>CM056200.1:56152391-58652391 GCA_029692085.1 Gymnothorax javanicus
TATTTTCCGTAATTACCGCATAATTGCCTCTTTGAGTATCGTGGATTACTTTGTTTACAGACGAGGAAAAAAAAGACAAAATTAACTTCTCTTTGGTGCCACCGCTGTTTAACAGTTCTGAGCTGTCACAGCCACTGCAAAGACTATGGATTTTTTTTTTTTTTTTTTTTCCAGTTGGCCTGTACTGTATGAAAGTAAATGGGCATCAACTCTATTGAATTAATGGAAAAGGAAAAGAAAGCACTATTTTAATTTGTTTTGTCAGCAGTGAAACACCAATATCAACACAGTGAAAATAAGAGGTACCCCATGTTAGGGGCGGTGGAATACATCAGTCTGGTTATGACTAAAATCTATATTCCATGGGACTCTGAATACGTTATGCCTCAATTGAGTACATGTATATTTGCATGCACAGTGTGTGTGCACATAATGTTCGTCTGCATGTGTGTTTATGTGGGATCGCCTGTGGGTTTGTGAGTGCACATGAGTGAGTTGATGCTACCAAATGCGCACGTGTGTGTGTGTGTTTGTGTGTGTGTGCGTGTGTGCGCACGCGCGAATGGTCTTGAGTCTGTTAATAACACTTTGTATACCTATGACCTGCGAGTGAGTTTACATAAAGTGGGTACCATAATTTACCGGTCGGTGACACATTCCTTTTATTTTGGTTCTGTACTCCAGCACTTAGAGTTTGAAAGGACACAGTGATGATGAGATGGAATTACAGACCGTCTGCTTTCATTTGAGGGTACTTTCAGCAGTATTAGATGAACCATTTTGAAACTACAGTTCTTTCTGTACATGGTGCAAAATTTACAGGCGCATTTTTTTTTTTTTTTTTTTATAACCTTATTTTACAGGGTTGTTGCCTGGCATCATTGATCTCTGTTACCAGCAAGACATGGGCAGTTGAACATCATGTAGAATAAAGAAATAATTTTTTATAATTGTTGGTCTATTCTTTTCATGCGATGATTGCTTGAAGTCATTGTTGTGGAGCATAGACATCGCATGACCAGATGCTGGGTATCTTCCCTGGTGATGCTCTGCCGGGCCTTTAGTGCAGAGCACCTTCAGTTTCTGCTTGCTTCAGGTACTTGTTGCCTTCAGTCTCAGCTTCAGCATGTAAAATTCATGATTTTTTCTCAACCAACAGAATCAAAAGAACAAGAAATGTGCCACTTCACTTTCCACTGAATTATGGAGCAGACTGTATTTGTGTGTGCATATGTGTGTACATGAGTGTATACCACTGTCTGCAAATGCACTGTATGTGGGTACACACACTCTTCAGCATGTTTAGAACAGTGTTTGCACACCTACAGTGTGTGTGCACATTTATGTGTGTGTGAGTTTTTGTGTGTGTGTGTGTGTGTGTGTGTGAGACACACACAAGAAAGGTGGCTCTACTGCCTTCTAATTAATACCTGCATTCTCGAGGAAGCCAGACAGTTTGGTTTAATTAGGGAGAGGCCTGAACAGCTAAGTCTTTAATTAAGCACTGTCGCACAGGCAGAAACCTGAGTCTGGGCACCCGAGCAGACAGCCCAAAACACAGCCGGGTCATTCCGCTCTCTGGGCATGCTCAGACTCAACGCAGGCCATCTGACTGACAGCCCAGGTATTAGTTTAACAGGAGTAGACCTCAGTGGGAAAAGTGCGTGGATCATTAAAATGCATGCCTGCAAACATTTACACACACACACACACACACACACACATACACACAGTGCAGGTACAGCGTAGACAAGCAAACACATGTACATGCACAACAGCTCCTACACCCACATACACCTACACACACAGGGCTATACACACATAATGATGCAGACATGGGTGCAATGTACCCACATGCTCTACAAACACAAGCAGACATCCACTGACACCCATACATGTGCGCCCGTGCACACACACACACACACACACACACACACACACACACAAATGCAGGTACAACATGGACAAGCAAACATAGGCACATGCACAAGAGTGCCGGCACCCTCGTACAAGTACACACACACTCACACACACACGCACACATACATATGCCCACACACCCACTCATACTAATATAGACAGAGGCACTACAAACCTAGAACACCCACACTCACAACATACACAAGCAGACACACTCAGAACACAACACAGTAATTGTGACCTTCAGATGTTTTTCACCGCCGGTCCTTTTTCATTTTTTTATTCTAAAAATAACTCCCCAGTCATCATGAGAGTGGCACAGCTGCCCCCTCTGGGTGAAAGGGGGGGGGGGGGGCAGCGATGCGCTTAATTAACTCATTGAGGATCAGGGAGAGGTTCAGGATGGACTGGGGGGTGGAGGGGAGGGGAGGGGTGGGGGGTGAGGGCTAATTAGATTGACTAAAGCCGAGCCGGGGTGCAGGAGAGAGGGAAGGAGGCAATGGAGATAGATGGCGGAGCCCGGCTGCAGCTCGGCGATATGAAAGGGAAATATGTAATCTTCAAGTGAGGGGGAATATGGGCAATCTAGCCAACTCAATTAGCCGCCGTCCATAAAACAAACTACTCTTAATCTCCACTGTCACGCAAACTGGCAGCCGCCGCTTCCTGAGGGAGTAAAATGAAGTCGGTATGAAACGAAGGGAGTCCCATACACCGCCAGCCCATTTCAGTTCCCATCGATTGATTATTGTTGTGGTTACACTCGCGCACTTGTTTGTGTGTGTGTGTGTGTGTGTGTGTGAGTGTGCGTGTGTGCCTTTGGTGGACATATGTGTCTTTGTGGGTGCATATGCCTGTGTGTGTGCTTTATGAGTGTGTGCATGTGTGTATGAGTGTGTGTGTGCACGCATTTGTGACAATACCTGTGCGTGCATGTGTGCCTGAGGTGGACATATGCATGTTTGTGGGTGCGTGCATGCTTGTGCGTATGCATATGTATGTATGTATGCATGTGTGTGTGGGTACACAAGTCAAATGCATGCGTATGCATGTGTGTGCATGTGTGTGTGTGTGTGTGTGTGTGTCATCGATATTTAGTCAATGATGCGTATGCATGAACATCACAGCTGTGGTGGACATATTTGTGTTTGTGTGTGCATGAATACATGTGCTTGCGCGTGCATGTATGTGTGTGTGAGTGTGCACGCACAGTAAGTCAAATACACGTGTGTGCACATACGTGTATGCGTGCACATCACAGCTGTGGTAGACATGATGAGCCACAGTGACTCCCCCACCCCTCCTCCCTCTCTGTCTCACACAGGCTGTGTTGTGCACAGTGCACGTGAACATCACCATTATGGCTGTGTTGTGCACAGTGCACGTGAACATCATTATTATGGCTGTGTTGTGCACAGTGCACGTGAATATCATCATTAGAACAGTGAGGGAAACTGAGTCACAGGGATCTCATGGGAAAACTGGCACTGAGTCCCAGGTCTGTCATCTATTGTCCATTCAGCACCTTTCTATGGGAACAAATCTCAGCATGCTGTCGTCTCCCACATACACACACACACACACACATGCACGCACACACACACACTCGCACAAACTCCCGTTAATGAGGAAGGAGACCCGTGCTGGCTCTAATTACACCACAGGCAACTTCAGCCTCATTAATTAACATGTTAACGAGCAGAGATACCGCTGGACGATGGGGTTGCACGGAACAATGATGGCTTCATTTGTCACTGTGGACCTTTCCACGATGGGATCACCCGCTGCAAGACGTAGCAAGGAGTTCTCGCGTCGATCCCCTGAGGACTGACGTTACCAAACGGAACACAAAATCACGACCATGTGTTTCTTTTCTTAACCCTTAGAGCCCTGATATACATTTTAGGAATATATACATTTAATTATCTTGTACTATTGAAAACCCGTCATGTGGTGACTTGTTTAAAAGAGCTCCCACGTGATATGTTTTCAACAGCTTTGATTTTGAAGTCTCACATCATTGAGTAACAGTATGTGCATTCAGCACTCTAAAGGTTAAAACTCAACAAGTGGCCCCGTTTAATGTGCGCTAATGTGAGAAGACCTCCCCTCGTCCAGCTCTTGGCAGTGTCTGCTTGCCAAGGGCCTGTGTCATGCTCTGGCAGCAGGGGAGAGGACTGGAGGGCAGTGAGCGGATAGCATACGGCTCCATGCTGGGTCTTTTCATGTAGAACACAAACAGTGCACTCATTGAAGCCGGTGCTGGGAAATGCACTGCGTGACACACAATAGCTCCCAGCCTGTAAGTGCTTGGAGAGTCCAGCCTGACTGGTGCTATTGCATTGTATTTTTTATGTCTTGTAAGCACTACAGTTTTCTTTGCATATCTTTCTTCCTGGCACGCATTTATTTATGTATGAGAGTATCCACCGTATGCTCACTGCAGTGGCAATACACTACGGGCTACGTTAGAGGAGTTGCGCCACTGTGTTCTAAAATGCAGCTCTGTCTTGTCCTGGTAATGTGGCGATCTCACTCTACGCTCCCGCTCAGCCCTGGCCCCTTCCCTAGGATACCGATCTGCCATGGTAACGGCCACGCCCACCGGCCTGCATTTGAACTGAACACACAAACCAGACAGGCGGACAATATCGTCCGTCTCCCCTGCAGATTACATTCCCATCCCCCAAACATAGGTATCCGCAGCTACGTACTACGGACGGGAGGAAACTTTATTTTATTTTTTTAACTGGCCCCCCGTTCCTCTTCGACTCCAAGGAGGTAACCGGCTGCCTTGAGACGGGTGTGGAAATTGATATCCCGAGGCGGAGAAACAGCTGGCCACCATTCGAGCGTTTGAGTCCCGCAGTGTGTGTGTGTCCATGGCGTTGACATGGAATTAGAAGTGCTGGTTTTTGGCAGAGACTTAAATCACAATCACCGCTGCTAAGAGGGAGCACTTTAAAGAAATACTGCCACCATTAGATCTGTTTGCAGGGACTCCTCTGATTGATTCACTAAACATGATACTAGTATTGAAATATAACAGCATCTTCATATTTGTATAGCTTTTGTTCCAGTATTTTATCAATTTCTCCTACTATATTGAGTCCCCACAAGGAGAGCGACCTTTGAATGTGTCCTACGGTCAGATTTCCCCTGTCTGTATGATCATCAGTTCAGCTTCACTGAGCAGTGGCTAACTGTGCCTGGGAGATGAGGGCAGTAGCCTCTGCAATTAGAATGTGTGGAAACAGGTGGAACAAGTAGCAAAATCTCACTTAGAAAACAAAATAACATGGACAGGGGTCACAAAGGAAAGTTTTTTTGTTTTTATAGTCCCTTACGCAGCAGTATCCATAGCCCTATTTGAGTCTGTAAACATTATGAAGGCCCAGACAACCAATCCCGCACACATCCCAAAGGACTGGACTTCACTGGCAGTGAAACACTGGTCAGTAACCGATTAAAGGTCCATGACTTATAATTTGCGCTCATGCCTCCCACATTATCAATTTTTCCCATTCCCGCGTAAACATTGTGAGAGAACAGGAGTAGAAAATAAAAAGAAAATTCCATTATATTAATGTAATGTTTGCTATAAATGAATTTAATTAAATAAGCAAATCATCTTGTCAATTTGTGAGTGTACATGATGCATTAAATGCTTTTTATGTGGTTATTGAGCGTGTATTACAATTTTTTGCTCGTTTGATCTTTCACTGTATAGAATAAAGCATTGCCACTGCATCAGCTTGTCTATCAATTTAACTGAACCTAAACCTTATCATGCATCAAATATTTCCCCAAAGTAATTCTATACATACAAGATATCTGGTTCCATTTTTTAGCTTTTTAAATGGACTTTCAATTTTTCCTGAAGTCAAAATTTGGGTGAAATTTAATAGACTCATTAGTCAACGGAGGTTGGAGGTTTGCTACATTTTTATGCAACTCTAGATCATTAAACCTGCGATCTTTGCTCACTGTCAAACATGATAATCTCAGCAACCCCTAAGTGCTTTTGTTGTGATGTTTATCAGCCAGCCCTGGATAGAGGATAGGTGAATTTGCACCACTAGCAATTTACACGGTAGATTTGAGTCTGTGCTTGTGCGTGCGTGGGTGTTCGTGTGCGCAAGAGTGTGTGTACGTAGACGGAGAGCGACAGATGGGTTAAATGTGAGCGTGTGTGTGAAGAGTGCTCTCCGTGAGCAGCAGACGATCGTACATCTCCATTCTGTTCCACATTCCCCCTCACCGCGGCTCCTCCTCTCCACTACTGCTGCCCCTTTGTTGTCAAGGCGACGGGTAGGTTTAAGGCTCAGATCAGCAGAAGCTGGAGCATATTGTGTGTGTGTGTGTGTGTGTGTGTGCCTGTGCGTGCGTGTGCATGTGAGTGGGTATTCCTACTACTTGTGGGGATTTAATATCCCTAGAAGTGATGGAATACCAGATTTATTCGTCCATATGGGGACATTATTTGGTCCCCACAAAGTAACTGAACTATTTTCGGGTTAGGGGTTAAGGTTAAGATTAGGTTAAGACTGCTTCAGCTTTTGAAAGCAGTCTCATCACCAACAGATACAAGGGAGCTCAATTTGCAGCCATAAATGCCCATACATATCCACTTTTCACAGAAGAGGTGGTATGGCTCAGATCATGGGCAGTTCCTTCCCTTCTCCATATCTATCTTTCTGGTATAAGTTGGTCTTTGTCTTGTTTGTCCATAGGATTTTGTTACAAAATTATACAGGTATTTTTAGATTTTTTGACAAGTTTACTATTTTTGAGTCTTACCAATAGTTTGCATGTTAAAATGAAGTTTTCTCTTGATTGCTGACTTTGGCACTGATGTGCCTACCTCCTTGAGAATATTCTCAATCTGGCCAGCTGTTGTGAAGGGTTTTTTTTAAACTAAGGAAGGAATTCCTCTATCATTCAGTACTGTTGTTTTCTGTGGTCTTCCTGGCCTTTTTGTGTTCCTGAACTCACCAGTGCTTCCTTTCTTTTTGAGAATATCCCAGGAAGCTTGGTTGGTTACAAGTAATGGTTTCACTTTTTCTCTGGCGTGTTTGTTTTAATTTTTGTGGATTTAATGTAATGTGTTTTGCTGGCACTGACAGCTCTCTGAATTAAATGTAAGAAAGTTAACAGCAAAAGATTCCAAATGAAAATGTAACTCTTGAAATCAACTGTTGATCTTTCATATGTTCACTTTAGAATAAAATTATTAGGATGTAAAACACACCTGACCATGGAACAGCTGAGTATCCAATTGTCCAAATACTTTTGGTTCCTAAAAAAGGAGGACTTCTAAAAAAAATTCTGTAATCCCCACACCATTCGCCCAATTTCTGATGAGTTAACCCTCAAAGTGAAGCAAAAAATTCTCACGTTGAACTCATATTTATTATTTAATTTCCATTCCAACATTGTATGGTCGATAGTTTAAATAATAATGCTGTCAGTGTCCAAATATTTATGGACCTGATTCCATGTATGTTTTTTAAGGGCTGTGGTAAATTTAATTTCAAAAGCTAGACACCACTACACAACTAACCTGCAGAAATGCATTGTGGCCTTTAGTCTGGCAGAGAGCAAGATTGGCCTTGGCCCTGCTTGCATGTGGAGAGAGCACGCTCACCAGGGTTGTGTTCTCTAATCAGCCCTGGTGCAAAAAGGTACGAACTTCTCCGCAATTCAGGAGCCGAGAGTGGGGACACACACCGAGAGAGCAGAGTTTTTCTTGAGGATTATGGGTATCACAGCATTGAGAGTAAATGCCAATGAAAAGTGGACGAACGTCAGGCTGCTCTCTCTCCATTGCTCTCTCTCTGTCGCTAATCCCTGAATTCTTCCAGCACGGCTTCCAGCTCTTCAGTGCTAAGCTGGTGACCCTCAGATTCCCCATTCTCAACATCTGACTTGCAAGTCTCCATGTACGTCTCTGCCTTCCTGACTGACATCTTGACCAGCGTAAACAGTCTCCACCCAAAACCAAATTGTAACAGAATCTCCACATTGCAGAAATGCCCCTCATCCTCTCATCCTCACAACTCATTTCTCATTTGCCCTCTCTTGTTCCATGAAGCTCTGAGTGTTATCAGGCAGCTAACATAGCAACATGAAAAATTGTGCATATAGTTTACTTAAACTGAGTGAAGAACTTGGAATGGAAATGTGAGTTATTAGATTTATTTAAAATGTTGTGTCAGGTGGTTCCCAAACAACTGTTTGAAGCAACTTCTAGTTCACTGTAAAGTGTTTAGGGCAGTTTAATTACTCACATGTCTGGAAGTAACAGCACTTCTAACATTTCACTTTTTTACATGAGTGAAGTTTAGTTGTATACTTTGGTATGATAATAGGCTTGCGGTTTGGTATGTCTGCAATCTGCAAGCCTGTAGAGTGCAGTATTGATGGTGTTTATCAATAAAATTTTTGTGAAATTATCCCTCAAAAGCCACAACCACTGTCTTGTTTTGTTTCATAATGTGTAGATAATTCATTAAATAGAGGTTTTGTTCTTTTAAATTCCCCCTGGTAACATGGTGATTCGCGCATGAATGGGAAACGATTTCGATTTTAATTTCTTTGATTTGCTAGTGAATGAAGTGAGTGCACATCAATGTCTGATAGTCTTGTGTAACGCACTGAGCGTCGAGCAAGTCGCCCGTTCATCTGCAAATGCATTTGCATTTTCAATTAATTGACGTCGTCTTGGCATATTATTCCAAAGGCAACCCTGAGCTTTGTTTTTTGACCCTTAATTGAAGTCATTATCCGTGCAACATTGTGGCCTTTGAGTGTTCGATTGTAAACAAGGCTTAATTATTCACTAGAGCATCACTCACGCCCAGTAGAGATAGTTAAGCCCAGATACAAACCTGCTGAAGCACCGACAGTAATTAGTCATCATGATGCCTGGAGTGGATGTGTGTTTGTATTATTCATCAGCATCTGTGCGAGCATACTGGCCCATCCTTGTGCCACTGCGCATTGTCAAATAAAATGGCTCTTGCAGTAGGAGAATATCTGTATTCCCTAAAATGTACACAGTATACTGTTCACGTAAATCCTCTCTTGTAGAATCTGTTTAAAATTCTTGAGGCGGAGTCCAACCAGCCACTGCAAGAGTCAATTTAACTGAAAATTTGTTGTATAGAAACTAATCCACCCACTCAAAATTACTGTACATATAATAGCTTAGCCAGACACATGAAAGAGTGACTGACAGCCATTGTGCTAATAAGCTACGACCACCTACAGAAAGCTGTCTCAGAATAACATGTACAGAGAGTGTTTCCACATGCCCATACTCATACCATGTGTTTGAGCTCACATTTATACGCACTTTCCCACGCACACACTCGGATGTGTAAATACACGGCTTTATGTGCAAATACCTTAGCTCATTGAGATCATAGAAACTGCATTTGAACAATAGCGTACTGGCGGCTGCAGGCGTTATGGGTTGAATGGGGCAGAGGGGGCGATAGTGTTTTGGGGGGGAAAAGCAAGTATGGCTGCCCATGACGCATTAGCTACTGTTTAACTTGCGGGTAAACGAGTGGATGTTGGTGTGGGTTGGCATTCAACAAAAGGGTCTTGTAGAGAGGCAGAGAGAAACTTGCACTCTATCTCCCAACCTTTTTTAAAACATGGCCGCCATACCCCCTGCAATTATGGCCTTGCGGTCTTCGCTGTTAACGCTCCAACACAGAGGTAATAACGTCGAGCCCACTATACAAAGCGGCACTCTCACGCAGCCTTGATAAGAGATCGGGCCTTGTCTCGGTGATGAGAGGAGCCTTAGCAATTTGACTGGAGAGGAGAGGAAAGCGATTGTGTACTTGTCACCGAGTACCAGACTTCTGATATAAATCTTAATATCCTATTTAAAGCTCTTATTCATCATTGCGCTGATTTATTAGAGGGCTTCCCCCTCAATTTATCAAAATGAATAAGAGCTTGAGGCCGGAGCCGCGGAGCAAATTAAACCAAACATTAGAGGAGCCGCGGCTGAAGATGGGATTGACAATGTGGGCTGCAGTGTGTCCCATTTTATCACCCTGGCCCCCCCTCCCCACTCCCCTCTGACTCCCCAGGAGGGACACAGGTTTGGCTGGGATTGTCCTCGAGTGTGTGTTGGAATGGAAAACAGGGGAAAGGGCTTGTTCAGTCTATTGTAATTGTGCGGGAAGTGCTCAGAAGCAGACCAGATATGTTTTAACCCTTAGAGCGCTAAATGCAGCTATTGTTGCTCAATGATGTAAGATGTCAAAATCAAAGCTGTTGAAAACCTATCATGTGGCAACTAGTTTAAAAGAGCTCCTGCCGGGGAGCTCTTTTAAACAAGTTGTCACATGATAGGTTCTCGACAGCACAATATAATTGAATTTATATATTTTTTAAATTTATTTCAGCGCTCTAAGGGTTAATTAAAATGACGCCATTGTTGCCGCCTTTTTCCGCATTTAAAAGAATGTGTGTACTCCATAAGGGGAACTGTTGGGGGTGTAGGAGTGTGCAAGGGCATTTTAATAGTGGTGGCATACTACTTGTCAAAAGATGATGAAAACGTGTGACTATAAAGCAGGGAATACACTGAGCCAATGAACTCCCGATAGGCAGAGGACCACAGCCGAGGACGTCTGGATTGTGGGCGCTGGGCGTGAGTGATCTGTGCAAAGTCTGAAAGTGTAAATACTGCCCCGTGACCACCCCCTCATTAGCATCTGTTAGCTTTCTTTGCCTCAGTGTATGCAACTTATTGTTGTCTTGGGATGTAATCCAGGATTGCACTGAACTGGGCATAAACAAAATGGAGTAGATAAATGATGACAAACTGTAAGCACGCTGGCCGGACCTGATGACATTAAATTAGTACTAGGCAAATGGTGGATGACTGTGGGGTATAGCATTGAAATGATAGTATTCTACCCATAGGCAAAACTCATAATTTGGCCTGGTGATGGCACTACAGGAAAGTGTATAGGGTCGAGAAAATCAACTAGGGAACAGCTCTGGGCTTCAGAAAGTTCCATTAAGAACTGTTTGACTTTTGAATAAGGTACATTTGGTGCTACAGGAACGGTTTTAGCGGCACCAGAACAATAGGATTGCTTTTATATGCACCATGGTGTTCACAACAAAGTTGATCTGATTCCTATTAGAACAGTTTCACTTACTCCATTTGGAAACGTTGTTTCACCCAATGGTCCCTTATGAAAATATCCTATAGATATTTCTTAGTAATACTATAGAATTTATTGCATAACTATAGTATTATTATAATTTGCATATTATCACTAGAGTGACACTATAGCCTTCACATTACAACTATAGAATTACCACAGTCAACAGTACCATGATATTACTATGGTCCACACAACTGTATTGCTGTAGTTTGAATAACTATAGTATCACGATAGTAATACGACACTATGGTGGTGAAAATATAATCCATTTACTACAGGAAAACTTTAGCTTGGAACCATAGTAATTTTTCATAAGGGGTGGCACGAGGGTGAAGTAACAGAGGCAAAAAGAATCAATAAAGTTACTCCTCTATGCACCAGGAATGTTGACAACAGATTTGACAGGATTCCCATGAAAACCGTTCAAGTTAATTAAGTTTTGAAAAATGAAATGTTTGGCTCGGTGGTGGTGCTATCAGGACAGTCAGTGGGTCAGCAACATCACCGTCATACAGCAGGAGTAATCACAGAAGGTTTGACTCGATTCCTGTCTAAACCGTCTGAGTTGTTGCTTTTGGAAATATTAACCCTTAGGGTGCCAAAATACATTTTCAAACGCTTAAAAATTTAAATGTCTTGAGCTTTTGAAAACCTATCATGTGGCGACTTGTTGAAAAGAGCTCCCGCAAAGGGAGTTCTTTTCACAAGTCGCCACATGATAGGTTTTCAGAAGCTTTGATTTTATGTTTTTATATCAGCAAGTAGCAAATGATGCGTTTAGCACTTTAAGGGTTAAATTTGGCTGAATGGAGGTGCTACAGAAAATAGTACACAGCCACCACAATCAATAACTTCCTTTTCTAGTATGTACCAGCAATGTTGAAAGAAGATTTACCATGATTCTACAACGTACTTAAAGCTGTTCAAAATCATTGCAGTTTTTCAAAATTAACATTTGGTCAAGTGGTAGCACTACGGAAAAGTTCATAGGGTGACAAACATAAACAAACTATTCGTCCCCGGATTTTTCATCCCTGAATTTTTTGTCTTAGGACTTTTCGTCCCCATGGACTTTTTGTCCCTGGACTTCTCATCACCAGACTCTTCATCCCAAAGGACTTTTCATCCCTTTGTTCTTTGTCCCCAAGAACTTTTCGTCCCTGGAGTTTTTGTCCCCTAATGATAATGAAACATGCCACCATTGCTGACAGACGGATGAACGTACGGACATCGGACGGATCACCATGATATTAGGGTTCGGGTTAGGGTTATAATGCGGGAAGAGGGCAAAGCATTATTGCGGACGAACAATCCGGGGACAAAGAGTCCTAGAGCCACACAAAAGATCTGTGGAACATTCAAGATGAATCCATAATATCCCCAAAAACTTTGTGTCAGGACATAATTACTCCCAGCTCCATATAAGTCTATTTACCTCTTTCCAGGACCTTTCTTCAAAATGCTTAAAATAACTCTGAAATTCCAGAAAATCAACCAAGGAAAGAAATACTGGCAGTTCATTCCATTTTCATGACAAATAATCCCCCAGCAGCAAATCAGCAGCAGGTACTGTAGCCCAGACGCGCATCTGCTGCTGCTGTCTGCCAACTGCACTCATTTTAAAGACTGAAGGACAGGCGCCTTAAAACGAATTGCTCGATCAAGCGCAATCAAAAGTAATTTTACGCACGTAATCCCTCCCTATTCATTGTCTTGCTGGGATGAATAGCTATATATTTGGTGTAGTAATAATAATATAGCAATAACAGGTTTATAACAATGGATATGGTCGTGACAAATTTTCAGATTCTTACAAGAGATGGACAGAGGCAGCACATATTTAAATGCTGTGCTGAAAGGACAAGAAGAGGAATTGAGTTGTGTTTGTTGTCACTGAGGGAAATCACTTGTTTCAAAATAGTGCTTGTGTCTATTTTTAATCACTTTCTTTGATTTGTGTTTAATGTCAGCTTGGCGTATTTCTGGCTTCTCATGAGGAAAACCTGGGCCAACAAAGAAAGCTGTATATTCTGTTCTCTGCAGAATTATTTGCACGCTTGATAATTATGAAGAAGTGGGCTGAATGTGACAAACAGCACAGCTAACAATTTGTGCGTTAAATGAGAATACAGTGCTTTTGTTTCAAAAGATTCCTTTGCATGTTTCAATGTTTTTGTTTTTTTTTTAAATTGGACTACTTCACAAAAAATATGAAAATACAGGAATAAATCCATTAACATAAACTAATGTTAATTTCACATGTGTTTGACCTCACGAGTATTATAAACAACTTTGTTTATCATTTGCCGACCTTCTACATATATTGGCAAAGGTGCCAATAATTCTGTACCTGAATGTGCACGGCCCTATACTTTTCAGGAATATACTGTACCATATTCAAGGACCTTTTAAGCAATTCATAGAATTTTTCTGTTTTTTTTTTGGAGCGGCACATCTAGCCTGGCTTATCAACCACTCCTCCCCCCCTCCCAAATTTCCGCCAATCTGTCTGTTGGTCTGTCCAGCTGTGCAGATTTTCGTCTGAAGCCAAAGCTGGGGGTGAGGAGCAAGGAGAGGGCAGTCTTATCAGCGGCCGACTGAGCCACACGCGGAAATAAGCTCTGGGAGCTGGAATCAGCGAGGTGCACACGCAGCCGTAATCTCATTAGAACAGAAATCACCTCCGTGTGACGCTTCACAGGCGAGCAGCGGGAAAAGTAATGGAATTTGTCCATCTCTCCTCTGCAGGTCGGGTGCGATCTGTTGTTGTGGAAATGCTATTTTGATAATAATAGTTATTTAAAAAATTCCAGCACGATTTATTCAGCTTTTGCAATGTGGCTAGTTTCTAGATTTGTCTTACCACTGTGGATCAACGGCCAAGGTTAAGCACAAGTTCACGTATGCAGACGGAAACCAGCTATGTATGCACATATATAACTCTGAGTGTCACATATTGACAATCTGGTTTTCAATTGGAGGATTTAAGGAATTGTTCATGAATTATCAGGCCAAATGTGTCCTTGGAAATGCCATTGCATGTATATTAATCCAAAGGGCTAAGCCTCGCCTGATAGGAGGATTGTAAGCCCTGACTGATGACCTCTGACTTGTGACCCCTGTCTGTTCCTTTGGGCGTCTGACCTTTGAAGGTGAGACAGGAATCAATGACAGGGCTGTTTCTGGTTTACACAGTCCCCCAGGCATCGCACTAACATGACCTGGAAGACTCTCATGTCAGTACCCCTCACTTACTCAACCATCACATCCCCAATCCCCCTGTGTTCTTTCAGCTTTCTGCATCATGTGAGGCACTCTTCGCTCTCTCCCGCCATGTGATCCTTAAATGTGCCGCATTTTACACCTTCAAGACTCGCGGATATGTTTGGACAGTGTGTCCTATCCTATGGAATGTACAATGCTGAGTTACATTTGCTTTGACAGAAAAGGGCAGAGGTCTGATTGTTGATTTGATGTGATTGCTCTTGTCAGGATATGAGGATCTGGATGTTTGTGTGGTCACAGGCAGATGGTGAATAACCAAAGTTCATTAAGACAGTGGTCAGACTGGCAGAGGTCAGTGCCTGACAGGCAGAATACGGTACAGAATCACAATCCAAGGCCAAAGTCAAAAATGGGCTGATTTCAGAAGGTGTAGGCAAAAGAATGTGGTACAAAGTCAGAAGCTAGAATTGAGGTTGAAAAGACAGGTCAAAGTCAAAAACCGGGCAGGCAGAGAAATCAGAACACAGGCAGGAACCAAAAACAGAAAGCATAGGTGCAACAGGATCAACTACCAGGAATACAGGCAGACAAGCTAAGGCCTGGGAACGGCATTGAAACGAAATCAACAATGACAAACTAGCAACAAGACAGAGACTATGAAGGACATAAATGCGCAAGAATAAAATGAGCAAGTGGGACCGAGGTGAGGTATGGGGCAAGAGGAATGCGAGGAGGGGGGAGCCAGGAAAAAGATAATAATACAATTAGTGAAGACAGTGAACATAACACACGGAAGGGAGAGGATATAAGATTGGTACAATGAACTAATTTACAGAACAGTCTAAATAACAGAAAGGGGAAAATGCACCAAAAACACGATAGCTAAAGGAACACTGATAGCTATAGCAAAAGGCTAGTAAGCTGGAGGGACAGCTGATGCTCATAATTTTCATGGTTATTCATGGTGAACTTATAAAATTTCATTTTTGTGCGTGTATAGAATTGGCTCATGCTGGTGTCAAAACACTGAAATAATGGTTTTGGCCTAATATCAGACATTTGAGCAGGATAGCGTTAAATTTTGTAATGCGCGGGATTTCAGAAGTGCAAAGCTCAAGACGTGTGTCTTGTTATAACACAGGGAAAATGAGAGGCCTTCACAGCGGGCGAATTTCTGGGGTAAAATCCAGAGCAGCGGGGGGCCTTTGTGCTCCGTCTTCTTCACGTGCCTGCAGTTCACATCAAACCCCCTCGCACAGCCGGCATCTGTCCCGCATTATCTCCCTCTGTGAGGTGCCAGCCGGCTGTCGGCCGAGGCCGTCTGAGTGTTAATGAGCGCGAACCTGGGGTCAGGTTATTATGTAAATAACCGAGCGCGGAACGAGAGGTGACGGACCTCGCTAATAGGGGGCGACGTGCGCGCCCATGGTCGCGCAGTTCCGGCTTAACCGACATACGAGGGGACGACGGCGTTTGGCGAGGCCCATCCTTTCGTCCTCCCTTCGGAGAACGAGGTGTTTGAAGATGCCACCCACCGCCGCGAAGCCTGCCGCTCCAGCCTGGGGCCGGACCGTATCAGCGCGGCCATCACCTCATCTCCCAGCCCATTCGCTTTTATCGTGCGCCTCGCTCTCGCTGCCACCGCCGGGGCTGCTTTCTGATACAAATCCCACTTCATCCCGGGGATTAAGCGGCTGAGACATTACCTTTAAACACAGAGAGAGATCTGAGGAGGAGGGGTTATTAACTCGGGCCTCGAAGCGGCAAAAGCCCTGCTGTCACATCTCCGAATTTTCAAGGGCGAGCCTGTGAATTGCAAAGGAAATGTTTTTTTTTTTTAATTTCCTTTTTACTCTTTATTTTAAATCATCATCTAGATTAATCCTGTAGTGACAGGCTGTAAATGGTATTGCCTCGCCCATTGCATGCTGGGATATTCTCCAGCCTCCTGCAATCCTGAACAGGAATAAACGGACCGGATAATGGATGAATGGACTAATCCTGTGGGGCTACGTAAAACATGAGAATTAGAATGCTGTGGTGTTTCCCACCCAGTACAGGTCATTGTCTCTGTAATGCATCAGTTGTAATACAGTGCAATGCTTTGTAAAAGTATTTGCTTCCTTCCCGATTTCTTTTATGTTTGCTTATATGTCATATTTAAATGTTTCAGGTCATCCAACTAATGGTTACACTTTACTTGAAGGTACCGTCATAAGAGTGACCTGACACTGTCATAACTGTTACATGTGTCATGTAACAGTTATGACAGTGTCATGTCACTCTTATGACGAAGTTGTCATAATCGAGACAACCCAAACAATGTCAACTTGTCATTTCAAAAACCGAATGACACTTAATGACAACAGTCATAAACGTTTATGACATTGACATAATGTTTATGACACGTTCATGAATATGTCATGTTACTCTTATGACGATACCTTCAAGTAAAGTGTTACCCAACTAATTTTAATATATGACAAAGACAAATCAAGACTTCTTCACAGCACTGTACATGGGCAATGCTGAATATGGAGCAGGTGCCACATTTCACAGTACAAATGATATTTGCTTCACTGGTGGTGTTTAAAGAGCGCTGACACTCCTGGATTGTGCAAGTAAAGCTCTCGCCATCGAGATGCGATCTGTAGAACATTTGCTAATGAAAGCCTGTGTTGATAGGATCAAGAAGAACTCTAGATCTCCGCTGACATAAGCTCATGGCGCAAACGATCGAGATGTTGTTTTGAGTCCAGGCTTGAGTGCCGACATTCTTTGGCTCCTTGTTTGCTGACTCCCCCAAGCTCTTTGGCCCCAATGGGATGCAGTAAGCTGGGGCTTCCAAAATGGAGTTGAACTGTGTCGACTGCAATCCTGGAGCGAGCCCTGGCTTTGGTTGTTCGTGTTATCTTTTAAACCCCGTAAATGGCTACGGGAACAACCCCCCACTGATCTGAGCTCAGATTGGTATTCACTGAATGAGCTGCGCTGGGAGTCACACAGACGCAGTGCTTGCTGGAGTTTCTTCCAGTGGATTACTGGAACACATGGGGCAAAGATTGAGGCGGCATTGGCTGACCCCAGCGCTGGCCGACTGCCTGGATTATCTGGCCAACAAATTGAGCCGATGTGCCATTGGTGGCTAACCGTATCTGAGACAGGCTATAGTGGGCACAGGACTGTGCTCCAGCAGTGGGGTTATGACACCTGCTTCAACAAAGTAACAATTTATGGAACAATTTATGGTTTTCAATCAAGACCTTGATGAGTGAAATCACAAGTGTCAAGATTGGGCTGAACTAAAACCTACACCCACAGCTATCATTTTTGAATTGAATTTATGAAACCCTAATATGGTGCTTCCCATTTGTTTTGGGAGCTCTATACTCAGTTCACAGCCTACTGCCTATGGATGTATATGCTACCCATCTTTAAGAGGGGTATTTTAAAATTTAGACAGGGTTTGACGGTGAAAATCAAATTAGGCATTTAATTAAACCCCTTATACTTCAATCTTCCCTTGAATTTCCACTTAAGTAAGTTGAAAATTTGAAAAAGCATTTTTTTTTCCCATATTGCAGGACAGCATCGCATACATATGCCGTATCTGCTTGTAGCAGCAATTCACTGAAGCTACACCACACTTATATTGAGAGAAATATTCAAACCCAGGATGCCATATTTTTATGACCACTGCATTACATTGAATAGAAAAAACAGTATCTAGATCTTGTGCATCATTTTATACACATTTCCCTGTCATTCGGCAAGACATATTTGGGTTTTTAGAAACCTCGGGATCTCCCCTGGAATTTAAAATAGGCCAAAACTTTCACCGCTTTGAAAAAAGAACCTGCTTTTAACAAACACATACTATATACGTTGGCAGGTTTCATGGGGTTAAAGACTCACACCCATCTAAACCCATCTGAATTTGAAAGTGCCCCTCGAAGTGACGAAGACTGGCGCCTGTCCTCATTTTCCATCTTACTTGGCACTGCAATTCAAAATATGCTGCATCAAAACTGAACTGCTCAAAATGACAGTTGGTGTTTGAATTTTAAATATTGCTACTCTCTGCACATGCCCCACTCCTCTTAAATAAATGAATTCTGCTACAGCAACAGATACTGTCATTACTGAGGGGCACAAATTCGAGCTTCACCCGTGGGCATATGCGCACCTTTCAATTCCTGAATTCTGCATTCAGGACGATGCGGGTTTGGTTGATTGGCAGATCGAAGTGGACGAAAGGCCAGCAACCAATCACAGAGTTGACAGCATGTACGTGGGGATGCATGTGTACTATCCTTTGAAGTTTGAGACGTTTGTGATAGAAATCCTTAATCGATGCTATATTAAAAAAAAGCAGGCGCGAATGCAAAGCAATGTGAAGGCATCATTCAGGCCTATAGTGAGTGACAGAGCGAGAGAGAGAGAGAGAGAAGGAGAGAGAGATTCAGCATCTTTCAGCGCAAGCTCTTTAAAGACCTCCTGTGAGCCGTACACTGGTGATAGATAGCCTCTTAAGCCATCACTGACACCCAGTTCAAAATCTTTGATTATAAAGCTCCTTTACACATATCCTCAGACACCCATCTGGAAAGGAGGCAGGAGACAAAAAAGTAATTTAGTTTCCCTGGCCTGAGGGAGATTGAGATGAAGTATGCATGCATGTGCATATATTTGTGTGTGTGTGTGTGTGTGTGCATGCGCATGCGTGCGTGCCCGTGTAAATATGTGACTAGTTATCTGTTTGTTTCTGTTTGTGTGTGAATTAGTGTGCCCAGGCACGTGCACGAGAACATATGCGAGAGCGCACGTGGTGCGACCGTGCACTTATGAGGGTAAATGTTTTTGCGTGTGTGCATTTTTATGTGTGATTGCGTGTGCCGTGTATTTAATGTGTATGTCTGAATTCGAGCTCAGATCGTTTGAGGGCTTTGCTGCAGTAAACCATTTCTTCGCATGATGACATTGTTTACCCAGAATGCATTTTGTCACAAGAGCCAGAATTAGCCTGACTAACTAGGTAATCTTATTAACCTAATTAACAGCTAAATGGATCCTGATCTGTCGCCATGGTTGTAAAGACTGGTATGAATGGCCTTAAGAGGAGGGTCGGACTTTGTTCTCTTATGGGAGGGTAAAGACAGGGACAAACTGCTGACAGGTGGACCTATATAAAAGATGTTCTGAAGTATTTGCACCACGTTAGGGTTAAATTTAAAAAATGCATATTGGATTGGACAAGCTTCAACAGCACAGGGCTCGATTTCACTGCAAACAGCTGTGATTCATTTCAGTATATGGAACTTTCTAAATGATTTCATCTGCAACTGCCAGATATGCTAATGTTTTAAAGTGACCTGTGCGTTTGTGGGGATCATATTATGCTTTTCAGTTATTTCCTTTCTTTTGGTGTGTTGTATAGTTCTCTGAGCAACTTCTGTTAAGTTACAAAGCCCTAAGTCCACGCCACGGGGAGTTATTATCTCCACCAAAACACAGCCCCTCCTAACTGCTTGAATCACCTCTTTTGTAGTCCAGCCTTTACTTCAGTAACATGTCTATATCACAGTGTAATGCAATTGCGTCACGCCCCACAAGCAACTAGTTTGCAGCTCTAGGACTCTTCGTCCCCAGACTTCTTGTCCCCGGACTTTCCATCTCCGACTTTTTCATCCGCGGATTTTTCGTCCCCTTGGAATTTCCATTCCTGGACTTTTTGTCCCCATGAACTTTTTGTCCCTGGATTGTTCGTTCTGAATAATGCTTTGCCCTCTTCCTGCATTATAACCCTAACCCTAACCTTTATATCATGGTGGTCTGTCCATCAACTGTCCATCCTTCCGTCTGTCAACAATGGTGGCACATTTTCTTAACATTAGGGGACGAAAAGTCCGGGGACAAAGAGTCCGAGGACAAAAAGTCCATGGGGACGAAGAGTCCAAGGACGAAAAAAGTCTGGGGACAAAAAATTTGAGGACGAAAAGTCTTGGGACGAAAAATTTGAGGACGAAAAGTCTGGGGATGAAAAATCCAGGGACGAAGAGTCCTGGGACCCAAGTTTGCCATGCTTTCAATTGAAGCTAGATTGAGCAGAGGCTAGGAAGAGTTGGGCTAGCGTATAATGCCATGTCAAAAAGACACTGTTTCCTTCAGTGCAATGGCACATTCCCGTTGTATAAACCACTAAAGGAAGAAAAAATGAAGAATTTGTTGTTAAATTAATTTGTGCTACTATACCTATGCTGTACAACCCAAACTTTTTTTTGTGCTTCCTTCATTTTATGGAGCATTGCTTCCTGAACCATGGTTGCCATAAAAGAGTGAGTTTTAAGGGAGGGTCCCTAAAAGAGACGTGCCAAAACAGCCTGTTTCAGGTTGAGTGAGTTTGAGGTGCTGCACACACAGCCTGTACAACTCTAAGTGCTTTATGACCATAAAAACATGCAGGTGTTTGTATATAGACCACAAAATAATAAAGACATTAAACTGGGAAATGGCCATAATATGACTAAATTAAGTAGTCTGCCTCCACCCTGACTTGGTTTATGGTGGGGCATTTGACAGTCTTCTTTATTTAAGTTTCCACAGTCACAGTTCTCACACCTGCCACTATGTCATCCCTGTTAATCTACACTCAGTCCCTTCCTTTGTCCATCTTAATGGCAACAACCTCCCAAGTCTTCTACGGTCATCAGGATTGGGACCGCGTCCCTGCTAAAGTTCTCCATCCTGCCATCTGACAGTTCGGCTCTAACGAAGTGTGCACTCCACCTGGCAGTCATCCCGGAAAGCCACTGGCCGGCCACTGGCTATGCCCACAGAGCCTCGCCTGAAACATCTGAACTGAATTGTGGCATTCTCTTCTGGGCTTCGTCCCATTGTCAACCATACTACTATCAATAAACCCTACTTTTTGATTATACTCTGCCTCCACATGTGATTCCTGATCTGGATCATAACAGTCAAGTAATGCAGAGCTAAGCATTATTTTTTTTTGCATAAAAGTAGTGGCCTGCCCTATAGACAGGAAAGTCTCTGAGTGAATAGTGATAAAGTTACACGATTGGTCAGTTGAGAGCAGGAGTTTCCCCATTGGTTGCTCCTTTTTCAAAATGAATAGTTGCAAACAGCCATCAATTACGTCATCAGGAGGCTTTAACGGCAAGGCACCGACACTCCACTTATATGTCCTTAGGGGGCTTTTACAATGGTTCCATTCATTGACCGCTGATCATTCCAAATCTACTGCATGCTATAAGAACTGTTACGACTGCCTATTCTGTAATAATTTGGCCACAATTTAGCACACTGACCATACATAGCCCAACCACACACTAGGTTTGACCTATCGGGATTTCCTGGCTTGGAGGAATAGCTATGGTTTCGTGAAGCTTTTATCTAATGGGCCCCAGCTGCCCCTGGGAACTCCAGTTCACTCCTGCCTTCCTCTGCGGTCATGATTGCCTCCACCCATTGAATGATCAACCCACAGTTACCCCATCAGTGTCTGCCACCTCGAATGGCTTTCTCCCTAGTAATAAAGAAGGTCTCCAAATATCATCCCCGGCAAGATGGTCCACTTTAGTGGAAATTTTTGCCCCTCTGAAGAGGTCTGTAATGATTCCCCAAGCAGAGGCTCAAAATGGAGCCAAGTATTACAAGTAGTGGATGATTGCTGAAGAGCAATACACTCCAGTCTCGCGCGGTGATGTGTCTTTAGTGGTTCGGTAGCGAAGAGGGGATGTGCTCAATGGGGATGATTACATAAATTCTTCTTCTGGTTCCGGCACATCAAGGCCCTCTGAGGGCATAAAGAGCCACTTCTGTCTCATCATTGCCTCTCCAAGAGTTTAGCGCGCCTCGCCCCACCCCCGCCATCCTGTATGCTACCACCGTTGCTTTTTTTCCCGCCAGTTGGTGGTGTTAGGAAATGAATGACACCTTGCAACCACAGTGATCTTATTGCTTTCTGCGCTGTGCGTCCGCTTTTCAGTTACTGAGGGTCGGATCACAGCCCGCAGCTCACGATGCCAGCTGGAGTAAAATGTGGAGGAAGTCATCTCAGTCCAGGTCAATGAATACTTCCTGGAAAGAATGAATTTCTGGAGATGGTCTTTTATCAACCGCAATGACATTCTCTCGAGTAACAACCAAGCCCTTGTCAATGCATCATTCGCTTCTGCTCTACTTGCTACCATAGAACTGTACCCTGTTCTGTCTCCTGCTTTTTTTCATCCTGAGCGGTGGAAGGGGCCTATATACTATTAATGTAACACCTAATAGGTGACACCGACTTACCGTGTAGAAGGCTCCCTTTGAGTACTGGCATCAATCACTCTGCAAAAAAGGGTCATTTGCAAGGATAGTGTGCGGCTAATGTATTTTTCCCCTTCATTAATTTTGGGGAAATTGATATTTTGCTGACCTGGGATCAGTCCTTAAAATATGGCCATAACGGCTCAGATCAGCAGCTTTTTTTGAGCAATTCTTCATTTCCCAGGGAAGAGGGTGTGTGTGTTTGTGCATGCAAGGGCGTAGGTTTGCGTATGGACGAATATTTTGGGAAGCCAGATTGTCCCTACCAATATTTCAGCGAACTCGTTCTTATCATCTTTCCAGATAAGCCGACCAAGTTGTGGAGGCTACGTCTCCAAGACAAACTATTTACGCATTCTAACGTTTGATTGGTTGAAAGGGAGCGGCTACCTGAAGGCTAAAAGTAAAGTATAAATTGACCACTCTATTCAGGTCATGAATATTCATTTTTGTCCAAAGCGGGGCTTGAGACGCGCAGCTGGATCGCCAGCTTTGATTACATGTGTATGCAATGGCTTACCCGTAGAAGAGAGCCGTAATTTGGCATTTGTTCCAGATTTTTCTTCATCACGCAACTATAGCACTTTTCCCATGGCCCAACTCATGACATATATTTGATATTACCTCAGGTAAGTATCACTTTTGCGGAAATTTAATTGTCTAAGAGCGTGAGAAAAAAATGTATCGTTCCATGTAATGCTATTAATATTCAGCCAAACTGAATGCCAAGTGTAATGTTGGGAACTTGAATTGGTGCGGCTTAGCACTGTAGCAGCCTAGCTAACTGCCACTCTCATAACTAAGTGTGCTTGCAGTACCAAGTTATCAAGTAATCGTAAATCATAAATCTAACATGATCCAGTCCGATAAAATGCTCGGTTTGCGGCTTGTCCAATTCACCCATGGTCCTTTTTGAAGTGTTTATCTCGGCTGCAGTCGCGTTACCGCACGGAGAGATGCTTAATAGACATAAATTGCCTGTAATGATTTTAACATTCTCTAATAATAAAACATGCCATTATGTAATTGAGAAACTTATGAATTGGTAAGAGAATTTCAATTGTTCGATATTGCTAACCTGCATAATAAATGTTCATAACATTGCTTACAGTTGTAAACTTGTATTCAAAAATCAAATCAAAAGTATTTGGATGGCTACAAAATAGAAACGGAAGTATATATTAAGATTATGGAGGTAGTTTGCTTAGCTCTCTGAGCCAGTTCAGACAGTCAGTGAGTGGTGCAGCTACACTGGGCTGCCTGCTGCCTCACCCCTCTCGCCTTCTGTCAGTTAACATCTCACCTTCACTCCAGCATCCACCAGCGGGTTGTCAGTTTTTGCTTGGGAGTGGGGTGGGGGGGGGAGTAGTTGCTGGGGTTTATCCTGACAATCCCTGCTCTCTTCTCCACAAGCTCAATATGTCGTTGGATTCATCAGTGTCTGGTCATTGATGCCAGACTATAATTTTATCTATTTATCTGCACTGCAATCAATTGTTTGCACACAAGTTGACTGACTTGAACCGCATATTGGGTGCAATGAAAATCACCAAAAACAGTTCCAAGCACACCGTTTATTTTTTGGGATAGAAAGAATCCGAATAGCAAACAAATTATTATTTTTTAATTATATGTCTCAATAATCGGTGTGAAAATCATCGAGCCACTCGACAAAAGAGACCAAACCGATAAATCATGAAAGAAGTTTCTTAGGACCATTTTCCTTACTTAACAAGCTCTGCAGTGATGTCAGTGTTGACCAAGCTTTATTCTTTGTCAATTCTCTGACAACATCCAGTTTATCAGTTTGGTTGAAGATTTTCCCATTCTTTTACAATGTGCTCAGACTGCGTGTAATTTCGCGGATCCACTAGTAAGCCCACCCAGGTTGTCATGACAATGTGACTGAAGTGATCTCCTGACTATTATAAACACACTGATATTTATTTTACATTCATGCAATCAGACACTGGTGGATTCCAATCACTGTAGGTAAACCTTACATTATTTATGCACCAACCGTGAACTCAGTAGAAAATGGAATGCTGGTTATTGGGTATTGATACTTTGGATTTAAGTTTCCCGTTTTAATCTGAATGTACAACAGTACTTTTCCTTTTGTTTTGACTTCACGCAGAATTACAGAGGACAGAAACACATGATAAGTTCACTTCCAAGTCCCAACACTGAAAATGTGAAATGAACAGTCAATGTGGGTTGGAGTGGGGGACAAGAACTGTCTGAAGACACTGCACATGTGTACGTAGACAGCTTCCCAAAGAAAACGACACTAACTGGCGCCAAATAATGGCGCAGACTTTGGGACAGGGTCTTAATGTGTTTACACCCAGCAGGGAGGCGGCCTGTACGTTTCGCGCTCCCGTTCTTGTTTGCTCCTGCTCTCCTGGAGGCCCACCGATACATCCTGCTAATTGGATTACTCCGACAGTAATGCGCAGCCGGGCTTCATGCAAAACCAGCTAATAAATTGCGCTCAGGAATTAGCCATATCAATTGTGAGGGAAGATTAAAAGAGATTATATTGGAATTAAGTAAGAGCAACCCTCTCTATGTTAATAAATGATTCCTCTACCTTTTTTTTTCTTATTTGGATTTTTTTTTTAATCGTACGCTCTTGTCTTGCAAGCTCTGTTTTCCTTCAGCTGTCAGAAGGACTGCCGTTAATGGGCCAAAAGCGGGGAGAAGTGGTTCCAGTGAAAATATTAGTATTGTTAATATTGACAGTGATAATGACGCTCATGGAGATAATGATGATAACCATAATGACACAAATTATGTGGGCAGTCGGCATCATAATCACAGTGTTTACTCTCAATTTGTTATGCAGTGTGCTATTCATTTTCTTTTGGCGGCATCTCTACTGCACAAGTGCGGATCTTACAGAAAGCATCTTTGATTGTCATTAGCACGTGACGTGCATCCAATCTGACTGCCTTTTTTGGTGTTTGATTTTCTGTTGTTCCAGGGCCCTGTTTATGGATAGCTGCTGCTCTCAGTAGTGCCTAATGCTTATGCTGCGTTTACACTAGGCCACGATTGCCACAATTTGGTCATTTTTTGAAAATTGTGTTAGAATCGCAACTCATCTCATAAAGCGTGAGAGATCGCAGATCCAAATCGTGGTGATCACAAGGAACCTCCATGATCGTGAGGCATCTTTATGATTGGGGCTTAATTTTAAACCTTTAATATTTGGCCACGATTGTGCCGATTTTTTTAAAATCGTTTCAGAGCGTAGTAGAGAGTAGGCATCGGAACAGATCGTGTTAACGCGTGGAAGAAAGCAATGGCGCATGGCGGGCTAATCGTATTACAACGTAATAAAGCTTATCAGATATATATATATATATATATATATATATAATAAAATATAATTAACGTCCACGATCTATCACAATCTATTGTGCTTTCTTGTGCCGTGACCCGCTCTGATGCGTTTGGCATGCTTTCCTATAAAAGGTGTCACTCTGCCTGACGAAATTCATTTTGATCCAGCTGCAAAGCATTTCACAATATATAATTTGATTCGATTTCTTTATAATAACATAAGAAGATGCCACCAAAGAAAGGCTCCAAGGGCAAGGGGAAGGGAAAGGGTTCAAATTCAACTCCTGCTGTCCCAGAACCTCAGATGGAAGCAACCAGGGCCAGTATATAGGCATGCTGCAGATGAGCAAATAAGCAATGTTCATCTGTGGGACATGCATCCATGTTTCCTCGGTGGAGTCACTGGACAAACTAACGAAATGCAAAACCTACCTCCTTTTTATACCAGTCTTGTCCCAATCGTGTTCTAGCTCCCTTCTATATCTTAACAAAAGGCAACAAATCTTCAAGAACGTCAAGGAACGTAAGAAAGTGTATGAAATCGTAATAGATTGTAGACCCAAATCGTGACGATCGTAGAAGAGTGTGACAGCTAGTCATAGAATCGTAACAGACTTTCATGGAATGGTAACAGATCGGATATCCAATCGTGGCAGATATTGTTCAGGATCGTAACAAAATCTATCCTATCCTGTTGGAGCGTATGAAACCATAATAAAGCGTCAAAAATGGGAAAAATAAACAAAAAGTCCCACGATCGCGAAGATCTACTGCGATCTTTGGTTCGTATCAGATCGGCATAATCATGGCTCTAGTGTAAATGTAGCATAAGTTCCCACTGTCGTGTGCTCCATTACGAACGCCTCGATTGGCCATTCGTAGCTGATAGTGGAACTTCTCTGAAGCTGCTTTCACACCGGACGCAAAACAAATTTTTCGCACGACAGATTACATTCAAAATCAATGCAAAGACGCAAATCTTTGCATTGACTTTGAATGTAATCTGTCGTGCAAAAAATTTGTTTCGTGTCCAGTGTGAAAGCGGCTTAAAATTTCAGGTTTGGATACAAGGTGATGCGATGATCACGATTGACAATTAATCGTGTTGATCGTAGGACATTTTTGAATCATCCGAAACTTTTCTATGATCAACACGATTGCCGCGACTGACCTCAAGATCTGATAAGATCTGATAGGATCACCGCGATTACTCCACGATTAAGACCACAATTTCAATCGTGCCGCGAATCGTGATAGTGGGAACCTAGCACAAGGAAAGTTCTGGAATTTCTGCTCCCATTGTCCTGGCCTGTTTGAAAATGGCTCTTAACTTTTTGAATGCTCTTTTACGCACACATCTCCTATCTATCTCACTCTTGATACCTTTGTCTTTCTATATTGCTTCATCTCTGCTAAATTTGCATTTTCATTCCCAAAGCATGGCAAGGAATATGTAAAATGTGACATAATAAATAAATATTGTGATTACAGAATAATATGATTATGTAGCTTACCATCCATACACATGTACATACACATATATCTCCATATAATATGTAAAATCATACCTAAAAATATCTCCTCAATTACATATTTTAAAATAAATTTACAATTTCTATCTTTCTCATTATCTCTAGGATATCAGGCATGTCATTGTGGATATCTATACTGTTGTATTTGTTATTCATGTAGATGTAAACACAGAGACATACTTCGATTTCATTATGCAGAAAATATGGTGAATTTTGCTGTGCTGAGAAAAATGTTGATCTTGTTGTCTTTCATTCTGTTGATATCACTGAGAATTTGTGCACACAATTCCTACAGGAGCAGCTTCCTCCTGCGCTGTAGTCAGCATCCAAGTGTCTGACTGCCTGCTCATTCACGCAGGTGTCAGCTGTGTGTCCTGGATGTTCTGGAATCATCCACGGAATTCAGTTTAGCCTCAATTTATAACGATCTTTCACGGTCCCCGTGACACCTCGGTTACTTCAGGCCGATGCGTTCAAATTGGCTCGTTCCAGCTCTGGCTTACGTCCCCCAGCTGCACACGGAATTGCACTGCGGAGGCCTGTTTCCTGTGGGGTCCGCTGGGAAGCTTAATGCGCCACAGAAATCCAGTGAGCACCATAATTCATTGGACAGTGACACATTTTTTTTTATTTAGGTTCCATACTCTAGTGCTTTGAGTTCCATGCAACGACAATGAGGTTGAAGTGCAGACCGTCAGCTTTAATTTGGCGGTGTTTTCATACAACGGATGAGCTGTTTAAAAATGACGTGTACATCCACTCCCCTTTTTTTAGGGGCATGAAAGAATGTTGGACAGGGTAACATATGCCAGAATAATCATTTTTCAATATTTGGTTGCATACTCTTTGCATATGACCTCTTGAAATTTGCGGTGCACAAACATCACCAGATGCTGGGTATCCTCCCTGGTGATGCTCTGCCAGGCCTGTACTGCAGCCATCTTCAGTTACAGCTTGTCTCAGGGACTTTTTGCCTTCAGCATGTAAAATACGTGCTCTACTGGATTCATATTCGTTGGTTAACTTCACCAAGAGAACCGTCCGTCTATCTTAACTGCTTCTTCCTCATCTGGGTCGTTGGGCAGCTGGAGCGGACTATGGGTGAAAGGCAGGAACACATCCTGGACGGGTTGCAAATCCATCACAGGGCGCACACGCCATTCACTCACGCTCATAATTATGGGCAGTTTAAAGTCTCCAATTAATCTAGCATGCATTTTGGACTGTGGGAATAACCCAGAGTACCTGGAGGAAACCCACGTGAACACGGGGAGAGCATGCAAAGTCCACACAGAAAGGCCCAAGGCCAAATTTAAAACCGATAGCCCTCTTGCTGCAAGGCAACAATACTACCCTCTGTGCCACCAAGCGGAACAGAAGCAAAATAACAAAAATGTGTCACTGTCCAATTAACTACAGCGCTTACTGAATTCCCTCTGAGATCTACTTATCCTGCCTGGCAGGCACACATGCAGTATTAGCCCACATGCTATAATCCCCATTAGCTTTTGAAGGCACGTTTCACAAGGTACTTTTGAGTGAACTCCTTGATCTCATGGTGGTCCTCTAAAGATCTTCTATTCAACCCCTCTTCCCCCTCCCCTCACCCCATTTCCCCCACCACAGACCTCCAGACGGTCACCCGCACCTCCTTTTTTTTCTCCCCCTGCTCCAAGGAAAATAACACTCTTTACATGCAGACTTAACCTTTTTCACACTGTATGCTTGACCTTTTCGTTTGCGTTTCCTCCATAGCTCCCCTTGACCTTTTCCAGTTCCTCTGGCTGCTTTGTCCTTTCATTTTAGCCCGAGGTTACGCTGTAACGTACTGCCTGACTGATTTATTCAGGACATTTCAGGCTCTCCCCCACCCCATAGATCACACACACCACACTCCTGATACCTGTATTTTTCACACCACCTCCTCCATTATAGCTGAGGGGCAGGGGGTACCATCCTTTACCTCCCATGACTACCCAGGCCTGTAGTTTTGTGGCAGTTTAGTTCATTCCCTGTCTCAATCAGCATCATTACTCACCGCAGCTCATAGTAAATGAACTGTGCCACAGTGGAGATTGGAAAATCACAGAGGCCGTAGGATTTGAAAGGGTCTGAACGGGGAGGCGGAAGGGGCTGGGGGGTGTAGTTTTGATTGACAGTCCTTTGTGACACAGACCCTAGCTTAAAGTCCTTAGACAGTAAGGGTTTGCTACAACCAGAGGTGGGAAATCTAGATTCAGAATTTAGGGGTCCTCCCCAATATCGTTAACCTACCACCTGTATTTTTTAATTTGTGCAATAGTTCTGATAGGAGGTGCAACCAATCGGTGAAACATACTGGCTATTGTTCAAGTGTGGATGAACGACGCATCAAGCTGGTCTTTTGTTTTTCGACCCCTGGATTTTCTGATTGGAACAACAACATTGTTTTTGAATTAGTAGACCTGACATGTCTACATAACATTAAATCTTTTATTATTTACTGCTTTTCTACTGCTTGGTATCTTGCTTGTAGCAACTTTGCATTTTTTTGATAGTGGCACGTGAGAAGTATGAAGCTCCGTAGTTTATGGAATATGGTGATGGAATAGATGTGTTTCTAATCGCCTTTAATCTGCAGACTTTGCAAATTAACTGTAGGTGGCAGCATCTCTCATTCCAGCAGCGACAGAAATGTTGTGGTTAACATGAATGCCGATGTACTAGTGCTTATTCTGACACTTAGATTTTTTCACTGTAAACCACATGCTTTTCATGCTGCCCATTCGGCATCTGAATAAAATGACATTGTCAAGTTCTCTCATTCAATTAATTATGAAGGGAGGGGGTTCTCAACCTTATCCATGAAGGGCCAAAGTGGATGCAGGCTTTCATTCCAGCCATGCAGTTAGATTCAGAATGCTCCCAACCAGTCCCTTGAGTTTTTGCTACAAAGCTGTGATTAGTAGATTCAGGTTTTCAACTGTTTGGTTGCAATGAAACCCTCCACCCACACAGTCTCTGGATAAATAGGCAATAGCCCCCAGTGTAGGGATTGGTTTTTGTGATGGTCTTTAACCCTATGGACCCATGTATGGGTTTGTACAATGCAGCTGCTTTATTCAAACTTGTGTAAATTTTGGCCCATTTTAAATTCTACTGGCAATCCTAACACTTTCAAAGATCCAAAGCATGTTCTGGTGAATTACAGGGAAATGTGTATCAAATGTTGCATTAAGACCTTGATATTTTCTATTGGATGTAATGCTGTGACCATAAAAACATGGTCTCCTGGTTTTGAATATATCAATCATAGCTTCATTAAACAACTGCAACCAGCAAACACAGAAAGAGTGTATGACATTGTCCTACATTCTGGGCAAAAATGCTGTTTCTCACTTTGATCTGACTTTGGGGAAATTCAAATGAAAGTCTGAGTTCAGGAGGCAAAAGGTAGAATGTTTGGTTGAACATTCCTGCTGGAATGCTGGAGTATTAGTAGTTATTTTTGTCGCCTAGCTGGTCTTAGCATGTCTTCAGTAATAGTTTCATTTGGTGATAGAGGAAAGGGGATCAGTAAATGGTAATTAAAGCCCATTCTGAGCTTTTTAAGCAGCGATTGACTGGACTTTTCTTGGAGCCAAATGACTCCACATGATTGGACCATTGTCAGAGTCTTCACGTGGAAGCTTAGTAAGGTTCTGCATCAAGCTATGGAAGCAAAAATTGTCTGCAGGGCTCGAAGTGACATCAGCGGCTGGGCTGTATTTCCTCAGACACAGACTGTGTTTCCTAAATAGAGGCAGCTGGTGTGAGGCTCGCAGACAATTTCTGCATAAGGGCTTTGGGCTCACTTGTGAATCCTGAGAGGAGCGTCTCGAGCTCTCGGCTGTCTCCGTCCTATCGCTGACAGTTCAGCCACGCCGCGCCGCCGGAGATAATTGAACGTGACAATCCAACACCTGCCTGCATCAGGTGCCGAGTGTTAGATACTGCGGAAAACGCTTGTGTTAATTTCACTGCCTGACAAAATAAAAATGAAGAGAGAGAAAGGTTTGTGTGCTTGTGAGCTGGCTCATTTCAGACAAAGAAAGAGATTGAGGGAAGAAAAAAAGAAAGTCAACAGGACCAAGAAAAAATTTACATTTTGGGAGACAGAGTGAGGAAGAAGGGAAAACAAGAGACAATAATGTGAGTTTTACAGAAAAAGAATAAACTCAGGCAAGCAATTTTTTTTTACAGCCTTTCATATTTATATATGGGTATTGCCTCATCTTCTATTTTCTGTGTTTTCCTGTGTAAAGGGGCTTTCGCATACTTGTACGAGGGGTATACAACAGGTCTACAACAGAAATGTGAGGTAATTCGTGAGACGCTCGTGAGTATGTCCTCCGAAATTCATGTATTCTACGACTGAAAAGGTTGTTGTGGACCCTCATCGTAGAATTTTGAACAAGTTCAAAATTTTTTCGGCATCGTAAGTGATTCTCTCTGTCAGACCCATTTCGTAGGTCTGTTGTGTGGTGTCTTACGAGGTTGTTCGACTTTGTTATGCTAGACCTACGAATTTCGTTTGATTTTTGGGGTCATCTGAGGTCCTCATTATCTTTGGAATTTCCCACGATAGACCTATGGTCTGCCTACGCTGAACGCTCAACAGTCCTACGAATGTTCCACCATTGTACGTCTTTTCTGCAAGGTTGCAATTCTATCCTATGTCAGTCGCGCGGCTGTCTTGAAATTTTTTAATGACATACAATATTTTCCTATGACGGTAGTGTGACATATTCCTATGTGACCGCTACTATCTTCAAATCCTCCTCTCCCAAACGTATGTCGGTCCCTTCTGTTGCGGTCCCGGTAAAATCGTACGTCATAAAAACAATCATATGACGTATGTGAAAGCCCCTTAAGATAAGCTCATATCACCACCCTAGCCCCAATACCTGCTCTAATGAGTATGGCCAAATGTGTTGGGCCGCTGTGTCATAACAGCCTGGCTTCCCTTTATTCTCTTACATTGGATGAGACATTATGTGACTGGGGGCAACACAGTGGTATAATAGGACGGCCTTAAAACATAAGGGTCATGGGCTCAAATCCAGTCTTGGGCCTTTCTTTGTGGATTTTCCCGGTTCTTTTGAGGGGTTCTGCTGAGTCCATTCAATTTCTCCCACAATCTGAAGAAACACAAGGCCAGATGTCCCAGGTGAGCTCCTGTCTCTCACCCATTGCATGCTGGGACTGGCTCCAGCCATCCCACTGCCCCCACAAACCTGACCAGATAGAAGTAGGTTCGATGATGGATGGATAGATCGGGCAATGGTCCACTGTTTGCGAGCAGCGTGGCTTTCTATTGTTAGATGGCTTGAGTAGGTGGAGAGAAAATGCCCTGTACTTGGGGGTTCACTGTACTCCAGGACCTATTTTAAATTCAATTCAATTCAATTTTATCTGTGTAGCTCTTTTCACAGCAGGACTGTCACAAAATCTCTTTACAGAGCCAAAAAAAGGCAGTGCCCAGCCTAATCCTCAAAATAGCAAATGAGGCAAAAACAACTTCCTGTAGGGAGAAAAATCCTGAAGCGATGGTGAGAAAAAACTCCCCAGTGGGAAGAAATCTCGGGAGGAAACTGGCAGTGGTGGGAGAGGCTATATGGCACTTAGGTCAGCTAATTATTACTCAGCTGATTGGCTGCAGCAGTGCATTGCGTGATGATGACAGTCCAGAAGGTGATGCGCTTTGAAAATGTACATATGGACCATCCCACTTCATAAAGGCTGCATATATTACAATGCTGCCAACTTTCATCAACCCTTCAAAAAAAAAAAAACAAATGAAATGTTCACCCCCACCCATTTAATTTGTCCCGCCAATTAATCACTGCAGCCATCTTTCAGATGCATGCTTGCATCACAAATGAGGACAACAAACCAGATTCAAAAGCCTGACAGTAATGAGTGATGACAGCACTCAAGGCCAGGAAACAGCCACCTCAGATGTATCAAGATGACAGGACAGAATATTTAAAGGCTTACATTATTTTTTATATCCTTACCCTGCTCTATTTGAAGGTGTCACCACAGCAGAAGAGCCATGTTTCATGAGAGACAATCAGCGTGAGCTTCTTTAAATTGACATTGTGTTGTATCACGTGATGTCTACTGATGGCGCACCAAACAACTTACCTTCACTCTACCATTAAGCCGCTTTCACACCGGACGCGAAACGAATTTTTCGCACGACAGATTACATTCAAAGTCGATGCAAAGACGCGAATACACGCGAACTTCGCTTCTTTGCATTGACCTTGAGTGTAATCTGTCGTGCGAAAAATTCGTGTCGCGTCCGGTGTGAAAGCAGCTTTACTTGGTCGTAGCTGGTAAATGTTTGCCCGGCATGGTTGAAATGCGCGTTTAAGTACATCAGTCAATAGTAAAATTAGCTGTGTCTGCACGCAATATGTGTCGGCTCCTGTATATCACGTTTAAGCATTTTTTTTTTTTTTTTTTTTTTTCCATTTTCTCCACAGTTTTCCTCCAGTGTTCCCTCTCATACTGTTTCATTTTGCTTCGCAGGCAGGTCTTCTCATATTGTAGTAAAATTGTCATCGGTGTTTATTCAGGGAGAGCTTTATCTTATCAGAGCTGGTGCTGACGCACAAGTCTTCTGTTCATATTCATGCTCCATAAGGAGTAACTGCATTCTATTTCTCCCTTTTACTGCTGCAATCTGGAGTGGGTAAGGTGCTACACCTCGGTCCCCGGAGACTCCTTACCCAGAATCCCACAGTAAATGCCACTCCTGGCTACCCAGCATGAGTGCCTGCTTTATTATAATGGCGGTGTGAGCATATTTATTCATAGGCCTTATGCGCTTCGTTTACACATTGCTGCGCGTGTTATATACCACATCAAATCTGTTTCCGTTGCAATCAATGCAGCATTAACACATGATCAAATTTGTGCTTGATTGTCTTCGAGATAAAAAGCAGAATACTGCTGTTGTGGCGCTTTTGCCTGTCACTGCTAAAAAACAAAAGAAATGTCAGAGCACGCGAAGGCCAGCTGAGCAGTTAACGCGAAGAACATACTGCTCTGTATTCGTGAACCCATCAAAAGCAGGACCTGTGATCTCGGACCAGTACATCCCACCTACCTCTACACCTCATCCACTAGCAAGTGCAAAAAGGCAAAGCTGATTCCAGGTCAGCGCTCTTACTCTGAAAAGGTTCTTGAAAAAGGTCCACTGACTCACTCTGCTGTCCTGTGAGTACCTGCATTTCTCCTATTTCATGTTGTAAGAAAAAGTACAAAAGAACTTGTGTTCACTCAGTCTCTTGACCCAAATCGCCAAAGACCAGAAAGAGCAAACTTACTCAATCAGGAGTCATGATCAGACAGGAAATTAAAACTGCTCTTTCTCAGGTGATGTTATCAAAAGAGGCTGTGCTTTGGGAGTAGATTTCTACAATGAGATTAAATGATCACATTCAACCTTTACACTTTCCTCATAATGTAGATATTGAAAGTAAGGTATTTATCAAAGTTCCTGTGGGGTAACATCTCAGAGCAATATTAGTGATGCTCAGCAGAATTTATCTTCATGTCGGTGCTTTTGTAGACAATTTCCTCGAAGTGGGTTATACTTCACTCTTGGCGCTATGATCCGAGATGTTAGCATTAGCCTTCTCATGTGTCGTTGCTAACGTTTCCTCCTGAGACCGAGCAGTCAAACTTAGCATTTTGTCACCTTGGTGCAGCAAGGACATGAGAGCCTAAGGGCCATACTGCCTGTTTGCGTGGTCCCTTCACCCTTCCCCCACACCCTTATCCCTGTCACCGCCCCCTACCCACCCACCCCCCATCTGACAACATGTCACTGCACCAACACCTCCCCAGGGCTGCCCTGAGATGGGTTGGGATGCAGTTTATTGTTTGCATTGATCGGCAGTCCGTGCATGGAAAGATATTGATATTTGGATTAAAGCGCAGTAACTCTCTTTCTCTCTGTCACTCTGTTTCTCTCTTTCCCACTATCCTTATCTCGGGGCCTTTATCAAATTGCCCACAAAGGTTTTGCAGGAAGATGTAGCTCGAGGTCGGGGGAGGGGTGGGTAGAGGTGGAAGGTTCTGGGTGGTGGTGGTGGTTGTGTGGGTTATAGAGGACAAATCAGCTCCTTTAAGCATGGTTTTCAAGGGGGAAGCTATATAGTCAAGGTTTGCAGCAGTCAGTGGGGGGGAGCTGGATTCAGCTTCTCAAGTTGTCTGCAATGGGGAACACAAGCCGCCACCCCACCCCCCCCCCCCCCACCACCCCCTACCCCCAATCCCAACCTTGGCCGCCCGCCTGTTTCTGTGCTCTCGCTACACCATATCTACATATCTTCTGTAATTGACATTTTCCATTTGGCAGCCTCAATTTCTCCTGCCTACTGTCGCCTTGGAAACGATCACGAGGCCCCTCCCGGTGAGTTGTAGCTGCCCCGATGACTGCCAGTCTTCTTGTTACCTCCTTCTACCTCAACAAAAACGGAATCGAGCGACCGTGTCCTTATAACAGCGCACTGGAACATTATTATAATAATAACTCCATCCCTTTTTAACAATAAACCCACCCCCCCCCCCAGAAAGGGGAAAACAGCTCTCTTCATGTTCAAATGTACGTTTGTCGATATAATCTTATGGGAACCATACCCCATACATGTCTGGGCATTGAAATTGATTCAGGATTTCGCCCTTTCCATTTTAGTTCTTCTTCCTCCAAGGATAATCCTTTTTTATTTCCAATTTGCGGCCTGGGAAAAATCAATGGAATCTGTGGGCTGTGTTTAATTACCCTAATGCCGATGAAAGGCAATTAAGTCTGCGGGATTTAGCCTGCTTCTGAGGCAAATATACCAGCTCCCCTATCTGCATTCAATGTGGGTCGTGATGAAGATTAATGTCGGTCGTTGAGCGTTAAATACGCCGTTCCTTCAGTCACACAGATTAAAGTAATGAGTGGAATCAGAGAAGTCCGCCAAGATCTCATGAGTTCTTCGAAGCTTTTAAGATGAATTTCTCAATTACCTCTCACTTCCGAAGGCATAGTTCCTGTGCAGGTAAAAAATGAGATCTCAGCAGAGAACGGCTGTAATCGGCAGATTGCAATAACTGTATTAAATAAAACATTTGATGTACAATGGGAAGATTAAAGATGTGAGGATAAGGCTGTTCTGCAATTATATGCAAGAGTTTATGGGTTATGTTATAAGTGGATGCTATGGAACGTGAAAAGGTGTCAGTTAGGAATTCTACATGCCTTACTCAACCCACAATATTCAATCTCCATCCTGCAAAAGGTAGACATTTAACCCTTATTGAGAAAAAGGACACAGAACCACTCCTTTTTTCCAAGAATGTCACAATCGCGGACATTTGTTAGCATGCTGTGCTACACCCACCAAAACAATGTTCTTCTCAAATTTTTCATTTATGCCGCTACAAATACACATCATGTGCTAATAGCTGGTTGTGAAAAGGTAATCAAAATTAATTTTGTGGTTTTGCTTAGAAATGGAAAAATTCACATTTGTGTTGAGGAGAGTGCTTAATAATAATTTATAGAAATTTGTCAGTGGGGTATCAAAGTTATTATTGGAGCATGGACTAAAAAAAAATAACTCAAAACCAGAATTATTTTATTGAAATGGTTTGGATTCTGAATTATTCATCAATTTTCTTCTGAAAAATTGACAATGACAATTGATGTTATTAATCAAATAAATCCTACATTTTCAGGTGATGGTAGCCATAAGCTAGCTATTTTGTATTTATATCGTATTTATATATTTTTTGCATTAATGTTTTGGTGATTATTGTCAGTTTATGATCTTGTGTAGCCAAAATGTTGCTTTGGGTGATTTCTGTGGACAGTATTATGCAGAGGAATTGGGTAAAGCACAGTGTTACTGTAGAGCCACAGATTGAGACATGATACGGACAGTGAAAGACAGTTGATCTACGCAGAATCTAAGAGGCCATGACTGTATACAGGAGCCTTTGAATCATTGGCCTTATCATCCATCTTATTACCTCCGCCAAGGAGATAATGTTTCCACCCCTGTTTGTTTGTTTGTGCATCGGCCTGTTAACAGGATAACTCAAAAAGTTATCACCGGTATTGCACAAAATCTGGCTGGATGTTGGTCCAAGGATGAGTTGATCAATGTTGGAAGTGATCCAGAACATATTCTGGAGTCTGGATCCGGAAGAATTGCACTGTATCTTTCTAACGCGTAGTAGGTCTGCGTGATATTTCTTACCAGATAACTAAAAAAGTTATGAACGGTTTGGCACAAAATTTGGCAGGATGATAGGTGGCAGTCCAAGGAAGAGTTGATTTAATTTTGGAAATGATCCAGAACATATTCTGTAACCAAAAGAGCAGATACGTATATGGCGTGGCGGAGGTTTGCACTCTACCGAGCGCCCTCTAGTAGATTATTTTATGTGTACATGGCTTTGCCACTGATTTCAGGTTACAGATTGAGAGAATGCGGACAAGTGCTCAATGTAACTCTGAACTTGCCATGTCAGTTCCCTCTTTTGTTATATTACAGTAAACCAGAGTTGGAGTTGCCCTTCATTTGCAGTCTAACAGGTGCAGGTGTTACCAGCAGGGGTCACTGGTATGCAATTAGAGCAGACTCAAGCCCTCCAATTTATTGGCGCCAAGGCGCCCAGTCACACTCCACAGAGGACTGAGAGTTCCAGCCAATCACATCACCTGCTTATTTTAAATATTACTTCCCTACTCTCTGGTAAAGTGTGTGTTAATTCGTGAAACCATTTGGTGTAAATTGGTTTAAATTAAAACCTGCATAATCCGAGCCTGCCTTGGCACATGATCGTTCATACTCAGCCTGGAAGTCAGAGAGCATTTACCTGTGTTGGCCGTGGTTTGCATTGGCACAGTCAGTGGTCAAAACAAGTCTGTGGAGGGCATCCTTTCTCAATTACAGGGCCTCATCCCATCAGCCCCAGCTCTGTTTTTATTATTTTATTCATGATTTCAGATGTAAAATGGCATAAAAGAGCATAACACTGCATAAAAAATGGCTTCTATTTGCGCAGACTTATATATTAGTACCTATTTGTATTTTAATAATAAAGTACAACTAATTGCTTATGTAATTTGTGTGTGCGATGAATAAGTTGGATGTTTTTCAAAAAGTTGAGTTCGGTAGCATGATTATTTATGAGAACCAGATTTTGTATGTTTACACAGATAAAGTCTTGGTTGGATCAGTGGCCCTAGGCACAATGCAGTCAGAATTCATCTGCATGTGAAGTGTTGCTTGGAGATATCTAGAGGCAGGATTTGAACCTCGACTTCTCAATTGTATCATAGCGTTCGTCAGATGAATGCGTTACCAGTCAGCTAAAGGTGAAATCACCCTGATCCAATGTAAACACAACGTTAATTTTAGGTTACATCTCTAGAGAGTTTGTGTTAATGAGCACATGCTATGGCCTATGCTCAGCACTGCACCATGCCTTCTATAAGCGAGCCAGTACAGCTGAACCCGGTATATTGGCGATGGCACCCCCACCACCCTGACCTCTGACCTCCGCACTGCTGCGCTGATGTTTGCTTGTTGTTTGGGCCCTTGAGTTTGGCTCCGCAGCACCTGTCGAGTGCTCTGGGTCTCTGGGGTGAGTCTATATTTCCCTGCTCTGTCTCCTCAGTCCCCATTACGCTGCACAGGGCTGGCTGCGAACGCACTGTCTGAGACCTGCGTCATCCGCCATGTGTTCCCCCATCTGTTTAGCGCAGGTGTGCCCGACGTGGGCTGCAGTATTTGTGTTTGTGTGTGTGAGAGAGAGAGAGAGAGAGAGAGAGTGTATGTGTGCGGGTATTTATGAGTGTGTGAATGTCTGTACATGTATATGTGTGTGTGCGTGTTTGTGTGTATGTGTGTGTGTGTGTGTGTGTTCATGGCTATCCTCTTTCTGCCAGGGGAGCTGCTCAGAGATGCTGCTGGCTGTGCCCATTGCCAGAGGCAGGGAACCCTTCAAAACAAGTCCTTCAGTTACCATTTACATCAAGTAAATGACATTAAGCACAATGCAGGGCAGCACACAAGCAGAGCCTGGAGAGGGTGAACTCTTTATTGTTGGCTAATCTTTCTCCACAGCCAGGAGTTTAATATGCCCAGGTAGTCCCTGCTGTGCTCAGATTAAAAGGGCAGTGACGCTGGTTTCCAAGCCTGCCATGGGGTCGGACTCTAATATCCGTCAGCCTGTCAAACCTCTGAACTCCGGCCGGGTCATTAGTCCGTGGCCTTTGATTGGCTGATTCAGTTCACCTCATTCTTTGATTGGCTGATTCCGTTCACCTCAAGACTGATGAAGCGTGACTGCAAACAATAGTGTCCAGGTGACGAGATAACAAGCTTGCAATGTGCGTGTCCTTGCCAGCGGGTCATACAGTAAGATACAGATCCAGCGAGATATGAGAATTGTGCTGCAGCCGAGGCCCTTGTCGCTGCACCCCCATCCAGAATCGCATTATGTGCTCAGTAATTGGTGAAGAACAGAGACTTACCCAGTAATTGGCGATTCGTTTGATGTCAACTTTAGCTCTCGAGGCTGCAAATAGAATTGTTCCGGCAGTAAACAGGGCGATAGAAAAAAATGAATGAATATCAGTGCAGAGATGGCCCAAGGTTTTGTATTTGGGGTTTCCAGGCCTCAAAGCCTTTGTTTGGCTTTAGGCCCTGAAACAGACTGCGCCTGTAACGGACAAACAGAAGGACAGTCAAAGCCTTTTTCACAAACGGCCATCATGCGGCATCTTTTACACCGCGCTAATGAGAACATCTTGAGCACACAAACGCAGCAGAGCCACGGAGTCTTTAATTCCTTTTAGAGTGCTAAAATTAATTTTTAAAAAATTCATATTAATTATTTATCTTATGCTGTTGAAAACCTATCGTGTGGCGACTTGTTTAAAAGAACTCTGCGGGAGCTCTTTTAAACAAGTCGCCACATGTAGGTTTTCAGCAACTTTGATTTTGATATCTTACATCATTGAGCAACGACAGTCGTACTTAGCGCTCTAAGGGTTAATGGTTCCCAGTGTTTTAATCAAGCCCAGGATGCGTCATTGTGTTCTTCGTGTTTGTATAAAGTAATTACGCGGTAATAAGAGAACGTGACAGCATTTTTTCGAGCGGTTCACCTTCCTCATACGCTGTGTAGGGACAGACACCCGGGCATCCCCCACGCCCCTTCCCCGCCACCGCCGTGCTCCACTAATTAGCCACGGCCCGATATAAACCCCTCTCGTCCCTATTAATTGATTGATCTCGAGAGTCTGTAATTACAGTGTTTTCTTTAGCCTGGCGTTCTCCGCAGTGTCACTAGAAGTAGCGCATGTAGATACTCCATTGAAGATATAAAAGCCATTGTTCTAGCCACTCTGAGGTAAGCCGGCAGAAACGACTCCGAGGGCACCGGCAATGAAAGGCGATACAAATAGGAGCGGCGGCATTGTAATCAGATGCAATTATGCCTCTATTAAGGCTGTAATTACTTTGTTAGGGCATTTTAATTTGTTGTGTGTCGTTAGCCCATCTTCTTTCATTTAGAAGCGGAGACGTGGGATTATCTTCATTCATTCCTGTTTACTTCATTGAATCGCGGCGTATTCGACGCAGTGTGTCCTATTGCTCAAAGTCCCTCTCGTTCTGTGGGAAAGAATCAATTAACGGAGCTTGGTAAATGCAAGCAGTGGAAGTAGCAGGGGGAATGCAGGTCAGCTGAAGCCAAGCCGTTTCCCCAGCCAATGAACACTGTAAAACCCTTGGAGCCCAGACCCAGTCCAGCCTGTCCGCTCAGTTAGTGGGGGACTGACCTACTCCTGCATCTAAGTCATCCCCCTCCTGCTTGACATGCACGCACATGCTTACACACACATACAGAAGCACACACACACACACACACACACACACACACACACGTGGACAAATATGTGGACGATGAGTGAAAACCACACAAACTAATAACAAAATACACACTTGTATAATTACGGAAGTATTAATGTGGGTAATATACTCATATGCTTTGTAAACACTCCACACTGTAAACGCTCATGTGGAGTAGTTTAATTTCATGCAGTTGAACATGTTTGATTCATTTTTTTTTTCAATTCAATTTTTAACAGTTTTCTGATGGTCAATGACTTATTGTGCATTGACTGTCGTCAGTACTTCTTTATTTGCCATTTTACAGTTAAACTTGGGAACTGCAAACTACCTTTGGCTGGGAAGATGCATATTTGCCCTTCTAGAAAATTATGGCTCCTGCTCCGTTCTCCACAATCCTCTTACATTAAAATCATGGTCTTGCTAAAAAGACAAATTTTAAAAGCCTATTAAAAAGCCAAACCAAGAAGCCACCAAAATATTTTGTGGCATGTGTCATACTAATTGGTGAAATTGTACTGCACACAAATATCAGTGAAACCATGGCCCTCTCAGTCTAATCAAATAAAAGATACAGATACAATATGCCTCTTAACTCTTCATTTGTAGGAAATTCTTCCTTTTCAGGCATGTTTTAGCATATTGATCCAAAGAAAAAGGAAAGGACCACTACCTTTGTACAAGGCTTATGCAACCTGGCCAACCACAGTCTTTGAAAACAGAATGATTTATGCAGTTTTACAGTATACAGAATGTGAACGTTCTTGTCCACATTGATTCATGTGCTCAAAGAATTGCATTGTGGTGCCCATATGCACTGAAAGCATATGCACACACCAGCACACACTATGTGGCATTATATATTCATCACACATTATCATTACACTGTGGACATTTGTGCATTTTTTTACTGGCTCATATGTGTTCACTCAGAGAAAGCTGTGTCCCATCTGGCAGTGAAGGCCTGACTTCTCCGTGCTGGGAGGAATTACTGCACTGGCAGGAGTTGGGGTGCTGTTCTAAAATCGTCCCAAAAATTCATTCAGGAGAAGGTAAGTGGAGGTGCTCTTATGCAGAATGAATGACCTGCAGGCTTGCTTCTCATTCTTTGCAATGTGCAGATGCTGCTGTTTGGGGATTTCTTGGATCGGACCGCAGTGCTGGAGAATTGTTTGTCACTCCACATTTTGCCATTGCAGAGTTAGATGGGACTGAATCCGGACCCCAGTGAATTTTCAGAACCATCATCAGTTAAAACCTCTCTGTGCCCTCCTACCTTTACGCACAATCTTGCATCACTGTGTTAAGTGTTGTTCTGGGATCAACAAAATAATGCTTGTCTAAGTGCAACGTTATAATCCACCATGAATAGAAACCTTGTGATGATGACATCATGAAACTACAAAGGCTTTACAACCCTCCATCAAATGCAGGTAGCAAGAACTATCTTTCGGCTACCAATTCAAAATAGCAAATGCCCCAAAGGTGAGCAATTTAATTGTGACACTGATGTGAAAATTAGGCGGAACACAAAAGGTAAGACCTATTTCGGATTTTCTTGATGACTTGCATCTCTGCAAGTTTCTGTCCATCTGCATGAAAAGCTTACTAACATTAGCTAGCTACCTTTACACAACTGAAACACACGACATTCAAAAGGGTAGCATAGAGATATTCAAGCTGCTATTCATTGGTGGACGATAATGTTATTCCTGGACAATATTTATTTTGTTGATCCCGGAATAGCACTTACAGTTGTGTGCAATGATGTTTACACACTTTACAAAATGAAGATAAATCAGACACCATGTATTCAAGTATTTATTTAAGGTAAAATTGGATCATACAGATGAAAATAAATAAAAAGATAACAATATATAGTAAAAACAGAATTGAATCAGCTAATTCAATAAGGGCCCAACTCCATATTGAAAATGTGTGGAGTTGGGCCCTTATTGAATTCACCAATTCAATTGATAATGTCTTTTTAAGAGAAATAGACAATATCTAATGTGGCCACCCTTTGCTTTGATTGCAGCGTTTAATCCATGATTCCGTTTATTTTTATGAGATCACCGGCTCCTTGCGAGCAGACTGAACCCAAACTCATGATATTACCACCTCCATGTTTTAAACAGTCATTTTTGAAACTTTCTTCAACTCTACGGCGCACATAAGTTCTGCATTTGGATGAGAAAATTTCAAATTTTATTCATTGATCCAAAGGACTTCTTCCCAGTCTCTTGGTGTCCAATCCTTGAATTTCTTTGCAAACTCAAGTCTTTTTTTTTTTTTTTTTTTTGATGTTGCAAGCTCTAAGAAGTGTTTTTTTCTGATCAAACTATTTTCACTCAGGCATCTGGAAATAGTAGATCTTGATACTTTCATCTCTACACCTCTGGTGCTATTAATATCATCACGGAGTTGTCGTGCTGTCAACCGCTGATTTTTTTTTTTTCTTGTCATACACAGATAACGAACATAAGGGGCATTTAACTTCCGCTTTGCACCTCTATTGCCACTAGTTTTCTGCAAACCGGTCTCTCTGAAATGCTTGATGGCATTTCTTATAATGCCATAGCAACATTTAACGTCTTCAGAAATTTTTAAGTGACCAACTAGCATCATGTCAGGCCACAGTGTGGCTCCGAACAATCTCAGAGAGCTCCTTCCATCGTGCCATCATGTTTCATACTGTGACACTGCTCAAAATTCATGTCACCTTATTTACCGGAGCAATAGACCATCAGAGGTAATTTTGCAGAATAATGTTGCCTCAAACCAGTTTAAACAAATTTTTTTGCATCAGCAATCATGAAATGAGCCTTCAAACATAAATTCACGCTATGCAATACAGTAAAAAAAATATAATTTGAGACACCTTTCAACTGTTATAAAAAATCGATGTTCTCAGTGTTTTTGTTTATGACCCATATTTTTACCTCAATATATTTGTGGGAATGATTTTTTTTGTTTGTCCTCATTGCATATAAGAGTATTTTTCAGTACATTTTCACCAAAAAATTATAGATAAATTATATATTAGGACCCCTTTTGACAAAAGTGGAGGTATGTAATCATCACTGCACGCTACTGAACATGGCGATATCATATTGTACTATTTTTACCATGGTACCCCCGGCTTCCTGCAAACGTGTTTACTTTGAAGAGGAGGTCCCTGCAGCTTTCCATTCGTCACTGTGGAAGTGATGTCATAATGCAAATTCATGGCTCCAACCAGGGTAAATTAACGCAAGAGAATATTTTACTCAGGTCTTACCCGCATGCATAATCAAGGGTATCTAGCCCCATGCAGTGTTTGCCCGTAAAGGTTTCAGGGGTTTGAATTCCCACTGTGGCAGTACTTAGCGTCACATTTCAGGATGTTACGCACATTATTATGCCAAAAGCAAAAAAATTTTGTGAGAGGCGCGATGCATTTGCAAGCAGGCCCAACAGCCTGTGCAACAGTGCTTTTTGACAGTTTACAGGGAAATATTCCAGTCTAAGATATGTCATGTTGTCAGCCAGCTCTGTTGATATTTATATTTTTCCTCTCTCATTTTTGTGAATACTGACTTGTTTTTACTGGGTGGAAACCGCAGGTGCATTGTATATAGAACTACATTTAGAGGGCTGGTACAACCCCATTTCCAAAGAAGTTGGGAAGATATGGAAAATACAAATTAAAAATGAAAATCTGATTTGTAAATCATCCTTGACCAGTATTAGACTGAAAACAGAAAAGATATTTAATGTTTTTACATCAGTACTTGATAATTTTTAAAAATTAACTCTCATTTGAAATACTATGTCTGCCAGACATTTCAGAAAAGTTGGGACCTGTATGTGATCACCTTTCATTTTTATAGCCCGCTACTTAATCGTTTGGAGAACTGAGGATGCCATTTGTTCCAATTTTGAAAAATTGTTTCCCTTTCCTCCTTAATCTATATCTTCAGCTGCTCAGTTGTTTTGGGACTTCATTGTTTTTTCTTGGGCTTCTTAAAGCTTTATATATTTTTAATTGCAGACAGGTATGGACTGCAGGTAGGCCAGTCTAGCAGCCTAGGATGCCACACTGTTGTAACCAGAGGTGGCTGGGGAGCTGAAAATAGAGGAGGCACAGAACATCTCTTTCAACTAGTGAGTGGCCCTGACTCATTTTAAATCATTTTTTAAAATTAAAGGTTGATTATGGAATATGAGCAGAATACCGACATCTAGTGTCTCAAGATCGTAGTCACAACAACAGAAAATAATTCCAGCAGTCAGGTTGCCAGGTTCGTTGCCGAGCGTGTCAAGCGATCAGCCTGCACAATGTCAAGTGATGAATCATCACGGTCACTCTGCTGCTGGGACAGATAACGCACCGTTCGCCGGGGCTCTGAAGCAGCTGCAGCAGGACTTGCAGACTCCGCCATTTTACCCAGTGCCAGCCTAGCTGTGCCGAGCATAGAGACCGTATTTGGCAACCCGCAATGCCCCGGCCGCTATTGGCTTGTACGATGTAAACAGGAAGTCATTGTCGAACCCGTCAAAATTTTTAAATTATTTAATTCGGACTAAATATGTTTTTTTATGGAAAAGCAATTTTTTTATTCTGCACCCCTCTAAACGCACCGTGGATGTATTATTTTTGAAAAAATATAGCTTTTAATACGCATTCTCCATAATCAACCTTTAACATTACGTGAAATTCAAAAACACGTAGCACTGTGCTTCATGTATGTACATGCATGTAGAATAGTCTAGTGTATGTTTTGTGGAACAGTCTGGAAAATTCTATGTATTTCTCAACCATTACGGAAAGTTCTAGCTACAACTGCACCACACTGACTCAAGACTAGAAGAGATTACGTATGTATGGACGGTTCTCAAGCAAACCACATATATCAAATAGACTGTGGTACGTTCTAGAAAGTTTTTTTGGGAATATGTATACTTGTGGACTTGTGAGGCACTTAATCTTAGATTTAGCAGTTTTTGGACACATTACAACATTTATTCAGCAAATCTTGGATTCAGTCAAGCCTGTGTTTCTTATTCTACATCATCAGCCTTACAGTTTCCCTTCTCATGTACACCAATGGGCACAGAAATTCTTTTACATGGTGGAAACTCTTGTATTTTCTTGGATATCTCCATTGGGACCATTCCATCATCTTATTGGGACATTTATTCGGATTACTCATGCTAAATTGCTTTCTTATCAACTTGGTGCATGCCTGAAAAAAATTCTGATTTATTAGGTAATAAGGCTAATTTCACAATTTTACCAAATTTTTTTATATGCTTTGCTGGCATCAAATTTAGAATGAGCTTGTAAGTCCAAAAATGAAATGAAGTTTATATGGAAAACATTAAATATCTTTTCTTGAACTGTTTCCAATTTAATGTATGTTGAAGATGATTGACAAATCCCTGCTTTCTTTTTTTAATTTGCATTTTCCATACTGTCCCAGTTGTTTTGGAAGTTAGGTTGTATGACCCTTGTGTTTTGACCCAAGGGCTTAATGGGCTCCAACACCTTAAAATACCCGAGAGCTGTCTCCTCAGTCCACCATTATGTGGGAACCCCCATCACACTTACACCGTGCCGCACAAATTTCACTGCCAGGGAGAGATTAAGGGAGTTTTAACAGTGTGTCATTATCCTGCTGGTAAGTGACCTGTGATTAATCTCTCATTATTAACCAAGCTGTGATTGTTCTCGGGATATAAATGTGCCGATAATGTATCTTTCAGGATTTAACAGTGAGCACTTCTGTTGCATTTCTAATGCGCCATTTCCAACCCGCAGATGGAGCGGCTTGCCGTCCCTGAGAGTTTTGGCAATTTTTCCCAGTCGAGCAGAGCTGGATTAAATATTACTTAGTCACAGCAAGGCGATAAAGCTGAAGAAGCTGGAAATTTTTGGCCGGTTCGCCCTCCTCTCTTGAAGTTTTTGTTATCCCAAGCATAGAGAGAGGGATTTTGGATATTGCAACCATCTGCTGAAAGCATGAATGTGCTGACAGTGCACTCGCTGTGCGGCTGGGCCACAGATTACTCTGCGTGCGAAAGGAGACTGAACTTTGTGTTGTGCGTCGCTCTCGATAGGAGCGTCTGCTAAATGCCAATAATGTAATGTGATGTTATGTTATGTAAAGTGATGTAATGCGACGAGAGACTAGCCTCATGCACAGACTGTACAGAAATATATGGAAATAAGTACCAGTCACATCACCCTGTGGTTTTTGCATGGGTTTGTGAAATGCATGTTCTCACTGTGATACTGCAGTTTTTGTGTTCCCATGTTTTAGTACTCTGAGATTCTGGTTATGAGAGATGACGATTGTCTTACACATGGCCATTATTTAGCTTATGTTTTTATCCAGAATGACCTGCAGTTGATTGCTCTTAGCGGTGGCCAATGTCTATTTGGAGCGATGAAGGATTAAGGCCTCCATCGCCCAACAGTTGCACCGATGTATTTTTGACCTTCTGTGTCCGAGAAAAATACATTAGCCGCTAGCACAGTGCTCTCCGACCCAGTTCCTGGAGAGCTACCATCCTGTTAGTCCAACCCAAATTCAGCACGCCTGATTCGGCTAATTAGCAGCTCATCAAGATCTCTAACGGGGAGAAGGGGTGTGCTTTGCAATGTTAAATTGAAAACATGAAGGATGGTAGCTCTCCAGGAGCAGGGTTAGAGACCACTGCACTAGGCTGTAGGCCACTCCATGGTCACTGCATGGTCATTCGTGGACTCTATACCTGGCCCAGAAAGTCCAATTAGGTGAAAAGACACTGGTCTCCTCCACACACCTGTCCCTGTGCTGCCAGCCGAAGATAACTGCACTGTAGAGAAGCATCAGGGGTCTGTCTAACACCTTGTATCCGCACAGCTTGAATCTGGATGGCTTGTCAGTACTTGCCAATATACCGGACTGAATGATGTCATGTGTGTCATTCGCTAACAGTCCTCCCCATCGCCATGCCATTCCCCCGTGGGAGTATCTCTGGTGAAGCAGATGACAGTCTGCTACCGTACTGCCGGCTGCAAAGGCCCCCCGCTTCTCTTAGCAGAGCAAACAAAGACCTGGAAAGATACTGCTCACCACATCATGAGTCCTGTAAACAACGTGACACGGCAAACACATCAGCCACGGCACTCCAGTGCAACATGGCTGCCAGCAATCACAGCTGGTTGTAACACAGAAAAAGGACTCGTATGCTTCTTGTAGGGGGTGTGGGGTGTGGGTGGAGGGGTGAGGCATTTCGGGGTGGTGCAGAGGTTGTAAGGGGCGGGTGGGATTGCCCAAACGACTTCAATGCTAATTTCTGCTCTGGTGGTTATTGCCAAAGCAACCGTTCAATTACTGCAATGCCTGCGCGATGGCAGGGGGAAATATATCAACGCATTTATTTGCTTTTATTTGCAATAAATTTACCCTCTGCTGATCTATTCCAGTACACAAGCTGCTGTAAGGGAACATTTTGAAGAAGCACAATATATGTTCAGCTTCCAAAATTGGTCTGCGCTGTCAGAACAGAAATGATGCTTTTTCTCATTTTTTTGTTTCATGTCTTCCTCTGGAACTTACATGTGTGATATTTGGTGGGGACAGTGGATAGGGCCTCCCTCTCTCTCTCTCTCTCTCTCGCTCTCTCTCTCTCTCTGTTCATCTCCCTCCCTCTCTCTCGCCCTCTCCACGCTCACCCCGGCTGCCAGCTGAGATGTGACGGCTTGTTATGTGCGGGGGGCTGTTATCCCATGATGGATTCCTGTGCCAGTGTGTCACCCTCAGAAAGCTGGGGGGGGGGATGGTGTGAGGGGAGAAATCGGCGCCTGAGGAAACGGGAACAGAAGCGTGAAATTGGCACTGCCCACCCCCCCGACACACACACACACACACCCACCCCCCCCCAGTCGCCGGCCTCGCCAGGCAAGTCTCAGCTTGTTTCCACGCGCTAAGGAAGACGCGGGCTCGTCTCCCCCGCTGATCCCGCTATAACTCAGCCTAATTGCGTCCCGCGGAAGAGGCTCGTAAATACACCTCATGACAGAGACGTGCCAGGCTGAGGGCCCGGGCTCCGAGACTGACGGGGTGCATATAGAGAGACAGGGCACAGGGTCCTCACCGCCCCTTCCTCCTGCCCAAATTCACCTGTGCAGTGCATCCGTGTGTGTGTGTGTGTGTGTTTTGAGGATTTTTCTCCCTACTAGGTGTTTTTTTGCCTCATTTGCTATAGAGGGGATTAGGCTGGGCACTGCCTCCTTTTATTTATTTATTTTTGCACTGTAAAGCGTTTTTGTGACAGTCTCTCTGTGAAAAGCGCTATACAGATTAAATTGAATTGAATTGTGTGTATGTGTGTGTGAGAGAGAGAGTGTGTGTGCACACGTATGTGTTTGTGTGCATGAGAGTGTGTATGTGCAAGTATTCGCACATGTTTGTGTTGGTGTGTGTGTGTATGTGTGTGTGCACGTGTGTGAGAGTATGTATGTGTACGTATGTGCACACGTTTGTGTGTATGTGTGCGCACTCAATTCTGCTTGCGTGTGTGTATGTGTGTGTGTGTGTGTGTGTGTGTATGTGCACGTGCTTGACTGTTTATGTGCACACGTTTGCGTGCATGAGCGCATGCACGCTTGTGTGTGCATGTGTGTGTACGTGTGTGCGCGCATTTCCGTTTGAATTTGTGTGTATGTGCGCATGCATGTGTTTGTTATCTATATGTGCGTATACATATGTATATACATATGTATATTTTGATGCATAGCCATAAATGTATGCATTCAGACATGTGGTACATGCATACATACATGCATATGAGCATACTGTACATACACTATACATATGTATGCATACATCTTCTCTCCGCTGCCAGTGACTTCTCTCCATTGTGTCTCAGTCGTCTGAAAACCTCAAAACCTTTGCTGGGTAATTACATCTGTGGAGCTGCCCTGGATACCCTCCTTAATCAGTGTCGCAGTAAATCACAAGGCAAGGCGTAATAAGCTAATCTGGGTGTGAGGAGCTTGTGAGAGATTTTCTATGCCTTGCTGCTCGCGTCTGCATCCTTAATTAAGGATCCCTTCCGTCCAGTTCTGCACTGATACTCTGGCCCCAATACCTTCTGTGGGTGCCATTTTGAGACAGATGTGAAGATGGGCGCAATCATGGGCACAGCAATTATTATTTTTTTTGTAGTCTACTTTCTCTTATTGTACTCTGATAGTTAAAATTTCTCGTGTTTTATCTCCGGATGTGGGCACCTTTTCAAACCCCTGGAGGCAATTCAACACATTCACCTGGATGAAAAGGCTAATTAAATGGTGTTAGTCATTTTTTCAATCCTAGAAATCTTGTTTGATGAGCTGTAGCCATTCCTTATCCAGGGGAGAGCACATGACATGAACCCATGGTTCTGTTGTGATTTGGATTATCACTCCATTGCCATTCTGCCTCCATTTTAAACCAACTCTGGAAGCTTCTGGACTTTTCCGGATGGTTTCTGGACGCTTTTTATCCCGATACGCTCAACCTCCGGAGGAAAGGAGGGCAGCAGCTTTGTGTGCTATCTCTCCCCCACTCTCTCTGGCTCGCTCTCCTCGCCCCAGCGGAAGGTGATGGAGACTGGTGTGGGGGTCTCCTGGGAGCCCGCCTCGAGGATTATACAGAGCAGCGGAATGAAAGATTCATGAGGCTCGCGAGAGGGAGTGTGTGTCTGTGCTGATTGGGACAGACTGAGCTGGAGAGAGAGAGAGAGAGAGAGAGGGAGGGAGAGAGAGATGGAAAAGAGCTGCTTCTGCTTTCTGTGCAGATAACGATAGAGAGAGGAATAGAGGAAGACAGATGGAGAGAATTATTGAGAGAGGGGAAGAGAGAGAGAGGGATAGAGAGAGAAAAAGAGAGAAAGTTATATATAGAGAGAAAGAGGCATAGACAGAGGAACAGAGAGGGGTATTGAGAAAGGATAAAGTGAGAGGGATAGCGAGATGGAGAAAGGGGGGAAAAAGAGGGATGAGAAAGGAAGAGAGGTATCAAGAGGTGAGCGAGAGAGGGATAGGGAAAAAGAACAATAGAGAATTATAGATAGGAACAGATATAGTTATAGATAATGAAAAAGTGAAAGAGAGGGATTGAGAGGCAGGAGTAGAAAGAGTTAGGAAGAGGGAGAAGTATGGAGAGACAGGAAAAGACAGAAAGAGAGATAGAGTCAGGAAGAGAGATGGGAAAGAAAGGGATAGGGAGAGGGAAAAATGGGGGATTGGGAGAGGGGTGGAAAAGGAGAGAGAGGGGTAGGAGGGAGGGAGAGAGATACAGGGATGGAAAGAGAAAGAGAGGCATAGAGAGGGTGGGAGAAGGAGAAAAAGAGAGATAGAGAGAGGGAAGAGAGAGAGAAAACACAAACTGAGAGAGAACAGCAGGACTGTTTGCTGGGCTGGGATTAAAGACTGAGGTCTCTGAGTAAGAAGCAGACGCTTATAGTCTGGTTCGTTTACAGATCATCACTCCCCTCGCACCCCATCACCCCCTTTCACACACACACACACACACACATACACACACGTGCGCGCCAACAAACACTTCAGTCCCGGACACATTCCAGCCGTACATCGTTCCCGGTCCAGCACTGAATAATGGCTTTGCAAACCCACAGCTCCCTGCATCTCCCTCATGAGGAAACATTTATTTTTCACCACTTGTTTTGCATTTGCCCTTCCCCTTCATGCAATCTAAAACACGTGTATGCAATATCAAACACATGTAGACATGCATACGTATTTACACATGCATTCATATGCATACACATGCACACAGGCACACTTGCACATGAGCACAAGGACCTACCGCATTTAAGTTTTTTGCCAACTACGTTGTACAGCCATAAATTAAAGGTACTTAAATAAGGTCATGGATACTTTAGCATGCAGAAATGTTATTTTAAGTGGGGTTTACGTAGTTATCATGCTGTTTTGCACAGTTTGTCTCTCATACTCACCTACAACCACTTTTTATTCATTGTTAATTGAATGAATTGAATGAATATGTCCCTGCGTTAACAATTAAGAACTTCAGTAAATATTTTAAATGATCAGATCCAGCATGCTGTTGGCTGTTGACTGTTTAGCAGCATGTATCAGAAATTATGGCATCCAGCATGGTGTTAGTTCCTGAGTATTTAGCTGCATGAATCTGTAATGTCAGAATCCAGCATGGCACTAGCTCCAGACCATATAGTGGCATGCATTTGGAACAATGGAACCCAGCATGTGGCTCTTGATCATACAGCCTCATGCACCTGGAACAACATCCAAACTTTTACTGAATAACTGTAAAATAATGTTCACTTAGCTAATATAAAATATAATGAACAATTGTATCGTATAAATGCAGTATTATGTTACCCATACATACCCCCTTTTCTAAATGGCACTCTCAAATCCTAGATGTTCCTCTGATTGTTTTTTTTTTTAACCCTTTGTTGCATGTTATTTTGGACTTAAGTGGGGTTTATTTTCTCTAGGCTCATAGATACCCTGAAAACACAAAATGTACTTTTTACTGGACATTTCCAACTAATAATTTCCTCAATAGGTGCCTCTCTGATTCGTAACATGATTTACCACAAACAATCACAATGGCTGCATCCGCAAGTGAGAGGTAAGTTGACGAAAGTCAGAAATTTATATTGTTCAAGTTTTGATCAGACTTTTTTTCTGCTGGAGGATGGAAATACATTATATATCACAAACTGAAAACACATAAGCTATGTAATGCATGTATATTTTTGGAATACATCTGAGTCTATGCTGTATCAAAAATATTGGACATTATGCATGCTTAGTAAATCGCAAAAATAAGCAATGTCCAGAATAAAGATAGATCATCATGCATATCAATGACCAGGTTTCTTCAACTTCACATTATTTCTGTCACTCTGCATGCATAATGTCCAAAATAATGGACAGACAGACCACCCACTTGCACCCCCCCCCCACACACACACAAAGTATTGCACCAAATCCCAACAAATGGTCCTCCAAGGCATTTGTATGTTCTCTATGCATCAAAGGGTTAATTACAACTTCAGTTGGTTGGCGCATTATGGAACATGCGAATTAAATCAAAAAGGAGTCTTTTGAAAACTCCATTTACCCTGTACTCTATTAAACCACCACAACAGCACATTATTTTAATGCATACATCGACACTTTCCAACAGTGCCGCCAACTTCTCTGGGCTCAGTGTCATCTGACACTGACAGTTGCACAATCAAAGCATGTTTTGTGGTCCAACAAGTCGACATTCTGAGTGGTTTGTAGAAAAAAAACAGTTGCTGTGTTCTCTGGACCAAAATGATGGGGCAACCCAGGCTGTTATCAGCATCAAGTCCAAAAGCCAGCATCCATTTTGGTATGGAGGTGTGTGAGTGCACATGGTACTGGTGGCTTGCATATTCTCAAGGGCACCATAAATGTAAAAAGATATCTACACATTTTAGAGCAACATATCCTGCCGCCTAGATATTATCTCTTCCAGGCACATCCCTGCATTTTCCTACAAGATAACACCACACCGCATTCTGCATGGATTACAATGCATAGCTGCGTAAGCAGAGAGTGTAGGTGCTCAGTTGGTCTACTTGCAGTTCTGTTCTATTTCAGACTGCTAATGTATGGGGCATTATGAGATAAAATAAATAGCAAGAAAGGCCCACTGCAATGACGCAGCTAAAGACCTGCACATGGGAGGAATGGTTGAAAATTCCACTGGCTACACTTGACCAACTGGTGTCTTCAGTGTCCAAATGTTTAATGAGTGTGTTTGAAAGACAGTGGTATTAAGCAGCAGGTGACACTTTCCAATTTTTTTTGGACTCTGTTGCAGTCATTATATTGTATATGGTCACGGTCACGGTTATTTATAGAGCACCTTATAAACAACCTTAGTTGACCAAGGTGCTTTACATAAAATAAATAACAATAAAATACAATGATACATTCAAAAAACAATTTTTGCAATGACAGAGATAAATACAGATACATTTACCACACAAAACAACTTTCATCTCACACAGGTCCAAAAGCTTGGGAGAAAAAATGGGTATTTAGAGAGGACTTAAAAACCTCCAGAGTCTCTGACAACTGGATATGCAGCGGTAAATTGTTGCGCAGCTTAGGGGCAACTACTGCAAATGCTCGATCGCCTCTAGCCTGCATTTAGGCACATCGAGGTTCAGCTCATTTGCAGACCTCAGAGCTCTGATTGGTCTGTGAACATGTAAGAGTTCAGCCAAGTACACGGGGGCCATACTGTTTAAAATTTTGAAAACAAACATCAAGCTTAAAATCAATTCTGAACCGGCCAGGAAGCCAATGCAGAGAGGCCAGAACTGGGGTTATATGCTCCTGTTTCTTTGTGCCTGTCAGAAGACGAGCAGCTGCATTCTGCACAAGCTGCAGACATCGCAATGAGCACTGGTCTAAACCTATATACAATGAATTACTGTAATCCAGCCTCGAAGAAATAAAGGCATGGATAACCTTCTCCAGGTCACTAGGAGAGAGGTATGGTTTTACCTTGGCCAGAACTCGCAGCTGGAAAAAGGCACTTTTGACTACAGAGCCAATTTGCTTGTCAAATTTAAACTCACTGTGAAGCATGACACCAAGGCTCTTAATGACAGAGCCATTTTTTGAACCCAGGGAGGGGGGCAGAGCATCAACACACTCACTGTAGCGTTCATGACGCCCAAACACTGTGACTTCTGTTTTACTGTCATTTAAATTTAGAGAACTGAGACTCATCCAAGTCTTGATGTCAGTTATGCAGGCAAGCAGAGTTTGTACAGTCTTTACAATTCATTTGTAAGGGGAGATAAATCTGGACATCATCAGCACAGCAATGAAATGACATATTATGTTTGCGGAGAATGGATCCAAAGGGCAACATGTACAATGAAAACAATAAAGGGCCCAAAATAGACCCTTGAGGCACCCCACAAGTGAGAGGGGTCACACTGGAAGAAAAAACTCCCAAATGAACCGAGAAACTCCTGTCAGTCTAGTAGGACTGGAGCAGCATAAGGGCAGCACCCTTGATACCAACATACTGCTCCAAGTGTGACAGCAGGGTCCTGTGATCGACCGTGTCGAAAGCAGCTGTTAAATTTACACCATGATAGCAGCACACCCAGAATCAACAGTTAAAATAAGATCATTAAACACTCTTAAAAGGGCAGATTCTGTGCTATGTCGTGGCCTAAAACCAGACTGGAACTTTTCAAAAATATCATTTCTTTCTAGAAATGATAGCAGCTAGGTGGCCATTACTTTCTCTAACACCTTGGACAAAAAGGGGAGTTTAGACATAGGCCGAAAGTTAGAGAGAATAGATGGGTTAAGGCCCAGCTTTTTGATTAGCGGTTGCACTATGGCATGCTTATAAGAAGCTGGAAAACAAGCTGAGCTAAAACAAGCATGAAACAATAATAGAATGAATGAGCTGACAGAATTAAAAACCTTCTTAAAAAGACTAGAGGGAATGCTATCTGAAAGGCAGTTTGTGGGGCGTAGTTTCTGCACTACATCCAACAGCTGAGACAGCGATATGGGTTTAAACTGGTCAAAAACAGCTAGGCACATCGGGGGGCCAGAGGGGTCAGAGGCAACAGGAGGCGACACTGACTGCAGAGCAGAGATTTTGTTGACAAAGAAGTCAAGAAAATCATTACAAAGAGCAGGTGAGGGTACAATGGGATCAGTGATGCATGGGTTTACAAGGGAATCCAGAACATTAAACAAAACCTTTGGCCTATCAATGTTGTTTGAGACCAGATTAGAAAAGTAGCCAGCTTTGGCAGCTTTTACAGCATTCTGGTATTCCAGTAGACAGTCCTGCAATATTCCAAAAGACACGTGTAACTTGTTCTTCTTCCACCTCCTCTCAGCACGCCTACAGGAGCGCCTGAGAGCTCAAATAGAGTCATTTATCCACGGTTCAGAGGGAGCCTTGAAGGACTTGTTCCTCATAGGAGCGATGGAGTCCAGGATGCTGGTACATTTTGAGACGAAGAGAGCTACAAGCTCTTCAGGACAAAGAGAACCAAACTCATCCATAGATGAATTTACAAACTCATCAAAAGCCATGGAAAACATCAGTGTAGTGTCCGAGTTTATAACACGGTAAAAATGAACAGCAGGACGAGTTGCAACAACAGAGCAGGGGACAGTAGCGGAGAACAGAACAGGCAGGTGCTCAGAAATGCAAGCCCTGCTGCACATCTCGTCTACACAGATAGGCACCCCATGAGACAGCACCAAGTCTAACATGTGACCCTTTTCATGTGTTGGGCCAGAAACCCATTGGGTCAGGTTAAAAGAATCAATCAGAAACAAGAGGTCCTTTATCAGAGGTCTGGACTCACAACACACATGGATGATTAGATCACCTAGAATTAAAAAATGCTCGTAATCAACCATAACACTAGACAGGAAATTTTCGAAATCCTGTATGAACTCATTATTGTATTTCGGAGGGCGATACACCACTGCAAACAACATGGGAGGAGAGCAATTGAGTTCAAAGAGCTGCAGCTCAAAACTGGAAAAGGTGATTGATGGAATCTGCCGACAGTGGAAGCTGGATTTATACACACAGGCTACTCCACCACCCTTTCCAGTGGTCCGTGGAGAGCTAAGAAAAGTACAGCCAGGAGGGAGAATTTCTGAAAAAGCTATGGACTCACCAGCATTTATCCACATCTCTGTCAGACACATAAAATCCAGCTCACGGGATGTGAAAAAGTCATTTAACAGGAACGTTTTATTTGCCATATTTTCAATAAGCAAATAAATTCACATATTAGGACATCAAATAATGTGTTGCACTTCTTTCAATATAGTAGAGTGTGAGTGGACTTCTAGAAACTGTTTTTTTTCCTTTTCATTTTTGTTTTTCTCAATAAAGTAACTAAGGTTATTGCTAGGATAGTTGTTTTAATTTCTGTGTAATTTATTATTTTAATTTTTATATTATGATTATATGCAATAATATTTTAGTATGTAGCTCAATCTGTGTCGCTTATGTAACGGTCTCTAAAAACTTAAGGTATGTAGGATGGTTTGGAAAAACACCCATGCATTCAAGGGATAAACCAACATTTATCAATGTAATATATGTGGAATTACTCTCTGTTGACCGGAGTTAATATTTGATCTATGGACTAACTTGGATATCTTCAAGCATATCGAGGGTTTGGAGCACAATGGTTATATGTCCAAATTTTGTGATTTTGAGATTTTTACCTCCCGTCACTCATTTCTATCGGCTAATTCTTGGAGCACAATAATTATATGTCCATGTGCCTCAGTTTTAAACAGAATTTACATTTTCATTTCGTGGTATGTCCAACAAAATCTGCTTATATGAATTAAACATTGATATTTTGATGAATAAACATGAATAGTATTACAGAGTCATCTGTCTTCCATTGCAAACAAACATAACTTCAATCTATCACCATTGTGTTATGTCACATCAAGTGCTAGAATTGTTGGAGCACAGAGTTGACATGTCCATTTTTGGCAATTTTGGCCATGATGTCGCAGTACCACACTTATGAAAACTTATACATTCAGTATACTTCTGAAACATGCAGTAAAAGAGTGACTGACATAAAAACGATGTAAATGATGTACCTGATTTAATAGATTTGCAAACCGAAAAATCAAATTTTCTCAAAACCTCTAAAATGGACATATAACCATTGCGCTCCAAACCCTCGATATTATATAAGGGGTTTGCACTGTCAGGCTGTGATTGGTGATGTCTGCCTAAATGTATCAATAAGAAGCAGTCTCTAACTGGTGCCACCAGGTTTGGAAATAACACAAACAAACCCCCAAATATCTGTTAATCTAAGATCTAATGGATTTGCGACTGTAAAGGTTTATCATAGAATACACTCAGTATATAAACAGTATAGGAAGCATACTAGCTGGATAGAGAATTTCAGTTCTCGGCCATGACGCAATGGCCTGTGTCAGTTCAGCAGGCTCCACCTGCATCACAGAGCTCTTTCCTTTTTCTTGCTGCCTCTAACTACATTCAAGCCAAGCTGACCTTTGCTGGCCTTTTTCATATTACAAATCTATCTGCTGTTAAGGCTTATGTGGAGTTCGGAAGAGAGAATAATCACGCTAGAGACCCCAAAATGTGGATGCTGCCTTCGCCGCATTGGTAGTGGTGAATAAATCTGCTCCCACCATGATGTGAGTGTGAATGTTTCTGGGAGGGGGTGGTCTGCGATTTAGCAGATTCACTGTTCTGGAATATCAGCCATCGCCAGTGGAACATCAGGGTTTCGAATAACCCCGACGCAAAAAAAACAAGTCCCAAGCCAGCAAAACAAATTATTTTAGTTTTTGATTTTTGGCTGCGCGGCACAAAAACCCCTTCTTATCATTGCTGTACTGCTTGACTACAGAACACTAAGCTCTTTCTCGAAACAACTTTCAGAACAACCATTCCAAAATTGTTTGCAGAGCATTACTGATATGGGATTTGTTTGGCACAGGGATTGTTGATAAAATGGGGACATCGCTGGAAGTTATTTTAAACTAAAATGGACAGCTACTCAGAGTATTAAGAATATATGGCACCATTAACCACAGGGAAACAGCATCAGATCCCTCCTGTATTCAAAGCCTCATATTGTTCTGTAAATAACCAGCTTTATGAATTTATAGCCTGCTTCCCGACATTTCAGCTCCTCTTCAGAGTCAGAAGCTGATGTAATGGTGTCTATCAGCATTCAGAGCTTTGCGATGCCATTTATGAGTTTGTGGTCGGCACTTTCCATGTAATTTGATTTGGAAAGCTTTTGTCAGTTTTTTTTTTTTTTTTTTTTACACAATGCTTTGTCCCATTTTTTTCTTTACAGTCCAATTTAGAGTGCCCAGCCATAATTTCTATGATATCATTCCAGTAGGCCACATACCAGTGAGCATATTATTTAACCCTTGGAGTGCTGGATCAATTTTCAAGAAATTAAAAATGTTATTATTCTGAGCTGTTGAAAATCTATCATGTGGCCACAAGATAGGTTTTCCACAGCATCTGATTTTGATATCTTACATCATTGGGCAACTAAAGTTGCCTAAAGCACTCTAAGGGTTAAAAACCTTGCTTCCATGGTGACTCTGGTCAATTATAAATCCCTGTGGGTCTCGGTGATTGTTTTAAAATTATGTAAATCCTTGTATGTAATTGGTTATATATTCCCACTGCTCAGCTTGATGTGTTATTAAATGCACGGCCTACTGTTCCATACCTTGTGCCCTTCTCTCTGAGGTTGTCGCGATCTATACTTACCTTGATGTCCTTGAGAGGTGCTTTGAATAATTGAATAAATGGTAATTCCGTCGTAACTGCAATGAAAAGGCATACGGTGTGGCTGAACAAGTTACGGAGCGCAGGTGTAGAGCAGTGAATCTCTAGTTAGTTAACCTCCGTTTGCAATCATAAAAGGAAAACGAGTTCCAAGGATGCATGTGGGTTCAAGAGGACCATGTCGCTGCAAAGCAGTGTTTTGTGTTTGTATATTTGATTTCCTGTGAGTGACCAAGAGCATGTGCATAACTTGGAGAATGTTCATATATTCATGAGGCAAGCACATAGGCTTCAGAGACAGAAAAAAATGTGCGTATGCACAGGTGCATTCATGCAAGTAAGCGTGTTTATTTGTGTGTGTGTGCGTGTGTGTGATTCTGCTGTTTGTGCACGGTATATACAGTCTTGTGCAAATTAATTGGATAATCCAGGCTGCAGAGGGAAAAACCAACAACAAAGGTTTTCAGGCTTTTTTATCACTTTAATAGCATCTACATTCAGCACTCAGTACAAGATGAGTCCTCCACGGTTCTTGATAAGCTGCTCCACCGGTTTTGGCATGGAGCTGACCAGGTTTTTGCAGGTTGCCTTGATTTCTTTGTTGTGATCCCACACCTGGACAACTGCATCGACGACTTTGGCTTTTGTAGTGCAGTCCTTTCGCTGCAGCCTTGACTTGATGATGGACCAGAGATTCCAAATGAGATTGAGGTCAGGTGAATTACCAGTCCATCCAACACAGTTACAGTACTGTGCTGATGATGCAATCACATTAGTTGCGTCATACAAGTCAAGGAAATCAATGAAACATGGCTAAAAGGTACTATGCGGTGATCTTTGAGGTGGTTATGTAAAACGTCCATCACTTGGCACGGCTATTTGCACTCCATTCAGCTCATTCAATTGACAAGCGCCTTTATCCAATTAATTTGCACAAGACCATACTATTTGTGCATTTGTATTCAATTCATTGATGTAATGCTTGTATGCATTTGAGTCTGTCTGTTCATGTTTAAAGGCTGCATACTATGTATTTGTGCCTTTGTGTCTGAGAGAGAGAGAGAGAGAGAGAGAGAGAGAGAGAGTGTCTTTCCTTATACTTTCTGTGATCTCCTGAAACCACAGTGCATTACAGCCAGGTTGATTACATTTCAGATTAAAGTCGCGGCAAATGTGGCTCCTTCAGGGAGTGAATTATGCGGCCGTTACCCCCTCTTGAGTCAGGCGGAGTAGGGGAGGCTTCGCTCCCCGCCATTCCAGTGACCTTGGAGGTCATGGAAAGGAAAGCGGCATTAATCAATGTGACGCCGAAGCGCTAGAGAAGGGGATGATTCCGCACTCTCAACGAGCCGGCTGCGCCAGCCCCACTCTGTCAGTTCCCCAGTCCTCCCGTTCCCCTGCCTGGCGCACACTGAATTAATCCCGCGCCCTCGCTCCACTAATACCCTTCCAAATATCGCTCCTGGCTGTTGCCTGTGCTTGTTTCAATTATGGGAGACCGCTGCCAAGAACAGAAAATATTGAATCGCTGGCCTTCAGCTGATCTCTGCACTAGCCCGTCTACGTCTGTTTGTTTGCGTGCCATAGCTCCAGAGGCCTTATTGTGTCTGAAGGCGTCAGTGTCGGTCGCTGTATTAATGGTACGAATCGGGATTCTGACGGATCCACCGATGGGACCGAAGTAGTCTCTCTTTATAGCGTCTGGCTGCCGCTCAAAAGAGCCTTACCGCGTTGCGTCCACTCAGCCGGAGGAGCGGAGCCCGATCGGGGAACTCCTCACTACGCGCTGCCGCGCATGATCGTAAATCAACTCCCTGTCCATATGGTCCGAGTTTCTGTCGATGCCGCCGAATCGATTGGACAATGAAGAGACGCAGGCTGCGGGCTGAGTCCGCTGGGTTAATCTGCGAAAACAACTCAGCGCAGATGAGATTATTGATTAAACGAAGATCAAGTGAAGGTCAGAATATGTTATCTCCGCTCAAGCAGCCATACTGCTGCTTATTTATCCCCATTTTATCAAAAACTGGGGAAGAATTCCTTAGAATGGTTTTCTTGGTAGTACAAATGGCACCTCAGTCTCCATTCTCCTGGGCCCATCAATGAGTGCATCAGTGGTTTTTTTCTTTTCTTCTCTCAAAAGAATAACGTTTTAAAGATTTTTTTTCCTTTTCAATAAAATATTTGATGTTCCCTTTTTTCAAATTATCCCTGGAGGCTCTTGAAAAGAGTTCTTATGTTTATGTGAACAAATTTGACTGGAACAGAAGAGGGAATTTCTCAGTTACAAATAACATTTCCTCAACGCACGCAGCAGTCTTCATCTCCGGCTGCGAGGCTGCGTAAGCAGTTTGTTTCTCCGGATGAAAGCAGTGCACGCTCTGCCATGGATCACAGTTATCACCATTTAACTGGCTTGCTCACGGTTCATGAGATAAAAAAAACAATGCTTGTTAGTGGTTAATTATTCAATTGAATCCCTACAGGCTATCAATTAAGAATAAGTGTGTAATAAATTTGATTAACCAGTCTCTTCCCAAAACATTATAAAATGCGCGCAGGTCTAATGTTGCTGTAATTAATGCATGGGGGAGGTAGAAGACTGCGCGTTGCATACAAAGTTCAATTTAATTCAGTTATTGCCGAGCGGTGATCTAGCATCCGTGACAGTATCGTGAGAGCTGGAAAGTATTGCCACTACGTGTGTGTTATAACACATATCAGGCAGCTGGTTTTACTCAACATTTTACTTAATATGAATTTTCATTTTCAAGAAAAAATTTCAATGAAGCGATAGTTCACGACCCGTAAATGTTTATCGCCTAAATTGAGCGCGAGAAACATGTTCATCACATTTTCAGTTCGTGAGAGCGTTTGTTTCCATCATCAGCGTGGCTGCTCCACTCAAGCCTGTTTGCGCGCTGTTTTTTTTTTTCTTTCTTTCTTTTCTTTATTTTTTGCGATTGCGGTCGACAGTCCTGGACATTGCTATTCGGGACCAAGCCCGTTCCTTCTTTTTCATTCCCTTCCTGTCCAGGACCCTACCTGTTCAGTGTCCTCCGGGGAAATTAAAGCAGTCACCGGGCTCTGCATCATTCTGCCACGCTGCTTACCATTCACTCATTCAGTGACACCCTCACTCACTTTATCAGCCCCCGCGATCCCAATGCTTGTTTGTTATTGCCCCATCTTCCTCCCTCTGCATAAACTGCTCTGGGGGTAATTTCCAGGACAAGGACATGGTACATCAGTAAACATGATGCACCTCCCCCTGGTTTCAATGGACTGTGGAGAAACCATAATCCCAATCTTTACTCCACCAATTGATTGTGATCCATCTGCTTAATCATAGTGGGTGCTCTAGGTCATTTTGACTCCATCATTTATCTCGCCCTTCCACCCAAACACCCCCAAACTGGTGCGTTTTTGCCGTAGTTATGCGAATGCTAAGCTGAGCTGCTTGTATTCTTTTCATTTTGACCTCTGACTCTCCTCCTTTTGGACAAATGTCATAAGGATTTCTGAAATATAACTGAATTGCCCACAGCCGGTGCAGCTTTGCTTTGACTTCCACTGACCCTGATCGATATGAGAGTTTGAACCTGAGATGATGCTGAACAGCCTTTGTTTAGGCGGCTGCCTGTGGCAATGTTTAACCCCTGTGAATCCCGGGTGTTTTCTCGTTTCTTATTCCTCTGTGTACTGAGTAATGAATTTGGATGCTATGACAGCCACTATCCATTGCTATAAGTCATGACTGGTGTACTCGCCTCACGGTGAGCTGCATATAATTATATCATTGCCTTTAGTTCTTCTGTCTGCAAAATATTACACATGCTAAATAATGCATTTTGAAAATGTATCTAACGTACGTAAGTACAAATGTTTACTTATTCCTGCCTCGCATAATCAGGCTTTCCCTCTAGAATTGTACAGGATTTCTAGTTTTCAGAATTGACAGAAAAAAATATCAATTGAATCTGCTGAGTTGTGTGTTAGGCTACTTGATAAATCAGTGGTCATGAATTATTACACAAAATGTGTCTTCAGTGAGATCAGTTTTTGCTTCATTGGTCAGTGAAATATTTGTTTTTTGTGGAAATCATATTTATTCTGGTGATTGCAAGAGATTATGACATAATCTGAAAATAAGGATAGGGGTTAAACCTTTTCAACTAAGTGAAATACTGACTATTGTAGATATTTGATCTATCCTTTCACAAATATCAAGACGGACTGGAACTTTCTCTAATCTTAACTTTTCTAATGGTGCGACACCATTAATTAACTGATCGCAAAGAAGTGTTTCAGAACAGTACACTGAATTTAACTGGATGATTTATTCTTTTGATTAGTTGTTTATTGTTGTTAAAAGTTCACAGTTCACTGTGCTTTGTGTGTGTGTGAGAGAAGAGAGGGAGAGGGACCAGCAAGGGCATGAAGGGTTTGGCAGGATCCTCACTTGAAATGCAAACCTTATGTGGAACTGGGCGAGATGAGATAAAAAGTAAAACAAAAGATGAGCGCGTCGAGAAAGAGAGGGAGGAAAGAAAGGCTCCGCGCGGAGGAATGAGCGAGTGATTGCCAGTGTTGCTGTGAGCTCCTGTCTGAATATCCTCTTATCAGAATGTCAGCTAGACCTTTTCAGTGCCTCTTCGCCATCACCGGGGGCTTAAATGTGAAAGCAATTAACAAAATTGGCAAAGTCTGAGAATTTTTTTGAAACACTTAAAAAAAAAGGCAGAATGGAGATGAGTTAGGGTGGGCACACATGGAGAGTGATGTCTGCAGGGCCCCATTTTCCCGTCCTTTGTTCTCTAAAGCTCTCTGTGGCACTGCTTGGGTTGAAGAACAGTGGAAGATGCCTCACTCCCTTAGAAGGGGGCCCAGTAAAGAGCCACCTTAACTCATTCCCTACCGCAAGCCGCTGCCAACGGCGTGGCGAATTCTACCATTCCCTACAGTAAGCTGGTGCCAGCGGCGTGGATGGCCATTCGCAGTCCAATGAAAACACAAAATCAGTTGACGATCGCGGTGATGGGCCATCTGTACTTCAATACTTTATTTGGTGTAATTTTCAGGAGAAGTATTCCATACAAACGCAACAATCTTATATAAAAGTATTCCGTAGGGAATGAGTTAAAACACTGAGGATGGGACTGTGTGCCGTCCCTCCTTCACCTCCAAACAGTGCTCGGTCTAACCCATCCAACCCAAACTTCTTTTATTTCCTTCTTCATTTAAAGCCTGGGATTTGCCCCTAGCACCATATTGTGGTCTGTTTGGGTATGATCGCAATATTATGGGCATGTAACCGCAATGATCCAGTAATTTCCAGAACAGTTTTGATGTGTATTAACCCTTAAAGCGCCAAAGGCAGCATTTGCCGCTCACTGATACAATGAAATAAAATCAAAGCTTTTGAAAACCTATCATGTGGCAACTTGTTGAAAAGAGCTCCTTTCAACAAGTCGCCACATGATAGGTTCTTAAAAGCTCAAGATATTTTAATTTTTTAAGCGTTTGAAAATTGATATTGGCGCCCTAAGGGTTAAATGTAGCAAGAGCTTGGGCACTGGTGCAAGTTCACACTCTCAGGAAACAAGACTGAGTGAAAATCTAGTACATGGCTGGACTTTGCATGGTCCATGTGCAAAGTTGTGGGTAATTAGCTATGGAGATAGACAGTGGTACGCTGTATAAAGTTAAGTCCTGAATTTTAAATGTTCAATGAATTTTTTGTATTGGTCTTGGCAATTATAGTTGCCAAAGCATACTGAAAGAGCATATCACATGACATGGTATAAACTTTGTTTCAGTCAAAATAAGGCTAGTTTGTGCCAAGTCAGTTTGAAAGAGCAACAGCCAATGAGTAAAGTACACTCAGCCTACCAAACAATTCTGCAGCTTTATCAATCACTCACTCACTCCTTCACTCACTTGCTTGCTCGCTTGTTCACTTCCTCACTCACTCACTCGCTCGCTCACTCTCACTCCTTTGCCCGCTTGCTCGTTCACTCACTCACTCACTCACTCACTCACTCACACGCTCACTCACTCACTCACTTGCTCGCTCACTCACTCACACACTCACTCACTCACTCACTTGTTTGCTCGCTCACTCACACAACCACGGACATCCGCGTATGTAAAGGCCAGACCGTGCTGGTCCAGGCAAAAATAGGGTTCTTGGCTTGCTTCCACAAAGGTACCCCCTGAAGGTCCCTATGGAACCAATGTCATTGATGTGAATGGAGTGGAAGCTCTCCGATTGGACAATTTGCCTAGCAAGGCTTGAGCTTGATAAGGTACCTTTTTGGAATTACAGGGTTCTTTTGAAACCATTTTTGGGTATGTGTATGAAAAACAATGAAGAATTACAACGGACATTGTCTCCACTCCCCACATCCCTCTGTGCTTTCTTTTCACTTAGCATTCCTGTATGATATTTCCAGGTAATTGTTCTGACTTTTGGCGTCTCATATGAAATGGAGGGATGTTGTAATTTTCTTCACTTACTGTGGATGAATTGCTGAAGTAACTCAGTGCTAATGTATTTAAGGCTGGGAGGCATTTTCAAAATTCACAAGCCAGTCATAATGTTAAGCTTTATGGGAACTTAATTTGATACATAAACATAAGCTTTTCAGGCTTTTTACTTAACTGTGGAAGATGAAAACAAAGAAAGATTTTGACTTCAGTGAAATCTTTTTCAGGTCCTGTTATAGCTTTTTGTCCTTGAGGGTGTTCGTGGTGGTCAGTTGAATCCTTTGTGCACCCATGACCTGATCTATTTTCAAAGAATCCAGACATTTCCATTAGAATAGGAAGTTGTTAACGTGCGGGGCCACAGGCTGCCACAGCACAAAGAATGGGAGGGGCGGGGTGACCACTGTGGCACTGCTGTCAGCTGGGAATCACTGTGTGGCTTCTGGACTTTTCTTCATAATTTGTCCCTGTGAGGGATTGTACTCGTAGTTTACCCGTTTTACGATAGAAAACCCCTCCATGAATGTATGGTGTCAACTTGCAGGATCCTTATCTTATGAGGAAATGCTGAACATATGGGCATATTTACTTGCATTCCTGAAATGCAGGTGTTGAATTAATGTCATGTTGCAGCAGTGCGAGAATGATAAACTGGTTTGAGCTTGCCATTTTCGTTCATTTTAGTCACCCAACATCTGAGTACCTCAGTCGGCATTTTGATTCATTTGAGCACATTTTTCAGACATAAGAAAATTTAATGTGAAGTTTTCATTTTAAAATTTATACCTAGAACGCATTATTGTGAGCAATGTCAGTTAATGGAAATTAATGCACAGAATAAACTATTCAACTGTACAATCTAATATTTGATTTAAAAGAATAATAATTATTGTTATTAGTATCATTACTATTATTTTGATTGAATATTTGATTGTGCCGTTTACTAGTTTATGCTGAGCATGTATTTCCGTGAACTGGCATTGCTCAGAATAGTGCATTCACAGGCGCAAGGAGGCAAGGACAGGATGATCGGTTGCCAGACCACCGTTGTCAGGGAAACGAAAAGGCGGAGCCAGCATGGGCACCTTCTTCTGGGGAGCGGAGTTTGTTTGCTAGTTGAGGTCACGTGATGAGCAGCTGGGGCACGGGGGCCACTTCCTGTTTTATTTCGGCTTTTGCAAAAGCAGCCGTTGTCAGTTTCAACAAAATGGCTGCGTGAGCGGCACCAATGAGAAATCAGCGAAAGCCCTGCATAGTGATTCCTACGGCTTGCTAACAGCGAGCTATTTTTTATTTTTCTCGGAGATCTTCACAGTCTCTTTCCTCCAAGAATTGGATATCTCACGAAATTCATTTCTTGGATTTAAATTGCAATCTGCATCACTGGCTGGGTTGCTAGGCGTACGTTTTAGCCAGCTAGCTTGCTAGCTTATAGCTAGCTGAAACATTCATTTTGCACTTTAACACAACTAGCCAGCTAGGTTGCTACTAGCTAGCGTCTTCGGCTTCTCAGCTTGAAGTCGCCATGAAAAACTTCAGACTGCCTGTCTCGCTTTTCTCTGAATTGTAATTCGTGAACAGTGCGCTCGCAGTCGTTTCTAGCGTTACTTGCTAACCTGCCAGAACAGCTCAGTTGACTGCTATACTCTGCCTTTGCTAGCAAGCGAGCGCAGACGCAGTTGGGCATCTTTCTCCTCTCACGGCGCTTTAACGTGAATTTTGAAGTCCAGATACGTTCAAAGATTGCTAGCCAGGTAGCTAGCAAACAACTCCTGCACGGGAAGCAAGTGTCACGCTATGCTGAATTTTTATTCCAGATGGCAAACTCGCCACTCAACAAAGGCTGCTTTTACGTTCAATTTTTTGCGATTGTTTGCCAAGCTGACCAGCCACAGTGAGCCACTAACTGTGACCGCTCGCCTGATCTGTCATTAGTTACGGGTACAGCTACATTTCAGTAAGGATACCGGAGAAGGTTCTCTGTTTCTGTGTCTTCGTGCAACAATTTTAAATCCTGCCAAAGCCCATCCTGTGAATATTAAGGTAAGGACCTGTTCACTACCGTCATATCTGGCCGACTTGGCTGGCTTGCCGTGTATTTCGAATATCAAAATGAACAGTTTAATTGGTTTGACTTGAGCTATCTGGGTTAAGATGCTTTCACACCGGACGCGAAACGAATTTTTCGCGCGACAGATTACATTCAAAATCAATGCAAAGACGCGAATACACGCGTTGCGTCTTTGCATTGACTTTGAATGTAATCTGGCGTGCGAAAAATTCGTTTCGCGTCCAGTGTGAAAGCGGCTTTAGTCTGCATTGCCGGGTCATTTATTGATATCCAGAGTTGCGCTAGTTCGTGTTAGTTAAGGTTGACGTCAAATCGGCAAGTGTGCTTGCTTGCCAGTTTAACTTACCTCACATTTGGTTGTGATGTTTATTGCCAGCTCGGCACCGTGTAGAGAATATTGTGCGCTAGCTACCTAGTCACTTAATGTTTTTATTATTATTATTATTTTTTATTTCAAGACAAAACCAAACACTGACAACAAAGAGTACAGGCCAGTAACCAAAATCTTGTTTGAACACAGATGAGGGTTGATGTTATAGGAAAGTGTATTATGTGTGTAGCTTGAGTGGTGTGTGTGTGTGTGTGTGTTTTTGCATTCCTCTATGGGGGGTAAGAGGGGAAAGGAAAGAAAAAAAATGGTGGTTGGGATGAGCTATATGGGAAAGTGAGCCTTAAGCAAGAAAAAGGTAAATAAGTAAAAATAAATAAGCACATAAAAATAAGGTGAGGGTCAGGCACTGTCAGGGAGCTCCAGAACGAGTCAGCGGGGAGAGTCAGACTGGATCATCAAGATTACTGTTTCTTTTCTTATAGTCATTTATTTAAAAAAAAATCACTTAATGTTTGCTGCTGCCGGCTAAATTGTTATTTGTATTCCTTGTCTCACATGTCTAAGTTACTGTTAGCACAGAACACGCAGTTGGATAGCTCGCCAGTGAGGGGTCTGCGTAAATTTATACAAACCATTACCAGCCAACATTACCGCAGATTGCATTTAAAATGCTTTACTGTTGGCTAACTAGCTACATAGTTTTTTAGAATCGGTATTTATTTTGCCTGATGTTTGATTAGCTTGCTAGGTAACGCTAGCTAGCCTGCTAATTTAAATGGCTAGAATTTCTTTTAGCTCGCTAGCTAGCTGCGGTCTGTTCGCGACACCACTCTCGCCTTTGATGTTTTATTACTTTTGTTTGTAGATATGTATCATGCGTATTTAGCTTATTATTTACATATTAGAGAATACAACGTCTGACTAGATGTCTGCAATTTGTGTTACTACACCGATAAACGATTAACAGTTTGCCAGTGAGATTCGCCATTAGTGGGAAGCAGCATTTGTTAAGCAAATTATGCCTCATCACAGTTTCATCAATGTTGTAGCTAGCTGTTTCCGAGAGTAGAATAATGCAAATATTGATGTTCAATTATTTATTTTGTTCCGTGTTCGGCTTTTAGAGATGACTTTATTTCGAATGGAAGGATAAATACATTTTAGCTGTGTACTTCTTTGTAGTCTAAGTTTGACAACCTTAGAGAGAGCAAAATTCAATGACTTGTGAAAAATGGTATGGAAATTTTCGCTTGTGGTTTCATCAGATTTCTTTAATAAGTGGACGCATTTTAGTGTCGTTTAATTTAAAACTGTGTCCTGAGTATTTGAACCGATCATGGATTTTGATATACTGCACTTGTACTGGTCGGTTTCTTTTGAATGAATATGCAATGTTTATGTTCGCTTTCCATTTCATCAGAATGCTTGCAAGAAGAATCTGTTTTAGCTAGTAAGCATCCCGGCGATCTAAACGTAACTACATTCCTTATTTACGTGTTGTGCTAAATGATGATGCATGCACGTCAGTCGGATCCTTGGTAAATACAAGCAAACATGAGTAGTTGGACAATGCCGTATTATTAGAGCATTTTCATTTCACTGACTTGTTGGGCTCTTGGTCTGTTCCTTGGTACTAGATCTGATTAGATTTGCACCCTTGTTTTATTTGTCTCAGTTTAAGGAGCTGGATTACTGGTAATATTCAGACGGGCGTGCATTTTTGAAAAGGTAGCTTGTTATGTTTCTTAATTATATTTCACTCCCCTATGGTCTACTGTCTGTAATGAAACGGTTCTGCAAAGTTGTTCCTCTACTACCTTTTAGAATATCCTGAGCGTTGTGCATGGTTATGGTACGCTTGTATTGATAGGGAAATTGATACGCTGTCATTATTGGTGTATGCTTGCAGGACTGAGGAGCAGCAGATAGCTAGACGATTATTGGTTTGTGTGTGTGTGTGTGTGTGTGTGTGTGTGTGTGTGGGAATCCTACAAAAGAGTTGAATCGAGCTTTCTGGCTGGGCTATGTTCATCAAAAAATGTATTTAGTGGCACATCCGTGGTCTGATTGCTAAGCACATGGCCGGTCTCTCGAACATCCTATATTTTAGTCCGTTATTTGAGTTTGTGCGTCGCAAGCAATTGCAATGTGTATATCTGCATTTTTTCCGCTAAATTTCCTGTCAGTGTTATTCTTGCATATATCCCATCTCCAAGATAAATTACAATGGTCGTGCAAAGGAGCGATAATGGCACGTTTGGCTCTCCGATGCTGCAGAAGTCATGCGATGGTTTCGATTCCGCCGCTGACTTGCGTGGCATTCGTGATGCGTCCCGTCCCCAGGCGCGCGGCTGTACAGCTTTGATATCTTTCCAACGCGTCTTAATTGAAGAACATAATTTTCTCCTTCAATTTCTTCCCTCTCCTTTGACGTCTCTGTCAGCGCTGCGTTATCTTCGTCGTCAGACACCGGTGGGGTAATGAAATGTATGAAGATACGGCAGAGAATGCTAACATGCTTACTCTGGAGTGTGACGTTATTGTCGGGCTCGGGGACCTGCGGATGGCTAATACGCCGCAGTTAATCAAGTAAAAGATCCCACCACAACAGAGCCTCCCAGCTGGCTGGGCCTTGGCTTTCTTTGTAGGATCAAGTCGAGGGACCTCTGACAGTAACCAATCCTGTTAACGGCCGTGGGCTGTGTATTCACTAAGAGTTAATGGGGGAAAACTAGCCACTTAGTTAGTCATACTGTTTTGATCCTCCTTATTCGGCAATTAACCACCGAGTGCCAGCGCTTCCCCGACTCTGCTTACCTACCCAGTCATTGTCCTTGAGGGTTGTTTACCATTCTGTTCAATCTGATGTCAGCTGTTGGCGTCGTCTCGTCCTGGGGCACGTGACATGTCCGGTGTTTACTGGACAGTGATGATTTGCGCTATTTAGAAATTGTTACTATTTCCACATGTTGCTTCAAAACCCATATTTTTGTATGAATGAACAACATCTTTTCATGTCCTGATTATACTTCTGATGGTTTTTTCTTGTAAGGCTCTTGTTACTGTCTTTTTAGAACTAGGGCATGACTGTCTCATCTGTAGTTTTGGAACCAATGGGTAGTGAGTTAATCATTCTTTATTTGGTATTTATGCCTTCCTCCAGGAGGGAGGGGGACATGTTTTCCTGTCCGCGTTCGCGTCGGCGTTCCCACTGTTTCCGGGCTGTACCGTAACTCGGAAACTCTTTAACATATTTACATCAAACTTTGCGCGCTCTTTCAACATTGCATGTAGATGTGCCTTTTACTGTCTGTGAACATTATTGAGGGGGGGCTGTGTTGGGGTTGGGGGAGACATTTGGGGTTTTTTGCCTTAAAAACAACCTCTAGTTTGAATGTAATTTTGGCCCAATTGAGTTTTTCACCTGGAAATCATAAGAAATTGATATTTTAAGAAAATGTTTTAGTGGTGTGTAATAACACAGCGCTTTTATCTCTCATTCTCCCTCTTTTCATTGGTACCAGTACTAAGGAGTTTAGTGTTTCAGATGAGGGCATGGAGCTTGATGATTCTGTGAAGTCTGACCCAGGCTTTACTCAGCCAGAGACAGCACTTCTTGAATAATCAAACATGGAGGACAGCACTGTGCAGATTTCATTGACTTCTATTTGACCGGAGTTCTCCATAAAGGCTGCCGGCCAGCGGTTTACGTACAGCTGTTTTCCATTGTACCGCCGTGTGTTTTTGTCAAAGTCTCAACCCAAAAAAAAAACTGAGTACGGTCTCAAACGAATACTTGACAATGTACCAACCAGTCTAGCAAGACGGCAAGCTATCCTCTTAGGTTGGGAACTATGAAGTCAATGTTACTGGCTAGCTAGCTCAAAGCTAACAGTAATGTAATGTTAAGTGAAGCGCAGAGTTTTGTCGCGCACAGTCGTGGACTGATGGCATAACTTCAAAAGCAGATTGCTTATAAGCACAAAGGCTCTGTTGGTAACAAATATAAGGATTGTTACAATGGATTTAGATGAACACTCTACAGATTACAGAGAGTAGAAAAGGTCCTACTAGTCATCTGAAACAATGGATAAAACAAATCATTTAATTTTCTGCAAAATTATGTAACCAAGCTAGCCAGATAGCTAGTTTGTTAACGCTACCGAGATCATCTTGGACTTCAGTGGGACCATCACAAATCTTTTGCAACACATGAATTTACCAACATCCACAAAAATTAGTTAATGTTTGAATATGTGATCAGCTGGCTAACATGACATAGCTAAATGGTTAGCTAGCTATTCATTTCATGAGCTTCAAATAACAGAAATTATGCAAAAAACTCAGCTTCACTGCTGCAAGTTAGGCAAGTAGAACATTAATTCCAGCATGGCATTATAAGGTTAGAATAAATTACTTGGTCATAAACAATAGCTGGCAGTGGCAGTGTCTTCACTTATCTTGGTTTGCGGGAAGCATTGACGTTGGTGAGCTGGATTTAACATGATCTCGTTTCCTCACGCCGGCGATTCTGTCTTTAAGAGCTTAGAGAAAAACCTAAAACTGATTTTCTGATAGCAGACAGTAGTAGACAGATTTAGTGTGAACTCAGATGGAGTTGCCTGGTGTTGATAATGTGCGGTCAATGTTGCTGGCATGCAAAGGCTTCTCACCACATTGCTGTCATTTCTGTTTTGATGTAACTGATTTGCGTCTACAACTGACTGTACTGCTAGATAGACCTCTAGTCCTCAATGAAGGCGGTGACGGGAAACGCGCTCTTCAGAACTTTATTCATGACTGCTAATTCCTATGAATATTTGCCGTAAATGTCTATAATTATGGGATTACTTTTCTTGTATTCTGCAAGGGCTTAAAATCTCTGAGAATACATTTTCAAGTTTCCAAACATCCTGGTGGTTAGCCCCCAGACCCCCAGGTAATTTTTTGCTGCACTTGGCAAACACCTATAATTTACAGTACAGACGGGGGATTTTTAAAGTGTGGAGAACCCTGTTGGACGTACCCAATAGTGATGCCTGCTATTGTGGTAGCCATGATGAATAATACGCTCAGTGTGACAAATGATGGGAGGGTATTTCAGCAGTGCAATGAGCAGTGTCAGGGGTCTACTCCAGTCATAACACCCCCCCCGTGCCATTTTTTCATTCCTTTAAATAGGACAATATTATCATCACAAATCTGAGTTTTGATTAAAAAGAGTTGCTGATGAAATGGTGTCTCTTGTCGAGTGGTGCTGCCATGGCAGACTACTATTTGCACTGTGGACCTTGGAGCGCCCCTCACTGAAATGAATGAGTTTCAATGAAATCGAATAAGTAAAAATGTAAATTGCTGCCATTTGAAGAGGGAGAGTAGTTTCTGTAATTTTTTTGTGCGGACGTGCTCCCTGATGTAAGAGCTTGAAATCAGGAAGTCCGTCTGGCCCGTGTGAGTAGAAGGGCAGGATTTGGTGGGGTAGTGTGGGAGCTGTGGGTGTGGAGGCTATGTTTCTTGGAGGGGATCCAGGGGAATGTCCAGTGACGGGATGGGGGCCTCCCTCCCTCCCCCTGCTCTGTTACTTGCAGAGAGGCGAGGAGAACGGCTTCGCTGTGGGACACGAAGCTGTATTTCACTGGCTGCATTGCGCTGTCGGAACTGGTATTGTGCACCATGGTCTAAAGATCTGACATCATTCTGGTTTGTATTTCTGTTGCATTTGTGCTCATAAAACTTCACAATGCTTCGCTACCCGGTGCAGCCAATCAGGCAAGATTCTTCAACAAGATGGCTGTTGATTCTGGGTTTGTCCCAAAAGCAGTCCTGTACACAGTGTCAGCCGGCTAATATTTCTTGTTTTAAGTTGCCAGAATTTTGACCTTTTACCATCAGTTTTGTTATGAAAAGCGTAAAGGCTTGAATATATCCAGCTTTGGTGGAATAGTTGATTACATTTTCACTACTGCCATAAATGGATAATTTAAGGCTACCATCTGTTTTACTCAGGTTGATGAAGACTTTACAAATACTCTACTTCCGCGCAGGTTGATATTCTAATAGTAGATGAATGGAGCAGCATAGTCTGTCACACGGAGGTGGCCAGCACCCTGCGGTTCTACACTTGCTCCGAGACAATGACAGAAGACTCTAGCCAGAGCTAGGACTTCATAATTCTGCCTGAAAAGCAGCCTGAGCTCCCGTACTTGCCACAGCTTTTTTTTTTTTTTTGTTTTGGTAAGAATGCATAGTCCAAGTCCAATGTAAGACTTTGGTAAGCTTGTGTTCTCAAATTGGCCAGAAATAAACAAGCCATCATTTCTTTGCTTGCTAACGAGTGGGTCTCTGCTAGAGCCGCATGCTGCTGTTAACGGCAATGGCAGTGGCGGTGGCGGTGGCAGGGCTGTAGGGGTTTGATTTAGGTCTCCTGGCAGGGTTTGCAGGTGTCATAATTAACATATGACCCAATTCTGGAAGTCGATACCAATCCCGATGAATTTACTCTGTACTTTACGTAATTCAATACCACAACTGGAAATGGAAATCTGGATAACACAGGGCTTCCATTAGCTTTCCTTTCTCAGGGGTCCCAAAACCCATGAGTTCCTTTGTCTGGGGGTCCTGATCCAGATTCAGGGGTCCCTGGCTCTCGCTCAACAAGTTGTGCACATCCCAACCTCGGCCATGATCAGAAGATGTCGGTAGTGCAGTAATTTAGTGCATCTCCTCAAGCCATTTGGTCACAACTGGAGTGAGAAGCATCGGGGAATGTATACATTAATTGACCGCCTATAATATATAATCAAGGGTATTGCATTCAATACCTTGTGTGAAATGATCCTGATGATTGAAATGATTCTGATTTAAAGAATTAAATGGCGAAACCAGTTATAATGTAACAGTCTTTGATAAAACTCAACAGTAGAACAAACATAACAGTCGTCAACCACAGCCGGGTCTACAGTATTCTGAATAAACTCTGTGATTGTTGGTCCAAACAATGAAATAACAGTTCCGAGTTGTATACAGTCAGTCCCTGAAGGCTAATCACATCCTGCTTACAAGGACATATTTGACTCCTAGCGCTTTCTAAAAAAATTTTTTCGATAAATCGGTGGGATATAACCCATGAGAGACAGGTTTGGTATCGCACACACGTGTGATGCAGCTTTCTTGCGTCGCGATTGGTCAGATACCGCTCACTGGAAAACATAGCAACCTGGTAACCGATAACCATCACCAGCGTTAGTTTTTTGTTCATTGTGATGAATAATTTGCTAGCGAGCATGCTAGTGATTTTTGTCATTATAGTTAAAACAACATGTGTAATTGTAATCGCAGAAACTTGAACTTAGTAATTTTATGGCGAAATGCGATAGCATACTAGCTATCGAATTATCATATTGATTTGAATAAATCCGTTTGAAATTTGGTTAGGCAGGACAGTATTTCCTTGCTGAAGTTCTTCGCGTTGATGCAATTCTCCCCCCAACCACAAGCACATGCATATTGGTTTCATTGGAGCTGGAAGGGTCTGTGTCAGAATTTTTTAGATTAGAAGCATGTGGTGCGTGCATTATTTTGATAGCAACAGGAGTACTGATTTGACAGGCTACAATTCTGTGTCCACACCACCACGTTATTGTAAAGGATTATTAGACATCATATAGCCAACCTAGATGTAATTCCATCTGGTTGTTCACTTGGGAGAGGGGGAGTGCAATTTTCGTCAAATAGTAGAGCGTTCTTTTCTGCGCACTTTTTCTCTGGATCCGTCGCGTCACGCTCGGCGGCGGCTTCTGCCTTTCTCAACTGTACTGTACCCCTCTCTTCCTAGTGGTCCAAGCATCTGCGACTATGATGAGATCTGGGTTCGTTTGGTGCCTCCTGAATTCACTGTTTTGCAAATTACTTGACCCTAGAGACACGAACGCATTCTGCTTCCCCATATCTATGGACCAGTTGCAGATAGCCAAAATTTCCTTCCCACAAACTTTTTTTTTCTAGCCATGAGTATTTGAATCGCCACTCTTCGCGCCAGCATCTATGCTTATGGGCCCCGCTGGTATTAGCTGATTTGGGGCTTGATATCTCTTGCGATTGGGAAGTACGAGCAGTAACATCATCCGCCTGCTTCTATCTTTTCTACCCGCTGCTTTTTTGAAAAAAGTAGGTGATTTGGCGTTTGGCTTTACTTTACACAGTGATATTTATTGCGAGACAAAGCAAAGGCCAGACGAAACGTGGTGCAGACGATTCAGACTAGGATCATGCGTACAAAGATTCAGGACAAATAGGAAGTATTCATGGCATAGAGAAACAACGTAACACACACCAATCTCTGTCATTGGTCCGTAGTTATTTATATATGATCGGGAATGGAATGACCGGGGATTGCTGAGTGGTATAAAAGATCCCAAATTCTGCCGCGTTAAGGGTAGCTTGGCATTATTTTGATGAACTTGGGAAAAAGGACAATGCTACTGAGAGTGGGTATTGCAATTTCATCTTCAGAGAAGTCATGCGTCCCCGAAACTCTCAGGCATAGTTCACTGTGCGTCCTGTGTTGATTTTCGTGCGTATTTCACCCGAGGTCTCGGGTAATCGCGAGCCCTGATAACAGTAGAAATCCTAGCTACGTATTTAAGCATGTAAGGCAATGTGTTAGCATTAAAGAGTGATGTGGAGCCATTGAGTTAACAATAAACGACACAGCGACTTTAAAGGACAAAAAAGATTTTTGATGTCACGTCTTCAAACGAAATGTGATTTAATTGTTGTCCAGTGCTCAGAAGGTTTAGCCTATCAGACCCTAAGTAAATGCTTCAAGAGCCAATAGATGATGTAATGAAATTGTCGGTTTCCTGAATCGCCATCTAATTCACTTCGCTGCTGTTCAGGAGAGCATGAACTGATAAATGTAAACGATGAACAATGGAATGCACTGAGAAGTCTGATGGTTGTTCTCACCATATGGATTCTGTTCTCAGATATTGAATGAAAGCGAGAGGTTGGCATGTTGGTAATTTAGTTGGACCCTTTCCTTGAAATAGTCTTAATTTCCTGTAATGCTTCCACACCGAAGACCATACAGCTTGCCTTCTTTCAATTACAGATTGTATTGCATTGATTTGCTGTTTCTCCTCCCAAGGTTAGCCTCACAGACCTTGAGTTGCTCAATTTACCGTTCTTGTTCGGCCGCACAATGTGTGCATTATACGCCATGATTCACAGTTCCTATACGACAGGTGGTCAGTTAATAAAGGCCACAGTGGCCTCTGTCTTTTTGCGGTGTAACCATCTAACTTGTGTCTAGCTTTGCCTATTTTATCAAATGAAAGCCTATTAAATTACATTATTTAAATTTTTAGAAATAAACCTGCTCGATTTCACCTGTACATTGGATGCTGTGCCCTTTGGGAGGACCCATCATATGCAGAAAATCGTGCAGTGAGTTTGTTAGATGTGGAGCAGAGAGGAAGAAAGGCAGTAATTTGAGAATCATCACCCTGGCACGCATGCGCCGCACACTGACTCATGAGCAGGATGCTCTTATCTGTAGAAACAAACTGCAGATCTTTGAAAAAAATGACATCCTTAAAAAATGAAGGTCAAATCAGGCTGCGCACTTGTTTTTGCTTTCTTATGAGCGGTGGAGTTTTTATTGCCGAGGTCCTTTCATTTAAACATTGAAAGTGTTGTGCTTTGGCTTTCAGTTTGCTAGTTATTTTTGACCACTTGCTCAACAAATACTTCAGAAGACACTAATGAGCTGCTCTCACAAAAACATAATTTAGAGGCTTTGTTCATTTTATGTGCATTTTGAGCTTGGGAATCTTTTGGGGATCCATTCAACCTAAAAAAAAATGATTGTAGGTCGGTTAATGTTATGGAAGCGATTCTGTGGTTTAGCAATTCTGTGACCGTGGAAACGTGTAAATTTCCGGTAGAGGTCTGACATGGTGGTTGTACTACTTCATGTTGAACGATACCTTGGACTGCATGGCTGCCCTAGCGCTGTGGTCTCTATGCTGCGCAACACAGTGGAAATAATGATCTGTTTAAGTCCAGTGTGAGAGTGCTTTCGCTATTCTGTACACAATAGTGTTGACTACAATAAACTGCCTCATCTTAGTTTATCCTGCAGTTCTGGCTTTATCGTCTCCCTTTGTGTGAAATGAAAGAATGCGATTGCTGAGAAGAGCACCTCAGCGCCCACCCCAGATCAGTACCATTGCAGTTTATAAAGCTCTTTGAGTGGAGGGCCTCTGGTGAGAGGGAGGCTGTGTTTCCTGGTCCAAAGCCATTATTTTAACCCTTTGAGCGCTGAATGTAGCTATTTTTGCCCAATGATGCAAGATATTAAAATCAAAGCTGTTGAAAACCTATCATGTGGCGACTTGTTTAAAAGAGCTCCCGCATGGGGAGCTCTTTTAAACAAGCCGCCACATGATGGGTTTTCAACAGCAAAAGATAATTAAATTTTATTTCAGCTCACTAAGGGATAACTTCACTCAACTGACGAAGTTGTCGCACTTTTCATGACATCATTGCTGTAGGAAGGCGCGCCAGTGATGCGATTTCACAGTTTTGCGTGAATCGAGAACTGCATCTGTTCTCCGCGGTGATGATGCGCATGAAATTTCAGAATGTATCAAGTGCCGGGAGAAATCCATCCCGATAAATCAGCGTGGGTGAAATCAGTTTTGCACCATCAATTTGACATGCGCATGAATGTACAAGCAGGTGTGTCTACGTTAGTTATATCTTGTAGAGAATGGGGATTTCAGAAGTTGTGGGAGAAACATGTCTTGGTATCTCATGTTTGCAAGTCCATTTGTCATGCTTTCTCTGGTGAGGAATTTCGTCTGCCATCCCAGACCAGACTTAACCCTGTGGAGCCCAGCTGTGCCGCTAATGTCCTGCAGTGTGTCCTCAAGACATAGAAGGGTAGGTTGGACAGCTCTCCACAGAGTAGGAGGCTTTACCTGAGAGGGTCATGTTCAAAAATGAGGAGTTAAAAGAGCTGTGTCACGATCACTGCTCATGCTTGCAACTTTGAACTAAGTATATCTGTTCAACTGCAAGCCACAATCTAGAAGGTATTTTTACCTCTGCCAAGGAGGTTATAAAATCACCTGCGTTTATTTGTCTGTGTGTCTGTTTGTCTGTTAGCAGGATTACTCAAAAACTACTGTGCGGATCATCATAAAAATTGGCACACAGGTGTATCTTCATCCAAGGAAGAACCCATTTAAATTTTGGTGGCGATCCGGATGAAATTCTGGATCAAATTCTCCGCCAACCCTTGGCAGAGGTCTGAAATCTCTGATTGCTCTTGTTCTGCTTCTATGTTAATTGGCGGTGGCAAACCAGCTCACATTCTTTGTATGTCTTGGCTACAGCGTAAAATAGTGCTTCGACACCTCAAATTTCCATAGAAACCTCCTTAATATACAAAGCATCATGCTGGAGTAACTAAATAGAATGCAAAATGTGGACAAATTATGACTTGCAGTCAAGCAGATTCACTTTCTTGGGGTGTACGTTCAGAGCATGTGCAGTGATCGTGACACAGCTGCTTTAAATCCTTAAGCCCCGAGCCTCTTTTTTGAAAATGGCAAGCTCAAAATGTAATGAGTATATCTCTGCAACTGTTTGGTCCATTTCAATAATCTTGGTATCATAATAAAGGTAAAACCATTTGGGATTTCTGCCATGGTGTAAAAATCAGTATATATGTCACTGAGTCAGAGTAAATGAAGATGGAACACAGTATAAATTAAAGACCTCATTTTGCACCAAACAAAGTTTTACTTCTATCCCTTGTAAACTTAATTAGTTGCAGTCTGAAACCTCTAAAAATTTACAGCACAGAATCTCTCCATTATCTGTGCCAAAGTTTATTCCTAATCAAGTAAATCAGAACACAGTTAGAGAGGAATGTCTGGGTGGCTTCTCCAAATTGGCAATTCAGGTTCCTTGTGTGCCAAATCAGATTTCTCAGATATTAAACTGTAAAACTCATCTAATTTCACTTACATGTCACTACAGGCATACATTCCACCCAAATACAACCAGTTTTTAATTTTTAGAATTTAGAAATTTTTTTAAATTATTATTTCTGCCTGTCCTATAGCCTATACCATCCCATTCAAAGACAATTAATACAAAGAAAATGAAGTTTGGCTCCACTGGAGCATTTTTTTTTTTTTTTTTTTTTTTAAAAAAGCAAATTAATAAGATTATGAATACAACGGAAAGGTTAAAAGTGGAAAAAAGTAAAGAACGAAAAACCCCACCAATTATTTATACATGAAAGATTGCTACCGTAGCCTCCTGAAAACTCTCTGATCAGGGATCGAACCCTGGTCGCCTGCGATGCAGTCCGTCACCTTAACCATTTCACTACATCAATTGATGCTAATGCTGTCAAATTGCCCATATAAAGAATAAGTCAAAAAAACAAGTCACTCACCTTGTTTGTGCTGTTGTGCCCTCAGTATTCACACGTTTCTGTCAGAAAATGACTTTGAAAACGACGGTTGAATATTTAGCGAATAATTATTCAGAAAATACCACAAACCTGTTAAGCGTTTATATTGTCGCGCTATTTAAGTACATTCGAATGGCCCATGGACTCGGTTTGACGCACTGGGAACGCATGGCTCTAGCTCAGGCTAGCTTTGTGCGATAAAGCTGGTTCAGGGCTTGTTGGAAACGTCAGTAGCCATAAAAATCAAATGGTTACCGGCAAAGTCTTACTGACAGCATCACAAGCCGACCACAGAGAGGAAAATACATTGCAAAATTTGCTGAATGCTGAGGAGCTGAGATCTTTGAAGCAATGCGCGAGAAGAAAAACATGCTAGGATACTGGAAGATCTAGTTTCGTTGTTAGACGGACACATTGGGCTAACAATAGCAAGCGTGGATTTACCCTCGAACAGTTTTTTTATTACAAAATATCAAAGGTAAGAAATTTCTTTGCTCATCTCTGTAGACTGTGAAGTGTATGCCTGCTGTTCTTTGAGTGTGTTGTCGGTTTAAAATGGCAGGGCTCATATTGTTGGATTCTGTGGACTTTCCACTTTCATTTTAGGTATCGTTTGTATGCATAGTATTAATTCAGGAGAAATTTTAGCAACTCAGCGCTGATATGATTTTATCCTATGTTTTGCTACATGCTTATTTACTTGCTTGGTGCTTGAATTGCGTTCGGTTGAGGTAAAAATGGTCAACATGAGCTTTTCGCCTAGTTTCCTCGCAAAATATGGATATGCCACATTACAATGTTAAGATTTGGAAACATGCTGTATTATGTGTAAGCACTGCCCCCGGTACCGGGGGCATCGGGCTTAAGGGGTTAATTTAGGAGCGAATGCCTTCAGTTGGGTGGACCCAGCAGTCCAGTGATGGGTAGTTGTGTCTTCATTTAAAAAAGTGAAAACCACAGGCTTATAATGAGTCTGGGATTACGGTGGTTTGGTCACTGGGCTGGCAGTTTAGAGTTGATGAAGCAAGCACACTGCTTGGTTATCAGCATGTGTCTGTGGCTGAGTGGGAGTGTGCACTTCATACAGGGGGCAGGGGACAGGCAGGGTCCTCTGCACTGTTCTCCCTTGTTAGATGATGTCATTGTGGTGGCAGCAGTGGGTATACTGATGCCTCTCCGCTGTGTGTGTGTGTGTGTGTGTGTTTTTGTTTGTTTATGCGGCTCGCCTGCGACGCATTAAGAGCAGCTAACGCCCCACCGGCACGAGTTTCCATTTCTAGTCCCAGTTGTGTAATTCCTGGAGGCGGTGGCATGAATGCGGCTGTGTGTTCTGCATCAGGCTTGTTTTTGCTTTGCATGATATAGATCAGGAGTATTCAGCCTTATCCTGAAAGGGCTGGTGTGGATACAGGCTTTCATTCCAACCATATAGACAGTTACACTCCAGATTCAACTAATCAAGGTCTGCAGCAGAGACTCTGGGGGTTGATTAATAGAGTGAGGTGTGTGACTGTATGGCTGGAATGAAAGCCTGCACACACACCTGCCCTTTGTGTACGGAGCTGAGAACACCTGATATAGATCATTGCCTCTCTGCTGTGGCAGGGAAAGTGAGTAAATCCTCTGGTTTTGTTGTTCTTCCTGCGGCGCAGTAGGCTGCTGCTGTTGAGGAGTGTCGGGGGGGAGCATTCTTCGTCCGAGTCCGTAGCATTCGCAGAACAAAAATGCTTGCGTCGTCTGGTGCGATGGAGCACTGAATAATTTGCTGTTGTGTTGTGGATACAGTTGAGAGCCGGCTGTCAGGCAGGTGCCTTGTGGTCCAGTGAAGCATGAGGACTTGCGTATTTCCAGCGTTTGGGTACCTGCACGTGCCTGTTTGTTTAGCTGGTCTGTTTGTTTTCCTTTCGTGGGTGATACTGGCGAAGTCGGCGGCGTGGCGTTATAACTGGCGTGTTAGTGCTGGGAGTGCAGTGGCTCTCTGCAATTGTGGAACGGCTGACGGGGTGGAGGTGACTGGTTGCCTGAGTCCCATCCCCAGTCCTCTCGCTGTTGCTAGCAGGGCCCCCCCTGCAGGGCCCCTTGCTCTCCATCAGCGCTGGCATTTCTGGCCCCTCTACACACTGCCCTTTAGTGCACTCCAGTCTTGCACCCCCCCGTCCTCTCGCACTGAGAAGCTGCCCCTAAGTTCTCCTGTGTGATGGGAGGGATGGATGGATGGATAGGTGGATGAAAGATACAACCTTAAAACTTTTTTCTCACTCCCTCCTTTCGCTGTGCCTTTTGCAGTTATTTCTGTCCCCAGGTCCCTGCACACTCTCTCTCTCTCTCTCTCTCTCTCTCTCTCTCTCTCTCTCTCCTCACCGGCGATGCCGCGTCTTTGTTCTTGTCTCGCCTCGGCTGCTCCAGACTCCGCCAGCTGTGTCGGCTGCTGCGGTTTTGTTTAATTGGCGCTGCTGTGACTGCTGGAGTTTTAGTTTTCCAGTTTCGCTTTCTCCCCTGTTGTCCCCCTCCCCCTGTTGGCGCATTATTTTGGCGAGGCTCATGGGGCTCTTCAGAAGAATGCTGGCCCTGCCCTCTCGCTGCTGTACCTGCAGCGTGTGTGTGTGTGTGTGTGTGTGTGCGCGCGCCTGCCCATAGCTGCATCATAGACTAAGCCTCTTTTCTTGTTGGGGAAAGGCCAGTTTAATTACCATTTGTCCGGGATTGTATGTGTGATTGCGTAGGTGTGCATACGTTTATCCATCTGAGTGTGTATGTACGCGTATAGATATTTGTCCCCTTTGTGTGTGTGTGTGTGTGTGTGTGTTTTAATATTGCCACATTTAAGGCTGCATTTTTGTGCATGCATCACCGTACGTGTATTTGTCCATGCCAGTATGTGCGCGAGCATTCATATGTGGAAACTTGAGTTGGTATTAATGCGGTGTGTGTGTGTGTGTGTGTGTGTGTGTGTGTGTGAGGCGACTGAAAGCCCTGGTAGCGCCACTCCCCTCTCGGCACTGTGGGTGCAGAGCGTGATCCCCAGTGACAGGAAGCATGCCTGCTGTATGCGTTGGGGACCCCCGCCAGTGTTACAAGCTCCCCCCGAGTGTCGCTGGGAACGTGAGCCGAAGGGAGGACGCCCCCCCACTGCTCGATCCCTTGTCCTCTTTGGGATCAGCAGCATATTTTACAGCCAGTGCTTCTGCGTGTGGAACATCCTGTTCTGACCTCAGACCAAACGATGTGCTCGTCTGAATCCCAGCCCCTCGATCACCAGCTGTGTCCGGAGGTCTGCATGGGCGAGGCAACAATTGGCTCAGTCTCCCCAGGGGTAACGAGGGTTAAGCCGGTCTAAATTCGTTAAGTCTAATCACGCTCTGCGACCATGTAGCTGTACAGGCAAATAGTACGCTGACTGTGCTGTCCCCCTCAGGCACAGGCTGTGTGAGACTGGCTGTTTGCCTGCGTGGTGTAGAAGGTATGACGTTGTCCTCAAGTGAGTCGGAGGAATCTCATTCTATGGTATCTTCCTGCACAGTGGATGGAACGGCTGCTTGTGTTTATGGTGGGGGGAAGACAGGGAGAAAATCCCCCATTTCCCCCCTAAAAAGTTTTGGATTTACATGTATTGACTTGAGTGCAATCATTCGTTGGGGGGGGTTGTGTTTCCCGGTAACACTTGTGTGGTTTAAGCCTGGGGTTGAGGTTCCGGTAAGACCTGTGTGGTTTAAGGCTGTGGGGTTGAGGTGCGCTTTTAGTTACGCGGCTGTGCGGCCCAGTCGCTCCCTGACAGCGACTTGCCTCCTGTCGAGTGTTTTAATTTCGCTCTGGTATCTGACGCCGTCCAAGAGTGGGACTGTCTGACTGGCAGCCTGTCTCGGAACGCGAAGATCTCCCCTCAGTCCTTGGATTGTCCCATTTTTTTCCCCTCTTCCCGGGGTTTTCGTTCCCCTGGCGACAGGCTGACGTGATGAATGACAGTTTGAATCCTGCGCTTTTGTGTACAGATAAATTACAGGAATCTGTCCTTGACGCGATACAGAGACGGCATTGGCTTAATCAGTGGGACGGTCTCGCTCGCCTCTTCCATTGGCTGAGGCGCGAGAGCTAATCTTGGAGGCCCTTTTAATATCAGCGTCTGTAATAAAAATGGATATATTGCGACAAACGCCGGTGTGTTGATTACTGCTGCGGCTCGCGGCGCGTTGCGGGGCATTGTTGACTTGCCGCAGTAAATCGATGCACAAAGAAATGAACGCGGCGCACTCCATCGGGCGTAAATTGGCAAACAAATCAAGCAGGAGTCGGTGTCATTCTAAAAAGCCAGCCCCTCCTCTTCCTCTCTCTTAGGCCTGCCAGATAGGAGCGGCTATTTGCAGCAGTGATGTCAGCCCTAGTGCCGAACTTTGGAAAATTCCAGCACACAAAGGGTTGTGGGGGGCAGGGGGTTGTAGTGGGGTGGGGTGATATTTTTAAGGCAGTGCTGTCCTTTCCTTGGAACACCCAGCTGCAGTTTTGGAGTTGTCTTGCGCCGCCGTCTGCCAACCTTTTACCAAAAACTCCCCTGTGTTGGCGGTCCGCCCGGGAGGCAGTCACTGTCCCGTGATTGGCTGTGGGATTAAGTGGGCAGCCTATGGGCTGGGCCGTTCTGTTTGATGGACGAGGTAGCCAGGTTGAGAATAGAGTTGGTAACGGGCAGATCTGACCACCCCCACCCCCCAACAAACGGAACAGAAAATCACTGTCCGCTACAACCGTTATTTATTTATTCCCTGAGGACAGTTCTGTCCGTCATGATACCGTTCCCCTCTCTTGCAATCCCCCCCAAAAAAAAAAAAAGCAATGCCAGTAAATGAGTTTTCAGATTGCCTCTTGGCAGGCCTGAGTCCTGGCTGAAACCAGCCGTCTCCAGTTCCTCAGCTGTCAGCTGCTCCTTTTGTGACCCTGGCGGGGGGGGGGAGGTGGGGGGTGGGAAGGGGGTGTAGCTCCCCTGGAGGGAGTGCTGGACCCGAGAGATGAGCTCCTTCCATTGGATGGGGGGGGCGCCACACAATGAGCCATTGTCCTGGGCGGGCGAGAGGCTGTCGGTTTAAACCGGCGAGAACAATGGAGCGCTGTGACTGTGCTGGAGGCCCCTATGTAACACTGCCAGAGCTGGTCCTCTTTGAGGGTGAGAAGGTCCACAGTTACCCTTTACTGCCACCATGTTCTGGAACCCACGTCCTTGAGGACCTCTTGCGCAATCCCACCAAGGTCTCTTTACAGAGACAACTCCAACTGGTGCTTACCTGGGGGTACTCTGCCAGACAACTGACTGAGTTGGCTGAACATGCTAATCTGTTGGTCTCCTGCCGCCTCAAAGGTTAGTCAGGGGACTGTTGATTGATGTCGTATCCGTCCATCTGTTCAAAGATATGTCTATCTGTCCATCAGTGCGTCCTTTGGAGGGAGACTTTTGCAATCTCAGACTGGCTTGTTCTTGCCGAGGATTTGGGATTGTGCATGCTTTTCTTGACTCACTCGGTGTCCTCTGCGATTGGGTGAGATTGGATGATGGGCACTATGGGTAATGTTCTGTGGGTCATGACCTTTCTGGTCTTGGAACACTGGTCTTTGCCCCCCCAGCAGTACCCTGCTCTTGGCTGATCATGTGGCGAGATGTGGGAGGGAAACTGGCATCCTCTGTATGCTGCTGTTAACAGGTCACCGGGAAGTTGGGTTGTGTCCACGACTTCAGTGTTCCCCTCTACTCTCCCCAGCGTATCCCTGCCTCAGGTTATCTATCTGTTGTGCCTGTATCTCTCTCCACCTCACTCTCCTTCCTCTCTCTTTCTGCTTCTGTGGTTCCCGAGTGAATATATTTACCCTGATCTCACTCCTGAGTTTGTCAGAAGTTGTTGATGGTTTCATTAGAATTATGCGTGGCTGCGTCCCTTTGAAACCTGTTAGCATTTCAATCGCTCTTCCTGTTTACCCAGCATTATTTTTGCTCTTGATTAAAGCACAAATCTGAGCAAATCTTCATTATCTGGCGGAAGCCCCACCAATTTGGATTTTGTGGAACGAACAGTGTCGTTTTCCTCGCAAGGCGATAACACGGGTCTGAATAATTGGCTCGATTAGGTTGTGCTTCTTGCGATGGAACGTTTTCCGAAATGATTACCCGCTGCCGACGTTGGTGCGGGGCATTGGCGGGGTTAGCGATGGTGACGGCGATGGGCGAGCAGCGCGTCCTTTGATGCGGGAACTCTTGCGCGAGACGTTAGCGGGGTTAGCGGTCGTGATGGCGATGGGCGGAGCGGCGTGTCCTGTGATGCGGGAGCTCTTATGCGAGATGTTGGCGGGGTTAGCGGTCGTGATGGAGATGGGCGGAGCGGCGTGTCCTGTGATGCGGGAGCTCTTGCACGAGATGTTAGCGGGGTTAGCGGTCGTGATGGCGATGGGCAGAGCGGCGTGTCCTGTGATGCGGGAGCTCTTGCACGAGACGTTAGCGGGGTTAGCGGTCGTGACTGCGATGGGTGAAGCAGCGTGTCCTGTGATTCGGGAGCTCTGCCGCGAGATGGCCGCCCCTCATCTCGTGTCCTCAGAGCTCCGGATGGTTTACGGGAACGGCCTCTGACACACGCCAAGACAAACAGCGTTTCTGCGGAAAGATTCCTCGGTCCTGGAGCCCTGCCATCTGCTGCTTTCAGTTGCTCATGTTTTACACTGAGGCGGCTCAGTAGCTCGGAGCTGCTGGAGAAACGGCGCTAATGTTTGTTTCTGCAGTGGTAGTGGGTTGTGTTGAAGGGTTAAAGCAGTAACGTCACCTTTGGCCCCAGGCTGGCACTGTGTGACACATTTGCTTGTAGGCACGCATGCAAATTCATGCTCGTTCCTTTTATTATTTCCAGTCAAGAGGAGCGAGAAGCACGAGGAGAGAATCATTTGATGGAAGAAAAGAAAAAGAAAAAACAAGAAGAGAAGAAAAAGAAGGACAGTACTGAGAGAAAGGTGAGACTCACCCTTATCCCCACTCCCCTGTGCCCTAACCCTTATCCCCTCTCCCTCTGTGCCCTAACCCTTATCCCCACTCCCTCTGTGCCCTAACCCTTATCCCCTCTCCCCCTGTGCCCTAACCCTTATCCCCACTCCCTCTGTGCCCTAACCCTTATCCCCACTCCCTCTGTGCCCTAACCCTTATCCCCACCCCCGTGCCCTAACCCTTTTCCCCACTGCCTCTGTTCCCTGACCCTTATCCCTTCTCCCCCTGTGCCCTAACCCTTATCCCCACCCCCTGTGCCCTAACCCTTATCCCCACTCCCCCTGTGCCCTAACCCTTATCCCCACTCCCTCTGTGCCCTGACCCTTATCCCCACTCCCCTGTGCCCTAATCCTAATCCCCACTCCCCTGTGCCCTAACCCTTATCCCCTCTCCCTCTGTGCCCTAACCCTTATCCCCAATCCCCCTGTGCCCTAACCCTTATCCCCCCCCTGTGCCCCTAACCCTTATCCCCCCCCTGTGCCCTAACCCCTCTCCCCCCTAATCCTAATCCCCTAAATCCCCCTGTGCCCCAACCTTATATCCCCTAACCCTTATCCCCACTCCCCCTGTGCCCTAATCCTAATCCCCACTCCCCCTGTACCCTAACCCTTATCCCCCCTCCCCCTGTGCCCTGACCCTTATCCCCACTCCCTCTGTGCCCTGACCCTTATCCCCACTGCCCCTGTACTCTATCCCTTATCCCCACTCCCTCTGTGCCCTAACCTTTATCCCCTCTCCCTCTGTGCCCTGACCCTTATCCCCTCTCCCTCTGTGCCCTAACCCTTGTCCCCACTCCCTCTGTGCCCTAACCCTTGTCCCCACTCCCTGTGCCCTAACCCTTATCCCCACTCCCCCTGTGCCCTAACCCTTATCCCCGCTGCCTCTGTTCCCTAACCCTTATCCCTTCTCCCCCTGTGCCCTTAATCCTAATCCCCACTCCCTCTGTGCCCTAACCCTTATCCCCTCTCCCCCTGTGCCCTAACCCTTATCCCCAATCCCCCTGTCCCCTAACCCTTATCCCCCTCCCCCTGTGCCCTAATCCTAATCCTCACTCCCCCTGTGCCTTATCCCTTATCCCCACTCCCCTTGTGCCCTAACCCTTATCCCTTCTCCCTCTGTGACCTGACCCTTATCCCCTCTCCCTCTGTGCCCTAACCTTTATCCCCACTCACTCTTTGCCTTAACTCTTATCCCCACTCCCTCTGTGCCCTAACCCTTATCCCCACTCCCCCTGTACCCTAACCCTTATCTCCTCTCCCTCTGTGGCCTAACCCTTATCCCCACTCCCCCTGTGCCCTAACCCTTATCCCCACTGCCCCTGTACCCTATCCCTTATCCCCACTCCCCCTGTGCCCTAACCCTTATCCCCACTCCCCCTGTGCCCTAACCCTTATCCCCACTCCCTCTGTGCCCTAACCCTAATCCCCCCAACCCTTGTCCCTTATCCCCCCCTGTGCCCCTAACCCTTATCCCCCCTCTGTGCCCTAACCCCTTAACCCTAACCCTAATCCCCACTCCCCCTGTGCCCTAACCCTTATCCCCAATCCCCCTGTGTCCTAATCCTCACTCCCCCTGTGCCCTGACCCTTATCCCCTCTCCCTCTGTGCCCTAACCCTTATCCCCACTCCCCCTGTGCCCTAACCCTTATCCCCCCTGTACCCTAACCCTTATCATCTCTCCCCTGTGCCCCTAACCCTTATCCCCACCCCCCCTCCCCCCCTGTGCCCTAACCCTCATCTCCCCTCTGTGCCCTAACCCTCATCTCCTCTCCCTCTGTACCCTAACCATTGTACTGACCCCCTCTGCGTGTGATCTAATCTCATCCCCACTCCCCCTGTACCCTAACCCTTATCATCTCTCCCTCTGTGCCCTAACCCTTATCCCCACTCCCCCACTCCCCCTGTGCCCTAACCCTCATCTCCTCTCCCTCTGTGCCCTAACCCTCATCTCCTCTCCCTCTGTACCCTAATCATTGCACTGACCCCCTCTGCGTGTGATCTAATCTCATCCCCACTCCCTCTGTGCCCTAACCATGCTACTGACCCCTCTTAGTGTGGCCTGACTTCATCCCCACTCTTGCTATGCCCTAATCATGCTACTGGCCTCTGTATGTGACCTTACTGTATCCCCACTCCTGCTGTGCCCTAACGGTGCTCCTTGACGCACCATAGCCAAAACCTGCCTCCCTGGTGCACCCCATGCATAACCTAACTCCCTGGGCCTGGTACCTTCTATGCATAACCCAGCTCCTCGGAAGACCTCGGCCGTAATCCAGCTCTCTTGTACATCATAACCAAACTCCCTAGCTGACTCTTGCTGTGACCCTACCTCCCTGGTACCCATAACCGTAACACAACTCATGGGCGCACCCTGTCCCTAACCTTGGTACAGTACATCCTATGCATTACCCAGCTTCCTGGCAGACCCTGGCCATTACCCAGCTCTTGGTAGACCCTGGCTATATCCCCCCTTCTGAGTGCAGGCCAGCCGGTTCTGTGCTGCTGTCTAGGTGAGGAGAGTGAGCCTGAATGATTACTGCGGATTGCCTGGGGAGTGATTAAATTATCCAGTGGATTAGTCTGTAAGCCATCTAACTGCCATGTGTTTAGGTTTTATTACCGGCTGATAAGTAGAGGAAGTGGAGAGAGATGCCAGCTCATAGGGTTTTACCCCCGTCCCCCGATGCTTATGGAGCCAATGTAATCTTTCACACACTCCTGCCAGACTGGCTGCAGGCCCAGAGCTCTAAACAACTGCTGCCTCCTATACCTCATTCTTGGGTTACAGACGGGATGTGTTTGAGTGTTTGGGGACTTTGTAGAGCATGCCTGGTCTTGCCCAGTGGTTTCACTGTCTGGAGCAGTTATTTTACAAGGACAGAATGGTTGTAAACCCTGATTCAGTTTGAGTCCCGATTCTTGTGCGTTTTACACTGCGTATGGACTCAGTTTGAGTCCTGATTCGTATCCGTTTCGCACTGCTCATGTATTCAGTTTGAATCCTGATTCTAATGTAATTCACACTGCACATCTATCCAGTTTGAGTCCTGATTCGTATCCGTTTCGCACGGCACATGTATTCAGTTTGAGTCCTGATTCATGTGCACTTCACATTGCTCATGTATTCATTTTGGATCCCAGTTTATATATATTTCACGGTGTACTCGGGTTCAGTTTGAGCCCATATCGGTTCATTTTTTTTGAAGGACGTAACAGTGTAGGTCAGCTGCGATGGCATGGCTACTTTCATATATACAACCAGTCCCTGAATTTCATGGAACCCAGGTTTAGTTTGTAAAGCATTCATGTCGCATGCCCTTTATAGATTTGCACCTTGCACAGAAGGTTACTTGAGCATCATTTTATTTTATTTCCATTGTTTACTGGTGAAAATTGAAAAATACATTTGGGTCTTTTCTGGGATTGAACATTTAATGTATTTTTATTTGTCCTTACAGGTTGCTGAACAGAAAACCAAAGGTAAGTCGACTGTTTTTTAAATGATCCAAAATGTGTGCTTGTGACGTGGCTGGGAGTTTGTTAATACTCTGATCTCGATCAAAAAGCTGATCATGATGACCTCAGTCTCCGGATATTTGCACAGAGCTCCTGGGGTTTGAATAGCTGGCAGATTTTGAGCGATGGCTTGGATCTCTCTCCTTCCCTGTGATGCGCGTGAAAGCTGGAGCTGGGCGTCGGTGGTCTGTTTTTTTTTTTTTGTCAGGCAGAGGGGAAGCTGACCCTCTGCAGGGCCCCCCTGTACCTCAGCCAGCATGAGAGAGAGGCTTGTGAAGCGGTGAGCACAGAGCACACTGCGTTCTGGGAGGCGGAGTCCTTAAATGGGCAGAGACTGGTGCCACTCTGAGGGAGTGACTCTTGGATAGGACTACAGCTTTGTAAATGAAACCGCTCGTGTGGAGGGGTTTTATGAAGACGGACCTGAACAGATCGGAGTAGGTGTGTGAGCCACTTATGCCTCCTCCCACACTGTGTGTGTGTGTGTGTTGCACACATTGCTCTGGTTTGCATGTGTGTTCTGTATATGAAGCCGTTGATCTGGAAGCATTGTATCGAAGGCTGTTTAATTTAATTGTTAGAAAGGCTCTCCTGCTTTAACACACCGCATGAACGGCTATGGAAAGTCACCGAGCTGGACTATGAGTCACCAAAGAGCTCTTGAGCTTCCACAGGCTGCTGTCAGTGCCCGCCCCCCCGCGTCAGCGTACGCTCTGTGTCGCACTGAGTCGAGGTGTCAGTGCTCAGGGACGGCCTGGATTCGTTTGTGCTGGAGTGTTGCGCTTGGTTTCTGTAATGAGGCGGCTGTAACTCAGGGGAGGAGGGGGAGGGGCTCTATAGCTGCGGAGAGGTCACAGAGTGCAACAGGGGGGGGGGGGGGGGGTAAAATGACACCCGGGGAGGTCCCTCACGGGGAGCAGAGGTGCAGGGCATGATGGGAGCGAGTGTACACACACGCAGAGCACGCAGGGGTGGCGTGTGTAGAGCCACCTGAGAAACAGAGCGGGATGTGGGGGGGGGGTATGGTGTGTTTGAGAGAGGGAGGTGTGCGAGAGTGAGAGTTCAAACATGCACATTTCCTGTGTGTGGTCACACGCTACCGACTGGAGCTCGAGGGTCTCTCTCTCTCTCTCTCTCTCTCTCTCTCTCTCTCTCTCTCTCTCTCTCTCTCTCTCTCTCTCTCTCTCTCTCTCTCTCTCTCTCTCTCTCTCTCTCTCTCTCCCCTCTCTAAGCCTGACAAAACAAGCTGCCTGAAGCATATGGACATCCCACTCTCTCACGCACACGAGTGCATACAGACAGGCACACACGCGTTTTCCTGTTTCACGGGGACATCCCTAAAACTTGCTTTCATTTTCTAACCCCTTACCCTGACTTTAACCATAAACACTTCGTGCTGAATCCTGACCTTAACCTGACCCTAACCTTAAAGCAATGTTTTCATGACTGTGAATGAAGGGATTAATATGCAGTTATCAATGTGTACAATATTTTCTACTATTGACTCGCCAAATTTACCTCCCCATTCACTTGTATTGCGCCTACAGATATCGCAGAATATACGTGTTGTATACTTCAAAGAACCTATCCAATACTAAGTGTTTGTTGAATTTTTTTTTTCCTTTAAGTGGTCTGTGAAATTTTTGCCGAAAAGTGTTTAATGAGTTTGGTCCTGTTTTTATTGCGCCATTCTGCTCAAAGTTGTGCTAACAGTCTCTCACTACAGAACCACTTTGTTTACTTTGGAACAGACCCACTCCGCTAGGTGGTCGAACCAATAGGAGCACATCTAGTGGCGCATTGAGATCATGATTGAGGTTGAAGGACTTCTTGTCCGATAGACCAGATCTACTTGTGTTTAAAATGGTGTAACAATGTTTATTCCGCAAAAACCAAGCACAGAAATGAGTGACCGAAACGGACCCTTTTATTATACTGAGTTTATGAATGCCACGGTATGTTGGAAACTTCCGGTTTGAAACACGTTGTTTACTCATGCACATTCACGAAGATATGATCAAAATCTTGAGTTCTGAGGCTGAATAAAGTGTTTGACCTCCCTAGCTAGTTTACCGCCATGAAAAATATCACTTGAGCTGCCTTTTGTGCCGGTCCTAGAACAGAATATTTTTTGTTAATTTGTTTACTCTTAATGCCTTGGGTGTGACTTCCTGCTGATATACCCGCTCCCATTTGCCAGAGAAACATTGTAAGAGACCTGAAGTGACTTTCATTGAATGAAGTGATGTAGTGAATGAGGTCACAGTCGGGGGGCTGGTTTGTGGATAACTAATCAGCCTAAATGTGTATCTCCTGCTTCCAGCTGCTTATTAACTAAGATCTGATGTGTAGAATGAGGTTCAGGGGATGAAAGCGATGCTAATCTCTCCAGTATGTGTCCAGGGTCAGCTTTCTGTCTGTGTGCGTGTGAAAGTGTTAATGCAAATGCTGAAAAGCACCCCCCCCACTTCGTCAACACCAACTGTGTGTTTTTTTTTTTTTCATCGCGGTTTCTGTACCTCTCAGCGTTTCAATTTGTTTGCAGTAATTGATCCCGCCTGAGCCGCTGCAGTGTAAATGAAGAAAAGCTGGTGGACTGTAGAATTAGCTTTCTGTGCCCTCCATTACCTGGGGCTCCCCGCTGGCTGCAGTACACCTCGTAACACCATGACGCCTGGCTTATTCCCCTGCAGCCCCGCTATACCTGCGATCTGGGCCCTAGAGTATCGTGGTGCTCAGTCACTCAACCCCAAACTCACTCCACTCCAGCAGGAACCGCAGGGCTCCGTCCTGTGCTCAGGTTTCCGGAACATTCTGCGCCATCAAGGCCAGCGGGTGGTTCAGGCTCACAGATATTGGAAGTACGTATTTCGGCGGCGAAAAAAAGGGACGCTATATAGCCTCCTGGCCTGTCAAACGCACTGCCGCGGATGTAATTCACAGAAACCAGGTGCGAATTCCGCAAATAACAGCTGAAATAATGCTAAGGGGCGAAGGCTGCAATCTTGGCGTGCGATCGCGGCCGCCGCTCGCAGTTTTCTACTGCCTCAGCAGTTCTGCGGGTCAAAGAGCACATGTAGTACATGACAGTCTTTCATTTTTTTTCTCCTGACGCTGTGCTTTTTTCTCCCACAGGAGAATGCCGCTTGGCCTCCGCGACGCACAGCGTTATTTGCATAGTGTCACGGAGGATAACGGCATTATGCAGAGGCTGCGACATCGTAATTTCATATTGGATTAATTTGCAATTTCACATTCAGTTAATTACATCAACAGTTTGTCGGATTTCGTGAATCGCAGTCTAATTAGAAACTAATTCACTTTCATAGGTCCTCCGTAACACCTATAAATACGCCGTAAATTAATGTTGTATAAAGAGCGCATTATGTTTTGCAGATTTATTATTAGAGGCATTAATTATGTTTTTGTCCGCTGTGTGAAGTGGTCTCTGGTGAATGAGTAATGGATCCAAAATCTGACTGTTCCTCTCCTCATTTTACTCCGTATTATTCATGTCAAAGAGGACTGTTGCATTTCTATTTTCAGTGAAATCAGAGCAGTGTTGAGACGCTGTTAGTTCATCCGTGTGGCTTGGGCAGCTTTGATTAGGGGCCAACCTTGTTCTTTTAGACAAACAATCCTATCGGTCTGGATTTAATTTTAATCTTAATATGGCTCATGTAACTCAATTGTTGGCAAATAAAGGGCATTTCTAGGTTTTGTGTGCGATGTGCTTTGCTAGGGTTGAAGTGAAAGCCTATTGGATGGTAGATCTCCAAGAACAGGGTTGGGGACGGCTGGCCTTAATGATTCAGCTCCAAGAGCCTGTGGGACTTTTTGGTTTTTTTTTGGACTTTAAAATGGGTCTGATGCTGTCCAGTCGAGGCGGACAGTGTCCCTCCTGTTTTTGTTGAGCATGCATGCGCCCTTCAGGTTCACCAAAGCCAGCAGACCTCTTAACTAATATTAACTTATCTCTCAAGCGTTTATTTTAACTGGATGGAGAAGAGAGGAGTCGAGAGTGAGGGAGAGGCTCGATAAAGATCGGTGGCGAGATTCAAGCCGGCTCGTGACGAGCATGTGAATATTGCTATGCAGGCCGCACCATCCTGATACCCCCACATCCTGACTAAGAACATGGACATCAAAGACCACATGTATTGGCTTGCCATTGTGTAGAGTTGGCTTTGGTAGTGATGAGGGAGGGTGCCATGTGATTGACAGCTGGCTGTGGGGTTAATTTCCAGCGACCTGATGCAGGAGGGTGGGCATCAGGTTTGGGGGTGCTCAAACTGCTTACCGCCACCACCTCTTTGCCTCTATATTTTTAGGTCACCTGAGACGAAGTGTCAAAGTGACCTATTCTAATCGCCTTTTGTCTGTCGTTGTGCGTCGTCCGTCATGCGTCCGTAAACAATTTACATTTTCGACTTCTATTCAGAAACCGCTGAACCAATTTCAATAAAATTTTGCAGGAACCTTCCTTGGTCAAATATGCACCATAATTGTGACTTATATGGTGCCCACCCCCTGGTGCTCTGAGGGGCGGGGCTAAAAGTGGTCAAATTGGCTGAAATTTTCAAAATCTTCTTCTCCAGACCCAGATATGCTGGAAAACAATACTCTTCATAGATGGAAGCATCTTGAGGTGCTTTATCAAAATTGTGAACTTCATGATCCTCGAGCTCCATGTCTGCCCCTGGGGAGGGGGTGAAATTTACTATAGTTTATATAGGAAAATGATACTTTTGGGTATATTTTGTTCATTTTCTACTGGAAATCATTCAAACTTGATTGGCATTATAACCATGACATGACAGTTTGATACTACGACATTTTTGACCCTGTCTCTTCCCCAGGGGCTGAGGGGTGGGGCCCAAATGGTGTGATATTGCCAAACATTTCAACTATCTTCTTCTCCAGACCGAGAGAGGCTGGAAACCAATATTCTTCATAGATGGAAGGGTCTTGAGGTGCTTTATCAAAATTGTTCATTTCATGGCCCCCAGCCTCCGTGTTTGCCCCTGGGGAGGGGGTGAAGTTTACTGTACTTTATATAGGAAAATGATACTTTTGGGTATATTTGGTTCATTAACATCAATAACATCAGTTTTTATACAACTCAGGTGACCGTTAAGGCCCATGGGCCTCTTGTTAAATACAGTATTAAAATCATTTACATTTTAGAACTTTCAGAAACCATCTCTGGAGAAACCCTAGTACCTCAGTTGGTCTATGATCAGACTCTATATCTTATATTGAGCCACCCAATATGGTGCCTTTGTGTACCGGTATGATGTGGGATATCTAGCCGGGTTCGCAGTGCATGTACACAGTGCCTAGGCCTTCGAGTCTCTGTAACAAACCTGGGCTATCGCTGCTCACTGTGACACCATGCAACAGTACTGTTTGTTATGGGAAAGCATTGTGTTCTATAAATAGATATGGAGTAGAGCCTCATTATCTCTGAGTAGGGAGAAACGGAAAGTTCTGGTAAGATGTGGGTGGAAGAGGCAGTTGCCGAAAAGTGCTTATTTCCAAAAAAACTTGGGACACTGTGTTTAAGTGATGCAGTGCGATGATTTGTAAATCGATTAAAACATTATATTTAATTGAAAATGGGACAAAGACAACGTATCAAATGTTGAAACAGGAACATTCTATTGTTTTTTGAAAAAGTATCTGCTCATTTTGATTTTGATTCCAGCTACCTGTAAAGACATGGAAAAGTTGCATGGTGTTAAAGTCAGGCACATGTTTGAGAATAAAAAGTCTTTCATAAGTAAATATGGTGAGGGCTTAACCACTCTGAAGGACTGCATGGGGAAATGGTTCAGCTATTTAAGAATAACATTTCCAACTTAAAATTGCAAAGAATTTGGGGATTCTATCCTCTATGGTACATAATATCATTAAAAGATTCTGAGAATCCAGAATAATGTCTATATGCATGGGACAAGGTCAAAATCCTGTAAATGGCTGTGATTTTCTGGCCCTCAGCTGGCACAGACAAGATTCTGTAGTAGAAATCACTGCATTGACTTAGGCACACTTCTGTAAACCATCGTCAGTAAGCACAGTTTGTCACTGCAGCCACTAATGCAAGTTAAAACTCTGCCATGTGGAGATTTAACCACATATAAACAAGATCTATAATCACTGCCGCCTTCTCTTGGCCCGAGCTCATTTAAAATGTACCGAGGCGAAGTGGAAAACTGTGATCTGACTAATCAAAATGTGAAATTCTTTTTGGAAATCATGGGCACCACATCCTTTGGGTTGAAATAGGGCTGTGTGCGTGCGTGCGTGTATAGTGTTAATTTTTGGGCCATTTGTCTTTAAAATGAGGAAGTTGTTTATTTTTTAATTTGGAAGATCCGAACAAGTACTAACTAAATGGCATCTTGATCAGTTTATGTTCTCATTTGTGAAGTTCTCGTGGGGCTCCATTTGATAGACAAAATAAATTATTTTCTCAGCCTGATTTCATAAAATACAGCTCCTTCGGGTCCCTGTTTTATTTGTCTCAAAATAACTGAATTATTTTGTACGTATTTTTAATGTGTCAGTCATTGCCACCGCTGTATTTCATTCGTGCTCTAGGAAAAAAAAAGGGCTTCAGAGAGTCATCGGCTTGGCGTTTAATTACGCACTCCTAATTAATCTCTATAATCTGCCTGCACTTGTAGGATTCTCCTCTGAGCCTCTGCCTGTGTATTGCTGATGCTCTATAGGGGTTGTCAGAAGCAGAAGCCTCCCCCATCTCCGTCCCCTCGTGGGGCTCGATGAGGCAGATGAGCCGTCACATCATGGATCCCTGATGCAAGTTTGTTGGACATGAACCATCTAGCCGCTGTCTTGGAGGATGACAGTTTGCTTCACAGTGCTCTATGCATGTACTTTCCCTAAATTAGTCTGTGTACTGTGGTTACTCCTGTGGTCATAACCTGTAGCCCTGGGACTACAGTTGAAAATTTAGACTCCCCGGCTCACATTTACAGACCTGCTCATTTGTGTGGATTATCCCGGTTGGGCAAACAAATTAATTAAAAAATGCAGTTAATAAAAGATTAGCCCTCACAAAGGGTGAGGACCTCGGAGATCCTCTTGAAGCCGATGAAGACTTCGTTCTCTCTCATACACGCGTCATAAGGAATTGCGCTTCCTGCTTGTCAGCCCACATTGACGTGTTTGCATTCGTACCCCTGAATTGGACTTCATCAACCTTGATTCCTCTGCGTACGTCTTGTTGTTCCGGTTTCAGTCAGAGGCGAGTGTGGTGCCGCTGTATTCGGGGGCTCGTATTGAGTTGTTCCTGTGTAAAGAGATGCCACTGTACTTAGAACTGTGGCCAGGAGCTGCGGTCGACTGTATTGCGGTGGTTGTAAAACATGCAGTCGGCATGCGGTGCGTGAATACACCGTGAATCACTGCCTGCTTAATTAGAATGCGTAATAAGGGGTGCTCATGCAGCACTCTGTTTTATAGGACGACAGAAGCCTGCCCCAGGGGGAAAGGTGGATGTGAATTGTGAATGTGCTGGGGTGGTGCTCGTTGGGTGGGATGGGTTGTTGGTTGGGGGGGGGAATGGGTTGTAAACAGACGTGTGAGTGTCGCCATGGTGACACCATATGACGAGCGAAAGGTTGTGGACAGTGTTTGTGTTTATGCCCTGCTGGGCGGCGGCTTTTCCAAAACCGAGCCGTGCTCTCTCTGCTCTCCCTTTTCTCTCTCTTGCTCTATGCTCTCTCTGCTCTGACTCTCTATCTTCTGTCTCTGCTCTCATTCTTTATCTCTGCTCTCTGCTCCCTGCTCTCTCTTCTATCACTGCTTTCTCTCTGCTCTCTCCCTGCTCACTGCTAACTGTGCCATCTCTCTACTCTCATTCTTTCTGCTCTTTGCTCTCTTCTCTCTGCTGACTCTACCTTTGCTATCTTTGCTCTCCCTGCTCTGCGCTATCTCTGCTCCATCTCTGCACTCTCTCTGTGCTCTCTGTCTCTGCTCTCATTGGCCTAACTCAGCTATCTCTGCCGTCTCTGCTCTCCGTCTCTCAGATCTTTCTCTCTGTGCTCTCGCTCCTCGTTCTCGCTGCTCTCTTTTTGCTATCACTGCTCTCTCTGTCTCCTTCTCCGGGACATACAGTAAGGCTGCACCCGTACAGTCCCACCTGCGGGGCGTCCCCTGCCGCTGTTGCCCAAAATGACTTTACCCTGAAGGCAGGTTTGTTCTCCTGCTTTGTTTGCGTAAAAGTAGGTTCGTGGAGTGGGGTCGTTGAGGATGTGTGCAGAGCCTGCGAAGGTTGCCAGACTCGTACGCATGGATGGTCACGTGCCTCTTCCTAAATATAAAAGCTCGTAGCTTAGAAGTTGGGTAAAAGTTTGTTCTCTAGTCATTTGATGCAGAAAGATGGTTACTTGCTTGGAAGTTTTTACAATAACAAATATAGATGGCAAATGCTGGGCAACACATGAAATGTGCAGACTACATGCAGAAGAATAAAACTGCTTTTACTGCACATAATGCATATTCCCATCAACACTGCTCTCCTGTCACATTTACTGCAGTCCTGCAGAGACGTGGCCATTAGCCTCAACCTTTTCAGCGCCCAGTACCCTCTCCGGCAGTCTGCAGCATCGTCAACGAGGAGTGTTTTATTCTTTCTCCGATCAGTTGCGACATGTGTGAAAGTTTTTGGACCTTTCTTTCATTGATTTATTTTGTACTTCTGTCAGTCTTTCATGTGCATCATTACCACACTCTCCACGTTGCATTTAAAGGGGAGTTATTTTTGGCCGTAGCTGTCGTGGCAGGGGTCGGCCCACACGGTGCGCAGGTCCCCACTGATGGGCACCAGAGGCATTAAGGTACCAGTTCAGACAAAAGGCTGCGCAACCTTTTCCCATCGTGAGTCAGACTTCGCTGAAAGGGCTCAGAATTTCACGTCTTCTGAGAGGTTCCTTCTGTGCCTGCGTCTTTCTCTCGGTGCTTTTGCCGTTTAATTAGCCGCTGGTGTACGAAGCCTGTAATTACGAGTTCAGAGGTGATTCCTGGGAGTGCTTCAGTCAGGTAGTTTAATGGAATTTACAGTATGCTCGTTATAATAATTTATTTAATTGCCACCCTTCAGCATCAATTAAATTCCTTTGGTTTACCTGAAAGAAATTGCCGCTTTCATCTCGTCAGGTTTTGTTCTCTCCTCTAAGTGCCTTTACGCTCGCATAAGGTTTGCGATTTTGAGGATTTTTAAATAGTCTTCAGTCAGAAAATGATGTCTCTTTAACAGCTTTAGTGTTTCAGTGTTTCTGGAGAATGGAGGGAGCTGAGGAGTTTGTTTTTATTTTTCTCTGCACATCGAGGTTCTCATTGTTACCGCAGTACGCTGGGCCCTGGTTTCTTTGGATGTTGATTTATTTTCGGGGTCGCCCCCCTCACGCACACGCTCACAAACGCGTCACTTTCAAGTGCTGTTAGCACATACATCGGGTGATTAAAAGCAGATTATCCCGGGCCCGGTACACATTGTGCCGCCGCCTCCCACTTGGGCTACAGTTTGATAACATTTAGCCAAAGCGCTGTTAGCCGTCCCGATGTAGCGTAAATGTGACGCGCACGCAGAGAGGGGTAACAGCTGCGTTACCGTTTCACTCGCTCATTGTTCTGTAGAAAATGAGAGGAAAACGATGCCGTAATTGTAAGAGGATTAGGGCTGTGTGCTTAGCCAGCCGGACATGGTCTGGTTAGTGCTGGGCTAAGAGTGGAACTGCACACGCATGAAAACAAAGGCGCATACACACGCACACAACACACTTGCACTCAAACTCAATGTATGCACAGATCAAGGCTAGAAGACATAATTTGCCAAGATTTTTTTCCCCACCAGTATCAGTTTTTTGTTTGTATCATTATATAAAACAAACCATAACCTCTGCCAAGTGTAAGTTTTCCCCCTTGTTCCTGATTTGAAGCTAAATATATCAAGGATGCAATGTATTTTGGATTATTATCGATGAGAAAATGTAAAATTGCAAACAGGTGTATGGATTACTGTCTGCTTGAAAAAGAAATGCTGTATATGTGTGAAGTGTTGTTACCAAACAAGAGAGCCAAAAAACCATCAGTTCTACACTGCATGCACCCTTTGTTTACGCATTATTCGGTACACTATTTTGCACAATCGGCTATTATTAAATATTACTATGCAGACTTTAAAATCTGGAGTAGTAATTCTCTGGAGTAATAATTCTGCAGCTAAAGTTGTATCTTTATCATCATTTATAGTATAGTCAACATGTTTTTGAATATTTCTAGGAACTAAGCCAACCGACCTCAATTATTTGCATTCTATTCAATAGCACTACCTCTCTGCTGAATGCCAAAGCAGTCCATTGAGATGGGGGTCCATCTTTTGTTGCACCTGGTGGTCAGACCAATGAAAAGTGAGGACAGTGACTCTGTGCTGTCAGTATCAGTGTGTGGTGTTCTGTTAGTGAGGACAGTGAGTCTGTGCTGTCAGTATCAGTGTGTGGTGTTCTGTTAGTGAGGACAGTGACTCTGTGCTGTCAGTATCGGTGTGTGGTGTTCTGTTAGTGAGGACAGTGACTCTGTGCTGTCAGTATCGGTGTGTGGTGTTCTGTTAGTGAGGACAGTGACTCTGTGCTGTCAGTATGTGTGTGGTGTTCTGTTAGTGAGGACAGTGAGTCTGTGCTGTCAGTATCAGTGTGTGGTGTTCTGTTAGTGAGGACAGTGACTCTGTGCTGTCAGTATCAGTGTGTGGTGTTCTGTTAGTGAGGACAGTGAGTCTGTGCTGTCAGTATCAGTGTGTGGTGTTCTGTTAGTGAGGACAGTGACTCTGTGCTGTCAGTATCAGTGTGTGGTGTTCTGTTAGTGAGGACAGTGACTCTGTGCTGTCAGTATCAGTGTGTGGTGTTCTGTTAGTGAGGACGGTGACTCTGTGCTGTCAGTATCAGTGTGTGGTGTTCTGTTAGTGAGGACGGTGACTCTGTGCTTTCAGTATCAGTGTGTGGTGTTCTGTTAGTGAGGACGATGACTCTGTGCTGTCAGTATCAGTGTGTGGTGTTCTGTTAGTGAGGACAGTGACTCTGTGCTGTCAGTATCAGTGTGTGGTGTTCTGTTAGTGAGGACAGTGACTCTGTGCTGTCAGTATCAGTGTGTGGTGTTCTGTTAGTGAGGACAGTGACTCTGTGCTGTCAGTATCAGTGTGTGGTGTTCTGTTAGTGAGGACAGTGACTCTGTGCCGTCAGTATCAGTGTGTGGTGTTCTGTTAGTGAGGACAGTGACTCTGTGCTGTCAGTATCAGTGTGTGGTGTTCTGTTAGTGAGGACAGTGACTCTGTGCTGTCAGTATCAGTGTGTGGTGTTCTGTTAGTGAGGACAGTGACTCTGTGCTGTCAGTATCAGTGTGTGGTGTTCTGTTAGTGAGGACAGTGACTCTGTGCTGTCAGTATCAGTGTGTGGTGTTCTGTTAGTGAGGACAGTGACTCTGTGCTGTCAGTATCAGTGTGTGGTGTTCTGTTAGTGAGGACAGTGACTCTGTGCTGTCAGTATCAGTGTGTGGTGTTCTGTTAGTGAGGACAGTGACTCTGTGCTGTCAGTATCAGTGTGTGGTGTTCTGTTAGTGAGGACAGTGACTCTGTGCCGTCAGTATCAGTGTGTGGTGTTCTGTTAGTGAGGACGGTGACTCTGTGCCGTCAGTATCAGTGTGTGGTGTTCTGTTAGTGAGGACAGTGACTCTGTGCTGTCAGTATCAGTGTGTGGTGTTCTGTTAGTGAGGACAGTGACTCTGTGCTGTCAGTATCAGTGTGTGGTGTTCTGTTAGTGAGGACAGTGACTCTGTGCTGTCAGTATCAGTGTGTGGTGTTCTATTAGTGAGGACAGTGACTCTGTGCTGTCAGTATCAGTGTGTGGTGTTCTGTTAGTGAGGACAGTGACTCTGTGCTGTCAGTATCAGTGTGTGGTGTTCTGTTAGTGAGGACAGTGACTCTGTGCTGTCAGTATCAGTGTGTGGTGTTCTGTTAGTGAGGACAGTGACTCTGTGCTGTCAGTATCAGTGTGTGGTGTTCTGTTAGTGAGGACAGTGACTCTGTGCTGTCAGTATCAGTGTGTGGTGTTCTGTTAGTGAGGACAGTGACTCTGTGCTGTCAGTATCAGTGTGTGGTGTTCTGTTAGTGAGGACAGTGACTCTGTGCCGTCAGTATCAGTGTGTGGTGTTCTGTTGTGAGGACAGTGACTCTGTGCCGTCAGTATCAGTGTGTGGTGTTCTGTTAGTGAGGACAGTGACTCTGTGCCGTCAGTATCAGTGTGTGGTGTTCTGTTAGTGAGGACAGTGAGTCTGTGCCGTCAGTATCAGTGTGTGGTGTTCTGTTAGTGAGGACAGGACAGTGTATCAGTGTGTGGTGCTGTCAGTATCAGTGTGTGTGGTGTTCTGTTAGTGAGGACAGTGACTCTGTGCTGTCAGTATCAGTGTGTGTGGTGTTCTGTTAGTGAGGACAGTGACTCTGTGCTGTCAGTATCAGTGTGTGGTGTTCTGTTAGTGAGGACACAGTGACTCTGTGCTGTCAGTATCAGTGTGTGGTGTTCTGTGTGTGGTGTTCTGTTAGTGAGGACAGTGACTCTGTGCTGTCAGTATCAGTGTGTGGTGTTCTGTTAGTGAGGACAGTGACTCTGTTAGTCAGTATCAGTGTGTGGTGTTCTGTTAGTGAGGACAGTGACTCTGTATCCGTCAGTATCAGTGTGTGGTGTTCTGTTAGTGAGGACAGTGACTCTGTGCTGTCAGTATCAGTGTGTGGTGTTCTGTTAGTGAGGACAGTGACTCTGTGCTGTCAGTATCAGTGTGGTGTTCTGTTAGTGAGGACAGTGACTCTGTGCTGTCAGTATCAGTGTGTGGTGTTCTGTTAGTGAGGACAGTGACTCTGTGCCGTCAGTATCAGTGTGTGGTGTTCTGTTATGAGGACAGTGGTCTCTGTTGTCAGTATCAGTGTGTGGTGTTCTGTTAGTGAGGACAGTGACTGGTGTCTGTGAGTCAGTGTGTGTGTGTGTTCTGTTAGTGAGGACAGTGACTCTGTGCTGTCAGTATCAGTGTGTGGTGTTCTGTTAGTGAGGACAGTGACTCTGTGCTGTCAGTATCAGTGTGTGGTGTTCTGTTAGTGAGGACAGTGAGTCTGTGCTGTCAGTATCAGTGTGTGGTGTTCTGTTAGTGAGGACAGTGAGTCTGTGCTGTCAGTATCAGTGTGTGGTGTTCTGTTAGTGAGGACAGTGACTCTGTGCTGTCAGTATCAGTGTGTGGTGTTCTGTTAGTGAGGACAGTGAGTCTGTGCTGTCAGTATCAGTGTGTGGTGTTCTGTTAGTGAGGACAGTGACTCTGTGCTGTCAGTATCAGTGTGTGGTGTTCTGTTAGTGAGGACAGTGACTCTGTGCTGTCAGTATCAGTGTGTGGTGTTCTGTTAGTGAGGACAGTGACTCTGTGCTGTCAGTATCGTGTGTGGTGTTCTGTTAGTGAGGACAGTGACTCTGTGCTGTCAGTATCAGTGTGTGGTGTTCTGTTAGTGAGGACAGTGACTCTGTGCTGTCAGTATCAGTGTGTGGTGTTCTGTTGTGGTGTTCTGTTATCAGTGTGTGGTGTTCTGTTAGTGAGGACAGTGACTCTGTGCTGTCAGTATCAGTGTGTAGTGTTCTGTTAGTGAGGACAGTGACTCTGTGCCGTCAGTATCAGTGTGTGGTGTTCTGTTAGTGAGGACAGTGACTCTGTGCTGTCAGTATCAGTGTGTGGTGTTCTGTTAGCAGTTGCCTTATCGGTTGAATTGAATGAAAAGTTTCATTGGCATCTGACTGCTGCTTAATTCTTCAAGCTTCACAGAAATCTCTGAGTGTTTGATGCCGATGAGAATGAATCACATGACCGCAAGACAATCAATTGTTTTTCAGTCAGATATTATCAACTTAGGACATATTCCTGGGTGTGTCTTTAACAAATAATTTTTTGCCATTTACTTATAGTGACCACAATTGTGGGGCTGAATAGTTGCCTGTTAAAGTAGACTTGAAAACGAGTAGACTTTTGATTTTTTAAAAAAATTTATTTATTTATTTTGTTTCACGTAAGGTGCGTGCGTGCACACTGAGTCACTGGCACACTTGTGCAGACGCACTGGCCATTCCACCCATACGCGTGTATAAACACACACACAAACACACACTAACACACACTTGCGGACCTTGCTTTGTGACTGCGAGAGAGGCCTTTTCTCCAAAGGCTGCAGGTATCCAGAAGGATCGCTGCAAAGGGGGCGGACACGAACAGCCAGCGCTCGTCCAGAGATTTCACCGTGGCATAGAGGACTGAGCCTGGGAGGAGGGGGGGAGGGGCACGGTAGCGAGTGGGGGAGGGAGGATGAAAGCCGCGCTCTGATTGGTTCTGAGGCTAACAGTCTTACGGGGCCCATCTGCCTTGTGTAATATATTCATAACAGTGAACAATGAGGTGTCAGAAACGGAGTGAGGGGGGAGGGAGGGGGGAGAGAGAGTGAGGGAAGGGGCAGGCTTGCTGCAGCACTGTGGGATTACTGTAGGAGTGGTGTTAGAGGCTGCTGTGGAGAGCAGGGCCTCTCTCGACTAATAGGGAGCTGCACAGATGAGGAGGCGGGGCCAAGCGCGACGACTTGTGCGCCAAACACTGACGCACAGCTCCTCTGCACGGCCAGGCTGCAGCCACAGGAGGAGCTGCTGGGCTTTAAGCCCAGAGAGAGGGCTGCTGTATGTCCACACTGGGGCCTTGCATCTTATAAGACTACAAGCTTGCATGTGCCTGTCTATACTCATATCTCTACATAAAGCGGGCAGTATGTTTCTAAAGATATAAGATGGAACTAGGAAAGAACACCCTGATGAACACATCCTAAAACGGTGTGCTCTTTAGGAACTGCGGTTGTTATTATGCCAGTCCATGCCAGTAGAGGGCGCTGATTGAATCAGCGTACCCTCTTGAGCCTGCTATAAACTGGAATCCGACAAGTCTAACACTACTGCACAATGGCGAAACGGCGACACAATTACATAGCTATTGAAAATGAGAAATGTTGTTTTAGGAGTGTTTTCTCATAATGACTGGTGCCGTGTATTCACAACAGCACAAGAAGTAGTGAAAGAGCTCTGTTGGAACTCGAACTGTGCCAGCTAGCCTCAGCGGTGATGCCAACAGCCATGTGACGTCAGACCCAGTATCAGAAAGAAAAAAGGGACGAGACAAATTTCGGCTGTCAAGTCTTGCACAAAGAAGAACATTGAAGGAACAGGAAACGCTGCATCTTGCATCTTGTATACTGCTGGCTTAGTGGTCTGCAGTGTAATATTATGGGAAGGACATTGGGTTCCCTTGAGGTGAAATTCTCGTATTGAAGTTTGTACTTTTAGACGCTGTTTTTAGCCTGAATTGCTTTTTGTGGGTGTCAAGCTGCATAAAACGAGACTGAACATTCTGGAAAGTTCTACTGTCGCTCCAGATAAGGGCGTCTGCTGAGAGTCAGTGATATGATCTAACGTAACGTCGCGCTGAAGCCTTGCTGGCTCCCTCTGTCCGAGTCCCAGCTGTTAGCATTCCTACAGTGTCCTCTCTATCATGTGGAGCGGACTCGGCTCGGCCCGTATGCTGTGTGGCGGTGCTGGCCCACATTCAGCACAGCTGTGGGCAGAGTCGGCGGGACGCGTAACTTCCGCGTGCGCGGGCTCCAGATCGGCCAGGAGAGATGGGGGTGGGGGGAGAGATGGCGGCGTTACGGTCGGTGGCTCACAGCAGGAGCTCAGCAGGAGCGGAGCCGGGTGCAGCCTGCAGATGTAATTGGGGATAAAAATGTGTGAAATGGGCTGTAGATGGGGAGACGGAGAGAGCGGGCCTCTGTAGTGGTGTTTATGACCGCCTTTGTGCGCACAGTTCAGATCTGCCCACCTGGGGGCGCCGATTGTTTTGATCCTTGCTTTGCTCCAGCTGGGAGCTGGAGATGTTTTAGTGGAGCCTTAGAAACAAGAATCCAGTCCTGGAGTCGCCCATCTGCCCACCTTCCTCCTCAGCTCTCGGAGATGTGTAGGGATCCCCGTGATAATGTAGTGATAACCAAGGGCACTGATGTTTGAGCCAGAGGAAGCTCTCATAGGACTGTGGAGAATCTTTGTTCTGAAAGCTCTGCCCTCTGTATTGTTTGGTTCCACTCACTTGTCTTTGATGAGCAAAATTCCCCCGCTGGGAGGCTGCACAGGTTGTTAATAGTGGCTGCAGCTGCTTATTGGTCGTAGAAACCTGTGCCAGGGACTGAACACATCTACTGTTAATGTGCTTCAGTCAATACACGGACAGAATTGGTGCTTGTTGCTGTGTTGTACATGCAGTGTTTGGTGCTCTGTGCTGTGTTGGACAGGCAGCGTTGGTGGTTGGTGCTCTGTGCTGCCTTGCCCAGGCGGTGATGGTGCTCTGCTGTGTTGGACAGATGGTTTTGATGCTCTGTGCTGTGTTGCACAGGTGGTGGTGGTGCGCTGTGCCGCATTTCACAGGCGGTGCTGGTGCTCTGCGCTGTTTTGTACAGGCAGTATTGGTATTCTGTGCTGCGTTGTACTGGCAGCATTGATGGTTGGTGCTCTGTGCTGCGTTGGACCGGAAGTGCTGGTGCTCTGTGCTGTGTTGGACATACAGTGGTGGTTGTCTTCTGTTGAACGGGCAGTGCTGGTGCTCTGTGTTGTATTGTACAGGCGGTGATGGTGCCCTGCTGTGTTGGACAGATGGTTTTGATGCTCTGTGCTGTGTTGCACAGGTGGTGATGGTGCTCTGTGCTGCATTGGACTGGCAGTGCTGGTGCTCTGTGCTGTTTTGGACAGGCAGCTGTAATGACATTACTGCTCATTTCTCCGCAGTGCCAGAACCCTCCAGGCCCAGCCCCAGTCCTCCCCTGCCTGCCACCCCCAGTGTGACTCCCTCAGTGCCCCCAGTCAGCGGCAATGGCAAGCGGGTCTCCAGCAGCGTCCCTCCCCAGCAGCAGCAGCAGCAGCAGCCAGCCGGCCCACGATACCCTCCCCGGGAAGTGCCCCCGCGTTTCCGTCAGCACGAGCAGAAGCAGCTGCTGAAGAGGGGTCAGCCACTGCCCGCGGGGACCCTGCCTCTCGTCCCGCCCGGGACCCTCTCCCCACCGCGCCCTGCCTCCGACACCTCCCAGCCCCACAGCAAGCGGCAAGCAGGTCAGGGAACCCTTCTTTTGTGGCCCCTCCCCCTTCCCCACAGTACGCTGGCCCTCCTCTTAACTGTGATTTTAGCCACGCCCCTCCCCCCTCTTGTTCTGTGGGCCCTCCCCTTTCCATCATTCTTTGGCCCCCTCTTTCCTCCCATTTTGCCCTTGTAGTTTCTCCCTTCCTCTTTCCTGTCCTTTTGCACCTCCCATTTCCACCCCCATTCTGTGGCCCCTCCCCTTTCCATCTGTGCTCTGCCCCCTCCCCACCTTGTCTTTTTAGCCCCTCCCCTTTCCCCTCTGTATTTCAGACGTTATATGTACTGTAGGCAGCCTGTGTACAGGACTCCAGATTTAGGAGCTTCACAAACACGCTGTCCCTTTCCTACCCCACCGTATTGGTTACCGGAGCTCGCTGAACATTGTTCGGTGCAGTTTAAAGCGGCCAGCTTGGCACTGCAGTACCAGGATCTTAGAACGCCATAGAAGCATTCAGTCATCTCATCTCCCTCAATGCTGCGCTCACCAGTGTGTCCTCCCTCCACTGCAGCCATGCAAGAGTTCTGGTACAGCCAAACTGAAGTTATGTGTAAGAGAGGGAGAGAGAGCTTATGGTGCTGATTGGCTGTTGGAGTTTGTCCTCAAACCGTGACCTTGTGTGGCATTTGCCCTACAATCCTGCAATGCTAGAAGATCTGTTTTGTCACAGGGCTAAGTTTGAGGATGTATCTTTCTTTAACATGGTGTCAGGGGCACAAGAATTTTGTCCCCTCATTTAAAGGTGACATAGAATCAAAAACCGGTTTTTACCTTGTCCATGTTGAACTAGCCGATACGCGTGGTACGCACAGCTGAGTGATTTAGCCGGTTCTACTTGCAAAAACGGCTCCAAAATGCAGTTTTCACTTCATAACTAAGTTCAAAACCTGGCGCATCGTCTTTTTCACACATAAAATGCAGAAAACAGATACATTATTCGCGGTGGTTTCGGAGGAGATGTGTGAAATGATGCAAATCGCTAACGCAGTAATAATGAAATACACCGAAGTTGACAGTGAATGCAAGATGAAGTTTAATAATTGAAGTTCAACAAAAAAAACCCCAAAAATGTAAGAATTCCAGGCACTCACAGAATAATTGGATCAAAAAGAAGCAAAAAAAAAGGGATTAAAAAGCCTTTATTACATGGCTAAACAGTTAAAAAAGCCGACATGTTTCGACCTATGCGGTCTTTGTCAGGGCCATGTTTAGCCATGTAATGATAAAGGCTTTTTATCCCTTTTTTTGCTTCTTTTTGATTCAATTATTCTGAGTGCCTGGAATTCTTACATTTTTGGTTTACTCTCCCATCCCATGCTTCCAACAGCACCAGCTTTACATTCTTTTAACTTTTTTATCCCATGAGCGCCGAATATTTTCTCTTATATGCTGTCAAAAAAAAAACCCCTTCAAATGTGCACACAAACGCATGTATGCCTATGACTTAGAACAGTCATGGTCCTTGGGCATTGGCACAAAATCATCCCTCTGCCACCCAGCCAGCAATCAACCACAACTGAGCATGTATATGCTGACGACTTTCATGATACTTTCGTCATGACAGTGTGTGGTGAGAATGGCAGCAGCAGACAACTTTTCCCGTCACTGGTTTGTTTTCATTGGCACCCGTGATTCATAGATCATATTTGTGTACATACATGTTCGTGTGTGCAACGTTAGATGGGTTTATAATTTGGGTGTAGCCGATGCAAGCATTTCGCTAGCGAATGCGGTGAACTTTGCCGGGGTGTTCATAGTTAATCTCATAATGTGCTCGGATTTGCAGCAAAAGATCACCTTGGCTTTACTTCTATGATACTTGGGCATGTGCACGTATTCGTATTGTTATGTACAGATGAACGGTGGTGTTATATAATTTGACTGTAGCCGATGCAAGCATTTCGCTAGCGAATGTATTCGTATTGTTATGTAGAGATGAACGGTGGCGTTACATAATTTGAGTGTAGTCGATGCAAGCATTTCGCTAGCGAATGCGGTGAACTTAGCTGGGGTGTTCATAGTTAATCTCATGATGTGCTCGGATTTGTAGCGAAAGATCACCTTGGCTTTACTTCTATGATATTTGGGCATGTGCACGTACAGATGAATGGTGGCGTTATAATTTGGGTTCGCTCCAGACTTACTGAAGCCAGTACTGCAAACTTGGGGTCCGGCAGTAACGTAATGACGTAGGATGACGTACGTTGTGCGCTATGCACTGCTGACAGAGGGAGACAGACACATAACTCAAATAGTAGTAGAGATAACGGTAGTCTACCCGCATTCAAGAACATACGAAAAGTGCTAGACATTCTGAACATCTCCGTTTCATAGAAATTCCTCTCTTAAAAATGACCGCCAGAAAACGGTCCAATCTGAACAACGGATACATATGTTGTCACATGTATCTCACTGCCCCCCCACTCTCATTCCATTTCCTCCCCTTCAAAATAACGCGTCTTTATGTAATTCCATTGCTTCCAATCCCTCAGTAAAGACAAGCGTGAGAATTCCAGAGTCATAATCGATTTCCGTGTCACTAGTGGGGAAATCCACCGTAATGCACGTGAAACAGATTAACTTATTGCACAAGGACTTAAATTCCACAAATGAATTTCTTCAGTGCGCTTTGATTGAATACTTGCTGACTACAGCACAGGAACGTCAATGCGAGAGACTCATTCCAAATGCGGAAGCCTTGGCTGCTCTGAAGTAGCCTATCTAGCTGTCTCTATTACGTTTGGGAAAAAAAAAAAAAAAAAAAACATTCAAAAATACTTACCATTCAGAAATGTTTAAATCCAGCCTTTGCTGGACTGGTTCTTCCTCCACTTGACCTATGGCTAAGCCCCGCCCTCAAATGCGATGAGCCAATCACCGTGTGTATTCTCTCCCCATATACTCGGACATTCTAAGCCTGAACTTCCATTGAAATGCATTATGGAAACTCCGTATCGTTCGCTTTTATGGGGTTTTAAAATGTTTCTAAGCCAAAAAAATAGTCAAATGCTGTGCTTAGGGTAAATGTAACTCCGATTCGAGGTATCCTAAGAGGCTGGGCGATGGGGTGTATTTTATACCCTTCCCAAAGCCACATCATAACCAAGAGAAGTGTCTCCTCTGGATAAAGCTTTGTAAGACCCCACTATCAACTTAACGTAGCTAACCAAAGTCAACAAGGATGTCTACATTTGTTCCAACCTAAGTCAACATCTTGCCACTTTGCTGGAGATTAATGTAAAGTTATCTTTTACATCGCTAAGTTAGCTAACGTTGGCTAAAGTTAGAAACTCCACGGCTAACTTCAGTGCTGACGGACGTTGGCTTAACGTGAGCTCCTGACTGCGTTGTTCACCATGTCACCTTGCTTACTTAGGAGTTCAGTCACGCCAGGTTATATTTCTTAAATTCGGTAACAATAATAGTGCATAGGCTAAATCAAATTTACTACCCTGCAGTGCACGAACAATGCTGATCCTCTGTCTTGTTGTGTTAGAGGGTGACGGAAACGAGATGCGGTTGATCGCGTTTGCATTGAGACCTTAAAATTTTAGCTTCTAATTTAAACTTTTTGTTGACCCTCTCCACTCTAAATTCATTAATTTATCCCTCCAATGCATAGTGTAACCCTTTTTGCTGACTCCTTGATGATATTTGAGCCTTCTATCGCCAAAATCATCGATGGCATCCTGAAAAATATCTCCGACTGTGATACCAGCCATTAGCGCCTGTTCTAAAATGTTGATTGTTTGTCCGAGTGAGTGGAGGGGGCGGGGCTTAGCCATAGGTCCATTCAGTGTCCTCATCCGATTCGGGCTCAAACATTTAAGGCTGAATCTCTGAATATGCCATAGCTGCATGAAGTTGGTCTGTCCGTATTCCGAAGCCAGCGAGTGTTTTCCATTTTCCCTACCGCTCTGGGCGAAGTTACATTCTTTTGAGTGGCAGCAAAGCCAGCCAGTCAGCGTCAAGTGCTTGCATTTCATAATGAGGTTGCCAGTTAAGCCCGGAAAGTCGCCAAATAGGTGCAAAACAACGCGTTCAAAATCCCCCACCCTAACATAGCTTTTTGAGAGGGTTTTAGGTAGCTTCTGAGGCATTACAGACCCAACCAAAATTTTGTCGTCTATATGTCACATCACAGAACAAAAAATAAATACCCCATTCAACCATTCTATATCACCTTTAAAGATTATTGTTGTATATGCTGGCCCTGTGGGGGTATTAAAAGCCCCTCGGACCACATGACCATGAAGCAGCATTAGGTGACAGACGCTAATAAAATTTGCACAACTTAAAAAGCTTTTGAAGATGCTGCACCATATGTTGGGCTAATGGAAGTGTAGTGGCTGAAATGAGCGTAATCACTTAAAAACTGGCCAGATGCAGAAGGTCACATTTTTAGCTTTATATCAAAACAACAGAATACATTATCACAGAGATGTGAAGATGTGCTTTATAAGAGAATGGACTCGAAGATGAACTGCATTACGTCTGAAGCATCAGGGAATGATGTTATATCCCCTAAGTTTCTATATTTAATGAACCCCGTTTTACAGTACATAAAACCCTCATTGTCTTGACTGGTAATCAAAGCTCTATGGCTTTATGAGGTTTACAGTGCATAATGCTGCTCTTGCATGCAGTGATGTTGTAATGTTCATCTGCTCAGGTCCAAAATTGTTGTAGTTCTTTCTCCCTGGCACTAGGTGGAGCAGGCTAGCATCTTTTTCCGAACATGCTGTCGGCGAAAATGAGATTTGCGACTTGTCCTCAGACATCTATGGGGCAGGTTTGCCAGTCTAGAAGTGCAGCAGTATTTATTTAACTTATTTGCATGATATCCATCAGCGGACCTTTCACTGGTTCACTGCAAAACAAGTTTTGAAAATTTCTCATTTGCCACGCAGTGCTGGAATATCAAGTTGACTCAAACACACAGAGTCCTTTGATGTTTACATTTGATGTTTATGTTTAAGTCTTTGTGCGTCTGTACGAGCTTGTTCTTGTGTACTCATGTGCGAGTTCTTGTGTACTTGTGCGAGTGAGCACAGGTATATGTGAGTATTTGTGTTTTGTTTGTGTTCATATGTGTGCCTTGATGTGTGTGTGTATGCATATGAGTGTGTGCAATTCTCTGTCACTGTGCAGGTGTGCACGTGTGTGCTCGTGTATATATGAGCATGTGTTTGTGCCTCGGGGTGTGCCTACAAGTTTTTGTGTGTTAGCATATGTATCGGTGTGCATTTGGTCATGTACGCATATATCTGTGTGTGGGGGGTGTGTGTGTGCGCGCACATGTGTGCGCGCGTGTGTGTGTGTATATCTGCGTGCGCGCTTGTGTGTGCATCTGCATGCACGTGTGTGTTTGCTTACGCGTGTTTCTGCGTGCACGTGTGTGTGTGTCTGCATGCACGTACACGTGTGTGTGTGTGTGTGTGTGCGCGCGCATATCTGTGTGCACTGTGTGTGTGTGTGTGTGTGTGTGTGTGTGTGTGTGTGTGTGTGCACGCTTGTGTGTGTGTGTGTGTGTGTGTGTGTGTGTGTGTGTGTGTGTGTGTGTACACATGCGTGCACGTGTGTGTGCGTGTGTGTGTGTGTGTGTGTGTGTGTGTGTGTGTGTGTGTGTGTGTGTGTGTGTGTTTGTGTGTTTGGTTCTGCTCTGATCCTGCATATTTTTGCTCCAGTCCCTTGGCCAGAGTGACTCACTGCTTACATTAAACGCCCGTGACTCATCTGGGTCTCTCTGCCCTGCCCCTCTCTCTGTTCCCCCTCCCAAACCCCCTCAGAGCCCCCCTCATGTATCCCCGTCCTGTACCTCCTGCGGGCCGGGGAGACCTCACATGGGGGCCAGGTAAGGGGGGTGAGGGGGTACAAAGATACCCCTGTTTGTCCGGAAAGCTCAGCCTCTTCCTCTGCACAACACAAGGCAGCCCACGCAGTGCTCCAGCAGCCCTGCACTGTGCCTCTGGCTGCAGTTAAAACTGCTCCAGTTCACTCCCTCAGACTAAAGACTGAGGCTGATTGGAGACTTTAAATTGCCTTCACGTTTGACTGAGAGAGTGATGGAGGGACTGAGTGACTGAGTAAGGGACTGAGTGACCGAGTTAGGGACTGAGTGACTGAATTGGCGACTGAGTGAGGTGGGGACTGGGTGAGTGAGGTGGGGACTGGGTGAGTGAGTTGGGGACTGGGTGAGTGAGTTTGGGACTGAGTGACTGAATTGGCGACTGAGTAAGTTGGGGATTGGGTGACTGAATTGGGGACTGAGTGACTGAATGAGTGAGGGACTGAATGATTGACCGACTGAATGAGTGAGGGAGCGACTGACTCCTATATTTGCTCGGAGGAGTTTGAAGGGCGGTATGTTATAGCCTTAAAGAAAAGTGCTGAAATTGTTGTTAAACCATGAGTAAGTAAATGCGAGCTGTGCACACTGGTTAAGTTCTCCCCATGTGCCTGTACACGTGAGGCAGCCCCGCGTGCGGATGTGTGGGCAGTGTTTGGGCTCCCGAGCAGCTCTGCCCCGGAGGCGAGCCCCCCGCCCCCCCGCTCTGCTCCTTCAGTGTTTCCAGAGGAAGCCCTTCTGCTGCAGCTTAATCAAAGGCAGCTAGGCGGCCTGTTTTTCCTCGGTAGAGCCTGTGCTCTCCAGCTGCTGTCGAGCTTCGTTTGCTGCGGCTTATTTCCTCGTCTCATCTGGAGACATTGCTCACTAGCGCCACTGAGGATGGCTGTGGTGTAGGTCACGGTCCACCTTATCTGCGTTCACATCATTTATCACTTAAGCATGTAAATACAAATGGGAGATAAGGGATTAAAACCTGGGTAAATGTGTTGACATATGCAACAAATGCATGGTTTGAGTCCACTTGTCCCGTTAAAGGCAGAGGGGTCACTGTGAATCAGTTCAGTTGTTCACTGTGATTCCTACCATGATGGGAGTGGACTCCAAGCCCCACATGGCACAAGAGGCTCACTAATACTTTTGTGAGTATGAAAATGATCCGAAGTATTCACCTTCTCATATCTCAAAATGAACTCATGTTGGAGATTTTGGGACAATGTGTCAGAGAGCACTCCCTGTCACCATGAATACACCATATGAGGGAACATCTCCTGGAAGAAAAGGACTCCATCCCTCCTGTTAGGTTTTGCACTTGTCTTCTCTTTGCAAAGGTGTGTTGAAGCTGATCTGGCAGCCTCTGACACCTTGCTAAGTCAGGTAATGCTTATGCTCTATTAATTTGTCACCTGTCTGTAGTTAATCATTTGTTAACAGAAGCTCCTTTGCTCACTCATGCACAGGCTTGCATTTTAACCCTTAGAGCGCTGAAATAAATGTTTTAAAAAAATAAATTTAATTGTCTTTTGCTGTTGAAAACCTATCATGAGGCGACTTGTCTAAAAGAGCTCTCCTGCGGGAGCTCTTTTAAACCAGTGGCCACATAATAGGTTTTCAACAGCTTTGATTTGCGTTTGGCACTCTAAGGGTTAACCCAATGTCCTTTGGTTCCTGTCCTGCAGTTTGCAGGCCACCTGTTGGTGGCCAGATTGCTAAATCAGCCCCACCTGGGAATTAGATCTCTAATCTGAACACTGTGCTGCAACTATTTCCCGGTACTGAGAGCTGGCCTTAAGAATCCAAACCGTATGCAGCTGCAGGTCATTTACATCTTAAACTGATTAACTGTTAGTAGTTCAAACTGAGATTATATCTAATGGAATTAAGTATTTTTTTCATGGCAATAAACGTGTTTCTGGATTTCCCGTGACGCTTCCTGGTGCACATATCAATGCTTCCTTGGGTGCTGTTCTGGCTATGAGAGATTGTCCCATTCTTTGTGCCATTGCAAAAGAAATTAATCCTTCACTCGTGGGTGAAAGATAAGTTTCCTTACTTTTTCAATTACAGAAATGGTCCCTTGAAAAGTGAATTTTTTTTGTCCTACTACTATAAATGAGTGGTTTGTTTGTTTTACATGATTCCCCTTCCAAATGCAAGAAGGCGCACCCACCAGTGCTGAAGTATATTGCTAATTTTTAGTTTGACGTTAGCATGCTAGTTAAGTACCTTAATAGCTAGCTCACCGCTCGTATTCAGTGCGTCTTTCGGTGGGCGCAATCAACATGGTGCGGATGGCAGTCATGGTTTTTGTGTATAGATGTCCAAGATGTAGAAATGAGTTCTTGCGTCGTGATTCTACCGAGAAGTCAGGTCAGAGTTCTGTTGTATGTTGCTAATTTGCTGTTTGATGTTGGCATACTAATAAAGTACCTAGCTTGCTAACTCAGTATTTGTTTCCCTCGTTTTACGCGCTGGCTGTTCTACATGGTGCAGAAGGAGAACACGGTCTTCGTATATTGATGTCCAGGATGTATGAATTCATACTTACATAGCTAATCCTCAGGTAAGCATTCTGACATATATTGCTGATTCGTTGTTTTAGCATGCTAATGCAGTTACTGGGTGGGTAGCTCAGCATTCTTGTCTTGTGCTTCTCGTGCTCATCACAGTCTACACGGTGCAGACGGCGCACATTCAGTGCCTGCCCACATTTGCTGATTCTCGATGCAGTAAAAGTTGCGACTTTGATTGACAGGGCAGGTGCAGGCCCCCGCCCTGCACAGCCACTCTTGGCCCGTGTGCATGCGCCACTTTTCTTGAACATTCTCTGCTGCTCAGAGTGATTGTATGCACCGCAGACCGGAGTCGGGTTGAGTTATTTCATGTGCGTTTTCATGTTGCTGTTGGGTTCCTTATGCGTTGGCTAAGAAAGAATGTATTGGCCCCTTATGCTGGCTGTGCAGTCAGAAATCTTTCAGACTGCTCGTAGGCTATATTATACGACTGGCTAGTGCTGCCAAGTGAGAATTCAGTTATTGGATTTGAACTTGCGTCACCATCTTATGGGTCTATAATATGATCTCAGTCTGCTTTATGTGTGAAAAGGAGGTTTGTTTAAGTGCCTATATATAGTACCGCTCGCTTCCCTAACTTCTGTAGGATCAATATGGTCGGAGGCCAAGGAAAAGCCTTTGTGTTTGTCAGGAGATTTCCGTCCCTTCCCCTGCATTCATTTGTGACTCTTTACTTGGAGTCTGTAGAGCGAAATTTAAAGCATTCTGTCCAACCTCTCGTAAGCTTTGTTAATGGTGATCCGTGTTAATTAAGCATTGGTTTTGCCAAAGACGGATCGTATGGCTCCATTATCAAGGTACATTTGCAGTGATATTGACATTGTTATTTATTGGTGAAGATATATGCCCTCATGAAATTTTATGATAATAATATCGATGATATTGGTAGTTTTACTAGTTGAAGTATCAGTAGTATTTACATAACTGTTGAGGCTTCTCTGCTGAAGGTAACTGTCTGGGTTCTGTGGAGAGCTAAGGTCTGTGTGACCGAAGGCCATGCTATTTTAAGGCCGCTGTGTCACTAGAATCTTCTAGCGTGTCATGTCTCTGAACCGAGGACATGGTGCATTAGCAGAGCAGGAGAGGGCCGTGTCGTTACCCCCTAGCATGAATGTTTTGATTAATGCTCGACTCCTGCGACTCGTTTACTCTCAGTGGGTGCTAAACACTAGGTGAGCGGCTGTTATCTGGGGAGAAGGAGAGGTCTTTAAATTTTGTTATTAGGAGCACAGCATCATTTTGGCCACCATGAGATGTGTTTCCCAGGTCCTTTGGAGACATTGGTCATTTGGAATACTGTGGCTTAGCCCTGTGCAGGTCAGAAATACCCTGTTCTCCATTCAGTTCAGTGGCAACTTCGACATAAGAATAAGAATACCAAGTCAGTCTTTATTAGCATTCAGCGTGTTTTATCCTTCCTCAGATAGTCTCCCCACGTGCCGATTTGTTGAGCTACTGTGCTGTTTATAGAGAAATGTTTTTGAGAGGAAATCAGGTGCAGTTTATGCCACTGCAAACGAACACTGCGAAGACTCTGCCTCCAAAATATACAAGGGCGATGGCCGAGAGCTGTTCCTCCATACGCTAGTACGGTTGTCCCTGAGCCTGGGGAAAGTCTATAGCTGATGTCACAGTGACCTGGTCCACAGTTATTATGCCATCTGTTTTGGGCCAACTAGGTCAACCTGGTCCTCCTCAGTGTGTGTATAACCCCTCGTACAGCTCATGCCCTGGAGCTGCATCTTAACCTTTTATTTTTATTTTTTTAATTTCAAATTTACTGCTTGATTTGTAGTCACTTGTATAAACAAATTCATCTGTATAATAGGCTACTAATGGACCTAAATGGACTTCTATCACTAAAACCCATATACATTCACTTACCCAACCAGTGGAGGACGGGCTTCACCTCTATAGCCGGGTTCCTCCTGAGATCTGTATCCATCGGGGAGGTTTTATTCACCACTGTTTGAGGATATTTCTCCCTATTTGTAAATTTTTTTTTATTTATTTTTTTTCCTGCATAAGCCATTTTGGGGACAGTCGTACTGCTACTATGCAAAGTGTCATAATGACAGTTCTTCTGAGAAAATGGCAAAACGAGTGAAATTGAATGGAAATAAATGAGATGAGTCGAATTGGCAGGTATTGGGGTCAAGAACAGATGGTTCTGGGCTGCTATCTCTGAACAGAGACTCCAGCCTATCAGAACTGTTGAAGGAGGTCATGTGATTGTCCTAGGGCCATGTGATAGGGTAGGTTTGGGGGCGGGGCATTCCTGACCTCATTGTGTCCCGGCGGATTTGTGTAGATGTGACAGGCAGCTGGCTCTGATACCCATACCCGATACCTTCTGTACCCCCAATCCTCATGCCCAGCACTGCCCCCACAAGGCCCCACTTTAGCTGGGGTAGAGGAGGCTGGGTGTAGCTGGTGGTCAGTTGAGGGGGGTTTAAAAAAGACGCATCTGTTATTCATGGGAAACACAGGCTTGCCATAATTTATTGTTTGACATTGTCTTAAGTCACCGTTACTCCCTCTATTGGTTGTATTTTTATTTTTTTTCTGTTACTGACCTTTTGTAGTCAACTTTCCATGCACGTGTGTAGATTCCTGACCTGTCGTGAATCTGTTGTTTGATTGGAGGATACGCCCTTGCCATGTGCTTGATTGGCTGAGATAATCAGCAGGAAGTTTAGCTAGTGGAAGTGAAGGTCTCTTTAAAAATGAAAGTGGAGATTTGCATATAATCTCCTGTCCTTCAGAGCTGCCAGGATTTCCTCTTTCTGGATTGAGCAGGGGGGCGGCGAGCCACGGACTGCTTTCACCGCCTCGCCATTCCAGCACCGGAAAAACAAAGCCAGGCCTTTGATCCGAAGAAAAGCCTCATTTACAGACAAAAGGAACAATCAGAGTGGCTTTGATTACATCACTGCCGTCTTGGCCGGAGCGAAGCTGGCACTAGTGCCTGGCCCTAATAAAGGCCCCGTTCTTCTGTTTCTGAGGTGTTGTGTTTTTGGGAGGCGTGTGGGTCGCTTCCCAACAATACCATCCTTCATGTGTGGAGCCGGCCTGCTCTCACGTGTTCCCTCTGCTGCTCTCTCTCTCTCTCTTTTTCGCTTTCTCTCTACCTTTCTCTCTCTCTCTCTCTCTATCTCACCCTCTTTTTCTCTGCCTCTCTCCCTCTCCCCCTCTCTCCATCTCTCTCTCTTTCTCTCCCTTCCCTCTCTTCTCTCTCTCCCTCATACTCTCTCTTCCTGTCTCTCTCTCCTCCCTCCCTCCCTCCCTCCCTCCCTCTCTCTCCCTCTCTCTCGGATCAGGCGCTCTGTGTGGAGTGTTTGGCTGTGGGCCTGTGTCTCTGGCAGACTGTGTTCTCGTGTTCCCCTCCTCCGCCTGCACGTGCTGCTCTTATTGACTTATTTTAGGATGTTTCATTAAGGATGCAGCCAAAACTTCACTGCTATGTGGGTTTAGAGCTGTGTGCTATTCTGATGTAAATATAGAAGGGAAGTTCCAGTTTTTATTACAGGAGAAAGTGTGGTGCTGGTCTCTGTCTGCTTGTGTTTGTTTTTGTTTGTGTGTCTCTGTGTCTTTGTGTTTGTTTCTGTGTGTTTGGGTCTGTGTGTGTTTGAGTCTGAGTCTGTGTTTGCGTTCTTGTTTTTAAGTGTGTGTGTGTGTGTGTGTGTGTGTGTGTGTGTGCATGCAAGCGTGCGTGCATCTGTGTGTGTGTGCGTGCATGCGCGCGCGTGTATGTGCACGCGCATGCGAGTGCGCTCGTGAGTGTGTGTGTCCATGCACGTGTGTGTGTGTGTGTGTTCGTGTCCGTGTGTGTGTGTGTGTGTGTGTGTGTGTGTGTGTGTGTGTATGTGTCCGTGTTGCCGCAGAGGCTTTTTCTGTTGGCGCTCTGGCAGCTGTTGAGGGTGCGCAGTTGTAAGCTGCACCGCTAATTGCTGCCACAGAGGAGCACTCTAAATATTTAGAGACAGTTTTGTAAGCACAGGAGAGGAGAGGTGCGCAGTGAGACCTATCGTCCTAGTGGAACTGGTGTGGAAAGGCATTCTTCCATTTAACCTGCCCCTGTTGCACACTCTGGCCCTCTAAAATGGGGAAGACCTTTGGGCAGGGGTGCGGGGGGGAGAGGGGCGGGAGAGAGCGGTCAGATTAGGCTAAAGCGTCGCTCCGCTGAGGGAACGTTAGGCTCGCGCACGGCGCGGCAGCAGCAGCATTGGCAGCTTGTCAAAATAAGGTTCAGATGCCTCGCAGCGGACATATTGAATGGGAGATGGCCACCGCTTCGCACCGAACCTAACGCCGCTTCAAGATGGTCGGGCGAAACCTCTCCTCTGGTATTCCTCCTCTCGCTCTCCCTCCTTCCCTCCTTCCTTCTTCTTCTTTCTTCCTCTGTGCCTTTACCGCGGTCTCTGTTTGTTTTGCTGGCGCTGCGCGTGTAACGGGCGAGGAAGCGGACGGGGGAATAGAGCCTGCTTCTCGCTCGCAGTTTTTATGATTAATGTATCGCTCTGCCTTGTCTGCTGCCCTTCAGCTGTAGAGGGAGCGAGGGGGAGACGGAGGAGAGATGGAGAAGGGGAGGGAGAGCGTGAGCGTGCGGAGCGGAGAGCGAGACGAGGGAGGGAGAGACGAGTGCGTACGGGAGAGAGGGAAAGGCAGCAGGCGAAGCGTAGACGAGGAGCGCTGTGCTTCTGGCTGCAGGTCAGATTTGATAAAATGGCGTCTCCGGCGGTTCGGCTGCTGGGCGAGAGCAGAACTGCTGCGCCACTGGCCTTCCTCCTCCTCCTCTTCCTCTCCTGCTGAAGCTCGCCTGCGCGTTAGGAGCTGCATCGCGTACTGAACGGGCTACAGGCGTAAACACGTATACACATGTGCACCCGAAACAGAGCCAAGGTAGCGAAACTGCTTTTTCTGCTCACTGCGATTGCCTTCTGTGCCGCTAGGCGATGAATGTTTGTGTTTCCCCCTCTCCTTCCTGTTTGTTATTTCGAAAACTAGAGACAGGAACTCTGGGAGAGAACGTAACATCGCGGTTTTGGCAGAGAAAACTGTACGAACGATATTTCGCATGGGGCAGGAGAAGCGGCGGTCGGTTTTGAGGGCCGTCGTCTCTGTGTTCGAGCGCAAACGCGGCTCGCGTTCGCTCCACGGAGCCGAGCTGCAGTCTCGTGTGTTTCGCGGTAACATCACTCGTGACGGCGAGGCACATGCTCGCACGGCCAGGCAGCAGTGGAGATGGGGATTGTAGCGGTAGGTGGGGAGCGATGGGCGGCCGTGTGCAGAGGGAGCGGAGAGACTCCAGGACTGCCGCGGGGGGGGGGGGGGACCGGAGGGGGGGGGGGGGGACAGGCGCTTTGCGCTGAATCGGCCCGGAACATTCCAGAGCTGTACCCTGGCTCCTGGGCCCCTTTGTGAATTAAATCGCCATTCGGTTCGGGCATTACTTTACCCAGGGACAAAATGGTGCCCTGTAGTCATTATTCCCTCGCTGTTGAAATATTTTGTCTCGGCGATTTCCTCTCTCATTGTTACACGAGCTGCATAGACGAACCGTGCTGTCTGAATCAGGACTTTGTTTTGTCTGTTTGGTTTGGGGGTCCATTATAAACTGTCGTATTAAGACGGTTGAATTGTGTGTACTTTAGGTCAGGGTGTATGGCCTAATGTCAGAACTCATGGGTAAGCAAACTGCAGAATGTACATAATGCCCAGTATTGTACTGTTTGAGAAATGTTTGAATATTCTTGCCTGTAGTTCTGGAGAAAAACATAATTGAGGCCATATGGTTCCCTAGCTGGCAGGCAAACTGAGGTCTATTCCAGTACCTATAAACAGATGGTAATACTCTAACCGTCAATCATATTCCAATTTCCCAAAGTCTAAGAGTCAAATGCTCTTATTTCTGTAACTGTTCTTCGCAAGGCTGTAAGCACTTGATTTATGCTTCTCATTATCTGGTCTCTGAACTTTGTGTCAGTAGCTCAGAAGCTTTGGCTGATTCTGACTTTTTGTTTGGTGATTTATTTTTTGTTTCCATATTTAAAAGCTTCTCTGTATATATCAATGCGTGTCACAGTCATGAACTGCCGTACTACCGTTTCCTCTAAGGCAGTACGCATGTTGCTCAGATGATGTGAATTGGCATAGAATTTCATATGGATTTCTTGTTCTTGTTGAGCAAGCGGACGTTAAGCCTATCCATTGCCATCCTGCTGCTCCTGCTTTTAGGGTAGCTTATGTACAGAATTTCTGATTTTTTCACTGTCGGCTAATAAAGGTTGGAACGCAATGGAATGGATACTAATTGATGACAACTCCTGTGTGAACTTCGTCTTGTCTTGAACCTTGAGTACGACCTGGTAGATTGTGTAAGACATTAGATGCAATAATATATTTTTATCCCCTCAGAAAACAATTTTGCAAATGGGTATTGTGGTTGTCATATCAGTTTGTCCATATATGCATCTGTATGTTGGCAACAAACTTACAAAATGCACATGTGCAATGCAATATCTGTTTGCACCAGTAGGGGCAGTAGTGTCGGAACAAACGTGCATCGAGGGCGTCTTAATTGCCGAGGCGCGTTAAGTTTAATATTTCAGCGTTAATGAAAGGGCAGTGCTGTGCGTGCTAACCATGGGGAAGACGGGCCTGTTTTGTGTTGATTTTATATGGGCTGCAGAATTGAAGTGCTCCCTGTCCTTCACGCACAGAGGTCTGTGCTGTACCTGCCTCTCGTACCCTGGAGGAAACGGGTACAAAAACAGGCCTGAACAGGTTACATTCTCCGTTTAAAATGGCCTCCTCTCCGTTCTGCATCACCCATCCTCAGGTGGGGCTGAGGTCTCTGTCTCCTCACGCATGAAACCAGTAACTCCTTACATCTCATTCTCATTGCTTTGATGATGAGAGAGTGTGTTGCACTGTTGCCTTACAGCTGGGAGGTTGTGGGTTCGAAGCCTTGGCCTGTCTGTGTGGAGTCTGCATGTTTCTTCCTGTGTTTGTCTGTGTTTTCTAAGGATACTACAGTTTCCTTCCACAGTCCGAAGACATCCATGTCTGGCTAATTTTAGGCGCTCGTTACTGGTGCAGTGAACAGTGTGCTTGCACCTCGATTGATTGGTGGACTCTTCAGGGTTTATTCTGGGATGGTCACGATACAATCACGGATCACAACATGTCATGGCTCACGAGGCATTGGTGATCTCTACTCCTCGAGTGATTTTTTTTTTGAGTTAATTTTTTTTAAATGTTATTTCTGGAAAAGCATGCCGCTGTTCACTTGTGCTCTTCGTTTCAGGCTAGCCTCTCCAAAAATATTTACCTGCAGCTGAAATCCAGTTAATTTCTTTATGCGCAAAAAGCAACTGTTGGCTATCAGCTTGGTTAAAAATAGACTATGCCTAAATGCAGTGGAACTCTCCTGCACCATGTTTATGAGTCAGATCATTCAGCTTGCATATTGCAAGATAAAAAAAAAATACAGTTTTGCCTCAGTGTGTGATTTCACCACTCTTCACCCAAGTAATTTTTAAAAAGCAAATCCCTGAGATTCTACTTTCAGACTGGGAATAGCCTTGAGGACGCAAGGCAACGACGCTGAAGGGAGAGAGCTGGAGTGATCACCGCTAATCAACAAGCATGGGGCTGTGCATTTTCCTTTATCAAAATGCAGAATTTGTTATGATAATTTCCAACATTTCAGAGAACCTCTCAATCATGGTATGACAACAGTACTTACATTTAGGTTTATTAATAATAATATAGGCAAGTGACACTATTGGGAATTCCCCTCTCCCACAAAAAGTAGGTTCAAAAGTCAGTTGTTGTATTGCTGAGGACCCAAGGAAGTGCAGTGTTGCGTTTGAAGTAGTTTGGCTCCGCGTATTTGGAGAATGCTGAAAGCTCCAATACTGCACCAATACAATACAGCTGAGCAGGCACTGCACTAGTGTACATAAAGAGAAGGTTTGTGCATTAAAGTAACTGCAAATAAATTAACCTTGATAAGAAAAATGAAGAAAGCCGATGCTGGTGCGGCATTACGAGCATTAGCTAGCTTAACAGCCTCTGCAGGACGATAAACTCGCTAATGTGAATGAAGATTTAGTGGTCATCTGTGACCGCAACACTGGCACAATTCTCCAGCTCAGTCTGCAAATAGCCTCAATTATATTTATTTGGTTCCCTTGCATGTCTACCTTAAACCCAGAATGTTGCCAAATATGCAAAACAGTATTTTGGTCTGAGACCTCCATCTTGATCGCCTCAAAAAAAAAAAAAACTGCCATCTAATGGGATCCCACGAGTTAAAGATGACTACAGACACCGTGAGGCAAATGGCCAGAATGCATTCAAATTAAAAAGCTATAGCCTGTATCACACAAACCGCCTTGTAACGAGAATAATAAAGACAATGTAATGATGGCCTAAACAACAATAGTAATGATGACAAGAATAAGCCTGTGGTATTATAATGGCACATAGTAGTATTCAATATAAATGTGGCATTTCTTAATCTGCCCCTTGCCCAGAAGTAACAGTTGCTGATTGGTGGTCCCCAAGGCTGATGATTGGGTAATAACCCAATCCTAGATTATTCCTGCCTCTCACCCATTGGAGGCTGAGGTGGAATAAGCAATGTTGATAAAGCTTGTGTGGATAGGTGGACGGTCATGCGTTTAAAGATTTACAGAGGATGTTGCGGGCGATCAGATGCCGTTTGCTGTGTGCTTGTTTGTGGCCGGGAATCACAGGACCCATCAGCACGTGATTCAGCACGTGTTGGTGTTTTGACCCAGTTCAGTGCAGTCCACAGCTGTTCTGCTGTATTTATATTCACGCTCAAAAAAAAAAAAGAGTCAGGGTTCTCAGGGAATTGCGTTGCATTTACATGCTTAAGGAAATTAAGATTGTGGTCGCCCTCGGCACCTTGCCGTCATGGCTACTGGGCCAGGAGTACGCCAAGCTGATAACATAACAGCCATCTAATGAACCTGAGTTTCATTCTGGCTGGATGTGTTATCTCCTCACTGTCCCAAAGGGGGGAACACATCATCTCATTTTAAGAAACTAAGGGGTTGATTATTAACATGATAGGGATGGATAAAGGGACCTCTTTTTGGAGCAAAATATGAAGACTTAGTATTGAGTTCTGTATGACTAGGTCTTTGTATTGTGCAGTTTTCTCATTCTTCCATATCTGTACGTAGTTTTGTTGTTTTTATGCATTTTTGTAACGCAAACGCAGGCTTGGCCATGACTATAGCTACATGTAAACAGTGGTGAGAAGTGGCCCAATTAAAATATTCTTATTGTTGTGACACAGTTTGGCATTTTTGACCGCGATAATCTCACAGGGCATCTTATCTTTTTTTGATCAGATTTGCTCCCCATTTTCTTGCAGAAATGCCTCTGCACAAAGACCGGCTACTTCCTGCGCGACTCCACGGGTGCTAATCGGAGCACATTTCTGTCAGGGTGGTGGGTTATATCATGACCTGCCTGTCCTGCATCTCGTCATGCCAGCTGGTGAAATGGTCAGTATGATGGCCTTTTCCCATGACACTGGCTGGAGAGTGGAGGATGACCTGAGAGAGCAAAGAAGTGTCTAGAAAGCTCTGCTCAGTGCAGCACAAGCTGTCTGTGTGGCATCTTTAGACTGCAGAACGGATGCTTCCTGTTTGACTAGACCTGCTTTCTGTACTGTTCGTAGCTCATGGTGAGGTCCTGGTCATTAATTACCTTGATCACTGCAGGAGCTGAAGGGAATGCATATTAGTTCGACTGGTAAGAATCTGAGGGACAGTGGTATGAGGTCTGTGCAGCTCTGTGTGTGTGTGCGCGTGCGTGCGTGCGTGCGTGCGCGTGATTATATTGGCTCCGGTGTGGATGGCGATTCAGTGCAGGTTATGAGCTGTGCCTGCAGGTATTTATGCTGAAGGACAGAGGGTCCATGACTGTGTTTTTAGGGCCAGATTTAATAAGACCATTTTCACGTGCAAAACCAATTAAATAGCCAGTGATTGGTGAAAAAACAAATAACCTGGCCGGTTAGCAGCTATTTTATTGGATTTTCCTCTCTGTCCCAGAAATCTTCATAATTCTTAGTGGTTCTGCAAAGATCTCAGGTGAAGCAGCCGTAGAGGATTGGGAGAGGGTTCGTTTACACTGAGCCCTGATGCAGTGCCAGCGCTGATATTTGATTGTGGTAGCTGGTACAGACAAGTAGAGAACAGAGCTCATCCCGGGTTTTTGTTATTTTATATTACTGAAATTCCACATGGACATGGTTAATATTATCTGTGGCCAATGCGTGTTAAAGAGTATTTGTCTTCCTCCTCTTGTTTGCAAGCGTCTGTCTATGTCTATAGCCATACAACATGTGTGTGTGTGTGTATATGTGTGAGTGTGTATGTATATATTTGTGCTACAGTGAAGCGGAGCGTGCTGGCCTGCAGTGGAGCGTGCTCAGTACCATCCCAGCGTGGTGGAGACGTGCTAAAGCACGAGCAGTGATGGATGAGGAGCCGGCTCGCTCGCTCACGCTCTCCCTCTCGCTTTCACTCGCTCTCTCCCTTCTGCTCCCTCTCTCTCTCACCCCCCACCCCCCACCATACTTCCCCAAACTTGCCCATTCCACCTCACCTTCCCTGCTTATGGAGACCAATGGCCCTTTCACTAATGACGCTCTTTTAAATTACATTTTCACGCAAACACCATTTTCCCAGCATAACCCTGGTCCTTCCCGCATGACCATTTCCATCGTGTGCTTTATGCGTGTTTGTGTTGAGAAATCGGTGCTGGTGCAGGGGCTGTAATAGAGATTGCTCTGGCTGTCTTGTTCAATGTTGCACCGCTGGGGTTCCTCAGGGGCAAGAACTGCTGACTAGTTTAGACGAATCCCCCCCCTTTACCAAAGAGTCAGGTGTGACGGTAGTCTAGCATCCTCACAGTAACAGCAGTTCAGTTGGTTACCTGGGAGAAGAGAATAGCCTGGCCTGATTATGGGTTTGTGGGCCAGTATCCCTGCTTTGCTGTGTTTCTCTGCATACACTGTGGGGTTCTGTGAATTGATGCTAATGGCTAACTTTTTTTCTTTTTTCTTGTGTTGCTGTTCTGTGTATTGGAGCTAGCAGCTACCCAGTGCTGTTGGGTTGCTGTTGTGCGTATTTATGCTAAGGGCTACCTTATGCTCGTGGATTGCTGCTGTGCGTATTGATGTTAATGCCTACCCAGTGCTCATGGGTTGCTGCTGTGCGTATTGATGCTAACAGTTGCTGTATGCTCTCACGGTGCTGTTCTGTTTGTTAGATGCTAACGGCTACCCTATGCCCTGGCGGAGTTCTGTGTTTTGAAGCTAGGGTTTGCCCCATGTACTTGTGTTGCTGCTCTGTGTATAGATGCAAAAGGCCAGCCAGTTCTCCAGTACTGCTGGTGTGTGTGTAGATGCTAAGGTTTACCTTTCGGTACTTGTGTTGCTGTTTTGTGCATGGATGCAATAGGCCAGCCAAGTCTTCTGAATTGCTGTTCTGTGTACAGATGCTAAGGGCTACCCAATGTACTTGTGTTGCTGTTCTTTGTATAGATGTATAAGGTCAGCCAATTCTTCTGTTTTGCTGCTCTGTGCATAGATGCTGAGGGCTACCCCATGTACTTGTGTTGCTGTTCTGTGTACAGATGCTAAGGGCTACCCCATGTACTTGTGTTGCTGTTCTGTGTACAGATGCTAAGGGCTAGCCAATGCTCTTGTTTGCTGTGTTGTGTTTTCAGCTACCCCTTGATCTGGTGTTGCTGTTCTGAAAACAGGTGCAAATGCCTACTGCATGCGCTTGTGGTGCTGTTCTGCACATAGATGGTAATGGGTACTGCTCTTTTGATGCAGTTTTGTGAATAGAAGCTAACCGCTACTCCATGCTCTTATTGCGCTGTTCTGCGTATAGATGCTGTTGACTACTGTGTCGTTTCGTGATGCTGTTCTGAGTACAGATGCTTTTATTTTTTGTTTGTTTTATTTACTTAACCCATTTTTGACCCAGTAGTCCTACTGAGATCAATAATCTCTTTTTCAAGGGAAACCTGGACCAAATGGTTGCATGAAATGTTACATACAGCTTGACAATAAACAACAAGAAAACATACAAGATAAACTCTAAGATGTAGACTTACTTGAAACACCAGTGGACATCGGTGATACTCATTAAGAAGTGGACTTACATTAACATTACCATGAACATAGAAAAGTACCAACCAATTTAACTTCAAGTTTCAACTTAAACTTTATTGTCTTTATTCACCATTGCACTAATAAGAACCTTATAATCAGACAGAGACCATGTTCCTCAGTTATAAATCTTTTTGAAGGCTATTCCAGGTGAGAGTATTTAGAAGCTGTATATTCTAAATTGGTCCGTGCACTTGGGGCAGACAATAAAATCACCTCTTTTGATCTCAGACTATAACCACAATCAGATCTCTGTGCTGTCAAGGAACAAATGTAAGATGGAAGTTTACCTAAAATGGTTTTATAAATAAACACCAATGACTGAGCCTAAGCATGGTCAGAGATGGCCACCCAGCCCTGGCGTAAAAAGTGCAGTGGTGAGTAAGGGCTTCTCTATTTGTCACAAATCTCAAGGCGCTGCGATATACAGTATCACTTACGTGAGCAGTGTGCAAATGCATGCATGTGTAACAGATCACCTTAATCAAGAGCCTGTAAAAAAGCAGCAGAGACCAGCCTCTTCCTGCATCAAAAGAGAAACGGGACTTATTTCTAAAATAAAACCCTTATTTCACCCTTAATTTTTAACAAGATTTTCAACCTGGGATTTAAAAGAAAGGCGGTCATCAAGCCAAATACCAAGATATTTAAAACTGGAGACGACTTCTAACTTCTATCCGTCAGCACTTATAATATCTATAGTGTTCAGGGGCTTCTTTCTGTTATTTAAGAAATGATTACTTTAGTTTTGTTGCCATTTAAAATCAGCTTTAGGTGTGAAAGCTGAGCCTGTGTAATATTAAACACATCCTGCAGTTTAGTAAGAACCTGCATAATAGAGGAACCAGCACAATATGATGCTGTATCATCCGCATAAAAATGTAAATTATTAATGTAGATAGAAGATAACAGTGGGCCCAAAACCAAACCCCTGGGGTACGCCATGACTAATAGTTCACCAGTTAGAGGTGAGCCCCCATCAAATTCGATACACTGAGACCTATCAGAGAGAGCGTTCACAAACCATCCCACTGCCTGGATGGGTATTCCAGTATTAATTAATGCTAACGAATACTGTATGCTCTCGTGATGCTGTTCTGTGTATAGATGCTGATGGCTTCTTTTGTGTTGTTCCTGCAGAGCTGCCCCTTCAGAGTGGCCTGGCCGCACAGTATGAGAGTCCCCACTGGGGTCTTCCACCCACCATCCAGAGCGACAGCAGCAGCTGGGATCAGGTGATCATCGACGACAGCGACGCCGAGGCGTGGCCTTCCATTTCCCGCGGCGACAGCCACGCGCCTCCAGAATGCACCGAGGACACTGAGCGCGCCCCCGAGATCAGCAGCAGCAGCAGTAGCATGAGCATGGCCACAGGGGGCGCCCAGCAAGGCCATTTCCCCGCTCACCACCCTGCCAACAAATCCAGCGCCAACCAGGGCGGGGTGAGCCGCGGCTGGGGCCCCGGCCCCGCCCACTGTCCAGCCGGAGAAGGCAAATTGGACGGCTCGGCAGTGGGAGGGCGGGGCCAGCCCTGCTGGAACTCCTCCAGCTTTAACTTGAACCTGAATCCCAATGCCAACCCCGCCGCTTGGCCAGTGCTGGGACATGAGGCCGGCGGCATGGGGGGCAGCAATGGCCCCCCTCCCCCTCCCAATCTCTGCAGCCCCACGGGCACCCCGCCAGCCCCGGGCAGCAACGGCAATACAGGCAATGCCAACGGGGGAAACGGCGCCTGGGGCGACATGATCGGCCCGGACGCCTCGGAGCAGCACCCCTGCCCACCCACGAATGTGTCTTTAAGCATGGAACCTCAGAACCTTAACACTGACGGACCAAACCACACTAAGCAGCAGGAGCCGCCGTGCTCCGCGCCAAACCTCCCCGGCTGGGGGGGTCTTCCCATGGGCGCAGGGACGGTTGTCCCACCCCCCACCGGGACCTCGCAGGTTAACGGCAATGGAGGCTCAGTTTGGGGCAGTAGTGAAGCGGAGCCGGCCAGCTCTAAGGACTCCGGCTGGGACTCCCCTGGGACGGGCAGCGGCCCGAGCCTTAGCTCCTGGGGCCACGGCGAGAATGGTGGCAGCGGGGCATGGGGCCGGTGCGGGGTCGAAGACTGGGGCAAGCATTCCAGTGAGGCCAAAGGATGGGAGGGGGCAGGCAGCCCCCCCCAGGAGCAGCTCAACTCTTGGCCACGCCCGGCCAACGCCGCCACCAGTGAGGGCAGCACCGACAGTCAGGAAGGAAGGACCCAGCGCCGGGACAGGGCGCCCAGCGAGGAGGTGGCGCCGCCGCCCCTGCCCCGCCCAGACCTGGACCCGCGGGTGCTGTGTAACACCGGCTGGGGGCAGACGCCGGTGCGCCAGCACACCGTGTGGGATATGCAGGAGGCGTCCCGCACCGATCTGAAGAGTCACACCGGGACCGAGGCCTGGGGGTCGTCCCCGAACACGCCTTCTGTTGCCACGGGGGCTAACGGTGGTCCCGCTGTGCCCCGTCCGGACTCGGGCGGGAAGGCCGATGGGCCCGCCCCAACAGGCTGGGGGGCCTCGCCCCCGGTGTCCAGCCAACCCAGCTCCGGCTGGGGTGAGCAGCCCCCCGCCAGGAAAGTGCCCAACGGGTCAGGGGGCTGGGGCGATGTCCCGCCGGGAGGCCCCAACGGCAGAGGCCAGAAGGCCGGCCAGTCCTGGGGTCCAGAGGAGAAGTCTCCCAGCTGGGATGAGGCCCATGCCAAGCCCAAACCTCAAAGCTGGGGCGACGGGCCCAAACCGTCCCACGGCTGGGGCAACGGAGCGGGCGGGGGTGCCGGGGGAGAGTGGGGGGAGCCAGGAGAGGGCAAGAGGAATGGGACAGGTGGTGCCCCTTGGGAGGGGGAAGGAGGCAGCTGGAAAGAGCCCCCTCGTGGATGGGGTAAGATGGCTCCTGGGTCCGGTGGAGGATGGGGCGAAGCCCAGCGCCCCAACGCCCCGCCGCAGACCTGGGGAGGCAAATCCCAGGACGGCTGCAGTGCTAACGGCGGCCCGGGCGTCACCGCGGGGTCCTGGGGCGGCCCCAACTCGGTGAAGCAGAGCGGCTCTGGCTGGGGCGGGCTGGGCCCGGCGGGTAACGGGGGCAAGCAGGAGTCTGGGGGAGAGCCGACCGGCTGGGAAGAGCCCTCTCCTCCCTCCATCCGCCGAAAGATGGAGATCGATGACGGGACGTCCACCTGGGGCGACCCCAGCGCCTACAACAAGACCGTCAACATGTGGGACAGGAACAACCCCGTCATTCAGAGCAATCCTGCTGGCAACGCCAACCCCCCGCCCCCCTGCAACAACGGAAACCACAGCAACAACCATCACCACAACCACCCGCACCACGGCCAGCCCCCCGCCCAGAACCATGGCAACAATAACGGCTCCCCAAACACACCCAACCCTCACCAGCCAGGACCACCCCCCAGCAGGGCCCCAATGGTGACCCCAGGTAAGAGGCCGTACTCGGCCCTGTCGCCTGTCCATCTGTCAGACTTACCGGTTAATTTCACAACGCAGGATTGTTGGGCTGGAGCAGCATATTTTACTTCTATTTTTACACCCCTGGCACATTATGCGGTGGGGAAATGGTCATCGCTCTGTCTGTTTGTCTTTCTGTTTGTCTATAATCATGTATTTGTCCGGAGAAAAACTGAAAATCGTTTGGGTTTTTTTTTTTTTTTTTTAATGTTAATTCGCATACCCATCAACCATATGTTGGAGTAGTGCCTTTTGCAATTGAGAAGTTTTTGACATTTTAATTTTCCCCTTTCGCTGGAAACATGTCTGGCTTGGGTTCCAGGTTTCATGTTGCGCAATTAACGTACTACGGTATATCAGTAATCCCCGCCCCCCCACACTCAGTTTGTCATTCTCTGCCCTGAAAGGTGCTTACTTTGAGGCGCTTTTGTGTGGTTAGGCAGGTGGGCCCATTGGCTGTGTTCTTTAATGAGTGGTTTGATGGTTTGAGTTTGAATGCTGTAGTCATAGACATCTGGTTGGGCTCTATCCCTCTGTGGCTGGCTGCATCTGAGGTCAGCTCAGGAGCCGCGGTGGGGGCTAAAGAGGGCGCCAGATCTGTTCACTCACTGTTTCTCTTGCAATTATAAGTGAAATGGCTATTGATATAATGCAACTTGAATTAGATATTGGCACATGCTTTCTACTGTAGTCGAGAGTCCTTGGATTTTTATGCGATTGCCTAGATGATCACTCTGGTAACCCACTTCCTTTTAACAAAATAATGTATGAGTGGCAGGATGACCCTCTGAAAATCCTGTTTGAGGGTTTTATCTTGTGTTTGTAGGCTCTGTGTAACGCTGTAGCCTGTGAAAAGTGACTGCCTCTGAATTCTGTGGCTGAAGGTGGTGCCCCTGCTGAAGACTGTCGTCTGAATTCTCTTGTTTGGCTGCTTTAGCACCCCCTGCTGTTGACTTTGGCACCTCGGCCATTAAGCAGGCTTTTTTTTTATTAGCATGCACGCATGACGCTACCTTCCCCTGCCAACTGTGGAGGAGACGTGCCAGGAGCTAAACGGACGTCTCGACCGTCCTTCTGGTCATACTGACTCGTGCGGCAAGGGTCGGTGTGATTGTATACTGGACAAAGAAAATTAGGGATCACCCCAATTTTCGAATTTGAAATATTTGATAGTTCAAATTATGTTTCATATCATATTTCAATATTAAAAATCAGAGTGATCCCTAACTTTCTTTGTCCAGTATAGGACGTGCAAGGGAACAGTGCAGCTTGGAAAGATAAATCCAGGCATGAAATAAAACCATTATTCCTTCGGGGGCAAGGACAGAGCATGTCCAGTTTACACACCTGTCAACATGAACAGTCTTTTTTGTTTAATTATCTGTTCTTTTTTTTTACCCTCTTTAGCTGTTCAAACCTGTGTTTAAATTCTAGTGGAAATCCCGAGGTATCCACAGATCCCAAATATGTCCCGCTGAATCACTGGAATATGTTCATGAATGATGTGTGATATATTTTCTGTTCGGAGTAATGCTGCGGCTGTAAAAACACAATGTCCTGGATTTGAATATTTCACTCAATACAAGTGTGATGTAATCTCAGTGAGGCACTGCAGCCAGCTGATACAGAATATGAATATGAATATTACATTGTCCTACAATATGGGGAGAAGATGCTTTTTCTGACTTTTAACCTATAGTAGTGCACAGTGATTATACACCACCACTTTTGTCTAAGAGGGGTCCTAATATATTACTTCTCTATAAATTTTTTGGCGGAAATGTATTGAAAAATACTGTTGTAGGCAATGCGAATAATAAAAAAAAAATCATTCCCACAAGTGAACTGAGGTAAAAATATGGGTAATGGACAAAAATATTGAAAATATCTTCTTTCTTTTTTTTGTAACAATTTTTTTCTTTACTCTTGCATAGCATGAATGCATGTTTGAAGGCTCATTCCATGATCATAGATACTGAAAACTTTGTTTAAACTGGTTTGAGGTAGCATTATTCTGCAAAAATACCTCTGATGGTCAGTTGTTCCATTATAAGGTGACATGAATTTCGAGCAGTGTCACAGTGTTAAACACGATGGCACGACAGAAGGAGCTCTCTCAGATTGTTCGTAGTCGCACTGAGGCCTTACATGATGCTGAAGATGTTAAATGCTGCCATGGCACTGTAAGAAACACCATCAACCATTTCAAAGAGACCAGTTTGCTGAAAACTAGTGGCAACAGAGGTGCAAAACAGAAGTCAATTGCATCTGATGTTCATTACCTGGGTATGACAAAAAACATTGCCGGTTGACAGCACGGCAACTCCGTGATGATATTAATTGTGCCGGAAGTGATGAGATGAAAGTATCAATATCTATGATTTCTGGACACCTGTGTGAAAATGATAAATACTTGAATAGTGCTTGGTTTCTGATTTATCTTTATGTTGTTAAGTGTATAATCATCACTGCACACGACTATTTTAGAGGAAATTAAAGTGAAAATCAGAGTTTAAGCCCAACTGTGATTTTTTTTCACTCAAGCGGTGTGTTTTCACTATGTATGTTCTGGGTGTGATTGATCCTCCTCTCCTGTCCTATAGGCTGGGGTGATCTGCCCAGTGTCCAGCCCAAACCTGAGCCCTCCTGGGGGGAGCCGGCCACCCCCGCCCCAGCTGTGGACAACGGGACGTCAGCCTGGGGAAAGCCCCCTAGCAGCAGTGCCAACTGGGGGGGGGAGGGCAGCCATGACACCCCTGGGCCCTATGGTCGGGCCGTTCCACCGCCAGGGTCTGCCCCTTGCAAGCCAGGTAACCCAAAATTACTGCCCCCCCCCCCCTCCCCCCCAGTTTATCTATTCCCAACCCATTCTAAGAGCTTACACTGCATTGTTCTGTGCACCATTGAACAGTCTCTATGGGGTGAGTGTGAACACAAGCTATTTTCAGTCTCTGTGTCAGTGAGCAAAAGTACTGCAAGAGAGCCTGGTGGGTTTAATAGAGCCGTTGTCCTGGATTCATTTGTTTTACAACACTGACACCTAGTGTTTGGATGGTGTAATCGCAGTGTCTGGATGCAGAGGTGGGTTATGAGGGACTCAGCCAGGTAAAGTGGGCCGTTTATAAGGGTTGCCTGTGGGGTGTTTTGTGTTAAGACTGGCTCCTGTCTTTACCTCCAGCCCCCAAATCTATGCAAGATGGCTGGGGAGGCGGAGGGGAGGAGCTGAGCCTGTCGGCGGGCCAGTGGGAGCACGAGGACGGAGACATGTGGAACAGCCCTGCCTCCCAGGAGAGCAACTCCTCCTGCAGCTCCTGGGGCAACCCACCCAAAAAGGGCCCTCCCAAGGTAGGCGGGTGCGTGCATGGGTGAGTGTGTGTGGGTATTTGTGTTTTTGTGTGCGCGTGTTTTGGGGTCTTTGTTGTTACTGCTTGGGGGTAGTCGTGTTTTAGGTGTGTGTGGGGACATTTGTGTTTCATATATATGAATGTGTGTGAGTGTGTGTGTTGGGGTGGATTTGTGCATTTTCTGTGTGTGTTTCAGTGTGCTTTTGGGTATAGTTGTGTTTTTCGTGTGTTTGTGGATACGTGTGTGTGTGTGTGTGTGTGTGTGTGTGTGTGTGTGTGTGTGTGTTTACATGTCAGTGGGCATGTATGTGCATGTTGCTGACTGTATTTGATGCCATGAATGTCAATATTTGCATGCGCGCGCGTGTGAATGCGTTTGTTCAAGGGCCTGTGAGTTCATGTGTATGTACTCCTGCACGTATGTGCACTTCATGGCTGTGTGTGTATGCGTAGTGTTCTGTGTATGCGTGCGCTTGTTTGCCCTGACACAATGAAACGGCTCTGACACCGTTTGCCTATGCTCTCCTCATTGGCTCCCCTCTCCAAACACAGGGGAAGGTCTCGAACAAGCAGGAGGACGCCTGGATCATGAACCGGCTGATCAAACAGCTCACAGACATGGGCTTCCCTGTGAGTGCAGTCACACTCCATATACTCGCATACTCACTCTCGCATAGATCAGTGTACTACACTCAGTGCACTTAGACTTATGTTAAGCCTTATGCAGCTATTGCTGTTGCTGCAGCTGGTGTATGATGTAAGATATCAAAATCAAAGCTGCTGAAAACCTATCATGTGGCGCTTATGGGGAGCTCTTTTAAACAAGTCGTCACATAATAGGTTTTCAACAGCACAAGATAATCAAATTTATATTTTTAAAAAATGTATTGCAGCGCACTAAGGGTTAAAAGTATTTCCGGAATTTCAAGAGGAATTTGCTTCCTTTGTGCTAATTAGTGTGTCATTTGTGATTATGCCAGTCTTCACTTGGATTAATTAGCAATTCCTTGCATATTCAGCGGGTGCATGCATAATGCAGTGCGTCGGCACTAATACTAATGCAGAGATCTGTGTTTCCGTCTGTGCAGAGAGAGCCGGCTGAGGAGGCTCTGAAGAACAGCAACATGAGTCTGGATCAGGCGATGAGTGAGTCCGGCCTCTGCTGCACGGCACTTCTGCACCACACTCACTCACACAGGGCCCGGGAGAGATGTTACTGAGACGAGACAAACCACTTTACCGCATTCAGGCTACGAACCCATATATGGGACTGTTAAATGCAGCTGCTGTATTCTAGCCTGGGGAACTTCAGGCCTATTTTACATCCTAGTGGAGATCCCAAGGTTTCCGATCATTCCAAATATATCCTGCTCAATCACAGGGAAATGTGTATAACGTAATCTTCAAGATCTTTTATATTTTCCATTTGATGGAATACTGTGGCCACTAAAACATGGCGCCCTGGGTTTGAATATTTCTCTCAGTAAAAATGTGGTCTAGCTACAGTGAAGCACTGCAATCAGCAGATACAGAATATATATGTGACATTGTAATAAATCATAATAAAAGTTATTTTTTTAACTTTGAATCTATTTACTGTAAAACTGAACTGAAAAATCAGAGTTTAAGGGGTTAAAGCGTTTTGTCCTGAACACCAGAGATGGAGGTTGTATGACTTATCCTGCCCCTTCCTCCTCCAAAAGCCAATCGCCAGCTCTATTCAGCCGAATCGGGAAACGCATCTAGCCAATCGTTTTGCTTCATTGACACGTTCGCACACTTCAAATTCACGGTAGTTTCAGCCTCCATAGTTTCAGCTAATTTGGCGGTTTGTCTCTCAAGCACTCTGATGAGAAGAGCTCAGTGAGTGTGTGTTATTCACTGGGTGGAGCTGGGAGTGTGGTGTTACATCTCACTGTGGAAGAAGGAGGTGTCGTGAAACCTTGCACATGCATTGTAGAGGTGTGACCTGTGCGGGAAAAAGCACTTCAGGTGTAATACACAAACAAGTAAGCATAGAATCGGTATTGAAATGAGAAATTAACGCACACGTTTCTTTGTTGAAGGGCTCATGTCATCGTGCCCCACCATGGCAGCGGGGCAAACAAGTTGTTTTTATGAATTAAGAAGTAAAATGAGAGCGAATTATCTATAATCATTGGTATCCCCGTTTAAGCTGCACCCTTAATGAAGTTCCCAATTGACTTTCATTTTTTTTTTCCCACCTGGTGACAAGCTGAGAAGTCCGTTGTGGCATTTTTACCCATAATCCAGCTCGCGTTCAACAGCTTATGGGTGCTAATGGGTGCTGCCGTTCGTTTCTCTGAGCTAATGCTAGGAACTGTCGTGCGTAATAATGATCCCTCCTCGCGTTGCCTTATGATCCTCCTGCGCGCACGCATCTGTGTTTCAGGTGTCTTGTTGGAAAAGAAGACCGACCTGGATAAGCGGGGGATGGGAATTTCTGACTACAACAACGGCCTGGTCAGCAAAGCGCTGGGCTGCAGGCCCCCGGCCATCTCCAAAGAGTCCTCCGCTGACCGCCCCCCCTTCTTAGACAAGGTATGGACCGCCGAGCGTGCTTCCGCCACATGTGCCACTTGCCTCTGCTAGCACTAACAACCTTGTAGTGCGCTAATGCTGTACGGTGTAGCGTGAGAGTTCATGGCATATAATGGCATATCGTATCCCTGACACAAACCACTGATAATCTGATTGGTCCTGTGCTGCCAAACCTCTGCGGTCATCCGAGACGTCCATTACGCACAAACCACTTTGTTTATGTGAGAGGTCCTTTACATACTGACCACTATGTTGTCCTGAGACGACCTTCTCTTACTAGCCAGTGTGTTAATTTGAGAGGACGTTTGAATGCTTTCCAGTGTGTAGTTTCATACTGAAGCCCTTGATGATCCCAGAGGTCCCTTACGTACTTACCACGGTGTTGATCTGAGAGGTCCTTTACATACAAACCACTGAGTTGACTTCAGGAGTGGATTTCGCTAGCGGGGTCAGTTTATTCTCACATTGTTCTTTGCTACGTCTGACTTCGTGATTTAAATGTACATTGAGTGCAGCTAGCCTGACTGAACGTGCTAGTAGCTGAACCTGGTCTGACGATGCTTGTCCATGTGAAAACACGCAAACATAAATTGTTGCTAAGCTATATTGTTAATTTTGAGCGCACTCTAACTTTGTTCGAACAAGCTAGATATGGATGACGCCGAACAAAATACAAGGAAAATTAATTTAATTGATGGCGAAATAGGGAAACTTCTAGAGATTCATGCTGAGAATTGAAACGTTCTCATGGCTGAATTAAACAACACAAAGAAAACACCAACACAAAGAAACGCTATTAACTTGGAAATTGATCAACTGTGTATTTGTTTCTGTCCAATACATACTGTAGCTGAGGGAAAACTCATCGATTAATTCAAACAGGGCTTGCCTCCCAAAGCAAAAACTCACAATCAGCTCACAATCCAAATAGAAGATCACTGGGTTTGTCCGATCATGGGCAGCGTTTTCTCCTCTTCATGCTTTTACATTATGTATGTTAATATGCTATAAATGAGATGCCCTGCTATCGCCGACTTTAATATATGGTCGTGTCAATACAATGGTTAATTAATACAGTACTCTGCTCCTGAGCTCCTTTACATTCTAATCAGTGTGTTGATCTGAGAGGTCCTTCGCAAACTAATCATTGTGTTGATCTTGAAGGTCTCTTGCTGTAGTTTGTGAACCCTGTGCTCACTGCCTCTTCGTTCGGCCCTCGATACAGGACAGCGTCCTGGCGGAAGATGCCCCCACCTCACCGTTTATGCCTTCTCCCAGCCTGAAGCTCCCACTGTCCAGCACCGGCCTCCCCAGCCAGGGCCTGGCCATGCAGAACCTGAACAACAGACAGGTGAGCAGCGTATGCAGGCCAGCTAATACAGGTGTAACACGGGCCAGATAAATGCAGGTATAACACTGTCTTGTGAAATGCACATATTACACAGTCCTGTTAAGAGTAGATGTCACACTGACCTCGATTTGGGCATTTAGCGCAGTCCTGTTTTATTCCAGTATAAACAACTAACACAGTCCTGTTCATTGGTCCTATAATGCAGCCTAGCTTAAAGCAGACATGCTGTAATAAAGTCCAGTTTAATGTTGACTTAAAGTGTACCTGTTATGTGACTTTTCATTGGTCATTTGTGTATTCTTGAAGTCTGGGAAAAAATGTTTAAATGCGTCATTGTTAAAAAAAACGAGTTTTTTCACGCTGGCCATTTCTGCAGTACCTGTCTGTGAAACGCTCCGCTGAGGTCCTGCCCCTACCCTCCCAAAAACCCCAGTGTGCTGTGATTGGTCAACTTGGTCTCTCACTTGTGATTGGTCCACCGTGCGCGAGTGTATCGGGAAATGTCACGCCCCTGACCACAAATGGATCTCTTCTCCAGAGTGTAAATGAGCTTTAGAAACAAATACTGGTGTAGCCTTGTGGGTATAACCCTGATTCAAGGGCGTGCCAAACTATCTGCTTGGCGCAAAAATTCAAAATGTGACATCACCAATTCATGAAAAAAATGGCCAGAAGTTATTGGGGCGTTTCAGTCAGCTTTGGAGCAGTATGTTTTGCGGCAGTGAGCGTTTCTTTTGGAGATGACTGAGTTTTTTTTCCGACAAAGATCTTTTAAATGTGCATAAAAATGATATGATTCACAGTACGACATTAAAATAATGAAAAACCATAAGAGGTGCACTTTAACAGAGTCGTGTTCAGGGCAGATAGCAGTACAGGGCTCGAATTAGGATTTTTTGACTGTTTGAAAATGGGCGCACTCGTGCGTGTTTAGGTGCACAGTCTAAAATTTGCTTAATTCAATTAAAAAAAGCTGCTTTGCAGCAGTACAAAATGAATAAACAAATATTCTTTAACTCATATTCTTCGATATGCCATAAGAATACTGTAAATTTGTAGTGGTGCAACAGGTTAGGATTATTCGTGGGATAAGATTTTTTTAAAATCATGCTGTAGTTTAGTTTAGTTTCTTTTATTTACGTGTCTTGCACCAAAAGTGCCCAACCCTCATGGGTTTATAAGACCCCAGAACAGATAGTTGCAGCATACACAGTGTGGATAAATCATCACAATTCAATTCATTCCCAAGTAACCGAAAAATAAAAAAGACAAACATACTATAAAGGCTCTTTCCTGTATAAAATATTCTGTCTTCTCTCCCAGGCCTTGCAAACAAAGGCTGCATCAGCAAACGTTCCTTTCCTGAAGCACAGTTCAAGTTTTTCATAATCATCCAACTCAAAGAAATAAACATAAATGGAGGACATTCTACATAATAATACCTCCCCCTCAACATCATAAGCAGGACAATAAAACAAAAAGTGAATTTCATTCTCAATTTCTCTTAAGTCACACAGTACGTAAAGTCTGTCATCTTCTGGACAGTTACTAAACCTACCCGTCTCTAAGGCTAAAGGTAATGTTCCAGAACGTAGTTGTGCACAGAGATCTTTGTCTGTTGTTTAAATTATATTTCACATAAGATTCGGTGTTGTAACAGTTTTTTATGAGACAGTAAGTTCGTAACTTTGGTTTATACCATATATCAACTGACCATTTTTCTTTATACAAAAAGAACATTTTACTCTTAATCTCCTCAATATCGAGGTTAACCTATTCTGACATATCATTCAAATAAAATACAGATTTCAACTCTTTAACCCAGGGATGACCGTGTGAAATGCACCAATTAAAAATATGTTTAGTGAGTCTTTGATCAGACATCTTCACAAGTCTATTCCAAAGCCGAATCATCTCACATCTCTGTCTGATGTTTGGAGGCACCCATCCCATATCTCCACAAATAGCCAAAAACTGAAGCGAGTTTATGAATTCCAAGAAAGGATCTAGTAGCTCTGTGATACACAATGTTACAGTTTTTATATTCAGGGAACCCCCAAATGCCAGAAGCATAGTCTGACACAGGACACACACATGAATTCTAAAGCTGTGTGTAAGTATGAAATCCCAAACCACCACAGTGCTTAACTTTGTTAAGTACGGATCCCAGTGCTCTACCTGCAGACTGAGCTAAGACACTGACTGCTTCTTTAAATGACACATGCTGATGCAATGTCAAGCCAAGATATTTGTATTGATTACTATACGACAGCATTACCGAACCAAGAGTAAAAACAACTGGACTTCTCTCCACTAATTTTTGTCTAAAATGCACTATATGAGTTTTGCCTTGATTTACCACTAACCTCCATTTCAAGCACCAATCAGCATCAATGTTCAACATAATCTGAAGATTATTTTCCTGTTCCGCAAGCAAAACCATGTCATCCGCATATAATAATATGCCAACAATCTGATCGTCTATTCTGATTCCCAATTCTGATGCTTTAATTTGAAGAACTAAATCATTTATATAAATGGAAAACAGTGTTGGAGATAAAACATCTCCTTGTTTCACACCAAATTGTTGGGAAAACCATCCAGTTGTGTACTCATTGACCTGAACACAGGCGACTGTTGCTTGATAAAGAGGCTTAATGGCATGATAAAACTTACCGTTAACAACCTATATTGAAGAAGTTCGCGATTGACCCAATCGAACGCCTTCTTAAAATCAATGAAGCAAACAAAAGTGGACTTATTCTCCTTGATTCTTGCTCGTGTGATGGAAGTAACTATACATACATGGTCAATACATGCTCTATCTTTTCTAAATCCATTTTGTTCGTCTACAAGCAAACCAGTCCTCTCAAGGTGCTCTACAAGTCTGCAATTTAAAAGTGAAGAGTACAATTTATATACACAGCTAATGAGACTAATACCCCTACAGCTGATGGGAACCTGGAATCATTTTTTGAAGATTTAGGAATGGTTTAATAACACTCTTGTTCCACTGCGTAGGAATAATGCCACTATCAAAGCAAGACTGAAATAACTCAAATAATACATTAAACATCCTTGATGACTTCAATACCTCATAGGAAATTTCATCAATACCTGTAGCTTTTTTGTCCCCCGCCGCAACGCGGAACGGGGGACTATGTATTCAGCGGCGTCCGTCGTACGTACGTACGTACGTACGTCCATCCGTACGTCCCATTTCTTGTTAACGCGATATCTCATGAACCGTTGATCCGATTGCCTTCGAACTTGACCACAGCAGACATGGGGGAACGCAAGATACCCCAGTCGATTTTGGTGACCTTGACCCTATTTTCAAGGTCATCACATGACTTTGACTGCTTTTCATGTCTGATTTCTTGTTAACGCGGTATCTCATGAACCGTCGATCCGATTGCCTTCGAACTTGACCACAGCAGACATGGGGGGAACGCGCAGACCCCAGTCGATTTTGGTGACCTTGACCCTATTTTCAAGGTCATCACATGACTTCGACCGCTTTTCATGCCCGATTTCGTGGGCCTATTGAATTTTGTCTCATATCACAGATCGCAACGCGGAACGGGGGACTATGTATTCAGCGGCGTCCGTCCGTACGTACGTACGTACGTCCGTCCGTCCGTCCATCCCATTTCTTGTTAACGCGATATCTCATGAACCGTCGATCCGATTGCCTTCGAACTTGACCACAGCAGACATGGGGGGAACGCGCAGACCCCAGTCGATTTTGGTGACCTTGACCCTATTTTCAAGGTCATCACATGACTTCGACCGCTTTTCATGCCCGATTTCATGGGCCTATTGAATTTTGTCTCATATCACAGATCGCAACGCGGAACGGGGGACTATGTATTCAGCGGCGTCCGTCCGTACGTCCATCCGTTCGTCCCATTTCTTGTTTGCATTGGATTCAATAATATAGAACTTTTTCATATTTGTGATCTTTAGTATTTCTGAATAATTCTTTTACTTCGATAATATGTGATATGGATTAACGGCGGGGGACATTAGACACATTTATCTCTGACATTTTTCACCTCTTCAACAGAAAAATTTGCATTCAGAAACACATTACAATTATTTTCATTATCATTTCAATTTCCATAATTTCTTTCAAACAAGTGATTTCCCCTAGAAAAGACTCGTTGAATGAATTGTCGCAGGTTGAAAACAGATCTGCAAAATCTTTTTCCCATTTTTGTAAAACAAGACCCAAGGAAGAGCTACATACACCATTTTCTAATTCCATGGGTATTTCCCTTGATTTTCTGGGACCTACTCTACTAATTTCATTCCAAAACTGTTGAGGGTTATGAGTTTGTATATAATTGATATGCAATGAAAGACCTCTGTAAAATTTACGTTTCACAGTTTGTAACTTTTTATCAAATTCAGTTTGCCATTTCTGAAATTCATTCTTCAGTCCTTTCTTCAAATTATTATTTTTACATCCTAGAAATATTTTGTCTGCTGTTCTTTAACTGTCCCACAGTGCCTGCAACTCCTGATTCCAGTAGGGCTTATTATATTTTCTCAAGCCTTTGTGGCCTTTACATATTTTTGTCTTGACCATTTCATTTAATTCTGATTAAATGCAACCATATAGCCTATCATACCAAATATCCAATTCCCTTTGATCATTTTCAATACGACTCACTTGCTCCTGGAGATCCTGCAGTATTGTGCTACAGTGACTAGAGGACAGAAATGAATCAGGGAGTCGTCTTGGTGGGGAAAAATTCTAGTATGCTTTAGATGTGAGTCCTCTTCAACAAAATAAGGCCTTACTTGAATATTTAACATTAATAAAGAATGATCAGGTAACTTAGATCTATTACCTAGCAAAGAAAAGCCCCCTTTTCCTAAACTCTGCATTAACTCATTTGGAGTGAAAATATAAAATCCGATACAGTTATTTAAACTTTCGTGTGGAACAATAATATAATCAATTACTGCTTTTCCCTTAATTGAAACTGAAGTGAAATTATCCTTCCCCAAAGGATCCTACCATTCACTACACAACATTTCGTATCTCTCAAAAATTCAATCAAAATTTCCCCATAATTATTTACAGTACTATCTAAGTTAATTCTGGCTGGAATATTTTCCGCATCATTTATGCAGTCGTCAAGATTTCCAATACGACTATTAAAATCGCCACATAAATAAACAGCATCCACATCAGTCATACTAAATATCTGGGTCATTAAAGACCCGAAAAAGGAATGAGAATGAATTGATCGTGTGGAACCCTCGGTTGGGGAAATGACAAGTAAAAATAACAAAACAGAACCTAGAAAACTTGTTCTTAAATTGTAATGCCAGAATCCCCTCAACTGATTTGTCCTTTATTTTAACTTCATGATGCTCAAACAATTTGTTCTTAACTAAAAATCCAACTCCACCAGATCCTTTAACTGCCTTGATGTGCATAGTTCGGTTGTGTCCAAACCAAGTATAGGCTTGCAAATTAATAACTTCATTATGTTTTAAATGTGTTTCGTTCAGAGAAACAATATCAGGGTTATGATCAAGCAGTGTTCTTTTCCTGAGCTCACAATTCCAGTCAGTCCAACCGGTTATATTCCAGTGTATGAATGCGAGACTGTCAACCTCAACGGGTTGGGCAGTTACCTCTCAGTCCTCCGTTTCCTCAAACCTGTGGCTCCCTGTGCTGCGTCTAGCAGTGGTCACAGTCTCTGGTCGCTCCAGCTGATCACGCCTCATCAGTCTCCCACTGCCAGTCAGGAAATACTCCTTTCCAAATGGGAGCTCATTGAGAAGAGTTTTAAAGTTCACATTGATCAGCCTCTCTGTATGTGACTTTGCAGGGTGAATATATACGCAACTAAATCATTCATTAGCCCTCAAACTCCGCTTACGACGAAACACAGCCACTTTATCCAGCTGGGATAGGAATTCCACCTTAATTACACCTGGACCCCGTCCTCTTGGCTTCCTCCACTCCGCGTTAATGATCTCCGGCATAGGATCGCAGTGTAGCCCCTCTGATAATAGGCTGGTCACTCTCTCCACCGGGGTTTCTCCTTCAGCACATGGGAGGCCCACAATAATAGACACATCAGACTGAAATTTGACAGCCGGGCGCTTTACTTCATCCAATTTTATCTCCATCGTGTCCAATCTAGCTGAAAGCTGTCTAATGTCCAAATCATGGTTGTCTTGAACTTGCCTTATTTTACTGTCCAGCTCCGCTCTCAATTCCTCACGCTTCTCAGCAATAAGCCGCTCCAGCCGTTCCACCTTACAATCCAAAAGTTTTTCGAGGGAGGAATGAACCTCATGAATCTGTAATTTAAGGGAGGCGCTCTGTGATTTGAGCGTTTTAAACTCATCACGGTGTGACCGGAGTTCTGCCATGACAGCAGTCAGATCGCTGTTTTCTTCTTTCTTGTCCTTTTGTTGCTTGACATAGCTCCTTTTTCAGTTATGTAAACGTCGAACTGATTTCAACAGATACTTAGATTTTTAGTAAGATTTAGCAAGTATAAACTTGGTATATTAACTTTTTCTCGCCGAGCATGGAAGCACTTTCGTTCAAACGCTGCAACGCCGACGCATGTGCGTATATATTCTGTATTGAAGAAACATATTGGAAAAAATACAAAAAAAAAGCCTAAGAAATCGGTAAAACTGAGTGTACTATTGTTATTTATCACGGTCAGATAATATTCATCCCATAATTTAATTTCACTTTGTTTGACTTGGCCGAGAAACTAAAGTAATTTTCCACAACTCCATCATAGGACCTCTCTGTCCTCAATAGCAGCAACAGTGCTGCTTTTTGCTGTTTTTATATTTTTACATTCTTCATAAATCCATAATTAAGACCCTCTCCTCCTAGATTATATTTAATCTAGAAGAAATTTTTTTATTTTTGTAAGATTTTATTAATCACCCAGCAGCCACTTTCATTACATCCAACGAATAAGTGCATACAGGAGGCAGTCCCATTGGTGCGGATCGTGGTCTGTGCTGGTGGCGCACCCTGGTGCCGCGGAGGGCAAATGTCCCACGAACTCCCTGATCCTGGATCAGGGAAAGTCTTTGATGAGAAATATACATTACGCGATCAGCCAATGATAAAACATACGCGGCCTCAGACCAAAGGTTTTTCCACAGTCTTGTAGTCCCGATTTTTTTCATTATTTCGAGTCCTGCAGTAGCTACCACAGTGCGGTTCAGTTCAAATATGAGCAACTGTCCGTCAAGTTCAGAGCACATACAGCGCAGTTCTGTTAGAGAAGCTGGGATGGTCCCATTGCAAGCGTATATGCGCAGTTAACACAGGCCTCCTCAGGGCTGATTTTAGCAGCCAATTTAGGTTGGTTCTTTGACAATTTTGGCATCCAGTGCAGTCCTTTTTAGGGGCTGTGGTTCATGACCCGCAAGTTTTACTTTTGCAGAGGGGCTCATCTTGCAAATTGATTCATCCTTCACAAAGGCCATGGTAAAGTGCTGTCGAAAAGCTTTTACATGTCTCAGATGAGATTAAGCCCCACACGTCACCCCTGATTAGAGATTTTTTTCAGGGTAATTCATGGGGGGGGGCAAATCGTGGGATGAAGTCTTTAGGGATTTTTATACCTGCCCCAGGAATTCAACTTTTTCAGAGGATGCTCAATGACCTGCATTTTGGAGTACAAGCAGCTCTTCCTCATCCCATCTGCTTCACACAGTCACACACTCTGAAAGCCACACACTCATGACCCTTCCTTGTGGTACCGGAAGCTGGACAATTCTCAATCTCTTTTCAAGCACTTCTCTCTGTTGTTGAGTCTTTCCCTCTGATCTCCTCTATTCATCTCTAAAAGGCAACTGAAATTGAGTTGTTTTCTCTTCCTCAGTGCTTTTGGTGCCGTGCGAGGCAGAAATATTTCTTCCCTTTGTGTGCAGCGTGCCGTAGCTCTTTTTAGTGCTCCCACAGTGATTGCAGTCCTTGATTTTTAAACTTGAGAATGACAGCGGCACTGAAAATGAGAAATGCCAGTAGCCTTTATTTTTTTGTGTGTTCTGTGGAAGCACTCAAGCAAGGTCAGGCTAAATTACACTGTCTGGAGATGAATTGATCTGGATAGTGAGATCATGACTGGAGACGTTCAGCCTGGCGGGTTGCATTCCTGATGGTAGTTTTACTCTGCGATTGGCCCTGACGGGGTATCATGCCCTCATGTAAGGTCACGCCCATTCTTTTTACCTCACTGAGTCATGGCGCCCAAGGTTTCTTCCACAGAACTTGACTTTGGAGTAGGGCTGCAACTATCTGTTATTTTCATTATCAATTAATCTGCTGATATTTCACAATTGGTTGTTAACTCCTGACCTGGCTCCTCCCTCCCTCCCCTGTCACTCATGGCCTGGCTCCTCCCAGCAGATGCAGGGCGGAATGTTCGGCAGTAGCGGAGCAGCACAAGCCCGGGCCACACATCAGCAGGCTCCTCCCCCTCAGCCGTCAGTGCCGCCACTCAGCTCCTCCCAGCCTAACCTCCGCCCTCAAGTGCCTCAGTTTCTCTCCCCTCAGGTAAGCCCCGCCCACCCAAATGTGTGCTGAGTCATGAGGCATGGGGGCTAATATTTATCCCGCTCAAAAAAATGAACATTTTGACAATATTCTTTCAGCGATGAGACGTAGAGCAGGTGACCACCCTGTGTGTAATGTGTGCTAGCTATGCTAGCTGTAGTGAATGCAGTTACACCTTCGTTCAATGTGCCTGCTCCTGTTGGCTTATCACTTACCGACAGGATCTGTTCAATCAATCATGTATGCACGCCTACTCCAAAACTGGGAGCTACTTGCTGCAACTGACCGACTGCGTTTCTGCACCGCTTTTGTGTACAGATTTACTTCAAGGTGATTTGGTCATAGTTTAGCCATTGAGATTCTTTTCATAGTTCCACTAATATCATGAACTGAACTCCGTAATATTGGGCTTGGACATTCTTGATTTGGATCTTTTGCTTTTGCAATGGATGTCGGAAAAGGAGTTACTGTTTTGCCATATACAGATGACAGCATTTTAAATGTATTGTCCCTCCTCCATTTCTGGGGGCCAAAATTCTTGGAACATGTGGCTTTAAAGGTATTAATCCCTTTGTGCAGAAGTCAGATCTGGCTATTTATGTGTTACCTTATTTAAGGTTGAATAATTCAAGATTGCAGCTTTACAGAGAGGAAGGGTATGGCTCAACTGAGCCAAGACACTTGTAGCATCTAGAATTCCATTTGAATTCCATCTTATTTCAGTTTATTTTCATGATTTTGGTTAAGAAAAAGGGCTGCAAACATAACAAATCTCCATGAAAATTCAGCATTGAAATTGTCAAAAAATAATACTGAAAATTGAAAAATTGCTAAGGGATAAAACTATACATTTCTGGGATCATAAACTCCTTGACCACTAGTATAATTAATCTCAACATTAAATTCTAAATTACCAACTCTCTAGGAGCCAAATAAGACAGCTCTCCAGGTGGCTTCCAAAACTCTATGATTTTCTCGTTGAATTTAGCCTGAGTTTATCAATATAGGTGCAGTTGGACATCAATGGTCACCAGTAACCTCCCCCAACACAAAACATGCCTTTCCTGCATGATGAAGTTTAGAATTTCGTCAGTTTTTCTTCAGAGTCCTACTAGGCAGCACACATACTCATTGAAGGAACTGCTTATTTAACGGTAAGAACATTTACCCTGCAATGAAAAGCTAGCACTTCCCACTTCCAAGCTCATGACCTTATATAAACACTTACCACACCTTATAAGGAACAGGTATAACTCACAAACTCCACTTTATATCACTTTAAGTAATATCTGAAATATACCTTATTTTAACAGAATGGACATTCCATTATCAGGAATAATCAGGCGATTTTCTACCCCATATTGAGCAGAATGGTGCAATGAATGTACCAGGGGGTCTACCGAAGTGCGTGAGCTGCTTGCATTTTGAAGAAACCAGAACGGCAGCATTCAATTTCGTTGAACACTGTATAAATTTTAAAACAAAAAGCCACATTGAGCAAAATGCAAACAGAGTAGCAGTATAACTTTTCTTCATTGAATCCCTCCTCCAAATACAGATGTATCGGGTAGAAGGAACCCTCCAGTCTTGTTTCATTTGGAATAATTCCCATTGACCATCTCTGTACCTCATTTAAATCTCATAAATGAAACTGAACACTTCAGGCCGGTTTTGGATGTCTTTTTTTTCTTTGAAATCGCGTCATTTTCAGCTGCGCAACCATGCCCAAGATTAGGAGAATACATCCTACCTTACTTTTACGCGCAGGTTTGTATACTATTATTATTGTCCAATCAATGTCTTTCACTTACTGTGGAAAGTTTAAACTCTCTGGAATTGGATAAGAAACTAGTCAATCGATACATTATTACTGCGGAAGTTTCACATGGGCGTGAACTATAACTGTGCAGTTACGCAGGTGAGCCTTAGTATACAATTGAGTGATTGGCTATCAACATGAGTACTTACAAGGATATAAGGGAGTTTCTGAATTCGTCGATGGAGGAGTCTATGCGTAAATCCATGGTAGGGAACTACGCGTTTTTCCATATGTGATGACTATAATTGATAGTAGAATGACATAGCATCAATACCATGTCGAGTTTTTGCTTCAGAAAACTGATTTTTCTTTACTACTGATTGGGATACCATTGGCTCACTGTAGCTGAAGTGGTTGCTACAGAGGACAACAATTTTTTTGTGTAGCAAGAGATCATTTTTTTTTAACTGCTGGATAGATACTATGGGCAAGGATATTGAGCAGTTTGCTCATCAGGCTTAGCTGAGGAGTTTAATTCAGGCAACTCTTGAAAAACAGGGATTGGAGTGAACTTGTCCATATTCTACACCAGGGGTTCCCAAACTCGGTCCTGGGGCCTCCCTGTGTATGCTGGTTTTTGCTCCACCTTAGTATGCAGTCGTAGGTTTTTAACAAGCTGTTAATTTGTCTTAATTAGGTGCATTTTTGTTCAGAGCAGCAATTTATCCTCTCTTGACAACCAGTTTTTTGAAAGATATGCATACAAACAGTGAGGAATAAATTCTGCACCCACATTGCATTATATGAGTAACAACTGCATAAAAAGAGGGAAAAACTACAATCCAAGGAAAAAAAATCAATGGGTTCCTAGTTGGTGTAACTGTGGGCACATGGTTGCAAAAACTAACAATTTACTAAACAAGCAAATGACAGAGTCAAACCTGTTTTATGTTATGTTTTTGTGATTGAGTGCAAGCACATTATTTTGAAAGAACTCTAATCACCTGTCTCCAGCAATCTAATTTGGAGGTTACTGATTTTCTCAGTACCTGATTTGATCTGATTAAAAATGTTATTACCTGAAATTGCTTGCCACACAGGAAAAAAAAAAAAAAAAACTTTATATGCAAGGGTCTTTTATTCCTTCTTTTATTCTTCATGGCACAAATGGATATTTCTATTAAAATTTGACTTAAAACAGCAAATAACGTATTTAAACACAAAATGCACCCAATTTGGACAAATTAACAGCTTGTTAAAGTCCTATGATGGCAATTATGGTTGGGACAAAAACCAGCATACACAGGGAGGCCCCAGGACCGAGTTTGGGATCGCCTGTTCTAAACCATGTTCGAGCCCGGCTTGCTTGTGAATATTCAATAACTGATCCGGGTATGCCATCTAGTGATAGAATATTGTAACTGTATACATAAATTTGCAGCTTCATGTCTGCGGGCGGACACACCTGCACAAAGGGGTAAATGAACACTAGGGTTACAATTAACGAGGATTTTCACTGTCAATTATCTGTTTATTATTTTCTTGATTAATTGGTTAGTTGTTTGATCCATAAGGTGTCAGAAAATGATCAGTTAGTGTTTCCCAAAGCCCAGGATTGCATCCTCAAATGTCTTGTTTTATCTATAGCCCAAAGATGTTTATTTTGCTGTCAAAGAGGAGGAAAGCTACTGGTAAACACACACATTCAAGAAGCTACAATCTGAGAATTTTGACTTTGATTTCTTAAGAAATCACTCAAACCGATGAATCGACTCTCAGAATAAGTGGCTGGTAATTTCATAGTAGAGACACTGATTAATCGACTAACTGCTGCAACTCTAATGAACAGACAGGCTTACTCAGTCGTTTCCGCTTTGTGAGTATAATGGAGCTCTCAGTATGTAGCCTTGATTTTGAAAACTGCTGGGCAGACTATGCTGCTGTTGTTTTGTTGTGATTTAAACGGCATTATTGTCCTTTTATGAGGTCTTTGTCGTTGTCTCCCCTCAGGTTCAAGCACAGCTCTTGCAGTTTGCAGCAAAAAACATTGGTCTGAACCCAGCACTTTTGACCTCACCGATAAACCCTCAGCAAATGACCCTGTTGTACCAACTACAGCAGCTGCAAGTGGTGAGTGACGGCTGAAGCACTGGGATTCACACAGAGTCTGTGGAGCTCGGCTTCGTATCACCGCTTCAGTGTTTTATCTGAGCCTTTGGACTCCGTCTACAGCAGGGGGTGCTCAACCTTATCCTAAAGGGATTCGTGTGGATTCAGGCTTCCAGTCCAGCCAGTTCGTTACACGTCAGATTATCAAGATCATGCGCAAAGACTTTAGGGATTGATTAGTAGAATCGTGTCCAACTACATGGTAGGAATAAAAGCCTGTAGCCACACCAGCCCTTTCTGGATAAGGTTGGATCCCCTGGTCTAAGTGGGTCAGTGTTGTCTCAGAGTCTATGTGAGCAGTGTTTGGGCTCTTCGTGTGCAAGGGGCCTGTGGGCTCGGGTTTGCATTGTGAGGTTGCGGTGTTGTATTAGGGACTGTGGGCTGGGGTTTGCACCGTGAGGTTTGGTGTTGTATAAGGGACTGTGGCCTCGGGTTTGCACTGTGTAGACCCGGTGATTGAGAATGGTTTGTTACAGTGGTGCTGTCTGTGTGCCCTCAGGCGTATCAGCGTTTACAGATCCAGCAGCAGATGATGCAGGCTCAGCGCAGCGTTTCCGGGCCCGTCAGACAACAAGAGCAGCAAGTGAGGATACCGCCAGCATCACATACACACGCGCACACATACACACACTCACACACATTTGTTTTTGTATCTGTGTGGGAACCAAAAAAGTATTTTTACTCCAAAATCCCATTAGCATCCCCCTAGACCTAACCCTAACCCTAACCCTAACCTCAATCTTAAAGCTATCCCATACACCCCCCAAAACAGCCAAACCTTAAACCTTAATTTATGGTCTTACCTTAATCTAGAGCCTAATTTTGATAGCTAACCTTAAAACTAGACCTAAACCAAACCATAATTCCAATAGCAACCCTGGACCTAAACCTAGCCCTAAGCCCTGAATTAAGATTCGTACCCATGGGGACCCAGAAAAGGTCCCCACAACGCATGGTTTCTCAGACTTTACTATCTTCGTGAGGCATTTTGGTCCCCAGCACGATATAAAAACAAAAACACACACACACACTCGCATCACACACTCACACTTATGCACACAATTTCACTCATGCGCACACACACACACCCACACTCACACACTCTCACATACACACACGCTCGCATCATACGCATACATATGCGCACATCTTACCGCCATGCATCAAACACACACACATCGCACATACACAGACATCTTGCGCGCGCGTGCAACACATGCACGCTCACAAAAGCCGCGCACACAGCTATACACATCCACACATACGCACATGAGCAGGATACACAGACCTACTCACACTGCAGCATTCTCACACTGATATCCAGAGGGCAGTGTACACTTCACAATAAGACTCTATTGTATTAGTGCGAAGTGTTAACTGATATCACTGACCATTGTGTACTGAAATGCGCAGTCTACTCCTCCTATGCTAGAGGAAATTGGTCTGTGGTTTATTAGTAGTCGCATCACTTCCCTCAGCTTTTTCTGTTTTCAGCGCACATTTTGCGAGGTTTCCGCTGAAGCTCTGTATAAAAATATGTGGCCCAAGTCATTGTTTTGTCAGCCATTTTCTTTCTTGGGTTGTAGTGAAAAGCATTACAGCATGCAGCGCTGCAGTGTTTGGGCACCGCTTAATTGTATAATTGAGAGCCCTATGGCTGCACAGTGCAGCCAGCAAATTGAGGCGGAATACTGTGCAGCGACACAACATGCACCTTGCTCGTCCAATGAACAGGTGTCTGTTATCGAAACGGTGCAGCAGCTTAGCAAATCAGCACAAAGGGAGACATCTGTGAAAACATTCTTTGAGTGTACTTCTTCTTTCAGGAAAATAATGTTGGCTTTAATGTTAGAGTTGCCTTTTGACTTGAATGTAGGACGGGGTTTCTGTGGCTTGTACTGGAGCCATCGCAATGGGGCCAGTTAGACCTGGAACTGAGACCCTGAAAAACAGAGCCTGATCGTGGCGGTTTGGGTGTGCGTCTCCTCTCCCCGCAGGTTGCACGTACAATCAATAACATGCAGCAGCAGATCCAGCAGCATCAGCGGCAGCTGGCTCAAGCCCTCCTGATGAAGCAGCAGCCTCCTCATCCTCACCCCAGCCTGCAGCACAGCGCCGGCAAATCAGCCCTGGACGGCTTCCCGGGCCACGCCCAGGGGCCGGGCCTGTCCGACCTGCAGACCAAAGAGCCGCAGTCCTCTCCCAGCTCGTACGCCGCCTACCCTCTCCGTAAGTGCAGCCCCCCCCTCGCACCTCCGCCCCCCGTCGCCCGCCTTTAGCACTCTCCTGACCCTAATTTCCCTGCGTCTGTTCCCGTCTCGCCCCTCCTGCAGCTGGACTCAATCCACACATGAATGTAAACTGCATGGAGGTGGGGGGCGTGTCCCTGAAGGACGCAGTCCCGCCTCAGCCTCAGTCCCGCCTCTCGCAGTGGACACACCCCAACTCCATGGAGACCCTCTCCGGCAGCCCCTCCCCTCTGGAGCCCAACCTCAGCAAGCACGGTACGACGCGCTCGCGCACGCACTGACCTAACGAGCGCTCGCGCGCGCACGTGCCTGGCTGTGAAGTGCACGAGAGGGTGCAGTCCTGTACCCCCCAGCCCTGTTTCGCCTGTTCTCATTATGAGACTCAGATTCCACTTCCTGTAAACAGGTTTCATCACGGGAAAAAGCCTTGCGCCATTTCTGCTTCGCTCAATCAGTATGGTGAAATGTCCTCCGCATTCTTGCTTGTGCTGCTTATTTTGGGATTACAGATTGAGAGCATTAGTGAAATGAGACCCTTTTTCCCAGCATAATCTAAGCCCTGGGCTGCAGCAGATTACCAGGAAAATGGTTCACATGCACTCCTGGGAGAAAGAAATGGGCCCAGCCCAAAACTTTAAAGCTGTAAATTGTCATAGCAACAAATTATTGATCAGGAAATTGGCAAATTTATTTTTTTTTTATATATATATATATATATATATTTTTTTTTTTTTTTAACATTTTTAGTATAAATTTGCTTTCTCCTTTGATTTCATTAATTATGGGTAACCTTGGGGACATTTTTTTCTGATAAAGGCGTCAATATTGTTCAACTCAGTATTGAATATTGAAGCCTTCAAACAGTTGATTAGCTGCTGAAAGGCGTTTCTTGGTTAGTTATACCCCCGCTACGAAGTAAGCGGGGGTATATAGCGGCTCGACCGTCCGTCCGTCCGTCCGTCCTTCCTTCCGTCCGGGGTCATATCTCAAAAAACGTCGAAAATATTTCAGCCAAACTTTGTACAATCGTGAACCATGTCAGATACTACGTGTCCAGTCTATTTTCAGTTTTCTGGGATGTCAATTTTCTGACGTTTCCATGGAAACATCACATCTTGTACTTTATTCAATAGTGGTCAATGGGGACAAGTTTTCTCGGAAACTACTACACCTAGATGAATGACATTTTGTTTGTAGGTACTCCTGACGATACTCTTGAACGAGTTCGATACCCAGTTCCGAAACTGTATTTTTTACGGAGTTATTGCCCTTGAATCTTTGATTCGACTTAGTGCAAAAATCCGCAGGGACGATCAATGGGGACAAGTTTTCTCAAAAAACTACTACACCTAGATGAATGACATTTTGTTTGTAGGTACTCCTGACGATACTCCTGAACAAGTTCGATACCCAGTTCCAAAATTTTCTTTTTTACGGAGTTATTGCTCTTGAATCTTTGATTCGATGTAGTGCGAAAATCGGATGGGACATATCAATGGGGACAAGTTTTCTCAGAAACTACTACACCTAGATAAATGACATTTTGTTTGTAGGCACTCCTGACAATACTCTTGAACGAGTTGAAACCCAGTTCAAACTGTATTTTTACGGAGTTATTGCCCTTGAATCTTTGATTCGACTTAGTGCAAAAAATCCGCAGGGACGATCAATGGGGACAAGTTTTTCTCGGAAACTACTACACCTAGATGAATGACATTTTGTTTGTAGGTACTCCTGACGATACTCTTGAACGAGTTCGATACCCAGTTCCGAAATTTTCTTTTTTACGGTGTTATTGCTCTTGAATCTTTGATTCGATGTAGTGCAAAAATCGGATGGGACATATCAATGGGGACAAGTTTTCTCAGAAACTACTACACCTAGATGAATGACATTTTGTTTGTAGGCACTCCTGATGATACTCTTGAATGAGTTCGAAACTGAGTTCCAAAACTGTATTTTTTACGGAGTTATTGCCCTTGAATCTTAATTCAACTTGGTGCGAAAATCAGCTGGGACGCATCAATGGGTTGTATACTGAATGAACCTTTTTGGTACTTGATTTGAATATGAGTGCATATTACATTTCCATATAAGCGGTATTTTCTATTGACATTTATTGAGCGACAAATGGGGAGCGGGGGTATGTGAGCTTTGCTCGCTTTTTTCTTGTTTTTGTTCAGTGTGACACCAAATATTCTCTCGAATCAGGACTCTGAAATCTCCCCCCGGGTAATCTTGTTAGAGGTTTTTTGCTCAGCAGTGTAGAAGTGAAGCACGACACACATTGTTCCGCACAGATGTTTGCATGTTCTGTTGTGCAGCTGAACGGAAAATTTGGCAGCTTTAATCTGCTCGGCCCTGTTCTTTCAGTAAGAGCCCCTTCCGTCCTGTGGTTTTGCTCAGTCCCACCCACGGCTGTCTGAAAGTGTCGCTCTGGTTGTCAGTGGCCAGCTGTTTTGTCAGATATTTCTTCAGCCGGCACGCCTCTGAGAATTTCTTTTCTTTGTGTGTGTGTGGTCATGGGGAGATGTGTTATCTGCATGTCCTTGCATCTAAGACGGAGTTACTTTAGCTGGTGGCGTTTTAAATCGGAGATGCAATGCTAGTCTTTAATCATCAGAAAAAAAACACAAACATTGACTCCATCCTTGGATGCATTGTGTTCGGGCGACCATTCAGTTCCTTTGCTATGGGGATACCTACCTTGTTTTAAGTCATAACTTAGATAACGTAGATAACGTAGCTCCACTGGGGGGGAGGGAAGGGGTGGGCAGTATTTGAGAATAAAAACAGTGTCTGAAGTGCTGCTGGGGGAGATTTGAGTCTTTACAGTACGTCAGTGTTGTAGAGCGCACTTCTCTGAGAATATGACTGTAACTCCATGACTGTTTTGCAATGCAACTGTTTTGCAGCGTGCCCGTCCGTGTGTATGTGTGTGTGGGCGTGTGCGCACAACCATTTTTTTCTACGAGGTCTCTGAAATATGCTTGTGTTGGTTGAAAAATGAGGCCCTGAGCGCAAACACTGAAGGAGAAAAGTCAAAGTGAGCAGTTGATGCATTGGCATTATGCCCTTCTGTAGGTCCTCCCCAGTCATGTTATAGGGCTTTTCCACTTGCATCTACTCGACTCTACTCGACTCGGTTTTTAGGGTTTTCCATTAAGTGATAGTACCTGGTACCAGGTACTCTTTTTAGTACCTACTCGGCCAGGGTTCCAAGCGAGCTGAGTCGAGCCGAAAATGTGACGTCAACAGACTGCAGGCCACTGATTGGCCAGGGAGTGATACTTGCTATGATGACCCCACCCACTTTGAGGCGGTACTCAATTGTAATGGAAAACGACCAAAACGGAGTCGAGTCGAGTAGAGCCGAGTAGCGCTAAAACTGTGTAATGGAAAAGCGGCATTAGTGTGTTTGTGCATGCGCGTGTGTGTGTTTGTTACATGTCCTGATGGTCTGACGCTTCTTTCGGGTTGATGTGAGTTTGGTGCCGGTGTTGACTCGTGCCGCGGTGATTCTCCTCTGCAGGTGCCCTCTCCTCCGGCCCTAGCCTCTCTCTGCCGGGAAAGCCCTCGATAGACGACTCCTACGGCCCCTACAATCTCATGCCCAGCTCCGAGTCGCCCACCAGCCCTCTGGCACCCCCCGACAGCTGGGGCCAGGGCAAGGGCGCCGGCGACAAGATCTCCAACGGCACCAACATCAACTGGCCTCCGGGTGAGGGTTCGAGCTCCACAGCCCTCTGGGGTGGACTCAACAGGAGGCTAGAGATTCTATAGTTAGAGATACGTCAGTGAGAACACAAATTAACTGGCCTCTACGCATGTAGCTAAAAGCTCCACTGCACCAAGTGTGGATGATTCAGAGGTTAGAGAATCTAGAGATAAGTCGGTGGGAACGGACATTTAGTGGACTGTATGTATGCAGCTGAGCATTCCACAGAGCGAAGGGTGGATGGTACCAGAGGTTTAAAAAATCCAGGTTCAGAAAGTAAAAGTCCACTCCAGAATTTTCTTGCAACCACCTGGATCAACAAACCTGCACAAGTCTTCAGTCAGCAGGGGGAAATCAAGTCTCCCGACTGAATTCAGGGGTGGAGGAAAAACATAGCAGACCTTACACTCTCTGACCCCTGGGTTTTCCGTCTCTGGATGGGACCAGGGGTTAGAGATTCTAGTGTTGGGGATGCGTCAGTGAGAACAGGTACAAATGGGTGATGGTTTAGGGGCATTTGGTTTTGCAAGAATGGCAAGGATAGATCAGGGATTGTCGTGGGCTTGTGCTAAATAACGCTTCGCCGTCCGAAGTAGATTTTTTAGCTGGATAAATTTTTATTACACTTCATGATTCTCCATAGGCCTACAGTACAGTAGATGAGTCATGTTGAATTCATCGAGGAGAAAGTATTTGAATGAAAGAATGATGATTGTTGTAATCATGGTTTTATTTGTGTCCAGTAATGAAGTGACTAAAGGACTCGGCAGTGCTTTGTTGTGTTATTACCCATAGTCCGCAGTGAAGCCATTCACTATGAATGAAGTATTTCCTCACGATTGCTAACATTCATTTCTATGAACACCATAGAGACTGAGGCTTCTCAGATAGTCACCTCGGTTCATGATCTTCTTATTCCGTATGTGATCTCGCAGAGTTCTGCCCGGGGGTGCCCTGGAAAGGCCTGCAGAATATTGACCCGGAAACGGATCCCAACATGACCCCGGGAAGTGTCCCCAGCGGCCCCACTATCAACACCAACATCCAGGATGTGAACCGCTACCTGCTGCGAGACCGAAGCGGAGGTATGGAGATGGAGAGGAGGGAATTGGGAATAATGTGCACGTCTTCTACATTGCACGCTATAGGGGTAATGCAGTCATAGCTTCCTGACACCCAGACTTTAATTTTGTGTGCAAAGTCTAAATGTGATGTCCTCGTATGAGGACGTGGGGTCTTAGGAAGTTCCTTTGTATCAGCAAGACACCTTCGTATAAACCGCACGACCATCTGATCAGGTATATTTCTTACTATGGGGGACAGGGGCGATAAACGGTCTTGGATTTAATATTGTGGAGCCTCAGCAGATTGTTTAATGCGCTGCTAAAAAGCCTCTGTGTTGATATTGGTGGCGGTGAGTCTGCCAGGCCACTGAGTGGCGCCAAACGGTGCTTCCTAGCTATTATCAGTTAGCCTGAAATGCTGCCCCTGTTTGCCTATTCTAGGAATTCTCACCCTTATCTATTAAAGGGCATCTAAAGTTGATTCCCATTGTTTTTGTTTATCGGCCGATCAGCGAGCCGCACCTGCTCAAACGAACCGAAATAGAAGGATTATTTACGCATGTACACAAAACATTGGTTGTTGAATGAAATTGGTCATGTGACAATGCAAGATGTCAACAAAAGCAAGTGATTTGTTTGTAAACATTGGACGTTCAATGTCCCATCTTAGAATCGACTTTAGATGCCCTTTAATGGTCTGCTGTGCGTGCCTTCAAGCCAAGCAGTTGCACACCTGATTCTACTAATTGAGGTCTGTATTAGACGTTCAGAATGTGGTCTCCAACCCTATCCCTGGAGATCTACCGTCCTGTCAGGTTGACCATTCTGACTTCAACTCAATATATGTCTCTGGCTGTTGAATGCAGAGGGCTTTGTTGGGGTCAGGGTGAAAATGTACAGCACGGTAGATCTCTAGTAACTCAGTTGATGAAGGGCGAAGCTCCGATTTGGCTTTTTCAGTCCCAATACTGATAACGACACCTGGGCTTTGTGTATCGGCTGATACCAGTGTTTAAAGGGGACAGGAAAACGCAAGAAAATGCCAAATAAGTGTTCTAGTAGTGTAGTAGTAGTTTGTCTGCTACTCTTTTTTGCAGCTCTTTTGTAGTGATGTGTGGGTTCTTCTGAGCATTTCTCACCAGATCTCGGGCCATTTTATCTGAAATTTTTCTTGGTCTTCCAGATCTTGCCTTGACTTCAATTGTTCCATTTATTTTCCATTTTCTTACGATGTTTCTGACAATAGAAATGGGTCGTTTGAAACGTTGCAAGAGTTTTTTGTAGCCCTCTCCTTGTTGGTGGAAGTGAGTTATCTTGATTTTGACATCCTTGGACAACTGTTCAGAGGAACACATGGTTTTTAACACCAGATACAACAGCCACCACAGTCAGATACTTTAGAAGGCATGGAATTACTTCAGAATATATAGTTCAACCCTGGAATTATATTCACCTGACTCACTGAAGCCCTAACGAGTAAACCACCTGGGTCTGGGCCTGAGTAATCATCTTCTCAAAAGGTAACAAAGAATAATCCAAAAGGGATCCCAAACTTTTGCACAGGGCCCTTTTTCCTTTCTGATCATGTAAAAACTCAGAAAAACCTTGTTTTTAAATTTGCAAAAAGGTGTCATGTTTAACTTTGTAGCATTTAGTGCTCAGGTTTGCTTTCAGTCACTTGGAGATTAATTGTAACAGACATTTAAACCAGGGGTGCCCAAATTTTTGCGCCCCACTGTAAATAAACAGTTGGGTGGGCTTAGCCCTACCGTAGCTCTGCCTACATCTTCCCTCGGCACACAGTGTGCATGCTCGGCAGTTTATCTCAATTTTATCCCAACTAGATAGATGGAGAGAGAGAGAAAGAGACTTTTTTTGACTTTTAAAACTCCGTTTTTAATTCATTATCAAATCAGCACAACCCTACAAAGGTCCTCCGCAAACAACATCCATAAACAACAGAAAAACGACAAAAGAAAAAAAACAAAGGGGGAAAAAAAGGAAAAGAAAAGGGGAAAAAACACACCCATGAACAATATCAAAAATGGATGATTAGTCCTCCATCATCAACTGAACACAAAACATCCTCCAAGCACCATCGGTTCACAAATGAGTCAACATCATTAACTAATATATAATATGTGAATTCAAGCTTTAGCCTTGAGATCACCAGGAAATGCAACCACTGCACTACATCAGTCACTCCCGTATTTTCCTTACGGTGTTTCCTAGTGTTTAAAATTGCCAGTTTGGCTTGTCCAATGATAGTGATGATGAAAGTTCATCAGTTCATCCAGAGCACGTTTTGCACGAGAATATTGGGGGCAAAAAATAAACATTGATTTTTCAAAAACAACATTCAGTTTTGCAAGTGTTGCAGTCAAAAGACAAAAAAGAGCTATGAGCCACCTACAATCTAAAAAAATGTGTTTGAGAGTTTCTTCAGTCCCACAGAACAGACACCCTGCAGCAAGACTTGAGTCGATTCTGTGCAGAAACCTGCCAGTAGTAACAGTCCTGTGGAGAACCCTCCACTGCAGTTCACCTGACCTTTTCTGCAGTGGGTGGTTTATAGATCTTCCTCCACGCTGGAGCAATGTCCTTATCGCCCCCAAGAACCTCCAGCGACTTGGACCTGGGCAGAGTCTGAAGGGAGGTTGCGTGGATTACCTTTACACTCCAGCTGTATAACAGCTTCTTCTCCGCCTCTGGGAACAGTACGGACTGGGGTGAGTGCCCTTTTAAAAACTGTCCAAGGTCGGGCTCCGCAGATAGTCCCACCCAAAAAGAAGGGCATTCTGTGCCCAGAACTGTCCCGCACCCCTCAGCTAGAGCTTCTTCAATCAGCTCCAGCATGTTCAGAGGGAGACAGCCCTTCGTACGAGACAGGAACTGTTCACACAACCGAACTGACCGAACCGCCAGGGCTTCAGCCAGCTCCACCGTCGATGCCCATCGTCCACTCTCTGGGAGCAAGAGGTCCTTCAGTTTAATCCCTCCCCGCTGGGTGAAGAGTTGCAGCGAGTTTCCAGCCTGCAGAGCAGCATCTGGCAAGAATGGGTTAAAGAAGAGGCACTCCTGGAGGAGCGAATCCCGCGTTACGCCATCCTCTCGCTGCTCCACCTTCAGGAACCCCCAGGCATTCAGCACGCTTTGGTAAAACTTAGGCAGCACATCTGTGCTGAGCTTGCAGAGGTCTAACCCAAACAGCTGCCAATCACAGCCCAGGCCTCCCACCCGTCTCAGGAACAGGCAGGCCCCAGGTCTCCAGCTCAGGTCTTCAGCATGAAGCAGTCTCTGAGCAGTCTGCAACCGGAACACAGTCACCCTGCTGCTCAGATCAATCAATCCCTGCCCTCCTTCCGCCACTGGCAGGTACAGAATGGCCGGCCGCAACCAATGGTGTCCATCCCAGAAGAATGATAGGAGCACTGACTGGATGGCTCTCAACAGTCCGACCGGAGGGTCCAGGCAGACCAACCTGTGCCACAGCATGGAGGCCACCAGATTATTGATCACCAGGACTCTCCCTCTGTAGGACAGCTGCGGCAACAACCACCTCCACCGAGACAGTCTTGCCTTAACCTTGTCAAGCATTCCCTCCCAATTCCCTTTCCCTCCCAGAGAGAGAGACTCAGCGTGCCTCTTTTTGCACATCAGTTAATTTCAAAAATTAAGGTCCCTCTTCTTTCCTGCTCCTTCCTTATCTTTAGACGTCTTGTTCAACATCTTGTGATAATGCCATGAAAATCAAGAATGCAGCAGAAACAGTATATGATTGGCATAGTGGATCAGGGCAGGTAATTATTAAACAGTTATTTTATGTCAGTTGAAATGACGTATTAAACATTATCTAACGTAAAATGGTTGGTTGCAGCTTACACAACCATCTTCAAGGTACCGTGAGGACAAACCATTTATATAACTTAAATAGCCGTACAACCTATAGGATTTAACAATGTTAAACCAGAAGGTTTGTATGCTTTCTACACTCACAAGATCATCCACAAAGTCTAAACTGGTGCAGTGAAGTATAAATAATTTGGATGAGTGAAACTGTCTTTCAACTATCTTATTCCAATCCTATTTGCGTATTTTTTTTGGTCTACAACAATCACAAAATTAATGATTTGCAACGTACTGTAACACAGAAAGCATACAATTTGTGGGATCGGTAAAACAGCATTTTGGAAAATACTGCAATCTGCTGCGCACGGAGCACAAACACCACTAATCGCCTTCTGTTGCTCATGCTCTAGCCGCTATTGTGCCGGCCAGTGTATGGCGCGAGTTAAAACTATGGTCCCCGCGACATTTACTGTATAGATTGCATTGTCCACGTTACTCATAAACTCGTGTTATGCTCAGTAATGCCCAATAAATTAATGCCCCAACCCGGGGAGTTAAGAAATGTATTGAAACATTTTTTGTGTGTCAATGTAACCAAGAGTGACTGCACAAAAATAACTTAAATATTACTTTAGTCAAACTGTAACCAAACTATTGCCGACTGTCACATGCAACAAGTTATTACGTTACACATAAACTAATGTTATGTTTCAGTCGTGCCCAATAAATTCATACCCTGTAGGGACATTATAGCCAACTGTCACTAGCAACAAGTTAAGCTAGAATATGCCAAGCAGCGCAGAGGTTCATTCAGTCTACTCTTCTAGCCTGTCTTTTAATTTCTTGTAATATTTTCAGTTCCCTATCACTGTTCAGCACAGTTAGGCGGCGGTTTCTTAAAGTGCGCTTTCGTCAATCCTTCGTGTGGGCGATTGACGAACTGATTCACAGCAGCCAGAATAATTCTCCAATCCGAAACTCATTACGCCTGACCGGTTGACAAGGATAAAGCGCAGTGGCAATGGAGTCATGCAGGTAAAATACTCAGAATATCGTCTCAAATGAATCAAAATAAAACATTTTATTCTTTAAGACGGTGTCATTATCCGCTGCTGTCCAAGAATCCTTGGAAGAAGCCTTAGTTAAGATTTTTTTTTTTTTTTTTCATGAGCCATTTTGGTTTTCTGTTTGTCGCCATTCTGTTTCAATGTTTAGTCCAACCAGTAACGCCACTCACTATGTGACGCTTGTCATGGCGCCTCCCATGAATTTTTTGCCTGGACTTTATTTAGTCACCACGGCAACGCGGTGGATATTAGGAGACCAAAAATTAATCGGGACTTTAGTTTATGAACGCATCCTTCAGATGCACTGAAAATGTTCCACTGTTGCGTGTCCCCTTTAATTAATATGCTGTATGCTTCTCTGTGTGGAGGAGGCTGGATTCCTTATATTATGTGTAAGGCAACATCAGGCTTGATTTACACATTGCTTTCCCAACTTTGTAAGACAAAATGTAACAAAAGCGTAGATATAAATGTACTGAATTGGTATTTATCATAATAATGTAATCCGATACCAGACCACCTAATTCTCACCGATACCCAGTCTTGCTATTTGAGTCCATATTGGACTGATATCCAATACCAGTACTGGTACCAGTGCATCTCCTCTTCATGATCACAGGTCCAGGGGTTGATTTGCAGAATCAGGTGTGTTACTGCATGGCTGGAACAAAATCTTGCACCTGCTCTTTCTGGATAAGGTTGACACCCCCCAATTTATGTGTTATGTGCTGCTCAATAGAAGCTCAGCCACCCCCCCCCACCACCACTCATCTACAACACAGCTTTTATCCATATTCTGTTTGTCCCCCCCCCCAAACTCCTCTGTTTCTGGGAACACTAGACGCCTCCCCAACGTCTCAGAACGGCGCACTGCCCCCATCCAGTGATTGGCCTCTTGGTGCCTACACTAGCTCCTTCAGTTTGTCCGACCTGGACGTTGACGTTGACGGTGAAGGTACAGCGGCGACCCCGGATTGTCTTTTTTGACCCAACCAGTCCCTATTTGTGGCCCGCGTCCCCCCATGTCCCTGGCATTAGAAGGGCCCTGATCTCACCAATGGCGTGTGTTGCCCTCCACTTCCTCCCCGTAACCGCCATCCTACCCATGTAGCTTGTTAATGCCTGTGTGTGTGGGCATGGGTTATCTGTGTGTGTTACCGGATGTTCCAGTTCCCCATTCTGCCAACCCTGCCTTGTGGTTTTTCGGTCACGGTATGGTTGACATTGTCACCCGCTTACCCTAACAAACATGGATTAAAAAGTATTCAGCTTATTCAGGATCTGGAGTACTCCTTTGACGCGAGATTGTCCTAAATAGACCCGAATAACAGCATGTTCATTCTGGTGCCTGTACATGCATGTCATCACGGATTCTACCCTGCTGGTGTATGAGGGTTTTTTGGTTTTTTTTTTTTTTTTTTCCAGTTTCTTTTCAGCTTGAAGTATGTAGGTGTATAGAGTTCCCTGTTTCTGTCTTTGTCATGTTTTGAAAAAGACTCAGGAGTTGAATTGGGTCTGTTCCACAGATCTTGTTTTATTGATATTCACTTGGGAGACTGAGCATTCATGGCTCGCAATAATAAGTACACTACCAGTCAAAAGTTTTTGCACACCCCGATATTTTCTGTAATTGTTTATATTTTTTAAATTCTTATATTTTCTTATTTTTTATATTTTGTTTTTGTGTAATAGTCTCATATTGGTTGTATAACAGAGAGGTAGGAATACTGAAGCCCAATGTACCATGTATATAACAAAACAAATTAAGAAAAACCAGGATCAGTCATTTTGTCAGTATTTAAGCAGATCAATAACGATGGTCTAATCCAGTGCTTCTCAAACCTCTCCTGGAGGCCCACCTGTCCTGCATGTTTTTGATCTCTCCCTGCTCCAGCACAGGTGATTCAAATGATCTACTCATTATCAAGCAGCTTCAGGGGGTTCATAGCGAGCGTATCATTTCAATCACCTGTGCTGGATTCCTTGTGGATTTTTCTTATAAATGTATTATTTGTAATAAAAAGTATTGGGTTGCAGTGATTTCATTGTTGTAAACCTTCATGAAAGGGAAAGACTTGACAAGATCTTAGGGTGTGCAAAAACTTTTGACTGTTAGTGTAAGTAGTTGGATTTTTGTCCAAATTCAAGTGCCAGATTGGTATTAAAAAAAAAGTCTATTATCGTGTTCTCCAAGCAGGATGAGCTCCAAGCTGTGGTATTGAGCAGTTCTTACTCTTTGCCGACAGAGAGAGAAGGGAGATTTCAACTGGCTAGGATGGATTTAGTTGGCTTGGTGCGGATCTTTTTGTAGACCGCCAGGTTGGTGTGTTCCTCTGTCATCTGAGTGAATTGTGAAATGCGGTGGGACGAGCGCGACATCGCTTGCTACTCCGTGGTCTCCTGAATCGATAGCGGAGGTGTGCAAGAAGCCTCTGATTCGTCCCGTCGGCCCTACTGTAGGGAAGCTTAATTTATCTTGACGGCATCAAAAAAAGTCTTGTACCTTAGTAAGAGGTCATTATTTGCGTGGCAGGAAATGCTTTTCAGAAAGGAAGGGATTCATGTTGTGGCAGCCTTAAGCCAACTGCCCTGCTTTGCACCTGCTCTGATTTTGGGATGTCTTCTTGCCCTTTGAACTCTGGCTAATCCACATGTGACCCCCCTCCCCCTCCCCCCACAGGTAAACTCTCTGATCTGAAGTCCACCTGGTCCCCGGGGCCCATCTCACACACCCAGGGCTCACTGTCCCACGAACTCTGGAAGGTTCCGCAGGGGCCCCGGAACACCACGGCCCCGTCCCGGCCTCCCCCGGGCCTGACCAACACCAAGCCCTCATCCACCTGGGGCGGCAGTGCATTGGGTCTTGCGCCGGGATGGACCAGCTCCTACTCCTCGGGTACTGGGTGCTCTGATTCTGCTCGTTAATTTTACTCTTGTTTGGATTGGGGGGGCGGGGGTGGTCTGTGAGGTTTGGTGTGTGTGTGTGTGTGTGTGTGTGTGTGACAGCTGAGAGCTGAGGGTGTGGGGCCGAGCTACACCCTGCTCTGGGGTTTGCGCTTTTCTGTGTCGGCCTAACTGAAATTCTGAGGTTTACCGGAAGGCAGCGCCTTTGTGAAGAGCGAGTGCAGAGGTTGTTGGGTGGAGTGCTATTTTGCTGCGGCAGCGTGAGTTGAGCGTGGTGTTCTCCTAGGGCGTGGGCCGCAGTGTGAAAGTCGCGGTTAGAGGAGGACTGAGGTTTGAACTTCGGTTAGCCCTATTGCTCAAGATCTCTCTCTCGCCTCTCTCCCTTCTGCTGCTGGCCCTCCGTACCGTCCTTTATTTTATTTCTCGTTTCCTGTCTTTTCTCTCCATCTCCTCTGTCACTCTCTCTTTGTCTCCTCTTGTCTCCGTCCCTCTTTTTTGACTCTGTCTTGCCTCTGTCTCTCTTTTACTATCGACTGTCTTCTCTCTCTGTTCTATGGTTTTGTCTCTCTCCCTCTTCTTTCTCCCTGCGTCTTGTTTCCCTCCCTCTCTCTCTCCCTTTGTCTATCCTTTCTTTTCCCCCTTTGTCTCTCTGTCTTGTCTCCCTCCCTCACTCCGTCTCTCTATCTTGTCTCCTTCCCTTTCACTCCCTTTGTGTCTTTCTCCTTTCATCTTGTTTCCCTCCCTTCGTCTCTTTCTTTGTTCATCCTTGTCTTTCTCCCTCTCTTTTTCTGTCTTGTCTCTCTCCTCTCTCTCCCTCCCTCTCTCTGTCTCTCTCTCTCGTCTTGTCTCCTTCCCTCTCACTCCGTTTGAATGTTCTTGTGTCTCTGTATTGGTGTCTCTCTCTCTCTCTCACTCTCTCCCTCTGTCTCCTCTCTCTGTCGATCCCCTGGTCTCTCTGTCCTGCAGCAGGTACCACCTGGAGCACAGACAGTTCCTGCAGGAGCACCAGCTGGCTGGTCCTGAGGAATCTCACTCCTCAGGTAGGTGTCTAACTCCCGCCTGCAGGGATTGTGAGAGGTAATACGGGGTCGCGCTGACGTCGGAGAAGTGGCCCCAGTTGACCCGGCCCCATTTGTTTGTGTGGGTTTCAGATCGACGGGTCGACTCTCCGGACGCTGTGCATGCAGCACGGGCCCCTCATCACATTCCACCTCAACCTGACCCAGGGGAACGCCGTGGTGCGTTACAGCTCCAAGGAGGAGGCCGCCAAGGCCCAGAAGTCTCTGCACATGTACGTCTCCTCCTTAACGCTAGCAGCAGGGACCTGCTTCCCCTTTTCGCCGGCAGCCAAATGGGCAGCTTGTTTGTAAAAGTGGAGAAATGGGAACGTTGTTAGCATGATACTTGAACAGAAAGTTTTCAAACGTGAAAGATGATGCCCTGGGCAGCCATTTTGTCACCACATTGCTCTTAGTCAGTTTACCAATTAGTCGCATTTCTTTCAAAATTTGTTTGTTTTTTTTTTGTGGACTAAAGTGAAACATTCGGAACAATAGGAGTATTGTTCCAAATGTGTCACTTTACTCCGCAACACTCAATTTACTTTGTTAGTGTTGAATTTCTCTGGAATGTGCACCTTGGAATTTTGATTTCATCTTTCGTTTGACGTCATCAAGGACTCACTGTATTGACCTTTTATCGAAGCGCGTGTAGCTGTCACTGCCAAGCTCTTCCACTGTGGCCACCAGTAATGGGTGGCGTCTCTTCCCCGTTCTTCAGGTGCGTGCTGGGAAACACCACCATCCTGGCGGAGTTCGCGGGGGAGGAGGAGGTGAACCGATTCTTTGCACAAGGCCAGTCCCTGGCTCCCACCACCAGCTGGCAGCCCAACTCGGGAACCAATCAGACACGGCTGGGGGGCGCGGGGACGTCGCATGCCATGGGTCACTGGAACAGCGGTGCGGGTGGAGGGGCCGGAGGTGGTGGTAAGGCCGGCAGCGAGCTTCTGTGGGGCGGGGTGCCGCAGTACTCCAGCCTGTGGGGGCCCCCAGGGGGAGACGACGGCAGGGTCATCGGGAGCCCCACCCCAATCAACACCCTGCTCCCCGGCGACCTGCTGAGTGGGGAGTCCATGTAGGAGCGAGCGAGCGAGCCAGAGCACCGGAGAGAACAACCAGGCAGGGAGCGGCAACCGAGTGAATCATGTGACGATAATCAGATAATCAGCAACAAGGCGAAACTGTGAACCAGGACCCGGACTCTGCTCGGACGAGCTCCGCAGCTGCTTCTCTTCCTCCCCCAACCCCCCCCCCCCAATCGATTTTTTTTTTCCGTCTTTTTGACTTCTTTTTTTCTTTCTTTCTTTTTTTTTTTTAGATAACGGTTCGGTTCGAGCGTTCGGAGCCCCCTCGCCCATCATCTCTTGCGGAAGTGAAAACAAAAACTACGACTTCAACAAAGGAAAGAGAACCATGTAGTGATTATACTTTTTTCTCCTTTTTTTTTTTTTTTTTGGAATAACTGACATCCGTTGTGAAGTTTTTTTTTTTTTTTTAAGAAGTGAAATAACAAGCTGCCATTTTCACGTTTCCCTTTGGCCCACCCGCCTCACGACTCCCCCAGTACCCCATGATTTCCCCCAAAACTCGTCATTCCGAGCATGCTCCTGGTCTAGGGAATGGTTCGTGTCGGTTTTGTTTCCTTCTCAGCACTAATGCTAGCCTTAAGAGCTCTCCAGCCATCCACGTGTTCCTCACGCTCTCAACATACTGAAGAAATGAACAGAGAATTGCACAGTCACGTTTCTGAGCCAGCCATTGGAAGGAAAATGCAGTGTGAACGTTTTGCTACTGTAAGAGGCCCGCCACTATGGACCCCAGCTTCTTACTGTAGTGCGTTTCTCATTTTTTTATTATTTTATTTTATTTTTTTTGGTTTTAAGGGAGTTACACTGCTGTTTGTTTCTCATATTCAGGCTGTTTTTATATCTATCGCAACATAAGCTGAGAGAATATTATTCGAAAATGTTAATCTTGCTGAGGGTGTGTGTGTGTGTGTGTGTGTGTGTTTGTGTCTGTGTCCGTGTGTGTGTTGCGTACATACCTGTTCGTTCAGCGCTTAATTTCACATTTTTAAGTATGTTATACCACTGCTCTACAGAACTGTAAGAAACACTCGTTGAACCCTACCGCGCCGTGTTCAAGGACTACCTGCTGTTCTGATTTCCGTTGATTTACCAGAATCAAGTCCTCAGTCTCACGTGGTCCACCAGTTTCTGAAAAGGGGGGGGAAAAAAAAGAAAAACCTTCACCGTCAAGTGATGCGTTGTGCAATATTAACACCAGAGACTCTTCCGTCCAGCATTATAACTCAACAACAGAAGCTGGTTGCTGTTTTTAAGTTTTTCATTTTTGGAGTTGTTTGTACATTTTTGAGAACTCTGGAACTGCAAATGCTCCAGCCCTCCTGATTGGCCGAGCCCTCCACAACCCCCCCCCCGACTGAAACCTCCCTAAAACTGTCGTATGGATCCAGTGGATTTGGCTGCGAGGCAATGGCTGAACGGCATCGGTCTGGGACTCGCTACACGGACAGAGGCGCACAGACTCGAGCGCCGACTTCCTCAAACTCGCCCAGCAGCCGCACGCGACAACGGACTGTATCGGGGGGAACAGGAGGGCCCGAGACCTGGCACAATACCAAATAAGGGGAGAATCCATACCATGCAGTAGATTGTCAAATGGTGTTCCTCGAATTTGGTACAAACATTTGAAACGAAAAAAAAAAAAGACTTTTTAAAAGGGGTAGTAGTTTGTTATAGCACTTAAATGAGAGCACCGTGCTCAAACCGCAACACCAACTAATCCTGAGAATGGAGAAGCGACACAGTAAACTGAAAAAAAAAAAAAAAAAAAAAGCTAAGAGTCTTGAGGATTTAAAAAAAGAACATCTCCTGGAGGAAACTCCTACTTGTTGTACTGTATCTGTGTTTGAATATAAATCTTCCCCCCTCTGTTTAGTGTTCCTTTTTGGAATGGACTTGAAAAATGGTAGCAGGAAGTAAGGAAGTGGGGGAAGAGACTGAAGTCTACTATCTGGCAATTAAGCGTATGCGTGTAGGTTTTATTTTTTATTCTGTAGTTTTTTTTGTTCTTTTTTTTTGAAGTATATCAAAGTGAATATCACTGTTACTCCAATATGTTTAGCCTTTTGCCTGGAGACGTTATACATGCGATGTTACTTGGGTTCTGAGGCAGCCAGCTGTAGTGGCTCCTGCCCGCCTGTATGATAGTTTGGCCATCGAGTGCCTATCTGCTGTGGAGACCCCCCCGCCCCACGCCCCGCGTTCGCCCCAAAGCCCAGTGCCGTTCCAATCTGCAGCAGTGCTTCCCTAAAACCTGCCCCAGGGCAGCTGGAGAGTAGCCCAACCGGACCCAAAATCTGCCCAGTCAGGACTGACCAGTCAAAACTACCGCCCGGCCATTGAACCCTGGTCTCACCTTCCCATCCACCTCTTTATGCTCAAAAAATCACTTTAGCTGGAAGTTGAAACAGGCGTCTCGAGCCACCAGTGTTGATCTTGTTTTTGTTTGTTTTTTTTTGTCGTGTCTCTGCACGGTGCTCTTATGGGCAGCTGCTTACTAACCCCTTTGCTACTGGAGCGCAGAAACACTTTGGTAAGGAAGGTGCCTCTGTAAGAGCGAGCCAGTGTGCAGGGCTGTAAACGTGGAGTAATACTACAGCGCTTTGCTTTTATTGTCATTTGTGCTCATGCTTCTTGTCAAACCAGTGTTGTATTTTTTTTTTTTTTTTTTTTTTTTTTTTTTTTGGTAAATACGACCTGGTGGTACCTCGAGGTGAGATGGGATGAAGCGCGATCAGTTTGTGTGTGTGTGTGTGTGTGTGTAACCGCTGCCCCCCCCACTCATATGCTGGCCTTCTTGCCCCCGCCAAACCTGCCCCAGCACAGACGAGCCCTCCTTTACCCGGCCGACTTCACTTGGTGCTTTATTGGGGTTCTGACTAACAGGAAAGGGCTTGGGGCCCCCAAAAATACAAGCGGGTAAATCGATCCAACTCAATTATTTCTTTTCCTAAGATGTTTTTATTTAATTTTGCTAACAAAAAAAAAAAAAATAAGACCACAGAGGAAAGAAAATGAAAGAACAGACTGTGACAAGCTCTGTTCCTATGCAACGAAGAAGAGGCGTGCATGACTGATGTCTCCCCGGTGATGAAGTGCCAATCATCTCTCAGGAGGCAGAGTCCCAGTGTCCTACAGCTTCTGCTCGCTCCTCTCTCAATACTAGGGTAGACCACAAAACTGTCATACGCACTTATATATATATATATATATGTATATATACACACGCATATGTACACTCGTGCACACCTATATGAATGCACGCGTTCGTACAAATCAGGTGTCACAGGGGCGGGGAATTCACTGTTTACTACAATGTATCTATCTTACATCAGTTTGATCTCAGGGCTCAGGGTTATTAATATTTCTGTTGTTCGAAAAAGAAAAAAAAGAAAATTCTGTGGTAAATGCACCTTTCCTGTTTTTTTTTTTTTTTTTTTTTTTTTTTTGTTTTTGATGGGTTGACGTTCATGAGCATGGCGTTAGACAGCTGAGGTCCGAGGACTGTGCTGGGGGGCTGGTACTGGTGAAGCGGATGACGCTGAGCCAGGCTCTGACTGGGGGGCAGGAGGTGAGCATACAGTACTGAGGTGACTTCGTCACGCTGGTGTCGGAAGTAAAAATGCCCTTCATTTTACTCATAGACTTCTTAAAAAAATTCACATTTGAACTTCTTCATCATTTTTAAGCCTCTATCTATTTCGAGAGTTTGCATCGTATTTCCAAGTCACTACACAAACGGTTTTTCTAGACCGTTCTCGACTACAATTTACACCATAAAAATTTTTCGCAGATATGCTGAACTCCCTAATTAGTCAAAAAACTACATGTCCCATGGTCCACCTGGTTCCCAAAGCAAAAGGCAAGGCTTAAAAAAGAGATGGGCAGGTGAAGCAAATGGCTCAGTAATTAGCTGCTATTTTACTTAGTCAACCCAACCTTGGTCATTATTATATAGCTAGCTAGCACTTATTTAAACATTTAGCCAACGTTAGTTCGTATAAATTTCTGGTAGCCAGTGAACTAACTAGCCACCTGACACATGCATCACCGACCTAGCTCACAAGCTACCTTGCTAAAAAAAAATCACTACTCACTGACCTAATGCTAGTTAGGAAGTAAAATAATCGCTAAACACTGTTCTATACTGCTTTCTATGCACTAAATGTGGCTAATAGCAGCCTGGGAACAAACTTGTCAATTAATCAATTTTACCAACAGGCCACTGACGTAGCTAGCCAGCTGGATAATCACAAGTTGCTGTCTTGCTGATCTCTTGATTTTTATGCAACATGTGTGTTGGCTAACATTAGCATGCTGTGAAATAAGTTTGCTCGGTAGCAAGTTCCATGTGGTCCCTGATTAGCCAGATACAAATCACTGGTTATTCTTGCATTTAAGTTGTGGATATGTTGTTGGTGAAAATGTTCTACAAACTGGACTACAAGTCTTAATGGCACCGCATTTTTGACTATAAACTACAAATTGGATTTGCTCACTTGCATCCTCATGCCCCATATGTTATTCTTGGAGTTAACCAGCTCATAAAATGAATTCTAATTCGACTAATGCTGGAAAGTGTTCGAACTGCATTCTACTTTTCATAGGGATTTTACTTCCGACTGCTGAAGCTAAGTGTCAGTGACGTGGTCACCTTAGTACTCCATTTGGGCGGGCCAATGGGGGCGTCTTGATGAATCCCGCTTCCCCCGGAAGTCCCCCTACAGAGGGCAGGGAAGGGGGAGACTTTAGTAGCTTGCGCTGGCATTCAGAAGTCTAGATTCTATTTAAAGAGATTGTCTTTTGAAAAGTCTATTTCTTTTCCTGTCACGCATTTCCTTCAGCTCGCTTAAACTTCGGGGTCAACAAAAGTAGATTTTAGAGGTTTGCGGCATTGAAGAGACAAGGCCCAAGATGGCCACTCTCACATTCCCTTGTCCTGTGTGCCAATATAAAACACCTTTTCTTTCTCTCTATCTTTCTCTGTTTATGAAGCAATTTGCTCTGCGTGGCGTCAGCGCCATTTTGCTTGATTTTCCTCTTCTGCTACAGAGCACTTTCGTTTTCTGTTGCGAGGCACTTTGATCGACACTGTGGGTGATGGGGTAAGGGCAGTGGTCTGAGACAGACGGGTAACACCTCATCCTAATAATCGAGATAATCTTGCTTTTTTGGGAGAAGACTCCCTTTGAGGGTGGAAAAAAGAAAATAAATAAAATACACGACAAAATGTGGATTCCGTATGGTTTGGTGCACTGTAATTGGGTGATCCCGGGTACAATACTTTTTATACCAAAAAAAGAAACATTTTGAGTTTCATTTTTGAAGTTTGACAAAAAAGGAGTAAAATATCTATGATGTATGCGTTTCAGCTTCGCACTTAAAGCTGAGATGTTTCTCGGCCTTCGAGCCTTTTCTAATTCCAAAGGGCAGACATTTTGTCCTCCTAGAAGGAGCTGTCAGACCCAACATGCCTTTAGCAAAGTGCTGTATTGATCGTGTTCCTTTCCTGCCGCTCTAAGCGGGTTTTACAGAGCTGTACATTGTCACAGATGCAGATCTGTGCGTACCACTGAATCAGCAGGCTTTCCTACTCCTGGCAAGGTTAAATTGGTACTTTAAATTGGTCTTTTTTTTTTAATCAGGGTGGGGAGGGCAAGGCGATCTTGTGGACATTGCATCCTGAATGACTCAAAAAAAAATCACTGTCGCCTCGTTTCTGAAACTGCCTTGCTTTCAGTTCACCTGGCTTGTGGACCGGAATGGAATGTCCCACCAGCCAGATTTCTGAAGCGTTCCTAGTATTCTGACCTCCCAGCGCCAATCCGAGGGGGGCGCTCTCGCGCTGCTCCGGGACGAGGCGGCCTGTCGCACATCAGGCCGTTCAGGATCCCGAGATCCAGAACGTGCCCTTTAAAAAGTCTGTGTTTTCATTCAGCTGGAGTGTAACAATGTGTACGTTCCCCCGCAATCATGTATATAAGGGGGCTCAAGGTCCAGCGGGAATATGCAGAAACTTGAAGGATCAAGTTTAAAAAAAAAAAGAAGAAAAAAAGAAATTTTAAAAGTTAAAAAAAAAAAAAAAAAAAAAAACTCTTTAAGGGCCGAGGTTGATATGCACGTTTTAATTCCTTATGCATACACACGCCAGAGCAGTTGTGTGTATGTATAAACATTTTGTTTTCTGTTATCATTCAGTCCCCTCTTCTGCTCCAATCCCATTGTTACTTGTACAAAATATTACATTTCCCTGAAGTGATCATAAACATATCAAAACAAAAAACGGCAAATACAAATACTTGAATCAAGAAGCGCCAATAATGTAATGTGAACACTTTTTTGTAATTGCTGTGTCTGACTAGTAAACTTCCGAGCTTTTATGACTAAACCAGTTCAGAGTTTGAAAAACAAAGATTGGGAAAAAAAAATTCAGAATGACATTTGCTGTGTGAAAGTGTTTGCACATTGCTGCGTGTATGTGTGTATGCAGTTTGAGTTTTTAATGTCTCTCTTCCTTCAGTATGTTTTTTTTTTTTTTTTTTTTTTTTTTGCCTGTCAAAAAATGTATGATGAATACTGCTTGTTTCTAACGTTGCACTGGGTGTCAACTGGCCTCGCTCTCTACTCACCGTACAACATTTAGAGCGGGGGAAGATATGACAGTTCACGTGTAAATGTTTACTCAAGGACTTAATGGAAAAATTTTTTTGTCTGTAAAATGTTTATCAGACTACCTTATAGTGGCTTTTATTGTGGATTAATCCAAAAAGGATTATAATTGAGTATTGCACCATTTTGTTTCAGATTATAAACGTAAAAAGAAAAAAAAACAAAAAAAAACCTAAAAATTTAAAATGAAAAAAAAGGTTTCAAAGAACTGTGGCCATAGGTTAATGTAGACGGACTATAACTCCCTGCTTGAATTGTGGAGATACTGAAGGGGAGAATGTTTGGTTGAGTTTGTTACGGGACTTGTCAGAGGTGCCTACCTTATTTTTCTTTTCTTTTCTCTTTTTAAACAAGTGCACCTGTCGTTTACAAACGTTTCATTGTTCTGAAGTTCAAGGGGAAGGAATTTATTGATGGGTGTAATGGACAAAAGCAAAGGATGAATTCTCTTCCATCGGACGAAATGCAGAATGAAGATTTATGCTACTTTCAGTACTCTGGGATTGATCAGTGTTGTGTAGTATTTTTTTTTTTTCTCATCAAATGTTAATTTTATGAACATTCTAAGCCTGTATTAGTTAAATATTGAGTTATCAATTTTATTGTCATTTGTGAAATAAGTCATGATTTGTTCACTATCTTGCACACACACAAAAGTGGATTATGTCTCAGGAAAGCAGGGATTCCAGAGCACCAATTCCACACCATTTTAATGTACATTTTTATGAGAGAAAAGGATACAGAAAAAAAATGACTCCAAGCACTGAAGGTTATGGATTTAAGAAGAAAATTAACCGTTTCTAAATCCGTAGCAGTTACATATTTACCAAATGATGGACTCGAAATGAACTTATACAATAATGGAGTGCTTTATGTATAAATCTATATATTGAAATTGCTTTACATTTTAAACAAGATGATCAATGGTTTTGATTGTTAAAACAGTGAACTAGCATACAGATGCTGTATGTATTAAACTCTATGGTATTTTCTTAATGAGGTCCCTTCCTGTTCAGGAGAATTGTGCATTACTTTTTTTTTTTTTTTCTAATCATTCTCTGTCATATTCATTATTGTTGTGACAGGTGTTACATGGAGGGGGGAGAAAAAGATTATTATGAAAGATTTTCTGCAAAAATTTTGGGGGAAAAAATAAAAGCTGGTTTAAAAAGGATCATGAATCTATGCACAAGTAGGGGGTGTTATCGGGGCCTGCCTTGTGGCTTCTGTCTCCCTTGGGTTTCAGGACTCATCTTGTAGGGGTGTTTTTGTAGTGTTCGACGGCCATTTTGTCCTTTCTCTGTCCCTTCACTCCCACTAACCCCCTTCACCCCGCCAATTGAGACAAATCTTTGCATTACATCATCATGCTGTGTATTCCTAAACCAATGAGATTTTACCCCTCTGCTGAAGCACTGTGGGTTTCCTGAAAGCCCATGACTTTCAGGGGTGTCGGTGTTCTTCTTCTTTTGTTTTGGTCAAGGAGTTTGGTGGGGCGGACATAAGTATGTGCCCCCCCACACCCCCCTTTAGTTTCTATGTATTAGGGAAAAAATGTCTGTAATGAGTTTAAAATTTAAAAAAAAAAAAAAAAAAAAAAAAGTAAGTGGCTTTTTTTTGTTTGTTTTTGTTCCTTCTCATAGAATGTGATCGTTAATGACATGCACCGAAAAAAAATGTTTCATGGAAAATGGAGCTTCTTTCAAACTATTAATAAATTACAGTTCTTTTTTTCTTGGCTGTGGAAGATGATTGTCATTTCTTGGTTTCTGTTGATTAGTGTTGCCTTGTTCAGCTTTCTGCTAAATTCTCAAATTCTGTACTTTTCTGCTTTTCACGAATTTCCCCGTTTTTTTTCTTATGGGATTCCTGTTTTGCTTATAGACATGATTCTTTCCAAATCAAATTGTGAACAAAACCCTTGTCTCAGCTCCAGGAATGATTTTTTTTTTCCAATGAATGGAAATTTCCTTAGCATTATCATTGCGATAATGTTGGAATTATTATTCTTCAAAGTAAATCCACAAAAACATTTTTGTAATAATTTATTTTGATGGTCCCCTGAGCAAAAGTTGATCACCGCCAAATTCTTCAAACAAGTTCCACCTCACCATCAACATACATTGCCCAATTCTTGGAGATAAGGCATGGAAATACATTTCCTTGCATTGAAAAATCAGTTTAAAAAGAATTAGATCTTCACAGTCTGTTAGCTTCCAAAGAAAGGGTATATTTTCAACACATTTGATGCTTTTTAAAGCATTCAACAATAATGAACCAAAGAATGGAAAACCAATATTTTTTTCTCAATATCTATTTGGGCACTTGACTCAAAAAAAAAACCTAAATAGTTCCAATATTCTTTATACATGAGGCACACCTCTTTTTATTGCCAGAATTTCCTTTGTTGTGTTTTCACGTATGTTAAATGAAATTCTTCGCTTAATATGAGTGAAAAAGTTTTTTTTTTTTTTTTTTTTTTCAAAAGCTTGTAGGTTTCCTTACCCAAGGACTAAAAATAATAGTGAAACTACAGGCACTCGTAGAGTGCAAACCTCCGCCAAGGCAGCACAATCCAAATGTGCATGAGTGGGAGCAAAGTTGAGTTATCGCGTGTGATAGGATTTCAAGATGGCTGCCGTGGCACCCATATTGTTTCACTGATCGCGGTAAAAATCAATAGGGTCCATCCTTGATGTAATAGCAATCCACCCACAAAATTTCAGACACATCCGTGCATTACTTTTTGAGTTATGTCGTTCACAAACAGACAAACAGACAAACGGGCGAAAACACAACCTCCGCCCCAACTTCGTTGGCGGAGGTAATAATTTTAATACTCATTCTTTAGGAGGCACACCTCTTTGTTTAGTCAGAATGTGCTTTCTGGCATTTTAATAATTTATGAAAATTAATAGTGTAATGAAAAAAGCAATGTTATTTTTACAATAGGTACCAGACCAGCTAACCCAGGGACTCAAAAATAATAATAATTGTAATACTACATTGTAATGGTCACTTTAAATGAGGCAATAGTTATATGCCTTTTGGCTTTTAAGAAATATTTCATGAAAATGAGTAGATCAATATGAATGGAAAAAGTGTTTTTTTTTATCAATAGCGACCAAGCCAACTCACTCAGGGACTGAAACTGAAATATAGATAATGCCAATATAAATTCTACTTTATTGTCAGAATACAATTTCTAGCATTCTAATAAATATGCAATAAAAAAATACTAATTTGGCCGGGTTGGCTCACTCTGTTAAGGCGCCGCGTTGCGGACCAGTAGAGACCACCACGACGCCGGTTTGATCCCCGGTCGTACCAGCCGGCAGTGGTCGGCAGCTTTTTCAGAGCAGCATACAATTGGCTTTGCCCTGCAGGAAAACAAATTGGGAAGGTACTGCCGGGTCGGGATATTCAAAATAGTTGCTTTGTTCCTTGCTCAGGCGCCTCCTTTTGGCCAGCTGGTCGCTCGTCAGTAAAATTCTTAGGTTGCTTATGTTGGGGTGTCCTCCGCCCTTGTTCTGAGCTTGCAAAGTTTCGAGCTATAAGTGTAAAGAAGCAGTGGCTGACAGGAGCGTGCTTCGGAGGAGAGCCACAAATTGTCTTCGCTCTCCCGAGATGGCAGCATGGGGTCACATACGCGCAAGCTTGTACATAGTTCTCTAATCGGGTGATTCCAGATTCAGGTGGGATTGGAGATGCCAAATTTATTTTTAAAAATTTCTGTCATTTTAGGTAATATTTAATGGTATTATACCAGGCCACCTCACACAGGGACTCAATCCAAATCCTTAATATTTGAAATATTTATTCCTAATTAGACACGTTTCTGTTTGTCAAAATATGCTTTTTGGCAGTTCGGTAAATATTAAATGAAAATTAGTAGATGGATATGAATGTTAAAACGGTATTTTTTCACTATAGCTATGACACCATTTGACTCAGGAACTCGAACCAAAACTGAAATAATTCTAATATTCACTCTACTTGAGGCAGATCTCTTTTTATTGGTAGAATCTGCTTTTTGGCATTTTAATAAATATTTATTAATTAAAATAATAGGATAATTAGTTTAATATGTGGGGAAAATATTTTTCAATAACTATATGACATGACAAAGTTTCTCCAAACAAAACCTGCATAATTATAATTTTCATTCCTCATGAGGTACACCTCTTCATATCATCATAATGTGCTTTCTGACATTATAATACATACTGAACAAAAATTGATTAATATCAATGAAGTTTTTTTTTTTTCTCAGTAATTGCCAATCCACCTTACCAGGCACACAAACCAAAAGGTACACAATTCTAATATTAATTCTACTTGAAGCAGACCTTTTTAATTGTCATAATAAGCTTTCTAGCATTTTAATAAATATTTGATGGGAATTATTAGTTTAATATATGAAAAAAATATTTTTTCAATAACTACCAAACCGCATGACCCAAGTCATTCAAATTTTCATTCTACATGAGACGCACCTTTTCATATTGTCAAAATGATCTTTCTGACATTTAAATACATATTAAATGAAAATTAATTGATAACTTTGAGTGGGGGAAAAAAAGTTTTTTCAATAGCTACCAGGTGACCTAACCCAGGGACTCGAAAACCCAAAACATTGTAATATTCATTTTAAATGAGGAACAACTCTTCTTATTCTCAGAATATACTTTCTGGCATTTAAATAAATATTTCATTAAAATAAATAGATTAATATGAATGAAGTTTTTTTTTCATAAGCTACCTGGCCAGTGGACCTAGAGACTCATATTCATTCTACATGAGGCAAACTTAAAGGGCATATCCTGGACCAAATTCATCTTTTTTAGTCAAAAAGATTGTGCCTTTATAAACCAAATCCTAAGGGTTATTTTGCCAAGGGTGGTCCATGTTAGAACAATTTTTGAAAATTACCAGAAGCGTCTGGAAAAATCCCCAGGGAGTCCTTAGCCATATTGATCCAGATTCGTGACGTCACCTGCGGTTCCCCCATATCCAGGGCGCTGAGAGTCCCAGTGCCTGCATGGATCAGTGCACGGTCACCGACATTTACCGATTGTAGCTAAACAAAAGTGTATGATATGGAATTGCCGTCTGGCCAAATACTTGAAATAACGCCCAAAATTGTAAAAATAAAAACCATAAACAATAACGCAACCTCTGAGTATAAACACTATCAACAGAATGACCAGCGCTGCCTATGGGCTGCGGGAACCGCACGTGATGTCAGAAAAAGTCATTTTCCCCGTGAGATTCAAATCGCAAGCTTTTTTCGTGTCAGACGAATGCTGCCTAAAATACTGATATTAAACCAGGTATATCTGACATTGACCGATGTGTTATATTGGTTAAAATGCGTAAAGTGACTAAAAAAATCCTATATAGTATCTCAAAATTGGGTGAATTTTACGTTTTATATCAGCCAGGCCATGCCCTTTAATGAAACTTAAAAGATTAATATGAATGGAAAAACATTTTTTCCCCTAGCTACCAGGCCACTTGACCAAGCGACTTAAAACCTACATTATATTAATATTCAGTGTATATTAGGTTACCTTACCCAAGGGCTCACAACAAAAAGTTTAACTATTTCAATTTTCATTGTAAAAGAGGCACACCTCATTTTCACCTTTCTGGCATTGGAATAAATAATTTATGGAACTTAATAGTTAATATGAAATTGAAAAACATTTTATTTCAATAGCTACCAGGCCATATGAATAAGTGACTCTAAACAAAACCTACATAATTCTAATCTGCATTTTTCATGAGGGACACCTCTTTATATCATCACAATGTGCTTTCTGGCATTTAAATGCTTCATAAATAAAAAGTAATATATTAATGAAATGGAAAAAATATTTTTTTCAATAGCTACCAGGCCACAAAAACAAGGGACTCAAACCAAAACTAAAAAAATTGAAATATCCCTATTAAATGAAGAATACCTCTTATTCTCCGTCTATATATGAAAAGTAATAAGTAATTCAGTAATTAAGTAAATAAGTAATTAATGAAAAAATGTATTTTTTTTAATAGCTACCAGGCCACCTTATCCAGGAACTCAAAATCTAAATTATTCTGCATAAATAATTATTAATTCTAAATTAGACATCCCTGGGAATATGCTTCTTGGCATTTTAATAAATATTTAAGGAAAATTGGTAGATTATATAAATTGAAAATAATATTTTTTTCCAAATAGCTACCAGGCCACTTTAGCCAGGAACACAAAACAATACCTAAACAAGTGGTGCCAGGCACAACAAACCCCGCCCCTCGCACATACTTTCACCTACTTGTACGATTCAATAGGGATCTATTCTGGGTCAGTGGCAATCCCTATACCAAATTTGGGGTGAATCTGGCCATTAGTTTTGCCGCTGGAGTGTTAACAAACACAGAAACAAACCGAACCAAAACAATACCCCTTGCCCTCACCCTTCGGGTGTGACGGGGTAATAATTCTAATATTCATTCCCAATGCAATGAACCCTTCAACTGTCAGAATTTGCATTGTGGCATTTGGATAAATTAAATAAAATTATTAATATTAAATGTAAAAACTATATTGCTTTGAGTCCACTTCACTAATGAACTCAAAGCAAGAAGCATAGTTCTAATATTCATTCTTAACGAGGCACACCTCTTTATCATAATACGCTTTCTGGCATTCTAATAATTATTTCCTGAAAATTGGAGTATTTTTTTTCTATAGCAATGCAGGCCACCTTACTCAGAGACTCAAAACAAAACCTAAATAATTCTAACATTCAAGATTAAACCTGGGTCTTCAGAAGTGCCAACCAAATGCTAACATTCAGCACCTGCAATTAAGCTCAGTTCATGACAAAGCGTTTTCAGTGTGAAATGCATGCTTTAAAAAAGTCTCATACTGTAGCTGTAATGCTGTATTAATAAGCTAACTTTAGTTAAGTTTTTGGGAACTCAAATCAAGAACTAACCTGTACCTGCAGTCTTTCCCTCCTATACATACCCATTATTTTCGTCACTCCAATACTTACCATACTAATGCTAATTCAAGGGTATATGGAATTATGTGGTCATACTCATGATTTTTATGTTTCAAGATGGATATAAAAAATGAACATCAGAAAAAATACAAACATTTTATTTGATTTGATAAAAGAATTCCATTAAAAATAGGTGAAAGTTTGGGCCCATGACTAAAGTAATGCTAACTCATTCAAAATAAGAACTCGCCCTTGCACTCATTCTTTCCCTAACTCATAACCTTATCCTTTGTACAGAATGCTGTGAGGATCCAAGTAGTTTTCTTGCATGCCTGCACATGTTTTTCCTAGCATGTATTTTACAAAGCATCTTTAAGTAAGTTCTTCAAGCAAAGCATTTTGGAAAAGTTTGCGACAGTATGTTTGACCAAGAATCAATGGCTTTAATGCCTGCTTTTTGAATGGCTATTCATGATTCATAATATCAACACAACCCTGCAACACCAGTAGATCCCTGGGATAATTTCTGCCGTTATCTTGGATGCGAGGATAACAGAGGCCAGGTACCCAGCACAAGCCACGGTATGAAACCCGTTGCTTTTCCGCAATCCTTTCCCTAAACTTTCTAAAATCTGGACCAAGAATCTTAGCTTGCTATCTGGGAGCAGGTCAAGTTCAGCAGGCCTGCCTGGTTGGTGACTGGGTTGTCTGTTTTATGGCCCGAGAGAGGAGTTAACACTGAGGGCGGCTGCTCTGTTGGGGCATTAGTGAAGCAGAGATGGACCATTCGCTCGTGCTCATTGGTTGTCCACTCATGTGGTGGTACTGGTTCCCCAAATAAGTCATTATTCCCCGGGGTTTGCGTAGTGGTTCTCCTGCCGCCGTTTCATTGGCGGGTTGGTGTACACTGCGGTATCTCCCTCTTCCTGGCCTGAAGAATCCAGGTGACAGTGTGGGCCTTTTCCGTTAGATGGCTGCCTGCCAATCATTTCCTCATATATAGGAACTAGGGTGTGTGGTTTGTTCCGCCCGCATGGTTTACCCTGAAACCGAGAATGGACATAAGTTAATGACATGATAAGATCAGTATTATTTTCTTTTTTCTTCCTTCGCAAAAAAAGAGTGAGAGACTCATTGTATGGAGATTTACAATTTGTAAAAGCTCGCGAGAATTTTTTCACCTTGCCAAATCAAAGCCAAAATGCTGTCTACAAACCTTTACCCCAGGAGGATTCACACCTTTAAGGGATCAATTTGTGTAGAATTCAAAATGGAAGAGGGGTGAGTGTACTACAACTGCAGTCTAAAAATGTTTCATTTATACGGTTGACAGATTGCCTGTTGTACAGGACAGATTGCTGCTCACAAGATTCGTGACTCACACATCTGGTCATTAACATTTGCTGGTTGTACTCACACAATGCGATGCTACCAGGCCAAGGATAATGAGAAGGAGTAGACCAACAGCTGCAGAGATGGCATACAGCACAGGGGGGTAGTCGGGACAACTACACTGGAGATCTGTGACATCAGAAAACACCAACCAATGAGGGACAGCCTTCGCTGCAGCAGGAGAGGGTGTCTGAACTGCTTGAAGGTCACAGAGTTTCACCGTTGTTTAAAATTTTTGACTGTTTATTAATCCTCTCAATCATCTGAATAGCTCCAGATTAGACGGCTCAGTGCAGTCCGTACGTATTTGGAAAGGTGCATTTAGAAAAATGGCTGCCATTCCTCAGCGAGTCACATAATATGGATGTAAAAAACGGTGGTGGGCGGTGGACAGAGAACAAGGAGAGCGATAAACATGTCTTTTAACTGCTTATTAGTCTTGATCTGTTTTCAGTCAACTTCCCTGGTAAAAGACACTTAAACTCTCCCCCCTCAGGTGTAGCTAATTGTCTTCGTTAAGACGAGAAATCAAACGCATCAGTTAAACGCAAAAAAGAGCGCATTTCAATCTTTTTCAATTAAACAATCATTACGCACAGGTTTGACGACTTGCTTAGGATGCGACAAAATTTAACACAGAAAATCCACAGTGGTTTTTTTGTGAAGAGTTGCCTATTAAGGCATGTAAATTAAACATTTTATAGAATTTATTATTCACTTGCCTAAACATTTCATTATAAGGGAAACTTACATGTTGACCAAGAACAATGATTGAAATCGCGTCACTAATCTCATCCGTTTCAAGGGATGTTTTCCGCCCCCTCGGTTTTCCGTCCACCGCCCGCCACTGGTAAAAAATGAACAAAAATGAAAGCTGACCGCCAAATCTTAACTTTTATTGAATTCTTTATTTCTTTACTCAAATGCACTGGAGTACAGAAACAAAAAAGCTAAGATTTTCCCAATACTTTATGAACCACATTGAATTACTCATTAGTCTCCAGCAATTTCCCTTAAATTAAGTTGTGGACTGAAAATGAATAATTCAGCCAAGTCCAAAATCGGTTATGCACGTCACTTGTGTTGCATATAGACTAATTGGGACAGTACACATTCATATTCCATACATCTAATATTTACGGTCAAATTGAGAAATTTCCTCAATTCTGGAATTTTCTGGAACACTGGCCTAAGATGCCTGCTTGGGTATGTCTCCAGCTGAATTTCAGCCTTGTTCAGGAGAAGTGAAGCGCATTTATGACCTGATGAGTACCTGAGGGACCATCGTATATAAACAGAAGAGCATGGACTGCTTATGTGCTGATGGGAAGCCTCTCTACAAAAGTAGGTCTATTGCACTTAACAAATTCACTGAATTACAATCACATTGGCTACCAAGTAATGTGTTTTTTTTCTGTGCCACTAGAAACACCAGCACAATGAAGCTAACTGAAAGGAAATAAGGCAATTAAAGATAAGAATTTTTACGACCCACTACTTGCGACTCGCGGCGAGGAGGTGAGTTTCACACTTGCACTGAGTAACTGGAAGCTACCAAACCAACATCCTTCCTGTTTCTGCAGCCAGACAGTTTTTTTTTCTTTGCCTTTTTCTCTACAATGTTAGTCAAAGCCAACAGAAGTTAATATCGTCCGCAATTTTGTTGCTTTGCTCCCATTTTTAAGGGGAAAAGTGTTTTTCGCATGAGAGGAGCACTTCTCACGGAAATCTGACCTTTTGCACTTGCTCCAGGCCTGGACTGGCCATCTGGCCAACGCAGATTTTTGGCCGTGGCGATCGTAATTTAAACAAAACGGTATATTATAAATCATTTTTAACGACCGCGCCGGTATTTAAAACACGAAAAGCAGCCCATTGGTCCCTTTTCTTGGAGGACATTGGGCTAGCCCAATGAAATCCCTCAGCCCTTCCTCCTCGGCCCACCCCTCTTCCCTCGGCCGCAGCCGCCACTCACTCCTTGGCTGTATTCGAATCCCTGTTCTTGACTGTTCCCGAACAGCTCGGGAACGAGCCGGAATTCGAATATGCCGGAGCAGTCGGGAATGGTAACCATGGGTCTGCAATCATATGTGTGGACCCACGCTCTTGAATGTTTGGTAGAGGTACCGAGGTTGTCAGGGGCAACACGGTCCTCACAAATAGTCTATTCAAGATCAGGAAGCAAAGAATTGTGAGCATTTAAGTGACTTTTTCAATCCGGAATTGGATCAATGTCAAGGCCTAATGGATCAGTGAATAGATGAAATCGTTCCGAAATCTACGGCCGACTTCGGGCGACCTACACGAGTAACCTGTGTTATACCTGTGTTACGCGTGTTTCGCTTGAATTTCCCAGATCACAACCTCACGTGACCAAAATTGTTCTAGAACAGTAGGGTCAGAGTTCACGATCATAATCCCCACATCACCCAGGGTTTCTCGAGTAGTGACGTCACGCGGCCTTGGCGTTACTCGTGTCCGTGATCCTCCCATTCAGGCGCAGAGCTATGAAAACATGCACGTGCAGGGGCCATTCTGGTTCACAATCTACTACTCGAGTAACGTGACTTGGTCACCCGAAGTCAGCATACAAATTATGTAAAATAGACCACACGAGGGATAAAATCAGCTTACATTTCATCAGTTTCGCCAGTGGCCGCCATGTTTGTTCCCCATTGTTCTTGACCACACCACCTCCCTTGGTGGTGTGGTCAAGAACGCATTCGCGAACACGTTCTCAGGTATTCGATTCGCGTCGAACAGTGTTCTCTGTTCGAGAACAGGGATTCGAATACAGCCCTTGAGTTCGACTGGAGTTAAGAGCGGAGTGTTCGCAAAGTTGACTAGGCTGGCTAGACCCACTTCCTGGCCATCAAAATGGAAAAACCACTGTAGCGCAAGGGGGGTGCTGAAAAACTTCAGGAGAAAAGGCTCAAAAACCTGCAGGTGGATGCAGCAAAATATGCAAAAATATCTAATAAGTTTGCTATAAGATCGACTGCAGCTTCGACATCAAGTGCAGAGGTCACTGTCGGACTCGCACCCAATATAAATGTGCAAAAACAGTGTAGCTCAGAGGAAGGAGAGGTGGTGGCTATTCAGGTGGATTCGGAGGAGGAGGTACAGAGTAGCTACTGCCAGCCCGGTAAGGAGTAATGTCTGCAGAATGATGAGGGCCTTTCATGTAGGGAGGGAGGGCCGTTGTGTGGGTTTATATTGCACAATAGTCACTGAGGCGAGAAAACACAAATTCTACCATGGATTCAGCGAATCCCGTATTTTGATTTGTTAATACTAGGTATCAATCCTATGGTAGACTACCTGGCGCTTCGTGACCTGCTAACATTCGATTATAGGGCCGTTTCATTGTGCATTAATCTCACTGTCACGAAAGGCAAACGCCTTTTACTTTAGTGTGAGATAATATCACTTTTATTAGGGTTTTTGTTTGCACAAATATAGTGAAACGACCTAACAAAATGAAATGTAACTAACAAAGTTGGCAAAATGCTTTCTGACTAGCAAGCGAGCTATCGTTAGTTTGCCAGCTTTGCTCTCTAGTTTGCTAGCCTGGCCTACTTAGCTAACAGCTATTTGGTGCATGCAATGCAAAAGAAAACCAGCAAATGGCCATTATTTTGCAAATTTGGCTCGAGTTGAACTGCAAGCATTTAGCTTGATAGCAGGCATTAATATGAATCAAATGTAAAGTTTGCGAGCTAATGTTGACTAAAACAAACCAGCTCGCATACTTTGCACACAAGCTAGTTTGCCTACTTAGCTAGCTATTTTCGATGCATATAAACCAATGAAATAGTGAATCATAATTACTTCGCTACTTAACTAGTGTTAAATTAGGCAGTCATCAGCGAATAGCACCCTTTTGCCAGTTATTTTAACTGTAATTTTACAATAAGTTTACCACAGAGTTCAGTGCATGTTCAGTGTAAACCACGGTTAAATGCGCGCAGGACTCCACTTACAGTTAAAATGACAAGGAGACAATGCGTTAGTTTAACGGTTAAATTAAGTCAGTTTATAACAATGTAGGAAACCCGAACTTGATGTTGTTGCTCTGTTGCGACTGCGTATGTGCATGGTGTAAACCAGCTTGCCCGGTATACACGAGTGCTTTTGAATGGAAATGCATTGTGACGGGACTGGACATTATGTCCAGTGTAAGCGAAAATCTGTTATATTAATCCAGCATATTCGATGTTTATTTAATCGAAAAACATTACAGAAAAATCGGGACTTCAGCTGTTGTCCGGTATGAGTGAGTTTCCGTTTTATACGAGGACGGTTTAGGCGAGTTCTACCATATTTTCCATTGAACGTCTGCCCTGACATACATACACACGATGGCGGCCGAGTGCTCCCACAGAAATGAGGCCGATGTCCGCTCTAGTTTTTTTTAATATCTCTGTGATCAATCCTACGATCGAATACCTCGTGGCCGAAAAAATCTGTCGGTTTATCTCCTAATTAACTATCCACAACAGATCAACAAGTGATCGGCTTCATAACATCCCCAACTTTCATCCAATGAGAACAGAAGTCAGTCATGAATGGTCGAAATTGTTGTCAATCAAACTGATGCAGTACAACAAGCAAACCTATCCGATTTCTTTGCACAGGCAGGCAGGTACACACACAGAGCCACGCAGTCAGAAAGAAAACAAATAGCCTGGAATGTTGTTTCAGACTGGAAATGGAATAGAAATGATGATAGCCTGTGGAATAAAAAATGTTTTGGGATGTGTGTGTATCTAAACCAGATAGTACCAAGGGGAATTGTAAAAGCATGCATGGAGAGAAGGCAGGCAAACTGCTTGCATACCACGCCTGTACTGCTAGTGCCGCTAGACTGATCTCCAGATTAAAATCACCTACAGGAGAAATAAAAACTGACCCCACTGAGATTTGTACAGTTTTTTCCAACTTTTATTTCGCGCTCTATTCTTCTGAATCTTCAGCGCAGGACTGGGATGGCTATAACCCCTTAGATGCTCTTACATTTCCTCAAGTTAACCTAAACAGCTCAACAATTTGGGTGCACCACTGACTGCAGCGGAGATAACAGAAGCCATTAAGTCTACAACCCGGCAAGTCTCCTAGCCCCAACAGCTATACAACAGTTTTATAAAACCTTTGTTGACCTGCTTACCCCAATCTTAGTTAGAGTTTTCAATGATGCCTTTGAGAGAGGCCAACTCCCGCCCACCCTGACAGAAGCTTCAATTTCCCTCTTATTAAAGAAAGACAAAGATCCTTTATTATGTGGTGGTTACAGACCACTATCTCTGTTAAATGTAGATTTTAAAATAATGGCCAATGTTCTTTCCAGGCGCCTCCAAAGGGTAATACCGGATTTAATTCACCTAGATCAAACCGGCTTCATCCCTGGTAGATATTCCTTCTCCAATATCAGGCGGTTATTTAATATTATTTACACTCCTACTTTTGATTCCCCTGAATTCGTTCTTTCCTTGGACGCACATTTCATGACTGGCACGAGAAGGGTCTAAAGTCCATCAGTAATATATATATTGATGGAACTTTTCTCCAATTTTCCGATCTAGCTGTTAAATTTAATCTTCCAGTCTCCCATCGGTTCCGATACTTTCAGATTAGGCACTTTATTCAAAATGAAGAATGAAGAATCTGAAGCGTTTGATGATTGATTAATTGAGCAGAAACAATCCCCCCCCCTCCCCCCATCAAGTGTGCGTGTGTGTGTATGCAACATACATGTTTGGGGACCTGTGTTCTCCTAGCTCTGACGTATTGAATGTACAATGATAATACTGTGGTCCCCCCCCCCTTTTTTTTTTCTGATGCTGTTTGTTTGTTGTTTGTTTTAGATCCCTGTGGGTTTGGGGGTTTTTTTCATCATTGTATATTCACCTTACAGCTATTAATTTGTATCATTTTATTTTCTTGGGAAAGAAAAAAAAAAGATTTCACATACGAACCTGTCCCACTTCACCTGTGAAAGCTTAATAAAAAAAAAGAAAAAGCGTTCATAATGCTCAATGTAGGAAATTATTAAAGGACTCAATTTCCTTCAGTCAGACTAAAAAGTATGCAGTATGTTAATAAACCTACAAGAGAGAAGGCAATTTTAGACTTAGTGCTCTGTAATGACCCAGATAGAATTAGCAATGGTGAGGTACTGGAGCCACTTGGGACACGTGATCACTCCACTGTTAATTTTGATGTTACATGGGAAATTAAAAAGGTGTCTTCAGAAACAAAAATTTTCAATTTTAGGCGAGCAAACTTTGACAGGATGCGCTCATATCTAAGTGAAATAAAATGGGAGACACTCCTGGACTGTGAGTCTGTAAATGAGATGTGGGAAAGATTTAAGGGGGTTTTACTTGATTCACAATGCAAATTCATTCAAAAGGTGTCCAAAAGTAAGCTGAAAAAGCAGAATCCTCAGTGGATGACCACAAGTATTCGTAGGATTTTGAGGGAAAAGAGGAATCTTAATAAGATGTACATAAAGGATAACAATGAGAACACTAAGGCTGAATACTGTAAAATGCGGGCTGTGGTCAAAAAAGAGCTGAGGAATGCTCGAAGACTAAATGAAAGGCAAATTGCTGAGGGGGCAAAAACTAACCCTAAGTGCTTCTTTCAGTACTGTAGCAGAAAAAGGAAAGTCAAAGAGCAGGTTAAGTGCATAAAGAATAAAAATGGATCGTTGCTATATGATAACAAGGATTTTGCGGATACCTTAAACAGTTACTTTGTCGAGAATTTTACCTCAGAGTGGGTCTTTATTCGGCCAGAGGGCATGACAAATGCTCAAGATTATTTAGCGGAAATTGAGGTTAGGGATAACGAAATATTAGACAAGTTGCATAAACTAAAGGCAAATAAGGCGGCGGGTCCTGATGGCTTATATCCTAGAGTGCTCAGGGAAGTTAGCGAGATCATCTTTAAGCCACTATCTGCCATCTTCAGACGGTCTTTAGAAACTGAAGAAATACCAATTGATTGGAAACAGGGCAACATAATACCAATATATAAGAAAGGGGACCGTACTGAGCCGGGAAATTACAGGCCAGTCAGTTTAACTTGCATTGCGTGCAAAATATCGGAATCTATCATAAAAGATGAGCTGGACTTATTTCTTGAACGTTACAATATCTTGAGGGATAGCCAACATGGCTTCCGTAAGGGAAGGTCATGCCTGAGAAACCATCTAGAATTTTTTGAAGAGGCCACCAAGACTTATGACCAGAGCAGGGCTTATGACATCATATACTTGGATTTTCAGAAAGCATTTGAAACAGTACCGCATAAGAGACTAATTTTTAAAATGAGCTCCATTGGAGTTACAGAAGGTATTCTGAAGTGGATTCAAAACTGGTTACAGGACAGAGCACAAAGAGTGGTGGTCAGTGGTATCTCATCTGAGCTAGGTATGGTGGGGAGTGGCGTCCCCCAGGGATCGGTGTTGGGACCCCTGCTGTTCCTCGTCTACATTAATGACCTTGATAGGAATATTGAGAGCAGATTAGTTAAATTTGCAGATGATACTAAATTGGGAGGTTTGGCAAATAGTTTAGAGTCCACTAAAGTGATTCAGGATGATTTGGATAGAATCCAGAATTGGGCAGAAATGTGGCAAATGAAATTTAATGTAGCGAAATGTAAAGTTGTACATGTAGGTAATAAAAACATTAGACGGGATTACTTCATGGGAGGTTTAAAACTGGAAAGTGCTCCACATGAGAAAGATCTGGGAGTGATTGTTGACCAAACCCTCACAGGCTCTAGCCATTGTGCCATAGCAGTTAAAAAAGCCAATTGGATGCTGGGATACATTGCCAAAAGTATTGAGTACAAATCCAAGGAGGTGATGCTTCTTTTGTACAACACATTCGTCAGACCACATCTGGAGTATTGTGTACAGTTCTGGGGACCATACTTTAAGAAAGATATAGAGGCTCTAGAGAAAGTTCAGAGAAGAGCCACTAAGCTAATTCCGGGTATAAAAGATGAAAGCTATGAGAAGAGGCTGAAGATCCTTAATCTCTTTAGTCTTAGGAAAAGGAGACTAAGGGGTGATTTGATTGAGGTCTTTAAATATGTTAAAGGGATTAACAAAGTGAATTATGTAGGATTCCTTCAACCAAGTGTTGTTAGTAGAACTCAGGGTCACAAATGGAAGTTGACCAAAGGTAAATTTAGCACTGATATTCGGAAATATTTCTTCACCCAAAGAGTAATTTTGATGTGGAATAGCCTGCCTGACCATATTGTTGAGGCAGAGACCTTGGGGGTTTTCAAGAGCAGCCTTGACTTAAAGCTAGATACCATTGAGTCATTGAGTATCTGAAGGGATATATTCACAATAGTATAAAGAAACTGGCGAGCCTAGTTGGGCTGAATGGCCTGTTCTCGCCATTCATGTTATGTTATGTTATTTTATGTTATGTTAAAAACATTCATTCTAATAAATGATTAAAATTATTAACACACTTTTAAGCTAGACACTGGCCAAGATTTAGGCCTATCAATATATTCTCTCTCTCCCTCTCACTCTGTTTTTCACACTTAAAGGTCCCACTTTGAGGAGCTCTTTGTTTTACATGGATGTATGGTCTCTTTATTTTACATGGATGTATGGTCTTCCTGACTTACTGTAGGCCTATGTGTCTTATTTGTACTTGTATATATTTCATTAAAAACTGAAAAGACATCTCTAGCAGAGTTTCTTTGACAAGTACTTTCACCTGAAGATGGGCATTGTGTACCCTGTGGTGATCTCTCCCTACATGAAAGTCTCTCTGTGAGTAGTGAAAGAGTATATTGATTTTTTTTGCATGGTTACTCTCTTCCATGTAGGCTACTGAGCTTTATTTTAATTTTTGAAACAGCGCAATGTGCGTGTGTATCGTATGAATAATCATCGTGGGCCGCCATGGCCAAAAAATGCCAGGGCCATTTTTTGGTCCCAGTCCAGCCCTGACTTGCTCTGTTGCTCATAGATTGGGATTGCAGAGAATTTGATTGTGCTCCCAAGCTTGGGTTTCTATCTGAAAAACTTACTTTATTGGTAGGGAAGAAAAAACCATTTCTTCCATAACCAATGAATACGTTTGAACAAAATGTGGTAATTATATCCCTGAAATACGAGTTTCGGGGATATCATGGTTTCGCCCCACCCACCGCCACGTCCGCAGATATTAGCCATTAGCACGATAACTCACAAAATACTTTACATTGGCTTCTCATTTTTTGCATATGGGTAGATATGGTACAGAGGATGAACTGATTAGATTTTGGGCAAGTATGCACTCCTAGGTTTGCCACCAGGTAGCGCTATATATTGAAAAAAACAGTTTTTAACCATATCTCTGGAACAATTACACAGACCTCAAATTTGCCTCATATTGTAGGTCTAGTAAAGGGGAATCTAATAAAGGGGGCTTCGAGGATTGGGGAATTTCGGGGATATAGGCTACCCCTTGCTGTCGGCCGCTGACAGCGTAGGCCTAGTTTTAAAGTACGTACTTGCAAGTTAACTTTTGCATCTGCATATGGATATTTCCGTATTATGCAAAATGACTCCTCTGCCCAAATACGGACTTTTTCATGTTTTTTGATTGCCTTGGAGTCCTCAGTCTTATTCAGAAAGGGCCGGTGTGGGTGCAGGCTTTCATTCCAAATAAGCCAGGGGTGGCCAACCCTGGTCCTGGAGAGCCGCAGTGTCTGCTGATTTTCGGCGTTACTCAGCACTCGATTGATGGATTAAAGTAGTTGATTACTCGCTTTACTGATCTCACCTGGTGTCTCAGGTTAATTTGGTAATACTGAGCCAATCAAGCAATTAGCAGGAACAACCCACAAGACTCCTAGAGCCAATTAACCAGACTTGCAGGTTGTGACAGCAATCTACATGTTAACCAAGATTTGTCAATGTGGTTGGATATTTAGCGTAGTTGTAACGCAGACAAAGTAGAAGTACAGAGTACAGATAAAAGTTTATAGAGCAGGGGTCGATAACGCTGGTCCTGTAGAGCCAGAGGGTGGGCTGAGTTTGGTTTTCTCCACATGATTTAAACCTAAGACACCGGGTGAGATAAGTGAAGTGTGTAATTAATTGCTTTAATTCATCAATTAAGTGCTGAGTAACACTAAGAACCAGGAATCACTGCGGCTCTCCAGGAGCGGAGCTGGCCATCCCTGAACTAAGTCGTTGCACACCATTTTCTACTAATCAAGGTCTTCAGCAAAGATTCACATTCAGCCCCCGTTTACACGTACACAGTTATTTTGACAAACGGAGACATTTCCCTGTGTTTGTGCCCTTCGTTTACACGCAAACGGAGAATTTGCCTCTGAAAACGATTCTTTCTAAAAACTCTGGCCAGAGTGGAGATTTTGGAAAACTTTGGTTGCAAGTTTGCATGTAAACTGAGAAAAACGGAGTTTTATGCAGCCGACGTCACAGTATGCGCCAGAACTTGCACCTGCGCCAAAAGTGCGACCAGTGTTTAAATTTTCATTTGGCTGTGGGGGTGATTGGATTCGTTTCTGTTGTTGCTATTTTCGGGATTCTGATTGGCTAACGTGGGCTTGATCTTATTGTTACACTGCCACCTACAGGTTTGATATGCTCTTGACGGCATATATACACGGATACGTGTAAACGAAAACTTTTCTGAAAATTGATACGTGTGCATGATATTATTTTTGAAAACGGAGACGGTGAAATGTTCGTTTATGAAAATAGCCGGCCACGTGTAAACCGAGTGTCAAGCTAATCGTGTATCTCCGAATATTTACCCTCGGTAAGTAAAATCTGCTACATTTTGCCATAAATAAATGTATCCTACTTGTGGTGAAATGTATTGGCAACATTTTATTTCAGTACGTAATACCATGAAATGCCACGGCGAGCTCATAATTAAATTAAAAAAAAAAAAAACAAACTTTGAGCAAATCTGTTATCTGGCCTTAACTTCGGCAGCGCAGTCATATTTTGTAAAAGCTGGGTGCCAACCGGTTAAAAGGCAGGGCAATAGTGCTACCATTCTCAAGTTGCAATTTGGTACTGGCCGTTAATTCATTTGGCCGCTGTATTACTTTGGATGAAGAAAGAACATAAACCACATTTACCAAACTTCACCTAATGTTTTAATGCTGTTTGCAAGGTTGTTGGGCTTTCAACAGAGTCCACACCCTCAGAAACTCTGGTTGTAGCTGTATGAACACGTGATCGTACCTTTTTGATTCTTCCTTGTTTCAACGAACAGGAAGAATTCTTCCTTCCCCTGGATGAATCTGAAAGTCGGCGATCCAGCGTCGACGAACTCGCAGTAGTACAAGCCTGAGTCTCTGTGCTGCAGCTCTGACAGGGTTATATTCACCAGGTTTGCGCTCAGATTTCCATGGACCTGAATGCGTCCATCCTCATGGCTCCCCGCCTTCACTCCGAACTCTGAGAAGAACATCACTTCGCTTTCTGGCCCCACGCACTTGCGTTTCAGATACAGGCCTTTTGGAAGGGTGCTCGTCTCTTCGGATCCACAAGTAAAAAGCACAGATTCCCCTTCCAGGGCTTTCAGATAAACAACATTTTGGGATTCTGGAAGGAATAATGTTTGGGTCAGTGTGGTCTGGACTCTTGTCACGGACGAGCCTGTGTGCGCTTGTCTAGTTAATGTTAACGCAGTGTCAAGAGATACGGCAGTTTTACGGGTACGGCTGTCGATTTGAAGGGATTCGGATAAGGATTAGTGATTAGGGTTAGGTTTAGAGTTAGGGTCAGGGTTAGGTTAGGGCAGGGTTAGAAATTGGGACTGCCATACCTCTCTACATTGAAATGCATTGGAAAACTGCCGTACCCGTAGCAACTGCCTAATGTTAACGCTTTTGCCTAACATCTGTTGGGTTTTTGCCGTTACATTTTAAAACGAGGTTTTCCAAGGTTCCATACCATTTACTCATTCTTGTTTAGTTGCATTCAGCCTCACCAGATTTTCAGGTTTGTCAATTACATCTAGCCAACAAATGAATTTTGGAATGACTTACAGGATGCATTCACTTGTGTCATAAGTGTAATTGAAACGGCCATTTGCAGTGCTCACACTCATTTCCAAACCGCACACAGCAATGCAAATACGATCGTGCTTTCTGAGACCTTTAAGACGCACAAAAGATACATGGAAGATACAAAAAAATTAAGAATGCTTTTATTTAAGATCCAATGTTTAGACCAGGGGTCTTCACTCTCAAGTTTCCATAGTGTATGAAACAAACATTAAGAGAACATTTACATGCAAATGAAGCAAACAGGCAATTTTGGATCTTTCTTGAGTCAGTATTTTGAAGAATTTTCCTTAGAACACAAAGGAAACGTATCTGTTCAATTCTTATTAATCTACACACGCAAGCTAATTAGAATTTAAAAGGACCTTCTCAGGACATTAAAATACTCGTTCCAATTCCAATGACTACAAAAAGTGGGGTTTAAAAAAGTATGTTTAATATTATATTTGAATGTGAAATTAAAAGGATCTACAGAACAATTGGCTTTACCATGACTGCGCCCATTGGCAGAAAACAGGACTTACCAATTATCAGCGGCATGGCAAGAAACACCCAAGAGACAGAACTAATGGTCTTCATGGCTTTTTTTCCCCCTGTTAATCCTATATCAATAGATGCAACCTGTTACTTATTTCTTTAGGAGCAGAGTCATTTAAAATGTATAAATGCCAAAAAATAAAATAAAAGACAACCAAATAGGACTGAAGTACTTCCAGTAATAAAGGCAAGAAGAGATCTGGATTCGGGGAGGTCGAGAGTGAGACACTGATGTCTTCTCTCCACGTATTGCTTTTTAGCAGTACCTCATACCGACGTCTGAGGAAGTGGTCGTAATGAAGTATTCCGAGCCATGAGAGTTAACCACCATCTTCCCTTTTATCAAACCATTTTTACCATTTAGTGCATGCCCTGGTGTTAGGCTTCCATCCAAGTTGTCCACGTTCAGCATGGTCCATAAGAAAATTTACTTAAATTTAAATTTAATTTTCTTCATTAAAGGGACATGATCAGACACCCCAATTCTTCCCACTTCAGACATTCATATGCCTGAAATTATAGATGCATTATATCACTTTTTGCCTGTTTCAGTGGCTCCTACTCTTGACCTATAAACACAGCAGTTAGAGGTCTTAAGATACAATAAAATCTCAAGAGCCTGTCAGAAAGAGCTGTATAAATTCCATGCTTCATGCCCATGAAATAACAATGAAACACAAGAGTAAATGAAAATATATTGCACGCTAACATTAATTCATGACAGTACAATTTCACCTTAAGCCAAAAGGCACTTTATATTGTACGGTACACTGGGGTCCGATACACCATGGGAACCAATTAGCCATATGAGTATTTTGCCTATTTTAAGAAGCGCGAACATCTATTAAGTTTTTTAAGCACGATCGGCACTTTGGTAGGTACATCCATAAAATTTTCAACTCAATTAAATGCCTTCAATTTTAGTTCCACCGATTAGCCTGCTGAAAAAGAAAGATTTTGGTGGTTAAATCACCTTGATACCTCGACTAGAACCAGAGATATGGGATTTTTACTAATAACCATTTCTGCCTTTATTACCTTAAGACAATAGAAGTTGTTACCCAAAAACAATGCATCAACAGAATCATGAATCTTGCCAGAATCTTTTGAAATGTTGCACCAAGAGTAATTTTGGGGTGAGGATTCCAAATATGACATCAGATTGTTTGTAAAATGCATGCTTGGTGACCAACTGTTGCCATGGTTACCATTCATAATTTCACAAATTCTGAAAATAATGTGTTTTTCCCAGTTTTTTCTAGTCAGAATCAACTCAAACTTTCTGCCATGGGGTTTTCTACTCTGGGAAGTCTAAATCTTTTATCAGAAACGACAAATGAAGGCTTAGTGAACAACTTTCATGGCTGTTGCCATGGTTACCAGTGATATCGGCTGACTCGAGTTTTACGCATGGATTTATCAATACGGCGCCTTACTTTAAACGTACAAACTCAATTTTTCTAAGGATAACAACACCTTAAAAATCGATTAGACACATTAAAATCAGTATTAGATAGGTGCTTACCTTCATATCTCATGACTTTGTGCTTAGGTTTTTTTAAAATTATGGTAAAAAATGGACGATTTTATGAAAATTTTGTTGGAAAACTGAGACAGTGTCACTATCAAAGATCATGTTCATTAACAAGTCTGTACTTAAAGCGCATTCGCACAATCAAAGTTTAACTCGAGTAGGTAACGCCTCGCTCAACTCAGCTTCTTTGGTGCAGTCGATACTGCAGCGCCCCTAGCGGAAATGGATTTACCTACCTTTGGTCCATTGTGGTCGATTTAAAGGTGCAATACAAAAAAAATTTGACTTGACTATTGATTACAAATGTGATTTGGCTCATTGGTCCCCATGGTCCATCAGACCCCAGTCTCCCCTATACTCCACAAAGTAGTATGGTATTGGTTCTTACTCGGCCTGGAGTTGTAGTTTTGATCCAAACAGAGATGATTCCCAACACAGCCAATGCTTAGGAGTGGCATTAAGGGGTTTTGGAATGGTCACGTTGTGCTGTGTGCTTTGTTTAGCATTTTGAGTGGCAGTCTTTTCTTGATATAAAGCCAAGAGATAATATCAATGATGATTGCACAAAGCATAGAGAATTGACGATAGCGTTTCACAATAAGTGTGGTCAACACCAGAAAAATAAGTGAAAAGCAGCATACGTGCTCGTTTTTGTGCAGAACGGTGTAAGATAAGATAAGAGCTTCAGTTTTTGGTAATTGGGTGAGAAGTTCGAGTTTTTACGCAGAAATGGCACAGAAAAACAAGATCACCATAATTTACTAAGGAATAAGAAAACAGTACATACTAATTCACCATCTAAATAAGGGAAAACAGACACTGATAAAAAGAAAGCTTACAACCCCACAGAAAATACTGTTCTGTACACTGCCTTCATTTCGTTTGAGCAGGTCCATGATCAGCAAAAATACGTCTGAAAAAGTTATCGGTTTTCTGGACGTTTATGTTCTATGCACCGTGATCGCACAACCCCTCTTTAACATCACGGGGGGGTGGTTGGTATTGTGCAGAGTTCAGCAAACGGGGCCTCAGGGAGGGCTACTGAGAGAACTTCGACACACTGGGCCCAACAACCCTCCCTGGGTCCAGTGCTTTGAAGTCCGCCCAATACCCCCCTGCAGGCGCAGTGTGCAGAAATCCAACCAATACCGCCCCCTTCTAGTTCCAGTGTGTTGAAGCCTGCCCAATACGCCCCCAAGCCAACTGCCTTGAACTAGACCCCACACCACCTCCGTAAGCTCAGTGTGTTGAAGTAAGTCAAATACCCCCGCCCCCCAGTCCCAGTGTGCAGAAGTCCACTCAGTACCCCCGAGGCAGAGTGTCGAAGTAAGCCTTCGCCCAGTGTGTTCAAGTTGGCACAATACCCCCCTCCCAAGCCTACTTTGTTGAAGTATACCAAAAACCTCTCCCGAAGCCCACTGTAGAAGCCTACCCACTACCCCCTGTACACCCAAACATCCCCCCCAGACCCATGTATTTTCCATGTGACAACTTTTTCAGAATAGGGATTGCTCGCATGATAAAACACATACTTCTCAAACACCTGCAGGTCATATTTATAGGTCAAATTATATTCAAAATTGAAATTTTATACTGAACGGATATCGGCAGCACGTAAATGCCAGGTGAGATAGGAAGAGGCAACAGATGCCAACTTCTGAAACACGGCGTGTGGGGTTTGGGAGGGGTGAGGTCTGGTGAGCGGTTGAATCTGGTGGAGAGGTACAGGAAGCAGTATTAGGCGTTTATTTCCTCTCCATCCCCCACACACCTAGTTTCTAAAGTAGCATCCCCACTGTACCTTAAAACGGTTAACTTGAGAGTTCTCGCATCGTGTGTGGCAGAAAGGAGATACGTAGACATCAAACTAATTTTACTGTGTTTATGCATGTGAACAAAAGAAGATAGCAAGAGTTCAGCTGACTTCTTTTTATTGAATTATCAGTTTAAGCATCCAAAGTTAAACAATAGGCCTTAAATTGGCATTATACAGAACTTTGCAGTTGGCACAACAATTCTAAACAACTGTATACCATACCTTGTAAATCCAGGTCTTGCTAATATTGCCCGCTTTCATTTATCAATTTACATGACAAAGAACACAGAATTAATTGACTATGCTTAAGTGGTCTTCGCTAATACAGGAATATAAAACTTTGATAATTTTGATTACACCCATTCTCCACCTACCAAATGGCTTTAGAGCAGATGAGAATTACACAATGACTTAGTTCATTCTAGCTTCTTGGACCAGATACTGTCCATCAAGGCTTTCCAAATCTGGCCCTCGAAATCCAGCCCTGGTTTCCTTTCCCTCCGGGCAAGTACTGAACAATTATTGCCTCTGATTAGCACGACTTTGTTTACACCTGACTCCCAGGTAAAGGGAGGGTGGAAAACCAGCAGGTCTTGGCCCACGAAGACCGTAATTTGGGGAACACTGCTGTACATACTACTACAAATAATTGAGGACTCAAGTAAATAATGTAAAAATTATTTCTAATATAGACCTGCCCCCAAAAGGTAATAAAACTTTGAACAGTCATTGATGCGATTTCAAACCCAAATGTTAGTCAGAAATATTGAACCAAAAAAACTGACCATGGACCATATGCCTTGGAATTGAGGTTAATGACAATTAGCCATCGCTACTTAAGGAAGCTGCCACATACTCCATACAAATTCAATTGTGAATGTCTAAAAAATTTGATTGGCATAGTTACTGACAAAATATTTTAGCATGATTGGTCGCTGACCAGTGCTTCTCATCATAGAATGTCAATTGAATAAAGCAGTTCTTAAATATTCAACATCTTGTTTCCTTGACCCCCCCCCACCCCAAGAGCAGGTCAGCGTTACACTGCATTACCAATAAACCCTGTGGGCCGAAAGCACTATCTGTGAAGGTAGTGGATGACATCAACTTCGAACATGCTTATTGCATAAAATTTTGACAATGTAAATTACTGAGAATATTAGCTTTATTTTTCCTACCATGCTCAAGATCTCTGCTCTGCACCTTGTCATGTGGTGCCTCTCCCTTTCCGTACCTGCACTTTCTGGTTACTTTCCCACCTGCTCGAACTCCCACATGGTGGAAAGACCTTCCCACAGAAGTTGGGATGGCAGAAACTTTGGCCACCTTCAGGCGTATAGGTTAAGGACACTTCTTCAGCTTATACCTCTGCTCGCAACCTAGTGTTGTAACCGTTTCCAGGTCTAGATCACTAGAATTAAATATTGTCTCTTGTTTTTCCATTAGAAACGTGTCAATTGAATGTTCATATTGATGCATTTTGATCCAGTGGTACTGTGCAAAGCCAATCTCATCTATACATGCTCATCTCTGATGTCTGGAATGTTACTTCCCTACCAGGTCAACACTTTTGTTTCTTCAAATGCACTTCCTGCGGTAAGTCGCTCTGGATGAGAGTATGATAAATCGCAAGAGTGTAATCTACAACCCCAATTCCGAAATAGTTGGGACAAAGTGTAAACTGTGAATAAAATCAAAACGCAATGACTTTCAAATCACACCAGCCAGTATTTTATTCACAATAGAACAGAGATAACATAGCAAATGATGAACCTGAGAAATTTTACAATTTTATCCACAAAATGAGCTCATTTCAAATTTGATGGCTGCTACAGGTCCCAAAAAAGTTGGGACAGGGGCCTGTTTACCATGGTGTAGCATCCCCTCTTCTTTTTAACACAGAGTGGAGGCGTCTGGGCTTTGAGGAGACAAGTTTCTTGAGTTTAGCCATTGGAATTTGATCCCACTCTTGTTAAATACAGGTTTCCAGCTGCTGGAGAGTTTTAGGTCTCCTTTGACAGACTTTTCTTTTGATTATGCGCCAAATGTTCTCAAGCGGTGAAAGATCAGGACTGCAGGCAGGCCAGTTCAGCACACGGACTCTTCTACCACGAAGCCATGCTGTTGTAATAGCTGCAGTATGTGGTTTTGCATTGTCCTGCTGAAATACACAAGGCCTTCCCTGGAATAGATCTCATCTGGAGGGGAGCATATGTTGCTCTAAAACCTTTATATACCTTTCAGCATTCATAGTGCTTTTTAAAACATGCAAGTGTCCCACACTATATGCACTAATGCATCCCCATACCATCAGAGATGCTGGCTTTTGAACTGAATGCTGATAACAGGAGGGGTGGTCTTTCTCCTCTTTAGCCAGGAGGACACGACGCCCATGATTTCCAACAAGAATGTCAAATTTGGACTCGTCTGACCACAGGACACTTTGCCACTTTGCTAAAGTCCATTTTAAATGAGCCTTGGCCCACAGAACACGGCCGCGCTTCTGGATCATGCTCAACAATGGCTTCCTTTTTGCATGCTAGGAGTTTTCGGTGGCATCTGTGGATGGCAGGGCGGACTGTGTTTATAGACAGTGGTTTCTTGAAGTATTCCTGGGCCGATTTAGTAATGTCAATGACAGAATCATGCCGGTGAGTGATGGAGTGGCATCTGAGGGCCCGAAGATCACGGGCATCCAGTAAAGGTCTTCGGCCTTGTCCCGTACGCACAGAGATTTTTCCAGTTTCTCTGAATCTTTTGATGATGTTATGCTCTGTCGATGATGAGACCTTCAAAGCCTTTGCAATTTGACATTGGGGAACATTGTTTTTAAAGTATTCAACAATTTCTTTACGCAAGGCTTCACAGGTTGGAGAGCCTCTGGCCATCTTTACTTCTGAGAGACTCAGCCTCTAAGACATCCCTTTTTATAGCCAATCATGTTACATACCTGATGCCATTTAACTTAATTACTTGGCTAAATGTTCTTTTAGCTGATTCTCTTATAAATTAATTGCTTTTTCAGCCCTTTTTTGCCTGTGTCCCAACTTTTTTGAGACCTTTTGCAGCCAGAAAATTTGAAATGAGCTCATTTTGTCAATAAAAATGTAAAATGTCAGTTTCAACATTTGAAATGTTATCCATGTTCTATTTTAAATAACATATTGGCTCATGTGATCTGAAAGTCACTGCATTTTGATTTTATTCACAATTTACACTTCGTACCAACTATTTCAGAATTGGGGTTGTACATCTTTAAGGTCAATTTTATGGTTAAACCTCAATTTCACCACCTAAGTGAAGAACTCTGACGATCCCAGAGCTCAGACAAGCTTTCAATGGCTATACACGCACATCAACTCTCCTTCAGGTGGAGGGGTGAAGTCCAAACTCCTCAGCTCTCAAACTTACTCACCAAGAACAGAACCATGAGGCCACACAACTGCCCAGAATACGAGAGCACTCATTACAAAGCAGCAGGCAAGCAGGGTCATTCCATGCCAAATGAACCAGACCCTCCGGGGGTCCGCGTCAGATTTGGCCAATTTTTTTTCTAAAAATACCTTAGGGTGTCAAACTTAGGAATCCCAAGTTTCAGCTCAATATCTCAAACGGTTTTCTTGTGGGAGCCATTTCAATTTGGGGTGTCGCCCCTGTTTTTTTGCACTCGCGAATCACAACATTGTTTTTGGAAGGCTTTAAAATCTTTTCTAAATAAGATAGAAAGCTGAAGATTGCTACTCTTAATTTTTTCCCTGGCTTTCAGAATCTGACATCAAAATTGCACTCATATGAACCATTTGGGATCTATGAGCATTTGAAAATGGGATTTTGTTGTTTGGATGGAAATTTTTTTTTTCTGCATTTAGATGGCTCGCTGTGTGGTCAAGCTTTATTCCTTGACCCAAATATTATGTGCCATTTAGGTTAAAAAAAAAAAAAGAAAAACACAAACTAGGCCTACGCTGCCGACAGCAAGGGGCATATCCCCGAAAATTCCCCAATCGTCGAAGCCCCCTTTATTGCCCCCCTGAGGCAAATTTGAGGTCTCTGTAAGTAATTGTTCCAAAGATATGGTTAAAAAACAGATTTTTTCAATATATAGCGCCAGCTGGTGGCAAACCTAGGAGTGCATACTTGCCCAAAATCTAATCAGTTCATCCTCTCTACCATATCTACCCATATGCTAAAAATGAGAAGCCAATGTTAAGTATTTTGTGAGTTATCGCACTAACGGCTAAAATCTGCGGACGTGGCGGCAGCGGGTGGGGCGAAACCATGATATCCCCAAAACTCGTATTTCGGGGATATAAATAAGCCTTCAATGAAAAAAAGTTATGAGCCTCTGAAAATGGTCAGTGTAAAAAACGCCTGCCGTAGTTGGTTAGACGGCTTCATGAAATTTTGACCATTTAAAGATGCATATCTTGGCAGTATTTGATAAAAATATTAATATCTCAACTTTTTCACCATAATACTAGATTTTTGAAAAAAAATTGTGTTTTTGTCTAAACACTCTAATGAACATGAACTTACTGTGTACATAATGTACATATACAATATGTATAAACCCAATTAAGAAAACACTGCAAACGTCATGTTCCTTGATGCTCACAATAAAAGGTAGAGTTAAATTATATGGCACTGCGGCTGATGGTTTCACTACTGAAAACGCCATGAACATAATTAATAGGCCTACACCAAAGCTGCACCATTACATACATGTACAGTCTTATAATACTGATAGCTGTAAAAACAGCCCACCATTTTAGTTTGGTCAAGATACTGAAGAACAGTAATTAGCCTGATTGACAGTTCACACTTCCTGGTCAATTCCAAGAACACAGTTTCTGTTTTTCTCGTGCATGCGTGTTTTGCACCATCTCCTGCGACGGTTCATTCAGTTGTATGTTGGTTCCTGCAGAGTCAGGATGGCTTCACCAAGTACATCATCTCTCAGCACATGTTGCATAGGTTTTTATTTGAATTTAGAGTGTCACAAGTTACATTACTGCAGAAAGACAGGACTTACAAATGTAAACAGTTTAAGTCAAAGCGATGAAGAGCTGATGCATGGAGATGTGGCTATCAGTTTCGAGTTGATGACAAAGTGTGCTTTCACCACGAAAGGTGTAATTACTACTGAAGGGCGTCCTTCACCATGGCTGTAACTCTTCATTTGAATGTGTTTTTTGTCCGTTGTGTGACTTTCCTTAGCATATAGGCACTTAGATACATAGCTGCCGTATTGTGCAATTCCCCCGAGGTGGGCATATACATCATGTACACAGTATGTACATGTTCATTACAGTCCGTTTAGACAAAAACACCTTTTTTTTTCCAAAAATCTAGTTTATTATGAAAGAGTTGAGATATTAATATTTGTACCAAACATTGCCCAGATGTGTAACTTTAAGCGGTCAAAATTTCATTTAACTGTCTAACCATCTACGTGGTGAACCGCCACCCTGAAAGCAGGGGTACCGCAGGAGTTTTTTTTACACAGCAACCATTTTCAGAGGCTCTTAACTTTTTCAGTAAATGTTTATTTTGTGTTCCACTGCATCTGCATATAGTTTGTCACCCAAATAACACATATCTATTTGATATTGGTGTCTTGGTATAAAGCTGACCACACAGTGAGCGAGCAAAATGTGGGGGAAAAAAATTTCCATCCAACAAAAATCCTATTTTCAAATGCTCAGATCCCAAATGGTTCACCATAGTGCAATTTTGATGCAAGATTCTGAAAGCTAGGGAAAAATGAACAACACATTTACAACTTTCTGTCTTATTTAGAAGATTTTATAGTCTTCCAAAAATGCTCACAAGCTAATGTCGCAATTTGCAAGTGCAAAAAACGGGGGCAACACCCCAATTTCCAATGGCTCTCACAAGAAAAATGTTCGAGAAATTGAGCTGAAACTTGGGATTCCTTCATTTAACACCAAGTATTTTTAGGAAAAAAAAATTGGCCAAATCGGAGACAGGACCCCCCCCCGGAACTTTTCTGAAAATTAATTCATTTTGCATGGAATGACCCTGCAGCACATTTATCTGGGAAAGCCAATCTGTAAGCTCAATGCAAGGGTGCTGTACCTTTCTCCTCTGGTGTTGCACTACATCAGTCCGCCCCAAGAAAATCAGAGCGTTTGGATTTACTGGAGTCAATCTCCATATACATTCACTAGCCAATCCTACATTCCCACCATAAACTGCAGGACTGCTCTGCTCGAGAGCCGCGTTGGCTGTATGAGACAACTCAAAGTGACAGGGTTAGTAGGCGCAGTGGGCACCAACTGTGGATGTCTCACACCTCAGGGAACCATAGACAACCAAATCTTTCATCAGTTTCTCTGTATTGAGGGGACCCTCTCAAGTTCTAACTCAGCCCATTTAAGGGGTGATCTGGGGTTAAATGGGCAAAATTTGATTATTTTTCCAAAAAAAATTTTTTTAATAAAAATATTCTATAATAACCCAGCTTTAATAATCACTAATTGCTACAAGGATTAAAAACTGAATTTTGCCATAAAATCATGATTTAAAAGCAACTGTGATGATGAAATTTATGCTTTTCACTCCAGGAAAGTGATAAACATTTGAATAATCAGATAATACAGTCTGAAAAATGGGTGTAAGCCACAGACTAAGACTGAACTCAACTTTTCAATGCAGTCTAATGCATTTTCCATTGATCCTAAGGTATTACTTTTTCCACGTTTCTCATGTTTGTGGCAGCCATAACTTTTTTATTTATCATTGAAAATCAATTGAGCTGCAGGTACTTTACTTCATTAGAAATGCAATGACATAGGGAAAATTCCCTATCTGTTACATACTTGAATATTTTGAGTATTCGTCAGATTCTGTGCAAAATAATTTCAAAATTTGAGTAAAATGCCCCAAAATCACAAAACTGATAAATTGGGCAAAGAATGGCTATGTCATTGCATTTGGATAAGCAATGGCTTTTAAATGATGAAAGAAAAACTGAATTCTATCATAGAGTGAAAGAAGAATTGGTGCCAGAAGTTTTCTGCATATTTAATGAGCTTGCTCGGTTACCATGGCAACCGCATAAACAGAAAAATGCCAACTTGTATCTTTTTTGGTGGTTATTACATATACCTCTTTAGATTAATTCTGAGTTGTTTCCTGGTGTCATTTTTCATTTAACCCCAGATCACCCCTTAATGGAAAAAACAGCTCATGGCTTATGAGGACAAGTACGCAAGCTTACTTAATAATGGTCTCAAGTGTATTTTTTTGGGGGGGCAGGGGGCAGGCAACCTTTAGGACTGAATGCAGGTTCCAAAAATGTGTATCTTCACTTTACCAGTTAGCATGCAACTTGAACTGTGCTATGAAATTTCTCACAGCACTCTCTCCAAGCAAAAAACAGTCACTGGGCTGCTGGGTAATTGAGTATTTAGACAAATTACTTAATAGACGCAAATCCCTCTACGTATGATGCAACTCCCTCTTATTCACCCATGATATCCAAGATCAAACATCATACTTCAGAACAGTAACCTTTCATGAGCCAGCTGGGAGGAAACTGGTCTCTTTCCACTCTGCAGGATCAATAACTGAAAGGAAAAGGCATTTTGTTCCCAGAACAGACTGAATCGTGCTTTATTTTTTCCATAATGAATAAGGAATTTGAACATTTGTCAAGGTTTCATTGATGGGGAAATTCAGCAAAGAACAACAAACACTACTCTGAGAAATAACAGGTACTTACATAGTAAACCAACCTTTTTAACGCCAGGTTTCTGGATTTTTTTTTTCCTTCAATACCGCATAAAAGCCAAGAGAAAAGTGTTGAAATATTGCTGCTACAGTTACCTGAAACAAATGGTAGTAAACGGAAAATGCAGCAAGTTGTAGTGAGTGGTTGGGACCACCTAAAATTAACTAGGGTGACCTTTTCCATGCATATCCAGTGGCTACGCAAGACAATGTACAAAACGTGTACTACACCTTCAGCATTTTTCTCTTCAATGAACTTTATCAGATAGTTTTGAGTTCAGCATGAAACAATTTAACACAAGGGCATCAGGTAAAATGATATTTAACATTAGTACGGAGTTAAACAGGCAAAAATACCTAAGAGTTTCACATATACAGAGAGCAATCAGCACCATAATTCATCAAACACTGACACTTTTGTTATTTTGTTTCTATTGGCCTAGACAATCACCTGATCAAAATTCAACTGAACGCGCATTTTACGTGCTAAAGGGGAGACTAAAGGCTAAAATCCGCCACACTCGCAGGAACTGAAGATGGCTGCAGTGCAGGCCAGGCAGACCATCACCAGGGAAGATATCCAGAGTCTGGTGAAGTCTATGCTTCGGAGTTGAAGCAGTCATTGCATCAAATATGCCATCAAATATTAATAAAAATGACTACTTCATATTGCATTGTCCAATATTTTTCACTCACAAAAAATGAATTGAGAAGGACCTTGTACGAAAGGAGCTGTAATTCATAAATGGTTCATCCAGTAAGAATGGAAACACCCTCAAATAGAAGCCAATAGTCACCCTTCAACCTCATCATTGTATCCTTTCATACTCCAAGTGCTGGACTACAGCACCCACACTGGCAGAGAAAGGAAGCTTTACATCAGTTTTGAGGTGAATCTTGCCAGTAGTTTGGGAAGATTTTTAAAGTTTTCAAACCAAAAAAAAAGAAAGATAGAAAATTAATTAAAAATACCAAAAAAAAAAAAAAAAAAAAAATCACTGAAAAATATTTGTAGACATTGCCCCAAGGATGCTCCCTACCAAATTTGCAATGAATCTGGCCAGCAGCTTTCGAGATGATGTTAAAAGAAATTGCTAACGGAGAACAAAGACCACGCCGGACACCGTGTCTTCCGAATAGCTCATGGGCTATCAGCCAGTGAGCTAAAAAAAAAAAAAAAAAAAGTCACTGTCCAAAGAATTATGGTGCTAACTGATCATAGAAACAGGTCACGGAATGGATACAATGCGTGTTCTTTAACTTCACTAAACGGCTGCACTGGTTCATCCGATGCTGCAGCTGTAACAAACTGCAAAGCCATCCAGCGGGCTTCAATGTCAACCTCCACTGCAAAACTAGGGCAGTTTTGACATCACACCGTTTAACACAAAAGCAGCCATGTTGGAATACCTTTCCCAGATGACCCTCACCCCTGATGGGCGCAGAAATATCCTACCTTTACCGAAGACCCCAAACTGAGACCCACGCACAAACGTCCAAGGGCTCATCTTTAAACAATACAGCGAGGCCTCGAGGGCAGGTCACAAAGGAAACAACACAGCCTGGTTAGTTGGGCTTCCTAAACTTTAACAAAAAAAGGGAGGGCCTTCACCAAACTTGCTAAAAGTTTGGGGACAGCGTTATCCAACAGCCGCGAAAGCTGTGAAGGCCCTCGACATGAATGAAATGAAGGAGAGCTCAGAACTTGCCTCAGACCATACGTACAGGATAATACTGAGACTCTGCCTCAGGCAGTCCCATGGCATTGCTAAGGAGGAGGGGGAGAAAAATCCTCATTTTAGCCGAAGAGCCAGATTCCCTTCCGGCAACATACATACATTTAATGTCCCTGCAGTGCTGCTCAAAGCTACTCGATGGCCTTTTACAGACGCAACCAAAAATACATGAAATAGGTCCTTTTTTTGTTGTACTAGTCTTGATTACTTGCTCTTCGCGAGGCAGAAATTGGATTGGGGTATTCGGAATACCAATTTGTATCAAAAATTTGAGCTTCAGAAACGAAAAATTAAAAATTAGGTCTTGAGGATTTTCTGTCAAAGCCCTTAATCCAAACCTTCTTTCATGTACGATCCATCCCTCAAACATTTTTGCAGGCTGAACAACATCAATTCATTCCTTACACACAAAAAAATAATGAATACAATTTAGCCATTTGAATTCATGGCATTCCCAATATTGTTTGGGTAATTGTTTTGGATAAATTTGAGAATATGACAGTCAAAAAGTAGCATATCTCATCAGGAATTAAGAGTTAGCAAAACAAGTGGCTCTGAAACAGCACTTGACATTAAATTAATCTCACGTTATCAATATAAATTGTTCACATGCAAAACTTATATTTTGGTCACTGGCAGCATCCAAAATTCCAAAAAAAAAAAAAAAAAATCAAACCCCAATAAACTAATCACACACAATTAAGGGAAAATCGACCGAATGGAACCTCATACCCGCTTTGATTACAGTCCTAATCAAGGACCCAAGGGCTCCAGTGTTATATTTAGATATTAGAAGAAAATAAGGGCCGACTACCATCAGGATAACCGTCAATGTGGACGATCACGTATGCTTTCAACTGTCATCACACTATACGCAGCAGAAGATGATTTTGCACATTTTAAACATTAAGTACAATTAGTCATCCCTTTTAGAACTCTCCTGAAAAAGTCAATTAACTAGAACCAAATCATGACAACCAAGAGTATATTCAGGCAACCATGAGTACCCAAATGCGTGAAGGCTTCCAGAGAATTCAGTTCAGTCACTGAAAGAAGAAATTCTGTGGCTTAAATTACATAAAAATATACAGGGCAAGTGTATTCAGCATACTTGGCAGGGTTTTAGGGATTAAATTTAACATTTACTTCATCTACACACATTGTTCTGTGGCTTAACACTCTGCCAATGCAAAGAATTCTATGATGTGTCAAGCATTCCGACTGCTACATCCTGCCAACGTCTTATCAAGTGGGCGAGGGTGCCATCTACTGGAAGTTTTTAAATGTACTCTGAGTGTGCAGTCGCACATCTGGTTTGAATGTTGCAGAAAGCCAATTCTTGCCTTAGTAGACAGTAGGGAAACCTCCATACAGAGTACAAGACAGCAGGCATTTACAGTCACAGTGCCACATAAATCCAAAATCCAGCACAATGTACAAACCTTCCTGAGGAGATCCTTCACACACTCAAAGCTCATGAAACAAGCATCACCTTTTATTACAATGGTCTCACTTCATTTTTATTTTTGAACGGTACAGATATCCTTGGTTTAAGTAACTTCTATGTGCTCGGGAGTTTATATCAAACAATAACAGAGCAAGACACAGAACAGCAGATGTTTATTTGAAGCCCTCACCAAGCAGAGCTGGGGACATGGAGTCCAACAGCACATAATGTGCTGCGAGGGCTTCACACACCTCAGTAGGATAAACGTATTTACAGAAACTTGCCTTGATAAAGGTGGCAGGTTCATGTAACTCCAGCGCCTACAAGACATTACGAAGCACATTAACTAAACTTCACTTCTTCAGAACACAAAAAAAACCTGAATGGAACAGTAGAGGCTACACGGTGTCAAATTTACAACAGTTTGCCGTTCAAATAAGACAATTATACAGAAATACAAAATGTCCCATGCGCCCTATTCACTTACTGTTAGGAGCCTGGTGGCTTAATTAAAAAAAAAGAAAATAAAGAAAATAAAAGAGAAAAGGGTTTAATCTCCAAACCTATTGAAAGACGCCAGTAGAACTTCAGTATCGACCTCCTGGAGACATTACGGGAGGCCGCAGTCCCATGGGGGGCCGGGGGGGCCCGCCCTGAAATGGGGGGACCATAGGGGGCCCCTGCCCGTATGGAGGCAGCCCTCCGGGAATGTAACCCGGCATCCCCTGGGGGGGCCCACCATACTGCCCTGTAAGGGGGGAGAGAGAGAATGACAGAGGAGATTAGACACTATGCTATGCCTCCACTTGCCATAGCTCCATACGCCCTGAAAGTTCTTCATCCCCCTACATACAAATGACCCTAACTAACCTTGACCCGATGACCCCCAAAACCTCATCAGTTCAACCCTCAGTTAAGACTTACTATGTCTGATCTAATGAAAATCCATGCCCTCCTTCAGGAGATACAGAGCAGACAAGATGTTCGTGATGCACACAAAGGGTTGGTGTGGGTGCTGGCATTTGTTACAGCCCAATACTAATACACCTAAATCAAGTTATCTCGATCTTGATTGAACCCCCTGATTGGTTAATCAGTTAAATCAAGTGTTATAGAGCTCGGCTAAAACAAAAACTTGCACCCACGCTGGTCTTTCGCAGATAAGACTGAACTCTTCTGATAGAGATCTTGCGAGTCATTTCCCCTGCAATTCAGCACCACATTTAGGGATCTTTGGAAACCTTAGGACCTCATCAACAATTTAAAAAAGGTCCAAATTTCACAGGTTTGAATAAAGCAGCAGCATCTGAAGATCCCATTCATGGATCAGTACGGCTTTATGGGGTTAAAATAACAAACAAACAAAAAAAAAAAAGGACACATGCACATTTAGTTTCTACCCCACAAAAAATCTTCAGAACTTAGCAGAAGACAAACCGAATGAACATCTTTACACAGTGATGGACCCTAAAGGAGGAAGAACACATGAGAACAGATCAATTTAGATCTTTTTTTTCTAGATGATGAGTTTGCCTACCGTGCATGGGGTGCCTTACTCCGGGCTGCAGGGGGGGTATGCCAGGCTGTGGGGGCATCATCGCCCCCATTGGTCCGACAGGCGGAGCGGCAACATGAGCCTGCCCTGGCCTGGGAATATTCCTCTGGTATCTGGGCAGCTGAGCCCGCCGTTCCTCCTGTACGCAACAAGGGGCAGGAAACACAAAGGGAAGGTTTAGTCACCAGGAAGGGGAGTCTCTTCGGGTTCAACAAGTAAATCAATGTTCACGGTCAATGCTAATGGTTCATTCACCAACGACTGAGCAAAATCAATGTTCAACGATTCAGCATGTAACGGAATACGAGAACTCGCTTCGCAGCAGGTGCTGAATATTACAACGGCACACCGTCACAGACAGGTTTACACATTACTTACTGTCGAAAGGGCAAAAGGTGAAATTACAAGAACTTACCAGTGAGACATCCTCATCAGGGTGGATCAACTTACTGGTTGCACTGGTAGTTGTGAGGGCAGGCTGCTTACTTGTCACAGGAGGCTTGGACACAGTGCTACCTGAGGGGGTGGTGCTGGAGGGCACAGTGGCCTGAGTGTAAGCAGGGAATGTGGCTTTCGGAGGTTCTGAAGATGTGACCGGTGTGCCGACTGGTTTGAAATCCGCCCCCACCGGGCCGGACACCGGCTGCTGAGCCTGTTACGAGGAGGAGTAACCATGAGCCAAAAGGCGGAGAGCGGCGACCAGCACTCCGCTAATACGTACAGGGGATGAAGCAATGCATCGGAAACACCGCCTTAAATACTAGCTATTGAAAGCTCACGATGTACAACTTCTGTTGATAGTGGTTCATGATGTAACTAGTGGCGAGGACAGGCCATTCAAGCCCAACTCGGCTCGCCATTCTTCTAACACTAAAGAGTATTTGGAGGTCCTCATCATGTCACCATGTGCACAGCCAATTAGTCATTTCAAGCCATGTACAATTTGCCTTTTGTGACATCACAAGGGGGAGGGATCACCCAGAATGATGAAGAAACCGATTAACTGGTTGGCTGAAGTTGATAAGTCCTCCTTGCCTCTGGGTGGACACTTCACCATTATGATGTCACAAACAAACACATTTTGAAATGGGTGGTAATGACTAATTGGCTGAGCATCTGGTGATATGATAGGGGACCTTCAACACTTGGGATAATAACAACTAGATGGAATGTTGTGCTATATCAAGCAGAGTCTTCAAACTTTCCAGTATTTCAGTCTGTACAACATAACCAGGCAAGCCATTTCACACTCTGACCACTCTGCATGGAAAAAAATGCTACCCATTATCTGTGCTAAATTTACAACTGGCCACCTTCAACTACTGACACCCTAGTCTTCCGAAGAGAACTTAACCAAAATAATCCAGCAGTTAACTTAGTAAATCCCTTTTGCGTTTTTAAAGCCTAAACCAGATCAATGCAAAGTCTCATTTTACTAGGAATTGTTTTAATTCTGAGGTGATTTCTAAATCAGTAGTGTGACGGTTAAAAGGAACTATCCAACTATTAACCCAAATGTCAATTTGTTCCTGTCAAAGAACTTTAACTTGTAGTCACACTTGCTCCTCTGCAGCTATTTTCTGATGCTTGGAATACGGGTCATCATAACCGATGCACCTGCAACTTAAGCATCAGCTATTTCGACCCTTTGGAACTCTACTAGCATCCAAATCTTGCTTTAAAGACTTACCAGGCAAAGTGTAGCTGGTTAGACTGCATATCTGCAGACAAATGCTACTTATTACCATTAAATTAATAGGAATGGCCAGCATAAATACTTTATAGTTACATAATTTAGAGACTCCAAAGTTAGAGCCATTTTAGGAGGGCACTGCTTCCGATGTCTTGTCTATCCCCTGTACAGAAGCCCAGCATAGGTTCACTAGTCTATAATTATTCCACAAACAACATGCACATGGCCATGCTGTGCATTAGCAGCCGGCAAGCAAACAGCAGAGTCTTCAAAGTTAAATTGCTTCACCAAAAATTAATCCAGGGGAAGCTGAATGATAATATATATCTGAGCCATTAAGCTTTTTGGAATCTTTTCATTTTTGTTTAAAAAAAATCTGCATGGTTTAGCCAAGTTAATGAAAACGCATGTGCAGCACCTTAATCAGACACCCCCAAAGACAAGTGTGCAGCAAGTCACACTTTGCTCTACCTGGTAAATACAAAGGAAATATAAAATCAAAGAGGTGTATGGCACGAAAAAGCTACATATTATTCATTATTAGGCATAAGCAAATGTCCAAAAGGCATAACACGATAAAGCAAATCAGCTGTGAGCATGCTATTTGCTTCTGTGAAGGTGTCATTTCACAAACACATGCATACTTGTGCTGTGCTAGGGAACAGGGGTTTAGTGGCTGCTGACAGACTGTCTGCACTGGTTGAAGATGTGCTTGTACACGGAGTCCCCATCTGCAGTGTGAAAAGAGCAAAGAATTAACACCCATGTACACTGGGCAGGAGGATGTGGACGAGGGGGGGTCCTACACACTTCTAATTTTAAATCATTTTTGAACTTTCAACCATCATGTGCAGATAAACAGAGTGAAAAGTGCCTTCTAACAAAAACAAAATAAGTCCTCTCTTCTCAAATATGCCTACAATGGAGGTCTTTGAAGGCCTGTCCACCCAACCAGGTCATTGGGCTGTTCTTCTGAACTCAAACAGACCTCTCGCAGGGAGAAACGGCTTCAGTCAATGCTTCACTCCACCCTCAGAACAGAACAGTCACATGGATCTCACCTGTCCGGCACTAGGAAACAGTGGTTTGGAGACAGAAGGCTGGGGAGCCGGTGCGGGTGAGGTAATGGCAGGTACTGCCGGCCTGTTCACACCGGGAGCCGTTACTGGTGGGACAAGGGCAGGACGATGTCCCACCAGTGGAGGCATACCTGGCAGGGCAAAATGCATGGGACAGTTATCACACTACAGCCCACCTTTATCCATTACATCACTTAAGCCTCTTGCAATGATGAAACATTGTGGGTTGCGGACAAATAATTACGAACAAGACAGTCCGGTCGCCCAAGACCGCATGAATGTAGCCCCGAAAGCCCGCTTCTCCAGCCTGTACTGCGTCCACATGGAACTCCCTATGCTTCAGCAGAAATTTGCGCATTATCCGGCCAATACCGTCGCCATGGCAACCAAAATCGTCAACCTGCACAGCGTCCACAAGGAAGTGTCTACGGACGCGGCAGCGGCGGAGGTGACAAGCATGAATCCATAGTAGCCGCCCAACTTCATCCGGGGGCTACAATAAGGGTATGGGCTTAACTCAAAGCCACAGAATCACAACTCAATTTGCAGTCCTCTCACGGAATTCAAACCCACACAGGAGTTACAGATCTACGTCAGAGTTTATCAATCCATGACTGCAATCCTCATCCTATGACAGTGCCTTGCTTAGCATCGCTGCTGTATTGATGGCGATCGATCCACCAAATAACATGCACATTACATGAAGCCAACCTCCTATGTTTGGAACCAAGCAGAAGCACACTCAATATGAACAAACGATCCACAAGCAACATTTTCTCCTGGTACAGGGAACAAGAGCCCCTCCAACAGACAGCACTTACCGGGTGGCATGCCTGGCATCATCGGGGGCATCCCTGGCCCAGGTGGCATCATTGCACCCATTGGCATCATACTATCAGAGATGGCACAGATGTACATCAGGAGAAACCAAAGGTTACATGTTACAAAAAAATAATCTGTTTGAGGGCAACTGCTCATATTCCATGCTCAAAGGTGCCCATTTAAAAATTGAGGCACTTACCCGGGGGGCATGCCTGGCATCACAGGTGGCATCCCAGGCATCATGGGTGGAACACCTGGCATTATGGGAGGCATGCCTGCATGAGAGGACAGGAAAACTGCATCAGTCTCTGCATAACCACAACCGCACAGTCCCCCTATAGCCCTGTGGCACCACACACCTGCATAGCTCCCAGGGGCCATGGCTGCAGGTACAGGGGCCATCCCAGGCTGTGTCATTGGGGGAATGAAGCTGTTCTGGGGCTGCACAGAGGTCTGTTGGAAAGATGGCCCCGGCTCCTCCTCATCCTCGTACTCGTCCGAGTCCTCCGGGCTGTTCTGCTTCTTCTTCTGGTTTTCTGCTTGTTGCGCCAAAGCAGCAAAGACAAGAGATCAGATTTCCACACAATTAGTGGCAGCCAGCTGTCAGTCCTTGAGGAAAGCTGTGCCGCTTGGGTTTTTGATGCTTTCAAACGAAACTGAATAATTTCAAGCACATATAAACTAGAGCCCACACACCATTCTGAAGGTCTCAGCTAGTTGCAGATTTAAAGAAAACCACACTGCAGCAGACACCTCTCCTTTAACACTTGAAATCTAAATTTATTTTTGAGGAAACGGTCTTGACTTAGATGTAAATACCAAACTAGACAGTCCGGTCGCCTGCAACCGCATGGGTGTAGCCCCCGAAAGCCCGCTTCTGCCTTTTTTTGCGCATTATTCGGCCAATACTGTCGCCATGGCAACCGAAATCAATAGGAGTAATAACTGAAGTATAACACATGTCCATACCAAATATGAAAGTAATCAGTCAAAAAATTACAGCCTGTACAGCATCCACAGGGAAGTGTCTATGGACGCGGCGGCGGAGAGGACAAGCATGACTCCATAGTAGCTGCCCGACTTCATCCTGGGGCTGCAAATAAATATTCAAAATGGATTCTGAACGGGACGGCTAATGCCATTAGCATCCAGTTAGTAATACCTTGCGTTTTTTGCTCAAGCACTCTCCGTCTCTCTTCCATGTCTTTTTCCGGTATACCCTCCATGCCATAGATTTCCAATTCTATATCTGTCCTTCCTGGTATGGCATTGGGAACACCATCTATTGTTTCTTTATGAACCTGCAAGTACAACAATAGTCCAGTTCACAATTCATTCAAACCGAGGAAGCCAGTAAAATGGTCATAAAACCTCGAGTAACTTACCTGCATGCAATGGATGGCTAAACCTGGACCAGTGTACAGTTTCTTATGACATATGTGACACTTAAAATGTTTTGCCTTCTGATGCTGGATGAGAATTTTCTCATCGTCAAAATCTCTGTTGCAGTACCTAAATGTCTTCCGTTAAGGAAACATCCAAGAGAAAAAATAAATAACTGATTATAGGATCCGACCAAGTTAGGGTGTGAAGTATTCGGACAGCATTCAACCCATTACAAATATAAAGACTTCACTCAATACAACCCTCGATACAAAGCCGCAAACCTGACTGCATTTAATGCATGTTAGTAGCCAAGCGCAAGTTAACGTTCGCAAGCATATTAACTTTATTTATCTTGTCGCGTCAACTCACGCATAAAGCAAACTAGCACACCTGTGCCTACATCAACGATCTTAGCTTTACGACCTAGCTACGCTAAGAGGATTGCAAGCCACGCAGCAACCGATAAGCATCGTATACTAACAGTAAGAAAATTCCACTTGACGGAAAATTAAAAGAGAGGTAGCTCAATAATATCGATAAGTATTGCGTAACGTGCGCATTATCTGGCACAAAATCTTTATTCATAAACAGCGAGCGATAACTGCGGCCTCCTCCTGTCGCTCCATGGTCCTAACCATATTTCATACGTAAAATGATGCAAACAAAGAAAAGTAGATTACACATGAAGGATACCAGCACCATGGCTTCATCTGCTTCTTCTTCTTTCTACCCATGATTTAAATTTGCGGTGCTCTCAAATCAACCGAGGCAACTGAATCGCAAAACAATACGGTTCACTCCCAATCCCTGGTTACAGAAAATGGCGTACACAACTGAGTGAGCCTAATCCACAATTCACTGGGCCATACAGCGCATGCGCACAAACTGAAAAACGCGCAAGCACAAGACCAGTCAATCACCCTTACATTTAGTAAACTCCCCACAGTTCTTAAAATGATCAACATGGCACTGTTCACTGTTGTTGGAGTGTTTTAATATTTTGTCTGATTCAAACTTGTACCCTTGAGTCGACTCAAGAGCTTCCTATCAGTGTTCTCAAACACTTTAGTAAAACAATCCTAGCCGTCATGACGCATGAAAGACATTATTACAATGCATCAATCACAATGGTAATTGACCGTTACTTCAAGCGAACTAGGGATAATGTACGTATGGAAGACTTCCCTTTAATTTAAGAAAACCCCATCCCTTCGCCACTGGCTAAAAAATTACAGACTGACCGGATCTGTATCCCTCGTGGCCACTTCGTAATGCCGTGATATATTAACCCTTCTGAGGTGTTAGGGTCCGAACGGACCCGTTTCAAGAATGTAAAATGCAATCAATGCCATCTAGTTTTTTTTTTTTTTTTTTATCGGAACAAAGCTTAGAGTATGAGCTCATGGCGGCTATTTAAACACAAAAACACTATTTTTTACCATTTTAGCCAATTCTGAATTTCTTCTGGAAAAAAAAGTTACATCGGTGGTGTTAGGGTCCAAACGGACCCGGTATAGAAAAATGGCTATAGACATCGGTTTGCTTCAAAGAAATGCTATGGCTAGCTCTGTGGATCACATGTGGCTCAATCAAGGTTTCATATTTGATTACACATTTCACTCACACACAGAGACACACACACACACACACACACACACAGGGACATAGGCCTACAGTTCAGTACAGTGCACACTGTAATACAACATTCCCACACAAAACCAGACATACATAGATACCCTGAACAAAAATATAAATGCCCCATGTCAAATTTTTGAGTTTTTATTAACAAAAAACTGGAACTGGGATTCATCTGTGAATAGCACTCTTCTCCAGCATGCCAAGGGCCATTGAATGTGTTCGTTTGCCCATGCGAGTCGGTTCCGAAGCTGGACAGCGGCGAGATCCAGACCACGGTGAGGACGCCAAGCATGCAAGTTGGCTTCTCGCAGGCGGTTACGGACTGTCTGCGGTGTGATGCGTCTGTTGTGCAGACCAACGGTCTCATCCGCTGTGCGTGTTGCTGATCTGAGCCAATCCCGCAGGTGGACGAGCCGGATGTAGTGATCTTGTGCTGGTATGGTCACACGTGGCTGACGTGGATGAGGTCGATTTGCAGTACTGCCCATCTGTCGGAAACAAACTCTCAAATGGCCTATCGTCCAATAGTTAACATTCAGCTGCACAGCGACTGCTCTGGTGGACATCCCTGCATCCAGCATGCCAATGGCACGTTCCCGCATGACCTGAGACATCTGAGGCATGATGACTTTTGACAAAATTTGACATTTTGGGGTGGCCTTTTATTGTCCCCAGTATAAGGAGTGTCTGGGTACTGCTCATTCTATCTGATCACCATCTGGAAATGCCACACCCATGTACTGAGTGAAATCACTGCATCACTGAGCAAATGCTCACTGACAGAGAGATGGATTAAAAAATGGTGCACAAATCTAGAGAAATATCCCTATTGTACAAGTAAAAGTCAGCATATGCTCACTTAGAGTTGTTAACTCCATGTGGGATCAATATTTGACATGGGGCGTTTATATTTTTGTTCAGCATACATTGTTTCATCTTCAATTTGATCCTTCGAACCTCCCTCTCCCAGGGCGCAGTTCTAGGCTAGATCCCTTTCCACAGAGATCTTCACCCAGGCTCCTCCAGGTTCAGAAATCCGCCTTCTGCTTCCTGGTGTCTTCTTTTCAAAGCCCACCGATCACAGAAGCACCACTCACCTACTAATGCATTCGCTTTTGGCTTGTGGTGGCCTGACTGTACATTGTATCATCTTCACTTTGATCCTTCGAACCTCCCTCTCCCAGGGTGCAGTTCTAGGCTAGATCCCTTTCCACAGAGATCTCTGCCCTGGCTCCTCCAGGTTGAGAACTCTGCCTTCTGCTTCCCGGTGTCTTCTTTTCAAAGCCCACCGATCACAGAAGCACCACTCGCCTACTGATGCATTCGCTTTTGGCTTGTGGTGGCCTGACTGTACATTGAGCTGAGCATGGCGGCCAACTTAGTGGTCGTACTGCCATCTGCCACCTGAACGGCCGGTGACCCAGTCGATAGTGATCCCCGAATCCTGTAGTGGTTACCAGCCACCCAGGTGGGAACCGACGGTCTGATCCCTACCCCACTTTGCTATGGGAATAGAAACTTTGACCATTTTCACCAGCCTCGCCTGTTCACAGAGGTCGTACTTTGCGTCCCTCTGCTTAGGTGTGGGCTGTCGCCCACGTACCACGTGTTGCCCTCACACTTACATGTGACAAACACGCCGACTAGACGGTACCACGGCAGTATGTCAGTTCATACTTCACCAGATACGGGGGCCTTCAGTCCTCTCCCCTGCACTATACAGCACCTTTAACATGCCCTCTGAACTTTTCAGGCCCGCCGCCGCCTGTTCCCAACCAGGTGAGGGGGGCCTAATCCCCTCCCTAATGGGGACTGTGGTTATGATGAGCTAATAAGTTATTAATGAAGTACAAAACAAAACTGGATGATAATCCTTATTTTTTGGGGTGGTTGGTACAGAGTAACACACCAGGTCCATTTGGACCCAAAGTTTTTGTTAACACCAAAGTAAGATAAATAAATAAGCAGTGCACAAGGGTTAATTCCTGTGTTCTATTTGGGGTTCTACAACCCCAGAGCCTCTTTAACAGCAAAGAACGTACCTCACATTGTTTTATCAGCTAGGCATTTCATCATTGTCCGAAACTTCATCAGAATTACTTATAAAATATTTTAAATCAATGATGCGTTTCCCAAAAGCCTTACAAAATATATATGCAACTTTTGTTTGTTAACCCCATTAGTGCCAATTCCAGAAGAACACAAGGGTTAAAAGCCTAGATCACAACTCCCATTGACGGAAAGCTTACACAATATTCTGATAGTCCCCTGTATCAAGAATGTATTCAGTTGAAAAAGCATGATTCACCACAAGAAGGCGCTGTTGTTCTAGTCAATAATATTAGCATTTGTTACAGCGCAATATAAAAAGTGTAGTTTCTACTCAATCAGTCTCTTCGAAGAGCTTGCTTTTTTTCCGTTTAAAAGCTAAGCTATTGGGAAGATAAGAGAGGACAAACCATAATTCTACTTATATGAATGTATTTCCCGTATTTTTCGTGAGACAATGGGCCCAGCGTCTCAATTGGGTTGGTGTAAAATCCCATTTCCAGAGAAGTTGGGACTCTGTGTAATATGTAAAAACAGAATGTAATGATTTTCAAATCATTTAAACCCTATATTTAATTGAAAATAGTGCAAAGACAACAAATCAAAAGTTGAAACTGGCAAATTTTGTTTTTTGAAAAATATTCACTCATTTTGAATTTTATGATAGCAACATGTTTTAAGATAGTTGGAACAGGAGCAATGTTCACTACTGTGCTGCATCACCTTCTCTTTAGACAATACTCTGAAAGCATTTGGGAACTGAGGTGACCAACTGCTATAGTTTTGGAAGCAAAATTTTTTCCTATTCTTGCTTGATATAGGCTTTCAGCTGATCAACACTTTGCAGACTCCGTTGTGATATATTGTTTTTTTTATATTGCGCCATATTTTTTCAGTGGGTGACAGGGCTGGACAGCAGGCAAGCCAGTTTAGCACCTGGCCTCTTCCACTATAGAGCCATGTTGTTGTAATATGTGCAGAATTTTGTGTTTGGCATTGTTTTGCTGAACTAAGCAAGGCCTTCTCTGTCAGCGATGTCTGGATGGCAGGATATGAAACGACAAAACCTGTATATGTTGTTTAGCATTAATGGTGTCTTCACAGATGTGCAAATTACCCATGCCATGTGCAATAATGCGTCCTCATAGTATAATGGATGCTGACTTTTGAACTGTGCACTGATAACAAGCTGGATGGTCCCTCTCCTCTTTAGCCTGGAAGACATGGCATCCATAATTTCCCAAAATTATTTCACATTTTTGATTGGTCAGACCACAGGACAGTTGCCCACTTTGTCTCAGTCCATCTTAGACGAGGTTGGGCCCAGCGAAGGCCGTAGAATTTCTGGATCTTGGTTTAATATTTGCATGGCAGAGTTTTAACTTGCATTTGTGGATGCAGTGACAAAGGGTGTTCACTAACAATGGTTTACAGAAGTGTTACTGAGCCAATGCAGTGATTTCCACTGCAGAATTCTGCCTGCCTGAGGGCTGCAGATCATGGTCATTCAATATTGCTTTTCAGTCTTGTCCTTTGCGTACAGAGATTTCTCTGGAAGCTCTGAATCTTTTGATAATATTGTGTACTGTAGAGGATGAAATCCCCAAATTCTTTGCAATTGTAAGGCCTTGCCTCCAGCCTTCCAAGTCACTGATCTATTAAGACCCGGACCGCAGTCTTCAGCTCCACAATCATTGCATGCACCTGTTGTTCATTTCCACTGTCTGGTAGTGTTGTGCTATTTAAGACTGAGCTTCACACTTAGTCATTGCAAAGCCCACAACTCTGTATTCACTCTCTCTCATCTTGTATAGACTCACTTCCTGCGTTTTGCGTGTATATATTCTAACTCTTGAACTTAGTGTTGTTTATTGTTAATGTCAGCAATTTAACTTTATTACCAGACACCTCAATTCCTTGTTCTTTTCTTCTATTTGTAATACATTGTACTGTAGCTAAAGACCAGTGTCTGTATTACTAATAGTATTATCCAGGAACCTCGATTCCTTGTTCTTTTGTATTGTATCCTGTTTTGCCTTCCTGCTGTGCTGAAGGCATAATAAATACAACCGAGTCCATCTTCGCACCTGAGTCCAGTCCAACACTTCCTGTCCACTGTGCACATCACTGGTACGGCAGAGCACAACATTACAGTAATTTTACATTGAGAAATGTCTTTTAAAATTTTTGAACTATTTGCCCATGCAGTCTTTCCCTGAGTGGTGAACCCATTGCCATCTGTATGTCTGAAAAACTTTTAATACCCAATCATGTCACTGAGCTGTTGCCAATTAACCTTATTTGCAGTGAGATGTTCCACCAGGTGCATTTCTTGCATCATTCAACTTTTCCAGTCTTTTGTAGCCCCTGTCCCAGCTTTTTTGAAATGTGTTACTGGCATCAAATTCAAAATGAGCAGATGTTTAAAAAAAACAATGAAAGTTCTCAGTTTCAACATTTGATATGCTGTCTTTGCTCTATTTTCAATTAAACATAGGGTTTAAATGATTTGCATTCCGTTTTTATTTACATTTTACACACCATCCCAACTGTCCTGGAAATGGGAATGTCTGTTACAGCACCATACATGTAATTAATGAATGTTATCCATCACGATCCATCAAAGGAGTCAATTGTGTCCATACACTTTCGGGAATTTAGTGTAGATACAGTACCTGATAATTTCACATCAAGATTGGCCTGGAAAATTTACTCTGTAATTATAACCGGTAGTAGTCACAGTCTCAAGCTCCACAAGGGATTCAAAAGATTGCAAAAAGCTTGTGTTTTCCTGTAAGCAGACTATTGCATCTTCGTTGTAATAAAGCCACAATTAACTCTGGTAATTGTCATTCAGCAAATATATTGTATATTGCGGTGGTTTCCCTTCAAAGGGTTCATTTATTAGCGGAGCAACTTATCCTTGATGACCCCAGCTTCACAGGCCATAGCTAAAACTAACCTTAAGTGTTAAATATGGCGGAGGAAAGGGCATCATTGAATTCTGGCTCTATGGTGGGGCAGAGGGATTAGGACAAGCCCTGGGCTGAGTTTGAATAGACACAAAATTACATCCTATCGTCTAATTCTTAACCACTTTTCCTTAACCTGGATGGGAAACGTCATGAGGTTAAGGAAAGACGTAAAGGAGAATTCATAAGGATTTAGGAAAAGACAACCGTGCTGCTAAAAGAATCCGACTGCTCTTACACTAGGCGATGCAATCATGCATCCCTTGCCCGTCAAGTCTATTTGTTTTCATAAATGGCCAGATGGATGTTGCGTTTCCTTAAATTATTGTTGCGGCAAGAAATTCTGGGACTTTGGGAATTCTTTCTGTAAAGGATGGTCCAGTGTACCCCGTTCTAAAGGAGATAAGTTAGGAGACAAACAAAAGCAGCTTAAGTGTTAAATTAGAGAATCCAAACATGGCTGCCACGTAAGTACTTCCAGGTCATTTTCAAGGAGTTAAGTGTTTTTGCATTGGAAATCTCCTATTTGAATGCAGCCGTGGTGTTTAGACGATTCAAGTTCAGAAAGCAGTCATAACGCATTACCTCTGAATTGAAGGAGCTCCATTGCAGCTGCTAACAGACCTTCAACAATACTGCCACCATCATGACTTCTTCCAGTGTGGTCTGCATCCTCTGCCTCTACATAGCTCACCCAAAGACAAAGTTTGCACTTGAATCCTCTTAAACAGAGGGCCTTTTATTCTATCTACTTTTCCTTGACCTGTATAGCAAACATCCAACTAGGGAAAGTTGCAGGGAGATTTTCTGGGGAGCTTGGGACGTCTGAGAAAATTTGGATATCTTTTCACTCAACACACTGTGCGCTCAACGGCGAAGACAGCCTTCACAATTTATTGGAAAATTCTGGAACACGCATGACATACCCAATCACTAAAGCTGTAAAGGATTGCAAGCCATCTTCAATCTTTCATTTCTTCCAAGGTTGGTCCTGTGTTTCCTTGCTGGAAGGAACCAACCAAGGAGGTAATTTCCACCTTTGCTTCATGAAACTGACAATTCGGCACTCCTTGTCATGGCCACCTGCCAAACTATTTCCGGCTCATGTCTGTTAATGAGTTCCTCGCTCTTTAGAGAATTTGGATGCACCCAAGATCCAGTAACATTGGCCGTTTTACATTTTAGATTACTCTCCGACCCCCCTGTGTTCATTTCACATGGAAAAATGAGGGAACATTCAAGGGAATCCTTTATAAAGGCTAAATAGCTGAGTTGCAAAATCACCATTTTTGCCTAAATTGTTTATCAAGCAAAGTGTGCTGCTAAAAAAGAACAGGAACACAACAGGAAGAACACATTTTCTTAGAAGGATGAGGAAAAATTGCCAAGTCCCCTGTGGGAAGAATCAGCCTTCAGCCTGAAAGCTGTCTGAAATTTCATTTCACCTCCCGCGTGTTTTGACTGAGTATGGCAATTTATGTCACATCTAATACCTGAACACAAAAAGCCACAGCCGAAATTTTGTTATAAATCCGTTTAATGTCTTCCAGTATTTACATTAAAAATCTACAAAATATGCACATGTTAAAAATAAAGTCAGTCCACACTTTTAGTTTTATAGCCCTTTTATACAATCCCTAGTTATGACCAACGTAATTTTTCTCATTTGCTGTTAAAGAGAGAGGGTTCAGTGTACATAATGTTTTTATTAACTGCTCACTTCAGATACCAATAGCCATGTTAAACAAATGAACAGCTATGCAAAAAACCTCCGTCAAAGATATATATTTATATTGTTCACACCGCTGCTAAGGTATTGTTAGGTCAACGTGTTCTTAATTAATGTGGAGGTTATCAAAGACAAGCACACATTGCTCTGGGAAGATAAGGAGCATAAATAATGACATTGTCCACCACACATACCGTATAATAACAAAGACACAATCATCACATTTTCTTGGCCATAGCATAGCTTCAGTGTAGACCTGGTGAAATGTAGCACCACTGACAAAGCACACAGGAACATATCTGGAATAATCCCACCCCTCAAAAAGTAATTTCCATTAATATATCCACAAATTTAGTGATTTAGATGGGGCTTCTCTAAAGCCAAGATGGAGGCTTGACGGTCACTTCAGAAAATCAGGGTTCCAAATAATAACAGAGCTCTGCACTTATATTCTACACATTATGGAACACACTCAATGCATTGAAATGAGTGCCAAGCTTCCTTAGTTTACAGATATTTCAACGCTCAGTATATTAAGCTTTATGTCGCGTTGATGTTGGTTGTAGAATACTTTTGGCAAATATTCAACTAATGACGAGGTAATACGGCACTTCTATTTTTGTATTTAGAACATAATATTTTCACTGTTCTTTACAAAGTAAATTTTATTTATAACAACTTTTGTCTTAGGAACTTCAACCTTACACTGTGCGCACACACATACAAAAACACGCAGGCGAACCCATCACAAGCATACAATCATACTTAACAACAACCGTACATTTAAAACGTAAACATACACACAGGTGCACTCATTTTTTGGGTCAATAGTGAATTAATGTACCACACTCATGATCAGAAACAACTGAGATCTGCATTGAAAACGGTCATCGAACAACAAAGAGAGCACCACGTCGTTTGTCTTGTCGAGATAAAAATGGCACATTCACCGCAAGAAAACAACACTGCTGACTGTGAGTGAAGCTTTGATGAAACCACGTCTGGTCACTCTCTCTGAGCAAAGCGTTTCATCAAAATGTCCAGTCAGTCTGAGGCTGCTGCTCTGAACCACTCATACCCTTCTCTGGTGTCCTTCTCGGGGCTAAACCTCCATGGGGGTCCCTCCTGATAATGCTGGTTTGTCTCACTCCTACGAAGCGATGGCACTGCTCTGACCTTACACCTTCTGGATAAAGCAGGCTGCTGCAGGACCTTATCTCCCCCCTCCCACTCGCAGCAGGTAAGTGAGCCCTGGCTGTTACAGATGGGAGAGGGCAAGCAGGAACGTTCCATTTCAGGGGCATACGGGGGTGCAACCCCGCGCGGACATCCGCCATCTCAGGGGGTGGGAGGTAGCTTGACGTCCAGCAGGCCGTAGGCGAATACGTTCCAGAAAACAGCGCAGAGGACGAAGAGGGTGTAGACGGAGAAGAAGATCCAGAACAGAGACTGCTCCTGCAGCCGCTGCTCGTAGTTTTGGAGGACCACAACCCCGAGGGTCAGCCCCACTGCCACCCCACCGAGGTGGGCCACAAAGCTGGGGTTGGGACAGTGTGGGAAGGCCGGGGGATAAAATCGGAGCCACACGGCGCGCCCAAACTCCACACTCACTGGGAGGAAGGGAGGGAGAGAAAATAACAACAGCATGTCATCACTAAACAGCAGACAGAGCTACAGCTGCAATTCAGTCTTTTTTTCTCCAAAGCCAGCAATAGTCAGGTTTTAATGGTGTCATTTTACCATGTCACTTAGGTGAACAGCCAACTAGTCATTACAAGCCATCTCAAAATCTGTTTCTTTGTGACAATAAACGGTGAAGTGTCCGCCCAGAGGCAAGAAGGACTGATCAATTTAACCCAACAAGTTTATCAGTTCTTTCTTTATTCTGGGTGATCCCTCCCCCTTGTGATGTAACAAAGGACAGATTCTGAAATGGCTTGTAATGGATAATTGGCTGTGCATTAGGTGAATGATAGGAGACCTTTCACTGCACAAGTACTGATATCTTCCTTTAACTAAACATCAGAGCAGTTCAGGGGACAGTTTGCCGCAACTGCAGGAGATTCACAGCGATACAGGCAAGTCTGACTGACTACTCAGAAATATGGTACTAGTACCGTATTGCAGTTTTCACCAGATATAAACGCTCAGCAGCTCCATCTACACACAATCTGCTGCGATCAGTCATCGCAGGTTTCAGTCATCGCAGGTTTCACACCAGTTCCTCAGTAGTGGGAGAAAAATGCATTGCTGGGCATTATAATGATGAGAAACACACTGCATTAATGATTGTGTGCAGCACAGAAGCACTAACATTTACAAATAGGAGACGTTGCGCCGTCAACTGCCCTTTTTAACTGCTGACTGACAGAGAAAATAATAATCACGTATATCTCAGGAAATGCTTCAAGCATGTAGCATGTACAGTGTAATTATAATGTACGGTTTCAGTAGCAGTGATGTTTAGATCATTTTACCCTCATCCCCTGAAGCATGCAACTGATGATTATCACTGATTGAAAGAGACACTCCATGCTATGTGCTAAATTTGTGATGACAATGAATAGAAGTCAATAGACAAGGTGCTAATTAGCTTTTTTTTTTTAGCCTTGGTCCATTGACATCTACTCATTGTCATCACAAGGTTGGCGCGCAGCATGGAGTACCCTTCCAAGAAAGAAAAATTCTCGGACAACTTGACAAGTACTGAATCCTCCTAGCTTTGGTTACTGCTGGGCTTGAGGAAGTACCCGTGTCACACTAGACTGTTCCATAGGAAAGTCGATACAGAGAGAGAGAGAGCAAGAAGAGTGGGGACTTACTGCAAACCAAGGCCATGGCCATTCGGAAGAGCTTGAATTGACACTTCATCCCGGACCAGTTCTGAGGAGATATGAGAAGGGAACAGTGCGTTTATAATGGCGTGCTAGCTGATAGGGGCTTTCCAATTGCATTGATACGTTACATTCATACATTATAGTTATTTAGCTGACGCTTTTATTCAAAGGGACTTACGGGTGATTAGACAAAGCAAGGGTCAACACACACACAGGGCTACATCGGGTTCTTGCCTGAGGGCCCTACAGCTGCACGGATCATGTAGTAGCTACACTGGGGCTTAAACTGCAAATCTATCGTGTTCCAGGTAAACTGGAGACTACAGACCACCCCTGCTATCCACTTGAGATGGAATGTGTTACAGATATCTTGGTTATGGCCTGTATGTGTCTGCTTTAACTATTACCTCTGTGCTGCTCTTACGCATTGTACATACTGAAGTGTGATTTATTTTTCTTTTTCTCTTTTTTTTGTTTATATGTAAAACTATTTATGCTGCGATCTTAACCAGGAGTCCCTGGAAGAAGAGATCTTGTATCTCAATGGGACCTTTCCTGGCTAAATAAAGTATAAATAAAAAATAAAATCTGGCACTTCCTTCTGATTCAGGGAAGTGTCATTAGAGCAGCAACTGGGGAAGAGAAATAGCTCCAACAGCTAGCCCAAAAGCATTGTGGGAGGAGCAGAAGTGTAAATATTTGATGACCGACACCATCCTATTATGCCCAGGGAAGAGCTAATGGTCTAAATCCCAAAGGTCATGACCTCCAAATGGCAACGTGCCAGGTGGTGACTGATCAGGGATTTCCTTCGGCGAAGTAACAGTGAGCCAAGCTACCGGAGGTTTCCTAAGACTGCGTTCCAGAGATCAATGCAAACCTCCTCATAAGTAGATCAAACAAGTATGGGAACAAACTCTGAAGCTGTATTCATTCACTCTGCTGAGAAACCATTTTTAGACCCTTCTGTCACACTTCCTCACATTCAAAAAATTCATGCCAATCAGAGACAGTTTCAAAAGAGGACTTCAAAAAGAGGCTTATTCAGTCCACAAAAAAGGTTTACGGAAGAGAAAAAAGACACATGCTGGAGGGAATTCTCACGGGATACGAAGGCGATTAGACAAGCAGGAATGTGAGGAATTTGGGCTGCGAAAGCACCTGCTGGGCCCCACAGATCCGTGCTCTGAGTGCTAAAACATTCACTCCCCATGATCCTGAACAGGGATATCAGTGCAGGCCCCATGTCATTCACTCAGACAAGAGCCGCAAGAAATGAACCAAAGTGTATGGTCTATTGAGTAATCTGCTGATCAACGCTAGCAGCTATAATGTCCACACTGCGCTGTTCATTTAGCTGCCTTTGACTGCCAGAGGCAGCTCAATATTTCAGCAGTGACTCTTTCAGTTAATTTCTTCAAGGTCAAATTAGGTAAAACAATAAATATTTAAAAATTAAATGAATAAAATTATGCAGAGGGTAGCACTGCAGCCCCACTACAAAAAGGCTGTCAGGTAAAATTCAGTATCTTCTGATTGATTGCAATTTTTTTTTTTTTTTTTTAGAGATTTTATTTGTGCCTGGTGCTTGTACAATGCTATATGAATCAAGTTAATATTATATAACAATTAAAAAAAAATGTTGGACAGGATAAGTGCATAAGAAAGCTTATTCACTTTTTTGTCGTTTTGTTGAACAGAAAACTATTCAGTCTCCAATTACAAATAGATAAATAAACTAGTCATACGTTTGCGTTCAAGCGCAAATGTCAGTTGGTCATCATAGAGTGTAGCACTTCTCAGGCTAAAGCACACTCATATTGGCTCATGACCAATCCCGAGCTTTGTTACAACAGGTTAGGCCCCTCCCTTTCTTGACTCACCATGACGACGTTGGCGAGGTGGGCGGAGACGAGGGCGTAGACTCCTCCCGAGGACCCCACCACCGGTGCAGTCATGTCAGCCACGGACACAGCCAGGGAGCCTGCAGGGACAAGGAGAGGCAGCAGGTCCTGTCAGGCAAACCTCGAACGCCCGCCCTCTCAGCCTCTCGACCTATTGACCTCTCTCACCCGGGCACGTCAAGCCATAGCCTCCACAGGAACATCTGGCATGCTGGTTAATGGAGGTCACTCCCAGGCTATCGTAGAGAAAACAGCGCATGGTAGAGTACAAAGCAGCACCTTGCAGAAATTAAAGACGCCGTAAAAAGGAAGCGACAGCAGAACAAGCGTTCGGGGTATGACATGTATCCAAATAAAACAAAGCTTTCTGCAGAATTATCGAAGGAAAGAAATCAACTTGGTTTAAGATAAATGTGGAAGAGCCTCTGTAAAAGGACGTTGATTGGAGGAGAATGGATGATTGGCAGTCCAATGCTAAGCCCACAGGTACCAGATAACATCATCATAAAAGTAAACTTCTTTTTGCGGAGGTGGAAAAAACTAATATCTGAATACACTACATTCACGATTTTATTACTTTAAAGAACATGTATTTCGGGACATTTTCGCACAATCATTCAGAATTGAAATGAAAAAAATTGAGGGAGTTTTATTTTTACTTGTCCTTAGTGTTCGGTGAGCAGGGGGATGGTTTTGAGGGTGGGGAGGTGCTGCACCAGTTGAGAAACGGGGTCCGATTGTCGCCGAAGATCAAAAAGAACAATTAGCGCCAGCACCATCTTAAGTGCTTTCACTCAGTCCCATCCCAGCTCTAGTCTGCCAAGACCAACTTTATGAGGCAAGTAACTTCTGTATAGGTACCCATTTTACACTGAAAACACAGTATCTATGCCCATATAGAGTATATAAAGCACACATTTAGTATTGGGCCGAAGAAAAACAAAGGGTTTGATCGACTTATCAATCATACTTCCAGCGAGAACGCCTCAGACATATCGCCGTGAGTGATGAAGACACAAGCTAAACGACATGAGGCCAGATATACCGTATGTCGTAGTGACATTTCCCAGGCGCCTCCGTATTTACAGCGCTATATTCCTATTACAGAGGCTGACACGAAGCCGGATAGATGGGCACCACTGGCCGACAGCCCTGGTGATGTCAGCTGGTGATCTAAATCATTCCCGCGTTACGTGGTCGTTCGGCAGCGTTCGTGTAATGATGTACAGCCTATCTGATCTCCAGCGCTAAAATAATACCGTAGTGTGCAGTGATGATTACACACCACCACTTTCATCTAAAATGGGATCCTAATATATTACTTCTCTATAATTTTTTAGTGACAATGCATTGAAAAATACTATTGTAGGCAATGAGAACCAAAAAAAAATCATTCCCACAAATATATTGAGGTAAAAATATGGGTAATAAACAAACACTGAAAACATCAATTTTTTGTAACGATTGAAAGGTTCTGCAAATTTTATTTTTTTGACTCCAGCAAAGCATGAATGAATGTTTGAAGGCTCATTCCATGATTATTGATGCAAAAATATTTGTTTAAACTGGTTTGAGACAACATTGTTCTGCAAAATTACCTCTGATGGTCAGTTGTGCCAGTATATAAGGTGTCACAATGTTTAAAACGATGGCATGACGGAAGGAGCTCACGTGAGATTGTTCCTAGCCGTATTGCGTGCGTACATGATCCTGGTTGGTGACTTAGAAAAATTTCTGAAGATGTTAAATGCTGCCATGGCACTGTAAGAAATGCCATCTAGTGTTTAAAAGAGGCTGGTTTGCTGAAAACTAGTGGCAATAGCGGTGCAAAACGGAAGTCAAGTGCCTCTGATGTTCATTAACGGTGTATGACAAGTTTGAGGGCACGACAACTCCGTGATGATATTAAGAGCCATTCCGTGAGAAAATGGCACTTTTTGAAGAAGTTGAGGAGTTGACCCCCCTGGAATTGAATGAAACTTGGCAGATAGGTAGATATGGTAGTCTCACAGAAAAAGCCAAATTTTTAGGTCCGTATCTCAAGAAGTCTGCCGGTGGCGCCACCTGGAAGCCACTAAAGTGGCTCAGTTTTGCTTTTGACACCATATTTTACATTAACTATTATGACTTAAGGGTACACAGTACCAGGTGTGTTATACTTTTATCATGACCTGTGACACTTCAAGTCTGAATAGACATTAGCACCACATCAGCGCCAAGCTGGGTCACTATGTTATTGAGCGGGAATTATTTGAGAAATCACGGTAAAAAGTGAAAATGGGAATGGAAATAAAATAATATCTCAGACATATACCAATCAAGAATGCTTTATTATGTGTTTACTCCCAACAAAACTATCATTTTCAGTTAATATTCCCTTGGTATCTTGCTGGGTTAGTGCAGTGGATGGCCAGAAAGATGGTCAAAATTGATTTTGGTGCATGTTTGCGGTATATTTTCTCAGTAACTCAGATATGTTCCATGGTGATAAATGCCGTTTGTTGTGCTTTTGGAGTTCTGTTTTCAGGAATATCAAGAATTTCTTTGGTAGTATCTACACTTTCGAGTTAGACGGAGCCAAAATTGGAGGAAAACTCAAAATGGACCATTTCATAGCAGATTGTGCCTATGTTTAGGCGACATTATTTTGTTTACCCAGCAAGATAGAGATCTGAAATTCTCTGGATACATAGTCCCTTTGGGGTACATTACAGCATTAGTAAAATCTCAATGTTAGTATTTTCAGTGTAGATGATTTTAAACATCAAAAGTCAGAAAACTTTGCCTCCAGGGGGCACTGTACGCTGGATGCAAATACTGGCCATCCCCAGCAATGTAGCAAAGAAATTTTTCTTGAATTGTGATACACGCAGCTAGTTTTCTCAGAAAGTGAAGAGCTTGGTTTGGTACTATGCTGGGTAGAAAGCTTTCTGACTAAAGGTGGCACTCTAAAGAGTTAATGTTCTACCGACCTAATATTCCATATTCCCAGACATATACCAAAGTTCGGTCTTTTGAAATATACGAAGCACATACACAGTTATACATAAAATTTGTAATCCCTTTGGTATAAAGCTTGTTTGGTTGCAAGCTGGTGGTGACTGTGAGCATTATCAAATGCACAATACATGGGCTATTACCAAGTACGGGTACAGCGCAGTCAGAAACATACAGCACGTTACAAAACATGACCAGTCCAAAATTTTTAAATGCCGAAAAAAGAACTGATGTAAAAGGCGTACCACCGTACGCAGACATGCGTCACCAGTATACGTACACTTACATAAAATAAAAGTCCATAATTTGAACTCTGAAAAAAATCAGTCACACAACCGTGTACATGAAGACAGAATGTCTTGTACAAAAGTTAAAACTGTTTTATACTTTTCTTGTTATCCAAAGTGAAATGATGTCAACACAGCATGTGACTAGTTCTTTCCGTCAATCTGTTTTTGGAATTCGATTGTGGGTTGGTGGCACCTGGTGGTGCGCACCAGAGGTGCTCCTTGGCCTTGGCTTGAGCAGCCATCCATGGCCTTCTTCGTTGGATCCAGGTTGATGTTACCCATGGAGCCAGTTGAGCCCGAGGCATGCCTTACTACACTGCATCCTGGGTCTCTACAGGGCTGCTTACAAGCCATTGATAGTGAGCTTGTCTGTCTCTGAATTAAATAGCGGGCTGCAGCCTATATGGCGCAATAGTTATGTCAACACCCATGGCTTGGTATGCACGGAAATGGGAAGTCTGTAAAAGAAACTCCGCCCTCCCAACCAGCAGGCATCTCGTAGGCTAGGCATCATGGGCAGGTGTTAGGAATGAAGGCATGCAAGTTACCACTACAAATGAACTGCCCTTTTCTTGGCAGGGTGCTGCTTGCTTGCTAGGACCTCTGTGCCCTTTATCAGGACAACCACTAGCAAGACGCGACTGCTGTGCCCTTTTTCATACCCAAGCACCATACCTTAGGAAAATCCTAGAATTAACACTGAAGCCTGCTCTTCGATTCTGACAGTAATGCAAAAATGCAGAGAATTTGTTATTTCCGAAACTCACCAACACTACAAAACTGTACACTGTACTGACTACTGGTAAAAGTCTTGCATGTTGACACAATGCTACAATCACGACCAACATTCTTTTCCAATTTACAACCAACCCAGCTTTATACCAAAGAGATTTGAAATTTTATGTATAACTGTGCATGTACTTTATATATGTCAAAAGACAGAACTTTGGTATATGTCTGGGAATATGGAATGTTAGGTCGGAAGAACATTAGCTCTTTAGAGCACCATCTTTGGTCAGATAGCTATCCACCCAGCAAAGTACCAAGCTAAACTCTTCATTTTCAGAGAAAACTAGCTGTGTGCATCACAATTCAAAAACAATTTCTTTGGTACTTTGCTGGGGATGGCCAGTACTTGCATCCAGCGTACAGTGCCCCCTGGAGGCGAATTTTTCTGACTTTGATGTTTAAAATCATCTACACTGAAAAGACTACCATTGAGATTTTACTAATGCTGTAATGTACCCCAAACGTACTATGTATCTAGAGAATTTCAGATCTCATCTTGCTGGGTAAACAAAATAATGCCACCTAAACATAGGCACAATCTGCTATGAAATGGACCATTTTGAGTTTTCCTCCAACTTTGGCTCCATCTAGCTTGAAAGCGTGGACACTACCAAAGAAATGCTTGGCATTCCTGAAAATAGAGTTCAAAAAGCACAACAAACAGCATTTACCCTCACAGTGCAAATCTGGGTTACAGAGGAAATATACCGCAAACATGCACCAAAAATGAATTTCAACCATCTTTCTGGCCGTCCATTGCACAAACACAGCAAGATACCAAAGTACTATTCACTGAAAATGATAGTCTTGTTGTGTGTAAACACATAATAAAGCATTCTAGTTTGGTATATGTCTGGGGTGTTATTTTATTCCCATTCCCATTTTCAATTTTTATTCTTATTTCTCAAATAATTCTGGCTTGATAATGTAGTTACCCAGCTTGGCGCTGATGTGGTGCTGAAGTCTAACCGGACTTGAAGTGTCACAGATCATGATAAAAGTATAACATATTTGGTACTGTGTACCCTTAAGTCGTGATAGTTGATCTAAAATGTGGTGTCAACAGCAAAACTGAGCCACTTAAGTGGCTTCCAGGTGGCGCTATCGGCAAGCAAAGTGAAATACGGACCTAAAATCCGGCTTTTTCTGTGAGACACCCATATCTACCTATGTGCCAAGTTTCATTCAATTCCAGGGGGGGTCAACTGCGCACTGAATGCCAATCTCTCGTGGAATGGCTCTTAATAGCATCAGAAGTGAAGAGTTGAAAGCATCAAGATCTACCATTTCCAAACATCTGTGTGAAAATGGTCGGATTGGTCATGTTGCTGCCAAGAGCAGGCAACATAAAAATATCAAGATTTGAGTTTGCCAAGAAATCAAAGGATTGCACACCAGTGGACTGGGAGCAAGTCTTTTGGACTGATGAATCAAAATTCGAAATTTTCTCATCCAAACGCAAAACTTATGTGTACCATAGAGTGGAGAATGTTTCAAAAATGATTGTTTAACCCATTCAGTGAAACTTGAAGGTGGTAATTTTACGGTTTGGGGTTCAGTCTGCTCTAAAAGAGCCTGTGATCTCATAGAAATTGACAGAATCCTGGATCAAAAGAATAATCACAGCATCCTTGTGAAGCACGCATTGCCATCTGGAAAGAGATTGATTGGTCAGGGATTTTATTTTCAACAAGATAATGACCTTAAACACACTTCTAAGTTGTGCAAGAATTACCTCAGTTGGAAAGAATCATCTGGTGCATGAAAGTTATGACTTGGCTTGCTCAAAGTCCAGACCTTAATCTGATTGAGGGAAATCTGGGTTTCGTTTGATACCAAAATAAACAAATATGTTGTAACATCAAAAGAATCTCGTTCGAATGAGCTTCAAACAACACTAAATGGTTTGGTGAGTGAGGAAATAAATAAAATGTGAAAACTATGCCTGAAAGATTGAATGCTGAAATCAAAACAAAGGGTGGCCACACTAGATGTTGACTTTTTCTCTCAAAAAGACACTATTATTTTTGTTTTTACAATATATTGTTTTCTGTTTACTTATTTGCAGCTATATGATCCAATATTAAGTGAAATAAAACTTTAATAGTACTGGTTTCTGATTTTTTTTTTTCATTTTGTTAAGTGTATAATCATCACTGCACACTACAGTACATAAGCAGGTAAATCGGCTGCATGCAGAAATACCCATCCATAAATCCATTTTCAAAGCCACATACAGTGTCTTCTGGGTCGTGAGGGGTGGGAGCCTATCACAGCAAACAGTGAGCGAAAGCCTGGACTACACCTAGTGCGGAGAGCAGATATACACAGGATATGAAAACACACATATAATGGCCACAAAGCCACACAAACAAGTATGTGCAAATATAACTTAAAACAAATTAGGCAATCAATTATTCCTCAGAAGAAAACCATCTTAACCAGTTTTGAAAGTAAATACCCATCAAGCTTATTCATTATCAGTGCATTAAATTAATAAATTATGAACCAAGCTCATTCCAGCTGAGGATGCAGAATAGAGATATTCATATTAGGATGAGACCGACTCTATATGCATTGGCAGACCCGTATGTTCCCATTAGAGTTTGAACATTCTTGCGCATCCAGAACCTTCATTGTGGTGGAAAGCGGTTGTTGAACTCCCGCCTTTGGAGGAACAAGGACCTTGCGAACTCTGTAGGCCCCAGACACATCCAGGAGACAATTTGTCAACCGGCTTTTGTGTCATCTGCCAAAGAGCGGACTGTGTAACAGAGAAGAACAGAGATACACGCAGCTCTTCAGAAATAACACATAAACAAGGAAACAAAGATTCAGTATGTCTTAAGAGGCACAGTGAACTTTGTCCCTGAAACCCGTTTTCAGGCTGGACTCTGAGGACTGATGAATTTACACTGACCTGCTCTCGAGAAATAAAAAATGAATAAGAAAACAAAGATTCAAACTTTGAACTTTATTCCTGAAACCCAAGATCTACTTTTTGACTCCTAAGATTGATGATATCCAGCGACACCCTCTTCACAAACAACAAATGAGCAAGGAAAGAAAGATTCAATATGCCTAAAGAGGCATTGAACTTTATCCCTGAAACCCAGGGTTTAATGCCTGGCTTTCAAGATTGATGATGTCCCACTGACCCACTCCTGAGAAACAACGAATGCACAAGGAGACAAAGACTCAACACACCCAGAGAAACACTGAATGTTGACTGAACCCAAGGTACTAGGATTGACTTTTATCATTGATCAATGATGTGAACACACCGACCTATACTTTGACCATTGCCCAATGGGCTACAATACTCTGACCTCCACAGTTTTATGCCACAAACACGCACACTCACATTAAAAAACGCAGAGTTTATTAACCCTTTAAGTGACGTATTATTTAATCACCAAATCCCTCTAAAAGTTAATCATTCATTGTTTAGTTGACAAATTACCTTCAGAAGGACTCACAGGTACCAGTGCACCCTTCCAACTAATTTGCCCGCTAAAAATGGACAAATCTGTTAACCTTTTGAAGGCTGAATATATTTTGCGCCTTGTGTGACTATAGCAGTGATCAGCACTTTAAGGGTTAATAACAATCTGAGCTTCTGAATATGACCATCTCGGCAATATTGACTAAACTAGTGTGTGCTACTATGCTTGTCCAAAATGAAAAGTCAATATTTAGATATAAATAAACAAATACTCTGACTGGATCACTATTGCAGAGATTAATATTACAGCTGGCAATAATTATTTTAACCCAAACTGATGAGGCACGTAGCTTCTCATTTCTTAAAAAATCATGTTGGAAGACGAATCCCTCGGTGGCAGATAAGATGTTACAAAATTTCAGAAGGGGCAAATTATTGGCCTGCATCTAGCAAAAAAAAAAAAAAAAAGAATGAATGCAGAATTCAAGCACGAGGAATCATTTTCACCCACAAATTGGCCCCCGCAAAGTCTCGACTTTAACCATATTGAATGTTGAGATGTGCAGGAGAAAACTAAAGGGTGTTTCAACCATCTCACGGTCAAGCTCTCGTGCCAAAAATTAATGCAACTCCGACTGAAAGTAAATGCTCTGACGCTGCAAATGGCTGTCAAAACAAGAACATGATGAATCTGCACTGTAATCAAAGCTAATGGGGTTCCAACAAAACACCTGAGTGTATGACTTTTTTTTTGGCTGGGGAGTTCATATTCGATAAGACTAACTTCACTGAAAGTAATCGTGAGGATTAAAAAAAAAAAACTAGAAAATTCAGATTTAAGTTATCTATCGACAGGGACAGTTAAAGAAACCCAACGCATTAGTGTGGACGTGTACACGATCGCCCCACTTAAATCTATCCTTTTGCTAACATCACTGAAACAGTCAAGAGTTTTCAGCACTACGTTTGTCCAGCTCAGCAGATCGGAGGAGAGATGCGGTCTATAATCTCCGTGTCATCAGTCAGCGCACACAGACGCGGCAGTGAGGAGATCTGAGCAGAAGATTAGAGGCTTCCTGAGACAAATGGGCAGGTGCCTGTCTCAGTGCACTGGGCCCCGTCTCCGTCATTCGAGAAGACTCCCACTGTGTCCACTGTGTTAGCAGCAGGACGGTTATTATCCTCATCATTATTTAAACGCAGACAAACACTCCCAGCGTCCCACACCTGCCTCTCTCACTGCTTCCAAATTCACCCCTCCCCTCCTCATTCTGTCACTGTGCAAACACCGCAGCACTCTGGGAATTCACAGTGGCCCCATTAATATCGGGCCATTACCGCTAGATGTAACTACAATCAGGGGAATGGAAACCAGCTCCTCTCCTCCAAATGAGTCTTAGCACACGAGTCTGTTCTGAACAGGGTGCGTGATCCCAGCATATTGCAAAAGCAAATCAGTGGCATATCCGGGGTTAGAAGTGGGACTGAGCATGCTCAGAGAGGTGGCACAAATCGTGAGTTTTGTGTACCGCTGCCCTACCTGGCGAAGAACTAGGTCCCAGGCCAGATGCACAGATGTTCTCGAGAGAGAAACAGCTGCATTAGCACGCACACAAACAAAAGCACTACCCCCCGCCCCCTAAAACACAAACACCCACCCCCCGTAAAACACACCAGAGTCGATTTCTAATTAACGCAGCAGGGGACTCCGTTACGGAGCCCCCCAGTGGAGACGCGTTGCCTCGCGGCTGATTTATGACACGTTTTCCGCCTCATTTCACGCAAGGGTCGCAACCTCGGCCCCTGTACAGCTGTCCCCGGCCTCCCCCCCCCACCCCCCCCCCTCCGTAAATGCAGTGTAGCCGCAGAGTGAGATCAGTAAGGTAGGGTAGACACTGGTACCATTCACCCTTGGGCCAGTGCGCTTCATGCCGCGACCTTTTGCAGAACTGGCGTCACCATATACTCATCACTCCCACTCGTCCTGGCGCCGTTACAGCGTCTTATAAAAGTGCTGCTGAGCTAAATGAGAGGATAATGTCACCATAGACTCAGGGATACACGCCCTCCTACGTCACTTATTTTTTGGGGTGGGCGTGGGGAGGGGGAGTGGGGTGTCTTTTTTTTGGGACTAAAGCAGGATTAATGTGTAGCTCTGCCGATACGCTCTCGACGGGACCTGTGCGCTTATCTGCTGGTACAGCTGAGCCAAGCCACGGGGAGCGAGCCTCGCTACAGCCCCCAAAATCCGCCCTCCCTCCCTCCCCTTCTCCCTCCTCCCCTCCCCTCCCCTCCCCACACTGCACTGCGGATGGAAATGACATTAGCTGCTAATGTCACTAGCAAAAATGAACTGGCATTTTCCTTCAAAGACTCTCGTGGTGAAGTGAAAATAGTGAAGGCCCCTCTCTCTCCCCACTTCCAATTTTGGGGGACATTACAGGGGGGAGGGCGAATGAGTCGGGCCTGACATCAGAGAGCGGCCTTTTGTGCAAGGTCAGGGTGAGAGCTCTCCAGCCGCAGACAAAGGGAGGCTTTGAAGTGAAAGAGAGGGTAAAGAAAGTCACAGCTACAGACCATCTGTCCCAGACAAAATGGCCGCTTTAAGTTGCAAACAAATGCTGTGCGTGAGGCCCGACGGGTAGACAAATAAAGCCGGGCCTGACCTCTGACCTATGCGGGATTTAGACTTGCCTATGAGCTCAGGCAGTCGCCACAAAAAAGCCGCCCAAGCCCCACCCACCTGCCAGGACCCCGCACACGTACACCAGGCCGATCCTCAGTGCGCCGTGGACCATCTCCAGAGGCACCCCAACCAGCAGCTGCATTGCCATGTTCAGCCCGAGGTGTTCTATCCTGGGACAAAAACATTACAGTCAGGACACTGCAGTGTTCTATCCTGGGACAAAAACATTGACAGTCAGGACACTGCAGTGTTCCATCCTGGGACAAAAACGTTACAGTCAGTACACTGCAGTGTTCCATCCTGGGACAAAAACGTTACAGTCAGTACACTGCAGTGTTCTATCCTGGGGGACAGTAAAACATTACAGTTACAGTCAGTACACTGCAGTGTTCCATCCTGGGACAAAAACGTTACAGTCAGTACACTGCAGTGTTCTATCCTGGGACAAAAACGTTACAGTCAGTACACTGCAGTGTTCCATCCTGGGACAAAAACGTTACAGTCAGTACACTGCAGTGTTCTATCCTGGGACAAAAACATTACAGTCCGAGCAGCGCAGTGTTCCATCCTGGGACAAAAACGTTACAGTCAGTACACTGCAGTGTTCTACCCTGGGACAAAACATTCATTTCAGGACACAGGGTATCAATCATGTCGCATATATTTCATGATAATGCCATCAGAGTCCCAAGGATTCACTTATTTCTTTGTCAACAGTGCTGAGACCTCAGTAACATAATAGCTGTGAACAGAGGCAGAGCCTATGGACCATTTCTGTCAGAGCACTGTGCATGTCTAGACTGAGACAAATAAATTATAGTCAGAACACTGCAGGTTCAATCCTTGGTCAAGAATATAATAGTCAGAGGATTACAAGCACTCCATCCCACAATAAAACTAATACTGTGAGGACACAAGGTTATTTGATCCAGTGAAAAAAAAATATATAACAGCGTATGTACAACAGCATTCTATTATGGGTCATTATAAACAGAGCTTGACAGAGAATATGGCAGAGACATATACGCACAGCATGGCAGTCTTCTATATTAGCGCATACAATACAGTCAGACATTGCACTGGGATAAAAGAATTAATGTTGAGAGTGACATAACGTTCCTCCCTTAGACAGTAACAGGGCAGTCAGAGCACTGGCACAAAGGACACCAAGTGTTGCACGCCATGTTGTCCATCATAATGCAGATAATGCATGACGGTGCCATCGGAGTCACTGAGATTCACTTCTTGCTTTGTCAGTGCTGAGACCTCAGTAACATTATACATACTGAGGCAAAGAGTTCATGAACCGCAGTCGAGAGCTAGCTTATTTAAGAGCTGAAGACACTGTTCTTATCCGAGGGAGACAGCCAGAGACGACAGCCAGCTAACAACCTGGCCAACTACAGTTGCAACATCAAATCTTGAGGCACCTCAACAGTTCGCTCGCAGGAGCCACAAATAGTAGACAGTGCCGTCTGGCGGCGCAGCGTAAATGTGCGAGGTGATAATGAGGGAGTGGAAGAGCTGGGCGATAATGACGCAGTAGCAGCCTCACGCAGAGTCTGTTTCTCGGAGAAAATGACCGGTCACGGAGAGCGGTTCAGTGCTGAAGGGGGCGAGAACCCCTCCAGCCACACTACCACTGTATTTCTGCCACAATTCTGTGCTTAAGCATTGAGATTATAGAGGCAGGCTACAGTCTTGTGCTAAAAATACTCAACCTGGTCTAAGAAGGTTGGTCGTTGCAGTCCCAGTGTTGCTCAGTAAGATCTCCGGTGCTGTTGTGCCCATGAGCAACGCTCTAAACCCTATCGTTGTTCCAGGGGGATGCGATTTTGTTCCGTCAAACCCCATATAACCGCCGAACCCACAAAGGGTCCATAAAACACAGCTGCTGTATTCAAACCTGTGAAACTTCAGGCCTATTTTAAATTCTAATGGAGATCCCAAGGTTCCCAATGATCCCAGATATGACTTGCTGAATTGCAGGGAAATGAGTAGAAAGTGATGCACAAGATCTAGATATTCTCCATTTGATGTAATGCTATGGGAATAGAAATATGGCATCTTGGGTTTGAATATTAATCTCAATATAAGTGTGAAGCGCTGCAACCAGCAGATATAGCATGTGTATGTGACATCGTCCCACAATATGACAAAAAACTTAAGGGAAAACTTCAGTGAAAAGTCAGAGTTTATGGAGCTAATGTACTTTCGCTGGACTGCTCCCAGGCCACATCCTTAACTCCCATGAGCAGAAGCCAGACTCAGCACTGAGACAACTGGATGTGACAGCACGATACATAAGAAAGGGTAGGTGTTCCTATATTCTCTCCCGGCCCGGCCTGTGTTCCACAGTCCCTCTCAGAGCAGTGTGTTACAGGTTTGAGGAGGGCTGGTCGACCCTTTTGTGTAGGTTCTCACTCCAACCCCTCATAGAGCACACCTCGACCAAAAGCTAGACAGCTTATTTAGTTTGCATTCAGCAGTCATTTGTTAAAATGAAATTAAATCCTTCAGGATGGTACATCTACAAAAGCAGGGTTGGGCAGCCCTGAATTAGAGATTTCTGAGACAGAGGAGGTATTTGCAATCAGATATTGCCCCTAGCCGGGGACAATGACGTTAATTTCGGGGCTTAGTCAATGGATAGCTCGTATTCACGTGCACCTGCAACGGCCTTCACCCAATATTTTACAACAATCCCAGCCGACGAATTAGCCAAGGTAATCTTGCTACGTGAGCATCCATAGCGGACGTGGGCCGAGCCCAAATCACGAACAGAACCAGACCTCCTGACCCACCAACAGGTGGCAAGCACCATGTGATCGAGACAGCTGTCAGGAGAGCTCCGCAGCTGGGTCTCTGCCAGTCGCGAAACAAAGCACGCATCTCTATGTAGCGGTTAGCGACATCGCGCTGCTACATTTACACACGCATAAAGTATCTGGATGCAAATGGTTCAAGTGCGCTGACAGCATCATAGAAGAGGACAACATATATTGATTATACTTCCCCAGCCTGCTCAGCTGAACAACAGAGTGGCAGTCCCGATAACAAGGCCCATTTATATCCCCATGCAAATGACTTATGGGAGACACTGGGCTCCCTCTCAATTTCAGTGTAAGAGAACCCTTTGTCTTCGCTAAATGACGCAAACACTCCTTCGTCATGGAAACAGTGGAGACAAAAAAAAAAAAAAAAGACCTCACCTACACACCTATCCCTCCATAAAACAAACACATACTACAGAAATTAGAAAGCCACACTGAAATAACAAGAGGCATCAGGAGATGGCAAATCCCCCCGGCCCCACATCAACTTCAGATTAGCAAAAGGCACCACTTGAGGTCATGATTAATGTGCGCACCAAGTTTTGTTGAGAAATATTGAACGGTTTTCAAGTTCTGCCCCAGAAACGAAATGTTTACAGACAGATGGACGGACGGACAGACAACCGGACCCATGACTATATCCCCCCGCATTATATGCTAGGGGAATGATAAATAAGGAAAGAAAAGTCTTAGAAAATCAAGATACAGATATATCCAGAAGCAACGATATTGGATACGTGCGTTGAAAGCCCTGAAAAGCATTATAAAAATTGTCCTTACACAGGCTACAAGACCAGACACCAACAGCCAATACATTTCATATGCTATCAAATCTGGAACAGTGGAGGAGAAAAGTGTAGGATTTTAGGCTTGGCTGTTCAGGAAGTGGCCCCATCTGGAGTCGAGTGTCTTCAGCCATGTTATTCCAATACTGCATAAAAGCCGCCTCTCACCAGTCAAGCTAATCAGTCCGTCTCATTTCTCCAGTGATATTCACTTTCACTCAGTTTAACTGACAAGGGAGATCAGTGCTAGCATCTTATGCAGGGATTACACTGAAGAAGCTCAATAGACCTTCACATCAAAGAAGATCTTGGATAAACACAGAGAGGTCACAGTACTGATTGTCTGGGCTTTGTCTCTGCAGTACAAGGCCCCTTCCAACAGGGTGTACATAAAGAAATCTATATATGGAGATCTATCCACTCAGATAATGAATAGAACATTGTGTCAACCTAATGAAGCTGTACCAGTATGTCAATAAAATAGTCCAACTGGGAAACCAGCTGTATCTAGCAGTAGGTCTCTGAAATACAGGAGTCCCTTCCCATTTCTAATTTATTATCATGTTCCCTTCCAGCAGCCTTTTTGCAAGTGTGTGTGAGGATTGAGTAACAACATTTCTCTTCAGCAAATAAATGTGGAATAAAAGCACTGTTTATTTGGCACCTCTGAGGCTGCATTTCTCAGCACACTTAGCCTTGAACTCTTCCTTACATTCTATTCATTAATCAAATGCTGACAACTGAGGGTTGCTAAATGACATTAGCATGACATTAAATTGCGTCATTCATTGGTTGAACGTAGACTTTGCAAAAAAATTACAGACAGATTAAATTCTTGTATTCATATGCACATTGAATGGGTAGCACTGCCTCCACACAGCAAGAAGGTCCTGGGTGCAAATCTGGGCTGGGGCCTTTCTGCGTGGAGTTCACGTTCTTCCCGTGTTTGTGTGGGTTTCCTCCGGGTGCTCCGGTTTCCTCCCACAATCCTACGACATGCATGTCAGGCTAATAGGAGATACTGAATTGTCCGTAGGTATGAGTGTGAGTGAATGGTGTGTGAACACTGCTTGCGCCCTGTCATTGGCAAGTTGTCCAGGGTGTGTCCCTGCCTTTCGCCCACAGTCAGCTGGGATAGGCTCCAGCTGTCCCATGACACTCGTGGGGAAGAAGCGTTACAGATAATGGATGGATGGTTATGTACAGCAAATAATTTTGAAAAGTGTATTTGCATTACACACATTATTAATGCACTCAGCACAAACAATTTAATTTAAAGGTTCTCTGCACTCCCATTTCACCCAAGTTGATCCTGTACAGAGGGAAAAAAAGAATCTAATAATCACGAGAACTGCATATAATTATTCAAATAACAGAGCACTGGCTCAGAGAATAATGTTTAAATTAGCGCACAGTTAGATTCTCACCCTGCGTGCATGAAGACATAGGTGAGGTAGCGCCAGGCCTGTGCTCGTAGTTGAGGGTGATACGGCAGCGGCCCCTTCAGATAATGAGGGTGTGACACCTGCAATACCCAGCGATCCAGCTGCAGACCATAGTACATGAACACTGCCACCTACAAGACCGGAGGGACAGATGTTAATTACTAAATATGGCCTATTGGCTCAAACGCTAAACTGAAATACAAGCTCATAGCATGTACAAACTCAAACAACCTGTTCCCACAACAACCTTGAGCGTTAATTAAAAAAACACTGAAAACTAAAGGCAGTTTTTATAAAGCACTGTAAAGCAGGGGCACGGGTTAAGGATTAGAAATCCCAAGTCCATATCCTAATGATACCCACTACAAGAGAAAATAAAAGGGAGACATAAACAGCTTGTTACATAAAGCAATTTCACTGTTTTTAACCACCCTTTAGCGGACTCTTTTATCCACAGCAACTGACTGGACTAAGCAGAAGCCAATCCCACTTGCGAAAATGTAGCATTTTAACAACAAGAATTTTAACCCTTAGAGCGCTAAATACAAATAGTGTTGCTCAATGATCTAAGATATCAAATTCAAAGCTGTTGAAAACCTATCATGTGGAAACTTGTTTAAAAGAGCTTATTTCAGCGGTCTAAGGGTGAATATCTTGTATGTAGATTAGAAACACTTATTTCTATCATCTTTTTTCTCAGTAACACAAAAATTCTGCCAATGAGGTCAGATAATTTTGGCCCATTTCTAGATTTGTCAACGAAATTAAGAAAATTTCACTTGTCAGGCATATGGTAACTAAAAATATGCTAATATTTTGCACATGAGTGAAAAAATAGGAAGTTAAGACTCATAATAAGATTAAATTACTTGTTAAGACAGACACTTTTCGCAGTGAGGCCACTGTCAAGGGCACATAAGCCCTAATGATCTAACTACAGCTGCACTGGGGTTTAAACCAACAACCTTCTGAGTCTAATGCAAACACCAAAACCCCTAAGCTATTAGCAGTCCAATTCAAGACTGCTAATCCCTCAGTTAAATCCAGCCAGCCAAGCCATACCTCCGCGATGGTAATGGCCAGGATGAGCCAGGGCGGAGGACAGTAGGTGTAGCTGTCGAAGTACCACTTGCGATCGATCTCTCGGGGCAGCGTTTCGTAGGCGATGTGGCGCACCAGCCGCTGGGACAGGCCCAGCCCCACCTCCTCCTTCAGCGACGTCCCCTTCAGCTGTCGACCCCCCTGCAGGATGGCTCGCCGAAAGCTGTTGGAGCGCTTGTTACTCATCTGCAGGAAAAACAAGCCCCCACAAGAAACAAGTTACCCCCCTCCTCATCGAACACCACGACTCGACCAGTAGAAATTCACCCCTCACTGAACAAGTCAGGGGATCAAGGGATCGTCGCTGGACACTCCTGGGCATCTAATGGGCAAGCCCAAAATGGCAAAATATGAAGCTTTTAATGGTCTTGATAACAAATCATTGCTCAGAAAATTAGCAAGAATTAAACAAATGCACTCCCAAGACCTTGTGAGCCACCACTTCATGGAGACAAAAGGGCTTGCGGACAAGTCCAATAGGCTCATGTTTCGCCTGGTCAGAGTCCAGATCTGATCCCTTTACAGAATATTTGGTCTCTCATACTCATCGACTGTACCACTCATCAACTGTTTGAAGCCATCAACATCAAATGGAACATTCACTCTTGTTTCCGCAAAAAACTTTCCACAAGTTTATCCACAAAGCTGAAGCAATTGAAGAAATCAAAGGAAAAACCCATCCCAGGCTAACTTACTTTATAAATTTGATATATTATTGCTAACTTCCCGAAAAATTACGTGTTAAGACCATTAGAATCTTCACATTTCTCCATTTTGGGCCTGGCCAAAATTCAAATGCCAAAAGAGCACACCTCATTCAACATCTAAACAACCTGTTGACCAGCTACTAAGCAAAATAAGCTGAGCCAAATTATGGGTGAAGACGAGAATCAACAGTATTCTCAGTCGTCAGGAACAGAATTGGTCCTCTTCAGGTAAAAGAGTAACATTTTTCCGAGGTTTACAGAGTTGGCCTCAAATCTTCAGTAAACCTTGGTGTATTCTAAGTTTTTGTAGGAATTTCTTGGAAAAAGGTGCACTTTCTCGGTTTTTAGGTGCTACTAGTGTTAACCATACCCAGAAAGGGCCGGTGTGGGTGCTGGCTTTCATTCCAACCGAGCCGTTATTCACCTGATACTACCGCTCAACTCCAAGGGCACATCTCAACACCCACACTATATCCGTACAAACTGAATTTAGCTCCGTACGTACTACTCAACCGTCAACGTAGAAGGTGCAGTTGCATTCATCTGCACCATGTGCACAAAATTAGACATACTGTAATGTACAGGCACCATCTCCCCCATCTCCTGATTTCGTTGTTTACCCATTACCTTCCTCCCGCAAAAATATACAGACAACTTTACCTCAGAATTGGTGACATATATAAATAATTTTGAATAATACCAGCAAATATAACATTTCTGCTAATTTTATATATTTTTCAAACAATTTCACAAATTCTTTTGATCTCTACTCCCATTTACAGAGAACTAGTGCTTCCTCCACTTTTGTGCAAATGCTTTGTCATTTCACTGCCAACTGCCTCAAGGGAAAGCGCAGTGTCCACTGGTCGCATACAACAGATTTCTGGCGAATGATCATCTGCGTATTGTTCACATACGGTTTGACTCATGCAGAGGATTTGGATGTAAACAAATTTCACATTCAGCTTCTCACCTACTATATAGTAAACAAGTATGGGTCAGGCGAGCTCCGACGATCTTAGTTGATCATGTGTGTAACTGCATTTCTGGAACAAAGGCCAGCACCTACATCAGGTCTTGCTGTCAATAAAAGCACATTTTACCTTCAGGTGCACAGGCTTGTTCCTGGAGATCAACGATCCTGTTGATTTTACCGAAACCTTAAGACGCATTCACACTGGACGCGGAACGAATTTTTCGCACGACAAATTACATTCAAAGTCAATGCAAAGACGCAAATACGCGCGAAAACCGTGTATTCGCGTCTTTGCATTGACTTTGAATGTAATCTATCGTGCGAAAAATTCGTTCCGCGTCCAGTGTGAAAGCAGCTTTAATTTGACACCATGGATCCTAGTAATCCGCAGGTCAACATGATCTTGAGCCAGTGAGTGAGGTTTTTCTTTCATGGTTGGAGTAAAAGACATGGAACCGGGAGTGGAACCCCTTTTTAACCAGAAATTATGCTATTTCCGTCGCAGTGACAACAATTAATAACTAGAGTGACGTGCATGTGATGCACTGCGATGACCCCTGCGCCCAGATAAAATGCATTTCCAAGGAAACCAAGAAGAAAAAAAAAAATCCCAGACTCACCAAAATGGCAAAAGGCAGCAGTTCAGCACCAGTTCTAAGCATGTACCAAGTTTCTTTAAAAAATTTCAAATAGTTTGTGAGATATGACCCGACAACAGTAGTGTTTTGGACTTATGAAGTCACAGAATCATGGAATTACGTGCAGAGGGCAAACAGTATGTCGTCCGCTTTCGTGAGGGACAAAATTATTCAGACACAATACTCTTTCATGACTCAAAAATCGCTTTTCAAAATAAAGTGTGCTAGTGTTAGCAGCATCATGACAATCTTTAACTGCTGATCAGAGAGACTTAAGGCCTGGAAATGAACTGACACTCAGTCCAGGTTCAAATGGTTCTCAATTATCATTTCCCATTGAGCTTGGAGCTTATGCGTGAGATATCTGTGTGTTGCTCTCTACTCTAAGGGTCCTCCATATCTGCACATCTTCTAGGTTCCCACTAGTGCCAGGTAATGCCCAAATCGACCCTCTGTCCAGCCTCTTGACAGCCTGGTTCCCCATCTCCTAGCAACGGCTCAGGAATTCCAATCTCCAGCACTGCCCACAATACTGAACAAACACTGCCCAGCAGAATAGAAGCCATTCGGGAATGTCTTTTTCCCATGCCAGGTGTTGATATGATAGGCAAGACTAATAAGTATGGACAACCTCACAAGGGAGAGAACCTCCAAAATATCACTCAAACAAAATGTGGCCATCAACAGTCATTTAAGTTAAGAACAAAATCATTTATCAAAGAAAGTCGACAATGTTTCAGTTAACTGCTTAAAAAATAAGAATTGAACTTATTAAATTAAGTAAAATAAGCAAAAATACATCACGCATCCAGTTCACTGAAACAACATCATTTTGCATAACTATGCCAAAACCCTAGTTTAACCTTAGGCAATGTGCATCACAGAGAGAAATTTAGTTTGTGATGGGAGCAGCGATCAAAGCACGCCAGCAGAGAAAACTTGAAAAGAAGATCCTTGAGTCCTTGAAGTGACTTCCGGCTTGACTAATCGCTAAAATCTTTCAGAGCACACTGACTCAGAGGACAAAACAGATTAAAGTTTCATTTGATTCAGTTCAGTCTCCCACACAGTCTTGTAATTAATACAACTGAATAATGACACAGTTTTTAGGCGTGTAATTGCACGGAGGTGCATGAGGCAAATTTCAGATCGTCTCCTGCACTCAGAATCACTCCAGGATGTTTGTTTCCTTCTTCATCCTTTGATGTCAGTCAATCCTCTTGAAGTATGATGTCGGGAGGGTGGGTTACAAGTAGAGATCCGTATAAAGCCTGTGGTGTTTCAGCAACATCAAGTGCCACAGCTGTTTTCATAACAGTGTGGCATCACCTACGTCTCAAAGGCCGAAGGTGAGATATTCAATTTTATCATATACTTCCTTATAAATATGGGGAATCTGCCCATGTGATACGAGCGCGAGGCACGAGGATGTATCAGCTCGCCGGGCAAAAATCTTGTATCACCCGTATCTGCCCACCGGGCAAAATCCCGTATCAGTGGCAGCAACCATTGCCATAGCAACAATCACGAGCGTCGTTGGTAACGCATCGCTTCAGATGCTGATTAGACACTGTCATGGCGGAGAGACTCATGAATTCCTCAATGGCTGAAATTTCTGGGCTGGACTGTTATAGAAAAGGAACTAGATGCAGAATTATTTGTAAACAGCATGCGTAATGCCGCGTTTTGCAGAAATATTCATGCGAAGGGCTGTAGTAAAACGTTTCATGCGTAAGCTATCGTAGAAACGCAAATTTACTACCTTAATGGAAAAAAATCGCGTTTTCATGCTAGCTAGCTAATTAGCCATTTCATTGACTTGAAAACACTGCAGACTAAAAGCAAATGCTAGCGTTACTGGCCTGTAATGATGACAATAATGACCTGAAATAAATGCTTTGGATAAAATGCATTGTTAATTATGGTCAAAATCAGTATATGATAAATAGAATATCATACGGGCATTTTCACATCACACCGTGTATCAACCCTCGATCTCGGGTTGATAGAGCGTGTGATATGAAAATGCCCATATGATATTTGCTATATACCATATGATACAACTTCAATAGATGAAGGAAAATGGCAACTCCAGCACTGGCCAGCTTCTAATATCCTGTACTCTCTTTATCCAGTTCTGCAGGTGGCAATGCAAATCCAGGAAATATCTCATAGTACATATTTTACCAGACCGAAAGTTTATAGTGAGCACTATAAAATACCATGAATCTAGGACTGGATGATATGGAGAAAATCAAATATCTCAATATTTCTGACTGAATACCTCAATATCAATATTGCGGTGATATTGTAGGGATAATTACTGGTGCTTTCAAAAAATATTTACATGACATTTTGATAAATGGTCACTGGTTATCTGGGTATGATGACCTAGCAGGTACAGGCAACAACTAGAACAGTCTAATAAGTGCTAAAAACTGCATCCCTTTACTATATTACAGCCTTTCAAACTAGAGAAGACAACACTTATGTCATAACACAATGTTATGATATCCAAAATCCCGGACTATATCTCATCTTTTATCAATATATCAATATAATATTGAAATATTGCCCAGCCCGATATAAACCTATATTTTTTCCCTAAAACAACAAGTTCAAACCTTTTCTTTTTTTTTTTTTTTTAAATCAGGTCAACCCTTGAAAGCCAGGAACAATTTATTTAAATGATTTTTTGCACTGACCGTCCAGTGATTTTGCATCAGCCCGCTGTAGGTAAGCAAAGACAGGGTTTCAGAGCCAAGTCAAACAAATGGAGTCCCACACACACACACACACACATATCGCATTCAGCACATCTAACCCCCGCCTTGCCCCCAACCATAAAAAAAATCAACTCAGGCGGCTGAACACCATAAAGACTAAGCCAAAATTCCTCCAGCAAAGCTGACCAATTCTTCCCTTTTTCAAATGGCACAGATGAATGGAGAGAGCAAAATCTCCGCCATTCTCTACAGCGGGCAGTGATTGATATCCAGCCAAATGGGGGGGGGGGGTGGGCGATCTCTGACCGAACTGGCGGACGGTGCCAGTGGCACATTGAAAAAGCGGCGGGACAATTACTCGCCATCACCAATGACAGCTTTATGGGACGGTGCCTGCTGTAAAGTAAAGATGCTACTGAAAATAAACCCACACGGTCCCCCCGCCACAACATGCCCCCCCCAGCCCCATCCCACCCCACCCCGGCCTCACTTGGCCTTTGTTGAGACAGAAGGTAAAGCCGCAGGGGGTTCCCCAGGGAAAAATAGACACTTAGACCCCCCGATACACGCTGTGTATTCTTCTCTGGTCCACTTCCAGCTGCAGTCTCTGGTCCTCAGACTCCCGTGTGACAGAGCTGGACCAATGGCAAAGGAGCAGGGCGCAGCAAAGTAGCACCAATGTTCCGTTCTCTACTGTACTAAACAAAGGGGCCCTGAGAGCTTGCAAACCCTCTGGCAAGTGCTGCAGAGAGCTGAGATTCACAAGTCTTTATTTGTCCTCGCTGGCTCTAAATGCTACAGATTCTTCATTCTTACCGTGAGCCCCGCAGGACACTGAAGGAAGAAAGTTACTAACCTGCGAAAGCAAGGTTAAGCCGTATTCAAACAATTAAAAAGCTATCAGAGTGCTTTCACAGGGAGGTAATGTCCCCTGGAATATTCATTATATTACACTACAGTTACTTAGCTGACGCTTTTATTTGAAGCAACTTAAAATGGATTACACTGAAAATGGGTCAACCCTCCCCTGAGCAATGAGGGGTCAAGGGCCTTGCTCAAGGGTCCAAGAGCTGCACTGATATTTGTAGTTACACTTGGGTCAGAATCACCAATCTAGGGTTCATCTCAATACTCTCATTTAAAATTTCCTTGTTCCTGGATCCTCGCTTGACCTGGAAGTTGTTCCACATCTGCCATCTAGCAGGATGTCCCATAGCTCTTATTTCTGCTGCAAGGATTAAGGAGGGAGCTCTGAGGAGCTATGAATAAGGACACACAAGAGCAGCCTTCCCGGCACGCTTTTGGCTGAAAGCCGTGACGTCAATCGGTAACGACAGACGCCGGCAGCAGATCTAGGCCAAGCATCGTCATCAGAAATGTGCATCGCTTCACGTGACATACCAGAAGAAAGAACATCTCACTTCACCAAAACATTCCCTTGCTTCTTCTCTCCTCACATTACTTCCTTGCGTCTCCCCATGCAGCCCCTGTGGGAGGGACTAAGACGCAAGTCAGGGAACCATGGATGCTATTTAAGAGGATTGAGCAGTGCCCTCACTGAGTCTCAGTCAAGCCACTTAAGGCGCTACTCCACTAGACAGTTTTTACTGTTAGAAGTTGCGGTTGGAGAGAAAATATCTAGTGGATAACGAAACGACAGTTACTTCCGAGAGTGCAGAAAAACTTTCGGAAGTTTGTTGCAGAAGTTATTGGCGTCAAGTGGAAGGACTATAGAATAAATGTCATAATGACTCGCGACAGCGCTCTCAGAGAATAGAACCGGTTCTATTTTGGGGAAGCTACTTTTGGGAAGCGCAATAGTGCGTGAATGGTGTGGTGTATAAAAGGGTGTGTTTTGTGGATTTCTTCCTATTTGACAAAATGGCAAGCACTAGTGGCCAAGAATGGACAAAAAATCGGAGACATTTCAGCTGATAAACAGCTACCAAAACCAACCCAGTTTATGGGATGTTAGCTCATCAGAATACAAAGACAGGATGAAAAAAATCGCTGCTTGGGCTGATGTTGCAAAAGCATGTTCCAGGGACGTCGCTGAGGTACAGCAGAAGATGCATAATTTACGGAACCAGTTCAATGGCGAGCTATGTAAAATTAAAACCAAATCAGGACAGGGTAGGGGAGACCGGGTCTAGTTGTTACACGTCCATGTTGTTACATTCTAAATAGTTCCGATAATAAAACACAGACGGCGCTCCAATTTTCCTGTTGCTCCGCGAAGATGACCCGCGTCTTTACGTGACAGAAGGACGTACGTCAAAAGTCGTAGGTTAGTGTTCCAGAAAAAATGCTCGAAAAAGTAACTTTCTTAGTATTTGGGAGATTTCATTAACATAAAGTGTAATTGATACATACCTGAGATTTTCTGGATTATGAGAGAGGAAGACATTAGCCACTGTGTTATGACACACCCATGTAAACATTGCACCGGAACATTTCAAAATGTCGGGACAATGGCGAAGGGTTGCTGATGGATTAGTTGATACACCCAAGTTGTTACAGTAACAACTTGCCACAAAACCTGTAACAATTTGGACAAGATCAAATGACCTCACTGAATGACTTTCTACCTTTTTTTTTTTTTTATTTCAGAAAGATGCCTCGAAATTACAAACGAATAACGGAATGTGGCAATGCCATTAGAGAATGACTCAAGAGGTTCCTTACTGTGGCTTCGTGGGATAATAGTAGTAAGGCATCCCCCTTAACTTGCCTATTTAAGTGGGAAACACATCTCACTTAAGCAAATTCTTAGTGGAACAAAATGCCCCACATCCTGTAACAAACAACCCCACATATGGGGTAATTTGTTACAGGTGATGGGGGTTTATTTTTTCCTCACCAGCATTACGCATGTGCAGAATATAGGAGTTGCTGCAGATCAGTCATGTAGTCTAATAAACTTTCTATCTTTACAGTGCATATTGATAACAAAAACCTGATAATGTCAATTCTACAGCCGTTAATAGAAAAACAACTAGACCCTGTCTCCCCTACAGAGGTTTCCTCCTTTTATTATAATGAAGGCGGCAACAACTGCCGCAACCCCGTTGTCTCCTCGCCGGCAACATGGTAAATGAGGTCTAGTAGAGCGAGTAGAGACCCTCGTGTCACATGATATGGTCATCAACCGAGACTGTCAAACTGTAATGATCTCTCAAGTGGAACGTCATGGGAAATTTTATGACGACAGTTGCTTCCAGAAACCTAGTTGACAGTCGATCGCAGCTTCTGTCAGAGACTTTTTAGTCTGAGGGGATAGACGTTTGATATTTCTGTCGAGAGTTGGCTGACAGAAAGTGTCGACATAATCTGTCAAGTGGAGTAGCGCCTTTAAGCAGCAGTCACACCTTTCCGGATAGGTTTCACGGACCTCCAACAGAGAGCAAAATTTTCAATCCATTCGTCTCCATTCGCATGCTTCTTGTCCTTGTCGCGTTCGGTGAATGCGTTCCTTGTCAGGCGAGGTCCGTTCAATCCGGCGGACAGTTTTGTGCATTTTAAGCCTCAAGCAGCAGCAGAGACGACTTTCACCACCGAATAATTTTCCTTCGCAAAGTTTCTATCTATTGGATGTCCGTCAACGCTAGCCGGCAAGGTGTGACTACTGCTTTAGCCATTAGGTTATAAGTGGGGCTCTGTAAGCTACATAGCACCCAAACTCAAAGAGAAGAAATAAATGAAAAAGAGAACATCACAAAGAAATGGACAGACAGTTAGTGGTGGGTTGACTAGCCTTCACTGCCCAGTGCATCTGTGCACCACCCAGCCCAGATGAACCAGCACCCAAGCAGGGAAGCAGCAACGCTCCGTCTCACCAGGTTGACGAAGTCTTGGTAGCAGATCTTCCCGTCGGCGTTACCGTCTGCCAAAGCCAGCAGAACCTCCAGCTTATGAGGGTCCAGCTCCGAGCCGTGGGCGGCCAGCAGGTCCCGGAAACGCTCCGTGCTGATGAAGCCCGAGCTCTCTGGGTCAAACTGCAAAAACACAAATTAGTAAACAAACACAGCTTAAAAAAAAAAAAAAAGCAGAAAGCACTGACCTCAGACCAGCATCCCCAGCCCACCTTCCCACCACATCCACTATGAGCGGCAAAGATAATTCTGATCCCAGATTAGAACTGTTTCTCTAAGATAGTTTTATGAACTAAGCCCAATAAGTAAGTCCAAGGCCCTGCTGGGCAGTAAACATTAGTGTGTAGCTGAGTGTAAAATGCAGATACTGGTAAGATGCAATTAGTGCAATTAGATAGACTCAGAACACAGCAGGCGTAGCTAGGCCCCAAACACACTGCCTAATATTTCTCCTCAATATGAAGTGATTCTACCATGAAAGGGCATTTCACTGTAGAGTCTCCATTGCCTAATAGCTAATTTAATTTAATGTCCTATCAGATATATGATATTCAAGGCAAGTGGCTGTATGTAGCATTTACTGTTACATGTTGTTAAGTGAATGTAATATTTTAGAATTGCAAAATTTCTAAACAATATAAATTCAAAATGGTAAACAGTCACAACCTGGTTAATCTTGGGAAGAATGAATAGTATAATGCCTGCAGATGTAAATATTAAATATTAAAACAACACAGAAAATGCAAAGGTCATTACCTCAGCTTGGAGGATTTGGGGAGGTATACTTTTTTATTAGTTTCATGTGTTTTTCACTTGCAAATTGTAATGTTCTGTCTGTCTGTGCTCACTCTATTGTCCGCAATTTTTGAGGTATCGTCTTGAAATTTATACCACAAGAACCCCTAAGCTCAACAACAAAGGGGTTCAATTTTGGATTGTCAAGGTCAGAGGTCAAGGTCATGGTCATCAAGTTAAAAACACATTGGCCAATATCTTGCTTCAGAAAATGATAAAGACGAGGTAATAATGCCAACATGTTCTGTCTTGCCTCATGTTTTTGGTGTTTGCAAGGGTCACTGCATGAGCAATGTCATTTGTTTGTCCATTTATTTCTTTACTTGTCTGCAACTTCGTGCCAACAATATTCTTGCAATCATTTCAAAACTTGGTATGCAGGTCTGCTATGGGCGAGAATACAGCCCATTTCATTTTGGAGAAAGTAGATCAAAGTTCAACAAAAATACAGACCAAAGTTCAGAAATTATTCGTTTTTGCCATAATTTCTGCTTCATTGGATCGAGTCCAAATCAAGCTCAAAACCAAGCTCAGTTTTCAATTCTACATCTTTTGATATGCAAAACTATAAAATGCAAGGCACCCCCTCCTTGTTGGTGGGGTGCTTATCATCAAAATTAATGAAGGTCCATAAAATCTCCTTTTTTCATCCAATTATGTTAAAATTTAATGTGTGGTATCTTATTAGACAAAAATTACAATTGAAATGCTGAAAGAATAAGCCCATTAGCTTCTGGTTTCCATGGCAACAAAGTTTTCTCATTATAGGTAATGGAACTTTATTATCCAGCACTAACTAGCCACTTCCTGCAGGTAGACAATTACAAAATTTTAGTGTTTTTTTTTATTGAGTTAACACAAAAGGACTGATATACTTGCTGGGCCAGGTATATTGTGCCTGGCACCGCTTGTTCATAGACAATGAAAACAATTTCAGCATTTTGCAAAATCTCTGTGCCAATGTCATCAACTTAACAGCTGTTATGGAGAAAAACTCCTTAGAGAAAGTTTGGGTAAACCGAATTTCTTTGGATCCATATATAACAGGAGAAGGTGGTTAGAAATTGTGTTGCCAGGTTTGCTTTCTCAACCAAAGTAACAGATTTGTCACCATTGCTCAATGTCCTTGGGGGCTGGAAAGCAAGCTGTCATTTTGGACTAATTGTGGAGTTCCTAAAATCACATAATAAACAGTTTGGCCGGCACAACCATAATGGCCTGTTTCCTGAGCCAAAATGGCCATATACGCATTTCCAGGGTGATTAGAGCATTGTAAATAGCCAGATTTTTGGCATTTTCCATAAGCAACATTTTGTGCGTTGGCTTTTATTTTGAAATAAAAATGTCAGTTTTCCCACTGATTCATGATATAACCAATATCAACAACAGGTGGCTTTTAATCACCACGCTTAATTTTTCTGAATCACCTTCATGACAAGCAGCTGATGACACACAGTAGCCACAACAATGGCAGATTATACTAAAGTTATTTAGCCAACTTTTTAATCCAAAGTGATTTACAGTTGATTACATTAAGCAGGGGCTAATCCCCCCAGTAGCAATGGGGAGATAAGGACATTGCTCAAGGACCCAACAACTGCACTGACTTTATATATACTACTCAAAATTTGATAGGGATCATAGGAATTTTTTTGTGAAATGACATGCAAATTTGGTAACTGCCACTGATGAACAATATATTGGATAAATGACATGCAGTCAGACACAAAACACATTTGCAAGTGCATTTAATGACATTAAATGAGCGTGCAGCCTCACACTTTTGGCTTTCACGAACACTTCATGGTTTCACCTCTGACATGTAAAGTGAAAACAGACAGTGTTCGTTTGATGTTTCATTACCACAGTTAATGTCAATAACGGGTATGGCCTCCCTAGCTTGAATGACGGCTTGACAACGTCGGGTCATACTGTCAATCAGAACCCGGATGCTTGCAATTGGAATGTTGTTCCATTCTTCAACAAGGGCATTTCCGAGCTCTTCTAGAGTTGTGGGCTGTGCCCCTACGACCGAAATGGCGACCTGCAGCATGTTCCACACATGCTCGATAGGGTTTAGGTCCGGCGAACGCGCGGGCCAGTCCATGCGGACAATTGTCTCCTGCTCTAGGAATTGATTCACCATCCTAGCACGATGGGGACGGGCGTTATCATCCATCAAGATGAAATCAGGGCCAACAGCACCAGCGTATGGTCTTACGTACACATTGAGGATCTCATCCCTGTACCGTACCCCCGTCATCGTCCCTCTCCCCATGACATGCAGGTCCGTTCTACCGTTCCTGCTTATTCCTCCCCAGACCATAATTGATCCGCCACCATAACAGTCGTGTTCATTGATGTAGGCATCATTAAATCGCACACGTTGTCTTCGCCACACCCGTTGCCTCCTGTCAGTAAAGTCCAAGCAATATCGGGATTCATCAGTAAAGAGAACTGGAGCCCAATCGTGGTGTGTCCATGTGACATGATCGTGAGCCCAATCCAAACGGTCACGCCTATGACGCACGGTCAGTGGGATTCGAACACATGGCCTTCTTGAGTTGAGGCCGGCAGTATGAAGATGATTCCGTATCGTCTGAGTGGATACCCTGACCCCCGAGGCATTATGAAGGTCATTTCGTAGGGTGGTGGCTGTCCAGAAAGGATGACGTTGTGCCTGAAGTGTGAGAAAGTGGTCTTGTCGTTATGTAGTCGATCTCTGACGACCACCCCCATGACGGTGTGCTGCTGTACCAAACGTTTGATGCCGGTTCCACGCTCTATTCACAATGCTTTGGCTGACGTTAAGTGCATTAGCAACGTGACGTTGTGAGAAGCCAGAGTCAAGCATTCCGATGCATCTTCCCAATTGCTCTGAAGTCAATCGACGTCTAAGACGTTGAGGAGACATTGTTATTGCTAAATGTAATGCAAAAAATTTGGGAACTTCCAAATTTTCACCAACAAGCAACACACACGTCTGAGTTGAAATGGTGAAGTGTTAGTCAAAGCCAAAATGTGAGGCTGCACGCTCATTTAATGTCATGAAATGCACGTGCAAATGTGTTTTGTGTCTGACTGCATGTCATTTATCCAATATATATTGTTCATCAGTGGCAGTTACCAAATTTGCATGTCATTTCACAAAAAAATTCCTATGATCTCTATCAAATTTTGAGTAGTATACATAGTCTACACTGGCTTGAGCCAAGTACCAGTCAAGCATCTTAGCCAATAGGGTACAGCCAGCCCCAATTACTGTTAAAAACCTACAGTTTATTAATTGATGATGACCAACGATAAACCCATGCAGAACTACGGCTATAAAAAAACTACCAATGTCTGTAGTACCAAGTGCAAGACTGCAAAATCTTTTAAAAAATGTATTTTAGAAGTCCACTGATTATGACTGAAAGACAAGACATTCTCCCCTAATATGTACCACAAACGTTATTTCAAATCTTCTGTTTAAAAAAATAAAACTTGGGTTAATCAACATAGCCACCTTGTGCCATAATGACTGCCAGGCAGATTCATGGCACTTTTGCCGCAAGGACAGTTGAGTGGTTCTGAATATTCAAGCCTTGCACTACTTTCCTAAGGTATTGTCTGATTCTGTCCAAAATTGATAGGCATCGAGACCTCATCACTACTACTGCCCATGCCAAATAAAAATAAAATTTTGACAATGGTAATCTGCAGTTCGCAAAAAAAACCTCTATGGACACAGTAGCAACTGATAAAGTGGTGGCGAATCGAAAGTAAATCCATAGTATCTCAACTTAGTCCGGGAAGACAATTGAGAAGAACAAGCAATCAAGAGTTTGAATTACACATTGCAAACACATGAAAAATTTGAACACTGCAATGTTCACGTATAATTACTGTAGCCCTCTGCAAGATGCATGAGAGCACTGTGATTCTATTTAATACATCATTACAGATAAAATACTGCAGGGTTTTCTCACAGGCCAAACATGGATTATAATAATAAAAAACAGGAAGTTAGCAGATAATGCTCATTGACCCTTAGAGCGCTGAATGCAGCTAGCGTTGCTCAGTGATGCAAGATATAAAAATAGGACCAAGGGTCCTGTAGCTTACCGGCAAGTAATCTTATAGTGATGATACAAGTTATGAAAATTTCATGTGAAGTTTGACATTTGAATCATTGAAAGTCAATGCAAAGGTCACTAAATAAAAGTTCACATACATTTATAAGACCTCCTATTATATAATCCTAAGCTCTGAATCAGTTTTGGTGATACAAGTCATTGAAAATTCAATATGTCAATTGTGAACTTAAAAGGTCACAGAAGGTAAAGTCAGTAAATGGACTTCATATACGACTTTTTAAATGTCTCTACACAAACCTAGCCTCCTTCTGTGACCATTTCAGTGATACACACTCAATCTTCGCTAGGTCACATTTGACTTTCGAAGGTCAATATGAAGGTCACCAAATGAAAGCTCATATATGACTTCCTATACGTCTCCAACACAAACCTAGGCTCCATCTGTGACCGTTTTGTCAATACAAGTCATTGTAGTTGTATTACGTCAAGTTTGTCCTTCAAAGGTCACCAACAGCCAAGTTGAACGTCACCAAATGAAAGTTCATGTGTGACTTCCTTTAAGTCTGTGACACAAACTTAGGCTCTATCGGTGACCTTTTTAGTGATAGAAGTCATAGAATTTTCACTCGGTCAAGTTTGACCTTCAAAGGTCAATATGAAGGTCACCAAATGAAAGTTCATATTTGACTTCCTAGATGTCTCCAATACAAACCTACACTCTATCTGTAATGATTTTGCTGATATAAGTCATTGAAATTTCACTGTAAAGTTCAAGGTCATCTGAGGTCAACTTTAACACAACCAAGATCTAGGTCATGTATGACTTCCTATATGTAGATAATAGAAACTTAATCTCTATCTGCAACCATTTTGCTTCCACAGGCCATTTTGCCCATTCTCCGTAAGGCCCAATGTTAAAGTACAGCACCCCCAATAGACCCTTTTCCATTCAATCAAAATAGCACTCGCACTGTGCATAAAGTGTATCAAGATCAGTTGATTGCCAGATTTTTAAAAAAAAGTTATCGGACAGTTTTTGAGAAATTATTTTTTGAAATTTCAAGTCCTATCTTTTAACATTGTTAATATTTTCCTTGACCTCAAGTTTGACCTTTCAAAGTAATCTGAGGTCAATTTTAACATAGCCAATGTATAGGTCATACAGTGCCGTGAAAAAGTATTTGCCCCCTTCCTTATTTTTTTGCATTTTTTCACACTTAAATGTTTCAGATCATCAAACAAATTTTAATATTAGACCAAGATAACCTGAGTAAATACAAAATGTAGTTTTTAAATGATGATTTCATTTATTGAGGAGAAAAAGCTATCCAAACCTACCTGGTTCTATGTGAAAAAGTAATTGCCCCCTAAACCTAATGACTGGTTGTGCGCCCCTCGGCGACAACAATTGCAATTAAAAATTTGCAATAATTGGCAATGAGTCTTTCACATCGCTGTGGAAGAATTTTGGCCCACTCTCTCCTTTGCAGAATTGTTTTAATTCAGCCACATTGGAGGGTTTTCGAGCATGAACGGCCCGTTTAAGGTCATGCCACATCATCACAATCGGATTTAAGTCCAGACTTTGACTAGGCCACTCCAAAATCTTCATTTTGTTTTTTTTAAGCCATTCAGAGGAGGACTTGCTGGTGTGTGTCCTGCTAAATAACCCAAGTGCGCTTGAGCTTGAGGTCATGAACTGATGGTTGGACATTCTCCTTCAGGATTTTCTGGTAGAGAGCAGAATTCATGGTTCCATCAATTACGGCAAGTCGTCCAGGTCCTGAAGCAGCAAAGCAGCCCCAGACCATCACACTACCACCACCATGTTTGACTTTTGGTACGATGTTCTTTTTATGAAATGCTGTGTTAGTCTACGCCTGATATAACAGGAGGTGCCCCTTCCAGAAAGTTCGACTTTTGTCTCGTCAGTCCACAGAATATTTTCCAAAAAGTCTTGGGGATCATCAAGATGTATTTTGGAAAATGTGAGATGAGCCTTTGTGTTCTTCTTGGTCAGCAGTGGTTTTCGCCTTGGAACTCTCCCACGGATGCCATTTTAGCCCAGTTTCTTTCTTATTGTTGAATCATGAACACTGACTTTAACTGAAACAAGTGACGCCTGCTGTTCTTTAGATGTTGTTCTCGGTTCTTTTGTGACCTCCTGGATGAGTAGTCAATGCGCTTTTGGAGTCATTTTGGTAGGCTGGCCACTCCTGGGAAGGTTCACCACTGTTCCAAGTTTTCTCCACTTGTGGATAATGGCTCTCACCGTGATTCGCTGGAGTCCCAAAGCCTCAGAAATGGCTTTGTAACCTTTTCCAGACTGACAGAAGTCAATAAATTTGTTTCTCATCTGCTCCTGAATTTCTTTAGTGCGCGGCATGATGTGTTGCTTTTTGAGATCTTTTAGTCCTCTTCACTTTGTCAGACAGGTTCTATTTAAGTGATTTCTTAATTCAACAGGTCTGGCAGTAATCAGGCCTGAGTGTGGCTAGTGAAATTGCACAAAAAAAATGTGGTTAATCACAGTTAATTCATGATTTAACAACGAGGGGCAATTACTTTTTCAAACAGGGCCAGGTAGGTTTGGATAGCTTTTTCCCCTTAATAAATGAAATCATCATTTAAAAACTGCATTTTGTATTTACTCAGGTTATCTTTGTCTAATATTAAAATTTGTTTGATGATTTGAAACATTTAAGAGTGACAAATATGCAAAAAAATAAGAAATCAGGAAGGGGGCAAATACTTTTTCACGGCATTGTATATGACTTCCTATATGTCGATAATACAAACTTAATCTCTATCTGCAACCATTTGGCCTCCGCAGGCCATCTTGCATATTCATAAAGCACAGCGCCCCCACTAGACCCACTTCCGTCGATTCAATCAAAATGACGCTCGCACTGTACATTGACAGTACCAAGGGAAGTTGATTGTCTGATTTAGAAAAAAATTTATCACGCGGTTCTTGAGAAATAATTTTAAAATTTCTCAGTCCTATCTTTAACATAGGGGCCAAACTTTCAAGGGCCCATAAAACGGACAAAAATGATTCAATCAAAAATCTGAAAAAAAGGACTGGAGATATGGTCTAGTAGTATGTTATGGCAAATTTACACAAAAATTCATCAGGCCAAAAAAAAGATAAAAAATGTTCCGGACGACGGACGACAGACATCGGACGCCACACCAGGACAATAGCTTATCGGCCCATAGGGGCGGTAAGCTAAAAATCAAAGCTGTTGATCATGCAGCGACCGCGGGGGAGCTCTTTTAAAAAAGTCGCCACATGATAGGTTTTCAACAGCAAAAGATAATTTAACTTATATTTCTGAATATATAAATTAATTATAAAATTACAGCGCTCTAAGGGTTTACCTGCACATGGACCCGTATTATGTTTTGACAAGACGCACTGCAGGGCACAATACATTTATAAGGATGCTAATTTCCTGGAGAATCACGGGATAAAACAGCCAGTGAAAAGCCAACAGGTCACATTTCAATGCCCAACTGCGCCCATCATTGTTGGGAAGCATTATGCATCACAACGACAACAAAACGAACAAGGCACCTTACTCAACCTGCCACTTTCAAGAGCAAAATAAGCCTCACTGTTACTGAAACAAGCATTAACCCTTTGATGCATGTTGTCCAATATTTTGGACATAAGTTAAGTGGGGTTTATTTTCTCTAGGCTCATAGATACCCTGAAAACACAAAATGTACATTTTACTGGACATTTCCAGATAATTATTTCCTCAATAGGTGCCTCTCTGATTAGTCACATGATTTACCACAAACAATCACAATGGCTGCATCCAAAAGTAAGAGGTAAGCTGATGAAAGTCAGAAATAGTTTTATATTGTTCAAGTTTTGATCAGACTTTTTTCTGTTGGGGAATGGAAATACATTATATAGCACAAACTGAAAACACATATCCTATGTAATGCATATCTATTTGTTGGAATTCATCTGAGTCTATGCTCTATTAAAAATATTGGACATTATGCATACCGAGTAAATAGCTCAAATAAGAAATGTCCAGAATACAGATAGATCATCATGCATATCAATGACCAGGTTTCTTCAACTTCACATTATTTCTGTCACTCTGCATGCATAATGTCCAAAATACTAGATGGCAGTGTGCATCCCACAAGCATAATGTCCAAAATAATGGACAGACAGACCACCCACTTGCACCGCCCCCCACACACACACACATACACACACACACACACAAAATATTTCACCAAATCCCAACAAATGGTCCAAGGCATTTGTACGTACTTTATGCATCAAAGGCTTAACACTAACAAGAATGGACTGCAACTGCTAGACAGATAATCATGTCCTGTTCAATCACGCACAAAGAAAAAGACAACTGAGAGGAGTTTTAAAAGTGCAATTAAAACTCATCCTCAAATACAATCAACAGAAAAACTTCAACTACTGCAGGATATGACCATCTCACGGTGACCAGGGAACAATTCTTATCATCAATTTATTAAACATTTTTGCACAAAGGATTTCAATGATGAATGACATACTACAGAGAACTGCACAAAGGAGTCTCCAATACATGATCAAGTACTGCTTTTTTAGGTTAGAGATATTTTTCTGTCAAAAGAGTGCACTATACTTGCCATGGAAATGCTAAGGACAGCCCCACACGCGCAACCCCGCACTTCACTAACCTTCCGCTGCAGAACCTCTGCCAGTTTCTGACGGCTGTTTACACCATCTCCATACATCTTCATGTTGAAGACCAGCCGTCTAAATACTGCAGCAGCAACTGCTACCACTACCGTCCGTCACAGGCCATGGGGCCGTTTGTATGAAATGTGGATTTACCCCCAGGGCTGATTTACAGTTCAGCACTAAACTCCATAGGCTCCCCAAAAACTCCCCCCAAATACCGCTGTGGCCTAAATCCAACTTCCCCACAAAGCCCCCCCCAACTCCACAATCCTCAACCCCCACCAGTCACATACACACAAGCCTTCATACTCCAGTGAATGTTTTACAGTTTCAGGCAAAACAGGCTGCAGGACGTAAGGAGAGGCCCTTGAACAATGCGCCACCGACAGCGATTTCATGCAAGATTTCCTAAATCCCTTACCCCAATTACACACCAATTCCATCAGTCCCCTCCACACAAAAACACACAGGAGACAAACCTCAGGACAAGCACTCACCGACACACACACACACACACACACACACACACAAAAAAACGTCATCCATTCAGAATAGCCGTAAACGTTAAAACTTCAGTACACCTAACTAAGTATTATTCAAATAGCCTAATGTGCAGACATTTTTTGGATTATGAGTAATAAATTGACTAAAATGGAAAACTGCTGAGATTTTTCCTTTCCAATGATGCAGGCAAACAGCAGTACCCAGAGTCATACACAGCGACATATAGAGCAGAAAACTCAAATAGTCCGGGTCTATGCATCTCAAGGACACAATTCCCACACAGACTAATCCTGTGATAATGGTATGCTAAAAATTCTCTTCTGCTACAGGGCTTCTCCGTAGCCTAGATTCTGAAGTGAGAGGAGGGCTTACAACAGAACAAATAACAATGCAATCATAGGCCTGAGGCCTCATTTTCATAATGATGAATATTAAAGAGTTTGGGCCAACTTTGTGAGGCTGGTGCCTTCTGCAGTTTAACAGTACCAACTGTTAGGGAGATTGGCACATCCTGTTCAAATATAGACAGGGAAATAAACAGCTAAGAGGACTATGAAAAATGAAAAATGTGCGCGAAAAAGATTTTGATCAAAGATAAACATGAAGTTCAGCAGGATATGATATGACAATGTCATGGAGCAGCAGAGATCACAGTTTTTTTTTTTTTTTTTTTTTTGTTAATTCTAGCAGCCTCCATCACATAGTCCAGTACAGCTTTTGGGTTAAAAAGATTCTTATGTCAAAGGAAACTTCCAGCCCTAGAGACAGCTTGTTAACGGACATAATTCAGAAGTTTGGCCGTCAAATCCCCTAAATAAGATGTGACAGGGACCCAAAAGTAAATGCTATTCTTGCTTGTCCTGGACTAGTCGTGACCTCTGACACCAGGTTAATAGGGGTCACAGTCTATCATTGACACTAAATTCATAAGGCACTCAACGGAACAGTAACTTCACTTGAAAGCCTGATACTACCCACAAGAAGTCGACAATTACTGACCTGAGTGATTCAAAATGACAGCTCACTTCACCGTGTGGCTCTGATTCTCAGGTTCTCACGATTGAATATCTCATTGAGAGGAAAGAATAAGTACTCAGTGAATCAATAACAGAACACAAACACACAAACAGACACACATACACACAAAGACATTAACACAAAGATAATCCAGCCATATCCAACACACTGCACTAAAATAACCACAAGCCACAAGCACTACTGCACATTCAGAAGCTATGAATCAAACTCGCTGTGTAAATGTTCAATCCTCAGATCATGATATATATGGGTGGACAAACGTCCATAGCGTGTGCTGACCTGTAGATATGAAGGATTGGTTTTGCCGGCAGGACCTGTCAGAGGTATACGGTTAATAAACAGCATGACCTTGAGGGCAGACATTTAAACAACAAAATCACCCTGGCTCTGACCAAGCCCCAAGCCCTCTTGAAAAACCCCATAGAGTGGCTTCTTGTAGCCTTTATACCATTAATAATTGTGCATACTGGGCTAGAAAAATGGGGATAAGCAAAGAGCTACTGGAGTATGAGCGGGGGGGGTGCCTCATTCCACTTGTCTGCATTAATAATACCCCCCACAACAGACACACATACACACACACTGCTCCTCACGATCCAACACAACACGCTTGATTGAAGGCGGCAGGATTTTAATGAAAGAACCCCCTCCCTGCCCAACCCGGGCCCCCTCTGCCTGCTCCCATCCCCCATCTTGGTTAGTGTTTGGAGTTTTGATCAGCTCACTGGCAGAGAGTAGGCCATAGCTAGACCGTGTACCTTCCATTTAATATACTGATGCACATCCCATATACTGACTCTAGGCAAGCTATTGATCTAAAATGTGAGATAGGTTAGGTTCACAAACCAATCAGGCCACTTCATACACAGGCCTCCAGAACGTAGACAAAGGCCATTTTCGCGACTGACACACCTGCAATTTGGTCCATTTGGAACTTTGCTAGTACCCTCATCTTAGTCCGAAGACTAACAAAGCAAAGTACTGTGGGCTAGACCTCTTTTAAGCAAACACATGTAGGTAATTAGCACTGTACTTAATGGGAATTATAAATATAGATGCTTCGGTAATTGTGGCGTAGAGACTTCAATGTCAAAGCCATTCTTTCAGAGGTGCTGATGGTATTTTGTCCATTTCCAGGGTTACAATACCAAAAAAAAACACAGGGTTCTTCATTATAGGACTGCTTGCCGCTGGCTGCATGATTAATGTAGTTCTGGTGAGCGGTGAGCAGAGGATTGTGGGTAGGTGCCTGATTTTTGGCAGGCCTGGTATACAGCCGCCATTGTCCATTAAGATAGCCAGGGCTCCCAAGACAGGGATCCAATTAGAGACTCTAATTAAAAGCTACTGGATAGCTTCCTTCCCTGAGCTAATTGCTACGAGGACGGGAAGGGGGGGACGTCGCCTTCAGGTCGGCTGGCTCCCTGCCAGAGAATCTACAAGGTGATTGGTTCACGACCCAGAGGGTAATACGTGGAACACCGACACCTCCATCCAAAAGCTTTACCATACAAACATGGGAAAATCACCGGAACAATAATACATTGACATCTACACAACACTGACCATTTCAAATGCATCAAACAGTCATTTCTTCATAATGGCTTGGCACTGCTTCACCAATCCTGCACCAGCTGGCCAAAAGCACAATGGGCGACTCATCAGTGAGTCAAAGCTATCGTCCCGATAATGGCGTGGGCTAAAGCTATGAAGTCTGTTATGATACAAATGAGGGTCAGTCAACATCAAAAACAATGTCAAGTGATTTTCACTACAACAAGATCAGGCAATTTATGGCAGGATGGCGGCCAGATGGGTTTCAATTGGGCTCAGTAACTCATGCAAAAACATTTCAGCCAAATAGTTTTTGAGTTTTTTTTTTTTTTTAAACAATCATTCTGTCAGTTGGTGGGTTGAAAGCAGGGGGTGCGGCGGGAAACTCAGTGCAGTGAGGATTGGCAACATTCCGCACAGCTGATGACTTCCTCTCCACGCCGGGAGGCAGGATAGTTACCCATCCAGGTGTACTAGCCATCCACCCTCAGCCCCAAGCAAAGCCACCTACCACACTGCACACTTAACGAATACATGCCCTCAGAGCTCACAAAGAGCACCCCAACTCACATACACTGGATATAACCTTCCACTAGCTCCAAATAGTACTCCACTTAAACACACTGAATATATCCCCCTACTAGCCCCTGGTAGAACTCCACTTACACAGACTGAATACATCCCCCTAATAGCCCCAGATAGCACTCTACTTAACACACTGAATTTTTCATCATATTGGCCCAAGACTGTACCAACTGACATGCACACATACTGAATACTTCCACACAATGGCCCAAAAAAGTACCACCAACATATACATACTGAATACGTCCTCACATTGGCTCAAGATAGTCCCCAACACACTGTACGTAAATACACTCAATAGATACCTCTACAGACCCAACAAAGTACCCCACACGCTTAACGTTCAAAGTATTCCTCCAGTAGCCCAAGACATTACCCAATATACAATATCGCTCCGCAAGCCCAAGACAGTCCGCCACATTATCACATTCAAATATAGCCAATGTCTCTTGAAACTAGCCCAAGACAGTACCCTGCATACAAAAATGCACTCAATAGGTCACAATACTGAACCAACACCGTGCCACACATGCACATACCAAACATATTACGCCACATGTTAAATCGCCCATATCAGGGTAGGGTGAGTACCACACACTATGCTCATAAAGCCCTGGAAAGCAGGGGCACTGATCTCAGGTCAGTATCCACCTTCCACATCATCACCCCATCCGCTATGCACAGAATGGAGAAAACTGATCCTGGATCAGCACTGACAATTGAAGAAGTTTCATGAACATGGGTTACTGCCCCGCAAGTCAGTCCTCGCCACACATACCGTGCCAATGAAACCTCGCTACCACAAGCTGACTGACACATTCTTGGGATATGCCTGACGAGTTCATTATGCTCGTCCAACAGGCGAGAGACGGGGCCACGCTTCTTGAGGGTCCCTGGGGGCCGGGGAATGGTGGTGGGGGGTTCTACAGCTGGTAAGCGCTGCAGACAACCACACAGAGCACAATGACTGCCCGGGCCCAAAGACCGCCTGTCATTTACACACAAACCAACAAAGCATCTCAGCGCACCAGCCTCATACACTGCTGATCGAATGCACAATGCCGTGCTATTCAGCACGATCTGGCTGCAATTACATGCCCTTAATGCACCAAGTATTAGCATCAGGAACATGAAGCATCAGTGGGGTCATTCATTGGAATAAATGCATAAGAGTTCGACTCTGACGGTACCATTCAAATAATCCCAAGCAAAGTAAGGCAAGCAAAATATCCCTTTCAGGAGCACTGTTCTGAAAATTCAATACAGTAAAAAGCCAGAGCTCATCTGGAGGCCAAAATCAACAGCCCACAGTCCGTTAACTCTTAAGCAGCACGCGAGTGTCTACTGTGCATTGTCTACTTGAGCATAGATTTAGTATAGTCACCAGACTAAACAATTAAATGAAGCGCACCATATAAAATGACCGCAACTGATTGTAATGGTAATGACTGATTCATATTTGTGAATCATTATGTTTAGTCGCATTTTAGCTACTGTGTCTGGCATGGAGATGGGTCTTGATTTCGACCAGCAACCACCTCCCATCAAAGAGACTGTGGTGATTGGACAAGACTAAAACAATGCAGTGTAACAGAGACCTACACAAATATTGTCTCCCCGCAGCCACTTTTGTGAGAGGGGTGCTGGGCTGGCAGGGTCTCCGGTATCCCCCTCATAAAAGGGCTCAATGAGGCAAAGCTAGTCCTGTCAGCCTCATAAACACACTCAGCCCAGCTACTGCTGCATCAGTGGTGAGACTAGCAGTTCCAGAACATTCTCAACACGCACAAAGAGGCCTCTTTCAATAAGCGCTCAACACTGGGATGGGGGTGTCATCTGTGGAGCGAAGATGGAGACTTGTTGGAAAAATACAGAGCTGTGTCCTTCTACCCCCCCCCCCCCCACACACACACACACCACCCACCCCTTAAAATGAAAACCCACACAGAAAACGGGACATACACTAAGCATCTGAGCTGTGTGTTCTATGTACTCTGCCCTCGAGCGAGAGAGAGTGGGATGTTGGCACCGATGATGTTTTTGCAAAGAGATCACCGAGCCCTTTAGGGCACACAGGTCACAGAGACACAGTAGGCCCCAACACCCACACAGCCCCGCAGCGTACTTCAGGAGAGTATTCAGTTGGTCAACCTCAACATGTAGTGGCTGAAAACTTCAGTAATGTGACTGTCCGTCTTCTACAAAGCCTCTCAAGGTAAGCCATATCTACAGTTTACAGACCATTTCCCCAGCCGATAGCTTTGCCAATGTAGCACAGGGAGGCAAAAACAATAGTTCAATTCAAGTGCTCCGAGAATACATCTAGAAGTCACGAACAATATCGGCCCTTTGTCTTCGCTCCTAAAGGACAAGGCCTTTCCTGGATGCTGCCTTTGTACCAAATCATGATTACAATTACTGGCTTACATCAGCAGTTTCAAATCACATCATTATTCACATTTTTTCATCATTACTAGTCCTTAATTACCTCCATGCCAAATTTTTCTGGAATGTGCTGCAGACCTGGATGGCAGGAATGGATGTATATTTACAGATAAAATAAAGTGGAGTCGACAAAGCATTAAATATACTGTCTGCATACTACCTATAATAAAACACAAGTCAAATAAATTAATTTACAAATCTCTGGGTCCTGTTTTTATTTGCATTTTCCATACCGTCCCAACTTGTTTCAGTGAGACTGCTATGCTAGGATTTGACATTTGTAAGACAGGCAGCAAATGATACTAGAAAATAGGGCATTCAAATCAGACAACGCTGCGCTAATGCGCAGTCGGTTTACAATCAAATACACAACAGTGCCGACAGCTGCGAGGGGATGTCTTTGTGAGTGAAACATAAGGGAAATAAACGACCAAGCTGTCTGCTCAGCTTCGCAGTTTATTAGCAGATCTGGCTACCAATAGCCTCTGGTTAATGTGAAATCAAGGCCATAAACACAGCAGGCCAAACTTGAATATTGGAAGTTAAGCAGAACAACTCGTTTCAAGCGTGAAACAAGCTCAATTTACTGGAGTTACACTTCTTCAAAACAAGTCTTTCCTCGAACATTTTAAGGAATGTTGAGAAGATGAAACTGGGAATTATACTGGGGTCATAGCAGGATACAGTCTCCATTCAGTGAAAGGTGGCCCCGCGGAATTCTTGCGTCGACAACGAGAAATTCCAATCACCCATTCACATTCCATTCACGGAGGGTCCGTTTCACAGAAGAGCGCGAGAGAAATTCATTCATTCATACCGCGGTTTCTTCACGTCCTCCGGACAGAATTTAGCGTTAGCGTCTGTCAGGGAGATTAAACACAGATTGCCCAATCCGTTCGGCAGTGCCAGAGAGGGCTAGGTGCGGGGGTGGAGATGGCGGAGGACTTAATCTTCATTCATTAATTACACAGAATCTTCTCTCAGTCCGCAGCCATTCAAAGGTCACCGTCTGGCTTTCACTGAGGATATTTGCATTGCTGCTAGCGGAGACCGTTAGCAGAAGTGCTATGACAATGACTAATGGCTTAACGAGGTTCTTCTGGCCCACCGTTATGCGAGACTGTCAAGTTAGACGCAGCTCACTATAAAAATAAACGCCTCAGTGGTGCCAAGGTTTGTACTCCGAATATCAAGCATTAATCCTTTAACAACAAAGGATTACGCAGAGCTTGAAATTAATGCCTGTGTTTTCAAGCTAAGTCCATTCAGGATTGCGAAGGTAGATCAACCTCAAGGGAAGTGGCGTGTCACGTGGACCGGGAACAAAACCAAGGCAACAGCCCACACACGGATATTTACAGACGCGCGGCACCCGCATGCCAGCCAAGCACGTTCCCGCGGTTTGTGCTGTCACAGAACAACCAGAGGTGCCTTTTAAATTCTGCTCGCAGCACGTCTAAAATACACTCCAAAGGGGAAGGCAACTTCTCACAGTACCTGCCGAGGTGAGAGAGACGCGCTAAAAATAGGCAAGGTGATAAACGGCTGAGCATTTCCTTCCACATTACAGGATAACACATTACCCTCGGGCCGCCTTCACACTAGAGACACGCTGCACACACGCACAAATGCACACACATTGCCCTCGGCATTCTCACAAAGCAGAAGACTTGTCATTAAGTTTTTAACACCTTCTTTCATCTTTTTTTTCAACTGACTGATTTATTGGGAGTCGGCACCATTAATAGCCTACCAACTGAGAAATTTAAGTGCAGCTTTCCACCAAAACCCACAGCAGTCATTTTTCATAAAATTACCTTTTATGAAGTCTACCGTGGAATAACATTACTAGGCAGATACATTTCAATTCCATTTACAGTATGAAGAAGATCTTGCTAGACAGAAGTAGAAGCATAGCTTTGAGCAAAACAGGGAGCGTGTAATAGGTGAAGTATTCATGTAGTGGGACTGACTCTGCTAGTTCACAAGCAAAAAGCATAAGGAACAGCAGTGCAAAAGTGATAGTTCCTTTGCGTGTCAAAAACCTGTCACACTAAGATGTAACCCTTGTAATATTATGTTGCTACCTGGCTAAGAGCAATTTCTCTTTTGGTTGACAGGCGGTAAGTTGGACTAAGAGAAATTACTATGAGGAGAGGCCAGGGTCCAAATCTGACCTCGGTACAAAGAGATACCAGATCTGACTGCGGTAACATCTCAACCCTTGACAAACTGCACCTCCTGCAATTTTAACAGGAACTTGAAAATATATCTGGCTGTTAATCCTCTAACAAGAAACACCATATCCACTGACAGCACAGTCTGACGCATTTCCCTTAGACTTATTTCCTGTTGGTTCACAAGTGAACTAATGTATCAATCTGCAGTGCATTTCATATTATTTTATCCAAAATGCAAATGGTGCAAGTACACTGCAGCTAATTTAGATTTTATGATTGTGAATGATGGTATATCCCAGCAACGTGACCTTGTTTTTCGTCATTTCAGAGATCTTTACACAGTCACATTTTTCTACCCCCCCATTGGAATAGTATTTATTGAGTCTAGGGTCCTTTAAAGAATAAACATGGAGGGTATGAATATTTCCGCGGGAGTTTTGTCATGGTTTGGTCGCAACTTAGTATCTGCAGCGTTCACGCTGTCATGCTTAAAAACTAAACACATCTGGCATTGGTCCAGCCAATATCAGTGCATTGCACCGATCATTCAGATATTTACCCTCATACGATAACTCTGCGCTACATCATCTCTCCACAATCTGATTCTCATTTCCCAATTCTCAGCTCAGCCGTGAAGGTCAGCTAGAGGAGAGAGGGGTACACTCAGTCCAGTGAGAATCACAGCATAGTCACAGATAAGGACAGCCTGAAACGAAACCGGTGAGCATCCACACTAAACCTCAAATGTGTCAGACCACAAATGTATGGTCACAGTGCCATTGTACCCAACTCAACATTCCAAGACTGTTGAAACCATCGCTATAGCAACCAAGAGAGCTGGAGTTCCGGAACTTAGAACTCAAGGAGACTTGTAATTTTGGAGGAAAAAAAAACATTGTAAAAAACCAACTCTACAAAAGGTGACGAAAAGGTAACCAAACATTCATCTTAACTTCAAAGGTCCACCCCCCCAACCCCCTTTCCACCACCAATCAACCCCCTGCCTTAATCAAGTGGGGTTCATTCAGAGAGCATGAGCTGTAGTTTGGGTTATAAATGGGAATTTTCATTCAGAGCCTCTCTCACCTCATCAAAGTGGAATAGGCAGGCCCATTAGCAGGGAAAATAATTGCGGCTTCGAACAATATGCGAGAAAATAACACACCCCATTAAATTGCACCCACCCCCTCACACATCCCTCCCCCCCCCCATACCCCAGGCACATTCCCATTCTGTGTAACTCTGGAAACAGAGAAAACTTAACAAAACCCTTCCCAGACAGACAAAACAACCCCTGAGTCCACCACACAATGTATTTAAATATGAGGAAATTGGCTGGTTAAAATTGGATGAAAGCCCTTTCCTGGATAAGCACAATGGACAAACACAGAAATTTTACTGAGCACGCATGCATTAACTGATTAAGGTGAGAACTCACAAATACGTGTTTACACTATTCTTACACTGCAGGGCCAAAAAACAACCGCCGCCTGGATTTACATAAGCAAATACTTAACAGTTTATGATTGAATAATTATCGCAGTGATTAATATGTTTCAGCAAAGAGCAATTATTTTACCCTGACTGATGCAGTGTGTAGCTTTTCATTTCTTAAAAGCCAGGTCAGAAGATGTGTCCCATGGGTGTGGAAAAGATTTTACTGTGGTTCAAGAGGTGCAAATTAGTGGCTTGCAACAAGCAAAGAAAACAACAAAGAAAATAGCTGAAATCATTGAAATTGTGTTAAGAGCTGTTCAAACGCATTATTAAAATTAGGAATGATAACATTGAACGGTCAACTTTGTGGAATAAATGGGTTGGGGGGAAAAAAACTCATGAATGATCGTGTTCAGAGATTGCTAAAATGCTTGAAGATGTCTCATCGTAAATGATCAACAGAGGAACTCACGGCTATGTTTGATAGTGAAAGTAAGAGCATTTCCACACGCGCAATGTGATTAGAACTTGTTGGAATGGGACTGAACAGCTGCGTGGTTTACCAGGAAAAGCAACGTGAATTTGCTTGGGAGCATAAAGACTGGACTATGGAGCAATGAAAAAAGGTCAAGTGGTCTGGTGAGTCATTTACCAAATTCAAGAGCAATGGGCACATCAGGGTAAGAAAGGAAGCCCATGAAGCGATGCTCTCATCATGCATAGTGACCACTGTACAAGCCTCTGGAGGCAGTGTTATGCCCTGAGTTTGCATCAGTTGGTCAGATCTCAGCTCAACAATGTTATGGACCAATAAAATGAAATCAGCAAACTACCTGAATCAATTAAATGAACAGGTTATCCCATGAATCATGTAGATTTTTTAATCCCTGATGGCACAAGAATACTCCAGGATGACAATGCCAGGCTCATAGGGCTCAAATTGAGAGTGTGGTTCAGTGAGCATGAGCCATCATTTTCATACATGAATTGGTCACCACTGAGTTCTGACCTTAATCAACTGAAAGTCTTTGGGATATGTTGGAGAGGACTCGCAGAGTGGTTTGACCCTCCTGTTGTCAAGAAATCTCGGCCAAAAAATAATGCAACTCTGTCCGGCAATACATTTTTAACACTGCACAAGATTGTTGAAACAATGCCAAGACAAATGTGACTGTGTTCAAAGCTGTAGGCAGTCCAACAAAATACCAGAGCGTGAGACTTTTTCTGGCCAACAGGGTACCTGAACATTCTACATTTTAACAGTAATGTAATAATCACCACTGTTAACCCTTAAAGTGCTGAAATAAATTAGTAAAAAAATATATATAAATTTAATTATCTTGTGCTGTTGAAAACCTATCATGTAGCGCAACTTGTTTAAAAGAGCTCCCCTGCGGGCGCTCTTTTAAACAAATCGCCACATGATAGATTTTCAACAGCTTTGATTTTGAGATCTTACATCATTGAGCAATAATAGCTGCATTTAATGCTCTACGGGTTCATTTGAAGGCAGTAAGATCCAAAACACTGACAAATTTCTAAGAAAAAAAAACATTTAATGAAACCCCACTCTTAAAAGAAAAGAGATCCAGAAATCACTAACAATGGGAGAACTCTGAACTGCCTGTCATAGAGAAACAGAATATAATGCAGGTAGGGTTAATGAGCAAGAGAAGACATGGAAGAGATTTGGGTGCAGCAGAGAGGCCGCAATAAAACATTGTTTTTAAAGGAACATTTCCAGGTCTCCTCAAAAGACCTCGCTCACTACTTGCACCCAGGCTGACTCAAGTTAAAAACTCCCAGTTGTTGATTTCAGTCAATGGAAACTTTAACATAAAAATGCCAAGTCGATAACATTTTCACACAAGTAAATACACGCTCAATTAAATTTTTTTTTGTCTAATCGTCTCCCAGTGTGTCGATTGTTTAGGCTACACTGTGCTATTTGAACAACAGAAAAATGTTTTGGGGAGAAATCATAAGCAGGTTACATCTCTGTATTAAAGTAATCATACAATTCATGGGTTAAGCTTCGTTTCCACCACCAAGGCAGGGGGTAATGTAATGTATGCGTTTGACTCGATATTTTCGCGATTCCTGCCGAGGACCTGGTGCTTATTGGGGGCAGATTGTGTTGGCAGACCCATAGGTCAGCGCCTCTGTGACACAGGGCCCAGATAGTTAGGAGACCAGGCAAACAGGGCGTTCAGCATCCTGATGCTGCACACAGTGGGGTACAGGAGGGTCTACCTGAGGAAAGGGGAAGAACCGAGAACCAGACACCTTCTCCAGGCACTCAAACCCAAACTGTACCGTGATACGCCACTGAACTCAAGGAATGGATCTTAGGAGCCGAAGCCCAGGCATCGACCTTTCCGATGCGCTAGAGACCGGCTCAGAATGTTAAAGCACCAGTAAACATTTGTCCGGCTGTTGTCAAACATGTTGTTTTCAGCATCACTGCTTGTGTTCTCCAGGCAGTTATAATAATATACGAGCAAGCCGTGCGTCAGGGAAATCGATGCGGGCAGACTCGCTGGGCAGTTAGCAAGTCGGACTGTCATTGTGAGTCAGTCTTGGGGCTCTATGGTTATCAAAAAACAAAGTTAATCACCTGGGTTCAACATGCAAGTGGAACAGACGTGACGATTCAGCATGACGTATCAAACCACCCCCACTTCACAGAGCGCACAAAACAATAGCACACACAGGCTGCAATGTGTTAACAACAGACACCCACAAATCTGACGAGCCATGCTCTGTCACTTAGTTCTTGTCTCAGACCCAGAAGGTGGGTGATTCAATCCCCAGTGGAGCCACAATATAAGGCCATATAAAAAAAAAAGTTGGTGATCATCCTTTTGGGCATAAAAAAGTGAGGTGGGGGGAGGGTTTTTAAGACTGAAACTGGTGGAGACGCGTTTTAACTGAAGACTGTTTAGATATTTGCGCATGCGCGGTGTGGTTCAACAAACACTCGCTAGAGGGCCGGTCAGTCATCCCAGCTGAATCGAAATACTGCTGAGTTTAAATCACTGACGCATCGTTTTTTCATGTTTTTACGTGAAAATTCTAAACATTTTTTCGATGAAACAAAAAATGTTTTTATTAAAATATTTTTATTTTTTTATTAAAATAAAAAAACTTTGTTAAAAATTGGGTCAGCACCGTTTTTGCCAGTCGGGAAGGGATGATCGCAGACTAATTTTTTTTTATTTGGCCTGATCAGGACAGTTGTTGGGCCCTTGAGTAAGGAAACCTTGATTAAGACCAGCCGCTGCTTAGTCTAATTAACTATAACTGGCTTTGGATAGAAGTATCACCTGTAAATAACTGTAATAATGTAATGCCTTCCTCCAGTCCCATTCTCGCACCTGGTCTCCCGCTGGACCACACTTGATTACACACTGATCTGAGAACAGTTAAGCTCCAGCACAGTCCCTGGCAGACCCTAAAGCAGACTGTTCCTGAGTCTAGCCTATCAGACCACAGACTCGGTGAGCCAGCAGACTCAGCCTCCCTCATATTTAGCGCTAAGCCGCAGCACAGGCGCGAGATTTGCTGGCATTAAAATGAAAAACAACATCCAGAGCGTCGAGCAGCAGAATTAGCGCTCTTGAGAAACGAGCTAAACAAACAGCCGCCTCAGTAACCCTCGGCCCCCGCTGAGAAACCAGGCCAGCCGGGAGAGATCCTTATAATCCCAGAAAAAATAACCTTTCAGCGATATTTTCATTCCGTCATGCACCAGGAGTTTTATTATCATTACACTGCATCCTCGCCTAACAGGCACATTAGAGTTTCCCACAATGCACCACATCCCTCCCTGCTCACGTCAAGCCGCACACAGGTGCCTCTGCAGCATCATGAGGGGAATGATGGGGGTCTGACTGAGGTGCTAATAAACAGAGACCTCTCTCTATTCATCAGACGGAGGCGGTAATGAACCCCTGCCCGGTGCGGCTGAGCGGAACAGGAGCAGCGGGGCACACGGGCGGACGGAGAGGAGGAGAGCAGCATTACAACAGCGCTGCCCTCTGGCTCTGTGTAAATGGGATCTGGCCGGGCAGCAGCACCGCGCACAGCGGGTGGAATCAGTATAAGTAAACACAGAGACCGTACACAGATGCGCGCGCGCGCGTACACACACACACACACACGCAGACACAAAGACACACATGCGGGCATACATACATGCATGCGCACACATGCACATGCACACAAGCACATACAAATACACAAACATGCGCGCACCAAATACAACATGAACGCAAGACTGCACGAGTACACACAAACTAGACAATGCACAAATAAAGACAAACCAGTCACAGCACGTGTTTGAATGCACACGCACACACATACACGCACACAAACGTTCACACATAACACCACAGCACACACCACATACACAAACGTGTGCACGAGCACAATTACACATGCAAATCAGAATAGACAAAGGCTTAAATACACACAAATTCACGTATGCACACATACCATTGTGCGCAAGCACCGATACAGTAAATGTACTAAAACAGACAGAACCGTGTAGGAGTGTGAGGGTCACAGGGGGGAGATCAGGTCAGTCACCAAAGGCCACCCCTTCTGAAAGCCATCGTTAAGCTGGAAAAAGCTTAATTGCAACTGACCCAACCCCCCCATAAACCAATTATTTACAACCACTTTAGCCAAAGACCATTTGGACATAGAATGCAGGAAAAAAAAAAAAGAAGTAGTGGACTTTCAGAGACATTCCTCCTCTTCCACATCCCTCCATTCTTTCCCTCTTCCAGGGGTCACTGAGTATCACCCTCTCATTCAAGCCCCTTTCCCCGCACAGATTTATGAGCTTTTATAGCGGGTAAATGGACCCATGCTGGTTTCAGGGGGGTTGGGGATTAGATTTATTTTTTCTAAATCTTGAGAGTGGGACAGGGGGCGGAGCAAAAGGTCACGGTTTCAGACGTCTCCAAGCCTGCCATCTGGGCGACGGCACGGGCGGCTGACAATCAGCCTCGTCACTGTCACATGAATAAAGCAGGAGCTGTCCAGGGGGACGGCGTATCAATATCCTTGCCCCGCCCCTGCCCCTCCCCCTCATGCACACAGGCTGCTCTTACTCCAATTAAGTCACCAGCTACTTGTGAGCTCGAGGATGCGGTGGCACAGTAGTTAAGCGGACTACACTTTGGATAGAAAGGTGCTGAGTTTGAGTCCTTGCCATGATTTCACAGTGTGTTCTTGGACAAAAACACTTCTCTCTCACAGTGCCTCACTTCACCCGGGTGCATGATTAGGTACTGGCAAATTTTTAGGGAAACTTGACTAAATTCTGGAGGGGTACCCTGCGATGGACTAGCATCCTTTCCAGACCGAGTAGCAATACTCCAGGTTTCTTCATGCTATGGAAACTGGAGTTAAGCACCAGCCACTTAGCTCAGGACAGACTATAACTGCTTCTTTGCTCAATTTCCTGCTTCTTTCATTTTTGCTCATCAGAGCAGCGCTCTCCTGAACTAGACTTGGAGACTTTAGCGGACTTTCTTGCCTGAAATTGTATGTCCAGTCATCCTCTGAAATCAAAAAACAGTGAGAGGCCTCTCCGAGGTCCAAGAAAACAAATTGTGGAAAGGGCCGCCGTCAAAACAATTGGCCTTGAGTAAAAAAAAAAAAAAAAATGAATCGGTGCACTTGAAAGCACAAATCAAAATGGCAGCGTGGTGGATTCACTCTGTAAGGTTTGAAGACGATGCCCAGAGCAAGGCCGTGCAGGGCCTATGCCAGACTCCCGCCTGCTTCCATCAGTCACGCTGCAGAACTCTGTCACGGTTTGGCAGGTCAGCTAAACATTCCTCCCACAAAAAATCCCAAAAATATCCTCATAGACCAGCCACTCACCAAGACCTTTTACAGCTTTTCAGGAAGAAAACTCTTCTTCCCTCCAAAGTGATAAGGGAAGATTGACAGGACACTAAAGTAATAAATTGAAGGACAGGACCCCTGTCACTGATGCTTCCCTCCATAACCCTCAGCATGAGGATGAGTCTGGTCTGTGAGATATGGCTCCCTGACCAGAGCTCACCCCGGCCTGCATTTCAGCACTGGCTTTGGAATGGAGCTAACGGTCCCTGTATACGAGCACCAGCTTTGGAATGGCACTAACAGTCCCTGTATACGAGCACTGGCTTTGGAATGGCACTAACGGTCCCTGTATACGAGCACTGGCTTTGGAATGGCACTAACGGTCCCTGTATACGAGCAGTGGCTTTGGAATGGAGCTAACGGTCCCTGTATACAAACACCGGCTTTGGAATGGCACTAACAGTCCCTATATACAAGCACTGGCTTTGGAATGGCACTAACGGTCCCTCTATACGAGCACTGGCTTTGGAATGGCACCAATGGTCCCTGTACACAAGCAGTGGCTTTGGAATAGCACTAACGGTCCCTGTATAAGAGCAGTGGCTTTGGAATGGCACTAACGGTCCCTGTATACGAGCACTGGCTTTGGAATGGCACTAAGGGTCCCTGTATACAAGCACTGGCTTTGGAATGGCACTAACGATCCCTATATACGAGCAGTGGCTTTGAGCAGTGGCTTTGCACAATGGTCCCCTCTAAAGCAGTGGCTTTGGGATGGCACTAACGGTCCCTCTATATGAGCACTGGCTTTTTGGAATAGCACTAACGGTCCCTGTATACTGGCTTTGGAAGCAGTGGCTTTGGAATGGCACTAACAGGTCCCTTTGGAATGTAACGGTCCCTGTATCGAGCACTGGCTTTGGAATGGAGTCCCTAATACGAGGTCCCTGTATACAAACACCGGCTTTGGAATGGCACTAACAGTCCCACGAGCAGCTTTGGAATGGCACTAACGGTCCCTCTATCGAGCACTGGCTTTGGAACAAGTCCAGTGGCTTTGGAATAGCACTAACGGTCCCTGTATAAGAGCAGTGGCTTTGGAATGGCACTAACGGTCCCTGTATACGAGCACTGGCTTTGGAATGGCACTAACGGTCCCTGTATATGAGCACTGGCTTTGGAATGGCACTAACGGTCCCTGTATACGAGCAGTGGCTTTGGAATGGAGCTAACGGTCCCTGTATACAAACACCGGCTTTGGAATGGCACTAACAGTCCCTATATACAAGCACTGGCTTTGGAATGGCACTAACGGTCCCTCTATACGAGCACTGGCTTTGGAATGGCACCAATGGTCCCTGTACACAAGCAGTGGCTTTGGAATAGCACTAACGGTCCCTGTATAAGAGCAGTGGCTTTGGAATGGCACTGCTTTAACGGTCCCTGTATACTGAGCACTGGCTTTGGGAATGGCACTGGCTTTGGAATAACGGTCCCTGTATATGAGCACTGGCTTTGGAATGGCACTAACGGTCCCCTGTATACGAGCAGTGGCTTTGGAATGGCACTAACGGTCCCTGTATACAAACACTGGCTTTGGGAATGGTCCCTGTACCGAGCAGTGGCTTTGGAATAGTCCCTATATACAAGCACTGGCTTTGGAATGGCACTAACGGTCCCTCTATATGAGCACTGGCTTTGGAATGGCACCACGGTGGTCCCTGTGGCTTTGGAATGGACAAGCAGTGGCTTTGGAATGGCACTAACGGTCCCTGTATAAGAGCAGTGGCTTTGGAATGGCACTAACGGTCCCTGTATACGAGCACTGGCTTTGGAATGGCACTAAGGGTCCCTGTACACAAGCACTGGCTTTGGAATGGCACTAACGGTCCCTGTATATGAGCAGTGGATTTGGAATGGCACTAACGGTCCCTGTATACGAGCACTGGCTTTGGAATGGCACTAAGGGTCCCTGTATACAAGCACTGGCTTTGGAATGGCACTACTGGTCCCTTTGAGAATGGCACTAATGGGTCCCCCTGAGCAGTGGCTTTGGAATAGCACTAACGGTCCCTGTATAAGAGCAGTGGCTTTGGAATGGCACTGGTCCCTTATACAAGCACTGGCTTTGGAATGGCACTAACGGTCCCTGTATACAAGCACTGGCTTTGGAATGGATATGAGCAGTGGCTTTGGAACGGTCCCTCTATATGAGCACTGGCTTTGGAATAGCACGGTCCCTGAGCAGTGGCTTTGGAATGGCACTAACACTGAGCACTGGCTTTGGAATGGCACTAAGGGTCCCTGTATACAAGCACTGGCTTTGGAATGGCACTAACGGTCCCTGTATATGAGCAGTGGCTTTGGAATGGCACTAACGGTCCCTCTATATGAGCACTGGCTTTGGAATAGCACTAACGGTCCCTGTATATGAGCAGTGGCTTTGGAATGGCACTGGTCCCTTTGAGAATGGCTTTGGAATGGGTAAGGGTCCCTGTATATGAGCACTGGCTTTGGAATGGAATAGCACTAACGGTCCCTGTATATGAGCACTGGCTTTGGAATGGCACTAACGGTCCCTGTATGAATGGAATGGCACTGGTCCCTGGAATGAGCACTGGCTTTGGAATGACCCTAAGGGTCCCTGTATATGAGCAGTGGCTTTGGAATGGAGCTAACAGTCCCTGTATACGAGCACCGGCTTTGGAATAGCACTAACGGTCCCTGTATACGAGCACTGGCTTTGGAATGGCACCAACGGTCCCTGTATACGAGCACTGGCTTTGGAATAGCACTAAGGGCCCTGGTGGCTTTGAATGGCACTAAATGGCACTAACTAACGGTCCCTGTATATGAGCACTGGCTTTGGAATGGCACCAACGGTCCCTGTATACGAGCACTGGCTTTGGAATGGCACTAAGGGTCCCTGTATATGAGCAGTGGCTTTGGAATGGCACCAATGGTCCCTGTATACGAGCACTGGCTTTGGAATGGCACTAACGGTCCCTGTATATGAGCACTGGCAGTGGTCCCTGTATTGAGCAGTGGCTTTGGAATGGCACTAACGGTCCCTGTATATGAGCACTGGCTTTGGAATGGCACTAAGGGTCCCTGTATATGAGCAGTGGCTTTGGAATGGCACTAACGGTCCCTGTATATGAGCAGTGGCTTTGGAATGGCACTAACGGTCCCTCTATATGAGCACTGGCTTTGGAATGGCACCAATGGTCCCTGTATTGGAGCATGGCTTTGGAATGGCACCTTGGTCCCTGTATATGAGCAGTGGCTTTGGAATGGCACTAACGGTCCCTAACGAGTCCTTTGGAATGGCATAGGGTCCCTGTATATGAGCAGTGGCTTTGGAATGGCACTAACGGTCCCTGTGAGCACTGGCTTTGGAATGGCACTAACGGTCCCTGTATATGAGCAGTGGCTTTGGAATGGCACTAACGGTCCCTGTATATGAGCAGTGGCTTTGGAATGGAGCTAACGGTCCCTGTATATGAGCAGTGGCTTTGGAATGGCACTAACGGTCCCTGTATATGAGCAGTGGCTTTGGAATGTCCCTGTATACTTGAGCAGTGGCCCGGTCCCTATATGAGCACTGGCTTTGGAATTGCACTAACTGTCCCTGTATATAAGCACTGGCTTTGGAATGGCACTAACGGTCCCTGTATATGAGCAGTGGCTTTGGAATGGCACTAACGGTCCCTGTATATGAGCAGTGGCTTTGGAATGGCACTAAGGGTCCCTGTATACAAGCACTGGCTTTGGAATGGCACTAACGGTCCCTGTATATGAGCAGTGGCTTTGGAATAGCACTAACGGTCCCTGTATAGGAGCAGTGGCTTTGGAATAGCACTAACGGTCCCTGTATATGAGCAGTGGCTTTGGAATGGATCTAACGGTCCCTGTATATGAGCAGTGGCTTTGGAATGGCGCTAACGGTCCCTGTATATGAGCAGTGGCTTTGGAATAGCACTAACGGTCCCTGTATATGAGCAGTGGCTTTGGAATGGAGCTAACGGTCCCTGTATACAAGCACTGGCTTTGGAATAGCACTAACGGTCCCTGTATATGAGCAGTGGCTTTGGAATAGCACTAACGGTCCCTGTATATGAGCAGTGGCTTTGGAATGGAGCTAACGGTCCCTGTATACAAGCACTGGCTTTGGAATAGCACTAACGGTCCCTGTATATGAGCAGTGGCTTTGGAATAGCACTAACAGTCCCTGTATATGAGCAGTGGCTTTGGAATGGAGCTAACGGTCCCTTTATATGAGTGGCCCTGAGCAGTGGCTTTTGAATGGACTAACGGTCCCTTTGAGCACTGGCTTTGGAATAGCACTAACAGTCCCTGTGTATGAGCAGTGGCTTTTGAATGGAGCTAACGGTCCCGAGCACTGGCTTTGGAATAGCACTAACGGTCCCTGTGTATGAGCAGTGGCTTTGGAATAGCACTAACGGTCCCTGTATATGAGCAGTGGCTTTGGAAATAACGGTCCACTAAGCAGTGGTATATGAGCAGTGGCTTTGGAATGGAGCTAACGGTCCCTGTATACAAGCACTGGCTTTGGAATAGCACTGACGGTCCCTGTATATGAGCAGTGGCTTTGGAATGGCACTAACGGTCCCTGTATATGAGCAGTGGCTTTGGAATAGCACTAACGGTCCCTGTATATGAGCACTGGCTTTGGAATAGCACTAACGGTCCCTGTATATGAGCAGTGGCTTTGGAATGGAGTCCCTATGAGCAGTGGGTCCCTGTATATATGAGCAGTGGCTTTGGAATAGCACTAACGGTCCCTGTATATGAGCAGTGGCTTTTTGGAATGGTCCCACAAGCACTGGCTTTGGGTCCCTGTATATGAGCAGCTTTGGAATGGGCTTTGGAATGGCACTAACGGTCCCTGTATATGAGCACTGGCTTTGGAATGGCACTAACTTTGGTCCCTGTATATATGAGCAGTGGCTTTGGAATGGCACTGGTCCCTGTTTGAGCACTGGCTTTGGGCACTAACGAGCACTGGCTTTCTGGATGTAAGCAATAACTGTTTCTGGATGTAAGCAATAGCTTAGCAACAGCGCTAACTGTTTCTGTATTTAAGCTCTGGCTTTCTAACAGCACTAACAGTCTCTGTATTTGAGCACTGGCTTTGTAACAGCACTGTTTCTGTATTTAAGCACTGGCTTTGTAACAGTGTTAACGGTCTCTGTATTTGAGCACTGGCATTGGAATGGCCAAACAGGTACACACAGTAATGAAGAATACAAATGAGAATGGTTCATACAAACTATGAGAGGGACGTTTCATAGTTTACATTTAGTTGATGAATTACGCTTGCGATTGAGATTACACCTGTGATCGACCAAAAGAATACATTACCTTACATAACAGTCCTTCAGCAAATTTCGATCCAGCCACCCTAGATCAATGCACATTCTGGTGAAAATCATTTTTGCAATGTCTGACCAGTCAGACAAGATTTCCACAGCAGGGAGCAAAGATTCAGTATTATGAGGACAATAGTGCAGAATGGCTACACAAACCATGAACAAAAATACAGGTTCTAAATTAGTACACGTGACAGTTCCCACAAAATTTAAGGAGGGAGGCATAAAATCACTAACAATATGAAAAATGAAATGACCATCACCTGAATTGATCAGCACAAAAGCAGAGAGTCCCATTTGGTGGGTTAAAGAGGGAATTCGAAATGTAGTCTGAAGACAGAGACTCCAGTCTGAGTCGGGGCAAACCACTGATTCCCCAGCTCTGATTGGGTGGAATGTTTACTCCATTAACATGACGTCAGTATAGGCACTGTGATTGGATGACGTAAGCATAAAGGATGGAAGGAAAGTAGTGTCCCGGTTGCAAACAGGTGGTTTCCCCCAATACTTCAAAAAATGTTTTCCTTTCTTCCCCTTGTCTTCTGTTCCTATCCGGACATAAGCGGGAAGGAGAAGTAGAAAAAAGCAAGACGTGAACACACTCTGAAAAGTTCAAAACAGCAGAAATTTGATTGGAAGGAAGGTGAAGCCATTACACACAGGCCAATAGGCTTCTACTGAGGTGAGAAAGAATCAAAATATAACAACCATGAAATACTAAGAAGTTACATTTCGTTGAGCAATGTTGAATGGCTTAGGAGTTCTGGCCCAGAAAAGAATGGGATGGTTGATATCTGACCTGGAAACAAATTTCAATTGAGGGACGGACAGATAGACATGAGGACAGATGGAACTGTAATAAAAAGGCATACAATAAAATGCAGCCACATATGAAATTTCTTAGAGAAATATAGAACGGTTTAGGAATTCTGGCCCAGAAAAGAGGCTTGACGGACAAACGGACACATGGAAGGACAACACTCATTCCTATATCCTCATCCACTTCATATGAGGGAATAAAAATGGATCAGAAAAGAGTGAACTGTGAGATCCAGATATTTTGGCTGTTGCTAAGAAGTAAACCTATTCTCCAAACCCTCTATTACCATTTACAGACATTCGGAGAGTTGGCCCTCAAGTTTTAAACCCCTTTCCCATTTTACTCTGGAAGAACAGACTGATAAAAAGAATGAACACGATGCAGGCGAAAGGGATATTTCTGCCACATTAAAAAAAATGTAATCGCTGAAACCCTTCCCAATACATTGTGTGTACTGAATAATTAATCAAACAGTGGATACGGGCATCCAGCAGATCCCAATATTTAGTGCTGGCGCGGCAGGAATTCGCTGTAAAGTGACCTCGCAGAAGTGCACCGGCCCGAGCTCATACAGAGGAGAACAGAAAGGAGAGCTGCACTGATTTGAGGATACAGTTACGGGATAAACAAGCCCATCAGATCAACAGATTCTTAAACTGGGAGCTGTACTTTGTGAAGGGTCGCATAGGCAATAATACAAGCTTTACCTCACGCATATAAAACACATGCTCACACATTCAAAACCTTGCCATGTGCGTATGTGAGAGGTAAAAAATATATATTACGGTTTGTTATTTCCAGTTTAGCAGTCCAGATTAACCCCCCCCCCCCTCCAGACTGGGCTAGCCCAGATTATACCTGGGATATAAATAGGCTAGCCCACTTTAACCTCGAGTATACTTCAGGCTGGGGGTATACTTTAGGCTGTTACACCAGTATGAGTGTGGTCAGACAAATGAATGAAATTGGTTTTTAGGTGTATGCGAGTCGAAGGGAAGAATGCAAAAGGATTTGCGAGTTATATGAGAGGTACAGTGGTGAATGTGATACAGTTTTTTCAGTGACTGAGAACCAAAGTTGAATGTGATTGTGAGAGCATGTGGTGTGGTTAATGATGGCCTTTACTTAAATGATGGCCCATACAGCCACTCAAAAATATTTCTATAGGGAGGCAACATCACTTATCTTGATGCCAGGAAGCAGATAATGTGGAACCGTGATCAAATCTGTATTCACACCTAAACTGATGCATTACAAGGCAACAGGATAAATTCAGTTGAATACATTAAAATGCCATATGTGAAAGAGAACAGATGGAGCCACCGCAGGCGGCAAAAAAACATCTCGACAGTATAACACTTTTGTGCCAACGAAGTTTAAAAAAGGGAACAAAGGAGCATTTTAGGAGACTTACAGCCCCAAGCAAAGTTCTTGCAAACTGAACCTGAAAAGCACACGGCTTTCACTTAAAAATAGGACTGCCCAAGAGAAATATTCCTCAGAGTGACCACTACAGTAGCCAAGGAGTGGGTAAGATGCAACATCTGTCGGTTCGGTTCCACAGTTCTGGCCCCATTCAGGCACAACACTCATGCAATCTACACCACTGACCCTCAATGTCTCGCCAATGTTTGTACAGGATCCATCCATAACAAGACCATCCCCATTACGCTCTCTGAATAATAAATGCTTGGTAGGGGACCTACCCTAAATCACCAAGAAATGCCCATCCCCACAACACACACACGCGCGCGCGCGCGCACACACACGTATCTCGATGCCTTCAGAGGACATTAAATGGACTTAAATTAATTTCCTAGAAACTTCAACCTTAACCATAACAATTACTTGCCTAAATCTTACCATTACCTTAACCTAATCCTAACATTACCATAACCTTAAAACCCAGCTTCACCTTAAAAATTAATCAGTTATGCTATGAGGACTTGCTTTTTGTCCCCATAAAGAATACAAGTCACCACACTGTGACTGTATGAACAGATTTAGGTCCCCACAACATGAGTAATACCAGTACACACGCACACGCACACACGTACAGGCTGACAGATGTACTAAGGTCTTTCCCTCTCAAGCAGGGCCGCCCGCCCGTGTCAGCAGCCTCGCGTCAGTGTAAATCCACCATCGCCACAGCAACCCCGCTCAACCAGCGTAGCGATCCCCCTCTTGTCTCCACCCCCCACCCCCCCAAAGCCCGACGCCCCAGACTCCAGCCGCCAGACTCTTTTAATTGAGCTATGAATCACAGTAATGGCCCTGTAATTGAGCAGAGGGCTTCAAAGGCCTGCCGTTTTGCGTCTCGATCGCGCCCTCACACTGCAGGCCGCACGGGGTCGGGTTGGGGGATGGGTCTAACAGCGAGCGATCCGCCACGACCAACAAACCAGATCGACATGTTGGGTCAAGCAGTCATGAGATTGGGATCTATCCAAAATATCCACAGACCTCCTTCCAGGTGGCAGGACTACGTCCTTCTTACACTTCATCCCAGTCGCCGATCCCATTTCCAAGCTCCCATCTCAGCGGGCTAAGAGCAAATCAGGTCATGCCATTTGACCTCCAGCCACAGAGGTGGAGTAGCCTGGGTTTCCATGACAATCATTAACATAGCACAACAAACCACCTGGGGAAAACCCCTCGCCCGTTCTTGAGTTTACCTTACCGACGCTGGGAGCGTAAACTGGTTTGTCAGCTTTGCATACCCTCCGAGAGAGCTGTTCTGAACTGCTTTCACACCGGCTTGTATCCTCTCTCATTCAACTCCCGTGCCTTTTCTCACCCTAGCTGGTAAGTTTCAGAGTGCTAACTCCCTGCAGTAAGTGTCAGGGAGAAAAAAAAAAACGAGTGACACGGCGTAAGATGAAACCGTGCTGCCGCAGCGATATGTGAAAAGTAAGCAGCATCGTTCCCCTTGGCTCAGGAGAGAAGGCGGCTGAGGGAAAAACGTGACCGTAACGATGATGGTACAAGAGCACCCTGCCATCACAGGTCATTCAGCCCTGCTGACACTTCCAACTAAGACCAGCTGGGTTTTACGATAATCTGGGCAGCGCATTCAAATCCTCTACCTCGTCAAGGCCAGTTTGTTGCACTGCATGAAAAATTGGATTCGTAATAACGTGAATGTCCTGTGAACATAGTGTAAATGCCACATTTGTTCACACTTTATCATGTTTGCTTAAGTGCAAACATGATTTCACATCAAATCGCAAAGCTAGTGAAGGTGGTGTATACCATATTTGCTTCATGTTTTCGCATAAAGTAAACATATTGAAATTTTGATATTAGGACCAAATTATCAAAGCGATAAATAAGAAGCGATTTCCAAATTTACTAAATACCTGCGTACTTTCGCAAATCAATGGAGAATATGTAGTGAATGTAATCATTCACAACAGTTTTTCACCATATTCACTATAACCGCTGATATCATATGTGAATCATATTTGTATTCAAAATGAATTAGATACAAATACAGTCAACAAATTCACATATTTGCAGCAAAGGTGAATCCAATTATTCATGCAGTGTTGGTGGTTAAAGCTGGTCTCTCGCTGGTTAAGCTGTTTGAGAAAGCGGCTGATTCAAACTGGTGGACCGACAGACCATAAGGGCTGGCCTGCAGGTTGACCAGGTTTAAGTGCTGAAAAAGAGAGCTCACCACAAACCAGCATGACCGGGCTGGTTCTAGCTGGGACTCGCAGCACAGAGGAGCAAAACGAAGCACTCGAGCACCGCTCCTCAGGTCCTGTGACGCAAGTGTGGGACAGGAGGTGCAAAACTCTGATGAACACTGAGAGCAGCGGATCCCAGCTGGAGGAAAATCTGCTATCGCCAGCTCGTGACGCTTGTTTTTATGTTTCCCGGCCCGTTTTGTGTTCTGAGAAACCCTGTGGACCTGCTCGCCATGTGAAGAAGGAAGGAAACGGCTCTCAATTCTCACCTCGGCTGGGAACCTTGTTCGTCCTCTCGCCGCGGCTCCGAGGGAGATGAGGGAAGTGTGGAAATTGCAGGGGGATGTGGGAAATGGGGGGAGGGGGCGAATACCTTCTCTGTGAGGAGCCCTGAGTGGAGTGAGGAGGTGTAATTATCTTTCATTTATCTCTGTCTTTTAATCTAACCAGCACACTAGACGGGGTTTGGGGGGGATTACAGCATCATGAGCAGACCGCACTGCTGCTTAATTGCCACAAGAGGCAGCCCTGCTAGGACTGTGATTCACCTGTGTGTGTGTGTGTGTGTGTGTGTGTGCGCGCGCATATGCATGTTGACCTTCTAATTCGTGAAGTCTTAAAAAGCAGGATTGTTGGGAATTTCTTGGGTACCCGTAAGAAAGACAGCTTAGTTGTGGGCTAAGGGCTGGGTTATGGTCTAGGGTTACAACTGGGCCCATGGTTAGGACTTGGTCTAATTGGGTATTGAACTAAGGACCAGGACAAACCCGACAGAACAGCAGTCTCATGCATAGTCACACTCAGGAATACCACAAGATTACATATCATTCAGGGGTGTAAGAGTTTTATAATACAATAAACTCTAATGTAAGCAGTTAGTAAGCAAGTAATCTGTTACAGTTCACGCTCATGTCAGACAGCTCCTGAAACTGGACTGGCCAGTGTTGAAGGGCTGTGTGTGAGAAACCCTCTTGTTCAGTCCCCTGAGTCGGATCAGGTGTCTCATCTGAAACCCGAGAATCCCTCCACACACACGCATGACACACATTCACACAGAAAAAACATGCTCACGTATGTAGACACAAACACAATCACGCAAGACATGCACATACAATCCATCAAAAACATGCAGAATGCATTAAAAAAAACTATAATACATAATAATAAAAATACCAGAAGACACAGACAAGCACAAAGAAAAATGACTGGCATTTGACACAAACTCAAATCCAGTACAAACAAACAACAAGCACATGCCAGAATGCACATTGGAATACTTAAATTCATCACTCACAAAATAACATGCAACACATAAAAAGACACACACACACACACACACACACACACACACACACACACTCTACCCATCCCATAATGCACACATCCTCACTAAGGGAGACAGACCAGCCTGTTATCTTATGGTGGGCTGTAAAGGGGGGTGGGGGGGCACCAGAAGCTACAGTAACCATTACCGGTGGGAAGGTGTCTGAGGAGTGCAGTTAAGAAAGAAACACCGTCGACGGCCTTGATCCTCGTGGCTCAGACTGACGCTGTGAAATGGGAAGATTACAGGTGCATTGTGGGAAGAATGTAAGCAGGCAGCCTTCCCAGGCAGCACTCTGCACGCATTTTCAGGGAGATAAACCCACCCAAATAGGCTCATTATCCTGCCCAAGTCCCCACTGGCTGAGCTTCACTCCGACTGCATGCACAAGGGCTCCTTCTGCCGAAAAAAAAAACCTGACAGGAGCCAGACAGACTCCCAGCGACAGGTCCCTGCAGTCGTCACAACTGCCAGCAAAGCAGTATGCTACAGCACCGACCGCAGGCAAGCGCTGGGACAGGAAATTCAGGCAGGTAAATGATTGCTTCCAGAACCCGGAAACTCGAGGTCAACGCAGGAGATTGCAGGCCCTAAATTGGTCGGTAATCAAGCCGTACTGTCGCTGCACTGTAAACACAGGCTTCGCGAAGACACAGTTAATGTGTGTGCGTGTGTGTATGAAATGCGCAAGGGATCAGGGCATCTGTTTCGCAGCAAGAGAAGAAGAAGCGGCAAGTGAAAGCCCGAGAAACAGAAGGGTGAAGCATGCTTCAGCGCTGGCTGTGGTTTCAGAGGCGAGAGAGCGAGAGTTTGGAGGCGTCTCTGAGAACAGACGCTCACCCCGCAGTGACACTGAAAATCAGGCCATTCTGCCAGCTCTCCTGAATCTAACCCCCCCCCACCCCACATCAAGCACTGCTTTCTGGCAAAGATTCAACCCCACCACCCTAAAGGAAGCCCACTGGTTTAGAGCAGGCTGGGATTACCATATCAAAAGCCCAAAGTGAATACAAAAGAGGGTCCGCCATGCCAGGCTGCCGGTCTTCACACAAACCTGTCCCTCGGAGGCCTATGCCTCGGATCGCCGAAGGGCCAGCGGACGCCCATTCCACTCGCCGACGTGGGAGGGAATCCCTCAAACAGCCCTCACATACAGCACTTCAGATTGAATTGATTATTATCTTTTTTGTTTAAAAGCAGCCAAACTGTTTAGTCCACCGCAGAGACCTGCTCCCATCGACTCTGGAGGACGATGCGCCGGCAGACGATTCCTCCAACCCACGTGACGACTTCTCGCTTCTTCGCACAATGAGGTTGCACGACCAATTGCACATTGCCTATGCTGTCGGAGGATCGCATAAGTCAGCGTACAATATGCTCGTACAGCAACATACGCTTGGCCTGGCAAACCATAGCTGGTTGCTACAGAGCGATGAGCTAACGAAATTAACCAGTTTAGCCCTTATCATCCCCTGTGAGGCTGCGCCAATTGTTGCCTGTCCCTTGCGGACCTACAGCCATTGCCAATAATGATGTGGCTGAGATTCGGACACCCGACCGAGTCTAATGCCTTAGCTGTGAGTGACAAGAAAGCCCAGCTCTTCCAATTTAGAGAGGCGGACGCCTCGCGTCACAAGAACCATCTGAAGGCGCTGCTGCAGACAGCCGGCTATTTATATCGCCGCCAAGAAAGAACCCGCCGTTCACGCCGCGACTCAGGGGGACTGGCTTTCATTGATGAAAAATCTACCTATTTAAAGTGCGAAGAGCGGCAAAATGAAGCAGGGCGAGACATATGCGATTTGCTAACGTTTCTGAGACCAAGGGAAACGCAAGAGGGCCTCTTCATCACCAAAAATGATACCATGCCTCCCGAGACCATGTTATTGCAGGGTAGCCAGCTCCGTGACACCAATTCACTCTAGATCATCTTAAGCAGTGGTCACTAACCCTATTCCAAGAGATCTAGCATTCATCAACCCCAACGCAACCCAACTAAGTCTACTAATTACCTGCACATTGAGATCTCTGTTGATTGAGGTGTGTTTCGTCGGGGTTCCAGTGAAAACCGACAGGATGTTAGGTCCCCAGGAACTGGGTTGGCGACCACTGATCTACAAAAGTGGGCACTAGACGGGAACATAATTAAAACCTGAGAGCCATCTCCATGGCTGGCAGCTGCAGTGCAACACTGTGTGCAAAACACCAAGACCTGCAATCACCCGCTCTCAGCTGCTCTCAGACAGAGCACCTTTGAAAGCACCTCCCGTGTAATCAACCCACCCATTCATCCCGAAACGCAATCTGCCAACAACAGAAATGCCGCAGACAGCTGTTTATTAAAAAAAAAAAAAAAAAACAGGGCGGGAGGAGAAAATCACATACAGCACCGAAGAGGCAGAAGTTACAGGATCACTTTTAATTAATACCGCTGTGGGGACTTGCTGCATAGACATATAATCACTTAACATGTATGGCACGACATAACTATTTAGACTGCGACACCACATAAGAGGTCCGAAATTCCCACATGGTTTAAATTTAGACGAAAATACCCGCAAATTAAAGTTCACGGCATCTACTTCAACTGCATATTCAGATTTTATTTTTAGGTTTGTTTTCAAACACAGTCTGCTCCACTGCTGAGCCAAAAAAACAATAAAATGAGTCACCGTCCAAACGCTAATCTATCGCATACGTCACACAGAAATGCTAATCTATCGCGCGCATCACACACAAATGCTAATCTATCACATACATCACACAGAAATGCTAATCTATCACATTCGTCACATAGATACAGATCTATCCCATATGTCACACAGAAATGCTCATGTATTGCATATGTTATGCGGAGATGCTCATGTACCGCATATCTCATGCACAAATTTTTATGTATTGCATACATCACACACAAATACTTACTGTATGTAACACATCACACATAATTGCTGCATTCAGGCATTTAACAAAAGGCTAACTAACTAGCAACTAACACTGCCCGTATCGTGGAGCACATATCTGCAACTGCTGATGCCCCTGAGCAAGGTAAGCACCTCTCGTCACCCCAGTCCTTAGCCTTTCGCCTACCTTAAAGCAGCAATAGCTATACTGGTTTTAAGTTTTCCTTACATTGCATGATGTTTTAGCACTTAGTACATGCATCAGTAAAAGCATTAATAACTTTACCAGGTTGATACACAGGAATACCTCACAATATAAATAATAAACTGCAGTCTTCCTCCACCAACAGAAGACCCAATGCTGGCCTGGTCCGGTACAGAGTGCCCCAGAATCAGAAGAACTCACAAATGAAGACTAAATCCAAGAACCTAGTGTGGAAAGAGAGACCCAAAGTTCGTTCTCTACATTGGAACAGCCAGCAGACTCCAGCTGTAGCCTTTTCTACGTTCATCCGTGATTCCCCAAGGCAAAGTTGGGATGGAGTCTAGATCACCACCATTCTCCAGTGAAACTCAGGGCACCACCAGTCTTTTCACATGACAAGCTACTGCTTTGCTGCTCAAAGTCAGTGGAGGACTTGATATAGATAACTGCTGGAACTCATGGGAAACATTAGCAATAAAATACAAACTCCTCACCCTCGGTTAACAAGGGCAATATAATCACCAATGCTCCCACTACTTCCACACAAAGGAACATTTGAGCAGACTAAGTTAGGTAGACTGCAACAATGTGAGGTTAAGGACCCTACTCAAGGTCTCAAGAGTTGCAAAGACTGATATTTACTGCAGTGGCCAAACTGGGGCTTGAACCTCCAATCTTCTGAGCTCCAGTAAAACTCCCGAGTTGCTAGACCACATGCTGCCTGCACCTCAAACCACAGCTATTACTGAATCGAGTCAGAAGTGCGAACCAATATACATATGTGGCTTAAACACATAGTTAACACAAAGTCAGTGGGCACCTGATGGAATTCTGTGGAGTTTCCAGCAATAAAACACAAAGCCGTGACCAACTTAGGCGGTACAGAGGCGCAGTGATGGGCACTGTCTCACAATAAGGAGGTTCTGGGTTCGAGGCCCCGGCTGGACAGGAGTTTGCAGGTTTTCCCCGAGTTCATTTAAGTTTCCACCAGGTACTCTGCTTTCCTCACACTGAGAGACATGCTCTATAGGAACATCACTGCCAGTGCCCCAGACCAAAGTTCTGGCTTCTGAACTGGAATTTCTTCCCGACTACAACACTGTGGCTGCCCAGGGCCAAATACAGGGGGACAATATGGCCCCCACCCGGCTCCCAGCGATTCCCTAGAGTCTTATCTCTCATCTTAAACCCTCCAGGGTCTCATGATCACCAATGATGAGGTATATTGTGAAGCCACCAAGAAGTGGCATGGACTGGATTCCATCAAGACCAAAGAACAGCCTGAACCTCAGTGACTAAGGTGCTGGACATGAGGGTTATAGGACTCTTCGTCCCCGAACTTTTCGTCCTCAAGGACTTTTCGTCCACTGATTTTTTTGTTCCCTAATGATAACGAAATGTGCCACCATTGTTGACAGATGGATGGACAGACAGACAACAAACAGATCACCATGATATAAAGGTTGGGATTATAATGCAGGAAGAGGGCAAAGCATTATTGGGGATGAACAATCCAGGGACGAAGAGTGCGGGGATGAAAATTGCAAGGGGACGAAAAGTCCAGGGACAAAAAATTTTGGGACAAAAAGTCGGGGGACAAAAAGTCCAGGGACGAAGAGTCCTAGAGCCGGACACGAGTAGCCACAAAATGATCAGAGCACCTGTCGGGTCCTTGAGCAAGGCCATTCACCCACATTGTTTTCCACAGCTAAATCTAACCAACTGTTAGTTGTAGTGGAAAAAACCGTCAGCCATACAGCTGTAATTTAATGAAACCATGTTGCTCGGCGATGTATCTCTGCCAAGTGCCTTCACCGAATGATCCACCCAGCAGCCAGATGGCAGAACAGCAGAGGAAGCGATGACATCACAAGAACACACAGCTGGCAAAAACATTTGAAAACAGAACGGCATAATACCTGAGTCACATGACCTACACTGATGGCATGCACGCATCGTTCTAAATGTTTTCTCCAACTGGAAGGTGCAAATGCGGATGGGTACAAAGGTCTCCATTGATCTCTTGGCTATGAGCAATTCATTTTTCAAGTGGTTGCCAGGGCTGATCAAGATTTACGTAAAGGTGGCCACTTACCAGACGGCAAGTCCAGAAGGCAATGAGAAACTCAACAAGCACAGATCATTCATTAACAAAGCTGTCATTAGCTTGGAGGAACAAAGCACACCAGCATGAACCGCCTACGATCGGAGAGATACAGGCTGTGTTTCAGTGACCTGAATCCTCCATGCAGCATTGGGTACGGTCCCAGTCAGCCCGTTTTGGGTCAGTAGCAGCTGCTGGGAGGACACTTGGGAATTTGGACTGCAGTTGAAAAGTAAAAAGGCCATGCAGGGGCTAGCTGATTCGGAGAAACCCATGGCCGAAAGATTGCGGTCATATTCTGCGAGTGACAATCACACACGCTGCAGCCACTGCTGGCTGGAAAGCCTGTCAGTGAGTAAGGCGACAGAGACCCACTGCTTGAGTAAAGGCCACTAAATATAGCATAGAAATCATTCCGCATTGCAATGCTAGGCTATTCTATGAAATAGTACATTGTGTACTATACCAGAGGTGTATGATATGGATAAATTTGCATCACCATTCAAGGCAATGTCGAGACCTCCTTGCTCTACACAATAGGCAAAATGCAACCAAGTTTTCATGTTTGAAGAAGAATTAGATTCACCCAGTCACCTAATACCGCTTAGATTCGTCTTTTTACAGCCTCTGAACAAAAAGAATGGCACTCTATTGCTACAACAAGATGTTTCAGCACGCTTCGTTTACAATTAGGCAGAGAGCAAGAGCGCTAGGGTGTCTGGGCATAAATTTGATTGTGAGTTCATTCTGCTGTTAAAATGATACGTTAAAAATAAATCTATAGTGATAGCTTTCCACTCATCAGGAATGTGAAACTAGCACTTTAAAATTGTTCATGCGCTAAAAGAGGCAGTGAGAAGTTATGCAGTGAAATTCTGCAATAACAGGGTGTGTTTACCTCCTAGCGATTACAGTAATATCATCGTCAGTCAGCGATGGCACACAAAAGCCATTCTGCCAAAAGATGAGGCCTCTGCTTCATTACCTCTGTCTTATCTCCCGACCGCTTGCGATGGCCCATACAAATCACACAGCCACATTTTTATCACTCGATTCCCAGCTCCGTTAGAGGGCGCTTAAATTGCAGCAAAACACAGGAGACAGATCCACACATGGCACTCAGGAAACAGGATGAAAGGACAGACTAAATCCAGCACACAGACAATGTGGACAACTATGCAACACACCCTGTGGATACTGTCTAGTGCCCTGATCAGCGCAAGCCTGGGATTTACAAAAAGAAACCAGACATGTCAAAACCCAGTATATGACTGAACCTTTTGCGGTCGATGTGCAAAATTTGCAAGTTGTGCAATTTTGGAATATGTAATTTGTTACAGGATTAGTCCATGGTATAGTCTATAATGTACCTTCACGGATTTTAAATGTTCCTTGAACGTTCTGTGTTGATCTTAGCAATAACTGTCGTTAAACTGCATCCATGTGGATGCGCTGTCAAGCACCCTGATGACTTAATAAAAACTTTTTGCACCAAATCAGTTTGAGAGAGCAACGGCCAATGGGGAAAGTACGCACTGTGTAAATTCATCAGTCAGTCAGTCAGTCAGTCAGTCACTCACTCACATACTCAGTCATGAGTAGCTGCAGATGGAGGGTCTGACTGGCATACTCACACAAAAAAGATTATGGTCATTACAGAGCTGAAGTTTGTGGGACTCAGCCGTGGGGACTGGGCTGACCTCAGGGTTCGCTGCTGCACCAATGCATGACAAATGGAAAAGGTCATCCAAAGGTGAGGCCATAGGTCGTGGAGGGAGGGGAGGGGGGTGGGTTAGGGATCGGGGGCAGACAGTGAATGAGCTCTGTGACAGGCAGGAGCGCCTCTACGCAGGACGGGCCGCGGCTGAAGCCCACTTGAGAAATTCGACGCGGCGCTGAGCGCATAAAGGAGGCGCATTCAGAGACCCCACTTAATACCCCCTCACAATGGGCCCTTTCCCGGGCCCCCATTAATCCCATGTGCCATGGACCCCAAGGCTGAAAGTGCGAGACACGAGCCCAAATCCACCCCACTCCTCTCTTAGTCCTCCCAAGAGATATTGTGGGGGCGGCTGAATACTAGGCTCAGGACAAGCAGGTGTGTTCTGCACTCACTCCGCCGTCTGTCCACTAAGACTCCTGCCCCCCCCCAAACACCACCTTTCATGTGCACTGCGGGCACAAAGAGATCTGACAACTATAAACCGGATTAGGTATCGTTCTAATTGCATTTGCACGGGTCAATGTCAAGACCGACAAGGCAGGAAATAAGCCCCCTCTTCAATCCATCCCCCAGGCATTACTGGTGAAGTTGTCACCACTGCTGCCAGCCCTGGGTTTAAAACTGGCTAAAATCATTTGACCACTGAGTGACTGTATGGTGGCCATCCTTGAACTGCTTGCAGTGCGACTGATCATGCAGGTAAGTGTGACATCCTTCTACAGCAATTCAAAAACTAAAGACTTGTAATAATGTCACCAAAAGCCATAAAAGTTTTCCAAACATTTTAAGCTTTTCTGAATATAACCTGAGCATTAGCTACAGTAATATGAGATTAATTCTACACCAAAAAAAAAAAAAAAAAAAACATGGTGGCTCAACAGTTGATACCCATTGATACACACGATGTCATGCATGACCCTTTGAAATCTGAAAAGCGCACGTTAGTATTCACACAGGTAAACCGTAAAGCCTTGACACGTAAACATGCAGGCGGGACATTTTTGGGGAATACGAAGACTACATACCTTGTCGAAAAGAGATTTCCATTGCTGAAGCATTAAGATAGGGGTACAGGGAAACGGAAGGGGAGAAAAAATGCAAGGGAAAGTTACCTAGAGTTTATGTCATCAAAAGTTCCAAGCACTTTCATGGAAGCATCAGGGGCTATTCAAACATTGCAAAAATTTCGCAACGATTGTATTTTTAGGAATTTTAAATCACTGTTTCTCACTGAGACTTTGAACATACTATTCATTCACAATAAAAAGTTACTGTTATAAAAGTCAAGTTCAGCGCTGAAGTATCTCCAATGCTCCAACACAGGATGTCACCGCTTGCGGGAAAAGGTGAATAAAACCGTTATGTGAATATCCTGTAAAATTGAAGCATAGCCCAAAGGTGGTCGCCCACTTTATCAGCTATCATAACATGAGCTTGGAGGTAGATGAGGTAAAGGCAGTGATCAAATATCGCAGCTGTGTGAATTAGCATTAGTCATCACTTACGTCCTCTGGGGCCACGGGAAGGACATCTGTACTCTCCAAAACCTCGATCTCATCTCCCTCTGCGTTCGCTGCCACCGCTGGAGAGGAGTGAATGTGCACGTCCCGTGCCCCGTCTGACATCCTCAGTCTACCACTCACTCTCCGTGTCGCTTAAACGTTAAATCCTTTTGGAGAATTTGGCGCCCCAAATTAATAAATTTGCCATGCTCCCGTAGTCCTCTGGACCCTTTGGCATTTGATCAATCTCAGATGTCCATGGTTGGCATTGTAAATTGAGCTCCTGTCCAAGTAAATTATGAACTTCTACCTTGCACCTAGTTGAGAACAAACGGCTTAGCTTAAGCGTGAATGCACCCTTGCGTGGGATTCTGGTGATTTGCAAGCAAATTCTCTCCCAAGAAAATATTTAGCTATTACGCAGACGCGGAAATAAATGCGTAATTTACTTTCGGCCAATTCATGATCGGTTTCGGAAATTCTCGACATCCCCCCACTTCATCCTTGTGAGGCAACGGAACATAGATCCTAAGTTGCTCGCATGAAAGCAATTCCTATCGGGATACACTCTCACCAAATGCGTCTTCTGTGTGCAATACCACAATCGGACCTGACTGTAAACGAACAAGTTTAATATTGTCATTTCCCACCTGCATCCGTACAGCAGTTATTTCGAGAGCGCTGCATTTCTTTCCAACATCATGCTCGTTTCGACACAAAGGGCAATAATCCAAGTTTTCTTGCTGTGCTGGCTTTGATTAAGGTACTCTCAGCAGTACGGTTCTTCTATCCACGGCGCGATTCACCTGCTGACGGCGGACGCAGCAGCTTCTGGTAAATTGTCCCCCATGTCCTCCTCGCCGATTTGAGAAATGCGAACAGCGAGCCAAAATTAACCACCCGAACTGCATAGGCTACTATTACGCAAAGAGTGCGTAATAACCTTGTTCATGCATAATTGCGTTTCACAGTCATCGGGAAATTTTGGGCAACAGCGGTCGCATTAGCTTAACAAGTAGCAGGCACTGCAACACAGTGACAGTGATTTTTTTTTTGGCGCACATATAGCCTAACCTATAAATACAGAAAACAGTATCGAGAGGTTTGTACAGCCAACTAAAACAGATATTGTTCCTCGCTGTTGTTTACCGCGACGCAGTTCGACTGTCTGCCCACAACCGCTGTCTCCCCGCAGCACCCGCTTCCAAAATCACAGGCTCCCATAGACTGGACCGCTTCCAGGCGGCTCGGCAGGATTTCTCTGGGTGCTGCTTGGACACTCCTGCAAAGTGTCTTTTTTTGTTATGTGGGTTTTTTTTTTTTAAAAAAAAGTCCATTCCCCACCCACAAATTTTCGTCACCAGTAATCCCCATTTCCCCCTCCTCCTTGTCATTTCACTCAAGAGGGGTGCCATGTCTCCTAATTCTGTCTGCTCAATTGTCAATGAAAAGAATGATTAATTTTCCTCAAGAATGCACTATGGTTCAGTCCAGACGCAACCGCAATATTAAAATTGTTACTGGCGTGAGACGTTATTACTTGCGTGTAGCTTCTGTTACATTATATCATTTACATAATACCCCAAAGGTGAGAGGGATTAGGTGTGAGGTGTGAGTGTGTTCAGGAATTCCTTGCTTGTGTGTCAATTGCATTTTTCACAAGATGCTGTTTTCAATCAAATGTGAGAGATTTCATCCACCACACCTTGCTCCCCTGGGCAGCTGCGGCGCGATTTCTCGCACACTGGGTGGTAATGGAATGACACGCACAAAGGCCACATGACGTAATGATTAATATACACCAATACGATAAGACATTAAAACCGCTCCCAGATGAATCAAATAACTATCTCATAGCAACAGCAATGTCAAGGTCAGCAGACAGGCCTTAGACGGAAAGTAATCAGTTAATTCTGATGTGTTGGATGTGGGAGAAATAGGCCTGGACCTGAGTGACTTTGACAAGGGCCTGATCGTCATGGCCAGACAGGTGGGTCAAAGCATCTCTAAATAGGGCTTCTGGGATGCTCCTGGTCAACAGTGGTGAGTATCCACTGACAATGGTCCACAGGACCGTGAACCGGCAACAGGCTGTTGGGTGCCTAAGGTTTATCGAAGTACATTAAGGCAACGAAAGCCATCATGTCTAGTCAGAACCAACAGAAGGGCTACTGTAGAGCAAATAATAAAGAATTTTAATGATAAATGAAGAGCACGTCAAAATATTCACTGAATTGTTCTCTTCAGCGTATAGCGCTTTGTAGCTTAGGCTAGCCGTAGTGCGCCGCTGAAAGCGCATACAATGAGCACATGAGCATAATAACTGGATCTTGGAGCACTTGAAGAAGATCGCTGGCTCCAGTGAGTCTATTTTCTTTTACATTCTGTGCTTTGGCTGGGTATATGTGCACCATTAACTCGGGGAAGAGACGACACCAGGATGTGATACTGAAAGAAGACAACATGGTTGAAGGAGTGTGGTGCTCTGGGAAATGCTCTGAGGGGAAACTCTTGGGTCCAAGAATTTAAGAGGACATCAGTTTGAGGGAGTCATTTTTGCTCCAGAAGGGGGACCTACACAATATGAGGCAGGTGATTTTAATGTTGCAGCAGATCAGTGAGCAGTGTTTTTGTGGTTGAGTGTCTGATTCTTCCTCATAAAACTTTTAAAATAGAAAATGTCAATGACAATAACAAATCCGCAAGATCTGTGAAAAACACTTCCTTTCACCTCACACATGGGACAGCATGATGTTAACAGTTTGATAACAATAAATGAGTCACAGTTTAATCAGAAGGTTGTGGTTTTCCACTTTGATGAAAAAAAAAAAAAAAACCAAATATGTTAAATTTTACAAACGATGAAAGCACAGATAAGCCTTGTTTGAAGACAAATGTTGAATAAAGGAAACATTCAAACATTTGCAGACTTTCATGTTCTGTATATTGTGAAAGAAATAAATGCGCTATTGATATACCAGTACAGAGGTCTCAAGTGTATGCTGCAGCCTTTCACGAAGCACAGTCTAAACTAATAGGCATGTTTTACAGTTTTCTGTAACAATTTATCCTGCTTGCTAAGAGCAGTCTTCCTGCAGTGTGTTGCCAAGTCCTAATCCCCAAAATATCTAAACAGATTGGTGGTTGTCCCTTGGAGGCCGTCGTCAAAAATTTACTTCTGTTTCTGCTGTAGTGTCACACTGTCTGGTGATCTCACTCTCACAGCTGGGGTTCCTATAATGCAAGCCAGCAAGCATGAGAGGTTTGTAAGTGAGACCGTCACAGTCAACTTCTCACTCTAACAATTTTGTGTTATTTTAATAGTATTCACTGAATCCACTTTCGTAAAACGTTTACATTGATGAAACGAATGCAAAAAGAATTATTGTAGTGGCGTCTAGCGTTGAGGTGGAGAATAATTGTGGCCAACTTGAGCAGTATGGGTCATGTGATGGCGGCATAACCTGGGTTGGCTGCCTAATTTAGCTCACTGGTTCATTTCATGTACAGCAGCATCTACCTGGTGTGCCCATACATAAGGCAATGGACAAATTTAAATAAATACATAAATAAATAAACAAGTTTTCTTTTTCCAGGAACAATGCTGGGGGATGTTTCCCGAAAGCACAGATGCTAACTTACAAACCCCAAATCCAATGAAGCATAATTGCTCCAAAACCTGTATGTACCTTTCAGCATTAATGGTGCCCCCATGCCATGGGCACCAACACATCCCCATACCATCACAGATGCTGGCTTTTGAACTTAGTGCTGACAACAATCTGGATGGTCCTTTTCCTCTTTAGCCCGGAGGACACAACGTCCATCATTTCCAAAAACAATTTGAAATGTGGACTCGTCAGACCACATCACACTTTTCCACTTTGCGTCAGTCCATCTCAGATGAGCTCGGGCCCAGAGAAGCCGACGGCATTTCTGGGTGTTGTTGAAATATGGCTTTCGCTTTGCATGGTAGAGTTTTAACTTGCACTTGTAGATGTAGCAACAAAGTGCGTTAACTTGACAATGGTTTTCAAAAAAGTTCCTGAGCCCACATGGTAATATCCTTTACAGAATGATGTCGGTTTTCAATGCAATGCCGCCTGAGGGACCGACGGTCATGGGCATGCAATGTTGGTTTTCGGCCTTGCCGCTTACATGTAGAGATTTCTCCAGATTCTCTGAATCTTTTGGTGATATTTTGGACTGTAGATGATGAAATCCCTAAATTCCTTGCAATTGCACATTGAGAAACATTGTTCTTAAACTGTTAGACTATTTGCTCACGCAGTTGCTCACAAAGTGGTGAACCTCGCCCCATCCTTGCTTGTGAACAGCTGAGCCTTTCGGGGATGCTCCTTTTATACCTCATCATGACACTCACCTGTTTCCAATTAACCTGTTCACCTGTGGAATGTTCCAAACAGTTGTTTTTTGAGCATTCCTCAACTTTCCCAGTCTTTTTTTACCCCTGTCCCAGCTTTTTTGGAACGCGTTGCAGGCATCAAATTCAAAATGAGCAAATATTTTCAAAAAAACAATGAAGTTTATCAGTTTGAACATTTAATATCTTGTTTTTGTAGTGTACTCAATTGAATATAGGTCAAAAAGGATTTGCAAATCATTGTATTCTGTTTTTGTTCACGTTTTACACAACGTACCAACTTCATTGGAATTGGCGTTTGTACACAGTTGGAACCACCGGCTGTGAATGGACAAACTATGTGAGTTGCTAACTTAGCAACTATGCTTTCGGGAAACGCACCCCTGTTTGGTTAAAATAACAGTCAACATGATAAATGGAGCACCCACTGCGAAAACCTGCAGCGGGTCATTGGCTAGTAACAGACAGCAGGCGAGTAACCCAGTGAAAACACAAGGTAGAGCCACAGAATTCTGAAACAGTAGACTAAACATGACTATTACATGGATGTGTCAACCTGTCAGCCATACTGGGTAAGTCTCCTGCTGCCTTCTACCACTGGCCAGCCTGTGCAGAATTATATGGTCTTACTTTTGTGGTGCCACTACTGTTCACCACAACGGTTCAGTCTTACCCCAGGATGATGCCCATTAGCACATTAAAGATCAGATTACCCTATGATATCCTCCATTCTACTGTTTTTAATTCTGAGGGTACACAACCTCTCCAGTACTGTTTTACATTCCAAGAGTAACATACTTCATGAATGATGTAACAATGACCGACCATTTTAAGGTAACCATGTGACCTTATAACACAGGTTATTTTTAAGGGGGAGGGCACAAACACCCACATAACACTTTTACATTAAGCGGAAGCCTGTAGTTTTCACCACTGAACGCACACACCACGGTTCAGCAGGAGCAGATTGCAGGAGGCTGGCTGTGTAAGTCGAGCCTTGTCTCTGCAGTGCTGTCTGCGCGCTGATGCTCAGCTATTTGTGCACTGGGATGTAAAGCTCTGAGGTCAGAGCAGCTACAAAGAACAGGGACAGGTAACCCAGAGATTTGCCTCATCAGCATGGACACATGACCGGGAGAAGTCCTTTGTACACGTACAGGAAAGTAGCAGGTGTTCTGTTCCCTCAGACAGATGTTATGGGCTACTTTTCACGAACACTGATTAATGCCCAGTCCTGGACCAAACTACATTTCCAATTGAAAAACTCCATTCAAAATTGGATGTAGTCAAGATCTTGACATATGTCTGAATCTCTAAAACCAGTCCTGGCCCTGCCAGCATCATCTCTCTGTGAGTCCATACTGACTATTTCCTCAGGAATACTGTACTGCAGATCAGGGAAGTGCTATTACCCAGTGCACCTCAGGTGCACCACGGTGAAAAAGGACATTGAACGTCACCGCTCAGACCAGGCAATGAAACAATGCTGTAGCAGTTGGTCCTGACATGAGGGTGGTAAAAACAAATTAAGGGCCTGCTAATTGGAGCAACGGTTATCACACCATTTTCACAACTGCAGGCTTCCACTCTCTTTATAGGGTAAATCCTACTGTTAGCACAAGCACATGAAAAATACAGTAATGACAAACAGCTGGCATACTAAAGGTGACATGTCAAACCGAGTGAACTAGCCACTGTGATACGCATTCAGTAAGCTAATACAAAGATTACAGTATGCCAATATAAACAGAGGCAAAAGACTCACTTACACAGGGTTTGTTCCAACACATCTGCTAGCCAATGGCGTTGGAACATCGTAGATACCGTCAGACATGGCTTTGCATCCTGTGAAGAATTGAGAAAAGAAATAAAACCAAGCCAACTCATTAGCAAGTGAAGTCTAAGATTATCCTGTGGCAGGCAGGAAGTATTCCACACAAATTAATGAACAATTTTGATACAGAGCACAGTAGCAGCTAGTTTATGAATATCAGCACTCGTTTGTGATTATAAGCAAGGCCATTCCCAAGCTTGACAAAGAGTCTATCGGCACAGGTACAGATGTGTGTCTGCCTGATAAATCCATGTCATCGGCGGAGCTCCCAGTAATTAGGGTCTGTTTGAAGGAGGCCGTTATCAGTTTGAAAATGACCCGTTGCCCTGCCGAAAGACACCGCTCATCCGCGGACACCTGTAGGTCGAACACAGGGTCACTGTCCCACCTGCTGAGAGGTCTTTACAGGCTTTCGTGCTGGATGGTAGAATGTCATAGATAGCCATCTCATTCAGTCCGTCTCCCTTTGAGTGAGGAGTGTCCTCAGCTATTGAGAGAGCAGATTTTTTTTTTTTTTTTAGCACAGAGTTGAAGTTTAGTTTAGTTTATGGTTAAAGTAATAAGATTAAGACAAAACCACACTCTGGCTCCAAAAGTGGAACTCACATTTCTGGGATAGATTTTCAAATGTAAAGCTGTTCTGCGCTGATACACATACAGTCGTTGGTTGCGCTTCCTGGCCGCAAATCGTCGCTGGCTCTATTCAAAGGCGAAGTGAGGACAGTGAAAATCCTGTTGCATACTTGGTTGCTTGTATCAACACCTCCCCCGTATGGCCAACTTAAGCACTACAGCCAAAAGGGGAACGTACTGTGACATCGAGTATGACACTGGTTTCAATTTTAAAAAATATGTGAACTCTAGTTAAGCTATAAGCTGGTTTGTAGAATTATTTGACAGGAATTAAAATAAAATTGTAAGCTTCTTTGTTTTTCTTGTTTTCTTCTTGGGTAAATTTTGGTTATTATTCATTGCACGGTGACATCACAGAGGTTGAATCAGAGGTTAGAGGCAGGTTAGTGAGTATATAAAATATAGTTTATGTTTTACCTTAGAATATATTCAGTAATTTAGTAAAAAGCTCCAGCACATAACTTCCAGCTTAAAAGATGCTGAAAACTGCACAACAACTAAAATATAAGATGCATGTAAAATGTGCAAAACAGACATTCTGAAAAAAGAAAGAGTTCTACGACTACAGAATAGATTAGAAAATTCAAGGCTCCCTCTGTGAAGTAAGAATTTTCGAGGGTAACCTGATGGGAGGGGGTCCTGACAGGGAGGGGTTCCGAGCGGGTGGGCTGGAGAAGAGCAGAGGGGCTCGGAGTCCTTCAGGTCAAAATCATCATCAGAGTAAGAGCTCCTCAGCAGACTGTCCTGGGCTCTCTGCTTCAGGTCAGCCACATCACCCCTGGGTACAGCAGGAGATGGTACAGTCCACGACAGGGTATAACAGGGTACACATGCACTCCCCACATGGAAACACAGGTTATACATACACTCCATCACTGAGCAAAACAGGATATAATCTCACTGCACCACAGAGTAATACAGGGTACACACACATTCCCAATGTGGTAAAACAGGGCATACACTCACTCCACTAAAGGTAAAATGGGGTATACACGCACTCCATCAAAGAGCAAAGAGTAAAACAGGGTACATACTCACTACACTATCGAGTAAAACAGGGTATACACTCACTCCACCAAAGGGTAAAACAGGATATGTACTTACTTCACCACAAGGTAAAATAGGGTATATACTCAATCCACCAAAGGGTAATACAGGGTATAAACTCCCTCCACCACAGGGTAACTGGTAAACAGGGTAAAGGTAAATACACCGCCACAGGGAAAAACTGGTATATATTAACACCACACAGGATAAAGTTGGGTATATACTTGCTCCACGACAGGGTAAAACAAGGTATAAACTTACTCAACCCCGAGAGTAAAACAGGGTACACACACATTCCCCACAGGGTAATACAGGGTATACAGTATACGCACACCATTGCAGGACAAAATAGTGCACATCGAGGGTTTGGAGCACAATGGTGATATGTCCAAATTTTGTGATTTTGAGATTTTTACCTCCTGTCACACATTTCTATCAGTTAATTCTTGGAGCACAATAATTATATGTCCATGCGCCTCAGTTTTAAACAGAATTCACATTTTCATTTTGTGTTATGTCCAACAAAATCTGCTTATATGAATTAAACATTGATATTTTGATGAATAAACATGAATAGTATTACAGAATCATCTGTCTTCCATTGCAAACAAACTTAACTTCAATCTATCACCATTGTGTTATGTCACATCAAGTGCTAGAATTGTTGGAGCACGGAGGTGACATGTCCATTTTGGCAATTTTGGCCATGAAGTCGCGGTACCACACTTACGAAAACTTACATGTTCAGTATACTTCTGAGCCATGCAGTAAAAGAGTGACTGACATAAAAATGATGTAAATGATGTACCTGATTTAATAGATCATTTGCAAACCTAATAATCAATTTTTCTCATAACCTCTAAAATGGACATATAACCATTGCGCTCCAAACCCTCGATATACTCACATCACCACAGGGTCACACAGGATATACACTCACTCCACCATCAATCAAAACAGGGTACGTGCTCACTCCACCACAGATTGAAGCAAGGTATTCACTCCAGTACAAAGTAAAGCCAGATATATATTCACTCCACTCCAGAGTAAAAGAGTATGTACACACTCCATCACAGGGTAACACTGACAGCACACTCTCTGTCGCCCGAGGACAGAGTGTGTACTCTGCTTCACCATAATCACTCACCCTCTTTCACACCTCAAACAACCCCCTGCCACCTGAGAATGATAATCTGAGTAATCTTTGATGGTGCAGCAGAGCAGCAGTCCCATTACCATATCTCTTTCATCTCCAGTTTCAGAAACCAGGCCCCAAGGGCATTACACTCGACAGTCCGGTAAAAAAAGCTCCTTTCAACTTGCAATTTCTGAAAATAAAACTGTCTCTACCACCCCGCAATTGAACTGTCAGGGCGTGTGACATGAGAAGTGCCACTAGGCCAAAAGTATGCAGACAGCTACTCATCAAACATCTTGTTAAATATTACGTGCATGCATACGGAGGTTGGTCCCCTCCTTTTGCGCTGCAACGGCCTACACTCTGCGGGCAAGGCTTTCTATGGGATGTTAGAACACTGCTGCAGGGATTTTCTTCCATTCCAGAGAGAAACGCATGAGTGTGGTTGGGCAGTAATATTGCTTTTTCTCAAATGCAAGCATTTCATTTGATCCCAGTGGTGTTTGAATCGGTTGAGGTCAGGGCTCTACAGAGGAAACTCAAGTTCTTCCACAACAAACTCAAAAAACCACACATGAACCTCTACCTTTACATCGAGGCACTGTCACAGTGAAAACAGGAGAGGACCCTTCTCAAAAGCGTTAAGAGCACAGAATAATCTGAATTGTCATTCTGTACTATTGCAGGGGTGGCCAACCCTGGTCCTGGAGAGCTACAGGGTGTGGTGACTTTGGTTTTCACCACCCTATTTAAACCTAAGACACCAGGAGAGATACGTTAAGAGAGTAAACAATTGCTTAAATTCATCAATCAAGTGCTAGGTAACACCACAAACCAGCAGACAGCGTGGCTCTCCAGGACCGGACTTGGCCACCCCCCTGCTATGGCATCAAGATTTTTCCGTCAGTGGACTAGCCCCAACCACAGAGACAGCGGTTAGTGCTCTCATATTTTTGCTCATGTAGTGAACTAATATCCTCTTCTATAATAAAACTGAAGGCATGTAAGAAAAAGATGCAACAGACATCTATCAAGTACAATATTTTTCATGGCCAGTGTACTGTGCTGTGAAAAAAAATATTTGACCCGCTCCAGATTTCCTGTGTTTGGATATTTATTACATTACATGGTTTCAAATTTTCAAACTCATGTTGTCTTCGTCTTCAAAGTTTCGCTTGATGACACAAAACCAGTAAGCGTGACAGATACGCAAAAATAAGCAATCGGGAAGGCTGCAAATGTTTTTTTTCACGGCACTGTACGTGACTGTGAGCGCGGAAGATTGAGACAGTACCAGTCGGAGGCTGAGTCTGCGCGACCGGATTGGAGAAGCTGCATGGCTTTCCACAGCAGACAAACCCAGGCACGTCTCAGCTCTTCGGTCTCCGCCGCCTGACGTCACAGACAGACCAAGTGAGGAAAACATTCCCCATTCGCCCCCGACCCTGTTCACTCCTGAGCAAAAAAGTGGGCCAAGCCGAACTGGCAAAGAAAGATTCTTTTAATGGTCTTAACGACAAATCATGAGTCAGTAACTTAGCTAGAATTAAACAAATAGATAAAGTAACTCATACCTTTTCCATCTGTTTTCTTTAAATGTTTAAGCCTTGTGGGTGAACATGCAGACAGAGAAAAAAGTTTTGGAAATTATGAAAACATCAGACCATTCCTCTTTAGATAACATCTTCTAAATTGTGGGAAGCAAGTCTTATAAAAAAAATTCTCCTGTCCTCCAAAGCTTTAACTGACTATTCACTGAATCAGTTTCCAGCAGTTTTTTTTTCCAAATAGCTCACTGCAGCGAAAGTTAGCCTGCAAATTGCAGCAAAAAAGGTCTCAGGAGTACATTTATTAATCCTTAAAAATTTTCTGACCAACGATTTGTTGCTAAGACTCTCTAAAGATTAATATTTTGCCATTTTATGCTTGGCCCAATTTTTTGTCGAGGAGTGTGCGAGTCCCTTCAATGTTTCACAGACAGAGAGAAACTGACCACAACTGAGAAAAACCTGCTCCGTACTTCCCACCATTGTATAAATCTGACAGCAACAGTTAGTAACTTAGCTGAGAAGGCCATGATTATATCATTGATTTTCAAATAAAATGTTCAAACATATCAATATATTTGCTCATTGGAAAATCATGAGAGGCAAACTCACTAACACTTCAACACAGAGAAAAATTCTGCAGCACTCTTCATTACTAGAGACACCTGGCTTTCACTGACCATTTGTTTATTTTGTTCTAAACATGAGGGTGATGGTTCTCATTATGAAGATCAATGTTGAAGTCTAAGGTGCCAAAATAGGTTGGTATATTTTCAATTCAACATGAACTATCACCGCATTAAATCGGCTTTATTTAGAGAGGTGTCTTGACATTTTTGGTCTATTGTATGATTCTTCAGTAGCTCACACAGGCACAGTGGATTATTGGACAAAAGAAAACCCCTCTTGCAAACATTAATGAATATCTAGTGTCTTACTGCAACAGAATGAGCTTTGCCATGATTGTAAAAAATCTTCCTCATACCTCCTAACATTGTATGAACCTCTTAAATGTCTTAACATGGAGCAGAGATTCATTAAGATTTCGAAAAACTGCCCTCATCAGGTCAGATTCATGAAGAACTTTTGCACGTGTGAAAGCTTTTTCCACTTGCGCAACTAATAATATAGCCAGTGATTGGCCAAGGCATTAGTTTGGCACCAATCATTTGCGAAGCCACTGGTTTTGCATGAGCTAAAAGGTTTTGCACTTGCAAGAGGTTTTAATGAATGTGGCCCATTTTATGAATCTCTCGAATGCTTGAACACAGAAATGAGATTTACGAAGATTTGGAAAAATCTTCCCCATACCTCCTAACATTGCATGAATCGCATAAATGTGATAACACAGACAGGAGATTTACCAAGATTTAGACCTTCCACATCTCATAGCATCATATGAATCACTTGAGTCATAACGCACAGAGATGATTCACCAAGATTCAGGAAAAACCCTCCTCATACCTTGTAAAAAAAATTTTGAATCTTTTCATCGTGTCATGTAGATACAGGGATTTGGTATTCTTGGAACAATTGAAGTTGTCATTGCTTCCAATCATTTTTTTTGCATAGCAGTTGGACCATCTGGCTGTGCCACATTGCTCGCATTTAGCGGCATATCCTTCCCATATTTCCTTCCCAAATGTCTTCCCTGTGTTTACAAATCTCCTTTGGTGCCCTGCATGCTTAAAGATTCTCTACAGGAAAAACCTGCAGACAGTAGCAATAAGCCCTGAAACACACTGCACAAAGATTGACCAAGTGAAGCTAAACAAATCAGCATGGCCAGAATTTGGGTCCACTGTAACACAGGTGGCCATGAATCACAATGCAAAATCTTACACCGTTTTTACACAGTGAATTCTGGAACAGTGACACTACAAACAAAATGTGGTTGGGGAAAAGTACTGTAAACATCCTCTTTTGGTCTCATTACATGTTAACAACATAAAAATGTAAGAGCTGGGCCCGTCACTGCAATGCCATAAAACAAGACTGTGGATATGTCACAATTACACCCTAAAAACGTCACATTTGACGACATAGTATCAAAGCCTTACCCTACCATTGTGATTTTGTCAACAGGCACTCATTATACAATGTTGTGAATCCACCTGTCATAATGTCAATGTCATTTACTTTGCAGAAACATTTGCGTGTACATAATGACTAATAATTTTGCAACTACAGAGCTATTTAGTCACATAACTGCTTGCTGAAAACATTGTAACGTACCAATTTATGACTAATGTTCAACTTTGGCATTATGTAATGCGTTTTAATGATACTCATTGTGAGTGTAACTTGCCACAATTCAAAGCATTTTTACTTTCATTTGAGTGGGTAAGAACCAGAGGCTACAATCTAGCATTTGATGATAAATGAGTTAAGTGTAAGTAGAGCCCCCCAACTACGCTTAAATCATAAGTATTTAATATCAGTTACAAGTTCTTTTAAACAGAAATGTCAACAATCTGGCAGACATCTGTATGTACAGAAAGCAGAATCCTTTCTTCTCAGAACTTTCAGTTTGTGGGTTAGTTGATTCTGGTTCTTGCCAACTTGTTTGACAAAATTGGTATTTATCTCTGATGAGCCACAGGACCGAGAAATTCGGTAACCTTTAAAAGCAGGAAGCATCTTTATACCCGTCCCGCTGTGATGACCTCACCAGCAGTTTAGTCTTCCCATTCTTCATGGTGATTTCAAAGGCAAACAGCTCACTGCCTCCCCTCCAAACCTCCCGCACAGACTGCACCTGCTCAACAGTTTGAGTCGCAAGGTCAGGGCCTCACCCACCACCATTTGCACCTCAATTTGTACTTGATTATTTTTTTATACACTCACCATGTAAATATAATACTGCCCTCTTAGGTGTAACTGCAAGAGACAAGAAGCATGAATTTCCCCATTTAGAAGTGCATTAATTGCCTTGTTGTGAAAAAGTATTTACCCCCTCCCCAATTTCCCCTATTTTGGCTTATTTGTCATATTGAAATGTTTCAGATCATACAACCAATTTTAAGTCAGGGAGAGTGCAGCTTTAAAATCATCACTTCATTTATTGATGGCTCAGAGTTTTTCAAAACCAATTATCAGCTGTGTGAAAAAATAATTGCCACCTAAACCTAATAGCTGGTCATGCCGCCCAGCTGCAATCAGACATTTGCTATGACAGACAACCAGTCTTTAACATCCCAGTAGAGGAATTTGGACAACTCTTCTTTGCAGTTTCATTTTACGTCAGCCACACCGGAGAGTTTTCAATCATGAGCTGCCTTTTTAAGGTCATGCTGCAGCATCTCAATTGGATTCAAGTCAGACCTTTGACTAGCCCACTCCAAAACCTCATTTAATGTCTTTGGAGCGATTCGGAGGTGGATTTGCTCATGTACTTTGGACCATTGTCCTGCTGCAAAACCCAACTGCTCTTGAGCTTTCGGTGTCAAACTGATGGCTAAACATTCTCCTTTATGATTTTCAGTAAAAGAACTGAATTCATGGTTCCATCAGTTATGGCAAGTTACCCAGGTCCTGAACCATCACACTACCACCACTGCACCGTGCTTGACTGTTGGTATGATGCTCTTACTGTGGACTGCTGCATTAGCTTTACAACAAATGTAACAGGACCCATATCTTCTAAAAAGTTCCACTTTTGACTCAACAGTTCATGGAATATTATCTCAGAAGTCTTGAGGGTTATCATATTTTTATGGCAAATATGAAATGAGCCTTCGTCTTTTTGCCAAGCAGTGCCCCCATTTTTGCCCAGTCTCTTTTTTATGGTGGAATCATGAGCACTGACCCGAACTGAGGTTACTGAGGCCTGTAGTTCTTTAGAGGTTAGTCTCGGTCTTTTTGTGACTTCCTGGATGAGCAATCAGTGCGCTTTTAGGGGAATTTTGATAACCTTCCCAGGACTGGCCGGCCTGACTACTGTTCCATGTTTTCTCCATTTGTAGACACTGGCCTCACCATGGTTTGCAGGAGTCCTGCAGCCTTAGAAATAGCTTTTTAAACCTTTGCAGACTGACGGAAGTCTATTATTTTGTTTCTCATCTGTTGTTGAATTTCTTGAGATCATGCACTGCTTTTTGCCCACTTCAAGTTGCCAGACAGGTTCCATTAAAGTGATTTAAGATCAGCGGTGTGCCGTCAGGTGTTGAGGGCCTTCAGTACCCGCACCCTTTACCACTCGATTGCCTTCAAGCTGTTCTCATTTGAGTTCCCCTAATTAACAATCAAACAATTTATCGACTGAACAACCAAGACCAATACATGACCTATAATAAGAAATGATAATGAAAAAGTGAATGCCTATTTCCTATATTTACATAATTGATATGGCATTGTAAGGATGGCTATATAAATGCAAAAATCCAAAACTTTTGCTGACTTTGCAGCATTTATTTTTGCCATCCTTTCAATTGTCACTCAGCTCTACATCGTGCCTAACAACTCCCTTTAGCCATGACTGCATTCAGAATATAGAACGGATTCTCGTGGCTTATTGCTTAATGAGCCTCGCAAACTAATTTACGCTAATCTGAGCCATTTCACAAGCTATATGAGCGAAGAATTTATAAAGCCATAGTGATATTTTAAGTCACCATTTATGTGTGGAAGAAAACGCCGCATAATTTTGCGGTGTAATGTATAACAATGCAATTGAAATTAAATTTGACTGTCGTTCAAGCAATTAGTCTGCGCAACTGTTGCAAATCAGGAGAATTGAACGGTGAGAGTTTCAGGTTATTACGCATTGAAAGGCGAGGTTTCTGAAGGCCTTTGCAGCCGCCGACCGACTGCCTCTGTTTAAGATTCAACAGGGCTGACAGTAATCATGCTCAATTTTATCTAGTGAAACTGAAACCAGTTTTTAATTTAATTTGTTTACTTGGGTGATTTAGTAACTAAGGGTGTAACCACTTTTTCACATATGGCCAGGTAGGCCGGGACAGCTTTTTTCCTTCAATGAATGAAATAAACATTTAAAAGTTGCATTGTATCAAAGATAACGGAGTTATTGTTATCTAATCTACTAGCAAAATTATTTTGATGATTTGAAACATTTAAGGAGGACAAATATGTAAAAATAAATCATGAAAGGGCAAATACTTTTTCACAGCACTGTATTCATTTATGTCAGTGCAACCACGGAGGAAAAAAAAACTCTGTATAAATGTATTTTTAATACACCATATGTTTTTGCCATAAACATGACCACCTCCACAATATGCGGCACATAACAACGGGTTTACTCTAGCAGTAACAGTACTTACAGCACTTCCATGTTTTCTAGTGAAGAAGAAGAGGGATGTATTCTGAAGCCTGAACCAGTATCTTACCCACCGCAGCTTCTGTACGAGAAGAGAAGAGCCACTTTTCACTGCGATGCCGTCTTCAGAGAGAGAGCTGAGATTGAACTGAGCCACTCTCAGGGACGAGACGGGCGAACAAACAAGTGGAAACTGAGCCATATCTCATTCACACAAGACACAATAAACACTCGCCTCAAGGTCCTCGCCTCTCTCCTTCCATTTCCCTGCAGGATTGCGCTTTTCAGAAAGACAGGAAAACCCATCCATTTCACCGACTTCAGTATAATCAAAACGGCTCAGAATGCCTATTCAACCATTTATCTAAACGCAATGTGAAGAAGGCTTAAAAAAATAAAGGCCATGGTGGGCCAAGAGCTTACAAGAACACTGACAAGCATTGATCTAGAAAAGTATTTCCACCATTTATCAACAAAAGAGCAGAGAGCCAGATTTTATTCTCAATGTGAAGTGGATTATTTTCAAGATAAACTGAGCAGTTTCACCACCATCGGAAACGTGGAAAATTTAAGATGGAAATAATTCTGTGCTGACATTTGAACAATCCTATACACTGTACATCTGCCTCAGGGAGATTACTTACAGTTAAAACCTTCAGTACTGATAAGATTTGGACTATAACACACTAAACATTCAGATTTCACTACGCCTGTTCCTGGGAGACAAATGTTGCTTTGTCAACATCAGTATCAAATGAACAGGTAAGAAAATAAACACACCATTTTATCTTTCCTCTTCTTCAAGTAGCTCTCAAATGTCAGTAGCGGCTGTTGTTCTGTAGACATTATCAGAGGCGGTCTGCAGTCCTGGGGATGTGTGCTGTTCATGCAGGCGATGTGCCTGTCTCTTCCCATCACCTGTTCCCCTTTCCAGCTGTACAGAAGGATGTATCAGTCTGCTTACACCACTTCTGCATTTCCCCAGCAGAGAGAACTCTGATCTCTACTCAGTATTAATACTTACAACTCAGTTTAGGTTCATGTGAAATGTTACTGGTCATAGTAGGGGAGACTGGGGTCTGATGAGCAATGGGCCCATATCACACAGTAGCAAACAATAGATGTCAAAGCTGCTTAGAATAGGCAAAACAGTGATATGGCTCATAGGTCCCCACGGCTCCTCTGACTCGGTCTACCCTATGACTTTTTCAAGCAGTTTCCCTAACTGAATGTAGGCATTTACAAAAATGTCTTCACTGTCACTCCGTCGAACCGAGAATGGTAAACAGCAGAACAATATCCAAGACCGCTGAAAAAATGAGCCACAAATAATTATATTCATATCAATGAGTATCATCTGAGCAAGAAATTACATAAAATACAGATTAACCCTTCGAGCCCTAAATGCAACTATTGTTGCTCAATGATGCAAGATATCAAGATCAAAGCTGATGAAAACCTATCATGTGGTGACTTGCTTAAAACAGCTCCAGCAGGGGCGCTCTGTTAAACAAGTGGCCACATGATGTTTTCAGCAGCACTTTAAATTTACTTCAGCGCTTTAAGGGCCAATAGACAATACTCTAAAGATGACAAACTAATGAAAATATATAGCTATATTGAACTAACTTTAAACAATAGATTAAAAAAAAAAACTTTTTATTCATTAAGTGCATCTTAAAGGAATCTTGCTCTGAGTAACAAAAAAACAATACAAATGCAAGCAACCCATCCAGTAGAATATACCGCAAAAACCTTCAACTTTCACAGGAATCTGAACAGTGACATAATTAGCCAAATAAAGCCTGGGAGACAGTATAGCAGCGCAGGTGTTTATTGTAAATGCTGCAAAACCCAAAATGGAAGAAACGGTTCCTTTGTCATAGGGGTTAAAAAAAAAAGGACATTAAAGGACAGGTGGCATTACAGAGGCATGTTGCTGGTTACCAAAACAGTACAAGGCATCATAATAACAAGAACGATGATAATAAAACAAAGTTAAAAAATGCAACAACACAACGAGAGGTGGACAGTCCTCAGGTCAGGAAGCATTGAGTTCAGCCAGATGTTTCTTCACACCAACTCAAGCCAAGTCAGCTGAATTCACCAATCAGTGCTGTACCTCATGGATTAAAAAAGGTACCAATTAGTAAAATCCAGGAGCCTCATTTATCAACGGTGCGTACGCGCAGATGTGTGCGTACTGAGTGCGTAAGAACACTCCCACGCAAAGTATGGGATTTATCAACTTGTACTTGTGCGTAGGAACGTGTAAATTTAAGCACAACTCTTACCGTGCATACACACAAAACCTAGTGGTAGAACAGTGAAACTACAAATAGAACGCGCTAAGAGAGTCACAGTGTTCAGCAATCTCAAACTTCACACATGTTCCCTGTTCCCTCTTATTAATAAAAAATTCTCAATTAGTAATTTAGCAGACAATTTGAATAATTGGTGTAACAATTTATAAAAGACAGCGGTGACAGGACAACCTGAAAAGAAAACTGCAAATGCAAGTGCCATGGCTTATCTTGCACTATTGGAGGACCTGGAGAACCGTGCGCTCCGCTGGGAGCGCGTTTTCAAAGAGCGTGCTGATCTGTTCAGTGAGAGCACAGAGTGGCTTCTCAGCAGGTACCGCTTCCCAAAAACGTACTGATGGATTTATGCCGTGATTTACAACCCATGTTGGAGCGAGAGACAAAACGCAACAAAGCCATCCCAGTGCACATCCAGCTCCTGTCCACCCTGGGATTTTTGGCCACCGGAACACTTCAGCGAAAGATTGGAGACATATGCGGCATTTCGCAGCCGACACTAAGCAGAATCTGACCCCAACTTGCATCCAGTTCCCATACAGACATCACCAACAAGCCAAAATTAAACGAGGATTTCAAGCTATCGCCGGATTCCCAAAGATGATTGGAGCCATAGATTGCACCCATATTGCAAAAAAAGCACCATCACACAATGAATTCAGTTACGTGAACAGGGAAGGATTTCATTCAATCAATGCACAAATAATCTGCAGTGCAAATATGTCTCTGTTAAACGTTGTTGCCCGGTGGCCTGGAGGAACGCACGACTCATTCATTCTGCAGAACAGCTCTGTGGGTGTACGCCTCCAAGCAGGAGCTGTTGAGGATGATGCTGGCAATACGGGTATCCATGGGTGAAAGCTGGGTTGTTGCATGTCCTCCTCCAGTTACAGACATTTTGTGTCTGTGGGCCGTGACATGTTTTTTGGCACTGACTTTGATGTCAAACCATTTCTTTTTTATTTTTGAGACTGCACTTTCCTCTGAACCAACAGAATTAACAGCAGTCGTTACCTTCTCCCACGCAGCATTTTTTCTTTTGTTGGTCACACCTGCATCGAGTGTTCCAAACAGTATTTTTTGGTTTGTTTCAACTCCTCCTACAAGTAACTCAATCTCGGTGTCGGAGAAATTCCTCTTCTTCGCCCTCTTTGCCATGATTTGGGTGAGGGAATAAATCCATTCACGCATTCTTAAAGGGACTGCTGCTACCATATATGGTCAATTGGAGGCGTTTCTGAATGCAAATGAGCCTAACCATGCGCGAGTATGGTAGTTTAGAACAAGTGGGATTTATCATCACAGATTACCTATTCGTGTGCGTACGACCGGTCTCCGCACGTTTGATAAATACGGATTTTTTTGTACTTACACAAATTCTAAGTTTCATTCCTACAAAATAATTTCGAACCTTTTCTACGCACAGGTTGATAAATGAGGCCCCTGGTGACTGGAACAATGTACTGAGGGAAGGCTTTTATTCTCACAAACAGGGTTTAATACCTCTTAGTACAGCACAGTGTTATGACAAAAATAACTGCACACCCTTTTTTAGCTTCACTACTGAACACGCAGGATATGTGAACGCCAGCAGTATCATATCAGTTTTAAATGTGGGGGGATTAAGGGGTATCGTGAGTGTGACTGGGGCGGAGGTTGAGTTTTTTTACCGACATCCCAAGCCCCATATTGAGCTCATGGCGACCACACATACAGGCGACAAACACCAGCAGGGTAGGGCAGCATAGCATACAGGGGGATGCCGTCAGAACAGGACTTCTGATTGGTCTGAAGTGGGAGCCGAAGCTGCCTGTCAAATGATTGCCAGGCAACAGATAACACAGTGCAGTTCTGCGTCGTTTAGCGCGGTCAATAACAAGTCCATAAAAATAAACCCCATTCAGCACTGTCTATTATATGGCCAATAACAAAATACTAAACACGGACAACGGGGCAAATAAATTAAAATCGCAAATGAGCTCAAACAACTTTTGGCTTCCTGCTGTGTTCAGTATTAGCTGTGTTAACTAGGCGATACCACTGTATCCAACTCACAGGCTTTGAGTTAAGTTCCACTCTCTCATTCTCTAGGACAGGCAATCTTAAGCCAATATATACACATATTTACAAGGCCTTCAGTCCCTTTCGTCTGTAAAGCAATCGCCCTTAAATACCTTGAGGCAAACTAAACTTTCCCCCACGAGTTAACCCTGAGCCATAAAAAAATAGTACAATTTAAAACCGCCCGCAGCCCACATAATACATCCAATCAGGAGAAGCAGGGATTGCATCAGTCAGTCACAATATTAGCAGAATGACCTAATGACCGAAAACCCACAGCGACAGACTGAGGCGTTTAATATTGGTTGTTTTCAGACTCATGATTAAATACACATATAAAAAACAAAGTTTCTCTCGACTTGATTTGAGAATTTGGTTAAAGGTGGTTTTTGAAGGGTTTTTTTTGAGATGATGACAGGCTGCTTCCTTCGTTGCATCACCGCGACTTGAGCAGGGCTCTGTACATGGCGAACCCCAGAACCGCGAATACCGTCGCCCCCAGACTCGCCCGCAGCCAGAACGCTGAGCTCTTCAAATCAGCCTGGATCATGTGCCTGTGTCCGGGAGAGAGAGATGGAGAGACAGAGAGATAGAGGGAGAGAGGGAAGGAGAGAGGGTGATAGAGAGATAGATGGTGGGAGAGAGGGAAGGACAGAGGGGTGATGGAGGTAGAGAGGGATAGAGAGAGAGATGGCGAGAGAGAGGGAAGGAGAGAGAGGGTGATGGAGGTAGAGAGGGATAGAGAGAGATGGCGGGAGGGATGGAAAAAGAGAGGAGATAGAAAAGGGAGGAAAATGGAGAGAGGAGGAGAGTGACAAAGAGACGGAGGAGTGACGATGAGAGGAAGAGAAAGAGAGAGAGACAGAGAGAGAAACACACTTTGGATATGGTATAGGTTGACAGTGGGCAAGAGGGCTCCAGGCTTCACTTTGATTGGATGCAGAGATTCACACATCACGCCCAGAGAGACACCACTGATCAAACTGCAGTCTGGAGCCCCTCAACTCCCTCAGCCCAAACACACACATTTATACCTCTGACCCAGACGCCCCAATACACACCCTCACCTACACTACAGAATGGATGTGCATTAAAAAGAAAAGAGGTAGCAGTGCAGCAAAATTAAGAGTAAAGCCAACATTTACGAGTCTGTGTATTAAAAATAGCCTCAGTTAAGCTGTTGGTGAAATGGGGAAGCAACACCGGAGATTCATGCTGAAGATAAACAGGGACCTGGGGTGAGCAAAGCTGGTCCAAGTACCCCACACAAGTGCACGCACACTCACGCACACGCACAAACATGCACACGCACACATGCATGCTCTCATACACGTGCTCACACACACACACACACACACACACACACACACACACAGCCACACACACACACACACACACACACACACACACAGCCAGAGCACTGGTGCTAAAACCCTCTCCACACGTAAACCAGCACACTAGCTCCAGCTTATTAAAAATAAAGAGTTTAGATACCAGGCTTCTTTCAGTTTGGCCGCAGACCCGGGTCTGCAAACCTCAGTTAGAACACAGAAGCAGAAGAAGAGGATAATAAATGAACTCAAAATGGAGCAGCAGTACAGAGATGAAATGAAGGGTGCTGAGGGTTAAACATTAGATGGAGTGATGAATGAAATAAAACACCGATGAAGGAAAACACAAATAAAGACATGTTAAATGGCACCAGGCTTGTCATCGAGTGGCTGTAATGTACTGCACAGGTCCGCGATTAGCATCTCCCTTTTGTGTCTGTCTGCTTCTCTATCGGTGCAACAGCGCAAGCTTAGTGGAAACGGCCAGAATCTTCAAACAAGATTGGGACGCCCAGCTTGCAATAGCATCTTATCCACTCAAACTTGAACAGACCGCGCACCACAAGAACAAAACTTCAGATCCGCATAAACACATGCTCTATGCTGCCCTCTAGCAGTGGTTCAGGGAACACCCCCCTATTATTGCAGGTGAATGGAGAAACCTGCAACCTGCTCGCCTTTCTGATAAAAGCTTAGAACGTCAGCAAAGCTAAAGCAGTTTCTGAAAGTCAGAATCAGGATTTGTTTTCATACTGGCTCATCACTGCTGAATAACCTGACAATATCTATACATCTGAAATTATTACCTGGGTCATTCCATATCAGATCATCAAATGGGTCTCACCACCACCTTCTCAATTTTTCTATTTTTTGTATGCAGCATATATCACTGACAAATCCGAAATTTCAGCTCATTTGGACCAAAAATGAATTTTTGGTGAATTATTTTCTAAGGGTACTGCCCGTCAGTTTTTTTGTCAATTGACATTTTTCTTGTATTTAACATGGCATAACTTTTTTATTATTACACCTATAGCTTTGAAACTTTGCATCTACGCTAATGTTACACTGCTTAATCAGGGGTGGGGTAATCTCCATTCTCAAGATTACCCCACCCCTGTTCAGACACCTGCAAAATTTATATTGGTCAAAACACATCAACAATTTTTGGAGTGGACTTTCTACTATCATAGAGGAATCAGTTAAAAAAATAGAAAAAATTCCAAGGTGTGCCCCTGGAGATACGGGGGTTTGAACAGGTGGCATTTTAGCTTTTTTTTCACATTTGGCAAGGTACTGACTGCAGTTGGTGATGAATTCATGGTGAATTCAGCCTGATTTATATTCAGCAGACACAAATGAATGGAAAAAATGCCAGAGAGCCTATGCTAGGGTTTATATTGGGGGTGCTTTGGGGACCTAAACATGGAACTGCCTGAACAAAAGGCACTTTTGGTGTCCTCATAGCTCCACAACCAAGAAAGATAAAGTAAAAGGGACTGCATTTTCTGATTAAGCAGTATAACATTAGCTTAGATGCAAAGTTTCAAAGCTATAGGTGTAATAATAAAAAAGTTATGCCACGTTAAATACAAGAAAAATGTCAATTGACAAAAAAACTGACGAACAGTACCCTTAGAAAATAATTCACCAAAAATTCATTTTTGGTCCTAATGAGCCGAAATTTCGGATTTGTTCATCACTAATACATATTTATCTAATGTGAAAATATGGAAGCAATCTATGACTACTTGGTGACAGATGTTTTGTATATCTGATGATCTGACATGGCATGACCCTCCTATTTCCAAGGAACAGCCAGGTAAGATGGAGTTGTCAGCGATCATAAACTCGGTCCAGCTCATGTTTCAGGAGGCACAATGTAGAGCAAAGTCCACGTCTACCTTTAAAAACAAACACGGGCCAGTGCAGCATAAACACGGCCCACATTCCGTCTGTGACGGAGCGGCTCTGCACTTCACAACACAACGTCAGGCCTTCAGGGAGGGGTCCAGAGAGTCGGTGAAAGTCAGCACTCGGCTTGCGCGCTGGCCCTGAAATACAGCCGACACTGAGCCAGCAAAACTCAACCCCGCCTCGAGACTGCAGGAACCCAAAATGGCTTCAAGCAGACACGCAACACAAACACTAAGAAGGGTTAAATTCATTAGCCCCCAGCCCAGCGGCCCGGGCTGATACTCCACAGAGCAGTCAGCTTCACTCAGACCCCCCCGTATCCACGGCGACATCGTCCCCCACCACCACCCCGTCCTCAGCCAAGCCTGAGGCAGCAGCAAATTACCCACAGAGGGCCTGTCACACTGCGCCGCGGACGAACGCCTCACACACAGGCCTTTTCCTCTCTCGCCGCTTCGCCGTCGCATTAAACCCATGAAAACGAAATGTCAGACAAAAGCAAACGGCAAATGGGACTCTGAATCCTAACGGGCCCTTTTGAACCCCCACCATTCCAGCGTAATGAAAACTACAGGCGGGTTCCTGGCTGCCTGCCGCTGTTGCCACGGGCGATTACTTATGTATTGGATTAGGTTACCCGAAGCCTTCTCGCCTTTCATTTCTCAGGAGATACACAAGCCATCAAACCACCGTCCCTCAAGACGATGTAAATGGGGTGAGAGTCCATCTTCAGCTTCTGTAGTGGCCAATACCCACAGATATACATTACACTCATCTGCTCGCCAGACGGTGTCCATTAAACTGCAGCACACATGAGTACTGAAACATTAAGCACTCCAATTGGATGGCGAGTCTCGGCAGCCCTGTGTCCTCATTGGTCCAGGAGGGACTGAAGCAACCACGGCAGACAAACACACAGACACAGGGTCAAAGGTCAGGAGGACCCACTGAGAACGAACAGACAGTGTTAGTGCGACGTGTGAAACGGTGGCGGCGACGGAGTGGAAACAAGCCAGACAAACAGGAGAGCTCATGGCTGCAAGAGGAGGAACAGCTACAAAAAAAAAAAAAAAAAATCGAATCACAAAAAGGGAAGTGATGTCATGGCACTTCCCATTGTGGTGCATCACAAATGGCTTCAAACACGCAGACCATCAAGATAAGTCAGAGTGATGGGTTCAGCTTTTGTCAGGAGAGCTACAGATATTTAAGATACAGTCGTCTACGGTCATCCAGCAGTGATACAGTCTCTTGTCAGTTTCCAGCAATCTAAGTAAACAGCATTTAGAGCCGTGACAAGACATGGATACACTCTGGAGACGTCACTCTCATGCACAAATCCACCACCTCTGTAAAAACCTGCTACTTCAACTAAGAGGACACAGGGATAATATAGGTAAAGGGGCGCATGACAGAATTTTGTAAATCCACTTTTCCTTAAATTCCCGTAACATCATCATAAAGACCATCCTCCCAGCACTTCAACAGCAAACCACTTATCACCGTCTCATACCAATAAAGTCCTCCATAAGGTTTACAGAGTTCTGCAAACAGCTCATTGTGTTCGAGGGAACCTGACCATGGTCAGCGATGACAAGGCAGAAACAATCATCTCATGTCTCCCACAACAGAGAGACAATGGTCTCTCCAGAACAGATTTCCCAACTGCACATCCAGTTGTTACTTGAGGACAAGAACTCTGCTACATGACAAATTAGCAAGTAAATCCAATAACCTGTGCATATTGTCAACAGCTAAAATAACACATCATTCTCACAAGAGGAAAAATCAGTATGCACCCATGCGATGCTGTGAAAATCCATACCACACAAACCATTATAACCAGTGACTGCCTGCACCAGTGCAAGCTTTACACTCAATGTCACTGAGCAGAGTGATGAGTGATGCATTGATATAAGGTGGCCCTTCTTGACAGAAAAAAGCATTCCTCCTGGCATCAGGCAAATGGTTGATATGATTGGTCATTAGAAACAGGAAGCTTGACTGAGCTGCCAATGGAATGGATGGGGGAGGGGTTTCTTCTTCACATATATAAGAAGCGGGGTAGATTGCACCAACACACATACCAAGTACAGGACCAGGAGTGAGTGACCAGCACTGGGGAAGAGGCCATTTTTAAAATGAGCTTCCTTGTTAATTAAAGCGATGGAACCCAGGAGCACTACACTGCTACAAAAGAGGCTGTCAGTACAATGCATAAAACAAAGCCACTGCTGGGTCACTGTACTCCATTTTGTTTCTTTCTCCCCACACTCAGATGGGATTTACAAAGAGCCCATTTCAAATCAATACGCTGGATTCATTGTTTTCCAAAGAAGTAATGGCGATATAGTGCGACTGAAGTCTCTTAATTAACCTAATGAAAATCTCACTTTGTGTTCATGAACTAAAGCACTGTCACTTTAAGTCAGCTTTGTATGAAATCTAGCCCCTCCCCCACTCCCCTCATACAAATGACACAGCTGTGGAGTTTGTGCAAAGCAGACTCTGGATATGCAGAGGAAAGCTTCCCGGTGACAGAGGTCAGCAACAAATGAAGGGTAAGAACAAGCAGAGAGAAAACGTGTTTATAAAAATAAAAATAAAAATAAAAGCCAACGTTAAAGAAAGCACGGTATGGGATCTCTGCAGGGGTAGGAGTCTGGATACAAAATGGCCGCCGGACCTGCTGAGAACGGCAGTGTAGAGTTTGGCCTTAACAGACTGCAGGAGCTCAGAGTTGAGGAGGTTCTGACAGAGGCAGAAGGTGCACCTGTTACAGGAACACAAGCAGCGCAGCCGGGCGTGGCTGCGGAAACACAGAAGAAGAGCACAGGTCAGTACCAGAAACAAACTCCACCCTCTCCACCCACCCACCAATCACAGCCTGACCTGGGCAGAGGGGGCAGGGCAGGAGGGTAGGGGGAGAACAGGTGAGTGCTGGGAAATGTAGTGCAGTCACATGCCACCTCTGCGGCAGGTGTTGACAGGAAAAGAATACTGGGTACTGCATTCATCTGCTCTGAGAGAGCGCAGGACAATGAAAAACTACATGAGGAAGAGGGATGGACAATGTAGAACTGTGTTGATAAGAGCCATGGGTGGGTACTTCATGCTGGGAGCTCAAAAACAAACCTGAAGTTTTTCTGTCTTTTTTAAGAAACAACCTCCCCATTGTATACTCTTTTTCACTCGAACAACAGCTTGTAGAAAAGTGAAAAAGAAAAAAAACTTTGAAAAAGCTTCCCAAACAAAAAAGCCCACCTACAATCCTCAGACGAGACAAGCATTCTGTGTGAAGGGGAAAGAGACTGAACACCGCATGAACAAAGAGAGGAGAAGAAGAAACAGCTCAAAGCAGGAGGAGCTCATAAAAGAGAACAGCTCTACTGCAGCAAGCACAAGGACTCAGACAAATACCAATGCGGCGATTTCATGCTAATCAGGCCCGACACGATACAACGAAAACTCATTCAGCCGCAGTGGGACATTGGCACCAGCCACCAGTCAAAAGCTACTCAATAATGAAAATGGCCGGTAGATTTCAGATAAAACAGTGCTTTACAACTGTGTGGCGAGTGAATCAGAACATTTTTCTGTCAGCAGCTGGTAGATTTTCACATTGTGAAAAGTTAATTTCCCAGCCTGCCATTTCCCAGCTTTTCTCCAAACTAGCTCGGCACTAAATGGCTGCATTGACCTGAGATGTTAAGCACCGGTCTGGGCCCCATATTCTCATGTAATCACAGGACACGGCCATCTGGCCAGAGGTCACTGACGCAGGAGCCCGTGTTTTCATGCAGCAAATAAAGCCATACTGACTGCAAATATATTCAAATTCCAGCCCAAAAATATCTGAACGTGAATCTGACTCAACATTGTACACAGAGTACGGTCAGCTGTGAAATGGGAGGACTGAACAGGCTTCTACTGGCTCATGCTAAACAAAAAAAAACTCACAAGATGGCGTTTCGCCACCCGAAACGGTCGCAGCTGAAGCTCGGTGTCCAAGCTGCACGGTTTCAGATCCACACCAGTGTCACCTCATTACAACATGCACTGCAAACTAATCAACTCCTGCTCAATACACAGGCCAGATCTTAGACTAAATCATATTAATAATATGCAGAAATGTTCATGGCCTAGATTTTTAAATATGATGAAAATCTAGTGCAGCCTCTTTAATAGCCGGGATGTTCATTTAATATGATTATGTTCACACTTACTTTGAATTGCTGAAGCACTAACTCACATCTAATAACTGCTCTTACTTAGTTTTGGTATATAAGATAAAAAGTAAAGCTGACCATATGAATATGGCCAATGATAAACATTTACTGCTCAACTTTTATTAGCCTTTCTAAACTCCAGTTTTACAATTGCTTCGTATTTTGTAAATAACTGACACCATAATCCTGCCCTCATATGATGAGTCTATCCCATAGTAAATTTATTTTCCACATTTTTCAACAACCAATGTCAGGCAGTGCCTTATCTATGGAAAAAAAAGCTACACTTGGAGCACTAGAACACCAGGAGACAAACCTGATCACACAGGGGTCTATTCTCCCATCTGCGCGCAAGTCCTTTTTTACGCGATTTGAGTAAAGCGCTTTTGAGTTACGCGTATTCTCCCCTACGCGCTTCAATCACGCCCACAGCGCTTAACTTCAGAATGTAGGCGGCCTTATGAAAGAGGTGTGACTAATCCAAAAGAGAGGCGGACTCTGTACCAAGCTCATTGATTATGGCTATCAGGAAAACATGGAACAAGGATTTTCTGATTAACCATGAAAATGCAGTTGTAGTCCATGGAAACATAAACCAGACTTTAAATTTGAATATCGTCGGCCTGCTGATAAAACCTCGTATCTCCAAACTGATAAGAAACAAAAACTCGTATGTCCACTATTCTTACATGCAAAATTAAACATTTTTTATTTTAAACTATATTTATCAATATATATTAATTTATTATTTTTTAATTTTATATTTATTTTTTTATTTTCCTGTGAAGTTCATCATTTTGAAGATACGAGGTTTTATCAGCAGGCCGACGATATGCCGCTGTAATAGTAGGCCTATGTATGTCTGAGCCAATTACAAGAAGTAATGCAGACATCTTTTTTTTCTTACTCTAGCCACCATGGCATTAAAGCTATGCAAACAAATTGCCGTGATAATGAAATAACAAAGAATTTAGCGCTTCTCAACCAGCGCAATCAGAGCATTGAAATGTGCCCCTCCTACACCAGCCTGTTTGTTCCATGGAAGACAGGGAAGAAGACAAATAAAGAGAACATTCTAGTCACACAAAAACAACAATCAAAGACAGTTTATATGATATAATTTAGAAATTGCGCACTTGAAATCTCAAACTACTCCGATGTCAGGTTTGCAACTAAACAACATGGCAACGCTTTAACAAACAAAGGATTCTTACCCCGCACGCGGTCACCCCCCCATCCCGAATCACACAATTCCATATCCGTAGCCTATTATGTCCCATTTGATTCGAGCGACACATTCACTTGAACTTGTGCCTACAGTACTTTATTATAATCAATTATCCCATTTACTGATAATGATTCTTCCCATGTCGGCTATACTTTATTGGCTAAAATTGATTAACAAATGGATAGTGCTTTGGTATTGGCCAGGGTAGGGCTCAATCTAGAGTATTTAATAATATCTTTATTCACACATTAAAATTCACAGTATTATCAATGGTAAAAAAGTAGGCTGATCCGAGGAAGAAAGCTGCGAATCGTTCTGGATGTGGCTTCGGTGGGGAGATGTAAGCGCAGTAGCCCCGATTTAAAGCATAAATGGGAGATCTGCGGGCGCTGTAAAAAAGCCAGGCTTTCTGCACACGGAGAAGTGTGCACGCAACAGGTGGTGGGCAACCATCATCCCCTGTGCATTTCACTGCACTGGAGGAGGAGGAGGCATCCACTCTTTCTGCAGTGGAAGTGCATGGAGAAGAACTTGGAGCGTCAACGATCTGTCAGACACCTTGACACAGACACCTGTGATATGTGCATGACATCACCAGCCACTCTCTGGAACGACCCAGATGCCAGGACCGACAGCGCAGTTGTGACCTTGATGACCGCGGGTATGTTTTGTGGATGATTGCTGCGGCAGGTTAGCTGTTCATCCAGAAGTCGGCAAAGATATATGATTGCCTCACGGTCCAGGCGAAAGCGCTGGATGCACTCGGTGTCTGTTACTCCCATGCTGTCCACACGAGGCTGGTATATGCGTGGTCGTCTTCGAGCTCGGCACACTCCGCTTACTCTTTCCCATTCACGCAAGAGTGCAAGCAAATGCAGGACTGGCATTTTGGTTTTAGGTTTTGAGGGCATGGTAGAATGATGGAGAACAGGCTGTTGCGTAATATCATGTGATGATTTTGTTTGATAATTTATTATGGTTATGAGAAACGTAGTTAAGAAACAAGGATGAACAATCGAATATTGAATGTCTCAACCTTTACCATGTTAAATAAAATAAATGTTAAAATTTGGCCTATAACCAACATCAAACGCAATATTCTATTTCGCCTTATATTGGCGCTTGACCTTAATACAGCCCTCAAAAGCGCTTAACAGAAAAAGCGCGTAAGCCAGGGGGAGAATAGACGTAAGTGTTATTTGCCTGAGAAACGCCCCTAGTTTGGCCTTGCTCCGCCCAAAATGAATAACTGCCTTCGAGGCGCGTAATGCACAGACTTAAGTCGAGGGGAGAATATGCGTAGGCTGAAAAGCGCATAGTTACGTGCTTTTTTCGACTTACCCGCATGGGAGAATAGACCCCACTATGAGGAAGCAGCAGTGGGTATCTGGAGGTCTTGCAGTGCATTTGTTTATAACTTTAAATACAGGCCCACTAGACCTCAAAGGGCCTCATGCAACGTCCACACCTGGGGGCAGGGCTCCAGCCCTCCGGCCTTTACATTGTACAAACATGCAGCCCAAGTGCTAAAGATGAGCAGAGACAATAAAAGCATTCGCTCAGGGATAGGGCAGGACAGGAGGGTCATGTGACAGACAGGGTCAGGGGCTACTGCTGCTGAAGTATGCGACTGTAACACGCCAGGTAAAATAAACAAACACATAAATAAACTAGTGTGTTTACTAGAAAAAAAAAATGACTTCCCCCAGAAACTCCTAAAATGACTCAAAAAATTTGGCAAAGATATATTGAGCAGTTTCTGAGTTAGTGCCTGGAAACACTTCGGGAATGCCAAAGCAGCTAGGAACCTAGCCAAGCCAAAAACAATATTTTTTTGGGGGGGTTGAGACATAATTAGCACGACAGTTCCAAGGTCCAAGGTTCAGACATGCAGAATATAATGAATATTTGAAAATTTGAACTCTTAATACCGATAGAGTCATGCGAGAGACTGGAGGGACGAGGCGACTGCGGCTAAGGCATGAGGCTGGGGGGTGATGAGAGGGGCGTAGGTCGGGAGTACTCACGGATACATGGCCATGGTGGTGAGCTTGATGTAAATGTCCTTGCTGGGCGCGTCGGCCGTGCAGCAGGTGAAGGTCTGGGGCGGGGGCATCTTGTGCTTCCTGCAGAACTCCAGCGGAGACAGGCTATGCAGCTGCTTCACCTCGGGGAGGTCCGACTTGGTCGCCACGACCATGCAGGGCGTCTTACTGTCCATGAAGTGCTGCTGCAGACACAGGAGGGGTGGTGTCAGTGCGGCTCGGCTCAGGAGCCTTCAGCAGAGCTGAGCTGGCATTCATGTTCACTTACATTACAGATTACATCACAGATACTGGTCTGACGCTTCTATCCAAAGGGACTTACACTCTGTGTTAGACCCAGCAGGGGCAATACCCCCTGGAGAAATATGGGTTAAAGGGCCCAACAGTTGTACTCCTCTGACTGTGGCTACACTGGGGCTGGAACCTACAAATTTCTGGGTCCCAGCCAGTAAATTTCAAAGCATTTGAACAGACACACAATTCTAAAGAGAGCTATTCCTACACACTGGGTCAAGAACTGCCAACCTACTGAGTCCCAGCGAGTACTTTTCCATGTATTTGAACTGAGACACAATTCTAAGAAGGGCCTGGCTATTCCCACATAATGGGTCTGGAACCTCAAACGATCCGGGTCCCAGCCAGGGTCTTTCCATGTATTTGAACTGTAACACAATTCTAAAGGAGCTATTCCAACACAGGTCAGAGCAAACAGATGAAAACGCCCTCATCGCACAGTGGACGGTGTGCCCGTGTTACACCTGTGAGTCACAGCCATATGGAGTCAACAGTCCGAATTACAGCCCTTTAAAACTGTCTCACTGCACAAATACTTCCACACTGAACTGAAGGTAAACATGCAGACTGCATTCAAGTTTTCTCAGAAAATATTTGTCATTGTAAAACTGTAATTTCAATGTGTCCTTGGCTTCTTGAAATCACAATTAACCATCATGGCATTGTAGACGTAGCATAGCTATGGGTTGACAAAGAAATCCACTTGTGAGAAAATCAGTGATCAAATGTGGCTGCGTCATCATATCAGTATGGTGCCGGCCAGCCTAAATTCCCTGAAAAGGGTGGTGCTTACCCTTTAACTCTGGAGCAGAGCACTAATGTAAATATTATGCCACAGCAATTCTTCAACATCAGCCACCACCAAGAAAAAATATTTGATAAAGGCGAATATTGATGGCCTCCAAAATCCATAATTCTGTATAACAAACAAATCTAAATTCGATTATAATGCCTCTGAAATGGGCAATCCCCAAAGAGCTTGACAAAAATCAAAACATGGCGCACCTTGAAGATCTTGGCGCAGTACTCAAAAGAGCTGGGGTCGCTGATGTCATAGACCAGGCAGACGACATCACAGCTGAGGTCGACCTCAGAGAGGAACTCTGATTCTGGGAAGACCTCGTGGAGCTGGAGGGCAAAGAACACGGATTAGAGACCAGGTTAAGCACAAAATGAGTAAACTTTCTACCGCCTCCCTCAATGGTAAAATATGCATGAACAGTATTCTTAACTGGATGTTCTAAAACTGATTTGAGTACCACTGCCGGTACGTCGATGCAATGTAGTTCTAGAACTCCCACTTACAACTAAGAGAACTAAACGTTCCCAAAAACCTGCTGTTCAATTCGAAGGATGGACTCAGGTCAAGAGTGTCAAAGCAGAGCCATTGAAAACCGACAGACAAGGAAGTCCATGATGAATGAACGTCGAGGGCAATACTGAACATCACATGCGTGTCATCTTAAACTCTGTCACTGACGCTGCATCAGTCACAGTGCATGTATAATAATGGGACCACTCCACATAAGTGAATAAGGGGTAATATATGAGGAAATCTCAGCTCACCAATAAATACTTCTCCTGCCCGTAGACGTACGCCGTGCTGATGGCGTAATAGGACTTATGGTCTTCCCTTATCGTCCTCTGTCGCTGTACAGGAAGGGCAACCGATGTTGTCACAGAAAATAAAATGTTACCAATTACCTAAAAGCAATGCGAATGAAGCTGCCAATGCCTGAACTCTGGAATACGCTGATCTTACAAAAGTCTTCATCAGTGCAGTGGTACTGTACTCAGCCTAAAACGCTGAAATATACTTCTGAGTCATCAGATTGCATAAATGGCGTTTTATGTGGCATTCGCGGCCGGGCCGAGCATTTACTATACTCGTGCGCATGTTATACAGGACACTCAAGCCATGCAATCAGATTATTGGAATAACCTAGAACACATTAATTCATCATTTATAATGTATGCCGTGGTCATCAAACCTCTTTGGCTAGCCTCAAATTAAATCACTGTATATTAGTTGTATATTTGAACACGGCCCTCACCGCGAGGTTTCTCCCCAGGAAGCCCTGCAGGAATCCGCTCTTCCCGCTGCCGCGAGCGCCGAAGACGTTACAGCGGAAAACGCTGCGCTGGGTCTGCCGCTTCTGCAGGTCGAGCTTCTTATCGCGCGTGACTGTGCGAGAGCCAGCGAGAGTTACTTTACTAAAATAAGAAACTAGAATCAATAGCCTAAAGCTTTAATTAGTTGAAGTTTGATTTATTAAATGACTTATACATGGCAGGATTCCTTAACCCTTAGAATGCTAAATGCAACTACTGTGACTCAGTGATGGAAGATATCAAAATCATAACTGTGAAACTCCCTGCGGGAGCTCTTTTACACAAGTCGCCACATGATAGGTTTTCAACAGCACAAGATAATTAAATTTATATATTTTTTATTTATTTCAGCACGCTAAGGGTTAGCAGAGATCTCATTCAACAAATCAACATCTCAGATGGTCTCATTCAGCTCACCACCCTAGCCTTTCGAGACCCCCGTTTTTCACAGAGCTGATGAGAAATGCTGCAGTATTTCATTGCCACAGTAGCAGAGCCGAACACTTCTGACCCACTCAGTTACCCACATACAAGCCATCGGCCAGATGGATGCACACAGTAGAGTAACACTCAATCACACTCAGTTACCATGGGGAAACCTTAATGCCATTTTCCCAATTAATTAAACAGAACTGAAAGCCCCTTGCCCCAAAGAGCTCTAAATGCAGCTATTGTTACTCAATGATGTAAGGTATCAAAATCAAAGCTGTTGAAAACCTATCATGTGGTGACTTGATTAAAAGAGTTCCCTCAGGGGAACTCTTTTAACAAAGTCGCCACATGATAGGTTTACAACAGCATAAGTAATTCAATTTATATTTTTGAAAAAATGTATTTCAGTGCTCTAAGGGTTAATGATGGGGAATCCCAACTGATTTGTAGATCAGGCATAAGGAAACATAAGACTGTAATATAAGTGATTGGAATGAGGTCACTGAGAGCGTTACGGCCACCTTGCCTCACCCGTAATGGCCGCTGCCTGGGACTCCTGCTCACAGATGATGGAGTAGCCTAGGTAGCCCAGGTACTCCAGACAGCGCTGCACGTCCAGGTATGTCGTTAACCTGAGAGTAACGAGATGGTGAACCCCCGATTCAGCTACTATTACTAATAAATACCCCTTATACAACAATACTCAGTATCAATCAGTAGGGCAATCCCATATCATTCAAGACAGCAGAGTTTATAGTCCAGTGGCTAAGGTAGTCAAGGACCCAGAGGGTTGCCAGTTCAAGCCTCACTGCTGCCACAATAAGACCAGTGCAGCTGCTGGGCCCTTGACCCAATAATACTTGAGGCAAGATTGGCCATTGCAGAAATTAATAAATTGCAAGTCGCTCTGGAGAGAAATGTCAGCTAAAATGACTAATGTAACGTAAGAGAACAGATATCTTAAAAATGTCTTTCAGTCATTAATAGCAAGAACACGCGTCACTGATATAAAGTGCTATGAAGAGCGTTAGCATTCCCCAGTTGAGACGGGCAGCATGGCGAAGGAGAAAGAAGGTTGTGAGTTCGAATCCACCCTGATGCCTTTCTATGTGGGGTTGGCATGTTGTCATCGCGTTAGCGCGAGTTTCCTCCAGGTACTCCAGATCCCACCCACAGTCCCAGGACATGTATGACAGGCTAATCGGAGACTCCAAATTGGCCATAAGTACAAGTGTGTAAGTGAATGGCGTGTGATCCCTACGCTGATAATCGTACAAAGAAAGTGTTGAAAGTGCCATAAAAACTAAATCAAAAGCCCTGTTGAGATTCCTGAGCCCACAAGCCAGTTCCATGAGGTGATTCACAACCACAGTCGAGGAAATGAAAGGCCACGAATGAACACCTAGCATGGTGGAAGAGTTACTCACGTCCACTGTGACAGGTAGCCCTGGTAGGTGATCCAGCCCTGCTCATTGGTGCAGACTGTGTTGTTGACGTCTGGGCCCCAGGGCATGTAGGGAAAGACTTTAAACAGGTCCTTTAGCTCGTCCGGAGAGAGGGCACAGTCTCTGTCCTGAGGCACGAAGCAGGCTCGTGAGTAATGAATAAACACTGGCATGTGAAAGAACTGAACCGTCACACACGGATACGAGTCACTACCGGTCACACACAGCCGCAGAAGATGAGTCAACCGTCACAGATTGGCACGATTGTCAATGGTCACAAACTGGAGAATAAGAATCAACAATTACTTATTTGTTCGTTGAGAATAAACAGTCACACATTAGCCTGTAAGGAAAAAGTCACACACTAGAGATTCAAGTCAGAGATTCAAGATTCAAGTCAGGCATAAGTATCAAGGAGGCAGTGACTCACTGAGCATTACAGGTCAATGGTCACCCGCTGACATTAGAGTCCAGTCTCTTGTATAACATCTTCAGAACATACCAGCAGGAAGAACTAGATAACGTTTACTGCTAGTCAAGCCCGATTTCAGAAATCCCCAGAGTTTCAAACTCTCCGACTGGTCCTAATCTTCCAAAAAAACTGGAGGTTCAAGTGAACCTGAAACTCAATAGGTCCGCCATATTGCCATGCCCATTTGGGAATATGAAATTAAATTTCAAAGTAATTTAGGTCTTTTAGATTTTGCACGCAAAGTTTAATAAAATTTGATCAATATTTGCGCCTGCTAGAGGTAACGGGATGTTTAAATGGGTGTCTGGGTGAAGGAATGTCAAAGGTCAGAAAACAGCCATTTGTAAGCTCTTTACCTATATCATAAAAGGTGTAACTTTAGGGGGTGGGGACTGAAATGCAATCCCAAAGCAGTACATGTGCTTAAGACATGGCATGCTAAGTTTTATCTAATTTGATCAATACTTGTGACCGTTAGAGGTTATGGACTGAATCGTTTATAGACGGTTAAGGACGATGATGGACATAGGAGTTTACAACATGATAAATCTGCTGGTCAACGATCAGTTGAGTTAATCAAGAGGCATCAGGAGATGGCAAATCCCCCCCGGCCCCCCGTCAGCAACTTCACATCAGCAAAAGGCGCCACCTGAGGTCATGATTAAAGTGCGCACCACGTTTTGTGAGAAAAATTGAACGGTTTTCAAGTTATGCTCTGGAAACGAAATGTTCACAGACGGACGGACGGACAGACAGACAACCGCACCCATGGCCATATTCCCCGGCATATAATGCCATAAAAAACGGTCATCAAAAAATGTCAGTAATGAGTCAGGAATGCCGATTGCATTACGTCACGTAAACAAAACAGTATGCCGGTAACTTCAGCTCCAGAAAACATGACACCGCCCCAGTTAGACTCATTCTTCAGCTGAGCACACTCCGTTAGCGAGGGTCGGGAGATGATGCTGATGGACAGGAGAAGCCATACATTTACTCATTCAGGAACCCACTCAGACTGAGGGCAGAAAACACATCCATAACACACACGCGGTATAAAATATAATCAATACACAGAGCATATACAGACCAAAGCAAACATTTCTGCGTCTGCTGGCTGGCCTCACTCGCAGATGATCCACTGGTCACTTTTACAATCAATACCATATAATGCATCTGTTCAGGTAATGGAGCATGTCTTTACTGTAATGTGGTCTAAACCATACAGCACTGTGTGTGAATATCAGAGCCAGGCCACAGCTGTACGATATTTAAATTCTTTTGTCCGCCCAGGGCCACCATGACACTACCATTACTTACATAATAGAAGCCTAGTTTGCTAAAGAAGCTGAATCCACTGGTTTGCACTTTGCAGTCATTTCCTCGAACAGAATTAAGCATGGGGTAGCAACATGATTAAAATGCTTTTAGGACACTAAGCAAATTGATAATGGACCGATGCGGTTACTTAGTTAAGTATTATACGCCATGTCAGCGTCTCGACCATTTCATTCGGAATACAAACAATGTACAGGAAGTCTGTGTGCAGTGTTCCACATTTGCTTTAGATAAAATGGTAAAAAGTCTGCAGTAACCGCACTACAAACATCCTCCTGAATGATTTCTGAAAAAAATTAGTCCTTTAATGGTAAATGGACTGATGCAGAGAGATAGACCACAAAATGACTTGTCTGTCCTGATAACAACAGCATAACATACATCAGTCAAACAAACAACAGGCAATCACAGAAGTACACCACAGCCAGACTAACAAATGGCCATAATCAGCCATGATCGTACGAGTGTATGGATGTAAAGTGCTACTTCTCAGGCTGTTACCTTATCGTGCTTATCGAAGACGCTCTGGAGGAAGAGGTAAGCATTGTGGCTCAGCTCAGTGGTGCAGTCTGGGGGTATTTTTAACCTGGAGGAAGACAAACACTGCGGTAAAACTGTGAACAGTCAGAGATCAGCCAGATAAATCTGGTTAGTATTATTACCCATGAGCAGAATTAACACCTGCCTGTGTTAATTACCATCGCCCACGTCTCATTCCGTTACAACAGTGTGTCGATGTTGCTGACATCAGTTCCAACAGTAAGAAGTTCAGCAGCTTAAACATATTACAAAGGATCCATGATATTTCAGTTATCAATGAGACATGCTAAATGTGCTGTATGTCAAATGCCAACAAAGAAACCAACCAGCCTCAAGGCCATTCTTCTTTATGCCAACAGCACTGCCTGCAGTCTGTCAAACGTGCACGTACTGGGAGAGAAGACGGTCACTCACGGGGGGAACAGGTAGTCCTGCGTGAGCTCCAGGTCATCGTCGTACCCGAACCTCCGCAGCACGGTCCAGGTGGTCTCGTGGCGGCCCCGCTGGATGAACAGGGTGTGCAGGAAGAGGAAACCTGGGAAAAATGGAAGCACGGCCCGAGTCATCACCTGTGTCATACACCTGCGCCCATGCCTGTGTCATAAACCTGCGCCCATGCCTGTGTCATAAACCTGCGCCCATGCCTGTGTCATAAACCTGCGTCTACGCCCATGTCATAAACCTGCATCTAGGCTAGCGTCATAAACCTGCATCCATACCTGTGTCATGAACCAGCATTAGGGCCTACAGTCGAGGCCAAAATTATTAGCCCCCCTATGAAATTTGAAGTTTCTTCAAGATTTTCCAAAGTGCTTAAACAGAGCAAGGAATTTTCAAAATAGCATCACTGAACATACTGCTTCTCTTCAGGAAGCAAAAATTATTTATATTTGCACACCAAAACAGAATTATTTAAAAAAAAAACTAAAAAGACTAGGGACATTATTATTAGCCCCCTTTAAGAAATGACCATTTATTAAGTCATTCCTCAAACCACTTTTGTGCAATGATGTGCTTTAACTTCACAGGTGATGTGCTTAAAGGTGATCAGGTGAATCAGGTGATGTCACTCAACAATTAAGTTAAAACATGGTATAAAAGCCTCAGTATGGGTCATTGAGCTGTCAGTTGAGAAAGCACCATGCCGAAAACTAAAGAAATCAGTTTGGACTTGAGAAAAAGAATTATTGATGCACACAAAGCAGGAGAAGGATATACAAAGCTATCCAAGCATTTCCGAATGTGAAGAACTGGAGTGAGAAGTATAATCCAGAAATTCAAAGACAGCCACACAGTACAGAACAAGCCTGGCAGAGGTAGGAAGCGAAAGATTTCAAAGACCCTGGAAAGAAAACTAGTGAGAGAAGTGTCTAAAGACCCCAGAACAACTGCCAAGACACTGGTGAATGACTTGGCCACGTCAGGAATCGTAGTCTCTAAGGAGATAATCACCAGAGCTCTGCACAGGAATGGACTGCGAGGTTGCAGACCAAGAAAAACTTCACTTTTGAAGAAGAGACACCTTCAAGCCAGACTTAAGTATGCTCAAGACAACCTGGAGAAAGATTTTGCATACTGGAAGCTCTTTGGCCATAGAGACACTGCTTATGTTTGGAGAAAAAAGGGAGAGGCATATAACTCAAAGAACACCGTCCCCACAGTGAAACACTGTGGTGGGAGTATTATGCTGTGGGGATGCTTCAGTGCATCTGGGACTGGAAATCTTGTCAAGGTGGGAGGAATCATGAACAAAGAAAGATAAGTGGACATTTTGAAAGAAAACCTTCATCAGTCAGCAGTAAAACTGGGTCTGGGTCGTCGCTTCATCTTCCAGCATGACAACAATCCAAAACATACGTCTCTCTCGGTGAAGAACTATCTCCAGAAGACCAAAGTGAATGTAATTGAGTGGCCTGCACAAAGCCCTGACTTAAATCCCATAGCAAAAATGTGGGGTGACCTAAAGAAGAACATCCATGCCATAGGGCTGTCAAATCTGGAGGAGCTTGAGAGATTTGCCAAAGAATGGGCTGGGATTCCTCAAAAGAAGTGTCAGAGACTTGTTGAAAACTACAGCAAACGAATGCAGGCTGTTATCCAGCAAAAAGGATACACAACTGATTATTAGGATCCAGGGGGCTAATAATTTTGACCCTGGTAGTTTTTGTTTTTTGTGGAATATTTTCATTTCTGTGTGCAAACTAAAATAATGTAAGCATCCAAAATAAAACTAGGATGTCTAAAAAAGCTGTGTTAAAAATGTGTTGCTCTGTTTAAAAGCACTTGGGAAATACTTTTAAAACAATGACATTTTTGTAGGGGGGCTAATAATTTTGTCCTCAACTGTATGTCATAAACCTGCGTCAGAACCTTCATTCGTGCCAACTTCTTAAATCTGTGCCAACACCAGTATCAGAACCTACGTCATATATCTGCCACTCAAACCTGCATCATAAGCCTTATTCCACACCAGCATTTGGGGTAGGGCAGGGTAGCCTAGTAATAGGTTCTTGACTGGTAACCAAAGAGACACAGGTTTAAGCCACCAATAGAGCTGGGCATTCTGACTTGATCTGGAGATGAAGATGGGAAAAACCCTGCCGTTGGGCCCTTGAGTGAGACCCTTAATCCCAAAAATCACTCCAGGGGCTTTACCTCTGTTCCCCTCTGTCTCTCCTCATTTGCTCCTGTTCCACCAGGAATATCTCACAGAGCATCCATAAAAAAGCAAAACATGTTCCCTCCCAAGCTAAATAAGAGCCTACATCATGAACCTCTATCAGTGATTACATCATAAACCCGCGTTAGCACTTGCGTCAGCGGCTACATCATAAACCTGCACCAGCAACAGTACAGCCACACCAGTGAGGGCTCAGGCCGGCAGAGGGAAGTTGTGGGGACGCCCCTCACCTTTCAGAGTGAGGCCGTTGTCCCGCACCCCGTCAGTCATGTTCTTCCTCACCACATTCTTCACGTCCTCCAGAGCCTGAGGCGCCAGCGGGGTGTTAAAGCAGGTTCTCTGCAACGCACACACACACAGACGCACACACACAAATAAAACGATAAATGGACCGAGTAGAACATCTGCACATGCAGGGAGACTGCAGTGACAGGTTAAATTTCAGATTACCACACCCTAGAGGAAGAGCTATACCTGGAAGAAGTTGAGCTCATTGTCATTGAGAATCCCGTCGTTGTCCAAGTCTGATACTTTAAAGATGCGCGTCAGGGATTTAACACAGGGAGGCTTCATCTGGAAATAAATGATGGAGGTGCGGATAACATGCACCATTGTGTGAGATAAATGTAAAAAAAAAAAAAATTCAGTATTCTGGCAAAAGTGCAGAAAAATCTGAGCCATAAACTCTCCAGAGAAATGTTTTTATACTTTGGGTCAGAACCAAATATGGGACGCTGGATTGTAGTCGACTAGGTTATGCTGATATGTAACAGGTCCCTAAAAGCCAAAAAATACAAACTTACTGGCCAATATTTAAGAAAAAAAAAAAAATCTTATTTGGGTCCTAAAATTAAAATGGTTAAGAACCTGGGCTCGAAGCCATTTTGATAGCCGAGCAAACGCAGTTAAGAAAACAGTATTTGCTCACCATTCTCACCAAGAGCTGGACTCTTATTGAAGAGAAAATTTAATTTTTCAATTATTAACCCTTAGACCGCTGAAATAAATCTAAAAACATTTAAATGTAATTATCTTGTGCTGTTGAAAACCTATCATGTGGCAACTTTTTTAAAAGAGCTCCCATGCGGGAGCGCTTTTAAACAAGTTGCCACATGATAGGTTTTCAGGAGCTCCTTTAAACAAGTTGCCACATGATAGGTTTTCAGGAGCTCCTTTAAACAAGATGCTACATGATAGGTTTTCAACAGCTTGGATTTTTATATTTTACATCATTGAGCAACAATAGCTGCATTTAGTGCTCGAAGGGTTAAAAGCTGACCTGCTCAAGCAGATAAAGACGCAAAACAGTCACTCAACAAGGGTTGCTGTACTTTGCACACTCCGTCATGCTCTGTATAGGTTGCAGTACCCAGTATGCACAGTGTTAACTCCAAACGAGCCAGCAGTACCTCCTTCTCTTCTGGGCAATACAGGGGACCAGTGGGGTGCAGAACTGCCTTCTGGGCGTAGTAAAACAGCTCGGAGATGTTCTTCAGATTTTTAGCTGAGCACTTAAAAAACAAAAATAGGACAGAGATTTCACCAGGGATGACGAAAAACATCGCAATTATCAATCCACACTCCTTCAATAAAATATGCAGCACAAGAAAGCAGTACAACCACAGTAATCACTCCCAGGTTTCATACCAAACTGTTAAATTAAATCCATGCATAAATGTATCACTGCAACCAGTAATACATCTCAATAGGATAGGTCGCCCCAGTTATCTGCCAGCAGAGAGAATACACAAATTTCCTCCTCTTGAGAGAATTTGAAGCTGACAGCAGTTAAGGAATTTGCATACATTCGGGCAAATGGACACAACATCAGAAGCCTGTCTGAAAATGGCTTTCTGTTTGAAGTCTCCAATTACGACCACATTTACACAGGTCAGTCTCATTCATTTGAATGTGAATTAGCAGCAAGTGCATCTGCTTAAAAAAGGACCAGCCAGCAGCACTACGTTAGGTAGGTCTCCTAAGCTAAACATAACATGGACTTCCAAAGACAGCGTATAGTCGGCTCCAAACAGCAGGTTAATCAGTCATCAAAATGGCTCAATAATTGAAGGTGGACAGGGGAATGACGTCAACCTTTTTCACACGCCAAAAACAAAAAAAAAAAAAAAAAACAGAAAAAAAACCGTCTGAACTGTAGCCACCAATCAAAGCCCACTGACAGGGACAGGGAGACACTCGGTAGGATAGTCGCAAAAGACCCCAAAACTAAAGTTCTAAAAATCACCAAAGAACTTAAATACATCCATGTGTCCACCAGCCTCAACAAAACTGGAGCACGGCGATCTTCACATAGCTGGGCCTAATGGGTGTTTTTCCCATAATTTTACCATCCTTTATGCGAAAAGTCACATCCTAAAGAGACCAGACTTGGGTTAGGTCAGGTCAGGTCACACGGAGGTGCTCAAGAGAGATGAACAGACAGAGCCGAGCCAGTGGAGAGAGCCAATAAATTAAAGCAGCCAACTACTGGCGCAGGGCAAGGCACACCCATTACTGAGCCATATATACTGAGAGTGCAGAGGAGTGCTGGTTCTACAACTTCAGCCATCCAGAAGACCGCAGAGTGCAAATGTAAACACACCAGCCTATTAAAACAGCTAAAGCAGTCTTCAAAGAGGCAAAGGCTGTCGGAGCGCCGAGTGCTAGCGGCGTGCGTGAACTATGAATTTAAAAACAGGTCTCATCACCAGGGAACTGACCGCCAATCCATTTCAGCTGAAATGAGACTGGCGATGTTAACCCCCCAAAAATAAGAGGCATCGGGAGATGGTATATCCCCTCGACCCGCCCTGCACACTGAAATGAACCCAAGTCAAACATTTCCAGCGAAACGGGAAACATAAAAATGTCAAAAATCCCAAAAGGGGATTTCCAGCATACGGTTGATGTGTGTGCCAAGTTTTATAGAAAAATGTCAAATGGTTTTCAAGTTAAGCTCTGGAAACATGTCAACTTGCAGACAGACAGAGTGATATCTTTATACCCCAATATTATACGCTGGGCAGATAAAAAGACAAAGTAATCGCACACATTTATAAACCTCCCCACATTACACTTGATTCCTTTATGTTGCATAAACTTCCACAAGTTTACAAAGACCACACATGACTACGGATTCACCCAGTGAGACTGGGGATAACAGCAGCACATGGCTGGACTGATTCTACATAGATGACCAGTGATATTCTCTCCAGGGCACAAACTACCATCACTGCACGCGCAGTCATGTGACACTACTGCCAAACGGCTTCGTAAACGTCTCGCACGTGACCTGGACTGTTCAGCTGGGAGCCAAGGAGTAATTAAACACTGAGACCACCTCGCATGCACTCTCTCTCTGCAGTAACACGCACATCGCTCGACGCACCGTACAGTCTGGACTCCTACCTCCACACACGTCTCGATCTCAGAGTACTGGTTCATGATCGGGAGGATGGTTTCCATGCTGCTGTGCTCCACCAGGTCCGACTTGTTCCCCACCAGGATTAGGGGCACCCTGCACCCCAAAAACAGAAGAGTTACAGCGAACACAAATGGGTTTATTCGCTGCAGCAAAAGAATGCAATTTTTTAATTAAATTGGATAGACTCTGTCACAAGCAAACCAAACAGGTTTGATTGACCCCAAGAGCGATGAATAAATTTAAGGAATTAAAAAAGTAATTATCCTGAGCTGTTTAAAACCTATCACGTGGCAACTTGTTTAAAAGAGCTCCCGCAGGGGAGCTCTTTTAAACAAGGTGCCACATGATAGGTTTTAAACAGCATCAGACTTTGATATCTTACATCATTGGGCGACTACGGTTGCCTATAGCGCTCTAGGGGTTAACAATATGAGTCTAGTTAGGCGTATAAGAGTGTTAAACATGGCATTGAAGGCATCTTTGTACATCTAGACAGAATTTGGTCAAGAGTGAACAGTCCATCAACAGATCCAGTTTTACATTAAATGTGATCACATGACTGAGGTTCTATGAGCTGGAATCTGCAACATTAGCTGCAGAGGAAGATTTGAATAGTAGCGTTGTAATTACATTGAAGGAAAACAACATTCTCTGTACTGCTCCTTTCATTCACCTCAAAGGCAATCAGAGAACTAGCCAGCGCAATACACTGCAGGCCTTTCACCAATAATGAACAGCATGCGATCTGTTTATTCAGTAATATAACCGCAGTGTCAAAAGCACATGGGTTTCATTCACAATATGAAGCAGACCCAAATACAGGGTGTTTTCCCAAACCAATATCCCCGCAGTAAGGCCATTGATTCTTTATTAGGTGCCGTCTCAGCGATTTGATTCACGCGCTGAACCAGGGCCGCTTCACTGCTCTGTGAAATAGGAGCTTCGCAGAAACGCTTCTGCGGGGGCATTAATCTGGGCTGGAAGAGATGAGCCCAGTGTCACGTCCCTAAAGTAAACTTAACCCAGATATGTGGGCTACTTCTACACCTTCCAGGGTTATGGTTGTAAAACACGTCGACCCTGTGTCCTCGACCAATACCCTGTGTGTCCCTCCCCCTGCTAATGCGCAGACTGCTCTAAGCATTAGAGGCCACACGTGTATAAAAACCATTAGCATAGCGCAGCCATAACATAACCAGGTCATACAGTGTCCAGTTTCACTCAGCACGTCACATACCTACTGTCCTTGTCTGTTCTATCATTTATGAGAGGAATCCAATGACTCGTCACCTGCCAGATAAACAACAAGAGAACCCTGATACATGGTTGTGCAGAAAAAATGCAATGCATACAAACAAAAAATATATAATAAAAAGTGTAATGTGCAAATGCCAAACAAGGAGCGTAACAAACGCCTTCATACGAAACTTTCACACTCACCTTCTCAATAGACTTTTTGTTGTTGACCGAATACACTATACAAATTACATTTGCCTGCAAAGGAAGTGGTAATGCATTACTGTCACAATGATGACTGCACACAACGCTTCTTTCCTGTGTATGACTGCACGTAATATTCAGAAAAAAATCTATCAAAAGAATCAATAATGTAATTATTACTTTTGATATCTCCTGGAGGAGCTGTTCATCCGTTTGCTCGGCCTCTGTGGAAAGCAAAGAGAATATCATGCGGCGATTCACAAACACAAGATAATGGAATGTCTTCGGCGATGGAAGCGCTCTGCAAACGGTGTTATAAGGCATGGCAAACGGTTACCTGAATAATCTACTATGTGCGTGGGGACTCTCTCTGGAGTGACATCTGCAGGAATGGTGATCTCCTCAGCACGGAGAGGGACCTGTTTTGTGGAAAGTATGGGAAGATAGGTGGACTTGGGAAAGGAGCACACAAGTAATGACTACATGTGCACTCCACAGTCACAGTGATGCTTCTTGGAGCAAATCTGGAGGGATAAATTCATACCTCATCTGGGAATTCCTCACTGACTAATGACATGATCAAAGATGTCTTCCCCACTTTGGCTGTCAAAACAAAGGATAGCAATAGCACAGCTTAGCACAGGAGGCAAAAGCAACAGTCTAAACCTGGGAAAGCAGGAGTCTAGAGCACACTAACACAAAGTGGCAGCCCAGCACAGCTCTGAAACAGATGCAGAGTGTGCTACTGAAGCATATATAAGAGTTAAATATGGCATTGACAGCATCTTTGCACAGGCAGACAGAACTGGGTCGAGAAGATACACTTTATTGGACCCCATGGGGTGACCTGGGGTGACCCATCCTATGGTTAGAAGCAGTGGGCAGCTACAGAGCAGCGCCCGGGGACCAACTCCAGTTCTAAGCCAGTTCCTTGGTCAGGGGTACTGGTTGGAGTGTTCCTATGATGCATATTTTTGTGGGTGGGGGAAACCAGAGTACCCAGAGAAAACCCACGCGAACACGGGCAGAACATGCAAACTCCGCACAGAAAGGCCCCAGGCCGGAATCGAACCCACAACCTTCTAGCTGTGAGGCAACAGTGCTAACCACTATGCCACCGTGCCACCCGAGTGAACAGTAAGTGATCAACAGATCCATTTTTACATCAAGCGTGTTTGCATGAACATTATATTCCAATAGTACCATTATAATCATAATGAAGGAAAATTAAATTCTCTGTACAGCTCTTTTTAAGGCAAATCACTGAACCCACCTGTGTTACACACTGCATGCCTTCCACCAGTCAAAAACTAAGGTGAGGGGCGAGGGGTTTATTTATCCAGTAATAACAAAAGAATTTACAGATTGCAGCACTGAAATAGCGAGATTGGGATCTCAACTGCGAGATGATGGAGATTACCATCTATGAACACCACTACTAATGTAATGCCACCAATACCTTAAGTCCTTCATCAAAAGTAATCCAAAATCCCTTTTGCTTTAATCAAGTACAAAGACATGGGTGATGTCTGGCTTCATTTTAAGCCTACGTTTCAGCAAAGGTCAGAGGTGAAATGTGCAACATCCTCAGATCGGTTGCCCTTCTTCTGCAGTTGGGAGACATCACCAAAAGAAAATCACCAAATTCAAAAGTTGCCAGCACTGAGTCTTAACAACACTGAAAAAAGTCAGACCAGGAGGCCAAGACAATAAGGCATAACACTACCATGTGTCATAAATCACAGGCCAAGACAAGACTTTGTGAGTTCTGTGTCTCAGTATTAGCAAAATTACAGCCAAGAGGCCAAGGATTCGACCAAGTCCTTCACCACAGGCACTTAATGGCTTAGCACTGCCATCACCCCTCACGAGATAAAATTACTGTTCACTTCAGAACCGATGCTAGACAGGGGACTGGAGTTACAAATGATTCAAGACAGAGACACAAACCCCACCCAGAACGTAAGGTTTCATTTAACTTGAACCACAACTTTGCCTACACTGGAACAATGCAAGTGTGAATGAGCTGGTATGTGGTTATTGCAGGGCCTGACACTGACGGAACCAAACCGTTGGCAGCAGGCCCACAGTGTACAATCAGGCAGATCATGGAGGAACCTCAGAACAGGACAGTGCGACTGTAAAAGAATAAACGCACAGAATGGAATTTCGACCCTGTAACTGAACTGATCCTTGGGTTCATCCTCGACTGCACCATAAGGCGAGTGTGATCGCATGCCATTACAGTGCACGTATACGGCATCCATAAAATCGCCAACTCCCCCCTGAACAGGTCACAGGCCAGTCAATACAATGCAATCCATGAAAAAAATACACTGTCAGAGGCGAAGAGTTCAACGACGAACTAACCAACTGGCTAGTTAGTCAAGTTGCAAAATCTACATCACACTACAACCAAAGGCGCGTCTTTGCATTGACTTTGAATGTGATCTGTCGTGTGAAAAATTCGTTTCGCGTCCAGTGTGAAAGCGGCTTTAACCATGCGACTTCACATTACAGCATCAGGCGGGAGATAATGACTGATTCAAATTTAACAGAAGACTGACACCCCTGACAGCAGCGCGCGCCCGACTAATATTTTTTAATTTACTTGGCAATCCGTGCAATGAGTGAGGAGCATAAACTGACCAGGAACTTAAACAAGAAAAGTAAATAAACGTTGCCTTAGCGGGCCAGCTGCGTTGAGTGAGTACATGTCACATTGGCTCTGTTGAAAATCAAGATAATAAATGACCATTGAGACTTTGAAGAATTATGTAACGCCTGTTTGGTAATGCAGAAATGCCTCCAGTAAGTGTAACCAATGAAACAACTATGCATGCAGCACTGCTAGCCATGCAGCAACACTGTTACGGTGCCCAACAGAACTGGCTGGTAATAACTACTCGGGAACAAGTTCGGCGACGCAGGAGACAAAGCTGAAGGAATAACTTACGTTCCCCCACGAGCAATATCCTGACGTCCTTTCTCATGGTTTCAATCCCTTCTTTATCAACAGATTTTTTTTAAAAAAAAGCACATTCAATTAAAAAACCATCTAACTTGGACTCTCTGACTGCAGTGCGCAGTACAGTACGGGCAGCTCAGTCGGTACGGCCTCCCGCAGCAGCTCGCTTCTGGAGCCCTGAAGTGTCGGCACAGTTTGTAGGACAATCCGGACAGAGGAATTCTGGTTCTTCTGGTAATTTAAGTATCCATTAACTATGCATAAACTCAATCTTTATTACTGGAATTATATCGACATGTTCAGGAACAATAGTAATGGGATAGCTAACAGTGATTTCTTCTCATCTCAGATAGCTTAGCCAGCTAGCCAGATAGTTAGTTATGACATTCTGCGGATGTCTCCTGAAATGTTCCACGCGCACGCCTTCTGCCGCTGACTTCGACCACTCCGACGGCGAGCGGAAAGGGACAAGAGATTAGATTTCAGCGTTTGTCTGCCCAGAAATCTGAAATTCCACGGACACATGAGTTTTTGAGGTTTTTTTCACGAAAAATATCTCACACATACTGTGCTTAACCGGCACAAAAAGTAACATATAAAAAAGTACATATTTTTGCGCTAAATTTCAACGCGGGGGGGTGTAAAGATCCATTTCAACATTTTTGACAATATGCAGCAGCAGCCCAACGAGGCTCGCCCTTTTTCTACCGATAAAGTGTACCTGACGTAACTTTTAAATACTACAGGGTATCAAGCACTGTATCAAGCCTGGTCTTGAAAACTTCCAGAGTCTCTGCCTTCATCAGAGATTACTGAATAAAACAAATCTATACAAACTCTTTGTTAGAGGCAATAAATCATCGGTTCTTACCCGCAAATTTACATTTATGGATACGAAATTTAGCCAATATAATAAGGTTTACGATGTAGGTCAGTGAGCCAAGTCACAAATGAAGGGACTATCATTGACCATGTCGTTACAACTGCCTATGTCATTGTCTGCAATTAAACCTTAGACGGTCAACGAGCAGTCAGTTCTCCTAGTTAACATGTTTGATACCAGAAAAATGAGATCTCAGCAGGGCCAAATTGTTACAGCCAGACGACTTGGTCGCAGCATCTCCAAAGGCTTGTGCGTTGTGCCCAGTCGGTAGTGGAGATTATCTGTCAACTGTGGAGGAGGAGGGACAAATCATAAACCAGGAACTGGGTGTCGGGCACCCAAGGCTCATCAACGCAGAAGAGCAACAAAGGCTGTCCCATCTGGTCTAAACCGACAGAAGGGCAACTGTGGCACAAGTCACAAAATTTAAAACATTGTCATTCGAGGAATGTGTAACAACAGACGGTCTGTCGCATCCCACAGCATGAGACTCCATAGCTTTCGACTAACCACAGAGCTCATTTGAACTCGTCCACCATCAAAAGCACCTACAATGTGGACACAAGAGTCAGAACTGAACCTTAGATCAATGGAAGGTGGTTGCCTGGTCCAATGAGCCCTGTTTTGTGAATATGTCAAGTACATCGGCTGGATACGTGTGCTCCACGTACCGGGGGAAGAAAAGCCAACAGGGTGCACTGAGGGAAGAACGCAAGCAGGTGGAGAGAGAATAATGCACTGGGAAACCCTGGGTCTGGGCATTCATCTGGACATAAACTTGAAGGAGTCGTGTTTGCGGAACACAGAAGAAAAGCAGCATTTTAAGCAGCTGGTCAGAATGTTTCGGCTCATCGGTGTATGTTACGACCGATACACACCATAACAAACAGGGTTAATCCCATATTGTGTTTTCATGTGTAGGATATACTTTATTGAACCCCCTGTGGTAATTTGTTAATGAATGAACATTGCATTTATATAGTCTCATCCCATAGATGCTCAAAGCGCTTTACAGAGATATGGGGTAATCTCATCTCTCAACCACCAAGGTGTAGCACCACCTGGGTGGTGCGCTGCCAGCCATTTTGCACCACACATCAGCATGAGGTGGATAGGGAGCGGACAAATTACATATGCAATTAAATCAAGGATAATTGGGTGGCAAGTTGAAATAGCCAGGTCTGGAATTTAGCCGGGACACCGGGGAACTCCCTACTTTTGTCAAAGAGTGTCACAGGATCTTTAATGATCATAATGAGTCAGGACCTCAGTTTAACTTGTCATCTAAAAAACTGCATCTCTTTCAGTTCAGTGTCCCCATCAATGCACTGGGACAAGGGGGATTATTTCACCAATGGGAATATCGCCACCTACAGGCCTATCAATACCACTTCCTGTAGCAACTCACTTTCTCCCATCTAAGTACTAACCAAGCCCATAGCTGATTAGCTTCAGCCACACAGCTGGAGCTGACCAAGAACAATGCTATCATTAAAAAAGTTACCATTAATGCTATCATTAAAAATACTTATCATGTGTCATTTGCTCGAAAAACTCAAGGACAGAAAAATATACAAACAGCCAAATCTGACTGTTCAGTAGATAAAATACACAAAAAATAAGAATTAAAACAGATTCAATCTTTATTTTCATGAAGAGAATACATACATAATACTAAGGATGACCCTCCTGTGCGACAGAATTTCATACATGACCCAGAGACATTATGTAAAACCACAACTATATTCTGTTTAAAATATGCACATAGCCCGATAAAGTGCAAGGTAAATGTTTAAAAAATATGTTTACAAATATAGAATATTTATCCATTACCCAACCCACTTATTCCTGGTTACGACCACTAAATATAACTGCATGACGCACGCATGCACATACAGTACCAGTCAAAAGTTTGGACATACCCACATTTGTCTTACAATACATGTTAAATAAAGAAAGAAGCACCCTTTATTTGCAAAATAAGATCCAATTCTTAAATCCATGAAACTAACCAAATTCCCCCCCCCACACACACACACACACACACACACACACAAGGACAGACTATAATGAGTTTGCAGCTGCGCGGCTGTCTAACTTCCTAAACATGTGCTGCACTTATGGTGTGCTTTTCATTGACCTTTGTGCCCAATAAGTCCCAAAACAGCTTGACTTTACTTCTATTTAACTGTTTAACTGTAACTGTTTACTTTGCAAAATATGGCCTCTTTGACAATTCCAAGATTTTGGACACTATTCAAACAAATAAATTACTCTCTTCTAACTTCTGTCTGCTTAACTCTCATAAGATTCCATTTGAGAAGTTAAGCCATTTAAATTTCTCTAAAAACTGAGTGCTGTGACATTAGCAAAGTGTGTCCAAACTTTTGAGTGGTACTGTACATGCCTTCAGCCTTCAGGCATCCTTCTGTCTCGAGAGACAATGGTGAGCACCATGGTATTCCAAAACAGCCTTGTTAGACTTGTTGGGAGCAGCGTCTGGAGCGACTCAGCAGTCCGATCCTGGCGTGACAGTCTCTGCCACAGCGGGTGCACACAAAGTCTGACTGCAGGTTGGCCGCTACGTTCTGCTGTCTCACTTTCCTCCGTACTCTCCTTTCCTCCAGCTGGAGGATCCTCTTCTCCTCGCCCCTCTTGACACCAGTACTGACAGCGTGGCGCCAGCCGTCGCAATCAGCTGCAAGTACCTCCCAGCTGCCTGTGTCGATGCCTGTGAGTTTCAGGTCGCGCTTGCAGACATCCTTGAAGCGCAGTGCCGGATGACCCACTGGGCGGCGTCCTGTAGCCAGCTCACCATACTGTACGTGCGCACACACTCATATCCACAGGCAGATTAGCCGACTCAACATGTCTGGACTATGGGAGGAAACCCACATGGAACCAGGGAGAACATGCCCACTCCTGAGAGTTATGCCCCTGCCCGAAAAATAGAACGTATATACAACAAAAAATGTGCCATCAAGGCCAGACTATACTTCGTTTTCAATCATGTGGTTAAAATCGGAATTGTCAATTATCTTCGCCATGCTGGTTGATATACAAAGCATACAAAGCATTTAACTTATTAACAACAGTCTACCCAGACAGCACAGCTACATAGCGCCGATGTAGGCACAACGTCGCGTGGAGATAGTTTGCCCACTGGTAAGTCGTTGCGGAGACATTGCTTCTGTCTAGCCGATATTTCCCCGCTGTAAATGCGATGTTGATCAGCAACCTCCCAATGTTTATCCTGCCGCATCACAACGCATCAACAGAGGCATGCACTGTACCGTTTGCCTTCGTTTCTAACCCGCTTGGCCAAAAGGCCCAAGGGGCTTATGCTATGCTCAGGGTCTTTAGTGCTGGTCTGTCGTGCTTTTGGCCTGTCTGTGCTCTAACGTCTTCAGTTCTTGACCAATCCTTTTCATATGGTCATAAGGTCTATACTAAGTTCGATTTTGAGCCGAATCGGACCGATACTTTGGCCAATAGGGGGCGTTCCATTTTGGCCATGTTTGGCCAAGCAGGTGCAGTGGCTTTGCCACTATTTTTTTCAGAGCATAAACAAGCCTTTTCTTTAAATCAGCTGGTTACTGAAATAAGTGGTCTGTTGAACAAATAAGGCAAAGGGAACCAATGAACAATCGCAGACTCATTCTTCTTATTTAAAGATGTGATATTTATCTGCCAATCTCCACCCTACATTCCTCCAACTTTTGGAAACGAAACATGATTAAAAGCCAATCTTCCTCCCTGATACCGACGTCACTGCGACATAGGGTGCTTTGTTTCTTGTACCATTACTATCACAGCCATAAACAGCGTATAAAGCGGGCATTACTTTGTCACAATAGCATCAGCCATGTAGCGTGACTTGGGGTCCGGAGCGTTTGAATATCAACCAACATGGCGGGATGCTATAATTTGGCTAATTTGCAAATTGTTGTGATGTAGATTGAAAATGAAGAACTGTTAAAACCCCCTACCCCAGGGTGTGATGAGAGCCAAGGAGTTTCCTGGTTTTAGCCCATACAGCCAGAATGCTGGTCTTACAGGTGAGATAAATCGGACCTCCACAGTGTGTAACACAATCATGTTATCTGCCGGGTTGTAAAATGTCAAAACGCCACCGTCCATGTCAAGCATAATTCTGACCCTGGCGGGACAGCCATATTTAATCTGCTCGCTGCTGTTATCATGCCAGAAGCACAGCTTATTTGAGCTCCACTCCAGGCACCAGGAGCTACTGGTGCGGCCCAACTTATCGTCCCGACCCAGGTCGTCGTAGGCCACGCCGATGGCCCAGCCCACACTTCCGGACGTGTCCACCTCCCAGTAATGCACTCCGCTGCTGAACACCTGGTCAGTCATCACCTGGGAGAGACCGAAACGGTCGCGCCGCGAAGGTGACGGCCGCCCGAGATTCCGCCTCCTCACCTGGACCCGGCGGTTGTCGCCGGAGAAGCTCAGGTATTTGTGCGCCAGCTGCGAGCTGAAAGTGAGATGCTCCAACCCTGACCGGGGCACAGAGGAGAAGACACTCATACTGTGCCATACGGAACATTGCAGTCACAGAGGCACATTTCTGCTCAAGCGCACTCAGAAAGCGCATACCTCCTCCAACGCATTCGGAACTTTACTACCATCTAGTGAATTTTTAGATGTATGGCATTTATTATTCCAATCATCCAATCCTGCAATGGTGAAGAATCCCTAAAAAAAATTCCCGGACTGGGAATTTGATCTGGATCACTCCCAAAATGAAACTGCCTCACGGACTGGCCAAGACACATCTCTGGTAAAAATTTCACGAAAATATGTCCGTAACTTTTTCTGAAATGTTGAAAAAAACAAACATACCTGCAAACCAAAGGTAAAACATAACCTCCTTGTAATTATTACCTCCATTAACCAAGGCAGCTGGGCGGAGGTCATGTATTCACTAATGTTTCTTTGTTTTTCCATTCAGAAAATATCCCTCAAATTTTTCAGTGAAGTTCAATGATACAGTGTGGCAGTTTGGGCCATGGGTCAAGGAACAACTGATGAAGTTTTGGGATGGATTTGAATTTGAATAGAGCCACCACTGCCATATTTGTTCAGTTCTTACTGAAAAATGTGCTGGAGGAGGTACGCACTCCCTCGAGTGCCTTCTATTTTAAAATGTAATCTGCGAGTTAACATCGTTTCAAAATACAAACGCACACAATATTGTGCAGGAAGAGAATGGTGGCTGATTTTCAAATTTCCTTTTAATGTAGCATCATAGCTGCATGCTTTCCCTTAGTGCTTTCAGCTTTTCCAATTTTAGTACAAATGGAAGTTTTTTTTCTTTAATTTATCAAGAAGGTTTATAAAATACTACATATTCATCTATTTAAAATATCTATCATTATTTCTTACCATTTTTATAATATGCCTCATTTATTTTCTTCACTACGCACCACAGAATATCGTAAATATATCATGGTACTGGCAAGAAGTAATGTTTATTTCCTAGCATAGGGGTTCTCATGTTGAATTTAAACTTTTCCTAGAATCATTTCAAACCTTGCGACTCAGAAAACCACTTCTCATAAGAAGCCTCCCGAGAACAATTTTCTTCAATTCAATCAAAACTTTAAATTTCTGTAAACTGCTATGGCCTGCAGATATATCAAGTGATTCGGACTTAATGAACTGTTACAGCTCTGGGAGTCGGTCATTTTCTTGGAGACCCCTCGGCAGAGGTTTAAAATCCAGGAGTCAGAAAGTAAAAGTCCTGCCAAGTTTTTCTCCCTCCCACAGAATGAGCTAATCGCTCATATTGGCTCTATCTCCTGTCCGAGGCAGAGCCATGTAGAGAGAGAGTCGCGTCAACTCCGTTCACTCCAATGGACCACTTTTTTACAGCAATGGCGGGTCGTGGAGCCTCCCAATAGTTCCCGGAAGTTAGTGACGAAGAGTAGCCTAGCAGCTGTGTTGAAACGGAATGGACCGTTCGTGATGATCTTTCAAAAGGTAAGACGTTTAAAGAATCAGACTGTATATTGCCAGCACATCTGAATTAAATTAACACGTACAGTAAAGCGTTTTCCTGGATTATCCCTTGTACAATTCGAGATATATTGAACGTTTACGGGCAAAAAAAAAATAGGCTAGGATACTAGCTAGGTACAGTTAGCGACACAGTTACTAGTGCTAACCATGAGCAGCAGCATAATTGAAAACTCCGTTCTCTCAGTGTCATTTCATGCAACGACGCAATATTAGAGAAAAAGGCTTCTTAAAGTGATTTTTTGCGGAGTGGGGTGGAGGAGTGAAACGTTAGAGAATTAACGTAAATATAACATCAGACTGGCTATAGTAATATAGGAGGTGGTGAAGTGAGGTTCTCTTTGAGTACAAGGTAGCTAACGTTAGCTGTTATAATAAAGTTAACGTTACACAATGATAAAGAAGAGAGCCATCAGTTGCTGTGATACATCGCTATTAATATTGATTGTTAGAGCTAATTTTTTTTTTTTACTGCTATTCAATGAACTAAAACGTTATCTATAGTTAGTTTTTAGGATTTGAGATTCTATTGACCATTACTTGTCGATATTATGTTGCTGCTCATTTTGCTAATTTTGGATTGATGATTAAGGGAGAGGGAAGCTGGAGGACCAAATAGAAGATTGAAAACAGAAAGTATTGGCCAAATAGGCCAAACAATTTGGAAAATTAAGCATAGAAGACTAAGTGGGGAATCATACGGAACAGTATAAATTGAGCTGTACTGTATTACTTGTCTGAAAGACTGCAAAGAACATGATCCAACTTTATACTAATTCCTGTTACATTTGTTACTGATGCCACTTGCCGTACTTTCTTAAAAATCAGCAGCAAAAGCTGATCACAACTACTTAAGTTCCATAAGCTAAGTTGGGAAACAAAGACCACACCTCATCTCTCAGCACCGTTTCCCATCCAAACCCATATAGGTGTGTCTAACCCCTTCTCCTGTCTTTTTCTCCCCCTCTCTCTCTTTCAGCAGAAGAACTGCAGGCGATTCAATAAGAGCCAGAGAACTCCCTGCAATGAGACAGACGACACGCACCCTGCACCCTGAGACTTAACTCCCTAAGCTGTGCAAGCCTTTCCCTGTTCCTTACTTTTAATAAACTGGACAATAAGCTTCCAAATCGTGTGGTCTTTGGTTGTGAAAAAATGCATGTGCAGTGTTTGAATATGATCACCTCACATTTTTGTTGTTGTAATTTTTAATGATTGTTAGATTTCTCCTGCTGAATTGAGCCTACAAACTGTACATTTGTACTCAACCCCCCACGCAGCACAGCAAACCATGGTAGAGATTATTTACAAGAACAACATGGAGGAGAGGGCACAGACAAACTGCTTCACATGCTATTCATGTTTCTGAGTTTATTCAAGATTACTTTTTCATGAAGTAATTGTAGTATATAAGAGCAAAATAGAAAGATAAACATAAAATGTATGTGTTTGTATGCGTACAACGATATAAGTTTGTGTGTTAATGTGTCTTGTTCTGTCTGGATGTATAGTGTTTAATGAGCCCTTTCCAAAAATATTACTGTACAGGCAAGCCTAGATAAATTTATACCTTCTGCATGCCAAATGTCAATGAAAAAGTTTTTTTGAACTTATGTATTGGTGTTTAGTGATAAGTGCAGATGTGCATAAAAATTATGAACAGATAAATTGTAATTATTTCCAGTGGATTTTCTAAGATGCCACACTGAACATTATGCTGTTTTTAATGATGCAGGGACTAATTGTGCTGTCAGCTGATACTCATTGATAGTCACCTGTCAGTCCTTTGTCCTTTCTGAAAGTCATGAAGATTACATTGGTCATTACTGAATTGATAACTTAGATCCTCCATTTCCATGGGATTATTAAAACCCCAAGCAAATAAAGAAATGGTAGAAAATTAAACAGAATTTTGAAATGTTCCTTCCCCTCCCTCTGCATAATAAACATTAGGATGGGATTAAACAAGCATTGTAGTCAAAAGCAAAAACCAAAAATTCAAGCAATCGACAACAGGAACATGCTCTTTAAAATTACTAAATTTCGTTTTAGTCATCTTAATTATTTTAATTATTCTAAGGCACTAAAACCGTTCGAATACTGCCTATATTGAGTGCAAATGTTCAACATTCTGCCGTTAAATGTAGCTTTTTCGCGGTTGTTTAACGTTGGGGTCACTTTAGTGAGACGGCAAACGTTCACTCAAGCCTAAAATATGTAAACAAGGCAGGAATAACGCTATTTATCGACTAGTAATTGCCAAGAATCACAGGTATGTCTCTCTGCAGCCTATTTGACAGACGCATTTAAATTGCCCGCCAGCAACTTCCTGAAACTATTCGCAGTCTCCATGAACCATGTGACGATCGAGAATTTTGGACTTCCGTTGACGCGACTCTTTCTCTACATGGCTCTGGTCCGAAGTAAATCCAGGTGGTTGGAATAAAGTTCTGGGGAGGACTTTTACTTTCTGAACCCGGACTTTACACCCCTGCCCCTCGGACTAACTCAACCACACAGGACACCACGTTGAGATCACCATCAAAATAAGCAACACTTCACAGCATTATTCTGAACTGATTGACCCTCTGTGTAGGTGTGTGGTAGTGTTCTCAGCAGTTTTCACCAAATACTCACAATCGTCCACAGCGGCGGGCCCAGCTTCTGCCCCCCCAGCCTCCAGTTCCATGGATCCGCCCTGAGACCAGCTCTGTGATTCTGATTGGTCGCCTGCAATAACTCATTAGTCATTAGTATGAAACACAAAGGGCTTTGGCATCAAACTTGATAAAGGTGTTAATGGTGCTAATTATGATCCAGACAATTATCAATTAATTCAATATCATTATCATTACAGGAGATGAGAAGTTGAGTTTAAGTTAAGTTTAAGCCTCCAAAATATGACACCACTGCATCATGCATATCAACCGCTGTTGAGAGTTGGAAAGCACCCCTTCTGTATTGGGAGTATTAGGTAAATTCCATAATTCCACCCCTGCTGAGGCTCCTTGCCACAGTTCATGTAGTGGGTGTGGTAGGCCTACGACTCCCAACAGGCAAGTTAGCACTTCTGACCCAGAAAAATGTCCTTGTACACCACTGGTGTCAATGAGAAGGATAATAGTCAAGTATAAAAAGTTAATTTCATCACTCTATTGACTCGCCAGAGCAAAACAACAGGTTAGATCAGCATCAAACAGAAATCATTTACATTTTCTTTGTATGATCATTTAAATTTCAACACCAGTAACTGCTCCAAGTAACTTAAACACCGTACCTTCCGGGGGAAAGGGAGAAACAGGACGCTCCAGTGACCGCTCGGCATTCTGTTGTTGCCATGCAACGGCGGCTGTCGCTGGGTGCGAGTCTCCTTGCAGACCTTCTCTCTCAATTAATTCCGCGTCACCGTTCTGGGAAGGGGCATCTAACTAATTAAGGAACAAAGAAATTGGACAATACGTCAGCGCTCGACCACTAACTCGTAAGTGTATAAATAAAATATGCGGCAAGTTTTATGCGCCTCGTTAGACAATGACAAATTCGCGCAACTAAGCAAAATCTATTAAACATACTACACGCAGACAGCTGATAAAATGCAGGGCTTTCGAAACTGCATTGAATTATTATCAATGAAGGTCTACTGCTTACCTGTTCGAGCTCACTGAGGGCGTGCGTCAGACATTCCAGCCCAAGCCGGAGGCTGCCTGTCACGGAATCAAGACGCAGGTCGGGAAGCTCGCTTAGCCCATGTAGGGATCCATCCTCACTCCCAGTTAAATGATAAGACGCACTCTGATTTACGTGCTCATTTGATTCACCCCAGGCCGTGTCCTGGTAAAGTTTCGTGAAACGCTAGTGTTAGGTGTACGCTATGAGCTATTACCAAAAGACGTACCAGTACACAACAAACTCACTTGGTATTCTTGTTTGAGTTTACATTTCTTGGAAAGAATTTCATCCAGCCGCTCAATTTCCGTTATCAGCAGAGTTAGTTTTCTCTTCAGTGTTTGCTGTAAATCAGGAAATGATGAGACCGTCGCTGCAGCAAAACAGCTTAATGCAATCAAATTCAGCAATTATTAGAAGTATTTCTCAGGCCTACTTTGCTGTCATTTACAAACACAAACAATTTGCATTTAGCCCACTGACTTGATGACGAAACTTTTCTAATAGGCTAATCAACGAGTTGTGTCAAATCAAAACACCTGAGCAAGCGTGAGTGCAGCATATCGTAAGGTAAGATGCTCACCAGATTTTCTTCTGCCCCGTCTGCAGCTTCGGTGCCCTCGACAGAAGACTGAAGGTCCTCGTGTTCGCTAAATGTTAACATGTCATCCCAAGTGCTTCGAGGAACAACACCGACTATATCACAGAGAGTTATATTTTTCTGTGGTCTATAATCCTTGTGAAATTCTTCCCTGCAAGCTGGGCAGCTTTTTGCCCTTCCTTCGTATTGGGCTTTCAAGCACTGCAAACAATAATTGTGCTGACCGCAAGATGATGTCGCAGGGTCAGTAAAAATCTCGAAACAAATTGAACACTTCAGACTTTTCGATAATTTCATAAGGAGGCTAGTGTGCGGTTCCATTGCTAACGATGAAGTGCCCACAGTTTAGCGATCAGAGCATTGTGAGGAAATCGAAACTGCTACTGTAATTGGCGTTCATAACCTTAGTTCTGACTCAATTTCCCAGAATGCGTCGGGTCTTCTTCTTCTTCTTCTTTAAGGTTCTAATTTTAAGAAAACGTGGTGTATTATCGCCACCCAATGTGTATATGAAGCCATTATCTTGTGCTTTACAAAAAAAAATAAAAATACCCAGACGTCAACTATCCAGCCCATCTGCATTAATAATAATAATAATAATAATAAAAACCCAGTCACCAAATAACTAGTCCACCTGAATTCCTAACCCCTAATTTCTGAAATCTTGCATCTTACCTCCCTGATCCCGCCAAATCCTCTCGCCATCCGATACCCGCAAAACTCTCTGGCTGCATCCACCATCACTTTAATTCTTCCCGTTTTACTTTCAGTGTCCCTGGAACAAATAACCATCATTACAGTAAATGCCAATAAACTTCTTTTGACCGTTCTAAAGATGTCTCTGCCATGCTGATTTTAAACTGACAGTACCCTTACCTGTTCTTTCCCTCCAATTACTCTTTCCACCTTCTCTCTCTTGGTTGCCTCTGCATAGGACATTTCCTCTCTCATTTTAGTTTATTCCTCCTCCCTCTCTATTTTCTGTCTTTCACACTCCAGTGAGCCAATTTCATGACCCCCCCAGGGTAAACATACTGCCTGCACTTTTGACAAACCACTCATCATCCACACATCCCTCTTTCCCATGTCTTCCACACCTGTGCTGCATCTTCGACACACTGGAGCCACATGTCCATATTCTGGACACCAAAAACACCTAAGTGGAGCCGCTTCATATTCCCTCACCCCGTAATTCACATAAGATCAGAAAACCCATTCTGGCAGCTTGCAGTTATATTCCAGCAATGCAGACTTGCTTTCCTGACCCTCTCCTTCCCTGTGGCTCTTAAGCTGCTTTGCCCCCAAAACTCCTTCCACCTTCAAAAAAGAATCTGCGTTTACAGAGATTGGGAGGCAACTAACAACACCTTTAAGGGGTTTCATTCCTTTCATAAGAAAACCAGCTACCCTCGATAAGCCATATTGTCTAATCTTTAATGCTTTGTCACGTTGTTTCGTAGTTTAGCATTCTGCAATCACTACTCCACCCCGCTTCACCCTTGCAGTTTTCACATTTCCTTTTTCATTTTTCAGAAATTTCCCAACCGTGTGCGCAACATTACGAAGTACATTTGCACTGCCACCGACCGCCTTTATTCATACAACAAAGGCCTCCTCTTCTTTTTCATTTTCAACTCCTTTCTCTTTTCTTTTTTTCACACCATCAGCCACATTGATCTCGACTTTTCCAAATCCATTCATCAGCAATCCAAACTCTATATCAAAATCATGCAAAAGTAGAAAAAAGGCTATTTGAAAAGAACAAATTAAAATTCAAATTTCCCTCTCCGAAAGGCTCTCACTGAGCCCCCTCTACGGTATATGGTACACTGATCAGAATGAGCACAACCAGATGAACAGCATCAACAAGAAATTGTGTACAATTCTGATCACATATAAAAAATGGGAACATAAGTCTGCTCTGTAATTAAAATTTCTGGGTTTGCTGCGATGAGAATTTGTTTCTGTTCAAAATGCAGCTAGAGGCTTTAGAGAGCTTGAATCGCTCACCTGGATCTACTCACCTGCTCCCTTTTAAGACTCTATTGTAATCGACAGCCAAGGGTTACAATCTGATCCCTCCTCTCCACAATCCTTGGCTAAGATGACCGTATGAATGTACTGAGTATGACTGTGATCTATGCAGATGTGTTTACTTAATTTGGTAAAGCAAACTCAGGTACATTGTGCTAACAAGAATGTTACAGATTCCGTTAAAATGTCCCCTATTTCAACTTAGTTACAAGGGCCATAGCCGCTCCCTGTCTGCATCAAACAAATAACCATGTTTGTTGAAAAACCTTTTAAAAATAGTTCTGGGGCACCCCGGTGGCTCATCGGTCTAAGTGCGCGTACCATAAAGGCTGTGTCCTTTCCGCAGCGACCTGGGTTCGATTCCAGCTCAGGTCATTTGCTGCATGTCTTCCCCCATTCTTCTCCCCAACTTTCCTGTCTCTCTACACTGTACAACTGTCAAATAAAGGAAAAATTCCCCAAAAAAATAATCTTTAAAAAAAAAAAAAAAATAGAAGTTCCACTGTGTCTACAAGGTAGTCAATACTAAGATAGGTTTCCATGACCTTGAGCCCTTCATAATTCATGTATACCTTAATGGAGCTAATAAGAGCTTGCCATTCAGTGCGAGTTTTGCTCCGTGTTGAAGGCTGGATGGTGTCCTCTTGTTGTTTTGGATGTCAGGTGGTTAGGGCTTTTCTCATGGGCTTTTTCCCAAAATCCCTTCTGTACTACCTTGCTATAGTCAAATACAATGAAAATCGTCAAATTTGACATTTCAAGGTCAATAACTCCTACAAGGAGGCATTGTTTGATTTCGATCCTCGGAGACTTTTGTAGAGTTTCATCTGCTGATCATTTTGAGGAAATGGTTTTTTCTCTAGCTGCTTTAGTTCCTGAGACATAGGTGAAAATACTAAATATTTTAAGTAACACCGGCCATGTTATTCAGACAGCGGGCATAATCAACATAATTTTTAAAGTTGACATCCTAAGGATGCTTGTAGCTAATTTAGTCTGGATCTGTTCAGTTCAGAGGGGAAGACTTTTGAAAAATGTTAATGACAGACGACGACAGATGACGACGGCCGCCAAGTGATGGCAATAGCTCACTTGGATCATTGGTCCAGGTGAGCTAAAAAAAAAAATGCAACATTGTGCTGTAAATCGTGGTTGGACAGTGGATTCAGGTTCTGGATCACTCTGGTCCACAGGACACAATATTTTATTGACAAACATTTGCATACAGTTTCAATAAAACAGTTACAAAAACACAACAATCTAAAAACCTTGTTTAAATGGCAAAAACATAAATATGCATGAGCAACAATAGGATTTAGAATACATTTCGGGAAATATTCATGTCACATTCCAACTCTAAAAAGTGAAAATAAAAATATTTTGACGAAACATAAAACTGAAAAATAAACTTATTCTGCTTTTAATACTGTAAAGAGTAACTGAAATTACAATTCTACCTGGCACTTCACTGGCAATCGTTCCTCAATCCTGGTAAATTTTAACAAAACATACAAAAATGCACAGATTTCATATTAAGTAGTTTCCCAATCGAAAACCAGTTTCCACATCAACAGGGGAAAGTGTAGCAAAGACAAACCTCCATCCAAATGGATCCTCTTCAGTCACGCCTGCTGATGTTCGTCTATCACAGCATATTCCCATGTATAATCCCATGCAGTACACATCGTGACTTTAGGGTTAGGGGAAAATGTTCAGGCCTATCCTTCTGCGTATGGTGTTAAACATACCTCAGTTCAAAAGTATTTATCAACAGTGAACCGCATTTGTATTTATGGAAAGGTCAGTATTCAGGTCTATGAATGTAAAACCACAATTTAAAGTGGAACAGTATGTGCACTGTAAAAAATACCATGTTTTTTGATGTCAATATGGCAGCTTATCACCATACACTAGCAGGCTCCTGTTACCAATTCATGTATCTGGCAACAAGGGATTCCTCAAGATCTCATGTGTTCTGCATCAGAGCAGAGATCTTGCTCAAGGGTGGGAAACCACATCAGTGAGTAAGTCTTTTTCTGCTTCCCTTCTCCACCCTTTTCCGTCGCATAGTCTCTTCTGCTTCTTGTATTTTTTTGTAGTTTCTATTTCTTCCTCTTCATATTGGCTTCGGCTGCAATAACAGAGAAAGGTATTCTGATGAGTGGAGGCGTAAAGTGTAGAGCAGCAGTTTTCTTGTGCCCTGAGGAGCGATGATGTCTTTATTAGGCGTTTGTGTAGCATAACAGTGAGAGCATTCAGTTTGTAATTAAAAGTTCACTCCCAGGCAGTGTAACTACTGTTTTTCTTTTAACCACAGAGCATGGTGCTTGTCTAAATTATGACACAAACTGCATATTCTAAAGTGAGCAGACACAACTGAGGTTTGACTGAAATACACAGAAAGTGGACATTGTTTAATTATAAGTATCTGACATTTTAATTTACTTTAGAGTGAATTGGACTGTATGGACGACTAAGACGGACTTTTTATTTTTCATTTGAGGGTATTTTCATATAATTCCGCCCTGTGATTTGAAAATTCTTGCCCTTTCCAGACATTACCCCCACCTTTCACAACTCCAGTTGAATCCTTGAGTTTCCAAAGGGCCCAACTCCAAGGAACACTCTTATTCAAGAAAGGGAAAAATTTATTTATTTTTTGCCCATATGTTATAACCGATATATTTTTAGTTTATGTCTTTAAAAGAGATTGTCAACAGGATACTTTTGGCTGAAATTACAAGAAAGATCCCCTTTTCGTTATAAGATACGCAGACCTCCAATTCAGTTGGGCCCTTTGAATCAATGATTAAATTAGTTTCCTTTGAACCTTTAGTAGGAGGGTTGAAGGGATACATCTAGCGTTACAAAATTTTAATGGCAAAGTGGACTAGAATTGTAATATCCTGAAATGGAAGCTGAATGTCTGGACATCCTATCAGGGCATACTAACCAATTAATTCCAAATTCAATATTCAGATATTTATCATTTAATATTGTCCGTTTCCTATGTATTTTGATGAGGTTTCACTGAGAGGTTCGAACACTTTTGGCAATATAGTGCGCGTATAAAAATATCAAAATTGGTTATGTAAATATTGAGCCGCGCATGTGAAAAATTACATGTAAAAATGTATTCTCTGTCAGTAGCTCAGCACATTAAAATCTATTTTAGTCAAAATATAGTACAAGGCTACCCACCAAGTCTCGATATAGGATATTTTAAGAGAACAGGAAGTTCAGATAACCTCAAAGTGTTTCTCAGTATATCTGTCAGAGCACAAGCAACATTATTTGCAATTTAAGTCAGCTGTTCATTGCATCAACATTCTAATTTACTGATAAAACAAGAGCACTCAGAGAGCGCATCCCTCTGTCAAGGCATTTGGAACTTTACTACCATCTTGGGGATTTTAAGATGTATGGCATTTACTTTTCCAATTTTCCATGCCGAAATGGTAAAGTATCCTTTCGAAATTCCAAGGCCAAGACACACCTCTAATAAAAATTTCATAAAATTCTGTCCACAAATTTTTCTGTAATGTTGTTAACAAACAAACATGCCAACAAACCAAAGGTAAAACATAACCTCCTTGTTGGAGGAAACCAGATTTCTCCCCTTGCCCAAACCATCAAAAACAATTATACAAGGCTTCCTCACTGACACATTCTGTGTTGGCTGGTGAAATTGAGAGGCCAAGTGCAGTGGCCAGAGAGAAAGAGAGTAGCACGGACACAATACAAACACAGAGAATAATACAGACCACCGGAAAGTACTCGCGCTTCCAAAAGACGTATAATAATCCGAAAAACGGAAGCAACGCAAGAGAAAAAAAGTAGAAAAGGGAAAAGTCTTAAAGAGGAAGGAACTCCAATAATAATTGGAAGAGATAAAGTCAAACAAATCTTGACTAGAGATATCTTCGGCTATAGTGCTTAGCTACAAACAGACACTCTAGCAAAGGAGGCATGGCGGACTTCCGGCTTATATAGAGTCCGGGGAAGCGCCGCCCAAGTTCAATCAGCCAGCTGGGTAAAGAATCCGATTGAAAAGGAATTCGATCTCGTCCCGGGATGAGGGTCCCAAAGAAAAGTCCAAACCACACGCACGCCTCACCAACCAAGACACATTCTGAAAACACTACACACACACATAGACGGAATAGCTCAGGAGGAGAGTTTGTTTGTTTGTTCGTTAGCAGCATTGCGGAAAAAAAGTTATGAACAGATTTTTTTTTTTTAAATTTTCATGAGAGGCGTGTCTTGGCCCAACTCAGCAAGAAGAGATTTCATTATGGGAGTGATCTGGATCAAATTCTGGAACCAGGAATTTTTTTTAAAGAATTCATCGCCATTGCAGGAATGGAACATGAGAATAATAACACCAAACATCTTAAAATTCACTAGTTGGCAGTAAGGATGCAAATGCCTCAGCAGAAGTATGCGTTCTCTCAGTGTTCTTGTTGGTGGCACTGTTTGCGTGCGCACGCCGGCGTCTCTTACTGTTGTAGTGCTGAGGACTCATAGGCTGGGACATGACCAGCCTGAGGGCCTCCACCCACTCTCTCTGATCCAGCTCCTGCTCGCACATGAAGACGAACCGCCGGTCCGGCGTCTCCACCGTCACCCCGCACTTCCACCTGTTCCCCCTCGCCCCCTGGGGCTGGCTCTCCCTCACAGAGTACCCGTGACTCTCAGTGCCGATGAACACCGCACCCAGCTCCACGGCATCCTCCGAACATGGCGGTAACATAGATTTATACACGGCAGAGGTGTGCGGTCCTATCCAGTGAAGGCCGGTGAGGGTGCAGAGTTTTATCTCAGTCCAAGACGCCGAGATACTGGATTATACTGATCAAGGTCTTGATTGAAGAGCACGATTGCTTAATTAGTTCAGTGGTGTCATAGAGCTGGGCTGAGGTAAAAACTCTACACCCACACTGGCCCTCTTTTGAATACCATTGAACACCTATGATATACAAGAACAGCAATGATGTGCAACACGAGGGCTTGCTAGAATAACGTGGAAATTTTTACAAAAAATGTTTGTGTAAGACTGAACATATGTAAAAAAAAAAAAAAAAAAAAAAACATACACAATCAACTAAAACATATACTGACTATTCATTCGCTAAGTGCAAGTGGACAAGAGACATTCCACATAGTACAGGATGCCTTGTGAAGCTTTGTATAGATAGTTAAGAGAGGCACTGTAAGGATTATTTGTTTTCAGTATGATGTCCTAAAAGAGTTTTAAATACAGTATGTGTGATTGTGCATGTAATAAAAGGTGAAATAAAAAACCTCGGGAGGAACCGAGATTATGTCTTTTACCAGCGGGCTTTTGAAGTAGAGCAGTCTCCTGTCGTTTGAATCCAGGATGAACCATCTCTTTTTGAATGGCTCTCGTTGCTGCCAAGAGACAAGATGGCACAGCATGAAGTTATGAAATAGAAATAGTAGTGTAACACCTATGATGAGAACCTAGAGAGTACTTAATGCACAACCTACCATTGGACCCGTTTTCTCCATATAACCTTCTTTTAAGTAACTTCTAGTTATCCAGGGTATAAGCTAAAAAAAGGAAAGCAGAATTCAAATTACTTTAGTCCAAGACGCTAGGTGATACGTAATTTGTTCTGACTGGATACATCAATTTAATGGAGATAATGATCGCATAATCCAAGCAAAGATAGAGACAAAAGATTTTTCATATCAGAAAATTTGCAGATGGTCATCCACAAACTTTTTTATTTGTGAAGCTAAAGGATCTTAAGTACCATTAAAACATGGATGAAACCGCACTGTGACTCACTTCACTCTCAGTCGCTGTGGGGTAGGCCGTCTTCAGGTAGGAAAAACGGACAGCTCGGATCGCATTGAACCAGGAAACAATCTCCTGTGAACAGAAACATTTTCCTGAGAATGACCATTAACCTTACAGTGTTTCACACATTATTAGATCCATAAAAGATTTTACGGGAAAATTTGCGTCCTCGGACACGGATGCCCCCGCCACTGAGAGTTTGTGAAGCCCCTAAAATTGTGAAATTATCCAATTTTGTCAAACAGAACATCAGATGCACACCTTCGCTCTAACTAGAAAACATTTACCAATGTTTGTACGTACGGATGTACAAGGAAAACTCTACATGTCCCAGCCATATATGGCGGGGCATAAAAAATCAGTGATACTAGCTAAATTATATTCAAGAGTTGAGGCAAAATATTAATCACAAGAATAATGATCATAAGGTAGTGATTATAGAAGAGAGTGTGCAGTCTGAGTCGAGAATATAGCAAGTAAACCGAGAGTTCATATCCATGAGTGAATCACTTAAGGAATACAGCCATTAAAAAAAACTGAGTCTCAGTCCAAACACTGAGTCTATGTCCCATTGTATCCTATTGATAATATTTCTAAATCAGTCCAGAAATTGGCTTTAAGGTCACATCAAGAGCCAGAGAAATGAAACATAACAGAACTATGTAACACATGCAGTATGTGTAGTTGTGCACCTTAGCCAAATTATATCGGAGAATCCAAAGATATAACAAATACATGACCTTAAAAATAAACAACTCTCAAGGCAGTCCTTTGAATCATGGAATCAGAATTAATTCCAGCCTTAAACCAGCGTTAGCAGGAGTTTTGGCTGGTCTTCAGTCTTCTCTTCCTGAGGGGATTATTGGTGCTTTTCCACATAACGATATGGTTCACTGTGGTTCAGGTACATGACTTATCCTGTTTCAAACGTAACCTGGATCTGGCGTGCATTTTCATTCTTAACTGTTCAGCTAAATGTGGGCGGGGTTGTTACTGGAGGGCCATTGTGACGCATCGTGCTAAATTTGGCCATCGACCATAATGCAGAGGAAAATCAGCAATTCATTCACAGGTGAGCTGACATCCTTTTCTTATTTTTAAATTTTGTTTCTTTAATCAAACAAAATAAAAAAAACCTCAGAATTTTGACGTGAAAAGTTTTCATAATGCCAGGGCTGTATGTGGATGAAGTCCCTTGTCGCTGATGAAGTTACAATTCAGTGACGATTCTGGCTGACCAATCAGAGGTCTGCAATGTTTCTACCTCTACGTTATCGACATGGTGCGGCTTGCTTGGTACCTCCACAGAGCTGGTGTAAAAGCTCAGCATGCCAGGCTCTGTTTCCTTGGGCCGCCTATAGACCCGACCGGCACATCCGGGTACTTCGCCAAAAGTCAAGGCCGCGCCCCTTTTTGGGGGATAGAAAACCTCAGATCCCGTTGACCATAATGTAATTTGATGTTTTTAGGTGTAAAATTTATCATATTTATTTAACTTAATTTCCTGTTTACATTCATTTCTTGATTTATTGATATGTCTAGCGATAGTTTTGCTACCTTGCCCGAACCTGAGCGTTCGCGATACCTTAATAAATGAAGTGTTTCCCACACACATTAACATGGGGAGACAATGGATCCCTTAGCTTCCCCTGCTTATCTTCTCTCCGGATAGCTTGAAGCCATAAAGCTCTCCTTTTCGGATTTTTCCCTTTTCCAGGTAGGAGAAGGAACCTGAGGTCCGGACTGGTCATTTTATTCGAGGTGCAACCCGGCAGACAACAACTTTTGGGCATTTACTGCTCAATTTTCGCGCTTATTTCTCATTGATTTCAGTGCATAAGCGTGATTGTTTTCCCCCAAAAAGGGGCGCGGCCTTTGCACTGAGCTCTTGATGACATTGAACCGGTCGGGTCTATTGTCCAAAACTTTTGCCAATGGAGCACTGAAAAGTAGCAGTAGCCAGCAGCCATACCACTACTCGATCTGCTCCAGCCGTGAGGCTGAAGCTAAGCAGGTGTGGGCTTGGTTAGTGCTTAGATGGGAGACCACCTGGGAAAACCAAGTTGCTGCTGGAAGAGGTGTTGGTGGCCTGTAGGTTGTGATCTTCCCTCTGGTGGAATAATCCCCACTGCCCCAGTGCAGCGATGGGGGACACTGTACTGAAGGAGACGCCATCTTTCAGATGAGATGTTAAACTGATGTCCTGACTCACTGTGGTCACTAAAGATCCTATGACACTCTTTGACAAGAGTAGGGGGTTCCCCGGTGTCATGGCTAAATTCCCAAACTGGCTCTTTCAACCTACCACCTAATCATCCCCTGATCTAATTGGCTGTGCAACTTGCCCTCTCCACCTCCACCTCAACCCCCAGGGCTCCCTTGAAAAAGAGATTTCAATCTCAATGGGACTTCCCTGGTTAGATAAAGGTTAAATTTAAAAAAAGCATGAGTACCGTATTAAACCGTATTGCTAAGTGAAAAAGCAGCATAGCTTCCCTTCCCCATTCTCCAAATAGTGCAGGTCTCACCTGGCCACTCTCATGGTATACAAACAAGTTCCTGGTGTGCACATCTTGTAGGTAAGTGATCTGCAGTCCATGCAAGTGGCCAATCTTCTCTGGCTGGAAAATGGCATTCAGGTCCTTTATAGCAATCACTGCTTTAGGGCCTTTGGACTCCTGATGGTAGACACACAATGCAGATTAATCTCAGTACCGTTACACCGCAGGCTGCAACTTCAGTTGAGCTGACTCAGCCGAATCCTGTCTGCAGATTTACTCACGTCCTCTCTGGTGAAGTATTTGAGGGTGAAATCCTTCTCCGAGAGAATGAATTTCCGCTTCATAAACTGCTTGTTGTCTTTCCCCTTCTTCCATAGAGTGCCTTCATAGAAACCTATGCAATTCCCAACACGAACAAATTCCTAATTCAGCGATTTCCTCAGGAAAATATTATTCCTTACATTTCTCTTCCCATAATGATCCCTTAACCGTGACAATATAGCAAAATAAAAAAAAAAAAAACTCAAAAATTTTGCATGCAAAGACATTCATTGCGCCTTCCACATAAAATATATAGTATAAAGAAATACTATAAGTTGTCCTTTGCCGATTCACCCAGCAAACATTGCTGTGAAATGTGAGAAAAAAATCACTATAGGAGATGATGTGTGTTAGAGAAATGTGTAACCTTGTAATTGTCTGTCAGGACTTGTGCGGTACTTACCTGAGGAGTAGGCCTGTTGAAGGTGTGAGTTCTCTCCAGTAAATTCCAGTCTCTCATACTTGGCTCTAATCCATTGATCCCTTAAAACTCTGTAAGATGGAAGAGATGATTCATTTGTTGTATTTTAACCTGAAATATTTTAAAAGGGTGTGCACACTGGCAAAGTTTCCTAGTCATTTTGCAAATGTTCCAATGGCAAATACACATGTACATGTTGTGGACACGTGCACAGAATTTGTTTCATTGCAATAACTTTAGACATATCTTTTTTCAGATTACAAATGAAGGATTCAGTGCAATAACTTGATAAATGCCAAGCTCATGTTTTATGGTATTACACAGAATACAGTGTCACCATGTACCAATGTTGTGTACTGGTCAGAAATCTGCTTTTTACATGACATATGTTTTTGAATCTATCTAAGGGGAAATTTAACTGAAATATATCATCTTTTTATACCCCTCTTTTATATAAAACATGAGATTGGCATGTATCAAGTTATTACTCAGACCCTTCAAATGCAATTACAATAATAATTCTCTCAGCAGTCTATGGCATGACTAACATACAGAGTTACAGTTGTGCTCAAAAGTTTGCAGACCCTGGCTGAATTTGTAAAATAGGTAACCTTTTTTAAAGAAAACATTAATGGCCAGGCAAAACACATTTCTTTTATTTCTTATTGGATTCATATCCAACAGAAGGTCGTTTAGAATGGCACAATCATCAAATAAAACAAGGCAATAATGGAAAATAATGAAATGAACCCAAAAGTGTACATACCCTGAGTTCTTTATACTGTCAAAAGCCTATTACTCCTAGAAGTGTGTAAGGACTCATTTGTCCGTTAATATCATATCAGGTGAGTTTGGGCGCCTCTAGCGGTAAATCCCGAAACTGTCGGGGGAGGTGATCATGTTCGAACCAAATCACCACAGCTCTCCGCGAATGCAGTGCAGGCCGTCCACAAACCAGTCCAGCTATAAGGCGCATGAAATCATTGGATTTTTTCCTAAAGTAAATAATTAAATCCAAAAAATGACTAATAACACCTAACAAAGCATGTGGACTTCAACAGATTAAAATATTGGGTAAAATTACACAAAACAGGCCATCATACTTATCTGACCGAAGTCCATGTCTCTGCACTAATCTAACCCGAGTTTTTGAGCAAACCAACATAAATTTCTCTCCCACAATTCAGCGTGTTTTATGTTAATGAAGCCGTCAGGAATTACTTATAATTAACGAATTTCAATGACGGTGGGCTTCTCTGCACAAAGTGATGGATTTTGTGAACTTACCACACAGATCATGTGATCAGACATCACATCATGTGTTGTAATTGGCTGTAGGTCGCCAATGCCATCTACCCAATCTAAGTTACTGTTGTTCACTTCTAGGAGTAAAAGACTTCTGATACTGTGTATTGCCCCCTTTAGCATCAATACCCGCAGGCAGTCTATTGTGATAGTTGTCAATGAGGCCCCCAATTCTCTCAGGTGGTATAGCTGCCCATTCTTCCTTGCAAAATGCTTCCAGACCCTGCAAATTCTTTGGCCGTCTTGCATGAACTGCACGATTGAGATCTCCTGCCCAAAGCGGCTCGATGATATTGAGGACAGGAGACTGTGATGGCCACTCCAGAGCCTTCACCTTTCTCTTCTGTAACCACTGGAGGGTCAACTTGGCCTTGTGCTTTGGATCATTGCCATGCTGGAAAGTCCAAGTGCGTCCCATGCGCAGCTTTTGTGCTGAAGAAAACGAGTTGTCTGCCAGTATTTTCTGATAGCATGCAGCATTCATCTTGCCATCAATTTTCATGAGATACCCTGTGCCTTTACGGCTCACACACCCCCAAAACATCAGAGAGCCACCACCATGCTTTACAGTGAGAATGGTGTTGACTGCTCTCCAAACATACCACTTCTCCTGTGATCTGGAAAAACCTAGTGAATTTATCAGTGGCAAGTATTCTTGCAACTGAACAAAAACCTTCAGACTCTGGACTTTTCCCAAACAAAAAAATAATAAAAACTTGATTTTGACTGTTCAAATAACTCTAATAGCTAGTGTTTTAAGATTCTTACCACTCTTAATTACTGCAAATGAGGTTCAAACTTAGTTTCTCCCAAAAGTGACATATGTACTAGGTTTTTCCAGATCACAGGAGACTTATGATTGTGACCATAAAAGTCTATTTTGGTCTCATCGCTCCAAATGACAGTATTCCAGAAGTTGTGAGGTGTGTCAATGTGTTATCTGGCATATATACTGGACAAAGAAAGTTAGGGATCACTCTGATTTTTAATATTGAAATATGATATGGAACATAATTTGAACTATCAAATATTTCAAATTCGAAAATTGGGGTGATCCCTAATTTTCTTTGTCCAGTATATTAGGTGGGCTCTTTCTTGGGATTGGCACAATAATGGCTTCCTTCTAGCAACTTGACCATACAGCTCATTGTTGTTTAAGTACCTCCTTATTGTGCTCCTTGAAACGACCACACCATCCTTTTCCAGAGCATCCTGTATTTCTTTAGAGGTAGCTTGTTGTGGATTTTTCTTTGTGTCCCGAACAATTCTTATGGCAGTTTGGGCTGAAATCTTTCTTGGCCTACCTGACCTTGGCTTGGTATCAACATATCCCCTAATGTTCCACCTCTTAATCACGGACTGAACAGTACTGGCTGGCATTTTCAAGTCTTAAGATATCTTTTTTATATCCTTTCCCATCTTTAAAAAGTTGAACTACCTAATTACAAAGGTCCTTACACAGTTGAAGACCACAAAGGAGAAATGATCAGAGTTCGAATTTTGCATTTTTGAATAAGTTATATTAATAAACAACCCCAATTCTGAAATAGTTGGGACGAAGTGTAAATTGTGAATAAAATCAAAATGCAATGTCTTTCTGATCACGTGAGCCAATATGTTATTTACAATATAACATAGATAATATTTCAAATGTTGAAACTGAGACATTTTACATTTTTATCCACAAATTGAGCTCATTTCAAATTTTCTGGCTGCAACAGGTCTCAAAAAAGTGGGGACATAGGCAAGAAAGGGCTGAAAAAGCAATTAATATATCAGAGAATCAGCTGAAAGAACATTTAGCAAGTAATTAAGTTAACCGGCATAAGGTGTGTAACATGATTGGCTATAAAAGGGATGTCTTAGAGAGGCTGAGTCTCTCAGAAGTAAAGATGGCCAGAGGCTCCCCAACCTGTGAAGCCTTGCGTAAAAAAAAATCGCGGAATACTTTAAAAACAATGTTCCTCAACGTCAAATTGCAAGGGCTTTGAAGGTCTCATCATTGACAGTGCATAACATCATCAAAAGATTCAGAGAAACTGGAAAAATCTCTGTGCGTAAGGGACAAGGCTGAAGACCTTTACTGGATGCCCTTGATCTTCGGGCCCTCAGACGCCACTGCATCACTCACCGGCATGATTCTGTCATTGACATTACTAAATGGGCCCAGGAATACGTCAAGAAACCACTGTCTGTAAACACAGTCCGCTGTGCCATCCACAGATGCCACCTAAAACTCAATCATGCAAAAAGGAGGCCATTGTTGAGTATGATCCAGAAGCGTCGCCGTGTTCTGTGGGCTAAGGCTCATTTAAAATGGACTGTAGCAAAGTGGCAAACTGTCCTGTGGTCAGACGAGTCCAAATTTGACATTCTTGTTGGAAATCATGGGCGTTGTGTCCTCCAGGCTAAAGAGGAGAAAGACCACCCCTCCTGTTATCAGCGTTCAGTTCAAAAGCCAGCATCCTGATGGTATGGGGATGCATTAGTGCATATGGTGTGGGACACTTGCATGTTTTAAAAAGCACCATGAATGCTGAAAGGTATATAAAGGTTTTAGAGCAACATATGCTCCCCTCCAGGCGACATCTATTCCAGGGAAGGCCTTGTGTATTTCAGCAGGACAATGCAAAACCACATACTGCAGCTATTACAACAGCATGGCTTTGTAGTAGAAGAGTCCGTGTGCTGAACTGGCCTGCCTGCAGTCCTGATCTTTCACCGATTGAGAGCATTTGGTGCATAATTAAACGAAAAGTCCGTCAAAGGAGACCCAAAACTCTCCAGCAGCTGGAAGCCTGTATTAAACAAGAGTGGGATCAAATTCCAACGGCTAAACTCAAGAAACTTGTCTCCTCAATGCTGAGATGCCTCTACTCTGTGTTAAAAAGAAGAGGGGATGCTACACCATGGTAAACAGGCCCCTGTGCCAACTTTTTTGAGACCTGTAGCAGCCATCAAATTTGAAATGAGCTCATTTTGTGGAAAAATTGTAAAATTTCTCTGTTTCAACATTTGCTATGTTATCTCTGTTCTATTGTGAATAAAATACTGGCTGGTGTGATTTGAAAGTCATTGCGTTTTGATTTTATTCACAATTTACACTTTGTCCCAACTATTTTGGAATTGGGGTTGTATAATAATATTACATATATTATTATAACATTTCATACATTTTATATTTCTTTGCATTTTTTTTCCGTGGTTTGATTCTAAGATTCTTTTGAATTTTTAATTCATCATTTCTCCACAACGTGAAAATGTGACTTTGATCACTATTCCATTGTGGTCTTCAGGTCTTTTCCATTCCCCATGGCTTAGTGTCCAGCCAGATCACAGCATCCACTCGGGAGCTAACAAACTTAATGGCTATACGCAGACCCTAGTTAAAATTTAAAAAGCCACAGGTGTGGAACCCTTAATAGCAATTTAAACCTGAGCGTGACACCTTGTGTCTATATAACAAGGTCAAACATTCAAGGGTATGTAAACTTATGATCAGGGTCGTTTGGGTGATTTCAGTTATAATTGTGATTTTAAAAGGAGCCAAACACCTATGTGATGATAAATGACTTCACATGATCACTACCCTTAAATAAAAGTAAAGTTTTTTGCATGATGAGTCATATTTTCAAAATGAATGGCAAAATTTCACAAATTCAGGTAGGGTATGCAAACCTTTGAGCACAACACTCCATATATTTACATTAAAAGTTAAACCAAGGCATAATGATATAAAAACAAAAATTTTCCCCACAGCTTATGTGTAAACAATTAGTAGTTTTAAAAATCCTTTTGATCAATAAGGGGAGACAGAGCCAACTATACAAGTGTAATCACTATATGAAACTTTTTTGGGATCTCAGTAATCAGGAATTGGACAGACAGGCTCAGAGTTTCTCCTTTACTGTCCAACCAGCTCAGTTTAGAACAATGCTGTGAGCGTTCTCTTCCTCTCTGAGACCTGACGAGCGGTTGTTATTCTAATACTTCCTGAAAAACTGAACCCATTCATACTTTGTCAAACACAATGTACATGAACCATGTTCTCCAAATGAATTTGCAAAATAAACTTTATTTATTTATTGACTGAGTGCCGCCAGTTGTTAATTACGGTGATGTGCTGCCAAAAATGGGCTTTAACCAGGGCTAAATATTGGACTTAGCCCTTTATGTGCTCTCCACATTTAATAATAGTGAGCTTTAAAAAAACTGTTGTTTCGTCCGAATAATCATTGAGCATAACTTCCAAAAATATCTTGGAATATAGCATCTCCTCAGGAAACTTCAGTTGAGGATCCCTCCATGTTTCAGTGAAGGATTTCAAGGTTGGTAAAACGACAAACAATAATTTAGTCTCCGCGTGACAAGTTTAGAAAAAAAATAAAGCACACATTGATTCAACAAAGGGATGATATTGCTGCACAAAATCATCGATTACAAATGGGTCTTCTAGGTTATACTGTATTTTTGTACTCCCGAGAGTGAAAATTATGTCGCTCACTTTTAGCTCAGTTAGATGAGCAAAGCTGCGTAGTTGCAATGCAACGTAAGGCATCGTATATTTTGCCCCTGGTTACTAAAACATAATATCCACAATATAAGCTGCTAAGAAGAAGAAATGTTAATGTACTCACGCACAGTCATGTTCCTGCGGTCTGTAGAAGAAGGAGGGAACAGCTCTTTCGTAAATAGTCTTGGCTGCGGCATTCCCTGCGGTTTTCATGAACTTCAAATTGCAAAAACCAGACAAAAAAGAGTAACACGGTAAGTATGACTGTCCAAGTGGTTTTTTTCTAGGTTCCTGTTGTTCATAAAATACCACAGACAATGTATTAAATGGCGTGAAAAACCTCATGATAAAAGTGGAACTTATAGGGCCAAACTGCCGACTAAGCGCAGCCACAACCCAGTGTAAAACTGTGTCCTACAATCAAAGGACTCATAGTCAGCACCTTATTTAAAGTACGATTTTCCAAAAAGACCGTAGACCCAAGAATGGTCCCCTAACTCTACAAATGTGGCATCGTAGGCCAACGGTACCTCCACCAGGTCATCATCCCAGTAGTCTAAGCGTATTGACTTAATACGGCTGATAGCTGGTAGATTCCGGTGAGTCCCGGAGCAGTTCAGGCAAACGAAGATGCCTAACTTATATGATGCCCAGTCAGGCTCTGAGGGAAAAAGCAAACTATAGTCCATGAGAAAATAAAAAGAGAACATTCAAATTAAGTCACACTTTGAATTGAAAGCATGGTGCAAGTTTTAAGAACACCCATCATTGCAACCATTCACCCCCACCCCGAGTTTACAATTTCAAAATATTTTACATTGCCATCTGACCCCTTTCACTCACCCGGAGCATCGCAATCCGCGCAGCGGTTGTTGTGAGGCTGTTTAGCCAATTCAAAGAGGACTTTCTTATTTCGATCCCGATCGGCCATATCTGTACTTTATCTGCCCCAGTTTAGTTCTGTTTTAACTAATAAACATCGTTGCAAAGTTCACTCACAGCCTTTCTTGTGACAAGAGTTTACGAATGCCCTAAATAAATAACAAAATATCCCATTTTTGCGCAGGGTTCGCTTGAGACCACTGAGTCTTTGCTCAATTGTCTCTCACTCTGCAACAACCCGACAGCGTAAACCAAGAGCCACCTGACTCGGGTCTGCAGTAGGCTACTTCAGCAAAGGGAAGTGAAATTATCGGGCGTTATGAAGTCGCGCAGATCAATCTATCCGACCTCAGAAGCACATGCCATTCAATAAAACTGAAGATAAGAGATAAGTGCAACACAAAGAGCGTGGATACTTTAGATTCCTTCAAGGAAATGGCTATTCGCCCCGCAGCGGTGTGTGTGGCTGTCTGCGGGGATGACATCGGCTATCTGCCCCGCAGCGCGGCCGACAAGACAAGCAGTTCTGCTATTTGCCCTGCTGTTGGGCCAATTAGAGATTTCATTTTATAATCCGCCCCGCCCTTTGATCTTTAGCGCTGAACCGCCGCGGGGCGAATAGCCTCTTCCTACATTAAAAGTAAAGTGAATACAAGGGACTTAAAAACAAAATAAAAATGTATTGAGATACGCATGCAGGTAGCCTGTAAAACAACAATTCAAGGGTAACAGCGCGATGGATTTCCAGGAAAAAGCCAGAAGAATTCCTTTGAAATCGTATATAATATGAGTTAGTAATTTATTGGTCAACTCATTTAACTTTATTTAACAAATATCAGTTGAGAACAAGCCTTTTACGACAGCAGCGTCTAATCACAAAGCAATAATTTCGGGCCACATATTGCTCTGGAAAAGTATTACCCCGTCGTACAGTTATGGTCTCGAACTACATCTGTCATTCAGCACCATGGACTATATATAAATGTTCAGCACTGCCAGAAAAAAAAAATGCGCGGAACGAAATTGCTCCGGAACCAAATATTCCTTTTCTTTTTTCCACTACGAATCACACGAAGAGGACGAAGCTGAGGGCGAAGTTACACCCAGCGTTGCATGAACAATGTTTGTAGAAAATGGGGATTGTTAGGCGACTTGTGACTACAGTGGTTAAAACAGGTAAATAATCTATGCCGACTAATGCCAGTTTCAAGTGTTCACTTTAAAGGAAGGTGACAGATTTCATGTCATCATTCGAGTGCCATCAGAGTTGTAACCTTCATGTCATTTAAATCAATAAACGTGTTGGCTACGTACGCTGTGTGTGTTAATTGCTAATTCTTATACATGGGTATCAACAAATCGTGCATTGATTCATGTTTTTCTTGCAGGACACAATGGCTTATTCCACCGGTCTTTGGGCTCGCTGCCAGAACTTGAGCACAGATACCTCCACTGCACGTGCTGTTGGAGGAGTCGAATCCCGACGACAGATTTTGATATGCTGACTTCAACACTGTCCTCCATTGTGTGTGAAGATGAAGGGAAGTCTCTGGATTCTCGTTTCACTGCAGAAGAGCGAGATATCATTCTGCAGCGTCTGAATACAGCCACGGAGAATGAGCTGGCAGGGGTTAAGCTCCTGAGAGGACGAAAATCTGTCAACATAGTGGAATACAGGACAAGGAACGGACCATTTAAAGATCTGGAAAGCATAATAAATGTACCACTGTTTAAACACAAGACGGCGATGATCGTTTTCAACTCCATCCTCTGTCCACCTGAAAAAAAGGAGAGGCGAAGAACCAGAATTCAACTTGCTAAATTCATCAAGCCAGAGGTAGACCGCAAGTTGCTTGAGGTGAGATATAGCCCGTGGCATCCCCTTTAAAAGTTTGTTCTTTCAATTTAACGTTGCATCATTTGTCAATATCTGTAAATATCTTTCAGGAGGCTTGCAGCATTGTATCCATTGTATGTGGCATGGATAAGATAGCATGGACACATATGGATCGCGGACTCAATGTTCTGGACTGGCAGCAAGAGAGCTGTCCAAATTTTATGAAGGGAACCTACATGGCTTCTGCTTACTTGGATGATGTAAGTCGGGCACATGAATGGAGTGGTCACTGAAACTTACAAGTACATCAAGCCTTTTGTGGGTGGGATAATAATAATACAAATAATAATTCTCATTATTATTGTATTATATTGGGGGGGGCTTTTCCAGCCTTGAGGCACTGCACTTAAAAATAGTGGTAGTAATATTAATATTACCACTATTTTTTAAGTACAGTGCTATTATTATTATTATTACCACTATTTTTAAGTACAGTGCCTCAAGGCTGAAAAAGCTCCCCCCCAAGAGAAAAATCAACAAAAATACCCAGAGTTCTCAGTACTCAAAAACAGAATTTCAAAACTGAAACAAACACGTTGAAAAATAGGAACATAATTTAAGAGCATAGTAAACTCAATTTAACACAAGCCTGTTAAGGGGCCTTACCAGGTTCATTTGATTTACCTTGTTCCAGCACAGATACGGGTATAATAACACTAGTTTATTAGTTCAACACAAAAATGTGCCATTCCATTGGTTTTTATTTACATTGTAGCCATGGAATTGAAGTTAATAAGCAAAATCACGGTCCGCATTGTGGGAAGCCTTACTCCCTAACCACCCAGCCAAATCATTCTTTTTTCCCTGTGAGATATGTCATATCTATGCAATCACACAAGGATTTTTCTGTATATTGTGTATTTATTTCTTTCTAGTGGTTTTTCTAAAAAAAAAATTCCTCAAATGGGTCAGTTGGATGACACACACGCTCCCATGAAATTGATATCTTTGCCCCTATCAGGAAAAGCCAATCTTATTGCATGCAGAGATAACCAACAAGTCTAGTCAAAATTTGAGGCAATTTCATTGAAAAATAAGTTATCTGCGCCACTAGTGTTGAAAGTAACTAGATATTAGCTGACCTATAAAATTATTTGTGGGAGTGCTTAAAAAAGTCATTTTTTAACTAAATTGATGAAATTAATGACAAAATGTTTTGATGTTCTTAAAGTACACATCTCAGTCAACCTTAAAGGGGGGGAAAAAAGAAAAAAAATTCATTTTGAACCTGGGAAGGCCCCTTAAAGTTTTAATGCAAGACAATTTTCAACTGTTTGAGCATGAGTGTTTAATCAGTCTTACTTACAGAGAGCATTTTACTGAGGAAGCAATTAATTTAGCTTTACAGTAGAACATAAAAAACACTTGCAGGTGTGTTCCATATAGTTTGTGCCTTTTCTCCTTCATTTTTATAGCCTTGCCTAGGAGGAGGTGACTGCCTAAATGACTTGTTAATCTTTGTTTCCTTCCTGTCATCAGATTACCGCGGCGGTGTCCCGAATTCCCGCGGCGGATTTGTTCGTGGTGGAAAAGCCTGGGATCACCCCGCAGAACACGTCGCTGTACCCGGTGATGGCGCACCTTCGGTCAGTAGAGGCCATGCTGTTCGCGTTACTGGGACGGCGCGACGAGCCGGACGCCCCACCAAAAGTGGTAAACATGGTGCGCACAGCGGTGGGTCGGCACTTCGGGCTGATGGTGGGCGAGGCGCGGACCAGCGGCATGCAGGTGGTGCGGCAGATGATGACGGACTCGGTGACGCATAAGAATCCTCGCGTTTCTTTCCCTCACTCCCTGATCGTGCGGTACAGACACGCCTTCCAGCTTGGGCCCAGGACCAGCGGAGACGAGCTGTGCGACGCCCTCCTGCAGGCCGTAGCTTTCTACGAGAAACTCAGCGAATGAGACATCACTCTCACCTTTGTACTGTTCATACTGTCCTCTATTGTGGCTGAGCTACTGTAACCTCACTGGGTCAGGACATATGAACTCTTATTTTGAAATCTAGGGTCTGAAAGCCTGTGCGTCATTATATGTGGACTTTTAAAAATTCTTATGTACCCGTTTATCAGCCCTGTGCTACAATAGTGTTGCACTGGTGCGTAGACCTCAGCTCAGCACAGAACCATCCATAAACACACAGTCGGTCATTAGAGTCTCACTCAGCACTGTAAGGTGTGTGTGGACTGGTTAAATGGGTCTCTCAGCTGTATTTTGAATCTACCACCTCTTCTGTTTACATGGGCCTGTACTTCCCACTTATGAATTATTCCCACACCTTTTCCCGTCTGCCAGGATGTCCAACATTACTGCACTACTTTGAGCAGGGATCTTCAAGTCCTGGTGAGGGATCTCTGGGTTTTAAACCCCGTTTACTCGGGAGTCAGGAGCAAGACTATCTGGCCAACCAGTCACACTAATTGTTCAGCTAATTACGAGAGTGAAAAAAAAATATCAGGCTGGATTTGTATTATTGCCCTGATTAGGGTGATCTCTGCTTTAGAGGTAGGGTGTTATGTGAAGCCATGCTGCATGTCCCTCTGATCTACTGACCATTGATCTGTGCAATGCAAGCCAAGTTGTTTCCATTGAGTGAATTTTGGGAATACGCCATTTCGCTACAGAATTATGTTAACCTGAAAAGCAAAGGTGCACAGTGAGGGCCATATCAGTTCCTGGCTTTCATACCAACTTCTGGCCTTTATTTACTTAATTAGCCAAACCATTAATTGAATCTTGAGTTTCTTGAGTAGCTCATGCATGGCTACTGAAGACTTGTCCTCATGTCCCCATTGAAACATTTCCCTGTGATCTAATGCATGAGTAAACTCATGTCTACACTCAGGATAACTGTTGGAAACAAAAACCTGCATACACTCCGGCCCTCCAGGACTGGATTGTCCATCCCTGCTTTTAAGCAATGCACTTGAGCCTTGATTTCTTACACATTTGTAAATGAGGATTATTTTTAAAGAGATGGCAGTGCTTCATACATAAGCCAAACACAAATGCAATTTAGAGGATTTATTTCAAATATGTTCATATATTTATATACCTTGTGGGAGCCCGGGGCTGTTTAACACATCTCTGTTATAATGTGTTCAGGTGCTTCGGGGACCATTCCCAACAGGGATTTCCTTCTATAAATTTTACCAAAGCAAAATTTCTCAATTTCTTCTCTCAATCTACGCACAAAAAGTTACCACAGGTTTTTCAATGATTGTATCAGATAGCGGTCAAACGGACGCAAATTTATTTCTCGATATTAAAAACTAGAATGCCAAACAGTACAAAAATACACAACTTTACATACGACTTCTTGCTGTCTGTACAAAGCCACTCGGAGAATAAAACAAACCAAGAAAAAGTGCACTGGCTTGCGTATAGTACAGAAGCGTGTGTAAAGATCACTGTACAGAGGATTACAGGGAAGGACTAGCGCTCTTCAGGGGAACTCTGTTGCCAGATGCTGCAGGGTGCTTTTCGGGAGGCCGAGATGAATGGAATCCAGGTAATGCAGAAACCTGCCAGGCAGAGGAGACCGGAGTCAGAAGACGAGTAAAACACGGGATCATCTGGCATCCCTGGCCTCACACATCTAATTACAGCCGAGTCAAACACTGTCTGCACTGCATCACCGTCCCTCTCTTCCGTTTCTGAGCGAGCTGGATGACAAATCTACAGTATTTTCTGCATTTAACCCCTTTCACTGGTCAATTTTCTTCCAGCTATACAATACCACTCAAACTAGAAAATTACAACAATGTAACAATCCCTCTTAAAATCTAATTTGAATTAACCGTTTTTCAACCATATGTGGTTACAATAAAGACTTCAGCAAGTGTAAAAGTAATGTCACTCTACCAATGAGCCAATGGTGACAGCCATGTCTTTTGACCAGAAAAATGTTAATGGCAGTTGGCTGGAGATTGACTCATTTCACACACATTCTGCTACACCATCCGGGAGCTGGTGGGAAACCCGTTCTCCCAGAACACGAAGGGCTCGTTCGATTTAGAGTCGTGAGGAGCATAAGTTCTAAACCACATCCCAATTAGTCTCGTTGCCAACTCATTTCCATTTATAATTCATCACTGACCTTATCAACCCAAGCTTTGTTAACAAGGAATGAAAACAAGCTGGTGGACCCACCAAAGTGAGGTGGACGAAGGGACATGCGCAAAGTTTTTAAATTTCACAGTTGTCGTGGAATTAATTTTTATGGCATTTCACTGAACTGGCAGAGACACTACAGCACTATTTGATTGGTCAGGGAGGGGGAGTTTCTGTACACCCAAGGCATGGCACCTTCTGAGTGAAGCCGGGAAAAACTTTAGTCCAGGACCCCAGCACACAGATGCTCTCCCTCCTGAAGCAGCCGATTTTTGATATTTGTACACTTAAGTATATTATGGCTGATTAATAGTTTAGTGCACATTTGAGTGCACCATCCATGCACTAGTGTTTTACACTTAGCTCGTACATACGTTAGCACAACCCATAAGGAGGGGAAAGGACATCTCACCTGCGCTTCACCTTGCCCTGCTCCTTCAGTCTCTCCGACCTGCACACAGTGCGCAGGAAGGGCAGGTAGTCGGTGGCTGCGGCAGACTTGTTACCAAGTGTGCAGAAGGCTCTGCTGGTGAGCATCGTCTTCATGACCTCACACCGTCTCTGAGTCACACTGTGAAGGGGAGAGGGATAGACACCGAGAAGTGAAGCACTCTGAAGCAAAGTTAAACAGGCAATATCGTACTCAAGGGTGTGGGAGTAGTGTTAAAAGTGGCGGAGGCAGTGTTATAGGGGGTCTGCAGGGTTTATGTGTCATCTGCACGTGCGCAAGTAGAGACTGTGATATTGAGTAGACCACACGTAAAACTTCTCGGCCTGCAATGACCTACCTATCCGCAGTAAACACGTGTACTCATCGAGTACTTACTTTTTTTTAAACACACTTCCAGTATTCTTTCCTCTCATCTTACTTGGGGTGGACAGAAAAAGAATTTTTGAAAGCACAGGAGGTCATTACCCCCTCCCCTCAGGTAATACATTAAACACAATCCTCAATGAAGAGGAGGCAGTTAAATTAAAAACATCAGAAGTTTAGAGTTAAGCGAATAGTATTAGCATAAACAAAGGTGTCTGTGAGAGCACACTCACGTGGGCTGGCAGGGGCTGGTCTGACAGACACTGAGGGCCGTTCTGTGGGGCCCCACAGGGAGGGTGAGCTGGTTCAGGAGCTGGGACTCGCCCCCCAGATCCTCCCGCAGCTCCTGGGCTTGAGCCCACACCTGCGACACGCTGGACTCACACCTGCGGAAACTCAGGCCCTCCACTGCGGCCCGGATCTGGGCCGAGCTCTCCCGCCCCGCCCCGCTCCCATCCTCCACCCTCGCCTCGTCCCACAGGCCGCTCTTCACCTCCGCTCCCGCCCAGCCGAATGCCCCCGGCCTGCAGGCGCCCTCTGGCTGCCAGCGCCGGTGCTCCACGCTGGAGTCCAGGAAGGACATGTGATCCATGAACTCTGCCAGGGAGCCCAGGCAGCGGGACAGCAGCTCCGAGCTCCTCTGTTCCTCCGGGGAGCGGTCGACCTTCCTCTGCCGGCAAGACCCTGATCCTGCTGGTGGTTCCTCCCGGGCGGCAGCCAGCTCTGACCCATCAGCACCAGCAGAGGGCGCCTCTGAATTTGAGGCCTTCTCCAGTTTTGGCAGAGAGAGGAAACAGTCGTCCGAGTCAGAGTCGGACTCAAACAGGTCTCTCTCCTTCAAACTCAAGCGCCTCCTGGAAGAACGCTTCACCGGGCTCTCGTCCTCTGGAGGAGCAGAGCTCCCAGGCTCAGGTTTGAGTGCCCCCTGCTGGCTGAGGAGGGGTGCTTGGCGGGTGCAGACGGGCAGAGGTAGTAACTCTTCCATGTTGGAGTACAGCAGGTCCACTCTCCTCTCCCAGCTCTCCACCAGCAGCTCCTCACACCTGTGGCTCTGTGGTGCAGAGACAGCATCAGTCAGACAGGCAAACACGGGTTCACTTCCACACTGATCACCATCGCATGAAGGTCATGTCATCAGGTGAACAGCCATAAAGGCATCACAAGCCATTTCAAAAACTTTCCTTTGTGACATCACAAGGGGAATGGCTCACCCAGCATAATAACGGACCTGCTCAACTGGGGTCCATTTCCCAAAATCAAAGATGCTAACTTATATAGTTGGAACCATTTACAGTGAATGAACGAACTATGCAAGTTCAGTGATCAGATTAAGGAAAAAAAATTGATTCGCATTTTTTGTGAATCGTTATATCAATTGATTAGCAATTGTTTAGCACATCTAAATGATTAGCAAAAATTAGTAAACAGTATCAGATTTTAGATAACAAAAGGACTTTTTATTCTTTCCTAATGACAAATTACAATTACAATAGAAATACAACACCACTCTGAAAGCAAAACAAATTTCCAAAAGGCATCAATTTTACCCTGAACAATCATAATTTAATACAGCACACATCCGTTTCCCAATGAAATTTTTGTAAATTACTTGTAACCTGCAGTACAGCTGTCTTATCTTCACCTTACTGTAGCATAATGTTGTTTAACACCTGATCAGAGAAGTGAAAGGATCATTCCCATTAAAATCAAGTCACACAAGGCACTCTCCAACTCAATCACATTTTGACATCACAACATAATGTATTTGAATGATCAGAGATCATTGTGCATGTTTCGGGAGAGGCCGGCGAACTTGCGATTCCCTAAACCACATAGCAATGGGACAAATTTTTCTGACTTTGATTGGCTTACCGTGATGTTTGCGTGGCTGGAGGAACATTCGGGTGTGTAAAAACGTGAAGCGTACATCCCGTCAATGCGATTCAGAGTTAAAGCCGAAAGTGGAGGTCTGATCGGGAATTCTTTCCTTTAGTGCAAAAACCAAATCACATACAGCAATGATAACAAAGATTCCCCTTAACTAGAGTGAACAAGATTGGAAGATGGCTAGCTTTATAATCTGAAGAGTAACGTAATACGCGATAGCATGCATAACAAGATAATGCAGCTAAAACTAGCCATGATACACAGTAACACGTCTCAGGCCCGAACTGTCTGTTTGTTCTTTAGGTAAAATAAGTTGGTAACCAATGTTGAAAGAGTTCGTCTGCGTGCGATAGCGTTGAAAGTGACAAATCAGAGCCATAAAAACTTCTCCAATAGGCATCATAACTACTGTAGATTCACTAGCCAGCTAGCTGTACCTAAGCGATTGCTTTTGAACTCGCCAGCAAACTAGCTGACGTCCCAAAAATGTTGAAGTTTAATTGGGTCGCGCGAAACCTCAGATAAATTCATGCCTATGACAGCTGGCAAAGTTCGTAGAGTTGGGGCCAGAAACAAATCATATCGCCTTGATATGATGATCATTTACAAAGATTTTCTTTAGTTAACGTTAGAAGGCAGACAAGCCAACTAGGTGGATATATCCAAAGAGCAACGTACATGATGGCTCACATAGCTGAGTCTTGCCGTCACGGCCAAAGATGATAGAGCATATGACTGTACCAGAAAGCCTACCGAGTCCCAAGTGCATGCACACGCTCCCCAGAAGCTGATTGGGTGGTATGCAAATGAGGAACATCACTTTCCAGCCAATCAAAGTTGTGAAAACTTCTCCTATTGCTATGTGGCTCGGGAATTCGGAAGTTCACAGGCCAGTGAGTCGGGATCCATGAAACATCATTAATATTTTGGAATCGCATTTTTTTCCGAAGGGATTGTTATGATGATTAGCATTCCGTCAAAACTGCTGAAATTTGATTGCATTTTGCGATGCGAATCCGCCTAATCTGATCACTGAAGTTGCTAACTTAGTTAGCAACTGTTCTTTAGGGAAACGCTCCCCTGGTTGGCTGAAGTTGAGCAGTCCTTCTTGCCTGTGGGCCACTGGTGCCCAATCATGCCACAGACGGCTGAGAGTATGCAGGATTTCACGCCAACCAATCATTACACCTTCCGATAACACCAATTCGATCCCTCCTCCCTGCTTGACCACGTGCTAATCAGTGAAATCGGCAGGGGTACAGATTGGCTGGAATGAAAATATGCATACCTCCGATGGCACATGATCAGCCATCACTGCTCTGGGCATCAACTTCACCATTTGATGTCACAAAGAAACAGATTTTGAAACAACTCATAATGGCTGTACCTGATGACATGACAGGGGACCTTTAATGTCCAGGTGTGACATTAAAATCCATGACTGCTGATCAGTCACGCCCTAACACTACAAGGGCACTAAGGGTTGGGATTTCACCGAGGGAAGGCAAACCTGCCTTGAGCATGTCGGAGAGACCCAGTGTCCCATCGATGTTCAGGATTCCCAGGAGAGACTCAGTGCACCCGGAGTCACAGGGAGCGGAGCTGGCCAGAGGTTTCTCTTCATCTGCTGGCTTCACCGGGTCCTCAGGCCCTGCTTCCCCTTCAGCAGGTTCTGCAAATCAGGGAGACGGTAAGCGGTTACTCTACTGCAGGGTTCACCACACCTGGACCGCTTATCCAAACCCAGCCCTGGTTTTCTTTAGTCCAAGGAAATTAACCGGGAATGATGATCAGAGTTAATTCGCAAGTCTTGCGGAGCTGCAGTGTCTGTGGGTTCTTGTTGTTACTCAGCACCTAACTGATATTAAAGCTGTCTATAATACAGCTAACTCACCCCATCAGGACACTTGGGGCTAAACTGACTGTTGATATCAAGGAGAAAACAAAAACTAGCAGACCCTGCTGCTCTCCAAAACCAGGAATGAGGACAACCGAATTAACTGAACTATTTGTGCTTGTTCAATTAGTGCCTATTGGCCAGATTGTCTTTACACCCGACTCCCAGGTAAAAGATGGGCAGGGAAGGCAGTTCTCAGACCTCATTTGATGACTCCTGCTCGACCGGATCCATGGCTCATCTATATGGTGATTTCTGGCACTAGCGATAAGATTTCTCTATTCTTTTTATCCGCACTTAACACTTAACTGGCCCCATACGTACCCGCGGGGTGGAGAGGCGGGAGGGGGCGGGGAGGTCCTGGGCGTCCTCCGCTGCGGACCCAGAACTGCAGGTGGAGCAGAGTCCGTCGTATATCACAGCTGTTCCAGCACAGCAGGGAGGAGAGATCTTGCGCCTCCGTCCTCACGTTCTCAGCCAAACACAGCAGCTGAAGGTAACTCCGCACGTTCACCTGCACCACGGATACGGTTACGAGACGGTTACGACTGCCGACGCGGCCCATACGCACATACTGGCCCAGTCACACCTGGTTAATGCTGATGTCTGACCCGAACCGTTCCACAACATCGGTCAACACATAGCTACGCCCACAAATAACTGCACAGTAACACAGTCTTTAAAAGGCCTGTAATGCTTTGAGGATCATTCCATATTAATGTAGCTGCGCTCAAATGAAAATATATGGCATCTTCTTTAATTAGAGGGTTTTCACATTTATTCAGAGTCATTTAAGAATTGCAGCTCTTTAAAATTTAGAAACTGTCCAAATATTTTGATGTCATTGTATGTCGCCCTTGTTCAAATATGCTGCCCAATCAAAGTAAAGTCCAGGTAAAAATCAAACCAGAGCTAGCTCAACTCACCTCTGAGGGCATTTTGAAATTAATCTCTTCAAAATTTCCATCGAACATCGCACTAAATGTGGGATCTGCAGAGAGATGATGATTTCTTTTTAATAAATGTAGCATTTTAACACAGGCAGGCCATATGTTTCTTGCAAGAGAAAATGCGCTCACCATTGGTGGTTAGAATTACTGGTCTCTTGGTTGTGGTCATGAAGGTTTTTATGGCAGCCAGAAATCCTGAATCGTCATCAAAAATGACATCGACCTGGAGAAGACAGGCTCAGTTGGAGAAATGCAGAGCGACCAAAAACAATGCCGAGCTTGATCTTGAGTAGCCTATACTTAAACACCATTACATTTTCAATGGGAATGCAAGCTTTTTTTTTCCTCCAAGTCCAAAACTGAAAATATATGCTGGCTATTCCATTACATGCTTTAGAGGGTAGACACACATAATAAAGATCGACAGAGACAGGGTCAGAAACTGACATTAACCTAACTGCAGAGCAAAGTGCAACCAGGTCACCTCACAGAGCAAGAGTTCCCATGCATCTCAGACTAGCCACAACACACACTACTAGCACCCAAAAGCCAAGAAGGTGCACCTTTTTCCGAGAAATTCCTATAAAAACTTAGAATACACCGAGGTTTACTGAAGATTTGAGGCCAACTCTGTTAACCTCGGAAAAATTTTACCGAGGCATCCCGAAGTCTGTCCAGTTTACTTAAGTTTGGACAACACCTCAGTAAACCTCGGTTAAATTTTCCCGAAACACACCGAGGATTGTCTGGCCCACTGAAGCTCAGAGACCGCATCGGTATTCCTCGGGAAAATTTCACTGAGGTAGACCGAAGTTTGTCTGCTAGGCCTATGCTCACACCAAAACAAAGGGGAGGTGTGAAGACAGTCAAAACACTGTATGTGTGTGATTATGTACTTAATTTTCCCCACTTTGCCCACCCACACTTTTCTCACTCTCGATGTTCACTTTCTCTCAAGGTGCCTCTTTTAAAAATTAAATTGTGTATCTGATTTGTTTGTAAATTGGTGCTTTTGCAGATTGAATATATTCTGAATACTGAACAAGTGTTTTTGTTGTTCTTACTATAATGGTGGTGATTTGCCCTTTTCCAATTCCTGTATGCAGCACAGACAGAGCAGGTTGAACTAAGCCTGTACTTCATCTGGACTGCATCTAGGGCCTGGCTTAATTACACTGCACCTCGTTGAACAGGCAGTACTGGTAATTTGCATAATTAATTGGTGTTTGGACTGCAGTACTGGAGGGAGGTCTTTAATGAGTCATGTGTTTTGACTGTCTTCACACCTCCCCTTTGTTTTGGTGTGAGCATAGGCCTAGCAGACAAACTTCAGTCTACCTCAGTGAAATTTTCCGGAGGAATACCGATGCGGTCTCTGAACTTCAGTGGGCCAGACAATCCTCGGTGTGTTTCGGGAAAATTTAACCGAGGTTCACTGAGGTGTTGTCCAAACCTAAGTAAACCGGACAGACTTCGGGATACCTCGGTAAAATTTTTCCGAGGTTTACCGAGTTGGCCTCAAATCTTCAGTAAACCTCGGTGTATTCTAAGTTTTTGTAGGAATTTCTCAGAAAAGGTGCACTTCCTCAGTTTTTAGGTGCTAGTAGTGACACATCTCATGTAGTGTTGTAATGTAGTTAAAATCCAGAGCTGCTCAAAACCAACAGAACTTAGGTCCTCAGAGTGTACCATGCTGGCTCTCTCCACACACACATGCCCAAGGCCAGCAGATTAGACCCATCAGTGTCCAGGACACAGACTCCGTTACCTCCTCAAACAGAATAAGTGAAGTAGCAGTCTTCTTGCTCTGCTCATCTGTCTGCGGTTCTTTCTTGTCAGACGACAGTTTGGCGGGGGGTTCCCTGGTCTTAAGCACACTCTTCTTTGTAACGGAAGGTTTCTGAGGACCGGCTTCTGTGGGAAAGTGATAGATTCCAATTGAGGGACAGACAGGACTACGGTTAACTGCACAATATACAGCAAATTTATAGCCCCTATTAGATACACAGAGCATCTCTTATGAGTGAGCCCGAGATATCAAATTTATGAAACTCGAATCTCAAACTTAATATCTCGGACTCACAAATTTGAGGTCCGACTTATCCCATAAAGGTCAGTGTCATTATTTTTAAAGTTAAGGAAAAGCATTAGCTTCTTGGTTGTGATCCATTCAAGTCAGTGGGATGAATAACTATTTAGCAAGTATGCCAACTCTTTTCGCCATTAAATTAATAAATTCCAGTTTCTATGGTAACAGTAACTCATAAAACTTATTACTTTAAAGGCAAAAAGCACTAGCATGCTAGATAGCAAATTATTCATCCCATTGACTTGAATGAACCGCAAACTAGAAACTAATGCTAGTGTTGGTTGATGGTTAACAGCAAGAGGATTTGTAACATTACCATGTTTGCCAAAGAATGGAATACGACCAATCGCGATGTGAGAAAACTGTACCAAACCTGTATCTCATGGGTTGTATCACACCAGTTTTTCATCATCTATTAGGATAGATATATTCTATACATGCTTTTATGGTGTGAGGTGTAGGTGGGTGTTGGTGAAGTGATGACTGCCTGATCTGACCGAAAAGGTCTCTGGGTGTTTTTTAGGTTGCATTTCTTTGTTTGCACACATCGGTGACCATGCAAATAAAACTTCATTCAGTCATTTACATTCATCCTCCATAGGTATTTTCCCATCTATAGAGTGAACGTTATTTTAGGGCTTCATTCATTTGCAACTCCCATCCTCTCCAGGTTCTGCACATCTGTGCCGACTCAGACCCTCACCAAAGCGAGCGCGCGTGTGAGTGTGTGTGCCTGTGTGTTTATTTACCATTCTGTGGCAGGTGGGTCTCAGTGCTCGTGGTTCTGCCCTTGGGTTTGTTGCTCAGTTTGAAGAAGTTGGCGAGTGAGGTAGGGGCCAGGGCTCCTCTCTTCCGGCAGGGGGAATTCTGGGGCCTCCTGGGGGAGGAAACCACCTTCCTGGGGGAGCTCAGCTTCTCTGAGAGTCACAAATAAACACGGCCCATTACCATACACCTGGACTATCATGGCAGAAACTACTGAGGTCTGTTATTGGCAACGCATTTGGGCGATGACCTTATGTGTGACTTATAAACACCAGCAATCATATGACCACAAATACAAGAGTATGCTGAATACAATGGAGTGCAACCCCAGGCAATAGTATACAAACATGGATTCATACGCGTTAAGGTGACTGGGACTCCGAAGGTCAGTTATTTATTTATGGATTAACAACACTATCAGCACTTTATTTTATGGCTATACAGTGTCAACCGTTGCACTCTTCTACACACGCAGAGGAATCGAATCACTCACATAACTGTATGTGACTCCAAGGGAAATTTAGTGTCTCCAATTAGCCTGACATGCAGGTATTTAGACTGTGGGAGAAAATCAGAGTACCCAGCGGAGACCCACTCGAACATGGGGAGATAATGCAAACTCCTCAGAAAGGCCCCATGCTGGATTCAAACACACAAACTTCAGCTGTGAGAGGACAACCCAACCCAACCCACTGCACCCCCATGTCCCCCTCGGGACTCTGTAGCCACAGTGAGATCAGTGCAGCTGAGCGAGGCCCTTAACCCCAAACTGCCATGCAAAATCAGCTGTTGCTCTGGGTCATAACTTCAGCTAGCTAACAGTGATGTAATAACTCGAGAGAGAGGGGTTAATTCTCACTGGGAGAGGCCCCGGGCCTGGTGCTGCCGGCGCTGTAGCTGTTGAAGTAGGCCGGTTTGTGGGCGTTCACTCCCTGGATGTCCACCTGGTGGGACTGTGTGGCCTCCTTCAGCTGGGACAGGATCTGCCGCCCGCTCCGCTGGGAGGACGCGTTCACCTCAAAAACCTGACGGCAAACGGAGATCTGCTTAGACAGCACCATTATATATTTTAAAAAATCCACTTTTCTATTCCATAAAGTTAGTGTCTGGATTGTATTAAAATTTTGAGTTGAGTCAAATTCAGCAGACGAGTCAACCTTTAGGACTAGTGCAAACATCTCAATTTCACATAAAATTTTAACGAAGCCTGGAAACTAAGTTATAATCTCCCCGCCAGTGTGACAGAGAGCTGAATCACTCCACTTTCCAGTGATCCTGAACACATGCAACTCAAATCACAGACGTGCTACAGAACGTGCACACGTACATCACACTGCTAATGACAGATACACAAGCGAACATTGATTTTTTTTGTTGTGCTGACTGTATGGAGTTTACAGTGCAGCCCGCAAGACATTTTATGCGCAAACCGAGTATTATAGGTCAGACAGTATGAGTTTTGAGTAGAGTATATGGGTTTTCTGGAACAGGCTGCATGTTTTATATGCATGATATCTAACAGTACAGACTGTGTAAGTCTCACAGCACAGACCGTACGGAGTTTACGGTGCGGACCTTGAACCCGAGCTCCTGGGCGCAGGCGTACACCGCGGCGGTCTTGCCCACTCCAGGAGGGCCTGTGATCAGCAGGGTGTTACAGAGAGCCTCCTCCCCATCCTCCAGGCCGCCCTCGCCCTGGAAATCTCCGCAGTCCCAGGAGTCTGAGTGACCGAGAGCAACACACACTCCATTAAACCACATTAAACCACACCGGCCAACTCAGTTACACCACTGCTCATGCAGCACACGGCGGTGCAGTCAGCACATCTGATAACCAGCTATATGAATGAAACTTCAAGACCAGAGCCGATGGGTCAGGAGCCTTTATCCATAAAACATCTGAGCTGCAGCACTGATCTGAGTTCAGTTCTTCACCGAGAGGCTTTATGACTATGGCCCGAGAACTCGAATTCAATTCAGAAAATGATTCGACAATATTCTAGAGCCAAAGGCAACTGTTGCCCAAGACAAATAATTTGGATTTTGCTGAAAATTCAAGTATTTGTATTTGCTTCATGCATATGAGACTTAAATTTTTTTTTATTTGCTAAAAAAACAGACAGAATGACCGACCGCAGCATAAGAGGAAGATGACAACAATGAACACAGGCCAACAAAAATTGCATTCGGGAATAACAAAGCAGGATTATATTAGTTGTGGTTTGATGCTGGTGTATATGGGTGTGCGTGTGTGTGTTCATGTGTATGTGCCTGTCCTTAACAGTCAGTCTGGGGTGGAGCCAACAGTGGATGTACACAAATGAAAACTGACATTAGTCAGTGTTATTATTAGAGCAGAGCCTGTTGAGTAGCTACTGGAGCAGTACTGGCACCTGCAGCTTTCTCAATCTCTCCTGAACTGCTCAACCAAACAACTTCAAACTCTGCACCCCACTTCCCAGGGTCCTCAGCAAAACACCAACTACGTTCAAAACAGACTGCCTCGAGATATGCGAAGGACACGCATACAGACACGGGCCGATTTCTTGCTTTATATTATTATAATCGTTATTTCAGTGCGCACCATTGCTGCAGTCCTCCTGACTCCTCTCTCTGTGACTCCTCCGCTCTTCTCGGTCAGCTCTCTGCTTCCACTCCTCTAGCCAGCAGCGCAGTCTCCGCACCGCCGCCGAGTTCCCGATGACCTCACTGGAGTGCTGCGGCTGGTACTTCTCCGTCCACAGCACGTCCTCTTGTGCACAGTCTACTGGGGGCAGAAAACGCAATAAAACCATCAACGAAACCCGATAATGTGGTGAACTGCGAGCACTGAGGAAGGGTGGAGAAGTCGGTCAGCAAGCCAACAGTGTGACTCCAAAACTAATTCTCAAAACTACACCAGTATTTTCAGGTATGCAACATTTTAAATAGCCAGCTCAGGTTGGCCTGAGAACACCAGTGTGCAAGAATAAATCAGCTAAATATCACTTGCCCTGCCCTACTGCAGGACTATAATAAAAGCTGCAGTCGATATGGAGCCAGTTTCACAGACAACAATAAAGCAAAGCCCCGAGGGGTGAATACACAGCGAGATTAGAGGGTTGAGCCAGAAGCCAAGGTTTTCAATGTTACGCAGGTGGCTTTATTTTAATCTGCCAAGGTAACTTACGGCATCTCAGATGGTGTATCCAGGGTTTGTCGCGTCAGCTCACGCAAAGAAATCCTGGCTAATGTTGAACTTGCTTCCTAGTACACCTACAGGGTTCTAGCAAGCACGAAGTGGCGTATCGGTCCGTTACGCTATAATTTGTGGCCGACACGCAAATTCAGGACCAACACACCAATTTTAAATGGAGCGTGACGGTATTTTGACTGTATTAACTTATGCAATAATGCCAGATCAAATGTAAAAAAATAAACGTTGTTTTGGGATGGAATCGGAATTGTCAAAACACAACAGTGCGTGCAGGCTTGTCCCTCAGCGTACATACACTGTTATGTGTATCAATATCGCCCTTCTGCCAAACATGTGGGACACATTTTTCGCGGTTTTCTAGCGGCGTCTGTGAATTCTCTGAAACAAGCGTACACTATTCCTCCGGCGCATCAGTGTCAGTGCCATGCCGATTTCGTTCTCGTAACATACCCTGTACTGTTCTTGGTTACTGTGCGATCTGTGCCAATATTATTCCAGTAATCATGTCAGCATCGAAGCGTAGAAATAATAACAAGCACACGTGCAGTATCACATCGTATTTCAGACCTGTTGTTTCGCAGAGAAAATCGATGTGACCAAGACAAATACAACATAAGATAGAGTGTTATTTTCAAATGGACAGAAACACGTCAGTATGCATTAAGTGACACCTTGTCCATCCATAGCAAGGTAGTTCATTCCCTACTTACAATTCCATGTTGGTTTCTGATGTGGTTTCTGATCTATAGCTTGCTGTTGGATGCTGGACTGGTACAGGAGGTGCAGTGTTCCATTGATTCTCATACAAGAGACTTGTCAGTTTTAAATTGGACTTGGAGGATAACATTGTCAGTATACTATGCAGTGTTTCCTTGGATATTTTTCAAGCAAGGTAACCACTGGATAGATAATTCAAATCATGAGTCTTTCATCAGTTTTAGACCTTTATATCACCTTTGTAATACTATTGCTAGTAGAAAGTTTGACATTTCAGACAGGTTGGGCACCCTGCCAAACAGTGGAAGATCAAGTACTGCTGTGGGCAGATTATGGCTGTCTTGGTAGATGACAGGTGGTTCAAGACTTGGTGGTTTTTTTCCCACGTGTATGGTAGAAGTAAAATGTTCCATGGCTTCCAGCTAAATGCTTGTGGTGCATAATGGACAGAAACCTTTGAATAAAACATTCATTATCTCCGTTATCTAGGTTGTGTCTGAGTTTAAATATCTTCTAACAATGTCCTTTGTGAAGGTAACACACTGCCAAGATGCAAAGGAGTAACAATTACTCATCAAGAATACATTAGTGTAAAAAGAACAATTATCCCATTTGGGTACCCCTAGAATGGCCAATTTTCAGCTTAAATTTTCAAAAGCTCTGCACCCCCCCTTCCGCACCATCCCCCCGCTTGGTTGCTTCACTCCCTCGCCACTACCATCACGCTAAAAGGAAATCCTAGCTAGAACCCTTACCTATGTGGACTAAACTGGGTTCGCCATTGAGAATGTCCGTTCAGAAAATGCTAAAGTCCTCTGCCAAAGATTAGATGCACACAAGCGCAGATGGGCACGGCCTACATCAGCAGTTACCTGACCACCCCTTTGGGAGTAGGGGGACTAATTAAATTTAGTCCCGGACTAGGTTTAATTCTGCATCTGGGAAACTGGTCTGAAGTTAGCTTGATTTGAAGAAACAAAGGGTATCAGATATATTTCGAAGGTCCAGATCATGCCCCGAAAGGCTCAAGCCATTACCTTGATCAGTGTTCCCGGGTGGAGGAGAGTCTGTCAGCACGATCACTGCGTCATTCTGGACTGGCGTCCGCTCTGCAACAACTGCCCCCTGCTGCACCAGCCGGCCCCCCCGAGCTCGACGGAGCCGGGCTCTGCCCACCGGTGCCACCACAGCGGAGGGGTCCGTCTGTCCGACCGGGGAGTCGTCTGTGATCACAACCACCTCCTGCTCACCGCGCGCGGATCTCCTGCGTTTGGGCAGCTTCCCGACCGCTTCCCCGTCCCCCCGTCTCTTCCTTTTCCCACAGGCCTCGGGAGGGTCCGTGGGGCTGGGGGTTTGGGTGACCTTGTCTGCTTCAGCGAGGCCCAGAGAGGAGGAGGCATACAGTACAAGTTTACATATTACGGGTGTGATTTATAAACAGTGCATTAGCACAGAAACCATGCGTACGCCAATTTCTTCCCAGATTTCTGATTTATTAAAAACAAACTTGACAATAAAAACACAAAATTAACAAGTGAAAAAGTGAGCACAGTTCACCAATACCCCTGACCCTTGTGCACTGAAGAGATTATGGAATATTTTCATATGAACTGACACTGCACCTCTGCATGAAGTATAGAATGCATGACTGAAATTTGGGGAAAAAAAAAAAAAAAATCTGATAAGCATTTTTTGAGAAATCGGTCTGACAACATTTGCAGTTCACAATATGGAAAACAGAAGTAATTTTCAAAAAAAAAAATCATCACATTTTCATGAAACTTGGCACTGCGCCTCTCCATGAAGACTAGAATGCATGACTGGAATTTGAAAACAATCTGATAAGCGGTTTTTGAGAAATCAGTCGGACAAACTGGTGCAGGCGGACAGAAGGAATTCTTTGGTATATACTATATGGGGGTATAATAATAAGATTATGCGCATATGAAGGATTTCAAATTAATCCTGATTATTTGAATAAAAACTGCATGCAGTTTACCTTAGCCACGGTTTTATAAATTAGGTTATTTTTCTACTCTGTCATTTTTCTTTTTTTGAGCGTACGCAATTATTTGGTTGAGAAATCCACTTTAAATTTTACAGCCAAGACCCCGGGGTTGTGAAATAAAATAAAATTAAAAAAACCATTCAATTAATAACCTGCTATATGTGCATCTAATCAAATGCTGCAGAGATTAAGAACTCCAAACCAGACACTCACAGCAGTGTGGTGCTGCTCAATAAACAATATCTGCCTTTACCGAGCCGTGTTAGTTAGCTTGTTGGCGGTTTTTGCGTGCTAACATAACTGACAACTGACCCCACTCACTTTCCGATAAAGTTATTGCCAACTAACTTTAAGCAAGTAAATCTGTAGCCATGTTCAGATGAGTCCACGTTTTCCACAGAACGCATCAGGCAGCACTCAGTCAAATCAAATGTGTTACTTTGATGAGGTGAGTGAGGTAGCATTTCTTAAGGACATTAGCAGGTTCACCCAGCACACCAGTGGAGGGTTTGAAGCTGCCCTGCGCTACAGTTAGCCTGTGTACACCTCAGAACCTCGTCCCATTGCTCACCAGCAGAAACAGGCCGCAGGAGATGCTCCTCACGTTTCTTCAGGAACCAGGTGAAGAACCGTCGCACCGGGAAGGCAGGATTAGACGCTCGGATCTCTTCCAGCAGCCGTTTGCGGATGTCCTCTGAAAAATCTTGCCTCCAGCTTGACCCCTGAGTCACAGGACCAGATGAAGAAGCCAGGTGATATTCAAAAGTGTATCTCAAAACATTTAGCAACGCCAACACAATTACTTGATTCTGAGAACCATCAAAAACGCCCAAGACTCTGAACAGCAAGTGTTTAAACTGTTGCGGACTCACTACAACTTCCACCCGTTAAAAAAACCCTAACATTACTGTACCTCAGGTATGATTTTAAATGAAATAACCTTCTCACCCTGTCTGTGTGAGCTCGCACTGCCGGCTCTATCTTCACACAATCAAGTGCTCCTGGAGATAGTAGTGGCCTTGGAGGTGACCGGCAGGTACTGTTCAAGTGTTTCAGCAGTGGCGATACGGGCCAAGGTAGACTCCAAAGAGGACAATCTGCAAACATGAACAAACAAACAAATAAACAAACACCCTAAAGAATGACCAAAGTCTGCATAAGAGTACACCATGTAAAAATATGGACCAAATCAGTGACATTGGTCATTGAATTTACTCAGGCTTGGGGGGAGCACTTCAGCACATGGAAGTGCAGTGTTTCGCCATCAAAATGGTGCAGTCGCTGAGTCCAGTCATCCAGCAAATGTGTAGACGTGGTGACTTCAGATTCGATCAAAGAAGTTCTTGTTTCTTTTCCAAATAGCACAGTAACTTAACAAATCGATATACAGTACATGGATGTCAATTCAAAGAAAAATAGATACATTTTCTACTGGGGAAAAAAATTATTGTCTTAGTATTTTTATGTTAAAGTTACCATTGGCTGAATTGAGAACAGGGTGTCAGTTACTAAAACTCGAGCCAACTCTGTGGCAAAAGGGAGATATGACTCTAAGCGAAGAGCCGGACAGCGTCCGCTCACGCCAAACTCAGGCCGGGTCACTGATGAAAGGGTTGCAGCTCTCCCTCACCCAGAGCTCTCTGGAGCACGTGCACCACCGGCTGGAAGGAGGCGCAGGCCAGGGTGTATGCATCACGGCTGGCCGTCGTTCTGGCAATCTGCCTCTTAAAGGACTCCGGCAGGCCGCTCTTCAGGAACTCCCTCCGGGCCTTGAAGTGCTCATCGTCCTGAGAGTTCTCCGAGCCCTCCTGGCTGCAGGAAAGGGAAGGGGCGCACAGGCCCGTTAATTACTTTAACATTTCTGAGGCCAGATGCTTTTATGCGCACTACCAGTCAAAAGTTTGGACAGGAAAAGAAATAAACACCTTACATTAAACAAAGAAATCTAAATCTTTAATCTATCAAACCATCCACCATTTGTAATAACTGCTGACACCCTCTTAATTTGTACAACTGAAGTTATAGTTATGAGAGTTCACAGCAGCTTGGCTGCAGAAGTGCCCACGTGTGACACATGTCCCCCAACCTTTTTGTTTCCCACAACCACGTTGTTGCTGGGGGTTTTAAAATGAGCTCTATCCGCGCATCCGTCCGGAGCCATAACTCAAGAAACTATAGTCGGATTTCAACAAAATTCCACAGGCAGATGCATTATGACATCATAATGCATCATGCTGAAAAGTAGGTCACTAGGTCAAATGTCCGTCTGTCGGTTTTCATTTGTCAAAATTTCCAGTGCTATTCTGTCATATGTTCCTGTCCGGGCTGTAACTCTCTTATTATTTGGCCGATCGTTTTCAAACTTGACAGGTGAACACATCATGACCTAAAGGTGTCATGTCTCAAAACTAGGTCACTTGGTCAAATGTCCGTTTGTCCGTCGCCACTTGTCGTATCCAGCCATCTCGCTATGCAACGTATTCCTGTCCGGGCTGTAACTCTCTTGCGGTTGCAGGGGATATTGATGACCATGTCAGCTTGTTATTCAGTTGAGTCAGAAACCAGCTTGATTTAAATTCAATTCATGAAAAATTGAACAAATTTTGCACAGGTTCATTTTGCCAATTTGGCTTTGGACTATTCGCCTCTTACCAAGTACCATTTGAGGTCGTATACATACGTTAAATCACTTAAATTTTCGATTAAAACAGCACTCGACCACACTTGATGAGTCTGTCCATTGATTGGTACTGAACAGTCATTTCATCTAACAGCATAAGAGAGTGTACATTACTAAATATACAAAGCACGTAAACTTGCATCACAAATAAAAACACACTGCCCACAGCAAAGTGGACCATACATGCAAAACAATCAACATGAGCGCCACCATTAGGATTTCAAAAATATACAAAACCCAAAACCAGTGAAGTTGGCACATTGTGTAAATCGTAAATAAAAACAGAATACAATGATTTGCAAATCCTTTTCAACCTATATTCAATTGAATACACTGCAAAGACAAGTTACTTAATGTTCGAACAGGTAAACTTTGTAATTTTTTGCAAATATTAGCTCATTTGGAATTTGATGCCTGCAACATGTTTCAAAAAAAGCTGGCACAAGTGGCAAAAAAAGACTGAGAGAGTTGAGGAATGCTCATCAAACACTTATTTGGAACATCCCACAGGTGAAGCGGGCTAATTGGGAACAGGTGGGTGCCATGATTGGGTATAAAAGCAGCTTCCTGAAATGCTCAGTCATTCACAAACGAGGATGGGGCGAGGGTCACCACTTAGTGAACAAATCGTGAGCTGATTGTCGAACAGTTTAAAAACAACATTCCTCAATGAGCTATTGCAAGAAATTTAGGGATTTCATCATCTACGGTCCGTAATATCGTCAAAAGGTTCAGAGAATCTGGAGAAATCACTGCACGTAGCGACAAGGCGAAAACCAACATTGAATGCCCGTGACCTTCGATCCCTCAGGCGGTACTGCATCAAAAACCGACATCAGTGTGTAAAGGACATCACCACATGGGCTCAGGAACACTTCAGAAAACCACTGTCAGTAACTACAGTTAAATCGCTACATCTGCAAGTGCAAGTTAAAACTCTACAATGCAAAGCGAAAGCCATTTATCAACAGCACCCAGAAACGCCGCCCGGCCGCTGGGCCCAAGCTCATCTAAGATGGACTGATGCAAAGTGGAAAAGTGTTCTGTGGTCTGACGAGTCCACATTTCAAATTGTTTTTGGAAACTGTGGACGTCGTGTCCTCCGGACCAAAGAGGAAAAGAACCATCCGGACTGTTATAGGCGCAAAGTTCAAAAGCCAGCATCTGTGATGGTATGGGGGTGTATTAGTGCCCAAGGCATGGGCAACTTACTCATATGTGAAGGCACCATTAATGCTGAAAGGTACATACAGGTTTTGGAGCAACATATGTTGCCATCCAAGCAACGTCTTTTTCATGGACGCCCCTGCTTATTTCAGCAAGACAATGCCAAGCCACATTCTGCACGTGTTACAACAGCATGGCTCCGTAGTAAAAAGAGTGCGGGTACTAGACTGGCCTGCCTGTAGTCCAGACCTGTCTCCCATTGAAAATGTGTGGCGCATTATAGGCGTAAAATACGACAACGGAGACCCCGGACTGTTGAACAACTTAAGCTGTACATCAAGCAAGAATGGGAAAGAGTTCCACCTGAAAAGCTTCAAAAATTGGTCTCCTCAGTTCCCAAACGTTTACTGAGTGTCATTAAAAGGAAAGGTAATGTAACACAGTGGTAAAAAGGCCCCTGTGCCAACTTTTTTGCAATGTGTTGCTGCCTTTAAATTCTAAGTTAATGATTATTTGCAAAAAAAAAATAAAGTTTCTCAGTTTGAACATTAAACATCTTGTCTTTGCAGTGTATTCAATTGAATATAAGTTGAAAAGGATTTGCAAATCATTGTATTCTGTTTTTATCTACGATTTACATAACGTGCCAACTTCACTGGTTTTGGGTTTTGTATAAGGATAATGACAGCACACCGAACGTTAGTCTAAGACATGATGTGCAAACAGAGCAACGGGAACAATGCAAATTTACACTGATGTTTTTTACAGGTCAACTGTTGCAAAAATAGCTCAGAACCCCCCCATGGGTTGGAGACCGTTACTCATTTCAAACAAGTTAATAAATGCAAAACAAGTGCTGGCACTTCACCTGCTGTCGTCAAATATGGAGATGACAGCTGCAGGCCTCTGAGGTTTCTTCCCCAGGAACATGGCAGCCACCTTCGGACCTATAAACAGGACAGAAAAATATACGATTGGCCGCCATTTCTGAGCAAGCAACCAGGAAAGAGGGGTTTTTTTTGCCTTTTATCTTAAAAAGGTTACGTCCCTGCTCTTCAAGGATGCCCTGGCAGAAGTTCAGGACAGAACAGTTGTGAGTGGGGTCAGAGTGAGGGAGAAATGGGGGTTAAGACTCTGGAGTAGCTGTGGGGTGAAAAGTCCTGCACAAGAGATCAGCTTCGTCTCTCCTGATGCAAGTCAGAGTCTAAAGCCCCACAAGGCACCTGAAACAGGAAGGCTACTGATGCCAGTCAAGCAAACTACCGCTAGGCTACCCTGGCACCTCGTTTGACAAGGCAGTGTTGATTTAACACCTGTAGTGTTCTTTGCCGCTTTGCTCTCGGCCGCATTCCTTCCGAGAACATCGTTCAGACTGCGAAGCCGCTTCTGACCGCTGGCCTCGTCTCTGGCATCAGGAGCAGGGCTCTTCTGCACATCCGACAGGCACACAATGGAGTCCTGCAGACACAGGGCACATTCAGATCCACGACAAGCAATACACAGGGTAACATAGTACTGCACTCTCCCTTCAGCACCAAGTTTACCAGTCAGCTGCTTGTTTACAGTTCATGGCCAGTGCACTAGCCCTTTAAACTCTGATTTTTGCTTTAATTTCCCCAGACGCAGGTTTTAAGACAGAAAAAGCCTTTTTACAATATTATAGAACAATGTCATATCCATATCCTGTATCTGCTGGGTGTAGTGCTTCAATGAAGCTGCATCACACTTATATTGAGAGAAATATTCAAACGCAGGACGCCTCAGCATTACATCAAATGGGAAATATCTAGATCTCGTACATCATTTCATACACATTTCCCTGTAATTCAGCGGGACATATTTGGGATCGTTGGAAAACTTGGGATCTCCACTAGAATGTAAAATAGGCCTGAAGTTTCAAGTTTGAATACAGCAGCTGCATATGACAGACAGGGTCTGGGGTTAATTAAACTGGACATAAAACTAAGTTTGAGAGCTAAATGTTCAATGGGGAAAAAAATACTGATTCAGTACCTGAAGCTGACTGTCGCCAACATTAGTCTACTTTCTTGACCTTGTCTCACGTAATGGTAGCAATTCCTAGCTAACACAACCATAACAGATGTAACAACAGCCAGCTCGTTACCTCATCCTCACAGTAGCTCTTGGGGACGTCGCGGGTTCGTAACATTCGCTTGTTATCCGTATCAGCTACTGCCGTCTTTTTGCTCTGCTGGAGTTCCCGAGCTTTCAGAACCAGCTTCTTGGCCCGTTTTCTGTTCTTCGACTCGCTGGGATTCTGCCGCAAATAACACAGTATATCAGAAATGAAGAGCATTGAAAGTAATCGAAATGCACAAGAGCTTATGCTGCATTATGCACCAAAAAAGCAGATTGAGACTGAAAAACTAACCTGTGCTGTTAAGGGACTCCGTATTTCAAAGTCACTAGCATCACCTGACTTGCGTGCAGAGTTTGGAAAGACGCGGCGAAGTCTCATCCTGGAAATGGAACAGACGATACATGACTATACAGCAGGCAAACAGGTGGAGGCATGGAAATATCAGAGCGCAACTTAAAGCAACAAGCCTCGAAAAAAGTGAAAGGACGATGCACACCAACTACAGGCTTCATACACTAAGCGTAGTCCTGGATTAATTAAAGGTCTATACAAGAGAATGCATTTTAAAAACTGTATTCAGCGCAAGGCTAACTCTCCAGCTATAATACTGGTCCTAAGACTGTCAGGCATCAAGCTCACCTGATAGGGCTGCCCTTGTCGTCAGGAGGAGACAGCATCTCAGCTCTGTACACGCTATGCTTGGGCTTGTGTGTTTTGGGCGTGACTTCCGCAGCCAAACAGTCCTCAGTCACACCCTGACCTTTTGACCCCTCTCGGCTCCTGGGTTTGGGGGCGTGGCCTGCTCCAGGGCAGGGGGGGCACTGGAGAGACAGGCCCGGGCAGACCTCCGGACAGAGCCCTTCCCAGCCGGAGTGGAAGTGGGAGTGCCGTCCGCAACTGCAGAATCGGCCTCCTTCCCAACCTCGGGAACAACGGACAACTCTGAATCTGCACCAGCCTCAGCCGAGACAGGAGCGACTGCTTCCTCCAAGGGTTTCCTCCTGCCACTTTTCCGAAGCTTATTGCCTGGCTTCTGCGCCGTCTTTGGCTGTTCCAGTTTAGGGGAGGGGGCTTTATCTTGACCCTGCTCCTGCTCAACCTCCTCCGGCCTCTCGGCCTCCGCTGGGTGAGCGTCCCCCCCGCCGGCCTCCCCCTGCTTTCCTGGAACCTTCCGCCCCTTCCCCCTGCTGCCCTCCAGGCCGGCCTGCCTGAATGCGCTCATGAACTGCCTCCTCTCCGCCTGGCTGCACTTCGGGCCGGAGCTCGACTCTATGACAGACAGCTCCAGCTCCTCTTCCGGCAGGACCACGTTGGACCTCCGTACGGGACCCGGGGGCGATACAGATGTCTCCTGCGGGGGAGGTGGGGACTCCGTCGCTTTGCTCTCCCTGCCCTCGCTACCTCGCTTCCGCGTGAAGATGGACGCCAGCTTCTTATCCGTACTCCCGGACAGACTGAGGACTGGGGAGACGGGGTGCACCTCCGCCTGCACGGTGAGGGTCCGAGGTGACACTTGCTGGGAGGGTTTGGGCTCGATTTCGGGGGAGCAGGGCACAGCGACCACCTCCGTTTTGCTGTCAGGGGTATCCACAATGGTACTGCCATCCTGCTCATTCTGGCTCTGCAAAAAGTCCTCAAAGGAGATGACAACTGTGCTACTGTTGAGTGGATCGGGCTCTTCTTCTTTACTCTCCAGGCTGGTGTCACACACTGAGCCATCGCACTCTGGGGCCTCCGATGAGCCCTGCTTCAGCAAACCGCCTTTACTCTTTCTGCCAGGTTTAGCAGCAGCTCTACCCTTGTTCCTCTTGTCCCCCGGGGATGCCTCATCTTGCAGCTGAACAGGGGAACCAAAACCCTCATCCAGACGTGGCTCCTCACAGCCCCTTTTCTTCAGGTTCTCCCTGGAGCACTTTTTGGGTAGGGTGCTTGCCAATGGAGAGTCTACCTTGCCAGGGGATCCTTCCATGATGCAGTCATTGTGGCTGATCTGGGCCAAGAGTGCGGCGGTTTCGCTACCCAGGATCCCCAGGCCCTGGGTCCCTGCCACCACGGTCACCCCATCGCTTGAGCAGCTGGATTCCGAGATCACCACCACCGGTGAGGGGGTCTCCGGCAGCCCAACCTCCGCTGCTGTACTTGTGCTGGGGGGTCTTCCCTGCCTCCTGCCCCTCTTCAGCCTCTGGAGTTTCTGTGTCTTCACCGGGGTCTCTGAGCTGCCAGGAGACTTGGGTACCTTATTACCATTCTCCTTGGTTTGATCGGAAGTGCTACTCTTGTCCCCTGCTGGCGAAGTCTTACTGAAGTAATCCAAGATTTTAGTTTTGGGGGGCGAAAACGGCTTCGGCACAGGAGAGTAGTAATTAGTGATGGTCTTAACAGGAGGTAGATCTTTTCTTTGTCTTTTCCGCGGCTACGGAAAAGAACAAAAACAAAATACAAATATTGCATTCATCAATTGACAAGTGGATGCTTCATATTTACCACACCACTTCAGACTCCGAATACGACAAACAATCTGAAGCGGACTTAGAGAATCATTAAAGGGGCGACTGCAGCCCGGCTTGAGCGAGGAGACGCAAATTCAGCTGAATGACAGGACAGTCGGTTACACACAAAAATGCCACTCACCACAACTATCCCACCTGCCCAGCTCCCATCAGCTTTTACCAACTTCTTACGTAATCATAACAAGAAACTGTCGCAGCCGGCACCAGCATCACACAAATAAAAATACCTCCTCTGATAAACAGAAGTCGTAATACACTGCAACCTACCTGAGTTTCAAAATCTTCAATAGCGGAGGCCATAGCAAGCGCCCCAGCCATAGCTTTCCCAATCCACACACCGGTGACAGTTGGCAGGATGAGGCTGCATAGCATTTCGGAGAGACGAAACATTAAAACAGCTTAAAATGAATACAAATGTCATATCAGCAGGTTTAGACTTTTTCACACTTAAGCTGCTTTCACACAGGACGCGAAACGATTTTTTCGCACAACAGATTACATTCAAAGTCGAATTTTTCGCGAAACGCGTGTATTCGCGTCTTTGCATTGACTTTGAATGTAATCTGTCGTGTGAAAATTTCGTTCCGCGTCCGGCGTGAAAGCGGCTTTAGCAAGATAGAAAGCTGACTTCACACAATCATGGGAGCCCAAGAGTTCACGTTTGTAACTTCAGACAACATAACTGGTCAGCTAATGTCGCCAGCAACAGTTAAGTTGCACCTACGTTGCCAGAAAAGTGGGTACCAAGCCAGCATAAGCGGGTAGTTCACCAAGACACCCACCAACTTCGCTAACTAGTTAGCCAGCGACAACATTACCGAGCTAGCAAGTTAGTTATTGCTAAAGTTCGAAAAAAAAATCCGATGTTGCTAACGTCACGGTTGAAAAAAAGACATTAGCAAGTTAGACTTCAATGCATGCCAGCTAACTTCAACTTGGATAGTTAGTTCCTACCCAATTATATTCGCGCTAAAGCAAGCTAGCTCGAGTTAGCTCCTATGAAACCGACACTGTACTTTTTGTTGCATTCTGGAAAACTATTGACCCACAACTATAAAAATGCTAGCAACCTTAGCAAAGTAAAAAAAAAAAAAAAAAAAACTTACCAACGCGTTGAATAATAAAATAGCTGCGCTGATAACTTAGCACGCTATGTTGCAGTCATTTTTTTGCAGTGAGGTTCAGTTGGTTAGCTTGTAAACTGGCTGCAAAGCTGAAGCATCCATTTAACTTAAAAAACCAACATTCCTGATCACATGTAAGCAACTTACAAGGATCCAGACTAATTGTATATCCTGCGTTGTAGCTGCCATTTAAATATAAACCCAATAATGGATTTGGATCTCAGGTATGCCCAATACTGTTTGAAAAGTGCGCCTTACTTTGTGTCTGCCTGGCCAAATGGCGCCAAACGTCACTACATTTGCTCAATACATTCCACCAATCAGAGAGCCGAATCGGAAGAAGCTCGGTGACGAGCGCGGCAGGACTATTTATCTTTCATGGGCGACAAAGACAGCCTCAGACCGCTCCAGGCCCGAATACTAGATTGCTCTAAAGCACTTGCATTCGGCTTTCCATGTCAATTATTTTTAAATTAAGCCAATGGGTGACGAAATTTGAGAGGGAATAGTGAATTTTTCTTATAAATCTGTCCCCACCTAGCTCTAGTAACTCCCATAAGCAAGAACATTGGCTTATATGATTTTAGTGTGAGCTGAAGATTTATCATTTGCAATTGCGCATTAGCATCTACAAGTGAAAAAGGTGGACACCAACAATTAGTTCGTGAGCAAGCATACAGTAAATAGGGTGATTATAATCTCTCAAATTTGGGTTATTCTACAGAAACGGCCACTTTTGGGACAGCATTAAAAAAAAAAAAAAAAAAAATTCATACATTTAAACTTCAGTAACACTTTTAGTTAACCATTTTGCTTTATGAATCCACAAAAAAATAGAGCTTAATCGATTACCATTATTTTTCTACACTCGCTTAAAACATGCTTCTGCTGTATTTTTTGTAATTGGTGTTACCTCATAAATTCACAAGTTTTCAATAGTTTTAAGAAATAATATTGCTTAACATATTCTGTACACATAGATAAACAAAAAATATATGTATGATGTCTTTTCAAAGGCTTAGAACAAAGATAATCATAGTAACATAAATGATGGTAACACCAGTGACAGTAACACCAGTGACAATTTTCATGTCAAAGCCATTTTACAAAATGGCAGTAATAGTAATTCAAACCAAATGTTGCTATTCATGTTGGCCTCATTAAAATGCATAATAAAATCCAATTGTATTGCATTTCTTTGCATTTCCCTTCTGATAAAATGGGTAACACCAGTGACACCCTCTAAAATCCCCACATGAAATTGTGAGATTAAGGGTCAATTTTACAAAATATGAAAAGAGGCAGCAGACTTATCATGTTCATTCCATGACAGTCTCTCAACAAGTTGTTTGCTCAGTAGGAAATGATGTTATAAATGTTTTTATTTTTTTCAGAATAGGGGTTATTGTGAAGTGGTAACACCAGTGACATGATACCCGGGGACAGCCATTTCCATTCAATTATTTCTAACAATGAGTTGGAATTTTATTAAATTATGCTATCCATTTCATAAATGTGATATTGGTGTAAAAATTATTGCATTCAAAATGTGGGGAAAGTATATTTTAAAACTTAAAATCTGACATTAAACCTCCACACATCAGCCTGGGGACATGCAATTTTCATGTGCCTCAAATTTGGTATGATTGGTTAAAAATTAATTTGACCCAATGCCAATGCTCAAATTGGTATTACTATTCAAAGAACATCTTATATTACTCAAATATATATATCTAATGTGAATATTAGCTATATTTAATTTGCAAATAGTATGCAAAGCCAAGGGACAAGAAAGTAGCTTTTTCTGTAGAATGACCCACGCATTAGTGGCTGAAAGTAATTAAAAATCAACAAATAAAAATAAAAACTAGTCACTGCATCGATATTACTCTTTTCAGTACATTAAACATTACAGTTTTTAGTTTTATACTTATTAGAAGTTGGCAGTTGCCATAAATGTCTAAAATATGAGGTACACCAGCATAAACAATTTTACATACCTGTTTTCAAAATACTCTGCTATTAGAGGCAGTGCACTGAGAGGCAATGGGAGTAGTTATTTTCTGGACTGCCAGTGTCTAACTGAAAGATCCACTGCAGTGCCACCTGTTTCCGTATTTTCGACTGTTTTCGTGTTTTTTTTTCGAGGAACCCGATCCTCACAGCGGCCTGTACATCTCTTGCCTTCTAATGCAGTTGACACTATTCCTGAGTCAGCTTCATTCACAGCAGAATGTTGGACTTCCACTGCACCGTGGCAAACAGTCAGTATTCATAACTTCAGCAAAAGCACTGTCATGACACACGTCCCATAGTTGAAAATTGCATACTTATTTTCGAGGGCAGTGCAGTGGGTTGCATTGTTGCCTTGCAACAAGAAGGTTGTGGGTTTGAAGCTGGCCATGGGCTTTTCTGAGTGGAGTTTGATTGTTGTTCTTGTGGTGCGGTTAGTCCAGTTTCCTCCCACAGTCTAAAGACACTCTTAAATATGTGCACTCTGCAAGCTGGGTGTCTCACTGCCTTTCGCCCATAGAAGCTCCCCTGCGACCCTAGTATAGAAGAAGTGGTTCAGAAAATGTATGGCTACATTTTTGTCAATGTCACGAAGCGATCTGGGCAAATTTGCATTGTCTGGCTTACTTGCATGTTCTAAAAAATATCTAATAAAGTACAATTATCCACATCTTATGGTGGGAAACACGCAACCAGGATAGGATTTATATTGGCATGCGTCACATCGTCAGCCTCAGTTTGGGTTTGCAAAAGAGGGTGAGACGACTTTCTAAATTAAAATACACTTTGGCTTCTCATATGGAGTCAGGCAATCGCATTTTACAGTCCCAAACATTCTAAGATGTAAGTTACCTGTTAAGGTACAAACCAGAAAAAACTGCTGAGTTTGTAAATGAGCAAAGCTATCAATGACAGTTACAAAAGGATGTGGGCTAGTTTTCGTTGACTGTACTTGTATACTTGTGTCCATCTATGGCCTCTTCATCCTGGAAGTTTGTAAATGTTTAATGATTTATCAGATTTGCCCTGTCAGACTGACTATGAAATGTATTTAATTGAATAAGAAGAAAAAAAAACTGCAGTCAAAATGACTGACTTGGCTCATATTCATTATTACCTACAATACAAAAAAAAAAAAAAAACTTGTCTCATTTACTTGCAGTCCTGATTGAAAGTATTCGTGAATGGATTTTCTCCCTGTGGTTAGCTATTTTACTTAACAGACAGTTGTGCAGTGTCTCTTTTCACTCTACTCACATGGTATGAATTGCGAGTTGTAGTGCAACACAAATGGGGAGGAGATGTTGACTCGTACAGGAACCCCTTAAAATTGGACAAATTTTATGGTGCCTACGACCCAGGTGGGACTCGAACCCACAATCCCCAGCTCCGGAGGCTGATGCCTTATCCATTAGGCCACTGGGCCAAGCTGATAAATAGAAAATAAAAAAGAAATGCCCACACTCAGATGCAGCCAAGTTTTTTTTAAAACTCTTTGGATGGTGCATCACAGAGTAGATGGACAGTGACCTGAAGCATGCTATAAAATAATTCTAACCAGAAATGAATCCAATTCACCATGAATTTTACTTGCTAAGGCAAAACTGAAGGAAAAATGCCACAAGAACAAAAAGGAACTGAAGACATTTGCAGATTTTAATCAGCGAAGAAACCTATGCATTTCATACTTCAAGAAGCCATTGACTATGAAGGATTAGCAACCAAGTATGAAAAATTAGAATTTAATTTGTGATTCAGTTAGTCACTCATATCAATGAAATGTACACTTCAAGTAACATTTTTACTGTCACATTTGTGATGGTGTATGAATCATTCTGGTGGAGTTTGGAGCAAAAATGATAAAAATTACGTCACAAATACTGACAGACCAGAATGCATGCCATTAAGCTTGGGTTGCAGCTAGTAGGCAGATCTTTTTTAGCTGGCCACAGTGCGGTTCACTCATATGACTGCCATTGCAAATCATCTTGCATTACCAAACTAGAGTGGTTAAGCTGGCATGTAGACCAAAATTGTGAATAGAGGAACACTGATGCCTCATCTATTAGGCCACTGGATTAGCATGCATGACTTGTTTTGCTTTTTCTGCTTGTAGAAAATAAATATGAGAAATGTTCTTCCATGTCAAAAATCATTGTGGTGGTGTACAGCGCTAAACTACTCCTCAGCTCAAGTACGTACAGACCTGAGTGCATGCTGTGGAGTTTTCTCTTACTTGTTAACAGTTGTTTTTTAATTTGTTCACATGACTGGAATGACAAGTGAACCAACAACTCCATAGGAATTATAAGGTTGTATTATAAACTGGTGTCCATGACCCAGATGGAGCCCAAGCCCATAACCCACTGCTCCACAGGTTGATCCCTTATCCATTAGGCCACTGTGTCATGCCCCTAGCTCTTGAGTAACTATTAAATGAGGAAACTCCTGCCATTGTTTACTGATCACTGTATGTGTCAAATGGACTTGAGAGGCGAAGGGGGGGTGGGTTTACAAAAGGGAGATTGGGGGGATAAATAAGGGAGACAGAGGGGATATATACAGTCATGAGCAAAAAGGATGGGAAAAGGGTGGGTATGGATATGAGGAGCTTTAATAATTCTACTACTTTTTTTTCACTGCTGTATTTTTCTCATCTGTGGAAATTTTTAAAGCAATTATTACATTTGGGAAAAAAATATAAGGAATGAATATGCATTTAGTAATATGCAACACTTCTTTCATCATTGCACAGCATTTGGTAGAATTTCAGCTACGTCTAAGATGGTGGTTGGCAATATCTTGTTTCTACAGGTGACTTCACATGCAAATATTAACCCTTAGAGCGCTAAATGCAGCTATCGTTGCTCAATGATTTAAGATATCATAATCAAAGCTGTTGAAAACCTATCGTGGTGACTTTTGAAAGAGCTCCCGCAGTATACAGTGCTCTACATAGTGAATAAGTGTACATCCAGAAGCAGCCAAAGACAAGGGAAGGCTGAAGCTGTAGGTGACTATTGACTCAGGGAGTAGAGAGGTGGTATTTGATTGGCTCCTGGATCAGGCAGTGGATTTAGCTGCTCCTTCATACCTCCTAAATGGAAGATCCTCGTCTTCTGATATTGTTGACTCTGCCGAAAGCAGTTTTCTGTCAAACAAACATGGAGGAAGTTCAGTCTATCGGGTGGTGCTTTTAAGATCATCATATCTTATTTCCATGTTCGTATCTTGATCAGCGGTTTGTTTCAGGGCCCATGGTGTGGCGTGAACCTGCTCTCAGCCGCTACTTCTCTGGAGCAGAATTTGAGCCGTGTGCTTTCTTGGGATATGGCAGTTTAGCTCTTGTAACTCCACTGCTCTATACTGTTCAGTTTGTGTAAATATCTCATGTTTACAATCTCGCTGAAACACTTCCCAGAAGAGCTGCTCCAAAACCGCTGCTCTGCTAGCTGAAGACATGGCAGGATCTCTGTTATCTGACCGAACATCCACTGATGCTACTGGCACATTCAATCAAGCACTTGATGATCAAATCATGAGAACTTGCAATAGAGGCCATCCAAAACTGCACTTAACAGTCTCTGAGAGATCAGTGTGAAGTTCCCTTCTGTCCACTGGTGACAGTGAATGAATTACAGGCAGTTCATTAATCCTGGTTATGTCTACATTTTAAACATTTTGCTGATATGGTCATGAGTGGTATTATCAAAGTGACAATAGCTTGTCAAACTAAGTGCTGTTAAGATGATGATGCCTTTCACTATTCTTAGCAGCCTTGTATGCAACAACGTGAGTTTTAAATGAAGCATTAATTTTGGAACTACATCTTCAAAAATCTTTTGAGTACTGCATTTGAGACAGCTGACAATTGTAGAAGCGCAGATCAACGTGTTTCACTGCAAAATGTAGCTTTAAAAAGAAAAGATTTAAAAGTTTTCAAAAAATGTGTGCAACTTGTGGTTTTGATAACAATAATCCTGTTTCTTTTTTTATAATGATCCAGAGAGAAATGTTTGCTCCATAAACTAGAAGACACACAGCTGCGACAGCCGGCATTGCTCATCTTCCTTGAAGCCACGCTTCAGGAAAAACAACTTCTGACACCAACTGATCATGTAAAGACAGCTTGGGTAGTATGCATATTTGTAGTGGGATTTGGGGTGATCTCTTAGGAACTAGGAGCTTCAGTGTTCATCAGTGGGGCATGGCAAACTTCACTGATGGGGGCTGAGCAGGGTTCAGGAGGAAACAAGTGTTGCCACTAAACGTGGCCATGTCCCCCGCCAAGTCACGGAAATCGACTGGGGTCGGCGTATCACTCTAATACACATTGAAGCCAAAGATGAATGAAATCGGTCAAACTGTTCTTGAGATATCGCGTTCACAACAAACAGGACGTTTCAACCACACCTCTATGAACAAGATGAGTGTCATCATCACTATCCCCCGCCACAATCACGGGCCATAACTCCGGAAAAAAATAAGCTATGACATCCATTTTCGAACTCAACGTAGATCATGAGTAGCTTATTAAGCATACAAAATTTCATGCATCTAGATATAATACTTACAGAGAAATCTCCCCATTGCGGCCCAGACAGAGGGACGGACCCCAATCTATTATCAGCAGTTGCATTTTGCGGTGGGAGATAATGAGATGTATTGCTTTTGCAGCAAGATGACAGTAAGGCATATTACAATTTTGAACTACTGTCCATTATAAATGCACAAACCGGATTGATTTTTTGTGGCCTGGGGACTGAAACAGGATTAACAATGTAAGATTTCCTCATCTCTGAGGATGAATCCACAAGCATGTGTCAACTTCTGTCGTGCATGGAGTGGTTTAGTTCTTTTCTATTATATAAAAGAAAATGAAACAACTGGTACAAAATACTTTTATTTTTAAATAGAAAATGGGATTTACTGTTATCCCTTTATTACAAAATTCACAACTTGAATAAATTTAACAAAATGTTGTTCCTAGATGTTTTTTTCTCTCCTTCTGGCGCAGCAACAAAGAGATGTGTGCAAATAATGCAGTGTGAAGCTGTAAAGCATAGTTCCCTACAGGGGGGGGTCAGAAATACCAGTGTTTCCCAAAGCCACTAGAAATCTACATGCGCACAGCTTTAGCAAATTAAAGCAACTGTTGAGGAGAATAGAGTGTATATATCAAGAAATTATTTCTGAGAAAATAGCACCAAGAAATCCCACTTTGGCTTGTAACCACAAAATGAATGGAGTGTGCACCCAGAAAATGCAATTCTCACACCAGCAGACCTGAATTTTGCCCTGAAAGCACAACCGGTTTCTGTGAGGAGATTGAAAATCCCCGAGAGGAGGACACACAACAGCTCTTTGCTAGTCGATACATACAAACTTTCACAGGAATGAGCTGTTCCACATCACTGAGGAACAATGTCCTCATAATGGGTGGGGCAAACATGAACAGTCAATCATTGATGTTTGAGCCAATCAAAACTTCATTCTCAACAGCAGAGCAAGACAACTGGATGAAATTTAACCAGTTTCACACCAACAAACAGTCATTTTATGCAATGAAATCTCATCCTTTCAAGCCAGTGTACAGTGAAAATTCATTGCCAGGGAGGACAGGAGCAACAGTGTGACTGAGAGAAGCAGTGCGCACAGCCTAGCTGAACCCGAAGCGGGCAGAGAGTATGCGTGAGAATATCGCAATGACGTGACTGGAGTCCAGCAGACACATCTCAGATCCCTCAAGTATTCTTGATCGTAAACAAAAACACACTTCCCTGGATAAAGTGTGAAACACGTTCACGAGTAATCGGCGCCCCCACGCAGGTCTTTGCGTCAGTTTGCAGAAAAATACCCTGTGTTGTGGATGAAGGGTCGCCTCTTTGCCTGTCGGAGGTTGGGAACCGGCTCGTCCGCAGCGAGCAGCAAATCCAGGCATCATGAGAGCCGCCCCTGATGACCTAACACCATTCAAAACTTCAGCACTGCAACAGTGAGGGGTTAACTATCACATAAAAATAAACACATAAAAGATAAAAATAATAAACAAACAAAACAACAAGCTCCAGTAAAAATTCCAAATACATGTGGCAACGACTGCACCAAAAAGACTATTAAAACACAGTAACCCCTACCCTCCCTAGCTGGCACCAAGAGTAAGACAAGTGCTAAGATACGTAAGAAACAATAAATCATATGGCCATTGTTCACATGAGAGGACAGACAGCACACAATGATGACCATTTATCATAATGTGGCCATACATACAATATTCTCATGACGGCTTTCTTCTTTAACAGCAATGCGATAGGACAACAGGTATTTCAATGGAGATCATGATACACGTAAATGCGATGACAAAACCAGAAATGAGGACATGAATGTTGTTCAAGTCAAGGCCCGTTGAGTGATCGTCAGCTTCGCGGCACCCCAGTGCCCATTTGGAATGCATTGATCTGCCTTCAAGTCCACAACAGTCCCACTACACCTCCTGCCATTTAGTCTGTTCGGCAACGTTGTCCCTGAGACTGGGACTTCAGACCTTCAGGGGATCGGAGTGTTTGAGGTCGCCCGGGTGGTCGTTCTTGTCCCCTGTGCAGCTCCCGTTCCGAGCGCGCGAATCGTCGCCGCTGCCGTTTTCGGCCGGGTCCCGCAGCTCCTTCAGTCGGGCCATGGCCTTGTCGATGGTCGCCGTGGTGACCAAGTTGAAGTCGTGCATGCTGACCAGGTGCAGCAGGAAGTTCCTGCACAGGTTCTTCTCGGTGATGTAGGGCCCGCACTTCTCCACGAACAACATGCAGGCCTGGTTCATCTGATTGTCCGCAATGAATCTGGAAGATGAAGGACAAACTCAGAACCGTTAGAGCGAGACTCCCACTGCCAAGACTGCATATACGGCCACTTTATAGAATAGCTTTAACAGCAAAAGGTGGACGTAATGTGAAGAATAAAAAGCTTTCATCATGGACAAACTACCCTGAACTGTTAGAAGCCTCAAAATACGATTGCTTCAATTTGCTCACTAAAAATCAGCTGAATCTCAATATGACACAAATTGCCAGAAGATGATGAGGGTTGAAGCATGACAAGCTGGCACCTTTGGATAAGAATACATTTTAAAAATATTTTATAGTAGATACTAGGCAATTTGGAATTCTGGCTCAATGTCTCAGAATAAAGTGGTTTAATTCAACAGCACAGATCCATAATGTTCGGTCCATTTGAAACCAGCATCCATCATGCTACACATCTTAAGAGTAGTAGTCTCTATACAAGGCCAAACTAGCTTTTCAAGTGGGTCATGGGTAGCTAACTCTGGTCCTGGCCAGCCCCAGTGTCTGCGGAATTTTTATGTCTCCAGGACCAGGGTTGGCCACCTCTGAACTAGGCCATAAGAGCTTCATCTGGGCTTACATCGACGAAGTTGGCACCTACCCATGCTTCATCACGTGTAGATTCCACAGCTTCATCACCTCCTTTTCGCCCTCATTCACATCAGTGAACTCTTCAATTTGCTGTGAGGAGAATAGCCAAAAAAAAGAAAGGCACAATTCTGTCAGCCAATTTTTGTGCAAGTACAGTAGTTAATTGCAGCAATTCACAAATGGATACACTGATAGTTTGGCAATGAAGCCCTGACCCTGATGCACCCTGTGGCAAACTGGGCTTGTGAAGAAGAGAGCAGGGAGGGCCAGGATAATCCTCCCCATCCCTCCTCCCAAGGTAATATTCAGGGCACACAACAGGTGTTTGGTGGAGGTGGGATGTTAACGTGCAGCAGCATAGAGTCTTGTAGCATAGCAGCAGGTGAATGTAAGGGTAGACATGCATGAGTATGGGGGAGCATTTCAGTATGAGAATGAACTCTTGTCTCGAGTCGTCTGCTTCATTGATGTTAGGCTTGGGGGGGTTGGTAGTTCTTTCATCAGCTGCTAACCAGATCATGCAATTCTCCGTCCTGACTGAAGCAAACCAGAAGTCCTTCTGAGTGCCATGAGCGCAGTCAACTGAAACAATGAAAACGTCAGCCAACATTCCATTACCAACACATATAAATACCAAAAGCCAGCGGGTCAGCATTTTGGTGATTACGTCCCATTAATAACAAAAGGTTTTGACATTCCTGGCGAAACCTGTTTTTCTGCACCACGAAGGTGGTGCAGAAAAACAGGTTCGGCCAGGAATGTCACTTATGCACCTTTTGTTATTCATGGACGATTATATCTTGGCGGAGAAGAAGCCTCACCGTGCTGGTCTTCTCCCTCAGCCACTCTGGATCCCTCTCATCCTCGCTGTCCACCTCCATCTCCTGTGGCCGCAGCGGCATGCAGCTGTCACTGTGGAAGTACAGGCGGTTGTGGCCGCTGATGTAGGTGCGCTGCAGCTCCACCTCGCCGTCCTCCGACTCCAGGAACTCAGACAGGCTGGGCTTCGTGCGCCGAGGCCTGAGAGGAAGAAATGAAAGCAAGAAGCCCAGCTCAAGCTCGGCACGTTAACCACTCGCGAGGCAACACGTCATGAAACAACACAATCGTGTCGATGGACCAGCGCAACGTCACTTTGTGTGGTTGCACTTGCAAGTGGCCCCGTTTATATTCCCTATTTAATATTCACAGGAATCGCCAGAATAGATACTTTTGTGATGATGATTTACAGACTTCAAGGTCTTCATATTCATAAACTAGACTTCCTATAGGAGAGCGAGCATTGGGCTGGAATAGGCTCACCTGCACACCAGAATATGAGTGACTGTGGTCCTCTTGACGGGGCCGTTGCGGCTGAAGGCGAAGCCGGGCTGGCTGTGTATGTCCTGAGGATTCCCCACGTAAGAGCCGTCGTAGCACTCGTTGATTGACACGTCTATCCTGGCTCCTTTAGGGTGGGGCTGGAAAAGGACAAGAAGAATCTGTCTCTTGGTACCTCAACCCGCACTACGCCATCTCCTACTAGCCCAGTGCTACTGGCCATTAACCTTTTCTACCACTGCCTGAACAGGAGGGCCTCTCAGAATTTAACACCCATACAAGGTATACAACAACTAAAACAAGAACATATTTGCATTGCTACACTTAAATTTTATCGCAGGAGGTGTCATCGACTTGGCCAAGTCATTTTCAGACCTTTACAAATGCAGATACCTGCTGTAATGTAAATGAGCACTCTGAGCAGTTTTTCCATGGACTTCTCACACTAATTGACTGCCATTCTAATAATTATCGTGTAGATGGATACAAAAAAGTATATCTCAATATAGATTTTGGCGATATCGTCCGGCCCTAACCCGTACCCATATAAGAATTAACTTGCACCTTGCACCTGGGTACTACATCCATCCACTATCCAACTGACTTAATTCCTGGTCAGGGTTGCAGAGAAGGCATGCATGTGGGAGCCTCACAAACATGGACTGGGACCACAACCTGGGCAGGTTTACAATCTAATAATCCCTACAAGATGGCAGTCGCACAGCATAGAGAAGGTTCCGGGCTGGGCTCTCACCACATAGTTGAAGATGAAGCGGCTGTGGGATAGCTTGAGGTGCTTTAGCAGGCTGTAGAGCTTGCGGCAGTTGAGGGTGCACCAGGGGCAGTGCAGGTCGTCCCGAGCCTCCGTCTGCTGCCTGGTGTTATTGTTGTACAGGAACTGGGGAGGGATGCATTGACACAACTGCTCAGCACGCATCAAATGTACTACGACCACCCTAAGAGCAGTGTGAAGCTCGAAGGGCCAGGTTGAAGCTTGCATTTGAGCTTGAAAGCCTCCCAGCTATGTTCTGCCACTCACCTGATAAAATATACGCAGTTTCTGCTTAGGTTCCACAATGACTGGCTCTCTTTTCGTCTGAACATCTGCAGTTATTGACTCTTTCACAGCTGTGAATAAAAAATAAAAGGATAGGCATCAGAACTAGCAAGAACTAGTACATACTTGAGGGTAAGCTTGTGTGATTTTGATATTATTTTCCTAAGTGGATAAGGGATTGGCGAGTGCCTCACAGCAAGAAACATCTACTCCGGCTTCCTCCAACACTCTAAACCGCCCAGAAGCATGAGTGAGCAAGTGACGCGAGGAGCGTCCGCTTACCCATTGGTGCAGGCCTGAGCATGCTGGGCCGGCTCTCCACCGCGCTGGTGTCTGAGTTGCGTGTAGCCAGCGGTTTGGCCACTGGGGCCGTGGACCGGTCGTTGGCCTCGCCGGTCCAGCGAAGGGTGAACTGCAGCGTTGGTCCCTGAGAGAAGGTCTCAAATGGGGGGAGCCTCTGCAACAGGAGCAAAAACTGTTACAGCACCACTGACTCCTCTCTGTGGATGACAGTCCACCACCATCCCCAGTGAGTGCCAAAGCCCATGCAACTCTCCTATAAGCCAGGCACCAGTCAGTCACATACCGAGCATTGACACTGGTCCCAGTACCCCTACATGGTGCACCCCAAAGCAGAACACACCTTCCCATCCAGAATGGTTTCCCAAGTGGCCCTTTTCTTCCCCACTGGACACTCCACCATCTCCTGCATGGAGACTTCATATTCCCCGTCCAGCAACTGCAGGCGTCTGAAGCATTTATGCATGGAAAGTAACAGTAAAGCGCTATGTTAACCGTGTGCATGCACACTGAATGGTAAATGTCACAGCAGGTGGTTAGTTGGCTGCTTTACTTAGAAACCTGAGCATTTATTTTCATTAAACATCTTTTGAAGTGTTAACAAGCAAAGGCAATCATTTCTTTTTCCCTTTGTATTGTTATTATAACTAATTTTTCACAATTTTTTCCCCCTAGAATTTCACGATACTGACTTAATACATGGTTTTGCGGATTTATCCCGCTTTTTTTTTGACACTCGTTCATTAACAAAGGAAGCAAACTAATGACTGCTATACCTTTTAATCTTCAGAGTGAGTAGCCAGGGTTTCCCGCAGCGCTCTATAGTTAGGGTGGCCGCCTTGACAACAAATGCCCCCCGCCTTGACCACGTCCCCACAAAAAAAAAAAAAAATCTGCTGCATCCACGCATGCATACACAGTAAAATAAGGCCGCATCGCGATGAGGCCAAATAGCGGCCGGCATCTGTTGGTTAAATATGTTACTGCGCCATTTATCACCTGTTGCTACGCCAACATTATGTTTTTGTATCGGTAAGAAGCTCATTATCTGGATATACAATAACCTGTCGTCGTGGGAAGGACATGTGGAGGTAAGATAATTATTCATCTAAACTAAACATTTGAATAGTGTCTCCTATCATCTGCTTGCCCACATATTCTGTTTCATTAAGGTAGGCTATATGCAATTCGTTTAGTTTCTAATCAAGGCTACCGATGTGTTTGCGCGTGGCTTTCTGCTATGTTTGACAATTGCACGTGTTTTCTCTAGTGTACAGTAATGGATGGGAAAAAGCAGTCAAAAATATCAGGGTATTTTATTCAAAGAAGCCGGCCTACTTCACCATCTGCGCCAAGCATAACCACAACCGCAAAGCATTTGGAGAATTGAAGTCAAAACAGATAACAAATACATTTTCCGTTCTTACATTAATTTTCGTTTAACCCTTAGGGACGGTTGTGCGCATTTTACGCGCTTTTCATTCTTCTTTTTTTTTTGATAATTTTGGCTGTGTTCATGCATGTAGCATGAATTTTGGTGAGATTGTGTTTTATTTGACTCTAAAGGCCTCTTCTTTGGCCTTTGGGAGTACAGCGATAACTCGTGCACACAAAAGTAAGTGACTAAAGAGTGGTAGAGGGTAGAAACAAACTCGGGAGTCAGATCACCTGTTCTTATCAAAGACCGTCATCTGCGCAACAAAGCTGGTCTCCCCTTCATCTCTGTGGGAAGAGCTTCTCTTCTTCCTGTTGGGAAGCTCTTCCACAACATCTGGGAACAGAAAACAGGGGACCAACTTAGCAGATGCAGAGAGGAGAACAAGATTCGTACTGAAGTTACTGAACCCAATGGAAACTGATCGCAGGCAGGTGCACATGTACCTCAGACATACAAAATGTATTTATTTATATTTAATAAATTTTAATTTATTCACTTAAAATGGGACAAGCCACCTTGCCATCGTTCTTTTACTCAGATGGAAACACACAAGCGCTGAAATTGGCAATGCGAATGAGGACACTCAGAGCACAGTGAGGTACTTGCCAATGTTTTCATTGGTCTCTCCATTGCAGAGGCCGTTAGGAAGGCTGCCCCCTGGCTGTGAGACTCGGAACAGCAGGGAATAGGACTTCACCATGTGGCTATTGCTGGGCTCAAACTCGCTGCTGGACACCAGCAGGGAGGGAAAGCTGCTGGGTTTAGTCTGGGTGTAGTCCGGGTTTAAAGGCACCTGCTTCTTTCCCGTAGGCACTTGTTTAATTGGGCAGCTGACATCCTGCAAACAACAATAAATACCCGCGATTAGTGCAGTTACACATGCCAGCCAGCGGGGACAATGAATAACTTCTCAACAGATATAATTACAGTACACATAGTGGCTGTAGAATGCTTGCAAACTGCTGCCTGCTGATAAATGGTCCTAATTTTTTCCATTCACACACTTGCACGTGCCCAGATGCACCAATGACTCCATATCAGATCTTCAATTGCCATCTGATAGCAACACCTTCTAAAGAAAGGACCACCCAAAATGTCAATATGAGCCAATTTCAGACCTTTAATGTCAACACTTTTTTTGGAGGAGGAGCCTTGCTTTAATTTATAATGCGAAGGCGTGATGGGTAGCAATATCCCCTCACATCGAGGTCGACTCCAGCCTGGGGCATCTGACTGCAGGTTTGCTAGGGTTTCCTCCAGGTATTCCAGTTTCATCCCCCAGTGCAAAGACCTGCTCATCAGGCCCATCAAGGATTTAAATAACCAATAGCTACAAGCACAGCTGTCGCAAGGGCTGTGCGAAGTGTGCGACTGCACAGGGCCTCGCGCCTTTAGGGGGCCTCGCGGCTGGTGTGTGGTTTTTTTTTTTTTTTTTAAATAAATTAATAGCCTACATATTTTACATCACTGCACTTGACTCATCATGCTCCTTAAATGACAATTCTGTGTCAGTTCCATTATTTACCATTTCATTTCGATAAAAGCTTACCCAGATTTTTTTTTTTTTTTTTTTTTTTTATGTGATCATACGTAACATGCTCTGTCTCGCTGCTCACTCGCCTTTCCTAACTGTGAGATTGCTCTCAGGGTCTTATTGACGATATCAATAATTGGCATCGGGGTAGCGAAGCTTTTCAAAGTTATTTAAAACTATTTTCGGACCTCCATGTCGCAAGGAGAGACTATGCGGGCTCGCCCTTCTGTCTATCGAAAAAGACGTCGCATCCAGGCTGGATTATAAGGATTTAATTGCTGAGTTTGCGGCCCAAAAGGCAAGGAAAGTGACCATCACCTAATCAATGAATGGTGAGCGGGAATCGGATGTTTTAAAGTTATACTGCAGCAGAGCGTTTGTGACTGACTAGTATGAGAAAATATACTGCATCGTAATCAAATTTAAACTGTTGCGCTTGTCAGCGGATACTACGCCTTTGTTAATCTGAGATTTTTCCATAGAAATGAGTCAAAATAAGTGATTGTCACCAGTGTGTGTGAGCCATTAGGTATTAGTGTTTGTTGAATAGTAATTCGTGACGCACTGTCATACTTCAACATGCCAATATAAAGTGAAAGCTGAGCTGATTTGATGATAAAAGCCAATCGTTGTGCAGTTGATTTTTTACCTTTGAAAGTTTATGATATCCAAAAAATCATGGTTGAAATTATTGCCACAATAATGCTGTTTTAGTCTAAAAATGCATGTCATTTCACTGGGTAGAACTAGAACAGCTATGTATTTGCAGCCTGACATGATTAATGCGCGTGCACGTGAGCAGGGCCTCACGCATCAAGTCGGCACAGGGCCTCGCACCCCCCCGCGACGGCCCTGGCTACAAATGTGTGAGTGAATGTGTGGACCCAAAAAGTGAGCGTGCATTCAGACACATTACATTGCCTCAAGGAAGAGTGTTGAAGTGTCGTTAACTCTTTAAACTCAAACTTTTAATTTAGGTTTTCCCTTTAAGTTGGTTAAAAGGCAAAGAGAGCAGTTTTTTCATTTTGTTGGACAATGTCACATACATATTCTGTATTTGCTGGTTGCAGCGCTTCGCTGACGCTACATCGCACTTATATTCACAGAAATACTCAAAGACACCATGTTTATTAGGGGTGGAAAGGTTCACAAAATTCACGGTTCGGTTTGTATCACGGTTCAGGTGTCACGGTTTTTGGTTCGGTTCGTTTTGTACAGCAGGAGGGGAAGCATTGTCAATTTTAACATACTTTTCATTTATTTGGCAAAAAAAGCTCGCAACAAACAAAATTCTGGCTAAGAACATAAGGTACAAACACTATACAAGACACACATTGAATTTCCAAATGTCTTGCTTCTGTGGAGTAATTTTCCGCAGTCTCTATGGCAGAAATACTGAGGTACAGCCTTAAATAGGCTCATGCACAGCAGGAAAAATCGGCGTTATTTGTAATCTGCGCAAAGGGGTTAAATGTTAAGAAAAGGTGTCTCAGCGTTTCTTAATTTTCCTCTTTTAGCATAGGGTACAGAGAACCATTCTTTTCGAAAAGGAAGGAGATAAAGCTATCTCACAGTTCCGTGTGGCAGCAATATTTAAAGCGATTGCCATTCATCCAGCCAATCACAAAAACAAATGAACATGACCGGCAAGAGATGCACGATCACGTTGCCTGGTGCAAGTGTATTCGGATTCTCTTATTAGCGCGCTTGACTTCCTAAACTCTTATGAATTACGCTTTACTCATTTCCTTCACCTTATGGTGTTTTTTTTTTTTCCCAAGGTGAAAGAAAAGAGGTTCAGTGGCGGTGCCGGGGAAGCAGAGAAAATCCCTTTAAGACAATTATTTGTCCTGACCTGTTCTCAATAATTTTCAGAATAAACAATAGATTCACTCCGAGAATACTCCACGCTGTCAGGTGCTACTAGTTCTCTGCGTTTAGGTAAGACGACAATCATTCTTCTGGACGCGTTTTGCTACATTCAAATCAGCGTTATTCAAAATCGCATACCTGTCAGCTCTCACACAGAAGGCTTGAGTCTCACGTGTTTTATATTTAATTGCAGAGTCCCACTTTTAAATCAACCCACGCTGTACTGAGAATGAAAGTCGGTATTTCATTGGAACGTGGATCAGTCATTGTTCAATCAACGCAAATTTCAAAGATTCTCACGTGGAATTGAAGTCTTTCTGCATGGAAATTTTTCGATTTTTAAACGAGGAATTTAAACGATCGTGAAGCTCAAGTTAAATCGCCTGATATTGAGTTTCAGAGCAGTTTGTCCTTCGTAAAGCATAGGCCTATTATAAGTAAATTATTTTTCTGTACTGAATTTAGCCAATCGCCGTTAGATCGAATGGTGAGAGAAGCCGTGTCGTCAGTTGCCAATGGATTATTACTATAATTGGAAAACGCTTCAATAAGGGAAAATGATTGAGAACTAGCTAGGACTAATTGTTGTCATGAAGGCATGCATTTTTGCCACCCCCACCCCACCCTTGAACCGAACAATACATACATGTCCCGAACCGTGACTAGCGAACCGAACGGTTAGGATTTTTTGCTTGAACCGTTCCATCCCTAATGTTTATGTGGTCACATTACACCAAATCGAAAATATCTAGATCTTGTACATCATTTTATCTTCATTTCCCTGTAATTCAGCGGGACATATTTGGGATCATTGGAAATCTTGAAATGTCCTTCAGCAGTTCAAGTAGGCCTGAAGTTCCACAGGTTTGAATACAGTAGGGGTAAACCTATAATTAGTTTATTAATTAGTATGGGTAAAGTGCTGACCCTGCGGCTTTGCATCATGCTTCTCAGAGAAGGGGCCACTCACTCAAGCTGGGACCGCAATTATACCTGCCCCAAGCACCCTTTCACTCAAAACCTATAGCAGCCAGGCCTGGGGTGCCAATACAGGCTGCACTGCAGGCAGGCCATGTGAGAGACCAAACATACGAACCGTGGGCCGGTCAGAACCGGGGGAGAGAAACAGCTCATGACACAAGTGCCCACACGTCACCACAGTCACCCAATCCATGAGTAATGCAGCTGATTCACTTATGAGAACACTCTGCACAGAGGAGTTTGCTCTTTAAACGAGAGCACGAGAAAGAACACTCACGTTTAAACCCCACAACCAAAAGCTCACGGCAACTTGCGTAACAAAACTTCAAAGCAGCCACGACAACTACACACAGATGTAATCAATGCTCTCGATACTGAACAGCATCAGATACAACTGCAGTTAAAGCTGAGGGAAACTTACCTTCCGTTTTTTATGACAGACTTTAACAAGTAGCACCTCTAAAGATACGGAGTTTTGTTCATTCTCTGAGTTTTGCGATGGCTTTTCTGTTAAAAAAAAAAAAAAAAAAAAAAAAGGTCAATGTGCTACATTCCTAGTGTATGCTAACCATCACTGAAAATGACCATATCTAGCGAACAAAAACAATCTAATATTTATATAAATAACAAGAATACTTACTGTCAAATGAAAGAGGAAAGCTGCTGCTTATAGTGAGCAGGAAAATAAAAACAGCACGTACCAATTTTATGGAAGAATCCAGTAAAGGTGAGCTGCAGGTGGGATGACAGACTATGGAGAGAGAAATTAAGATTGCAAACCAAACCTTCAGTACAGATCTGTCAGACTCACGGGGCTCTACACAATCATGTCACTGTGAGGGATCAGTTACCTGTGAGATTCCTGATCTCCCCTCATCTTCTCCACCTTCAGAAGCAGCTCATCCACTTTAAAAGACTTCCTGAGAACAGAGAAATGCACTGTAATGACAGAGCACAAACCACACACTGCAGCCTACACAAGGACAGAATCAGGATATGGCGCAGGCTTACCCCCTCAAATTACTCATCTCCGTTTATTAAAAAAAAAAAAAAAAAAAGTATTTTTCTGAAAAGAGGAAACAAAAGCCTGCACTCAGAAAAAGAAGCCCCTTAAAAAACCCTGAGGGATTTATTCTAAGACGGACATGTTCCGGCTACTTCTGTTCTCAACATCTCTCGTAATAGCCGAAACATTTCCATATTACAACTGTTGCATTGCTTTTTTAAGTGGCCACTTTGCAGACCTTTGTTTCTTCCTTTCAAACGATTCCACGCAGGAATCCCAAGCAAAATCATGTAGACAGGCTCAATACCCCTCCTGTCACCGAGCTCGCCTGACAATTTTAATGGATCAATGCACGTGTCATTTAAATGCATAGAAAACAATTACACCCGATTTCCAACAATGGTCAGGTTGTCCAATGTGTTCTAATGCATTCTTTGTGATGTGGATTTCATCGCATCATGTCTCTAAGTGACCTCCTATAAAAGAAGGTATTTGAAATGCAATGTTGCATCCATTCTCAAAGAAAGATGTAATGTACATACGTTGCATAACGGGTTTTACAACATTTGCAGGCAAAATGTATAGGTCACAATGCTCCAACTTGACAGCTAATTACCAGCCAGTTTTCATGATAAGCTCTGACAGGACGTGCAACAACTCACGACTTAATAAAAAGACCAAAGACTAATAACTTAATACTGTACATATGTCACGTAGGTTCTTAAAATTTCCCAATGATGGACAACGCCCAAAGATAGCACTTCAGTGCAAGATGGTTTATTGGGTTCCGTTTCCCAAAAATGGAGGCAGATTTGCATTACAGGAAAAATTCACTTTAAATGTTGTGTCATTTCGATTCCAAGTTATCAGTTATACTTTCAGAAAAACGCAATGATTCATACAAAAACCATTCAAACCCTCCATCCCCTGACTTGTGAAACCAAGAGCAGAAATGTTGGAAGTTCACTTCCTGGAAAGTAGTTGAAGCTCCTCCAGTGTGCCCCTGTTCTCCAAGTAGAATAAATTTCAATTTAGAGAGAGAAATTCTAGCAAAACCATTTCGGCCATCAATGCTTTAGAACTATTAAAATGATCGCCAACTATCAGGCAAAACGGCAACCAATAGCACACTTACACTATTGTTTCAGAACTCTTTAGCTGACTTTTTAAATCCGTACTTTCCCCTTCCAGAGAAAAACGAGAAAGAATACCCAATTACTCAAATCTCAAAACACTGCTTATAACATCCTAGAAGGAGATTTATTGATTTAAGCCTTTTGTTTGCATCCATCACAAGTCACTCTGAAGGACAATATTAACAAACTGCCCATTGTACAATAGCAATAAAGCAATCCACTTGTTTTCAGCAGTTTTAGCATACACGATTCTCAAGGACAATAAAACCTTCATTTAATCTACTCTAGGCCACAGAGCAAATTGTATATGTGTTTACCAACTGACTACCAGGCATTATACGGCAAAAATGTATCGGAAAAAGGAGAAGGCACATATCGTAAGTACCCTGGTTCATTTCCAGACCAAATTACAAATTATTCAAATCTTCATAACATCAAGTAATGATTAAGGCCCCCACAATTGAGGCATGACCTGACATTTTTCACTCCAGGTGCTTGACCAGTGCCATACTAAAGGACACTCCACAAAGAGCACCTAGTTACAAAACAAATAGTCTTCAAAACAAAAACACATCAAGAGATTCTAACACAGCTCCTCTTTTTCAGCCCAGGAGAAAGATTCCTACAAGACCGTCTCTCACCACAAGAGCCAATTTTACTCATTCTAATCCTCCAGTTACATAACTGGTGTCTTCTTGCATCTTCACAGAACAGATGGGGATTTTGAAAACAGCTAATAAGAGTAATGCTTCAACAGTGGTGTGATTTACAAAGACTTTTATGACATACTCTATTCAGGTACTCTGTTGCAACAGCATGAAACATTAGAGGTTCTACAAGGCAGGTCTACAGAGAGCATCAACACATAAATTGTTTTTCAGTAAAGCCAGAAAAAGCAAGAGGAATTTCATCCAATGAAGTTGATTGCAGAAAAGCATTTTGTCACCAGGCACAAAGGTACTAAATATATCAAAAAGCAGTCCATGACTAACAAAAAAGCAAGGAAATGCAACCTTTACATTTTCATGTCTGCATTACAGATGCAAGAGGTTTTTTTTTTTATAATAGATAATTTCCACCCAAAAAAACGACCTCGCCATACCGGAGAAAACAACATGCAAGGAAAGGCAGGCAGGAGGTTGGTTCTGGAAGATACCACGTAACGGCCAAGAGAGATCCGCACAACATGGTAACCATCAGCTTTCTTTTTCCAGAATACACATTCAAATAGCGGACATTTACCTTTTAGCATGTGTTCTGGAGTTTCTATGGGACATGTAGGTCAGGGTTCTGTGCAAAAATATAGGCTACGAGAAACGAAATGAGCAGAACAATTTAATCAAATTACCAAATAATGTTGAAACATTAAATCACAGAACATCAACTCCAATTACTGCAATGGAAGAGCAAATTGAGATGCTTTCCTTACCGCAATCAGGTTCCTTGTGCGAAGGAATCTATAGATTTGAGTTGGTTCTGCAATTTAAAACAAGATATTACCAATCTACATACCATATCGTTTGGTCAGGTTAACTGGGCTTGATCTTCACATTACTGATTCTTCAATTCAGAGAGTGATGAACTAAACCAGAGGTGGGCAACGAGGGCCGTATCTGTCCCTGGTTTTGACACCAGTTTCTGGCCTTTAATTAGCCAATTACTTTAATTAGCTAAAGCATTTATGAAATCTGACGATTCTGCTGCATCTCTTTAAATTCTCACGATTGATCAACACACACTGTACTGGTCTCCCTAAATGAAACATTTCTCTTTGATCTACTGTATGAGCAAATCCAGGTCTCTGAACGCAACCAATTTGTTCAATTAGCCAATGTAACTAGAAGAAATAAAAACTTGCATACACACCGGCCCTCCAGGACCGGAACTGCCCACCCCTGAACTAAACATTTCAATTCAAAGATAATCACAGAAGGAATTACAGCCAATCACATCTTTGAGAGGCAGCATTTAAGGAAAAGACAAAAGGGCAGGGTGATCGAGACCAAATCTGTGCCTATACAGACTGTATTCCCCACATGTTTAATGTCGTATTGCTTGAACTGGCACTAAGGAATCCAAAAATCCAGATTCAAAACTACAGCACAATATCTCCAGTTAGACCCACCATCTAATAATCTTTAACACATCTTTAAGTAACAAGTCGAACACTCGCCATTGTACTTAATTTCAATGAAGAATAGAGGGCAATAATAAAAGCCAAGACAGGCAAAGTTTTATAACTTGCAATCAAGTCTGTTCATCTGACATGTCAGATGTGAACTTGCAATCAAGTCTGACATCTGGGTTGTAAAACTTTGCCCGTCTTGTCTTTTATATATGTTAGGTGCACTACAATTTTTTTTGAAAGCCTATGAACAAGGCCACGTGTATTTCAACTGTTCTCTTGAAAATGTTATTTCGTTTGAGGTTACTGAATAGTTCACTTGCAACCTTGTTAATTAGGCAAGATACCATAAGGCTGTCAATCAAACAGAATTGATTATCACTGGTCATTTAGTTGGCCATATTTTACGAAGCAGGGTTATTGATCCGTTTGAAATTTGCCCGTCGCACCAAAGAGGCAATTGTTCTTTCTAGCATTGTTGACCCACACTAGCGATTTTCCCCATAATGAAATCAAGCTCATTCAGTTGATAAATGAGAAGCTGGTATAATGATAGAACAGCCCTCGTGAAAACAAGGATCTTTGCTGAATCCAGGTTGCCAAGTTGATGTTACCAAACTTAACTAAAATCAGCAAAGTTACATCTTAGGACTTCAACAAGCGATTTACGGCAATTCCAGTCAAGCTGTGATAACCCACCAGACGTTGGTCGACCAAACATTAATAAACCCAGTTATGTTCGCGAAATACTTCCTTAAGCCGCTTTCACATTGGACGCGAAACGAATTTTTCGCACGACAGATTAACTTACATTCAAAGTCAATGCAAAGACGCGAATACACAGAAAACAACGCGTGTATTCGCGTCTTTGCATCGACTTTGAATGTAATCTGTCGTGCGAAAAATTCGTTTCGCGTCCAGTGTGAAAGTAGCTTTACAATGCGAAATGACTAGCAAGGCTAACCGGGCCAAGTTAATGCAGTTAACAGTTAAGGTTAGGTAGCCAACGTTAGCTAGTTACTACACGCCACATGCCTAATGTTAAGCTACGTAGCTAACATTTAAGTTACATTTGGCTGGTCTAGCAAAAGTTCCGAACAAAGCTAGCGAACAAACAACACAGAATTGTTCTAGAAAGCAAAGTAATCCATCTAACAAGTAACAAGAATGCTAAACGATATTAACAAGACACACAAACAGCCAACGGCTAAGCTTTAGTTCCTTGTCTATCGTGATAGCATTAGCCTAACGTTAGTTAGCTATGGTGGCTAACGTTGGTCAACCTTCTCCTTCTTTTTAAAAATAAATCAACAAATTAGCCGCAGCCACTTACTTTCGAAGGCCTGTAAGAACAGCTCATGGTCGGCTTGAATCTGCTCCATCTTCGGCTTCTTCACGGATGCCATCATAACCGCTGAAGACGGGTAGACAACGCCGTTGTTCCGACAACCGACACCCATAGCGTGGCCTGAACCAGAACTAACGACCGCAGCGCTGGGTTTCTGAGGAGCCATCCAGCACACCGCAGAGGCTCGTAAAGCGTCTCGCTATCTCCGGCGATACGAGATAGTCCTTTAAAACAAAGGAGGCGAAAGCCTAGTTGAAAAGGTAACAGCAAATGACACGTTTTTTTGTTTACAGTAGCTAAAGTAATTAACCAACATTAAGCCGCTTTCACACCGGACGCGAAACGAATTTTTCGCACGACAGATCACATTCAAAGTCAATGCAAAGACGCGAATACACGCGTTTCGTTTCGCGTCCGATGTGAAAGCAGCTTTAATCAGAAATAGTTGGCGAGCTAGCTGCCAAGTTAGTGAAGAATACGCAGGATCAACCAGCCGAGTTAGCTAGCTAGCTGCACGCGCTTGCTGTTAACCTGAACTACCTAGAATGGCTATTCCACCCGAGCTAACCACGAAGTTGAAGTGTTATTTTCGGTCAAAGAAGCCAGATATTAGCAATTTGGCTTGCTCGCTGGTTCACTGGAAAGTTCGGTGGCTCCATGAATTTTTGTGGATTTACAGCAGTAGAATTTAGAAACCAAAAACAACGAAACGGCTCAGTGATGTACGTCTAAATGAACTGGTCCCTTACCAAATAACTAGCTGGCTAGCTAACGTTTACTTTGGCTTAAGCTAGCAGATGGCTAAACTTCTGCTATTGCACATGGGCTCCGGTGAAACCATTCTTCGTTAGCCGGTTTTAACTCCTCAAGTTTATCCACTGTCATTAACGTTAGCTAGCTAGTCATCTAAATGTAAAGCCACTACGCCTTACTCTATTTAGAGATGCCATTTATGTCAGATCTCATTTTGACATCTCAATAATTGTAAAATAACATTATTAAGAAAATTAATAAGTGATTCAAGCCCCGACCACAACGTCGGCAAGTTTCTTGCATTGAGACGTTCTGGACGAATGCTGAAATGATATCAACCCCGCCCCTGAGGGAGACTTTGAGCTGTGGATATTGTGATTGGTCTATTATCGGTTCAAGGGCGTACTACACAAGTTGGGAGGAGAAAACAAACTTGCCGCTCGCGCTCCCTCACCCTTTGAAGAAATTTTGCGGGAAACAGACGCGCAGTACGTGGACCAATGCGGTGCGTCAAGGTTGCTACAAATTTACAACCAGGAGCTCCCTGCTGGAGATCCATGCAGTGGGCGGATACTTTTAGATGTATATGATACCGAGGTAACTAGGACCAATAGTTTATGTCTATGTGATACCAAATTTAGGTTGGCGGAATTTCTTTCTCCTGAACAAACGACAATAGATCAGAAATTAGCATAAGGGAATCTTTGAGTCTATCTCCAGTCAAACAAGAACATTTTGCATCTGTTGTCAGGAGTCTTTTTTATACTTTCAGTGACCTACTGCTCATTCAGCAAATATATCCAAAATCCTTTGGCTCTGTGTTGCCATGTCAAAGCACATTTTTCCCAATCACAACAGCTGTTTCACAGACCCATTTCTTTAGGAGCAAGTCAGTTATTCCCCACATTGTAATCACGGTTGTTAAGTTTGCTGCTTATGCTTATATCTGGCCACCGCAAGATCTGTGGACCACGTTCATACCCGCCACAAGAATGGCTCCCAATTATCAATAGCACTATTTTTTCAAATTCGCTCCCATAGACAAACATAAATTATATGAGTATTCAAGCGAAACCTCTGTAATGGAACACCTTATTTCTGACCCTGTAAATTTGTATTTTCATCCTGATGTCACCATTACTCGCCATTACATCACCATTACTAATAGCAACTGTGTTGAAGGACAATTTACACTGTAAACTACTATCGCCAACTTCGTTCTCCTCCTTTGAACTGAGTTTGTTTGAACTGGGTCGGTCGGACATGGCACTATGTGCGGTGATCTACCAGCCCCCGAAATACAACAGGCACTTTATAAATGACTTTTCTGATTTCTTGGCTGGCATCATGACAGACTATGACAGGATTTTAATTGTTGGTGATTTTAACGTGCACGTATTCTGTCCTTCTAAGCCGTTGGCTAAAGACTTCTTAGATTTGATCGATGCATTTAACTTTTTACAACATGTTAGTGGACCCACACAAGAGCATGGACACATGTCAGATCCAGTGACGTGCGGTCGGGGGTTAGTTTGGTGAGGCAGAAACCTCCCCTTTGCTTGATTAGCAATCAGACGATTAACTAGTTTAGTAAGACTATTCGGCAGAATGACGGGCCAGTTTAAGTTTCCGCGGCGTTATTACTCAGTACATCGAACCTGAAATGCTCACTAGACAGCAGATTTGCGCGTACTTGGTTCCAGGAAGCCGAAGCAATGTCATCAACAAATATTAAAACAGTTCGACTTATGCAGAGTTCAATGCTTAATCAATATACAATGTATTCTCCTTTAAATACTCGCTTTTACACCCAAACAAAGAGCGGGCGCTTATTTTCAGTCTTCTTTCATAATCCGATTAACAAAATGTTTAAACGATAAACAGAATTACCGAGAGCCGAGAATTTTTCCTAATTGATTATTCAGATTTCCATCCTTGCAGTCTCGAATTTAAGCGTATACGTGAATGAATCTTTTTGTCAATATCTCCTCTATCAGTATACGGACTTCCTATAGGCTTAGTCTTAATTGTTTTGATTGTCAATCAGGAATAGTACGTGGGAACAGGTTCACAAAATCCTGTGATAAAAGGTTGGGTCACTGCCTCACCTCACCGCACGTCTCTGGTTAGATCTTGTTTTATCATGTGGTTTGCGCATTTCTAATGCCCATGTATGTGATGCTGTATTTTCTGATCACATGCCTGTTTTATTTGATTTTACCTTGCCCTGTCAGAGTTATAAGTCATGCGCTCCTGCTCGTCTCCGCCGCATGTTAAAACCTTCCACCGCTGCTCAGTTTTCCTCTGCTTTAATTAATACGGCTCAAGCTGACGCTATGTCCTCTATTTACCTGGACATGGAGCAATTAACTGCATCCTTTCTCTCCACCTGTGCCGGCAATCTCGACAATGTCGCTCCTCTTAAACCTATGCGCCCCAGACCCAAAGCTGAGCCATGGCTCAATAATACTACTCGTGCTGCCATGCGAGAGTGCAGGAGAGCTGAGCACAGGGGGAAGAAGGATAAGCTCCGTGTATCATATGAAATCCTTAGGGAAAGTTGGAGAAAGTATCAGAAAATTGCCAAAGCTGAAAAAACACAATTTCTTTCTGGTATTATCTCTCAAAAATTTAATAATCCACGTGTTCTTTTTAAAACTATTGATTCAATTTTAAACTCTCCCCAATCCACCTGTCTGGAAGCTTCACCTGAAGTCTGTGAAAATTTTCTCTGCTATTTTATAGACAAGGTTAATATCATTAGAGCCCACATCTCACTCCCCTCTTTTGACCCCTCCATAGCCGTCACTTGCTCAACTGTCTTTAATCAGTTTGAGCCTCTGTCGTTAATATCTCTCACTAAAATTGTTACTCAACTCAAACCCTCATCCTGTCCCACAGACATTATCCCTCCTCATCTCTTTAAAGAGGTCTGGGGGACTATTGGACCTGTTGTCCAAAAACTTATAAATTGTAGTCTTGCTTCAGGAGTAGTCCCAGCGTACCTCAAAGAAGCAGTTGTGGAACCCCTGATAAAAAATCCAAATTTGGACATCTCAATTTTTTTCAAACTATAGACCTATTTCAAAGCTTCCATTCATTTTGAAAATATTAGAGAAAACTGTGCTTTTACAATTACAGTCTTTTCTTGATAAACATGGTATTCTTGAAATTTTTCAATCTGGTTTTAAAGCTTTTCATAGCACTGAGTCTGCACTTTTAAGAGTTTTTAATGACATTTTATTAACTACTGACTCTGGTGACTCAGCAATTCTTATGCTTTTAGACCTCACTGCTGCGTTCAACACAGTTGACCACACAATTCTCATTTCTCGATTAGAAGAATGTGTGGCTATCAGGGACACTGCCTTGGAGTGGTTTAAGTTATATCTGTTAAGGAGATGCTTTTCAGTTACACTTGGGGACATCTGCATTGTCGTCTGCCCCTCTATCCTGTGGTGTTCCCCAAGGCGCAATTCTTGGGCCCATCCTCTTCTCTTTGTACCTTTTGCCCCTTGGATTACTTTTCAAAAAGCATGGCATCTCTTACCACTTTTATGCAGATGACTCCCAAATCTACCTGCCTCTTAAAAGAAATGATAACAGCTCCCTGATGCCCTTGCTAGAATGTTTAAAGGACATCAAGGCCTGGATTGCCCTAAATTTTTTAAAATTGAATGAAGAAAAAACTGAAGTCATGGTGTTTGGACCCAGTCGGGCCTCTGATATCCCTCCAATGGACTTGGGTTCACTGCAACCCTATGTAAAACCCACAGTCACAAACCTCAGTGTCAAAATGGACAGTGATTGCAAACTTGATTAAACAGATAAATTCTGTAGTAAAATCCAGTTTCTATCATCTGAGGCTTTTATCTAAGATTAAACCTGTTTTATCTTTTAACGACTTTGAGCGTGTGATTCATGCTTTTATCTCAACCCGTTTGGACTACTGTAATGCACTTTACACTGGCGTTAATCAAGTCTCCCTTGCACGCCTACAGTTAGTCCAAAATGCGGCTGCTCGTCTTTTAACAGGAACCCGTAAGCATGAACACATTACCCCCGTTCTGGCCTCCCTCCATTGGCTCCCTGTCCATTTTAGAATTAATTTTAAGATTTTAATGTTTGTTTTTAAGTCACTGAACGGATTAGCACCGCAGTATATTGCAGACCTCTTGCATGTTTACACCCCCTTCTGGTCTTTGAGGTCTGCTGATCAGCTCTGTCTGGTCGTCCCAAAAACCAGACGAAAAACCAGGGGCGACCGCGCCCTCTCAGTGATAGCCCCCAGGCTGTGGAATGAGCTACCCCTCCATGTCAAAATGCCCAGCACCTTGGAAAATTTTAAATCCAGACTTAAAACTTATTTTTATTCCTTGGTTTTTAACCCAGCATGAGAGTTGTGTGGTCACTGTTTTTGTTTTTAACTCCTGTTTCTATTGTTTCTGAGCCACTTTTTTCCCTCTTGTATTTATGTGTATGTGTTTTATGTATTTTATAGTGCTTTTTACTTTGAGTATCATATGTGTTCTATTTATTCATTTTTTTATTCATTTTTTGTGCAACACTTTGGTTACCATTGTGTTTTTAAAATGTGCAATATAAATAAAGTGGATTGGATTGGACCATTACTTTCTGTCTGAAAAGATGCACGTTAATAATTTGTTGAAAGAACAGTATGTAAAACATTTGATCAAATTCCCCGACATTAGAGTGAGAGCAAAGCCAAGCCAGTGCCAGAGTTGAAGACATCTATGCAGGATTATTAACAGGGCATGCACGTCTGAATGATACATTATTTAGGATTGAAGAAGCACATTACAAGGAATGTTGAGGTGGAACATCCATGCTCAGATGGTAAAATTCCTCAGTAGTCACCTGGATTTACAATTAGCTCAAGTATTCACCCTGCTGATGGAAGCCGACTCACCGCCTAAATTCAGGGATACACGGAAAATATACAGGATTTATGCTTTCTTGCCCCTGGATTTTCTACCACTGGGCAAATGTAATAGCTGTCATGATATGGAAACGATTGATCACGTATTAGTAAAGTGCACAAAATATTGAGCAGAGAAAAAAGAAGGCATAGGTTGAAGCGAAAAGAAAACGACAAGTTTTATCTACAGGGTACTCTTCCAGAAAGCACGGGGGGGTGGAAGTGGCAAGCATCTTCTTGCGAGAAAATATGCGAGTCGAATCCAAGAACAAGGTATAGTTGATGGCGGTAATGCACCGATAGGGAGCACCACTGTTAATAGAAAGGAGAAGAAGCCGAGCCAACGTTTCTTTACGGAAACATTTATTAGTAGAACCGGAAACGATGCTGCTGACAACTTCCAGACATGTGAAACAACTACATATGAGTATTTTGTTGAATTGGGATGCTGTATTTGTCACTGAACTGTGCGAGATATCTCGGGAGTTTTGATTGTTATTGACGTCTGAAATAACAGAAATATGGCGGAAATAATACAACAACGGATTGAGGACAGGATTCCAGAATTGGAACAGCTAGAGAGAGTAGGACTGTTCACAAAAAATGAAGTCAAGTAAGTTAGTCGGCTGCACTAGCTGACTCGCTATTTTTGCAGGGCAGCTAAATATACTCATCTTGAAATATTGTATTATTTTGCTTGTAAGTGCCAGCGATCAGGCTTGGATGCGATTTGATACCCTCCCAAGTGACTGATATTGTAACTGAAGCATAGCCCTCTACCGAAATTGTGAAGACGAAAATAATGTACTTTTTTTCCCCTCAGGGCTATGATTAAAAAAGCAACAGCTCTGGAATACAAGTTGCACAGAGCGACAATAAGCAAAGAGGACTTCATCACGTATATACAGGTGAGTAGTGTGGATATTTGTCGCTGCCTGCAGCAAATTTATTATTTATTTTGGGAACCTTCATGTATTTAAACCCATTTATCGGAAGAATTCTACGAGTTAATAACTTATAACTTCAGTATGGGTGTACCTTTAGTGAAATCGGTTAGTTTTATTAAAAATAACGTCTCCTGATTGTCATGTTTTCCATTTCAGCATGAGATTAACGTCTTGGAGCTGATAAAGAAGAGAAGATTGGTAAAATTGTTTTTCATGTTCATTATTGTGTAGTGTACTGAAAACCTGAAGTGGTCTATGGGACCTTAGCAGAATCAGTTTGATTATATTCTTTTGCTTCTGATTGGATCGCCATAACTTGCTGATCTCTAGGAGTGGTCAGTTGCTGATTGAAGTGTATCTCTGAACGTAAACTGTGCTGATGGTATGTTTTCTAAAAACTCAAGAAAAAAATCAACGAGAAAATCGTACCAAATATTTAGAAATTGTGCTGTGTTGCTGTCCAATGAAGAATGGTTCAAGATGATTGATATTTGTATTCACTGATCTGGGGACTATGAGTGTTTTATGATTTTTCAGCGCACTGGTTACCATTTTAAGCGGGAAGAGATTGAATTGATCATCATGCAGAGAATAAACAATGTTTTCCGACGAGCGACTGCAAAGTGGAAGGTACGGGGATTCTGCAGACAAAACTGATCTTTGCACCAAGGATTGACAGGACATACACTGAATCATGATACTGTGTTTTCCCGAATGAATTTTTTCACTTTCTTTTATAGGATGACGTACAACTGTGGTTATCGCACGTTGCCTTCTGTAAGAAATGGGTATGTGAAACAAGTAATTTCCGTGTCATCTTCTCTAATGGTGGATATTATTTAACCATTACTGTTTTGATGTTTTTCCATAAACAGAACACAAAATTTCGACTCAGCAAGGTTTTCTCCTCTATGCTGGCCATTCATCCTGATAAACCAGGTATGTTTGCACTGTATTCCTCTGTTTAACATTTGTTGTAATTGCATGCTGCTGTACCTGTTAAATGCTTTCTCATACTCAGAATAGTACCACTGAATGTATACTTTTATAACTAATTGTACGACTTCTCATTTAGTAATGGGTACGTCACATAAATAAAATTTGTGAAATTAAGGTCTTGGTGACGTATTCAAAAAGTACTGGTTGAATGTAATAAATGGAAACAGCGGCACTTTTGTTTGAGCCGGTATTTGAGGCAGTTTCTTGTGAAGATTAGTTAGAATGACTGGCTTTCTTCTCCTCATTCAGCCCTGTGGATCATGGCAGCTAAGTTTGAGATGGAGGATCGGAATTCGTCCGAAAGTGCGAGACACCTTTTCCTGCGTGCTCTGCGCTTTCACCCAGAGAGTGAAAAAATTTACCAGGAGGTGAGCGCAGTGTGTTACCCTGTGCTGTTACTTTGGGTAGATTCCTGATGGTACTGGCTTAAAATCCTGGTGGATGTCCAGTATCAAGTCCATTTAACCCCGTTAACTCTAACTGTCGCTTAATTTTTCCCTTAAGTAGGTTCACACTCTGAAAAAAACTTTTTTTTGTCATTATGTAATACAATGTCACATACTTATTTTATATCTGCTGGTTGCAGTGGTTCACTAAAGCTACATCCCTCTTACTGAATATTTGGAGAAATATTCAAACCCAGGATGTCATGTTTTTATGGTCACAGCGTTACATCAAATTGAAAATATCTAGATTTTGTACATCATTTTATACTCATTTCCCTGTAATTCAGCAGGACATATTGGGGATTGTTGGAAAGCTTGGGATCTCCACTGAAATTTAGAATAGGCCAGAAGTTCCAAGGGTTTGCACACAGCAGTTGCATTTGACAGATCCATATATGGGTCCATAGCTTTTGTGGGGTTGAGCTGTATTACTGGAAATTGCATTTAAGACGTAAGGTGGGCCATGGCAGTCATTCTGCATGTGTGACTCTTGTGGTGTCTGTGGTACAGGTTCGTGACTCAGATCATATCATATTATTCAACAGCACAGCCGGGGCCAGATTTGTGTGTGTTAGTGTAAGGGGATGTGACCCTAACTACAGTCTCAAGATGGAGAAAGTCACGACAACTCAAGAGTAGGAGCCATTTTGTTTCCACTGTGTGAAACTGAGCCAATTTTTTTTTCCATTGTTTTCTCAGAAGGGAAACATATTAACTTCAGGGGAATAACCAGCAAACCAGCCAGCAGTGGTTTCAAAAAGCAGAAGAGGGGAAAATGTTCAGACACAAGACGAGAGAATTCGGGAGTGGGTGTGGCGGGGGGAGGGGGGGGACTCATTTACCTTGGGAAGGTGCCCGATAATGAGATGGAAGCAAAATGGCTCCCTCATGGAAGGGAACCCTCATATCGCAATTCTCTCTCTCTGGGAGCTCTAACCCTGACTGGTCTCTCTGCTCTCTTGGAAAAGTACTTCCGCATGGAGCTGATGCATGCAGAGAAGCTGAGGAAGCAGAAGGCGGAGCTGGAGCAGGCCCAAATGGATCTGGTGGGTTCAACCATTGACTGTCAATGTCAGCCCAGGAGAGCGCCTCCTGTGTTCCCTCTGTACTGTGTACTGTGTTCTGTTCTATGGGCCTGGTCGGTAAAGAGCTTCCAGTGCTATAGTACAACTTTAAAAATTAACAAGGCATCTGGGATTTTTAGTCATCCATATTGAGAGTATAGAGCCAGTCATTATTATGCCCCCCCCAAAAAGGGAGGGCATATTGTTTTTGTCCGGTTTCCCGTCCGCGCTCCCACCATTTCAGGACCATAACTCAGAAACTGTTTGATGTATTTTCATGAAAATTTGTACACATTTGCCTCAGGTCGTGCAGATGTGCCTTTCGCCATTTTGAGGTTCTTGAACTTTTGTAGTTTCTTCCTAAATGTCTGTGAACATCAAAAAGGGGCGGCTTCGTTGGGGTGGGGGGAGACATTTGTTTTTTTGCCTTCAAAGACAATCTCTAGTTTATCATTGTGGGTAATCCCTTCTTGGAGGATTCCTTTAGCAGTGGACATGGGTTTTCTGTGACGAGGTCCTAATATGAACTTTTTATCCTGCACAGGGAGAGTACGAGTTCTCCCCAGAGATCATGGGTGGTAAACTGGCAGAGATTGTGTACAGAGATGCTACTACAAAACTTAAAGGTACAGTGTTAATATGTGCCATGCAGCTCTCTAACTGCATGTGTATTTTGATGGTTTGAGTTGTTGAATGAGGAGGCATGTTACCTGTGTGTTACTGGTCTTCTCAGGTGCAGAGTTCGTGCTATCCCTCTTGAAGATCGCGGAGATTTTCGACTTCACAAAGACGCTGCGGGACATCATCATTCAGGAGTGAGAATGGGTTCAGTCTTACTACAACCCCAATTCGGAAATAGTTGGGACAAAGGGTAAATTTTGAATAAAATCTAAACACTATGACTTTCAAATCACACTAGCCAGTTTTTGTTCACCAAAGAACAGAGATAACATGGCAAATGTTGAAACAGAGAAATTTTACAATTTTATCCACAAAATGAGCTCATTTCAAATTTGATGGCTGCTACAGGTCTCAAAAAAGTTGGGACAGGGGCCTGTTTATCATGGTGTAGCATCCCCTCTTCTTTTTAACAGAGAGTGTAGGCATCTGGGCATTGAGGAGACAAGTTTCTTGAGTTTGGCCATTGGAATTTGATCCCACTCTTGTTTAACCCTCTGTTAACCAAGTACCTTTCCAACTGTGTAAAAATCATTTCCCTAGGCAAATATGTTGATTATGGGCCAATATTTGGAAAAATAGTTCAAAAAAAAAAATTCGACCCTTTGGCCCACCTTTCCAAAATGTAGCAGATCTGCTACATTGGGTAATAATGCGAATGAAAAAATTAAAGTGACGGACCATTCAAGTTATTCTCAAATGTTTATTTGGCAATAAGAAACAAAACCAGCAGGGTGTCCAGGCTGTTAACCCTTTCACTTTACGTAGCAGATATGCTACGGTTGTTAATAGAGGGTTGATACAGGCTTCCAGCTGCTGGAGAGTTTTGGGTCTCCTTTGACGGACTTTTCGTTTAATTATACACCAAATGTTCTCAATCGGTGAAAGATCAGGACTGCAGGCAGGCCAGTTCAGCACACGGACTCTTCTACTATGAAACCATGCTGTTGTAATAGCTGCAGTATGTGGTTTTGCATTGTCCTGCTGAAATACACAATGCCTTCTCTGGAATAGATGTCGGCTGGAGGGGAGCATATGTTGCTCTAAAAGCTTTATATACCTTTCAGCATTCATGGTGCTTTTTAAAATATGCAAGTGTCCCACACCATATGCACTAATGCATCCCCATACCATCAGAGATGCTGGCTTTTGAACTGAACGCTGATAACAGGAGGGGTGGTCTTTCTCCTCTTTAGCCTGGAGGACACGACGCCCATGATTTCCAACAAGAATGTCAAATTTGGACTCGTCTGACCACAGGACACTTTGCTACAGTCCATTTAAAATGAGTCTTGACCCACAGAACACAGCAGCGCTTCTGGATCATGCTCAACAATGGCTTCCTTTTTGCATGATGGAGTTTTAGGTGGCATCTGTGGATGGCACGGTGGACTTTGTTTACAGACAGTGGTTTCTTGAAGTATTCCTGGGCCCATTTAGTACTGTCAATGACAGAATCATGGCGGTGAGTGATGCAGTGGCGTCTGAGGGCCCGAAGATCACGGGCACCCAGTAAAGGTCTTCGGCCTTGTCGTTTACGCACAGAGATTTCTCTAGTTTCTCTGAATCTTTTAATGATGTTATGCCCTGTCGATAATGAGACCTTCAAAGCCTTTGCAATTTGACTTTGAGGAACATTGTTTTTAGCCCGCTTGGCCGGCAGGCCCAAGGGGCTTATGCTGTACTTAGGGTCATTAGTGGTGGTCTGTTGTGCGTGCGTGCGTGCGTTACTTCGTTTCAGCGCGATACAGCTTTCAGTTTTCCACGGATCCTTTTCCTATTTTATATGCATGTATATGGGCCCAAGATCTAGCCCGAGTTCGATTTTGGGCTTGCTGCCATTCTTGGTTTGGCCAAGAGGTGGCTTTTTCTGCAAAATTTCAAACAGCTCTAGCTCCCTTATTCTACGTGCTAAGATGCTCAAATTTTTTGCCCGCTTGGCCAAAAGGCCCAAGGGGCTTATGCTATGCTCGGGGTCTTTAGTGGTGTTCTGGCGTGCGTCTGTGTATGCGTGCGTAAACTTTTGGCTTGTCTGCGCTCTAGCGTCTTCAGTTTTTCACCGATCCTTTTCATATTTCATATGTGTATATAGTATCTTAAGGTCCTGACCAAGTTCGATTTTCAGCCCAATCGGAACGATATTATGGCCAATAGGGGGCGTTCCATTTTGGCCACGTTTGGCCAAGCGGGCGCAGTGGCTTTGCCGCTATTTTTAAAGTATTCCACAATTTTTTTACGCAAACCTTCACAGGTTGGAGAGCCTCTGGCCATCCTTACTTCTGAGAGACCCAGCCTCTCTAAGACAATCCTTTTATAGCCAATCATGATACACACCTGATGCCAGATAATGTAATTACTTGCTAAATGTTCTTTCAGCTGATTCTCTTATATATGAATTGCTTTTTCTGCCCTTTTTTGCCTGTGTCCCAACTTTTTTGAGACCTGCTGCAGCCAGAAAATTTGAAATAAGCTCATTTTGTGGATAAAAATGTAAAATGTCTCAGTTTCAACATTTGAAATGTTATCTATGTTCTATTGTAAATAACATATTGGCTCATGTGATCTGAATGTCATGGCATTTTGATTTTATTCACAATTTACACTTTGTCCCAACTATTTCGGAATTGGGGTTGTATTTTTCATTAACTCATTCATGCAGCCAGTCGGCAAAGCACGGAATGGTATGCTGTAGAATTTTAGTGTTTCACTGTGTGTGTGTGTGTGTGTGTGTGTGTGTGTGTTTAGTCTGCAGAGCAGACACGCTGACGACCCTCTGACCTGGGACTACATGGCCAAACGGGAGTTGGAAGCAGGGTTGGGCGCGGAGATGGGGACGGAGCTACCGACGGCTCAGGGCCGTGCGACGGACATCGCCAGGAGAGAGGAGCGGTGCTGCCTGGTGTATGAAGAGGGCCTAAAGAACCTAAATTCAGGTACAGACTGACTGACTGACTCATGCCTGCATACGTGAGCACCTGCTCATTACAGAATTATGCATGATGCTGCAAGTACAGTATATACACATACACACCTTGCTGGCCCTGGTCATTTTTTCCACTACAGATAAGCAAACATAATTTTGTTATGCCTCTGCCACATAAAGTGAGCGGGTGGCATGCTGTTTTTTCTTTGATTGTCCGTCACGCTTTCTGTCGCAAATATCTTGTCTTCCATGAATCTACTGAAGGACTGGCGGGATTTTCAGCAAATGAGACTTGGTTACTCCCCACGGAGGGTAGCTGGACTCATTGGGTTTTGGAGGTCATCAGGTCAAAGGTCAAGGTCACATGGGGCAGTTGTTTGTGAGAGCCGATGATCAACTTTTAAAGCATATGAAGCTTTGGCTGGCTGGGGCATAGCAATCAACACTTTACATTGAGCTGTCCCTTGTTTACTTCCGTTCATGCGATTTTTACCTCCGCCAACGAAGTTGGGGCGGAGGTTATGTTTTCGCCCCTGTTTGTTTGTCTGTCTGTTTGTCTATTTGTGAACAACATAACTCAAAAAGTAATGCACGGATTTGTCTGAAATTTTGTGGGTGGATTGCTATTACATCAAGGATGGACCCTATTAATTTTCACCGCGATCACTGAAACAATATGGCCGCCATGTTGAAATCCTATCACACGGGATAACTCAAAAAATCATGCACGGATCTGTCTGAAATTTTGTGGGTGGATTGCTATTACATGAAGGATGGACCCTATTGATTTTGACTGCGATCAGTGAAACAATATGGCCGCCACAGCAGCCATCTTGAAATCCCATCACACGCAATAGCTCAACTTTGCTCCCACTCATGCACATTTGGATTGTGCTGCCTTGGCGGAGGTTTGCACTCTACGAGTGCCTGTAGTTAGTGGTTGTGTCCATGCAAACTGATCCCAGTATGGGTTTTCTTCTGTTGCCACAGAGGCCATGTGGTCCTGCTACATCACCTTCTGCTTGGACAGATACAAGAGGAAGACCAATGTGCTGGAGCTCAAGAACAAGGTGACCTTTTTCTCTAATCCAGTGCTCTTTATCATGGACAAAAGCTCACAGCATTTTGAGGTACTCGTACTTACCACAGCCTATAGTTTCGCAGCCAGCTACGCCTTCCTCAGCTTCCCACAAATGCATCTTCGCTGGCTGTCAGAATTTGCAAAGCAGTCACCCCATTGGTCACTCCTTTTAAATTTCCAAACAATTATGACATATCTTAAATCGCAGTAAATTCTAGAGATGTTTAGTGCGGCCAAACTTTTGCCAAACCTGTTGGCGTTGTTTTGACAAAGTCTGGAGGCGATTGGAGTAATGGTGTGCTTTGCAACCCCATAAAGAAAGAAAGAAAAAAGACAGACAAAGGCCCAGCCAATCATATAAGCAGGATTCTGAAGCCAGAGAAATTCTGGGATCACTAAACTGGCAGTTTCTCTGAAAACCATTTCAGTGCTCCCCACTAGCATTATTTACTGGAGCACATATGGCCAAACTGAAAAATTCAGCTTCAAATTAATGCATCAGTATTATTGTTTTTTTGCTGTGCTTTACTCATGAATTAGCCGACCACCCATAACGTAAGCGCACATAATCACTTTCATGAGCAAAACCCCCCCTGGAACAGGAGTTTACACAGTTGAGCCCTGCGTATGCAGTGAATCTGGGTCGCCACTGTTCTGGTGTTTGACCTGCGGCTGTTCGTCTCTTTCAGAGGGAGGAGAGACTGCTGAAAGCGCTGGATGAAGCTGACAAGTCCTCTCTGCTGCAGGAGCCTTTCTACAAAAAATGGGTAAGAGGGCAGGAATTTGTTATAATATGCCCAACCTGTCCCGTCTGCTACAAAAATATACTCAAGTCTTCTCTTGTTATGTGTCAGAGAGCACTTACTGTGTGTGAGAAGCATGTGAATGTGTGCACATCTGAACATCTGTTTTCTATACTAAACATTTTTCTGGCATTAACGTATAATTCTATATTTAGATGTAGAATTAAGGGGTGTATGTATGGGATTTCTTTGACTGCCTTACACCACTAAATAGAACTTTAAGGTCTAAAATTAAGTGGGTTGACCAAGTATTTGCAATAAATGCATCTGGCATTGGAAAGGTTAGCGCTGAAGTATGACTCCATTGTGGCACTGAAGAGTTCACCATTATGACCTAGATGAAGGTTCTGGAATGATTCGGGAGTGTAATCAGGAAGTAGGTCAGAAATTGTGGGTTGAAGTAGTCCATTTGCACTGTATTTATCGACTGTCACTCCAGGATACATGTTACACACTTGTTTTGGGAAGCATCTTAAATGCAATGGATTGAAAGTGCTGTATTACCAAAAAAAAAAAAAAATCATGAAATAATGTGAACTATTGTGTCATTCTCTAGCTGCAGGTCTTGGTCGCAGCGGGAGATAACGAGAGCGCTGTTCACGTCGCCATGGCAGCCACAAAGCGCTTCAGCCAATCGGTGCAGATCTGGAGCTACAGTTTGCAGTTACTGGTGCAGCTGGGGAGCTCTGACGTCAGCAGGCTATTCCAGGAAGCGCTGAAGCATGTGAATCCCAAGGTAGCGCAGCAGCGAAGCAGTATGTGGAGTACATCCTGAATATGAGCATCAGGCATGCCCTAGTTACACCTAACTTCTCATAGGGAAGAACTCCTCCTGAACACATCTTATCTCGCCCCTACCTGACTTATCTAAAGACTTACTACCTCGGACTGAAACGGAGGTTAAAAGCTCCTTCTGTGACTTTGTACTGCCTAGTAAGAAAACAAAAGCAATCATGAGTAGTCAGTGTTTAGACTGGCGTGACCTGACGTGAAACAAGTCAGTGTGTGTGTGTGGGATTACATACACTATTATGTAATGCCTCATTACCATAAAGGACCTTTCATCCGGAAACATCTAGACTTCCAAGTTTATCAGGCACTTTCCGCAGCCCTGCAGGCATCACACTGTGCAATCCCATTCCCCTGTATGTACATACTTATCAAACAATCAAACATGGCAAATTCAAAGTACAGCTGTAATACATTAACCCTTAGAGTGATAAATGCAGCTATTGTTGCTCAATGATGCAAGATATCAAAATCAAAGCTGTTGAAAACCTGTTGTGGCGGGGAGCTCTTTTAAACAAGTCGCCACGATAGGTTTTTAACAGCACAAAATAATTAAATCTATATTTTCTAAAAAATTATTTTGGCGCCCTAAGGGTTAATTTTTAGTCCTCTCTGGTTATTTTTGGCCCAGCTGCCCTGCACCCTCTGACAGAAAGTGGAGGCGGTGTAGTTTTACAGCTCATTTGTTTTTCCCCCAGGAGAGTCTTCCTCTGTGGTTACTTCAGGTGGAGTGGAGTGCTTCATCTCAGAGCCCAGAGCACACTGAGGCCCTGTTACAGGTATCCGCACCAGCTCACGTCTCACTGTCTGATAACCATATGTTCCCATAGAACAACTGTCATCTCGCCTGCTTTGCTGTGGATGTTCAAATACTACCTCAGTCCAGAAGCTTGTGCCATTAAGCCCAATGCCAGGTTCACACACAAAATTGCATGCATTCACAGATTAATCCAGGTCCTTTTCTGTGTAGCTAGTGATTATGATTTACATTTTGTTGGTTGTTTAATGTATTTGCTTGACACCCATGCCAGTTATGTGGCATTCTAGCCAGACCCATGCCTGAAGCATGCTTGGTAAGGATGCATCCTTGATACTTACTTAGTCCTGTAAAATTGTGTGAAATCGGTTTGCTGTTTTCAGAAAGCCATCATCTCCCCAGTATCGGCCATATCCATGGAGATGAAGGAGAAATACCTGGATTGGTCCTACAGAACGGGCGGATACAAGAAGGCCAGGAAGACCTTCACCAGGTACTCACCGGAGAATGACATTTACGGAATTGAATTGCCACGTCCAGTATAAACAGTGATGGACAGATAGTCAAAGCTGTTCTGGATAATGACAGATGTGCTAGACGCTTTTGAATAAATCCCCCAGATTATAATACTTACTGCACCTGCAGTAATATGCCCCTCAAACTCCGATTGTTCCTTTGCTTTTAGTCTACACGAGAGCCGCCCCTTCTCCAAAGCATTCTTTACCAGGATGATCCAGATTGAGAAAGAGCAGGTAAGACTGAATGATGACACTGAAGTGTCCAACTCTCTTCTCATTAGAATGAGTGTCTCAAGGAGTAGCCTGTTGATTTGTGAGAAGTTTAGCCAATCCTGACCTCTAAAACAAAAACTCACCGTGATGATACTTGGGCGTCGTCCTCTGAAGCTTCTGTAGTATCTCTGATTTCACACACAAATCAGTCTGTGCTGCCAGTGGGAAATGTACCCGTGTTTTTAACCCCACCAAATGCTTCCGTGTTTGAACATGTGCTTCATCACACTGACTTTGTTGTTTCCCCAGGAACTCCCAAAGATCAACAACTTGAGGGACTACTACGAGAGGGCCCTGAGAGAATTCGGCTTAACGGATGATGGTGAGTGTTTTTGTACAGGACTCCAGGGCCTGTGTAACTGGTTTTTCACGCACCATCTCTTGACTTCCAATGATGCTGTGGTTCCTGAGCCAATTACGCGTGGCAATGCAAACAGGTTCGTGGCGCAAAGCTGGAATGCAAATGCAGTTGAGCCGAAATGGCATGCACTGTGTGTGAAGTGGCTAAGGTGTGGGCCTGTTTGCTGCTCGGTTTCTGGAAATGAGATTCTGTGTTTGCAGAGCTGTGGCTGGAGTACATCCGGGAAGAGCTGAGCCCTCGGGGGAACCCAGAGAATTGTGGGAAGATTCACTGGCGAGCCATGAAGAGTCTGGAGGGTCAGCGGGTGGAGAGTTTTGTTTCCCAGTACACACTGCTGCAGACAGGACACATCTAGAGCACCCTCCGGGATAACGAAGGCCACAGCTAGCGGTCACTAACACTTGCACCGGTTGTCTCGAACTGCAGTGGAGGTCTTTTGTTTTAGGTGTGATGCTGCTCAAAATTCATTTACGCCAGTGACCGTTTTAAGAGATTTTTCTCATGGCAGTAACGGCCTGCTGACTGAAAGGAGTTCACAATATTCAGCAGACACTGTGGGTCCCCAGGAATGAGTTTTGATGCACCTTCTTAATGCAGTCAGTCATGATGCCTTCAAAACGTCTGCCTTTTACGAAAGTCACAAGCAACTGTTTGCCAGACACCACCTTTGACTCCTGAGGTTCCACTGTGTTCATTTCGTAATGTCAGGATTTTGTTTGACTTTGGGCCGCAGTTTGATTTGGACAATTTGCTTGTTTGACGTTTGTAAATGTGCTTTACAGGCTGAGTGTAAATAACACAAATCCCATTAGAGGACAATTACAAATCAGAATGACCCGTTCTCCCACAACTCTTTTGAATTAAAACATTTATTAGAATTTACAACAATGTTGATATTTAACATCAAATAAACAACTTCCTACAAAATAGTTTTATTTGGGTGTTTCTATGCTAGTCCCTCTTGAAATATATTTTGAGCTTTTTATGGAGAGATGCAGCACTCCCATGGGGTTGCTCCGTGAGCAGGAGCTTGTCTATCTGAGGGTGCTTTTCATTATGCTAACTTGTGCTTCCTCGTGTCCTCTCTCCGTCCATGAGCTGGAAATCGTTCCTCCTCTACCATCATGGAGGGTCTTCCAGTCCCTTAAATTCACCTCATGGAGACGTAGAGCAAGGAACAGAGGAGGCTTCTGTAAGAGCTTTCAGCGAGGAAACGCAGGTGTACCCTACGCAGAAGCCTTTTATCAAGTAGCGTGACTTATAAATGCTGCAAAAATCTCTCAAATGGCATTTTCGGCTTATCTGTCCTCAGGTCTCCTCCCCACGTCCTCACTGGGAGGAGACAAGACATGAGGAAGAGATGTGAGTGAAGGAAGCGAGGAGGCATGCTACCATAATGAAAAACACTCTTGGTCTTGCACTTGACTTAACTAGTGTCAGCCATTATAGTTAGGCTATATGCCCTGGCACACCATTTCACACAGAAACGGAGACTGGCCATGATGACATAAATCAAGCAGATAAATAAAGCAATGAAAACATGAATGCCTCGACTGAACCACAGTGCGATTGTAGCGGTGACCGTAAGTTTAACTAATGCTGTAACGTTGCATTTCATTTTTTCGCAGACATTAGTTCAGGAAATGCATTCCCATGATTTAGAACAGGACCAGGTGAACACCACTGAGTTCATCAACCTTACAGTCCCTTCAAAAGTATTCACTCCCTTGGCATTTTCTGTGTTTTGTTATATTACAACCTGGAATTTAAATATTTTTTAATCTGAATTGTATGTAATGGATCTGCCCAAAATAGTCCAAGTTGGTGAAGTGAAATGAGAACAATATATTTTTAAAAAATTAGAAAAATTAAAAAAACTGAATATTGTTGTGTGCATATGTATTCACCCCCTTTGCTATGAAACCCCTAAAAAGTTCTGGTGTAACCAATTACCTTCAGAAGTCACATAATTATAGTCCACCTGCGTGCAATCTAAGTGTCACATGATTTGTCAGTATATATGGGCAATTCCACATGAGTTGCTAAAACAGCAATTTTTAAAAAGTGTTTTATATTAGAAATATATAGGTTTTCATGTAGATGACTCATTACCAGATCAGACACTGAAAACCATTTTGAAATATCTTTGATGGTCTTCTCAAAATTTAGATTTGAATTTTGTAATTTTTTTTTAGCTCCAGGACAAGGATAAAACGTTATTTTTCCAAAGCTGACAACTTCTAAAAGATATTTAGCAATTTCCTGGTATTTCCATACATTGGTAGCCGAAGTATTTGAGTATTTGTTATTTTCATCAATATCATGTATTGCCTTCCTTTTGCCCAGACTTGTTGATCAAAATTTTGGTTCAACAGGAGGTCAGCAACATAAACATCATTTATGATACCAATTTTCAATTGCTTTGTTGTTTTGAGTATAATAAATTTAGTAGATTATCAGAAAATGTAATTCCGTTACCATTTTGTAATTCGCCATCGCTGTCTCTTTCTCATAAATGGCATCCAACAAAATATCTGTGAACATACCAGTCAATATAAACTTACCATGGCCTGGTCAACATCCTAGGCCACCAATTTAAGCTTAAACCTACTGCCTATCATTGCCAGATTTCAGAGAAATGCCTGTCAAAGTAAAGGCAAAAATAATGGCATTTTTTCTGTCTTAATTGTGTTACTGACACTTTCACCTTCGTATAGCCTTCTACAAAATGGATTACCCCAAACTTTGTGTTATACAGCTCAGTAGGCATGCCAGAGGAACTGATAAAAGCACAGGCAAGTAGCTACTGCATTAGAGTAATAGATGGCAGGAAAAAATGACATGAAAGTTACTCTTGATCTTAATTCCGTTACTGTGGAATTGCCCATATATACCTTTTCTGAAAGGCCCCAGGGGCTGCAACACCACTAAGCAAAAAGCACCAGTAAACAATCAACACCATGAAGACCAAGGAGCTCTCCAAACAAGTCAGGGACAAAGCTGTTGAGAAGTACAAGTCAGGGTTGGGTTATAAAAAAATATCCAAATCTTTAATGATCCCCAGAGCACCATCAAATCCATCATCATCAAATGGAGAGAACATGGTACCACAGCAAACCTGCCAAGAGAGGGCCGCGCATCAAAACTCACCGACCGGGCAAGGAGGGCATTGATCAGAGAGGCAGCACAGAGACCAAAGGTAACCCTGAAGGAGCTGCAGAGTTCCACAGCAGAGGCTGGAGTATCTGTCCATAGGACCACAATAAGCCGTACACTCCACAGAGCTGGGCTTTATGGAAGAGTGGTCAGAAAAAAGCCATTACTTTAAGATAAAAATAAGAATTAATGTTTTGAGTTTGCCAAAAGGCATGTGGGAGACTCCCCAAATGAATGGAGGAAGGTGCTCTGGTCAGATGAGACTAAAATTGAACTTTTTGGCCACCAAGGAAAACGCTATGTCTGGCACAAACCCAACACATCTTACCATCCCAAGAATATCATCCCCACAGTGAAACGTGGTGGCAGTATCATGCTGTGGGGATTTTTTTCAGCAGCAGGGACTGGGAAACTGGTCAGAATCTAGGGAAAGATGGATGGTGCTAAATACAGGGATATTCTTGAGCAAAACCTGTTTCAGTCTGCCTGTGATTTGACATTGGGACGGAGGTTCACTTTCCAGCAGGACAATAACCCTAAGCATACTGCAAAAGCAACACTCGAGTGGTTTAAGGGGAAACATTTAATTGTGTTGGAATGGCCTAGTCAAAGCCCAGACCCAGATATTTGTTGTTTGCTTCGCAATAATAAAAAAAAAAAATCCACATCTTCAGAGTTGTAGGCATGTTCTGTAAATGAAATGATGCAAACCCTTAAACAATCCATTTTAATTCCAGGTTGTGAGGCAACAAAATATGAAAAATGCCAAGGGGTGAATACTTCTGCAAGGCACTGTATTATATGAGTAATGTATAGACAAGTGACAAGTTCAAGGGGAAAACCTGAATCAACAACCGAAAAAAAAAAAATTTACATTCTTCCACTTAGGCAATTCTACATGATATAACTCAACAAGTAACATCCAATCATGCTTTGTATAAAAGGTATGAAAATAAAGAGCAGGCCAAATTGACCTTAATTTTTGGATCAAGATGGCGAGAGATCAAAGTGAAAAGGTTTATTGCAGATAGCAGAGGCTTCTGCCCCACTCACCTGGCTAGTGTTTCAGTGGACATAGTGGCTTGAGTAACATCTGAATTTAGATCGAAGGGAAAGTATTGAATAGGGTCAGAAATTGTTAGGAAAAGCACGCATTCAATGGCTGTGACATTCCCGCAGTAACACAATATGTAAGCAAAACCGAGGATAAACTCTTTCACAGGTGAATCAGGATGTCAACACAGGACGTGCTCAGACCTTCAGTGAGGATGGTTAATGACTGATGGAGGGGGATGTTGTAGTGTGACTGCAGTACATAAATCCCTCATTAAAAACACGATTGCACATATCAGGAGTTCAGTGGTGCAAAAACCATAGATGGTGGTCCACAGAGATGACAGAAAAAAAGTCTTCTGGTCAGAGGAGATATCCTTTACCAAATTCTTAAGTGAGCAAGTGAATGAGGGGTGCTTTTCACTATGCTAACTCAAGCGTCCTGGCTCCTCCCGTCTCCCGAAAATCGTTCACCATATGCCATCATAGAGGATCATCCGATCCCGTTTATACACCTCAAGAAGACGAGGAGAGAGGAGGCTTCTGGTGGAGCTAAGAACAAGGAAGCACAGGAGTGTCCTTCACAGAGGTCTTCCATCGAGTGGCATGACATATAAATGCTACAAGGATTTCTCATTAGGCATTTTCAGCTATTCACATCGCTTCCTTGCATTTCTCTGTCGAAACTAAGACGCAAGGAAGAGAGAAGCGAGGAGACATGTTAGCATAATGGGAAGCACTCCAGCCTACAACTGTGTAGCACTGCAGCAATGATGGTGTGGGGCACTATACTGCAGAGCGGGACATTTTCCTTGTATGGTCAGGGTCCAAATTCGCACTGGAAGGTTAAGTCACTGAAAATCAATAAACTAACCAAGTGATCACTTCTGTCCTATGGTGTAATAGGTCTTGATTCTGAGGGGAGTGGTCTCTTCTGATAATGCCCCATTCAAAGGGCACCAGAGATCATCGAATGGCTTGCATGAAAATAATGTAAATCGTATGTCATGGGCTTAGCACAGAGGTGAGCAACAAGGGCCAAATCTGTCCCTGGTTTTCACATCAACTTCTAGCCTCCAATTAGTTAATTATCTTAATCAGCCAAAAGATTTATGAAATCTGATGTTTCAACTGCATTTCTTTAAATTATCATGAATGATCACCAAAGACTGCTCTTGTCAACTTAAATGAAAAATTTTCTCTGATCTAATCTATAAAAAATCTGTTTTTGTATACAACCAATTAGCTCAATTAGTCAGGGTAATTGGTATAAATAAAACCAACATACCCTCCGGCCAGAATTGTCCACCCCTGGATCAGCAGTTGTCATTACTCAATCGCACTGAACACCAATGGGAGATACCTCGCAAAGGTACTCTGGGTCAGTTTCACAGACTCACACTAAATTTAGCTTTGGACTAAAATTGGCCGAATCTCCATTAAAAATTGTAACTCAGTTTGTAACTCAGGCATATACTGCAAACTTGACTCCTCGTGAAATACCTGACCATTATTGATTATGAGACGTCCACACCTGATCTTTAGTTTTCATTTCTGAATTCTTCAGTCAGGAATCCACCACCTCACAAGCGCAGTTCATCCCTGCAAACTATCAGCCTCTGACAGCAGGCAGATATTAAATGATTACAAGTTCCTGTGAGCTGAATGATATCAGCCACCCTCTGCTTTAAAGGAGGACCCCTCACCTTGGCAAAGCATATCAGCGGAAAGTAGAATTCTCAAAATGTCTGAAACGCATTGTGAGAGGAATTTAGTCAAAATTGCTCATTTAGTTATAAATTACTTATCCTTGATTGACCTAGGTTGTGGCCTGGGTCTGCGTAATTGTTAATCATTGCAATCTAACCTGTACGTAATGAAATGTGCTTTCTGTAACTGTATGAGATGAGATGTGCATATTCCCTCTGAAGCCCAGGGAACCTGTGAGGCCAGACCATTTATTTCTGTACAGTTTGTTCCTGTGTAGCTTGCTGGACCTAGATAAGACCTAAGGAAACGTAACTCACTGCGGGGGGAGAAACTCCTTCTCCCTGAGCCGAAGAGATTCATGGAGCCAGAATCTACATGGGATGCGCACACACAGCTGTAATGAATCAGTCTCAAGGGGAGGGGATGATGACATTCTGTTCATACAAATATTCAAGCAAAAGAGGAATTTGGTGTCTTTGTTCCCTGTAACGGGGACCCTACGTGCACGTAGTAAAGACTGAATCATATTTTTACTATTTCTCTGTCTCTGAGTGTTTTCTTACAGGAATACAAATTAAAATTCCCGCAACATGCATAGTTTTATAAATTTCAATATGGTAATAATCCAGTGCGAGGCATTTTAAAACCAGCAAGTCTTCAAATTGGCTTACAATATCAGGGAGAAAACAGTTTTACTTGGGGAATCTAATTTTACCCAATCAAACGCCTTCATGAAATGAGTTTAACTGATGTCACAAGCACCGTGGCACAGTCTAGTGAACTGGCGTTTGATTGGATAAAATTAGATTCCCCAAGTAAAAATGTCTGCCCCCTGATATTGAAGCCAATTTGAAGACTTGCTGGTTTTAAAATGCGTCGCACTGGATTATTATCAAATTAAAAATTGCGTTTTAGACACTTTCTACAATTCTACTTTCTGCTGAAACATACTTTGCCGAGGTGAGGTTTCCTCCTTAACTAACCAATCAGTGCCATGACTAATATTACACCTCCGGGGGCCTGCATTTTAGAAGAAATTATTCTTCAGCTTTCTATTTTCAGTTACGTCTACACTAACATCAGAGGAGTCATTCTAGTTTGGGTGCCATTTTGTACATGTGCATGTGTACATTCCTAGTGTATTTGTGGTGGAACGGGCACGTGGATCTTAAAATAATCAGAGCGCTCACTATAACGGGGCAGATTTTCCTGTATCTACGTAATGCATTCAGATACTTCAAACTTTCTGAACACCCCACACTTTATCAAGTGTCACACTTTTGCCCCCAAGGAATAGGGGAGAAGTGCCCACAACAAGGAATACATTGTAACATTTGGGGCAGCAACCTTGCCTGACGATGTCCATCTTAAAATTAACTTTCAAGCACAGACAAGATTGTAAACCAAGATTATGGACAATGTGATAACATTTGTGCAACGTTAACCGAAACGTTCCCTCACCAAAAATAGGCTGATCAGTCATCAGCTTCTCACATTTACATGCAAAGCTATAGGCAACAGACTCCGAAACTCTCATTAATAGCACGTGAGCTGAAGCATTTGATCATGTAAATAAAATAGTTGCAGTTTCCCTGCATTACTGAACCTCTGCTCACCCATTTCTTCCATGTATGTTGGATATTGCCATGTGTTTGCACTTGCAGGCCTACCATCACACAAAGCAGGGAGGCAGTGACATTGGCCAAGGTAGCTAGTGGTCATCAGCCCCAGAATTTCCATATTGTGCGTCCCTAAATAATAGGCAACATTCTTTCAAGATCAGAGTACAAAAAAGTGTTACAACCTGTTGGATCAATGCCCTACTGCAAAAGCGCTCAACATGAGAAAAGCAGCAGAGTAAATATGTACAAAATGTCTGATCCACGTTGATAAAGATGCCACAGCAGCATGATACGCGGTCACCTCAAAAACAAAACAAACAAACAAACAAACAAAAAATCTACAGCGATTTAAGGACACTTAAAATACTTCCCAGTTAAACCCATGACAGTTAAAAACATAGTGGTTTCAGAGAGCCTATGTGTATACAGCTTCTGCGTTGTCTGAGAAACGCTGAACAGCCTTCACAAAGAAAACATTTTTAAAAACCTTACTACAGTATACCGTATCTCATTGCAACCCACTTACACAGAGTAGTAGGTTAGCCGTCACATTGCAGATGAAGAGCGAGGTTGTATATTCTTTGGACAATATATCCATATTCCCTGGGAAAGATACCAAGATTTGGCATTAGGCTACCCACACTTTTCCAAATTAGTAAACAGACGCCCTCCATCCTTCAGATTGATGCACCAGTGAATCAAAAAGCCAAAACGTCAAGACACAAATTCCACTGGACCTGGCCTACATCGTCTTCAATAATTTCCATTGGGCGGTGACAGGCCGCCAGCAAAAAGGGAAGCTGGGACGGCCAGCGACATCAGTCTGTCCATTTATATACATAGAACTGAGGCTCTTCCAGTGCCACGCGATTTAGTCACATTCACTATGTCCCAGCCATTAAACCAGTCAAAAAACTTGTAGGATATAGAAAACTTTAACAGGCTCATTGAATTCTCAACCCATTCTCAAACAAGTGGATTCATTCTGACCCAAACCTTTCCCACACTTCTGTAGCTGGGTTTGGACCCCAGATTCCACTCCTGTCGGGATCAGTACCAGGACAAGTACCACTCCATCACCTCATATTCAAACGGCATGGTAATGTGCACAATGGATTTCAGCTCAAGCAGAAAGACAAAGGACTGTGCAGAACACCCACTCTAACTTATCGCCGTAATTGACGGGGAAATTAGTGCAAATGTTAAAGATTTCTCATAAGTAAATGTTACTTGGTACATCAACCTTTGAACCTGCCAACAGGAAGTACCCTAAGGCAGTGTTGATAGCAAAGGCAGTTTTTGTCCCTTTCCTATGACAGTAACATGAGGCTGGATTCCTGAGCCCACAATCGACGTACTCTGATGGCCGCAGGTTGGCTTCACCCATGGTCTCATTGCTTCCTCAGCAGGATATAGGTCATTACTATAACCAGGCCTGCAGACAGCCCTCCAATAACAAACTGGTGTACAGTTATGGCATTCTCTAGCGCGTGGATGCGCTCCTCCATGGCGTTCGTGTTCACGTAGTCGTAGATGGAGGCGCCAATACTCCACACTGCCCAAACAGCGTCGACCATAACCTTCATGGTGCTGGACAGGATTGAGTGGTCCTCACCCAAATACTCAGCTGCTTTAGACACCCAGAGTCAAATCAGCACTGCTCTCTCCCAACAGAAAGTCAGATGGACAGGAGAAGGCTAGTGTTTCAACATACACTGGTGACCCATTGATGACTGGGAATGAACCTGAAACCAGAACAACGGCACTGGTATTCACTACAGTATGAAAAATTACACTCAAATATTACTGTATATACTGCGGTTAAACGACAGCATCTGCATCAGGAGGTACCAAAAGCTTCCTAAATGCTGGGCAGAATCTGGATTTGATTGACTTACACAACTCTTTACAGCACATTTAACGAACAAACTGTTTAAATTAGGTGACATGAAGTTACTGCCACCTGTTAAATCAGTTCGGCAGTGGATTTGAACCTTATTAGTCGCAGAAGGTGCAAGTCCTGCGTTAATATTTCGGCTTTCGGTCTCAATGCCTGAAGTCAGCTAAGCACGAAGTTCACACGGAGAGCCAACACTGGACAGGTTGCATTAACGTTATATGAGAAGTTACTCAATAATATTCAGACATTACGGTAAAATCGCCAGCAAAGCAAAATACAAATCACAGCTCGACAGCTCACAAGCTTATGTAACACTGACATGCAGGTATTAGAGCACCACTGGCTGGCTAACGTTTAAGACTGCTGTCCGTTTCTCATAAGGTATTAATTAATGTTACATGTTAACACAGCAAGGTCAGGCAAGTTATGAATAAAGTAACTAACTAGCAAGTAAGCTAGCTAAGCTAAAATGTGCTCTCCACTGGCAGTTGCCAGTATACTTAGCTAGCAAACGAACTAGATGGCCTTTCAGGTTCGGTAGATCAAATTATCTTCCTTGGGTGTCCTGATAATACATCAATGGCTGGCTGTCAGAGACAACCAGTATATATTAGGCTATTTATATCTACGTAGCTAGCCTTAGCTAGAGTCCTTGGATAGATCTATGCCCTAGTTAGCATTTAGCTAGCGATAATTATCAATCAGCTTATGAAGGTTTAGCAGAAATAGACAGTGGCAATAGATTATCTTACATTACCGTTACTACATAGCTAGCATTACAGCTTCTCAGCTGGAGAAAACGGTCGAACACAACGCATTAGACTTACCAAACTCCTGGACAACAACGTTAATTGGGCACCGAAATCGCGGAGCTAGCTAGCAACGTAGCTAGCTACCTAACCATAGATAACAAAATCAATGCTGCAGCTGTTCTGTATACGTACACTACTGTCTGGGCGTGGCGAGTGATGCCATAGTCGAGCGGACATGCCACTGATCATTCAGTTCAGAGGGACACACCCATCGAACTGTACTCATCCAACTCATCCAGAGTTTTCCAGTTAAAGGTTATCAAGGATCATATGATTATTAAGGATGACAAAAAAGGGTGTGTCCTCTTGGCCTCATATTTGCTCGTCCCATTACTATTACTGCAATAATGCGACCTTTCCCACAACGTTACAGGAATGTTTTGTTAATGCTCGGACATTGTAATATTATTAGAAGGTTTTATGTCAGCCGGGTAACAGGTCGTCACATTCAACACTTTCGCTATATCACCAGTCGCCTCAGTCTATCAATTTACTCCACAAATCACATGAAACTAAAAGTATATTTGCAATCTAGAACGACGGTAAGAACGTAAAACTCATTAAAATGAGAATGGACCCGTTCACATTCATTATTCATGGAATGAACGAATACAATCTGTGAATGCAATTGACAGCTCTTAATGTCCAGAAGTAATGCACCAAAAAATTAGGCCAAAAGTGTTGAAATTGCCCGTTTCTAATGCTTATGGTCAATAAATCACCTCAGACTTTGGCTATTATCCTGTATTCAGAGGTTGAATTGTTCATCGATTGCATTATCACCTAACCAATATCATTGTCTTGCAAGATCTATTCTCATATTTTTTAGACCAGGCACACAGAGCAGACTAACAGAAAACTACAAAGAAAATAAATAAAAACAACAAACAAAGACACTTGAGCTGCAGTGTTTATAGGGTAAAGCCACAGGGTATGTGCTTATGACTTATTGATTAAATTAATTTTAGGCCATAGTAACAAGAATTTATCATACAACCCCAAATCAGAAAGAGTTGAAATTATATATTAAATTAAAAATGAAAGCAGTAATTTGTAAATTATCGTTGACCTGAATTGCATCTAAAACAATACTACAGCACATTTTTTTTATGTTACACCACATTTATTTTATTCATTTTTCAAACTAAACATTTCAATTTGGATTCTTACGAATTATTTAAAAAAAAGTTGGGACTGTTAAGTATTCACAGCGTCCTAATTCCTAAAATTCCTTTTTTCACAACATTGAATAAACCAATTTAGTGTTTCAGATGTAATTTACCCATTCATTCTGCTATCAAGTCTTAGGCTGCATCACATTATGGGGCCTTTGATGACCCATTTTGCATTTCAAAATGTGCCACACATTCTCTGTAGGTCTGGACTGTAGCGCATTTTAGCATTTTCTTTTTTAAATATGCATTGGCATCCCTGATAAAAATGTAATCTTGAAGGCAGCATACATTTTTCCAAAATCTTTCTATACTTTTCAGCATTCATGGTGCCTTCACAGAAGTGCGGGTTGCCAAGGACTCTTTCTCAACCCCATACCATGACAGAGCCTGACTTATGGACTTGTTGCTGGCAGCAGTTTGGTTGGTCCTCCTCTTCTTTGGTCCAAAGCACATGGCAGTTTGACAACAGTTTGCTAAAAGTAATCCTGATTTCATGTGGTGAAATCACCCATAGAGAAATGACAGTTCCTGATTGGAGATCAGTGGTTTTCAGCTTAGGCTTGTGCCTCGCCCATTGCACAGAGAAACTTCTCCAGAAGCCTTGAATCTTTTAATTCTCCTATGCGCTGTAGAGGGTGAAATATCAAAATCTTTTCATTGTTTCTAAACCTTTAAGTGATTATCTGATGCATTTAAAGGCAAATTAGCGATCCTCAGCCCATCTTTGATGCTAAAGCACTAGGCCTTGCCTGGATGCTGCTTTTATACTAAATCATAATTACAATCACCTGCTTACATCAATCATTCCAAACTACATTATAATTCTTCTTCTTCTTTTTTTAATCTCATTACTGGTCTGAAATTGCCCCATTCCAACTTTTTTTGGAATTTGACAAAGGTCTAAATGGAGATAATACATCTCCTAATAGAATGAAGTTGACCAAACAAAACATGAAATATATTGTCCTCATACAATCTGCAATGAAACACGAGTCAAAGTAAATTTAGATATCACTGCTTTCAGTTTTCATGCCCGACCTTTTTCAGAGTTCGGATTGCACTTTAGTAGGCCAACAATTGATTCAGTTTGGAAATACAGATAGTTAAAAATACATGTTCATATTTTTAAAAATACATCAATTTGGAGGAAAAGAAAGTAGCCTAACAATTTACACAGTATAGTCAGTGCATTACTATATCTCAGTGATTCCAGAACTTGCTCTTGAGGTTGCCTTTATAAGCTGGTTTTCCCAACCACAACTGCAATCACAAGGTTTACACAATCTGTTATTCTGTCTTAATGAGGTGCATTTCATGTTTCGAGCTGCTGCTCACCCTCTTCAGCCACATTTGCCAGAAATATCCATCCATGCCATGAAGAATAAAAGACCCTCGATTATTATTATTTTTCTGTATAGCAAGCTATTTCTGCTAAATACATTTTTAAACAGAAAAATTAGACTCTGAGGTCCCGTCCACATGCACATGGGTATTTTAAAAAATGTAGCATTTTCTATGCATTTCAACCTTTCATCCACACGCAAACTGTGTTTTCTGTCACTGAAAATTAACCTCTGAAAAAACACCTTCTACCACTGCATTTTATAGGGTTTCCTCCAGGCAGCAAATGCATTATGAAAAAAAAAAAAAAATTCACCTGGCGGCAAAATTATCAACTAAAAAAAATCCCCTGGCAGCAAAATTAATGATACGAAAAAATACCCAGACTATTTAATACCATTTAAAAAATGGCTGCACATTACATATGCCATACTATCTGCAGGTATACCCTCCCATGTCGGTTGGCATACAGAGTATGTATATTACACAGCAGTGAGGCAATTAGTAATACAATGTAATGATGCAAAGTTTATGTTTGTAAAGAAAGACTGATATTTTTGTTGCAATTTTAGTGATCTCTGTCATCATGCAGATCTCAATGATTAATGCTGTACATTTGTTTTAGTTCTTTGGTATCGACTGAGAATAGTGGTTTTCAAGACTATCCTGGAGTCACCTGATTTCAGTAATCAGGTCAAGGTCAAGGACAAGGTCAAAGTTAATTTATATAGCACATTTAGAACAACCCTGTTACCCAAAGTGCTGTACAAATTTAGAATTCAATGTAAAGTGAAACAACAAATAGGAAATAAATAAATTAATTAATTCAAACAAAACACAAAGACAAATATGAGATAAAATCAAATTAAATACGACACTAAGAAATCATTCATTAAAAGCAAGTGCAAAGAGGTGGGTCTTCCGTACGGATTTAGAACTCTTGAAGGACTGAGCAGTTCTAATATAAAGCGGCAAACTGTTCCATAAGAGAGAGGCAGCCACCGCAAAGGCTCAGGGGCTTTCTGATTAGAAGATAGGCACCTCATGTGTGTTAGTGCCACACCTCTTTCAGGCCCAAGAACCACAATTTGAAACCACTGGTGTATTAATGCACAGAATTGATGAAAGTATGCAAAATTTTTCTCATTTAACTTTTCCATTTCATTCTAAAATCGCGGGAATTAATAGGAAGTTTGTCCCCCCTTTGCAGCTATGACAAACTCTTCTGGAAAGCTTCTCCCAGTAGATGCTGAAAAATTGCTGAGTGTTTGTAACCATTCCAACAGGAAAAGCATTATGGAGTTTGTGCAGTGATAGCAACAAACATGTGCAGCTCACTCTGAGCATGAGGAAAATGTAATGCTGTGACAAGAACAGGCCTTCTCCAAACTGCTAGAAGCATAGGATAATCTTGAATGTCGTTGAATGATACAACATCAACATTTTCCTTCAGTGGAATGAAGAGGCCAAGCCTTAATGAAAAAGATGCCTAGATTAAGGACTGTGCTCAAACACTTGGCCGTGCACATCTCGAGTGTAAGAAAGAGGTGCTGTGGATTGCCCTTTATGATTCATTGATATTTGACTATAGACCCTCCTATATGTTGGACAAGCCATGAGAAAACAAAAAAGGTGGCATGCATTCCACTTAACAAAAGAAATAAAAGTTTTCCATTTTATTGAATACCCCGAGCTGATTGCTATTGGTTCTGCTTGGACGGTGCACTAGTGAGATAGCCTTCACCTGCAGGAGAATGAAGGTTTCCTAGTAAGGATGTTACATGAAGTAGGTTTCTTGATAGGATCAGTTCATGCATTGGAAAAAAAAAATATTGGAAAATATTTTTATGGAAACAAAATTAAAAAAAAAAAAAAATCCCCCAAAGAAATCCCCCACGTTGACAGTAATAAGCTTCCGCGCGATATATAACTATGTAGATATGTCATTTTTGTTCTTCATGACATACATGGATATTTCTATCACACAGCGCTTTAAGAGGGTATAAAACCTCTCTGACCATGAAATGCTCCTACTTAAGAGAAATTTGCCGGGCTGTGATCAATAATGTCGTTTGAAAAAAGCCAGTATACTCGGGGGTTTGACTGTTTGATTGCATTAAGAGAGAAGTCAAGCCAATGGTACAGTCCAGAAATATGACCGTTCTTTAATGCCAAAGAATTCGGTAAAATAGTGAAAAGTAAATACCTCAATTTTCTGTCCAAAAATCTAAATAAAAATAACGGGGAGAATCAAGCAAATGTATTTTTTTAACCACAAGATGTCGCTCAATAACACAAAAAAGGCATTATGAATTCAGATATCATTAATAAGGGCAACCAGTGGCTACATTATTCCGTCAAGACACGCGATTTAAACAGTTGGAAATGCGACTGCTGGCCTTCTCAGTGAATAAGATGTATTATATAAGGTAAAATCTTGCAAGCAATCAGAAAGCTTGAAAATAGTTTCTATTAATGGTTTATACGCGTTAATAGAAACTACACAGTACGTTTCCCGAAAGCTTGGTTCGACCATACACAGTCGATGGTTCCAACTATGTAAGCTGGCATCTGTGCTGTTGGGAGGCGTGCCCCAGGTAGACTACTCCTCTGCTGATATGCAGGGATTTGATGCATATGGATTCGTTTCACATTTCAGCAAAGTGGCTGTTGGACGTCTGTTACGAAGAGTGTTTTTAAAGAACACTCAAAGCCAACTTAAATTGATGCAATTTTAGCCTCGGTCTATAAAAAAAAGCTTGACTTTAAATTGACAAAGCCTGTGAAAGCTAATTAGGCCCACTTGTTTCATCCAAATATTAAATAAACAACTCCGTCGAGTATTTCATTTGGGTAATAGCGCTCTAATTTCACATGGATTCAAAGTCTGACCTTTAAGTGGCGCCCGAGTAATGTTTACAGTTAGTTCAGTTATAAATTGTCCTCATCGTGTGTCCACCAGCTGGCTACAACATCAACAGCCACTAATTCCAACTACTTCCATCAAGCATTCATGACAAGCGCATTAGAGCAAGTGGATCCAGGACCCGTCAGTAACACATGGGGTCGCTCTACCAAAAAAGAAAAGAATCACGAAACAAGAAAATCTGGTTTTAAATGTTTTTTTCCCTCTTTTTTGTGGATTGCCCCAATGCTTGAAATAGCCTGTAGTGTTGCAACTAATACATGTCTGGTGTTGGAGGACCAGACTGCACAGTCCATTTTTTGTTCCTTGTAAATGTCTGCATTTTATCCCAAAGGGACCGTCTTACCAAACTTGGGGTTCATGCAAGATCATGACTGATCAAAAAGGGAGGACTGTTTGAGGTGGGAACAAGAACTTCGCAGTCTCCGGCTATCATTCCTTGTCCACTCCGCTAGGAGAGTGGATCATGCGATTTTTTTTTTTTTGCTCGTTTAGAGGGACACCGATCATTAAACGAGGACAGCCGTTAAGAGGAGCTGGGCGGCGATGAAGGTAAAATACGTGGTCTAGTAACTTCCGTTCTATAGGCATTGCTGCTCATTATTATAGCAGCTTATACTAAATCAACCGCGGACTTTGTTACGGCATATTTAATAGCCTTAATACAATGCATTGCGCCTTAAATCATCTTCGGCGGAAATATTGGCGAGCTTGAATGAATCATTGCAACGACGAATATTCACTAATCGCTGCTTTGAATCCAATCTCTTATATCAGCCATTGCAAGTTTACGGCAGATTATTAATCGTAATCGGTACCACCTAGTTTGTGCCTATAGCGTTACATCTTTAACAGAACTCACCAGACTAGCCTATTCGACGGCGTTGAGTGTACTCAGATCACTGAAAATACGCTCCTTGGAATGTGTCAGAGGCTGGGTCTTTGCGGGCAAGGTGATTTGTCTTGATGATGTTCAACTGGCCTACAAAGTCCCAGTTTTTGGCTCATATAACCATCGATATACCCTTATATAACCTTTTACATTTTGTGGAGGTGCGCGACGTTGACTTGTAGCCTGGGATAAAACTATTTTTGCTGAAACAGTATTTTAACTGTGTTATGGATACGCGGCTGAGTGGAAGCGTTTAAAGATACCAACCCCCTATTGCCTATTTACCTGAAACTCGGATTATTGTTCCATCGTGGACTTCAGAACTGCAGATCGCCTGTCACTCATATTTCTTTTGAAATTTCAATTGAAATGCGCAATTGAGATGTAGACGCTGTATATATGGACGCACACTTGCATTGTTGTTGAAGCTATAGTCAGTATCATGGTAACTTCAACTCGGATCTTGCTGGACTAAATAAGAGTGGGTTATCCATGGAACGTTGTGCAAGCAGCTACCGAGGCTTCTGTAATGGTCGTTGAAGTTTGTTGTAGTTTGTGTGGCTGTTTTCTGACCAGTGGTATATAAGATATGACAAGAGATCTCTTTTTCGATGGGCTCAGTAATATTTACGATTATGTCGGATATTTTGGCACGTGTGGTAATATAACGCGCGATGTAATTTTGGCAATGTATTTCATTTCAGTATCCTTCGGGCCTAACAAAATCCTGGAACGACCCCTGTAACTGGGAATCGTCCAGGACTGCACAAATATGAAAACGTGATTATTTAATTCAACACAACTGACAAAGGGAATTGGTTGGAAAAGAGAAATATCCAAACTAAGCGGAACCGGGGTTAGGAAGAAGTTTCCCAGAAGTCAGTAATTAAACCTTAAAACATTTAAAAATGCTGAATTATTTTATGATATAATCCTGTTAGCAGTGTGCTGCGAAATTGTTGATAAGTCGTTGAGATCATGGGTTGAATGAGGACATGCTGACTTTTGCATTTCTATTTAAAACCTATGTGGAGTCCATGCTCATTTAGATTCAAAATGCTCAGATTTTGGGAAAAAAAGGATTAACAAAATACACTGTCACTAAATCTATATAAATGATTGCACCTACAAATGAGCCACGTGACGTGCAGTGAAAGGCTAGATATCGTCAAGTTGGTCACTCATGATGTCAAGTAGGCCTAATGATAAAACAATATTAGCCAAGCGAGTAGGGATCGCAGTGAATGACTTTGCTTTCTCTTGAACTCCATTCACATTGTTATTGATTTATTCTGCCTCTTCTTCATCCTTCGTCTGCTTGTGTATTTACACATTTTAAAAATCTGTCTGCAGTTTTACTAGACATTACAAGCAATGTCCTTGCTGGATCAGCATTCATCCCTGAAATGTCTTTTTATATCCATTTCATTATCTTGGTAATTTTATTTGACTATTTGTGCATGTAGCATTTTAACCTTTCAAAATTATTTAAGTTGCATTATTTACTAAAAATAAATGAATACAGTATACAAGTTGGAACCTAGTCATGTACTTGATGCTGGTGGTTTGCAAAAAAAATTGGTTTGCAAATATAGTGAAACAAAGCGATTACTTGAACTTGTTTTTCCTCTCATTAGGTTTTAAAATAAATTGGGTGCCTCCTCAGTTAATTTGTCTCGTAATTATGCTGAACAATTTTTAAAAGTGAACTAATCTTCAATTAGTTAGAAGAGGCACGAATAAATGTAATATATGCTAGCATGATTGCTTATGCATTTACTAGTGTCCAACAGTGTTTTATGTCAACTTAGCTGGAGTAAATATGAATGTTCATTGTTGGTCCAAATGAAGAGAGAACAATGACCTGGGTCACGTATTGACTCCTGAGGTCTTTTTATGCTTGTTTGAAATATAATTATAATATTAAGCCTTGATTCAACTAAAATATTTAGATTTGTAAAATTTTTTAAATTATTTAAATGAAGGTATAAAAAGTTATTCTTAAAAGTGGCTTTATTTAAGTTACTTAATTTCACATTAGCTGCATGTATTGTCTGCAATTGACGTGGTACCTTCAGGGTGTTTTAATGCTTTATTTGTTTTACTGTCTGAACTTTATTCAAATTATAATTTTTATAATCTTTTAGGGAACTACCTTCATAAAATGCTTAATAGAATACTGACTTGCCTTTAACTATTTTTATCATATCCAATATTATTCAGATATTTGCAATATATTGTATATTTTATATATTGATTAGCAAACTGAAGTAATGTGTGCATCCTACTACTAAAAGAATAGACTCTGTCCAAGGAGTTTAGACTGAAAGAGTTTTGAGGTTGCATAGTTTGTACTTGTTTGGTAGATATGGGAATTCTTACATATAGACCGAGTGAGCTGATTACATTTGTAATATTTATCCACTATATTGCTGCTGCCTGCCAAGAGTTTACACTTTGGCAGGTTTTCTCAAACGCCCCTAAACAGCGGTGCTATCATAATTTCCTTTCTGATCAACTCAGCTACTAAGATTTGCCCGTGAGCGTGTGTAAGGAGTTGCCTTCGATTTCTATGTCAAGATGTGTTGGTCTGTTTACCACTGAAAGGATCCCAGTAGTTGATGCAGCTGCAATATTCGCAAATTCCTGAGAGCATTTTAAAATTAGACAATCATTTGATCATAGTTTCCTTTGGGCATTCAAGTGACCTTTCTGTCCATTTTGCTTTAGGTTTGAATGCTTGCGCGTTAACAACAGAGAAAGACTCTCCCTTTCCCCAAGAATGCGGGTTGAACTCATTCACCCCACATTTCAAAATGTCTGTAAAATTCCTTGTTCAGACGATCATAAATTGCACGTGGAAAAAAAGAATAATTCTGGCGTGCGCAGTCGACGCGAGCGGATCCTTCTCCGGCCTCTAGCACGCGGCTGCCCCCGTCTCTTTCTTAATTTAAACTTTTCGATTGTTAGACAGCCGACGGCTCAGTTTAGTAACTTCCAGCTGCCAGGATCTGGGATCTGACGCAGCTGCTCTGGCCCCGGTTTACTGAGCGCTCAGGTCCAGGCGATGCTTTACAGAGTCTGCGGCAGAGTTAGCCGTTAGCCGCTGAGCCGAGCTTCAAAATGCTGCACGCTGTTCTCTGAGCTGTGGAAGGAGTTTCTTTGCGAAAGGCAGCAAGATAAGTGAGGGACTTTTAGGGGCAGCTGTGTTTCATTAACTCAGTCATAATGCCCCTAAAAATCCTTACTGCTCTTGCAATGGTCAGCAGATTTCCACCAGCGGCCCGATTCAGATCCTTCTCACGTTTTAACCCCTGTGCCACACCATGTTGAGTCATTGATTTGCACTGTGCATCAATTTCTTGTGTGTATCCTTTGTATAGTTTCCAATGATTATGTTTAATATTTTTAAAAAATCTTTAACTCTGCTGTTTTGCTTGAATTTTCTCTGAAGTTAGTTCAAAGTTAAAGAAAGCATTTTTTCCCATATTTTGCTATAATGTCTTTTACATATTATGTATATGCTGATTGGAGCATTTCATTGACAATACATCTCACTTTGGCATATGTTGAATGAAACTTACAAATCCAGGATGCCATTTTTTAATGGCCGCAGAATTACGTCAAACAGAAAATATCAAGATCTTTTGCATCATTTTATAAATGTTTCTCTGTAATTCAGCTGGTCATATTTCGGATCATTGGAAACCTTGGGATCTCCTCTTGAATTTATTATAGGCCTCAAGTTGCAAAGTTCCATAGGGTTGAACCAAGCTGCTGCATTTGACAAACCCATGAATGAGGCTTGCAGGTGTTACAGGGCTCATGACATAAGATAACTTCAGGCCTGAAAATATGTGATAAATCCGCTCTAAAATGCTGTATAAAACAGGCACAATGTGCTCAATTTATTTTCCTTCATTTGTATGCCTGTTTTTGGAAATGAAATCATATATTAGGGGCTACAATAATGCATAATACAGTCTATACATTTTACAGATTTATTTTTTTATCAGTTCAAAAATATACTGTCACTCTGCCTGGTGTGTACTTTCCAGTTTAAAGGGTGCTACTTTAATCTCACTGTAATGTCGAGTATTTGGTAAATTCCTTGTGTCGTGGCTGTTGGTGGACACTATGCATCACTCTCTGCATCATTTCACACACCTGTACCTGTTCGTGGAGGTCTTGGTCATGTTACACTCTTGTATGATTTGGCTATCATCTGTTTATTTGATTTTGTTGACCCTTAGAGCGCCGAGTAAATTTTCAAGGAATTAAAAAAGGAATTATCCTGAACTGTTGAAAACCTATCATGTGGTAGCTTGTTTAAGAGAGCTCCTCTGCTGGAGCTCTTTTAAACAAGCTGCCACATGATAGGATTTCAGCAGTATCTGATTTTGATATCTTGCATCACAGGGCAACAATAGTTGCCTACAGCGCTCTAAGGGTTAAATGTATGCACACAATCCACTGCCCTCAACTGTGCGTTGTCTGTCAATTCCCCCCCAGATCAGTGAGAAGTTTGGGTGCTGGCACTGTACAGCTCCACATTTTGGTGGAGTGGGTAGGGGTGGAGAGGGCCATTGGAATAGCTCTGTATAAAAGCTCTGTTCCCTTGGTGACTCATCGTAGGCTTATTATCCAATGAGAAGCCAGGCTGTGGTTTCCCTTGGGAGTGGAAGTGGTTCTCCTGTAGGCTGAGGGAGTGCGGAGCTGATGAGTCAGGCCGTAGCCTCGCATCAGGAGGATGTAGGAATTACTCATCCCAACATGTGGAATCTAATACGGCTATTCCAGGACACCACACATCCCTGCTGCTCTCATTAGCGTTCTCACTGCAATAGGCCCAGCTTGCGAAGACCTCACATATCAGGGCCACGAGCGCACCGGCTCAACCGGACTGAGTCTTTAAAAGCTGCCTCGGTTAGGGTTTTTTAGCTCTGGCAAATCCGCAGCAGTGCGCGACCGATCAAACATTTCGAAGCGCCTTGTCAATATTTTTTGCGAAATTTAAGGAGTTATAAACTATGAAAGTGATCGCAAATTGCTGACAGACGTGAGTTATTAAACGTCAAAAAAAACCTGGTGTTTCACAGCCGTATATGGCAACATAAATTGGAGGGAAAATTATTTTTAAACTAGTTTGGAGCTAATTGGATGGAAAAATCCAGAAACAGCCCACTAGTTCGGTGCATGCGTGGTAACTTCCACAGTGGCATTGGGTATAAACTTTGAGGGCCATATGAATCTCCTCGCCAAAAAAATGCCATGAATTTGCTCTACAAGATGGCTATTTTAATGAATACTTTTGATAGGTTTTTTTGTAAAACAAAAGGTGTTACGTTTATTTTGATCTCTGACCGTTTGAAAATGTTCAATGCACCAAAACTTTTGACTGGCAGTGTCTATAGGTTCAGATACTGGCAGTATACCATGTGGGTTTTATGGGAAATCCAGCAACCCTGCCTTATTTTTTTAATGGATTAGTGACTATTCAAGATTTGGCATTTGGAGAGCCAACAGGGCTACCTTCACTTGCCAAGCAAACTGGGTGTGTCTGAAGCGGTGGAGGAGTAGGTTTAGTTTGTTGGGGCAATTTAAGGGAGCCTTGGAATATTATTTTTTGACTCAGTTATTAGTTCAGGTGAGTTATAATTACTGAGGAAAAAAGGAGACTCATCTCAATTAAAACAAGGCATTCTTTTCGATCTGAAATGGTGAAAGATTAGCGGAAAAAAGGGTGTTTACTACTGAAGATGAAACAGGCGCAAACACATCTCAGCTTGAAAAGGTGCCGATGGATTGAAACTGGGAGCCATGCGATTTATACTGAATCATGAAGCTGAAATCAGCATCGTCTTGTTCTGGCTATTGACTTCATAGGCTTTGTTTTCAGCTTGGAGCATGTTAAGTAGTGGCGTGGAGTGGTGGCAAAACCATAAAAGAAGACCGAGAAAGAAAGAAAGAAATTGAGGGATGAAACCTGTTTTTGATGTATACTGCTCTCCCTCTGGGCCTCTTCTTGTGTGTGGGATCTCTTTGTGGAGTACTTAGGCCTACAGGCCTCCCCAGTGCAGTTTTGTGAGTGATTTACATGCGAGCAGGTGGCGGTGTATCAATGCAAGGCAGGCAGCCAGGGGTGGGGGTGTGGGGGTGTAGGGGGTGGGGTGACTCAGTCGGATAGTCAGGCACACCCAGCGGGCGAGAACCTCGCCCCGCCTTCCCGTGCTTCATCTGGCCGAGCAGAGATCTGCCGGAGGATTGTGGGTAACGCGAGGGCACGGGCGTCCGACATCGATCCGCAGCCAGCGCGCCTGAGCGGTGGGGTCAGGACTTGCGAAAAACTGAAGAAAAATGCGCGAGCGTGGGTGAGCAGTGGGCTCGCTTTCGCCCGCCTTGCGGCAGCGCCCGGGGCCCACTGCATACTTCTGAAACACAGAGCCCTCTCGCATATGGTGTTTGAATTTGAGCCCGATGCTTTCCGACGCATCACTTGGGCGCGAAAGGAGGGGCGGGAATTCGGCGTGGTTTTCGCGCTCGTTAATATCTGTCCGCTCCATGCCACGGAGCGATCCCTTTTTCCCAGTTCGGCGCGCACAAATTGTTTGTTTAGAATTGTGTGAAAAGCAAAGAATTATGGCGTGCTGCTGTCAGTTTCTTGTTTACTTTGTGTAAAACATAACACTGCCAAAACTCAGAAGGGAGGAATCGCAGCCAAAATCATGTTTCCTGTGAGCTGCTCTCCAAGTGGCTGGGCCTTCGCAGAACTGCTTTATTACATTATGATTCAGCCAAGGATGAATGTCAGGATATAGTTGTTCAATTATTTGCAATAACCAGAATAAGGATTTTTCTTCCCAACATTGGAGCGCATCCCCATAGTTTAAGGGGAAAAGGCAGAGGACATGAAGCAGCCCGTAGCCCATCGGGTTTTAAATTTGACCGGGAATTATTAGATTGTTGGTTAAAGCTCCTGTGTTAGCCTCAGCATGATTACTGCAGCTATTTGGCCCGTGAGCAAGGCCCTTATCCCCATATTATTCCAGTCCCTGCTTTGTCTGATCCACTGTTAAAGTTGCTTTGGGCTAAAAGCGTCTGCAGAAATGAAAATTATTTGAATGAGAAAGGAACTGTCAGCACTGACCAGTTAGCAGCTACCCCGTGGCTAGACCTGCATAAGAACAGGTTCAGTTTTGCACTGTAGGCTATGGGCTGATGTTGTTTAATTCAAACCCGCAGCATGCTGATGCTACATGTAGCTGGTGGCTGTGAATGTAAATTCCTCCTTTTGCTAGAGTTTTACCTGGGGTATTTCTCTATGGCAATGACTGCAGCTTAGCTAAAACGGCTTTAAGAGGTTTTTAAACGGTGGCACTCTCATAGTAGTTGTTGTGGCATGTTAATAGGCCAATGAACACAAGAGAAAACAAGGGTGAGTCATGCAGTTCAGAAATTCTTGCTAATGCTGCAGTTTGCTTACTGAAGATGAAAAAAAAAGCATTAAAATGATAAGGTTACTCCTCTTGTTAAGGCACTGTTCTGGGGCATGAATGGGCCACTCGGTCTTGCATAAAACCTGGAACTGGATCAGTGTTGACTGGAACAGGCCGTCTCACTCAGTTAGTTCTGGTGAAGGGTTGGATTCCATTCAGCGGAGATGACAGCCTCCCATCATTCACTGGTAACCTCTAATCTATCCGGTCGCTCAGGCACTTGTGAAATTGTGCATTTTCCTGATGTTTGCTCATACACTGTGATAATGCGGCTCCAGATAACACTCTGCTCTCCTGGACAGAGTTTTGAGCAGATTTTGCAGTGTTGGCATGACTTGGCATTTGAATTCAGGAAGAAGAAAAGAGAACTAGCATTTTCAGCACTAACCATTAATGTAAAAATACTGATAGTGAGGAAATGAATGGACAGAGTGAACTTCTACCTGCCGAGAATGGTGTTGGTATTCTGACTGGTTTGTATTATTTGCAAAGCGACAGGCGTAACTGTTTAGGTGTGTGTTTCTGGCCCTATTCTGCCCTCTTCCACCCCCTGTGCAGTCTATCCTGCAGTAGTCCCTACACTCACAGGGGCATGAAATTCTCCTTATTTTACACCTGTTTGAAATCTCAAGTGCTCCTTTTTAAATGCAAACCTGAAAGTCATTTATATTATGAAATTCCATATCAAAACTCACTTGACATGGGACTTTCTGTTTTTCTGATGTGGCCTATTTATTCACAGTCATAGCCCACTCTCTCACCTGTAATACATTTACTCTCAGGTGCACTGTTGGTGCCTGAACTAAATATTTTTTCCCATGGTCCCTCACTCATGTTTTTTTTGGGTCTTCTGAATTCTCAGCATGTTTACTATGATTCTACTCTCTGTAGTGTTGATACAGCAAAAACACTCTCAGTGTGTCAGCTAAGTATCCTTAAAGATGCAGAGCTGTGATCAGTGTGCTAAGGAAGTTAGTTATGTTGGTTTACTTTTGAAAGGGTTTTGTAAGCAGCAGGTGTTAGCGGCTAAGGATACAGTTTGCTGCCCTACATATGACTTCCTGCGCATGTGTGAGGGCAGCTGGGATTTTGGTATTGAATGGAACAGAGGAACAAAGACTTCTGGGTAATATTGGAATGCTCCAGTTGTATTGAAGGCTCTGCTGAGGCACGTCTTCCAGTGTTCCTAGCCTGATTATTTCTACTGATGTATTAATGAGAGAAAACAATTAGTTATTCCCTAGTCTTATGTCATGTCTGAGGAAATGCGCTAGCTTGATTTGATCTGTTCGGGCTTGGACAATTCCTCCTTGCCTAATTGAAGAATCATATTAATGGTCTGTCATGCAGGCATAAATTGGGTAGTTTAACCATGAAATATAGACTTTGTAATTTAGTCTGAGGTAATGTGCTTAATATTAATGAATCATTACCATTTACATTATTTTTTCATGATGATATCAAGTTTAGTACCTATTTTTATGTGCACACTTATGCAGCTGCTTTTCATTTGCACATCTTCAGAAGGTGCAAAACATGATAAATTACAGCGAGAGAAACAAAAAGCCACAGGGCTTTCCAGAAGGTTGTGAAAAAGTGTTGGCAAAAAGCTTGTAAAATGGTCAAGGGCAGAGCTGAGAAAGTTTTACAAATGGCAGAATCACTTGGAGTGGCATTTACCCAGGTGAGTAAGACGGTCAATAAATACCATAGGGTCACCAGAAAAAAGAAAAAAAAAAAAAAAACACAGTCCCTTCTGACAGAGTCCATGTCCTGGAGTCATTTTGATTACGAGTATGTGCTTCTTATTTTAACTCTATAATAGCTCACAAGCATTTAATTTGAGCGCAGAATCCAGCCTCATTCACTCAGTGATAACTGCCAGTTTTGCTGAAGTCAGCATTTTTTTAAAAGTGGCAGGCAATAAAATATTGTCATTTTTAATCCTACAGCCTTGGCATGGCTACAGTTCCCACTTGGGAGCCCTGTAAACAATACAAGCGATGGGTCGTGTTGCACAGTTGGCACACTTTAGCAGGGTGTTGTGGTGAGGGGGTAGTGTAGGTCTAAGTGCTCAGTTGAGATGGCGCACGGGGTCTCCTTGCTCTCTGCCTTTTGGGAGGTCCCTAGAAGTAGCTAAACCTTCTTCACAAGGACACCATTTCAAAACAAGGGCGTCGTTCCTCTCAAAAGGTTGTCCATGTCTTTTGGCATTTCCCCAAGTTCAAAATAATCTTTTGAGTAATCCAAGTGATTACTTATCCTTGTTTCCATCTAAAAATTTTGAAATTGTGATGTGCCTCATCTGCTTTCATCTTGAAAGAGGCAGCAGTGCAGTCTCCTGAATGGGCAGATTAGCAGTTGCACAACTGGAGCTGCAGAAAATCTTATGAAATTGCTGTCTCTGATGTGGCTGTTTTCTCTGCTCTATTAGTGAATCTTCATTCTTTCCCATACTTTTCTCCCCTGAGGCCGCGGCGTGATACCGCTTCAGCGTTGCCATTGATTCAAAGCAATGCAAATGAACTCACAACACCTGCTCTGCCCTAAGTGCATGCATGTGATTGGCGCTTGCCCTCTGGAAAGCATACGGAACGAGTGCGTGCCTGTGCGCGGAGTGTGACGCTGTAGCTTCCCAGTACTCTTCTAGTACAGAATGTCATTTGGCAGGTACACCAGCACTCGCTTTCCATAAGGCTGAAAACTGTAATGTAAATGTAAGCAAACCTCTCTATGTTTTCCCTGAACCGATAGCGCCTCATGGTCAACTACTGGGGCAAGACATTTGATTACCCGCTTAAGGCTGCCCTGAGGTCCAGCTACCTCACATTGAATTAGAGGCAACAGTTGATGGTTGAGAGATTGAATCTGTCTGAAGCCCTGCATGTAGGTGTGTATGGGTGTGTAGGTGTGTGTGTGTGTGTGTTTTGGTGAGGTTGGGTGAACATGTCCTAATCAGACACTGACAGTCTCCGCTATGTAAAACAGAATCCAAAACATGGCTCTCATTTCCCTGTTCAGATGATTAGCTGGCCGACCGCTTTACCTTGACTGCTGCACATCTAATAACAGCAGTCCTGAGAACCTCTGATTGGTTGCAGCTAAGGCGAAGGGATAGAGCTCTGTGCTCAATGCTGCACTGGTTATGCTGTAAAAAAAAAAAAAAAAAAAAAAAACACCACAAGCTCATGTTAAGTCCATTCTTGTCAAATTTATCTGCTTTATTTCATGGATGAAAAGTTTGCCCCCTTCTCCCTGATTAATGTACATTCGTATGAATATGCACTTAAAATGCATCCACTTGGAAGGGAGGCTTATCGTGAAGATGCCTCTGGCTTTTTTTTTTTACTAGATTAGAAAAACTTAAGATCTGTATGCAGTATATATACTGAATATTTGTGTGTGTGTGTGTGTGTGTGTGTGTGTGTGTGTGTGTGTGTGTGTGTCTGTCTGTGCAAAGAAGCTCCAGGGCGCTGCTTAACCTGAAACAACTAGACAGCACCGCATTACATATTAAATTTGCTAATGTCATGTTAAGAAGCGCTCAACTAGTATACCATAGCTGCCTGGCTAGTTTGACAGATACTACATATATTAGGGTTGACTAAGCCATGTCCATATGGTCAGTAGACCATCTTGCCATGTTCAACTTCAGTGATGAAATACACAGCATAATTCCCTGTAAATTCATATTCTTTCAGTTTCGCATTATGCTAGTTGATTTGAATCACCTGCACAAAATTCAAAATGGCGCACTAATTCTGCCATTTTTCAAAGAGCAGTGTTTTATGAAACAGAAGAGTTATTGTGTGAAACCTGTCCATATTGAGTCAATTTTTACAGATCTAGCCTTTCCTCTGATTTCACATGTAGTCCTACTTTTTTTTGTTGCCTTTTTAAAGGTGTCTTTTAACACTGACTCAGCCACTGCTCTGGACGCCACAAATGCAAGTCTGAGCACTTATTGCTTGTAAAAATCAGTCAGTATAGTCCTTCATGGCTTGTCACATTTGTTTTGTCTAGATCTTTTTTTTTCTCTCTAAACTGCCCTGCTTATCCCAGTGAGAGACAAGTGCATGTACTTCTGTCATAGGGAGGGTGCGGTCATGTCAGAAAGTGTTTAAGCACACTGGTACTAATGAAATACTTTGACTGTGAAAATCTGCCTGGGTCTGTTTTTTTGGCGCTAGCAACGGAGATGAAGACACAGCCGAGGTCTATTTTATTTTGCAATGCGAGGTCCTGCTCGCTGATGGCAGATGGGCTGGATCGGGTTGCGGGGCCTGTCACCGATAAGTAATGACTTCCAGTTTAGTGCTGCACATCAGCACTTGTAATGTGTCTGTGTTTTTCACTTCCCCTCCGCCTGCTGGCGCTGGAAACACGATCCCGCCAATTAGGGATTCGTGGAGAGCTTTTGCGAGTGCCAGTCAGAGAATAGCCCGAAGAAGCTGAGACATGTCTAAAGTGAGCTCCACCCACTCCAGGCATAAACCCCTCCCCTTGCACTAAATCACTGCTCTGCTTTTTAAGTTTCTGGACGCCTGGTGTTTCTACTGAATGGAACGTGATCTTTCGAAGAAGGCTGTGGAGTTTCAACATTAATTGTTGGCTCTTGCCACATTATTGCAGAGGTCATAAAAGAGCTCCCATCCAAAATAAATTGGTTTGGAACCCAAAAAGTTGGAACTGGAACCAAAAAATAGCTGGTTTTCGGGACCCATAGTCAGTAGCGGTCCATTGGCGGTAACAAAGGTCTTTGGTAACCTCACCTGGCAATGCAGAATTACCTAATCCTGTTGCAGTTTACTTTTCCTGATTAACAATATTTGCTAAGACTAATTGGTAGAACGACCATCAATTTTAATTTCGTTAGCATTAAGCTATTGTACATTGCGTCACAAAGTTATGAGGCATTTTCTTCTGAATATAAATGAGGACATGAAAAGTCAATATGCCTTATGAATATTCTGAACTCATGTAGCTCATGAAATGGAACAGATTTGTGTAAATTTGTTTGCGAGGTTTATTAAGGCAATAACGTATGAGAGACTATATTTAAATGATTAGTGACAGCTAAAGGGGGCTGTTTGGCATGATGCACAGCAGAATGACATTGTAAGGATGGAAATAATCTGAATAAATGTAAGAAATCAAAAATTCTTGCTGACTTGAATCTCTCTTTCTAGAATTTGTGCACAGTGCTGAAAAACTGCTAAAACGAGAGACGGAAGTCTGTGAAAGTTTGGAATTTTTTGCATTTAGTTGGATCATTGCCATCCTTACAAAGTCATATAATCATAGCAAATTGGCTTCCACTTTGTCATAATCATTTCCTAATCGTTATTGGCCATGTATCAGTCTTGATTATTCAGTGAATAAATTGACTGATTGTTAATCAGGTGAACTTTTAACATCAACAGCTTAAGAACAATCATGCGGTAAAAGGTGAGTTTACCGAAGGCCCAATTGATGGCGCACCACTGCCTGAAATGGGAACCGTGACGTTGTCAGCGAACATGTCATATCCTACAGGTTGGAAAGATAGTGGCTTGTTTTATGGATGAAAACTAGTGTCTGTAATAACGAAACAAAAGCTCTCCGGTAATCAGTGAAATAGATCTTCTTGCTGGCACTGTTTACTTCCGGTATGCATTGTACAAAGCCCTACGCATGCTTTATAACAGTAGTTCCGGTCATAATTACTGGAAATGCAGGATGGTGTGTTAGATGGCACCAGGGCTCCAAGAATCCTGAAGGGAACCAGTTCAGGGACCAGAGCTAATTGGTGGAAATGCGGTGTTTCTGAAATTAAAATCTTAACAGAACTTAATTTTATGGTCCTTGTCACAAGAGTTTCCTTTGCTCTTCAATATTATAGGAATATTTTGATCTTGTTCACTGGTGCAGTCATGTGAAATATGGACTGCACTCTCCTCTACTGAATGCTGTCCTGTTCTCTGAATGCCAAAAATTCAGGACCAAAACTTTACTATTGTTGCAAATGCCCACAAAACTTGTAGATGAGGCCAGTAGATAAATGAAGTGAAGAGTTTAATTTAGACGATAATGTTTGAAATCTGGCTTTTTTTCTTTCATTATTTGTATGTTTGGAAACAAGACTAAGTGCAACCTTGTATGTGGCTGGGCCGCCAAGTGCTGTATGAGAATGTGGGCCCAAGAAAAGGGTGCTAAATGAGGCAAAGCTCCTGCAATTATATGAAGTGCAAGTTTAGTAATGAGCTGGAGCTGATAAATTATTTACAAAGTGGGTGGGGAGAGTGTGAGAGTGTGTGAGTGAGGGAGTGGGAGTGAATGAGAGTCAGAGTGTGTGAGGGAGTGGGAGTGGGAGGTGGGGGGGTCTTGAGTAAGGGAAACATATCAAAAGCAAGTTATACATTTGAATAGACAAAGCGCTAGAGTAAGGGTAGCAGTTATTGATTTTGTGAATGTCAATTTGAGAGAGAGCCTTACTACTATTATCCCACGAAGCCACAGTAAGGAACCTTTTGAGTCATTCTCTAATGGCATTGCCACGTTTCGTTATTCGTTTGTAATGTCAAGGCATCTTTCTGAAATACAAAGAGGTAGAAAGTCATTCAGTGAGGTAATTTGATCTTGCCCAAGTAGTTACAGGTTTTGGGGCAAGTTCTCACTGTAAGAACTTGGGTGTATCAACTAGTCCATCAGCAACCCTTTGCCACTGTCCCGACATTTTGAAATGTTCCAGTGCAATCTTTACATGGGTGTGTCAGGACACGGTGGCTAATGTCTTCCTCTCTCATAATCTAGAAAATCTCGGGTATGTATGAATTACACTTGATGAGAATCGAAATCTTCTAAACACCAAGAAAGTTACTTTTTAGAGCATTTTTCTGAAATACTAACTGCGACTTTCGACGTACGTCCTTCTGTCACGTAAAGACGCGGGTCACCTTCGCAGAGCAGCGGGAAAAATTAGAGCGCCGTCTGTGTTTTATTATCGGAACTATTTAGAATGTAACAACATGGACATGTAACAGCTAGACCCGGTCTCCCCTATAGTGAGGGTGTAAGAACGAACTTCAAAGTTTCCTTTTTTCCCATGTTTCGTCTTTGGGCATGTTATGTACGGGATAATCAACTCGTAGGTGTGCATTACGCGGTTTTAAGGCACAACGCTGAGGCAAATAACCACCCGACGCAAAGCGGAGGGTGGTTGCCTCCGCGAAGTGCCTTAACTGTGTAATGCACACCTACGAGTTGATTATCCCGCTTATACCATGGTCATTTGCCAGCAATATCAAATCACAGCATTCAGAAATTTTTATGAAAGTTTTGCACGTAAAAAAACAAGCTGTTAATCATTAAACAGGCTCCGCGCCTTCTCATACCCAATAATATAGGCCAAGCTAAATTGAACCAGCTAGGCTTTCTTAGTTCATCTTACATTCATGGAGAAAGAATTTTTTGCTCACGCTTACATCAGCTTTACCAGCTGATGATTTGGTAACGGGCTCCCGCTGAAACGGAGATTATGCATAACACAACATTATGCGTGATTATGCAGACTGTAGCTAACTTGCTGCCCGCAATTACAATGAATTTGGTTTCCATAGAGCCAGCGAGCTAAAATCAGTCTGTTGGCGTAGCACGTAGCTAGCGAACTGTCAGCAGCTGCAGATACATGAAGTGGACACGTTAGCTTCCTTTGCAACCGTACACAATTACTATCGTTTAATGAATAAAGCCTGATTACTGCGCTGCTATAATATTTACAGTCATTATCGCTGGAGTACCTATTGTTAACCGCCCTGCAGGACGCAACTTATATGATGCTGCCAAATTTACTGGAGATAAATGAGCAGCGAGGTTTCTGTTATACCCAGCCAAATGCCAGTGCTTTAACGTAGTTGAGATTACAGGTTAGCTAGTGGATGAAATTCGAACAGTGAAACCTACCGTAGCCGAGCTACCTGCGCGGTTCCAGGGTTTTAATCCATACCCGCCAGCTAATAAGAAAAGAGTATCACCTAGACCATGGTATAAGGACAAAGAATCCACAGTTTCGAGTAACACCGTTTAACAAATATGTTCAAGTGAAGGGGTTGCTATGTGTTTACATAAAGCGTGAGACGATATTGGTGATGGTTGAACATGGTTAACTATCCCTGCTGGCATTTTAAGGTTTTTTCATTGTTGAATCAACGTCATGGATCATAGTTGAATCACCGTTGAATTATGTTTTGATTTTGAAAGATGAATCAATGTTGATTTCGCATCGTTTTTTCAACATTGGGCATGAGTACCATACACAACGTTGAATCAACGTCATGGATCATAGTTGAATCACTATTGAATTATGTTTTGATTTTGAATGGAAACTGATGCACCAGGCTAACAATAAACTCATTTGGTGTAGTGGTTAAGGCCACAGTGTATGCTGTGTTTGAAATTACTTTGAACACAGGTTCCCAGGTTTGAATCCCGCTGCAGACACTTATGTAATGTCTAACTTAACATGTAAACCTTTGATCCCAGCCTAATCGATGGAGGAAAAAAAAAAGAAATTACATTAAAAAAAAGAAGGTCAAAAGAAGTTGGAGAGATCATACACAGAGTGAATGTCTCGAGGGAAGAGCACGGTGGTGGAAACTGGAATTACTGCAAAAATTTTTTTTCCTCGCGCCGCATCTACCCCTTCCTTTTAAAATTTTTCCCCCATCATTCTAAACCCCCTTCTCACTCATAAAAACCCTGCAAAAATATTTGTGCCCCCTTTTAAAATCGTTCTGGCCAAATTAAACCCCAAAAAAGTGGAGGTTGTGTATGGTACTCATGCCCAACGTTGAAAAAACGTAGCGAAATCAACGTTGATTCATCTTTCAAAATCAAAACATAATTCAACAGTGATTCAACTATGATCCATGACGTTGATTCAACAGTGAAAAAACGTTAAAGTGCCAGCTGGGATGTGACAATAAATTGAAATGCAATGAATTTTAATGAATTTATGACCTATTGAAAGCTCTTTAAAAGGCCTTGAAGTTGACACCAAGATCATGAGAATTGGCCGAGAAAGAAGAAAGTTTTGGAATTTTATACTGCTCCCAAATAGCGAATTGTTTGGTATTTATTTCAGTCGCTGCGGATAAAAAAAAGTGTGTTGCGAAGTGAGCAATTTAGGTCAATTTTACCTCAAATATGGTAGACAGTCAAAAAAATGATATAATCAATCTTTAAAAAAATAAAATAAAATACAAAAATTCAGGAAAGAAAGCATGAACGATTTTCATAAGCGACAGTTACAGCCTGACTGGGTATTGCACTTTGTCACATAGCTATTATGATAATGTATCCCAAGTCCCTTCATTATACCTGTTTTCTCTCGTATCGGTTGCGAGATTCAAAAAGAAGATTAAAGAAATAATCCTGGTACCGGCTGCGAAATTCAAAAGGGAGATGGAGGAATATAACACATCGTACCAATCTAGAGTGACAGAATCATAACAATGGTCGGAATGTGTTTTTAATTTCCCTATTCAATCTCGTAACCGATACTGTTCTCCATGCTTGTTAACTGTCGTATCGTTTGCGAGATTGAATAGGGAAATTAAAAACACATTCCGACCATTGTTATGATTCTGTCACACTAGATTGGTACGATTTGTTACATTCCTCTATCTCTATGGAATCTCGCAACCGGTACCAGAGAAAACAAGCATGGAGGACTGAAACAAACCGAACCAACCTAGCGTGGAAGAAGATTAGCCTAATAATGGTCGGATTGTGCTCGTAAGGCAACAAAATCGAATGGAACTTTTTAAAAGACCGGGATGCTAGCTAGGGCAAGCGCAGCATATGCATCTGCTATATTAATATTTAACCCACCTTTTGCTGTTCATTAGAAGAAAGTAGGCATTAATTTTTCTAAAATGGCGACCAATATTGCCAAGAAACATTCATTGGCATCAAAAATTGGACATTGTGAACGTTCTATATGTACAAAAATGTGTTTTAATTTCACAGTACATAAATGCCTGAATATTGCAGTCCATTGCTAGACTGGATTCAAATACTGGTCGTGTTGCAGTGGCGTAGTGGGTACAACTTCGTAGTGGAGAAGACAGAAGTAGCTACCTCAGTGGGGTGTCGAATCCAGCTTGGCGCGATCTTTTAAACTTCATATTTTCTTAAATTTGTTGTTTTCATTGGTGTCGGTTAAAGTCACTCTCACAGATACAATCAAAGCGGCCACCACAACTGCTTCCATTCAAGCGAACCAACTCATGAACGCGCAAGGGTATAAGTTAATTTGGAAATCAGTCGGGGCATCATTCCAGTATTCTTGAAAATACTGAAACATAATAGCGCCAGCCCCACTTCCACTGTGTATGTAAATAGTCCAGCCATAGTCATAGTAACAGTATTTATCAATATTTTACCTAACATTGTGTAAGTTCCTATGTTGGACTGAGGGATGTTTAACGTAACGTTACCAACCGATCTGAAAGACAAAACAAGAAAGGACGAGATAATCACATGAATAAATGAGTGTGGCACGTTCAATTCCACTTTTTAATTTCCGTTTCTGCTGTAGTCTCTCAAATCCAAGATCCAACAACAGCAAAGTATTCAGTTTCTGTTGCAATGTCCCAAAGCTGAAATTCCGAGACCCATGTATTTATAATACAAATACACAGACCAGTAAATATGAGTGAAGTCCACGCCTGGCCAGCCAGCCAGCCAATCGTCGGCCAACCAATTGTTGAAGTTCTTCCCCGCCGGCCGACCAGTCGCTGAACAGCCAGCCAGCCAATCATCGGCCAACCAATCGTTGAAGTTCTTCCCCGCCGGCGGACCAATCGCTGAACTTCTTCCCCGCCAGCCATCCAATCGTTGAACTTGATCACTCCGGCAGTCAGTCAGTCAGATACTCACTCAGCGACATTCGCGTTTATAGGGGCCTGGCCGCCGCTCGGCCCAGCCCAAAAATTGTGTTGCAGACTACTCTCACGTAAATCTGTTCTGGGCCCAAAGGTGCCCGTTGTTAAATGACTTTAAAATCTTGCTAAAATCCCTCGTCATTTTGATGTTTAGTTTAGGCCATTTCACAAATCCACAAGTCAAAGCAAGTCAGTGTTTGTGAATCTAACTCAGTTATTAATTCCGTATTTGTGGTGAATTACGCATATACTTTAGGACTTACTGGCTGGTTTGCTTCTGACTTATTTGCTCTTTCATCAGATTTTCATATCAACAAATAATTAGGGCAAAAATGCCTTTCTCTCAAAAATGCCACGTTGGCTTGTTTGTTATAAAAATCCATTTGCTGCTCATCACATGATTGTGTGATACGAATTTGCAAGAGATGCATTATTTATGATTAAATTTACTCCTGCAATGCTGAACCATTAAAGGGGCACTCCATGCTATATGCTAACCTTGTGGACATAATTAATAGGAGTCAATGGACCAAAGCTAGAAAAGCTAATTAGCACCTTGTTCATTTACTTCTATTCACTGTCATCACAGGGCTAGGATGTAGAATGGAGTGTCCCTTTAATTGGTGCTCCATTGTTTCATTTTTGCAGCATGAAGCGGAAAACTGCACATCTGTGCAATCGTCATCTTTCACACACTCAAGGATATACAATTCATAAAATTCTCAAACCCATATTAGTATATGCATTAGAACAGGCGTTCCCAAACCCGGTCCTGGGGCCTCCCTGTGTATGCTGGTTTTTGTCCCAACCATAAGTGCCATCATAGGACTTTAACAAGCTATTAATTTGTCCAAATTGGGTGCATTTCGTGTTTAAATATGTTATTTGCTGTTTTAAGCCAAATTTTAATAGAAATATCCATTTGTACCATGAAGAAAAAAAGACCCTTGCATATAAATTTTTTTTTTTTCTGTGTGGTAATAACATTATAGGTTTCATAATTTCAGGTAATAACATTTTAAACTCATCAAATCAGGTACTGAGAAAATCAGTAACCTCCAAATTAGGTTGCTGAAGACAGGTGATTAGAATTCTTTCAAAATAATTTGCTTGCACTCAATCACGAAAACATAACATAAAACAGGTTTGACTCTGTCATTTGCTTGTTTAGTAAATTGTTAGTTTTTGCAACCATGTGCCCACAGTTTCACCGATTAGGAACCCATTGATTTTTTTCCTTTGATTGGGTACATTTTTTCCCTCTTTTTATGCAGTTGTTACTCATATATTGCAATGTGGATGCAGAATTTATTCCTCACTGTTTGTATGCATATCTGTGAAAATACTGTTTGTCAAGAGAGGATAAATTGCTGCTCTGAACAAAAATGCACCTAATTAAGACAAATTAGCAGCTTGTTAAAATCCCATGATAGCAAACCAGGGTGGAGCAAAAACCAGCATACACAGGGAGGCCCCAGGACCGAGTTTGGGAACCCCTGCATTAGAATATGTTTCAATGCAGCCTAATGCAATCTAAAATGGGGTATGTCAGCTTTCTCTCACAAGCAGGATGACTGTATAATACATTCTTGCAAGTATAAAAATAATAAAATCTTTATGCATTTCAATGTATTGCTTACTCTCACAAAAGATGTGCAACACGTTTTATAAATCTACAGTTTTTGGAAAATACATTTTCCTTGCATAAGATCAGTTTTTGGAATATTGCTACCGCCACAGCGTTACCACAGTGACTGTAGCACCTTGCAATTATTTTTATGTCATTATTATTATTATATTATGAGCTGTCAAACTTTTCAGTGATGAACACTGAAGTCACTTTCAGTGATTTTTTTTTCTTTTTGTTTTGTTTTTTGTTTTGTTTTTATACCAATACTCTTTTGTACTTTATACCATGTATTTCAGTACGAATAAAGATATTAGATTATTAGATTAGATGATTTTGTGTGTTCATAAATTATTCTTATTGCCATAAATTACGCCACTAACTTCATGTGATGAAAACTACATAATTTGGCGGGGACCTGAAATGACTCTTGTTCATTTTATGGTCTGTTTGGATTTGAGGGCGGCATAGATTTGTTGGGAATCAGGAACTCTGGCTCCAATATGTGCATTCATTTCAGAAGCAGACTGTAAAAAGAGAATTTACCTCCAAGATCAACTGAGTGGATCCTCTGTTTGCCTTTTATACGCCTAACCAAGACTCGAAATGTGTTTTTGCACTGTTCCTTTCACATGTTTTTTTATTTGTCATAACAGTCTACTTATTTTATTTCCTCTCAGCATTTGTTATTTCGTGGAACTGCGGATTGAGATCTGAAGTAGAAGTTGAATAATTTATGTGATCTTAAATTTAAGGTGCCTATAATTTACACGGGGTGTTAACCATACTGTAAGGCTCTGAGGGCCAGTTAACCCAGGCTGTGCCCGATGTTCTCATAAGCTACTTCATTTAAATAAATTGCTCAGCCCTCTCTCCAAGTTAAAAACACCTCTAAGAGTGGAAAAAAGATGCAGAGCTATTTTTATTCATTTGCAAGTTAACAGTAAATTTTGTGCAACAAGATGAGGGGTTACAATAAGTGATTGGACAGCCATGTATGGGCTGGGTGCACTGAATGAATGTCCAGAGTAATTTGAGGTAAAGGATATGTCATATGAATAAATCATCTCGGCAAGAGCAATAAAAATACATATAATCTCAGCCGTAAAAACTTTAAAATATCAAATATTTCCTGTTGAAACCACAGTGGGCACACTAGTGTTTTACCCAGTTGGATCTATCCCCAAGACATATACCATGACACTGAACTAGACTAAACTCTAAAACAAAACTAAAGATTCTGCTTTTTAATATCTCAAAGATTTCTATTATATATTGCTACTTGGAGTGAGCACGCCTTTTCCATCCATGCTTAAAAACCCTCCAATGTGGCTGAATTAAAATAATTCAGCAAAGAATGGGCCAAAATTCCTCCGCAGCGATGTGAATAATAATTATAGTTTAGAGAGGCAATTATTTCTTTGCAAAGGAGATATAGGCTTTGAATAAATCTTTACCTCCAATAAATGAGATGACCATTTAAAAGCTGCATGTTGTGTTCATCACATTGTCTTTTTCTTATATTAATTTTTGTATGATCTGAAAAATTTAAATTCAACAAAAAAAGTAAAAATAGAAGAAATTAAGTCGGGGCATATTATTTTTCACAGCAATATAAATGGTGAGCTCATTTCACTATTGATCAGACTTTATGGTGATGAAAAGGTATGAATGAAGGCTAAATAAGTTTGGGCCCACACATCGCTTTACCTCACTTTGAAATTTCTGGTCACATTTGAAAGTTTTGGTTTCTTGACTGAGTGAAGTGCCAGGTCAAATGCAGCCCAACAGTCACCAGACTCAATAAAATCTTCTCTTGGAGCCGCAGTGGCCGTAATTACAAGCCATCAGGCCAATTCAGCATTTTTACGGGCCACCCTATGACTGTAAGCTTGCAGAGTAGCATAGCAATTAGACCATTGGGTTCGCAACTGCAAAATTGCCGGTCGCATTCCCTGGTGGAGTGAGATCGTCATGCGCTTAAGGAGTGTGTTTCATCTTAGCGACTTCAATATCCATCTGTGTGAATAGATCATGTGTTTGGATTGTCAGCTGTGCAACGTGCCCTGAAGAATTGTATTAACAAAATGGCGCACCATTGTGGCAGTCCCTGCTTAGCACACAGTTAAATGTACTAATCTCAATAGTGTGATACTTCCTGGTCAGGTCAGTTACCCGTTTCCAGTGTATTTACTTTAAAGATGGACTGCAGGTTTTGAAGATACTGTTTTCTCACGGGGGTGATTTTTCAAACTGAACAACCACATATTAAATAGGCACCTTTTTTCGGTAATTCTCTTTGATGGGCTGATTAATGCTTGTGAACACGGATCACAGTCTGGAACCGATTGTTATGCAGCGAGATAGGAGTCAACCATGTATATTCCCTGGAAAAAGCACGTTCGTCTGCACCTCTGAAATTTCCTACTGTGAATCACGAATGCCTCTAATGTCTGATAAGAACCATCTGTGGAGCAGGATTTATGCATTTTAGGAAACAAACTGTTAAAAAATATATTCCTCTCTGGTAATATGCAGCTTATTGAATTCAAAATGATCAAATTTTGAGAGCTCAATGTTTTTGCTGTATGGTTGCTTCAATGTGAGGAATAAGAATTTATGAGGAAACTCACTTCACTAATTGCCCCCACCTTAACTGACATGCATTAACCCCTTTGTGCAGATATAGATGCCAGCGTCGTAAATTCCAAAATTTAATGCCTAAACAATTCCGTAATTGAATTTCCAAATGTCTAGCTTCACTGGAATAATTTTCCAAAGTCTCTGTGACACAAATAATGAGTTATAAAGCTTGAGTAGGTTCATGCACAACAGAAAAATTTGGCATAATTTTGTATTCTGCGCAAAGGGGTTGTGTAGGACCAGGGGTCTCTTTTATAAATAATTCATTGGCACAGAAATGATGCATACAGCAATTTTATTTGTGGATTTTGAATTTATATGAAAAGAAAGAGAAAATTGCGCGACTCGGCTAACTTTACAAAAATACTCAGACTTTGTTTAGGATCTGATGAAAGTTGTTTTACCGAAATGTCAGTTCTCAGTAAAGTTGGTGTGTTTTTGTAAAGTTAGCAGTGTTGCGCCATTTTCTTTCTTCATTTGAACTTTAGCAGCACCTGCAAAGAACTATACAAGGTGTGCAGATACTTCTTCTTTCGATCTTGGGTTGTGGATTCATAAAAGCAAACTTAACATCAGAGGACAATAATTAACAACTGGGATATTAATAAGATTGTTCACATTTGAAAAATTCCAATTTAATCCTGATAAATGAAATAAAAATTGTGTGCAGTTTAGCTCACCGACAGTTTTATAAGTCAGAATATTTTTTTACTACTCTTGGTTTCTCGTTTAGGTTTGAAATCCACACAGATTTTTATAAATAAGACCTGAGGGCTCGGTTAGCATTTGTTATGAGGCGCAGCACACAGGTCAAGCTCCTGGCAAGTTGAGCGAGTTCAGAGATTCAGTGCTATTTGAACGCTCTGGTCACGCGGTTCCAGCAGAAACCCCAGCTGTACTGACAGTGCATGCCCCTTATCGACCGTATGCTTCCTTACTCCCATAATTACTCAACCTTATTTCCAGAACACTCAACGAGTAGCGATGTCTTGACCACATATCCGCTCTAACCCTCTTTTAGACCTTTACTGTAATTAATCGGTCGAGGCCGCTATCAATTTTTTGCTCGCGTAATGTTTTGCTAGCGCAATGGCAGTATAAGATGGCGGTAAACAAAGAGAGTGTATGTTGAAGTGATGTCGCTTCCTCCCCTTGATGCGCACGCATCCTGAAAACAGTCCCGCCATCCAAGGTCTCGCCCTGGGTTTATGGTCCCTCTCGGTGCCCCTGCAACACGGTCCTGTCGGGCTGATTTATGCTGGTGTTTTATGCTTCCATGTGCTGGGAATGGATCCTTACCCCTGCAGTCTGATACCCCAGGCAGCTGGCCCTGTGACCGTGAGATCGACAGTGGTAGAATGAGTGCCGTTTTTTAGGGGGGGCCGTCCCCCAGATTTTCTATGGCAGAGTCATACATGGAGGTGTGTATGGGGGAGGGTCCCAATTTCCCCAGGCACCTGCTGGTGGTGGTGTTGGTGGGTCAGAAAAAGGAGACCTTTGGACCCGTTTTGGGCCGCCTGGGTTCCTCACAGATCAGTACTTCCCCAGCCCTGGAAGAGGAGATGATGCGTTTGATGGGTTGGATGGCTTATTTTAGACCCGGTATTCTCAGAATCTGTCACCCGGCTTTAAAATATACACAAGCGCTGCAGCCAGAGAGAAGAGTTTGGAGGTTTCCCATAGGTCCTTGCTATTGTAGGGGCTGGGCGGGAGTGTTCTACCTGCATCTCTCTGTGTTCAGTAATGTGTGTATAACCATCCCTCTCCGAACAAAACCTGATATACTGACGCCGTACGCCGGAAGCGATCATCACCACACTACAGGAAATCGGATGGAGATTCACGAGAAATACACGGTAGGTTCTGTAGGTCTCTCGAATTGTTGCTTAGACTGAGTGATTGGTTCGCTCTCTGAATGAGTGTGAACCAATCACTCAGCCTCTCTTTTATTTACTGATTTTGACGCACCTGAAGAAAACAATCTACTTCTTGAGCGCAACAATATTTTTTCATTTTCAAATTGTTGCTTCACATGCCCAGAAGTGAGTCGAGAGAAAGGACCTCATCTCAGACTGCCTATGGCCTAAAACATAGCAGCCTGTGACCATCCTTCTGCCATTAGTTTACTGTTTCACTCTCCCCCTGTGTATATCAGCAGCCTGTCAGTGTCTTTCACAGGTTGCTTGAGTCAAAGCTGGCCATCATGGACAAATGAGACCTCACCTCTTCGACCTGTGTTCGAGTTTTCTGGAGCCAGCGCTCAATACCATTCCTCATAAATTTGGTTCCAACTGGTTTAATGTTTTTCCCCCTTTTTTCAAATGCCTCATTTTGTGATGGTCCACTGACTTGTTTTTCAAGTCGGTGTTTGAGACGCAAAACATCAGATGTCGTCCTTTTTTTCCTCATGGTCTGGTTAGGAAATAACAGCCTGATTGATTTCATGGTGCATCTCTTTATCCAGGGGGCCTCTCGAGGGAAAAGTAATAAATGGGAGATTAAATAAAGGACAAGGAGACTCCCAACTGTTGTGAGTGAGAGTGAATTCTGTGTTTGGCTTTCACTGGTGCAATAAAACTTACAGTAAACACAGTTGTTGCTTATTGTCTGTTTTTATCATTTGGTATGAGGGAAACACACACACACAGTTGGTTTTCTTTGCTGGGCGGAGGCCAGAGTGACATTAGTACGCCCAGCCCAAAGCCTAGGCCAAGTCTACAGCGGTCTCTCTCCAGTGTTGGACCTGTCCACAGCCAGAAGGACCTGAGTTACAACTCTTTCCTGGAGGTTGGAGGTGGAGTCCTCCCTGGGAGAGCATATCGACACACATGGCCGATGGAGTAGAAGATCAGCTGACCACTGGAGGCAGCCTGACAATCAGTTCCTCCCAGTAATCTCCCAGTGGAACATAAGACACACAGTGGGCACTCGGGTCACTTAACAGGGGACCTATATAGCTCCAAACGCACAGCCTCCGGTAATTTCATTTGGCAAAATTAAACATCTCAAATTACACTAATTAATTTGCCACTGTCGTCAAACCAAAATTGTGTACAGCCTCCTTTCCCTGTTTAAGGGACACAAACTGTAATGTTCAATCTGGACAGCAATGCATAACACTTCTGGACCCGGCTAATGTAGAGGCCAGCTACAGGGATGATTGGAAGGCAATCTGGACCTCTGCAGGGCTCTGGGCAGTGGAAGTAATACATACAATACATACAGTACTTGCATAGATGCTTGCATACATGCATGCAGTGCCTGAAGCATATACACACATAAATATGTATGGAGGTGAAAAAAATATCAGCAGCACCCCTGAAAAATGGCTTCAACTTTGAAACATCTAAACTGTACTTAAAAAAGCATCCTCACAGGTGATTCCTAATCAGAAGAATTTGTGTTTGCTTAGAAGAGTTCTAACCAGCAGCATGTGGCTGAGTGTACAGTGTACGATGCCCAAATTGCTGGTGCATCAGTTTCAAAAATGATATAATTATTTTTGGAAAGGAGAACAATGTCAAAAATCATTACAACATATGCCAAACACCCAAAAAAAAAAAAAAAAAAAAAAAAACTAAAACAAAAAAAGGTGAACTATGAGATAATGTTCTTAGACGTACAGAACAGAGACTCCTCCTACAGTTTTTTGGTGTAACATTTCATACAATAATTACTGGATCACTTCAAGGTCCCACACCGAAAAGAGAATGAACTATAGAACCGAGTGTGGGAGTGGATTGACTGTTCCTCTGGTGAAAAGAACATTTTGGCTTTCCAGAGCCTTGACCCAGAAACCATGCACCCACTCATAGAGACGGTCTCCCCAGGTCCAACAGATTTAAACACACACACACACACACACATACACACACAACCCTGCTTCCATGTGCTACACTATCCCACACACATACACACACACACACAACCCTGCTTCCATGTGCTACACTATCCCACACACAAACACACACAACCCTGCTTCCATGTGCTACACTATCCCCACACACACACACACACACACACACACACACACACACACACAACCCTGCTTCCATGTGCTACACTATCCCACACACATACACACACACAACCCTGCTTCCATGTGCTATACTATCCCACACACACACACACACACACACACAACCCTGCTTCCATGTGCTGCACTATCCAGCCAGTGAACTGAACACCATCAAAAATAAATGTTGCAATTTACCAATTTATTTTATTTTACCTCAGATGTTTCACTTCACTTTACTGACCTAAGCCAGTTGAAATGATAGGCGATTGCAGCATCTAATGGAGCAAGAGCAGAGAGCTAATTAGAGTGGCGATTGGGTTTGCTCTGGTTATATAATAAAGCAGAAAATAAATGGAGATTGAGGGATATTACTGCGCATGGGTAATTCTGTTGATCCTCGCCCTGTATCTGTAGAGATATCCAATGGCTTCCACAGCTTTTCTGAAGGCAGTCAGTGGGGTTTTTTATTATGCTTTTTTTATGAGACATGTGAATCCAACTAAACGACGCGAACAAAGCGTGCTTTTCTTAAATGGCTGCGTCAGACCTCGCAGACTAATACAGAGCCGGCGTTGTAAAATGTATCCTAGCTTTCAATCACAAGATTTTCCAAGCTGTTACCAATGGCGGTATCATATGAGGACCGGCCCAAGGCGTCCGGCACTGACCCAGCCCCTCCTCCTTCAATAATTAACTCCTTTCACTGAAAAACTGGAAACCGAAAAACACAGGGAGCTAATGATTGTGAAGCGACCTCACATTTCACCATTGTCTGACACCGTTGCAGTAAGAAGCACTATGGTTGGTGACTGAATTCACTTTTAGCCTGCTTATGTGTCTGAAGTTCATTTTCCCTTTGCATTTCCATTGCCTGGTGCATATATCTATGGCCTTATTACATGAAAATTTCCTTGTTGGCAGGAGATAGGCTTGGCTCCTCCACTTTCAGCCTTTCCCAACAGATAGCGCTACACTCTTCAGTCAGCATAATAGGAAAAAAAAATTATATATATATATACATATATAAAAAACACACACACACACACACATACTGGCTAATATGACAAATAAATCACCCCTTCAACATCCCTTTTAAACTTTGAATTTATTGGTGTGTTGTTGAAATGGTTCAGTCCTAAAGGTCCAACATCCAAGAATTAATGTGTATCATGCTGAGGATATAGTGGCAACCAATTGCAAAATTAAGAGAATTTAATAATGTCCAGAAATTCACAATGCCTGAACACGTCCTCCTAGAGGTGAATCAAAAGATTTTTACGCGCTAAATTTCGCAACAGTAGCACTTCCGCTACACCTTCTTACTCGCGCTCTTTTGCACCATGTTAGCAGGAGGGAGTTGCTATTCTGTGTTGCATGATGTTGGCTCTGACTGCGCCTTCTGTATTCTCAAGGTGAAGTCAAGAGAACTAGCGCCAAATACATGAACAAAATCTTCAACAATAAGGCTGCACAAACAAAAAAATATTCATTAAATTGTTTTTAAAATAATTCTGCATTCTTCACTTCTGTATTCTGGTCACCAAATTTACATGTTTCCAGCAGAACTTAAAAAGCAGTAAGGTTGTGTCTGTGTTGCGGTATTTCCAAAATGAGCCTTTAGGGGATAGCTGAACAAAATGTTGTGTGTTCCTAAGCATAACAGACTGCAGATTTGGTCAAAATTTGATTAATGCTACAATTGCATGACCTCATGTTTAAAGATTCTGTACTCTTTCTCTGGTTTTTCGGGGGGGGGTCGGGGGCGGGGGAAGAGACCTTTGAGTGCAGAGAATTGGGTTTCAAAGTTATCAAACCCCCACAACCCACAAGGGACTCAGAAAAAACACTTTGTTAGAAGCACACTTCAGGGAGAGGCTTGAAATGAGTTTGTATTTAAAATAAAACAATTCTCTCACGGGCGAAAGACAGCGAGCTGCATCAGAATCAGTTGCCAAGTAGGCCTCTCCTGCACTAGAATCCCTGCCAAAAAATGAACTCTGCGATCCCCAAAACAGTAATTCTCCAAAATCCCCCTTAAATGCCAGACGCAGCAGAGTGGCAGTCGTGGAGTGGCGAGAGCACTCTATGGGACATGTCCTTGCGGATTAAAGAGCTGGATTTGGGACCAGGCAGCTTCTTATGCGTATGAAGCAGGGCAGTATCCAAGCAAAACTAACGACAGAAGCCAGCCCAAACCGTTTCCGACTATGCCAAGTGAAGATCATCAGTCATCTGTGGTTTTTAGGCGGGAGTATGGTCTCTCCAGTTTGTCAAAATTATTCTGGTGGTCATGCCTGATCCCTTGATGGAGGCAAAAACGCCATCTAAGCTTGTCATGAGCAGCACTAATTCCTTCTCCAGAGGGTTGCCACCTTGTCGTGGTGGAGAAGCTTGCGTGTACCAAAGATCCTGAGAACGATGCTGTCTGGAGCTGTACTTAGCTCCTGGTTGGATCACACTCGGCGGTAAGGTCGCAGTGGAGGTAGCAGACAAAGTGCAACTCGTAAGGGTGGAAAACTGACTACTGTCAGCTGAGTGTCTCTCTGCTGAGCACTGCTCACATGGTGCTCTGAATGAAAGTACAGGCTTCCAATGGAGAGAGCCGTGTGCTTGTACTGTCTAGTTGAGGTCAAAGACACACTCCATGGGACACTATGACCATCCAGAAGTGCAGAATAACAGGAGTTTGGAGAGAAGTTTGGATAATTCATGCACAATCCAGGGCTCTTCCTTAGCACTTGCTTCCTCCATATCCCAAGGCTGGAAAACATGCATGCACAAACACACACACAAACACACACACATTCGCACTTCGTAAGATTATCCCAGCTGTTAACAGCTAAGTAAAACAACAAGTCATTTCCTCATCCAAAGTTTGTTCAAGTCAAGCAGAGAAGATCAACTTTTGGGCCATTTAATACTACAGAGCGAACCATCAGCATGTCTTTCCATCATCAGTGTACTTTCCCCACTTTGACCGGGTCTACGCTCAGAAGTACTGAATTACAGGATGGCCAGTATTCTTCATCAATGAATGGAGAACTACCATGTGCCACTCACTTCAGCAGTTATTTACCCACAATCCTACCCGCTAATGTCTTCCACAGACCACGGTCTGTGTGAAATTGACTTGCAAACAGCACAGTGGCAACACACTGCATCTGACATGAGAGGCTTTAGAAGAAAACAGATTTAGTTGTGCATCACTTTTCTGCATTCACACCAATGAACTGAGGAGGTTCTGACCATGGGTACTTATGTGAAAATGCTTAAATTAAAATCATGAATTAAATAAGACACAACCAAGCATTCTAAATTCTGGGGGAAAAAAGGCTGAGGAAGCATTTAAGAAAACAGAAAGGAATGACCAGAGATAGCAGTGCTGGTGTTTATTTCCCTTGTAAATGGTAATTTTTCATGAAGCATAAAGGTGACATTATTTTTACATCAATCAAATATCCTTTGGTTTTTATGCAGAACAAGGGAGTGAGAGTCCTGCGGTTATGAAGTATGAAAATCATCATTAAAACTGTGTAAGGAGGATTATGGGTGCTGTGGGTAAATTGGCATGGTTTGATGGTGGTGAACAGAAGTGTAACCTGAGGACAGGGGTGCAGGAGATATTTTCAAAGTGGGGGGGACCAAATCCTGCGATAAAGCCCAGATAGCAAAATCAGATTTCCACATACTGGACCATCACTTCTGGCCCACTGTCCGACCACCATGCACCATCATATTTTTACCTTGCCTACATATTAAGAAAAAAAAACATTAATTTTTATTAAAATGAATTAAGAAGTATAAATGAATTATTTAAAACGTGTTTTGATCAAAATTGGCAAAACTGTAGGCTTTTTGTCGTTAACCCACCCATGGACCACCCTCAAACCAATGCGCAAAACGCCAGCGAAACGCCAGATCTGCCCCCAGCGGTCCACTGGCCTCTTGCTATGTGGGAGGTCTCAACTTTTAAGGTTATAGAATGCTATTTTAACCATTTTGATCGAGTTTTTTTACATTGTATGCGCTAATGATTTAACACTCTAAAAATAATGTGGGATGCTGATTGTGAAGCCATGGATGAACAAGAGTTAACACGAATCAACATAGACACTTGTTAATATGCATGAACAAATGATTAGGTCTACTTCATTGCCTGGTGTAAAATTGCCAAACAATCCACCGAAACAACTTGCATTCTCCACAATTCGTTTGAAGTCAACATTTATTGATAGAATACTGTAACGTTACAAATTATGTGAGGAGACACTGGTTCTTGATTATACTAACTGTATCCAGAAAACAGTAATTTGTAACTTAGTTTGCCCTTACAGTCAACTATTAGTATTACCATGAAAAATAAAATTTTAACAAAGCACGAATGAGAATGAATGGGGTTTTGAGAAATCGTTTAAAAAAAACTGCTCCGTTGTAAAATAACTGCTTGAGAGACCGCGAATTCGATCAGGCCTACCAAAGAAAACGGCCAAGCTGTAACAAAAGTTTGTCAGATGTCTACCTTCTTCAAATGACCAGCAACACAAAATCAAAAACATGCAACATTTTACGAGAACCAATCTCGTAAAATCGCACGGCCAGTAACAAACCTAGAGACGAATTAACAGTTTTGATTGTGTGTTGCTGGTTCTTCGGTAAAGGTAGACTTCTGACAAACTTTTGTTACAGCTTGGCTGTTGTCTTTGGTAGGCCTGTCGCATATGTTTATTAATATGCATGTGTGTTGCCGATGTATAGACTTAAGATTCATTATACTTCTAAAATGCTTCTGTTGGTATCCCCTTGCTGACAGCGAAAACTACTGAACAAACTGCAAAGCGAATCACGTAGCTATTGCGTCACCAGTTTCACAAGTCAAGCAAGGGCTAATCATAGTTAGCTTTACCGATTGGAGATCACAAGTGTCCCCACAACAACCACGCAGATAACTTATGCATTATCTAAGAATTTCATGGCCAAAACCTGCTGCATCGAATAAATCAGATATTGGGGAATTTCATATGAAACGTCACGTTCGTTAGAAACTGCATGTTTGAGAAAACAGTTGCCTGTATCTGTAGATACCACTCTAGAGTCCCTCAAGTTGCTTGAAGCAAGCGACACAATACAGTTCTTCTGATTTCTGCTCTAACATATCGATCGCAAAATCTGAAATATTAACATTACGTCATGAAGAAACAGATAGTCACCAAAGAGGGACATATATTTTAACTCATCCAACCGTTTACCTACGTTTGTTGCTGCCGTTGTTTCGCTCATTCTTTCTTTTTGGCGTTTGTGGGTCATTCCATGTCAAATCACCCAAAAAAAAAAATAAATAAAGGGGATTCTACATCTCACTTGTATTGATTTTCTTCAAATTTGCTATGCAAGTTGGCTATGGCCCCAAACACCCAAATCTCAAATTTCAACTTAATCGCACCTTCCTGTGCAAAGTGGCGGCCTTTTGTTTTTTTTCGATATTTTGCGAAAAATGGCCGTAGCTGTCAAAATTCAAATGGCCATATCTCCAAAACTACTTGACCGATTTTGACAAACAAGGTATTGTTGGAAAGGGAATCACACACGCATTCCAAATCTGCCATTTTTAAACTCATTCTGGTAACCCTGGGAGTGATGAATAATTGACCTATATTTTGAGCTCAAAATTGACCTTGAGGGTCGCGTGACCTTGAATTTTTTTTTTTTTTTTTAAACACCAAATTGTATCCTGATGAGGTATCTACAACATATCAAAAACTTAGAAACAAATTATTTTTTGTTTTTCAGCAATATCCAATTAAATCTGGTACACCTTTGCTGAAATTCAGGTCTGTGTACACAAAATGTACAGAAAATGTACTACGTACATACTTACCCCTACAGTTGAGTTCTGTTCAGTGTAGTCTTGTTCCATGTATGGTCAAGTAATGTTTTTTACCCTGATAGCTTGCACACTTTCTAGTAAAAATCAAATTCAAATCCCACTATCGAAGTTGCTCCTGGAAGTGTAGTCCCACTTGGTTCAGTTTATTCAGAATCAATTTGCCAAACTGGGCAGACTTTTGAAATTTTCATCAAGTCACTGCAGCTGAGAGTATATTGCCTTGCTGAGGATGATGTAAGTGATGGGGTGTGAATAACACACAGAATATCCACCTCAGGTAGCCAACAAATGTCATTCCGTGATGGCCAGTGTTTTGATTGAATAGTCTCCTAATACAAACAAACTGTAAACAAGATTTATTGAAGGAAGACATCCTGAATAAAATGAAGATATACATGTACTTACATTTTTAATGCTCTTAGTTGTTTACAAATACTAAAAATTGAAATTGAGAGTTGAAGTTCCTTTGTCTAACTTCTTAAGCATGCTGTGATGACTAATTATAGGGGACCATCACTTCCTAGTCCAGGGAGTCCCAGTGCATCGCTAATTGCACAAGAATTCTCAGAAAATGGCTGGACACATGAATTCTAATTTTGAATTACTCTATAACTAAAAATAATATGTTTCTAAGTTTTTGATATGTTGCAGATACCTCATCACGGTACAATTTGGTGTTAAAAAAAAATTCAAGGTCAAGCGACCTTCAAGGTCAATTTTGAGGTCAAAATATAGGTCAATAATTCATCACACCCAGAGTTACCAGAATGAGTTTAAAAATGGCAGATTTTGAATGCTTGTGTGATTCCTTTTCCAACAATACCTTGTTTGTCAAAATCGGTCAAGTAGTTTTGGAGATATGGCCATTTGAATTTTGGCGGCCACGACTATTTTTCGCGAAATATCGAAAAAAAAAAAAACAAAAGTCCATAACTTTGCACTGGAAGGTCCGATTGAGCTGAAATTTGAAATTTGGGGGTTTTGGGTCACGACCAATTCACACACAAATTTTGAGCAAAATTGGAGATGGTGAGGTTTAGCTCATTGGGAGATTTGACATGGAATGACCCTTGTGCTAAAACCCATTCATTTTCCTGTGGGGATTTTGCTTAAAACTACATACTTCCAGGCTTTGGTGACTCAACAGATTTATCTGCATCATGTCGCTAAAAGATGTTTGAAATAAATGTCTTAGAAATTAAAACTGGTGAGTAATTCATAATTCACTTAATCATCCCAAGTGAAAATGAGTTGAGTATTAGCAGCAGCAGTTCAGTTGGTTGATAGCCCACATCATCCAACACTACAAACAGGGCGACTGGGAGACAGCCTACAGAGGTGAGTAGTCTAGTGCGTGATTGTTTTTAAAGTACGCAAAATAATCAAACATTTTAGATATGTTACTGTTATTAGCCGAGCGAATGACAGATAATGTCATCTCTTTACATGACTCTGGGTAGTAGGGATGTGATCAGGCGATCAAAGATCTTATTTAGCGTAGCCTAAGTATTTTTTGCTTATCAAAAGTGGGGGGGCCGGATCGCCCTCTTCTGAAAACTGTGTGGGACATGTCCCCCGTGCCTCCTGCGCCCCTGCCTGTGGATCTGTTGAGTATCAATACACGTGCACTCCTGTGGGATGCACAGCCAGCTGCGGCTCTGCGCTCAGTCGGCAGAGAGGAGGATTTTAAACATGCAGACACTCCTCATCAGAGCTCCCACTGCTTGTTGCTTAGAGGAGGAGTAACCCACACTCTGGTTGGGCCTCTCTCCTCTCTCTCTCTCTCTCTCTCTCTCAAAACCATTACAGACATATGCAAATAAGCATACATATGCGCACACATACACACTTTTGAATTCACACGCACACCCTCAAAAATTACAAAATATCAAACACCCACACACAGTCCAGGTGCATGCGCCCACATGCATTCACATTTGCACACAAAAGTGTCATTCTAATTAATTTAACATAGCTCTGCCTGTACATACTTGGAGGTGACCGTGGAGATCAAACTGCATTTGGTTCCACACCTGGCCTGCTCAGTTCGTAGCCCATATTTGCGGGATTTCTGTACCACAGACTCAAACAGCACGACGTCTTTCAATTTTCAGAGAGCAATGATAAGACTATATGAGTTAAACCAATCAGAAGGAGAGATCACCACGTGCACACAGGCATACACATGCACTCGCACTAAAACTTAGTATCCTAATCACATCAGAGTATGAAAACACAGACACGCAGAAATAACAGGACTGAAAATTTCCTCTAGAATAAAGCATCCATCCATAATCTAAACCACTCTCTCTTTATCAGGGTCGCAGGGGAGCTGGAGCTGATCCCATCTGACTCTGGGCGAAAGGCAGGAACACACCCTTGACAGCTTGCCAATCCATCTCAAGATTCACACACCATTCTCTCACACCTACAGGCAATTTAGCATCTACAGTTCACCTAGCCATGCATGTTTTAGGGCTATAGGAAGGAGCCCATGCAAAAATATATGCAAACTCCATGCAGAAAGGCTCCAGGCCATATTTAAACCCATAACCTTCTTTCTGTGAGGTAACAGCGCAATCCACAGTGCCACCAGGCCACCTTAGATCACAATTATTTTCCCTAAATAACAAGCAAATGACTGGTAAATCTAGCAAGCAAATAAGCCAGCTTTACATCTCACTTGATAAAAATGACCATGTACAAGATGGTTTTGCATAGGCACCCATAATGACAGAATATTTATCTTCATCACCGATGTGAGAATGCAAAAATGATTTTAAAATAACTGTCAGCAGAACACATGACCCTGTTTTCCAACAATTTCAATAGCGCCAGTGCCGCACACCATTTGAATATGCACTCGCATATATTTTCAAATGCAGAACAAACCGCTTTAGGGAGTAGCTGGTAATGGTTCAGATGTGGCAATAATTTTAATATACGGCACCGTTAAGTGCTTTACCAGTTCAGCAGGATCATATTCAAAACCAAGAGACGAGGGGTACTTTCCTGCAGGCTTCTCCTCCCAGTTTCAAAATGTGGTAACTCAAAGGTTGCAATGATGGCTTAGCAGTAAATATGCAGAAATAATTGTCCAGAACACCCTCCGTGTTCCAGGAATCCAAACAATCACAGTAAAAGCTGTGTCGAGACGATTAGTCACTCGTTACCAAGTTCCTCCTTTCCCTTTCTTTGCGCCCTTTTAGTTTTGAGGGAACAGAGGAGACTGAGAGTCTTTTGAAATGAAGCTGAATGCTGTTGAGATGAGTCGGACCTCCAAAAAAAAAAAAAAAAAAAAAAAAAAAAAAAAAAAAAAAAAAAAAATCAATTTCAAAGGATATTAGAAAATTATGAAAAATCAAGCAAGTAATGCTAAGCTCTCAGGGGAAGGCTTTTTGGGAAAGCTAGAGTCCCTCATCTGCAAAACATTTCCAATCATGAAAGAGATTAAATTCCACACGGAAAAACACAAAGACCACACAGGCATCGGTGAGCACTTAATTACCAGTTGTCATGCATTGAATGCTGCGCTCGTGTTTGTGTTGCTGTCATGATCCCTCGAAAAAAAAAAAAAAAAAAAAAAAAAACTCCAACTTGTTAAAAAAAAAATGATTCAAAAAGTAGCAGTAATGTAATAGGTTAGTGGCCTGTGCTGGAAAATTTGTTTTAAGTTAGGCCAGTCAGGCAGCATCTACGACAGGGGTTCCCTACCTTATCTACAAACAGCTGGTGTGGGTGCTGGCTTTCATTCTAACCAAGCATTTACTGATTCTACTAACCAGAATCTTTAGCAATGACTCCCAGGGTTGGTTAATAGAATCAGGTGGGTCACAGCACGGCTGGCATGAAAGCCTGCACACGCACTGGCCCTTTCTGGTTGATGCTCAGAACTCCTGGTCTAATGGCCACATTACTACACTGAGTAAAACTGGAACCCTCTGAAGTCTTGGAACATGGACTGAAGTGAACAGAGCTGGTCTGGGTTCTGCTCCTTTCAGTTTTCCAACTAATCCTGTATTGTAGAACAGGCCTCAGGTTGGGGGAAGAGGGTAGCTCAGGAGGAAGAGGGTTTAAGGAGGCAATGCACTCCAGCAGTGTCCTCAACAACTGCACAGACATTCCCGCAGGGTAACTCATACCAGACCCTACTTCATCAGGAGCTCTATTCTCCTGAAAATTACCCAGGCACGAGAGTACTCTTCGAGACTCACTTAACCTTTCCAGAGGAAAAGCGCTCTCACCAAACCCGCATTCAGACAGAACTCTCGCTGACACAGCCTGTGCAGTGTCGACCGCACCAATCGCTTGCTAAACAGAACCTCTGGCTGGAAAAGAAAGACAGAGGCATTCATCAAAGCTCACAAGCAAGGTTCTGTAAGGGGAGAAGTTTACTTTCTGGGATGACCCACACGTCTCAACTGTTTCCAACCCACATTTGCAGAAAGAAAACTTGACAGGCAATACTTTGCATTTCTGAATAAAATTTGAGTTTAATGGCCTAAGGACAGGCCCCTGGGGTACGCCCATAAGAACTTGCATTTCAGTTAAAACTTTAGTGAGTCATAAGCAAAAATCACCATTTGATTAGTCAAGTCAAAACTGCAGTTTTTCCTTGTGTGCCCAGAGCAAGGTCACCTTGTGTACAGCACAAGTTTGACATTATGCCTCACCTATGCAGACACTCCAGTATCTCAGCAAATTATTTGGTGACAAAGATAACCTAATAATAAAATCTACAGACTCACCACCCATTTGGCAAAGATGTACGATGTACTTATAACTAGATAATTTGATTGCCACAGGGACCGAGTCGTGTATCTCCCCAATCCCCAAATTTCAGACAAAATGGCTGCTGGCAGCCATATTGGACATCTGAAATTTGCGAAAATTGGTCTTGAGCATTGTCCAATCAATGTCTTCACCTGTGTGAAATTTGGAGAAATTCCTGTAATAATTGTGGCTTCCAGAGCCCGGAACAGAAAATCTCTGCAGCGGCGGCCCCGAACGAAACCATAGTATCTCCCGACTTTCGTCGTCGGGGAGATACAATTAACCAATTTATACAAGCAGGACAAGATCAAAGTCCTTAAATCAACACACCACTATTTCCAAATGACTCTAATTGTTTGACAGCTCTCAAGTCAGTAAACTCTGCTCCAAATTCTCAGACACAGCATTCAGTGAAAATCACTTCAGTCACTTTACACACAGATTGTTCTCTAGCCAATATGCTCCTGATGAAACTTTGACTCTGGTTGCTGAACAGATAGCAATCAGACAGCTAGAAGGTCAAGTGTAAACATGTCAAAGATCTGGGCCAGATTCAAATTTCTCAAACCACTTTGGGGAAATTCTTCATGCACAGCGACTGCAAAATGATTAAGTGAATAAAGATTCATCAGCAGAAGGCAGATACCCAAAATGTTAGGTCTCCCACTACACCAACTGGCCCCATTGCTTTCTGCACCGCAGTAGGTGCTCCAACATCAATTGCCGGCTTTTGCCTTTATGGATTTGCCATAACAGCACAAAATGTTCTATATCCCCACCATCTTCACACAAGGATCACAATCCCAGTAACACCCCCCCCCCCCACCTCCAAAAAAAAAAAAAAAAAAAAAAAAAAGTCAATCAACCGACATTTGCACTTCATGCAGCAAACTGCAGATCAGAGTTGTATCTGTCAAGCAAAGATGCAATGGCATGGCTCCATGTAAAGGGAATAAGGGTAAATCATACCCTGATATTATCCAGATGGAAGATGCATGAAATGACAAGTGTAAACAGAGGTCTTTGTTCACCAAGAATCTTCAAGTTGACTTTTGTTTCGCTTTGTCGTTTGTTTGTTCGCTTGGAGTCGATCCATTGCAGGTGTTTATCTAGGTCTCAGGAGCTAATAGTCTTATTGCCTGTAGCTCCTCAGAAGGGTAGAAACAAACTGAGAGAATGTACAGTCCATCCACAGGTCCTTCTACGGTCTCTTAAAAATTCATTCAAATCACTCTCCCAACTCTGCTCCAAATGTCTCTCTATATAAAACATCTGGACAGAGTATCGATTGAACATCAGACAAAAATTAATGTTCATTTGACATGTTTTCAATATGAAAAACCAAACATTCCCATGTCAGTGATGATCGCACTATTTGTGAGACAGGCACAAGTGTGGTAAATCTAGGCACTTAACCCTTAAGAGAGCTGAAATAAATTTTCGAAAAAAATAAATTTAATTATCTTGTGCTGTTGAAAACCCATCATGTGGCAACTTGTTTAAAAGAGCTCCCCCGCGGGAGCTGTTTTAAACAAGTTGCCACATGATAGCTTTTCAACAGCTTTGTCTTTGATATCTTACGTCATTGAGCAACTATAGTTGCATTTGGCGCTCTAAGGGTTAACAGTGTGAAACATTTCAATGATGAAAACAAAGGATGAGACACATAGGAAATGCATGGGTAAAATGACATGACGTCAAATGCGGTGCCGGTGTTGGCAGCTGTGGAGGATGAGGAGGGGCTATCCTATAAAAGCACCCAATCTGCCATTACTCACTGCTGAACATGGGCCTTGCTCTGCAGTGTAGCACTGCAGATGAGTCCCAAAAATCAAGTAATTAAAAAATAAATGAATAAAATACAATATAAACGGCAACCCGGACTGTGCAGGCAGGCCATTTTGAGTTTGGTCAGAGGTGAATTTCACTTCAGGGGAGAAAAATCCCTGCCAAACTGAATCAGCTGTTAGTTCATTTCAAACATAAACGCTGGCACAATCAGTCAGTGTGGGAAGAGATGAAGATACCCTTTACTGAACTGGAGCTGCAGCACAAAGTTAAACGCACACACACAAGCTTGCAAGCACGTGCACGCACACACACGCGCACACACACACACACGAATACTTGTGAAAGCAATGCATTAACTTCCATTCAGTACAGCCTTTCCCAAACCCTAACCATAACTAAATTATATCCAGCCATAACCCAAACCTAACCCTAACCTTAATCAATCAGCCATAATCCTCCTTAATCCTCAGTAGGAGCCACTCAAAGTGTTTTCACAACCCCAAGTGTCCTCACAACGTAGCAGCTTCTCAAGAGTTGATTTATACACGAATAGCTAAACAATCCCACACACACACACACACACATATACACACACACACACACACACAAGTTTGTGCAGTAATCCTTGTTAGGACATTGCATAGACTTCTATTCATTACGGACTGCCTAACCCCTAACTTTAACTAAATCATGCCCTACCCTGAACCTAACCTCAATTCACACCTGACCCCTAACCTCAACCATGACCTCAGAAATGATGTTTGGCCATATTAGGACCAGGCTTGGGTCCCAACAAGAACTACTGGTCCAAACAAGGTCAGTGTTTATACTGTAAAAGGTCCCAAATAGGTAACAAAAACGTGAGTGCACACACACACACACACACACACACAAACATCCTTGTACTTATATCTTTGTGGGGACTTACATTCATTTTTCTGTGTCTCTACAGCCTTTCCCTAATCATAACAAAAAGCAATGTATGCCTAACCCAAACCCTTAACCTATCCCTAATTCTAACCTTACCCCTAACCTTAACTAATAAGTCACAATTTGCCTTTGTAGTTGTGAGGACCAGCCAAAATGTCCTCACTTCCCAAAAATGTCCCCGCTCTGTAGGAAAAAAACATTTTTTGGTTGTCACTTTGTAGCAAGTACAAGAACACGCACACACACACACACACACACACACACACAGCTGCCATTGGAGCGATCAGACACGCCAACCAGGCTGAGACCAGGAGTATGAGGAAATAAGGTAACAGTTGAAAGATCATGAAATAGCAGAAGCCAATGAGGGGACAGAGGAACCCTGAGGGACAATGTGGCAACAGTGTCTGCACTGACCGCTAGCACAGTTAGCTCTGTGAGCCATCTTTATACAGCACAGACCCCCAGGACAGCCCAGATCCAAGCTTCTCTCTCCCTCCTGTGGAGCTCGGCCCTGGCTCACCCCTGAACACCGGCCCTCGTGTGGCCTGTTTTCCAGCAGCCAGAGAGCTCAGAGCCGAAGCTTCTGCCAGCGTCTTAAAATAGCAGCATTAGTGCACCCCGGTCAGATGGTTTTGAAATACATGACAAATACCTGGAGTGTTTACAGTCCAAGCAGCAGGTGATGGTTTGGAAGGCTGGGTTATTACACTTCTTTAGACAGCCAGGAGTGCTTTTTTGTGCCAAATACACAGCCAAAAGAAGAGATCCTCAAATCTCGTTGGTCAAAAATTTGGAGCTACAACAAAAGACGTGATGCATAAAAATACACAATGAGGAAGAAAATGATCGCAGCGCTCGTGAGAGGGACCTAGAATCCCTTCAGCTTGGAGAATACCAGAACTGTATTTTCTTGAATGGTTTTCGGGGTTTGTAACCAATGCCTGGGTGAGGAAGTGCACCAGGGAGCCGCACATAACTGGAATGTAAATCCCTAACTAAAACACTGAATTGTTTGGCTCATCGCCAAAACTAACGGTCAGAGAGAACGGTTCGGCAAACCAAACCATTGTGCTTGGCAAACACCAACTGGCACTAAACTGTATTGTGCCTTTAATTATGGATTATAAAAAGAGGATGTGCCTGACATTAGTGATGGAAATGCTGATGCGGTGATTTAAAACCGCACAACCCCCCCCTCCTCCAAAAAACCAAACACCAACCCACCCCACCCCCCCATCAGGCACAGGCAGAGGTTAAAGTGCTGAGTCATCGCCACACATAAAGGCCTATTCAAAGTCACCAGATCATACCACCACCTCCCCCAGCCCTTCCCGGCTGTCCACCCCCACCATGGGTGTAACCAAATCAATATGGCAGTGCCTTAAGCCAGCTCTGCCTCTGTTCACCGTCTCCAGCCAGGCTTTTCCAAAATCCGCCGCCGGCGCTACCATCAGGGCCGCTGGGCAGACCACATCAGAGAGGCCGTAAATACAGACATGCCATGGCCATTGCTGATTAGACGTGTCCTGACAGTTTAATTTCATCTTATTTACTCTTTTTCTGTTAGTGAGGGGGGGATAGCTGGAGCCCCTTCCGGACAAGCCTCCAACTCGGGCCCCCACCCACACACCACCCACGGCACACGACCTCCTGACGAGAGGACTGCGCCCCGTAGGAGTCTGTACAGGCTCTGCTCTCGTACTGAACACACACCACGCAGGTCTGAGTGTGTGCTGCTGAGAGTCTAAGCGACAGAGAGAGGACAAGAGCAGACAAGGAGAGAGGATAAGAGGACACGAGACAAAGAGAGAGGAGGAGAGGAGACAAGGACAAAGTAAAACAGAGGGGAGACAAGGAGAGAGGACGAGAGGAGAGTAGACAATAAGAGAAGACGAGGAGATGAGACAAAAAGAGAGGAGGGGACGAGACAAGAAAGGAGGACAACAGTGGATGAGACAAAGAAAGAGGAGGAGAGGAGACAAGGAGGGAGGACAAAGGAGAGGGCAAAAGGAGAGAAGACAGAGGAGAGAGGAAATGCCAGGAAACAAGGTGAGAAAATAGGATAGAGGAAAGGAGACAAGGAGGGAAGCAATGAGAGGACAGAAGAGAGAGGATAGATGACATAAGACAGAGAGGAGGACAGGAGACAAGGACAGAGAAAAGGAGGAGGGGAGACAAGGAGATAGGAAAGAGGAGTGGAAACAAGGAGAGAGGACAAGATGATAGGAGACAAGGAGAGAGGAGGTGAGACTAAAGCAGAAGAGAACAAATGATAGAGCAAAGGAGATGAGAGAAGATGATAAAGGAAAGAAGACAAGGAAGGAGGAGTTGAGAGAAAAGTAGGAGAGAAGAGGACAGAGAAAAGGAGACAATGAGGGAGGAGATGAGAGGAAAAGAGAGGGGAGAAGGGCCGAGATTAGAGAAGAGGGGAGAGAGGAGGAAAGGTGAAGAGAATTGGAGATGGACTGAGAGCAGAGAAGGAGAAAACAGATGACAGGAAAGGAGATGAGAGGATATGGGGAGGGGGAGAGATTTTGGTTCTCCCAAGTTGAATGGAAGAGTGATGCAGTTCTGAGGGGATTAGGCTAAATGACGAAAGGGGGGGGATATGATTAAAAAATAGGAAACAGAGGACACGGAGACCACCCTGAGACTACCAGCGCGCAAAGCAGCTACTTTTCACCTCAGGGTTGTGCATAGAAAAGTGGTGATTCACAGAAGCGCGCATGAGACAATGGAGGCATGAGATTCTCCAGAGCCGCAATGACCTGCCGACCTCCGGCCACTCACTGCTGAGGACTGCAGGCCAAAGCTCCACCCCCTATTACATCACAGACAGAATGACGGAAAAGCTGCGTGTGCGACGGCAACGTCCAGTCAGAGAGTCTGGGAGCCTGGGAATCAAACCTGGGGTCATATTGGTTCACAACACTGAGCGTGGCAGCTCAGTAAGCTTAATAATGATAATAAGCAATCATTACACAGGGATCACAAATAGATTCTGCATTAGAAGCCTGATGTGTAGAGTTAAAGTGTACAGTAGTGTGCAGTGATGATTATACACCACCACTTTCATCTAAGAGATCCTAATATATTACTTTTCTTTAATTTTTTGCTGAAAATGTATTAAAAATACTATTGTAGGCAATGAGAACAAAAAAGATCATTCCCACAAGTATACTGAGGTAAAAATATGGGTAATAAACAAAAGCACTAAAAACATCAATTTTTGATGACAATTGAAAGGTGTTGCAAATTTTATTTTCTTGACTCTTGCATAGGCTGAATGCATGTTTGAAGGCTCATACCATGATTACTGATGCTAAAATATTTGTTTTAAGCTGGTTTGAGACAACATTATTCTGCAAAATTACCTCTGATGGTTGGTTGCTCTAGTATATCTGTGAAATGAACAAAACCACTTCTTACAGCTGGCAACAGCAAAAAAAGACTTGAGTATGCCAAAAAATTCAATGATTGGACACCAATGGACTGGGAACAAGTCCTTTGGACTGATGAATAGAATTTGAAAAGTTCAACGTTTAGATGAGAAAATATACATTGAATAACAAAGTTATGGGGCACTTTCTTCTGCATATTAATGAAGACGTTTAATGTCAATATGTCTTTTGAATATTTTGAACTCATGTAGTGCATGAAAGGCACAGATTTGCAAAAATTAGTATACAAGGCTTAATGAGCAATAAGATACAAAAGGCCTTGCTATTCGTAAATTCAGTCATATTTTAATGGCATTGTTAGGCATGTTGCTGAAAAAAATGCTAAAACATGAGATGAAAGTTTTTTTGGGATTTTTTGAGATTTATTCTGATAATTGCCATCCTTACAATGTAACATCAATTATACTGTATAAATGTAGCCAAGAGGCAGTCACTTTTTCATAATCATTAAAGGCCATGCATTAGTTTTGATTATAAAGTAAATAAATTATTTGATTGTTAATCAGGCAAACTTGAACAAGAACAGCTTGAGAGCAATCATGCAGTAAAAGGTAGGTTACCGAAGGCCCTTTAAACATCCGACGGCACGCCACTGTGTCCAAAGGATATCAATGTAACTTTCAGCTCAAAACTCCAAATCAGTTTATTCCATTACAGTACATACGTTGATGCAGAACAGGCTCTTTATGGTACTCGAGCTAAAGAAACTATTTTCCAGCTTTCCAGAGCAAAGATTTCACTTTAAACACAGCTTTTGCGATTATTTATCCCCAGTGTTGGCCATTACCTTGAGCCTGATCTTACAATCTGAGTGTGAACGTTTTATAGTTACATGTTAGGGCCGAGAACTGTACCAGGTGACAACAGGGAAGTGCATCACTGGGTGTCTACCTGTGTGAGATGAGCATACAGACCCAGGTTGTACTGTGCGCTACCGTACTGGGCTGTGTGTTCTCACACACACCACAGACGACAGTCCTGGGCCAGCTCAGTTCTCCCAGTGAGACGCCGAGAGGCGGAAAGGTTGGGACGGCGGCGAGGGAATAATGAGAAGAGCGGGTGAGATGACTCACGGTGCATTAATGCTGGGGCTAAGAGCTGAATCCTGTCACTCTGGTGGTATCCCGCCGGGTAGAGAGCCTGACCTTGACCGCAGTGAAGCAAATCCAGTGTCCTGACTGAATGGACACATCCACACGAACACACATGAACGGACACATTCACACAAAGACACAAACAGATAAATTCACAGAAGCACATGACAGGGAACATCCAGTCTAACATACAAATAGACACATCTACATCAACACTCAATTGGAAACACCCACACATTTGGTCATATAGACATGCCCAGATCAACAGATTTCCACACAAACACACAAAAATTGACACATCCACACGAACACACAAATGGAAACACCCCCAAAAAGGCACATGTAAATGGTCATAGCCATATACACACATGCACAAACAGAAGGACACATCCAAACAAACACAAATAACACACATACAAGCAAGGTGCTTTCCATCCCAACTTTGTTACCATAAAATCATCAAACAGCAGGTTTGTCAGGTAATCCTCACATGGCCACTTGTGTTCATTTGATGCGAAAGTCTTTTTTTCTCGACATCACCTGCAGGATCAGAAACGCGCTTGGATTCCCGCGGTCTGACCCGCTCACCACCAGAGTACCAGTTAAACACCAGGTCTTCACGCAGCAGCGCGTTTGAAGCCGAATTCAGTTTCCATCATCAAAAGGCTGCCACTTCACCACGGGGGGCTGTACATATCAATCGCCTCGCCCCGGGGCCATCCATCCCCCCGTCCGCCATTCTCGAATAAAATCCTAAATCTGGGCCCAGGGTTAGACAGCTGTTCACCCCCGAGAACAGTTCCTTTCATGAGCTCCGACGATAACGCAGGCACCTCCGTTTCCTGACCACTCCACAGAACGCAGCCCTCAGCGGCCAGTTACCACCGCATTCATTATTCTTCTGCCTTGAACAAAGACCACTACATCAAGAATTTATGCCGCCATCATATTTCACAACCATTCCAAATGTCAGCCTCGATGCTGCACAAGACCTCTAAGGCAATATTTCTGAAGGGAAAGAAGTAATTTTATTTAATTTGGAATGCCTAATTTCAATGTGTAGGCCCGCTCCGTCATGGAAATGAGGTCTGGCAGTTCGGGATGGTGTGAACTTATACACACTTCCTCTTACACCAGTTTTGTGGTTTAACTCTGCTATTTGCCGACTGAGGTACTGCAGCTACTGTATTGGGTAACTGTGCAGCTGGAGAAGCCAATGAAGGCAATCTGCTGGTGCCTAATTGGACAAATAAATCACTTATGACCAATGACATGGTGGCTTCCCCGTTGATGAAATCCTCCTACGAATGAGGGCATGTCCAATTGGTCAACAAAATTACCTGGCAACAGTTGCCACTGTTATAGGCAAAATTTGGCCCAGGCTATAACAATGTTGCCTCTGCAGAGGAGGTTATGTTTTACCTTTAGTTTGTGGGTATGCTTGTTTGTTACCAAAATTTCAGAAAAAGTTATGGACAGATCTTTAAAAATTTTTCTGAAATTTTATTAGGAGTGCGTCTTGACCAGTCCAAGAGGTGATTTCATTTTGGGAGTGATCCGGATCAAATTCCAGATTCACAGATTTTTTTAAAGGATTCCTCTGCATTGCGGGATTGGTAGATTGGAATAATAAATGCCCTACATTTACAATCCACTAGATGGCAGTAAAGTTCCAAATTCTTGGGCGGAGGTATGTGCCTTCTGAGTGCTCTTGTTTAAGAGGTCAACAGGCTATGAACACAGTATCTTTTTCAGGAGATTGAGAGCAAGACTCCTCTGTCTTTGCATAGTGTCACAACACCTGGAATAACACACTCACAGTGAGAGCGAGATCTGGGCTAAAAAGCAGACATACTGGCTCTGTGAGGTTATTTGAATGAATAGGTAAGGCAAGAACATGGGCACATCCCCTTGGGTATGGCACAAGGACCGGTCTGATCTGATCTCTGGCTGGTAACCAACTGGGGAAGAAACAGACTTCTTGCAACTACAGCACGGCCCTCCTGCTGTCTTACTCTTGTTTGGTGCTATCTGGCGCTTCCACAGTCTGTTGTTTGTAAAAAAAAAAAAAAAAAAAAAAGAAATTGCTCAGAAAACTTCAACCAGCCGTAGAAATTCACTTAATGATTACAACCCAGGGGAGAGGGATGGGAGTTTTGCCAAAATGGCGCCTACATCTCACTGGAAGGCGCCAGCTTAATTGTTGAGCACTCAATAAAACACAGCGTGTTTACTGGGAAAGATCACTAATCACAGCGCTCTAATACTAAACTTCATTAATCACTTTTGTCGATCCCTATACAGTTTCACAGACATAAAGTTCAACTCCAGTCAGCAGAACTGGGCAGAGTTCCCTGGGACTGTACAGCACGTTTCTGTGACTCATCAGAGAGAAAGAAAAAGAGAGGGAAGAAAAGAGTAAGAAAAGGGAGGTAGCCACGCCTGACCAGTCTGGAGTTCCCCTTCGCAGAAAAGAGACTCCCCAATACCGGCGGTTTACAGCTGTAGCCTCTTCTAATGGACACATTACGCCACCCTTGTTAGCTTTAGCGGTTAGCAAAACTTGCCTCAACACTTGAGGCCAGTTCCACAGCAGCCCGTAGACTCTCATGGATGGACATTCCTCTCATTTAAATGAGAGCTGCGGTTGGTGTCATATAAAAGGCATGACACACCAAAATACAAGGCGGTCAAAATACTCGGAGAACAACAACCCTTCTGTATACTACTAACATTATGGAGACATGTTTACAAAAATTCAAAACCAAAGGCAAGGTAATAGAAAGTCCGTTGCATCGCGAGAATAACTATGCTTGACATGCGTAAATGGGAATTTACAAAACCCAAAACCAGTGAAGTTGGCACGTTATGTAAATCGTAGATAAAAACAGAATACAATGATTTGCAAATCCTTTTCAACTTATATTCAATTGAATACACTGCAAAGACAAGATGTTTAATGTTCAAACTGAGAAACTTTATTTTTTTTTTGCAAATAATCATTAACTTAGAATTTAAAGGCAGCAACACATTGCAAAAAAGTTGGCACAGGGGCCTTTTTACCACTGTGTTACATCACCTTTCCTTTTAACGACACTCAGTAAACGTTTGGGAACTGAGGAGACCAATTTTTGAAGCTTTTCAGGTGGAACTCTTTCCCATTCTTGCTTGATGTACAGCTTAAGTTGTTCAACAGTCCGGGGTCTCCGTTGTCGTATTTTACGCTTCATAATGCGCCACACATTTTCAATGGGAGACAGGTCTGGACTACAGGCAGGTCAGTCTAGTACCGCACTCTTTTACTACGGAGCCATGCTGTTGTAACACGTGCAGAATGTGGCTTGGCATTGTCTTGCTGAAATAAGCAGGGCGTCCATGAAAAAGACGTTGCTTGGATGGCAACATATGTTGCTCCAAAACCTGTATATACCTTTCAGCATTAATGGTGCCTTCACATATGTGTAAGTTGCCCATGCCTTGGGCACTAATACACCCCATACCATCACAGATGCTGGCTTTTGAACTTTGCGCCTATAACAGTCCGGGTGGTTCTTTTCCTCTTTGGTCCGGAGGACACAGCGTCCACAGTTTCCAAAAACAATTTGAAATGTGGACTCGTCAGACCACAGAACACTTTTCCACTTTGCATCAGTCCATCTTAGATGAGCTTGGGCCCAGCGAAGCCGGGCGGCGTTTCTGGGTGCTGTTGATAAATGGCTTTCGCTTTGCATTGTAGAGTTTTAACTTGCACTTGCAGATGTAGCGACGAACTGTAGTTACTGACAGTGGTTTTCTGAAGTGTTCCTGAGCCCATGTGGTGATGTCCTTTACACACTGATGTCGGTTTTGATGCAGTACCGCCTGAGGGATCGAAGGTCACGGGCATTCAATGTTGGTTTTCGGCCTTGTCGCCACGTGCAGTGATTTCTCCAGATTCTCTGAACCTTTTGACGATATTACAGACCGTAGATGATGAAATCCCTAAATTTCTTGCAATAGCTCGTTGAGGAATGTTGTTTTTAAACTGTTCGACAATCAGCTCACGCATTTGTTCACTAAGTGGTGACCCTCGCCCCATCCTTGTTTGTGAATGACTGAGCATTTCAGGAAGCTGCTTTTATACCCAATCATGGCACCCACCTGTTCCCAATTAGCCCGTTCACCTGTGGGATGTTCCAAATAAGTGTTTGATGAGCATTCCTCAACTCTCTCAGTCTTTTTTGCCACTTGTGCCAGCTTTTTTGAAACATGTTGCAGGCATCAAATTCCAAATGAGCTAATATTTGCAAAAAATTACAAAGTTTACCTGTTCGAACATTAAGTAACTTGTCTTTGCAGTGTATTCAATTGAATATAGGTTGAAAAGGATTTGCAAATCATTGTATTCTGTTTTTATTTACGATTTACACAACGTGCCAACTTCACTGGTTTTGGGTTTTGTAAAATAATCAAAGATGGCTTTTGACTGCCGAAGGCCACAGCTGGGCCACGTGTCAAAAGCGTAGCATGTCTCTTTGTGGCCCCCCCGCCAGAAGAGCAGAGATTTATAGGGCCTGCCATTCTACCATTCTATTTTCACCCTCCTCCACTCTTAACCTGTGGAAACTCAAGCCCGCCTTCCAGGGGACGCTTTCCGGAACCTTCCTGGAAGAGCCGCGCTGTGGAGGTTGGGGTCTGAAACCCCTGTGAGAGGCGCTAAATCAGCAGGTGCACAGGGGGATCCCCTTACAGACAGGCGGACGCCTGGGAAAAAAGACACCCAAGGCCTAAAGGCTAGCTCTTCCAGGAGCCGTGTAGCATCTGCCTTGTTTATCCCCGGGAATGCTACATGCCCGTAGAAACAATGAGGGTAACGACAGCACTTCAGCGGGTGAGCGCAAGGTATTTTCGTTAGTCACAGTGCCCTCTGGTGGAGCACCCCCGCACGGCGCTGCAGAAGAGACCTAGCATCAGCTGCACCTGGAAAGCGAAAACTGTAGCTGCCGTATCGCGATGCGACAGCTGAGGTGACCAAGCCTGCCGACATCAGAGATTTCGCCAGAGACAGCCGTCACCTGATCTTTCACACCAGCAGGGAGTCAAGAAACTCACTGAACTGAGTCTATTTAGATGAAACAGCTCTCCCATCATTCACCCCCACTCACTATGCAACAATTAAAGGCTACGCCCAACAGAAGAAACGAGTCATCACCTAAAATTACAAACCACGATGCACTAACAGTAAGTGGGCCAAACTATTGCCTGGATAAGTTAGAATCTCACACCCCCCTGACAAAAAAAATTTAAATTCCATTGAGGGTCTGATTATTATACTGTGGTCAAAGAAGAGGAGGAGGGAGGGAGAGAGATGGAGAGAAAGGGAAGAGGAGGGTAGAAGATAAACACCTGGAGCATTGCATTAAGTACTGTGTGAGTACAACATTGTTGCATAGAGCATGTACCATGGGTAAAATTAATTGTATTGAGTCCACTGCATGGATGAAGTGCACCTAATGTGTAGCGTAGAGCTGCAAGGGTAGAATGCCTGGCAGAGTTTCAAGGGTAGAGTACCTTGCAAGAGTAGGAATGAACTGAATGGGTAGAATGCATTGCATTGAGTACATTCAAAAGGTAGGGGGTGCTGCATGGATCGAGGGCATCGCACAGCTTGATTGCACCGCGTCAGCCAAGTCTGTTGCATTGGTAGAATAGATGGCAAAGACTGTGGCACATTGGTGCAGTGTGTTACTCATGTAGAATGTGTTTCCTACAATGACCTGTACTGGTAGAAATGAAGATTAGAGCAGACAGTGCAGGGATGAGTGGGTCCTGTAATGGAGCGGGGGGGCACACACACACCCTCACACACCCTCACACACCCTCACACACACACACACACACACACACACACAAACATGCGTGCACATACAGACACACACACACCCATACAGACAGACAGACAGACAGACAGACACACACACACACACACACACACACACACACACACCAGGGGCCTCATTTGAAAATGGAGCGCATGCACAATAAAGATGCGGCACTACTTTCCTGGCAGATTTCAAATATAAAAAAATGCCAAAAAAACAAAAAGGAGCCATAAAAAAAATAAAAATATCAATAAAATAACTGAGGCCACAATTTAAAGAATCCCATCAAGGACAGATAGACATTTGGTGGGATAGCTGTTAATAACCACAGAACTATAGTTCTAAAAGTCGCCGCAGAATCGAATCAATCTGCATTTGAAACGGTCTCATCAAAAACAGCACGTCGTGAGCTTCAAAAAGCATTTATTTATGGGAGTGTTTCTAATGAAGCCAAAACCACAAACTAAAGACAGACACTGAAATCCAACAGCCTAAGTGAGAGTGTGAATATCATTCACAAAGCAGGATTACCGAGTTGACTGGATACATCCCTTGACTAAAATCCAAAACAGCTATTTTTCCCTTCAGTCCCTATCCCAAATTTGTTTTGTGTATTAGGTTATGCACTTATTGAGCTAACATGGCAATCCGGCGTCAGGACACAAGGGCCAGGTACGCTGGGGTCCGCAGTGTCCCAGGGCGAAGGGGGGGAGGGGACCTTGGGCAGCCCCATATCAGTGGAGCCTCTTTTTCAGTAGTTAGAGGGGTGAGGGGTCACCTGAATTATCTGTGGCAGCTCCATCAGCAATGGCCTGACCCTGGCTGCTCTGAGCAGCAGATTCCCACTCGATGATGAGCCAGGTGAATAGGTGGAGTGAGGAGCTCTTTAAAAACCTGCATCAGGCCCAGTATCATACCCATACTGACCCCGACCTCAGGCCCCAGCATGCCCATAATCTTCTCATCATATGCAAAAGCTCCAAGCAGCATGGTGGTCTAGAGGTAGGCTGCTTCACTGGCTACTGAAGACTGGTTGATCCAACGCCCCACTGGGGCTTGTGATTCTGACTCGATCTGGAGAGATGAAGACAGGATGAACTCTGATGTCGGGCCCTTGATCAAGACTCTTAACCGTCAAAATTGTCCTCACTTCTAACTGTTCTATCTGGCATTTCTTCCAGCGTGTTCTCAAAAAAGAAAAACCTGTTCTCAGTGGAACTTTCTCCATTTGAATAAAGGTTTTTAAAAAAGCATGGGAGAGTGGACACTGCTGGCAACAGGTTTGGCTAAGCCAGCAACTACCAAACAAAAACAAAAAATGCACTTTGACCTCAATAAGAGAAGGCCCAAAACATGATACCTCTGTGGCCATGTATGTCAAGTGAGAGGATACAGCAAGCAACCCCAATTTCAGCAATGACCCCCTCAGACTCTCTGTCTCCATAGACCACCATAGCAGGACTTCAGAGGTGGGGTGGGGTGAGGTGAGGTGGGGCTACGTATGGAAGGAGAATGAAGAGCATGAATGTTAGAAAAAAAAAGAAAAGAAGAGTCTGTAAAACCTCAGACTTGGACAGTGTGTGATAAAAAGCACACGTAATTTATTTTATAAACTGCATTCCTGCCCGATGCATTCTGTGCCGGTAGCGAGGGGGAGAGCCCCCTTATCAGGTCCAGAGTAATGCAGAGAATGTGGAAGCCCGAATCCACATGGCAACCACAAGGAACCTAAGCTTCCAGAGAGACAGCTACCCCATGGGAAACTGACCAGCCATGTACACTGCTGGACGCACAGCAAGAAAACAATGACAATCAGTTCTATAAGGGAAATCGGTGGGGATAAGCCCACTGTTTAAGATTAGCATATGGGAACTGGGTCACTGTGGCAGCAGACACTGAACTGAGCAGCAGTCAGCAGAGAGATCACACTCCGAGGTGCAGCTACTGAACACTAAATAAAAATTAGACATTGAAGTGCACAACCTTCCCCGGGTCGCTCCGGTCTGTATGATGCGTCTATTTTTGTTTAGGGAGCCCCTTCTTGCCAATGCGATCCGGCTGCGTCTCATTATCCAGAACCTTGACCCAGACACCCAAATGTTCTTGCTCCAGACAGCCGTCATGGATCACTGCGTTAGAACGCATCTGCAAGGGCAAAGCTAAAGCAACTCCCGACGACAGAGAGACAACAGCGCCCCCTGCTGGAAAGATTTTAAAAGCGCAGCCTGAAGATTCACACTTCGCAAACCAGAGCACTGGGAAAAAATTAAAAGAGCTGATTAAATGTTCGACAATTTTTGCGTCAGTCACTTTAGCATACATCTCGCATTTATATTTGCATTTATTTAAAATTACATCTAGCTCTTCCATAAAAGAGAAAAGATGAGCAGTACCGGCTAAATCCCATGTAAAAGAGTGATTAAGAATGAAAGAGTGTTTTTCATGACATCACAGTGTCATTCTGCTCAGCTTATTTAGGTACTGATACTTAAAAATTTTCCATAGCAATGCAGGCAAAGTAGGGCTACTGCTGAGTTGGCGTGAAGGAGTGTTTTCTCAAAAAACGCGTTTTGTTTACCGTTTAACGACATTTTCAGCCATCACTTTTACGACAAAATTGTGTCATCCCATGAACTCTTCTACTCTCCTAAAAACATGTGGAAATTAAATCACACATTATTCATTTAGATGCTGCTATTTATGGGTAATTTCTCTCCAAGCAGCCATACATGGATGACTTCAGATTTTGGTCAGAAACCAGGGTGCCTGGAGTAAACCCATGCAATCAGGGGGACAACATGCAAACTCCACACTGAGAGAATCCCAGGACGGATTCAAATCCATGACCCTCTTGTAGAGAGATGACAGCCCTACCACAAGTATATTACACATCTCACAGAATCAGGGACAAGCTGAGAACTGGCTAGCACAGCCAGAGAACTCTTTTGATGATTTTACAATTGTAATCCTGAGATGGAGAGTTGCCACAGTTGAAAACCACTTACTGTTTTCATAAGTAGCCCAGGACAAATAAATGGCTCATTACCAAAAAAAATGAGAAAAACCATGCAAGATTTATGCTGTATACATTATGTTACAAATGATGGCTTCCAAAACCTTCCCTGAATAGCAATGGTAATTTTATAGTGATAAAAATCAGTGGTGAATATGGCGATCAATCTGCACTCAGAGTGATTTCTGAATCCTGATCTGGCCCACTTGGATGGCCCCTGTTCTTGCCGAGTGGGAGGACAAGCATTGCGCCAGCGTCCTGCAGCTCCCACGTGCAGTTCTGAAACAGCCAGGAGGGAGAGTGGGCCAGATCAGGCCCAAAGCCAGAGACAAACCCTGACCTGCGTCTGAACTACTGCCCTCAGTGAATCTCAATACACCTAAATATACGGAACATGAAACTATACCTGACTCTCATCATACTGTCCTCAAAGCAGGGAACTCTAACATAGTGTACTCAATACTCACTGCACATCATACTGTACCCGACTCTCAACATACTGTCCTCAAAGCAGGATGCTCAACCCTAAACATAGTGTACTCAATACTTACTAAACATCATGCAGTACCTGACTCTCATCATACTGCCCTCCATGCAGGGTACGCAACCCTTAACATAGTGTACTCAATACTTACTAAACATCATGCTGTACCTGACAATTAATAGCGTAACAAATACTCACTGAGCATCTAACTCTACCTGACTATCAACATACTGTCCTCCATGCAGGATACTCAACCCATAACATAGTGTACTCACTACCCACTCAACATCATCCAGTGCCTAACTCTCAACATATTGTCCTAAATGCAGAGTACTCAACCATTAACATAGTATACTCAGGACTCACAGAACATCAAACTGTACCTAACACCCAAAAGTGTACTCATTGAGCTGCACCCAACCCTCAACACAGTGCACTAACTTCATTGTACCTAACCCTCAATATAGTGTACATACAATACAATATTTAGCCCTCGCTGCCCTCTCCAGTCACCTACTCCCAAAATACTCAACTCAGACTATCACACTGTACCTAACCCTCAATGTAGTATACTCACTGCAGAGCAGTCTTCCACACCATTCTTACTCGACTTAATGCACTGTAGACTTTACCCATTACTCAAGCCACAAAACTGAATCCTGCCATAAACAGCGACTTTTAGCACCATACAATCCATCACTTCAAACTTAAGACACAAACTCTCGCAACTTCAAGACAAACCCTCAAGCAGCTCTTGACGTCAAGCCTTAAAAAAAATAAGCCGAGAATCTGTACCACTAACCCCTGCAGTTCTGACACTCAGGGGTCACCAGCGAGAGGGCGATTGAGCATGGCTGACTAACACTGGATCTTCCGGCAGACTCTGAACCTATGATCCGTAGGGACCAACTTCGCTTGATTGCCAGATGCGTTTGATGGAGATTAAAAGCTGCGACTGGTGATTCAGAGGGGAGACATGTGGAGCGGAGCCTGGTAAGGATATGAGCCAGTCAGCAACCTTACCCCCCCTCCATCCCCACCACCACCACCACCACCCCCTGGAGCTTCCGCACAGAACAGGATGCGGTCGCGCGGTCCACCAGGACGGCACAAGCCTTTCAACTCCGAACGAAACAAAAAATCACAGCCGACGGTTATAAGTCCAATAGCAGTAAACAAACCTACCCAACAGCTACTCCCACGGACCTGTCAATCACCCACACCACATAAAAACTGCATCAGTACCTATTCCCGCCACACTGTACTAAATCTACACATATAACACAGCAGTCGGAGAAACTGACGAATAAAGCGACCGTGGTCCAGGAACACTAACGAGCTCTGACCTTCCTAGCACAAGGTACACCGACACACACATCCTTGTCAGCATAAAAAATCCACTCACATCAGATGATAGAAACTTGAAAACAAAGCGAACACAATAAAATCAATACTGCCATCTAGTGGTACACCTTGCAACATACAAGACCATAAACAGAACATACGGGAAATGTGTAATACCCCTTTGCTTTTGCTTTGTTCCCGAAAATGAAAGGTTGTCCTTGATGGAGATTGTTAAGAATGCTGTGAAGGTGAAACATAAGACCCAACTACTAGTTAAAAACTCCGAGTAGAATAACAGTTCCAGCAGCCCAACCTGTGCTTGGCCTTTCCAACTTCGTCTGTGTTAAGGGGAGCAGGTTTTCCACACAGACATGGGAAACAATCAAAACAACTGCCCTTGCAGTATAATTGGAACGTTCCCAGATGGCATCCAGATTTAGCCAGAAAACTAAAAAAACTGCAGGGACACATCCAGGTCAATAGGCACTAAGTCGCAATTAAACGTAAGTAATACAAATCACATTTGAAACCTTCAGGTTTTAGTGTAATGATGAGTTTATTCATGCCAAATAGATGAAAATGAACCCTGGGAATGCTTGCCATTCTCTCCTGAATTTCAGTACTGAACTTCATGAATAACAAGGTTATGGTTTCTGAGCCAGAAATACTGAACACCTCAAGAATCAGTGCCGTGGGTTTGTCCCCTATGTGTCCAGATTCTGTCTTTCAACACAATGGTTTGCAATGTTTGATAAACAGTGCTCCCATCAAAATGGAACCAGACTGCAACACTAAAGCCGCACGGCTCTGTTTATCATTTCCATTTTTTCAAATCCCCGATCACAGGAAACTGTCCAACCGACAATAAAAACAACAAAACAATCGAACCCCAAATCCCCAAAATACGCAGTTCCCATTTGAAGTGAAATTAAAACACTAGGGGACTTAAAAAAAAAAACCTAACAGGACATGAACTTAAACTTCAGCATCTGTGAACTGGTCGACAACAACATGGGGGACGAGCTGGACCCATTTGACTGGGGAGACGTGGTGTATGGCTGGGCTATAGTAGGCATGCCCGACGCTGTGCGGTTCCGAATTCAGGGTCGTCTTTCGTAAACCAGAGCAAATCACGTCCTCAGGATCTGCGGAGAGAATAGATTTGATGGCTAAGTATTCACACCCTCAAGGTCTGTGGACAGATCAAATGCAATGCTTGTGCGTAAATATCTGCAGATTTTCATGGGTTCTCATGCTAGGAGGCAGACTGAACAGATGTGATGGTTATGAGGCTGCAGACACTGAATGCACTGCCAGGAGACCACATGAGCAACAGCCCCACTGCAGGGCTTCACAGCAAGTAAGCATGGCTTCACTGCTAGAAAGCAGACCTTCACAGACGCAGCGGAAGGCTTCACAGCCACAAAGCAGGCCTTCGCTGCTCTAAAGCCGGCTTCACGGCCACAAAGCATGGCTTCATAGCCACAACGCAGGGCTTTGCTGTCAGAAAGCATACCTTCACAGACGCAAAGCAAGGCTTCACAGCTACAGAGCAGGGCTTCACAGTCACAAAGCATGGCTTCAAAGGCAAAAAGCAAGCCTTCGCTGCTAGAAAGCAGTCCTTCACAGACGCAAAGCAGAGCTTTACAGACACAAAGCAGGCCTTCACAGCCACAAAGCAGGGCTTCATGGCTTCACAGCCACAAAGAAACGCGTCACAGAACACTCACTGCCTGGTCAACACAGCAGGAATTTTAGTCCAAGTACATCAAACATATTTGATTTATTATTTGAATTCTGGTTTTAAAAAGCAGCAAAAGATGCTTTGCAGCGACAGAATAGTAGAATACGCAAAGCCTGAATCCCAAAAAATAAAAAAATAGCCAAAAACAACTTCCAGAAGGGGGAAAAACCCCTGAAGAAGTAGTAAGGGAAGAACTCCACAAAAAAGAGATGGAGGAACACGATTATCACTCTTCAACCTATAAGATACATATTAAACTGCCAAACAACCCTCCCTGGAGCCTGAAGAACAGGCTTCCTGTTGACCTGTCAGTGTATTCCGGGGTCCCCTCACTCACCGTAGATGGAGTGGTATGACTCCTCCTCCAAGGCCTCAGCAGGAACGGACTGCTTTATCTCCTGTTCCCAGTCCTCTTCTACAGTTTGCCACTCTCTGGTCCGCGATTCTCTGAGAGCATCATTCTTCCCCCTCCATCCCCTTCCCCTTCTCCTCCTCCTCCTCCTACTCGGACAGGCTGTACTTGCACAGTTCTCCGTGGGCTGCGATTGGCTCGTCCGGGCAGCCGCACAACCCCCTTGCCCACATCGCTTTCTGTCCCTCTGCTCAACACCTGTCTGAGCGCAAAGGTACAGCTCTGAGCAAAAGTCGTAGGAACCCAAGATATTTTAAAATTGAAATTCAGTCTTTGAGTTTTAGGTTTCCTCTCCCAAATTATTGCTCCAAAAGATTAACAGCAAATTTGAGATAATAAATTTTCATTGACACAATTTTTTCATGAATACATTTTTGTAATTAAAGACAGTTGATGCATTTTATAGCCTCGAAAAAGCCCTGATCTCAACATTATCAACACTGGAGAGACAGAAGCAGGTAATACAGTCCGCAGAAGAACAGGCAAGTTCTCCAAAATGCTTGGAACTAGCAAAAAAAGCCAATCATCTCTTGCAACTACAGAATAATAGGACATTAACCCTAATCTTCTGCCGCAGGGTTTTTCCACACCGAATACTGATTTGTTTTAGTTTTCAGCAGTTCATGGCCCTGTACGGTACTTAGAAACCTTCCCATTCCTGATTTTCGGGAGACATCTCACAGAATTGTTTTAAAAGTCCCAAGGACTTCAGCACAGCTCCGTAGGTTTCAACCGTAAACTTCACAGCAACATCAAATTTCACGGCGACGTATGTCCACAGGATCATCCATTGCAATGCCAGAATTTTAACTAGGTTTCAATTTTTCTAAATTCCACCACTTATTTTTTTATTTTATTTTCACAAGGGTCATCTATTATTTTAAGCCTATTGTCTGAAATTGCAATGTATGCCGTAGAGTTCCACAATCATTTTGTGCTATATTGCATATTTTTGTTTAAATAGCAAAAACGGGGGAAAGCGTTCCTGGGAGAAAATCCGTAGGCTTCTAGCAAGTGAAAGTGAGCATACGTGCTCATTGAAAAGTAGCCAGCTGGTAGATATCGACAAATTCAAAGCAATGGCAAATGAAAACAAGTCAAAGCATAGTGTATTTAAGAAGGTCTGCAATGTACCTAATTACGACCGTATTGATTCAGCATCGTTATTGATCCGGCCAATCAAGTGTGTAGCCTACTCAATATTTCACAATAAAACACAATTTTCAGCAGAAATGACACACAGCAATAGCCATTTCTGACAAAGTGGCTAAAGAGGGTAAATAATTTCCTCAAGCATGAAAAGGCCCTAATTAAGAGAGTTAAACAAACGTCTCAAATTGCGATTGCAGTGAAACACAATCCAGCATCCGCAAACGCAGAATCGACGTTGAACCACTATCTTGAAAATGACGGTTCCCAGAAAATTTTAATAACTGTCAAAGCGTGTTGCGTAAGGCATTTGAGCAAAAATAAAAAACAAAAAATTACGCAGGCTTCGTTTCCAAAACCTAAAATCTACAGGATGATGTAAATTGAAAATCCATGATAAAAGCAAGGCGACGATGTAGTTAGCTAATGCCATATCGAAGCATTGTATGGAGGATGCACACGACGGCAATATCAGCGTCAATTGGTGGTGAAGGGAGCTCCAGGGGGCTGGAGGTGGACTTACTACGGTCGTTCCAGCAGACAGTTCATGCGGCCCATAGCAACCACAAACAAAGTTTGAAAACCACGCAAGTCGGCCTACTAACTTGGATATCACGCAATTTTTGACGAAACAGCACCAAATAAAATGCGCACTCGTGCTCGTATTGGATGATAAACCTGACCACCATGAGACGGCTGCCGAGCGGTCTTAAATTAAATTACCGCCTCCTCCTCCAGGGCCCGGAAGAACATACCTGTTTTGCCCCCCACTGACGGTATCGCTCTCTTGAAGCTCCGGAAAGCATGTTTGAAAACCTTAAAATAGCTTCATAAATTCAGTGTAACACGCAGAGATGATAATTTGGGGGATAAAATTGGACGTATAAAATGCACGCTAGGGCTAATCGTGGATTTGAAATTCTGGATGTCAAGTGAATCGAAAAATGATTGACCCAAAAGGTTAACGAGTGGATACTGGCTCCATGTGACTAACAGTGGACACTAGTAAGGACCCTTTTTGACCAATACCGGTCAAATCACCCTCCGCTACGACTCGTAGGCCTAAGCATGCTTCTCACTTTTACCAAGACAGACATTTTGATGCCATCAGTGCCCTCCACAGACGACATGAAAAAATGTCCCTTTAAAAACGTCCGACACCCGGAGTATTCATTTCCAATGAAAGTAAAAAAGAAGACAAAACGAATCAGTTTATTATGTCATGCCAAATCAATTTTATTTACAGCTGAAACAATTTTTAACATTAAACCAAATAAGGCGTTTTTTTTTTTTCACACGACCGCATTGTGGCTGGACGGGTAACGATGTTTTTATTTATTTATTTAAAACAGGGACAATACATATTAATGAACATGTACATGTAAATATGCAAGATTATAGCCAATGACTAATTTTCATCTTTAGTCCCCATGGCAGGTTGATATTAACCTGCCATGGGGAGGTTGCCACCTGTTTAATATAGGCCTATTTTTTTTTATATAAAATAATTTGTCAGTTATCTCAAATAAAAAAGCTTAGGCGCTTCCAAACATGATTGACATAATTGTGGCCCAGGATTAAGGGCTGTAGGACAAACCAAAGAGCAGTAAGTTTGGACTCAGTGAGTCTTATCACCATGTGAGAATGTCAATGAGTCGCTGAAGCCACAAACAGCCCTCTGGATTTACACATCTTGCTTTGGGAATCGGACAGGTACCAGTGCCTTTAACTATTCTTTTCATCTGGGAAAATCTGTAAAGACTGAATATTTAACCAGACAATCAAGGCCTTCAAATGAAAAAATACAAAAAGACAGCAAAACCAAAATGGTAGTTGAATCACTTTGGAGAAAGGGGGAAAAGGAAACATTGAAAAACCAAGATATAATGAAGCTATCAACTTAAAAACCATTTAGCCTACCATTTTGCATTTAAGTTTGTACAGACATGTAATGCTAAATATCTAATCCTTTTCTAAAACTGGTAAAAATACTTTTTTAAAAATTGTGATAAGTGGCACATGAATACAAATAGTAACTATTTTATGTACAGCATTTACAATTTCTGAAGAAAAAATTCAGACACCGGTCAAAATGCAAATGTAAAAAAGCTAATGTAGCCATTGTGGATAGCTAGGGGACTGGGATAAGTGTCACTTCTTGAGATAAAAAGGCACAAATACCAGAAATAGAGAACATGCAAAGAAACTCATTTTGTGCAACAAAGCAAAACAAAGTGAACTGCAAAATATTACTTATATAGCCATTCCCTAATTACATGTTTTCAAATACTGCTATGCACAAGACTTCTTAAATATCCCAGTAAAGTGTACCTTTTTCCAAAAGCTCCTTTAACGGGAGTGAAATGCGAGGTGATACATTCATAACATTTACAGTGTAAAAACTACCAACATTTTTATTTATTTCCCATGCTGCCGAGGGGCAGACATCACACAAGGACTCTGTACAACCCGAAATTGATCACCGTTACTTTAATAACACAATTTTCCTCTGAAACCCTTGGAATAAATATGGAATAAATATGGCATGTAAGCAGAGGATCCACTTAATTTCAACTCTCTGAACGGTATCATCCCTTCTTGCCTAATGATGTTAACCCTGTAAAATGCCACAAAGCATCAGCCAGTAGACAAAATTGATTGCGATGAAAATCCTGTTGGGAAAACATTAAGCTGACCTCAGGCCACTAAACCGCCTTAATGAAAACAGCCACCAGGAAGAGCTATTAGTTCGTATTTTGCCAATTTCAATGTTGAGTTGGTATAGCTGGAAATTTTAATGTTTGCTCCATTATACGTTGCATATTCATCTTATAAGGTCCACGATGGTACTGCTCTAGATGCATATAAAACATGAACGTTAATGCTCAACATGACAAATGTTTTGGTCCATGCTGTCTCCAGGCTGTTATCTACAGGTACCAAGTCATACACATCCGTCACAGACTGGATGTGAAGTACGGCAGGGTGAGGTCTGCTTAAAATGCGTTTCCCTATCTCTGTGAGTGGGCTGCAACACGCATGCGCTTTACAGGGGGGTTACATACACACCGACAAAGCCTTCAGTGTTGAACATCACCTTGGCTTGCTTACGCTGTCATATTTCCATATTTCATCACTGGTCATATGGACCGGGCAGCTGGTTTACCGCCTTTACGAAAGGAAAAAAAAAAAAAAAAAAAAAATACTGGATCCCATTTTATTGCCTTTCCCAATTATTTGTTAAAAATCATACTAGCAATCATCATACTCAGTGAAAAAATAGGCTTTTTTAAAAGTAAGTTTTATTGTTTTTCCTGCAAATTATCTCGAAAACAAACATAAAAACTTAAATTTTGAAAATCAAACTCAAGTACTGATTTTATTTCAGCGCACACATTTCTGTACACTGTGTGTTCTATGTACACGCACACCTACTGCCCAACATGCAGAGGCTACCTGTCGGTCATCACGCGGCCTCTGCGCTGCAGTATCAGTTTAACTGTGGGCGTGGGACGGGCGAGAGTGGAAGACAGCCAATGTAGCATAACCGGTCCACAGGAAGCCAATACCACAGGTGATAATGTTTTTTCAGACTAAATCAATTTATTGCCCCTTCCTGCACAACTACTCCATAGATTTTTCTGCAGAGCAAAGGCCTGTAGAATGTAGTCTAAACCATCTTCAGTTGAAGAGTAAAAGCAACTGCCACCATGTTATTTCTGCAAACCAACAGAAGTCAATAAAAAGAGTTCAGAGATCGGGAGTGCTGCAACGCAAAACAATTGTGCAGCTTAGTACCGCCGAGATTTCTGCAACCCTCTCCTGGCTGCAATCTACGATTCTCCACTAGGGGACCCCATTGTTCCTCTCTTGGCTCAGACCAGGCCTTCGGACAAGTTTCACCGCCGCGGGCAAACAAAAATACACCCCGGTTCCCAAACGCCGGCCCAAGGCACCTCATCTTTCCCCTTTCCTGGAGTACTCCAACCTCAAACCGCCCCAATATACAGGTGGCACACAGTAAGTTCCCTCTGCCCAAAACAATTAGGGCCATAAGCAGAAAAGGCTTATTCTAGAACATTCCACTGGCGCGTGCCAAGGAATAAAAATCCGATGGGCGTCCCAAAAAATATCCCCCCCACAGTTCTCTGAACAATCCTGAGGGGTGACTCATGCGTATTTCCACATGATGTGGCAGCATTGTACTTTTTTGACCGATTGCAGTGACTGCAACAGCGACTCCAGCTGTGATTTGTTCCCTGTCAGTTGAAGCCCAGCAGTGTCGTCTCAACTGCTCCCCACTGTACGAGATAAGCTGAAAAACCACGGTCAAGCGGTCCCTGCAAATCACTCTGTTTCGGAAATTTCAAGATCTACAAGACCATCAAGACGACAGGGGGAATCTGCCTCTCTTATCCCTTGCTAGCCACATTACGACATCCATTATGTTCCGCAGTTTTTAGTCACAACCCCAACAAAAGCTATAGCTGCACAAAGCACAATACCATAAACACATTTCTCGGCCTCAAATGAATTATCCGCATCCTTTTGCCACAGGAAAAGGATCTGCTCTCTTAAAGCTTTGCTAACCCATCTCTGTGGCTCAGTGGTCTATCCTATCATTCTGCCCTCTCCAGAAATGTTTGGCTCGCCCAAAAACAGCCAGAATTTAACCCCTGCTACCACAGACTCACCTTCTCCTAGCCCATCTCTTTCCACCGGGCGCTAATGTACATTGTCTCTTGCCATGTCACATTCTCAGTCGACCCTCAAGGCATTCAAATGGGACCCATTCCCTGACGGCTGTGTCTGGGATGGTTTGACATTTATTACAGTCACAGTCAACGAGGGGGTCAAATGTTTGTCATTGTCATAGATGTCTTTCCCTGACTGTGCATTTGTACGGTTTACCTCTATATACATCGCAGCTTTGCGTAAAGCTACGCCTATATACCCTGAGGTAGTACTTAATGCAAAACTTAAATACTTCTCATATCGAGAGCACTCAAAATGCCTCCCCTCCTTGATTTTTTTTTTTTTAAGAGTTCAACTGTAGCAAAGACGAATATAATCGGAATTATGGTGGGGGAGGGGTGAGAAAGTGCATGAAGGATATCAACATCTCATGTGATTTACACATTACTACAGCGAAATACCAAAACTCCTTTTGTAAACACATAATGACTGAAGTTCCAGTGGCTCTGAAGGTGCAGTTCAGACCCCCCCTCCCCCAGGCAGTAGGGGGCGCTGTCTGCTCAGTGTGGCTCTTTTCCTCATCCACAAGAGGCCCAGTTGAAGTTTAAGTCTTCTTTATTTCAAGGATAGACGGGTTGTGGTCCAGTATGGCCAGGATAATCTTGTCCATGTACTGCCGTAGGCGGAAGTTGATCTCTTCCTGTTCCTTCAAGGCTTCCATCAGCTGCAGATACAACATTTACACAAGATTAGTCATCAATATAGCTGCCATTTTACAGGACAGCAAAAGTGATGAATAAACAAATATAACAGTAAACCCATTAATTACCCCACTTATGTTCACAGACATCATTTACAATTTGCTTTTCCCTAAAATATCTTAAATCGTCTTGTGCACCAGACATCCCTCAAAAGACACAAGACCCCAGAAGCCCAACCAACAAGATGAAGCCCGCCCGTCTCACCTCATCCCGAGAGGCGCTGTCGATCTCGGCGGCCAGCGACTGGGCTTTCGTCTGCGTGGCGAACAGATTCTTGGCCTCGTACAAACTCAGACTGAGAATCTGCCCGTTCAGGTCTTCGTTCTGGTCCCGAAGCCTCTGGTTTTCCTGCAGAAGTAAACAAAGGTTTATATCAGTCGACTAACAGGACTTTCCCAGGGTTACGCAGTAGTGACTGAGCAGATTGGGACAGCCCATAGAGGGTCTAATATAAGCTGTGCCGATGAAAGATGAAATCTTTCCTCACCAAAACGCTTCAGTCTGCGGAATGTTTATAAGACGATAGCCCTGATTTACTATAGGCTGTTTGATAATATATAACCTGCTCCAAATGCCTTGGATTGCTTGTTTGACAGTCTGTGTTTATCATTAGATTCAAGTTCAACACAATGAAATTTCCCATGCCATTAACCACTGCCATTAACGTCCCTTCTCCAGTGTCGATACATTCAGTGGAGTCGATGACACTGAGGTTCATGCTACTATTACAGGCTTGATGGTAGACTGGCAATAAAATTTACATTCAATCATTGGAAGTCACCCCCGATATCTCCAAGCATAAACTATCTTAGAAAAGCCTATTTAGAATAGATGGGTCAGTACATGCAACCCTGTGGACTGACATCTACTGTTTCTGCAGCTATACCATCATTCACTAAGATAATTTGTGAAAATGATTTCAGATCACACTTGACCAAGCAGTTTCCATCCAAGAATCCACCTTCAATAGCCTGCTGCTGGAGAGCATTGACAGTCATGCATGGTCACCACGACTTCTTAATGATGGGCTGGCCTGGGGTTCTTTGCAAACAAAATCACTCAAAACACCTTTATTCCTTTACCGATTCAGATTTTCTATAATTTCAAAAACATGGTTCTTTTAAGCATAAATGATAAGTAAAAGTCCTGGAAAGAGGAGTTTACAGACTTGGAGTCATTTTATTTGTAATTTGATAAGCGCCGGCATTGGCTTTTTCTTGTGTTAATGAGGCTCTGCAAACATTTATCTGTCAACACTCTGTGGTTTTATTTACTGCTCTTCAAGCAGAAAAAAAGGCGTCTCCAAACTGAAGCACTGGCTGAGGTGCACGACAGCAGACAAGTGTGAATGAAGACGTGACTGCTGGGGCTATGCAAATTCATTACAGAGTTGGAACACATCAGACCAGCGATGACTACAGACCCCATCATCCTCGGCTATGATCAAACCAACAAGCCAGAGTCCTAGTATTCCCTGTTTTAAAGGGGGAGATGAAATCCTTTGGTGTAGATATCAACTGTCCCCTTAAACTAGTAGCTGCATTCAGGAATACTCTGTGAAATATGAACCTGTGGTTTACTCAGAGTAAATCAATATCCTTTACCACAAACAACAAGCACAGCAGTACACATCTTTCGGACTCCTTCCAATAAAAGGCAGAGCTGCAAGGAAAACAGCTCGATAATAAAACAGCTCAGTAGAGTGGGGGAGAGTGAGAAATTAATGTTGCAGCCAGGCTAGCGCACACCCAATCTGGGCCAGAAGGTGAAATTTAATCATATTCATAGACCACACAGACTGGTATGCTGCAATTTCCTTTCTGAGGTTAAGTATAAATGCTGAATGCCATATCTGAGATCGGATCTGCATGTTGTATCTTTGTACCTCACTATTTAACTCTAGATGACACAGCAGTCATGACACTAGAACAAAGAACAGGTAAATCAGGGACCTGCCCATCTAAATATCTCCTCGTGCAGGTAGTGCAGGTCTGCCCTTACAGCGGGATAGAGAAACGACGAATAAGCTTTAGAAGCTGTACTGCACCAGCTACGGCTCAGGGGAAATTATGAGATGCATCAAAGCTGATACTGCTCTCCTTGTAAGAAGGCCTTGCCTGTGCGTGACAGCTAAAATCTTAATGTGGTTCACTTAAATAAATATGAACCTGAGTGTTGAGTAGCTCAGTTTACTAAACAGGGCTTCTAACACCACCACCTTCAAGGTCATAGAGTTTGAGATTCGGGTGCTTTCGAGCACACATAGAACACTGGCTACATAGCTGATATCACTGAGTAAAGGACAGTGATAGTGGGGCAATGTGGACAAGGTCAAGCATGTTTAATTCATACTGTCAGCTATACCAGGTCCAGCGTATTAAGATACAACAACTAAACAAGTGCTTTTGAGCTAAAATAGAGCAAAGGACAGTAGCTGATATAACTAAGTAAAGGATAGTGATAGTGGGGCCATGTGGACAAGGTTGATTGAGTTTAGTGACTGCAGTTTGCTGGAAAAGGTCCATTATGTTAAGTTACAAGCAGTCAGCCAGATCAGGTCCAAAGATACAGTAGCTAATTTGACTAGACCAAATGGGTGCCTTACACCACAAATAGAACAATAGCCGCACAGTTGATATCACAAAGTACAGGGAAGCAATACTTGATCCACGTCAATGAGGTTGAGCCTGTTCGTTTACAGTCAGCTAGACCAAGTAAATAGTGTTGAATTACAGCAATCAGCTAGACCAAATGTGGTCTTTAAACTACAGCTAAATCAGGTCCAGCATCTTAAACCACCGCATTCAGCTGGACCAGGCCTGAGGTGCGTTTCCCAAAAGTGTAGTTGCTAACTCAGTTAGCAACTTACATAGTTCGTCCATTCACAGTCAATGGTTCCAACTATGTAAGTTAGCATCCGTGATTTCGGGAAAAACACCCCTGCTCTTTTAAGCTACAGCTAGCTCAGGTACAGTGTGTTAAACTGCTGCGCGGTTAGCATAGCTGCAGGGCGCACCTGCTTTAAGCGCTTGATCTCGTACTCCATCTCCATCTCGCGGGTTTTGGCGTTGTACTCGGACAGGCCCGAGGAGGAGAGGCGTCCTCGGCCCGGCTTCTCGGTCTCCAGCTTAAACATCTGCAGGTACTCCAGCTCCCGCCGCAGGTCCTCTATCAGCTGAGTAGGGAAACACAGGAAGTCAGAGACTCACATCAACAAAACACAGGGTGAATGGGCCAGTGTTGCAGGTCGCAAAATTTTTTTTTCCCCAGGATGGCAAAGGCATGACCCGCTCGGCTCTACCTCTGATTGGTTTACTCTGATATTCTTACTCTTACCAACTAAATCCCCATGCCTAAACTTAACCAATTCAACCAACATAGACAATGAGACCTAGCCAATCAGAGGCAGAGTAGAGTGGGTCTTGACTTTACCATCCTGGGAAAAAAATTTGTGAGCAGAACACAGTGACACACTCATGATGATTGGTTTTCTGGAGATTTGACGCAAGAGAACGGCCACTCATATAGCAAATTTTGAATAAGAACTATGAGTGATTTAATTAGAGGCTCGCTAATAATGTTTGACGAAGTTGGCATACTTCAACAATGGATAATGACAAAAATTGTTATAACTCAAACCAGGAATCTCATTTTATGGCCTTAGTAGCCGGTGAAACGTGTACAACTAAGTATAAATGCCTGGCTGATTCACGAATACCACGATGCAAAAGTCACGCAAACATGAAAACACAAATCACAAAAAACTGGGGGGACTATGCAGCAGTATAAAAGAGCACATTCTTATTTCGATGAATGTGCGCTTAGACAGACATACTGTATGCATGTACCGTATCAGCGGGAAGCTACCCTGGAGAGCCATCCAACTGTACCAAAGGTTTTCTCTCTAACCCAAACAACATCGCAAAAAGTGTCTATGTTGACAAGTCATTTATTCTTAGTATAAGACAAAACTCCCTAGTTTTTTCTCGAAAGTAGAAAATATTAGCTTAAGTTACCCTGTGCTTGAAAAGTAAAATTTTCTTATTCCATTGGCATATCTAAAAATAAGTCAAAATGATCTCACCTTATTGGCAAATTTTTGTCTTATGGAGAAAAAAAGGTAATAGAAATAAGTGTTTTAAGTCTTAATACAAGATTAAACTGCTTGGTAAGGTAGACTTGCTTTTCATTTTTCGCAGTGTTTAAAGCACACTGGATCCAGTTCTTGCAGACTTGAAAACTGCTGATCAGGTGCGCCAATGAAATGAAAACCTATAGGACTCCCAATTACGGGGCTGCAGTATACAGTGCGGTGGCACTAGAGTTTTTCCATCACTGCCTGCTTCACTGGAGCATAAAAATGAGGTAAAATGGATGTAGAATCACATAAAATGTAAAGGAAATGTTTGAGCTATGAACAGGCTTTTTTTCCTCTTCACAAGTGCATTCATCTGCTCCTCACCTCTTGCATGGCCTCGCGCTCTTTCTGAAACTCGTGCCTGTTCTGCCTCAGCTTGTCCATCATCTTCCTGTACAGATCCATCTCATCCTTCAGACGCAGGCTGGTGTCCTCCAGTTTATCTGTCATCCGCTGCTTCTCCTGCAGACACACACACACACACACACACACAGCCGTTACCATCTGTACCATGGTTGTCCACTACTCCAAACAGAAAGCACTGTCCTGTTTTGTCCAGATGCTCCCCACCTTCACTCAGGGTGACTGCATGCCCATCTCCAGTCAATCCAAACCAAACTGATGTGACAAGAGCTTCCCATTATTGTCAGGATAGTATGAACCCAACCTAACATCTCATGCACACTGGACACCCTCCTCTGACAGGACTATGCCTTTCATGACCTCCTGCATCCATTCACATTTTTACCTCCAGCAAGGACTCAAGGAGGTAATATTTTAACCCCATTTGTCTGTCTGTCTGTCTGTCTGTGTATAAACAGGATAACTCAAAAAGTTATGAACAGTTTGGCACGAAATTTGGCAGGATGATAGGTGGCAGTCCAAGGATGAGTCCATATAATTTGGGAAGTGATCCAGAACAGATTCTGTTAACAAAAGAACAGATATATGGCGTAGCAGAGGTATGCGCTGTACTGAGTGCCCTTAAGTTATAAAGGTTTCCTTTCAGGATCCATAGGTTATAGATTAAAAAGATATTGATTTAGGAAAATATATACTAGTGGGAAGCCTGGTGGCAAGTAGTGAAACTAGTAATGATAGAGCTGCCAGTTCCTCCCCCTAGCAGGGTTAGGGATTCCGACTAATCTGGAGAGATTAAGTTTGGAAAAACTCAGCTGTTTTGCCCTTGAGCAAGGCCCTTAACCCCAAAATCACTCCAGGGGCTTTACCCCATGTCTCCTCACTTGTATCTGTTTATCTGGCATTCCACCAAGGGTGTTCTTCAAAAAGAGATACATGTTGGTCAGATAAAGAATAAAAAGAGAAGCCATTGCATTTTTACATTTATAAAACCAACACCTATGTTCTATACTCCACTTCAAATGAACATAATGTACGATAATTGTGGCACAAGGTGTGTTCTAGAGTCTTCCACAAGGCTTTATAGTCAACCCTTGGAGTGCTAGATGCAGCTGTTTTGCTCAATGATGCATGATATCAAAATCAAATCTGTTGAAAACCTATCATGAGGCAACTTGTTTAAAAATTCTTTTAAACAAGTTGCCACATGATAGGTTTTCAACAGCACAAGACAATTAAATTTATATTTTATAAAAAATGCATTTCAGCCCTCTAAGGGTTAATCAGCTCTTACATTGACAATCAACCAGTGAGATAAGTCAGATTTTTTTTTTAAATATCACAAGAGAGATCATGCGGCCACACCATCACAAATATATAAATTAATAACAGACGTTTCTCTAAGTGGGTTCTCAGGTCAGAAGCTGAGAATAGAAGCTTCAATATCAAATCAAACTGTGAATTTTCACACAATTTAATTGCAATGCGCCTTGTCATGAGCGGGCGGGCCTGTGAAGACTCTGCCGAGATACGAGGTTATTTAGAGCAGCGATCATGTGGCTTGCGGGCTGAGAGTGACGTGGACGGGCTTGCGGGAGGAGAAGTTATAAACCGGTCAGTGAAAAGCAGAACTTCAGCATCTCATATCAACTGTGACGCTGTGCATCTCTGGCCATCACTGTACATGAGTTTTTCCTTAACTTTGTTATTTCTTTTTTTTTTTTTACTTCTTTTTATTTGTGATTCAACCCACAAGAGTAATTGTAACAGACTTCTTATCACTTCCTTCCAGTTATTAGATCCAGACATTGCCACTCAACACAGAATGGCCTCCAAACTATAGTGGAATTTTTCCTGGTATCTCTTCCTGTTAGCAAGTGTTTTTCTCAGCACTGTGACTTTTTCAACCCACTGGCAGTTTTTAAACTGCATTTTATATTTTGGAGGCAGGTATCTGCCCTTCGTCCACTCTGTAACAAAGCGTCTCTATGACAGACCCTCGGTGAAAGGCACTATGCGAATCAAATTGAATTGAAATAGAGTGCGTGTGATGTTCTGTGCTGAAAAATTGCGGATTTACCGAAACAATATATACTTCAATCTCGAATTAAGAGTAAGCGTGAATACCATATATCAAAGATGTTGACTGTGCAATGAGAACTGTCATACTGTTGGCAAACAGGCATCAATCTTGCCCAATTCATAGAACTCAAGCTGTTGAACAAAATAATTAAATGTGATGCGCCAGTATGCATGTGAGCCGCTTCTAATTAGCATTAGGATTACGCAGCATGAGTCAAACTTGAATTCCTTGATCAGATGATTCAAGAGCTACAATGGCGCCACCATGAATTAATTACTCAACAGACAGTTTCAAGTTGCCAGTGGAGGATTACAGACAGTTCTGTACAAAACCCTGGCACATACTGTACACAGTACCCAGGCACATACTGTACATACAAATGGTGCAATGACACAGTACAAATAAAACATAAATAAGACTAACAGTGAAATGTAATGTAAACAATTTTTTCATTGCATGTTCCCACAAATACTACTGCATATATTTAACTATAATGAAATTATGCCTCATATAATGCCTGTTCCCGTAGATTTACCATCTCGTAGGTTTTCATTCCAGGGCTTATTTGGCACACCTAATTCCACTAATTGGCAGCTCGACAATTAGAAGCTTTTAGGGTTGTGACAAAGTCACACAGGACAGTAGATCTCCAGGAAGCACCATGGGAACCGCTGATTTAAAATACTTTCATTCATCGGTAATATCATACAGCATGAAACTTGGCTGCTTAACATTAAAAGTGCCTGATGTCTGGAAATGAATATATAGTGCAGTCTCAATACATGATACATTATAAATTTAGTCATGACTTATTGCTCGGAGGAGAGTGTGGGCATGTAACAAAATAGCAGTGGACACTGCAGCAACAAAATAGCCCTCTTAGCGCAGTTAGCCACGAGAGAAGGGAAGAAAAGGTTCTGAAATTTCAGAGAAAAACTTTGAATAAACACACACCTCATCCAGCTTTTCCGTTTGAGATTTCAGCCGACACATGCTGACCCTCATCTCTCCGTTCTCCTCCTCCAGAAGCTGGACCCTGTGGTAAAGAGGAAGTACAGGGATAAGATGATGTCAGCATGACTCCTGTGCTCTCCCGATAAACTGTGCTAAACCGCCATCCTGTGTTGCACTCCGAAGGAAAATATCTGTGCTGAGCTAAAATGAGACGTGATGCAGAGTACTTCCCAAAAACCAAGGAGTAATGACAGTTTCCAGTTGTCAGGGTAAAATATGAAAAATATGGAAATTCTAATATGTGCCATATGAAACGAGTAGTGCAATGAGATAGTGTGTCAGTGTCTGATGGCTCGATAAGCGGCTACTAGTAAATGAGGTGTAAAAATGAAGCACTGGTGATTCAGGAGTGAAGCCATGTAGGTTATTGGTGTGCGGTATGCAATTGTGTAAAGTGTTTTTTATGATAGTGTTGTAGGCTAAGGATACTGGCTACATACTGTATTCTGAGATATAGTGAAGCGGCATTGGCTTTTATGATACTGTGAAGGGGCACTGGCCAGTGAGGTACAGTTCGGAGGTATTGGCTAATTATATATGCTGTAGAGATATTGGTCACCGATGAGCAGTGTAGGGTAACTAGTCATTAGGGTTTAGTGTAAGGGGTAGTGGTAACTGAGGTGCAGGATTTGGGTTTAACTTATTAACCTGTTGCAGGTATTGTTATTGATGAATAGGATATGGCTATTGGCTCTTGAGGTGCAGTGTAGTGGCTATTGAATTACAGCATAGGGATATTGGTCACTAGGACATATAGGATACTGGTTGTGGTGAATAGGGTGGGGAAAAGCACCTGTTACTGAGCAGCTCGATCTCGGCGGTCTTCTCTCTCTCCATCTTGCTGTAGGCCTCTCTGTGCCTCTTCAGCTCCTCCTCCATTGTCGCCTCCGCCCGCGACTCCTGATCCTTCATCTGCTCCTCCAGCTCGTGCACTCTGGGAACACCACAACACACGCTTACTGACGAGCTCAAATCCACATTCGCCCTCTCCGCACGTTCGCCTATTCTCAATTATCAGGTGAGAATGTCTTCAAGCAGGGGTCCCAACACTTCTACTGATTAAGGTCTTTAGTGAAGTATCCAGGGATTGATTTTTTGAATCAGGAGCGTAGTTGCATGGCTGGAACTAAGGCCTGTCCTTACACCGGTCCTTGCTGAATAAGGTTGAACACCCATCTTAAAATATACTACATTCCATAGAATAAGCAAACTGTAAAATTATTTGTTTTTCGGGTTCTGCTGGAAGATTATTATCGTACTCGGAAATAGGTAGGTCAGATTGCGTACATCTGCTCTCTTGTTGCCTTAATAAGGAGCAAAAATGCAAAGCGAATCATATTGTGTTAAACGGAGATATTTGAGGTATCCCACAGACACCAGACAGCACTGCAAGCACTGACCTGTGCACCAGCTGTGTGTTCTCCTGCTTCAGCTTGGACTTGAGATCTCCATTCATCAAACTGTCATTCTCCAGCTCCGTCACTTTCTTCTCCAGATAACTCACCTGCGTCAGTGTGTGTGTGTGTGTGTGTGTGTGTGTGTGTGTGTGTCAGCGTGTGTGAGAGAGACAGGGACAGAAACAGAGCGAGAGTAAGGAAGTGAGTGCGTGAGTGAGAGCAAGAGAGATATGCAAACTGACCAGAAAACACAGAACCATTTATTTTAAAAAATCACCCACAATGCTCTCTGTGCACCTTCAAACAAATTTCTGAGTGTTTTGGAGTAGGTCAAAGCATTTGCTTGATGAAAGAGAAGCAAATCTATAATGATGCAAGTTTCTTCCCACCTAACACTTCATTTTTTACTATGTTAAACCCTTTGGGATACAGAGATACACAACATCTATATGCATAAAGTAACAAAATTATAGCTGGCACTTTACATCAAATAACCAGAATCATCGCAGATTACTTTATTGCAGCTTAATGCATTCTAATGACATCACTTGCATCATGTTGCCATGAAATTATATTTCCACCAGCTGTATTTATTAAGAGTGTGTTGGGGGTGCGGAGGTTTTGGGCGGGGGGGTGGTAAGGGTGACTGATATTTTATGATGTCACTGCGATCTCAGTGTATAAATGAGTTTTTAATGTACATTTTATTTCCTGGACCCTAGAAAGAGCAGGTCTTTCATTAGCAGGAGGGAATGGTGTTCCTAATATACTGGACCAAACATCAGGTCCCGCTCCCCGACTCTGTTCCAGGCATTGCTCGATACCAGCGGCTGGCGTACCTTCTCAGTGATGTCGATGTCGCAGGAGTCGATGCTGTCCCTGAACAGGTCCTCTGTGCTCCCATTGCTGCTGCTGATGTTGCTGGTGTGGAGGAGTTGCCTGGGGGTGACGGGGAACAGGAGCGGACAATCTTATCTTTCACGCCCGTGCAGAGAACAAACCCCACAACCACAGCACACTTCCTATTTAAGAGCAGCCTCCAAAACAAAACACTGCGCTCAATTTAACCGAGTCCGCCATTTTGGCTCCTGGTCAATGTGGCAGATTAGATACCACACTCTTCGGAACCTACAGATGCACATATGGGTCCGAAAAATGCAGCTGCTGTATTCAAACTTGTGGAACTTCAAGCCTATTTTAAATTCCAAGGGAGATCCAAAGGTTTCCAACAATCCCAATTTCCCAAATATGCCCTGCTGAATTACAGGGAAATGTCTACAGAATGATGTACAAGATCTAGAGATTTTCTATTTGATGTAATGTTGGTGAGATTGGATATTTCTCTCAATATAAGTGAGGTGTATGTTCAGTGAGGCAGATACAGAATATGTATGTGGCATTGTCCTACAATATCATGCTTTTTCTGACTTTTAACCAACTTAAGGAAAAAAGTGAAAAGTTAAGAGTTTAAGGGGTTAAGACAACACAGAAAAACAAAATGGCAGAATGTCCTATGAAAATTCCTCTTTGATCGTGCTCTGGTTGGCATAGTAACCGAGTGTCAGAGCTAAGGGTGAGAAGTAATGGGAGATGTGGTGACACACAGCCAGCCTTCCTCTGTCACTCACACCAGAGAGGTACAGCCCCCCTTCTCTGCTGCACACTGAGGTGAAACTTCCTCCAACGCTTCCATTATCATGATTAATCATAAGGTCAAAACAGGACGGGGAAAATGTCCAGACAAACCTGAACACATACACAGTGTATCAGCCCTAAAATGCTGGTTTAACCCATGGCTCTCAACAGCTAAAACATCAATTAAACTCTTTGAGGACATAACTGGCCTTGAAACCAAAACATGGTGCAAATCTGGAAAGGACACCCCAATTTTAGCCTCAAGATACTTAGGGTGCATGGCTTTAGTATATATCAAACTATGCAAATGGATACAATGTAATGGATAGGAACATTTTTTAAAATTCATATAATACAAAGCACACCGCCATGAAAAGTATTTGCCCCCATTCTGATCTCTTTTAGTTTTTGTGTATTTTGGAATTAAAATTTTGGAGGTCTTGTTTAAATCCTAAAATCAACAAAATTGCAATACTGTGGCAGACCCTTACATGGTAAGTTCATACTCAAAAAACCCTCAATGTGACAGATTTAAAGCTATTCAATACAGAGCCAAATATTCCCTTGTTGCAGTTGCTCCTGGTAAAGACAGTATAACCAGTTTCTAAACTAAGGAGGGCAATTAGTCCACATGGGTTATACAGGAGTTAAATAAGCGTTTTCCTTCAATAAATGAAATGTTCATTTATATGCCATTTTGTACTTCTACATATTCCTCTCCTCTCACACTACATTTTGTACGAACATCTGAAGCCATTTTGACGCACATGTGATAAAAGAGGATATCAGGAGTGAAGCAAATGCCTTTTCACTGAACTGTACCATGTAAAACTTCAGTCAGATTAACAACAACAACAAAAAAAAAAACTTCAGGAAAGATCGTAAGCGCACACATTTATCATATATGAAATGTAACTCACGCATTTGATGCTTCTAAGCCATACACAAAGTAACCCAGAATCACTGGATCACATGATTTTACACCAGCCAATGGTGTGGGAGATCACCAATCAGTTTACAGGGGCCCTCCCTACCCATTAAATACAGGGCAGATCCCATAAGGATGGACATGTCTGGCTGTGTGCAGTACTTCCAATGAGGCAAATAAACAACCCAGCAGCACGTGTGGCACTGGCCCACACACGCTCAATGCAGTACTTCCTAATCTCCTGAGAGACAAAGTCACATTCAGCAAAAACCTGACAAGCAGGAACTCAGGGGAGGTAATGATTAACCACCCAATGCCAAGCGCATACAAAACAAATAAAAGTGAAGTCCAGTGACCTACCGTCCGAAGGCTGTGCTTGAGATTTTTCGGTTGGGACTGAAAGAGAGAAGAAATGAAACCATCGTATTACCACAAATGTTACTTTTACAACCACTGTCATACAGGGAAAAGCTTTGTGTATTTATGGTTCAGACTGAGAAAAAATTGCTTTAATTTTCTTCCAGAAGCATTAGTTTTGCAAGGATTTATTCTTGCGCTAGTGTGAAAACACAGTGAAGGACATCTCAATGTTAATTGAAATCGGGCTCCCTGAAGAAGAAGCTTGGTTTTCTGTGAGCTCAGCAGTGGTGTTGTTTTGAATGCAAATTCTATTTCAAGTCTCCGGGTCTGTATGTTTATTAATTTTCACACTGACTCCAGTACGTGCTGCCCAGACACATGCGTACACACACACACACACACACACAGCCGTGAGGCGCTGCGCTGTAATGCGCTGGGATAGGGTGTGAGATGGGCCGTTGCTTTTCTGACACGCTGTCACGTCCGCCGCGGCGGTTCGTTTGATAGCGCACTGAATGTGCAGCTTCCCCGGCTTATATCCTCCCTCCTGGGTCCCGCTCTCTCTTTCCGTCTCTCTCATCCTTTATACCGCTGAATTTTCTCTCCCTTTCCCACAGGCTTAGCCCACTCCTTCCCTCCCTCCCTCTTTCTCTGCATTATTCCCCCTGCCGTTTCTCCTCTTCAGCTCTTCCTCCCCAACATTTTCACTCACCATCGCTCTAGTCTCTCTATCCACAGTGGCACGGTGGCGCAGAGGGTTGTGCTGTCGTCTCCTAACAAGGGTTTAGCAAGGCATCAGTATCCCTGTCTTTTAGAGGGGCATTTTAAAGTGTAGACAGATAAAAATCAAATCACACTTGTCAATTTAAAACTCACTCCTGTCTAAGCTTGGCTAAATTGTAAAATGCCCCTCTAAAACCTGGCTACATGAGTGCTGGGCTAGAGCCTTGCTTCCCAACATGAAGGTTTTTTGATCGAATCCAGCCTGGGGGCTTTCTTTGTGGGATTTATATGTTCTCCTCATTTACTCTGGGTACTCCGGTTTCCTCTCACAGTCCAAACACATGCATATTAGGCCAACCGGAGATTTTAAATTGCCCACAGGAAGGAGAATCTGAGCTGATAGCTTGTATTTCAATTTCGACTTGATTAGAAAGAGTACCATGCGTGACATGATATAACCTTAAAATAAAATAATGTACTGAAAGTGTTGTTAAAAATAAATATAGAAACACTCTCTTCTTGTCCAATTAACCTTCTTATACTGGGACCACAGATTAAGCCATTCCTCATATGTGCATTAACCTGCAGCCCAAGACTCTTCACCCAGAGAAAGATGAGATTAAAAATGACAGCACCAAATCACCATTGGTGGAGCTGGGAAACTGCGAGAAAACAGCTCTTCGGGCGGGCTGGTGTTATAAGCGTAGGAGGCAATGGCAGATGGAGAATTTTACATAACCACGGAGCGTTGCATTTTAAACTCCACACACTGTTACTTCACACGCACCGAGGAGGGAAAAAACGTGCCGAGTGACCACGACCTTATAAAAAAAAAAAAAAAAGCACTGTTTATCATGAGCAGTAGGACAAACATGCTCCTTGTGCCAAACTACTGTGTGAGCGGCTTACGCCTGACGGAGTCTCTCTGTAGCCCAAACTCAAAAACACCCAGACACAACAAACACTGCTTATGAAACAAATAAACACAGTCATGGCAAATTAACCTCACAGCATAATTACATCTCCTTCTCCAAATTCCACTACAAACTGTATTTGGGCTATTTGTGCTCAGCATGAATCAATCCTAGTTTTGCTTCATAACCAAGTTCTGTATCAACAAAAAAGGGAATCTGAGTAAATTTTTGAAACACTATAATACCATCCACGGATTCCGGTAACCCCAAAGTCAACCCTCACATAAGCTGTTCATGTACAAATTCATTTTCTCTTCAAACATTTCAAAATTAGAGCTGAAATTGCGCACCCATTTAAATGAAAACTATTATATAACCCGCCCAACTGAAGAGCGGAACTCAATATTTTGTCTCTGAAGAGTCTTGAGTTTATACTATAAGTATTGTTAGACAACACGGTCAGAATCTTGAGAGGAAAATACAGATTCCTGTGATTTTCTTTCATAATTTGAGACAACTGCATTCACTGTAACCTCTGCCAACACATGCAAACATACCCATTCACACACACACGCACTTACACACACACATGAACACATACACCCAACAGTGTGGAATCTGCCTGCCTCCTCCACACTGAATCGCAGTCACACATTTCACCCAGATTTTGGCAGTGAAGGCGTAGTCATGGAAACCACTTTTCTTTAATAAAAATATCCTTTGATAAACAGTTTTTAAAAATCATTCTGTTACAGCGGGCAACACATAGTCACGCAATTATTCAAAATCATGCTGTAGCCACAGGCAATAAGATGAGAGGGAAAGTTATTTCCAGTTTCAAAACGGGGATGTTCTTAATACTTCGTAACTCAGCATCAGCCGGATAAGAATTAAACATTAATGCAACACGCCTGAAGTATCGCTTAGTTACCAAATTCTTCTCACATCTCAAGTTTGCAGGCCGGAGACCAATGTTAGATTCCTACTGCACAAACACGTCAGTCATTTAAAGGCTCCCCGTGAGATGTGAGTCAGCCGGTGGATTTTTCCAATTTAATCTAAAAGTAAGGAGAGCAAGGGAATGACTTTGGCTTGAGTCATTCTGAGGGGAGGTGTATCTCAGTAAGGTGCTGACAGCAGATCAGTTGAACTCCTATAGCATAGATTTACGCAGCTACAAAATTTTGCTGCTCCAATAGCGCACTTTTTGTAGCTAGTAAATAACAACATATCACCAAGTCGTCTTTGGTTTCTATATGCATGTGGAGCTCGATTCCTTCTCATTCAGAAAATAACTTGATATGATTTGCAATTCTTTTTTGCACCAATGACAAGCTAACAGAGCTCCCCAGTGGCAGAGTGGGTGGGAAGGGTTTTGCTAATTAGAGATTGTAAGTGGGCAGGCTCGCAATCCACTCATCCTTTATCTATCGCTATTTATACCAGAGGCGTAGCATAGAGGGAATGGGTGGACTGGATCGACATACCTGATAAACGCCCAAATTCCACAATGGTCTGAACATTGAACGGTAACCTCCCCAGGCCAACACCCCTGATCCACACTGTCCATTACTGGGAGTACGGCGAGGCTGCGCTACCTGTTAGCTTTGAGGTTCTTGAGTCGGGCCTCCAGGTCGTTCAGCAGGTTGACCTTCTTGCAGCACTGGGAGCAGTACACGTCCATCAGCTCGCTGTTATACAGGTGCCTCATCTTCCGTGGGGTCTGTCCAGCACTGCAGGGACAAGGCAGCAACGTTGCGGATCAAACGCTAACCTGGTTATGAGCCGCTTCACAACCTACCTCCAAATCGGCCTGCATTACCCATAATCCACCCATCCATCCAAACACCCACCCACCCCCTCACCCATTGGCTGTGGGGGAGAGGTGCTGGAAATTATCCCAGCATGCATTAAGGCAAGAGGCTGCATTACAGTGTATCCTGGACACCACTCCATTGCAAGGCCCAAAAACCATTCACTCACACTCACTCCAGTAACACGCTTCTCTTAATTAACATGTCATCAAAACATGAGTGTACATCCTACATCTTTCCATATGTAAAATGGTGACCTCTAAGCCTGTTAAAAAAATGCATTCTGGTAAAATACAGTCAGAAGGGCGTATAAATGTGACCTTGGGAAGAAAAAGATGCAGCTTGTAGAGGGTTTGTGTTCGGGCACTTGGGACCTAATAGTGCAGAATGAGGCAGAAGATGCATTCTATCAGGGCTGGCTTCCTGCCCATCCCCATAAATAAAGCCAATTTATCTGGACAGGGATATAAGCCTTCAGGCTAGCCATCAGCAGAAGTGAGTGCGGAGCAGATCTCCACAGGAGTGCACGTGTGTGTGTGTGTGTGTGTGTGTGTGGGGGTAAAAAGGAGGGGATGATTCTGGGAGCACAGCAGTTTGAGCCTTGGCAGCCATAGCTCTTCTCAATCTCATTTTTACAACAGAAAATTCTAGAGCTTTTACAATCAATTTTTTGAATTTAACTCTCTTCCCCATTGACTCCCCATTCCCTTTCCCCATAATGACTACAAGTGGCGACCCTAGGGGAGGCCAGGGAAAAGGTCCATTGATGTACATATAGGCATCATATGCAGTCATTATGAGGAAAATAGTTAAAGCTGCTGTTGAAGGAAATTTGAAAAAACACAATAGTACAGCTGAAATTAAAAGCTGACATGCACTTAGGCATCATATGTAATCATTATGGGGAAAAGAGTTAAACTGTCAAAATAACAATCAGCGGGTCCAACAATGCAATCATGCCACGATAAAACCCTGTTAGATTCTACCCAGTGGAGTCTGGCTCCGAGAAAAGACATGTTAAAGAGTTAATAAAAGCAAAACTCCCATAAAAAGTCAAACCGATGGACACGTCCTTCTTGTGTCAGACGACAGGAAGTTCATGCGGACTGTTCTATTAATAGACTATTTGTTGTACAACACGGCTGACATTGAACTTCGACCAACCCCGTCCAGCTGAGATACAGGTGCCATTATGAACAGCCGACACACCCTCGACCTTAGGCAGAGACACTGAGGAGGCTGACGCAGGTTATTGCCCTGCTGTAATTACAGGCTCAAAGGTAGAGTGGTATCAGTCAGTTCAAAGCGAATGCCTTCCAATTCACTTCCTATGGGCTGACGTCATCTAAGCATCGGATATAAATTACATCACTAATACCTGTGCAGTTTCAGTGAATAGGTCCTTTCCTGTGTTTAAACAAACAAAGACGCCTCAAGCTTGTTTCAAAACAGTAATTTTAACAATCATGATTATTTTGGGAAGCATTCAATGAACACAGAGAAAAATAAAATGAGTTGCAGGAATTCAGAAAATTATTGAAGGTCTATTATTGAAACTTAACCAGGATATCTGCGGTCAAGCGATGAGCTTTGTATCCGCAATTTCACTGCAGAGCACTCGAGTGACTTCACCGATGACTGACAGTGAGATTAAGTCTCTAACAAGCCGCCAAGATGGAAATCTGTTCTTGAGGTTTTTTCTGATAATGTTAACAGACACTGCACACTACCACCACTGCGGTTGTCTAGTGTAGCTCAGGGACCTCATTCTTCTTTCAAGTTGATGGTAGATTTCACGCAAAAATACGACATCAATAATTTTTTTCTGACAGAAAAGGTTCTCTCGATGTGGCTTTGTCCTTTCTCCAATTCCTCACTGCGAGAATATTTTTTAAGCTTGTGCGCTATTTCAACAATAGACCGATAGTTTCCAGATGAATCACGAGCGGGTAACATCGTGGCACCTAATTGCCAAAACCCTGGCATTAAATTGGACTACATTTTAGGGCCTAATAACTGAACTTCTTAGTGCCAAAATGCTTTTGAACCAAGCCCCTGGAGAGTCAATGAGTGACGTCACAGTAACTTGGTCCATATTATCTCAATGGACAGTAAGGAGGAAATATAGAATGTATTAAAGGGATGTAAGAGAGTTCCTGCAGGCACAGTTTACAAGAACAGGAACTTAGGGACTAAACTGAATACAGAACAATAACAGCATGCCCTACACATGGCGGTAGGCTGAGATTAGCAATATAGCTGAGAGCAACAGATACTGTGTGAGAATCTTTCAACTAAATCTAACAACATTTGCAGAAACTTCCCAGCAGTATCCATTACTGTTGCTTAGTCAAATTAGCATGTGTTTGAGTGGGTGTGTCAGTATGCGTTCGTGTGAATATGTGGGTGGGTGTGTACACACGAGTGGGTATATGAATGCTTGGAGTCTCTGAATGCATGCATGCATTCATTAGGATGCATATTTGAGCTGACCTGGACGGTACAGAGGAGCCCAGGTCAGAGTAGCCATTGGTGCGTGTTTCATCATCAGGACAGGGGCTGCTGGGACTGTAGTCCACATCCTCCCCCTCTCCGTAGTCCTCAAACTGCTCCTCATTTAGCGAAGCCGTGGAGAGGTCAGAGGTCACCGAGGGATTTATCTGACCACACCTGCAACCACATAGCCACGTGCAGAAACAGTCAGCTTATCATATCACCCTAGTATCACTCTGGTTTTGATTAATTTTCATTTTTCAATGTCAAAGGAGTAAAGTCTGCACATACAAAAATATCGCACAACTATGTTCTCGAGGCACTATTCAACCCAATTACATCATGAGCGGCGGCAGGTAGCATCAGCGAAAATTTATGTTTTCTGAAAAGTGTTTCCTGCTTAGTGCTCTGGTTAATGAGCAGCTGTCAAGTAATCATAGGTAATTCCTGAGTTACTTAGATGCCTGAACACACTAAAATCAGTAACATCTCTTTCCATTTCATGAACCATATTCCGGACCCAGGTTTCACTCAATGCATTTTGTCCAAGTACCCTAGTATCCAACTTAGTGAAACATGGCTCCATACACATCCCAATTTAAGGCAGGACTGAGCAACCTTATTCAGAAAGGGTTAGCATGGGTGCAGATTTTTTTGCTTTCACCCAGTACTGTGACACTGAGCTCAATTTATAAGCCCATGAGCTAACATAACTCTGTAAGTTAATGGTTTTCAGTCGACACATTGATCAGTAGATTCAGGTGTCTTCGCGCTAGGCTAAAACAGAAACCTGCACCCTCTACGGCCCTTTTACGATGAGACAGAACATATTTGATTAAAAACTACTGACTTCTTTTCGGGCAGGAAAAGCCCGCCGAGGCCCTCGTCTTTGTCACCGGACCGGCAGCCCTCGGAGGTCTCGGACCCTGGGGCGCTCTCCACAGCGCTGTCCATGTCCGACTCGTGCGCGTCTCGGCTGCTCAGGGCCTCGTCGTCAGGAAACAGGGAACAGGAGATGGGGTATGACTGCGTGCACATGATATCGGGGCGCCCCGGCCCCTCTTCCCCACGCTGCAGAGAAAGCAGAGCCACACGTTAGCATGGGTTATGCAGGACTCAATACTGCATGCTCATGCTTCTGTAACAGAGCCACATGTTAGCATAGATTATACAGGCCACAGGACTCAAGACCAGATGCTAATGCTCCTGCTAACACAACAGAGCCACATGTAAGCATAGATTATACAGGCCACAAGACTCACGGCTACACGCTAATGTTGCTGCTAACACTACAGGGCCACAGGTTAGCATGGATCACACTGCCCACACAACTAAGGGGCATATGCTAATACTGCTGCTAACACAATGGAGCCACACTTTAGCATAGATTATATGGCATGCCTGACTCAGGGCTACATGCTAATGCTGCTGCTAACACAACAGAGCCACATGTTAACATAGACTTTACTGGCCACAGGACTCAGAGGTATATGCTAATGCTAACACAATGGAGCCACACTTTAGCATGGATTGTAATGCATGCCTGACTGAAGGCTACATGCTGATACTGCTGCTATCACAACAGAGCCACATGTTAATATAGACTTGACTGGCTACAGGACTCAGGGGTACATGCTAATACTGCTGCTAACACAATGGACCTAAACTTTAGCGTGGATTATACTGGATGCCTGACTCAAGGTTACATGCTGATGCTGCTGCTAACACATCAAAGCCACACACTAGCATGAATTATTCTGTGTACAGGACTCAGAGCACCAGCTGTGATCATAAATTCTTCACTTGTGCCAATGCCCCTCATTCACTCAAAATTCTATAAAGATGGAAATACTTTGGTCAATGTTATGTCAAATGTTCACATGCAACAGTGCTATGATTTGAAGTCCATATTAATGAATCAAATCACTAAGTTGCCAACGACAGCTGCATGGAGTAAGGTGACATTCTTAAGTAATTCCAACTTTTCATCTCTTGAGAATTTAGATAATCCCATCTGGCAAAGGAATACAATGAAATGGATGCCTTTCAACACTGCATCATAATGGGCACAACACATTACGAACATCCCCTTTATGTTTAATGTAAGCCCATTGTCGGGCATTGTCGGACTGATAGATATGCGACTGCAAAGCTCTTGCAAAAGGGTGGATTAGAGTCAATGCATTCATTTTGGGGGAGGGTGGTGACAAGTCTCCGGGCCCTTTCTGTGATGGGAACTCTGGGAAGGTTGAAAGGGCAGACAGTGCGGGGTGAAAGGTCGCAAGGCAGCCCATTCACTTTCTCAGCCCTCCCACAAGCACACACCACTTTAATCCAGTGTAATGCAAATATGCACAGGGTTTAACCAAAGAAGCCCAAAAGCACGTGAATACGGCAGCCTTTCACAGGAGCGAGGGACAATCTGAGCCAGTTACAAAGGTTAGCCTGATGGCACAAGCCATAGCACGAAGGTGCACCATTCACTCAGTATTGCACTGATTCTGAGTCTAATGCAAATAATAACCAAGCAGGGCCCTGTTCCAAAGAGCGGGTTCACAGACATAACTGGCTAAGTTAACCCAGAGTATGCGACAAGCCTGGGTTTTCCGTTCCAAAATCGTCTAGCTAAGTAAGTCACTATGGTAACATATGATGTGAACATAACCTGGTTGGGGTAGGTTTTATTCAGGTTTAGTTCATTTTATGTGGATAACCTAGGTTTTGTTCAGGTTAAATTCAGGTTATGTTCGGGGATTTAATAGCACGTTCAGCAAAGCTGCTCCTTTGACTTCTGTCATACAACGACGTTTCCTTTTAAAGAAGGTCCCATAGACATCAAATTGTCCGTGCAATTCACCGTGAGAGGGTGATACGACCGCGGCACGATATATTGTCATATCCTGATGAATGTTTGCGGGAGTCGCTCATATATTTGAACAACCTGCTGCATCCATACATTTCAAACAGCACACATCGGGGGTTTGCTTTGATATCCATCCAAACACTATGCATTGCCCTTACGTTGCTACAGGGCGTTTTTTTATATACAGTCGGAGACGCAGAGCACATCGGAAAGGCCACCGTGTGTCGCTCGGTGCGTAAAATGTGCCTTGCGCTTAAAAGATTCTGAGGCAACTTCGAACTTCGAAGAAACGAACAAAAAAATGTACCAGGGAATTATAGTAATATGAAAGTAATATAGTATCGAGAAGTGATGCAAGGAGGAAACTTTTACCTGTTTGGACGATATTTTTATATTTAGTTTTCACTTGCAGCCACGTCCTCTTTGGGGCGGTCGGGTTACATCTAATTGAGAATAATATTTTTTTATCCAATTTCAGGGGGGAAACATAGGCATACTGAAGAAGCCCGTAGTAGGCAATAATAGTCACTGAATTAGATCTTGCCGAGGGTAGGCTAATATATTGTGCTTTTAATAAACCCTATTAATAGCCTAGACTAAACTTACGCATATACGTGGTCCGCAACCCTCTGCCAAGCATGCTCGCGTGCAGTGGCAGACGCGCTGGTATTGCTTTTCTTTGCGATTATTACTCGTTCCTCCTCTTGTAATTCTGGCTCAGAAAAATACGGGGCTCTGCGTTTCATCATTTCCTCAAAGGATTTCGACACTCAATTGATGATGTCTTTACATGTTCGCAGTGAACGCGCACCAGTCTTGGTTAACCAATACGGAGTTGACTGAACTAATTCATAACCGGGGTTTTGGAACCGACAGCTCGGGTTTACATGTCGCGGGTTCAACCAAACACGAGTTAAGACTTTATCTCCGTGTTTGTTAAACCTGCTTTCTGGAATACCCCCCAGGTCTCCATCTTACTCTGTGGGTCACTGCCCTCCATGATGGAACAAAAGATCATGCCTTGAAGGCTTAATACCCCAGAACCAGAAAACATCATTTTAAAACATAATCTTAATCCCCAGATACCTTTAAAATCTCCCTGCAACTAAATTTTGACCCATGTGATGTTGTCAAGCAAGGTCAAGGAGAACTGGAGAAGAAAAGAAAAAGGCCGCCCATTTAGGACAATTCTGGACTCACAACGTGACTGACCGACTCAGCTTGTAAAGTAAACAAATTACTGCAGCCCTTGAGTCGATCACATCCGAAATGACATGCAGTGCAGTAATGACCTGTCAGCCAAAGTGACAGTACTGTGGGAAAAGTTTATCATTTTGTCAGACCGACCTCATAAAAAACTTCTCTAATTAAAATCCAAAAAGTGAAGATTTATAAAAACTAATCATCATGCTCACCCAATTTCAATTTGGTGAAGAAATCTTCTTGGCGTGCATACAGCTGCACACAGACAATTGTTTAAAAAAAAAAAACAAACAAAAAATATAAATAAAACAATGCTTTTTATTCAAATATTTTTAACAACGAAAATTCAAAGGAACAAATACAAAAGCACAAACATATCAGCTTAAGTGTTGTTCAGTGTGGTAGAGCAAGAACAATGTAGTATACTGATGTATCACTATGTCCCCCAAGTGTTCCATATATTCCTTAATGAGTTCCTTAATTAGGCGTAATTATCAGCTGATTGAAGACATCTGGTGTAAATACACGTCGTAAACAAGATAGGTAATAATTACCCTTGGTTTGCCAATGTAAACCTTTCAGAGGGTAATTGATTGAATTCTTTGTTATGCTAATGATACAGGACTTTGACGGGAGCTACAAGGGCAGAAAGAAAATGTATTTTTTTTGTTTACACAAGTTCATTAAGATCTGAAGTAAAGTCAGTAAATAAAATGTCAGTTGGAAATTTGAAATTTAAGGACCGTCATTCCTGCCTTGGGTAGAATATTGGTATACAATGAAGAAGTATCCACACCATCTTTCTCCTCTATGCTTGTCAGACACTCTAACTTCATCAGTAAAAGTTATATTGTGTGACTGTACACTTTTAATCCAGACTCATTTCTTTAACCAAAAGATGAGTGTGAAAGCAATATTTTTCAGTCAATGAGCCAATTTAAGACAGCATGAGCAAATTGCGGCCCTGTAATAAATGTGTACATTTTGGAAAAAGCAGATCACGTTGGTTCAATCGGACTTCGATTAGGAAAATGCATTAAAGTATAGGCAGCCATTTATTTTGGAAACCTAAATCTGTATTTAATGAAGTCAACTTTCTGTAAAATGTCTCCGCTTTATCCCTTTTTACTTTAAGCTATACAAAAATATGCACGTTTAAGAAAGGACATTGAGTTCTCCCTGCTTTGTCAAGTGACTCTGTTATGTTTTGACAATCTGTGGTTATTGTGCTGGGTAGAAGTGGAGCAGCATGGCTACATAACTAGCTCGCTAACTGGCACTGATCCATCAACAGCACCAATCCCACTGATACCAGAGGGGTGTGCAGCAAAGGGAGATTAGTGGGTTTGCGAGGTATGTTGAGTCTACAGCCAGGGTTTTCAATGGCACGAAGGTGGCTCTCTTTTAACCTGCCATGGAAACTTATGGTTCCTTTGACTGCGAGTTTAGGGTTTGTCAAGCTAGCTCAAGCAAAGAAAGCCTGGATAATGCCAAACGTGCTTTGTAGTTCAACCTTTCAAGGGCATGCAGTCTGGATTAGGGACAGGATCGGGGGTGGGGGTGATGAATGCAGAGGTCTCTTAAGATGGGAGAACTCCCAACACCACAAAAAAGCCACCCTGCAAAGGATCAGACAGGGAGCTCTTCAGCCACACACAAGCAGATGGGGGGCAATTCTACCCCCCGCACATTTTCCAAGATAAGCACCAAGAAAGTGTCCTAGAGAGGTGTAAATTCCTCCAAAGGACTCCTCAAGAACTGAACTGTACTCCTAACTTAAAAAAAAAAACCACTCCTGCACCCTTACATATATGCGCATATATACAATCACACTCACAAAAGGCACATACACACGGCATCTCAAAGACGAACGCAATGCTTTGTGACAGCAAACAGACATGCACGCGCACTCAGGGCAACAGATTAGCTTTAGAAAAGAATGACCTCTTTTTGTCACTGATAGATTAGACTGTATTCACCTTGCCCATGCCAATAATCTAGTTATTCTCGTGCTGGTAAATACACTTCGAATGAGATAAGCCTATCCAGCTTCACTTGTTTTTTTTTTTAAAATAAATAAATTGCATTGACATAGTTAAGTGCTTAACGCATAGAATGAGGCCTGTCATTCACTCAGTCAGAAGTCTAAATGCAGAGTAGTGTTTGTCTAGAGCAGGAATTCAGTGCAAAACCAGCTCAAAAACCTGAAACAGCTGAACTCCGGTCTCATGTTCACTAGGAAGCTCGCGCATTGATGCTGGTTCCATTAAGCAGTTTACTGCGACATAGACACAAGCATCGCAAAGGCAAAAATACTATTTGCTGAACACATACCACAAAACCCAGCCACGACCAAGCATTACAAGCAGCTATAAACCATTCGTTGCTTTGCTAACAGCACTCTGTCCTTGCCTTCCCCGCCCACTCTCCCTAAGCCCCGCCCCTTTCTCTAATGACTGACAGAGGATGTATCCAGCATCCATGCAGCAGGCTAATTACCAACGCTACAGAGGGGTGAGACAGGGCTGCACTGGCGGGTAGATGCTAATCGCTAAGGAGAGCCACAGCGACTGCAAGCAGGCTAACGCTACATTCCAGAATCTCAAAGTGCCCCTCATTTCCCATCCTGCCTGTACATTCACATATATCCCACCCTTCGCCCAAATCAATTCCAGCAGGCTGCCAAAAATAGTTAGGCACCCTGACAAAATATGTGACCAATATACTGGAGGGTCGGGGAGGTTGGGGTGGGGTGGGGTTTGTCTCGTATTTTGAGCATGAATGGAAGGGGGGGTTTCTCCTGAACAACATGAATAAAGGATTCTCTCCTTCAACTCCATCGGTTGTCAATAAGCAATCTGACGATGCCAAACTAACGTTTATTTCCCGTTGCTGATTTCTCGGAGATATGGGACTGCTTCCTGATGTCAGAGATCTAGTTACAATATAAGGTAGACTCCCAGACCATCTGGGAGAGGTGAGATGACTTCATTCAGGGGATATAAAATAGCTGTGGAACATAATGAGGCACTTCAGACTCTCTGTTACTTACACTAGTGTGAGGACTATGAGGGTGGCACGGGGGCAAAATCGCTAGTACTGTTGCCTCGCAATCAGGAGATTGATTGCGGGTTGAGTCCTAGCCAGTCAGGACCTCTCAGAGTGGCGTTTGAATGTTGTACATGTGATTGTGTAGGTTTCCCTTGAATACTCTGGATTCCCCCTCACTGAACGACATGCACTTATAGAAACACTCCAAACAGAGCCCCTGACCAAGGCTCTGGCTTTGGAACTGGAGTCGGCCCTCAGGCGCTGCACTGTAGCTACACACTGCTCGTAAAATGACCAGGATGGGTCAGATGCAGAGGAGACGGGCTCAATAAAATCTATCCACTGTGAAGGAGGAAAGCATTCTTAATATCTTCCTCTCCCCTTCTGTAGCTGTACCTGTCTTCCCTCACTACCCTCTCCCATTGTTACCGCTTGAGTTTCCCTCCAAAACTTCCTATAGGTCATTCATTGGTTTTCCCCTCCATTCATTTTTTATGAGTCCAAACAATATTGCCTCTATACTGTAAAGAACAGCCCACTTTATTCTAGTAAGAATTTGCCAGAGCTCTCTAGGGGCTGTTTTCTGGTAGCCTACTGGGGGAGCCACTGACATCAGCAGTCTCTTTGTTTGAAACTATTGCTGAATTATTTCAAAACAAAGTGAATAGGAAAACAAATTGGATACAGGACAATCGGCTTCATCATTTGGTTCCACAAGGCACTAGCTATATAACTATCTCTAAGTCAGCCATAGTGCAGAGTGATGTGAGACAATGGACAGGCGCAAACCTACAGAATCAATGGGGCTACCTGTCCTGGACTGTGTACTTGACATTGAAAAAGGTTCATGAAGCCATGTTGAGACTATGGTCCTTGCCCTTGGCATTCTACTGTAGACAATACTACTGATGATAATTGTGTTTGTATGTGTGTGTATTTTTGTCTATGAAAGTGTCGGAGTGACTCCGTCAATGTGTCCATCTGTATACCTGTGTGTAGGTTCTGTGTGCATGTGAGGGCATGCGTGTGTGCTGTGTGTGTGTACAGTACAGATCACATCAAAACGGAATTCTATCGCGGTAGGGTCGGGAGAAGGTAACGGTAACTTCAGAGCAACATGAGGGGAGAAAGCGCGGCGCAGGGATACAAAGCATTTATAAATATAGTACCCAGTCACGAAACCCTTCCAGGATACACATCACAGGTGGTCCAGCGTGTAACTTATTTCATTTTAAACTTAAAGTTGAGGTTATACTTTTTGCCGGTCCACACTAAATGCAAAAAAGGGGAATCCCCACTGGAAGTTTTGACATAGGTTGTTGGGGTTCCAGTTCTCGCTATCCAGACTCGCTTCTGCTTGGCAGATAAACGAACATTATGAAAGGCAATATTTTGACAAAGACTTTCTGTGTGAGACAGAATAACGATATTTTATTATGTAGAGCGCAGTGGTGTCCACACCCATTTTCACTTTCCTTTGGATAAGTGCGCCTTTATTTATAAGTTTTTGCGAGATAGAAAATAAATGAAGATTTGTTTTTTATCTGTTTAATTTCCTCATTTCATGTTTCATACCGACACACTCGAAGTTACAAAGGCAACGATATAGGACCATGCATATTCTGTTGAGGTTAGCCAGTAACCTTTCAGTTTTAGGTGCATAGTGTCGGTACAGAAAGCAACACAAATCAGCCGCTGTCTAGGAAAGGCTGAATGCCTATAGTTGTCACTAGCGGTTAGAGCAAAGAATACCTCCCACCGGTAAAGATGTGTGGTCATGTGAAGTTGGTCAGTTAAGGAAACCACATGTGGTCAGGAACTATATTTTCTTACCTGGCGCCGCCTCACGATCACTGTCTGCAGTTAAAACGCTTACAGCATTAATCTCGCGAAACAATGAGTTAGTCCGGCGGTAGAGTAGCGATACAAATACGGCAAGACAGCGGTAAGTTAGAGAGAGTTCTCGTGATTTTTTCCATTTTGATGTGAGCTGTATGGTATGTGAGAATGCAAGCGTGTGTGCATCTGGTTATAAGTGTACAAGAGTGTGTTGTTTGCGCACGTGCGTATGTATGTGTGTGTATGTTCATGAGTGCATTAGTAGTGTGAGTGTAACTTTATAGCCATGGCAGTTGTGCGTCTGCATGGATGACGTGAATGGAATCTTGGCCACAGACAGTATTCTATACCATACAGTTTTTCAATGCTACTCCTCCCTCCTCTCTCTTTCTCTCTCTCTCACTCTCCCTCTCTCATTCCCTTCTCCTGGCTCCAGCGCATCTGGCTCAGTATAAGAGGCCACATTCCCTCCTGTCCTCCCCCCAGTGTCTTCTTTTCATTAGCCATAGTCTCTGTGCAATATTTATAGCACAGCTTGAGCTGATGCAGCCCCATTAATTCAGTGAATTAGAGTCGCCCATCAGCTCTCAAACGCCCTAAGTCTCCACAAACTGGGGCACAATGGGGCGCAAACCTGATTCAGGGAACGCCGTGGCGGCTGTTAGCGAGCGACTGCGACAGTAAAGTGCAGAAAGGGGAGACCTGAATAAGGCCATTCAGCTGTTTGGCTATTGGGGTAACTGCTAACTGCAACTGAGAGAAGTGAATTAAACAGGTTGACAGTTGGTTTTTGAATGTGATTCAAACGATGGCCTTTCGAAGCAAAGGGAAGAAGGGAGGGGCGGGGCAACGGAGGTATTGGTAACGCAATACCGGATTTTCTACTGTACCTGACTCTGACGCAAGTGTAACCCCAACAACCACAGAAACAACAATGAGACTGAATTCAAAAACACTCTGTACTACCAAGGGCAAATCAAATAACACCCAACGCAGGACAAACTCAATGGAGTAACCAAATCCGATGCTCCCACACTGCCTAAACAAAGATAGTTTGCATGCGCTTGATTTTTCCAGGGCCTACCTGTACTCTCTCTTGATACTATTTAGCATTACGGCTTCAAACCATGCAACTATTCTGAACTTAGATGAGCAGGAGGATTTCCAACATATAGAAACAAAAACTCTGCGAATACTTCACGAAGTACTCATAGTGAGGAAAGTGCATCATAACTTGCATACAGTGCCTGAGGGGCTTTCAAACACAAGAATGAAAGATGAGATGTGCTCCAGGCTTAAACTTCAGGTATATACAGTGTCTCAGTGGTACAAACTCTGACATGTTATCGCTTCAGCGACCTCATTGTGCACCTGTACACATTGTACACCTGTAATGTCAGACAGAACTCTGGAATGCTGCTCATTCATCAACTCTTTTTATTTCACCTTTATTGAACTAAGGAAAGTTCTATAGAGAACATGTTTCTCTTTGTTGAGGACACCCAGGGAGAAATGCCACACAGAACAGTTGCAAGTGAGGAGGGATGGAGGGAAACAGGGGTAAAGCCCCTCGAACAGTGTTGGGGTTAAGGGTCTTGCTCAAGGGCCCGAAGGCAACTTCCCAACTTCATCTCTCCATATCAAGTCAAAATTCCAAACCCCATCAGGGTTTCAAGACAGCAACTCTTCAATTGAGCCCCTTAGAACAAGAGGGGTCCAACTAATGTTTTTTTCATTTTTCATTTAGGATAACAATTGCACTCAGCATTTTATGCGTTCTTGAAGTATGGAACATAAAACCGGCCTATTGTAAAGTACCGCAACTACACCAAGTTAATCCATTATTGTATTTAACAGATAGACCGCTAAGGAATCATTTTAAGATTAGAACTTAAAAAAAGACAAATCTGGAGTTAGACCACTTTTGTTCTCAGGGGCTCAATTATCAGTCAAAAAACTTACCACTGGACTACTCTGGTGCCCATTAACTTGTTAGCATGCCTATGGAACAAGACCTATAGTTCCTCCATCTCACTTATACTCCCGTACTCCTGAGAGCTACTCCAGAACTATGGGAAGGTTTAGAGGCAGTGCCTTCATTCAGATCCCTTGTTATTCCTTCCCATCGAGTCTGAGCTGGACAGAGAGATGTTAGTCCCAGGTGAGAACATTCTGTGAGACTCAGGGTGGAGAGAGTGCGTCCTTTGTTCAGAAGAGGTCAGTCTGTTCGTCCCTCAGACTCCTGGTACGCACTATCTAACCTCGCTCTCAGGGACGAGAACAAGCCCTCATTGTGAAAAAGAAAAAAAAAAACACGCCAAGTGCTCTTTTCTCCTGAGCTGGAGGACACCTTCAAGGGCTCAGGTGTTTGTCTCCACAGCAATGTGCTCTTCAGAGGACATGCTGGAGTCTTCCTATTACACTGTTCTATTCACAAATAAGTTTACCACCCTGTTTCTCGGTGCTCACCGGACTTCCAGAACAATACATTTTTCCTTCGTTCTCAGTACTGACACGGCAGTTTGCACCCAACACAGAATCTAGAGGGTCCAACTGTCTCTGGAGCTGCATTCAAAGAGCAGCTCCACTGAACTGGAAGTCAGTTTGTCAGACATAAATGCAGACCCACATCCTTACTTTAAAAGATTGGGATGAGCCTCATTTTGGTGCAGTGAAGATATAACTAGTCTTCTTCTTTGTTGGATTTGAGCAATGAAAAGCCTTTGTGTCACCTGAAACAGGAGATGGAGGAAGTGGAGGAACTAAATGAGGTAGATTGGTGCTGTAGCACCCATGTCACTTGTGTGAGGTGGTCTAACTCCAGGTCAGTACCCAATATTGGGCTGAACAAATTTAAAGCTGACACTGTTACTTAAATTATTGTTCCGCTGCAATTTTACAAACATCAGTGATTTTACATTCCTTGAGGAACTTAAGCAGCTTCTTTTTTTAAAGATTATTTTTTTGGGAATTTTTCCTTTATTTGACAGTTATACAGTGTAGAGAAACAGGAAGGTTGGGGAGAAGAATGGGGAAAGATATGCCGCAAATGACCTGTGCTGGAATCAAACCCAGGTCGCTGCGGGAAGGACACAGCCTTTATGGTACGCGCGCTTAGACCGATGAGCCACCGGGGCGCAGACTGATGAGCCACCGGGGCGCAAGCAGCTTCTTAACTTATTGAGACATACCGGCATCAAATCGTCTCAAATGAAGTTGCGTATAAATAACTCTATATGCCTTACTATTCCTGGTCATTTCTTCCAAAAGTAACACCAGTAATTTACTAGTAGCTAACTTTTTCGCTGCTAAACATGTTATGGTTGTAATGTCATTATTGAGGTATTTCGGTTAAACTATGGTGATAATTATCTTAGGTCATATTTCCCAATGCTACCGTGAAGAGCTCAGGCATATCAGTGGTAGGCAGAGAAATCGAGAAACCCAGAGTTTCCTCTCAACATCTCAGGCCACAGTGTGACATCACATTTATTGCCGAACTTGTTGACTGAACAACTTAGAGGGCTGGACAGCTTTATTGCCCCTGTAATTGGCTGTTATTGGGAAAGAGAGCCCTGTACCATAAAGCTTTGTGCCACCAATACCCGTTTCCACCGAAATATGCCGCAAGCCCGTAACTCAGGACTTTTTTATTGAGCCTTTCTCTGAGCTTAAACACCCAGCTAGGAAGTTAAAGAACACTTCCTGACAGCATGAGGAAATTATGTCCCCAAACAAAGCAGACAGGCGGCCTCTTGCAGGATGACCTCTTCATAACTCAAACTCTCAAGCGTATTTAAGTGCAACAATGAGGTCTTTGACACGCTGGTCACGTGGAGAAACAACAACTAGCCCTCCCCGAATGCAAAGCCATTTCAGAACGGCGGTCTCACCTGCATTATTTACAGACAACGCTTTACCGCCTGCCTGCCCACAAAGCAGAGAACAAAATCAGGGTTAGCGGGACGTGAAAAATATCCTTTCTAAGAGCTGCTACTCCTTTACAAGGCTGAACCGTGGCTGGGCGGTTTCCCACAGTTCCGCAGGTGCAGGAGACAGGTCCGTAGACTCTTTCGCTGCAGCGCTCGGGTGTTTCGCTGGCTTGGCTGCCTCCTCCTCTTCTCTGCACGTAGCACAGATCTCCAGAGAGCCCGGGCTCTCACGTCCACCGCTAACAGCCGCGAGCGAGGCAGCACATCTGGGTGCCTGATCCCGAGAGGCCGCCTCCACAGCCAGAGACGAGCGGCAGAGGGGAAAAAGACTGGAGAGAGGAGGAGAGAGCTTCCAATGACCAGCGAATAGATCTCAGCCCAGATCAGAGTTGCCTTCATGCTCTCAGAAATAGGGGCTCTCCACCTTGTCTCAATGGGGGAACCATTTTTTTCCAGCTAATATATAACCCTTTCGGGTATTTAAACTTGGGAAAGCGCCCAGAATGAATGATTTTGCTTGACAAAGAACATTGCACTCAATCAGTGGTTCCCAATTTTGGTCCTGGGGCCCCCTGCGCGTGCTGTTTTTTGTTCCAATCACTCTTGGGAGCATTAGATATTACTGAGCTGATACTGTGTCTTATTTAGGTGTATTTCATGTAAAGAGAAATCATTTACCCTCTTAAGCCACATTCTGACATATTTTAGTCTTTAGGGACCACTGCACCTGATTGTACTTGAGTTCCTCAAGACGGACCCCATTTTGATTCTGTAATTTTAGCCAATGATGTGGGTTGAGAGATCCTGCTCAAGTGCCCAACTGCTGCATAGAGCTCATGTTGGTTACACAAGAGCTTCAGCAAACAACCTTCTGGGTGCCAGTCAAGCTTTACTGCTAGACTATAGGCTGCCGCAATGCTTACAGGCAACCGACTGAGTCAGTAAACAAAGCCAACCAGAGACACACTTACAGAACGGCTACTGATCTGTCAGCAACACTCAGGACAGGAAAAAAAAAAAGGCTTTCAGCCTCCAGGTATAAGAAGAGTGCTGAGTGTTGAAAGTCCTGCTGTGTACCAATCCCACTTAACATAATTGCACTCGGTTTGCAATTGGTTCAAAAGCCCCCAGGCTTTCCTGATTATGGTTACCTGTTCATTACAGTACAATTACAGGGTTCTTTGTGGTCCTCTGTCACAGGGGTTGACACGTTTGAGAAAGGAGCCCCATGTGGAAAGAAGACTGCCATGTGACTGGGCCTTCCTCTTTCGAGTTTCTGGGTCAGGTTTAACATTCTAATGCCATTTTTACATTTGCTGCATGAGTTTCTGCTTAATCAATAATTACATTGAAAACCTGGTGCATCAAAAATAAAAAAAATAACCATGAAAGCAATTATTTTGCTTACTATAGAAGCATATCATCAAAAGGTCTTATAAACAGTTCACTTTAACAATTACATTTCTGGCCATTATTTCACTAGTTTGGTTTTTCTTTGGTTAGAATAAAATCCCAGGTAACAAATAGATGGTTAACAGTGCCTTCAGATTACAGGACTCCTCATCAATCGTGCCAGAACAGCTCCCCGAACGAACCCCAAAATCTGAACGTGGAGGTACCACTGAACACAATCACCTCCCATAGACCAGGAGGAGCTTGTGCTTTCAAGTAAACACAGAAAGCAAATGCAACAGTACGACCTCCATGACAAAGAAGCTACAAGCTCATCCTCTAGTGCAGGGATTCTCAAATCAGGACCTCAAATCCGAATCCAGCCCTGGTTTTCTCGCCTCCTGGGTATTTAACCAAACAATTAGCAATACTGATTGGCCAGACTGGCTCCATACTTGACCACCAGGTAAAGGACGGATGGAAAACCTGCAGTTCTAAGTGATTTGAGGAATGAGGCTCTAGAGCTACAGAAAGAGCTAGAGAGGCACCACAGCGGGTTAAAGGGTATCTGGGGGAAAGTAGACGGCCTCGGGCGCATTACAGAGCTCAGGTGGAAATCGCCGGGTGTCAGTCACACGTTATTACACTCACACCGTCGCATTCGCTCTCACACCATGTCTGCTGACGCTCTTCCCTGAGGGGGGTGTTATGCAATGTGTCCCTGTGTGTCATCAGTCATACCAAAGCCCCCACGTAATGCTCAGCGTCAGTGTGGGAGTCAACGCTCCTCAGCTGATTTCAAAACGTCCGCCCAAAAGTTTTTTAACTGAAGTCTATTTTGAATTAATTAAGAGCTACTGCAACATTCATTGCCCTTATCACTCCTACACAGTCACACAATATGCTGCAAGGTTTTTCACAAATAACCGCAAATCAAACTGCTGTCAAGGTGAGTTTGTGTAAAGCTATGCTGACAAATGCTTGTCATCTAAACTTTGGCCTTATGCTATACTGCACTCGCTTACAGTCATCTGAGCACTGAATTTGTCAGAGGAATATGAGATTTATGCTATCATTGTTAAATATGCAAGCATTATAACATTTATGGAAAAACACTAAGGACAATAAATAGCTACAACATTCACGACTTGAGAATCTAATGACATTTTTCATTGTGTGTGTAATGAAGCGAAGTCATTGTTGTTTGTGATTAAGAAAATGTTGACGGACAAGTGGACGAAAACTTTAACGAAAAGCCCCAGACATCAAACGCCCACGCTCTCCACAACTCTTAACTTCTCTCTCCGACATAAATACAGAAGCACACTCACAGGTGCGATGGTTTTTGTTTTTAATTGTGTAATTATGGAAGTTACTGGATAATTAAGTTTATGAGATGAAAAAACATCCCTCCTTCAAAACTTTGCACAAGTTTAATGTTTAATTTACCCGGAGAGCGCTGAACATCTGCATTACTCCAATCAATTAAACTGCTGGGGTATATTGTTTCACGATCTATGCCGAAACTCGACACACTTTCAGACTAAACAGGCCATTGATTTCTACCGTGAGAAAGCACACAGATTCATTCCAAGGGCGCGAGCAGCACTGCATTGATTGCTGAAACAATACATCCCAATACATGTTTCAAGTGATTGAGAGTAATTAAAACTGCAGAAGCAATGCCAACCAGACAGGACAGGTAGAGTAAAGCACATAGAAAGCACTGGCAACACAGAGAAAAAGGTTTTCAAATCAAATTCTGCTCCAAAATGAAGTGCAGATCATTATGCCACTACCTCCAGTGCCTCTCCCATATTCAGACTGTCATGGAGACAAAATAGGGAAAGATTAGGATGAGGGCAGACCACGGACAAAAGATGACTCTATACTGTGATTATTCCAGAGTTTCCTTCCAGAGCATAAAATGTAGAAATGTGCTGAGGAATATACAATATAGTGACACATTATTTAAGAAAAGAAATTCCTACATGGTTCATTTCGTAAGATGTCAAAATCTCAGCTTTAATTTGGGAATATCTGTGTCCATCCACACGATGTGAGCAGTACAGGAATCACAGCCAATTAATAAATGGTATAATTTGGTGAGTACTAATATTCATATCAAGAGAACTGTTCAGGAACTTCAGACCTTTAGCCAATAAAAATACATCACTACCCTGAGGCTTACGGACCTCGCTGTGCATGGCTGGACTGGAAGAGAGGAGAGAGGGAGGTGCAGACTGGAGACTGGTGAGGCGAGAGCAGCGTTTGGTGCAGTGGGTTTAGCAGCAGCCCGTTGGGCCGGATCACAGCCTCTCTCGTGGGCAGGTTAAGGCTGTGCAGGGGAGGCAGTCAGTGGGCTGAGAGATGGATCTCACTGTAACTGCTGCTCTGAGCTGGACTCGCGCTGCTAAGCTCCTCACGCATCATCTTCCCCTGTGTCTCCAACGCGCTGTAAATCGTCTGGGTAAATCATTCTGCGCTGCGCTGGCTATTTATAGACCCTCCACTCCCACACAGCGGCAGACGAAGTCCCCGGGAGGGTGCCGTGCTTAGATAACTATTGTGTCTGCTTAGGAAGCCACTCATGACCTTAGAAAACACTGCTCAGGACTTACGGACACTGGCTGTGCAGTTTTGTATGATGAGATGCAAGATGCAATTATTATATTTTGATTTGAAATGCTGCGTTTGGTTTTGGCGAGCACTGCGCTTCGGTGCCTGTGCATTCAGTGACTCAGCCCTGGAAATGAGGTGTTCGCACTTCCCACGCGTAAAAAAAAAAAAAAACAAAACTGAAAGATGCTCGGTAACAATGGTAACAATACGTAATTAGAATGAAACTCGGTGACAGGAAGCTCCGCCCCTCTCATTATTAGAGAGTCACCCGATGGCAATGTCACAGCATGGATAACTGCCAATCGATCAGGAGACTTCATGCGCCGAGCCAATAAAAAATGGGCCACTTTCGAACAAGCACATGCAAAGCCTTCAGGACTGTTCATAAAATGCTGCATAGCGTCAGCACGCGATGCGGGACAACTACTCAGTGATGTTCCCAGTGATGTTTCAAAATCGTTACCTGAGATGAGTGCACACGCTTCCCGTGATTGGGCGATCTCCTCATCGCCATTTGGGAAACACCTGTGCACAGCACCAGAGGGGGCCATTTATGACCCTAATCACTTCCTGTAGAGCTCGTGCTGAGCCTCCTTAAAACAGCAATAAACCGCCCCCTAAAAGCACCTCCTGAAAGGAGGAGGGCAATAAACACACTGGGTGGTTGCCCTCCGGTGCATCGACGAGCATGTGGTGAGCCCATTGCTCGAAATGACCCCCGCGAATCGAACAAAAGGCAATTTTCAAACTCCATCGCTCAATAATAGTGACGGAGAGATACTGGTCTCCTAACCCTGTCTGCAGGGCAGGCGATGAAATAGGGAGGGGACAGGGGGACAGGGTCTCTCCAAAATCTCTCACTCCGGGGTCGGACTGGACCAACAGAAGGTCCTCCTGCCTGCTGTAGAAGCTCGGTCCTGGACAGGGGGGGTAAATGCGGGAGGACAGAGCTATCGATTATACACAGAACACGTTACGGGTGAGAGAACAGCCCGTAGCGGGAACAGGTGATGCGTTGATGCTGCTAACAGACATGGCAGCTGTATCGGGGTTTGGATGTACAAGCCGACGTACAGTGGCAGGAGATCTAAACTGAATGGACAGAGTCTGGTCTGTTGTATAGGTCAGCTGCCAGAACATTCTGCAAACTGCAAATGTGTTTGTCTTTTATGATCAGGCTACGTGATAGGAACTTAGCCAGGGTGCATGGAAACTGTATTGACAGAAAGGCTGACATGGGTGTAGTCAGTTTGCACTGCTGAGGGAAAGGTGAGGAGTGGTAATTGTATGGTAGAGGATTTGTGCACCCCTGTCTTTATGGGCTGCACACTGTGATTTGGTTCATACGATGAATTCTGATTGTCATTTCTATCTTATCTTAGTGAGGACCCACAGTTCTGATTGGATGTGCTGACGAGCATGTAAGTCCACTGCAATTTGTCCCTAAGGACTCACTACAAAGGAACTCGCTCATACACGTAGATGCTAACTCTCACGTTTATGTACACACACATATATACATACACACTATCCCTCATATTTACACACACACGCACAGACACTTTATTCCACTTTTACTCTCTCAAAAATCCTCTTTTTCATCCCCGACACACATGTACATACATACACACATGTAACTATACACACACTCGTGCGCAATCACATGCACTTTTTCATATGCGCGCACCCACATACACATGCACACACACGCAAAAACCTGCCAGCATACTCACATAAACGCGCATAATTCTGCAAAGGCACAAACACATGCAGTGCCGTGACACACTTGAATTGGTGATATCCACACCTTTAAAACCCAGCTTATCAGGTTTGGCAGCTCCGGCCCAGTCAATGTTCAAACCGACCAATAAAAACAGGGGAAGCAAAACAATAACAGAGCACAAGAGGAAATGCACAAGCAGAAGGGCTCAGAGTTGTGACTCCAGCAGAATAACAAAACGCTCCTCTTTCCTGGATACCGCCTCGACCTTCACTGTCAATTGAAAGCAGAAGTGCGGGAACACAGCACAGCACCTGACAGCGAGGTCGGGGGTCAGCAGCAGGGGGTGGATTCATGCACGACAGCCTCCTGTTGGGGCCAAAGTTTCACAGCAGTCAGGGCTATCAGCTCCCCCACCCCCACCTCTCCAATCTCTGTCAGTGTGACCTCTCCAGCTGCTGCGGCCCTGTCAATCAAAGCCCCTCACACCACCATTGCCCCACCCCTTGTGCCCACTCCGCTATGCTTTATTCCAACCCCTCTACACACCCAGACCCAGTTTAGCCATGCGAGACTTCGCAGTCCACCACTATCCACTTTGTCCGAGGGAGATACCAGCCTATTCAAATCCACGCAGAGACATGGAGAACAAAATTCCCCCGATAAACAGCTTGGTCACTACAGGTGAGAAGGAACAGGGCTTTTCCACATTGCAGAACCCAACGTCCTCTCAGATGCACCTGTTACTGATTCTGTTTTATCTCAAAAGGGAAGCGGATTGGTGCTGGCAAGATACAACATGTTCAATCTGACAGTTTTTGGCTTGGCACAAACTTGCACTCCTACACACACACATAGAGGTGGCTTAACAAAGGAGCGTGTGCATTTCCTTATGCCAGGAACAGATCACTTGGCATTCACTGCGCTACCCTTCCCAGCTCGCGGAAATAATCCATTTATTCCTGTCCTGGGTCAATATTTGAATGAAAAGGGAATCCTGAGAATGATCCTGCCTTTTGTTTTGCTTGCAAAACCGCAGTAAATTTGAATGAGATCTGGAGCACAAGGCACTAACCCACTTCCTGTCCAAAACCTGAGCTCTCCCCAACATCCTCTCTCCGTACCGGCGATGATAACAAGGCCACGCTGACAGGTCTTCCTCCAGATTCACTCATTTCCGCCTCACGGCTTACAACAACGAGCAAGCAGCAATCACGCGACTCCGTGCTGAGCAGGTTCCGATAACCAGCGCTCGCCACGTTTGAATTTAAACTGACCTTTTCTGACTCTGTGCACCTGCATCTCCCGTTTAACAGGGAAGTTCCCCTTTCACAGAGAGCAGAGACTGACTCCGACCCGATTTTAGCCCTGAGGACCCTGAGCGCGGTGACCAAGGCCGGGAGAGCCGAGACCCTCCTCAGCCAGTCCAAACTTTACACCGCTTCGAGCCCGTCAGCGTTCCCCACCCGCGATCGCCCGCTATCGATTAATCCCATTCCCCTCAGAGGGAGGGAGAGGCAGGCACGAAAGCCCTTCTAAGTGCCAGCCCATTGCATGAGCCCTGACAGACGGAGAGAGAAAGTGAGGGAGGACAAAATAGAAAGGAAGAGAGAAGTAGTTGGAGTGGAAAAGAAAATAAGGAGAGATAGAGAAAGAAAGAGAGTGACAGAGGTAGAGGCAGAGATGGGGTAGAGAGAGAGTGAGATAGAGAGATACAGGCGGAGAGAGTGAGAAAGACAGGCAGAGACAGAACAAGTGGAAGAAAGAGGGAGATAGAGAGAGAGAAAGATAGCCCTACAGGGACACTAACTGCAGACTTTAACAATGGACTTTGCTCCGCAGTGCTCTGTTCACCCAGGCATTTACCCCCCACCCACCCCACTCCAACCCCCCCAGTCACAGCGCAGCACTGCCTCTTACCCCGCGACTCACAGAGGGGGAAGCATCGCCCCCCTCTCTCCAACCATCTGCGCCGGCCAAAACTCCATCCACGGAAGACATCCAAAAATCCGGAGCGCTGCTCGAGCCCCCCTGGTCCCCTGGCGACGGACGACCCAACAGGTGAAGTCAGGTAGGGGGAATAATCTAAAGCGCTGGGCCGTGGGGAACACCACTGGCACTCCTCTTTCGCTTTTCTTCCAGAGAGAGTAATCCGCACGCGGGGGGTAGGTAGTTGTTAAAAAAGCCCTTTCGGTCGCTGCCCACGCTGCGCTAGCTAGCTTAGCCTATTGACAGGAGCTCGACTCTCTCCACGAGCTCGCATTCACTCGCATTCGCTTACACTCAGAGACGCCGCACTCTGAGAAACACCACAGCTCTGGCAACAGTTGTCGCGATCAAGCCACCCCCCCCCCCACCTCCTGCTCCTGCACTCTCTCTCCCTGGGCTGTTGCCAGGCAACTGGCTTCGGCTGGGCCGTCCCTCTGTGGTGACATCACAGAGAAGGCAGGTCTCGCATTGCAACACGCTCTCCCTCTCGGCTGCCCACACAACATTTGCATTTAGAGCCAGTGTTTGTGATGAAACTCATTGGGCAAGGGCCAGGATCATTATCACTGCTTCAACACAAATACTCCAAACATTCACATACCTTTAAAAACAAACTAACTAACATTTAATGGAGGCAAAAGTCAGACAGGAATCTGAGCCACAGCCTCATTGTGCTGAGTGACAGTGAAGGTAAATTTCACTCACAACAGGAAGAGACAGATACTACTGCCCCCATGAGGGGGTGGTCCAAAACTGGTATGGGGTAGATAAGGGACATTCCCAGGGGAATAATGCGGCTGCTTATTGTTTAACTTTTTTGACTTGTGTTTGGTGTGAGATGCAATTCACAAGGGATGGATAAAATATTGCAAGCAGCTTCAAAAAATGGCCCTAACTCCGAAGTATCTAAACCACAACTACAAAACCTCTACCTGGGTGATTCCTGATAATCTGAATGCTAATTACCACCGTGGGTCTGATTAAAAGAAGATCTGACCAGCAGCATTTTGCTAAGTAGCTAAGTCTGCAAAGCAAAATATGGGTACTGAGTTCTGAATAGTCAGTGCCTGAGTTGCAGGTGCATTGTTCACAAAATCAGCAAAATTATTTAACTCATTCCCTACGAAATACTTTTATATAAAATTGTTTTGTTTGTACGGAATACTTTTCCTGAAAATCACACAATATAAAGTATTGAAGTACAGGTGGCCCATCACCGCGATCGTCAACTGATTTTGTGTTTTCATTGGACTGCGAATGGTCATCCACGCCGCTGGCACCGGCTTACCGTAGGGATTGGTAGAATTCGCCGCGCTGTTGGCAGCGGCTTGCCATAGGGAATGAGTTAAGGTGGCAGGGGAAATGGACACAGAAATGATGAGAATATATTCCAAACACCAAAAAACCTGCAAGAACAAAAAGAACTGTGGCCACAAAGTCAAAGCCCTCCGGCTGGGACAGACAGATACTTGGAGGGATAGTAGCTGATATTCACAGCTCTGATAATCACTACAACTGAGTGAAACCTCATCTGCACAAGCCAATAAGTTGTGAAATTCACAAGGCTGGCATTTATGGCAGTGTTTCTGATGCCTGATGACTTGACCACCCCCTGCATACACCATACTTCTTTTCATGAATTGAAATAAAGTGTGTTTTGAACCATGCCAGTTCACAGCGGGCAGCCAGCTCTACCAGCAGTCTTCACCTCCAGTGTTTCCTCAGGATCAAAGCACAGACATGGACGCTGGATTTGCCTGCTGGGCGACTCCCAGTGTTTATCTAAGCAAAGCTATGTGAGGCATAAGTGGAAAGGCTACAGGATGTCTGGCTAAATGAAGCAGAATGTGATCTATTTAACATATTGGATTTCCACCTTTCCTCTGCAGTCAAAGTATATGACTCCATACTCCATACTGCAGACTTACAGCGTGCACTCCATGGGAATTTACATTTTGCGCCAATAAGATATGCATGCAGGGAGGATTCAGAAATCCTCATGTGCCTCTTCACAATATAGGAGTGATTCTTTATTTTTTGCCTTGTCTTGGTACTGCAGCACTCTTACACAAACACACCCACGGACTCCATCTCAAAAAACATTTGCACACACGCACACACAACCACATTGAGATCTATTTATGTGTGATCATGCTGTTCTACAACACTTCACTATGATACTGTTATACAGTATATGCGCTTACACTATCATACCGCAATATATCTATGAACATATTATATTTATCACTCTACTGGAGAAGTACCAACTCAATCACTCTTTCATATATCACTTTACTCTGTCAATGCTACATACCTCCCTTCTGTCACTCTGCTATACACCTCTCTAATCTATTTTGTGATTTTATACCATCATACTCTATCCCTCAAGTATATACTCCCTCCCACAAGATCAGAATACTATACTCTTCCTCTCTCTAGCACTCAACTATTTACCTTCCTCCTTGACCACCCTGCCACATACTTCCTTACTCTATCATACTGCCTCATAAATCCTTTCTCAATTACTCTGCAATATCTCCCTGCTAAACAATTCTGCATATTATCGCAAAAATCCTCTCTCACTGTGATATACTGAATAAAAAAAAGTTAAGGAACACTCGATTTTGACCGGAGTATATGTAATGTACAAAATAAAGTAAATCCCAAGTGTTGTGCACATCACTGGGGTTAATCCAAGACACAAAATGCATCAAAACATTTAATCCAACGACTTTATTACTCCAAAACAGGGTGTCCACATGGAAGACCAGAATTACACCAAGTTCAGATCATAAAATCAAAATGTCAGACAATGTCCTGAGTTATTTCAAAATCTCGAGAGACCATCCTTTGCCCTCACCACAGCTGGACAGCGTCTTGGAAGGCTCAGACAAAGAGAATAGTGAAAAAACTCAGTGGTCCTTCACTTTTTTTGTTGAGTATACAGTGCTGTGAAAAAGTATTTGCCCCCTTCCTGATTTTTTTTTTTTTTTTGCATATTTCTCACACTTAAATGTTTCAGATCATCAAACAAATTTTAATATTAGACATAGATAACCTGAGTAAAGACAAAATGCAGTTTTTAAATTATGATTTCATTTATTGAGGGAAAAAGCTATCCAAACCTACCAAGCCCTATATGTCAAAAAGTTAATTGCCCGCGAAACCTAATAACTGGTTGTGCCACCTCCGGCGATAACAACTGCAATCAAGCATTTGTGATAACTGGCAATGAGTCTTTCACATCGCTGTGGAGGAATTTTGGCCCACTCTTCTTTGCAGAATTGTTTTAATTCAGCCACATTAGAGGGTTTTCGAGCATGAACGGCCTGTTTAAGGTCATGCCACAGCATCTTAATCCGATTTAGTCCAGACTTTGACTAGACCACTCCAAAACCTTCATTTAGTTTTTTTTTTAAGCCACTCAGAGGTGGACTTGCTGGTGTATTTCAGATCATTGTCCTGCTGCATAACCCAAGTGCACTTGTGCTTGAGGTCACAAACTGATGGTTGGACATTCTCCTTCAGGATTTTCTGGTAGAGAGTAGAATTCATGGTTCCATCAATTACCACAAGTCGTCCAGGTCCTGAAGCAGCAAAGCAGCCCCAGACCATCACACTACCACCACCATGTTTGACTGTTGCTATGATGCCCTTTTTATGAAATGCTGTGTTAGTTTTACGCCAGATGTAACGAGACGCACACCTTCCAAAAAGTTCAACTTTCGTCTCGTCAGCCCACAGAATATTTTCCCAAAAGTCTTGAGGATCATGAAGATGTTTTTTTTGGCAAACGTGAGACAAGCCTTTGTGCTCTTTTTGGTCAGCAGTGGTTTTGCCTTGGAACTCTCCCATGGATGCCATTTTTGCCCAGTCTCTTTCTTATTGTTTCTATATGAACACAAACTCTAACACTCTAGGCAAGTGAGGCCTGCAGTTCTTTAGATGTTGTTCTGGGTGCTTTTGTGACCTCCTGGATGAGTAGTTGATGCGCTCTTGGAGTAATTTTGGTGGGCCGGCCACTCCTGGGAAGGTTCACCACTGTTCCAAGTTTTCTCCATTTGTGGATAATGGCTCTCACCGTAATTCCCTCGAGTCCCAAAGCCTTAGAAATGGCTTTGTAACCCTTTCCAGACTGATAGATGACAATGACTTTGTTTCTCATCTGTTTTTGAATTTCTTTAGATTGCGGCATGATGTGTTGCTTTTTGAGATCTTATAGCCTACTTCACTTTGTGAGACAGGTTCTATTTAAGTGACTTCTTGATTCAACAGGTCTGGCAGTAATCATGCCTGGATGTGGCTAGTGAAATGGAATTGAAAAATTTGGTTAATCACAGTTAATTCATGATTTTACGGGGAGCAATTACTTTTTCACAGAGGGCCAGGTAGGTTTGGATGGTTTTTTTTCCTTAATAAATGAAATCATCATTTAAAAACTGTATTTTGTATTTATTCGGCTTATATTTATCTAATATTAAAATTTGATTGATGATCTGAAACATTAAAGTGTGAGAAATATGCAAAAAAAATAATGAATCAGGAAGGGGGCAAATACTTTTTCACAGCACTGTATATACCTCTCTGTCAAGACTGCTTACCTCACATAGTAGGCAGACAGTTTCCCAGAACTCTATGAACGGCTTTCTCTCACATTCATACTTAGTCCTGTGGACAGATGGGAGTTTTATTTCTTGTCACTTTCAGTTCAACTGTTTTGTGCTTTGAATGTAATCAGGTAAAATTGTCGAGCCAGCCAGGAGTCGAACCTAGAATCTTCTGATCCGTAGTCAGACGCGTTATCCATTGCGCCACTGGCCCTTCTGACAAGCCTGCCTCGCTAGACTCTATTTCACCGCTCAGCACATATCCGGTTACACACGCTGCTGCAGTCTACTCCTCCCCTGCTACCCCCCTCTCTGCCTCCATCTCTCCACCCTGCTGCACCTCAGAGCTCCGCCAGACCGCAGTACCCACCCCCCTCATTTCGGCTGCCCCAGTTTCCCCCGTAAACACCCCCGTGCAGAGAGCTCCTTCCTGGTGCTGCACAAAGCAAGCGACACTCCCCCTCCAGCCTAATCCATCGAGCCCTTTGTCAACAAATACAGGCCACCTCGCGCACAAACACCTCCTGCTTTATCTAGCTGTCGGTTCGTCTTCTGGCGGCCAACTGTCTGCTCTACAGTCATTTCTTCAATCGGGTCATGTCTCGATGGACACAAATGGTCTCACCTTACAAGCAGACAGGTGCACAGAGGTGTTTTTGGCTGCTGGTACAAGGAAAATATTAAAAGTTAGTCACTGGCAAAGGCATCTGTCCTTGTTGGGTGTTCTTATGTATTGAGCTGGGTGCTGTAATCTGCACCGCGCTCATACTGAAACTGAGAAGCGATTCCAGCATTTCAGTATCACATGCAATGCGATTCCCTCAAATCCTTTCAAGCTGCATTATTCATTAGAGAAATAAGGTTACGGGATCGGATCCTCGGATATTTGCAGCGCTTCTTAATTAAATCCTCATAGAGTGGAGGAAAAGAACGATTCTTACTAATCCATTCTCGGGAGAAATCAGCTGACTCCAGTTTTCACAGAAGAAAAAAAGGGGAAGTTTATCGGTGAATAAAATCAATAGAAGCGCATGTGAAAACCTCTCTCGCAACAGGAAGCAATTTCCTGTACCGAGGAAGTGCCTCAATTCTGTGGACTTCTGCCAACAAACCTGACTGGTTAGTTAGATCTTCTCAGCACAGAGGATGTTACCATTGATCTGTAAAACCTTTAGTTAATCTAAAACCAACCTTGAATGAAACATTTTATGAGCGTGGCAGAAGACACATAGCATTGCCAGAACTAGAGTATTTGGACTTGCTCATCGGACTGACGTTATTAAGACAATTCGAGCATTACCTTTCTGAAGTCCACGGCATCACTTTTCTACATTATGGCAACTACACGAAAGTGACTTTACTTCAATATATTACTTCCAAGATTGTAGAGAAAAACAAAAAGCAAGCCAAAATAATTTAGAAGTTTTCATGATGCTTGCATCACAAATGTGATGTAGTTGTGCGGCTGAGGTGATCAAATGTTACCAATCAGATGGCATAAATGTTGCAGTCATAGCCGAGGGTGAAATGGGACAGCTTTGTGCGGGTCAGTGATGATGTTCAGAAATGTGATGGCACTACAGCTGTGCCATGGAGATATGAAGCACATATAACACAGAATGACAGTAAACGGACAGCAGTGGGAGCGGAAGGAGTGCAGCAAGGGAGCCCTGGAATGGACAGAAAGCAGAAAATGGAAACCATAAAATCTCTCCGCAGGCCTGGGGCCAGGAGAACCGCTGCATCTCTTAATGAGAAATATGATGCGTCTGACTTGGATACAGTTCAGAAGTTCGTCTCCCTCCACTTCTCTCCTGCGTTTATGTGCATCGCTGCTGCTCTACAACGCTTTGGAAATAATCCCCGTGTCAGTGAATGATGCCCTATTCCAAGCAATAAAGGCCATTTTAATTTAAGAATGGGCAAAACTTTCTATATGCACAATTTTATGAGCAATTTAGCTGCCATCCCTGTGAGTATTAATTGAGATATGATTAGAGAAATCTTCTCTGCTTATTTGGGATGATAAGAGCGTAGCGGCAGTGTCCTTCTACCAGCTTCCTGTTATGATGGCAGGAGTTTGGCTGACAGGGACAGTGAAGAGGTGCAGGGTGATTTACAGCTGAAACCACAAACCTGTCAGCTAAAAAATACAGCCCATCCTCTCTTCCTCTTTCACACACACCCATGCAACAAACAGACTCAAATGCACACGCACACACACACACACACAAAGATAACTGCATACATGCACGCACACACGCTCATACACACACACATAAACATACTGTGCCCACACACACACACAAACATAAATACACACACCCACGCAAACAAACTGAAACACACACACACTTGTGCACCCACACACAGATACATGCACACACTCACCCGCACACAAACATACAGTGCACATGCACACACATAAATACACCCAAAACACACACACACACACACACACACACGCAGACACACACAAAGATACCTGCATACATGCAGGCACACACACTCATACACACATACATAAAGATACCGTGCCCACACACACACACATACACACGCGCACAAACATAATTACACACACCCATACAGGCACACTCATACATGCATACACATACACACAATTCCGCACCCACACGCAGATACATGCACTCACTCACCCACATACAAACATGCAGTGCACATGCACACACATAAATACACACACACACATGCAGACACACACATACTTGTACCCCCACACAGAGGCAAACATGCATGTGCACACAAACAAAAATACTGTACGCATGCACACACGCACATATACGCACAAACACAAACACACACACACACACACACACACACACACACACACACACTCATGCAGACACACATATACATGCATAGGGTGTGGGAAAATCCTGCCCACAGAGCAGCATCAAACTGGCTGCTCGAAGACTGGCAACAATGAAAGCAGACAGAGGCATAAATCCGGTGACCTTCAGAGTTAATCACCCGGGCAGAACAGAGCAGAGATCAGCTCCACACACACTGCAGCGATGCTGCATTCAGTCTACAGCGTCCTACAGCAAAAAACACAAGAGAACAAGGCAGTAGCTCAGCACCTGTTCATTAGCGGCTCAATGAGAACGTCCCGCATTACCCATGCAGGTCTGATCTTGTGCGAGGAGCGAAGGCCAGGAGGGTGGGAGGATTGGCTGGTTTGTGCAGTTTTGTTAATGATTCTCCAGAGAAGCTGATCACCCCACTCACAAGCTGCACGTGGGAGCACAGGCACATCACAGCCAACCAAGAGACACACACCGCCGAGCACTTATACTGCACCTCATTATAGTACTAAAGCAGGCTGTCCACACTACCCCCAATCTGCACATCCACATGGACAAACCAAAGAAACGAGAGTAACTGAACACAAGCAGGGCTCAGAGGGGTCATTTCACTCCACTCCATAGGGAGTTTATGATACACCCGTAGGGCTCATAATGCACTGGAACGTAAGGACAGGGGAGAGAGGGAGAGGACAGAGAGAGAGATAGATAGAGAGAGAGGACAGAAGAGAGAAAGAGTGACAGTGGAAAAAAGGGAATGAATGAGGCAGGAAGATAAATAAAAGGAGGACAGAAGAGGACAGAATGATGGTGTGAGTATAGAAGAAGGGGCAGTGGGGGGGGGGTGGCTCAGGGGTAGGGAACAGTATGAGACAGGGTGCGGGAGCAGGCTCATCTGATAGGGAACAGCACAGATGGAACAGAATGCCCTGCAGCAGTGTCACACAGCAGCTGCAGCATACAGGAAGGGGTCACCGCTGTATCTTGACAGCCTCTGTGACCCCCACAGGGCTGTCTCATGTTTTCCCTACCGTACATTGCGTTACATCACCCTACATTACGTTCCATTGCTTACCTGCCATTTAGCACATGCTATAACCCTGATTGACTTACTCAGCATGAATTGCGCAGGTTCATTGCGGGTAACAGCAACACATTCTCGTAACGACTCGTCATATAATGACGCTACCCGACCCAAGCATTGATATACAACGCAAAAGGAAGCTTTTGGCGTCTTTATTTGACGTTAAGGGTCAGGGTTAAGTGTTAGGGGTTAGGGGGTAGGGTCTGTTTTAAACTGGTGTCATATAAGGATGCCAAATGCGTCCTTTTGCGTCATATGTGGACGCTTGGTCAGGTAGCATCACTATATGACGCATCGGGGTGAGACTGGGCTTGTAACAACGAATGACTTCTTAAGTTAGGTCCACATTGCGCGGTTCCCATCCAGAACTTAAGTTCCTGACAGTTCAGTAAACCGGTTGCGATCCTCTGTAGTAACGGGATTCAGTTTTTAAGAAAAGAAAATTACTGGGGCAGCACTTAAGAGCATTTTACAGGCAGCTTCATATTGTCCCTACCCTATATTACAGTAAATTACACCGCATTACATTGCTGGTCAGTAGCCGATGCTCTTAGCCAGAGTGACTAAGCAGCTCTGCTTAAATTATATAGTGCACAATTTATTCAGACGAATGCAAATGCACAGAACAATGTAGGTCAAGGTAAAATAGCACTGCCTCACCTCACAACCAACCCCCGACAATGTAGTAAGCCCTGTTCTCAGACCGTCATGCAGCACAAAAAATTCCCCAATACTGACACATCCACCCAGTCCTCAAATTGTTAATTCAATATGGAGGTCTTCCCTTTTTCAAGACTCTTGACAAAGTAGTCAAAATGTTACATATCACTTTGAGTACTGCACTGCTTGCCGATGAAATGTTTAACCTGATATAACCGAACTGGCCATGTCATTTGTAGAATTAATGTAAGTACATGCTGCACGACAACTCCTTCAATCAACATTATTTGACACACATTTTCCACGTCAGAGTGGCAATGGAGGCTGGGGCCAATCCTTGCATATAATGGGTGAAGGGCAAAAATTCACCCTGGCCAATTCACAAGTCGATTGCGGGGCCACGCATAACTGTTATTATAACAATCTGGTTGTAAATGCATATGAATGTGCTCTGCTGTAATGATGCAGCAAGCGTTTATATCAGTCCAGCACATCGCACTTATTTTTAACCACTAAAAACAGAATAGCATATAATCAGACAGTTTTCGAGCTCTGCACATGCAAAAGATTTCATCGTATCTGTTCTCAGTCCCCACTGGCACCCGTCAACATTGTCGAGGATGCAGTGGATCGGCAACTCATCCGTATCAATGGTTCTTGTTGAATTCCAGAGAAAGACAGCAATCCGCTTTGACAGATCAAAACAAACATCACAAGTCAGACATAGTTCATTCTTACCGTATGTCTGTGTACTTTGCACAACTTTACTCTGTACTGTACAAATAATTATGAACACCATAAGTCATTGCACAGTGACATTTTATTTTTTTGATTTGGCTCATATACTCCAGTACTTTGCGTTTGAAAGGATACAGAGACTGAAAGACTTTTTGCCCTTGAGCAGTTTCCTCTTCAGCATGTTCAGTTACAGTCAGATCTGGTGAACCACTAAACCAACAGAACCAAAATGACAAAACACGTGTCAATGTCCAATGAATTATGGTGCTCACCATATTGTGTGCTACATGTGATGCCAAGATTTAATATGTTTAAGGGAAATAACAGTTCACTTACTGACTAGACCTGCCAACCAGCATACTGCAGAGACTTATACCCTGCTATTATACCACAGAAGACAACACAAAGCTCCTACATAGACATCTGAAATAGTTTGTGCATGAACCACCCAGCACACATTAGTAATATACTATTCAAAAAAAGTAGGGGATATTGGATTTACAAGTACCATGAAATGCAGATCATGAGGTCAGGAAGGAAACAAATGACATAAAAACATTAAGGAAACATTTGTCAATTTATTCGAAACCCTGTGTACAGTCAGTAAAGGACAGATTCTCCAGAATAAGGGTCGACACAAACACAGGGTCACATAGCAAATTTACCACCATTGTGAAACAGAGTCAGTAGCGGGTAAAACCCCTCGGTCGGCTAGACAAGCTCGAATTGCGTGGCATACTCCTAACGAGACGTCCCAGGTCATTTTGGGGAACGTTATTCCATTCCTGTTGCAATGCTGCAGCAAGTTCTTGGACATTGGCAGGAGGTTGTTGACGTTGGCGTGGCGCTGTCCAAGCATGTCCCAGACATGCTCGATGGGGAAAGGTCCGGACTGAGTGCTGGCCATGGTAATGTGGTGATATTCTGCTGCTGGAGGTAATCTGTAACGATCCTGGCCCTATGACATCTGGCATTGTCATCTTGGAAAATGAAACGGCAGCCATAACGACGTGCAAACGGCACAACATGGGGTGCTAAGATGTTGTCCCGGTAGTACTGCCCTGTGACACGTCCAGCAACAACATGCAAGTCTGTTCTGCCGGCAGCAGTGATGCCTCCCCACACCATTACAGATCCACCCCCATACGGATCATGTCTAATGACGTTAACGTCATGGAAACGTTCGTTACGTCGGCGCCAAACCCTCCTGCGTCTGTCAAGGAAGTCCACAGTGAACCTCGACTCATCTGAGAACATTACGTTGTTCCATCGGCGATTATCCCAGCGTTGATGATGATGACACCGTTGGAGTCTGGCCCTAATGTGACGATCCCTCAAACAGGGAATGACACGAGGACACGAGGCGTGTAAGTGAAATCTGTGCAGACGATTCCTGATGGTCTGGCCACTCACTACCAAGCCAGTATCCCTTTGAAGTTGAGACCTTATCTGATTTGCTGTTACCATACGATTTCTCAAGACAATAGTGCGGATGAATCTGTCCTGAGCCTGAGTTGTTGCCCTTGGTCGACCGGACCGTGGTCTATCCTGAACAGACCCTGTAGCACGATGTCTGGACCATAATCTGCTGATGACAGACTGGGAACCATTCACTGCCCTTGCCACAACGACCTGTCTTGTGCCAACCTGTAGCATGCCAAGGGCACGTAACCTCTCCTCCTGTGTTAGACGGCGCATGGTCTCTGTTTAATTAACGACTTCAACCACTGATAATCTGATGCTTTCTCTTCAAAATCTTCCTTTACAGTGGCTCTAACCTTCCAATTCAGAGTCATGCAAATTTGTGGCACAACCCCCTTGATCATCAATAGCATCCCGTGCAGATCGTGAGAGTGTCATTGATGTGTTTGGGTGATGAATTTCTTTGGAAATGCTTCCTCAGTAAGGAACTATACAACATGGTTTCGTATCCCTTTGTATATGTGAAAATTTTGATCTCAAAATAAAATATCCCCTACTTTTTTTGAATAGTATACAATTCTATGAGAAAAAAATATTTTCCAACAGAGCATGCAGTCAGACTTAAGTTAGATTTACAGACGTTTCTAAGATTCTAGGACTGTCATTGAAAACAGTAAGATAAGGGCACTGTCAGTCTTAGCACATGTATGTTAGCGCTAAGACAGAGGAATCACCAAGGTCAACTGAAGTGCAAAGCATCTGCTGTGCTTCCCGTGAGTAAAAACCACCCCTTTTCTGTGTTAGAGCCTCATTATCAGGTCCTCACATAAACCATGACATCCTGACATGTAAATAAACCAGTCGCAATTCAATACCTCAAGGGGACATAGCTTTAAAGAGAATGAAATGATCAGGGCAGCCCCTGATTGTGAAGCTACATTCGCCAGACAGATGGTTGTTTGTGTGCTTTTCTTTTGTACAGTCAGCCGACTCACGTGTAAATAGATAATTGCCGCATGCAGAATAGATACAGTGATAGTTTGGCATCTAGGCTCTAACCCTGACACACCCTGTGACCTACTAAGCTTCAGAAGAAGAGGGCAGGGAGTGTCAGGATATCCACCCTCCCTTTAAGGGAAACTCAGAGCCCACAGTCGGATACAGGGGCGAAGGTGGGATGCTAACTAGCAGCAGGAAAACAGTTATGCAGTAGCAGGCAACATTAACAAGCAGTAGCAAACAGCGACGCAGCAGCAGCAGGCAAAGGCAGTTTGCAGCACAGGTGGAACAGGAGCAGCTCAAATAGTTTGCCATATGGAGGGGTAGAGCGCTGGAAGATATGCAAGGACACAGGGAGTGTTTGTGAGAATTAAACCGTAGATCTGATAGATTTGCTTAATCGAGGGCAACAACTGTGAAACTAGATTGTTGTAGAATTGTAGAGGTTGCAGCCCTCCGAAGGTAGCTTCAATTTTGAGACTCCATGGACATCACAAGAGGATTAATTTGCATAGTACAGCTGAGTACAGGCAGGATTTGGTTTTGCCACAAAACTGAAACCCATGATGAGGTAGCCAACAAGAACAGAGCCTCATGTAATTGACTCACCACCAACACAAAATACTGCTCAGTAATGAAGGGAGAAATTTAGAGGATGGAGACAAGCTGCAAATGCCACAGACACCAAGGAACTGGCTCACATTGTTAAAAATTGTACCATAAGGGACCTCTAAGCTAACCTAAGATGCCAAAGCTGGTTTAAGCTGTGTTTTGACATTTAACCGATCCACTAACTGACTAGCCTATATAGCCAGCAAGTCTATTTGTTGACTAACAGCACCAGCTAAACACATGCTTTGACCAGCCACCATCCAACAGCAGTATGAGCGGCTGAAATTCTTGAAAACGAGGCCAACCATCGTATCTGAGCTGGTTCTAGCTGGAATTGGTTATAATTCATGAACAAAAGTCCACACAGACAGGGAAAGCAATCTAACAACTGCCACAGACCACAAATGGGGTAACTGAGGCAGGCTATGCGTCTCAGATTCGGACCCACCGGATTCAGCGATACTCCAGCCAGTAAGCACGCTCTTAAAACAAATCAAGGCAGCCAGGAAACAGCCATTAACAACTCACTATAAAAGCCTCCTTACCACAGGCAAGGCCCAGCTGAGTACCCACTCAGAGGTGGGGTTGCCCTTAAACAGACTTAAGAGTCACGTTTCTTGTTCTTGGAAGACGAGCTGAAAATGACTGCCTGCACAGGAGTGAAACAGTTTTTGATGCATTTTTATCTTTCACAAAAGCAGTGCAAGCGCCCACTTCACAACGCACCTCTTGGCGTTTCTGCGTTCGGGAGTTACAGCCCCCACAGTTCGACAACACAAGAAGAAAGAATACTCCCACACACACACAATTCAACTCTCGCTTCTTACAGTCAAAATATTTTTCTGGGATCTGGTAAATCGCAAGCCTGCTCTACTTCTTCACAGGCAATTTCCAATCTCACTAATGGGCATCCACAGTGCTGGCTGAGATTCTTGTAGGCAACAGAGAAAACAGGCTTTACATTTTACCAACATTTAGGTGAGGACAACACATGCATCGGTTTAATATATTATAGGATTGGGTTTCGTCCCTCCGTCTTTCCTTTCGTCTGTCCGTTACACTTTCAATGGAGACAAGTTACCTCAAAAACTATGACAGTTACATGGGTCAAATTTTGTAAGCTCAATAAGCTGGTCATGATCTTCACTGAGTTCAAAAATGGATGTTGAAGTATATTTATGATACTTCGAATCACGGCCCTTGATCGTGGTGGGGGATAGTGATGACCATGTCATCTTGTTAAACATATGCGAAAATGATATAGGTTAAACACTGATCTGCTCTGGATGTCACCGCCCTGTCTAACAGGAAGGACTATCTTAAACCCTCCGAAGTTCCTGTAAAGCAGTGTCCCCCAAATCACAGTCCTCATGGGCTGAGACCTGCTGGTTTTCCACCCTCCCTTCACCTGGGAGTCAGGTGCGAAGAAAGTCTAGCCAATCAGAGACAATAATTGTTCAATACTTGCCAGGAGGGAAAGGAAACCAGGCCTGGATTTGGATTCGAGGGCCAGATTTGGGGAGGCCTGCTGTAGACGGTGATGAGAACCGCATGCTGGAGCTGGGGTGATGCTGGGTGATTTGGTAATATAGCAAGCGAGGCATGAAGTATAGCAGGGCGTCAAGAACACAAGGAAGTACCGGACGGTTTATTTAAGGTGATGTGTGGACGTGACAGGAGAGTATGTGAAATGACATTTGCATGTGACTGGATGATTGTAGAAATGCATGCATAAGTGACAGCTGAGAGCGATTGTAGATCGGCTTCCAGCGTCAGTCTCTTGACGGTAATATTTCTCGCGCGCCGCTCAATAGCTGCAGAGCCAAGGCTCACCTGCCACTAAGATTCACGAGAAGAAAAAAACAGTTTCCTCTTTATTCTTTACTGAGTGAATATAGACTTCAGGGCCAAATAACTTCTTCTTCTCTGCTTTCAATGGTTGGGAAAATCAATCCCGTCCTGAATACCTTTAAAGGTTTCCTGTCATTGCTTGGCTTTTCCAGCCCAGACAGAATTACCTGCGAACACAATGAGCTGGCACTGGGGTGACTCCATGTCAGCGGCGATGAAAAATGCATTAGGGCCAGGCAGTGCCCCACGTGTAATCGATCCAGCGGACTCCAACTGCTTACAGAGTCCCTATTCACCCGCGCACACCTGACCTCCTTCATGTCTTAACTAGTTTGGGCCATTGTTTGGACGCTACCATACAGATCGAAATTTTCGAGGTAAAGTTGGTAAAGTAGAGGGGAGAATTGGGGAGCCAAGTGCTAAAAGTGGGAAAGTCACATTTTCACACGCCCCAACATAAGGAAGGGAAAATGTCTTTTATAGTCACCCAGGTCAATTTTCTCAAAATTGACATTTTGTGACTTTAATACATTTAGTGCTGGGGTCTTCAATCAACAGATTGCATGGATCTATTATATAATTTCACCCTTTTTTCTCAAAATAGAGATTTTTTGACGAGTAATTTTAGCACCAAGTTCTTCAATTGATAGTTCAGGGACATTTCAGAGGGAGCTGGCACAAATCACAAAGTCGGAAATAAGTCTTTCGTATTGTCTCGTGATACTGTATAAAAATAGGCTTCTCCAGCCTTCAGCAGGAGATGCTGTAACCCTTTGCACACGTGCTGAGAAGGTGAGTGATCTGTTTTGTACATGAAATTCCTTAATGGAAAGTACCGGAACAACACCTCTGGAATGTTATTGTTAATGGCAGTGACCTGAATAAAAAAACAGGCTACCAGAGTAGCGCATCCCTTCAGGCGGTGTCACGTGGTGCTATGTCACTGTATCGATAAAAAGCGCACGTTATTCTCACCACCATCCTCCTGGGCCATTAACCTATTAACATCCTGACCAATTAAATTAGTTTTTTGTACGAAGTCAACTTCAACTACTAAATGAGACATGATAAACAGATTTTTCTTAAATTGTGCAAGATACTGTATATGCATATACTTACATGCCTTTAAAATGATGATAAAAAATGTAATTTTTCTGCACCTCTGCACACCAGAGAGAGTGGTCTGTGTCGTCATTTTTAGCCATTTCTCATGGCATTCTATTCTTAGCCTTCAGTGAAATGCAGGTTGACTCTAAATGGAGGCCGGCCGTGACACAATTGATACAAATCTGTACGGTATCTGCTCATGTATACAGTATGTTCGTTCTCAGATTACAAGGACAGATTGCTAGGTGCACAAAGGCACAATGAAGAGGAGCACCTGCTAATACGAACAAATGCCTCCATCAAATACACTGCTTTAGAAGTCTCAGTGGAGCCCAAACAGAGGGTCGCCCTCCCACTGTACAAGCGTCCATCTCTCCCAGCCGTGGGGCTGGGGACAGTCCAACAAACTGAAATCCATTCCCAATCAATAACTTTTGTCGATCACACAGTGGACGGGCGGAGACAGCGGTAAAATCGTTTTAGGAGGAAGGCACATGAGGGAATTCCCTCCTGTTGACGTTACGACTGACGGAGGCCACCAGCAATAAGTGGGGCAGGTCAGGCAAGAGCATACTAGTACTAAACAGACTGCTTCTAGTTACAAGGCTTATATCTTCAGCATCTTGGTTTACCATAGGCCATCGTGCGTAAAACTTTCAGCATGAACCAGCTCGTCAAGTTCCCTATGGCGCATAGTACTTCCCACCGGCTTTATGTGGCTGTTTACCAGTTGTCAGCTAGTCCATCAGGTTAGCTGCCTGCTCACTGTACTTCTTTAACCTGATTTAACCAGCTTTATCCAGCCAAATACCAGCTATGATCACGAACAGACCACCGGTTACCCGTTATTTGGGTTAAACAGACTGAAACCAGCTCAGAAATGCCAGGCGGTCTTGGCTGAGTTTTCAGCAGGACATGTGGACTGCACTTCAGGGTCATGGAGGCAGAAGAGGAAGCTGAAGATCAGACATGTTGCGTCACACATCCCCCTGAATCAGCTTCCTGTGTGCCGAGCTTGACGGTGCTGGGGGCTTCCTGTCTGTAACTACAGATCTTTGTCCGTCAGGTTGAGGAGGAACAGCGAAGCTCATCTATACGTCTTTTTAATTTAGCCTTGCAAACCATGAGCGCTCGCATGTAAAAAGGCTTCTCCACAAGCTTTGCTGCCGGTGTTTCTTTCACTCTCAGGGCAAATGCATGAGTTGAAGTTGTGTAGGCGGCTGAAGTGTGAAACGTAAAAATCTCTGATATTCAGAAATGTTCTGTGGACACACAGAGCTTTCAGCACAGTTTCACTCAAACAAAAAACACCTTTCAACACTGCAAAACTGCCCAAGCAGTTCTGTGCTTCCACATTAGCATTAATAAAAGCCTGCCAACAGTGCAAACTGCCCAAGCAGCTCAATGCTACTGTATTAGAATTAAAAATGCCCTGAAACTGTGCAATAAACCCAAGCTGCTCAATACAATTGTATTAGCACTAAAAATACCCTCCAACAGTGCAATGCTGAATCCGTTTAATGTAACAGTATTGCCATTAATAAAAAACTTGATACTTTTATGAGTATTTGTGGAAAATATGAGACAGGTAAGGATGAAAGTTCATCTAATAATGCTAGAAAGTGAACAAAGGAAATACATTCCTGATCACAGCTTTCATGATCTTCCCATGATCTTCCCATCATATTACCTTGATGCAAGTTCCTTACTTGAATACTTGTTCTCAGCCTCAGGATCTCCTGAACATGTTCTTAATTTCTGGCATTTTTCATCCTTAATGTTCATATAAAAAGCTCTTTATAACAAAAAGTGAATTTAATTGACAGCTTGTCTGTGTGCAGAAGGCAGGGAAGAGCTCAGTCATGATTGACCAGACATAATAGCAAGGTTTGGTTTCTAACATTTGTCTTCCTTCTGCTGTGTAAATGAAGGAAACCCACTGCTAAGTCAACCGTAACAGCCTGCTTGCTCTAAACAGCACCTGTGCCTGTGCAGTGGTTTCCCTGCAGTTGCAACACAAGATGAGGTGAAACTCCACTCAAAATACCGTACAAGCTTACTTCCTGTTTCTCAGCGTATTGAGCAAGAGATCCGCAGTTGGTGAAACTGCTCCGGACAACAGGGTCTCTGCATTTACACAACCTTTGACCACATCCTGTTTCTAGCTGAACTGGTTGAGAAACATCCAATTGGTCATTTGATTTTCACATGCTGATTTGTAAACATGTGCTGCGTGTCTATTAAACTACCTATAATGAGCTAGTAAGATGAGCAATGGCCAATCATAACGAGGAATTAAATTTTGAACAAATGTAATTCAAGAAAATTTTGTCTCAATTACGCATTTGAAGAAAACATAGGCGTTGAAGGCAACCACACTGCAAAATATGAAAAATAAATCCGTCTTACCAAGCACTTTAGTATTCTACTTCTATTAAAACTCTTATTTCATTACCATTTTTATCAGAGACGAAAATTCTGCCAATGAGGTGAGATACGTTTGACTCATTTACAGATTTGTCTATGGGATAGGAAAATTCCACTTGCCAAGCACATGGTAGCTTAAATAAGCTGTAATTTTCTTCTCGTGACAGAACAAAATAAGAAGTTAAGCCTTGTAATGAGATTAGAAGACTCGCTACTTTTTTCAGAGAACCAATAAGGATGTATCACATTACGGTCAACACAAGGTTTTATTTTTCATAAAACCCCTAATCTGTACTTAATGTATGTTAAGAAAAAAGCAACTGACAAAAAGAAAAAAAGCGAAGATATAAAACTACCCCTCTTACAAAGGGCTTAAACTGAATTTACTATGGTCTTCAAGCCACTGGCCAGGGAATGTGGTGGATTTTGATTTTGCAGACTTCTGATTTTTCCAGGTCTTTCCTTGTTATGTGGGAATACCCCAGGCTCCTGAATGACAGCTGCTCAGGTGGAGCCTATAGAGGTTCTTCTTTAACACAAGGAGAAAGAGTCAGCACAATTACACTGATCCCTCACTCGCTCTTTAAGGACCAAGTTTAGCAATTGTAACCCAGAGAGGTACAATAATTCTCCTTAGGACAAGTGTGTACCATTTGCACATAAAAAAAGCTGCAATACATAAGTAAAATCAAGTAAAGGGATAATATTTACTGAATTCATGTGGGTACCTACGGGGTACATACAGAGTATATAGTAATTAATTTCTTATGATGCCTTTGCTTCCATCTTAAAAGACTTCGCGAATGAATCCATTGGACAGTATCGCTGCACTTAAATATCATCTGTGTTATCACAAAATTTGCATTTAATACAATAGCTATTTACCATTTGTATTTCTGCCTTGTACTGATTTGCTTCTTAATCTTGTGTATACTGTCTTTCATGATATAGATTTCTGCTGCAGCCTTTCTTCGCCAAGTCTCTCTTGTCTAAGACATCCTTCATCTTAATAGGTTAACTATCTGGGTCCATATATCTGCAGAGTGACTTAAAACTCAAAGTGCAAAAGTAATCCATATGTACCCCATAATTACTGACATGAAGAGTTGGTCTCCAAAATGCCATAAGTGCCAAAATGACAAATATTTAGATATTCTGCTTCTAAAAGATGGTGTGAAAATCCGTTTTTAGAAATTCACACAATACGGTGTATTTTTTCATGATCAAAGTTTGTGTTTTTCTATAATATGCAATAGGCGCCAATATAGAAAAAGCTGATTTACTCAAAATGAGTAAAATGGATATATTGCATTTTGGAGACAAACTCTTCCTATGGATCCATGGATACGAGCTTTGGCTAAATGCCAGAAATGTAATGTAACTTCCTACCCTTGTGACAAGTACAAAGCCATTTTGGGGATTTTATTTAAACGTTTTTTGGGGGATTTGATTATACTAATGACTACCAACCCGCCCCCCCCCATTCCAACATAGAGGCGCAGATCCAGCTGGCACGACAAAAGACCTTCAATGGGGGCTAATTTATCCGCCGCGGGGGCTGTAATGTCAGTACAGATTCCCCCGAACACCCCTCAGACCCACCCCTTCCCTCCCTCCACTGCGGGGTGAACAAAAACAGCAGACTTGCATTGACCTGCTCCCAAATGGCCACCACTGCAGTTGAAGGGGTAAAAAAAAAAAACCGAACCCAGCCCTAACAATAATGCCGGCTCAGTCCCCTACGGTCGCAGACTAATATGGTCGGGTTTGAAGTGTGGTACTGGGTCAGCACTGCGCTTTTGTGAAAGCTTCCCCCCGTTCTATAGCGCTGAAAATAGAGAACCTGCGACCCAATTATCCTGCCTGAGAGAAAGAGAGAGGGGGGGAGGAGAGAGAAACAGAGAGGGAGAGAGAGGGAACATAAAAGCAGTGAGAAGGGGATAGAGGGAAAAGAGGAAGAGAGGAAAGAGGGGGAGGTCGAGGGGTTGAGAGAGAGAGGCGAGGGTGGGGGGTGGTTTGCCTAAACCTCAGGAGGAATGTGAGGAGTGCTGGCTCAGAGTTTTGGCGGTAATGGGCTGCCAAAGGCACTTAATATTATCCCTTATCAAGCACCGTGGTGACTTTAACACAGACAGCTATAACACCTCAGCACAGGCCAATTCTCTGACCTCGACACCTGCTGTCAAACCCCGCAAAACCCTGAATTAGGTATCTGAATATTAAAAACTACGCTGGCTGTAGCACACGTCCTGCCGTGGACGCTAGTTTACAGTGGGTCAGAACTGAATGGAAACACTCAGACGCACACACAAACACAGACAAGAACACACGCATCATGAAGCACTGTTCCATAGCACGGACCATTACAGTCTCTGACACATGTTGTGTGAGATGTTGGCTGATATCCAAGCCTCAGACTGCCTCTCTCCCCTTGGCCGAGCAGCAGGTATCTGAGAATAACATTCTTCTCCTCTCCACTACTAAGCAACGAAGGGAACAAGTGCACTTGTAAGAGAGCAAAGGGTATGGAGAGAGAGGGAGAGGAGTATAGAGAGAGAGAGGGGGAAGAAGTGAAAAAGAAATACAAATAGGAAGAGAGAGAGAGACACATGCAGAGAGGGAAAGAGAGATGTGCAATATCTGATATATACTCATCTTTTATTGTAATTGCAATTATTGCCATTGTTATTTTTGAGTTGTTGTTAGCCCCATAAATGTCAATGTCAGTTTGTTAATCAGTCAGTCTGTCTCTTTGCAAACAAAATTTCTCAAAAACTAACTTGGCTGATTTGCACTTAACTTAATAGGGAAGTAGGGAATATTATGCTCTGGAAGTGATTTAATTTTGGGGACATTATGACGTACGATTACAACGTAATGTCATTAAAACATTCAATTGTTTTTAGCAACATCTGAACAACTACGTAAACATCATACTGACTTGCTGTTAAAGCTAAAATTAATTCAATATCTTTACTGATTTGATTTCAACTTTAAAAGAAAAAAAGACTTTTAATCTGCTGCTATCACACAATATTTATAGTTTTTGAGATCTCCAAATGTCAAAGTTTTGCCCGTCCACGTCAGAAATAGCTTTTTTTACAATAAATTTTTAGGTTTTATATATGAATGTCTCAGCAGAATTACTTCAATTTAGAAGTTCTAAATATAAAACTATAAAAACTTTTTTTTTTTTTTTAAAAGTCTTGGTATTGTTGTTTTGGCGGAGCCATGCACTTGAGTGTCTTTTTAGTTATTGTTGTGATTGCGTATCACGCTTTGGCAGTGAGCATTGCAAAATATGTCATGTCAGTGAGGCATTGTTAAATGGAAAAAATGAATTAAGACAGAAAAAATAGTGAATGTGAATTAGGCTTTGGCTGAGGGCTGACAGGTGTCATTTTGAGAGTGAGGCAATGTTTTGATTTGGATAAATGAGAGGCTGGACAGAATGGCAAGTGGAAGAGGTCAAAAGAAGGAAGGAGAGAGCTTATGTATGTGTTTCTGAGCGTGAGCGTGTGTATGTGCGTCATTTTGACTTTGTGCGAATGAATGGGTGTATAATTTTGAGCATGCTTGTTTACAGTATGTGTAAGTTTCTGTGTAAGTTTCTGTGCAAGGTGAGAACAGCAGGGCCTCAGACACTCACCACTTCAGGCTGTAACCTTACCTCTCGCCCAACCCTTACTTTGTCACATCCAGTCAGTTTAGTCACACTGATAGTTCATCTTATCTATACTTGTATTAAGTATACAAAGTTTATCTGAATGGATTATTTTCATAAATGCTTATGTTCTAAAGTTCAACCTCCAGGGTCCAAGTTTGATCTATGCAGTAACATCTGGTCCTTGCAGAGTTACTTCACTCCGCAGCATTCTGCGTTTTTCTACCAGTTGACGCACTTTGAAAGGTACAATATGATGGCGGAGAGCATCTGCGAAACACCAGTAATGTAATGTAACTAAATGTACATATGCAGGTGAGTATGTATGTTTATTTGTGTGTAAGTGCATTTCCTTTGAGAGGGAAGTGAGGGTTTAGAACAGCTGCCTCTGTCTGGAGGTGACCTCTGCGTTGTCCAGCACACGGCCAACCCGCTGGCCACCCGGCAGCCCACAATCCGATCAGCAGCTCAATGACAGCCAAAGGGCGCTCGGGTTTGCAGGGCCGGCTCAGAAGCTCTCCACATACACACATTACTGTCTGCTTTGCTCTCTATGGCTCTCCACATTAAATAATAATTACAACAGTTACGTTTCACATTGGGCAGCCATTTTGTTTTCATGAAAGATGAAAGGCATGATCCCTGACATGACCCCATTAATTAGGTTCTGATACTGAACTGCGAGTGTTTAGACATTCCATCATTCACTTCTACACAAGACAGTTTCACTCAGTTTACCACTGAAGTTTCACTGTGGTCCTACACATCATATATGAGTGAGCAATCCAGAATCTGAGCATAAAATTGGACTGGCTATCTGTGGCATGCACATAAAGAAACCACTCCAATCAAGTACCTTGGTTGTGTCACAGGACTTAGTATTTGTTTAATTAATAAGTAATTGTTAGTAATTGTTTAATTTGTTGAACATATTTGTTAATTCAAAGGGAAGAGATTATAAAGGATTAATTTAAAATGATGTGGGCCATTAATTAAAAAAAATTGCACTTTATTTAGTTTTAACATTTAAAAGTTTACTGAAGTTGAAAAGGGCCAAGTTCATTAATTGAACAAGCGTTGTCTGGCACAGTTCACATTTGCTCATTGGTCCAAAATGGTTTAAGCCAAAGACAGCCTAGCAAACAATCTACGCAAATCTGTTTTGTTACATGCATTTAAAGTTCTTACAATTTTTGAAAGATATATTCATGTTCTGTCACACTGACAGGGAATTGCTTTCGAACTTTGTGATGCAACGAACAATAATGCTATCAAAATATAAGCTGACCAGAAGTTCTATCGAATAGTCTCAGTTATTGAGCCAATAAAAGTTTGCTAATCAACCAATATAAATGGGAACAGGTTGTGGGTAAAGGTGAGAATTCTGCCCACCCTGACTAACCCCCCATTTCAGGGCACATTTGGGAGCAGAGGGATGGACTACTGATCAGTGTGGAGGCTGGTGAATTATCGATAGGTTCTCTCACCCTCCCTCCCTCCCTCCTCTATTTCCCTCTCTCTCGCACTCTCTCCCCCATCACTCACTCAATGTAATCACACAGACGGAAGCCTGTGCAAGATAAATCTTAAATTCATGTCCTTGCTACAATAAAACTAGGTCCACAATTTATGGGCTGTCAATATTCTCCCAAAAGCGACTACCGTGCTCTAAAACCTCAGCCTCCACTGTATCTTGTTGAAGAAAGGTTTAAAGACAGATTGGAAATCAAAATTAATTTTCACCTCAATTCTTTTTGAATGCAGAATGGCCAAAAAATGAAACATCTTAAAAATTGTATTTCACAAAAGTATCTTATCAAAGCTTGTGTCCTTCTGCTTGGGAAAATTATTTTATTTTTAGTATGACTTCATGGTGTACTAGCAGACATTATCTTGATTGAATACATCAGTAAATTATCTTTTTGCCTTCGATGAATGACCTTTCAGGGTCAGTTTAAGTCCATTTCAGTTCAAAATGCACATAAACCCTAAAAATCAATCTGACTGACGCATCTTCGGCCCTATGTGGAGAGTCTTCTTCAGGTTTTCTCTAAAAGACATGTCTGAAACACGGACACCCCTGCGCAATAGTCTTCATTAAAACCCCTCTACGTGTAATACTAATGATGCCAATTTTTGTTTGTTGTAGATGAGCCTATTTAAAACTTTGTAACTCAAGATTTATGTCACAGAGACTGAGGAAAAATTATTCCAGTGAAGCAAGACCTTTGGAAATTCAATTTCAGAATTATTTAGCAATTAAATTCTGGAATCTATGAACGCCAGCATCTATCATTTGCCCAGTGGGGTTAATGTAGGGGTTAATGTTAATATTAATATTAATAAAGGGGTTAATGTGGTAACACTTTGTAGCATTATGGCATTTAAAATTCTCATCATCCTTAAAACAACATACCCTTTCATTGCATATTCATTCACTTTCATTTTTCCCAAATGTTAATACTGCTTTTAAAAATTCCACTGATGAGAAAAAATACTGCAGTAAAAAAATGCACAATCATTAAAGGCCCTCATATCCATCCCCACCCTTCTGCCATCCTTATTCCTCATGACTGTATCCATTTACCCCTCCATCTCTCTTTTCTACCCCTCTCTATCTCCCTTTTGTATCCCCTGCCATCTCTGTCCCACACTGCTAGTGGTCATTTCACTTCTCAAGTCCATTGATGTGTATGCATGACCCTGTGGCCTAATGAATAAGCCATCTGCCTCTGGAGCTGAGGATTGTGGGTTCAAGTCCCACCTGGGTTGTGGGCCTTCCCTCTACATGTTGAGACAACAATGTAACATCACTGATGTACAATACTAAGTACGGAGGGAAAACCTGTTGCATTTCCAAACAATCAGGATTGTAAGTACATGTGACAAGATTTCATCGTTTTTGCTCCGTAAACCACCACAATAATTTTAAAATGTGCAGGAGAGGATAATTTGATACTTGCAACAATTCATTTGCTCTATTTGTAAAGCTTCTGTGCTATACAATGCACACATAAGAGAAAAACATCATTGCCTTATGTTTTCAGTTGTGTTTTTGTGCTGTGCAAGTATGTCTTCGAATATGTCCATTCCGAAAAAATGTGAGTAAGTTTCTGAAATGTGCAAATACAAAGTCAGTTGTTGTGTGTTGGGGGAAAAACACAAGTGGTTTTTTTTATTAATAATTGCTCTGTTAGATTTAAGTAATAAAGGACTGTTTATTAATATGTTTTCATAAATTTCCATTTGTCTATGAACTAGGCTTACAATTGCCATACAGATATTTTATGCTCTTTTTCCAAAATTTCACAAATGCGGTCACCATTAACCCTTCTAAACATTTGTTGATGTGTATTATATAAATGCATGCCATTTAATGGTTTCATAATGGACTTAGATATCTCAAATCAGGACTCATATAATTGGTTAATTATTGAAATGATATTATTAAAAAATTCAGACACTGCACAAAAAACACGTGGAACTTTTCTACAATAATGAATTATGCTTAAATTTTTGCAGTGTTCACCCCACAACATGTTTCACAATGTCCTGGAACCCCCAAAACTTTTTTTCATAAATTTTTCACCCTACTGGGACTTTGCTCTAGGTTACTGTGAAAAAGCCCACATATCAAACAACTGCAAGAAATACGGGTATCCGGGTAATACGCGGGTATCCGCGCTTAGTAGTGCAAGGTATGGTCCGTAAGCACTTGAGACATAATTTTCATAATTTTTGGTCCATACACTGCCACAATTATTTTGAAATGTATCAGTTAAAATTGTTACTTGAAATTTATGCTTTCAGCTTTATGGGCTGCTCAGTGAAGCACTGTCCAATGAGTTTAGAAAAACTTGGCTGCATCTGTGCATTTGGCAATCTTTTGTCAGTAGTCACATCATCAACTAGAGGGGCACTCGGTAGAGCGCATACCTCCGCCACGCCACTTGTTTGACTGATCGTGGTCAATATCAATCGGGTCCATCCCTAATGTGATAGCAACCCACCCACAAAATTTCAGAGATATCCGTTCTTTACTTTTTAAGTTATCTTGTACACAAACAGACAAACAAACCAATGCCAGCAAAAAACATAACCTGCTTGGCGGAGGTAATAAATAAAAAGGAACCAGTTTCATAGGTATGCCGATGCTACAGCACTAACTAATGCTGTACTAGTACTAATGTACTAATCATGAGGATCCCCCACCAGTGTGCTGGCCCAGTGGCCTAATGGATAAGGCATCAGCCTCCGGAGCTGGGGATTGTGGGTTCAAGTCCCACCTGGGTCATAAACTCTAAGATGGTAGGCTGCATTTCATGATTTAACTCTCAGGTGCTCAACAATACTGCAGAATGATGGACAAACTGCATCCTTCTAAAACCCTGAGCTCCCAAAATTTGCAAGGTATAGCCCACAGCAGCAATTTGTAGCACCCTGAGCAAATGACAAACTGTGGTTTGCCAAAAAGCATCTGAGTGCGCTCTCATTGAACTTGTAAAAATGAGGACTACTACAATTAAAACAATACCGGCACCGCTTTTGAAATGTTAAGGTTTTAGTTAAACTGTACGTCCATTTTACACATTATCCCCCTAATTTATTAGGCTGCATATTAAATGGACCAAAGCAGCACAATCACAGTATAAATTGTATTTTTTAAAACTTGATTGCAAATCCTTTGCAGTCAACGGCTCCCTGAAGTTAGAAACCCACAGAAGGTTTCTTACCCTCTGAAGCTCTGCCAGGAGTTCAGTACAGCTGTCTTCAGTTCCTGCTCATTCTGGGGCATTTTGCCTTCAGATTTGCTTTTAGCAAGTAACATTAGACTCAGGTCAGGTGGTTAAAATGTTTGACTAGGATTCAGATGGGAAGTGGTTCAAAAGCCCCACTGCAGCTGGAATAAGATCAGTGCCTCCTTCAGGGCCCTGAACCCCACATTGTTCCAGGGGGAATTGGCCACAACCAATGAGTTTTGAAACTTTGGCTGCACCTGAGCACTTGAAAATCTTTAGTCAGCAGTCAGATTATCAATAAATACAATGGAACCAGCTATATTGGCAGTCATACATGCCCATGCATTAACACTACCCCCACCATGCTTCACAGATGCAATTGTATGCTTCGGACCACGAGCAGCCAAATACAAAATTATCTCAAGTTTATTGTATTTATTTTATACATTCACATTGACCCAGTGGCCTAAAGGATAAAGCATCAGCCTCTAGAGCTGGGGATTGTGGGTTTGAGCCCTACCTGGGTCATAGACAGGGTTTCACGACTAGTCTATATGCAAGCTCAACCACTCCACTTTGTTGCCGCAGTGTGAGTCATATTACTAGCCATGTAAACAAACTGGTTAAAAAAAATCTGACAATTGCAAGGAAAAACCTTTGCTTTGTAGCATATGGTGAAGTCTATAAGTATTTGTACTTTTTGTCACTTTGCTCTGTACACCACCACCATTATTTTTAATGTAACAGTGCAGATGTTACATTAAGTGAATTTTAACTTTAAGGGTTCTTTCAAACATAACCATTATAATCAACCTGTACATCAGCGGTGGGCAATGAGGACCATATCTGTCCCTGGTTTTGACACCAGTTCTGGCCTTTAATTAGTTAATTACCTTAATTAGCTGAAGCATTTATGAAATCTGATGTTTCTGCTGCATCTCTTTAAATTCTCACGATTGACCAACACACACTGTACTGGTCTCCCTAAATGAAACATTTCTCTTTGATCTACTGTATGAGCAAATCCAGGTCTCTGAATGCAACCAATTTGTCCAATTAGAAGAAATAAAAACCAGCGTACACACCGGCCCTCCAGGACCGGAATTGCCCGCCCCTGCTATACATCGTGCCCCTAATTTTTCAGACACAGGAGTAATAGGACAAAACCAACTGTTGTGTTCTGCCCATGTCATGTTCATGTTTTGCCTTGCCCTAGTATTTATGTTTATTTATTTCCAGTTTTCCCTTCTTGGTCTGCTGGTCTGACTCCAAGTTTGCAATTTTTTTACAGTCAACGGCAAAGTGAAGTTTGAAATCCATACAAATGGGTTTCCTCCCTGGTCAGGCTTTGCAAGGCCTTCAGTGCAGCTGTCAACAGTTCCTGCTTATTCTCAGGCCAGTTTGCTTTCAGTTTTGTCTTCAGCAAGTCAAATTCACGCTCAAGTGGACTCAGGTCAGGTGATTGATTTGGCCCCTGGAGAACATTCCACTTCTGTGCCTGAAACTATTTTTTGTGTTGCTTTCCCAGTATGCTTCAGGTCTCTGTCCATTTGCTCTGTGAGGCACCATCCAATGAGTTTTGAAACATTTACCTGCATCTGACCAAATCACCGCTCACATCATCAATGAATACAAGGGAACCAGTTCCATAGGCAGCCATTAATGCCCAGGCAATAATACTGTCTCATCCATGCTTCATAGATGAAGTCGTAAACTCCAGATCATGAGCAGCCCTTTACAACAGTAGCTCAGCACGTATGGGTTTGAAACTGAAAGCAAAACAATAAAACAAAAGCTTGACAGAAAGTTATATGGACAGACCCAGTGGCCTAATGGATAAGGCATCAGCCTCCGGAGCTGGGGATTGTGGGTTCGAGTCCCATCTGGGTCGGAAATGGTCTGCTTTTGATCATTCAACCCCACTTCAGATAATTCACTATACTTTGGTGCAGCAGGTTGACCCTCATTCACAACGCCCGGTGGACCCATGATGCATAATATGGACAAGTATCAGAATGCCGCCTGAGGTAAGAAAAGTACTCTCGTAAACCACAGCCGCAGCTGCTTTGATCAGTATTATTGACCAGCAACAATCAGAGAATACTGATGTGGTGAAGCAGCTGAGAGTCCCAGCGGAACTATATCACGGTGCAGCAGGACACGGCGCTGAGGAGTTGAACAGTCGTGCCGAGGCCTGCGTTAGCATCGTGTGGAGAGGGACTGTACACCTGATGCCTGGTGCCTCTCAATCCCACCTGTGAACAAACTGTAATGGGATCTGATCTGGGCCCCAAGTTAGGCAGAATGAGCAGAGTTGGCTGGTTGATGCCAAAGAAAATTATCACCATCTGCAATCTAAACCTGGTAATTAATTAACAGGTTCCTTTTCATCCTCTGAGATGGCTGATGTCAGAGAAGTGAAAATGAGCTTTAAATCCTGCAGTATAATCAAGACTATTCTATCAGACTATATCTCTCCCTCTCTCTCTCTCTCTCAGATGTAAAGGGAGGATAGGAGTTTATGGAAGGAGATGTGGAGGGGACAGGCCAGAATAGGGACAGGGGCAGGTTGTTCGCACAACTGAGTCGTTCATCACCTGCCCATGCTGAAGAGTGAGGCCTAGTCCAGCCTGTTTGGTCCAGCTTTGCTCCAGGGGGGATGCTGTAGGACTGCTGTAATGGCCACACCTTGGATATTAGCTCACAACCTCTCCTAAATCGAAGGATGAAATGCCTGCAAGCAAGGCAGCAGTGATGCAGTGATAGAGTAAAAAAGAAAGAGAGCTCTGTCTCATAGAAAAGTGAGGATAATACTGTGATATTTAAAGCTAATTTTCACTTCTCCAAAGTCAGCCATTTCAGAAGATTAGAAAGGGCTGCAGTTACAGAACAGACAATAAATGCAGAAAATGAGAATAAATAATAAAAATTAAGAGCAATAAGTAAAACTAATCCCTCCACGATGACTCTCTCTCACTGCCAGCAGAAAAAAAAGGAGGCAAACATTTTTTGAGCTCTGTAGTTCCCTCTGGGTACTAAAGTTATCCAGGAAGTGACTTAGCCAAGCTCCATTTAAAACATGCCCAATGTTATGATTTCTTTGCTGGAAAGGAAGTTGAGCTGCAGCAGAGTTCAAACCACACCCCCTCTAAAACACGCCCATTTTTTCACAACAATATGGTGGCTAACCCTTACCCTAAACCTGGGTAATGTATAAATACATAAAACTACAATGTTTATGACCAACATTTTGTCGAAGTCCAGTATGAATATCTTTGCTCTGTACACCATCTTTTCCTCTGAAACGAAAACTGGCAAACAGGAAGTTGTCATGTTTGTGGCTGTGGTCTCTTAACCAGTGCATTAACCATATTTGGCAGTTAAAATTACCTAAAATTCATTCACATTTGTGCTGTGGCTACAGCTAGGTATAGCTGACACAAGCAGCTGAAAAGATTGTCCAGTGGCCACTAAGCTAAGCTAAGCTAAGCTAACCTCTTTTAACAAGGTAAGGGGAACAGGGGTACAGGGCTCCCCCCATACAAACTCTGAATCAAGTCATTGTAAAGTCAACCATAGACTTTCCTCAGGCCTGATGAAAGCCATTTTAGCACACAGATGTATATTTTTGGGCACTGTCAGGTTGGGCAATTTAGAGCCAGGTTTAGCACAGTACAGCCACAACTCCTGCAACTCCTCTTATTTCAACCAATGTTGCTAATTTGTGAGGGCTCTAGGCTTCCCTGTGTAATCCTGCTTCTCAGAACAGTGTGTGGGAGCTGCCTAATTTATGTTATGGAAGCCGGATCTTCAGTGTATTTGCGTGTTTGCGTCAGTGTCCCTGTACAACTGCTTTCGATGCAGTCCCTGCCCCAAACTCCACCACACTGCTACACATCATTAATCATCACACCCCCACATTATCTCTGTATTTACTCAGGTTAGGAATCCCAAGCACAGACAGCAGGTTATGAACTGACAAGGGACGTAACAGACAGATCAAAGAACTGCGAGTCCACTTCTGTTTGCGTTTATAATCTAATCAGGTATTCTGCCCAATTCTCACATTCCTGACGGCTCTGTGCGTGGCTGCATGACGACCTCACTGCTGATACAGAAGCATGCTTTGAGCGACCTGTCAGTTCTCAGGCAAGAGGCTTAGTGTCAGGTTCCGATATTGGTGAATATTTCAGGAGCACCTCTCCACTGGCACAATGAGGCTTTGGCCTTGGGCGTCCCACTGAAAGACAATGTGGAATATGCACTTAGGAGTCACAGGCAGCATGCATCATGTGTCTGCAGACGTGGTTATCCCCTGTGTTTTGCGCTCATCTGATGTAAATGAAGTATATCGTGGATGAGAGAAAGCTCCCTGACCATAAACTAATGAGAATTAAACCTTTTAAGAGTAGGTTTTTGGAGCAGCTTTTTTTCACAAAGTTTGAAGTTCATATTCTGTAATTCAACTGCTTCCTTTTCATCCAAGAGATTGCTACATCAGCAGTAAAATGTCCAGTTCAAGAAAATTCCAAATGAATATTTATGATTTTAATCATCAAACAGAAGCTATCCGGGAGGAGAACCACAAGAACTTGAGAACAAGCGTCCACCTGCTTTCTATGGCTGGAGAACTCAGATTGGAGCGACAGTACAAAGATGCCACTTACTGTGCAATATAATGTGCAAGAAAAGGCTTATCGGGCACAATACTCTGTATGTAGTGTGATTTTCAGCACAGAGAGATATGAGCAGTGCCAGCTGCAGTGATAGACCAAACCAAAGCCAGTAAAACAAATCCTCTATGTCCCCACGGCAGCCTGTTCATTGGTGGAATGCGCCACCTTCTGTTCAGAAGTGTAAGCGCTCTCTTTGAAAAACTGAATCACAGTTTTCGAAAACAATGCGCAATAGATGAGGTAAAGGGGATAAAATGCATTAACAAGCAAGGGAAGACACATTTATGTCCAGGAGAAATTCCAAAAATGGCGATGACATGCTTATTCCTAAAACAAATTATATTCTATAATTACCCTAAGGTTGATTGAGAAGCAGAATATTGAGCCTAAAAAATAGACGATAAAATGTCATTGAATGCAAGTTTTCTCGATAACTGAAATGATGCGTGAAGAATCAAAGGGGAAATTACATTTGGATTGCTTTTCTTCAGTGCGGTACAATCTGCCTGGTCCATTATTAAATACTGCTCTCTACTGGCATCAGGTGGCATTACATTCCAAAAAATTCACTAACCACAAGAGAATCTTGCATCAGGTTTGTCATCAAACCTTGAACTCAGGAGCTCAACAGATTCTCTAAAGAGCAAGGAACCTTCCACGCAAGCGGACGTGACCCGGAAGTAGTTTGGCTGGTAGCCATGACAAGGAACGCCATACTGTCTATTTCATGTAGGAAAGGAGACAATTAGCTCCGTAGTTGCAACTTTCCAATAAGGAAACACAGGACCAATCTTGGAGGAAAGGACAAATTGAATATCAACCACAATCCTTTACAGCCATAGTTATTGGAAATGCCATTTGGCCCAGAAGTTTTCCGATAAATTGCAAAGGCTATCTTTTCCATCTAGCTCATGACCTATTGAAGGAAAGGGCATCAGATTTTTCTCAAACATGCCCAAGGTACCTTTAAAATCACCCTGCAGCTTTTCCTTCACCTAAGTAACGTTTTCTTGTGAGGTCAAGGAATAGTGCAGAGGAAGGGAAAAAAGACAGCTTATCTAAGAGAATTCGGATACAGCCAGGGGCTCAGTTCAGCTGCAAAGGATTATGGGTCCTTAGCAGGGATCTAAGATTAAACCCACTACGTCCAAGTAAACAGCTTAAAGTTGCATAATCAAGCAATGATATTTGAGCTTTTCATGGTGCAAAAATAACTTGATTCAAGAATTTGTGGTGGAAGTTCCTTTTTATCTTCAAAAGTCTATTCACTTCTATTATATTTTCCAAAGAAGACAGGCAGTGGGAAGGTTGAAAAAAAGCTGCACAGCAGGCACTGCATATTTACACTAATTACACAGTAAAACAGAGGAAACAAACATGGCTAATTCCCCCAGATCATTAAAATGGAGAAATCAATGCAACTGCACTGATAATCCTGCTTACATGAATATAATGAAAGGCACAACATGGAGAAAAACAAGAAACTTGAAAAGAGAATCAATAGAGCAGTCACTGGCATGTGATGAAATGCTTTTATCAGAGTTAAGGGCTATTAGCACTTTACATTCCTGGTAGCTACAAACAAAACAGAATATCATACACTGAAATCATATAGAAATGAACGTAATACACATTCATACTGATGTTGTGTTTGTAAAATTGCACTTAATCACACTCGCTAAAAATTTATAACAACACAAACAGAATAAAAGCAAGCCCAAGCCTAGATCCAAGACAAGATCAGTAACAAGATCTAAGACTATTCACAATATGAATGAGTAATCATCACTGAATCAGGCAGTATCATCTCTCAACAGCAAATTTATGACCCATACCCATCTTTTCCAAGGAATGCATCACCGACATGAAAACAGCCCTCACTGTAGAGAGCATGGTCACATGCATCACACATGGCTGTATGCTATTGTGATTCAGGGAACATGTTTGTGGTGGAGCTTTCTTTCAAGTCATCATTTCAGTACACAGATCCCACAGGCCATCACTCTGCAAAGCTTTTCTCCTGACAGGACAGGTCCATGTCTGATTCCTTACCCGCAGCAAAAAATCTCATCCGTATACGGACATTTACAAGTCAGAGGGACCTGAAACTCCTTAATGATGGAGGAGTTTGTTTCCAAAATGCAATATATTCATTTTACTCATTTTGAGTAAATCAGCTTTTTCTATGTTGATGCCTATTGCATTTATAGAAAAACACAAACTTTCACCATGAAAAAATACACCTTACAGTTTGCATTTATAAAAACAGATTTTTGCACCATGTGTAAGAAGCACAGGGCTATCACTCTGTGGCATTATCTCAATTTCTGTAATTTGGCACTTACTGTGTTTTGGAAACAAACTCTTCAATTGAAGTCAGTAAGCACAATCAGCACTCAGAATGCTAACAAGTAGCAGTCAGTGCAATGATAGTTAAACTGATTCTAGAGCGTTACTTGTGTGGGTGAGGTGAGTGCATCACGACTGAATCCATAAAGCAGACACTTCTAATCCATTAATCAATCCGTCCATGATTAAACCCACTTGTTCCTGGATAGGGTTGGGGTTTGGAAGTTACCTAACACAGCTTCCAATCGGCAAGAGGCAGGAACAAACCCAGGACCATTTGCAAGTCCATCCAAGAGATCAGACACCATTTACTCACACAGTCATGCCTGTGGGTATTTTAGAGTCTCCAGTTCACCTGACATGAATGTCTTTGGACTTTGGAAGGAAACAAGAGAGCCTGAAGAAGATTCAGACAAACAATGGAAGAGCATGCAAACTCCTCGCACAAAAAACAAAGCCGGATTCAAACTCATAACCCTGTAGCTGTGAGACGGCCGCGCTGCCAACCCCACCATCATACAACCCAGCGTACCAAAAATAACATACCTGATAGTAGTATCCATTGTCTGTCTTGTATGGGTGGCAGCCAACGTTGGGGGAACCCAATGCGGTCTTGAGGATCTCCTCACAGCCTGAAAAGGACAACAAAAACCTCAGGCTCATCGAGACGTCTCATTATCAGGATCAGTCAATCAATCAATCAGCCAATCAAAAATTATTTATTTACACAGCACTATTCCAACAGAACTGTAATTCAAAATACTGTGCACAATTGACAGAAAAGTGTTACTGTAAAAAAACAAACAACAAACAAAATAATTATGTGAAGAAAACAGATTAAATTGGGGACAACACTATGACCATCGAGACCACAAAATCAGTGGAAAACAAAATAGCATGGCCAGTTTGGGCCCCTATTTAAGCATAATAAAAGCATGGTAACAAAGAGTTGAGCAAAGGTGGGCTAAAAATGATGCCATGACAGCTAAAAGATGGAGAAGTGGGTCTTAATAATGATCTGGATTACTGTAAATAATGGAGAGTGCAGCATCAAACAAGTACAGGACATTTCTCTAAGTAGCTTCACACAATAGTAGAAACCAGAAGATAACCATGTCTAGATGTCAGACTGTGTTACAATATGTCTCCATATTGTCATGTCTGAGCTCCTGCTGATTGGCTAAAGGTTAGCAGGAGGGCATGAGTGGTGCTCGTAAAAGACACCTCTTAAGAAAGCAAGTTGTCACAGGAGGTGATCCTCGAGGGACAGCAGAGGGTGACCCTCCATATTGGAAAATTAACCCAAATGTTCCAGTGTGGTGATGGGGACACTGAGCTGTAGGGGGTGCTGTCTTTCCAAAAAGGCTCTAAACTGGTCCTGGCTCTGGACAGCCACAGGGTCTGCTGGTTTTTGTTATAGCTTAAATATCAACAATCAATTTAGACCAGTAAAACCAGATTGGTTGAACTAATAGTAACACAAACTGTTTTTGATCAATGAAGCATTGAGAAACAGCAAAAAACACAAAAAAACACAACAATCAAGGACCATGAATGAAGATCACTGCGCTAAACCAAGGTCCTTATATGATGTACTTACCAAAGGTCCCATGATACATGGTCAACAGAGGCTGTATCTCAGTATCCTGGATAAATTCACAACCCAGCACCTTAACATCCTTCAGTTTAACCTTTTCAGTACTAACAGGATGCATATGTCCCACAATATTTACAAATATCCTGTTGGGACACATGGGACCCAGAAACTCCTGCAGTTGGGTCAGTTCTTTATTATAGTCACAAAATTGGCATACATATCTGATGGATAACTCTGATTTCTATTACTGTATTCAGTTCTGAAAGGGTTCACGAGCTAAACAATGGTTCTTTGCCTTTCCAGCTCAGGTGATATGTGGTAGGCATTCAGGTGCATGAGGCCTACTGAGTATCACCCATGTAGCTGTGTTGCTTTAGTGGAGGCACATTCTATATAAAAAATAGACTTGGATGTTCAGGAGAATTAGTCCAATTCGGCAGACTGCAAAGAAAGGTCTATCATTAAGTAAGTGAAGCCACTTTCCTCCTGACAGAGCTCCATCCATCCATCCATCCATCCATCCATCCATCCATCCCAGGTCACAGGGGAGCTGCAGTCTATCCAAGCTCACAAGAGGCAAAAGACAGGAGAACACCCTGGACAACCCACCAATTCATGGCAGGGCTTGTGCACTGCTCACTCACACAGTCATACCTATGGACAATTTAGAGTCTCCACTTAGGGTAACATGCAGGTCTTTGGACTGTGGGGGGAAACCACAGTACCTGTAGGAAACCTACACGGACATAAAGAGAACATGCAACCTCCACAGAGAAAGGCCTCAGGTTGGATTCGAACCTAAGCCCAGTGGTTTAATGGTTCCTGGAGAGGTGGGTATACTCTATAAAGTAAATGAGTAGATCAGGAGAATGTGGATATACGTTCCTATGTATTTCAATAACTTTTTGGTTTAGAGTTGATTATACTGTAAATTGACAGAATGGATATACTCAGTAAACCTGAGTATACCTGCAGCACACCTCTGCATATGGTCCTCTTGCTGTGAGACAACAGCGCTACCCAACTGCCCTGCCCCCTTTCCCATATTCATGTATATTAATTATTAATCATGTCAGCACAGATGTGCAGAGAACAAACAGAGATACGGAGGCAAAATAAGTAAAAGTCCATGAATTAGTAAGAACCAGAGAGACAGGAAGCGCTCTTCCCCACAGGGTCCCGAGGCATGGGCTCAGGGCTCAGGGCTCAGGAACGAGCATATTCAGGGTGTGCTTTATGACCTTTGATGAGCACAACCTTTCAAGGTTGCACTATGTTAAAAAAAGAGAACCACACACGTTCTCTTAAGGACAAGTGATCGCAACAGTGTGGATTCAGGCTCCATGTACTGACAATATCCATGTTCTTGCAGTGCCTAGTAATGCAATAATGACAGAACAAGGTTGCTTCATTAAGAGGTGAATGACAAGACAAACCCCTCATCTTCCACTCCCATCAGCCCATTAGCAGACAGGTTTGGAATCAGTGGGCACCATATGGGCACCTGGGCAACTTGCCCATCGCTGCCCAGGGTGTGCCAGCTCCATGCAGCCACAGGCTTTGCTCTGGCAGAGTCAGACATGGTGAAGATAGAGTGGATGAGCATTAAGGCTGCCACCTCACACCAACAACTAGCACAGGGGTTTAAACCTCTTCCAAAAACAGCATGTGTGGGGGCAAGGCTTTCATTCCAACCAAGCAGTTACTCAGTGGATTCTACTTATCAAGGTCTTCAGTGCAGACCCAAGAGGCATCAAGTGTGTAACAGCACAGCTGGAATAAAAAGCCAGAACCCACACTGACCCTTTCAGATTATACTGAGAACCCCTGACCTCACAGATAATGTCCCAGCTCAGCTGGCTGTGGTTTCCCAAATCCATTTCACAATAATGGCAAGGACATGGACTTGGTCTGCACTCAAAGATACGTTCTGAAATCAAAGGGCAGTTGATGAAAAGTTTGGGAGATGAGTCTAGTGCTGGGTCTTCCTAAAAACACAAGGGTGTGCATGAAAAGATGAAGAATCGCTTCAAACAAACTCAGTGGACTAACACAACCTGACCAGACTAAAACAGCCTGGCTAGATCTAAACAGCCTGACTGGACTAAAACAGCCTGAATGGACACATACAACTTGACTAGAATAAAACAGCCTGACAGAACCTAAACAGCCTGAATGGACACATACAGCTTGACTGGACTAAAACAGCCTGACTCCACTATGAAAGTTTGAATAGACTTAAGAGCCTGACTGACCTTGAAGAGCCTGAAGGTGCTAAAACAGCCTGATTGGACTGAAAGAACCTGACCAGCAAAAATACTTATACTCTAATCTCAAAGGCTTGTAACTGCTTTACTAAGACAGACAGATGATTATTTTCCCTTAGGTTTAATCCTCAGTTCTATCTCATCAGTGATGGAAATATAAAACACATGCATCTTCAATTTCCTGAATTCTGTGTTTGCAGGATGCAACTAGTGCAATCAACTAAAGGGTTGTCTTTGATATCAATTCCATTGATTAGCTCAACCGTTTATTGCAGCAAAGTATCTGCGATAAATTCCCAGTTTATTTTTTAAACCAAATTTTAAGCACTGGAAAAGGCAAGGATTTAGAGAGTGCTTCCCATTATTTCCAATTTTTAACATTTAAAAACAATGGGCATGGGAATAAAGCACTCTGAAAAAGCAAACACACAAAGCAAAAAAAATGCAAAATAATTTAGGCTGTAATCCCTGATCAGTGCTCTTTGTTCAATTCAGTCCACCACACTCAAATTGTGATGTTGCACACTTTGTTGTCATAGTAACCAAACCCCACATGGATGTGACTCACCTTGCCACATTTCTCCACCTGTATCCTGTGCGATATGACAGCACGGTGTGTCGCATCACTACCAACCCACCCACACAAGCACACACACACACACACACACACACACACACACATACTGAGTCTTAAAACAAGTTGACAAATGTGCTGAGCTGACATTGATGACTCAATTCCACAAAACAGGATGGGTTAAATCAGGTGTCTTTGGCCCCCTCTACATTCTCGGCCCTAGGATGTGTCCGAAACAGCACCGATTACCCCCATCTCCCCTGACCCCCCACAAAGATCAGAGCCGTATTTAGCCCAGGCACTCTGCTGCCCAACATGGCAGTGGTGCCCCCTGGCTGTGCCCCCAACTCCAGAGCATAGTATTAATAATGGAAGGAGGCTGTGATGTCTCTGTGGCATAGACTGTATTAAAAGATGGATGCAGAACCCGGGTCTGAAAAGTGAAGCCAATGTGGAAATCTCTTGAAATTGCATTCTATTTAATGACCACCAGATGGCGACAGTTGCAGAAAGAAGTTCAATGCTATAGAAGTCCATGAAAAAATGACCCTACTTTCCCACCTGATTTATTATTTCAATAATGATTTTCCACATTATTTTATGGCATCTGTTGTAGGTTTCAAGTCTCCTTCGATATATCATCATGTTCATTTTTGTAAATTATGGTCCCAAATAGACTAGAATAAAGGATAAAGCCAGATATGCTTTGGGGGCATGGCTATCCTCTGGTCCTTGTCAGATACGGTCAGATCCACCCGTAGATCCACCTCTGCTTCCCCTGAATCTTCAATTCATGCTCTCATCCAATTGGAATCACATCAGGTTTTGAAATAACAAAATGGCGCTGATCAAATTACCTAAATCGAGGCTTCCTAAATGGTGTGCCGAAACCAATGGGTGACGTCGCAGTTGCTTCATCCATCTTTTTATACAGTCTATGCTCTGTGGCTGTTGGATGCTTTTACCACATTCAGTCCATTAACAACCCCGGCTCTGGCTGTCAAACCCAATCTCCCACTGCACCATGGAAATGCCCCATGAAATTACTCCTTTTGATGGGCTAAGATGTTCTCTTTCAACTGCAGCGGGGCTGGATCAAAGCAGTGGGATGCGTTTGAACCGAATGCATAACGTAATAACACAGCCTCGTTTTTGCCTGCTCGCACACTTTTTATATGAGTAATTTATGAGCGGTTATATAAGGGCAGTTGTGATATTAATTTCCAAATGAAAAGCACATGATTAAGAACTGAGGTTTCATGGCCAACATCTCATGGTGCAGAGCTTGACATAAAATTTTCCAAATATCACTGAGTATTTACAGCTGTGGCATATTTTGAGAGCAAGGATGAACTTACACTATGCAAGTAAATGGCACTGCTTACCACCTTCAGTGAAATATTGAGTTAAATATCTTACGAATGTCTCCAAGCAAAACCACCGCGACTGCGCTGTGAATGTCAGTTCTTTCATTTTCCATGAAAGGAAAATTCCACAACATTCATCAGTAATTAGAGGTTGGTTCCTGAGTTTTGTTAACCTCAATGTGAAGTAGACATGGGCATCAATTAAGCTCAGCTCCTGTAATTTCATGGCGTTTAGTCTAAGCAGCATCAAACAAAGCTTGAGCACAAGAGACAGGCATAATTGGAAAGATATAATTGAGCTATAACCCTTACCAAACTTTAGACTGTTACAGTGAATCTTAAGTGTAAAACAATGGAAAAGGAGAACGTGATGATATATAGAAATTCCCATTACCTGTACCGAAGCCTGATACCGTAGCACTGTTTTTGTTGTGCATTTTTAGAGATTCTACAGCTTTATTAGACAGAACAGTGTTGAATGCAGATTGTCAACATCAATCCCACAGGACCACATTTTCAGCTGTTTTTTAGAGTGTGATTCGTTCGTTTAAATCACTGACAAGTGAAAGAAACTGCATGTTGTGTTCACAAGGCATTAAACCTTAGAGCGTTCAAAAAAAAGTATAAATTTCATTATCTTGTGCTGTTGAAAACCTATCATGTGGCAACTTATTTAAAAGTGCTACCCTGCGGGAGCACTTTTAAACAAGTCGCAACATGATAGGTTTTTAACAGCTTTGATTTTGACATCTTACATCTTTGAGTAACAATAGTTACATTTAGCGCTGTAAGTGTTAATTTCCAGCTAATTGATAGGGCACCACAAAAGTCTGCAGACAATGCATTTCTCCAGACCCTTCCTCTTTGTATTGCTGTTTCATAAACCCTAATATTTACATCTGCCATGGTGCATATGAGCCAACAACAATCTAAGCCGCTTACATACAACCAGCTCAGCTAACAGTTAATTGTTTCCATGGCAACACAGAATGCAGACAAAAATTAGCCAGCGGGTTCGGGAGTCTTCCTTTGTGGTCTTAAATTAGACTGGTCAAAGTTTCCAGGCAACAGACTGCAACAAGACCAGTCTTTCAGTGCATTTGAGCCAACAACAATCTAAGGATTTTACATTAAACATGCCCCCATCTCAGCTAACAGTTAATTGTCATTCCAGATTATCACTGTTTCTGAATAAGCAATTACATGACTAACTTCTAAATCTAATCTAAAACATTCTTTTCAACCAGCCCTAGTGATTAGAAGGGAGGTAGAGACATACAACAAAAAACAAGATGGCCGATTTGGGACCAGAGACGATGCGGCCCATGGTGACCAATGGATAGTGCTCACAGGCTGCAGCACCAGGACACCATGGAAGCCCAGGCTGTCTTACCTTTGATGGCGAACACTCCATGGCAGAAATCTCTGAAGTTGACGTGGCCCTGTGCGTTGGGGTCCAGGTATTCAGCCAGCCTCTTCACCTGCAGGACAGGACCAGCAGGAGAAAGGAGAGTCATGTTTACATCCGGCACTGATAAGGTGCAGCTCGAGGTATATTATCACGGCGATGATCCATGGTTCACACAGACAGATTTATTGTGAGAGAAATAAATGCAAATGGCAAAGATACACCTTCTGTCTGTGGTTGACATTCTCAGTGTCTGAAGCAGTTTGAGCCAACTGCAAACATGCAATGCCCAGCAGACCTGGGTCAACTATGTAACAGCTTTACATCCAAATACTTAACCACATTTTACTCAGCTTGTCCTGTCTTGGACCAATGAATACACTAAAAAGAGCAAACCCTGCCCATCCTTCGTCTTTGTTTGCTCACTGTGCATGATCATTCAAGCAAAAAAAAGCATTTTATTCTGAAACAGATTCACAAACAGATCCAGGTCTGGAGGCCATTGATATGTTTTTAACAGGACTTTATTCTTGAAACCAGAGAAACACTGGATCTTGGACCCGGCAATAGACGAAGAACAGGACTTCAATATTAGGCAGAGACTCAGATGGGTGTTGGGTCCAAGCCCCAATGCGGGCAATCTCGGCAGCTATTGGGCCCTTGAGCAATGTTCTTATCTCAACATTGCATCAGGCAATGTCCACTCCTTAGTCTAATTAACTGTGTGTCTCTCTTGAAACAAGTGACAGCTGAATCACTACACTGTATTTGCTCAACAGATCAGAAATGGTCCCCAATTGTGCTAGGAATTCCCTCTCAGGTCAGCACGGTACAATTGGATGAATGCCCAAAATTTTTCAGCAGACAACGCCCTTGGAGAGCCACTTTTCAAGGACCGGGACGGGCAGGCACAGAGGGGCTAGAGTGGGACGCCAGGCCGACCATATCCAGTGGAAGAACACATCCACCCACTTCCCTCCAGGGAGCTCCTCCACTGGAGCTCTAGAGTTAGAGTGATTCCATCTGCAGTGTTGAATAATGCATGCTGTTTACACAGGGCACACAGCTCCCAGCAAAAACCGAGACTCCACCACACGGAGAAGGTACCTGCATTTCGAAGAGAACCCAGCATCGAGACAACACAGGGAGGAAGGCCAGTTGCAGAACCTGGGTCTCAACACTCTTGAGCTGCCTTTTTAATATAAATCTACTCATTTTCAGTGAAGCTCCTGGGAGAACTATGGCTACTGCACTGCTGTGATTCTGAATAATTAACATTTTCCTGTTGATTTTGAGGGACCTTTCTTGTTTTGTGGAAAGATTCATTCGCAGACAAGGGACCCAGTCGTATGCACAAAGGGCCAGTGTGGGTGAAGGTTGTTGTCGATGGGTTGGTTAAAACACAATAACACTGATGTACACTTATCCAGAAATGGTGATATGAAAAAATATTTTCTGTTCAGCAACATTGAGATTGTATGTTTCTGTGATTTGCAGGAAATGTACAACACTGAAATTACATTCTGGCGACTGAGTTGTGTTTTCGCCCAGCAGTATGGACACCTGATTCAACTGAATGACTAACCTGAATCTTTAACCAGGCACTGGATGAGTAGAACTGTGTGTTGGTAGAGTGGAACAAAATCCAGCACCCACGCGAGCCTCATCCCTGATTGGCTGGCTTGTGACAGACTGGGTGGGGTATGCTAAACCTATCAGTGGCAATTTATTGCTGTTGCCAGGTAAACTTGGGGAAATCCCACTTTGAAGCATCTGTCTTATTGTCACACAGCAGAGTGAGGATAGTATGGGTCCAGCTGTCTAAGGGCTGATTGACAGATGTATGTCCCTAAGCCTGCAATCCCATATTGCACAACAGGATCTAATGCCTGTATTTCTGTGGAAATGGGTCACAGTTAGGAAAACAAACAAACAAACAAACAAACAAAAAAAAAACCCAGGCAGACATTAGATTATTTACTCTCAATTTGGAAGATTATCTCTCTGATCGTCCATGTCCAGACCCTCAGCTGGTAAATACAATTTTGAGAAAAATGAGAATAGCATGAAAATGAGAAAAGATACATATCTTAGGTCTTTGGCCATCAGAAAATAACATCACATACACCTCCCACTAATTCATACATTATTTAAAAATAAGCCTGCAACTCTCCACTATTCCTCAGATTATTTTTTAATCAAAATTTGATGTGAAATTTCAAGGTTCTTGAAATTCACTGTTAGTCTAATGTTTTTCTCTGATTAAGTAGATTTTGGGAAAAGTCACCAAGGGGTTTTCTATTGCATGTTTAAGGGCACTTCATCATTTCCTTCAGTCCATATTGTGTCACTCTTTGTACTCTTTTTCTAAGCATGTGGGCTCACATGCCATTTACTCATACATAACTCCCTATGGGCAATTCAGAGTCGCCAATAAACCTAGCATGCCTGCCTTTAGACTGTGAGAGAAATGCAAAATACCTGAGCAAACCCACGCGAACACAAGGAAACCACGCAAACACCCCAACAGTGATGCCCCAAAATGGATTCGAACCCACAACCTTCTCGCTAGGATCAAATTTGAAAATTGCGTACATATTCATTACATTATTAAATCAGTACCAGAGTTGGCCACACTTCAAAAGTATAAATATGTAGGGGACCCTAATGGCAGTTGTTTCCTGAGATTAATCTGAGTGAGCTGTGTCAGTTTCTGCTTTGTTCAATACTTCACTCTCCTCACGGCTCTCCAGTGCCCATAGATCCTGACCCTGTTGACCTCTGACCCTCACTTTGTCCACATTGAACTGGGTCAAAGCTTCTCAAAATGGGGTGTTAAATGGGGTTTTTTAAGCAGGCCTTCAAGACGAAAATCCAAAGAAAACTCCTTTGCTCGTTACTCAGTGTGAGCGCAGGGTGAGTTGATGAGGATAAAGGAAGTTGAGGTTCGGAGTGTGACCCTAGATTTAATGGGGAATCAAGATTCAGGTTGGCAAACAGTTTAATGAAGCTCTGAACGGGGGAGGGGCGCAACAATGGAGCTCATGCACTAAAAGCAGCCTACAGCACAGAACACAAACACTAAAATCAGAGAAGAAGAAAGGGCTCAAAAGACATCTGAGAGGCCACAGTCTGATGGCCTGATCTACTGTGCATCTTTGTATATAAGGGACTGAAAAAAGATCATCCTATATAAGGTCTTTCAATCAATATCTGGATAAATTACACAGAGTAATATATTGGCAAACTCAAAAAGGAGCATTCCTTGGGGTGCCCCACAAAATGAGTTGGCCTTTGAATTAAACACCTCAAATTATTGTTCAACTGAGTCCCCCCCAGCGACCTGGGTTCGATTCTGTCATTTGCTGCATGTCTTCTCCCCAACCTTCCTGTCTCTCTACACTGTATAACTGTCAAATAAAGGAAAAATTCTTAAAAAAAAAAAGGAGCATTCCTTTGGCAAAAAAACTCACAAAATGAGTTGGCCTTTACACACGTTACACACAACAAATTATTGTTCAACAACAGTCCCTCCCCAGTGGGTGAAGTCTACCGAACAATTCACACAGTGACAGTCCGTCCATCACTCCCAGCAGAGATGACCTCACTCCATTCAAATCAGGAAGTTCGGGCGCATCCACTGGACAAAGCCCTCTGTGAGCCGGCCATTCAAATTCTAAACAATCCTGGGCTTTATGTGCAATGCTACATCAGTAGAACAATCATTCTCTGCTCAAAAATACAATTTTCTTTTAAAAACCACTGTGATTGGGGTTGTGGAGAAGAGTGCAAACAGTAAATTTTGCCCGTCCTGTCATGGTTTGGGAGGTCGAGCTGCACCACTGCGATAGTGTGAAAAAAAGAGCGCCAACTGTCACGAAGGCGGGCGATGTCATCACTCTGTTTGCCTTTAGAAGAATATTTCACACAGACCAGGTTTTCATCTCAGCAAAAAGTGAGAGAACTCATTAGCACTGGCACAGAGAGCAATGTGAAGCTCTGCTAAAACTGCAATGAAATTTCAGTCAGCTGACTCAGGTGTGAATTATTAATTGTTGCGTGCAAAAATAGATACAATGTTAGTCTGGCGCCAAAGGTCCGACCTTGACACACTGGGGTTGCGGAGAAGAGAACAATGAGCAGTAATACACTGCCCGTCCAAAAAAAAAAAAAAAAAAAAAGTCAACGTTTGGATATAAATTTAAACAAATACTATAATTAGGTCATGCTGGGATTAATATATGTTTCAACTGGGAAGACAAGATCTCGAGCTAAAAATTAAGGCAACTCTGATTGAAAATAAATGTTCTGATGTTGCATATGGTTGTCAAAACAACAATATGACGAATTTGCCCTGTAATCCATGCTACAGGGGTTCCAACTAAATATATGAGTCTGCAATTTTTTTTTTTTTGGACAGGCAGTGTATCTCAGTCTCTCCAAAACCCCTGTTCCCCCTCCTTGAAAATATTCAAAGTCCACAGGAGGAGACGGATGTCAACTAGCAGCAGGGAAGAGTGATGCAGCAGAGCAGCAGACATTTTTGTAGTGCAGACAGAGAAATCTTCAGCTTAAAAAGCCCACAGAACAAAGGGCTGGAGCAGTGGCAGATATGTATGAATATGAGGAAGTGTTCACGAGAAAAAGAGGATGTCTTTGGTTGTCTGCCTGAGCTAGCTCCACAAGCTTCACCCTATAGCTCTACTCTATGAGACTGAGAAAAACTAGAGGGTGGATGACTGAGGGGTAAAGAGTAGATTGTGGCTGTCCCACCAAAACAAACTATAGTAGCTTCAGTAGCACCCAGGACAATTCACAATAGCACATAGCTAATGGAAAATCATAGCAGCTATAAGGCCCAGCAGCCAGTACAGGACAGGAGGCCATTTAATGCAGTAGAATGGCTAGAAAAAAAGACACTCAGTCTTGTCATGCTCAATATGGAGTCAATATTCCCCACACTCCAGTGCACGTGCTCATGGGGGGGTACAGCCCAGGAGTGCAGCCCACGGTGCATCCCTTGCCTTTCAATATCATATTAATATTAAATGCCATGTTCCAGCAGTTACATAAGTAACATGAAATATTCACTGGTGAACCCAGCAGTTCAAGTGGTGCGTCGGTGTACACTCAGCACACACACACACATGTGCCAAAAAACACAATGTAGCCATGGTTTCAGTCACCTAGCGAAGTCCAATAGCCATCATGCGTATGAATCATTGAGATGTTGATGCTATGTCTGACAAAATAATGAACAGTGATCAGAATGTCGACCACTTTTAGCCCGCCCCTCAGAGCACCTGTGTTGGGCACCATATAAGTCACAATTTTGGTGCATATTTGACCAAGGAAGGTTCCTGCACAATTTTATTGAAATCAGATCAGCGGTTTCTGAGAAGAAGTTGAAAATGTATTGACCAGTTTTAGCACCGCCCCTCAGATTGTAATAATTTAATTCAAAGTAAAATAAAAAATTTTAAACAATGCATATTTACAACCAAGGAAGGTTCAGGGAAATTTTGTTGAAATCGGATGACAGAAGGTTTTGAGAAATGTTTGAAAGGTGGGACCAAGGGTTTGGATAATAATTCTACACATCTTTCCTCCATTTTTCATCTCTCCATCAGGACGTAACGGACAGTAGCAATCAGAATAGGTCACTTTGAGACTTCGTCTCAGGTGACCTAAAAATTTAAACAATGAAGGTTCTACAATCAAACACATCCAGGGAGAAATAGAAGTCACCAAATGACAGAAGATGAGAGAAATGTTTGAAAGGTGGGACCTAGGGTTTGGATAATAATTCGAAACATCTTTCCTCCATTTTTCACTCAAAAATAAAGGGTTGACTGTTTGAAAGTAGCAATACCAAACAGCACAGCATTTTCCAAGGCACACACTGACACGTTCCTTCAGTTTTCACTCAACAGAGCCCCTCGATTACGACACATTTCTTTCATCCAAGAACAGTGCAAGACGTGTGGGGAGAGTTCACCCTGTTTGTTTGTTTTTTGTTTGATTGTTTGTTTATTTGGTCAATGATGGATAAATCAAAACCACAGTCACAGTACAAAATAAAAAGTTGACTGTATTTAAAGAAGTAAGGAAACAAACTGCACAGCATTTTTGAGTTGGATCACTTTCTGGATTCTAGATATTCCTTCAAATGGCATAGCGGAGGTATTTGCTCTACTGAGAGCCCCTATAGTTGAATTTAATTTTTTACAGCATAGGGGAAGTGAAAATCCAGTGCTGGCAGTAGGACATCTCTGCACCCTGAACAGTACCTCTGGCCCTTGGTCTCATGCACTACCCTACTCAGGCATTTTAGGTGAAGACAAGGAAGGTAAATTGATGATGATTTTAAAGGAGAAACTCAGCTTGAGCGAGACATCTGGTGCCAAAATTAATCACTGAACATTGCTATGCCACTGGCATTTTCTCTACCAGACCCACCAGAAACAATATAAAGTCAGATTGTGCTCATCTAATCACACATTATAAAAAACACTAAAAACACTAAAGAAATTATGGGATGTGATAGGCATCATCTGAAATGTTTCACCACGGTGACGCATGCTAGTCTCTGGTTAGAACGGACAGAAGCCGCCAGAGCGTGTCTCCCTGACTCATCTCCAGCAGGAAAGAGTCCTTAGGCCAGGAAATTCATTATGAAACAGAATAACAAATGTATCCCCAGCTTGTTCAAGGCCTTAATTGAGTACAAAAAATGCACTCTGCCATCAATTGCAGAGGCTGACTTTGATTTATAGTCCGCATGACAAATGAACTTGGGAGCATGGACGGCAGTTCTTTCTGTCTGGGTTTTACTTTCTTGCTTACTGCCGTCTTCTGTTTCCATTAATTACTGTGAGCGAACAGAAGTTTTCAAACCGTCTCAGCCACAGGTCCACGAGAGGCAGGGGACTCCACTTGGGATAATGGATTATAGACCTACTTTAACCCTCTCTTCATGATGGACAGTGTAATACACTGATCACACATATCACCATATTTACCTGGGAGAATGAATTACATAAACCACATCCACCCTCTCTCCACCAAGAGGAATGAATAACCCAGATCATATATGCCATCTCTCTGCCTTGGATTACACGTCCACTCCACCAAGGAGAATGAATTAAACCGATTTCACATGCCACCTCTTCACCTGGGATGGTGAATTACACTGACCACCTCTCTCCACCTGCGCGTGAGGACCAAATATAAAGAAGTTAGGGACAGTGAAGCAGTATTTAAATTATGCAAGAGAACAATGTCTCTTGATGAAGTGTAATTACTCAACAAAAATGATTTTTGTTTTAAATACTTAGTGATTCTGCAGTTCTGTATCTACAATCTGAGGGCCAGGGTAGGTCATACCTTTGTAAATGCGACTGTATAAAAATGCATGCTCTGGTCTGTCTCTGTCCCAGAGGTTTAGGAGTTACTTGCATCAGAATAGTAAGCCTTCAGATTTGGGCAAAAACAGGACACTTTCCTTTCAAGTTCCTTACGTGAGCACAAAAGTTCCAATAAATCTCAAAAAATAGATTTGAATAATATAAACGCTTCTAAAATTGTACGCATAGAAATACACTCCCATGCTGAGTCTTTGCCCAGTATTTTAAAAAAAAGTAGATATTGCACTGGCTCGCACTTGCTCACCAGTAAAACAGAGAATCCCATTATTCATGTGTGACCAGTGGGGGGTGGGGGGGGGTATAATATTCAGGCAGCTCCTGCCCTACTGAGTCAGCAAATATCGACTTGGTCAGTGAAGCTGCTTTCCGAATTTTTGCCCGACTACATTTAAAGTCAATGCAAAACGCAAATATTGATCTTTGCATTGGCTTTTGTTGTTAAAAAAAAAATTGCCTCGCGTCCGGTGTGAAAGCAGCTTAATTATGTACGTAAATGGGGGGTCAATCCACAAGATTTCACAGTTTACCGCTAGTCACACCAATTATTGCATTAATTCACAGAGGCAGTTCCACCATTACCGCTGCAGGTTTGTTTAGCAGTGGGCACCATAGCTACAAGGCCACATAACAGTTATTTTTAAACCTGGCTGCAGGAGAGGAGGCTGCAATGCCGTTGTAGCAGTAACATCACCTACACTTAATGACTGTTAAGGTAATACAAAACTGCAAGGAATAGATAACCACCACAATGGCTAGTCACTCAGACAAACAGCACCACTGAAGAGACTGTCACGCAGTTTAAACTCATAGGAATGATGGAGAGGGCTGTTAGACCCTAAATGCACAATGAAGATGGCGATTTCCATTATTCTAGTCAGTATTGAATGTTCTGTTCCACCTGGTTGGTTCAATTTCAAAATCATGAGGGCTGTTAGTGGACCTTAAAGCATATCAGCTAATCCACCATCACTAAAGCCCTCTTATATCTTTGTACCTTCATTTACAATGTAAGAACAGTTTGCAGATGGTCAAACTATAAGCAAAAACGCACAATATATGAAGACGAGACCAGTTAATCCTGACACTTTAATAGGAAAAAATGTAATCATTTAGGATTAAAGTCTTTTCCTAGCATATACAACGGACTGTAAACCCCGGCATATTGGAAACGTATAACTGTTTAGATGAGTCTGTCAATACTGAAGCAAATCTAACACATCTGGAAAGGAGTCAAAACACTAGTCATCATATTTAGCCCTGAGACCAAAAATATCATGGAGCCATCACCATATGCTAAACCAGCGTTCACAAAGTCCAGGACTTTCTGTGCTTCTCGTGGCCCTCAGTGTGCACTATATCTACACTTTTGGGACAAAATTGATCAAGGTGCTTTTTCCATAATCATACTCTTGACTAATGCCGACTGTGTAATGTCGGGACATATAGCTCCAACCACACTGCAATGGGTGGCTAGTGGTCCATTGCATGAGTATCATCTTTTGACTGGGTCAGTCTGTAATAAATCTCGATAGAAAATAGTTGGTCCCTGATTAAATAAAAATTAGCCATGAGACATTTTTGACCTGTGACCAACTGATTGAAATCATCAAAACTGAAGAAAAAAAATTGACTTAATTCAGTAAAAAAAGAAGTTTTGCAAGTTCATCAACAAGGCCTCAAAGTTTAAAGACATCTCAAGGAAAGACCATTCCATATTGTTATTATTCCTGGATCTGACAAACTCCGGGCAAGTACAGATGGCAGAAAATTCACATGGCAATCCCCATAAATCCAAAAAACATGAGCTAGGTAACCTTTCATGTTTGTGAAAGGTACTACACCAAGTCTCCCCCAGTTTGTCAGGCTCAATAGGGATTTGAATCAGCTCTAAATTTTGATAAGTGGAATATTGGGGGGCGGCAAGTGGACTGTTCAGCTTATAGACTTAAGACCTGCTAACGAACAGCTGAAGAGAATCCCAACTGCCAATGCCTCAGAAATACTCACAGCTGGAAGGACCTGTTCAAATGCTACCTGCCGAGAGCTAAAGCAAGCAGAATAGCCTGTTACACTGGGAGTCAATGTGCTTTACAAAACAGCTGGCTACAGCAACCGCCTGAGGAACTAAGGACTGGCAGTCCAATTTGACAACACAAAATCCTTTCATTTCCTTTACTTTAGTTCTACTCGACAAATAAGGCTGCACCCCACCAGGATCTGATGAGCAAAAACGGACCCAAAGCTGTAGCTATTTATTCTGACCAACAGAGTATCTGAAAATGTCCCTGCAGCTGTGCTTCAGGAATGGGTGATGTCATAAAAGAGCAAAAAGGGGCATAGAAAGTAAAACAGGAATCCAGCTGTTTTTTTTTCTTCTTCTTTTTTCCTCCTATTGTTACACATATTGTCCAGATAATTACGAGAATAAGGAAGATAACCAAATTGCAGCTGGAGTCCCTTGAACCATTGATGTTCACTGGAAAGGGGGAAAAAAAAAAACCATCAATTAACAACTGTCATAAATAACCAAATCAAGGCACGTGAACGGCCCTTGAAATCAAAAATAGTGGCAAAGCCACTGTGCCCTCTTGGCCAAACATGGCAAAAATCGAACTTGGAGTAGATTTTCATCCCATATACACTAATGTAAAATATGAAAAGGATCCGTGAAAAACTGGCAAAAGGCAAAACGTTTACGGACACACGACAAACCACCATGAAGGCATCCAACTACAGCATGAGCCCGATTGGCCTAGAGGCCAGGGGCCTGTCTCACGAAGCTGGATTTCGGCTTAGCGAGGTAACTTCTGGATTACCCCTGGGTTTTCCGTATCACGAAGGTGGTTTGCTTTTTTATCGAGGGTGCGTTGCGTGGCAACATACGCTGAACACCTAACCTGCTCCGGAGCAGGTTAAGTTCAGGATAAGAGCTCAGCAGGTATAAAAGCCCCACCTACTGACCAATCAATTCTCTTGGAAAATGGCCTGCCCATTTGATGAGAACCCAGTGGGTCTAGGAGCACAACTTGTGCAAAGAGCGCTCAAGCGCGAAAGAGTGTTTCGCGATCGCTTTTGATTTGCCTGAACAATGTCTTTACGAGAGGTTACCGGTTTTCCGCAGAATGACAACATATATCTGTCGGCTGCTGGAGCCGTTCATTACTAATTCCACAATTCCATTGTGATCATCCGACAACAGAGACAGTGTGAAGTAGTAAAGCCATGTACTTGTACATATACATATGCTACACGTATAAGATATAGTAAGCATACTAACCACTTTGCAGTATGTTTTTATACGTATTTTTTTATTTGCCCCCATGCTCTTTTTGCTCCACTGGGGTCGCATCTGAAATGATAAGGCAAAAATCACATGCCATAATGACAAATTTCATAAACACATAAATTTATGGAACACACAAATGTTACTATAGTCAGATCTACTCGTGCCGTCATGGTGGGGAAGTAATATTATAATCCCACTAATTTACGCATTGACACAGTCGGCGATTTTTTTTGCCAGCACTCCTTGCGGCTTTTGGCAGCTGCAACTATGTTGCTTTTTGCCTGGATAATGGATTTATATTCCTCGTATTTATTTAAAGGGGACCTAATATGCTATTTCTCCAAGTTTATATTTTGGTCTTTGACTCCCCTAGAGTACTCCTGATCGCGCAAAAAAAAAAAAAAAAAAAAGGGTACTTATTTTGCTCGTACTGCCATCCTCAAAAAACCCCATTTGTAGTCCATAGTAGTCTCTGCCTGAAACGCGTCATTGGGGTGGCTCTTCCGCTATGGCCCCCACTCCCCGTGTGCCCACTTTCTTCTGACTGGCCAGCTCTGTGGAGGGCGGATCTAGGCAGCAGAACGCAGTTTTCCGGTCTCAGAGTGAAAGCGTGAGGCAGCGTCTGCCATCTGAGCTAAGGAATCAGCGGGGGAAATTCTGCAATCAAATGCAGTACATGTGTATAGATCTAATGAAATTAACTTGTTCTAATAAACGCAATGGCGAAAGTGGAGGACGCAGTGCAAAAGTCTGGCAGATCAAGCACGAATTTGCTATCGGCTACAGTTTGCTACAGCAACAGTTGGTGAGTACAGCGGTTTTTCTACCCCTAGCTAGGATGCAGGGGAAGCAAGAATCCACCCCATATAGACACATTTGTAGAACGGGTCGACATGCCCAAGTGTAGACCGGAGACCGTAGAAATCCGGTGGGTCTGAGTTTAGAGGGAAACATGGACAGTGAGGAGCAGCTAAAAGTGGACCAACAGCTTATGGACTGCTTCGGTGTGTATTAGGACCTGCTGGTTCGTGTGCATAGCTGTGGTGTGTTGTTAGTGTGGAGAAACTAACAGCTTCCGTGCTGGTATATGACGGAAGGGCGAAAGCTCCAAGCTAAACGGCCTTTTCGGAAGTGAGCTCCGGTTATGTCATGAACATAATACAGGTTTTACAGACCGTAAGTTCCGTCTGCGTGAACCGTTACTTATGTGGAGCTAGTGAATCGATCACTTTTACAGGAAAGAATTTAATATTCAATCGATGGGAATGCAGGGAAATCGTTTGTTATACCGGACACGTTATAGGCTGTGCGCTTCCCTATTGCTTTCACCGGTAGTATCAGAGAGCTTGCCCAGACATTGGAGATGTATCAGGATGACCCCGGTCATGGATAAGTAAAGCGATCGTTTCATAAGCACCCAAAACGCATCCCAAGCTCTGCAAAACCTACGTCTGGTCTAACTGCAGCCCAACTCGGCAGACACAAACAGCACCTCTCCGGTTAGCTTCAACTGTAGTGGCTACAATCAGGCAACGTTATGATGAAACTGTCACATTGATGCTTACCGAAGTAACACAAGCATACCGATCATAATCGCTGCATATAAGTTAACCAGGAGCATTTTTAATTAGCAGAGCTAATGCAGTAGCTGATAAGCGATCATGACTTTGAATGTAATCTGTTGCGCGAAACATTCTTTTCGCGTCCGGTGTGAAAGCTGCTTAACGCGCCCATAACGCCTGTATTCGCGTCTTTGCATTGACTTTGAATGTAGATAATCTGTCGCGCGAAAAATTCGTTTCGCGTCCGGTGTGAAAGCGGTTTGACGTGCGTGTATTCGCGTCTTTGCATTGACTTTGAATGTAGGCTAATCTGTCCTGTGTCTGATGTGAAAGCAGCTTTATGGATAGTATGCGACAGCTAGAGAGAGCTCGGTTATGTTATGAACATAATACAGGTTTTGCAGACCGTAAGTTCCGTTAGCGTGGACAAGTTGCTTATGTGGAGCTAGCGAATTGATCAGTTCTACAGGAAAGAATTACCTATTTAATCTCCGCCTTTTTCGGCTTTTTATTAGCCACAACAATTTCTAAAGGGGGATGAAATTATGTCAAGGTAGTGCAGAGAAATCATTTGTAAACCGGTAGAGCTTCTGCGTTTCGCATTGCTTTCACGGTAGCACCAGAGAGCTTGCTCAGACATTTGTGAAGTATCCGGCTGATCCCGGTCATGGATAAGTGAAGCGATCACTAACTGTAGTGGCTACAATCGGGCAACGTTATGATGAAACTGCCACATTGATGCTTACCGAAGTAACACAAGCATACCGATCAGAATTACTGCATATAAGTTAACCAGGAGCATTTTTAATTAGCACGGCACGCAAACTAACATGCAGTAGCTGGTAACTGAGCGGTCACATCCACAGAGACAAACCCTTGCAATACAGGTTTTACAGACAGCAAGTTCTGTTACTGTGAACAGTTGTACCAAGCATCCAAATTACAAACAAGTATTAAAAGTTAGCTTCAAATGAGGTTTATGTTCACACACCTTCTGTAGAATTTCCCCTGATATCACTCTTGCATATTTAGGACACAAACATTAGCAACAGTAACTTGGCTACGTTAGCCACTGTGCTACAGCCACAATCAACTGGCTATCACGTCAGGTTGGCTTATGCAGTAAAAGCAACTTACAGCTTCTGTGTCTGTGAGTCACGGACAGTCGCGACCGATACTGGCTTTATCTTCAGATATTTTACAAAGCCTGCGTTTGAGGCCGGTTGTTAGTGCTAACTATCGCTAGTGGTCCTGCTAGCCACCTGCAACACGTTAGCTTCACTTACATTATTTGCTGTTATATTGTTACTTACAGCTTGTGGCTCCGAGCGCTTGATAGATGCAACTGCTTCAGGTTTGAGAAGCAGCTGAAACGCTTATCCTGTGTCGAATTATCCTTTATTAACAAAGCTGTCTTTGGTGAAATGCTGAGCACAATCAGCTAACGTTGCCTTTGGCCGTGGCTGTTTGCTGCAAGCAAACAAAAAAAGCTACCCACTGATTTCTGGTGGCATCGTCTTTTGGAAGAAAAATAGTTGTTTTTCTTTGCGTCCAAAAGTAAACGGACAAGCAGCTTTGGGAGCGATACTGACAAAATTGCACCTCAAATGATCTGCGGCTCTTCTTTTGTATTTCCAAAAGTGTGGACGCTACTAAGGTATAGTATGATGTGCCATTGTTAGTTCCCGCTAGAATAGTTTCCGGTGTGGGCAGGTCCAGCGCAGTTGTTGGCTCTGGCTAGGTCTGTACTAATTGGACGGCACAACCTGACGTCAGGTTTTGCCCAGATCTCGTGAAGATCTCGGGATGAGCTGTTCAGAGAGGAAATCACGCTGACGAAATCACGTTCTTGGATTACGGCAAAACCCCTTTATCTTATGTTTAGAAGTGATCAATTCGCTAGCTCCACATAAGCAACTTGTCCGCGCTAACGGAACTTATGGTCTGCAAAACCTGTATTATGTTCATAACATAACCGAGCTCTCTCTAGCTGTCGCGTACTATCCATAAAGCTGCTTTCACATCGGACACCAAACGAATTTTTCACGCGACAGATTACATTCAAAGTCATGACCGCTTATCAGCTACTGCATGTTAGTTCGCGTGCTCTGCTAATTAAAAATGCTCCTGGTTAACTTATATGCAGCGATTCTGATCGGTATGCTTGTGTTACTTCGGTAAGCATCAATGTGACAGTTTCATCATAACGTTGCCCGATTGTAGCCACTACAGTTGAAGCTAAACGGAGAGGTGCTGTATGTGTCTGCCGAGTTGGGCTGCAGTTAGACCAGCGTAGATTTTGCAGAGCTTGGGGTGCGTTTTTGGGTGCTTATGAAACGATCGCTTTACTTATCCATGACCGGGGTCATCCTGATACATCTCCAATGTCTGGGCAAGCTCTCTGATGCAACCGGTGAAAGCAATAGGGAAGCGCACAGGCTGTAACGTGTCCGGTATAACAAACGATTTCTTTGCATTGCCATCGATTGAATATTAAATTCTTTCCTGTAAAAGTGATCGATTCGCTAGCTCCACATAAGCAACGGTTCACGCAGACGGAACTTACGGTCTGTAAAACCTGTATTATGCTCATAACATAACCGAGCTCTATCTAGCTCTCGCGACGCTATCCATAATCGCCCATTTTCCGCAAGGAAAAGCTGGTCATTCGAAGCAATAAGTAAACCATTACCACGGGCAATTTCCGAAAAAGGCCGTTTAGCTTGGAGCTTTTCGCCCCTCCGTCATATACCAGCCGGAAGCTGTTCGCTTTCTCCACGCTAACAACACACCACAGCGATGCACAGGAACCAGCAGGTCCTAATACACACCGAAGCAGTCCATAAGCTGTTGGTCCACTTTTAGCTGCTCCTCACTGTCCATGTTTCCCTCTAAACTCAGACCCACCGGATTTCTACGGTCTCCGGTCTACACTTGGGCATGTCGACGCGTTCTACAAATGTGTCTATATGGGGTGGATTCTAGCTTTCCCTGCATCCTAGCTATAAAGTAAAAAAACCGCTGTTACTCACCACTGTCGCTGTAGCAAACTGTAGCCGATAGCAAATTTGAGCTTGAGCTGCCAGATTTTCGCACTGCGTCCTCCACTTTCGCCGCTGCGTTTGTTAGAACAAGTTCATTTCATTAGACCTATATTCAAGTATCAGATTGCGGAATTTTCCCGCCGCTTCCTTATCAGATTGCAGACGTGTCTCGCGTTTTACTCTGGCGAGCCAAACCCGGAAAACTGTGTTCTGCAGCCTCGTCACGCCCAACTCCGCCCTCCACAGAGCTGGCCAGTCAGAAGAAAGTGGGCATACGGGGAGTGGGGGCCATAGCGGAAGAGCCACCCCAATGAGGCGTTTCAGGCAGAGACTACAATGGACTACAAATGGGGTTTTTTGAGGATGGCAGTATGAGCTAAATAAGGACCCTGTTTGGGCTTTGAATGCTCAGGAGTACTCTAGGGGAGTCCAAGATCAAAATATAACCTTGGAAATATAGCATCCGAGGTCCCCTTTAAATTCCCTTTTCGTTTGGGGAAAACTCAAGCACTCGAGCTTTTCATTACGTAGACTTGAGGCTACCAGTTTGTCAGACACAGCTTCATCGAGTTTTAATTCAGGGGGGTATTCCAAAAACGAGGTTTAACAAACCCTGAGATAAAGACTGAACTCGAGGTTAACTGAACTTGAGATGACTAAACCCGCGCAGTTGGTTCCAAAACACCGGTTATGAATTAACTCAATTAACCCCATATTGGTTAACATAGAGTAGTGCGCATTCACGGCGAATCTATAAAGACATCATCTATTGAGGGTCGAAACCAAGATAAAATGGCAAAACGGCATGCTTCTTACTTTTCGGAGATTGAACAGCAAGTCCTCCTCGAGGCATACGAGGAAGAAAGAGCAATCATTACTCGTAAAAGTAATATCAGTGCATCTGCCAAGTCACATGATTTGGCTTGGCAGAGAATCGCTGACCGTGTCAATGCGTAAGTTTATGTGAAGCGCACAATTTAGGCTATTAAATAATTCTGTGAAATTGGGCCTAGACATATATCCTGCTTTCTTCATATGATGCTTTCTAATACAGACTACTTGTCACTGAATTATTTATTAAATAGATGTAACACCGGCGCCAAAAGGACCTGGCAACAGGTCAAAATGAAATATAAAAATATTGTTCAAATTGGTCAGTTATTATTATTTTTTTTTTCATGGGTGGATACCATCATGTCTCAAATATGTAGGCCTATATATTGCCATGCTCCAACAAGGCTCATGTATTTTAAAGCTAATAAGAAGACGGCGGATGCGAGGAGGACAGGTTTGGGGACCGCCGAGTCCCTCACTCCTGTGGAGGAGCTCGCAGTATCCATCAATAGTGGCCGGCCGATGATGGAGGGCATTCCTGGGGGCACCTCGTCGGAGCCGGCCACCTCCCAGGAGGAGCACAACCCTCTTGTGCAATGTATTTTTATTAAATACCCATAACGGCAGGCCATTCGTGTTTCCAGTGTGACCTGTTGACATTTTCCATAGTCTACTAAGCTTATTCAATAGTTATTTTTGTAAGTGGCGCTTTTACGCGAAAATGGTCAATTTATCAATCTCTCCGTTCAAGGAGGAGTATTGCTGGTAATGGAGCCACCAGACATGGGCCTATCAGATTCCGGCCCTGTTGGTGCAAGTCATTATTTAATAGTCAGTGTTATAGACTGTTAGCCTACTTTAGCCCACAGTCAGTAACGTTTTTCTACAGGACGGTGATAATGAACAAACAGTCTCGGCCATAGAGGAGCCCCCCCTAACCACAGAGGTAAATCCTTTGCCGTGATTAATTTCAATTAATTAAACCTGAATTCAGTCCTCACTTGAAACAAATTAATGTGCACTTCTAACAGGCTGAAAAAGAGGCTGGTGAAGAGGGGCCGACAAGCTCCAATCAATACAGCAACGTAAGAAATAATCATAGCTTATGTGTAAAGGAGCCGAAATCAAATGCTGAACATAATTGCTTTATTATTTTAGACGTCGGCAAAGGAACTGTACAGGATCCATCTACAACGGCAAATAGCCAAAGCCGATTTGGAGATGGAGTATTTAAAACTTAAAATAGAGGTAAAGTAATGATGTGCAGAGCAACCTGTCAGTGCATGATTCCATTATTGTATCTAATGCAATGTTTCTCTTTTCAGGCAATGAAGCATGCAATGGTCAAAGAATAAGTTATTAAAAATGTGATGTGATACCGGTGTTAAGTGCATTCTTTAATTGAAGTGATTGTGACAAATTTGATCACGCACTCTCTGACCATCTCTCATATCGTCCTGGTACAAGGGTTCCTCTGGTATCGGCTCCTCAATAAAGGGAGTTCCTTCATTGCGCAACGTCGCAATATTGTGCAATATGGCGCATGCCATAATTATATTGCAGGCCCTTTCTGGTTTGACCCTCAGCCCACGCAAACACTGAAACCTCTCCTTGAGAATTCCAAATGTCATTTCGACTTTAATCCGGGTTCTGCTGTGCGCCACGTTGAATCTGGTTTGCGCTCCAGCATCTGGATCAGGGTACGGGGTAATGAGCGTCGGGAGGCACGGATATCCTCTATCCCCCAGAAGATACCCATGAAATTCTCCTGTAATTGCACATATAACACAAAGTTAGTCTACGCAATATGCACAATACTGCTTCATAATATTCGCAATATAAAATAACGCACTCTGTAGAAATTTGGTGCTCAAATTTGATTCCCGGTACATTCTGGCATCGTGCACTGACCCTGGCCATCTCGCCTCCACATTGGTTGTAAGATTGGAGGCATCACATATCATCTGGAAATTGATGAAATACGTGTGTTTCAAACATCATTAAGAGTGCATTCAAAAATAGATGCAGCTTACAGGTTCCACTATATCTACTTGTATATTTCTGCAGTGGAAACTTTTTATTCACATAATCTGCCTCATTTAGGGAGGGCGCTTTGATTGGTACGTGCGTCCCATCGATGCATCCAATGACATTTGGAAAGCCTGTTATAGCCAATGCTCATTAAAAGAAAATTCACCAGCAAGTTTTCTGTGCATAATTGGAAAACCGAAGCAATGCTGACCTGCCAGTTGGTGAAACTCCGTCTTGATGACTCTCGTTGGTTTGTGGCCAGGAAAACGAATAAAATTGTGCATAAACCGTTTTAGAGCAAGGCACACTTTACGCACTGACCGACAAGCAGTTGCTTTACGAATATGTTCAGCGTCTCCAACACTACAAAAAACTCCCAGTCGCAAAAAAACGGAGAGCGATACACATTGTTTGCAGAGAGAAGAGGGCAGATCCACGATGTGTAACGCTGGAAATGTAGGGATGGAGAAGGTTGTTCAAATATAATAAAGATTCCGCGGTAGCGCTCTCGCAAATAATCGTCTGATGACACACGGACAATTTGGGCTTCGATATCGATAATCGGACCTTCATCGTGCAAAATTGCCTGATGGACTTAAATACCGAACATAAGATAACCGAAACATAAAACAAAAAAAACATGTTCGGGGCGTATGTTACCATAGTGACTTACTTAACCTGACCATTTTGGAACTGAAAACTCGGGTTTACCGCTTACTCTGGGTCTTTTTGAAATACCCCAGTTCACCAGCATAACCGCTTATGATGACACAGAAGCGTAAAACATAAAAAACATTAATTGTGTAACAGAGAATAATTTGGTGAATACTCAATCTGAATAGCACGGACCTTCATCTGCAACAAGTTCGCAGCAGCCTGCCTGAACTGCAATCCGAAAGATCCACTGAACAAAAATACCAGGTTATGTTCATGTTACCATAGTGCTTAACCTGACCATGTGAAAACTCGGGTTTACCGTCCGCATCCTCGTCAGTTCAAACGGTGTTTTTGTAAATAACGAAATTGTCACCTTCTTGATTGCTGATGCGCTTTTAGTAAAACATAAAAAACATTAATTGTACACAGGAGCTGTTCATGGTCGAAATGGAACGACATCCTCGTTCCATTCTTTGATTCAGGAGCTGTTCATGGTCGGGAACGACATTCTCTTCCATTCTTGATTCGATGCCAATGACACTGATCTTAATGGGCGTCCAGGACCCGCGCAGCGGACGCCATCACTGTCCTCCGCTGCTCAGCTCGAAAACAAATCGTGACATCACACTACTCGTACCTTTTGACGAACGGAAAGGACCAGTGGATGAGAAGAGAGGGGAGGGGAAGGAATAGGCAACATAAACCACTGAACGAGATCTGGCGCGCGCGCGCACTCCCACAGGTCCAAAACTGAAAAAGCATTTGCGAATTAATCGAGAAAAGCAGTAAATCAGAAAGTACCATTAGTTTTCGAAACAAACCACTGAATTTTCAGATCATGACAGACATGCAAGTAAAAAGAAAATAAAATAAAATAAAAATCAATGAATTCATAATTCTGCGAACGGGGAGGGAGTAGCCTAGATGTACGCTACTTGTAGTCGTTAAGGACAGTTTCCTTGCTATGAATGAAACTCGCTAAAATTGCCCAGATCCACGGACTGTATTCTGTTGCGTACGTAAGCTGTAAGCGACTGCAGGACAAAGTTGCGCGCGAGAAAAAAAAATTCCATTAGTTTTCCAGCTTATTATGAATATTGTTGCTTCGTTTTTTCCTCAAAAGTGGAATGCAGACCTTATATAGCGCACACAGATTAATATAACAGTTATACAACAGAGAGGGGAGACTGGGTATGGTTGTAACGCTTTTTGCGTCAGCACCTGTAACTCATTGATTTTTTGAACTATAGTTCTCAAACATGTGTTTACCAAAAGTGGCATCAATTCAAACCTCAGCAAGAATATCACTGACCTAGAGAGTTGATGTCAAATACACGGTGTTCCTTTGTCACAGCCTACCCCATTACTGAGGTAGGGTGTAACACATGCTGGGGTAAGTTGTAACGTTTACACAAAAGAAGGAAAAACAGAGGCCACACCATGCAATAAACTTCAAGAAGAGGTTCATTGAAATAAAAAAAAAAATCCAGGGGTGTGTTTCCCTAAAGGATAGTTGCTAACTTAGTTAGCAACTTACATAGTTCGTCCATTCACAGTCAATGGGTCCAACTACGTAAGTCAGCATCTGCGATTTTGGGAAACGCATCCCAGAGCAATCTCTTTCTCTTTGCCTGACCATGCAATGCCCTGCAGAATTTTTGGCACCCTTAGTGAGTATGTTAGTGAGTATGAGCAAAACAGGCTGAGAAAAAATGCATTTGCTGTTTTTCCTCTTGGACTTTGGATCAAAATATTCACAAAACCTTTTCACTGAAGTAAAATTATAAGAAAAAAATGTTGACATTAAATGAATATTTCTCTCAGAAACAACAATTATTGGCAACCCTAAAAATCCTTCGACTACCATTAGACTGAAGACAATTTGAAGTCATCTTTCTTGAACTGCACATTTGAGATCTCCCCAAAGCAGCTCAATAATATTGAGGTCAGGAGACTGTGATGGCCACTCCAGAACCTTTACCTTTCTCTTCTGTAACCACTGGAGGGTCAACTTGGCCTTGTGCTTTGGATCATTGCCATGCTGGAAAGTCCAAATGCGTCCCATGTGCAGCTTTCATGCTGAAGAATGCAAATTGTCTGCTACTATATTCTGATAGGATGCTGCATTTATCTTGCCATCAATTTTCATGAGATACCCTGTGCCTTTAGAGCTCAAACGCCACCAAAAGGTTCTCAAAGCATGGTGCTCACGATTGGGACCATAAAGTTATATTTTGGTCTTGTCACTCCAAATGACAGCATTCCAGAAGTTGTGAAGTGTCTCACGGTGTTGTTTAGGCGGGCTCTTTTGTAGGATTGGCACAATAATGGCTTCCTTCTAGCAACTCGACTATCCAGCTCATTGTTGTTTTAGTACCTCCTCATTGTGCTCCTTGAAACGACCACACCATCTTTTTCCTGAGCATCTTGTATTTCTCTTGAGGCAGCGTGTGGATTTTTCTTTGTGTCCCAAATAATGTTTGGGCTGAAATCTTTCTTGGCCTGACCTTGACTTGGCATCAACATATAGCTTAATTTTCCACCTCTTAATCACAGACTGAACTGTTCTGACCTGCATTTTCAAGTCTTTGAATATCTTTTTATATCCTTTCCCATCTTTAAAAAGTTGAACTACGCTGTTACAAAGGCCTTAGACAGTTCTTTTCTGCTCCCCATGGCTCAGTGTCTTGCCAGATCAGCGCATCCACTTGGAAGCTAACAAACTGAATGACTATAGACAGACACTAGTTACTAAAAGCCACAGGTCTGGAACCCTTAATAGCCATTTAAAACTGAGTGTCACCTTGTGTCTATATAACAAGCTCAAACATTCAAGGGGGTATGTAAACTCATGATCAGGGTCATTTGGGTGATTGAAGTTATCATTATGATTTAAAAAGGAGCCAAACACCTATGTGATGATAAATGACTTCACATGATCACTATCCTTAAATAAAAGACAAGTTTTTATTTTTTTGCTTGGTGAGCCATATTTTTAAAATAACTGGCGAGAAAGTGTGGGTGCAATGATCCCACACACCATGGGGAGGATGGTTCAACCAGAAAAAGAATCTGCAAAGATCAAAGCTGGAAAAATGCAGAGGTTAGTTGAGTCTTGGGATCAGAAAGTCTCCAAAACTACCGTCAGACACCACCTACATCATCTCGACTTGTTTCGGAGGGTTGCCGGAACAAAGCCTCTGCTGTCAATCAAAAAGGAAAGCATCTACAGTTTGCCAAACATAAACACAACTTAAAGCGAGCAGATTATATGGTCAGATGTGGCCAAAATACAATGTTTTGGTAACAAACATCAAAGGCGGTTTTGTCATAAATAGAGCGATTGCCATACAGAAAAGTACCTCATATACGGTGGTGGATTTTTGATGCTGTGGGTCTATTTTTCTTCTAAAGGCCCAGGATATCTTGTTAGGATATGTGGCATCATGAACGTATCAAATACCAAGAGATTTTACAGGAGTTGTGTCAAAATGACTGTGCATGCTCAGAACTTCAAACATTTTTAGCCTAAGAAAGTAAATCTGCTTGACTGCAAATAAAAATCTGATTCCATCCTTGCCAATCAACCTTTGTTTTTTATTGTATTTATTTATGTTTAGTTACTCAGATATTATGCTTTTTATATGAAGGACTTTTTATGGAAATTCGAGGATTCAAAGTTCTATGGAAATTCAAGGATTTAAAGTGCTATTTTAGCAGGCTAGCCAAAGGACATGCAGAATGTAAGCTGGGTTGCCAACTGCCAATAAACATCCTATAAGAAGAAGAACACCTTCTTCTATGATTATTGCAGTTGGCAAACAGTTTACATTTTTCAAATCCTTCAGCTAAAGTGCTGAAGTAGCGACTGAATCTTTTAATTTCCATATAAAAACTCTTTAATATAACAAGCATAATGCCCGAGTAACTACAATATATAAATACGATGCAGAACGAGGACGAATTAGCAAGGATAGAAGTAGATTTTGACTTGTAGTCGTGTGGATTCACTTCAAAGTTGTGAGCATGCGCAGAAATTGTGACACAGTTCCTTTAAATGAAAACCTAACAGCCTCTGCCAGGAAGCTTAAAATGGGCTGTGTTTGGGCCTTCCAGAGGCATAGTGAACTGAAGCACAGCTAAATATCAACCAAATGGTTCACTGACTGCAGGATAACTTAAACTTAAATCCCAACTTAAATCCTGTAGAAAATCAGAGGGATGAGCTGAAGAAGAGAGTCTACAGGTGTTGACCTTTGAATCTGAAAGATCTGGAAAGATTCTGTTTGGAGGAATGGTCCATGTTCCTGTGCCAGGTGTTCACCAGTCTGCTCACATGTTATGGGAGAAGACTCAGAGCTGTTAATTTGGCAAAGGGAGGCTGCAAAAAATATTAAATGTAGGGGTGCCAATAATAGTAGCACATATATTTTTGAGAAAAATATTTGTTTCGTGATAACAATTTAATGTTTCTTGCAGTTATGTTACTTCAATTGACGGTTAGCTTTTTGTGAATATTTTGAATGAAAAACGTGAGAATAAACAATAAAGACATTTTTCACATCTCGTTTGGGTAATTTTTACTAAAAGGTGTCAGTAATTCTGGAGGAAACTATAGGTAAAAAAAAAAAAAAATGTCAATGTAGGTGTGTCTGTAAGAGAAAGAGAGCGAGAGAGAGAGAATCAGTCACAATGCGAGGGGATGATTGAAACACTTTTTCAAAGTTTGTTACAACCCATCCCACCTGAGTCAGCCATTGTTTAACAAGATGTATGTGCATAGTGTTTTAAAATTAGCGGGGGAAAAATGATTCACATCTGGCCCGAGAAACTACAATTTAATATAATATACTTCACATTTTATCAGCAATAGTGTTATTACCAAACCACATATAGTCTTGATCAAAAAATTTAATTCCTAACCTGAAAATCAGTTTTTTTCATCTATAGAATCTGCAAATGCCTGTTTCCAGCCTTGAAAACCACCAGGTTAGATCAGGGAGGAAGTGGGTAAACACTGAAATGATCGTATGATTCCTACAGAATGCCTAATTGGTGGTGTAACAACTCTCCCCATAACACAACCAGACCAGGTCACCCTTAGATTGGAAGGTTATGTTGATAATTTTCAGATCACTCCAGTGATACTTGCAATGTATCCTGTCAGGTTGAATTCTGAAAAAAGGCAAACTTGGCTTTGAGCCCGAAAAAGTAAATTCTCACAAAACTTTCATGCTGTTTTCTATCAGTTCTATGAGTACTGCAGCAGCCACTAAGGAAGATTACATAACACTCGTTTGGGCATACCTCTCTGATGATCAATTTTGATTCTGTCTTAGTGGTTCAGTTTAACCTCACATTTCAGTTACATTCCTGGTGCCCAAAGATGAATAAAAGCACCAGAAGAGTAAATAAGCATGAAGGATCCAAGTGCAAAGGACACGGGGTTTTATTAAATACACAAAGTGCTCAAATAAACAGAAAGAATAAGGGATGCCAAACACGCTGTGACTGCTCTGACCAAAAATGTTACTTTGTGAGGCTACCTGCCTGTGCAGGGAAAAACCAAGGTATAAATAACGAGGGAGATAATTAACTTAATTAAAACCAGGTGATAACATGAGCAAGGAGAGAATGGGGGATAATTGAATAATAAGAAAAGGCAGGTGGCCACCAGGAATGCCTTGAAGGGGGAGGGCATTACATCAGTGAATCAGGATATCAAAGAAGCATACTGTTCTACATCTTCATCACTGCACTGGGGCGCATTTCCAAAAAGCGTAGTTGCTAACAAAGTTCGTCCATTCATTGTCAATGGGCCCAACTGCGTAAGTTAGCATTTGTGACTACGGGAAACGCACCCCTGAAGTATGGGATTGCATCTGAACCTGAGCCAATATTCCCCCCTGCTGGGACACCAAATAATTTCCTGTGCAGAGCATTTTTATGTACTTGAGTTAGTGTGTGTACGTGTACTTGTGTTTGTGTGTATGTGTGGTGTGAATACCTGTGCGCCAATAGCCATAAGGACAACAAAAAGAAAAAAAAAAATCAATAAAGGGAAAAAATGGGCAAAGTAAAACATCTTCGAGTTGCAGCCACACCAAGCTGGCCAGGGGCCAATATACAGAGCCCAACCACTGCTTTGTTATAACAAGTTTTCGCTGGAATAATATGCAATAATTAATAATCTTCATTCAATAAAGATAAATTATTCATTTAATGTAACTTCCTACATGCTGCGATTAGATCGTCCAGACAGGTACAAGTAAAATCCCAAACTCAACTATCTGCGATTTGCACTTCCTGATTGGAAGACAAACGCTGGCGTTGGTCAAGGTCGCAATCCGAGAAGTGACGTGTATGTTCACTCTGAATCCTCGACGCACGCAACATAACCGCACTGCGTCCGTTGCGAAGTTGGCTAATCGCGAGGATTCTGGATCGATCAGAGGCTTTCACTGCTCCCCCGCCTCGCTCACTAAAGATCTGTCTGTAAGTAAATGTTAGGCTATAAGAATGGTCAATTAATATTTTGTTACGTTGCCTAGGCGGATTAAACCGTCATCCGTACTTCACATGATTTCATTTGGCTGAACGGCTTGTGGCGAATTTATTATCCGAGATGTTGAACCTGAGGGCGTGTCGGGGGCTTCGTGGATATAACTGTATTCTAAAATCCAGGAGGGAAGTGGTCTTACTTTATTCAGCCAGGAAACTAAATATTATTTTTATTTACCGTAAAGCGTCTTTGCGCCAACTGACAGTGGCATCTGTATGATCGACTTATGCAAATAAAACAGAATTCATCTTAACATAATGTCGATCAGTTTTAAAGCTGTACTGTAATTTGCGTGGCCATCTATCTTCAGCTAAGTTTATTTATACATCTAGGTGGCAAACAAAGGCTGAGGCATAGCATTTCATTTATTTTAAAGCCCCAATTAATAAGGTTGTTTCGAGGTTTTCTGTACAGCGGCTGTCACCATGACCGACGTCATGTCCTCTCCGTTAAGCCTGCTCAGTCTTGAGGAAGAACTGACATTTATTTTTAAAGCCCTCAATTAAGTTTATTTTGTTTCTCAGTCCTTGCGTAGGTTTCTGTCCTGTCATGACCGACGTCCCTCCGTTGGCTCAGTCTTGAGGAAGAATGAATTTTGTCCAAGTCCTTCGAATGTCTGGCCATAATTTTTGACATGGGCATGGCGGGAACGAACTGACGGGAATGGGATTCAACTGTCCTCAGTGTAGGTGCCACTTCGACACCAAGCCAGAGTTGAAGAAGAACACGGTTCTTGACGCTGTTGTTGACAAGTTCAAAGTGAGGTCAAATACTGACGTCTTAAGCGATTCTACGGGGCATACAGAGCCAGTTGTGGCGCCAGTCATGTGCGATGCTTGTATGGAGCTCAAAGCATGCAAGACTTGCCTCACATGTATGGCATCCTACTGCGAGGAGCACGTGAGGCCACACCTGGAGAACCGCGTTTTTGCTGCGCATCAGCTCCACGAGCCTCTGGCGGACCTGCATGACCGCATCTGCCCTGACCACTCTAAGCTGATGGAGTTCTTCTGCACCCAGCACGATTGCTCTATTTGTAGCTTGTGTCTGCAGTCAGCGCATAAGGGCTGCAATTTCTGTTCGACGGAAGAAAGACGAGCTTTGCAGGAGGTAAGTAATTTTAGAGTTTCAGCTGTCCCTGAAAATACTGTTTAACATTTTTTCTTGTGAATTATTTCATCATTTTATTCCACTAACGCAACGTGTTTGTTTTGTAGTCTGAATTAAAGAAGAAGGTGTTCATTCTGGATGCTAAGATTGAGAAGACCCAACAGATTGTATCCCAGATGAAGGAGCAGCAATGTTTACTGAAAGTTAGTGTCCATTATGCACCATTATAACACTTATTCTCTCTGTGCCAGTTAAAAAGTCCGAAAGCCTTTTGAAGACGTTTAATATCGTGAAAGGGTCTATTTTAACCAAACTGCCTAAAATATACAAAAATAGAGCATGCATGTCTTAATGCAGGTGCAGGACAAACAGAGAATCCGCATCAAACAAAGCGATGAAATTGTTGTTGTCATCAGTTGTCACCTTCAAATTGAAAGAGGCATCCTGAGGTCTGAAAATTGTTGCTGTTATGTAGCAGTGGTTCTGTTGCATTTCCATAGCACATCATCACTTTGCTGTAAAGCAGTATGGTAATGGTAGCAGTTAGCAGATGCAGGTATGTTTTCTACTCAAAGATGGCATCTCCTTAATATTGTCAAGTTTTGCCTGATGGTGATGGTGATGCTGAATATACTGTCCTGACTGCACTAATACTGAACAGTTACCAAAGTTTTTATTAATTTTGTCCCTGCATTGTTGTGATGTGCAGTTGATGTTGTACATTGCAAAACCAAGAAAATTCTCATTTTGGACTCTGCCATCCAATTTTTTCAGAATTTCCTCCTCCTACATGTTACAAAGAAGGGCATTGATTTTTGTGATGTGACCAATGAACAGTTTTTGATGTTGCTTTTTAGCATTGGGCACAATTAAGACAGCACACTTGGGCCCGCACTTTTTGAAACCATCTATGATTTTGGACACTGCCATCCATACTGTGGAATGAGGCATCTTTTTCTGAAGTGTGGTAGGAATTCTAGCCCCTAAATGTAGGTCCACTGCCAAAGAAGGGTCTTATGTCTTGTTGGGTTTATTGTATTCCAGCTGATTTCGCAAATGAAGCATTTCCATCTGACTGACCAATGAACAGTTTTTGGTATTTCCCTAGACCGTCCTCCCTTCCAGCCATTACATTTTTACCTTCACGGGTCAATTAAGACTACATCTCCCAAACTTGGGTTTCTGAGGATATGGATGGTTCCAGAACACTCAGGTTTTGTTCCATCTGTATCATATCTGGGTTTCTTGAACAATGTTATACATTTGAAAAAGAATTCTAGCCCGGGGCCCTAGGGCCAGATCTTCCCCTTGTCTTGTAGGTCCACTGCCAAAGAACGGACGCAATCTTCAGAGTCTGATGTAATTGGGTTTATTGTATTTATACATTCAAATCCATCAATGCAGAAAGATTGGTAAATTGTCCCATGGAACCGTCCTCCGGTACCTTCAGGTCAGGGACACTCCAGAGGATATGGATGGTTCCAGAACACTCAGGTGCTCATGCTCAGGTACTGGGGCTAACCGATATGGTCATTCCCGGAAGGTTTGAAGCCCTGGACAGAGTTTGGCTTATCTGGGTTTCTTGGCAGTCCATAAGTTTTTCTTCTCCACATATTCTTCTTTGAAAGGATTTTCTTGTTGAACTGAGATTATGGCTTTATTTTGAATTTAGAACATTTTAGGATATTTTCCCACCACAGTAGTGAGGACCATTCCTAGAAATGCGAAAGTCTGTGATTGTGAGTGATGAAGTTACGCCATCGGTCAGTGTACTGTTGGAGTTTCCCCATTGGCCATTGCTCATTCAAGATAAATAGCTGCAAAGATGGTCCAGGTGAATACTAGGTTTTCAACTAGTCTTGTGTTTGAAGCAGTTTAGCTGGTCAGTTAAATGGCAGTTGTTTTTAGGTTGAATAACCAGGTCATGCTTTGTTCTGTGCCCTGATATGGCTGTAATGCATTTGTCTCTTCAGGACTCAGCCTCCAATCGGAAGAGGGAGTTGGAGATGGAATACGGGCTGATCAGGGAGATGATTGACAAAGACGAACAGCAGGCGATGAGGAGTGTGGAGAAGGAGGAGGAGGGAGCTCAGGCCCGGCTGGTCACGATGATGAAAAAGTTTGAGCAGAACATAGAGAACATGAGGGAGGGGAAAGACGTCATCGAAGGCCTCTTAGCTCAGACACAGTCCTTTGCTTTTCTGCAGGTAATCCTCTCAGAGAGGTGGAAAACCCAGGGCTCAGATAGTAAAGGGGCTGCTACTTGTGCTAAAAAGCAAATCAAGGTGGTTTTAACAAAAACATGGACTGGACATTTGCCTGCTGAACCTGGACTTTCCAACCCCGTACACTTATTGAAAATAATTCTGTGCAACTGACTGTCTGAATTATTTCAGTAATTTAAGATACTTCAGTTAGGACATTTATGTCAGATTTAACAATTTAATACAGAATGACATACATTTGAGTTTGGCGGTGACTCTGCTCAAGTGATGCTCTGGAACAATCTGAGCAAGCATGACTCAGTATGATGTCTTATGAGGAGGATGACAAAATATGAGACAAACACTGACAGAAATCAAATGCCAAAGGACCTAGATCCAGTCCGTGAAACAATAAGGAAGCAAAGCGAGTTGACCAATTGAAAGGGAAAAAATTCGGAAACCGAGATAAAAAGAATTAGCACCAGGCGGTGCCCAGAAAGAGGAAAAACAGAAAGATTCCCTTTTATCTAGCACTTTTCTCTTTTGCAGCTAACACCTCAACAACTTTCTCACTAGAGACCTTACCTGCTATATAGTGCAAACAAAATGACACTCTACGAGGCGGAATTTGGGCTTAAATAGAATGGTGGCGCCCCCAATTAATGCCAGCTGGCCCAATCGAGTGATGCCCTGAACAAGCAACCAAGAAAGCTCTCAAAGCCACCACCAGCCTCCAAAACCATGACACTCAGACTGTCCCTGAGATCACGAAACCTCCACCGGCAGGGCCTGAGATTCAGGATGCTTAAATTAATGTAGGCAATATGAACAGATGCTGCCTACAATGAACAGTGTTATCTATGAAGGAGGAGATTGGACAGGTGTGGGAGCTGAAATGCACATTTTTAGTAGACCAGAGTAGGAGCGGTATAGAGGGCACGGAGCCTGGAGAAATGAAGGAACACCGCCTTGGATATAAAAGCTTGTCAGTTGGCTGGGAGATGCTTAAGTCAAGAATGATTGGACAGAAAGGGGCTTGTGACCAGCCTGACTTGCGTGCCTTACTGAACTATTGCTAGAGCTCCATTTTGGAGACGCTGCTATAAATACCAGCTTTGCGGATTTTATAACATATTGATTTTTGTGGCTCCTTCAGATGTAGATTGATTCAATTCTTTGGTGATTATTAGACCTGTAGTTTTTTGGTTTTTAACAACTATCCTGTGGAGTGTCCATCAATCCCTGAGTGCGAGCAGTAGTGGCTGTAGTTCTTTTCTGCTTTTGCTGTTTTTTGGTGTTTGGAATGTGTTGTCTTAATTTTTGGCACTATTCCCTCTGCCACCTAAAAATTTTCTGTCCTTTCCATGTGCGACGGACCAGAAATTCGGGCACCGACTGTTTTGCAGCTTTGAAATTCTGTTGCCATGTCCGATCATGCTTAAAACACTAGCGAAGTGCTGCTGGTTAGACCTCTTTTTATAAGATATCTGCTGCTTATTAACCTGCCAATCAATAGGAATTACCAGTGTAGATGTTTTTGCAATGGCGGATCATAGACTATGAAGTTAAAGGGGTCATATTATGCCCATTTTCAAGTTTAATAAATGTTTTCATGGTCAAAAAGCACATAGGTACTGCTGCACAGGCTGTAAACAGGCGGTTTTGGCACATGTCTGTATAAGGCCCTCAGTTGCAGAGATTACACCTGAAATTGGTGTTCTTTTTTAACCCTTTGAGCGCTCAATGCAGCTGTTGTTGCTCAATGATGTAAGATATCAAAATCAAAGCTGTTGAAAACCTATCATGTGGCAATTTGTTTAAAAGAGTTCCCGCTGGGGAGCTATTTTAAACAAATTGCCACATGGTAGGCTTTCAACAGCATAAGATAATCAAATTTATAATTTTTAAAAATTATATTTCAGTGCTCTAAGGGTTAACAGAGTGGTCTTTTACATTGTGCTCTGGAATGAATGGAATTATAGTTCCCTTATACCTATAACTGCATGAACCTACAGAATACAATCACTTACATTGCTGCCCTGGTGTTGTGTCATAGGCCAAAGGAGACCTGCCCGCGGCTGTGAAATTTGACCCGCACGTTCCTCGAGTCAATGTCGACCCGAAACGCAGTCACCTCGAGTCTGCCGCAGCACTTAAGGAGCATCTGGGACACATTCTGAAGCATCCTGTGGAGCATAGACTTTCAGTGCTAAAGCCAGGTGAGCGTGCTTGAGTGTGTATGAGTGTGTTGCATTGGCTTTTGGGAACGAGTCAGTCCCAAGCCCACCCTGTCAGCGCAGCTTTCGCACGTAAGCCTGAGGTCATGGTTCATAGACAAATTAAATGTTAGATTTATTATTTTTTTAAAATTATGCCAACTAGTTGTGCACAACTGTTTTAGCCATTAGAGCACTGAGATAAATTTTCAAAAAATTATAAATTAAATTATCTTGTGCTGTTGAAAAGGGAGCTCTTTTATACGAGTCACCAACTTTGAATTTGATATCTTCTGTCATCGAGCAACACTATTTGTATTTAGCGCACTAAGGGTTAGGTTACTTAAGTCATTTGTGTGCTGCCAGTTGATGCAGCATTTTTAAGTACAGACAGTACTGTGCAAAAGTTTTAGGCACATTTAAAGCAATTTCGTAGAGCAAATATGCTTGCAGAAATTATGAAATAAAAAGGTTCTAATAACTGAGAAATGTACTAAACGGAGCTGTAAACGGTTATAAACTATATCAAACCAATATTAGGTGTAACTACAGCCATACCCTCCATAATTATTGGCACCCCTGGTTAAGATGTGTTCTTTAGCTTCTAATAAATGCAGTTTTTTTCTAAATAATATAGGACCACTATGAAAAAAAGAGGAAAATCCAACCTTTAATTCAAGTGCATTTATTCACTGGGAAAAAAATCCCACATTAAGAAATTATTCTTTTACATCAAATCATGTGTGCCACAATTATTAGCACCCCTGATGTTAATACTTTGTACAACCCCCTTTTGCCAACAAAACAGCGCCTAAGCTTCTCCTATAATGTTTCACAAGATGGGAGAATACAGAAAGAGGGATCTTCGACCATTCCTCTTTGCACAATCTCTCTAAATCATCCAGTGACCTGGGTCCTCTCCTCTGCACTCTACTCTTCAGCTTACTCCACAGGTTTTCAATGGGGTTGAGGTCTGGGGACTGAGATGGCCATGGAAGGAGCTTGATTCTGTGTCTGGTGAACCATTTCTGTGTAGATTTGGCCGCATATTTAGGGTCATTATCTTGCTGAAAGACCCAGTGACGACCCATCTTCAGCTTTTGGGCAGAGGCCACCAGATTTTGATTTAAAATGTCCTGGTATTTCAAAGCGTTCATGATGCCATGCACCCTAACAAGGTTCCCAGGGCCTCTGGAAGAGAAACAGGCCCACAGCATCACCGATCCTCCCCCATACTTCACAGTGGGCATGAGGTGCTTTTCTGCATACTCATCTTTTGTGTTCCACCAGACCACTTAGAGTGTTTTTTGCCAAAAAAGCTCTATCTTGGTCTCATCTGACCAAAGCACACGGTCCCAGTTGAAGTCCCAGTACCGTTTTAGCGAACTCCAGGCGTTTGCGTTTATGATTGTGAGTGAAAAAAGGTTTTGTCCGTGCATGCCTCCCAAACAGCTTGTTGGCATGTAGATAGCGCCTGATGGTTGTTTTGGAGATTTGTGACCCCAAGATGCTACCATTTGTTGCAATTCTTTAACAGTGAGCTTTGGGAGAACTTTTTATTCCTCTTACCATCCTCCTCACTGTGCGTGGTGGCAAAATAACCTTGCGTCCTCGTCCAGGCTTGTTTACCACTGTTCCAGTTGTTTTAAACTTCTTAATGATTCCTCTGACAGTAGATATGGGCAGGTGCAGGCGAGTGGCTATTTTCTTGTAGCCATTGCCTGACTTGTGAAGGTCGACACACATCTACCTTACTTGAATGGTGTTTTCCTTTGTCTTTCCCATGTTGAAGAGTGGATAAGAGAAATGGCCTCTGTGTCACGTCATATTTATACCCCAGGGAACCAGGAAGTGATGAATTACTAATTAAATGTTCCTAGATACTCTGATCAACTTTGTAAACTACTGTAGAAATGACAGAAATACTTCAATTACATTTATTTCCTAGGAATTGTTAGGGGTGCCAATAATTGTGGAACAGGTGATTTTATGAAAAATAATTATTTCTTAGTCAGGGATTTTTTTTCCCTTAAAATTCACTTGAGTTGAAGGTTACATTTCACTACAATTTTCAGTGTGAGAGTATGCTTCTGCATTAAAAATTGAATTTATTTTAAGGCTTTTAACACATCTTAACCAGGGGTGCCAATAATTATGGAGAGTGCTGTACCTTTTGCCAAAAAAATCTGGGACACTGTCCTGTTGTGCTATAGTTTATAAGATGATCGGCTTTTTGCTTGTTCCAAGCAGAGTGGAAAACTTGCCACCGTTCTTCTGTAGTCTGACTGTCTCACTTGTGTCTCTCCCTCCCAGTAATTGCAGACAGACATGATGATATCAGGGCTCTGTCAAGACTATATTATCTGTATCAACTGTTTTTAATAAAATACCAACATTTATAAAACCATTTTTTGATTTAGCATTTGGAATTTCAAATATACTTTTTATCTTTTCAGTCTTTCAAAAAAATAAACATCCAAAGCCAATTTAAGTTTTAAAAAAAAAAAAATAAACATCAAAAAGCCAGATTTAAATGTTTTTAGAATATCTGCCCCCAAAAGTTTGGTCTACAGGGATGCCTAAGACTTTTGCACAGTACTGTACATCAAACATTTTACCCCTTTCAGTGAAGTGAAGCCATCATGAATGTAAAGTTACATTAGAATATCTGCCCCATGTCCGTGAGTTTGGTCTACAGCTGGATGATCATAGCGTACTGATGCTCATACAGTTTAGTTCGCTTTTCTGAACCGCTGGGGTGGTTCTTTGCTTCGAAGTTTTCAATTTGAATTCAGAAAACAAATGGTTTCTCTCCCTTGGTGCGTAGATTTAAAATATTCCTTAGAGGAACATGAAAGGCAGTGGTATGATAAGAAGGGGTATTTTGAGGGCTTGGATTGGGTTGCAATGAAAAATAGTGCTGCAGCTACATTTCTACTGGCTCTAAAAATGCCCTGTAGAAGTGTCTGAGCTAATTCACTTAACTGTCTAAAGCCACCAACAGCCAACAGCACTGCATTGTCTAGTGCAAAAAATTCAATTTTCCTAATTGAAGACCTGGGTGCAAGAAGTACTTTAGTCACAAAATAACACTTTTGAGATATAAAGGGTTAAAGTTTTGAAAACATGCTGCAGATACTTTTTTTAAAAGATAACATTCAGTGGCGCCTGCTGCTAGTCCCGGGGGTTATACAAAGTAGACCTGCGTTTTTTGGAAAAAAATAATGCTTTATCTACGAAAAAAACAAGAAAATCAGGACTTTGGTACTTCTTACCATGAAATGCCTGGACTTCGGTACTTATTGCCATAAAATGCATGGACTTCGGTACTTTTACCACACAAATGCTGTTTCAATCATTTTCTGATTGCCAAACAGTCATTTTTGCTACGCTTGTCACATGACACATACTAGCAGCTGATTGGACAGTCATGGACTTAGGCACTTGTTCCTGATGACGTCAAGGACTTGAGTACTTCTGCAAAGACTTGAGTATTTCTTGCACAAAGATTCAGTAGATTCAGGGAAGGCCGTATATCAGTATTGAAGACTTGAGTACTTTGGAATTTTTTGGCTTTAAATGATGCTCATGACACTCTACTTTATTGTAGTAGTGTCAGCTCATTTTTTGGAAAATGTGACTTAAGTACTTCTTGCACCCAGGTCTTCAATTCACCAACCTTGTAACTCCTCCAACAAGGAGGGCTGGATCTTCCTTATAGCAATTACAGCAGTATCACGAGGGAAGATAACAAAAGATAGCAACGTAATTTGTGAGTTTCCGGGTTTCAGTGGGTTCTTTTGGCACTGTGGTGACTGGTGGGTTTATTTTTATTGTCAAGTATTGCATGTGGGTATGTGAAGTGCATGCTCTTCCCTGCTGCATTTCTTTGCTCATAACTATAAAGTTTTACAATTTAGTTTGAAGAGGATAGTTATGGTTTTTCGATTTCCTGCAGTGATTCGGGGGTGCATACCTGCCATGGGTGAGTTTTTGTACAGAGTTTGAATGAAATCAAATCAAAGAAAAGACAGTATCAGCTTTCAATCTGGGCTACTTGGCTTTTCTTGATTTCTAAAAGGCAACTGGGGAGTGTGCCTACTTCTTTTAAACCAAATGGAAATTATTTGGACAATGCGGTTCCACGGAGCCCAGTCTCATCCCAACGCGTTGTATATCGACACTTCCTGACCAAGCGTCGATATACGACGCAAAAGGACACTTATGGCGTCCTTATTTGACGCCAGTTTAAAACGAACCCTACCCCCTGACCCCTAACCCTTAACCCGAACCCTAACCGTCAGCGTTAAAATAAAGACGCCAAAAGCTTCCCTTTGCGTCTTATATTGACCCTTGGTCAGGTAGCGTCACTATATGATGAGTTAGGATGAGAGTGTGTTGTTCCACTTTACATTTAGGTCACACGTGACTCTTCAGAACCAGTTGAATTGCTAAATTGCAAAAGGTCTCAAATTTTAGTTTCGCAAACTTTGAAACCTGTCGCTTTATTGGGTGAAAGGGACTGCACAAAAATTCTGACTGATTCTGATCAATTTAATTCTGTTCCTGCACAATTCAGGGGTATTCCTTGGAGTGTACTATTAACCTCAGCTCTGTGTGCTGTTGGGTGAAAGGGACTGCACAAAAATTCTGACTGATTCTGATCAATTTAATTCTGTTCCTGCACAATTCAGGGGTATTCCTTGGAGTGTACTATTACCCTCAGCTCTGTGTGCTGTTGAGTCATGTTCTACACTCCCATCTTATTCTTATTTTTTGTTCTAGCTCACACTATGGTTACTCCTCCACTTCTTCCAAATCCTTTCCCAGGTAAACACATATAACTGTCTGCATTGCCTTGAGCTGTGTGGATAATGGTTGCTAATACAGTGGGGTGCAAAAAATTTGGGCACCCCTGGTTTAAATGTCTGTTACAATTAATCTCCAAGTGATTGAAAGCAAACCAGAACACTAAATGCTACAAAGTTAAACATGACACCTTTTTGCAAATTTAAAAACAAGGTTTCTTTTTATTTTAATTTTTTGGGTTTTTAAATGATAAGAAAGGAAAAAGGGCCCTGTGCAAAAGTTTGGGAACCCTTTTGGATTGTTCTTTGTTGTTGTTTGTCTTTTAAGAAGATGATTACTAAGGCCCAGACCCAGGTGATTTACTCAGTAGGGCTTCAGTGAGTCAGGTGAATATAATTCCAGGGTTGAACTATATATTCTGAAGTAACTCTATGCCTTCTAAAGCATCTGACTGTGATGGCTGTTGTATCTGGTGTTAAAAACCATGTGTTCCTCTAAACAGTTGTCCAAGGATGTCAAAATCAAGATAGTTCACTTCCACCAACAAGGAGAGAGCTACAAAAAACTTTTGCAACGTTTCAAACGACCCATTTCTATTGTCAGAAACATCGTAAGAAAATGGAAAATAAATGGAACAATTGAAGCCAAGGCAAGATCTGGAAGATCAAGAAAAATTTAAGACAAAAAGGCCTGAGATCTGGTGAGAAATGCTCAGAAGAACCCACACATCACTGCAAAAGAGCTGCAAAAAAGAGTAGCAGACACAGGTCTAGTTGTTCACAGGACAACAATACAGCGTACCTTAAACAACAAAGACCTACATAGCCGAGTTGTAAGAAAGAAGCCTTTCCTACGACCTCAACACAAAATTAATCGTCTGAAGTACGCAAAAGAGAACCTTGAGAAACCTCAAGCCTTCTGGAACAATGTGCTTTAGACTGAATAAACCAAAATTGAACTTTTTGGCATCAACTTGAGAAGGTATGTTTCGAGAAAAACGGGTGAAGCATTTGTAGAGAAGAACATGTTGCCAACTGTTAAGCATGGAGGTGGATCCAGTATGCTTTGGGGTTGTGTAGCAGCTGGGGGGAAACGGGTAATATTGTGCGGGTGGACAGATGAATGAATTCCACCAAATATGAAGACATTCTAGAGGCTAATGTTCATAGCTCAGTCCAGAAATTGAGGTTGAAGAGACGTTGGATATTCCAGCAAGACACTGACCCGCAGCATACCTCAAAATCCACCATGAAGTACCTCCAAGAAAGACAGATGAAGGTTTTGGAATGGCCATCACAGTCCCCAGACTTGAATATTATTGACAATCTGTGGAGAGACCTCAAACATACCGTGCATACAAGAAGTCCGAAGAATATTTCTGAGCTAGAGGTGTTCTGTCAGGAAGAATGGGGAAAAAATTCCAAAGACAGGAATTGAAAGACTTTAGCTGGCTACAGGAAGCTTTTGCAAGCTGTTATAGCTGCCCGAGGAGGAGTTACAAAGTACTAGGTGACAGGGTTCCCAAACTTTTGCACAAGGCCTTTTTCCTTGTTTTATTATTTTGAAACTGTAAAAAGTTAAATATAAAGATTATTCTTGCTTTAAAATGTGATGAAATGTGTCATGTTTAACTTTGTAGCATTTAGTGTTCAGGTTTGCTTTCAATCACTTGGAGATTAATTGTAACAGACATTTTAACCAAGGGTGCCTAGATTTTTGCACCCCACTGTATCTTGCAAGTGATTTGCCAGTTCAGAATTACAGATTCTGATGGTCTGATTCCTGTTTATTTCAGGTAATTGAGGCTAAGCAAGTGTTCTGGTATCATGGCTGTATTAATTGGGCTTTTATTGGACATAATTTGGATTTTTTTTTTTTTTCCCCAGGGCCAAATAACCCTATTAATCCTGGACCACCTCCTGCAGCAAAGCCTGACCAGAAGAAGAAGAAGACTCAACCTAGTAAGCCATTTTTTTTGGCTTCACCGCAGCAAAGCGGGAGCCAACCTTCTGAACCTGAAAGTGTGTGACTGAGTGGTGATGTTTCACCATTGGTCGCTCAATTGTTGTAGTTTCCCAAATTGGCCGTTGCTCGTTCAAAATGAATAGCTGCAAGCGCGGGCCAGCCATGTTCTAGGTTTTGACCTAGTCTTGTTCAATCCCAGAATTCAGATTATGGTTTAAAGGTGCATTCAGTCACTCTGGAGACGAAAAAAAATAACAAAAACAAAAACAAATGACATTTACAGATGTTCAAATGAATATTGTGCTTCAATATTCATATGGTTTGAAGATTCGATTTGTTTGGCCCATTCATAATTGGGAAAGTTATTATTTATTTAGTGACTGCAGGACATTTTGAAACCGAGTGACCACGATGTGGACACAGTCTCCCAGTGTAGAAGAAGAAAACCAGCACACTACGATCCTTAGCCAGTGTTAGAACAGTGTGTTTACTGTAGCTAGTGTCTATGATCAGGCTATCTTGGATTCTGCAGTAACAAGCAGTTGCAACATGCAGTCCAAAAATAAGTTCTAATTTTATTTTATCAATGTGGGAAATATTCTGATTTAGTCAAATGTTATGTATTTTTGTTTTCCCAATACTATACATTTTCTATTCGAGGTGCAGATCTTTCTACCTTGGCTGCAAAGCGCCTGAGTTCGGTATGCTAGCTAAAGTTAATTAGCCTTGGTTACTGTGGGACTGTAGGTTTTAGTTATGTCATCCTGCACAGAACAAGGTTTTTTCACATAATAAATATAGGTTAACCAACTTACCTCTGCACTGATGTTTGAAGTATTTTTTCTGAATTTAATCTCCGCCTTAGGCTAATTTTGTGTAGTCGAGACAAGCCAGCTACACCCCACAATGTTCAGGATATGTGTCAGGTAACCACAAAGAATCATCTAGCTTTGATGGAATCAGCCGGGAGCCATTTATACATCCATGCTCAAGACTGTAGCAATTTCTGTTGTTGTGCAACATGCAGAAATTCGCAGAGAATTACTGAATGCGCCTTTTGAATTGATCATTGGAATTTTGGAATAGTCAACATAAAGCATGTCTATCTAATGAAATTTCAAGGATTCATTTAAGGATGTATTTCTGTATGCATGTGACAACTATTCAGATAAACAGATCCACTGTTGCATTCTGCAGAATTCTGAGAATAGTCATATATTTGTTTCTCTCAATTGCAGACAAGAAATCCAGTACAGAGTCATCTAAAGAAGAAAGTAAGAAACCTTAATTTTTATTCTTTACTTCTAAAGCAGCAATTTCCCTACATTTGTCAGAAGTCGGTAGAATTTTGACTAGTCCTTGTCACTCTTAATCCATGGCTAAGATGCTGTGAGTAGAGCACTTCGGTGAGAACCAAACTTGAAGTTTGTTGCAGTACTAGCTATCGAGTTGGATTAGGAAATATATGCGTAAATAAGCCTGAGTCTTAAAATGAAACAAAGAAAATCTGTCTTTGGTCGCTAAAACTAGCTAGTGGAAGAACATACTTAATGGCTAGTGAGCTTAGCGACTAAATGATGATTGTCGTGGTGTGGCGTCCGTCGTCCGTCATCGGGAACATTTTTTATCTTTTTTTTTGGCCTGATGAATTTTTGTGTAAATTTGCAATAACATACTGCTAGACCATATCTCCAGACGTTTTTCTCGGATTTTTGATTGAATCATTTTTGTCCGTTTTATGGGCCCTTGAAATTTTGGCACCAATGTTAAAGATAGGACTGAGAAATTTAAAAAAATCATTTCTCAAAAACTGCGAGATAAATTTTTTTCTAAATCAGGCAATCAACTTACCTTGGAACCCTCGATGTACAGTGCGAGTGCCATTTGGATTGAATCGACGGAAGTGGGTCTATTGGGGGCACTGTACTTTATGAATATGCAAGATGGCCTGTGGAGGCCAAATGGTTGCAGATAGAGATTAAGTTTGTTTTATCGACATATAGGAAGTCATATGACCTATATTTTGGCAATATTTCATTTGACCACAGATGACTTTGAAAGCTCAAATTTGAGGTCAGGGAATATATTAACAATGTTAAAAGATACGACTTGAAATTTCAAAAAATTATTTCTCAAGAACTGTTTGATAACTTTTTTTCCTAAATCTGGCAATCAACTCACCTTGATACACTTTATGTTCAGTGCGAGTGCCATTTTGAATCGAAGGAAGTGGGTCTAGTGGGGGCGCTGTACTTTAACATTGGGTCTTATGGAGAATGGGCCAAATCGCCTGTGGAAGGTAAATGGTTGCAGGTAGAGATTAAGTTTGTATTACTGACATATAGGAAGTAATATATGACCTATATTTTGGCTGTGTTAAAGTTGACCTCTGATGACCTTGAAAGGTCAAACTTGAGGTCAAGCAAAATGTTACAATTTTCAAAGTTTTCTAGGCTTGAAAATATTGAAGATTGGGAACATATGTGCATTGAACACTTATAGGAAGTTATGTATGAACTTTCATTTGGTGGCCTTGAACTTGACCTTCAAGACCTTGAAGGTCAAACTTCACATGGTGAAATTTCAATGACCTCTATCACCAAAACTATTACAGATAGAGCTTAGGTTTGTATTGCAGGCATATAGGAACTCATGTATGAAGTTTTGTTTGGTGACATTGAACTTGACCTTCAGTGACCTTGAATGCCCAAACTTCACAGTGAAATTTCAATGACTTATATAATCAAAATGGTTACAGATAGTTTCGCTTTGTACTGGAGATGTCTAGGAAGTCATACATGAACTTTCATTTGGTGGCCTTGAACTTGACCTTCGGTGACCTTTGAAGGTCAAACTTCACATAGTGAAATTTCAATGACTTCTATCACCAAAACTATTACAGATAGAGCTTAGGTTTGTATTGCGGCCATATAGGAAGTCATGTATGAAGTTTCATTGGGTGACCTTGAACTTGACCTTCAGTGACCTTCAACAGCCAAACTATACAGTGAAATTTCAATGACTTATATCAGCAAAATCATTACAGATTGAGTGTAGGTTTGTATTGGAGACGTATAGGAAGTCATGTAGGAACTTTCATTTGGTGACCTTCATATTGACCTTCGAAGGAATGGAGAAAATTCAATGACCTCTGTCACTGAAAAGGTCACAGATGGAGCCTAGGTTTGTATTACTGACATAGGAAGTCACATATGAACTTTCATTTGGTGACGTTCAGCTTGACTGTTGATGACATTTGAAGGTCAAACTTGACATAATACAATTACAATGACTTGTATTGCCAAAAACGGTCACAGATGGAGTCTAGGTTTGTATTAGGGACATATAGGAAGTCATATATGAACTTTCATTTGATGACCTTCGTATTGACCTTCAATGGTCAAATGTGACCTAGTGAAAATTCAGTGACTTGTATCACTAAAACAGTCACAGATGGAGCCTAAGTTTGTGTAACTGACATCTAGGAAGTCACATATGAACTTTAATTTGGTGACATTCAACTTGACTGTCAGTGACCTTTGAGGGTCAAACTTGGCAGTGAAATTACCCTGACTTTTATCACCAAAATGGTCACAGATGGAGCCAAGGTTTGAATCGAGATATTTAGAAAGTTGCATATGAAATCCATTTGCTGACCACAACTTGACATTCTGTGACCTTTAAAGTTCACAATTGACATATTGAATACATATTGACATATTATAATGACTTGTATTACCAAAACTGCTTCAGAGCTTAGGATTGTATTACAGAAGGTCTTATAAATGTATGTGAACTTTTATTTAGTGACATTGACATTGATTTTCATTGATTCAAATGTCAAACTTCACAAGAAATTTTCTTAACTTGTATCATCGCTGTAAGACTGCTTGCCGGTAAGCTACAGGACCCTTGGTCCTATTTTTTCCTGAAGGGGGCTTGACTAGCATTGTCAGTGAAAATGTTCACCCGCTTGACTGTGGAAAAGCAGCGAGGGTTACTAATGGTATGGAAATTTTCAGGATGGGGAATCACCCCTGCGAAGCTTTCAAGAACAGTTAATTACTGCTCATGAATTCTTCATGAATTGTTCTTGAAAGCTTCGCGGTGGCAGACCCCTAAACAAGAGGATTTTTACATTGGCTGAGAATTAGCCTTTTCAGAGCATAGTCTGCCTTGGCTAGTTGGGTTGAGTCAAAGGGCTTGTACTCAGTGGCGTAGCCAGAGGATGGGCCAAGACACGTCGCTTTATGACAATAATTAGTCCTGGCTAGTTCGCAATCATTTTCCTTTATTGACGCGTTTTCCAATTATCATAATTTGCAACTGAAGACACGGTTTCTCTCCATATGCGATCTAACAGCGATTAAGTCATGGGCAAAGTTCAGTACAGTTGCGGAACAAGAACAGAGAATTGGGTTGCACAAAACATCCGTTTAAAACAATTATTAGTCCTGACCTGTTCTCAGTCATTTTCATAATTAACAGAAGGTTCACTCCGAGAGCACTCCTCACTTAACAGGTGCTGCTTGTTCTCCCCGATTAGGTAAGACGACAATCATTCATCTGGACGCGTATTTGCTGTATTTAAATCAATGTTATTCAAAATTGCATACCTGTCGACTCTCATGCAAATAGCTGGAGCTGCACGCTTTTTGTAACCTATTGAACTGCCGAGTGCCACTTTTTTTTTTTTATTAACCCACACAATACCGAGAGTGAAAGTTCGCGTTTCATTGGAACACGGACCAGTTCAATCAACGCAAGGCATTGGCCTATTAAATAAGTAAATTATTTTGCCATACTGAATTTAGCCCATGATTTCATCGTTGTTAGATCGCATATGGAGAGAAACCGTGTCTTCAGTTGCCAGTTACGATAATTGGAAAACGCGTCAATAAAGGAAAATGATTGAGAACTAGCCAGGACTAATTGCTGTCATAAAGGGACGTGTCTTTGCCCACCCTCTGGCTACGCCACTGCTTGTACTGCTTTTGTTCATAAGCGCTTTGATTAGATGAAGTGAGTTTAAGTCCGGTTTCAACAATTTGCAGTCATACAACCCCAATTATGAAAATGCTGGCACGTCATGGCTAATGCAAATAAAATATAAAAGGACTGATTTGAAAATTCCATTCACCCGACTCCACTGTATAACTGTTTATGTTGCATTTTCCTCTTGAGGGACTCCACCTTTTTTGGAGGCTCCTTTAATACTGTACATTAACACAATTACCTCACCTGTTTAAAGGTCCCCTATTATGTCACCAGGTGCACAGTCAATTAGCTATTACAAGCCATTCCGAAATCGGTAGCTTTGTGACATCACATGGGGAAGTGTCCGCCCAGAGGCAAGAAGGACTGATTGAGTTCCGCCAGCCAGTTAACCAGTTCTTTAATTATTCTGGGTGATCCCTCCCCCTTGTGCTGAAGCAAAAGACAGATTGTGAAGTGACTTATAATGGCTAATTGGATGTGTATCTAGTGATAAGATAGGGGACCTTTTACATGATTTGTTTCACTTTTTTTTTGGAGTTTTGCAGTTGCTAGGAAAATATGAGTAAATTTACATTTCAAAAAATTTGAGCATCAAATAATGTGTTGTTGTAACGTTTTCAATAAAGTAAGGGGTGAATTGAGTTTTCAAATCATCCCTTGTTTAATTCATTAGCATTTTCTATAATTTGCCGACCCAAGTAGGGTTTTACATGTATCTGTACATGTTATGACAGATGTTGCTTTTGTTGTGGTTCCCATTCAGAAATATTTTCATACTTCTGAGGTTCCCCCATTCTCAAACAATTGGAGAGAGACAGATTCTTCAGAAAATTAGGCTTTATTGAGGCATATTGACCAATACAAAGCCGAGTTCTTTATGTGCAAGCAGAACTGACGTTCTACTTTTCACACCCAATTTTTATACCGTCATCACTGGAAATTTCTTCCAAACATGGTTTTTCCACCCTCTCATGCTAGAATGGTTCAATAACGTAATGTCTGCATCTTACTTGTTTTTATCTTTTCTCATTGGTTGGCATCCTTTGCAAAATAACTACTTCATGGCTTCTTCATTGTTTAAGAGGACTTTTAAATGGGTCATAGGTCATCCCAGAGGCAGGCAAACCAAAACACTGCCTACTTGCCTTGAAAATTGCTACCAAATCTTAACAACCCTCTTCCAGTGTAATATTGGTTATACATATTTCTAATTCATATTTCACATATAGCTGTGCTACTGTAATCAAAACTACTAACCTGAAGCAAGCATGCGTAGCTATATGAGTACTGATGAATGATGGTGACTGAACAGATATTGCCTGAATCAACTGAACAGATGTCAGTCAAAGCTACAGAAACCAACTGCTTACTTGTGTCTGAACTGCTTATGTGAGTGTGTGTGTGTGTGTGTGTGTGTCTGTATGTGTCACCGCTGCTTACATAATATGGTTACTGATTATAATTATTGCTTATGGTTATTGATTATGGTCATTGATTTACTGATGAATATGATGAGAAATTTTAAAATATGATCCTCAACACTTGTCATTACGAGTTCAGAAAAATGCGACGATAGCTTTATGACGTTAATTTAAACTAAATATATTTCTGTTATGCTGCCATCTTATATCTCTTATGTCAAGATACTGTAATATCAGCCCTCTGTTTACGGACTCAAGCAAACTAGTACCAAATTTTGAGTGCTTCCCTATGGTCTTTGCGTTCAGGACAATAGATAATCATTGTAAAGTGAATGGTGAACACCATGGTCTTGAATTAACTGTAAATGTATTTTTTCTGTTAAAGACCCTGGAAAGAAGCAGCACATTTCTGGCAAAAACGTGAAGGCAGCTTCAAAAGAAGATCTCAGAAATATGAATGCGGCAGGAGGACAACCCGGTTACACGAAGATGGCTTTTCCAAATGAAGATCTCAGAAACATAAATATGTTAGGAGGACAGCCCGGTTACACACCAGGTATGCTGACTTTCGTTTCCCCGTCTTCATTTAGAAACTTAGTCCAAGCGCACTTATCTTGCCACTTGCAGTGGTGTCTCTGGTGGAATGTGGGAAAGCTTGTGTAGTAGTTTTGATCATTCCTGCAAGGTGTCCTCCTCATTTGGAGCATAGATTGATATGTCACATTTTTTTTGATTGCATTTATAAATTTTTTTGCTATAGAAACATCAGAAAATATCAATAAATTAGTGGTTTGTGAGCAAAGGGGAGAGAGAGAAAAAAATATATGAAGTAATGAAAGGGCAGCACATTAGCGTGAATTTTGCGGATTACCAGTGTTATCAAACATACAAATAGTTTCTTTTTTAAAACTTATTTTCTGGCGAAATTATCTTTGATGACTGAAGCTATCTCTCTCCATGCCTGTATCTTTGACACTTACGCTGATAAATTAAGTAGAACTGTATTACAGCCACTTTTAGTTGTTATGTGCACATACACTGGAAGGATTAATTTCATTTTGATGTGGAGGTTCAGGGTGCTAATAGCTCATCATTTCAAGACCAGTCATTGGAATAGACAAGAAGTGCATTAAAATTGACTCCCTCTAAAGACTTTGCATCTAGATTCCAGATTTCCTGGCCCTCTGTCAAGTACGTGGCTTCCTGTGGTTTGTGTCTTAGAGGGCTTCCTAACATGTCTTAGAGGGTCTCCAGTCTGATGTGAGTTTGTAAAGGTAACAAATATTTAGATTGAGTTGTTCTTCCTGTGTCTTAGAGGGATTCCTGTGTCTTAGAGGGATTCCTGTGTCTCAGAGGGATTCCTGTGCCTTAGGGAGCTTTGTTTGTCTGAGGGAACTTCCTGTTTCTCAGAGAGCTTTGTGTGTCTAAGAGTTTTTCCTGTGTCTGAGAGAGCTTCCTGTGCCTGTCAATCCCCAGCCAACCTGCTTCTGCTGACAGGGATTACATGGTTTACTCTTCAGCAGTTGTGTCTAACTTCAGTCCTTGAGGGCCTCAATGTCCACTGATTTTGGTGTATTTCCACGAAAAATGCATTGTACTCGTGATTGGTGTTAATCGGCTGCTGATTACATGGGGGCCTATTAAATCCTGCAGGCAATGTAGCCCTCCAGGCCTGGAATTTGAGACCTCCACTCTTCACTGAGGTGATTTAAAAGTATACATGGGGGGACGATCCAGGGTCAGAAAATAGAAGTCCTCCTCAGATATTTGTTCCAACTGCCAAAAATTGGTAAATGTCAAAATTCATCTGCAGGGAAGTGAAAACATGTGTGTAGTCTTGCATAGTCAGCCTTTCTAACAGCTTATATAGCTGCTGCTCCAAGAGTCTGGTATTCGTTTCGTTTAAACCCAGCCTACTCTCTTTGTTGATGGATGTGCCAACTGACTAACCACAAGTCGCATGATGGAACACGCCGAAAATAACATCTGCTTGAAAACAAGCATCTAAGCAACATCGTCATGGAAACATAGTAGCTACGATATAAATAGACCTAACATCACCATCACGTGAAACAATTTCTTGTAAATTTGCAATCTTCAACACCGTTGCACTTAGGAAGATCACAGAATTTCTGATGCAGACCACAGATATATAAATTTAGAACACTAGATTGCTGATGATGTCATATTTACATTATCCAAAGTGAAGCACCTGGCCGCCATATTGATACACCCAACTTTTTCAGGGAAATGAATGGTTTCCTATGAGGCCAATTTAAATAAGTTAATATAATTGTTAAAATGCCGAGATGTGCGGCTGTGTTTTGCAGCAATATTCATTTGAAGGGCTGTAATAAAACGTTTCATGCGTGAGTTAACATAGAAACACGAATTTATCACTTTACTAGAAAAAATCATGTTTATGTGCTAGCTAGCTAATTAGCTGCCCCATTGACTTGGATAGACAGCTGACTAAAAGCAAACGCTAGCGATTGATAACGATCACCAGCGAGCTACCTTGGTACCCTTAATGTCGTGGGGTCTGCATTGACTTAGCAGTTTATAAAATTAACAAAGTGGTTAACAAGCTAGCTACTTGTAATTGACATTCAATGTTCAACAATGTTGGCATTGCATAAGATTCAATATAAACATTTGGACAATGGCAAATATGGTCATTTATATGGATGTCCAAAAACCAAATAGGTGAGAAAGGCTATACAGACATTCATCTTAAGTAAGTCAGGAGAAAACTTTTTGCCACGTATACAGACATTTCTTATAGTGCTGTGATCAAGCAATTTTTTCAGGGCAGTGTTTTAACAGGACACAGGCAAAGACGAAAGGGGCAAAAGGATTGTAGCCAGAGTTAACAAGTCCGGCTGTCTGTTTAACAATGTTGGGATTTGCCACGCCAAGACCCAATATAAACAATTTTTGGTGATGACAAATATGATACAACTGCAAAAAGCCAATGAATTTTGGAAACCAAAGAAATCAAATATGGTATACAGACATTCATCTTGAATTTTTATAGAGACGAAAATTCTTAGCCATTATCTTATCACCATTTTTGATGAGGACATCAGCCCCGTTACTACAGGGGCAGATTTATTTTGGCCTCGATCCGAGATCAAATATGGCTGCCACAGCCGCCATCTATAATTTATATTCTGTGGGATAACCGAAAAACACCATCACCGATCATCACGATTTTTGGTGAGGACATCGGGGTACAGTTACTACAAAAGCCTATCGATTTCGGCCACGGTCCAAAATCAAATATGGCTGCCCCTGTCGCCATCTTGAATTTCCATTCTGTGCGATAACTGAAAAACGCCTTCACCGATCATCACAATTTTGGCAGAAGACATTGGGGCACAGTTACTTCACAAGCTTATCTATTTCAGTCGCGATCTGAAATCAAATATGGCTGCCACAGCCACCATTTGAATTTCCATTCCAGACGATAACTCAAAAATGCTTTGTCAATCAAAGCCATTTTTGCTGTGTTGCTTGGTCTTGTGTACCTACAGAAGCCTATTGATTTTCACGGGCTTGGATGTTCAAAATGGCCTCACAGCCGCAATCTTGAATTTTGTATTCCGCACGATAACTTGAAAATGCCCTGGCCAATCTAAGCCATTTTTGCTCTGTTGCTTGGTCTTGTGTACTTACAGAAACCTATTGAATTTTATGGCACTCGGATGTCCAGTATGGCTGCCACAGCCTCCATCTTCTATTTTGTATTCCATTGGATAACTTGCAATGGCCTTCGTCAATTTATTTTCATTTGAAATAATTCAGGGGCTGAGGGGTAACGCCGGCTTTGCGGGGCTATTTTTACTTACTTCGGTCACGTTAACTTGTTAACTTTTTAATTTTTCTTCTCGCACATTAACGTTGACACTGAGTCACATTTCGGTCTTCCACTTTTGTGAGTGTACCTTTTTCCATCCTCCAAAAAAGCACATTTTTAGGGAGACAAAATGTTGCTCTGCACAGTGATACCAAAATAACACCGACTCGCACGCAACTGTTTGAAAATATAATTTTTAAGTAGGCGAAAATGAATTGGAGTCTACATGCGAATTTTACTTCCAGGTGTATACGCTGCTGGAACAGATGCTTCAGTTGAGCGTACCCTATCAGCAATCTAGTGTTCTATAAATAAATCTATGATGCAAACAGCAAATGATAATTGTTCAACTTCCATTGTTGGCTTAACTCAACATATGGATCAGATGTACTGTGGAGCTAGCTTGCTGACAGAAGCAGAAGCCTGACCCCATGAGACTAGTTTAGTCAACACCCCAAGTTCACGGGTTGAAGAGACACATGATGTGACTTTTATTTCCTGTCTCTTATAGTATCTGGTTGACATACTTGCCCACACTGGGTCTAACGAGCCATTTTCAAATGAATAGTGTGTTTTACAGAGCTCTCATAATTTTGAATGCCTGTTTCTCTTCAGTTATCTCGTTGAATGCACTTAAACAGCACACTCTAGTCTATCAGTGACAACTTCTGCATACATTGATAATTACAATATCATATACTCGACTTTGACCTTTGTAACTATAGCAACCACTAGGTAGGCTTGGCTTTATTTGTTAAACTAATCAGTTGAAATTGAGAGCATTGGCATAACTTGTGTGTTAAACATTAATCATTCTTTTAATTGATTGTTTGATCAGTGCCAATGTTTGAGATGAAATGTTAAATCATGGTGATAAGTGTGATTGCGGGAAGTTGTGATAATTGTTATGCAGCCTATATCAGAATGGTAAGGATTGCTGTCATTTTCTATTAAAGTGCAGTGTGGTTACCTTCAGTCATATCTTATTTCAGAATATTTAATCTACCGATATTTTCTGCTCCCGCCTGTAATTGTGTATTTTGAAGCATTGTCATTATAATGAGACAGTACATTTAATCAAATTCCAATGCTCTTGTCCATCTGTGTTGTGCTATGACATGTGCTTTTACATGAACTATTAGTGAGCGATGTTTAATGTAAACATGATGTGCTATTTACACTAGGCATGTGGGTTAATTTTATGATTTGGGGTTTTATGAAAAAAAAAAATGAACTGTATAAAGTAGCTCAGCTTCAGATCAAAATGCAGATTTATTTTAACCAACAGAATATACTGTATGGTCCAGAAAAATCTGCTTTTGACAAAATCCCACCATTGTGCATCCACAGCTGAAAGAATGTAGATTTGATAAATAGTATCAGCGCCCTGCTTTAAATGACCAAAAAAAAAAATTAACCATTTTATCAAAATGGTGGATTCAGTGCTTATGGGCCTTGCATGTAAACTCAGCATGTGAGTTTCCAATAGTCCCATAAGTGAAGTTGTAACAGACTGTACTGTGGTTGTTGAAATCAAAGTGGCTTGCACTTGCTGTTGATTTTGATATGGCCCATTGATGAACTGGCACTTGGCTTTCTCCACTGGTGGAAAATCATGACCAGAGTGTGTTACATAAATGCTCTCTTGTTGTGAGAATGATCACTGCAGCCATCTTGTTGACAGACTAAATTTGCATTGTGTCTCATATCTCATGTGCACCAGGGACTGTAGCACAATGAAAGTGAATGAGACCCTTTGAATATCCAAAACTTCAGAACATTTCATGAAATGATTGTTATCTTGCATGGCAATAATCCACACTGACTTTTGCAAATGCTCAAGTCCTGAGAAGGAAATTTACAAGGCTTTGAATGTGCCTTACTGCGTGGTATACGGTTAGGTACGGAAATATTTGGACAGTGACACAATTGTAATTTTTCTTGTAATTTTGCCTCTGTACACCACCACAATGGATTAGAAACAAAATGTGTCATTAAACTGCAGACTTTCAGGATTTATTCAAGGAGTTAAACAAAAAATCTTCCATTAATCATTTAGGAATTACAGCCATTTTCATACACAGTGCTTTATTTTCAGGGGCTCAAAGGTAATTGGACATCTGAATGACAGTCAGTTTCATGACTAGGTGTGGCTTCATTTTGTTACAAATGAAGCAGATAAAAGATCTGGAGCTCATTCCAAGTGTTGAACTTGAATTTGGTAGCTGCTCATGGGAACTGTCAAATGCGGACCAAAGAGTTGTCAATACAGGTGAAGGTCATCATTAGGCTGAAAAAGCAATGCAAAGCTATTAGACAGATAGCAGAAACTTTAACCCTAGTGTAGCCTCTAGCCTAATGCTTATCCTCCTCCTCATGCCTACTGAGCTACCGGGGAACGATATTGATGACCATCTCAGAGGGAAATGATTGTGGGTCCTCTATATATCGGCGATTGACAGGACTAGGGCTAAGAGTGGAAGGATGATTATTTGGGAATCCTGGTATAGCTCCAGGAATACCAAAAGACCTGGAAGGAAGGCAACTAAGGTGGATGATCACAGAATTCTGTCCTTGATGAAGAAATACCTCCTTCACGACTTCAAGCCAGTTCAAGAACACTCTTGAGGAAGTAGGCAAATCATTGTCAAAGTCTACAGCCTTTGAGATGCCTTCATGAATGTAAATGCCACGGTGAAAACCACTGGTAACACTCAAGAACAGAAAGGCCGGAATTGACTTTTCCAGAAAATGTGAAAAAGCCTGAATAGTTCTGGAACAAGAATTTTTAGACAGATGAAACAAAGATCAATTTATACCAGAATGATGGGAAGACAAGAGTATGGAGAAGTAAAGGAATGGCTCATGGTCCAAAGCATACCATATCGTCTGTTAGACATAGTGAAGGCAGTGTTGTGGGCTGGGCATGTATGGTTGCCAAGGAACTGGGTCATGTGATGGCAATTTAATATCTTAATAAACCAGAGAGTGTCTTTTAAAGGAAAGAGGGTTTATTAAATCATATGCACTTGCAAGCCTGGCACAACCACAGAAGAAGATTCTAGGCCGCCCACCCTCTCTACAGATTGTTACAATCTTTATACCCATTTTGGAGGCAGGGCCTCTTCAGATGATCAGTAATTTGCATGGGAAAGAAGCGAGTTGATGCCAGGAGTAGCCCAGCTTTTCATTAGGGGGAACACAGAAGGAACAATTTATCAGAAGTAAAATTTTGTACTGACCTTCACCAGGGCAAGGCCATTCCTTATCATGTGCATACCACCTTCACATTTCTCACGAACTATCCTTTACGCTGCGAAGGCTTCTAATACAATCCACATTCAGAACACTTATATAACAGTTACATGCACTTTAATAAATGGTCTTACACTAGATATATGAATTGCTGGTGCAATTTAACCAAGATTACATATTAGACATAAGGTAGTTAATTTGATAATTACATTGTGACGTATAATGCATGTAGCAGCATTTATGGTCTGCACTTTACTCACATCTTGATAGTTTCATTTCAGATCCATTATGGTGGCGCACAGAGGCAAAATTACAAATATTGTGTCATTGCCCAAATACTTCAGTATTTAACTGTATTATTAATGAAAAACAAACTGGGATGGCTGCAAATGTAACATTAACTGAGAAAAGCCAGAAATGTTATGGTGCCTGTGAAGTCAGTTTGGTTCGGCTGTAGCAGGGCTTTATAAGGTCAGGAATGAAGAAATGCAAGGTTTGTTTGGTTCTAAATTATGCCTTCGCCACACACAGCAGTCCGGAGGCATACTGTTTTCTGGTAGTCCGCCTGTGATTGTGTACGTCACACCGTCCATAACAAATACCGTATCAGCGCTATATCTACTGAAGTAGTGGGGAGATTTTCACCAAATCATACACGGTAACTCCCCTCAGAGGATAGCTGAACTTATTAGGTTTTGGAGGTTATCGGGTCAAAGGTCAAGGTCAGTTGTGTGTGGGCGCTGAAGATCAACTTTTAGGGCATATGAAGCTGTGGCAGACAGAGGTATAGCAATTAACGCTTTGCACTGAGTTGTACCTTTTTATCTTGTGCTTCTCTCAGCTTGGATGGTTGCATTGTGGACAGCTGAGTTTTAGGTTTCTCTGGGTCTTCCTGGATAAATATGCATGAGCTGAGATGATTAGTGATCTGACTTCACTGCTTAATATATCTCAGTGGCAAAAATAGCAGTTCGACCAGAGAGCAGTGTGGCGTTATTCACTACCATGTACAGTTGTTCTGTTGCATCACCTCAATGATGGCTGTTGATGCTTAGTGACTTGTAGCATTAGATGTTTTCAGCGTTGATTCAGGCTTTTTCTGATATAAATGTGGGAAGAAATCTATAGTTTTACTCACAAGATGGTGAAATGCATGGACCTGTACATTCATATCTAGCTGAACTTTGGATGCCTTCAGTTGTTGACTGTGAGCAGTCCAGTCCTGTCTCTCAGAAATTACGAGGGACAGTGAAGATAACTTGGTGTTCGGCCTTGTGTCTCTGGATTGGGCTTGATGACACACTGATGGAACTTGCGCTGTGGGTTTTGTGCTGTTTCACATTGTGTGTTGCCACAGCTATGGAGCTGGGCGATAGAGCTCTACCCTCTGATTGAGGAACTCAGGCTGTGCTCACGGAAAACTGGGGTCCCTTAGTGTCTGCTGGGCAGAGGTCCTGTATTGCCATCAGGAGAAAAACCGTTGAACTCTGAAGTTGATTTAATATTGCGGTTCTTCCACTGTATATTTCAAGTCATCATACTCACAGAATTTACTGGGAATTTCTGAAGGTTGGTGACCAATCTTGAAGGCAAGATCAATCTTGGTTGAGGCTACAAATGAAATTTCAAACCTGATCATGGTCTTTTTATGTCTTAAAAATACGACCATAGGGTACAACAAATTTCAGACCAGAATTGAAATTGGGTTTGTTTGTTGGCTTTGCAATCTGGCAAACGATGATGTTATCTGCCATTTTGCGCTTGGGGCATCACTGTGAATGCTGGGGTGCTTTTCATTATGCTAATGTGTCTCCTAGCTTCCCTCACTAGTGTCTCTTCCTCGAGTGTTAGCTCCTCCCAGCGAGGATCTTAGGGAGAGAGATGCTTGGAAGAGCCACGAGGACGGAGGAGCTGAAGCTGCCAAATGAGAAATCCTTCGATCCATTAAGGGACGTCACATGTGGAGGTGCGGCATTTAAACGTCACGCCAGGCTCCCGTGTGAGATACACCCGTGCTTCCTCGCTTTATGCACCGCAGGGACCTCGTCTCTCCTTGCTCTGCATCTCATTGAGCTGCACGTTAGGGATTGGAAGATTTTGCATGGAATGGCTTCCAGCTCGTGGAAGGGGAGAGGACGCGAGGGAGCGTGAGTTAGCATAATGAATAGCACCCAGGGGCTGCGTTTGAATAGTCTTTTTTTACTTGAAAAAAGTTCCTAATTCCTTGGAAATTACCTGGAAATGTTTATGTGGCAACCATGATAAGAGCTGTTCAAATTCTCTATCAGCTAAGGAAAGGTGCTTCAGTGCTTATCTGCTTTAGCACAGGGTACAGTGGACCATCCTTTATGTAAAAAAAGGAGATAACACTGTCCTACAGTTCCTTGTGAGAGCAATATTTAAAGCAATGGAAGTTCCATCCGGCCATTCATAAACAAATAAACGTGACGGGCAAGGAACACTTGATGACATCATCTGATGTTAAATACATTCGCATTGTCTTAGCACCATGGTTTTCTTTTTCCAAGTCCTTTTGAATTCTCATTTCCATCTTTCATTAACCACATGGTAGTTTTGTTTTGAGTTTGAGGAAAAAAAACATTTGGAATAAGATAGGACTTTTTTTGACAATTCAAATGTAGCCGTACTCCATTTATGAGAGCTCAACTTTGTGATTTTTGGAAAATGTCTACTCTTGTAATGCTGTTTAATATCCATTCCATTATAAGGTCCATTATTGCGGAGCTTCAGCTGCTTTGTGTTATGATCAGTTTTCTGCTTCATCAAATCTGTGGGTCTGAAAATAATAGGTCTTTGCTTTCTCAAATGTATCAATAAAATTTTTTGTTGCTACACTTAACTCGTCATGATTTTTTTTTTGTGATGTCCTTCATCTGATGAAGAAAAGAGCCATTTCTGCAATACACAAAATTTCAGCCATTATTTTTTAAAAATTATTATGGGTTTGGGGAAAGACTACCTAGGGAATATTTTTATGAGTTACATCTCAAAAATGGACTACAATGTCCCAGGACTTTTTTGTATTATTCTCAGCCCATTTCACGTGTCAGTATTTTACAACGTATTTACTTAATGTTTATATTTTACTGCACCATTTATTAAAAATTGCCAAATAAACAAACAAAAAAGAATGACATATTAAAATGAGAAATGTTTTCAATTAAAGCTGTCAGTTTTGAACATTATTATGTATACATGTACGATTAGTTTCATACATCCAAGTTTTGAAACTAGGAGGAAAGGCTCTTTTTTACTTGACCATACAAAGCCCAACACATCTCCAAGTATGAAAATTTAATAACCACAAATATTTAATAATAATGAATATCAGTATCTACACGGTCATTTAAATGCTGATTAAATAAGTCTGTCCAGTGTACTGAGTGAAAAAATATCAATAAATGCCCTGATCTATCTATAACTCGATGCTTCACTGTTTGTGACCGAGTTGCCTGACTTATATATATATATATATATATATATATATATATATATATATATATATATATATATATAATATCGTCTGAGCTGTGTCGCGTAGCTATTTCAATGACCCTCCTTACGCACTTATTGTATGCCGATTTAGATGAAAGCGTTTGCTAAATATAATGTAATGACACAGGCTGATGGGTCTTGATTGGGGAGGGGGCATCATGTGATTATTTTTTACCGACTGCCGTTTAACAGATAATAATAATAATAATAATAATAACAATAATAATAAAAATAATAATAATAATAAATAATAATGAATCTTGACCACATCTACCCCCACTTGTGTCGTTTTTTGGCAAAAACGTCTGAAGTCGTGAAATGCATAGCGATTATGTGATAAATTGCCCTAATACATGCTTCACGGCGTGATATTCACGTCGCATTCGAAGATACGGAATTCAGGCGTTCGGGGGAGGGGGGGACTAAATTGACAAATTGACGCAATAGGTTTTACAAAAACTGAGCCTGGTCTGCCATCTAGTGGATACAAGAAAAGTTGCAAAGAATGCTCCATAAAGTTTCTCAAAATGTCGAGAAAAATTGCATGAGATAAAAGCTCGCTTTCTGTTTGACGTAATGTTGACATTTTTCGAGATACCAGAACAATGAAAAACGTCGTTTGCCTTCTTTTCGTGCCTGAGGGATGGGTTCAGAAGCGAGATTGGTGGGTTAGCGTGGTATGTGAAGCCTCAATCAGGGTTTTCAATGTCACGAAGCTGGCTCTCTATTTTAACCTCCCGTATGGTAGCCTATCTATGATTACAGCTCACGGAACTGGCCCCGCAGTACACCCCTCAGGTCGTGCTGGTCTTCCTGACTGGTAGGCTGAGAAAACATTTTACCCGGACTGACAGTTTCTTAATCCTATGTGCTAACAATTGATCACACGACACAATAAACATTGTCTTTAAAATTTCTACATCTGACGAACATGCTTTCATAGAACATTTAGAGAGGTAAATAGAGAAAGGCCCACTGTCAAGTTGAATTGGGTCGTTGACAGCTGCCAGGAAAAAAGCCATTAAGCCTGAGAAGATCCTTTGACTCAAACATTTAACTGCACAGCTGTTTAGACTACCTCTTTGGTCAGAATGTAGCAGAGTAATACTGCTTATCGGTATTGGTATTCAATCGGTTTTCGTTCCATTTATACACTATAAAATGAATAAAATGAATTCTCTGCGCGTTTTAGGGTTCGTAAATACTCGCTCCCGAATGCCGCATAAGGCCTGCGGTTTGTCAGCAGCGCTACTCAGCTGGACCCTCGGGACTGCCCGCCACGTTGCTGTGTGGCGGGCAGTGTTGACAAAGGCACGTTCATTTCCATTCCCCCCCATCACAGGTTGGCCTTTTGGTCACGTGCTCTCGGAGCCCAGATCCCCGGAGAGCGGGGTATTTATGAATGGGCACTTTGTTGCTCCGCGGAAAACAACTCCTAATGGCATTCTGCTCTGAGATAGAGTGGATGCCACTAAGAGGGGGCCAGGCCACCAGAATGGAATTTTTTCTATGAAAAGAAAGAGAGGAAGGAAGACAGAATAATTATTCATTTGTAAAACTACTGATAAACAACAGCAACCACATTCACACATGCATGTAAAATGAGATTGGACAGTCAGAGATAAGTGGGCTGACAATTTTTTTAACCGCGAAAAGAAGGAAAAATGACGATTGAGATGCCCTGGACGCATATGAATCTACCGCTTTAGAAACCCATTCGTCAGGAGCTGCTTTTCTTTCAGATTTTATGACTTATTTCACGGGTTACTCATAATCGACCATTGAACTGTTTTATTGAGCATGACTGTTCAGCCATGTTTGAAGAGAAGCAAGCTGGTTAGAGACCGCTAAAGTCCCCCGCCGACGATTGGGCGTACGCATGTACGGACGAACGCGCACGGTCTGAATTAATATTCCCCCGACCCACTCTTCGGGTGCCGGAGAACGAACAAGTAACGAAAATACTGTACCTGAACTGTGTTAAAAAGACAGCCGGCTTGTTCTCTCTCTCTCTCTCTCTCTCTCTCTCTCTCTCTCAGAGACGCAGCCAGTGCAAACAGTGACACTAATTACTGAATATTTGGAACCCTTTAAGCAATGAGCTATTCAGCATTCCCTGAAACGTTTGTAAAAAAAAAAATAATAATAAAAACTAAGAAAAACCAACTGTGCATACAAATTATTTGAACATGTTACGAATTTATTAGAGTATTCCTTGCTGTGCTTACTCATACATCATGCAGCAAAATTAGACACAATTGTATCGTAATACACGATGGTATAATATAAAAAGAATGGATTTACAATTAAATCAGGAATGATATAAACACTCTTATTGTTTATATGAATGTCTTTTAAGCTTGCTGTGTGTTTAGCATAATGCAGTGGTTCCCAAACTTGGTCCTGGGCCTCCCCTATGTTTGCTGGTTTTTGTTTTACCCACAGTTGCAATTGTAGGATTTTAACCAGCAGTTAATATGCCTTAGTTAGGTGCATTTATATCTGGAGAAGTTATTTATCTTCTTATGCCACATTTTGCCAGAATTCTAAACAAGCCATGAAGAATAGGAATTCCTTATCCACATCGCAACAACCGCATAAAAAGAGAGAAAAAAATGACAGATTAAAATAAATAATCAACGGGTTCCTAATTGGTGAAACTGGGGACACATGATCGCAAAAACTAACTATTTATAAGGCAAACCAATGATGTAGTAAAACCTGTTTTGTGTCATGTAAATGTTATTAAGTTAAAGCAAGTTATTTTGAAGGAACTCTAAACACTTGTGTTTAGCAACCTAAATTGGATCTTACTGATTTCCTCTTGAACTGTTTAGGAATATTGTTACCTGAAGTTGCTTCCAATATAGAAGGAAAACAATATGTTCAAGGGTGTTTTATTCTACAGGGCATGCATTGATATTTCTGTCAAAATGTGGCTGAAGACGGTAAGTAATTGCTTTAAACATGAAATGCACTGAATGAGGATGAATTATTCTTAAAATGCTGCAGTAGCAATTGTGATTGGAGCAAAGACCGAGGGGCTCCAGGGCTGAATTTGGGAACCACTCACTGCCCTACCTCAATCCATCCATGACCTAACATGGTTATTCGTCAGCAGGGTCACAGGATCCAATCCCAGCTCATGATGGGTGAGAGTCAGGAGAACACCATGGACGGCTCACCAATCCATCACTCTACCCTAATACTCACTGATATGGGCAAATTAGAGTCATCGATTAGGCTAGAGTGCGCATCTTAGGACTGTGTGTCCAAACACGGGGGGGACATGCAAACTCCACACAGACAGATCCCAGGCCAGATTCAAACTTACGAATCTTCTTGCTGTCCTGCTGTGCCCTGCCCATGATCATGTCTGTTCAAACATGGCAGCGGTGTGCATTATAAATCCTCTATAATTTCTTTTATGATCACCTGCATATGGTCACCCTCATGCTGAAGTAGCACAAGAGGAACAAGTGATTAAATTTTGGCATATCTAGGCCAAAGTACAGAGGCCAAAGTTCAAATCCAGCTATGCTGGCGGAGGTATGGGCTCTCGTGAGTCCAGCTCTAGTTGAAAATGTAATGGAGGAGGTAGCCAAGTTCATTCACTGTACCATAAAACCAACGTTTAGGAAGTTCATAATTTTCAGCAAACCAATTTAGGCATTGGGAGCAAGTTGCATAGACTCTCTATCCAAAATCAATGACCAAAATACAACATGGTTGCAGTGACCCGAATCAAGATTGCGGGGCTAAGACTCACCAGTTTCCCTCCATTGGTAAAAACTTCTCCCATCATCAAGGAAAACATTGTCAAACAACTTCTCCGAAGCAAGCAGCAAGAGCAACCCAGAGAGGAGGGCAACATGGATGAGCCAATCAGGGTAAGCTATTGAGGGCAATAAACTGTCAGTCAAACCAGCCAGCAAACTGAATGTCCCCAAGACTGTACCAGGAAAGAGCGGATTTATACAAAATAGACTAAAAAGCACTGAAACTAATCCAAAATCTCACACCAGCTCCTCTACCATCATCCATCCTATCCATCCTATTTCCTGGGCTAGCATTACACTAATGCCGGATAGGGCATTTGTAGATGATTGGTAAAAATACAAAGGATGGTGCCCATTTATTCAGTGTTTTCCAGGAAAATCTGGATCTTTCTGCGTGAATTGGTGATCGGGCACCCCCACGAGCTTCAGGGCGCACAAACACCCTCGTCTCCTCCATTTATCATGGTCACATTTGATTAACTCTCTCGGAACACGTTTTGTTGAGTGTAAGTCAATTGTGTTTCACACTGTTTTTGAACCAGGTTCTACCTGCTCCGTTCCATCTCAGTCCTCTTTCAGGAGCACATTCTGCTAATGCACTGGTCAGAGCCAAGGGGTCCTGAGACCAACTGCGAGCACTGGCTCGATCCCCACTGCGCCAGGAACTACAGTCACCATGTGTAGCCAAACAACCACCCTACGTTCTCATTCTGATGCTGAAATACAGAGAGCCTGCTTTATTTAGGCATTTAGCATGAACAAAATCCTTTTATTTTGTTTTCACTCTAGTCATTGGCTGGGTTATTTATTTAACATAGACTGAAAGTTTTCATCATGCACATCATCTTTTACTGCTTCGCTCATCTCAAAGAACAACAACGTCTACCCCATCAGGCCAGGAATTTCCAGGTCCTTCTGCTTTCATTTCTGTGTTATGAGTTTTGCTGGTTATGCAGGTACAGTAGTGTGCAGTTATGATTATACACTTAACAAAGTGAAGACAAATCTGTCATGGTTTTGCCCCGCCGGCTGAAGACAACAAGCCGGCGGGCACTGGGACCATGGACCCAAAAGCGAGGCAAGGGCCCCAAACGCACAGGCTGAGTAAAAAAATGTAAAAATCTTTAATTTAATCAAAAATAAAAACAGGAGGGGAGCAGCAGCACACACAAAGCAGGGCTACACACACAGAATGCTGCTGCACTGATCTGAGGCGCAGCGAACCCTTAAATAACAGCCCTTCACCTCCACCTCAACGAGCCACACCTGTTGCCCGGTAAGGTGGAGGTGAAGAATGCAGCAGGGGGAGCGACTGCAAGGACAAACCCTTACAAAATCAGAAACCAAATACTATTCAAATATTTATTTCATGAATTATTGAATCATACAGATGAAAGTAAGTAAACAGATAATAATATACAGTAAAAACAAAAATAATAATGTCTTTTTGAGAGAAAAAGTCAATGTCTAGTGTGACCACCCTTTGCTTTGATAACAGCATTTAATCTTTCAGGCATAGTTTTCACGTATTTTTTTTAAAATTTCCTCACTTGCTAAACTATTCCATTTGGTTTGAAGCTCATACCAAAGAGATTCTTTCAATGTTACAACAGATTTACACAACACTTTTATTGTTCGTGGTTGGTAGTCTGATTGTTTTACATTGTTTTGTAGTATTGTTTTGTGTCATTTGTTGGTGCATTGTCCTGTTTCTTTGCCTGAATGTGCAACCTGCTGTGTGCTGCCTTCTTGGCTCGGTTACAAGTGCTAAACAGATTTTATCTCAGCTGTCTATCTGGTTAAATAAAGGTTATAATAATAATAATTTCCTCAATTGGATTAAGGTCTGGACTTTGAGCAGGCCAAGTCATAACTTTTATGTCACCAGATGTTTCTTTCTGACTGAGATAATTCTTGCACAACTTAGAAGCGTGTTTAGGATCAATATCTTGTTCAAAATAAAATCCCTAACAAATCAATCTCTTTCCAGATCGCAGTGCATGCCTCATAAGGATGCTGTGATACTGCTTTTGATCCATGATTCCGCTGATTTTTATGAGATCACAGAGTCCTTTCGAGCAGCTTGAACCCCAAACCACAATATTGCCACCTCTATGTTTTGCTGAAGGGGTTTAACAGTCATTTTTGAGACGTTCTCCTACTCTGAAGCGCACATAAGTCCTGCATTTAGGTGAGAAAATTTCCAATTTTGATTAATTGGTCCAAAGGACTTTTGCCCAGTCTACTGGTGTCCTATTATTGAATTTCTTCGCAAACCCGTCTTTTTTGATGTTGCTAACTCTTGGCAGCAACATGACCAATCAGACCATTTTCACACAGGCGTCTGGAAATGGTAGATCTTGACACTTTCGGCTCTTCACTTCTGGCGCTGTTAAAATCATCACGGAGTTGTTGTGCTGTCAACCGCCAATTTTTTTTTACTTGTCATACACAGATATTGAACGTCAGAGGCACTTAATTCTCGTTTTGCACCTCTATTGCCACCAGTTTTCAGCAAACCAGTCTCTTTGAAATGCTTGATGGTGTTTCTTACAGTGCCATGGCAGCATTCAACATCTTCAGCATCATGCAGGGCCACAATTTGGCTACGAGCAATCTCAGAGGGCTCCTTCCGTCGTGCCATTATGTTTAACACTGTGACACTGCTCAAAATTCATGTGACCTTATATACCGGAACAACTGACCATCAGAGGTAATTTTGCAGAATAATGTTGCCTCAAATCAGTTTCAACAAATTTTTTAGTACCAATAATCATGGAATGAGCCTTCAAACATGCATTCATGCTATGCAAGAGTCAAAAAAATAAATTTGTGACACCTTTCAATTGTTATAAAAAAAATCGATGTTTTCGGTGTTTTTGTTAATTACCAATATTTTCCTCAGTAAACTTACGGGGGTGATTTTTTTATGCTTATTGCCCACAATACTATTTTCCAATACATTTTCACCAAAAAATTACAGAGAAGTAATGTGTTAGGACTCCTTTTAGACGAAAGTGGCGGTGTATAATCATCACTGCACACTACTGCAAGGTACTGTGAGAATTAAACTTAAAAATGTCCAGCACAAATATCCTATTAATGTATAAAATAAGCCCCGTGATCAAGCAAACAAACCTATAAATAAACAAACAAACGACAGACAGACAGATAAACAATGTGCTGTGGTCTTTCATATTGGACATTGTATCACTGAACAAGGAGGCGAGTTAAACATCAGATAAAAATGCCACAGTACATTTTTAGCAATATAAAGCAGACGTGTCCCAGAATTTAGATGATATGCCTAGAAAAAAAAATTGACCAGTTTGATAGAGGAACTGAGGCATTTTCTTTTGACACTATTGAGGTCAATACTAACCCAACTCCTGAAAAGTGAGGAAATCTAGTGGTAGGTTATTATATTTAAACCAGAAACTCCACCGCTGGATGTTCCAAATACTCTTTGGCGAATAAGTGGTAATTTCGTGGGTAAGTGACTCTTCTGATTGTGACTTTCTTTTGATTGTGACTTAGATGGTTACAAACCACGCAATCATGAGACAGAGTACAGCTATGAGTGAGCTGCATGATAGCCTCTATTACATGGAAGCAGAGCCTTTGCTTTGATTGCTGGAACTAGAGTTGAACAATGCAAAAATACTGTATGTGGCCAATGTAGGAGTTAGGAGAGACTGCAAGATAGATGTTCACCTTACAGATAAAAAAAAACATCTGATTCATCACCCAAGCAGTGAGGACTATACACTTGTGCTCGATAACCAGTTCCCAGTTTAACGCTGTTGGAGGGCTCAACTGCTTTACACCAAGACTAATGAGCAATAATAAGTGTAACACATACAGGGAATCTGCAGTGGTCCAGCTAACCTGGGTCACAATTTTCCAGAGCTAGATCATGTTGTAACCAATGAGTTGTGGTGAATACATAAAATGATCCTATATCAATGGCATTTTTAGTCACTTCTTTAAAAAATAAATTTAGCTAACTGAGATCTAATTAGCCAATTAGAACATTATTCAGATACAAGTTTAAATGCCAGAGGAAGTCCTTGTCATTGTATGTGTCAACATGGCACATTTATAAATATTACTGTCTGAGGGGATCACAAATTAACAGGCTTCATACAGCATTCAAAATAACATCACCATACAGAAACCTACTGCTTGAAAAAAAAAAAAAAAAAACAAATAAAACATGACATGAAACTCAGCAAATAAGCTGCCAAGGTTCTTTGTGGCTCATTTATTTTCTCTTTAGACTTGCTGATATCAAATTTAAATTCCTTCATCACCTCATCTCTGATGTCAGCTCCGACTGAAACACTTCCTATCTTATTCTGGGTTGCCCTCAGTGGTCTTGGCATCAAATATTTGTTCATAGGACAGATCATTATCATTGGAGGAATAGAAATGCTCCCACACAAACTCATGTAAGAACAGCCATCTTTTGTGATCTGACCACTGTTGATACAGGAATCATTGAATATCTTCCAATTAATGTGGCTAAAAGATCATTGAAGATAAAGAATGGCCTCCTCGGACCAAATATTTTTACCTCTTTGGTCAGTTCTAGGAAAAAAAGTAGACACAGATGAGGTCAGCTTGGCAGAAGTGGGATCAAATTACAGATCTTTTATTTGCACCATAACAAAGATTTATATCTTTCTCGGCCTGGTAGCAAAAGGAACACGCAGATATTATATCAAGTCAAATTAGAGAATTGTATATTTTCAGTTTAATTCCCCCATACTACTTCGTGAGGTGAGAAGGAATGACATACACGCAATCAAAACGGCCAATAGTAGGCTACAGCTGACTTCGCTGCGGGGATTCGCCTGAGGGTGAATGATAAATACATGAGGGAATCGTGTCGCTAGTGGGAAAAATCTTTACTCAGCAGTCCAAGACGCTGCGTCGTTTTCTGACGCAATGGTTCACGCCTCTTCACTGCGTCTCCTTTTATAAGGCGAGGCCGAATAGAATCTTTGGAAGAAAGAGAAGCTGTTGCAGCCCCGTATTGCGTACTCAGAAAAAATATCCAAAGGAATCGACCTCAGAAATGCCAAACACCGAAAGCGGTCGACAAGAGGATGCCGAGAAACCTGCTCTCTGCGGCTGCATACATCTCACGATAGGCCCTTAACGGCACCAAGGTCTCTGTTGACATTCCATTTATGAACGAATAATATTTTCACGGTACTGTGGTTTTCAGGGGCTACACAGTAGTCTCATTGAAAAACCGCGGCACGACTCGTGAACAGATTACAAACAAATAATTAAAACAAATATATTAATTAATTAATCTTCTCAGCCTGTGCTTTGGTAAATGTGTTAACGCCCTGTATTTGCAAAATAATTTATCTCAGAAAGCCCGATTAAATGAGCCAGTCCTCAGGGCGCATGTGAGCAGAATTTCATTAAACTCTTGGAGAGTGCTTGTTTTATTTCACATTTCTACTCGGCAAGGTTAAGAAAAGCAGACAGCGACTTGTTTTTCTCCGGCTCACATTGAAAATTTCAGAGATTCTAACGACCATTCATAGCAGAGAAATATAAACATACCAGAGAATGAGGCATAATGAGGCAGTAATAATTGCTAATAACAATGAAATAAGAAACATTTAAACCGCAATTACCTGATCAGGAGGGTATACCCTATAGGCCTATGGCTTGATTCACAGCGAAATTTTAAAATGTCTGTAGCCTATGCAACTAAAGGCCTCATCATATAATGTGTGTTCATTTAATTTGCTTGTTAACTTGTCGTAAAACTTCCAAATTAGATGCGATAATTCTTGGCATGCCCTTGACAGTACTGCCGCATGGGCAAGCGTGCAGCAAGATGTCAAATAGGCCTACTGTAAAAATGCTAAGAAACACGTTTGATTCTACTGGTTTACTGTCTGCCAGATTTGGCTGTTTTTTTTTTTTTTTTTTTTTTTTTGGTAAGCGCAGTCATGTCGTAAGAGCCGCCAAGAATATATTGCTGTCTGTCCTGTTGGCTGCTGTAGCCGGCATCGAGCGCATCCCCCCCCCCAAAATTGTCTTCAGCATGGAAAAGTCATTATTCTTTATCAACAAATCTAGTTTCCAATAAAATAAAATGCATTAGAAATAAAACAGTAATTTAAATAAAATCCATACGGCTATACGATGCATGGGAAGACTAACATAAGTAATACGCAGGCATAGGCCGCATAGTTTTGGATTATGAATTAGAAATCCATCTTGCGAGACGAGTCTCTTTTCGAATTGGCTAATTTCATATCTCCTCTCTGGGTAAAATTCAATTTGCGCATGGAACCACAATCAACTCATTTCAATTTTGGTTCTTTTTTCTGTATACAGTCGACCCGTTTATAACAAAACCAATGCCATTTCAATCACGGGAATAAGGCCCACGGTCGCAGCTGGTGATAGAGCAAGGTGAACACCTGTCGGCTGCAGCTATCTTGTTATTACGCCAATTCGGACGGCAAAATAAATATATTTCCAATTATTAATTGCGAATTACAGCTTGGACCAAATGAACCCGTATTACTGACTTTCGCCGAATAACTAGGTCTATGAGACCCCTTTAAACGACAAACGAATAGTCCCATTGGAATTCCATCCAAGCCCGGGCCGTCAGTTGCTGAGAATAGAATAGAATCTAGGACAGCATGTCATTAGCTCGTGCTGCAAGACGCAGTAATGTTTGCACTGAACGCTCAGAAATGAAACGTTTATTCAGCCAGAAGTTTGTCGGATAACTGAACGCAAAAAGCATGGCAGAACGTGCGAACAAACGTATTGAACTCTAGAGCAAATCGAAGTTATGGCCGGTTGCCGAGGTTAATGCTATTGTTGACTGATATTTGTCCGAAGTCTGCCTCACGTAGGCAAAAACAAAACAGCAGCTAATTGAGTTAATTATTGTTAACAGTTACTAGTTTCATTTCTGTGCCGACAATCAAGAAAACTTACCAATGCTTGAAGATTGACGCGCATAGCAGATTACCACCCATGTCTTTCCACTAATTCAGTCTACAGGGAGTTCTTCATATAATCAATTTAACGAAAATTAAATCGAACTGGTATTTCACCTCAGGTTCGCGACTCATATCAAAGGATAATACTAAAGGTTTGTTCAATTGAGCCCACTGCCAAAACATGCTGGCCGCAACGAGGTTAATTCTTCCTTCACTGTCCGAAGAAAATTATGAGGCCCGCTAAATAGATTTGTGTCGGGTACTGTAAAGTGAGACTATTTTCATAAAAAGTACATGTCATTTTTTCGGACTTTCCAAAAGTGTGAGAGAAAACCCCGACATAGTGAAACGAACATAAATGCACTGGGTCATTTTAATATTTGAACAAGTTTCCAATCAGTCTTCGAGATAAAAAAAAAAAAAAAAAAACTCTCTAAACGAAATCTTCAACAACCCATTTTCCATGGCGTAATAAAGAGCACGGACAGAGAAAGGAAGGTAACAAAATGGTCCACTCAGGATATACGGAGTGCTTACAAATGACAAAAGCAGTCTCTGTAGATCCACACATGATCTCAAGAAATATCAGATTTAGACAGTAAAACAAAACGGTACAACTGTATTAACAGCACTTTTGCAGAAATATTTCACTACAACGCATTCATAAGCAAAATTACAGCTTTACCTTAGTTGCGATTTCAAAGCCGCACTGCAAGCATAAAATGCAGTCGCCCAATAAAAAAAAAAATAAAATAAAAAATAATAATTAAAGGGATCGGAACTCTGGAACCATCAACATTTCATCGAGAGTGAAAAAGTGCCTCTATCCATCTCATACTGACAAGCGTTTGATGATATATAACATCTCAAAATATGAGTTGTAACTCTAGTTGAATTAAAAAAAAAAAAAACTTCTCAATAATATAAAACGCTGACTTGTCTTAAACAACACTAAATTTACAGTTTTTTGTTGCGTTCAATTAAAATGCAACACAAAGAGCTTTATTGTCATCTCATAGAACGGATGAATACGCAGATCCAGGATGAAACATCATAGAGATGTTTACCACATTTAATCAAAATAAATCCCGAGCCATTTTTATAATTAACATACCTTCCATAATCCAGTGTTGTCCTTATAGTGTACAAATGAATCACATAACACACTGAGGAATACAAAAGATTCGTTTTTCATGTTTTTGAATGATCAATAGGTGAAATCGAGGGTATTTCCGTCATTTACAGAAAGCTTGTTCTGAACAACAATTTCCGCTTCTGAACCGTAATCATGATACAATGTGCACATAGAAAGTCGCATTAAGCCAACATGTTTGACATGCAATCCTTCACAAAAGATATATGCCTGTATATATGTATATAATATATACACAGTCTAAGGGCTTCATTTAATTTGGTCTTTACATTAAATAGACGTCTAACATTTACATAGCCTACACAAAATGTATATATCTTTTTTTTTCCTGTACAGTTATACACATAGAAATATTTGAAATGTTAAATGGATGTTTCATATTTTCCCCAGCAAAACATAATTTGATGAGGAAGTCTTAAAAACAATGTCGAAAAAGTAATGAAAAATAATCATCTTCTTGCTTTAAAGAAGCCTTCATCGGTACTGCTCTCTTTAATGGTAACCGTTAAAAAGTTTGACGTCACATCCGTTACCACCACCTTCTCCACATTGCTAAGGCATGGCGTCCAGCAATCTTCCTCGTGCTCTCCCTGGACTTTGGAGACGGGGATTTTGGCGATGACAGAAGGCTGGTCTCTCGGAGGACTTTCAGGCCGGTAAATGCTATTTTTTGACAAGTGCTTATGTTTGGGCATTGGAGGAGTGTGGGAAGCCAAGCTCTCCTTAGTCCGACAGTTCTGCACGCCCAATCCAGCTCTGTGCACATACGCATTCCTGTCCAAACAGTAGTGGTGAACACTTCCGCTGGGCACAGCCCTCGACTGCTTTGGGACATAACTAGGATCCTCCTGGTGCCTCCGCGCCAGTTTCATTGCTCTCATCTCAGTGGATGGTGCCTTGTCCCCCTCTGAGAGAACATGCTTGCCCAGCTTGACTGGCCCGTAGGTCATCTGTTCTTCAGACCTTCGCTTAGCTGGCTCCTGGACGGGGCTGCTGTTCAGGCCGTCTTTGAAGCGAAGCTTGGGTTTTGGCCCCCTTTTCTTGGGCGCAGTGACTAATCTGTCGGTGGTGGAGCTTTGCACCCCTGAGGGCCGGTGATCGCGCAGTGACTCCACGGGTCTGACTCGTACGCTCTCCCCCCTATTGACCGTACTGGGGGGGAAGATGGTGGGCACAACAGCTCGTAAGCCCTCCCGCGCCCGGGGGGTGATGACAGGCTCTGGGTTGGGGTACGTAACCCGAATTCCCCTCGAAGCATCACTACGAAATTCATAGGTCCTGGCTGTCGCTTTAGCTTGAGCCTAAAAAAAGGCAATAACAAGATACTACGCTACAAAATAATACTACAAGGTGCATGAAAGATGTCTGCATGCAGAGATACCTGGCATATAGCTTTTTTTTTTGCCAAAATCATAAGTAAATGTGTCTATGATGGCATATAATTTGCAACACTAACAAAACAAGAACACATGCCGTAATATTCTACAATATTTGTGTCTGCGGCGGGACAAGCAACAGTCATCCCCAAAGCTTCTGACAAACTCTCAGTGCTCTCACTAAAACCGTATACACTGAGCATTATCCATTCAGTTTACTTACATACACTGACATGCTCAATTGAGTTCAGTGCCACTGCATTCTCATCTTAGTGGAGTCTTCAAAAAGTTGTATTTTACCACATATGCACCAATTTATTTGGAGCATATCCCCAACATAACTTTTCAGGTAAGGTAGCCAAAAAAGGCTATAATAAATGCTGAAAAGCCAATATCCCTGTGAACAGGTTTAAACATTCATAACAAGAGCAATATTGCCCAGGGGTATACATTTTAATTTATAAAAGAAATGGTTATCTAAAAACCTTAAACTGATTTAAACCAATTTTTAAATAAATAAAACACAGATCACGATTCCCCATTGAGAGATCAGTCACTCTCTACTCATGAATAAAATATGAAAATTCATTATTTCCACTGTTACTTGAGGCCTACTTAATTGCCCCCTCATTACACAAGTTTGTGAGTAAATTACTCGCCATGACACCAGTTATGAGCAATAATTCCACTATTCTCGTCATCCAGTATCCAGCAGTATCACCCCGACATAAATATTACTATAACAAGCATGTTCTCACATTTCACAGAACATTCCGAAATAAGAACAACAATTCATAGCATTTAAGCGAAAACAATCCAGATCCCCTCGCCCAAAAACAAAAAAAAAAAAAAAAAAAAAAAAAAACAACTTTACACTATAATAACTAACGCTGACAGCTACGGATACGCAATAGCACCGTAAGTCAAAGTGGGTGGAGGCACGTTTGTTGACATGACACATGCCTGACACGTTGACTGACAGGGGAAAGATAATTTTGAGGATTGTTCCATCACCCATAAACTCGATTTACGACCATTTTAGCTACCCACCCTGAGAAGAAACGTCTTGGGTTTAGGTCCCCTCTTCTTCGGCCCATAGAGCTCCCTCTCACGTTCTCTGCAACAACACACGATATCCATTTTGCACATGTAAGCTGTGGGCGATCTAAAATGCACGACAGTATCCAGGCACAGCTAGCAGGTTAGCAAGACATAGCTAGCTAGCATGCTTGCACTGGCCTTCTGTTGACTGCTTACCTCTCCTCGAAGGCGACGAAGAGGCGGGAGTCTAAAATATTTTCCTCCGGTTCCCAGGTGCTGTATCTACGATAGAATCACAAACCCAAGTAACGCTGCTGTATCATTAGCTTACAAGCGGACCAAATAGCTAGCTAGCGATTGTCAAACACAAAATTGCTGGCCAACATACATCATGCAGAAAGACAGAATCCACAGTAAGCGCACACAAATCAGTCAACTGAACATTGACAGCGAGCAAGAATGCTAGCAAGTTGTCTGATCACAAAACTGATAGCTAGCAAGCATGTCTGCTGTACGTAGTCCAGCTAGCTGTAGAAAACATAGCCCAGCTAGCCTGCTCTCCGCTAGGTGGTTATCTAAGCGTACTCACTTCGGAGACCAGCCCTTCCATTTCACAAGGTATTCCAGTCGACCCTACGAAAGCAATAAAGAACAGAAAGAAAACACTTGATAAGCATCAGTGCAAAATTTTGGCATTAATGTGTGCAACTGTAGAACTAGTAAAGTTTTTTGAGGGTTTCACATACTCTTCTTATCCGCCGTTTGATGATGGATTCAGCAGCGAATACCCTTTCCCCGACTGCAGACAGCTCCATGTTTACGTCTATCCACCGTTAGGTATTTTTCTCTCCACTGGCTAGCTGGTGAATTCCAGACAGCCCATAATACTCATCACCGACCAAAGACGTCATCACGTTTTTTAATGTGTTGCCAGGCACCGCTGTCGGTGGAACCGTTTAGAAGAACTCGATTGGTTCAACTGTTGCTACGTGTCTGGGTTTCTAAATCTAGAGGAGGAGCTTTTTGTTTAAGGGGAAGTCTTGTCCATGGTAGAAGTCCGGTCGTAATGAGTCAAGTTTTGACCGAAAAGAAGAGAGTATGTAAAAACCAAGTCACGTCCTTCATGAGACTGTGAATGGCCAATTAACACTTTCATTTAGGATGATGTTCATTTGCCTCCCCAACGAGTCCTTGGACGAATCTCGTTTCTCAGGACACACTGGTAGCTACAGCCTTCAATAGCAGGCCCTGTGTTTTTTTTTTTCGAAATTCGTTGAAAAGGGAGAGAACACCGTAATGACCGGTGCTGAATATTAATGTGATATCTGAAGGCTTTATTGGTAAGGAATGATGTAGAGCGTACACTCACAAACCATTGAGTTTTTAAAAAAATGTATGTATGTATGTATTTATTTATTTATTATAATAGACCTAGTCTAAATAGCCTAAAAGTCGAATGACCAATATGCTACTCTGATAGGGTTAAATGCGGTACAACTGCACTCCTATCTTTTTCCATGTCGCACATTCATAAACAAAATAGTATTACTTAGAATTGCTACATAACCTAGACGATAAACGACAATGCACCACAATACTTATTGCCTCATGAGAAATTAAATCGATCTAGTGTGGACCTACTGTTCTCAAGGCTTAGCCAAGGGCGCATGAGTCATTGCAACACGACAGAAAGGCTACTTCTTTTTTCTGTTTTCGTTGATCGCTTATCAATGGTTGTTTTTTTTTTACCATTTAAGAGCATAATGCCACAGTCATCAGTTAAGCCTGACTTCTTCATTTCCCTCAAGTATAGGATATTAGGCGATATTTATAAACTATAGATAAGAAAGTTGACTTCATCAGAATCGCATAGCCATGTAGGCTATTCCATCTTCAAATTGCTGCACTCTTTAAAAATTGTAATAATCATGCAGGAGCGATGGCAGTGTTGGTCAGTGATAATTCTGGAGTATAGGCCTATCAATTGCTGAATTATCAAGTAAACCACATGCTTTCAAACTTAGCCAATTAGACACATGTGAAACTGAAATCAAGGTCCATAACTCCATTAAAGTGGTCGGGCCGAGTTTTTTTATTTATTTTATTTAAACTTTATTTAACCAGGAAGACCTCTTTGAGATTAGCAATCTCATTTGCAACAGGGTCCTGGCCAAGACAGGCAGCAGCACAATTAACTAAGTTGCAAACATAAAACACACGAAGTAATTTACAAACACAAAGTCACAGAGCCGAAAGCCATCAGTCAAAGCATCTACAGCCTGATGCATCTTTTACCAGTGCCTTTAATCGACATTTAAAAATATTTAAGGAGACCAGCTCCTTCAGACTCAACTCCTCCTGCGGCAGATTCCAAGCAGCATATCTAATACTCCTTTTACCCATTTCCAGGCGTACTTTGGGAACACTCTAAACCAGTCTTGTGATCGAGTCACAGAGCGAAGACTATCGGGGGGTGGGGAGAGACACACTGTAATTCCTGTGACATCAGCTGCGGAATGTTCGTGCAGGAAAATTGTAATGTCGCTGCCCCAGTATTTTGTGATCTTTCATTTTTCAATTAAGTTTTTTTTCTCAGAATTTTTAGTCAACACTCTATTGTTTTCCGTGACATCAGCTTCAGACTATCTCCCTAAAACGTCGGTTACATTTTTACAAGTTGAAATACCAGTGCACAAATAAATTGTGTTCTTGATTTGAGTGTTCTTGAGTGAATAATCTATAATGTAACACCCGTTAATGATAGGCCTAACTGAAAGCAAAGGAGACCAGGAAGTCTGACTAACAATCGGGGGAAAAGTGGAGCCTTTTTGAGATGTAGGACTAAAATCATCAAGTATATCGTACAGCAACTTCGAAATTATCCGAAGGCTCATCTTGTCCGACTGCGAAAAGATTGAATTTCCGAGTGGATTGAAGAAGCGAAAATCACAATTGAAGGTATCAGGTGTTCTGGCAGTTTTTCAGCTGACACCAGCCGTGGAAACTTGCACTCTGTGCTTCTATCCCATTAGCCTAGTCTTACTTGCGTGATCCTCTCAAATAAACCATGCCTTATCTTAGTCGGCCCATCACTCACTTGTATTCGCCTCAAATCATGATGTCGGCATTGTGAACGCAATAACAACATTATAAGGATGGCTAATAGTCTTTTTCATGATGAAAAAACAGGCTGAAAAACCTCTTCACACTCTCTGAAAAGTGAGCGTCTTCGACTGAAAAGAGCATAATAGCCAAATGCAACCATTTGTAAATCGTCCCCAAAAAATATGATTTCTATGACCACTCAATTATTTTATCCAAACGAATAAATAAATAAATTGAATTGCTGTTTTGCAGACAATGGGCAGGGTAGCCTGTACGGCTCAATCAGCTTTATTTGTTATTGATTTGATTCGGAAGCTTCCATGATGTCTTCAAGTGTGCATTCCTTGAGTGAGTGGGCTGCGTCGTATCTTATGGTGAATTTGCTGTTAAATGTCCCCCTTACCCATCAGCAATACTAATACCCCACGTTAACTTTCTCTAATTTAAAGGAATGATCAGTGATACCTGGCCGCAGAATTGTTTTCTATGAACAAATGAAATCGCATCTGTGGCCGTTTATTAATTATGTCTAAGAATTCAAATTTTTGACGAAGCTTGTTAGAAACGAAATTGAAAGCGCCTTAGTCGTGCCCTCATAGAGAAATATCAGGTTAAATGCGTTTGCCTTTATTTAGGCAATCAATTAAACCCGATTATATTAATTAGAAAGTTTTTTCGCAATAATAGCCCAAGAGAAAATTATTATTATTATTATTATTATTATTATTATTATTACTACAATAGTAATTAAACAATCATCATCATTATCAGCATGTCATTCTAATATAAATAAATTATATTTATTGTTGTGATGATATTACCTATATTGTTGTTAATAATAATAATAATAATAATAATGACAACAACCAACTTGATCATTAGGCTAGCCTATCTTGGTCACTGAATTAGCCTAAATGCATGCGGTCACACAACCTTTTGCTTAACTTTCCGATTGATGCTTCTCAGAGATCATAACCTATTGTTTCTCGTTAAAAACCTTTTACAACAAATACATGGCCTACCTATTTTATTTCTGTTTGTTTATTTTCTGTATATTCTCTATATTCATATCGTTAAAATTTGTATTATATCGCCTATTTAAACGTAAAATAGCCTACTCGGGCATCTTCCTCGGGTGGGGAAAAGTTATCTGGAGGACGAAGCAATTTTAAATTGTTTTTGGTCTTTTTAAAAAACTCTTTATTTACACAAGTCTAAATGAATGCCGCCATGAATTCGGAAAATTATTGTATCGATTATTGTGCTCGTTGTCTGATAGAAAGATAGAAAGCAAGCTAGGAGGAAAGAAAGAAAGAAAGAAAGAAAGAAGGAAAGGCGCATGATGCAACCTAATAGGCGTCGGCTGATGGTGTAAAGGAAAAAAGAATGGACATTGGCAAAATTGGCCGCGATTTTTAGTCAGTCTATGGGTTTATGATAGACTATCATTTATGATATCACCTTCGCCCATTGGTTGCCAACGTTTGAAATTGTTTGCCTGTCTGAGCAGCGTAGGATTTTAAATTGCGAACGACCCGCTGTAGGCTTGCTTGAAAATTTTCCGGGCCGACGATAAGTGACTCGAATTAATTAGGCTATTTTAGTACAATTTCGACAACGACTGATTATGCATGGGGCAAAGTTATAGGCTGTCCTTAAACTAAAAAGTATGAACGGACTGGTAACAGAATTCATGCCTCATTGTGATTTCCATAGCCTATTTCATCGGGAGCCGACAGTCTAGGGGACCCGCCTCATGTTTCAATGGTGCAACACAGCAGCAATGTTTGTTTGGTCTGCCATGGAAAAGGCCACCCAAATTTTGTCGACTTTGTTTGATAAGACATTCAGGTTTTGTGCATAAGACGATGATCTTAATTAGCTCCTAACGTAACGGCCCAGTCAAAGGGTAGGCTATAGGCCAGCTGATGAAACAATACTTCTAATTCGCTACAGATCAGTACATGATAACCCATATTATTCTGAAGACTCTATGAGCCTATCAATATGTTACTTGAAATGTCTGTTAAAAACCCTACGGAATCAGAAATAAATTAAAAAAAAAATAATAATAAAATAAATAAATAAATAAATAAATAAATAAATTGCTTTACAAGCTACCGTGTAAGACGGTTGCGTCAAATTCATTAGCTAATAATGTTTGGAAATTGGCATTCGATTGTTTAAATAAGTAATTAAAAAAAGCAAGAAAATTGTGATTTGTCGCCCAGCCTAAAAAACATAGCTAAAGCTTTAAAATGTGAAACAAGCACAAAGTGCTCTGCCTGAACAGCTGTTTGAATGTGTCAAGCGCGAAATGGAAATACACCTTGTCGACGTATTTGTAGATTTATACATTTCGCTTTTTTTTCAAAATCAATTGGCCGAAGATAACATGGAGGCTGTACGGACATTGTTTTTTTTCAGGCAGATACGTAGGCCTAATGAAGATGTATTACCTACAAAATTGATAGCCTACAGTAGCTCAGTGCCATCTTAGGAAAAACAGGAACCAGCGACTGGTGGGGGTGGGGATGCGATTGACTTAAACTTGCCTTATTTCATGTGGTAAGATTTCACAAATAAAAACACGGGCTATCTTATTAAAATATTCCAATAAACATCATATTTTCAGTTCAACAAAGAATAATTTAAAATATTTTTTATTCAGCCTATGTGTCTGTGGTGACATTATCGAATAAGCTATCGACTGGAAATGTCCTATTGTTATGGGCCTGCCGCTGACAAAAATTGCTAAAAATAAAAAATCAAATCATACCGTTTAAAGCGTTGGTGTGTGCGTGTTTATGTGTGTGTGTGTATGTGTGTGTGTGCGTGCGTGTGCGGGCGCGCGTGCGTGTAAGAGAGAGAGAGAGAGAGATAGAGAGAGAGAGAGAGCGAGAGAGAGAGAGACAAAAGAAAGGTCTTGAGCGCTGGTGCCTCAGTGCGGGAGTGAAGATGCTAATCGGAATTGAATTTTGATCACTCCCGTTATCATGCCCGCATTTGCTGCACAAACAATGGGGTATACTGTAAATCCCACTGGCAAACAGAGACAAAGGAAACCCCATTATTGCTAAAACGTAGCTTACATTTTACATTAGAGGGCTATGTATTGGCAGCAAGAAGTATTTATGCAAATCTGTCATGCATGAATGCTCGTTCAGGGAAAGACGATTGTTTAGTAAGCCACTGCCTCACTGAAACCTTCGCAGTGCATTGTGCATTCGATCCAGGCAGGAAAGTAAGCTGCGGGACTCCATTTATGGTGGTGTGAGCGATTGGTCTCTGCGTGTCTGCAGTGCAGCAATGGTTACAGCCGTATATGGGCGCACTGTCGACCTGTTAAACGATTATTGGTTCGCTCGTATCTGGGCAACCGCCTTTACCCGTGCTGCGCTCGCGAGTTAAAAAAAAAAAACTGCAGAATGTGCAAAGCAGAATATCCACTGCAAAGAAGGAAGCCCCACATATTCGAAATGAAATGCCAATAGAGTAAGCTTTCTTCAAATGATGTATTCGGCCAGGGGTAGCCTAGTTCTAAAGGCTACGCAATTCTGTTACTGTTCGTTTATTTCATTTTGAGAAGAACTGATTTTAAGGCGTAGGCCTATTTTTAGCCTGCGAATTTATTTGTGCGAGTCTATTTACGCATCGAAAAAGACAGACCTCAGAGTCAGACTCATCCCCTTGGGTGCGTGAATCGCGACTACATTTATATGCAGCCTACGTGCTTATAGTCTACACATGGAATGAAGTACAACAAAATCCTCAAAATTATGCACCCGAGTCCTCTTATTGTCCTTGAATAGAGCTAGCAAACTGACTATAAACCCCGATATTTCCTTCAAAATCTTAATTGGGCTGTGCTCTTCATGCAAACACGTGAAAACGCGAGAAAGTCGACATTGCCGAACGTTTCTTTGTTGATAAAAGTGTGTGTGTGTTGTGTGGGTGCATATGTGTGCGTGTCTGTCTCTGCGTGCGTGTCTGTACTCATGCGTGCTATGTTCTCCCTTAATCCTCCTCTCGGCTACATATGAGCCACACGCATTGGAGAATATGAGGAGTATAGACCTTAGATCATCTGATTGCGTGTTAATAATTGCTGTCCTCGCCTGCAATTAAAAGACCATCGGATTTCCTTATTAATGAGCTTTATACAGATTTGGCTGAGAATAAGACGAATTGGGCGTAAATGAGCTTGCTGCAGTTTTGGCTATCTTGAGAAACCAAGGACATAAGACGAGGCAGGAAAAATAGAAGATTTGAATGACCGCATTTCAGTGTAAAATATGCCCATAATGTATAAATACTCCGTGAAATCAAAAGAATTTTACATCAAGAAAACCATATGGCCTATAGAATACGGCTCGATAGAATCTCTGTCATAGGCCTACAGAGGCAATTGAAATCCGAAATTTTTTCGCACTTACATTCAAAAGGAATTGATCAAATAGCCTAACTGTTCTGGCTCTTTTATCATCTATAGCCAATAGTCTATCTTATATTTTAAGATGAGACACATATTACCATTCAAATGTGTAGCTAAGTTTATATCGTGAATAAGAGACAACTTGCACAGGCGCTTGAAACATTGTTTATAAACCCGATTGGCACTTTCATTGCCGTCTCTCTTGCTTCTGCCACCGCGTTGAGAAATGAGGAGTAGCCCGTTTATTGCCTCTATCTGCGTCGATAAACCTGGTGTTATACCACGGACAGGTGTTCTGTCCACTGTGTGTTGTAGATTATTACTACATTGTCTTCCTTTTGGCAGCAAAACCGAACAGCCAAGTATACATCTGAAAAAGTGACAGCCATTTTCTTTCGTCCTCTTGCAGAAAAGATACCGAAAGCAGCCTTTGGCTCTGCGAAATAGGAAATGGTCGTGCAGAGGTTTGCGGTTGTTCGGTGAAATGTACTAACGAGGTAAGCTGCCAGTTTCAGCCTACATTGCACTTTGCGCCAGCGCATCAATTGACATCTTCGACATTTAGAAACTTTACTCAGCTACTCTTTCTAAAACTCCGCCATATTCGTTGAAAATGATGCTGAACAGAAGTGCCGCATATCTGCTTTTGCCAAGCCAAATTTTCTATCGCATGACGGGGGTTGGGGTGCCTATGGGCTATAAATTGCAGGCCTATAAATTATTATGTATGAATAATAATACTTCAATAAAATAATTTCTTCTATCTGCCAAAGTTCTATTGTGAAACATTGTTCATTTTAATTCAGCATATTCAATTAACGCGAAAGCTTTATTCTCATTTAATTAACAAATGAAAAGATAACTACAAGGCACGTTTGAAAATAATGATACGAAAATAAACAGAAATTATGCAACCGTTTTCCTCAAATAACCTATTTGAGGAAAACGCGAATATAATTATAGGCCCACAATCTATTTCTTGTCAAATGAACTCAAGTCATTTTGCCGCGGCATTTAGCCTTTGCCGACTGGGAGTCATTTTTCACCAAGTTACCAAACAAAAAAAAAAAAACAAAAAAACAAACAAACAAAAAAAAAGGTCGAAATTGAGACTTTTCAGCAAACAAGAGAAGTCCGCTCGACGTGCAGACGTCATATATTTGATGGGTTAATTTTCAAGCAATCGTGATATCAGAATGGTCGATCCTCGTTTTGAGTCAATAGTAGGCCTATAGACTACACATTCACTTCAGTAAAATAATGTTTAATGATTCGCAAATGATTGAACATGACTATGGCGTATACCAACACATAGGCTTATAGGATACAAGTTTAGAGCATCTTCAGTCCAGGGTTCCGCAACAGATGCCGATATGCTGTCATGAAAGCACATGAATTTGCCTTCGGTGACGCAAACGTCTGTGAAGCATTTAGGCTATGTAGCTTTACATATGCTTGTTTAATGTTATTTTGTTCCGCTGTTGACTAATTCTTGGAAGTTTTTTAAATCTTGCCAAAATGATGTTTATCCTTATATCCATAGCTGATCAGTGATTCTATTTTTCACTTCTGACACCGACAGGAACTATTAATGAGCCGTAGGCTTATAGCTATCACAACCTTCTACCCGCTGCAAAAGGTTTGTGTATGACCTATTTTAGTAGGCTACCTGTCGCACCCTCGAGCATGGTTTCGCAAAAGTGGCACATATTCAGAGCGTATAATCTTTAGATCTCTATGCTGTCAACCACATACATAACACGTAGGATGACATGAAAAATAAATATATAAATAAATAAAAATAAGTAATCAACCGAGCCATAAAACAGTTGTTAGACTACGGGTGGCATGGGCCATGTGTGCTATGCTGGAGTATAAGACTTCAAAAAAACGTCACAAGGATAAGACTTGGGCTGGAATATCGCCGATGCTGTTTCACAGCTGAGTGCAAGAAATTAAAAATAATAAAATGCGAACATGAAAAAACAACAGTTCGTCAATGCACGTTCGCAACAACTAATGAAGAGCTTATCTCATTTATAACGTAACTGCAATTAAGAATATATAGGCCTATTAAAATTCCCAGTGTGGCCACACTTAAGAGACCCGTGTACGTTTTAAAAAAATAAAAGCAGAACATGCCCCAGTTTCAGTGAAGCACTGAGTTAGACTTAACATAGTTAACTAAACCACACAGGAGGCTGTTACATATTACGGAATGCATAGCTCAAAAGTGCATTGGAACAACTGTGAAATACTTCGTACTTTACACTTGACGTGCAGGACGTGGGCCAAGTCTTAACTTTACACACAATAAATGTAGTCTGTAGATTTACCACCGAGTAGACCTTTACGGGCTTTGAATAATGATTGAACATCATCTTATTGAAGTTGTCATATCCACAAAGAAATGTAAAAATACTATTTTAATTTTTTTTTATCAGGCATTTGTTTGACATGTTTGTCATTATAAATGCTGTGTGACCCCCCTGTGAGAACTCCTTAAGCAACTGACTTTCATCATGAATAATAGGAAGTGAATTAGTTCTGCAGCTGTTTATAATCTCGAGCCTGCGCTGAATGTGAAAGTTAGTCATGCGGTTTCGACAAGATTGAGTGAGGCAGATCTTCTGCCGGCAGAGATGGGGGAAGGGCGGCGGTATTTGCGCAGTGGCTCATTTAGACAAATAGGCCCACTGAAGCCCGCATCGTCACCGACACTAAATGAAAAAAAAAAAAGAATCAAACAATTTGATTTTTGGTGCTTATATTTTATTATTGCAAAACATACCTTTTAGAACCACCCAGTAAACAAAACAGCAAAGTGCTAATTCCCCCCATTTTGAGGAGTTACAATTGCTTGCTTCTGAACAACCAAATGCTTGTGTCTGAACGGCAACGGAGAACATAAAAAACAAAAACGTAAAAAAAAAAAAAAAAAACCCCAAAAAAAGGCGAGAACATGGATCTGGGAAACTTGTTGCCCTTGCAGACTGGAAATCTGACAAGACACTCAGGGTTATTATAGGCTATATCTCTGCAAGTAATGCCCAGTCTAATTCCAGTTGGACAAAATGGTTCAATAGGGGAGCTTTCTCACACATTACAACAGAGGGCTCCACACTGAGAACGGAACAGGGTGCCCCAACCAACAGGGCTCCGCTCTCCCAAAGAGTAATGTGCTGCCGTGCATTTACAGGGGGCCTGGCAGTCTTGTAACAGCAATATCTTCTAAAATTTACTGAAAGAAGTCGAACTTCACAGTGCATGTTGATTAGAAAATGTTACCTTGAACACAGTAAAAGTCGTGGCATACCATAATTGCCCAGCCACTTTGCAAGGATTTGGAAAATTGATAAACTGAATAAATTTTAACCTCAATGAGGTCTGCCAGTGACAAAACCCTAACATAGGTCTTGGACATAACGTTTGAGGATCCCACAGTTCTTAGCTCAAAAGATTTACAAATAAGTTGTACAGATAAAATATTAAAAGTGCCTTGTATTTGAAAGTTAAAGGCAACCTGCAGAGCTGCAATTCAGTCCCCCATGTTACATTCAAGCAGCTTAAATGGAAAGCTTAAAGGAAATCAGCAACTGCAATTATGCAGGACTCCCTACATTAGAGATATTTTTCTAATTAAATATGTTAGTTCACAGACTGCATTAGCATTAGCCAAAAAATTACTCAAAGTACATATCCCTTTATATAACTTTTCATTTTAAATAAAAATATCTGATGAATGACCAGGTATAGCTTTGTCACGACTCCTTCAATAGTTACAATGCATAACTTCCTGCCAAAACGAAACTGAGGTACAGTCACCCCCAAGTGTAAAATGCATCTTGAAGAGCCACTGTTAGACTATAGTGCAGGTCCCTCAACCAATCTACACTTTAAAAGACCATCACCAATCTTACAGGAGTTCATCAGATCATGTTTTTCGATCACTCGAAGAATAGTGCAGATAGATGCCTCGGTGCACAACACCAGGGGCAAGCAACTAGCCCACACAAAACTATGGTACCCCAATGATACTTAAGTCCATCATAATCCATACTTGCTGGTCTGTCACAAAAACAGACAGGCACCCTCAGAATACATGTAATTTAAGTTTTGCCTTTCCCTTTAACAGAAGATGAAAGGATACAACTGATGCACGATACAAAATTACGTATAATCTACACTGCGTCCGATTCTGCTGAATTCTTGAAATCCATTACAGAGTAATAAAGATTGTTAAAGCCGAATGGAAATCGTATAAAAATTACAATATTTCCGAGGTACAAAGCATATATACACCACTAAGTGCTCTTAGGTCTCAGCCGTAGCACCCAGAATAGCTCTCTCGGAGCATCATGGTGACCAACTAGACACAGGCACCATAAAGCAGTAGAAAAATGAAAGCCGAACAGATCACCTCAGGATAGTACTCCACACAACAATAGCCAATTTTGTACAATAACAGTGCGCTGCAGAAGTTTTAGCTAGATTCAAATTTAGTTGAAATTGATTTTTTTCAGACCAGTGGTTACACATCTTGAACCATGTGGACACTCCTTAGAATCCATGCTGAGGAAGCAGAAGCTTAAAGCTTTAGTCCCAAGGCCGTACAACCTCAGACCTTTGTGATTACCAACAACATTTGTACAAATTCACACGAGTCAGTAGTATTCATCGGTTCTCCTGAAACAAGCCTTTTAAACGGTGACGTATTCCTTAAATGTCACAGTGAGACAGTTTGCCGTAACGTCCGTGATGATAATATTTCCCAGAAAAGGTTTGAAAGGTAGAGAAGGGTCCTCAGTTGGTTCAGATGTTGCACCTGAATCTTTTTCCGCTGCTGGTTCACTGGTCTTTGATTGTGAGGTCGTCAGAACCCTGGATTTCACACAACTGAGATCAATAGGCTCTTCAGGATTGGAGTCCAGAAAATCGTAACGCGGTCCACCGTTGAGGTGGCCGTTCGGACTGAGGGTCGCGGGGTTGGCGTGTGGTGCGGAGGGTATCCAGCTGGGGGTGCTGATACTTCTAGAACTCTGAAACTTCTTGTAGCCACCTCGGTCATCTTCGGGCGTGGAGAGGTGGCGCTTGAGAGGGTGGGCTTCATTCTCGGCCGAATGATTCCCCTTCAGGTCCAGCCTTGGGGGCATGCCCATCAAAAAGGGTGATGGAGTCCGCGTGGGTTTGGTGGTCAGCTGCAGGGGCTGGTCATCAGAAATCATTTCCTCTTGGCACATGGCCTCTTCCCGATGGTTCAGGTCCGCCAAAGCCTCATTCCCACTGGGAGAGTTTCCCTCTTTTACCCCATTTACTTGGCCATTACTCAGTCCTGAAACTGGAGAGTTCATATCATCTACAGAGCTTTCCATGGGTCCATTATCCTGGGTCTCTTTTTGGACGGACTCAGCGCCGTCCAGTGGTGTCTCTGCACTGCCATCTCGAAACAGGTTTACCCGCCGTGGTTCCTCAGCCGCAATGGCTTCCCCATCCTTGATCTTCGCCGCTTGGATTCCGTTCTCCATGTACTTACTCATGACGATCACGATCCGTCCGTTTTTGTTTTTGTTCTTCACGATTTTCATCTTGCCTCCGACCCCGTTGGGCACAGTGGCTTCCTTGGCGTTTTCGTCGAGTGCCGACGTCTCGCTGGTGTCAAGGTGGGTTGGAAGCTTTTTCAAACCGATGGGGAGGTCTTTCACTTTCCTCAAGCAGCCCGAACCTTTTTCACGGACCCACTTTTGCTGCAGGGCCGAGGCCAGATTCCAACCCGGACCAGTGGGCTCAAACCCTTTGGTCCTCTGGTACTGTAAGTCATACATCTTGGGGTCTGGCTGGTAGTGGTGGTGCTTTTTGCTGTTGAGCTGATAGTAGTATTTTCTCTTCCCATTTGCCTGCTGCTCTGCCTGACACTCCACGTAGTTGGGCTGGTACTGGTGGTGTTTCTTGCTGTTCAGTTGGTACTGCTGCGCTTGGGGTCGGTGCAGTTGGACCGGACCAGATTTCGTTTGACTGTCCTCATCCAGGCATTTCTCCTGGAACCCCGAGATGATACTGGATCTCCGCGCAAAAGAGGGAACCTGAAATCAAAGGAACAGAACACCTGTTAAGTCTGGGGTACACAGCACAGTCTTAGAGAACTGTGACTGAAATGGCTTAAACACTTTGGCTAAAATACTGCCGCAGCAAAGTAGCTTAAGAGATTAAACTTGAAACAAAACTAGAAATGGGGCATCATTTGTCCGCGGTCCAGTCATTGTACACCACCGTTGGGTCAAATAAGTTGTGTTTCCACCCACAACCGGGAAGCCCCTCATTCTCTCTTATAAGAAACACTGTTGCCCTGGTGCTCATGTGAGGCTGCTAAAGTCTCTTCCACTGCGCTCTTACTGTTACTTAAAGCTCCACAGGACACAGTTTGCCTGAAACAGATGCGAGCACATTAAGCTGCTGAAAGGTATTCTACATTGGCCCTTTCAATAGGCATTTTTCATGAAGCCAGCCTCTGAACACAGTTTGAAAGAGTTATAATACTGGTTGACCAACCTTCCACACAGTAGGATGCATACAACAGAGCTGACCTATGATTTCCATATCCGAGCAAGCACAGCACATACTGTAATTCATAGCAAATATGTCTTTTCTTCTGGCTGTTCTTCAGGACAAATCACGGAGGATACTGTACCATTATAAAAATGTACAGCCATCGTCGATGTATCATGAGAAAAAAAATATGAAAATAAATCGGAAAACTTACGCTCTTAAAAATGGCATTTGTGCATTTCCTGCTTTCAGCCAACTGTGATTTATCAGCTGGCTGAGCAGTCTATGGCTGATAAAAAAACAGATCTAAACCTTCCCAGGAATGGCCAGCGATGTAAGCGTCACACTCTGGCTTATCCAAGCCTGCAGTTTCTATTACCCTGGCCATCCTTCAGGCCGATTCGCTGACATTTCAGCGGCAACACATTTTCTGCACGCGTGACCTCAGCCAACGGCAACGCCAGTGACTGTGTCATGCTTCATTATTGATTTTATACCATGTGCGTGCCTTACAGACACCTAATCACACCTCTGGTATCCCACAGAGGAACAAACACTGTGGTCACAAAGGGAGCTCTATTTGACCTGATGAAAAGCGTGCTGGACTGGCTTGTGGGGGGGGTTTGAGGTCACTTAATCCAGTTCCAAATGAAAACATGGCAGTAGATGCACACCGTCCTGTCCAGACCACAAAACTGACATAAAGAACAGCCTCAGAAACCTCTATACTATACAATACTCTATTGTACACACCTAATTGTCTATTCGGCTTTATACAATGCCCTACTACAGGGACACATGACTCTGGGCCCGATATGCTGTAATTTCTGTGGGCCCTAGCAGCCCCCTTTCAATCAGCTGCCAATTACTGCCTAGAGAACAAGGTGTGTGGACCCAATCATAGATCTAAATGAATCTCCAGTTCGGAAACGCACTGAAAACTAACAGACGCCATCACCCATCCCTGCCCTATTTTAGAGCCTAAAAGCCCAGATCTAATTGTCAATTAGGGTTTTGGTTTTAATATTACATTTTCAAAACCTGAACCAGACGGTTAAAGGAATGTAAATGTTATTTGTCCCATTAAAAAAAAAAACTGCAAGTCAGTTTTATTTTTCCTGTTGTCTCACAAGCAGCCCAACCCTGCAGATGTGTTTTACTAAAATTTCAATTGAATTTTTTTAACAAAATAAATGAAACTAAAAAAAAAAAACAATGTTCAAGGGAACATGTGCTATACATCCCAAGGAAAACTCAAGGCATCACTGTTGTGATGATGCGGAAATTGGCGGAGACCAAATGCCACAACGAATCTGATCTAAAAGCTGGTGCTAAGAAACCACCAGCCGCTAAGGTCTCGATAGAGACAGAGGAATAATGAAAACAAAAAGACAGGGCAATACTCCTCTGGGAAAATAACCCTCCCAACTGTCACCAAAATTGGGCGCCAGCAAAGAGAGAAGCTAAGGAGAATAACTAATGCAAAGTTTCTAAATATCCTTTCTCAAAATAAATGCAAAGATCTCGCAAACAAATCTAGAGCTAATACCCTCTAGCTGTTACCAGCTTTCATTAATAGATAACAATCAAGCAGGGACTTCCTGCCACTTCTGCATATACATAGACAGAACACAGGTGATCCGAATCATCAATTCACCAGCTCTGGCTAGGCAGACACCTGGAAAGGAATTCGACAGCAGAGTGGCAAAAACTGATCGGTAACACCAAAAACGAGTAAAAATAGAAGTGTTCCCCTCACAGAACAAAGAAAATAAACTATCTCCCCAAAAGTATGACAACTATAGTGTTACCACTGCAAATAGTCAATAGAGTGTACTGAATACAACAATGAATTACCTGGAGTAGGAGATGTTTCGGTTTGGGTCCCCGCTTGCGATATCCCATCAACTGCTCTTGCCTTTCCCTGAGAACAGAGAGTCATCACATATTCAACAGTAACATACACATGGGATCGTCAGGATTATGTAGTAAAATTATCCCCGTCTGCTTTGCACTGCGCATCAATGGCTCTTCTAGTCGACAGATTGAATTGTTATTTTGAGGACAGGTAATTACAGTCACAATAAGACCACATGACTGGTTCTGACCGTAACCAATGTCAACAGTTAGTCAATGATTTCTGTATCTACCAATCATTCAGGATCAGAACATGTTCAGAATGCAACTTTTCATAAATAGATATGCTCTCTTGTGCAACAGGCTCTTGCAGATAGAGGCTACTGTCTTGCTCTTGAAGTCCAGGTCTCCAGTCCAGGACATAGATAGCATGGAGGTAGAGCAGGTGGTCTAGGAATCACAAAGTTCCTGGTTTGATCCCTGGCTCCTCCACAGGACATGTTGAAGTGTCCTTGAGCAAGACACTGAACCCCACACTGCTCCTGACCTGCAGGTTGGTGCCTTGCATGGCAGTCTCTGCCACCAGGGTGAATGCTAGGCATAATTGAAAAGTGCGTTGTGTCATGTGACTAGAAAAGTGCAATGCAGTGCATATAAATGCCGTCAGTTCTAGGTTCAAGTCTCATTAGTGAAGAATGTACTTGCCATTTTGGATCTGTTCGGTCAAACTTAAGTTTTGAGCTGCCGCTCATACACAGTTAAATACCTTGATGCACCAAACACTCTAATTGCCTAGCTCCTCTTACTGCTGAGGTGTTCGACAGTCAATGCAACAGATAATTAATCTTATAACTCTAAACAAATCAAATATTTACTCCTGAAAAACTGAAAAGTGTACATGAGATAAACTGAGAGGCAAGAAATAATTAAAATGCTCAGTAACAACTAAATTGAAACAATAAAATTAATGACACAGACAGTGACGCAACATTAATTGCTGAAAAATCCATAAAACAACTATTTTGAAACAGAAAATACAAATATATTGTTCACATGACATAAAGTTCCATCAAAATAACTCTTCACCTTTACAAAAGAAAATCAAAATAAAGATTTAACAATGTGCTTTAACAAAGCACCAGTCACATAACTCATGATGTTGTAAATTCAATACACGGATCACAAGGGTCACTTCTAATTACTGCAACAACCCCCCTCCTCACACATTTTGGAATGGATTTAGCTCAGCCCTTATCCCAGATTGCTATTTCAAAAGTCAGGTCAAATATAGTCTAACCTGAGACTTACCGTTGCCTGAGACAAAACTACTTATTTTTAAAAGGAGACAATCACATGTGCACGAAACGGGCTCCATTCATCGCTAATGAATTAAATGCAATCACTGAGGTAGCCTACACCGGGTGTGGCTAATTTTAATGTCAAGACGTACAAGCCAAGCAATGTAGTGGTTCACTAAAAAATCTAAATAGCGACTACATCTAAGCAACAACAAGTGCATCCTACTCGCAAACCTCCACCTTTTTACCAGGCTACTGAATTAAGACTGGATTGTAGCGGCGAGTCAGAAGTAAATTACACTATCAAGACGCCCTTTATATGTGCCGGGGAACTCAAAATGTCATTTCAAATATTCCGCCCAACTCCAATTCCTGTAGCCAGCGCACCTCTACCGCTCGAGATCCCCGAGCCGCTGTGAGCAGAAAATAATAGGCCTGCGAGGCCGGCTAACAGTTAAAAAAAAGGAAAAGAAGAGGAAGAAGAAAAAAAAAAACTGCCGCCAATTTCTGAGCGCGCTATCGGGGAAGGTAAATATAACCAACCAGTTTGTATACATTCGCAGAACAATCAAAGGCTTGTTTGACTATGTCCTAGCAAACAAAAGCGCTCTAAAAAAAAGCAATGATGTCTTATTTTGTGACACATCAGCCTACTTTCAACTTGCAATGTTTAATAAACATGTTACATATGGGGTTATAGCAATATGCTATTAGACCACATCTTGATGCATTCTAATAGCAATTCAAACATGCATACAAACAGCAAGATGAACCTACTCTTAATTCAAGGTCCTTTGCCACATTCTCTCTCTCTCTCTCTCTCTCACTCACTCACTCACTCACACACACACACACACACACACACACACACACGCGCACATACACAGACAAGAGGTGTGGCCATTACAGTATGATGGCTTGTCCTTTCAGATAAGATCAACGCCTCAAATCGAGGCTGGTGTACCTGTTTTGGAAAGCCACAAGAAGTCGCGGGTCTAGGATGTTTTCTTCGGGTTCCCACGTGTTGTATCTATTGAGAGAAGGTGATGAACTCAGTAGGCTACTCAAAGATGTCACGTATTTTACATGAAAAATGTAGTAGAATACATAGGACAACAGTTTTTTAAATACATGTTCTTTTTTTACAAACACATTATTTCACATTAGCGATCGTAGGCTAGCTAAAAATAATGAGATATTCATAACTTAATTATAACCTAATTATGGCATTATGCAATTGGTATAGGCTAAACATTGTATTGTACTGTTACCCTGACAAGAAAAATGCGTACAGATAACCGCATTAATTACAACTGCCCAAATGTGAATTCTAAAATGAATCTTGCTAGCCACTTATGAAGCATAGTCACTCAAAGTAGAACATCGATAGTCGTTACAGCGAATGTTAGCCAGCAATTTTATAATATAGAAGGCTTCAATATTTGAACTGCAAGTAAAACACAAGGCAATAAGCCAACTGTTAATGTTCACACTCGGGTAAAAATTAGCATTGTAATACCACCGTACAAGTATTCAGTTTCACTATACATGGTAGCCTACTATGAGCAATGGGGTCGACAGCCAAGTTACGCTGTCAACAAAACGGAAAAAGAGACAGCTAGGGGTGGCCTTTGCTGCGTTCTCCCTCCCCTCGCATAAATTAGTGATGGCATCCGTAGCTACATCGATCCATACACGCGCGCGCGCGCACACACGCGCGCGCGCCTGCACACACAAACTCGCGCGCGCGAACATACGCTTTTCAAAAAAAAAAAAAAAAGCTTCACAGAAGCGTCAGCCTCGACAATCTCAGCGTATAAACCGTTAATATATCTTAATTCCCGTGCTAAAATTACGGATAAAGTTATACATTTTGGTGTGACATGGACTTACTTGGGAGACCACCCTCTCCACTTGACCAAATATTGTATTCGACCCTGCAGGATAAGAAACACATGAAAAATAAATAACATTAAAAACAAGAGTTCTCGACTGTCTACATTATTAAAGAAACGTTGTGGCTAAATAGCTTTACAGCCGCCAAAAGAAAAACATCGCGCGCATCAAATCGCGGATTTTCCGCGATTATTGCGCATACAGGCAACTAGCAATGTTATCACTCGTAACTACCGACTTCACGGGATTGTCCGCATTGAGTTTTCGTTGGCTTCCTCGCTAACGCTGGCTAGCTACCTTTCTGATCCGTTTCTTCTCGATGCTCTCCACCGCAAAGACGTGTTCTCCCGCGGCGGGCAGCTCCATTCTCGCTGCGGTGTTGGTGGCTACACTGAAGCTGTGCAGGTTGTCACTGGGTAAGCCCGGCGAGTAATTTTCCTTTCGTTCGAAGCAAAATGCCTTTCCTTCCAGTCAGTTCTCCTTTCTCACCCTCAGTGGTACTCGCAGGGCATTGGCAGCTGTGAGCTATGCACTCCGGGAGAGGCTTACAGAAAACAGTGCATGCAAATAGTTAGGGTGGTGACGTCAGAAAAGAGAGGGGGGGAGGTAAGGGGATCGGACGGGGTTTTATACAGCTTTAGGATGCAGCGCTGGAGATTACTGCAAGAGGGAGCCCTGAAGATCTGTACATTTTCCTTCAAAATAGGACCCTGTATGATATTTAATATATCCACTATTCTAGGCAGAGATGCTCTGTTTATATTCTCTGAAATTTACAACAGGCAAGGCAAATTTATTAGTATGGCACATTGTTATGCATAAGAGTAATTAAAATTGTTTTACATAGACATAAAAATATATACACGAAGGCATTGACAAAAAGACGTGGGGGACATAAAAAATATATTTAGAAGTTAGAAGTAAACGTATAAAAATGAACATTAAAATGAAATAACTAATACATTTGTATCGAGTTAAGGGAATGTGCAGTGTAAAATATATTAACTGCTAAGTGCAACAAGAGATTGTGCAGTGTAGTTTAGACCTAAGAGTTCACAGTTATAGGACAGGTGCAGTGTCATTCAAATGCATGTGTTATCAGAAGACTTCTTGATTTATGTTGCAAGAGTTGGGACACATCTAATATTTGAGAGGAGTTGCTTCTATCCGTGAGTACTGTAATTGCTAAATGCTTCTTTGCACCATGTTTAACTCTTGGCACCACAAGCTGACGAGATCCTAACAATCTAAGCTACATGCTGGGTTTGTAGCCCTCTGGCATGGATTTATGTTTGGTCTAAACAATTGAGAAATACATAAACAAGCAGCATCACTTCAAAATCTTTTCTGTAGGCCTAGTTAACTGGTAGCCAATGAGAGGATTGAAAAGTTTGAGTCATATGACCAAACTTCTTGGTCTGAGGCAAAACTCAAAAGCAACATTCTGAATGAGCGGTAGTTACTTGATAGTCTTTTTTGAGGAAGCCCAGATACAATACAATTGCAGTGGTCCACTCTGCTGGAGATAAAGACAAGGATGAGTTTTCCTATGTCCTGCTTTGCCATTTAGTTTTTAGTTCCTGCAATATGTTTTAGATCACAGATGGCTGATTTAGTTATTGCTTTCATATGGCAGCAGAAGCTAAGGTTGGAATCCATTAAAACACCATGATTTCTGATTTGATCCTTGACCTTTGGATCTCTGGAATTCTGGTGAGTGTTTACTCCAAGTCTGCTATCTACATCCCCAAATAAGATAATTTCATTTTTTTTCTTTATGGTGCATCCTGTCATTTATCTGTTCCAAGCATTGACACTGTGAGTCAATCAGTCCGCAATCAGAGGGATTGGGAGCTAAATACATTTGGGAGTTCATTGGCAATTTTAATTTCCTTTGTGGTTTGGCCTAATGGTCATATATAAAGTTTGAATATAAAAGGTCCCAGAATTGAACCCTGGGGGACTCTGTCCAGTTCATCATTTCCGATGGTGACAAAGTAGTCTCTGCCTCCTAGATGAATTTGGAGGGGCTGACTGAATGAGAACCATCACATTGTCATTTTTGTCTAAACAGGTTTTAATTAAGAGCATAACATTAAGTTCATTTGTGTTAACCTGATAATTAAGTAAACTTGTAATTACTTGTAATTTTAATATTGTTTCTTTGGAGTGGAATTTCCCCTTTTACAAACAATGACTCTATTGACAGTCGGGTTTTTGAAAAAAGTCCTTGGGAATCAAACTCAGGAAATAAAATTGGAACCAAATTTCTCCATGAAAGATCTCCAGCATTTTGTAGGATTGGTTCAATAAATAAAAGCATTAAGAAAATTCAGAACAATACTATTTCTCCAGCATTGCCTATAAAGCAAGGGGTGTCAAACTGGTCCATCAAAGGGTCAGGGAGCAGAAGGTCTTCATTTCAGCCGAGCAAATGCACAACTGATATAACTTATCAACTGTGCAAGCTGAGATCAGTTGATTAAATTCTGTGTATGAGGCGTGCTTTTGCTCGGTTGGATTGAAAACTTGCAGGCTCTTGACCCATTTATGGACAAGTTTGAGACCCTTGCTAAAGAGGGAAACCTACATGAAAATGGAATTGCTTAGCCAATATAAAGTAGGCTTTTGTTAATGATGCTTCATGCTGATGTTTTTTCTCAATGCGAGGGGTTTAGTTATGTTCAGAAGCTATTATTTGGCATAGATAATGCAATTTTGGGAATTGGCTATTGTGAGAGATTGGCAAAGGAAACATTAATTACAACCCCCAGCAAGCATTGTCTGATATTCATGGAAATAGAGAAATTAGCCTACACAGCCTACAAGATACTGATTCTCAATAGGTGGGCTATGATGGGTTCTTCGAAGATATTTTTTAGCTCAATGCGACAATTGAGGTATTCCTGATACAGGAATTTAGGAACGTAAACACTCTTTATTAAATCATATGGTCGTACATTCTCGGCTTTTAACTGGCATGACCGAAAATGACGCGTTTTCAAATCGTTCAGTGGGTGCGTGCATCCTAATCCACTGGAATTTAAATGTACGCCATAGACTCTCGTCCATTGTTATCCCCAATTTAAGGCACACTGTTTGGCCTCAGATAATTGTAATTATAATTCAGATTTCGGTGCCATTTGAACATGTAACTCATCTAACGACTTCTGTATGATGTCGTGTGAGCTGCAGACATTTTTCGGTGGCTGCCTTTGGTCTCATTGTGGCCACTCATTCAGCATTACAGAAGGGTATACCGACAGAGCGGACATGACATGACACCTATAAGACAATCAGACTTTTAAAACGACTCCCGCTTGCATGCACGCACGGGAGTTCCTGCAAATATCAAATTAATAAGAGATGCAGATGGCACACATAGTCCTAGTGGGACAATTACTTCGATAACGAGGCGCCATTTGTCATTAAGAGAACATTTTTCCTGCTATTTTCCCTTAGAATAATTTCACGACGCTGGAGTACCTACAAAATTATATTTAGCCTACACGGAAGGCTGTACGCTTTTGGTTCGCTCAGTAAAATACAGCACCAGAAGGGTTAAACCTTACAGTTCTCATGCAGGCGGCAATCTCTAGCCTATGGCAAGCAGGCACGACTCTCTTTCCATATAAGGTCATAAACGCAAAACAGCATGGAGATATCAAACGAGCCATTAAATTGACATGTCATTTTCAGTTTTTAAACTTGGTTATTGGTTAAGTTCGTGTTTACCTTTAAGACTTTGAGACTGGTGCAGAATTTGCGGTTTTCTATTTCACGAAGCTAACATCTATCGCAGAGAGCGATCTGTCAAACTGTCGGCAGTGCAAAATAGACCTTGAAGTGTTTTTTTAATCGTCACCAAAGGCATCACCGTATTGAATTTACTGGCTGTATGACGCAATGCAAAGGTCTACTGGTGTTTTGATAAGCAAGCGCCGACCAAATTATTTATGCATAGCAGCACATTTAGCCTATTAAATCTGGATGCGCAGACATTTAGACCAGACAGGCTGTTGGAATAGTCTGATCTGTGCATATAGCAAATATACTGACGATTTATTTGATAGCCTTCAATTTCAATCAGACTGAATAATACCTCACGAATAATCTCCACTAGCCTACTGCAAAGATGTGTGCACGTGCTCAGGTGCTAAACGCAGCGTGCTTGCTGCACGTGCGCTCATTATCTGAGTTGGTGGCGTAAACTCCCGTGAACTAAGAAGGTAATAAAACACCCGGGCGGCTTCACGACTCTGAAGACTGTTAACCATATAGGCTCCACAGCAGTTGCCGCCTTTTTTTTTTTTTTTTAGCTCCAGCGCCCTACAACTTAATGGCTAATCATAAGCTCATCTTCTTTGTTCGCTATAAACCTATGTGCAATCACAAGTTATTTTATTGCACCTCTTAAACCTAAGGCCCATTTGGTTAATACATAAAAACAATGTTAAATTTCACTGATAGTGCCATTGTCATCTTGTTAAGACAGTAGGGATGTGAAGTGTAGTTTTATTTTTGGGGTACACGAAATAATTACCTGTCTCTACCAACAGTCAGTGCGGGGTCCCTGAGGGCTGGGGGAGGGATGACCAACTCTTTCCCTGACTCGGAGCTGAGTAACCGCACGAATAGCCTTCTCACTAGCCTAGTATTTTTACACTTTCGTTCATTACCACCCATCCACTGATGATAATAACGTCGTTCACGATGACCTTAATGCGTGGTTTACAATAGCCTACCGTAAGATTGTAAGACCGTTGTGAACGGCTCAACCACAGAAGTAAACCACAGACATTTAAGAGACTCGTCGCAGTCTTATTGACAACATTGTAAATATATGCAATTTCAACGGTCGCTCAAAGAGAGAATACATCTCGGTAATTGATTAGGCTAAAATGAACAATTAGGTTGAAATAATTCATTAACTATAATTGCCTGCATGCATCTCATGAAAATGGAATTTCTTTGGAATTATTGGCCCATAACACCAAAAGTCATTTGCTGTGACGGATTTACTGACCTTTTCTCCTCAACTGGCAGAACTTCGCGTTCACCCAAGACATGGTGGTTAATTTTTTTATCATTTCAAAAGGTGCAGACGGGATGATATCCGTAGAAACTCGAAGAGATTTCGTGGATATCTGTCATTAATATCTCTAACCTTGTATAATGAATAGTGTAGGTTCATCAGCCCATATTGTTGCATATAAAAAACAAATAGGCCTAAAGTTAGCTAAAACAAGGAAATAACTCTGGGAAAGGTATAGGTCAGAAATTGTAAGGGAAATAAAACTTTCAAAAGCTCGAGTTTGAGGGACAATTCTCAAGAAATGCGTTAGATGCCTCCTCCATTTGCAACAGTTATTATTTTCTCAAACCGTTTAACCGAAGGCGATTTATAAAACTTTGGATAAATATTAAAGAATGTGTCAGTTGTCCTCATTGGTTTATTTGTCCTCAGAAGGTCATGTCATGTATTGAATAAGTCAGTCGTTCTCAAGTTTCGCATGTAAAAATGGCAGAAGTTCCAGTCTAATCTTTTGCAATAATAATTCTGTTCTCATTCCGTTTCCATATAGAGTAGACATGAGAAGAGAAGTAGGCCTATACCACCCGAGTCTATGGACTTATGATCAGCAACTCTACCATAACTGAAACAAAACTGTAAAGCTGTCATAAACTGAATGTCATCGCGACAATACTTTACGCCACTCAGCCTCAATGGCATGGACTCTCCAAAAACTCTGATAAACAAGGAAATTCCATTGCCTCTGTATTATGGAAAAGAAAAGAAAAATTACTCAATGAACCTGACGGAATTTAAATTGAGATCAATGGGGCACGCTCCGAGATCAGTCCAGCTCCCTTTTGGAAGCAGCTCTATCGCTTGTTTTATGTAGGCTAGTTTTTCAGACTTTTATTTAAATTTTTGCGGTCGGCTAATCAGTGTAAATTTAAATCCCGTTTGAAATTTTTCATCAATATTCACTACGGTCGTTTTCATTCCATCAAAATTGTCCACGAAGGCTGTCGATGTGTGTTAACGGACACCGCAGGTTTTTGCGCATGTGTCATCTCTTTATGTATTCCATAGCCTTTAGCATAATAGGCCTAATGACAATTTGGCAAGGCTTGTTTATAGCAGTGGGGGCTATTAATAATAGACATATATTTTTATCTTTTGAAATGCATCCGAGAAACTTTATGATACTGACAACATTTTCAGGTATCCAAAATGCAAACTGGTCTCTCGTAGTCCGAAGTAGAACGAAAACCGTTGGTGGCGGACAGAAACAGAGAAAGAGTGTGGGTGTGAACCTCAATCTTTTGAGTGGATCAGCTGAATGGTTACTAATGTCGCAGTAGGCGTCGCAGTTAGTTACTTCGATGCGAACCGAAGATTGACTGCTAAACCTCCCCAACAACCATTCAACAGAATATCCCTTCGCTGAATGACGTAGGATTATTAAGATGATGCCTCTATTTAGTGATGACCAAATGCTGCTCTTTGTTATTCAGAGAAAAATTATATAATCGGGCCAAAAAAATGTTTCCCTGCGAGGACAGATATGCAGCGACATACTCTGCACACCAAATAAAAAATGTATGCCTATCTTGAAAGTGGTTGCCTACTTGTCAGCTTTACTCCCTTATCACTGATTTTAGCCAGGCCTGTTTTATATGAGGCTGTTCTTTCGGAGAATGCATATTGAGAGTGCTAGGCATGAGGGCTGGAGTCCTGATATGCTCATGGTTACCAAACCGGCGTGTGATAGCCAACCAAATATACATTTCTGCCTGAGTACTTCGGCCTCTATTTGAGAACACTGTAAACAACTCGCTATCGTCATTGAAAAGGTGACGACTCCAACTCCTCGTCTTTCCCTGACCGCTGAACAATACTGACACGCGGAAAGGCTTTCTCCAGTAAACCTTACTAGAAGTCTTTATAAAGGAATTCACCATTTTCTGTTCATAACGGGTTGAATAAGCCTTTAAAAGAGAGTCAGTCGGCACAGAGGTGCTTAATGAATGATAGCACTCATTTTCGCTGATTAGTGAAAGGCAATGCCTTCACAACGACTGAATTAATCAAGATCATGAAAAGTAAAATGATTTTGTTCGAACTCATAAATGGGGCCTGTCAAGCATTCCAAAGCTGGGAATGATTTTAAGGTGGAGTTATATCGTGTTCTTAGGCTATGCATATAGGCTACTATCGCATGTGATGTCCCAGGGTTTACCTTTACATTCACCCACACGCGCTGGTCAGTAAGCACTGCTGCCCAAGCATGTTCGCAGCCCCTTGTCTGATACGCTCTGCTACCGTCAGCGGAAGACGAGGGAGCTGGGGAATCATTGCCGTGCTGAAATGTTAAGACGGGCCTAAGGGCATCGTGACGAAGCTCTGCAGGGGGTCATTAAGCGATACCATCCAGCATGGATGATATCATGCCAGTCAGGAGCAGCTGAGGGTGATTGGCCAAACGTAGCGATCTGGAGCAAGTAGTCATGCTTCATTCAGGAAAATCGGTCAGCGAGTCGTTCTTTTATCTCACAATCCACGACCCCCCAATTCTATTTCAGTCAATGAATGAATGAATGAATGAATGAATAAATAAATATAATGGCAGCTGTACCACTGCAATCTCCACGATTCAAACCCATAATAAATCCATCGGAACAGGGGAAAAATCATATATAATACATCGGACGGCAATAGCGTAACGCACGGGCTAATATGGTTACATCAATGTAAATTAAGCTGGCCGTCGCACAACGGCGACTGACAGATTGCTGTGCTTATTGGATGTGGCCATGAAGCATCAGTCTCACGTTCCTCTCCCCGTGCTCTTGGCATTGTTGAGAACTGCTTCTCTGCGCCGAGGAGCTTCCTGTGTGTGGTTGCATGAACTGCTGGCAGGGAGGATCCCCAAAGCTGCTCTCCCGGAGCCGGAATGGAGGGCGGGGGAAGGGGGGTCGATACGGAGACTGCCCGGCTCACGGGGAGTCAGTGGCATTCTACAAGCTTCACGGCGGACCTGTCAATAGGCTACTGCACGGAGCCGTCTGCAGCCATTTGTGAACAGAAATATATCTGCCAGACTCTGAGTCCTTAGTAATGAAGCTATACGTGTTCGCTTAAAAAAAAAAAAAAAAAAAAAAAACTTTGGCACAGGAAGTTCACAGTCTGCTTTCATTCTTCATAAGCCATCCCCTCCTGTGAAATGCAAATAGGGTGTGGCCCTTCTCTATGAAAGCATCCAGGCCCTTGACTGGAGTGCCCAGCACAGTTGTCTCCTTCCCTCTGAGCAGCAGTTTTTTTTTGGGTGGTTGATTAGCATGCTTTAATTTAATTTCAATTCGCTCTCGCTAGGCAGGGAGGATCTGTTTCCTAATTACGGGCATAAAGAAGGCCCAGCTGCTCATCAGCCAGAGCAGCGGAGCAGAATGAAATCTCAGTCCGGCCCTGACACGGATATTCCATTGCATTTCCACTCTGGAAATGTTATCATTTCTATGATGGTGTAAGAAGACGAAACAAGAATAAGTTGCGTAGTCCATATTTCACTAAGATATTCCATTCCATCCCAGCCGGCATTTCGACGTCTATTCACCGGTGAATCAATGTTATCATTAAACTGAATCACTCTTGAATTTAGCTTCGATTGTGAAAAGCAAATCAACGTTGATTTCATAAAATAATAATAAAATAATAATAGTGATCAAATAATAATTTGAAAGGCTGAAATGTATTTCGTAAATTATTGAGGATACTTGATTCAACATAATTTTAATGTTTATTTATTTTGTTAACCTTTATACACCCATTTTACAAAAAAAATTGATTCTACGTTTTTTCAGCACTGAAACAAAAACGGTCATAATTTCAACCATATTTCAACGTTTAAGGTCAGTCTTATGCCGGCTGGGATTATAGTTCTGCAAAAGTTTTCTGTGGTTGTATCAGAGGAATGAAAATGACTCAGTGGTTAACCTGGTGACTTCACTTTTTGTAAATACTAGAGAAAAAACAAATCAATTTCTTGTAACCACTGTTTTTTTGTGGGGTATTGTGCAGCTAAATGAATTCATGCTGTGCTGTGCAAGTACTTTACATTCTTTCATTTAGTCAGTACAATTTTTCATTAAACTTTACATCAACATCTGATTAATACTATGGACAAACATTATGGACCTAATTAATGGATTACACTCGATGGAATCAGCAAAATTACTTCACACAATGACTTTAAAAATGAAGCTTAAAAGATTGCAGAATTGCTTTGGAGTGCATTGTTTATTGGAAGATGGTACTAAAGCTATTTATTTTTCCTCTTCATCAGGTGGGGGAAAACATCTTTGTCTAGGATTTTTAAAAAATTTTGCCACGTTTTGGACCACTTCTTAATTTAGTTTGCAGCACGCGGATGATGCGGAAAGGGCTTAGTGTGGAATTTGCTGACCGGCTGAAGAAAGCAGCTTAGAGTGCATACGAGACATACAGCTTAGAGTACACTTGAGACACATAGCTTAGAGTACACAGGAGACACATCGCTAATGCAGGCTATGGGGACTGCTTTGGCAAATTTACTCAAATGGTGGATCAATTAAAAGCTTTCCTTGTTGCTTAAATCATTTTTCTCTTTCACGTTCATTTAACAAGTCACATCAAGAGTGAAGTGTTTATTTACCTATGTATTTTGTGTTATGTAAACAGGAAGGCTGACTGAGAACTTGATACTTCTTTGCAGTGATAATGTGAGGAATCCAAGGAGGTTAGGAGTGCAGAGGAGTGCAGATCAGATGGACAAGGGGGGTCAGGTGATCAGGTGCACTATGAAGAGCCAGTTTATGTAAGTTTTGTTCAGGACACTATTATTAGAAGAGAAAAATGTCATCACTGACAAATCAGTTGAGTGGTTCAATAGATTACCTGAGAGTGTTTATGAGGTGATCGCAAGACTGCAGAAGGTTTTTGTGATTATTTCTCAAAATGTAGATTTCATAAAGGAAAGAAATACATATTTTAATAGAGATTAAGAGAATAGAAAGAGTAAAAAACTGTCCAACAAGCTTGTTTTTCCAGGTATAGAAATCTCAAAATTATATTCTATAAACATATTTGTCCTCCCTTACCAAAAAGCTGTGAGCAATACCATCTATGTTTATAAACCAGTTATGCAAATTGCTTTATTTGATGCAGCCATAATCTGAAATAAGACTGGCAATAGTCAAATGTAAAGACAGCATTCAATGTGCACAGAGGTTCCAGCACATTCCTGTATTTATCTTTCATTGAAAATATAAGTACATGTCAATCTTTGAATCAATAAATTTTCAGATTAATTAATCAAATTCCACTTAGTCCAATGGATGAAGTCTCCTGTTATGTTTTCACTACACTGTCTGCCATGGTTATCTCACATTTAACAAACGTCATTTTTATTGTTCAATGACATAATTTTGAGTTCTGTTGACACTCAACATATTACATAAACAAAAACAAATAATAAAAAAAATCTAGTATAATTATTCCTATCACATCCAGTAATGTTTCCTTGTCTACATAATGCATAAGGTAATGTAGCTCCCAAAATTACTGATAGTAGAGGACACTGTTAGATTGCAGGAAGTTCCAAAGAATTCTCGACCAAGGTTAGACACAGTATAACTTCTGATTAGTAGTTTAACTTCAAATTAATGTTTGTGACAGCAGTATTACTCCCATCTAATATATCTCCACAGAACACTGAGCAGCAGTTCATTTTGTCATCTTCAACATTTTGTTGCCTTTGACCTGCTTCGCCCAACGACCGGCTAGACTATTGATATTTGGCATGTTTGCAGCTAGACATAACTCACCCTAGAATACACAGCGGAGCGAGCAGACTTTGTGCATAAGAGCTGAATAAACTGTCTCTTCAATGCAAACAGCCCAGCTTGGTCAGACTGTCACTCCATGGGTCCCATTCTCCAGGCATTTTCCCCCCAGTCTGTAAAGAGTCTATAAATAACCCTTTTTTTCAAACAAAGAAACAAACAGTTGCTACTGGTGTGCCATTTCATTTCACGGCTCAAAAGAAGCCAGACCCCAAAACATCATTAAAACCAATTGATGCTTTGATCCATTTCTGACCCCTCCACCCTCATGATTAGTTCACAGTCGCATTATGACCAACTTGTGCACGCCCTGTAAATACAAGCTTATGACAGGCAGTTTGTACATTGGTTACGATCGGTGAAAATACGGCAGCTTTTCTAAGCCGACTGCCTGTTGACTAATTGTTTCTTAAGCTCATACATGGACACACAAATGTCTTTCAGCATCGCCAGCATACAAAAGAGCTCAGTGGAGCCAGCCAGGGGCCAGTCCAGCGCTGTCTATGGACTCATGACTTTGGGCCTTGTGCAAATCCATGAGGACTAAAACTATAACCAGAGCCTGATTTGGCATGGGAAAGACAGAGTGTTAGCCTCGCATGCTGGGATCTGTCACATAAATCTGAACCCTTTCAAAAGGAGCGGAAACTGAGGGACAGCTCACACACGTGGACTGAGCACAGGGCCATGACTCCCATGGGTCTGTGTGTGTGTGTGTGTGTGAGACGGAGAGATAGTGAGAACGATCGTATGTGTGTACACATTTGTTTGTGAGTGTGTCTAACTGCTAGGACCTTCCTGTGTGTGCATGCGTGTGTATTTGTGTGTGTGTGTGAGAGAGAGAGAGAAAGGGAGGAGAGAGAGAGAGAGAGGGGGGGGGAGGTGGAGGAAGATATAGAGGGAGAATTGTGAAGGAATAGTCAGAGGGAAAGAAAAAAATGAAGCGAGAGCATGTAGCATGACCATACACATTTGTTTTGTGAGAGTATGCTTCTATGTGTGCGTGTGTGTGTGTGTGTGTGTGTGTGTGTGTGTGTGTGCATGTTTGCATGTGCATGTCCATAATTTGACTGTGTATACAAATACACGGACATTCTGTATGCAGGATTGTCCCTGTCCGTATGTGTGTGAGCATTTAATTTCTGGCGGGCGCACACGCGTGTACGGGCCTGTTTAACAGTTGAATTATCCGTGCGTATAAACGCTCGGCCGCTCAAATGCTTTTTCCATGCGGCCTGCCGTCTGCGTCGAGCGCCACAGACCCAGTGCTCCAGAACAGACGGGTCTCCAGCCGACCCGACGGAACGGGGGGGAGAGGGAGGGGCTGCACTCAGGCATGAATTATGGATCGTGAAGGATTTCCCACAATCCACTGCTGGAGTACAGATGTACTGAGGGGGGAGAGGATGGTTTACACAAGGCTCAGGAACACTGCAGGGAAAAGAAAAGCGAGGATCTTTTACAAAGGAGGAATCCAGAGTGAGGCTGTAGGCGGTTAGAGGCCAACTGAACTTCCCATTGGCTCAGCAGTTTTTCCATCTTCTTTGTCAGCGGTGTCAAAACAATCGCCAAAAGACAGTCAGGGCTTGACCGTCAGGATGTTTCGTGCGGGGATTTGGGGATGTGTGGGAATAATCTGGCAAGGCTGCAACAGCTCCCCCTCCCAACACAGGTGAAAAGTCCAGCTTCAGGATAAACGTACTGCCTAGTATTTTGTTCCAGTTGTTTGGATTTTTGAACTAGCGCGTTTCTTCTGCCAGGAGGTACAACCCCAAATCAGAAAAAGTTGGGACAATATGTTAAAATTATAACTTTAAACAGCGATAAGTAAATTATCTTTGACCTGCATTATGTTGGAAACTGTACAACAGCACATTATTTGATGTTTCATCACAGGAGTTTTATTGATTTTTCAAAATAAACACATTCCAATACTTGCATCTTGCAAAAGTTGGGACAGTAAAATATTTAAAATGTTGTAATGCTGCCATTCCTAATCACAACATTCATTAAACTTATAAGGACTGAAGAAACCAAGTGATTAAGTGTTTCAGGTGTAATTTTGTCCCATTCTTCCTGCAAACAGGTCTTAAGATGAGCAACAGTATGGAATCTTCATTGTTGCATTCAGCATTTCCAAATGCGCTACACAATTTCTACTGGGGACAAGTCGGGCCTGCAGGCAGGCCAGTCCAGCACCTGCACCTTCTTCTTCTGTAGCCATGCCTTTGTGAATGTGAGAAGAATCTAGTTTAGTATTGCCTTGCTGAAATATACATGGGGATCCCTGGAAAAGATGTCGTCTTAAAGGCAGCATACAATGCTCCAAAATCTGTGTAGTTTTCAACATGAATGGTTCCTTTATAGAAGAGCAAGTTACCCCTGTTACCCAGGGCACTGGCACAACCCCATACGATGACAGAGCATGGCTTTTGGACTTGTTGCTGGCAACAGCCTGCATTCTTCTTTTCTTCCTTGATCTAGAGCATGCTGTCCATATCTTCCTAAAAAAAAAAACCAAAAAAAAACATGTAGGATTCCTCTGACAACGACACACATTTCCACTGTGAGACGGTCCATCTCAGATGCCTCCAAGCCCAAGGAAGTCAATGCCACTTTAGGACAATGTCAAAATAAAGCTTGTTTTTTGCAGTTTTTTGCACAGTAGAGTTTTAACTGGCATTTGTGGACGTAACTACGTATTGTAGTACTGGACAAAGGTTAGCCAGCGTAATCCTGAGTCCATGTGAGTATATGACTCATAAATAAATGACAGTTCTTGATGCAGAGCCATCTGAGTGATTGGAGGTCAGCTAATTCAGCTTAGGCTTGTGCCCTTGCCCATAACACAGAAATGAGAAATTCCTGACAATTCCTTGAAACTTTTAGTTACATGATATACTACAGGTCATGAAATATCCACATCCCTTCCTGTCTTTCTTTGATGAACATTGTTTTCAAACCTTACAATGAGTTTCATATGCATTTGTGGGTGCATTGCAGATCTTCTGTCCTTCGTTGCTCCTGAAGGAATAGGCAATTCCTCGATGTTGTTCTTGTAGCAAATCATGATTATAACCTGCTATCATAAGGTGTTACAAATCACATTATCCAATTTTTTTTTTAGCCGCACTACTAGTCCTAAAGTGGCCCAGTGTAACTTTTACTGGCATGTGTTAGAAGCCTGAATCGCAGGAATGGAGGTATATTTACAAATAAAATTATGTTGACTGGCCGAAACTTCCAGTATCCCATCTTCACACTGTCTGTAATGATATACAAGTCAAAGTAAACTAAGACATCACTGCTTTCTGTTTTTATGTGCATTTTCCACACCATGCCAACTTTTGCTGAGTTTGGGTTGTAGAACTAATCAGTAAAAAAAGCTGGCTGAGTTCCTGAATGGAAAAGCACATTGCGGGAATTTTCCTGTCTGACCCCTTGATTTTAAACCACTCTCTCCCAGTGCTATCTGCATTAACCCTTGTTTTCTGTTCACGTTTTGACATGCAAGCGCAGGGAAGCGTGTAGCATTTGCAGTCAGTTTAAATTGCGTTCTTTCACAGCATACATGCTCCTCATAAGACAATAAGCCATGGACTATTAGGATTTAGAGAAAAAATAGGACCATGGCTTCTCTAGTCCAATGGCTGAAGATTGAGAATTTCAAAGAACCTTGTAAATGAAGATTTTTGAAATTTTCTGCTAAGTGACCTTGGTTTTGACTTTCAAGGTCACTTAAGGTCAAAGGTCATGATGCAAAATGAAAGCCCTTATATGACTTCCTATCTGTCGTCAGTATTACTGTAATTATATCAATGCCTCCAATTGTTTCCATGTTATAGCCCAAAGAAATATGCTAAGTATTGCGAATATAGGAGAATTGAAAATAAAAAAAAATTAATAAAAAATGCAAAATTCAATATTTTCATGTTCTTTGAACAGACATGGTAGACCTTGTCACAAGGATGCTCCATAACTAATATGTAATCAATCTGGTTGACGGTTTTTGAGAAGATCATTGAAAAATTGCTAGTGACAACAACGACTACAGATGGATGACATATAGATGTTGGATGCCTGATTTTGCATCATGTCAATAGACCATCGGCTTGGAGCTGATTATGGGGTCATTGGACTAAAAAATGTATTTGTCCCTCATCAAAAAAAATGACATAAAAACAAGTTGAGGCAATTTTGACCCAAGCCTTTCACGGAGGTTAAGCAGGATGAGAAACGTTACGTTTGCACCATGCCCGTGCCCTCCGCAGAGCACCGCTTGCTGTGCATAAGAGATGCATAAGGTGGACAGTGATGAGGGCCTCTTACTGAAATTGACTGAGTCAGGTATGATGCAATCAGCGGCAATACCAACCAATACCACTTCCTCACCGTCCTAATCAGTCTCCGGATGGACGTTTGGAACCAACCACCCGCACTCCCTGCATCGAAAACATTGAGACCACCATTCAATCAATTTTGAAGCACCTAGAAAGCTCCGGTGATGGTGATGTCAGGGCATCCTGCCATTCGGGTCATGCCTGGCTCAGTGGATACGCTCTAAACGGGGGAAAAAGGCCTGCCCTATCTTTGACCGAGAGGGGCCTTTTTACATCCATGAATTGCAATGAGTGTGTGAAAGGGCCATTAATTCTGCCTACAGATGGAGTGGGGTCCATAAACACTCAGGCAGCACTGGAGGAAAATAAATGATGAGTACAACTCAGGAACATGAAGCCAGCCAATATGAAACATCCAGTGCCTAACAGCAAAGTTCTGAGCCATTTACAGAAGAATTGGAGTATTAAATCATGTCACAAGCCCCCACACGCCACCCCCTCCTCCCCAACAGCCTGGAAGAAGCTCTGAGTCTCTCAGCTCCAGGGCCACTTTACACAAAACCTGCCCCTACCTCTCCGTGTCCACCCACCGACGCTGCAGCTGACAGTGAATCTCAGTCAGAGGATGATGGCAAGGGAGGCACAGCCACACAGCAGGGGTGTAGCGATTGCCATTTTTTTAAAAAGAATAATACAACCCCAATTCCAAAAAAGTTGGGATGGTGTGCAAAATAAAAACAGAATGCAAAGATCTGCAAATCTCATAAACCCACATTTTATTCACAATAGAGCATAGACAACATATTAGATGTTAAAAGTGAGACATTTTACCATTTCATGAAAAATATTAGCTCATTTTAAATTTGATGGCAGCAACATGTCTCGAAAAAAGAAGACCCAGGGCTGTTGAGCAGCTAGAAACCTACATCAAACAAGAGTGGGACAACATTCCTCTTCCAAAACTCCAGCAACTGGTCTCCTCATTTCCCAGTCGTTTACAGACTGTTGTTACAAGAAGAGGTTGTTCAAAAGTTCATGTAATCTTTTGTATGGTGGTGACAAGCTGACTATGCATTTAGCCTTCATCTTAAACTCAATGTTGATTCACGGTGTATTGACTGATCATTTATTGCAGGCAGTAATTATACCTATACCCAAGAATGTGAAGAAAGGCTTAAATAACTCAGATAATTACAGAGCCATAGCTTTATCTAGTCCTATCAATAAACTACTTGATATTGTATTATTAACTAAGACTGCGCACATTTTCAAGTCGTCTATGTATCAATTTGGTTATAAAAGTGGATTGTCGACAACAAAGTGCACCATGGTTGCTAATGAGATTGTACAGTATTACATGTCATATGAGTCCAATGTATTTTGTACACTGCTTGACGCCAGTTAGGCTTTTGACAGGGTGCATTACGGCTTATTATTTAAGGAACTTTTAAGCAGACAATTACGTCCCCTTGTATGTAGATTGCTTTTACAACAATACAAAATGCATTACTATCGCGTAAGTTTTTCTAATGTGTTGTCTTCTCCCTTTAAAGAGCAAAAAAGGCATTAAACAGGGAGGTGTGATGTCACCGATACTTTTTACTATTTATCTAGATGTACTCATAAACAGGCTGAAACTTACAGATTACGGCTGTTTCATTGGAAATACTTTTGCTGGCGCATTAGCATATGCAGATGAAATCGTATTACTTGCTCCAACTTGTCATTCAATGCAACATTTACTTAATGAGTGTGAATCATTTAGCAAAATGCATAAATTAGATTTTAATGCTAGTCAGAGCAAATCTATTGTATTTGGTGAAAGCCCTACCTTTAAAGGCTTTATACTTGGTACTACTCACATTGATGTTGTAGATAAGGATATTCATTTAGGTCATTATTTTGGAGAAGACTCTTTTCATTTACAAGTCAATAAGAATGTCAAACATTTATATGTAAAATTCAACCTGCTTTTAGCTGTATTCTCTAATGTAAGTAATGATGTAAAATACAAGCTGTTCAAGAGTTTTTGTATGTCAGTGTATGGATGTTAATTATGGAACTTTGAAAGTGATGAATGTAAGTGTTTTATGCTGCATGGAGGAAAAGAAGCTCTTACGTTTGCCTATGAGAACGCATAACGAGCTCTTGTATTATATTATTGATGATTTACCTATTGATGTGCAACTTCACTGTCGTCTTAGTAAATTTATTGATTCATGTTTAAACAGTCATAATGAGATCATAAGAATTGTAAGTAATTTTGCCATTATGAACCCATTGTCTCATGTAGCTAGATCAGTAAACACCATTTGTCAGAAGTATGAAATAAGTAAGACCTGTCGGGATTTTAAAGTTGTAAATATAAAAAAATATAATCACGTCATAAGTGAAGAGTTTGTACCTAGGGCTGTTTTTATCAATGAATTGATCACCTTGTATGAAGATGTGAGGTATCAGGACCTTCTTGAAACTGTAAATTACCTGTGTTGAATGTAAATTACTTGTGTACTTCTTGCATGAATAAATATATATATAAAAGCTAATATTTTTCATGAAATGGTAAAATGTCTCACTTTCAACATCTGATATGTTGTCTATGTTCTTTTATGAATAAAATATGGGTTTATGAGATTAGCACATCATTGCATTCTGTTTTTATTTACATTTTACGCAGCGTCCCAACTTTTTTGGAATTGAGGTTGTAAGACTAACTGCCGCCATGGGGCGCGAAGGCAAACCTGTGGTGTTTTTTCTCTTAATGCATGCCTTCCTACCTGAAGCTGTCGCAACCCTCTGACACCCAGCTGTTGCAAAACCAAACATGACTGCTCTGCCCAAGTTAATTAAGACCAGATATCAGATATGCTCAAAGTTTTTATTCAATTCTGAGTTAACCACAGCACTTCGTGTCATGAAATAGCAAAATTGAATGTTGCTTATTCATTTGAGCACAAGTTGGATGCATTTATTTGCAGCAAAATGTAGCAGATTTATTCAGAGATTCATGATCAGTTTGAATGTCAATCTTTGCTGAAGACCTTAATTAGTAGAATCCAGTGTGTAACTGCTTAGATGGAATGAAAGTCTGCTCCCACACCAGCCCTTTCTAAATAAGATTGAGGACCCCAAGGCAATCGAAAAACATGGAAAAATCCGTATTCTGGCAGAATAGTCAATTAACATAATACGGAAATTTCCGTACGTGGGCACAAAAGGGTCAAGGAACTTCCACCAAAATGTCAGAGGCCAACAGAAATTCTCCTGGGGGAAAAACTGAGTTGAGAAGTCAGCTAATCTCCAGTGATGTAGCACATCTTGTCACCTTTCAAAGCATGATTACTCACCACCTGTTCTTGTGTACTTTGCCTGAATGACAATCAAACTATTTATTTACTGACAAATCAACACTAATGTGTAAACTATGTTGTATAACAATTAAGGAGTAATACCAAGAAGCAATTTGGTGTACCTAGGCAATGATGGGCGATTATTAGCGTGTAAATAATTATTAGAAAAAAAATCTGAGCTTTCTTAATCTCACATTGTGGAATTTTTCTTAAGAAAAATTATGAAACAGTCATTAAAATTGTTGATTAATTTAAGATAGCACTTGATTTAGTTGCAAGCTTTCAAAGGCATAGATTCATAGTTGACAACATTTTCTAGTGTTTTGAATTATCATAGAGAGATTTTCGACATTTGCATAATATGGGCAAACATACTCGAAGCCAAGCAAATCTGCGCTATTTCGTGACAATTTAAAGCTCAGAAAACAAACAACAGTAATGCCATCTTAATATTAGTTGGCCAGCCTACCACTTAGTTGGGTGATTGAGCAAATCAATTGTTTGATTGATAATCAAGCTAATAAAATGGGATTGAGTATTAAACAACATGGTAATGGTCACCTAGTGACCACTACACTGTATACTACATTAGAAAGTAGGACGAAAAATCCTGTATAAATTGGCATAGTGCATAGTATGTACTAAACAAGTAAGAAATTCTGAACACAGCCATAGTTGACTCAAGGAATCTAAACCTAATCCAGATTGGGCCAGTGTAGGTGCAGGCTTCCATTCCGGCTATGCAGTTATACACCTGATTCTACTAATGATGCCCCACAGTCTTTGCTAAAGACACTGACAAGTAGAATCAGGTTTATAGCTGCTTGAATTGAATGAGAGCCTGCATCCATATCAGCCCTTGAGATCGAGAATGCATAGTCTGGGACAGATCAAAAAGTCCGGCTCTGAAGTAATTCATTCGATTAATATCTTTCGCTTGATGAAAGTTTGTTTGGAAAACGTTGGATTTATTGGCTCATAAAACCATAAAGAAACTAAAAAGTTGGGGCCAGAGCTATTTTTTTGTTCAAGTTTTCAGATGAGTTGGATGGTATGCATTGATACTGGATATGTTTTTTATTTTAGAGACCTCTGACAGCGTAAATAACTAAAGCTAAGGATAAGATAACATGTGCTTTCAAGTGTGTGTATGTGAGTCTGAGTATGTGTGTGTGTTCGCGTGAGAAATGGCACACAGGCTCCACAGTTAAGTTACATTATTATCAATGCCAAATGTAGACTGCCTGCGGGTAATAAAAATTGATGGTCCAATTAAACACAATATAATCATGTTACATTATTTATATTATCACCTTTAAACATGAACATATTATAATGCTTATTGGTACCTTATTGAAATTAGAAATGCATAGCGTGTCAGTTTAGATGTGGTTCTGGCAAGTCATCTGTGATCTGCTTTATGGATGAGACAGATACCAATCATGGCTTTGTGCGACCTCATTTAACTGACACTCCCACTGGTGTCCTCTAATTTACATGAAAAACATCCCCTGAAACATGACTACACCCTTCATGTATCCCTCTGCCCATCTGTGTGTAGCCCTGGCAGAAATATTTCAGTTACTCCTTGCAGCTGGAGAAAAATAGTCTGTGAGCGTGTCGTCAGACGTAGCACATGCAGAAAATCTGGCCCTTACTTTTTAACTTGTTTCACGGTGCTGCAATTCGATGTCAAATTTTTGTGTACATTGTACATTTGGCTAATAAAATGATTCTGATTCTAATTCTGATATAACAATGTTATCCAAAAGCGCCATCGGCTTCTCTTGGCTTGGTATCATCTGAGATGACCAGCAGCACAGTGAAAGTGTGTTTTATGCTCTGATGAGTCAATATTTTAGTTTTTTTTTTTTTTGAAAAACTGACTGTGTTCTCCAGACCAACAACAACAATGAAACCCCAAGCTGTTATCAACGTTAGATCCAAAAGCCAGTATCTGCCACGGTTTGGAAGTGTATCAGTGTACACAGTACGGATGGCTGGCATATTTCTGAGGGCATCATTAATCCAGAATGATATGTACAAACTTTGGAGCAACATATGCTGCTATCTAGAAGTAATCTGTTCCAGAGACATCCCTGTATTTTCTAGCAAGACAGCTCAAAACCACATTCTGCATAGACTACCAGTGCATGACAGCGTAAGCAGAGTGTGGGTCCTAGACTGGCCAACCTGCAGTCCTGATCTGTCTCTGATTGAGAATGTTTGGCGTATTATAATGTGAAATATATGGGAAAAATGGGGGGAAATTCTGGTTTCTAGACTTGACCAACTGGTGTTTGCAGAACAGAAATGCTAAATGAGTGTGATTAAAAGACATAGTGATGTTGCACCTGGGGTTGCAAATAGTGTTCTAGCAGACCTACCCTCCTGGGTGCTTTTATCGTACCCTTAATCTGGCACATTTAATTTGAATAATTAGCAGCTAAATACGATCCCTTGCTGTTTTGAGAAGTGCGCTTTACCAGGGCTTGAAGTGAAAAACCAACAGGATGGTAAATATCCAAGAACAGGAGTAGTAAACAGTAGATTGTGCCAACTTTGTTACCGCCAACACTTTGTACAGTGTTTTGTCAATAAGCAATTAAATTTGCATGCTAGAACATAAAATAATGTGTTGTTCTTTGTAGTTCTGCTTTCAATGAAGTAGAGGCTGAATGGGCTTTTCAGATCAGTCCTATTTCATTTTATTTGTATTTGCCATGATGTGTCAACTTCTTCAGAATCAGGGTTGTAGCCTACATACATAGATTACCATCGCGCCACACAAATCATCATTCTCCAACACTAGTCACCATTACACTACACAAATCATTATTTTCCTGCAAAAATTACCATTCTCCTGCTTGGAACACCATCCTCCTTTAAAAATCAACATTCTTCATTCAAAATAATTCATTCGTTCAAAATTCAACATTCATATTAGTGTGTGTCCGCCTTTTGACAGAACGACATGCCAGTCCAGATGGCTACGGCTAGGCCTTGCCCGGTTCTGCCTCGGAGGCACTGCGAACACGGGGGTGGGTTGATGGAGGGGGGGCCTATTTGGTCCCAGCTGTGGAGCAGCTAATATCTGTGATCTGTTTCTAACAGAGCAGGCAGCGGGGGGTGCATCGCTGGTGCGCTTGAATCATCATGCTCGGAGCGGAGCCGAGGCTGCTGGCCTTGCAAGCTGCAGTTGCGGTTTGGGGTTGAGATAATCATCCAACATGCACGAATGCGCAGCCAGCGAGATCTCGTATCTCACGTCCTGGAAACAGACTCTCTCTCACACTCGCTCTCCCTCTCTCGCCCGACCCTCGCTGATTCTCACCGTAGATTCTGTGTCATCTGCTCACCACACGTCTCTCACATGACCCGGCCCCGACGCTCGCTCTGCCAATTTCTGGCAGAAGAGTAACCGCACACACCCCGCGTAGGGAGTTGACACTGACTGGGACAGACATCTCTGAATAATGCTAACTGATCCTTCACGTTTCACAATAAAAAAAAAAAAAAAAAAAAACAACTCAGCATGAGCAAAACTGAGACAAAACGCCAACCAGGCGAAGTGTACACAATATTATTTCCTTACGAAAGCATGTGCTCCTGCCCGTACTCCATACTGCTGTGCATCGCACCCAACAGACGAGCGGGAAACTCTGTGCCAAGAGAGATCCACCCACCGAAAGCGGCCCCCCACTCTGATGACATTACGGTGATCAATGGGAAATGAACCACCGAGCAAAGACGCCGGTTCCGTCGAACCTCTGGCGGTCGCTGCACTCACTGGAAGCGCATGTAAATCCATCGCTCTGTTGGACATGGGACGTTTTCTTTGTCTCTCCCTCATGGACATTTGAATACACTGAAATTCATTTGAAAATTTGAATGTATTAAAATATGACACATTGCCCGGATCAGAAAAAGACATGACAGAGTGCGTGAGCAAAGTGTCACACACAGTACAAAATAAATGCAGAATTTCTCAAAAGGCCAGTAAAAATTTTTTGCTTTGATTAAATTGCAGTATTTTCGCCCTCTGTTGATATGTGAGGGAACCTGCTTCAGTTCAAGGGCATCTCCAGTAAGTTCAAAGCCCATGTATATAACAGTAAAATACAGCTGTCCTGGCACAGAGTAAGACCAGTATTAACCCATGACAGTTCAGATGAAATTGAGCAGGCCTCTGCTTCACACCCTTTCCCGCAGTGTGCTTGTGTCTGCGGGTGTGTGTGAGTGCTTATGTGGGTGTGTGCCTGCATGAGTGCTTGTGTGTGTATATATGTGTGTCTGAGTGCATGTATGCGCATGTGTGTGTGTGTGTGTGTGTATGTTTTTGTGTGCTTGTGCGTGCTCAAGTGTTCATGAGTGTGTGTGTGTGTGTGTGTGTGTGTGTGTGTGCACGTATGTTGGTGCCTGTGTGCTTCAGTGGTTGTGTGTATTTAAGTGTGTACTAGTGCATGTATGTATATGTGTGTGTGTACGTGCATGTGTGTTGGTGCCAGTGTGCTTGAGTGGTTGTGTGTGTATTTAAGTGTGTAGCCTACTCCTGCATATATGTATGTGTGTGTGTGTGTGTGTGTGTGTGTGCACGCGCATGTATGTGTGTGTATTTGAGTGCTCAAGCGTGTGTGCATGTTTGTGTGTGTGAGACAGAAAATTGAAGAGACAGGATCAGACAGAAAATTGAAGAGAATCTCCCTTCCTCCAGCGTGAGTGAAACAAGGAGGGCCATTAAAATAGCCAGTGTCTGCCATTACAAAACACGAAACCAGCAACTACACTGAGCCTGTCATTCTGTCTGATTATCCTCCAGCCAACTGGAAGTTCCTTCAATTATTTGTGGCCACAATAACAATTTATGTTTTCTTCCAAGGGCTCTCTGTCTTTTCCTCTCTCTCTCTCTCTCTCTCTCTCTCTCTCTCACACACACACAGACATGCCTGCACACACACACACACACACACACACACACACACAGCTTACAGCCTCTCTGCGGTCACAAAGACTGCAAGCTAATTAAACTTGGGACCACAGGAAGCTGAAAACCTGCTGCCAAGGCCTGTATAATGCAAACCTCAGGTTCTACTATAGGAAAATGCCCCCAGCATTACAGAAACCAAAATTACATCCCTCTCAACAAAAAAAGCAATTCAGTTTCACAAGAGTAAGCATCACATTTAAAAGCCAAGGATAATGCATATAAACGGCATTGAGATTTAAGCATTTTTTTCCAAATGCATTTTGCAGCTTCTCAAGTGGCCTTGTACTTGGGAAAGACACTTTGCGCTCAATCATGAGTGTCTCCTTTGGAGAGAGACGGCTTTTCTGGGCATGATCGCAAAGTTAGTTCACATGCCCCTTGTGCATTGGCGTCCTTCCATGACCACTAAATAGTAATTAGACAGCATTATGCAGCCGACCCCACAGACGCTGAGAAAGTGGTGTGTGCCGAGGCTGTCCTCTGTTGCACTGTGGTTTGGCCTCTCTCTCCTCTAAAGTACGGGGTGATCCGCTCCTCCTGGGGACGCCCAGGACACCATCAACTCCTGCTTTCACATGCAAATCACACTTTTATCTCACTTCCCTAATAGGCCGCCATGGCAACGGAGCCACGGCCCTAATGAGCCCGAGACAGGTTAACTGCAGCCCTGTGTTTCCCATCAACACGGGTTTAAAATTCCACTTTAGCATGCATGCACGCACACACACACACATACACACACACACACGCGAATGCGCGCGCACACACACACACACACACACACACATATAACAAACTCCCTCTAATATTCTCTCACAAATATGTCCATGTTCCCCTTCTACTCTCTCTCTCTCTCTCTTAGACACACACACACACACACACACACATATATGCACGTACATATCCACGTACTTCTATCTTTGTGAGGGCATTACAGTGACTTCCATTCATTCTTTCTGTGTCTCTACAGCCTTCCCCTAATCTTAACAATAAGCAATGTATGCCTAACCCAAATCCTTACCCTGACCTTAACCAATCCCTAATTCTAACCTTACCCCTAACCTTAACTAATAATCAAAATTTGCCTTTGTAGTTGAGAGGACATTTTAAAATGTCCTCACTTCCCAACAATGTCCCCACTCTGTGGAAAAAAAAAAAAAACATTTTTAGGTTCTCACTTCGTAGCATGTACAAGAACACACACACACACACGCACACACACACGTAAACAAACTCTCTCCCTCTCTTCCTCACATGCACCTGTCCATGTTCCTCCTCTATTCACACATACACACACACACTTGCTCTCAGCATCTCTCACATACACAATCCCTCTATCTTCCTGTTTTGAACACACATGCATACACAAACACACACTCCCTCTCAGCATCTCTCACACACAGTCACAATCTCAATCTCTCCCTCTCACAAAGACACAAGTACGTACACACTTCCTCTCACACATACGTTTCCACTTCACATCTTACACATATTGTACAAATGCCCTTTCCTCTCTGACACACACACTTCCTCACATGCACTCTCAGACACACACAGATTCACACACAGATGGTTGATCTTTGCCTGTTACTCTCCATTTCACACAGTTGCACAGACGTAGATACAAACACCAACACATATTTCAGATTTACGCGCAAGCTTTATTAACAGATATGTGTGACCGCACATTCAAATGTCAACTGACACAAATGCCTCACATATAAAAAAGAACAACCCTGAACTTAACCCAGTCTTCATTCCGGCAGTGTATGACCTCACAGCGTAATTCCCGAGGATACAGTAAATTAATTCTGAATTAGATATTTTCAGGCAACGCACACACAGATGGGCTGAATCAGACTGGGATGAATACTGCCCGGCCCTTAGCTCAGTGTACATTAGGCGTAGTGTTTTTCTCCTCTGTTTCTTAAACATTTGACAGAAATGTTAAGGCTCGACTGATTTCAATTTATAATGGCCATATCAAAGCCATTACCCTAACAAGTGTCTCAATGCAATATTACAGTGAGCCGATCCAGAGGATCACGTTGGAGTGTGATTACACTGCAGTTGACAGGCTCATCTGAAACTCAAACTCACTTGGCCCCTCACACCCCCCCAACCTTCTAGACAGTGCAAACACGATACACTTCATCCGTTTCTAGAACCACACCCCCCCAACCTCCCCACTCCATCCACCCACCCATGCGTCAGCCCTACATTTACAAAACACGTAAAGCCTCCATTATCATCAGTCCACCTGCAGAACAAGCGGGAGGTTTGCTCATATTTCTATCTCAGACGCAGTAAGGATGCCACCCTGCGCTGTCCAGGAGAGAGCAGAATCCCTTCCAGAACCAGAGACGGAAAATCCAGGTTCATAAAGTACAAGTCCACCCCAGGATTATGTTTCAGCCAACTAGATTCGCAAGTCAGCACAATCCTTCAGCCAGGGGTACATTTCCCAAAAGCACAATTGCCGACCATGTTAGCAACCTGCATAGTTTGAACCAGAGCCATGTAGAGAGAAGTATGTAAGTTGGAAACACGGCAAGCATACCCCAGCAGGTGGAGAACCAATCAGCTGTCTGAGGTTATGGGTGGGAGAAAAAACATGGCAGGATTTTCACTTCCTAACCTCGCAATTTTTGCACCTCCACCCAAAACATTTGGATCGACATCCTGTACTGCTTTTAGGCCCCTTTACACCCTCCTCACCGAGTCCGTCAATGTGGTGCTCCATTAGAGGGGTGGAGTCTTTGATCCACATCAGCGTTTAATAAAAGCAATGAGGACAGTAAAGTCTACGGAGAGCAGTGCTCATCGCTCCCTGACCGTCCCCCATCCCCCCTCCCACCCGCCATCCCAAAACACACACACACACACACACACACACACACACGCATAGATGCATCATTATTGGAAACGCTTAATTTATACGCCTTAAACGTGACAGGGTTAACGAGTGCCAACAGGCGCCAGGGGACTGTGGGCGTGGGCGGCATGTTTGGCCGGGCGTAGGATCCCGTGTGCGCTGCGTCGCTCCGGTATATATCACCGACCGCAAATGGCAAATAAAAACGTGCGAGAGCTAGGCTGTCTCAGCTCCCAGCCTGAACCGCTGGTGCGCATCCCCGTGTCATCTTATACTCCTATACCGCAGCGCGAGGCACTGTATGAAGGGCTGACTTCGGGGGGTGACAGACGGTATTATTTGTTTGTTGTTGGAGTTCCTTTTAATTACCCATCCCCCCACCCCTCTCCCTCCAGCAGAGACGAGATCCATTATCTCTGCTAATTACGCGACACTCGTGGCCGTACTCGCCGACTTCCTCAGCAGGTACAGGAGGAGATCAGCAGAGATACGGAGTGAGAGGGACAAAGACGGAGAGTGTGAGTGGGAGGGAGATAGAGAAGGGGAATTAGAGTGACAGGGAGAGAGAAATAGAGAGAGAAAGAAAGAGTGAATAAGAGAGAGACTTTGACTTATGATGCTATGTAATGAACAATATAAGTTCACAGAAAAAAACAAAGACATGTACATAACTAAAACCCTAATAACCAACTCAGACAGAGCCGGAGAAGGAGAGAGAGACACACACACACACAAATGGAGTGAATGATAGACAGCAAGAGGCAAAAAGAGTGAGTGGAATGGAAAAAGAAAGAGAGTGAGAGAGACAAAGAAAGAGTGAATGGAGGAGCGAGACAGAACCGAGCTAGAGAGTGCGAGAGACAAAGAGAGAGTGAGCGGGAGAGAGAGAGGGAGAGGGAGAGGGGAGAGAGACGGAGGGGCGAGATAATTCATAATGGCGGAAAAAGAGTGGAGAAAAATGGGGATGGAATAAATTGCGAATGCAGCCAGAGGAGATGGAGGGAGCGGGGAGCGAGGGGCGATGGTGATGGATTGGGAAATTGTCGGCGCGTGATGGAAAGGGACAGACAATGTGATTTGCGGGGCGGGAGCCTGTAACAGCACACTCCACTGATCGCCCGTCCCCATTAACACATTGTGCTGCCTGGTAACACTAGCACTTATTGTCTCCGAGGTGCGTTGTTTGCATTGCCCTTTGGCCCACACAATTAAATCAGCCACAAACACGGCCTGCCGTGCGGTGTGAGTGAGCGTGTGTGTTGACGCGTGTGTGTGTGTGTCTGTGTTTTTACAATAGTTTGTTTGCGTACGGGACACAGTTTGTGCCAGAATTTCTGAGCATGTACACCCTTGCGAGTGAAACTTAGTGTTTGTGTCTATGCGCATGCATGCACATTCACATACTGGAATACGTCTTCCAGCGAGGAAATTGAGAGTGGTATAATTAACAGTAATTTGCCGTTTAAGTTTCAAAGTTGTTGTTCTAAGTCTGTGGAGTAAGGCAAAGCCGTACATCTCAGATACAGCATCCACATGTTTAGAGGTCCGGGAAAAATATATAATGTATCAATTGGCAGGACAATACACAATCACTGCCCATGAATTTATCAAAGGTCTGCCGACAAAGGGGAGGAATCGTGGCACAGGAGCTGTCGCAGTCGCTTTAATTTTTAATACACGGGGATGTTTCCGGAGAGAACCACAGAGCAGCTGTTTTCCCCTCTCCTCCACTAAGCAGAAAGGTAGGGCTGGTCAGGTAGGGCTGGTGAGGAGCAGTCCTGGTGTGTGGAGAGACAGGGCTGATCCACAGGAGTCTCAGTGTGATCCTGCACACGAGCACAAAACCCCGACTCCCCCTGAGACCCCATCAGGACTGTTTAAGGTCAGGGGTGGAGAGGAGAGACAGTCGCTTTCCAGTAACCACCCCCCCTTCACACACACACACACGCACACACACACACGTACATACACACTCACACACAAACATACACACGCACACACCTACATACACAAAAATACACACGCACAGATGCACACACACACAAACACACACACGTACACGTGCACACACATATGTGCGTACATAGACATGCACACACAGACACACATACATGAACACATGCTAAGAAACAAATCTAGGCACGCTCACAGAAACACAGATGCAGACATACAGTCGTGCACACAGTCACACACACACATGTACACACTCTCACGCGCATACACACACTGACACACACAAACGCACACGCAGGTCATAGCAACCTCCACAATATCCCCACATGTCCTATCTGTCAGCAGTCATTTTGACATATTTTAGAATCTAATGTTGTTTGATCAATTGAAGAAAAGTCAATATTCCAAAGCAATCAGCCTGGTTACTGCACAACCCATCAATACATCTATGTGACCTTTTTTTGCAATAGAGTCAGATCTTTGTCGCAATCTTTCCCCCACTAAATGCAAGGATTTAATCCAAAAATACCAAAATCAACAATTCATTGAGCCTTCTTTCCAAAACATTAAAGCTGATATTATCAAGCAGGGTTTAAATAATTAATTTTCTTTAAATCAACATTTACTAGTAACCGCACAGAGCTGAGAGGACAGGATTAGAGGGTTAACTGTAATGTGGCAATAAAATTCATCCGTGTAAATCCAAAAAAACCTATAAAATAGACCCCCTGGAAATGAGGTTTTGGAGCTTAGTCATAAAACGTCTATTTTCAGTTATAAGGACGGCCTGCATGCCTTGTAGTGGCTATGAGATGCAGTTTACAAGGCAGTTTTATTGAACGCAACTGTGAAAACCCCCTACCAAAACGGGCTCTCTGCTACAATAACAGGCACTACCCCATCACTCAAATGGTTCCAGCCGTAAGCTTGTCCATTTTATTAGTCAAAAATGTGTTCTTTTCTACTTTGCCTTGATCTGATTAAGAAAATATTAGTTTTTTAATAAAAAATTGATGTGAGAGATGTGAACAACAGGGATTCAGCAGGTATGTGGAACAAATTGGCAAATTGGCAACAATTCTTCCCACAGCATGCATCAACTGCCACTGTGGTCAATGCATCACAAATTGTGGCCAGTCAATGACTGGGCCATGGACGTTAAGTAGAAAAGCTTAGTTGAGCACAAGCGCATTATGCTCTGTGGGTGTGAAGAGTTTTGTTCTTGTTTCCCGAGAAATTAATTTTGCTAAATTGTTAATGATGATAATGGTGATGGTGATTATTATCCCCTGCCACGAACTGATGCAGGGGATATAGGATTGAGTTTCGTCCATCCGTCCTTCCCTCCACCCATCCGTCACACTTTCAAGGGAGACAAGTTACCTCGAAAACTATGACAGTTACAAGGGTCAAATTTTGTATGCTTAATAGGGTCTAAAACGATCTACGTCGAGTTTGAAAATGGATGTCGAAGCATATTTATTTACGGAGTTAGGACGCTTGATCTTGGCGGGGGATAGTGATGACACTGTCATTTTGTTATAACTATTATTAGTTAACTAAAGCATGTGGTATTTTATCAGGGGGCTGGTGTTGTAAGACAGAAGCCAGCTCTGTTGTCTGTAATGCCTGTTGGGTGAGCAGTGTTGGGCAGGTTCTGCTGTCTGTAATGCCTGTTGGGTGAGCAGTATTGGGCAGGTTCTGCTGTCTGTAATGCCTGTTGGGTGAGCAGTATTGGGCAGGTTCTGCTGTCTGTAATGCTTGTTGGTGAGCAGTATTGGGCAGGTTCTGCTGTCTGTAATGTCTGTTGGTGAGCAGTACTGGGCAGGTTCTGCTGTCTGTAGTGCCTGTTGGGTGAGCAGTATTGGGCAGGTTCTGCTGTCTGTAATGCTTGTTGGTGAGCAGTATTGGGCAGGTTCTGCTGTCTGTAATGCTTGTTGGTGAGCAGTATTGGGCAGGTTCTGCTGTCTGTAATGCCTGTTGGTGAGCAGTACTGGGCAGGTTCTGCTGTCTGTAATGGCTGTTGGTGAGCAGCATTGGGCAGGTTCTGCTGTCTGTAATGCCTGTTGTTGGGCAGTATTGGGCAGGTTCTGCTGTCTGTAATGCCTGTTGGTGAGCAGTACTGGGCAGGTTCTGCTGTCTGTAATGGCTGTTGGTGAGCAGCATTGGGCAGGTTCTGCTGTCTGTAATGCCTGTTGTTGGGCAGTATTGGGCAGGTTCTGCTGTCTGTAATGCCTGTTGGTGAGTAGTACTGGGCAGGTTCTGCTATCTGTAATGCCTGTTGGGGAGCAGTCTTAGGCAGCCGGTCCCCGGGGTAGGGTGTGCCATGCTTCACTGGTGACAGTAACAGCAGGCCTTTGTGGTCTGTGCCTGCGCTATTTTAAGCCCCAAATCATTACAGATTGATTCCCTCCGCGGCCGAATCATAGGCAGTGTGGGACGGGAGGAGAAGGGGGGGGGGGGGGGGTTTGCAGGGTTGGTTGGAGACTGGCAGGGGGGGCTGTAGGGAGTAGGAAGGATAGTTCTCAGGATGGAACAGCTGTCAGTCAATGTGAGTAAAATAGTTAATTTCCGGAGGTGGCTAGGGGTGGGGGGTGTGGGAGGTGGTTCGGTGGGGGCTCCTATACCACAACAAGCCCAGGAACAAGGGAAGGCCTTTTCTGCTCAGACATAACCCTGTTTCCACAACAAAATGCAAGGTGCGGGGGGTGGTGGGGGGCACGTAGCCAGTTATTGGATTGGTTCGACACAGATATGGGAGAGTCCTGCCTTTGCCTACTGTGCCGTGAAGATGGATTTCCCGACACCGGCAAAGTGTGCACACGCTCTTTTCATGCTACATCTCCCTGCAAATAACACCCCTCTCTCATCTTCAGCAAGTGCTGGAGTGTTAAATATAAACGCGCTCCTCGCCATCACACCTGCTCCTGCTATACCTGGCTCCTGCTCGCAAAATATTTGCAGCATCAAATTACAATACCTTCATCTGTCAGACGCTTTTATCCAACACAACATATGAAACTGGCTGGGACGTAGAGAATAATTTATTCTTTTGCATTACCTGAATTTGATGAATAAAACAATTTTATTTGACAAAGGCGAAGACTTATATTCGCTTGTGCTTTACCATAATTAGATGGTATAAAAACATATTTTAAACAGCAAGCCGAAGTCAGGGAAAAGGACAAGCTGTAATACTCATCAGCTCACACTTTCAACAACACATATGCAAAAAATATGAAAAGAGAGTGATAACAGCAACAGACAAAGGAAAACAAAGGCACAGACTGGTCTGCTAAGGCTTGATCGAGAGCAGAATAGAGGTAAGGCAGCTGTACAGCATAATTACTGTGTTCGGGCACTTGGCTTTCAAGGTTCAATTCTTAGAGGCAATAGGTATCCATCTCTGGACACATAGATAGCCGTAAAGGCACAGCAGTACAAATGGACGGTATTTAAAAAAAAACAAACAAACAAAAACGGTATAATTTGCGCCAGATAAGAACATTGCTGAATGTCCGGAGATGTAAAAAGCCACTTTAACTTTGTGAGCACTCCTGAGTCACGCCAAAAGAGACCGGGCCCCTGCCAATCTCACTCAGACAAGACAAAGGAGCCATTTGACTGCGGAGCCAAACAGGAAGACAAAGGCGGATAGCACCAGACTGCGAGCCGGCCCGAGTGTCATCTGGCAGGATGAAGACACAGCCGGGGCCTGGGCTACACATTTGTGATGGAGCCTGGCACTGGAGAAACCCTGCCAAGCCTGCATGCTCTCTAAGGGCTTTTCACACCGCCGGCCAGAAACCAGAATGACAGTGCACAGCAAATAAAACACGGTTTACACCAGGTATCAGCCGATACTGAGTCGCACCACTCCAGCCATGGCTAACAGCAGGATTTTGAATATAGAATCTAAGCTACATGAAATAAAACTCATAGTAGAATTCGTGCCCGCCTGGAAACACTCTAGGGGCATTTCACACCAGCAGCCAGGCACCAGAGTGACAAAGTATAGCAAATAACTGAGGACTCTCCCAGGTATTGGCCTACAGCGAGTTGCATCATGGAGGATCATCCCAGATGTAAAGCTTGCAGTTATGATTTGATTACAGCAGTAGGTGGTACAAAAGAAATAAATTAGTATGACTGTGACCTTAATTATTATTGCGTAGTTCAGAGCAATGGCATTATAACATTAGTTATTATGTTTGTATTTTTGTATTATATATTATATAATATATAATATTGCATTTTATATTATAGTGAAATAAATAATGGTTCCCACAGCACAGGTTACCCCTGGGAAAACTGTAGTGGGGCTTAGAGATGAATAATTGTGTTCTATGCCTGATGCTATCATTACAGTTTGTTGGAAAATAAAGAAGAAATAAACAAAACTGTAATCAGCTCCATTGACTCATTTGAAGAGACTGGACACTTCAGTCAAATTGTAGGGTTAAGCAGCCAACATGTTCTGATAAGCCAGCTATATACGAAAGCTCTATATCTTTTTTTTCATAATACAATGCCTCCGGATGTTTTACAGCAGGATTCAAAGATTCAGACTTCAGACACGAATGAAGCAAGCTTCCTAAATTACATAAAGTTGGGTCATTGATTACGCAGCCTGTGAAAATGTATATATAAAAATTTGTATTTACAACTGCATAAAGGTTGCTAAAACAATCGCAGGTCCTATTACTCACAACCCAAAGACAGGATGTGTTTTTGATGACAACTGTAAAATATCCATCATATTATATTACCAACATTTAGCAGGCACTCTTATTCAGGGCGACATTCAATGCGAGCTGAAAAACTCTGACAGGATGAAATGTCCCAAGTGCCAGATGTGAACACACAAAGATCTTGGACCCTGCAGAGTTACCTGTGAAGACATTAGCAACACTAAAACAAGCTGTCAGACAAAAATATTACAATATTAAACACAAGGTAGCTAAAGCAAAGTTGAAAGCAACTTTTGCTGGAACTAAACCAATAAGAAATCCACAGTGGAGAACTGAGGCTACTGGAAATTCAAACAGGAGGCAAATGAAGCATGGAAACTTCCATGAGAAAGCGAGGCACTCAAATGACAACACTTGTGGTGATTTGTGCTATAATTAGCTTCACAAACCAGTATTTGCCCGGCTCTTGTCTAATTGTGTAAGGGGTTTCTAACGAACAGCCGCTTTCGTTCTCGCTGCCAGCCTGTCGACGACAACAAAGCCACCATTACAAATGCTGCAGATTAGCGGAATTATTTTCCTCCACAAAAAGCATTGCGAAACAGTCTTTCCACTGACATTTGTTTCGGCAACATTGTGTCTTAATCCCCTTTGTTTCTCCGCAATATTACGCATTCCGCAAACGGAATTCAAATTCTTAACCATACACACACACACACATATGCACACACACACACACACACACACACACACACACACAAACGCACAGTATTAGCCTCAAGAGCGGGAATATCCTCATTCCCATTTCTGTAAGGCAGGCGGAGATGGACAGTGCTCGCAGCCTCATTCAGACAGCAGATATTAATCCTCATCATTGCACTGTCACAAGCACAGGCTCGTGGGAGGCTAAGTGCCAAGCCACAAGCCAGCACTGAGTAGACGGATATGCATGATACACGTGCTTCATAGATTGCCGTGAGAGGCTTAAATCCTCTCCACCATTAGCATACAGTCTAAACCGCAACTGAAGAAAGAGAGGGAGAAAGCAAGGGATAGATAGATAGATAGATAGATAGATAGATCGCAAATATCTGCATTTAGTGTTTAGAGAACAGAGCAGGATATGTAAAGATGCTATTGAGTTGAGTGCATGGATTGGTCATGCGCATTAATTATACCTTCCAGGGAACGGCCTTCATGCACAAGAGACATTGCACATAAAGGTGTGTGACTATGACGCAGGGTAAAAAGGCGAAACGCGAGGGTAAGCAAAGAAAAACAAACGAAAAACATAAATACCCATTGAGAAACCTGAAATTCAGTTTGGAGGCATCATGGAAATAAACAGGACCAGACAAAAAACTCAGCAGAAAGCACATACTTCTATCTCTAGAGGAAAAGTTTACGGTAAGTGCAAAACCAGAGCGTGCACAGAGAGAAAAGGGCCAGCACAAATGTAACTGGGCGTGCGAGCAATAAAGGACAATAAATGAGAAAGAGGGCGAGGACCTTCCTTTGGTTCAAAGGGCTTCCTCTGAGCCGTTTCTAAAACACGATAAGCATCGCCACGCAAGCGAAACACCACCGCAACTCGTCATGCACTTCTACAGAAAATGCTGCACTAATATGATTCCACACAGGCTGCAGTTCTTCAAATGTCATCTCTGGAATTGAGACATGAGGTATTCTTTTTCCTTTTTTTTTCCCTGAGATGGTGCATTTATCAATTTATTGCATTTATTTTATGGGCGAGTCACACGCCCATATGTGACTGCGCTCTTAGTGTTTTTTCAGAAAGCCAAGCGCAGCAGACTCCCGGGGCCCATTCTGTTCCAGAAACCTGGAGAGACCAACATGGTCTGGGAGATGATTGGTCTGGAGAGCTCGCCGAGCAGAGTGGGAGCTCAGATTGGGAGTGGGCGACGGGGGGCACAGGTGGGCGAGTAGTGGGAGCGTGCCACTCCATCAAACCCCCAACAGCTGGTGGAAACTGGCAGTAATCCCAGCGACAATAGCACCAGCGATCACCGCCTGCGTCTGACAGCAACTGCGCTATGCTCCAGCCACGCGGGATGACCCAGTGCTGTCAATCATCCTCCTTAAGACCCGCCCCACTGCTCCCTAGGACTGAGAGCAGCCCAGCGAGCGAGAGACGAATCAATTAAATTATGGCACGGCAACTCGTCTGCGAAAGCGCATGCAACGCTCTCACACTCATATCCCAAACAATGTTCAATATGCAAGAAAAACACTTTTATTCCAATAACAAAATTACACCTTACACCTTTCAGGGTAGTTATAAAATCATTTCCCAATTATGCTTGTTATCAACTCCTGCATCGCCCAGCTGAATCTCGATGCCTTTAGAGGTTTATGTAGGGAGAATTGTACCGCAAAACGCTTATTTGGTGATAAATCACTAGCCATTTTGGCCTGACCCATCAATGTGAACCAAAAACAGTATGGCAAAAGGCATTAATTTTGTAGAATGGAGCAGACATGAGACGAGGGCATGCGTAGGAGGACCACTATGGCATGACTCCACACTAACACCCTGTGGACACCAGTGCGAGACAGGCCAACACATTTGAGCTTCAATTCTGATTATGAAGTGGCTAGAAGGCAAATATCCATTTTGGCAAAAAGTACTTCACAATACAGCTTTGTGATAAATGGTTTCCACAACAATGGTAATTTCCTCTGTTCAAAAACTTGACACCACCATTTTTAAGTACATTTGGTACACAACTTCACCATGAAAAAAGAAAAATCCTTATCTAATGTTTTTTTTTTTTGGACATAGAATGGCATCCTTGATCATACTACTTAATCCTATCTAGACCAGGGTTTTTGGGGCTTCCTGGGGCCGGGGGCTTTTCCCCCCGGTAACTCGTAAACGACATGGCGTATGACCACCAAATTTGCAGGGGATGATGTATACGTAAAACTAAATCACTACAATCATTTTGGTATTATTATGACCTATTATAACGTCATTATGACATCACGTTTTATTTAAAACATTATTACATTATTACCCAGAATGCATTGCTTATTTTATCCCATAGTGCACCAGCTCCGAGAGGCCATAAAATACACAAAATTTTATTTATGTTCCGTGAAAATAGTTTTTCATTCACTCAGAATGTTTTTCTTAGAAGTTCAGGTCAGAAAGAAATGAAAGTAAACTTATTAAGGATTACAGTTTTGCGTAAGTAAAACTTGCTCTGTTCTTATCGTCAACTTCTTTGTGTTTAGTATATTAGAAAATAAAAGGAATCAATGATATTTGAGGGAAAATGTACCTGAGTCAAAGATATAGTCCGCCATCTTGAATTTTGGCTCTATAAATTCAATGACGTCATGAATTAAAAAATGAAATAAATGAATTTTACTTAACAAAGCTGACATTAAATTAGGTAAGATATTGTAAACATAATGGAATAAGTATATGTTGAAAAGAAAATCTGGAATCTACATTGATGAAACTGAAATCGGCAATTTTTTGTCAGACATACCTGTTAGAAAACCGTTGCCATGGAAACGGCGAAGATGGTGGACTTCACTTATTGGTATAAAATTGTTCCCAGACAAGTTTTAGGGAAAGTCACCAAGTTTGGTGGTCCTAGCTGAAGCCGTTCAGAAACTATATGACGTGAAATTTAGCCCCCCCCCACATCGGGTTAATGTTCATGCATAATATATGGTATATGACGGTAAAATGATGTCAACCCTTGACAATTATTAAGTTAAAATCTGAATCAAATCTCCCCCTTCCCCGGAGATATTTTCCCCCGCAATAAGTGGTCGGGCGTGAGGCTGATATACAAGTTGCAGTTGTTTACCAGCCGCTACCCATGGAAACCCCGTGCTCGGGTCATTAATGAACGACTCAACGCCAGGGGAAGACGGCGCAGACGCTTTAACCCTTGAGGGTGCGAGTGCCGTCGCGCATCATTCAACTGCGTTCTGACAGGACATGTCAGTCACGACGGAAAAGTCCAATTTTATAAGAATTTACTGTAGTGCTACCCTTTATTGGCCGACCAGCGCTGTAATAGTTGGTAATTATAGCTTTACAAGCTATTTAAGCTTGTGACAAGAATAGCGTTCTCGCCCTCACCGAGGCAGCCGATTGCAGACGAGGGCGAACTCATGCTGTCAAGCAGTTGCACGGTTAATTACCTTCAGATCATGAATCCCCTCCCCTGCTTCTGCATACCTCAAAAGTGCCACTTAAAGAAATGACCATTTTTGATGGGCCGCGAACATCGACCCGGTTCCTCGATGCATGTTTTTTCTGTATCTACAAATTACAATTGTCCGAATAAAAAATCGTTCGAGCTCCATTGATAAGCCTACGGGAATGTCGGCGACTTCGTCTGAACTTCACAGTAAATTCAGTGCCTGTGACTGTGGGGTTGTGGATTTGTATAGAAACAGCAGTTAATTCAATTATTTTCTTTATGTATCATTTTAAAGATTTTTTTCGAGAAGCGGAGGCCTTGACTCAATAAGCACGAGGCCAGCCACGTGCATGGGGAAGAAGGACAATAACGTATTTTTCTGTAAGACAATTAAATAACCGTGTTGTTTGATTGCCAAGTATTTTTTTTCATCACATTTTCGCCAGATCAGCAATTACTGTAATTAGCTGTATCTAGGCTATCTATGAAAAAAAAAAAAAAAAAAAAAAAACTCGAATTATAAGTGCGTCAAAATTAAAGCCAAAATGCTGATAAACGTTTTAAGTAACTAAGCATACACACACGCAAAAAAAAAAAAAAAAAAAAAAACGTTGACTAAATTTAAAGCATTTTGTACTCGCTCAACATCAAGTCCCAGTAGTGGCACATACTAATTTTTCAAGGGGCTTAGGACTTAAAGTTTAGCAAATTCAAGCATGTTTTGTCGCTAATTGCCTTACTTTTAAAAGTTCAGTCAGCTTTTTTAAAATTATTATTTTGCTGTGCAGTTGCTTGAAGTTGGTTCTAAATTTGTTGGGAAACAAGGACCTTCTCTGAGTGACAGAAGAGGCAATTCCAGGAGACAGTACAGACAAAAAAGGAATTCTATCTATATCTGAAATCAGTTATTGTATCCATGGAACATACTGTTATCAAAGATGGCCTTAAAACTTGCTGAGAAGTCTCCTCTGGCAGGTTGTTGCAACATGTGACAGGCCATTATGACACGTGATAAGGACAGATCCAGGAAGTAGACCGCTGGGCTGTGAAGTAGTAATAATAATAACAATAATAATAATAATAATAATAATAATAAAACTATTTTTTTTTTGGCTCTGCTGAGTAGACCATCTATCAGATTAATTAAAATGCAGTGATCTGTCATCACATCACGAGCAGTTAAGATTACATGTACATACAGAACCAGAAAAATATGATGATTATTGCCCATGAGTCCAAAATGCTGATTATTAAAGCATCTTAAACTGCAACATTTCAAAAAAAAAAAAAAAAAAAAAAAAGTGGCATAGACACTGGTGGCATAACTTAAGACAGCTCACAACTGATTACTCTTGAGAAACAGAAGAAAGTGAGTTGTGAACATATTTAACTTAATGTTGGGTTTCCACTGTGTTGGGCATAACACACAAGCCTAATTTAGATTTTTGGGCGAAAACAGCAAAGTTGTATTGACTTTGGATAAATATAAAATGCTGTCCTGTTGCCTCTGATTCTGTGCAAAAACACCAATGGATTTAATGTGTTTTAATTTTCCTTTCGTATTCCACTTACCTCGAATCATTTTAATTGCATCAAATACACTTACATTGTGCTCCAATCAAATAGTCTGCACTCTTAGTACATACAGTTTAATAGTGAATATTACATCCTAAAATAATAATATTTATATGCCACAGTCTATCCCCAATTTAGTCCAATCCTTTACAAAAACAATGGAGTAAATTAGTGATATTTCATATTTATAAGGTTGGACTATTTATAATGTTGGATTCAATAATATGAGAGGAGCGAAAAAGTGATCTAAAATGTAATATTAACTGTAAGGGGCATGCCCATTTGTTAAGGAAAACTGGTCAGACTGTCTATCAGCCAGTCAATGTAAGATGATCAAACATAAAAATTTTTTTTTTTTTTTTTTTTTTTTTTAGTTTAACCGCAAGAAATTAAACAATGAAAATTGGAGTCCTCCTCTTTTATAACCAGTTAGAGTTACCATTGAGGCTGCCGAAAGTTTCAGAAGCCATTCTGCCATTCAGCTTCAGGCTAGTAATGCATTCAGTGGGGTGCTTATAACTACAAGCTTGGATGATTGCTAAGTCTTTTTTATTACATAACATGCAGCTGCACGTCCCACATTTATCCTGCTAAATTCTGTTATGAAATTATTCATCTATTGCATCACACCTTTGTGCACAGTTCTCCCCCTTTTCAACAAGCAGTAATGTAGCTCGTGCTGAAGCACAGCTATACAGTCACATGGCACAGAATGTGCCCAAAATAAGTACGCAGTAAACCCTGATAGTGTGGTAAACTTAAATGTTTTGTGGAAACCGACTACCTCAAAAAAATTGAGTAGGCCAACTTAATTGGACCGTGCGGAGGGAACTTAAAGAGAATAAGGTAAAGTTTTTTTTTTTACATGTTTTTAAGTGCTGTGAACACAAGATCATTAAGTTGGCATACTCAATTTTTTTGAGGTAATCAGTTTCAACAAAACATTTGCGTTCAGCACACTTGTCAGGGTTTACAGTGTGGATAAAAACTACCGCCCTCATGTGAGCTCATCTGCCTCAGATGATGGTGATTTGATTGCTACCTGCAACTTGTCTAAAGTTGATATGTGAAGATAGTTATTGCTAAACAGATAAAACACTGAAAAATTGACTTTATGTACACACCCAAGTATACTAAACTGCAGCTCAATAGATCCGTATTTCAAACATTACTGGTGTCTGGCAATGGACACTGAGTGAAAAGGACTCTCATTGCTTGTAGAGCTTTTTGGTAAATATTCAGTGTTAAATTAACTCTCACAAAGTACTTAGTGTCCCAGGTGGACTCATGCACTCTTTTAGGATTGAATTGACACTAAATATTTTACGGTGTTGAGAGCAAAAAAAAAAAAAAAAAAGAAGCTGATTTTCAAGTCAGTTTCATCAAAACCATTCAAAAGACAGGCTCAAGAGCCCTCAATCATTGGTACATGGTTTGAGGGAAACATATAGCTTCACATTGAATCTAAATTCTCTGCTACCTAATAAAAAAAAAAGGTTTGATTAAAGATCCCATGGTATGTCAAGTTTGCACTATAAAAAAAGAGGAATTTACGCCATGATGTATGCTGATTTTACTTATCATGTGGCGTTTTACCGTCCACAGCAGTCACACAGGGAGAGAGAGGAGTGTGGCGATCGATGAGATCAGTGTTGAAAAAAATGGTTGGGGGATGGGGTTTCAGTCTGAGAAACTGAGCAGCCCCAGTGTCTCTGTGCTGTCTGCCTGAGGTTGTTTTGTCTGTGCTGCGCCACGCCGCTCGGTTTCATTAACACACCAGCATCCTTATTCTCCAACCCCCACCGCTCCCCAGGTCTACAACCCACAGTCCATCCTAATGCCTCCTCTATATTCATTATCACCTCGGCCTTCTCCTGTTGCTGAGGCCTGGCCCGGTAATTGATAATTAAAGGGCAATAATATAACGGTCAATGCAGTGGTGCAGCAGGAGAGAGCCCGGGCGACGCACAAATCACTATAATGCAGAACAAACAGTACGACTGTGATTCACCCTGGGAAGCCCCACACAAGCGGGCACACTACAGTCCAGTACACAAATATACACACTGTACTGCAAGTACACCTGCCACACAGAAACACACACACACACTTACACATACACATGCACTCACATTTTTATAGCCATACTTGAGAGGACATTGTATTGACTTAGTTTGTACATTGATTCTGTACAGGCTCTCCAAAACCTACCTCCAAAACCTGTATCAAAATTATGCCTAGGCTAAACCTTAACCTTAACCAAACCCTAAGTGCAACCATAACCTCAAATTTAACAAATTATCCTTATTCCTCCAAAATCCTCTGTGTAAACCATCCCAAATGTCCTCACAACATCAGTGGTTTCACAAGAGTTGGTTCTCACAAGTATAGCTAAGCAAACCAATGCAGTCACACATACCACACGCCAAAACAAATGTACACCACACACGCACAGTTATAACACTGCACTACACTCAGACAGTTACACACCACGCACAGGTATAGGAGCATGTACACCACATACACACGTGCGTATATACATGGCATACACAAAAAAGGAAAAGGCATGTACAAATTCACACAGACAGAAGCAGTGTATACAGACATAACCAACACACGCTAATGTATGAGGACAAAAGCCTACTTGAAATGACACCCAAGCAGAAAGGACATGCACTACACACAAACACACACCGACAAATACGGAAATGTACCAAGATTGACCGCAAACTCACACATGCGAAGTCTGATCGATATCACGGCAAACCTATAAACATTCATTCATATGCAAATGCAAAAACTAGATCCACAATAATAATACAAAAAAAGCACACACAGCATTAGCAGACTAAGTTCTCTCTTTTGTTTCTTTATCTTCTTTGGATTTCTAGCAGCAGCTGAGCTTGCTATCGCTCCAAAAGGGACAGACATACATTATGACACATATTTATCACAGAGGAGGCCTTGACGATTGCCATGTAATCCGTCTGCACCGTCAGCAGGCACAGAACCACAAAAAAAGAGCAAAAAGAGGATATCTTCAGCCCAGTCATAAAAGTGGGCGAAACAAACTTTACAAGTGAGAACAAAACTGCGGCGGTACAGCGAAAAACCAGAGACAGACACAATGTGGCTAAATAAGTGCAGCACAATTTTACAAACAAAAGCATCTTAGTTCATTGTCCAGTTGAATGTGCTGACATAGAGAGGAAGCATAAATTATTTTTATTTATTTGTAAATTCATTTGACTCCAAACAGGCACAAAGTGCCCACACCTGTGGGTTGACGACATGGCAACAACAAACAATCACAAATAACAGGCATGTACACAAAGCACCAGAAAAAAAGACAAAACATAATGCACCCAAAAGCGCAAAAACATGATACAATGATGAAACATGACGAGCAGCACCCAACACTGCAAAAATCAAAAGTAATAAAGATAAAATAAAATAAATTCAAACTAACCCCTTAAGATACAAGACAACTTGGCTAATTTTTTATCAAAACCTAGTTTTGATGCTTTTAGCATAGCGCTAAGTAGACACTAATGTAAATCTATCTGTTGTTTAACTGTCCTTAAGTCCTTAAGCGACAGTATCTGCGAGGAAAACATCCTCTTTAATGGCACAATGATTTTTGCAAAATACCCTTCCGTTTGCTTGACTTTGGCAAAATTAATATATTATTCATTTTAATTAAAAAAATATACGATTTCACTCCATCGAAAAATCATTTTCTTTATAATTACCAGGGTTATGCATAAATTTAGGGGCCACAGCACATAAAGCCTGGCAGCTAGCTTTACATCAATTCATGGGTTTTATACTGCTCCTGAAACTCATTTAGCCAGGAAATGAGGAATCAATCTGCCATTAATGGGATGTACAGTAATTGCACCAGGCAGGGACAACACAGCTGCTACAGCCGCTCCTCACATTAAAGAGATTTCACATGCTTATAAAATGTTTAGGTAGGGGGCGTGTAGACGAGAGATGGGGGGTCAGGCTGTGTGATGAAGCCCCTACAAGGCAGCGAGTGATTTAAATTGACTGAGGGTATTGAACCACCCAACTCCCGCTTGTGATATGTTCATCATCATTTTGCAGGAGTCCTGGTTGTACTGCAGAACGCTGGTTGCAAAAGGTGAAAAACGATGGATAAATTACCATTGACCACAGCCACAAATGCACTCATACGTGTACACGTCATCACATACAGACAGGCTCACATGCGCACACACAGAGCTTGCTGAACACCAGTGTCAACAACACACATTGCTGTTCTTTGGCCAAATTAGACAGGGTTGGATCACAGCTAGTTGAGCTGAGTACTGTCAGGGCAGGCCCCTTCATTGGGTCCGTCCTGTGCTGTTTCGCACAGCGCCTCTGATGATGTGAGAATGCTCTGTATATTTGACCCATGTATGTCCGAATCCACATACAGGATGGGCATGTGATCCTTTCCCACATCACAGTGCATCCAGGTCTCATGCACGCATCTGTGGCCAGAGACAGTAACTGAAGCCCCCCAAACTTCTCTGTGATCTCCACCATGCTGCACAGATGGATGAGCAGAGAGCACAGGATGCACAGTGGCAAAGACAGCCTGTCGCCAGCATGCACCCACACACTTCCACACACACACACACACACACACACACACACACCCACATGAGCACATAAACACGCACATACACATGCACGCACGCACAAACACCCGCGTGAGCACACAGACACATACATACACACGCACACACACACACACACACAGGCACACAAACACACGCACGCACACGCCCACACACAAGCAACGCATACAGCCAGCCTGTCAAACACACGTGTACACCACAGGCCAACATCTATATCCCTTACCTTCCAATCTGCAGAAGCTCAAATGGCATTAGTCCCCTAATTTTAGCCCTGGAGCGCTCACTTTGTCTTAATCCTACTTAAATAAAACCTCGCGCCTTTCACAGCCCAGCATGTAGCGCATTGTTAGTCATTTTCTCAGAGGTCAGCCCATCTCTCCTGAGTTTTCAAGGTAATACCACAGCAGAGAGGGCCAGTGATTAATAGGTGAAAGAAGAGGTTACTCAGAAATAGATGGCAGCAGGGGTGAGGAGAAGCCCATTAGAAGAGAGAGGTTTAGAGTTACTAATGTTACCTTTTTAAAAGCAATTTGGAGGGGCACTAAAATGCACCCTAGAGACCAATGGGCAGTCTTCTTCCCCTTGGTTCGGAGTAGTGAGTCTGGCCCACACCATGATGGGTTCGCTGAATGTCCCTAAAGCTGTCCAGTCACCTTCCATTATTTTCTTTTTACCGTTAATTATGAGCTTGCCTGAAATTCCCTTTGGGGATTACATTAACATTCACACGTTTCATAGCAGACAAGACAGCAGTAAGTGCTGAGGTGCTCCTTCAACATTCACTCAATAAGTCTTTCTTTTATATAGTGCCCCATAAAGACAGAACTGCGGCAAAAACGTAACAGAGTGCACCTCATAGCCCTCATTACGGGGAAGCATATGCAAAGTTGAGCTTATACAGAAACCTGACATTGAGTGATTCATGAAACATAGGTATGCTGATGCTTTCAAACAGAAAAAGACATTTTAATAATACACTTTGGAATTGCCAAACAAGCAAAAAACCACATGCACAATCTTCTGTCAAATGAGCGAAACTGAAGTAGCTAGCAGCTAAATAATGACAAGTGGTGCCAGGTACAACATACCCCACCCCGTTATTCAGTGATCTTGACTTTGACTCAGATAAGTCCAAAATTTCATCCGGTGATCCTCGGACCATTACACACCTTTCCTGAAAATTTGAGACAACCGTTTTTGCGCTAGACTGCTGACAGGCACACAGACAAACAAACAGACTAATAAATGCTATCACACACAATACCCCTCCACCTTCGGGTGAGAAAAGAGATGATAATAATAATAATAATAATAATGATGATAAAAAGAAGAAGAAGAAGAATTTCATTACTTGTAATGTTCAAACTTCCACAGAATAGATAAAATGGCTGTAATGGTAATAATTAGCTGCATAGTACAACAATTGCTGCAATGTACTGTGTGGATCAACCAGTGAAAATCGTTGCAAAGTCTTTATTCCTAAACAGTGTGAAATAGAGCTCATAATGAAGCTTCGATGAACTGCTGTATGAATCTCACCGATGGGCACTGACAACTCATGCTCAATATTTTAGTAAGAACATTAATTCAGACTTCGAGGTTATTAATGTCTCTGGATGACTCATATGATTCCTTGTCGGCTTCCCGCGAAATAATTGATGTGGGTATTAAACCCTCATCTTGGTCGAGGATAAATTCGAGAGTTTCGTACAGGTCATGCTGACCTTTTGCGTACAGAAACAGCAGCATTTTTTTTTTTTGTTGCTCAAAATAAAAAGCGAATTTGACAGAAAAATGATAGATAGCGGCCAGGTTTCGGAGCACCAGTGGAAGAGTGTCATACCCCTGTCTGAGGTCTGTGCAGAGCATCGCAAGTCTCATTCACTACATTAAGACTTAACCTTTAGTGCTTTGTTTCAGCAGAGCAAGTGACTGCATTCCTGCTATAGCCATGACTGCTCGCAGTACACGCCTCAAAGAAAGACATTTGTTTTTTTTACTCCTGAAAATATTAAACCATCTAACTTTTTATATTTTATTGAGTGGCTTTACTGCCATAGGTGCAATGCTAATCTCCTAAATTATTCCAACGTACTATAAATTTTTCAAAAACATGGCTTCACCCATTCATAAATGCACATTGTTTATTAAAAGTCTCAAGGCCGCTCAAGCTGGAACAATGCTTTTGCTCAACAATTCTGGTCAAAGTAAAAAAAAAAAAAAAAAAAAAATCAGATTTTTATATTATACCACTTGATTTGGGTTTTATTGAAATGCACACTGGACAAAACAGACAATAGACACCAAGCTCTGACCTGGACACACCCAGCAGCCCACTGAGTTTCAGGAGAAGCGAACAGAAAGTTTCAGGATTTTCCTCCCTCCCTCACCACAAGAAGAAATTCAGAGCCCACAGGTTGATGCTGCAGTGGAGGTGGGATGTTAATCAGCAGCAGGCAAGTGTGATGCAGCAGCAGAGAGTGATGCAGGGCAGCAGCAGGCAGGGGCTTGTTTGCCATGGAAACAGAGAAGGAGAGCAGGTTAAATAACCCACCCATCAGAGGGGTGAAGCAGTGTTTGATATGTATAGGAGTGTCTACGCGAATATGAGCATGTCTCCATAAGCCACGTCCCATTTGTAGCAATACCAACACATAAGCATTGAAACCTTAAACCATCCAACACGTATTCTCGTAAATGTTTAATGGCTAACAGCTTTACCCATCTTATGCCTTGTACTGTAATTCCACTCTGAGGTTGATCTCCTCTCTATTAGTTTGTCACAGTTCATTTCTCTGATTCACATGACTGACAGCTAACATGATTGAAAGGACAAACATTTTTCTCTGCAATGTAGATAAAGGAGTCCTTGCCAGGAATCTGCAATCAGATGACCATGAAATAACCAGAAAAACATGCCTTGATTGACAGGTACAGGTTAACATTTTTTTCCATTCAATTGTGTTCTGTTGCCAACCTGATACACCATTGCCCTCACTTTCATCGGGTATAAAGAATGCAAAACCGACTGCATTCCAATGAAATATAAACTGCAGTTTAAGCAGTATTGTGAAATACAAAGGAACAATGGAACAACTCACAGCTCTTGTTTTTATTTGACGCAGACAGATGTCAGTGCGTAGGCACATGCATTGCTCATGCCCTCATACTCACTCTCATACTCTTTGTTGCTGGTGCCTAAGCATTCCCCAGGCTATTTAACCCATCCAGCCAACAGCATGTGTCTGACACCTGGCACTTAAATGTTGACTGAGCATAAAATTAAATTGCAGTCATGTTGCTGACATTGTTGTCAGAGGTGACTTACACCTGATCGGGCAAAGCAGGGCCCAATTCAAACTTCAGCAATGTGGGATTAAGGGCCTCGCTCCAGGACCTGACAGCAGCACTGGTCTTACTATTGCAAAACAGGGGCTTGAACCACCAACCTTCTGAGCCTCAGTCAAATGCCCGATTCACTCAATTATTCAACTCATTCACCGCAGAATCAGGGACATCATGCAGGCGGCTATTTTGCGAACAAGCTTCTACACCAGTATGCGACACAGTTCAGAGCAGTTGGTAAAGCGGTAAACAAGAACATTCTGGGCCATCGAATTATTTGCTGCTAGCAAATATAGGTGATAGGTTTAGCATCAATTCTTAAAAGTTAAGCATCATGGGGAGTATACCATGTGGTGGAAGTGACCATCTTAACATTTTGTTCTCTGTTAACTTTCCTTAGCAAGCTAGCTACTGGCAATATTATCTTTGTATTCGCCTGAACCGGCTTTTTGTCAAACCAGAAAAGAAGTTACAAAAAAATTAGATATGAAAGAGAGGTAAGATGGACATGGCTGCTGAAGGTCAATAGGCCACCCACCCGATCGATTACTGCCAGCGTGCTCTCCATTGGAGGGCCGTGCGGTGGTGGAGAACACCAAAGAGAGCATAGGTAAGGTAGTTCAACAGTTTCTCTATCCATTATCTACACTGCTTATCCCTGCTCAGGGTTGGGGGGAGGGAGGGGGAGTGGTGAGTGGAGGCTAGATAGGAATCCACAGTCATCAGCAACAGCTCACAAATTCTCCTGCCAATTTTCTGATGGGGAATGTATTATTTAAGGAGACAGAGTCCAGTGTCTGTCTGTCTTGTTTGTCTGTGCTGGGAAGGGAGATTGAGTTGAGGCTGTTATCGGCACCAGGGCAGGAGTCCCACTAGAGCAAATCCCAGAATGCGGTCCAGTACACTCACCCATTGGACTCCAGCCACGGTCCCACATGTCGAGTCCATGAAGCCGACACAGACTTTGGAGGTTGCTTAGAATTATGGGAAAGACAATGAACTGGTGAAGCAAACTGTTTGCCTGGGAGACAAGGAACCAGCATCAGAACCTGCGGACACAGGGGAATGCTGATATGTTTACATTGCCGATTTGTAATCATGAAAACAACTGAGCAGTTAAAAGCTTCTTTCGACATTTCTAAGATAACTTTTAATTTGCTCTTGAAGATACCGTTGTGAAACTTTGGTAACCCTTATGAAAATATCCTATAGTTATTTCTTAGTAGTACTACAGTATAATGGCATAACTGAAGCATTATTATAGTTTCCATAGTATAACTAGAGTAGTACTATAGCCATCACATTACAACTATAGTATTACCACAGTCAATAGTACCATGATATTTCTATAGTCCACACAAAAATACCATCCATTTACCATAGGATAACTAGCATGGAACTATAGTAATTTTTCATAAGGGAATGTTTGACATGGATGGTCAAAAGATTGCACATTAAAATCCTGGGAGCACAATACCTGAGTGCGGACATCTATCTTATTCCAAACTGCAATAACAGCTGATGAAAGCTTTACAGACTGCACTATTGACAGTAGCATGTCTATGTTCCCTTAGCCTTATGTTCTATAATCTTAATAACTTTTTCAGATAGCACGCGCAAACAGTATCCAAAAACATTCAGGCAGGCAGGCAGGCAGACAGACAGACAAGCAAGCAATCAAACAGACAGGAGTGAACACATTACCTCATTGGCAGAGATACTTATCTGAGGGAAGAGGGAACATATGAGGCTGACCCCGTATTTTACAGCTAACATTACCTGCCTACTAAGACAGCTGTAATCTAACACCATTAAGCCTTCTACTGCCTCTTACGTTAGTGGCAGCACAGAAGTGCTTATGTCTATCAATAGCCCTCATTACATAGAGCGATTTAGTGGGGGGAAAGAATCTAAATTGTATCAGAGCTCAAATTTTCTTGACATCTTCGAGGATCCTAATGCTGGAAACTGCCAAATAAATGAGCATTTATGGCTGCAGAGGTGCTCAAACAAAAGGCAGCCGCGCAGCTGTATGCATCTGTTTAAAGCAGGCCTTGTTAACTCTTAACTGGTGGCTACAGTGTTTTATCAGATCAACAAAATAAGGCAACAGAAGCTGCAGGGCAGAACCGATCAATACCTCTCTCAGCCTTTAATTAGGAAATCAGATGGAATGTGCCATTACACCAGACACACGCAACAGAATAATCTCCACCAAGACCTTCAGTCGAGAACAATTAAAATAATTGCGGTATTACGCCCACTGATATAGAGGTCTGTGGAGACTATATTAAAACTGGGAAAAAGCTGTCAGTGGATAACAGCAGGGTATATCCCTGAAGTGATAGCATTCTCCTATAGGCAAAATTCATAGTTTGGCCCAGTGGTGCCGCCACAGGAAAGGGCACAAGGTCCAGAAACTCAACAGTGGAACTACTCTGGGCTCCAGGAATGTTCATGGCAAATTTTACCCAATTCCCTTAATATATTGAATTTCTTGCATTTTTGAAAAGTGAAGTTTGGCTTTAAGGTGAGGTGATGCAATAGGAATGGACATAGTGTCACTGGAACAATAGGATTACTCCTCTGTGTACCACAATGTTTACGGCAAAGTTAATCTAATTCCCATTAGAAGAGTCTGACTGACTGAATAGAGAGATGATAGTTTCAGGTAACGGTGGTGCTAAAATAAAAGTAAAAGCCATGAAAATGAATAAGGTTCCTCCTCTGTGTACGAAGAATGTTGGCAGCAGATTTGATATGATTCCAAATACAGTACAAGTTATTTCATTTTAAAAACGAAAAGTTTGGACTAGTCGTGGTGCTGCAGGGAAAGTCATAGGGTCACCAACATCAGCTCAATACATCAGGAACTATCACAGAAGGTTTGTCATGATCAGAGGTCGCATTAACCGAATATTTTCCGTCATTGACGGATTTTTTTAGTAATGACGGAACATTTTGAAGGCCGTCCGTCATTTTGACAGAATGTAATTCACACCCCAGTCCAAGTGGTGGTGGATGTCATATTATCTCGAGCATTGTCTTTGATCTGTATGACAGAGATGCCAAGTCTCACGCATTCGGTGTAGGTCTCACGCATTTTTCAGGCTTATTCACCGTAATCCGCAATTATTAAATGAACGCTTATTAATGAGATTCTCAGGCGGAATTAAAATCCTTGTGCATTGAAGTTTCAGTTTCACTTGCGTGAAGGTGGACCTTGCCATGGGAAGCGATTATGACTCCGGACTTCTCGCGCTTCTCTTTACTTAGGGACTGGAAACAATGCATGTGTTTCATGATTGTTTAAATGAAATAAGACCATTTGAAATGTCTTTATGCAATTCCATTGCTTTCAACCCTTCAGTAAAGACAAGCGTGAGAATTCCCGAGTCATAATCAATTTCCGTGTCACTAGTGGGGAAATCCACCGTAATGCACGTGAAACTGATTAACTTAATGTGCAATAACTTGAATTCCGCGAGTGAATTTCTTCAGTTCGCGTTGATTGAATAATTGCTGACTACGGCACAGGAACGTCAATGCCACTAATAGGCGTGAAACTCAAGCTGAATGCGTCAGACTTGGCATCTCTGGTATGATCCTGTATTCCTCATATTTTTGTAATATGATCATTTGCTCATCATTTGTAAAATATGCTGCTCTGCTGTCGGTAGACGATTGGTCATATGCTACAAACGCCGTCTCTGTTATGTGAACACGCAGATATCTAGGTGGGGAAAGCCACGGTTGACATAACGAGTTGATAAGCAGCTTCGTAGGACCGCTTAGCGAGACTGCGGTTGTTAGGCTTAGTGAAGCCCAGCAATAACTGAAAGCATTGCTCATTTGCGCACTGTTACTGTGTGGGGGGAGAAATCATTTGTGATGTTTTATAAAGTTCATACAGCAGTAAGTTCGAAAATCCACGCAATGCTGTATTTAACACAGTGCGCAATGTGTGTCTATGTGAATCACTGTCGGCATCAGCTAATGCATAAACTATAAATTATTCTGTTTCTTTTATTAAAAAAATAAACGATTATCATTTTAAAAAATAAAATTACAATGACGGATAATAATTAATTATGAAGGAATTCTTATGCCCCTGTCCGTCACAATGACGGACAATCAGAAAGTATAACGCGACCTGTGGTCATGATTCCCATCAACACTGTGAAAGTTATTGCAATTTGTAAAAATGAAAACTTTTGCCTGGTGGTAGTGCTAAAGCAAATGTCATCTGATGACTAATATCAAAAAACCCCTTCTTTATGCCCCAGAAACAATCAAAATAACTGTCACATTAATCTGATCAAAACTGTTTGAGTTACTGTATTTGGAAATGATAAATCTGACTGAGCAGTGGGGCTACAGGAAACAGTACTGAGCTGCCACAATCAAAAACTAGCACCACTATGCACTAGAAATACTGAAACAAGATTTAATATAATGATTCCATTTAAAGCTGCCTGAGTTATTGCAATTTTTAGAAATTAGAAGTTAGAAGGCCTAGTGGTTGCCCTACAGCAAAAGCCACGGGGTGACCAACATCATTAACAGCTCTTTTCCATGCACCAGAAAAAAATCACAAAAGGAGTGACGTGATTCACTTCAAAACTGTTAGAGTTCTTGCATTCAGAAATGATAAGTCTGACCTGGTCATGGTACTACAGGAAATGTCATAGGGTCAGACAAAACCGGTTTGTGCCCTATGCACCAGGAATGAACACAAAAAGTTTCATACGATACCCATAAAGACCATCAAGTTATTGCAGTTTTAATATTTAAATTTTGGCCTGGTGGTGGTGCTACTCTAATGGTCACAAGGTGACCAACATCAATTACATGCCTTTGCCCTGCGTCAGAAACAAGCACAAGAATTGTGACATGAATCCCATCAAAACTATTAGAGTTCTTGCATTCGGTGAGATGAAGTTTGACCTGGTGGTGGCGCTGCAGGAGAGATCGAAGGGTCTCTCAGTAGGGTTCAAGAACAATAGGGTTCATTTTCTATGCACTAAGGATGAACGCAAAACTTGCCGTGCAGTTCCAATAAAACTGCTCAAGTTATTATGCAGACTCAAAGGATCTGCATAATAAGCTGTGACAATGATGGTGATGGTGGCCAAGGCTAATCAATAATATCCCCTATCACTTTGTTTAAGGAATATAATGACAATATTAACTTCAAAATGAAAATGTAATTCCCTAAGAGCATTATAATTTTCCAGATATCTTTGTGTCATTTTAGTAAAAAAAGCTGCATTGATAGTGCATGTGTAATAGAACAAAAATGTTCGAGTTTACTTCTTTTTTGTTTTTTGAGTAACTGATGGCCTAAATTTATATATGCTTAGTTCCCATTGTAGTGCGCTCCGTTACGAACGCCACGATTGGCCATTCGTAGCTGATCATGGAACTTCTCTGAAGCCGCTTTCACAACAGAATTTTTCGCACAACGGATTACATTCAAAGTCAATGCAAAGACGTGAATACAGGTATCAGGTTTGGATAAGAGGTGATGCGATGATTAGATTGACAATTAATCGTGTTGATCATAGGAAATTTTTGAACCGTCCAAAACTTGTCCACGATCAACACGATTGCCATGACTGACCTCAAGATCTGATAAGATCTGATAGGATCACCACGATTACTCCACGATTAAGATCACGATTTCAATCGTGCCGCGAATCGTGATAGTGGGAACCTAGCATTACTGAATATATTGAAATTGAAATGACACAACCAGTCAGTCATCCACAGCCTACCATTAATCTAAAAATATAATATTTATTGTCAGTACATCATGCTTGATGATGAGATGCAGCAAATCAGGTATATAATCAAGTATATAATGCTTGGTGGAAGTCCTGACTGAAGACCTGACTTGATGAGAGGACTGACAGTTTGCATTTCATTTTCACATTGCCACCAAAAGAGCATGGTGACATGTAAATGTAAATGCAATAGACTGTGGGTGCCATTTTTCTTATCGCATTAAAATATTGTCCACAGCAGAGCAGGTTAAGTCTTTGAAATAGAATGTCAAATGACATTTACATTTTGCAAGAAAATTGTTCTTTTAATTAAATATTGTTTGTGCACATGGAAAATCAAGTTCCTTTGTTCATATTGCACTTTAATTTTCAAATCTGAGCTAATATTTGAATATTGCACAGTGGGATATGACTTTGAAAATGAAAAGTCATATAGCTGTTCTATTTTCTCTTTTAGCATTGTCATGTCCTGAATATTTCCCTAATCGCTTTCCCCCACAATCCAGCTGTCCTTGTCAGTTTTTGTCTGATTTCAGTTAACGATTCTCATTATCTAATGAATGTCTCATTCTACTCCCCTCCCTCCCTGTTTCACTCCCCATGCTCTTCTAAGCATATCCATTCTGTTCGTTGTCCTCTCGTGTATTTTATTTCCCGGTCCCCATCTGCCTTTTGCTGGATTGTTGTATTCCCTCCATGTTAGTCTAAAGAAAGCTGGTAACCTATTTATTAGGAATACCCTTCCCAGAGTCTGGGGTCCTGGCGAGTGGCTTCCTCCAGTTTCTCCTTCACCCCAATTTGAAGTTGTGCACCTGGCCAGCCTGCCCTGGTATATTCGGCTTGCCATCCCCATTACTGACCACACACCAGTTCCTTTGACTACACCTTGCCTGACTCTCAATGTTCCACAAATACTCACCAGCTAAAGCCTATTGAGTTTTACTTCTTCTGTTAATAAAGGCAAAATTCAGCATTACCTATGATGTGCACCTGGTTCCTACTCTGAATTTGTGACAAATATGGTCATTGAATGCCCATAAGAGTACTTGAAAATGGAAATGCGAATTGGATTATTGCATTTTCATGTTTCACTTGAATAACGAAACCTGCAGAATATTATAATACTATTGCAAAATTCCATTTTCAAGGTTACATGATCATTTTAATATAGTCCCCCATAGGCTTCCACACACAGACGTTGTAGCCGCTTCATGTCAAATTCTGAGCCGTGACTGTAAGGGTTCAGCCCGACGGATGCCTCACGGCTGTCCAGCAGACTCTAAAACCCAGGACTGGAATTAAGGACTCAAGTGCAAGGCTGGGGAGTGATGATAAGTTAAATAACAAAGAGTGACTTAACACAAAACAAAAGGGGAAAGAGGTCCCAACAGAAAATATACTAATACAAGAAAATATCAAACTAAAATAAAACCAAAGAAAGGCAGGGAGTGGCAGCTAAAACCCTACTGACCCGCAGTAGGGAGACAAATTCAAGGCATCTAAGCCCAGCCTTAAATGCCATTACCTGCAGCTCATCGTTAATGAGCTGCAGCTGCTGCCAATTATTACTGAAGGGAAAGGTGTCAGGAATGTGGCTAGGGAGAGGGCTGGAGGCACAGCCTGACAGTGACAACAAAAATAGAAAGCAAAGAAAAGAGCGGCAAATAAAAGAGCGACAGATAAAAGAGGAAGCAGTGGAATGCAGAACAGACAGAGCACGCGGAGGCAGGAAGCTGAATTGCGCGCGGGGAGCGAGGCGACGCGGGAGGCCTGCTGTGACCTCACCTTGCACAACAGCAGCTCCCTGTTCAAGTGCACAGAGGGGTCGCCAAGTGCTGGGGTTTCTGATCCAAAAGCAGCTGGTGCTGCTCCACTACCTCATCGCCGTACAGCGCAACAAGGGCCACATGCAGGAACAGATGGAAAAAGTCTGTCTGAGGTAGAGATGTACACTCCAGACACGCTTCAAAACTGTATACAAAAAAATCTAAACTGATAACGTCATGAAATTCTGAGAGTAAACGGCAGAAACAGTGTCAATAAAGATGACCAGAGCTGTATTTGCAACTTCGCGCACAAAGTAGAAAAAGACTGTCATTATATCCCCAAATTACTTTCAGGGATATCATGGATTCATCCCAACCACCGATGCAGATCCTCATTGTCAACGCAATACTTTCACTTTTAATTGAAATCTTTTAAAATTTAGTAAGGACATTCATAACCACCAGAGGAAGAACCATAACAATTTTGGTCCATTCATAATTCATTTCAATGTTATTAACTAATTAATTAATATTAATGCATTTATGTCCAAAATCACATGACTGTTAATTTTATTGTCACATTTGATTTAATGGGACATCGAGGGTTGGGGAATTTGGGAATGGACCCTTGCTGTCGGGACCGACAGCATCCTCATATATTTTCTCTAAGAAAACATGTTGAAACCACCATCACGTAAGTGCAAAATGCGGCCCTGTCTGTTGCAAACCACAAAGTCAATAGCATTTTACTTTTCATGTTTACACAGATCTTTTTAACATTAACACAAACTGCATGGAAACACATTCTTTTTTTCCTATGAAAAGCCCTCCCTGCTCTGCTTCGTGATTGATTTCCATTTCCCCAAATCTACCCTCCCTGCTCCGTTGCCTGCCGGCTCACCTGCCTATCATTCCCTTGTTTAGTTCCCAGTGTGTTTCCAGCACCTAGGTTTTTAATATTATGCATTCTTTTGAGCACGTTTTATTATTTGACGTCTGGCTATTCTGGCTTCCGTTCTCTCTTGTGTTCCTGAATCTCTGCGTACCATTTGTCTCTCCAAGCATTCTGCTGTCTGTCTCTGTTCAGCCTCCCTTATGCTTTATTTATCCTTTTTATTCCATTATAGTCTTGTTCACTTAGTCTGCTCTTTCTTCTCTCCTGCTGCTCTCTTGTGACTTGTTTTCTTTGTCTATTGAAGTTCTGTGCTTGTGCTTCTCCTTGTCGCGGGATTGTCAGTTTTTCCCCCGTGTCTCAGCATACCCTCTGTGAGTGTGCCTCCTCTGTTTCCTGCTATTTGCGGCTACTGGCTGTTAATAAAGGTGCCCGCGGGTTTTTTTCTGAGATCTGCACCTGGTTCCACGTGAAAATGTGTCACTGGCACACAGTGGAGGAACCTTATTGATTTTGATGGCTCTATAAATTTTACTGTAGCGCCACCTTTAGGTGAAAAAAAATTTCCAAATGCAATAAATTAAGCTGTTTCAATAGGAATCAGGTGAAAGTTGCTGCATACGTCATCGTGCCTAGAAGAGCAATCCTATTGTTCTGGTGACACTATCACCATTCCTGTAGCACCACCTTTAGGCAAAACTTTACTTTTGCAAAAATGCAAGAAGTCAAACTGTTCTAATGTGAATCAGATAAAATTTTCTCTGAACATTCCTGGAGCCCAAAGTAGTTCCCTTGTTGATTTTCTGTACCCTATACCTTTTCATGTACCAGCCCCAATAGACAAAACAATTAATTTTGCCTATGGGGAGAATGCTATAATTTTGGGGACATATCCTGCAGTCATCTGACAGAATTTGTCTAGTTTATTTTCTTGGATTTATCCATTCACTGCTTGCAAAGATTACATGATTTTCGCAACATCTCAGAGATGCTAACTAACCCAAAGGGCATGACCACAAGGATTCTGAGGCCTATATGTATACAAGACATGCACCATAAGCTTACAAAAAAACAAAGGCATATGGGTGAAAATTGTAAGGAGATCTAAAAAAAAAACCTATTGCGTGATTACTATTCTGGTCAAATACAAGTTTATGGTAATTTAATTTTCATTTTTATAATCCAGATATAACAAGGTTGGCCAAATGAGAACTATTTTTTGCGATCTGGGGAACATCTGTGGACAGAGCAGAAGAAATGCTGGGAATGTCGTAATCTTTCTTTCAGAGAGAATGTTGAAATGGCAATACACAAGCTTTGTAATAAGTAGACTAATCAGTTAATAAGTGCCTTTATGCGACAGCATGTTTATATAGCACTGAGCAAGTTTATTTTACAAGGTAATTTGGAGGTTTCACTGGTAACGGACATGTTTGCTTTGAAAAAGCATATATATCAGGTCACTTCGGTGCCTGTTAAGGTCCATATTTGCTGTTAATGAGCACCATGATGTGCATTATCAAAACTGTAATAATGTATATCTTCTATTCTTTCTGAAGTATTAAAAGAAAGTTAAGAGGTATTTTCACCTGATTATGAACATATTCACCGGTTCATGTGCATATTTATAAATTTTTTCCCCATATTAAGCAGTTTGTCTGCATTTTTTTTTTTTTGGCAAATGAATATGCAGAGTGTCGTGGTTTGCACGCCCATCCACCAGCTGCTGTGTATATTTAAATGAAGCTCTTGTGAAAGCTCAATAAGGAAGACTCTTTTTTTGATGTTTTGGTCTGTAGTTTATCACTCCTCAAGAATGCTCACTGATAGGTTCTCGCTGTCATTGACTGGAGCTGTCGACTGAGGCATCACCTGTCCCATCAGGTAATTACCTCGATCCAACTGCATACACTTACTAGTTTAGCCTATCATCTTGCTGTTGTCTTACTGAATATGACTCTCTCTCTCTCTGCCTTTAGTACATTCACACTGCTGTTATGCAGACCCTCCACCTCCCCAACACAGCTCAGCCCTCGCGGATTCATCAGCTTCATTATGTCATCAATCATTTCAGCCTTTCATTCAGCAAAGGCATCTGCCACCTCCATTCACCGTATCTGGCCTCCATGGGGGGATTTATCCTGCTGCGGCTCAGATCAGATGCTCCTCAATTATAAAATCTCCCTGTTGAGTCCAAGCACCAAAGACTTTCTGAAAAGACTCCATAACCACATCATAAATTAATCTTTACAATCTGCAGTAAATTAAATTATGTGCAATAAATGATGTGCATCATTCACTTGTTTCTCCCGATTGAACTGTTAAGCAGATTTACTAGTTGCCACATTTACCCGTCTGAAATTGTACATAGCTGTTGATATGCATCTTTATCTGTTTCCAAGGGTTGACAAAATCTTTGAAGCACTGTAAGCCCCAATTTCAAAAGCATCTACACCGGTCATTCCTATTTAATTGACTGCTAATTAGCACCACATATCTGCTGGAAGACTAACCAGCAGCACTTTGTTAGATAAGAATCCAAAGCAAAATGGAGATGCAAACCGTCTTCCAATAGGGCCAAATAGTTGGTGGCTGAATTGCAAGGCTGTCGGTCACAAAACGGTAAAAATATTGACAGAGGCAAGGGAAACTGTCAAAAGCAATGACAAGACATGCCAAACATAAAAAAAACTAGCAACAGCAACGAAAAAACTGTGGCTGCAATTCAGTGCACTCCTACAGGAAAAGATGGGCATTTGGCAGGATAATTGCCAATAACCACATAACTACAGCTCTAAAAATCTCCAGTGAATTGGTATTTTTGTCATTGTTTCCAAAGATGTGATCCACCCCTGTATCTGTTGTAATGCAAATGTACCTGTGGGTGACTGTATTTGCTGGAAGCGTGCCCAGTACACCTCCCACACCTGCAGGGCCGCGGTATCGGGGAACTCCCCGCGAAAAACAAGGCAGCAGCAAGCTCGGGCAAAACAGCACCTGCAGGCCGCCCTCCTCATTGTGAAGACAATGAGTAAAAGCCAAATGGACAAGGTGCTGGACAAGGAAATACAAAATACAGAGTAAACAGGTTTAAGAGTGCTGAAATTCTTGGGAAATGTGGAAGTTAGGTTGAAAAAAAAAAAAAAAAAACACCCGGAGGAAGGGAGGAAATGTTAACCTTTGGAAGATTCCGGTTAAGTCCAAATGGAATTCTACAGTAGTATAAGGTGGTTTAAGCAGTGCTTCTCACTAGCAGTAGCAGATCCAAGCTGACTAGAGGCTGGTCACCTATTTTACCGGCTAAAAATTGTCAAAAAGAAAAAAAAAACAGCATCAACCACCATAACCAGTTTAGGCTGGTTTATGATTGAATTATCAGTGAGGAATATAGACTCAGGCCCAATCTCTGAAGAGCACAGTGAAAGCACGAGCCAGCGTCTGTGATGAGCATAATGACCTCATGATCCCCACAGTGGGGTCCCCCTCCCCCCTTAAAGAGGGGCGGCTGCAGTCTGTCCTGAACATGACTCGATCTACCACGAAATGTACCTTCCACCTAAACACTCACCCTGCTCCTCTGCGCTCACAGACAACCAGAGCGGTGGTTGGGGGATGGAGGGAGAGAGATGGAGAGAGAGATGAGGAGGGAGGGGAGGAATCGTGGTCAGTGGCGGGAGAGGCTGGAGGGATGGGAGGTGTGAAGCAGGGAGGGGGTGGAGGAAGGCGGCTGGTAGATTAAGTGGAGATGGAGAGAGCAGAGGAATTGAGGATGACAGCAGAGAGGGGATGAGGGCAGGGAGGAGGGGAGAGGGGGAATACAGATGAGAGTGAGAGAGTGAGAATGAGGAGAGAGGTCAAGAGAGGAGAGAATTAGAGGGGGAAAAATTTAATTACGCAAGCTGCTTAAAATACAGCGTCGCAATTAGTCAGCAGAGGTCAAAGGCAGGCCAACACTCCGGAACTTTCTCTGACTGAGGTGTTACCACTCCGGCAGGGGAGCAGGTGACCAGACACATCACTCAGTCGATCCACCTGGTATGACCAGGCAGTAAGCGCTTCACAGGCCAGAGTCACAGCCCCAAATTCTTCAGTCACCCTGAAACCACAGAGCCATAGAGATGACAGGGCGCTTGAGGCCATGTGATCTCGTATGTTAGCTCAACAGTTGCAGAGCCTCTGAGGATGTCATCTAACCTCTTGTCATTCAAAACTGAAGGGAAGAAAAATAGTAAATATGAAGGATTTACATCTCATGGAAGTTTGGAATAACGGAACTCTTTAAAAGAGCCAATTTTTTTTTAAAGTTCAGCTTTTTATATCCCAGAAGCAACTGCCATTTTGTCTGCAATTAGTTGGGTGTGGTTTGACCCTAAACTTAAATTTCCCTAGATTGTGTGGAAGACAACTAAAAGAAAACCTTACTCCCCCTGTCCCAGAGTATTTAATTTGTTCTCTCTTTAAAAACTGGGTTAATAGTCTCCAAGATTTGAATATACTGCCAAGAAAAAGGGTGTTAGCTTGATGTGTATGGACAATGATTTAGACAGCTACGATAATAGAGCCTGAGATCAGTGAGAAGGATGATTTAATTAACACTGAAAAACCCTCATGACAGCAGCATCTACCCACAGCCTGATGCAACTCCCAGAAACTGCTGATTATTTCAGAATGCGTGAGTGTGTGAGTGTGCGTGTGCATGAGCGTGTGTGCCTCTGCTTGTTGGTCAGGATGTGTTGGCGTGAGTTTGAGAGTGCGTATATGTACGTGAGAGTGTGTGCGTGCATATGTGTGTGTGTGAGTGTGTGTGCCTGTGAATGTCAGTGTGTGTGTGTGTGTGTGTGTATGTGTGTTTGTTCTTGCTACAAAGTGAGAACCAGAGATTTTTTTTCCTACAAGGTGGGGACATTATTTGAAAATGGAGACATTTTTGCCTGTCCTCACAACTACAAAGGAAAATTGTGACTTATTAGATAAGGTTAGGGGTTAGGTTAGAATTAGGGATAGGTCAAGGTTAGGGTTAGGGTGTGGGTCAGGCATGCTGTGGTTACAGTTAAGGTTAGGGAAAGGCTGTAAAGACTAAAAAATATTGAATGGAAGTCAATGTCATGTCTTCACATGGAAAGAAGTACAAAGATGTATGTGTGTGTGTGTGTGTGTGTGTGTGTGTGTGTGTGTGTGTGCACGCACGCGCGTGCGTGTTTTGTGTGTGTATATGTTGGAGTGTGTGCATGTTGTTTGTATTTGCTTCGAACATCCCAAAGGCTTCACTCAAACAGCACTGCTTCCCTCCTGGGAAACACCAGTGCTGTACACCCTGTACTCTTCATGAGACACACAGCCCCTTGATAATAAAAACAAACACACAAACTCTCTAATGGAAAACTCAGAAAGCACTGCACTGCCTGACCAGAAGCCTTTCCAAACTCTCAGTATTATTTGGCAGAAATTTGAGTCTGACCTCAGAGAGCAATATTAACTTGTGACTCACTCTGTCTTAGAAAATGTATGACGCATAAACATTCACATGTCTTACATGAAACTGCACTTGTCTTCTTTCCAAGGCATTCTTTCCCTGTTGTTTACCCAGATAACCTGATGACATACACCAAAATATGTGCTAATTTTCACTGGCAGCGTAGAGTACCAAGAACTTGATGCTCTTCATCACTGGTCCCTGGAGAAGTGGGTACACTCTCTTAGGTAGATGAGCAAATCATCAAGGGGAACGTGGGCATACACGCCAATGTATTCCAAAAACTTTTAAACTGATGGGTGTATAAACAGTAAATTGACACAAAATAAGGTGGGTGAACTCTGTATACCTGCGTATATACTCCATTGCACCATTGCTCGTCGCCAGTTAACTAAATCTCCAACTCACTGAAAATTGTGTCGGTTGATTAGGATTGCGTAAATCACGTTTGTACACCGGGAAGACCGCAAGGAACTCGATTGCACGAGAGTAAATGGAGGCGCGGGACTGGAGTATGTAAGCAGAGCGGTATGGCAGAGAAGCACATCACGGTTTATTTTACTATTTCCGGGGGGTTTATTTAACTGGGACTTCAAACGTGTTTTACAAGCGGCAACAGTTTTCAAACTAAGACAGATGTTTCAGATGTTTTCAACTGATAAAAAATACCTGATTTCAGATATGCACTGAGCTTAGCCCGTGACTGCATTTTTTAAAATGGAGAATCTCCATCCAAAATTTAATTTAGTCTTTGAACTTGGCTTAATCTGTGCCTGATAACTTGATTGAATCAATTTTAATTAGCACCCAGCCAATCCATGAATTATTTTATCTTATTTTCACTCTGAATATAAGCCCAAGTGAACTAAGGAACAATAACGAAAAATGAAAAACAAATGGAGGGTAAATAAATGACCTAGGACACATTTCCCAAAAGCATAGCTACTTTGCTAACTATGTTTGCAACTGAGATACTTTGACCATATAAAGTAAAAAATTTCAGCTATGAAAATTAGCATCTGTGTTTTTGGGGTTAGTACCCCAGTACAGGAAGTCGAGTGGCACAAACTCCGCTAGTTCATCTCCTCTCCTGGATCTCCTGGTACTGTCAGTGTTCACACCTCCTCCTTACCTCGTGTTCCTCATCAGTGAAGCCCCAGCTGTGTTATACCAGCAGGAAGAGCTGTGTCTTGCCTCCGATGGCCGGCTTGATCCCCCGAAAACGAGAAGCTCTTGGCAAGAGGAAATGGCCGGGTCGCAGTCACAGTGGGACTGGCCTCTGACCTGAGTGCGGGGCTGTTAGTGTGTGTGTGAGCACGATGGGACGCCCCGCAGCAGGACCTCCAGCTCCCCAGTGTGTAGGACTGTGCTACTGTGTCAGCCTCTGCAGTATGTCTCTTCGTGTCAGGGCAGCAGGGGGTTATCTGTGGCCTGGTGGCTAGAGTTCCTGACTGGGCAACACATGCTCATCCCGACTTGACATATAGTGACGCTACCTGACCAACCATCGATATACCACGAAAAAGGAGGCTTTTGGAGTCCTTATTTGATGTCTAAGGTTAGGGTTCAGGTTTGGAGTTAGGGGATAGGGTTCTTTTTAACACTGGCATCAAATGAAGACTCCAAAAGCCTTTATTTTTGTCTTATATCGACGCTTGGTCAATTACCGTCATTATTTGACGAGTTGGTGTGAGAAGGAGCTTGACTGAGACTAAGAAGGCTTGTGGTTGAGCTTCAGTGTAACCACAGTAAGATCAGCAAGAATCCTCAAGCAAAGTCTCTACCGAGGACTTTGATTCAATAACTGGGAATTGCCAATGAACACAATTCTTGAGCCAAGAGGGAGAGCTAATCAGCGATATCGACTTGCTGAGTAACTGGGAGCAAAAGCACGTTTAATTTCTGACCCCTGGTCTTTCCACCTCTGATGCGCAATACATGTGTGTATCATCCTGCATATGTTTAATACATAAACAGACAATACGACCACGTGCTACACGTGGTATGGGCTTTGTTTTCATATGCTTACATGCTACACCTGGTGTTGTAGATGGCACAGACGTGGAGTCCCGGGATGGAGAACACATGAGTGCCATTTTTTATATGTAAGAACGTGAATACACAGCGTGTATCAGGTATAGCGCCGAGTCGCTCAGTGACAGCACCAGAGGAAGTGTGTGTTTCCGCCCCGCCCCCTCCCCCCGGGTAGCGGCATCACCTTGCAAACTGCGCGCAAGACACGCCATCCAGCACATGGCCGAGACACGCAGGGGTATTGAGGGGGGTGCATACAGACTAGCTGCGGGGGCTTACAGAGTTGCACGGGGGCGAGAGAGCTGAGAGACCCAACCGAGGGCTGGAGGGTTTAATATGACAGAGCTTTATCAGCATAGCAGGCTCCAGCTCAGAGAGAGGCTCTTTAATAAAAGCCCTTCTTGCAAAGAGCTGATTAGAAGTATAATTTCCTGATGCTCAATTCCACCCCCCGTCCCAACACCCCACTTATTAAATTCTGAGCACGGGAGGGATATAAGAATAATGTGCGGGAGCGACAGACAGACAAGAGAACAAAAGCCCTAACCCACCAACTCAGAGACAGACACGTGGATACACACACACACGCACACACACACACGCATGCACACACACAAGCTCACGCAAATATGAACACGTGAGACCATATTGCTCTGGCAGTTTAATATAATTCCTTATTTACCTCTTTTATTTATTTTCCATGGTTCAATATTCAATATTGCAATATTGCAGTCTGTTTCTCAACTATAAAAGAGGATGTTCATAAGTGCATTTTATCATTCATATAGCAGTTTCACAGCTGTGAACAATGCATTTTTATGGTGAACAACAATAATAGCAACAACAGCAATAATAATAATATGAGGGTGCTGTCAGGTCCATCATCCCTGTTAATCCCCAATCCTCAATGTCCGATTAAGTCACTTGTGAAAACATAATGCACAATGACTGGACAAAATTTTAGAAAAAATGCATTAACATTAATAAATTTGATAATAAATAGCATTGAGATCAATTATAAATGGACCTGAATGAATAGGCTTCTTTCTCTGGTGGATATAAATGTCTGCAACATTAAACATTCCAATTGAAAACATTAAGCTCATTGCTGTCATATATTCTCAGGACAAGAGAAAGACGCAGATCAGATTAAGCCGAATATGCTTCTTTATTTACTGAAGAGGAGTTAAACTCAAAGGCACTTTCGTAAAGCCAGATCAGGACATGGTCTGAAGTCAGGCAGCGGCGAACTGGCTTCAAGGGGGCTCAGGTAAAGCGTAGTCAAAGGGACTGGTCGGAGCGCAGTAACTGGGATTATTAACTATTATTATTATTAACTTATGACCAAATAACTCAGGGCATTCAGGCATGTGCATAACTTCAAACTGGGGTGTAGGAGTAACTGGAAGACACCACTCACTGGGACCTAAAAATGGGAAGAGATTCCCAAGTAAATAGCAACTTATTAATTACAGAAGTTACCACTGAGGACATAGGAAAAGAATCCAGCAAAAGGAAGCCATAGACCAGGAACCTAAATGCATATGACAACAATATTTCAGTCAGGACAACTCATGTATTAAAATGAAAACCATTTTTTGAGTATGGTATAGAATTTAGCAGAGTTTGGGGCATGAATAGATCTGCTTTGGGTACTCGGTGCACAATATGTGCACTAACCTGAATAGAGGAGAATTTATATCTACCTATGAACAAGATACCGAATCCCCTGAGTACACAAGTAGATCTAAACAGACAGGTGGATGCTGGGGTGGTGGTGGGTGAGCAGAAACAAAACAGAAGCATAGTAACCAACAATGACAGCAATGAGGTGCAAATGTGAGCTGCGCAGCGGATGACTGTTGCAGACAAAGCACCAGTATGAACAGCTGCAAAGCATTAGGTTGATTAGCCATTTTTGAAGAGTGCTGCATTACTGAAGTGATGTGTGCAGACATGATTGGGTAGTGAGAGGACATGTGATGTCCGAATTCTGCGATGCAGCAGCTGCAGAGAGTTCCCTGACTGAACTACAGCCGCATTTCATGCTAACTGTTCATTTATACCACACTAACTATAATATAATATAATATACATATTAATGTGCCATACCTCTATACTCATTGGGGTATTACAACGGTATTTTAAAAGTGGAAGAATGTATTATGCAGCTACAATCATTATTTAGAATTTACTAATTGCAGCATAGAAAGATATAGTTCACTCCCCTGGTTCACATACATGCATCACCTTTGCCTTGGACCAAAGATATAAATTTACTTTGAGATCCATATGAAGGGTGGCCATTCAAAACTGCATTACTTTAGGCGGAATCTGTGAAAATGTACTGTAGGTCTGATCTACATCTGAACAATGCTGTCCACTCCCAGCTAGCTCAAAAACATTTTCATAATGTTCCTGCCACGTCATGACAATGTTATAACAGTGAAAACATTCTGGTAACATTGAGAGAACATTCTCTGTTACCTTGATGGAAGCAGTGAGAGAGGCTTTAACAAAATTCTGCTCATATTACATTGCTGAACGCATGTGTTACTGTTTGCTGTCTTTTGTAAAATGAACAGAAGCAAAGAAGCGGGCTTGCATTGCTGTACTGTACATTTTGTTACATGGCAGTTATTCAGCCTGTTTTATCTAGAGCAACTAACAAATTTACAGTTGATAAGACTGTTGATAAGCTGGGGCCAATCACCCATGGAACAATGTGGGGTTAAGGGCCTTGCTCAAGGGCCAAACAGCAGATCTTTTTATGGTTACACTGGGCCCCGAACCACTAACCGTCTTAGCACTACCTCACTCAGTGTACATGTCAGAATCGAGGTGTCTGTTGTATTTCCATGTCAGTAATTAAATTCAGTATTTAATGAGGGACCACCATTATGTGCAAACGTAAATATAGTTGAGGAATACGCACTCTGTCCTGGTCTTTGAATCGAATACACCTCCACTGCTGAAAGATCTCTGCTGGCTCGTCCAGGCCACTGAGGTGGAAATGCAGGACCCCAAACTGATTCTCTCTGCTGGCGGAAACCGGCTGGTCAACACTGCACACCACACCTTCAGTTTGAAGGTCTAAGAATAGGCAATAATTTTAAGCATAAACATCATAAGGGTGATAGTTAATAACTATATTACTGAAAGCACTTAAACTGGAAGAATTAAGTGAGAGTCATACACAATCCATTTCGGATCAACTCACCCCATTTTAGGGTTTACAACGGTCGGTTGATGCAAATGTTCGGATGAAGATGTTACCGGTGTTGACAGATCCTGGTTTTTTCATTGAATGTTGGCCATACCCTGGGAAAATTTCAGCAAATTCCCTTAGTGCATCATGGCCGGGAACTTTGTCAAATGTTCCGTCGTTTACACACATGACCGTCGGAAATCTCCATTTCAGAAAATTTTTTTTTTTAAAACAAATATCTTCCTATGCCGGCAGTATTACATCAATTTCAACAATTATTTTTTCATTAATTATGAAAATATATCAGCTATCATGTGCATTGATAAGCACATGATTATAATCATTGGTGACACTTTGTGGGGCCCCAGAATGGGTGGCCCCTCCCAAAAACTAAAAAATGTTAAAAATATAGTTTTTTGTCATTAAGAAAATTGATATCGCAGGTTTCTCTGGTGGATTCATGAACCCAATGGGGTGGTTTATCAATGCTGAAAATTATTTTGAAATCGGTGGTTTGGACCAGAAAACACCCTCAATGGGACTCCACCTTTCCATTGTTTTCTATGGCGCTAATCAGCAATCTAACAGTATTATGGCGCATTACAATGCAGCTGCAACAGTCTTACAACCTTTAACTACAAAATTCTCCTTTCCTCCGCCATTATGACACAATATCATTTCCAGGCATCATCTGACATTTACAGTGCATAAGCACTGGCATCCACTCTGTACTGTGAGAATCTGTAACACATTTAGTGTGAACAAGTACAGGAATGAAGCAGTGTACTCATTAGATGCATCACAAAACTAAGAGTAAAACTGAAAACTGAAATGAAAGTTACTGGCTACACTGTAAACCCACAAAACGTGTTGGACTGAAATGTTTTGTGGAAACTGATTACCCCCAAAACTGTGTAAACTACAGGATTTTATGTTCACAGCACTTGAAAACATGGTTACAATAAATTTTCAAGATATACACAATGTTTTTTTTAAGGACCTCCCACACAAGGCTTATCATGGTCTACAATTGGCTAACACTGTTTTTTGAGGTAATTGATTTCCACAAAACATTTGAGTGCAAGACACAATCTGGGTTGATAGTGTAGAACAAACACCAGCAAGCAGATCAGGCCCACCAGAACTTGAGTAGCATGCACCTGTTTTAGAGAGTGAATTAGTGTGGCAAATATGGCGTGAAAACAACTTGTGGCCTGAAGAAGAGGCGTAATGATCTCGCATGACCCAAATTCACCCGGAACACTCCAGAAAAGGGGGCTTCCCACCCCGTGGGCTGTGATTGGCCATCCCAGGGGGGGGCGGGGCTGTTGCAGCTGAGCCTGGAGGCAGCACAGGCCAAGCAGGGTCAAGGATTGGTCCCTCCTTTCCCTGCAAGCAAGACCAATAGAGAGGTCACATATTTTGGCTCAAAGCGTTCACCCTCTGAGGTCACATGATATCACCTTTAGCCTTCACCCACTCAGGTCACATGCTCAGGCTTTCTGTTACCACAAGAATACTTCGGAAACCTAAAACACGCTCCGGTGGGTTAGCAGACCAATAAGCCGTCAGATTCACCTCATCACGGACCACATCCAGAAAAGGAATTTGTGGTATACGGGTCCGTCTCAGAATCTGGAATCTCAATTGTGACATTATTTTTAAAAAATTAATTTTAAAAAACATAATGTTTTTAGGTATTTATATATACCTCTAGCGGTCTTTCATGTTTAATAAGAAAAACATAGCATCTTGTTTTATATGACCAGCAATGTGGAAAACATTAATGACGTGTTAACAGATCACTCGCGTAACATGGAAATGAAAATGGAATGAAAAAGTCTATTTAATAACGACTGTATAATTTTTATTGTACATATTTTTGTTTTATTGGTAGCAGACATTAAAGTAAAATATATACTTAACATTGTTATCATTATTCTCTTTAAATTTAATCATAAGTTCAGAGGTCCATCAATATTCATCTTTTTTCTCGGGTTTATTTTTTTGTGTGTGCAGATGGTCCTAGAGGTACAACCTTTTTTTGCACTAGATTATAAGTCAGAACGATATTGACATGTATATTTGAAATCATTATGCAAAGCAAATGTCAATTATTGAGTAATACACTTTGTCATCACTAACGTAACAAAGAAACATCATCAACGTATTACTCATAGGTAGGTCTTATGGTCGTTAAACGTTACTTATTAAGGCTTATATTATTCGACGTGTACTCAATTTAATAGCCAGTGATCTCAAAATCAATCCGACACTGACATAAAATGAGCAGCTAGATAGTTTCGACAGTCAAGTCGAACACGTTTTTATTGCGGATATAAATGAGTAAACAATACAAACAGGGAAGCAAAATGAAAAAAAAAGCACTGTTGTTCCATATATGTAGTGGAAATTTAAAAATAACGAGTGAAAAAACTCACCTTTAACGTGTGAATATTATCGCAGACCAACTTGATAACCGCCGATATCACTCGCGTAACAGCCACCTCACGTGCGGAAATATATACAAACATGACCTCTCGCGAGGGGAAATTCCAGTCTAGACCATAAACTGTATAAAAAGATGGACGCAGCACCCTAGTCTGAAAAATGAAGACCGTGCGGAAGTACCGTAAAATGGCATTCTATTTAATGGCCAGCAGATGGCGACGTCGGTGGTTGCAGAAAGAAGTTCAATGCAATAGAAATCTATGAGAAAATGACCCTACTTTCCCACCTGATTTTTCATTTAAATAATGATTTTTCACATTATTTTATGGTAGCTATAGCAAGTTTCAAGTCTCCTTCGATATATCATGATGTTCATTTTTGTAAATTATGGTCCCATATAGACTAGAATAAAGGATAAAGCCAGAATGTGGTTTAGGGGCGTGGCTGTCCTCTGGTCCTCGTCCGATACGGTCAGATCCAGAGCCTCCCCGGATCTTCAATACACGCTCTCGTCCAATAGAAATCACACCCGGTTTCAAAATGACAACATGGCGCAATTCAAATTGCCAAAATCGAGGCTTCGTTTATGGTATGCTGAAACCAATGGGTGACGTCACGGTAGCGTCGTCCATCTTTTTATACAGTCTATGGTCTAGACACACAGAATGTTAATTGATATCCTTCCGCTCAAAAAAGGGACACCTTACAGTGAGAAATTATCACCTAATAATTATATATCCTTTTATAATACGGGGAAGATTGTCTACGGTCGTAACATAATATCTAGGAAACATAAACGGAACACATACTTTCAGCACCTGCTACGAAAGACAAAATTGCATGATTATAACTTAAATTCCATGAAGTGTAGTGATTTTCAATTACAGTTTGGATGACGTATATAATATGACATCGAGGCTTCTCGTTTGAGTAAATAAACTCACATTCGTGGGGTAAGACTGGTCGGAAAAAAGGCGTTATGAAAGTGATCAAATGTTACGTCGAAGGTTTTAACATTACTCACATGATTATGTGGAAACGTCAATATTTTATTGTGTAAAGTAATTAAATAAGATAACTTATGTTATAGTGGACCACAAATATTTCAGGCAACAGAAATGTAATTCATCCTCTTCCATGTCACGGTACAAGCAGCCATTTTGCAACGAATTTTGTGTATTTTTTTCCAATCATGGAATGTAATATTCACTTAAACTACCCACTTTTGTGTTTACTATTTATTTGATTATTATATTTCAAATAAAAACAAATGCCACCATTCAAAACAAAATATTTTATTGAGAGCCATTCCACAAGAGATTGACATTCGGTGCTCAGTTGACCCCCCTGGAATTGAATGAAACTTGGCACATAGGTAAATATGAGTGTCTCACAGAAAAAGACGAATTTTTAGGTCAGCATTTCACTGTGCCTGCCGATAGCGTCATCTGGAATCCACTTAAGTGGCTCAGTTTTGCTGTTGACACCACATTTTACATCAACTTACATGACATAAGGGTACACAGTACCAAATATTTTATACTTTTATCATGACCTGTGACACTTCAAGTCCGGTTAGACCTTAGCACCACATCAGCGCCAAGCTGGGTTACTACGTTATCGAGCAAGAATTATTGAGAAATAACAATAAAAATTGAAAATGGGAATGGGAATAAAATAATACCCGAGACATATACCAAACTAGAATGCTTTATTATGTGTTTACACACAACAAGACTATCATTTTCAGTGAATAGCACCTTGGTATCTTGCTGTGTTTGTGCAATAAACGGCCAGAAAGATGGTTGAAATTCATTTTTGGTGCATGTTTGCGGTATGTTTTCTCTGTTACCCAGATATGTACTGTGAGGGTAAATGCTGTTTGCTGTGCTTTTGGAACTCTATTTTCAGGAATACCAAGCATTTCTTTGGTAGTATCTACGCTTTCAAGCTAGACGGAGCCAAAGTTGGTTGAAAACTCAAAATAGATCACTTCATGGCAGATTGCGCCTATGTTCAGGTGGCATTATTTTGTTTACCCAGCAAGATCGAGATCTGAAATTCTCTGGATACATAGTCCCTTTGGGGTACATTACAGCATTAGTAAAATCTCAATGGTAGTATTTTCAGTGTAGATGATTTTAAACATCAAAAGTCGGAAAAAGTCGCCTCCAGGGGGCACTGTAGGCTGGATGCAAGTACCACCCATCCCTAGTGAAGTACTAAAGAAATTGTTTTTGAATTGTGATGCACACAGTTAGTTTTCTCTGCAAATGAAAAGTTTAGCTTGGTACTATTCTGGGGCGCGTTTCCCAAAAGCGTAGTTGCTAACTAAGTTAGCAACTTACATAGTTTGTCCATTCACCATCAATGGGCCCAACTATGTAAGTTAGCATCTGTGCTTTTGGGAAACGCACCCCTGGGTGGATAGCTATCTGACCAAAAGTGGTGCTCTAAAGACCTAATATTCCATATTCCCAGAAATATACCAAAGTTCTTTCTTTTCACATATATAAAGTACCTGCACAGTTAAACATAAAATTTGTAATCTCTTTGGTATAAAGCTGGGTTGGTTGTATATTGGAAAAGAATATTGGTGGTGATTGTAGCATTGTGTCAACATGCTAGACTTTTACCAGTAGTCAGTACAGTGCACAGTTTTGTAGTGTTGGAGAGTTTCAGAAAATAACAAATTCTCTGCATTTTTGCATTACTATTAGAATCAGAGAGCAGGCTTCAGTGTTAATTCTAGGATTTCCCTAAGGTATGGTGCTTTGGTATGAAAAAGGGCACAGCAGTCGCATCTAGCGAGTGGTTATCCTGATAAAGGGCACAGAGGTCCTAGCAAGCAAGCAGCACCCTGCCAAGAAAAGGGCAGTTCATTTGTTGTGGTAACTTGCATGCCTTCATTCCTAACATGTGCCCATGATGTCTAGCCTACGGGATGCCCGCTGGGTGGGAGGGTGGGGTTTCTTTTACATACTTCCCATTTCTGTGTGTACCAAGCCATGGGTGTTGACGCAAGTATTGCGCCATATAGGCTGCAGCCCTCTTTTTAATTCATAGACAGACATGCTCACTATCAATGGCCTGTAAGCAGCCCTGTAGAGACCCAGGATGCAGTGTAGCAAGGCATGCCTCGGGCTCGACTGGCTCCGTGGGTAACATCGACCCGGATCCAATGAAAAAGGCCATGGATGGCTGCTCAAGGCCAAGGTCAAGGAGCACCTCTGGTGCGCACCACCAGGTGCTGCCAACCCACAATCCAATTCCAAAAACAGACTGACGGATAGAGCCAGTCACATGCTGTGTTGACATAATTTTGCTTTGGATAACATGAAAAGTAAAAAACAGTTTTAACTTTTGTACTATACATTCTGTCTTCATGTACACGGTTGTATGACAAAGATTTTTTTTCAGAGTTCAAATTATGGACTTTATGGACTGTTATTTTATGTAAGTGTATGTATACTGTTGATTTGATGTCTGCGCACGTATTTTACGGTGGTACGCCTTTTACATTAGTTCTTTTTTGGCATTTAAAAATTTTGGACTGGTCATGTTTTATAACGTGCAGTACGTTTCTGACTGCGCTGTACCCGTACTTGGTAATAACCCTGTATTGTGCGTTTGAAATGCTCACAGTCACCACCAGTTTACTACCAAACAAGCTTTATACCAAAGGGATTACAAATTTTGAGTATAACTGTGTATGTGCTTCATATATTTCAAAAGACAGAACTTTGGTATATGTTTGGGAATATGGAATGTTAGGTCGGTAGAACATTAGCTCTTTAGAGCGCCACCTTTAGTCAGAAAGCTATGTACCCAGCATAGTACCCAACCAAGCTCTTCACTTTCTGAGAAAACTAGCTGTGTGTATCAAAATTCAAAAAAAATTTCTTTGGTACATTGCTGGGGATGGCCAGCACTTGCATCCAGCCTACAGTGCCCCCTGGAGGCGACTTTTTCCAACTTTTGATGTTTAAAATCATCTACACTGAAAATACTACCACTGAGATTTTACTAATGCTGTAATGTACCCCAAAGGTATGGAAGCCCATAGTGGACAATATTCAAATGAAAATGTAATCCCACTATTGCATTATAATTTTCCACTTGTGAATGAGTTTTTTGAGACAATATTAAATTGAAAATGCATTAATCCAATTATCACTTTCATTTTCACATACACATATGGGAAATCTATGACTATATTCAAATGATAATGAAATGCTGATTGACATTTAATTTTCAAAGTCATGCTCTGCAAAACAGTGGACAATATTCAAATGCAATAAGCAAAACAGCACCCCCAGCCTATTGCATTTACATTTACATGTCATCACGCTCTTTTAGGGTCAACATGATAATGAAAATGCTGTTTTCTAATCACTTGGAAATAATAATGATATAATAATGATGACGACATTTGACATTTCATTTTCAAAGACTTATCCTGCAATACATGGGACAATATTCAAACGCAGTAAGGGAAACAGCGCCTCCCAGTCCATTGCATTTTCAAATACATGTTTCCACGCTCTTTTTGGGACACAATGAAAATTAAAATGCAATCTGTCAGCGTCTCATCAAGGCGGGTTTTCCGCGAGGGCGTCACTCATTAGGGGCGGCGAAACCATGTTCCTTATTTGCATACCAACCAATCAGCTTCTGGGTAGCGCTTGTACGGACGGAGGCTTACTGATAATGTCATGATGGCTAGGCTGCTATGTTTTGTGTGTCATCGCGCATTAGGCTATGTTGCGCCTTGGATGTAGCCATCTTGGTAGCTAGTATGCTAGCTAACGTTAACTAAGGAAAATATTTGTAAATGATCATCACATTAAAAGCGATATGATTTTTTTTTTTGCCCCAACTCTATTAACTGAGCTAGCTGTAATATGCATGAACTTATCCGAGGCTTCAAGGGCAGTCTTGTGCAACTGCAACCCAAGTGTGCTTGCAGATTTCAGAGACGTTAGCTAGCTTGCTAGTGAGTCTAAAAGCAATCGCTTCGGTACAGCTAGCTAGCTATGATGCCTACTGGAGAAGCTCTTCCAGCCCTGATTTGTCACTCTAAACGCTATCTCGCACACACGACCTCTTTCACCATTGATTAGCAGCTTCTTTTACCTAAAGAAAAAACTGACAGTTCAGCCTGAGACATGTTATTTCACAGCTAGTTAAAGCAGCATTATCCTTCCATGCGTGCTATAGCGTGTTACATTACTCCAGATAAAACGCTATCCGTCTTCCGACCCTGCTGACGCTAGTTGGGGGAAATGTTTGTCATCCTTTTTATATATAATCGCTGTGATTCGGTTTTTGCTAGCTGACGATTGCTGTTGTGCTTGCCGAATTGCAAGTTCGCCACTCCTGAAACATGCACAATGTATGCATCATGCAGAACGGTCCGATGAACGGCCAGCAGTCAGGCTGCCGCTGTTCCTAGTTTAATTGCGATTCCCAAGCCACGTAGCAATGGGAGAAGTTTTGATGACCGGCTGAAAACAATGTTCCTCACTTGCTAACTTAACCTGCTGAAATATGAACTTCTTTGATATGTTTGGCAGCACTTTTGTACGTCCCAAGAGTGCTATCAGATTTCTGGGAGATTTAAATGGATAGCTCATTACCTGGCTAGCTCAAGAACAATCTGCAAGCACAAGAGCAATCGCTGTCGGCTAGCTAGCTTGTGAAGCTAGGGCAAAAACCGAATCACGGCGATTAAGCATAAAAATGATGACAAACATTTCCCCTAACAAGCGTCAGCAGGGTGGGAAGACGAATCGCGTCTTATCTGGAGTAATGTAATACGCTATAGCACGCATGGAAGGATAATGCTGCTTTAACTAGCTATGAAATAACATGTCTCACGCTGAACTGTCAGTTTGTTCTTTAGGTAAAAGAAGCTGCTAATCAATGGTGAAACAGGTCGTGAGTGCGAGATGGCGTTTAAAGTGACAAATCAGGGCTGGAAGAGCTTCTCCAGTAGGCATCATAGCTAGCTACCTGTACCTAAGCGATTGCTTTTAGACTCACTAGCAAGCTAGCTAACGTCTCTGAAATCTGCAAGCACACTTGGGTTGCAGCTGCACAACACTGCCGCGAAGCCTCGGATAAGTTCATGCATATTACAGCTAGCTCAGTTAAAAGAGTGTTGGGGCAAAAATCAAATCATATCGCTTTAATGTGATGATCATTTACAAATATTTTCCTTAGTTAACGTTAGCTAGCATACTAGCTGCCATGATGGCTACATCCAAAGCGCAACATTGCCCAATGCGCGATGGCACACAAAACATAGCAGCCTAGCCATCATGACATTATCAGTAAGCCTCCGTGCGTACAAGCGCTACCCAGAAGCTGATTGGTTGGTATGCAAATAAGGAACATGGTTTCCGCTCGCGCCCATAATGAGTGACGCCCTCGCGGAAAACCCGCCTTTGATGAGACGCTGACAGATTGCATTTTAATTTTCATTGTGTCCCAAAAAAGAGCGTGGTGACATGTATTTGAAAATGCAATGGACTGGGAGGCGCTGTTTCCCTTACTGCGTTTGAATATTGTCCCATGTATTGCAGGATAAGTCTTTGAAAATGAAATGTCAAATGTCGTCATCATTATTATATCATTATTATTTCCAAGTGATTAGAAAACAGCATTTTCATTATCATGTTGACCCTAAAAGAGCGTGATGACATGTAAATGTAAATGCAATAGGCTGGGGGTGCTGTTTTGCCTATTGCATTTGAATATTGTCCACTGTATTATGGAGCATGACTTTGAAAATTAAATGTCAATCAGCTTTTCATTATCATTTGAATATAGTCATAGATTTCCCATATGTGTATGTGAAAATGAAAGTGATAATTGGATTAATGCATTTTCAATTTAATATTGTCTCAAATAACTCATTCATAAGTGGAAAATTATAATGCAATAGTGGGATAACATTTTCATTTGAATATTGTCCACTATGGGCTTCCATACAAAGGGACCATGTATCCAGAGAATTTCAGATCTCTATCTTGCTGGGTAAATAAAATAATGCCGCCTAAACACAGGCACAATCTGCCATGAAATGGTCCATTTGAGTTTTCCACCAACTTTGGCCCCGTCTAGCTTGAAAGTGTAGATACTACCAAAGAAATTCTTAAAATTCCTGAAAACAGAGCTCCAAAAGCACAACAAACAGCATTTATCACCATGGAACATATCTGGGATACTGAATATACTGCAAATATACCACATATAAAATAATATGAATATGAATATAAAATGTACCGCAAACATGCACCAAAATCAATTTCAAGCATTTTTCCAGCCATCCATTGCACAAACCCAGCAAGATACCAGGGGAATATAAACTGAAAATGATAGTTTTGTAGTGAGTAAACACATAATAAAGCATTCTAGTTTGGTATATGTCTGGGAAATTATTTTATTCCTATTCCCATTTTCAATTTTTACCGTGATTTCTCAAATAATTCCCACTCAATAACATAGTTACCCAGCTTGGCGCTGATGTGGTGCTAATGTCAATCCAGACTTGAAGTGTCACAGGTCATGATAAAAGTATAACACATCTGGTACTGTGTACCCTTGAGTCATAATAATTGATGTAAAATGTGGTGTCAAAACCAAAACTGAGCCACTTAAGTGGCTTTCCAGTGGCGCCACTGGCAGATTTCTTGAGATATGAACCTAAAAATTTAGCTTTTTCTGTGAGACTACCATATCTACCTATCTGCCAAGTTTCATTCAATTTCAGGGGGGTCAACCCCTCAACTTCCTCAAAAAGTGCCATTTTATCACGGAATGGCTCTTAACTACAAGTATTTCTAGAGGGGTACCCACTGATGGGCCCAGTTTCTGAGACAGACCCTTATACAGTAGTGCAGATTAGGTTTTGAAGCAGCAAAAAGCTGTGTTAAATGCAGCAACTTTTCCAAGTTCAGACGTGCGCGCTCTTTTAGAGGCCCTTTAAGAAAACGCTCAGCGCTAACGGAATTAGCAGGGGCACAAATCAAATTAGAAAATATGCCTTCATGCCCCGTACTTTGTACTTTAGTACATTTATCGACGTAATGCTCGAGTCTGTCTCCCTGGCTTGACACGGGACGAGAATCAATTAACTGGCTGAGTAGGCTGCACACAGGAACCCTGTCTCCTGCCTGCACGTTAGCACCAGTCTGGATCCCACTTCGCGTGGCCGAGTCGAAGGAGGGCCGGCAGACACAAATCAAATTGCGGGACGTCTAATTCCTCCCGACAGCCAATTGTGCCTGTTAGTCTTTCCCTGTACGTCCTGGAGCGGATGTGGCTGCAGCAGTAACTCAAGAAGCCGGATAAATCCCTCTCCCCGTCTCCCTTTGGCTGCATCGTATTCGTCATAGACTCACTGGAGCTCACAGTCAGACGTCTCAATGCCAGCGCTAATAAAATTATAAGCCCCGGCTTTATTCCGCGTGATATCCTGCACTGACTAGCGCGCCGCGTGCCCTCCCCCATTAGGTATCCATTGACTGGCAGATTGATTGACTGGTCGATTGATGTTATCTGGTAATTAATAGACGACACGACCGCGCACACATCCCCAAAGGCATATTTCAGTCATTTGTCAAGTGGCTGTGCTGCTAGATCAGATACTGGTTTTGGGAATAAAAAGTTGCTACTCAGCAAATGCATTGAAAATGTACCTTGCTGATTCAGTGCAGCCCCTAATGATGAAGGGCCCATTGAAAATAAAACTAAATTGCCTGTCATCTCAATAAAATTCAGTCGTACTTTTGGAGAGAACATTAAGTTCCCAGAAATGGCACCATCCCTCAGGTATTAAACTCCAGATGGTGCAATTGAGAATATCATCCTCCCATCAACACCAGAGTGCCCAGTAAACAAACCAGATAGCAATTAAAGAACTCTGGTATTTACTGAGACAAGGTACAATAAGGATAAATTATGTATCATGAAGATTTACTTGTTTTATTTTTGATCCTTGCACTGTTGCAGTTATAGAGCACGAATATACAGTACATCTCAATTTTAAAGCATCTTTAACAGGACTGAAAGAGAAGAGAACACTCAATTTGGGTCCTTCCATTCTCTGAGACACTTGCCTACAAACAACATTTTCCAATTCCTCAAGATTTAAGCATTCTGACAGCGAGCGCTTAAAAATGCATTGGATTGACTTGTATGTCATTAGATACACCCACAGCGCTTTTGCTCGATAGAGGGTACAGAACTACCTCCGAAAAGCATCTACTGAATAATAGAACAGAGCACAAGAAAAATCAGTTTTTCTCTTTCAAAGTAGACGTCAGTACTGGCATGATTCATGACCGCTGTGGGGCCGGAATACTTCCATACATTATTTACCATCATATCCATCCCCGAGGGAACTGGTCTCTGGTCACACAGGACTGAGAGTCAAGGGCACCAGCTACAAACACTAGAGTAGGGGAGTGGGGGCTCATACACACAAAAATTACCGGTGTTTTGTCAGCTCCGGTTGGGTTAGATAAACTACAACAGAATCAAAAGTGGATACTATTAGATTTAAAAGTGCTCCAGAGTTTACAGAAGATCTTTCAGCGTATTGTTATCCAGAGAAAAGCCCTTCTGCCCTACAATGCCCCAGTGCCCACTGATTGAAGAGCCCAGTGCTAAAACACTTAAAAGTCACATATTCATGCACCGTGATGTAAGGATGGGAAAATGTCTTTCATAGTGACTGAAGTCCACTGCTTCATCGTGGGGCTCCCTGCTGTAAACCCACACTGTAAACCCAGATAGGGTTGCGAGGGCAAATGTTTTGTGGAAACCTATTACCTCAAAAAAATTATTTAAGCCAACTTAATTGCATTCTGTGGACGGTACTTAAAGGACATAAGCTAAAAACTTTGATAAAACTAGAGCTGGACTCATGAGAGCCCATATCTCCACCAGCATAGCTGGATTTGAACTTTGGCCTATATCTCAGCTGTACTTTGGCCTAGATATGCCAAAATTAAATCACTTGTTTCTCTTGTGCTGCTTTAACATCCTGCAAAGTTTGGTTAAAATCTATGTGGCCATTTTTGAGACATCCTGCTAACAGACAGACAAATTAATAAACAAATTGAAGCAAAAGCATAACCTCCTGGCAGAGGTAATGAAAATGTATTTTATAGATACCGAAGTCCACTCCCTCATTGTGGGGCTCCCTGTATGATGGGTGACCAAAGAATTGAGCACTGGGTTCTTCAGTTCTTAGGTCTGTTGTCATACAAGGAAGTCCATTTAGCATCCATAATGCACATTAGCAGTACTGTGTTCGCCCCTGGTTTATAGTTGCAGAAGCTATTTTTGCCGGGGCAGTGACTTTCTTGGGAAACGGCTGAGTGGCTCCTTGAAAGCACAGCCAGTCTCTGCTCAGCTGCTCTGGAGCAGAGGCCAGACGCACTTGTATGTGCCGTGACCTGGTCATTGTCTTTCCCTGACTTTCCTTGACCTTCAACACAATGGTGCCTCACACTGCTATCAGTCCAATGCACACATGGTATTCGCCGGAGGGACTCAAGCACAAACCAGCAAACTGATGAACCAAGGTCTTTAACTCTGAACTAATTGTATTCAATGTGTACCAACTGTCTACGTTTTGCTATTCAAGATGGAATTGACTGATGCTTTTTATGAATTATGCTATATATGTCCACTGTATTGTAGCTGTGCGTAATGACTTTCAGAGCACATGTGCACTGAAAATAGGTGAAGGCGATAGGATTCAAGTGCAAAGATAAATGTAGTTTTATTAATGTCTGAAGCAGGGCTTCCGACACTCAAACAATAATACAGACGAACAGGAAATACAGTCTTGTGCAAATTAATTGGATAAAGGTGCTTTTCAATTGAACGAGCTGAATGGAGTGCAAATAGCCGAGCCAAGTGATTGTCATTTTACATAACCACCTCAAAGGTCACTGCTAGTGCCTTTTAGCAACGTTTCACTAATTTCCTTGACTTTTATGATGCAACTAATGTGCTTGCATCATCAGCACAACTGTAACTGTGTTGGACTGGACTGGTAATTCACCTGACCTCAATCCTTTTGAAAATCTCTGGTCCATCATCAAGTCAAGGCTGCAGCAAAGAGACTGCACTACAAAAGTGAAAGATTGATGCTGTTGCCCAGGTGTGGCATTCCATCAAAGAAATCAAGACAACCTGCAAAAACCTGGTCAGCTCCATGCCAAAATGGGTGGAACAGCTTAGAAAGAACGTGGAGGACACATCTCGCACTGAGTGCCGAATGTAGATGCTATTAACGTAATAAAAAGCCTGAAAACCTTTGTTGTTTCCCAGTCCAGCTTGCTTTATCGAATTAATTGCACAAGACAGTAACAATCCCCTTAAAATACCAAGAAACAGCAAGAGTAAATATAAGTCTGCTAATACAGAGAGAATAGTAGAGAACTATGTCTACAACGGTAAGGTTATTAAGACTTCGCACCAGTATGCTGGGAGGTGCGAGCTAATATAAGCTTAAATGGGTAATGGGAGCCAGTTAAGTACCAATTGAAGTACCACTGTTATGCAGATGACACACAGCGTTATATATATTTTAAGCCAGGTGAAATTGACCCACTAACTAGATTAGAGATGTGTCTTAAATCTGTTAAAGCATGGATGACACAGAATTTTCCCTCTTTAAATCCAGATAAGACTGAAATATTGGTAATTGGTCCCAAATCGCTCAGAGACACATTCCTCAAGTTTTCACTTGACGTTGATGGACTCCCAGTTTCTGCCAAAGCAGTTGTCAAAAACCTTGGTGTCACCCTTGATTCAGAACTCTCTCTCCACTGTCATATTAATAACATCATAAAAGTGGCTTTCTTCCATCTTAGAAATATATCTAAGTTGAGAAAAATGTTGTCTCTTCAGGATGCCGAAAAAATGGTTCATGCATTTGTGTCCTCTTGGCTGGATTACTGTAAAGTTTTACTGTCAGGCTGCACCAGTTCTACCCTGAATCGCCTTCAAATAGTGCAGAATGCTGCTGCTAGGGTTCTGATCAGGACGAAGAAATATGACCACATTAGCCCAGTACTCAAAAATCTTCACTGGCTGCCTGTCAAATTTAGAATTGAATATAAAATTCTACTGCTTACCTACAAAGCCTTAAATGATTTGGCCCCAGAATATCTTAGTGCACTTCTCGTTCCTTACTCCCCTCTAAGATTACTTCGTTCACAAGGTGCTGGATATTTGAAAATTCCAAATATATCCAGAGTTACATTTGGAGGCAGAGCATTCTCTTACAAAGCTCCAATCTTGTGGAACAAACATTCGGGCCTCAGACACACTCTCTGTCTTCAAGAGTAGGCTAAAAACTTACCTTTTTACACTCTGTTTACACGTGGCCGTTTATTTTCATAAACGAACATTTCACCGTCTCTGTTTTCAAAAATAATATCATGCACACGTATCAGTTTTCAGAAAAGTTTTCATTTACACGTACCCATATATATATGCTGTCAAGAGCATATCAAACCTGTAGGTGGCAGTGTAACAATAAGATCAAGCCCACGTTAGCCAATCAGAATCCCGAAAATAGCAACAACAGAAACGAATCCAATCACCACAGCCAAATGAAAATGTAAACATTGGTCGCACTTTTGGCGCAGGTGCAAGTTCTGGCGCATACTGTGACGTCGGCTGCCTAAAACTCCGTTTTTCACAGTTTACATGCAAACTTGCAACCGAAGTTTTCCAAAATCTCCACTCTGGCCGGAGTTTTTAGAATGAATCGTTTTCAGAGGCGAATTCTCCGTTTGCGTGTAAACGAAGGGCACAAACGCAGGGAAATGTCTCCGTTTGTTAAAATAACCGTGTACATGTAAACGGGGCCTTAGTCAAGCCTATGATTAGTTCATGATTAGTTATGTATAAACATTTATTTGGCTCTGGTGGGACTGATTACAACCTAGTTTTATGATGGGTTCACAAGATATTGGAAGCCAGAGTTAAGTAAATCCATGTGGAACTCGTGGCACTGAGCATGCATTAACGGTGCCAGTGGGGCTTGCTACAGCCTTCGTCACCGGGGAGGTCCACTGGTGGTAGTGTTTAGCAAATCCATGTGGAACCGGTAGCACTGAGCATGTATTAACGGTGCCAGTGGGGCTTGCTACAGCCTTAGTCACTGGGGAGGTCTACATAGTACTGATAGTAGTGTTTAGCAAATCCATGTGGAACTGGTGGCACTGAGCATGCATTAACGGTGCCAGTGGGGCTTGCTACAGCCTTAGTCACCGGGGAGGTCCATATGGTACTGGTGGTAGTGTTTAGCAAATCCATGTGGAACCGGTAGCACTGAGCATGTATTAACGGTGCCAGTGGGGCTTGCTACAGCCTTAGTCACTGGGGAGGTCCACATAGTACTGGTAGTAGTGTTTAGCAAATCCATGTGGAACCGGTAGCACTGAGCATGCATCAACGGTGCCAGTGGAGCTTGCTACAGCCTTAGTCACCGGGGAGGTCCATATGGTACTCGTGTTTAGAAAATCAAAAGTAATCTTACAGCCTGGTGTAGGTGTAGGGTCTCTGTGCTGCGGGAAATGGATGGAGGGGTTTCCTGACCAGTCTGCTAATAATTTCTCACTTGACACATGACACAGGACAGTTTTTTTTATTAACCTGCAGTAGTTTTATCCAGTGCCTCAACCCCCTTTTTTCTGTTTCTCTTTCCGAGGATTTTTCCGTCCACTACCCTGAGTCCTGGACCGTATGAGCCCTGTCCCTCACCATGAGCGCTGGCTACTGCTGTCCTGCTGTCCTGATGCGGTCCTGATCCAGTCCTGCACCATCCTCGACTTGCCACTCCCTGGTGCTACAGACGCCACTGTTCAGATGGACTTAAATGGAACTCTCTTGCCATTTTACTCTATTTGACTTAATTTTGTTATTAATTAGCTAGCCCGTGGAGGATGGGCTCCCCCACTATAGTTGGGTTCCTCCTGAGATTTCTTCCCACTGGGGAGTTCTTTCTCACCACTGTTTGAGGATTTTTCTCCCTACTGGGAGTTTTTTGCCTCATTTGCTGTAGTGGGGAATAGGCTGGGCACTGCCCTCTATCTGTGAAAAGCGCTATGCAAATAAATTGAACTGAATTGAAAATTGAATTAAGCTGCTGGTAAATGTGATGATTGCTGGAGCAGAAGCAAGGCTTGGAATTAGAATTCCGGTGATGCGGACCATTGTGGGCGAGGCATGACATTGTGCCACTGACCTTCAGTATGCAATTACTGCACATTGGTTTGGATAGACATCTACCAAATAAACGTAATGCACTGGAGCTAGTGACTCGTTCAGAGGATGTTCACATGGTGGAAAAGGCAAAGTTATTAATGAACTCCAGCGATGTGTAATGGGGCTGGTGAGAGATGATGGACTGGTGAACCAGGCCAATGTTTCGCGCCCACGAGTCACTGAGGGAAGTGTGTATCGCGGTCGCCCGGTTCACACTTCAGCAAGTCATTGGAGGGAACACAACCTGGCATAAAGGTGAGAACCACAAAATGCAGAGGAAAATCATCCCCTCGGGCACAAACACACAACACGAGGACATGTCTGCAACATTATGCAGCCTAAGATTTACAGTATTGTTCTATTCCGCATTTTCTCTTCATTTTTAAAATAACCAGTGCAGGTAGGCAATTGAAGACCTGTGTGCAAGAAGTACCGAAGCCACTAAATAACACTTTTGTGATTTTGGGGGTCAAAGTTTTCTAAACATGTTGCAGATATATATATATATATATATATATATACACAACCCCAATTCTGAAATAGTTGGGACAAAGCGTAAATTGTGGATAAAATCAAAAAGCAGTGACTTTCAAATCACACCAGCTAGTATTTTATTCACAATAGAACAGAGATAATATAGCAAATGTTGAAACTGAGAAAATTTACAATTTTATCCACAAAACAAGCTCATTTCAAATTTGATGGCTGCTGCAGGTCTCAAAAAAGTTGGGACGAGGGCCTGTTTACCATGGTGTAGCATCCCGTCTTCTTTTTAACACAGAGTGAAGGCATCTGAGCATTGAGGAGACAAGTTCCTTGAGTTTAGCCATTGGAATTTGATCCCTCTCTTGTTTAATACAGGCTTCCAGCTGCTGGAGAGTTTTGGGTCTCCTTTGACGGACTTTTCTTTCAATCACACGCCAAATGTTCTCAATCGGTGAAAGATCAGGACTGCAGGCAGGCCAGTTCAGCACACGGACTCTTCTACCACGAAGCCATGCTGCTGTAATAGCTGCAGTATGTGGTTTTGCATTGTCCTGCTGAAATACACAAGGCCTTCCCTGGAATAGATGTCATCTGGAGGGGAGCATATGTTGCTCTAAAACCTTTATATACCTTTCAGCATTCATGGTGCTTTTTAAAACATGCAAGTGTCCCACACCATATGCACTAATGCAGGGGTGTCCAATCTTATCCAGAAAGAGCCGGTGTGGGTGCTGGATTTTGTTAAAGCCCAACACTAACACACCTGATTCTACCCACCAAAGTCCTGATTGAAACCCCTGATTAGTTAATTAGTGGAATCCGGTGCAGTAGCACTGCTGGCTAGGACAAAAACCTGCACCCACACTGGCCCTTTACGGATAAGATTATACACCCCTGCACTAATGCATCCCCATACCATCAGAGATGCTGGCTTTTGAACTGAACGCGGATAACAGGAGGGGTGGTCTTTCTCTTCTTTAGCCCGGAGGACATGATGCCCATGATTTCCAACAAGAATGTCAAATTTGGACTCGTCTGACCACAGGACATTTTGCCACTTTGCTGCGGTCCATTTTAAATGAGCCCTGGCCCACAGAACATGGCGGCGCTTCTGGATCATGCTCAACAATTGCTTCCTTTTTGCATGATAGAGTTTTAGGTGGCATCTGTGAATGGCACGGAGGACTGTGTTTACAGACAGTGGTTTCTTGAAATATTCTTGGGCCCATTTAGTAATGTCAATGACAGAATCATGCTGGTGAGTGATGCAGTGGCGTCTGAGGGCCCAAAAATCATGGGCATCCAGTAAAGGTCTTCGGCCTTGTCCTTTACGCACAGAGATTTTTCCAGTTTCTCTGAATCTTTTCATGATGTTATACACTGTCAATGATGAGACCTTCAAAGCCTTTGCAATTTGACATTGAGGAACATTGTTTTTAAAGTATTCCACAATTTTTTTTTACGCAAGCCTTCACAGGTTGGAGAGCCTTGGCCATCTTTACTTCTGAGAGACTCAGCCTCTCTAAGACATCCCTTTTCTAGCCAATCATGTTACACACCTGATAATGTGCTGTTTTAACACTGTAGTATTATACTATACAAATATATTCAAATATATATATGAAGACCACAATGGAAAAATGATCAGTTACATTTTCACGTTGTGGAGAAATGATGAATTAAAAATTCAAAACGATCTTAGCAACAAAGTACTGAAAAAATATGCAAAAAGTATAAAATATCTAAAATATAATAATAAATAATATATAAAATATACATAAATGCAACATTTGGACTCCGATCGTTTTTCCTTTGTGGTCTTCATATATATATGAATGTCTCCAGAAGGAGCAGCTGCCTAGAGCCACAGGGGTTGAATTCAGTAACAGTGAGGTCCACTGATACAGAGGATCTGCACAGAAGCACTTGACCACGTCTTCTTTCTTCAGCTCAATGCACATGTTGTTATTGGACTCATAACATCCTGGCGCACAGCGAGAAATCCACTGCAATACCTGTGTACTTGAAGTACACATTACACCATCAGTGAATGCAGCTTACAGTGGAGAGTCACACAGTGAAAGCCAATACATGCATTTCCCCTGTTTATTTCTCTCAATAAATTTAATTATCAAATCTAGCAGCAACATAAACTTGTTTACAGTTTGTACTCCCCTTCTAAATAATCAATATAGGGTTTGTGCGGCATCATTCAGAGTACAAAACGTTCCTACCAAAAAAAGTAATGGAAAATTTGACGATTGGTTATTGGCCTGGAGGAGGAGGGGATGGGGAGGGAGAGAGAGAGAGAGAGAGAGAGAGAGAGAGAGAGAGAGAGCAGGAGAAAAAGGGGGAGAGTCCACAGCCAATACCCCATTGGTTTTCTGAATTGCCCCCCCCTCCCCTTGAAGCAGAGTTTTGGCTGCACTTGAAGCAGAGGACTGACACAGTCTTTAATGAAGTCTGACAACACACAAATCACTGAAGTGGTTTCCCAGCAACTAGTGGGAATTCTGGACCCTGGTGGAGCCGAAATGTGTTTTGGTGGAAATGGAGTCTTTAAAAAAGAAAGGGCAAGTCAATAAGAACCATGAAACAACAGGCAGCGGAGAATATTGATCGCCCTTTGTGTTATCCTGACTGCAGGCAATCCAGCAACAGACATGAGATGGGAGAACAGCACCTCGGAAGAACACGCTAATGCAAAACCAGGGCACACTGTACATACATTCCAGCGCGTATCCAGACAGACCCCATTCACAAATCATCTCACCACCCCTCTCCACGTTTGTTCCCTCCCTCCCCTTTCTGTCTCCCACCATGTTGCTCGCAGGCAAGCCGTTGATCTTTTTCTCTCTGCTACCCCCTTGTGGTCGCTGATCGACTCTGCGCCATGCAGTCTAAACTCCGCACTCAACAAGCAGACGCCGGTTCAGCAGTGCTCTTCACAGAATAAGCTGCCGTGGGCCCTTATTTATACAAATTTGAGTGGGTAACTTGTTGAACTACTGTGAACACCCGAGATAAGAAACACGGCGAGGGGCAAAAAAGAAAAAGTCGTGATTCATAAGACCGTGGGTAAGCAGTTTCGGGATCTATTTGCAGTTCTGTGCACGTAATCAATCCGATTTTCTTTTTTTACTGCCAGATTTTTTTCTAATAAATTTAAAAAAAAAAAAAAAAAAAAAAAAAGAGGCGCACGCACCTTTTTGCGCCTATGCTCCGTTCTTGAATGAGGTCCCAGCGTTTAATCATCCGCATTCTTTGGAGCAGGCATGTTTACCGGGTTAGTATCGCAAGGTCCTATGACTGCATTTTCTCTTCAAAATACAATTGTTTGGTTTTCTGGCAAATTCATACTCTTTTCCTGGTTTTGAGAGGGAAAATTACTCTTGCTGTGTACTATTTTAAGCAATTGTTGTCATTTTTATTTTACAAGCTGGAAATGAGGCAGTTGCACCAAAATCCGACCTTATCTGGGACCGTCATGATATCACCAAGTGTCCTTTCTTCTACAATGACTGGCACCAAATGTTTACGGGATTTTGTCATCGGTTTCAACTTTTCAAAAACTACTTCCCTCTTCCCTGTAGGATAGCAAATAGACACTCGATACTCACAATTCACTGTATTGTGAATGAGCGCACCTGGCTAGAGGTAATGCTGAAACACGTTATTCACAATGTGTAAGCCCGCTAAAAAGGCTCGAAAAATGTGATAAGGCTAATAAACGTGATGAACTGCTGACAGAAAGTTAATAACCAGCGTCAAAGACAAGCCAACGATAGCAGATGAAAATGATCCAATTGAAAATATCATTTCCACCTGCTTAGCCGCTTTGAATAAGTCATACATCACCAGGCACACAGCATGTTTCTGCGTAAGGTCATACCTCCTCAAGCTTCTCATGCGATGCAAATATTGACCTATACAACCTAATAGTATACAGCAATGATCATGGCACAGGTGCAGATTTATCTCGCATATTCATTGAAAATAAAAAATAATATACATGTAAAAATTCAGCATCACTCAAGAGAGTGCAGTGATGGACAATTTTGGAAACTGATCATTGTTGTTGTAAATGGTTCTCATAAATGATCCAAATGAATTGGTTTCTATGCAAGATGCATTAGTGTAACTATTTTACTCTGAAATCATGTGACTTTGTATGACGACAATAAAAGAATACAGTCAGCTATCCAAGCCCATCTCATTGTGAAAAATGGAATTTTAGGGAAAGCTTAGTTAAAGAGATTTGCTTGTGCTTATTTTAGGACTGTTATTTTTTACTTCTTGAGGAGTTATGATATGTTATGAGAGATCACTGGTTTCTTAAATGCAAAACGTGCTGTTATGATTGTGCCAGAAATGAAGATCGTGTTCACTTCCTCGATATTTAGAGCCCCTGTCTGAAAGCACAGACCTTGGTGAAGACCAAAGTGGTGAAAATCCATGAGCCAGTTTTTTGTTTTATGAAATATTCCATTTGAATATACTCATAAAGTCTTTAAAAATGTTTTTTTTTTTTTCCATCTTCCTCTTTCATGCAAGAGTATCTCACAATTGCTGCACTACATTAATACAAACAATAAAAAAACATTTTATTGGTGATATTTGTCTTTGGTATTAATCGAGTGGGCTTCTTCTTAAAAAAAAAAAGATACAAGACAGGAGACCATCTGAAGATTGGATTACAATAATCACGTCTCTCCCCATTTAACCCCCATGCCATACACCTACAATCCCCATTTTCAATCACAAGATAGATATTCACTCAAGCCATATACTGTCGAAGTTTCATCAATTTCCAGTGTATCGTTCAAACGTTATCAAATGGACAGACAGGCAAACAGACAATCAGTATGATGCTCAGAATGACATATAACATAGATTTTTGGATGTTTCCAATGTATAACGACTCAAATTTCGATGCTCTCTCTCTATCTCTCTCTCTCTCTCAGGCACACACACACACACACACACACAGACAACTGAAAACAATACCAGCCATTGCTTCACGGCTGGTGACTAGCTCCCTCTCTCCCTCCATCCTCTTCCCTACTTCAACTGTCCAGACACAAGTCAGAATCCCAATCCTCCCCAGGGGGCAGAACCAGTAACCTATAACTCGGCCACCCTGCTATACCTTCCTCACCTGCTCTTGTTTTCCTGAAATGATGATCCAGAACAGTCTGAGAGGGCTTATCTGATGGGGTAGAGACAGGGAGAGGGGTCGAAGTGCAGGCCTGAGCCCGGCAGGGTTGTGCAAAATTCGGAATTGAATTGAGAATGACTCCCAAATTCCAATTCAGTTCTTGAATTTGAATTGAATTTGAATTGAGGTCAGAAACAGGATGTAGAATTACAATTCGAATTTGAATTAAAGTAAGTAGAATTGAAATTCAATGAAATTCAAAGAAATTCATATCCATAATTTAAGTGTAGTGTTTAACAATGAAGCTTTACAGTACATGTCAGATATGATTACAATACATATTCTATCAAAAATATTAGTTTTAACTACTTTACTACTACATGTACACATTACATTCCATTAACATGAAATGTTTTCCCCCAGCAATGAATGTTAAAAGCACTATTCATAGAACAAATAATTAAGTTTGATTTATTGCAATTTTCATTTTGTGGAACATGATGAAACAAGACTCCATTTCCCAGCATGCTTTACTTTAACCAAGTTTTCAAAATAGTGGACATTTGTTCTTTCTTTTTTTCACAACTTGTTGGTCAAAGCTGAACTTTTTTAAGTTTCTGAAGTCTCTTACAACTGATCACAAACGTTTATACCGGTAGATTTGACATGTAATAAAATAGCTACAGCAACATAGAAAACAATAGCAGGCCTAAAAAGTCACCTGTACTAGTTCATTCTGATGAGCCAGTTCCTACAAGAACACCAGGAAACCACAGAGCCATATGCAAGCACTGCAGTACTCCAATCTGTGGCTCCTTCAAGGCTACTTCAAATTTCAAAAGGCCTCCACAGGTAAGTTAACAGACTCGTCCAACTTTTATTTTGAAATCCATCTCTTAATGGTATTATGTTCCTAATATTTGATATCATCAGTGCTTAGGTCACTACTCAAGAAAGTGTATTACACATTACTCATTTCTTTCATAAAAATGTAATGCATTACCTTACTTGTTATTCTCTATGGATAGTAACTCATTTCTGTACCTGTTGCATTACTTAAGCACAACACAAAAACAGCCTGGCATACCGGGCCTAAACACACCTTGAACTCACATAACACAACAGTAACAGTAACATTAATGTGCTAACTTACTCAGGCAAATATGGTTACATTATGGCATTACTTTGTAAGGTGTTACCCCCAACAGTGGATATCATACGTGTTTAAAAGCATGCAAGCACACTTCACACTTTTTGTAAATCAAGGAAATGATTGTGTCAATCGTGGAATTAATAAAAATCTTTGTTCTCTTCATCTATATTGAGGGAATATTAATTGACTCTTTGTCCCGACAGAAGAAACATCTGGAAATCTTGATGGATTCTGAAACCAGTGGTCACACAATCCGGCCAAACCAGAATGAAGATCATGGTCATCCTTTTGAAGCAGCAAGTTCTAGCAAGTGGTCAACGACTGATAGGTGTCAAGTGGCTCTGACAATGTTGTTACGTACATTCCAAATGCTCTCCTCCCTCCTCTCTGTTGACAGTAAGGATTTCATAAATATGCTGCATTTGGCCCAACCCTCCCTCACAATGCCCTCCCAAAGAGCTCTCAGCCAGGACCTTATCCCTCAGCGCTCAGGAGCTTTAAAGGCACATCTGATTCTACTGATGGAAAAAACTGAGCACATTTGCCTGACAGTTGATCAATGGTCAAACCGATCAATAAAGTCTTTTTTTTGGAATGACTGGCCATTTCATTATAGATTTCGTGATGCAGTGTCCTGCTGACCTGTCGGCATTTTAAAGGGAGGCATACAGCTGGAAACATCTGTAAAGTTTATGAGGATGTTCTTGAAAATTATAACATTCAGGACTATTCACATTCATTGTGACTGATAATGCCTCCAACATGATAAAGGCATTCACCCTCTTCCCACCAATACATGTTGACAGTGAGGAGGAGGAGTAGGATGACACATCTGATTTTGAGGTACTGGATGTTGAAGAGGAGATGACATACTTCCCACCAGAGAGAAGCCCATGCTTTGTACACAGCCTGCAGGTCGTGGTTCGTGATGCCATGGATGAGGCTAGCTCCATAAAAAAATTTACTGGCCAAGGTCCAAAAACTTTTATTTTTGCCACAAGTCCACACTGGCCACTGTCGCCCTAGAGGGAGGGTGGAAACTTCAGCCTGCAAATACCACGCGCTCGAATAGCCAGTTAAAGATGCTGAGGTCTGTTCTCAATGTTCCAAGTGATGTACTTGCTGAGCTCCACTGCCCCATCCAGCTGACATCATATGAGCTGAAAATAATCCAGGAGCATGAAGATGACCGGTAATGAAAAGGTTGTGTCAACTCTGCAATCCTCACTCAAGAGCCGTTTAACAAAATTTTAAGACATGGAGTGCTTCCAGGTGGCTGCCATACTTGACCCAAGGTTTAAGTTGGACTGGTGTATTGGTGAGGAGCAGATAATAATCAAAAACCTTCTCACTGCAAAAGTTGAGTCTGCCTCCCCAAAAGGGAATGCAACCGCGAATGACAGTGCTCAACCAAAGAAATGCCCAAAACTCTTTTCCTCCATGGAAAGTAAATCATCTGTCATGCCAGCTGACACAGCCTCACATGAGGTCCCTGTGTATTTGAGTACCCCCTGTCTTTCAGAGGATACTGTTCCCTTAGTCTATTGGAGAGAAAACCAAAACTGTTTTCCTGCCCTAGCTCAACTTGCATGTAAATATCTTGCCATGCCTGAGAGAATCTTTGGTTTTACAGGAAAGATATTCAGACCAGAACAGTGCAGACTCAGTGAAAAAATGTTTGAGGATCTACTGAGAATTAGATGCAACAGTGTTGCTCAGTGAGTTTTGTATCAGAATAAATGATATTTGCATTTACCATGACTTTGTGTCATTTAATTACTTTGAAATGAAAATAATATTGGAACAAAACTAATTAAACAACATGGAGGGGGTAATTTTTTTTCTCAAGAATTTGACATCATTATCGACATTTTGAAACAAAATGTATGCAGGGTTGGGGAGTGATTATTACATGTAATGCATTTTTATTGTTATGAAATTACAGAATAAATGTGATAATAGTTAGTTGCACTGCTGAGGGTAAATTTGCAATTAAAGTTGTTACTAATCAAAATAAAAAAGTAATCAAATGTTAAGTTCCATTACTTAAAGTAATCCAAAGTAATCCAAATACAGTTATCCAAACCACATTTATTATGGCGAATTTATAGCAGCCAATTACATTTCTAAAGTAACCTTCCCAACACTGAATAAACGTAAGATTCAACACATTCTTTCTGTTATGTGACTATGTGGAATTTCTTTGAATTGCCATGAATTTAATTCCACTTCCTGTCATTCCAATTCCAATTCAAATTCAATTTCCAGTGGGGCGGGGCCAATTCAATTCAAATTCCAATTCATGAATTGAATGGAGGCCAATTCTAAAATTCTGAATTTTGCAAAAGCCTGGAACCTTGGGCACTCGCTATACTCACCAAGCCAACAGCAAGTCTGACCCCTCTTTCAGGCTCTCTGGGTCTCTGTTTCGCCTCTCCAGGCCAGGCTCCCCTTCCCCCCACCCCTGGACCCTCTGGTGCTGGACACAGACTGCAGCGAGTTGGGAGCCCAGGTGAGGATCAGGTCTCCGTCCTCTATGCTCATGCACTGATGACCTGAATAAGGTAGAGATGTGTGGAAATACCCATGAGTGGCCTCCATGGGTTAGATACTGAGCCTCCTGTGAATATAGTGAAGAGCGAGACAATAGAGTACTAAAGCGATGACGCCACAGCTACTCAGCTTTTGGTGTCGGAAGTAAAATCCCTATGGGAATTTATAATGGGGTTTGGACACTTTCTGGCATTGCTCGAACTCGTACTAATTTTATGAGCTGCCTCGCTCCGAGATTAGCCTATGGGGTATACATATACAAATGATCACATCAAATTCGTTGTTTATTGCCAAAAACTATATGCTTTTGCACTTGTAGTCCAGTTTGTAGTCTACTTCTGCAAACTACATATCCATTGCATAAGCAGGCGAGTACCCCGTGATTTGTTCCCAGCCAATGGGGTACCTCAATTTCAGCAAACGTTCACAATGTACCACGACAGTAGCCGATCAGTGCCTGAAATTGCTGTTGTCTATGTCCACGCATCCGTTACCACATAGCGGGCCACCATTAGCTAGCTACATGCCTAGAAATGAATGGATCACAATGAGTTATTTCACAATATGGCTAGCTAGCATTTAGCTACACTAGCAAACCACCTAGCTTGCCAGCTAGTGAGATTACATCTTGTGCACCTAGCTAAATTGAAAGAAACATTAAATGGTTAGTTTAATGTTATTCAGTATAACTTACTGTTATTTAGTGAGCTAGCCAGCATAAAAATTCACAGACTATAAATGGCTAAGCTAGCAAAAAAGCTAGTTCACTAGCCTAGCTAGCGAGCTAGTAAAGGCAATAAAAATGGTGAATAGCCATTATTTGGCTACTTAGCTAGTGTCGAGCCGGGAACATTTCGCGAGCTGGCATTTACATATTGCCACCTTGACGTTAGTCAGCTACCGAAATCGGTAAACTAGTCTGTAAAAATCGGTCAGTTTGCTTGCTCGGCTAGCTTCACATGGTGAATATTAATCGCTAAAAACCGCGAATTGCGATTATTTCGGCACTTAATTAGCATTAAATGAGCAAGCAAACCTGAATTAGCTACGTAGCTCGGTCAGTTATGCGTTGACAATGCTGATTAGCTCGTTTGCTGGCTAGCGAGTTTTTAAGCAAACAAACGTTGGCCAAAGATGCTTGGCTATTAAAGTAAATAGGCACTAGTTGTAAAACTCAATATCTAGCAAGTAAATATAACTAAGTAGAGCGTAGAGTGGTTGACGAATTCACAGTCTCACCAGGCTGAGCAAACAAATAGCTATAGCAAGGTGCAAGTAAATTGTAACACATTAAACTCGTTCTGCCCGGGAATCAGGAGGATCATGGGACGTGTAGTTTTTAGACTACAAATAGGATTAGCATGGTGGCAAAAAATTAAAATAATTTAAATTATAGCTGGTCAAGAAAAACAACATTTATTGTTACTCTGAAATATGACGTAAAATCTCGAAAATCAATGGAGGCTTGAAAACAACGGAAAGTGCTTCAAAAGTGAGCTGAAAAGAAAGTCTATAGGTAAAATGAATGGGAAATTTTACTTCCGATACCAGCGTGACGTCATCACTTTAGTACTCTATGGGGAGTTTTACAGCCACAAGTTAACATTAGCTGTGGAATAAAATGAGTCTTGTATGGAGAATCTTCAATCAAATCGAATTTATTTTTTGGCTTAATTTGGGGCTGTGAAAATGATCCAAAGACAATGGGAATCAAAACGAGTAGAAAGGTTTGAGAGAGACACAGAACTCTTTGAAGAATGGTGCACATCAGAACAGGTAGTCACGTAAGCGATCAGAAGACTAAAAGACAGACATTCAGACACAGTAAAGGAATGACATGATGGTGCTGCGTTGCCAGGCAGGGACTTAGTTGGGTGCATGTTATTCTTGGAAAGGACAATCTCATTATCATGCTTCCCCGTCGTCCCTCTCAACTTAGCAGTGAAGGTCAGGTGATGAGGGACCCTGGAAGGGGCAGGACGTTGGTGCAGACTGGAACGATTCTCTTCTGATTCAGGGTGGGGCTTTCTCTGCCTCAGAACAGAATAGAAGACACTTCTCAAGTTTTCCATGGTACCTGAGATGTCAGTTGCGTATGTAAGTGATGGCAATGGGAGGAGTAAAAACTTCATGTATGAGCTAAAAAACCTGTTTTGCTTTCATGGAAAGCATTTATTTCTAATCTCTGTATTTCTTCTCTCAAATAAGAATCCCCAGGATTACAGAAACTTCACGTGAGGTGCGAGCTACCGTTCTCTTGGAGCAACCAGGAGCCTCAAAGCTTCCGTTTTTCCCCAAAGGAAATTAACGATAAGCTCTGCATTCTGTCGTCTGAAAATAGTTTTCTGCTGAGTGCAGATTCCTGGGAGCCCTTCAGAATCACTTAGCGCACTGACGCACAATTTATATAATGGCAACTGAGGTCTAGCATTCACTATAACCCACCTCAACGCAAACATGACAACCACTCACAGCTGAGGTCAAGGCCAGACACATAGGGCTTTTGTAGAGAGATGGCTTTCTTTCAAAAAAGCATGCCGATTCGGATGAGAAAATCGATCAGGAATAAAAAAAATTTTTTAAATACGCTGACCTGTTTTATCATGTATAATAAAATCTATGCTACCATTCGCTGGAATACTGTTGGCCCATTAAATGTGTATTCACTAGCACTTTATAATACTGTTTCATAGTCACTAAAAGGCTACACAGGAGTAGTGCAAGATTAACAATTATTGACCTACATGGAATAATGATTACCGTGTCAGTAGGTAATGGATAGGAGTTTATAATACTTGTAAGTATTGAGAAATTCCTGGATATTTATCACGCCCTGGCACCCACAGATGTTAAAAGGGCGCCAGGGCAAGGAGTGGAGCTGGAGGACCCAAGTGCAGGGATGTGGATTTTATTAAATAATAAAGGTGAGGAGTAACAAAAAAAAAAAAAAATTACAAACTAGAAGGAGAACAGAAAGGGAGTGCACTAAACCAAAAGGGGGAACCGACTATGGCTACCTGCCCGAGAAGGGAAAAACAAAGCTTTAAATAGAAAAGGGGATGATGATTAACTAAAAGGAAACAGGTGACAATCATTATCTGATAAGAACTGAGGATAATTAAGTAATTAGGTAAGGGCAGGTAGCCAGGCATTGGAATGCCTAAGGGGAGGGGCATTACAGTGTTGTATACTGCCTGTAAAAGTACATGGTAGCTATTGCTCCTTCATAATATATCTACAGATCATTTGTTAATAATACTAATCATAACTCCTCATGATCTTTTCAACTACTGAGGCAAGAAAAAGCACTTGAATCCTTTGGTATTAACTGTATTTCTCTGTTAATTAGTCCCAATGAATTGATTGATCGTTCAAGTTACAACACTTGAAAAACTAAATCTGCTTAAAATAACAACAATGAAAATACATACCCAATTAAAAAAAAATAAGCATGGAAAATGCCAGTTAAAAAAAGTAAATTATCTTTAAAGCGTATCAATCAGTTCAAGACATAGTATTTCAAGTTTCACCCTTGTTTTTGAAATGATACTCTCATTTTAAATTTGATTTCTGCAACACAAACCAAAAATGAAGGGACAGGGGTAATACAAGATCAGAAAAGTGTTGGAATGCTAAAAACTGCCCTCAAAGTGTGTGCTGAGCAACTCTGTGAGGTGCTGCGTTTTATTTTCTCTCTTTCGCTCAGTCACTCTAAGATCCCAGTGAGATGGAAAACCTCATGTATCGTGCCCCTGCCCAAAAAACCCAATGCTCGTGATCTTCAGGATTTCAGGCCTATAGCTCTTACTTCACAACTCATGAAATGTTTTGAAAGAGTTGTTCTTGAGCACTTTAATAGGCAGGTCTGTGCTTACCAAGACCCGCTACAGTTCGCGTATAGGAGGGGTGTAGGCGTGGATGATGCACTACTTTATATGTTAAACAGAGTATACAGCCACTTAGAGACAGCTGGCGCATCAGTGAGAATTATGTTTTTTGACTTCTCTAATGCTTTTAATACACTCTAGCCGCACATTTTAGTTAATAAATTGATTGATTTTAATATCAACAGTAGTACTGTGGCATGGGTCATGGATTACCTCACATGTAGACCCCAGTTTGTGAGAATTGGCGGAGAGGTATCCAACACCATTCTGACCAATACAGGAGTGCCACAGGGTACCGTATTGTCCCCATTTTTATTCACCCTCTACACCTCTGACTGTAGGACAAGTCTGTCTGCTGGCTGCCACCTGCAGAAATTTTCAGACGATTCTGCACTTGTCGGTTGCATCCTTAATGACAACAACAACTAACTATCTAGATAGTTTTGTCAATTGGTGTGATGAAAACCAATTAATTTTAAATTTAAGCAAGACAAAGGAGTTCATAATTGATTTTAGGAAGAAAAAGGCTATGGTGACTCCTGTTCTTATTAAGGCTGTGGCTATTGAGTCAGTTGCTTCTTATAAGTACCTTGGTGTCTTGGTTGATAATAGGCTGGACTGGAAAGAGAACAGCAGTGCTGTCTTTAAAAAGGCTCAGTCCAGGTTGTTTTTCTCAGGAAGCTGAGGTCCTTTGATGTCAGCAGGTCACTCCTGCATATGTTTTACCAAAGTATTTTAGCAAGTGTTCTCTTTTACGCTGTTGTTTGTTGGGGTGGGGTTTAAAATCAGAGGACAGAAACAAAATTAATAAATTGATAAAGAAGGCGAGAGCAATTATCGGTGTAATCCCTGACTCACTGGAGGTAGTCTTGGAAAAAAGAACACGTAGGAAGCTCAGGAGTGTGATGGAGCACAAAGACCACCCCATGTGCAACACTTTTAATGAGCTGAGGAGTTCATTTAGTAACAGACTTCTTCTGCCGAGGTGCTCGACAGAAAGGTTTGGGAAATCCTTTGTGCCTGCTGCAGTTAGGTTTTTTAATGACCATGTTGGTGGTTGTATCTGATTATGAATCAGAAACTGATGATCAAACTTCTGTTGATGAAGGTGATTGCATAGGTAATTTTAATGTATGTATGTATGTATTTATTTATTTATCTACATAACATTACAGTGACGTTTCTTGTATTGTGCTGCTGTGCTTTGCACTTATCTTGTACTGTCTGAGATGTATATGTTCCTTGCCTGTTGTCTGTCCAGTGTCAAACGGTGACATTCAGCTTCCCCATTAGGGATTAATAAAGTATTTCATCATCAAACTGGTGTACAGGTGTTGAGCAGGTGACACTATCAGGCCTGGATGTAAAAGAACCATCAATGAAAGGCCCAGCTGTTAATAAGAAATGGATGGTCGAGGCTTGCAATTTTGCAAAAAAAAAAAAAACTGCTTCCCCTAGGCCAGTGCTTCCCCAAACCTCTCCAGGAGGCCCACCTGTCCTGCATGTTTTAGATCTCTCCCTGCTCCAGCACAGGTGATTCAAATGATCAGGATGTCATCAATCAGCTTTAGGGGGTGATTAACGAGCTGATCATTTGAATCACCTGTGCTGGAGCAGGGAGAGATCTAAAACATGCAGGACAGGTGGGCCTCCAGGAGAGGTTTGGGAAACACTGCCCTGGGCCGCAAGTAGAGTTTGCAAGGTTAGGACACAGAAGTCTCCTCTGTGATGGTAGCCATATATTGACAGGATGCTACATTAAGCCAGGACTGCGCGACCCTGTCCCTAATGGCCTGTTTACACCGAACCGCGACCCTGATACGACCCCGATACGACCAGCGCGATTGTGAAATTTTGGTCACTCACATAAATCGCGGCCGTTCCCCCTTTGATCACTTATTTGCGGTCACACCAAACCTCAATTGCAACCGAATCGTGACTGAAAACTAAAAATTATCCATGATGCGGTTGCAATACTAGTACTTGTCGTGTGTACTCGTAGAAAGCGTCTCGGCGAGTGATGGAGAGAGCGGTGGCCCTGTGTTTATATAGACAACGTGTGGTCATAAATTGCGTCGCCACCGATTGCGGGAAGCCTCGCCATTGGTCGAATTTCGATCCCTTTAATCGCGCACGCTGTCTCAGCGCGGCCGCATTTAAAACCTGTACATTTGTCGCTCGTTATGGGATTGCGATAGGCTCGCATTAAGCTCGCCATAATGCTCACAATAGTTTGAAAAATTCCTAAAAATTTGCGATCGTTGATGCAACCACATGACAAGCCGCTTGCGAGTCTATTACGACCTGTGATACTGAGTTGAGAGTGAGTTGAGACTTGTGCGAGCTTATTACGACCGATTATGAAACCCTCTTGTGTTTTTCACTGGTCGCACAACTTTTGCGAATGTTTTGAGCAGTTCCATACACTTGCAAACCTCTATGAGACCGATGGAGAGAGATGGAGACCAAGAGAGGTTGTTTTGGAGAAGATGGAGACCGCATAGAGACCAGCTTGCAACCCCAGTGCAAGTCAGCGCGAATGAGGGTGAGCAGAGGCCATTTTTCGGTCGCAAATCGGTCGTAAGCCTGGTGTAAACAGGGTGTTAGGACCTATTGTCCTGTGAGTCTTTATTGCATCATTAATTGGGCGTGCCCGATTCTAGCAATTAGGAACTCAACACAATCTAGCTGCTGAAGGACTTTATTATGGTATGGAATGAAAATTACAGGACTAGACCTTCAAGAACAGGCTCCGGCAGCCCTGTAATAAACTAGATGCGCTTATCCGTCTTTCATATTTACATTTGTGATGTCATCTTTGCTCCTGCTTAATTTACTGCCTGTACAAGATGGCAAAAACTCTATTTTCAGCACTTAAGTGATTTTTTTAAGTTTATCTCCCATTTTATATTTCTTAGAGTCTACTGAGCACTTCCTATGTTCTCATGTTATTTTAACATTTTAACCGGCAAGTGCAAGGCCCCTCCCCCTGGGCATTCAGGACAGTTGGCAACCTGCCTTCATTCAATTATCCAACTACAACGTACTTTCTGTGCTCCTCTACTTAGTACACCCGATTTTCATTAGTTGAGTTTCCTTCCCTTGCCTATTTAAACTTCAGTTTTCCCCTTCACTGGCAGGTAGCCTTAAATTGTGACACTTTTTAGTAATGAGCACTCCCTTTTTGTAATCCCGGTTTAGTTTTGTGTTTTTGCTATTTTGTTCACTTTCTTAATTTAGTGAAATCATGTTCCTGCACTGGGGTCCTCCTGTTCTATCACTCTCCTGGAGCCCTTTTAACATCTTTGGGCACCAGGATGTAACACAAAGCTTATTTCCCTTCGAACAATTATATTTCATAGCCATTTATTCCAGGAATGCAGTCTCTTGAAGACATTTAGTTGCTGAAACTACTGTGCATACAGTATGGGTTTTAGTACACACATTTAGAATAGGTGGCAATTACTAAAGCTTTCATGAACAAACTCAGTAGTCAATGCAGTAAATCATATTTATTTACAATGATATATTTGACATATTTAATGACACATTATTTCTAGGGGAAAAAGTATCTAGAACTCCATATTGACAGAGTGACAGAACTATGCAATACAAAATCATATCATATGTACATGTTTGCAGGGATTGCGATGCAAATATCAGCATCACACAGAACATCCTGCATTTGACTGACGTTCCAACAATGGAAATACACTGAGATGACATGCCTGTCATGTGAACCAAGAAACCCTTTTAGAACAATATTCAGATTCTGAATACCTATCCCACAACAAAGAAGTCGGTTCTGCATACTGAACAGTTACAATAAAAACCCTATGTTTGCTTAATCCTTCAGATTACAGAGACTTCTAGAAAATAGTATTTCCCCATCTACTGACTGTTTCTGATGATTTAAACAGCATTCTTCAAAACCTATAATCCTAATTAGTCTTTCACAATCAATTTATGAAGTGTAATTACAATTTTAGGCCTATTACGGTTCAGCCAATAGCACACTAACAACGTCTTAACAGCACTTAGAAGTCTGTCAGAGCACAAATTTCACCAAATTCTTTGGTTAAAAAGTCCTGTCACTTTTAATTAACCAAATGTGTTAGTAGAACAGGCTTCCACAAAAAAATGATCAGTCCCGCCAGGAGACTGCTGTAAAATCCAATTTAGACTAGTAGTCAAAAAAATTTTGTACACCAACAATTTTCAAGCTGTCAGCAGAAGACAAATAAATTTTAAATGCTTTTTGGTTTACAAAAAAGGGACAAAAAACACAATCTAAATCTTGGATTGATCAAAGTGGTCATCTTTTGCTGTAATACCTACTAAGCACATTCAAGGCATTTTTTTCTTTCTTTTTTCCCTGAATGACTGTCAAATGGTATCACAGTTTGACACCTAAAACTACTCTGGAAGTTCCCAAGGATGTGCTGTACTTGTGCATAACCTCTTCGAGATTTTTTGGTCTAATTTGCACCAAACTAGGTTCCCTTAACTTAATTTGTTGGAAAACAAAAATAATCAGCAACCAGTTTGTGTTTCCACCTATGGCATGAACTGCTTAAAAAAATACTTCCTCTCTGTCCTCAGATGGCACATATTTCAGAACGGCAGCCTGGAAGATTTGAATCAGTGTTCCCTGACAGTAGGGACAGTGGACTACAGTGATGGAACTGGGGAATAATGAAACCTAGCTTCCTCATTCCTGGGTGGGCAGACTGTAAGTGGTGATGACACAATGGGCTCTAAAATATACAGGTTATACTATTTCAGGGCTATATTTTATTTGACAAGCAACCAGTTTGTGTTTCCACCTATGACATGAACTGCTTAAAAAAATTCTCTCTGTCTTTGCATTGAACGGCAGCCTGGAAGATTTGAAATGTAATAGGGACAGTGGACTACAGTGATGGAAAAAATAATGAAACCTAGCTTCCTCATTCCTGGGTGGGCAGACTGTAACTGGTGATGACACAATGGGCTCTGAAGGACACATACCCACATAAGCTTGAAAAATTTGTTTTACACATGCACTCATGCACCCACATGCACCCACATGCACTCTCTCTCTCTCTCTCTCTCTCTCTCTCTTTGATCTGACATCAGGACAATCGATATAGATACTATAATTTATCTGCTGATTCAGATAGTTACATTAAATAGTGGTTGCTGTAATTATTTATTGCATTAAAATGTGCCTGACATTCTGGAAACCTGCCTGTGAGGTTTCGGTGGCGTGTCGCACTGTCGCCGGTCAGCTAAATTACCACTGCACAGAAAGTAAACCAGGTTAGAGCTGGCGAGCTTTCTCTGCGCACTTTCAGCGGAGCCTTTGCCCTGAAATTGTCACTGCATCATGATGAATATGTGACACCTCCCCCTACTACGCCGCCACACTCATCTCAGTGCACGCCCGTCTACCAAATTGCCAAAGTGGTTGCGCACGATGTTGCACCGCACAAAATTACCACTGCGCGGGCTGCACCGGACTAAATTGCCACTGCGTGGGCTGTGCCACGCTGCGCCACCCTGCACTGCGCCAAGAAATTAGAGCCCAATGACATCAATGCTGTCTGTTTCAGACATTCTTCATCGGAATCAAGTTGTGTTGTAAATTACAATGTTCAATCCACGAACAATGTTATATCATTAAATACCTTACTGCTACTTCCTGTGAGCTAACTGTGTAAGCTCACATTACTGTGACAGAGCTACGTTAACTGGGGACTTGTCAGTCGGAGATATATAGCTTGTTAAGATTTATGAAACAAGAATTACATCGTAAGTTTAATTTACATCAGGATATAATAGCCTGGCCTTACGCAATGTTTAGGACTTGCAGCAAACAGCTACTCAAATTCAGTCTTCACTGCTGCCCGTTACCACAGGTCTGGTTCAAGCCACACAATCTTGCTCTGCTCCTCCAGCACAGTGGTGGCCAGCATACTCAGCAAGGTGGCGCTGTCGCTCCAGCTGTCAGGAGGGAGCCTTCGGTATAAGCAAGGAAGTTTGTCCAGGAGTGGCTCTTCGCTGCGAGAACACTCTAGAAGCTGCTCCTCAGACCAGCTCTGTTTCTGAAGCTTTTGTCTGCATTCACACACACACACACACACACACATATCCACGGGCAAGGTCAGACAAACAAGCAAGATATCACAGCACATAGTAGCTTTCAGCTCTAACTGCACAGAAATGTGACAGGCTGCTGACAGTATTTTCTTTAGACTGTTGCCCAGTCAGTATGTGTCCACATGTGTACTGCATTTGCTATAAGAACCTCTGCCAAGGAGGTCATGTTTTTGCCCTTGTTGTCTATCTGTCTGTCTGTGTTAGAGACTTTACTTGGGAAGTTATGGACAAATTTTGATGAGATTTTTTTGGAGGGATAGGGTAAGATCCAAGGAACAATCCATTCAATTTTGGTGATGTGCCAGGAATTTTTGATCCAGGAATTTTTTAAAGGATTCTTCTCCATTGCGGGATCGGCGCCATTCTAGCATGGGGAAGTGAGTGGCCTTGGCAGGGGTTTACAATCTCAGAATAGCTACAGTCGGCAACAAAGGGAACACCCACAAAAGTAGAGCCGAGGGGGAAAACAAACCAGTCTCTGCCATTGGCCATAATGCGGAAGAGTTGCTGTGTGCCCTTCTGCACCGCAAATAAACAAAAAAAATCATCAATTAAAGTTTTACATTTTACCAAATAGTAAAATGGAACCACAAAGGAGGACAAAATGGCTTCAAGCTATCAGAAGAGAGGACAAGTTTGGCAGATTATGGCGGGACCCCACAACAGAACGTGTATGTCTGCAGGCCACTGAGTCGGATCATTCGCCCAGTCTTTTAAAACGTATGGACAACAATCCAACCCCAGTATATTTAATTTTTAATATATCGATCCTTGTCAGCAGGACTCAAAGTACGTCATGACAACTTCTTAGCATTAGCAAGACAAGTTAAGGATTGTTTTCCCCCTCGGCTCTAACCAGATGTGACGTTTGCGGGCGTTCCCGTTGTTGCCGACTGTATCTATGCTGGCTTCTTTATATTGCGTCTGATCATGATTATGCTGCATTATCACCAGACACTGATCATCTTTCACATAAATTGAGCTAAATAAATTAATTTTGATTGATTTATGGAACGGTTGGTTGATTACAAAAAACACACCTTCGTGTGAGCACACGTATGTGATAAAACCTTACAATAAGGGTGCGTTAATTCACAGCAGTTCATACAATAATAAGAATTAAGTAACAGTTAATTAATAGTTAACTAATGTGTCTAGTAATCATTTACTGATGGTGTTTGCGTTAACTAAGGTATTAACTTGCACATTATGGAATAGTTCAGAAGTTTGAGTTGTTACTCAAGAGATACTTAAGGGATGTTTTTAATTTCGCAATAAGGGTGGCAAAGAGAATTAATGGTTAGTTATGGTTACATGATAGCCTATTTATTCAGTCTCTGATGCATTAGTCAACCATTACTTAACTGATAGTTCATGCCAATTACAGCATTTCCTAACGTTAATTAAAGTACCCTTACTGTAAAGCGTTATCACTTATGCAATGCAAGACTACATCACTGCAGTCAGACACGAGTGCCTAAACCCACATGTGCCAAGCACAAACCTGAGACGGCGTACGCTGCGCTCAGTGGAAGTGATGAAGATTATTATGGGATAGATCTCAGCTTTGTGCAGCCGTCGCACACAGTCAAGTCCCAGGGGAAGAACACAGTGGGAGCCCTGTTAGGAGGAGGGAGAAATCAGGGGTAATAAAATGTACCAGTCTATTCACCAGTTCATTTTAGATAAAACACATATCAGAAGGATTCTGCCTTCCACTATCAAGACCAGCAGTTCCCCAATTTAGTGCTGATCCTACTTAGTATATGTTGGTCATTGAACTAACCACAACAGCAAGCTGAGTTTTTTTAGCGTGCTGCTAATTTCTTCTTGTTTTTCATTAAGAATGAAATTCTCATTTCCCACACTTTTCTTGTAAGCTACTTGGCAATGGAAAGACTAGATCAGGGGTTCTCAAGCCTCATCCAGAAGAGGCTGGTGTGTATCTCCGCCATGCAGTTACACTCCTGATTCCACCAATCAACCAATCAAGTGTATGACTGCTTGGATGGAATGTAATGCAGCTCTCACACCAGACATTTCTGGTTACTCTCGAGAACTCCTGATTAAGACGCCTACTTGGGTTTAATCTGGACCCCACAAAAGCAGTGAAAGCTCTGTCCACATGTACATAGGTATTTTTGTGGCCTCTCGTCCACACGCAGCTGCTATGGTCATTAAAACTGAAATTTTTTTAAAACCTTCTAAAGTGAGGATTTTTTAAAACTCTGGCTTCCATATATCCATGTGGAAATGTAAAACAGTGTTTGAGAAATGATGACATTGCAACTCAATTTGCACAAGCCTACTGTTGCCTTGGGTACTCTTCTTCTCTGTTAATATAAATTCTGTTGCCAAAAATGTTAGGATTTTGTGTAAAATGTAAATAAACAGAATGCAATGATTTGCAAATAATTTAAACTTTATGTTTAAATGAAAATAGTACAAAAGTATAAAAACAAAGTAATATGTTTAAACTGCACGATTTTTTTGTTTTTTGGAAAATATCTGCTCATTTTGCATTTGATGCCATCAACATGTTTCAAAAAAGTTGGGATGGGGCAGCAAAACATTGGAAAAGTTGTATGATGGTACAAAGATAAACGAGGAGGAACATCTATCTGCTAATAGGTTTATTGCAAATAGGTCAGTAACGTGATTGAGTATCTAAAGAGCATCCCAGCATGGTTGAGTCTTTTGGAATTACAGATAGCAAGGGCTTCACCACCGTGAAAGACTGAGTATCAATTTATGAATACTGTTTCTCAATTCAAAATTGCAAAGAATTAGGGGATTTCATCATTCACGGTTCATAATAATATTAAAGATTCAGAGAATCCAAAGAAATCTTTGTACATAAGGGACAAGGCCAAAAACAAATATGGATAGAGCTGCCGGATAGCTCACTCGGTAAAGCATCGCGTTGTGAAACAGAAGTAACTATCACGTCGCGGGTTTGATCCCCGCCTCGTACCAGCCGACAGTGGTCAGCAGCTTTTTTCAGAGTAGCGCACAATTGGCTATCGCGCTACAGGGTTGCAAATTGGGAAGGGACTGCTGGGAAGGGAAAATAATAGTTGCCTTGTTCGTTGCTCAAGTGCCTCCTGTTGGCCAGACGGGCGCTCATCAGGAAGATTCTAAGCCTGTTCATGTCCGGGTATGCTCCACCCTCGTTCTGAACTTGCGAAGATTCAACCAATGAGTGTGTAAGAAGCAGTGGCTGACAGGCGCGTGCTTCGGAGGAGAGCCGCGAACTGTCTACTCTCTCCTGAATTGGCAGCAAGGGGCCGCATACGAGCAAGCATAGTTGTACATAGTTCACCAATTGGGCATTCCAGATTCGGGTGGGATTGGAGATGCCAAATTTAAAAAAAAAAAAAAAAAAAACCAATATGGATTAGCCCTGATCTTCAGGCCCTCAGGGGGAACTACATTACAAATAGACATGATTGGATCATGGAAATCACATTATGGGTGCAGTAACACCTATGAAAACAAACCACTGTCAGTGGGCACAGTTTGTAGCTGCATCAACAGATGCAAGATGAAACTCTACCCTTGTCAAGATAAAGCCATACATAAACTACAAAAGCACTCAGAGAATGCAGACCTCCGCCAGGTGGCAGCAAAACCCAAAAGCACGGCGATTGGAACTCCGGCCCATTGGAAAGACTTGAAATCTTGAACTTTGGCGTGTATCTCAGCTGTACTTTGGCCTAGATATGCCAAAATCTAATCACCTGTTCCTTGTCCTAATACCCACCTTGTCTGAAAATCTCATCAAAATCTGTTCATAACTTTTTGAATTATTTTGCAAACAAACAAACAAACAGACAGACAAACAAACAAACGCCGGCAATCACATAACCTCCTAGGCGGAGGTAAAAACAAACGCCGGCGATCACATAACCTCCTTGGCAAAGGTAACAAGGTTCAGAAAGGCTGTCGCTTTCTCTGGGCCCGAGCTCATTTAAGGTCGACTGAGGCGAAGTGGTCTGATCAATCAAATATAAAATTCTTTTTGGAATTTCAGTCCTCCATGCTAAAGCGGAGAGGGACCAGCCAGATTGTTATCAGCGCACGGTTCAAAAGCCAACATCTGTGATAGTATGGGGGTGCATATGTGCACACGGCATAGGTAACTTGAGAGCATCCTTGAGGACACCATTATTGCTGAAAAATATACACATATACAGGTTTGGAGCAACATATACTGCCATCCAGAAATCTTTTTACTGGGAAGGCCTCGCTTATTTCAGCGAGACAATGGCAAACACCACACTCTGCATGCATTACAACAACATGACTGGGTGTGAAACTGGCCTGCCTGCTGTCCAGACCTGTCACTCAGTAAAAATATTTGGCACATTATGAAACAAAAAATATGACAGAGGAGGCCACAAAGTGTCGAGCAGCTAGAATCCAATATTAAATAAGAATGGGAAAATATTTTGCTTTCATAACTACAGCAGCTGGTGTCCTCGGTTCCCAAACACTTACAGAGTGTTATTAAAAGAAGAGGTGAGGCAACTTAGCAGTAAACATGCCCCCAAAATGTGTTGCTGGCATCAAATTCAAGATAAGCAGATAAAAAAAAAAAAAAACACATAAAACTTCTCACTTTCAACATCTGATATAGCATTATTGTACAATTTTCAATTAAATATAGAGTTTAAATGATTTGCAAATCATTGCATTGTGTTTTTATTTATATTTAACACAGCCTCCTAACTTTTTTGGAAACGGGGACTGTACGTACAGTATTGTTATGCAAACTTCATCACCATCTACTGGACCCGTATTCTTGATTTCAGTCTTTGTACTTGTTTTTGCATTCTTGTGTGTATGGAAATATTTTGTATAACATGATCGTGAAAACAGGATTTAAAAAAAAAATGCCCGTGTACAGCAGAGAAACATAAGCATTGATGGGGACAAGGCCTTACTCCTGCGCATTCTAGATAGGGTCAAAAACCTCACGCTCTAATGTGCACTTTCTGGTGTACAGGTAAGCGCAGAAATGTACTGGTGTCACCTGTTTTATTGCTCTCTCCACACTCTGCAGAGTGTAGCAGCTTCGAGTCTTCGAGTCGCAGTCTTCCAGCACTTCTCCCTTCTGTGTCCGCAGGGCGTACTCATCGGCACTCAGCACCTCTGGGGGGGGTGTCTGAGGGGGAGGGAGGGAGATACGCATGGCTCAGGGGGTTAGACAAAGTCAAAATCGTTAGGATGACGGCGGTCTTTATGTAAGCCATTATGTTATGGCATCACAAAAATAGTCGGAATGTTCTTCACAGGACATGCTGATCTCTAGTGTTTATGTCACAGTCAGTAACTAGCAATCGGCCCATTGCCAAACCCAGCCCATCCTTAGCTACTGTTACTAGGTTAGACAAATTGGAAAAGATACCAATCAGAACGCACTGAAAGCGTATCCTCTACTTTTTTGGAAATCGTCACCTCTGCCAGGAGGAATTATGATCACTTGTGCGTGTGTGTGTGTGTGTGTGTGTGTGTGTGTGTGTGTGTGTGTGTGTGTGTATTTGTTTATGTGTGTCTTTGTCAGCAGGATTATTCAAAAACTATTCAATGAATTACAATTTCATGGGAAGTTGGACTGAATGAATGAGAAGAGGTGATTACATTTCCAGATCAATCCAGATAAAGATCTGGATTCTGCAGATGATTATAAGTGCTAGTGGATCAAAACCTGCTGGCAGATGTATGCGCTCTCTGAGTGCCCTCTAGTTTACATTGGTTTTGGTCATATATCTGGAAAAATGCATTTTTTTCCAAAGCCTTGGATGTAGGTCCCTCCCTGCAGTGAATCTGCGACCACTCTTGGGGCATGAAGGGGTTCACCAATAAGCCTGAAATGTAGACAGGAAGGCTATCTAACATTGAAATAACATTGATCGCCATTCATGAGAAATGTTACACAACTGTGGGGAAAAGAGAAAAGAGGTGGCAAGACTGTAGGACAGAACTACTCCTGTACTGCAGGGTCATGTCAATATTATTCTATCTAGCTACCACATAGCCTACATTATAGCTATTGTTTTAGCCTAAAGATAATGTTGCTGATGTCTGCTGACTTTTGTGTGTTGTTGACTTGCTTGCTGCAATGCGGATTTCCTCTCGGTTCAGTGAACTTTATCATCAGTAAATGGATGCTGAAGTTATTACAATCTTGGAGCCTTAATTGTAATGTTAGTGCTTATTTTGTAACATTGCTTGAGTCTAAACTGGCTATTGTATGCTGATTATTGGTTAACAGTGAAAATGCTAATCTTGCATTTAAACTTGCAGGTTGAAAGATCAGAGATGAGTGAAGCAAGGAACGTGCAGGTGACAAGGTGCATGTGATGTCACAGTGCCTGTGTGCTCTATGATTGGTGGATTGGCCAATCAACTAGCAAACAATGGTCTGATTGATATCAAAGGGGCAGTAGAAAATGGACGTAGACTTTAGAAGAAAAAAAAACTCTTCACAGAGTTAAATATGCACCCAGCAGTACTCTGAGTTATGACTGCATCTCAATAACCCGCTAACCAAAGAAACAAGAGTCATTAGTAACAGAAAAACATGCAAGATCCGAGAAACTGAATGCACATTCATCTCAAAAATTGGCTTCAGACGTGTAGACCAATGACAATACTTCAGGCGTGAACTTACCTGGCTCACACAACTCGAAACCTCGCAGGCTTCCCAGCTTTTTATCCACGATGCGGCCGAGCATTGTGGGAAAGAGAAGGACTGGGCGAGAGCTAGGAGGGTGGTGTGGTGTGACGAGGGTGTATGGCATGAGAGTCACACAGCCTCTGGGCCCAGCGCTGTCGCCTGTAGTATGGGAGGACAATTAAAGCAAAACTACATGTGGCTATACTTTCAAGAAATCACCAAAACACAAAAATCAGTTGTTCTTACTCATTTGCACCTTTTGTGCAGATTCACTTCACAATTTAAACCGTTAATTAAGTATGCACCCTGTTAACTAGCACATTGTAAAAATAAGTGAGCACCTTTCAGTTCTTTCTTTAACAATCATCACAAAATATTGCTGAAATAATTGGGGGGAATGATTCATATATAGACACACAGTATGTCTTCTTTATTACTTCTTATGTCTTATTACTTATGTCTCCTTTATTAGCTTTTGAACAACCACCCATGTGGAGAACAGAACAGCACAATAAACTAGAGCGTTTTTATTTGTAAAAACAAATGTATCTCCCCTCCAATCAGAAACCCCAAAAATACCAAATGGCACCAACTTAGGAGCCCATCAACGCACCTACAAAATTTGGTTAAGAAATACTGAGTGGTTTCTGAGTAATGGTCCGGAAACAGCTTGGGAACACTGACGCAGATCCCGACACTGACAGGAACCGAGCCAAAAGCAATATGTCGCCCCTCCCTCCCCACAGGATGGAGGAATAAAAACAGCAGCTGGGCCCAACTCTATCACTCACCTGGCTGCTGGCTCTCTTCACTGTTGTCCTCTTCCACACTGACCCATAGTGGGTTGGGCCCCAGGCGGCCGGTGCTGACAATTCGCACGGCCCTCTTCTTCTCCTGGGCCTGACACCGGTTGGCCTGACAGCAGAGAGCGAAGTCGTAAGGCTCAGAGCTCACGGCACCTTGTCATTCTCATCTGCCTTGGGAGTACTTTTCTAGATGTCTTCATATGACCCCGACGTAACACAAACTAACCAAAGTATAAAGGTGGCGTATGCTCTTAAGGCCTACGTGTGTCTGAGATACGGCCGCTGCACATCTCGGTAAGGGCCTGTCTGTGTCATATTCAAGGCCCTTACATTTTTCAGAGAGATACTTGTAACCAAGGATTTCTCACCTTCCTTTCAAATCCGTGCTGGAAGGCCAAGTCTTCGATCGCTCTGATTAGCACGCGCTGGGCCCTGCAGGATAAAACAGGACGAAAAAAGGGAGCGAATCTCAATTTCCTCACCTCCTGCCATCCTTCCAAAGTGGAGTGACAAACCGGATGTTATTTTTTTAAAAGCAACACAAAGGGCGTGATTAACCGACGCATGCTTTTGTCATCCTTCTTGTCCACTTTTCCAGCACTGGTAGATTAGAGCAGTGTTTTCCAACCCTGTTCGTCCTGCAGTACCCCCGCCCTGCTCATGTTATACGTCTCCTCCATCTGACGCACCCAGTTCAGCTCATTAAGTACTCTCTACTCATCAGGGATGTCAAATCAGGGAGACATGTAAAATGTGCAGGGCAGGGGAACTGCAGGAGCAGGAAAACACTAGTCAGAGAGACAAGCTCTCCACTATACTTTTTATTCATTCATGAATAGTGCAGTCAGACGTGCTCACTCACTGCCACACATACCACTCATGCATCCACACACACACACACACACACACATACTCATGCCCACTCACACATCCATATGCACACACACACACACACCCACGCAAACACACACATACACACATACAGACACAAACACGCACATACTCACACATGCAAACATACTCACACCCACTTACACTACCACACACACACACACACACACACACTCACACACACACACACACACTCACACACACGCACACACACAGATACACACAGAAACGCACACCAGTCTAATCACCCAATTGGTGCTATAGGCTCCCAAGGATCTGTGAAACAAAACTTTTTATAAAATAATATAAAATCAACCCATCAAAGGCACCAAAGCAACATTTTCGTGATGTTTATCACCTTCATCAAAGTACCTTACATTACTGTTGACCCTCATTACTGCACAGTATGACCTCTTCTTTTTCACACACAGAATTAAACGCGACCTAATGGAAGAATTTGAAGGCCTCTGCAGATTTGTACCTGTAGTAGTTGGGCAGGGTGCCGCTCTTGAGGTCCTGCAGTTTGCAGGGGTGAACATGGCTGGCCTTCCAGAAGCCGTCGGCGCAGTGCCTCGTGTTCGTCACGTGGAGGATGTCGTTGCATGTGACAGTCAGGGCTCCAGAGGCCCCGCCCTGCAGGGACATGTTGACGCGCACATAGAAAGAGTCACCTGACGTGACCTCTCCGCTCTTCAACTGCTGAAGCAGCTTATCATAACCTAAGAGAGAGATTGAGAGAGCCAGAGAGAGAGAGAATGATGGAGAGACAGAGAGAGTAATCGAGAGGCAGACAGAGATTGATACACAGTGAGAGAGAGGCAGACAGACAGACAGACAGACAGAAAATGGGAGGGGAAAGAGAGAGAGAAAAAGAGAGATAGAGAGAAAGGGACTATTGCCTATTGCGTAAATACAATGGAGGAAACATTGCTTTAAATACCAGCCTTATATAATATGAAAGTAACATTACAGCTGAGCACTAGCAGTCATGTTGGTGCCCGGTCCAAATAGTCCCAAAATTACTCATAGGTGGTGCGTATTCTGGTAGATTGGCTCCCAACATACTGGTTTTGTTGGGTCTGTTTCAGATTTGCATTTTATCAATTTTGGGGTGATTTTCATAACTGTAGTTCCACAAGTGTAGTTCAGTAGAAAAAAGCAGTTCGGTTGTAAGTTTGCTAGAAAGAAAATAGTTTCATTATCAAACTGGTCAAAACATGATCTGAATATCTTGTGTAACAGGCCCAAGATTTTTAGCTTTTGAATTTTTCAGACGTATTTTTTGGCAATTTGACCACCACAAGAGAGGAGCAATTTAGTGTAATTATATTTAAGACAAGGCAGAAATCTCCATGGTCAGTAGCTCCAAAACTTGCCAATGCACACTAAAACAATCTAAATGAATAGACAGCACTGTAAATGAGAGGAAAAATACGTATTTTCAATTTTGGGGAGAATCGTTCCGTTAAGCATCTTCGTCTTTCTCATTTCATTCTCTCCTGATATGATCGTCATGTATGAATGGATCCTAAATCAGGTTTATTCTCGCTTTTATCTGTGCATCTGACCGTAGCTGAAGAGCACAAACCTCTACAGAACAGCCCGCAGTTCTCTGACCGTTATCTAAAGAGCTGTTACCTCAGTCTAACCTCATTACCCATGACCTGTGAAAATGTCCTACAAAATGCTCAATACTCTCCATACACAGTTTACACAGCGTCTGATAACCTTTTAACCTTTTAAATCAGGAGAGTTTTGCTCAGTTGGGGGGCTCCCATTGTTTGGTGTAAGGTGGTAATAAAACTCAGTCCAACCTCGTTTTTTTTGCTTCATGACATCCCGACAAAATCAAACGTTAAATACTCCTGGAAGTCCTTCGTCTTGGCTCAGGCGAATGGGTAAATTCAACAACATGAACGTTATCAACAACCAATAGCTGCGCCCTGCAAGACCTCCAGTCTTAACAAAATCTAATAGTCTGTGAGTAGAAACTCGATAACACTGTGACACATTGTCTTCAGATGTGAGAGGGTGTCAGACATTTTTTAAGATAAATCTTTTGAGAGTCTTTCCATAGACTCCAAGGGTATGGTTGGCATAACCCCCCCATGTGGATGAATAACACTCAATAGTCTCACCATCCTGGTTTGGCCGCAGTGAGAGGTGGCAGAACCCCCGGACCTGTCCCAAGGCCCAGAGAGCTTCCTCCAGGGTGGATTCTTCCAGAACCATACGAGTGGATTTCCTGCCTTGCTCACAGCGCACCTGAACCACCGAAGAAGAACACAGGCCTGCTCAGTTTTAGAGTGTGCACATACACATAAACATACACAAAGTGCATATTCACACAGACAAGCAAGCGTCTGCACACACGAGCATAACCTGCTGGAAAATCTGGCTCGAGCTGATTGCTGGTAACCAGTTTGACCAGTTTGACCCAGGTTTTTTTGACAGTCGACTGAACAGCTACCAGCTCCTATTCTTACCAGCTATCAGTTTAGATTCTTACCAGCTACCAGCTCCCATTCTTACCAGCTAGATACCAGTTTAAATTTTTACCAGCCAAAAGCTCATATATATAACAGCTACCAGCTCCTATTTTTACCAATTAATAGTTCCTATTCTTATCAACTACCAGCCTGAATTCTATCAGTTTCTATCTCAGATTCTCACCATGGACCTGCTCATATTTGTGAGACCAGCATACGTTTTATTCCATGAGGACAGTTCGTCCATTTCTTTCTTGGTATTTGTATTTACCTATTTAATTCATTTTGAATGAAGACCAAACATGCCTAACAATGTTGGTCATAAGCAACAATAACCAAATACTATTAGCACTACTACTTTATCACCACCTTATCTGTCATCGCAGACCAGAAGAGTTAGGTAGTCTGTCATCAACTGACCGGTTAGACCAGCGCTACCAAGTTGGCTGCTCACCTCTCAACCAGCTGCGTTAAACTGGTCTATCAGATGATCATCAGTTAAACTAGCATGAGCGAGCTGGCCCACCTGCTAAATCCAAAAAGACCAGCAAGTGACCAGCTGAGGTCTGACATTGGTTCTAGCAAGATTGTTCAGCAGGGACATACACATGAACACACACAAACAGAAATGCACATGTGCATGCATGCATACATGAACACATCCAAGCAGACGGATACTCCGAAACCTGAACGCATGTAAATCACGCAAAAATGCACACCAGGATGCCTTCATACATTCACAAACACACACTCATACACATACATGCATACAAACACACACAGACACAAATACACACACCAGCACACACATAGGTACATGCAAACACAGACACACATGCACACGCATACAAACACACAAGAGACACACACACACCCACACAGGTAGATAGACAAACACACACACACACACACACACACACACATACACACACATCCTCACGGGTAGACAGACACACTCACACACACACACACACAAACAAACAAACAAACAAACATACACAAGTCTAACCACCCTGGCGGTGCTCTAGTTTCCCCACCTCCAGGATTTGTGCCCCGGGGCAGATGCCCACGCTCTGAGCTGCAGACTCCTCAGTGACCTTGTGCACAAACACGCCGGAATGGTTTCCCCCGATCACCTGCAGCTGGCTCAGCAGCAGCTCACCCTGGAAGCAAATAGTCAGGACACGCCCGGAGGAGCGCCGGGCCTTGGGTCGCAAGCGGAAGAGAAAGGGTGGAGCTGTTGGCCTGGAAAATGTGACACAGATTTGAGTGGGTGTCTTCCTGGTAGTCCGGGTTCCTCCACCCAAAAAACATGTTCTACAGGAACACTCCAACCAGCACCCCCTGACCAAGGCTCCTGCTTTAGAGCTAGAGTTGATCCCCAGGACGCTGGTTTGTGGCTGCCCACTGCTCCTACGTAAATATTCGGTCACAACAGCAGGGATTCTGACCACTGTCAAGCAAATTTAATACTCACCTCTTCTGACTGTACTTCCCTCCTCCTTAATTTTGTAACTAGGTTCAAAGAATCAAATGGTGTAGGACGTGTTTTTAGCTAACTGAATATCTTAATGGATTGCTTTTTTTTGATGCATTTTGTCCCACATGTATTCTACAGAGGAAAGTCTTTTCTATAAATTGTAACATTCCAGATTTTGGAATAATTGCTACCGTCTAGGGTTCCCTACGCTTTAGTACACTCAGATGTCTTTTGTGTTGTATGACGCTCCGGACAAGAGCATCAGCTAAATGGCAACAATGTAGTTAATGTAATCCAATGTAATGCAACAATGGGTCATAATGACAAATTACCCCAAGGGATTCAATGAGGTAAAATTTAATCTTAATTCTACGGACTTCATTAAAAACATGAGTTGAGGTAGACACACTGAGATGAACAAGGAAATGCAATAATTTGGTGTGAAGCCTCACCCGTCTTCAGTGCTGCCATCGTTCAAGTGAAGAGAGGGCGGCCCAGTCAAAGTAATTGTGGCATCATCCTCTGTGACAGACACACACACACACACACTCAGTGGCGACAGATATTTTCCTCCTGCTCACTCCTACGCACAGAAAACCCTGACAGGTTTGTGATTAAGACAGCAGTCACAGTTTCTATCAGGTGCTCCTGTCTGTCAGTGGAACGGTATTTCTCTGAGGCAGTATAAGATTCCATCACTGTCTTCTAAAAAGTTATTTCAAGTGATACTCATATGCTCCAAATCATTTAATATCAAATTAAATGTTGCTTTTGTGCATCATGGAAGACACAGCACCCATAAAAACACTGCCCCACCAAAAAAAAAGTCACTGTTTGGATTTCAATGAGCAAATACTTAAGAGCCAAAGATTGAATCATAACAGTAATTAATATGTCTTAGCTGGGAACAATTCTTTTATCCCTGACTGATGCAGTGTGTAGCTTCTCATTAGATGTATGCCATGTTTGAGGAAAACATATTGCACCCATCACGCATAGTGCCCACTGTACAAGCCTCTGGAGGCAGTGTTATGGCTTGTGGTTGCTTCATTCAGTGAGGTCTAGGCTCAGTAACATTTTGCAGCAATAAATGAAGTCAGTAGACTGCCTGAATGCACTGAATGACCAGGTAACCATCAATGGACTTTTTAATCCCACAGGGGTCAGTATTGGGACCTAACTATTTATCTTATATATTAATGATATCTGTCAATTGTCTAGTTTAGTTAAATGTATATTATTTGCTGATGACACAAACATTTTTTGTTCTGGTGAGAGTTTGCAGCAACTTTTGGAAGTCATCACTTCAGAATTAAGTAAAATAAAAATATGGTTTGACAAAAACAACTTATCACTAAATCTGAACAAAACAAAAATCATGATATTTGGGAACTATAAAACACACAATCAAGTATGGGTACAGATGGAGGGTGTAAATATTGAAAGAGTAAATGAAAATAAATTCCTGGGCGTGATAATAGATGACAAAATTTGTTGGAAACCTCACATTAAACATGTCAAATCCAAACTGTCTCGCAGCATTTCAGTCCTGGCAAAAGCAAAGCATGTTCTAGACCAGAAATCACTCCACATTCTGTATAATTCACTAATTTTTCCATATTTAGAATACTGCACAGAGGCATGGGGAAACATCTACAAAACTTCACTTCAACCACTTTTCATTCTGCAAAAAAGAGCAATCAGAATCATTCATAATGCTGATTTTCGTGTACACACGAATGACTTCTTTTTTAAATCCAAAACTCAAAAATTTTTTGACTTGGTGGAGCACAAAACAGCTCAAGTATTATACAAAGCAAGGAATAATCTGCTGCCGAAAAACATTCAGAAAATGTTTTATGAAAGAGAGGGGGGTCATAATATAAGGGAAAAATTAAATCTAAAGGTAAGACGTGTGCATACAACATTGAAAAGTTTCCGTATCACTGTTAGGGGAGTTAAACTGTGGAACAGACTGAGTGCAGAACTGAAAAAAATCTCGAGCATAATAAGAGGCATAAAGAAATGATTTTACAGAGGTATATTGATGAATAGATACCACTAAGTGCTTGCTTGTTAGTTGCATGAAAACTTTGCAGGGAATGGTAAAATACATTTCTAAAGGTATAGGTATGATTGTAATTTTGTCTGTATGAGTGATACATTGTATGTTCACTGTACATGCTTAAAAATTGTTGGTAAACATAAGACAGTGTAATGATTACAGTTAGGAAGTATAGTAAAATTTAAGGGGGTAGGACTAGATAAGTTTGCACTTCTTCCTACTCCTTTTCGCTCATGTAAGCTGAGAAGCTTAAGAAGTCACAGTTTAAAGTTACTGTCTTGTTTTGTTTTTCATTTTTTGATGAGCACTTATTGTATTTTTTTCCCTTTTAACTGTTTTTTTTTCTTTTAAGTTGTCTTCTACATGATCAAAATAAAGATGTCAATCAATCAATCAAATCCCTGATGGCACAGGCATATTCCAGGATGACAATGCCAAGATTCATCAGGCTCAAATTGTGAAAGAGTGGTTCAGTGAGAGTGAAGAATCATTCTCACACATACCACCACAAACTCCCGACCTTCACTAATTGAAAGTCTATGGGATGTGCTGGAGGAACGCTTTATGGAGTCGTCTGACTCTCTCATTGTCAATCCAAGATCTCAGCCAAAAATTAACACAACTCTGGTCAGAAATATATGTCATAACATTTCAGATTCTCAAAACAATGCCATCCCATGTTCATAGCTAAAGACAGGCCACAAAATATTAGACTGTGCAACTTTTTTTTTTTTTTGGCTCGGCAGCATATATGGGCAGTCACACAATACAAAGAGGGCTGCAATTCTGACATAGTTCAGCAGATATAAATAGAACCAGCCATAAATTAAAGCTGACAGTCAACCTGAAGCTCATTTTCATTGTTTAAAAAATACCATATAATACAGAGCAGTGGCGGTTGCGGAATAGAAAGCAGGAAGGGCGTAAAACATCCCTTTAAACTGATGATTAGTCTAGATCTGTTTTATATCATTTTCCCTAATTAAGGGTACATCAACACTGTAAACATTCAGCTCTCTCAGGTGAAGCCAGTTCTCTTCATTAAGGCAAGATGAGAAATAAAATGGTTGACATAGATGCAAATTGTGCTCATTTCAATCCTTGTTTTCATTCAAGCAATCATGAAGCAAGGCTTGATAGCCTGCTTTGCAAGATATGCCAAAAAAAAAATGAAATGGTCTAGTGTAGTTTATTTTCTCTCGTAAAGGGTAGTCTATCGAGGCGAGTGAATAAAACTTTTTCATTGAATTCATTGTTTACTCGCCTAAAAATTGCATTGGGAAGCTGCGTGTTTTTAACCACTGATGGGAAATTCATAACTGGAAAACATGTTGATCAAGGAAAATTACTGTGAACAGGTAATTAATAATCCAATTCAATGGATGTTTTATGCCTCCTTTTTTGTTCAGTAGCCACTACTGGTACAAAGCAGAGAACAAAAACCATCACTAGCCATGAAAGAATGGACTGCATTGTGTCTCCACTATCAGTAACATGTCCTTCTGCCCGTAACCAGCATGTGCCAACATGTTTAAGCAACTGAAACGTGTGATAAGATGCACAGCTAATACCTTTACAAGTGTCCTGACAAACTGTGGGTGTATAATCACTCTCCAAACAGGGAATGGATGCCACCTCCCAGTCTGTCATATCAGGGCTACGAAACAAAGGACACAATTCTGTTTTCAGGACCATGACAACATTATAAGCTTTGAAAGTATGACACCACTTCACATGGTACTTTTTGTTCTTAAATCCAAACCACTAATGACATCTGACTACAGTAATGAAATTACTGCTCTATGCCACTCCCAAACCATTATCCGACAGGAAAATCTTACTTGCTTATCTTACCCACACTGGCATAACTGGAGTGCACAGGATGTGACAGTGGTTTATAATTTGTGTAGTTAAATATCTAAATGAAAAGAAAAATATTTACAAGGTTTTCAGAGTGGGGCATGCTACAATGTACAACACGTACGATGCGGCATCAACTGTCTGTGAAAACAGGTGCTGTATGTCATAGGGTGTCCTTGCACTAAATAAGAAGCACCTACTTTTAAAATGGATACTCGTCTCTGAGCCTCCTCGTCTCTGAGCTTGGCTTACCTCTAGATAAGTTTGATTCAGAATTTGCGAGCCAAACCACAGAAATGCGCGTAATATGGGTATTTTAAGTACATGAGAAAATTTTGCGTACATTTCATTGAGTGCACTCAACTTGCCTAAGCGAGAATTGGACTGTGTTCGCGTGTGCGCAACACAAGTTACATTATGTTCAGCAGACAGTGCATGTATCGAGGGCACAGCAGTTAGGAAGCCGTTTCTCTTATTGCCCCATCGCTGCTCGCTCACCTATCAACGCGAAGCTGCAGTTCCTCCTGTCGCCTGCGGAGGGAGTCGGGACAGGGTGGCTCTGCGCAAAGAGACCGGAAACTGCTGAAGGCTTCCTCACAGCTCTACGCACAGGAAACAGAGTAGCACTGGTAACTATGACAACTGTCCAAAACAGTCACGATCTGCTAGATTGTGAAAGTACATAAGTTGGACAAAACATGGGCAGCGCTCCTGAAAAAATGGCTTTAATTTTTCAGCATCTGAACCTCTTTTAAAAAAGCCTCTTTGCACATTATACCAACAAATGTGAATGCAAATTAGCAGTATGTGCACGTTGGAAAGAGGCTTAAAACCAGTAGTACTTTGGTAGTTTTGGTAGTATCTTTAAAAGGGTAACTTTCAAAGAGACCAAATAACTGTGCTAATATCAATTACAAAAACAACAAAATTATTTAAGGTGGCAAGGGGAGCTGCATCAGTAGTTATGTCAACGTAGCCCGTACCGAACGCCAAAAAATAGCTGCAGCAAAAGGAGCTGTGGCCGCAATTCACAACTCTCTGGCATGCACAGACAGACATATATCAATAGCTCTAAAAATCAATTAATCAGCCCTCTGGTTTTGCACTGTTTCTTGTGATAGGGACGCAGATTTATATTGGAACACGGCAGTGGATAGGACTTTGGTTCCCCCTGAGAAAATATTGTTATGGCTGCCCATTCCAACTGGACTTTTTGTGGGCTCAGTCCATCTGTGACCCCCCCACGTGGACTCCCAGCACCCCGCCCACACCGCCCCCCACCCCCCGCCCGATTCCCCAAGGAAATGGTAATCGAGAAGTCGTTAGGCGCAAAAAATTAAAGTCACTTCACAATCGTCTTAAGACTGTTCTGTATGTTTAAGATGTGTCCACAGGCATCTTAAGAAAAGTTTCGGACCACATAGATGCGTTTATGCTTCAATGAAGTGTCGGAAAATGCTTGCATCCCAAGCTGTCATATCCCTGGAAATTACACATTCACTCTGTTATAACCAAGTGACCTTTTAGCCACAGCCACTGAATCCATTTTCTATATCCATGAAAACCACCGAACATTCGGTGTATCCAGCCAATGTAGATATAAGTAACCAACTACAGTGTCTGTGGCGTTTCAGTTATTCGACAGGAACCAGACGTTGTCCGACGGCACTTTTTTCTGTCTCTCTGACATCATTTTGGTCGCCAGACACTGTCGACGGATGCGTCTTACAAGTTAAAAAAAAAAAAAAAACGACCTTTATGCTGACCTCAGTGCTGGTGTCCGTGTCTCTCATATGGCTGGGACATACAGCCTCCATGCGGCGAAGGCGGGGCCGCAGACGCGACCGTGGTGGACTCGTTGGCGGACAGTCCGTGCTGGAGTCCCAGCTGTACCCTCTGACCTGTAGCAGGAATGGCAGAACATGGTGGAAAGTCATCTTCTTACTGGTGGGTCAACTGAGAGAAGCTCCACCAATCTCATTCTCGCTGGGCTTCCGAAATCTCCTGGTGGAGGTAATCAAAAAGTATCTACCAATCTATGTCAGTATTGTGCTTAGCAATTACTCATATATATGTGTGGGATATATGTGTGGGTGAGTGTGTGTACGTGCGTGTCAGTGTGTGGGTGTCTGTGAACGTGTGTGCAAGTGTGTGGGTATGAGTGCACATGCGTGTAAGTGTGCCTTCTCTGGATTGAGGAAGATCCCGAGAAGAAAAAACCAGCTCAGAACCTCTGTCATTCAAAGATGGTTTATGCTATTCTTCAGTTCCTATAACTGGTTACGCCTTGTCAGTTGCGGGGCATTGCAGGTCTGTGGCGGGTTAAAGCTAGGTTAACCTGTGTTAGCAAGCTGGCAGCCAAACTGGTGGACTAGCTGATTCTAAGGAAGCTTGTCCAACCGGTTAGTTTTGAAAGAACAGCTCAAACCAGCCAGACCGTATTGCGCCATCCCCCTTCATCAACACATCGGATTTAATCGACCCTGTTTCGAGAGTTATACCTTCTGCAGATTTCCACTCCAATCCAAACAAAGCACGTTACATTCAACAGCTAACATTACAAAGCATGATTAGTGTGTGACTTGCGAAAGTAGGGATTAACTCAAAATCTGCAGGGTTGTAGGTGTCCATGAAGAGCATTGGGAAGCCCCTGTCCCAGTCTTGCGGGTAAACACTGCAAGTCTAACATTTCAGTTGCACTCTGGGTAAGAGCGTCAGTTAAATATCTGTAATATGTTGTAAAAAACATGGTGGATGATGTCTAGAGATCTCTTGGCTCACCCTGGGTTTCTCCTGTTCAGGGCTCTGTGTACGTTGAGCCCGGAGGGTGAAGAGTTTCTCCTGCAGCTCTACCACGAGAGTTCGAAGAGTGTCCTTTTCTGCCAGGCTGGAGGCGATCTGAGCCTGGGCCTCGTCCCTCAGCAAATAGGCCTGTGACACACACGTACAGTTAAGAGACAGGGCCTGCTGCACTGGCCTCCTATATGCAGGAGCAGTTATACGGGACATGTCAACAGGAGCAAATGGAATGGGTGATGTGAATACGGAAGTCAGTGGCGCTAGCTTCGCACAGATTGAATGCTGATATTAGGTACCCTGCATAATTCTGTTGTACGATGTTTCAGTGTCAGGACTGGGTTGTGTCAACATGTCTTTTTTTGGCTGGATAAATCTTTGTTGTCATTCTAAATGATTCATCGTACATCGAAACAGTCACTTTGTTACCAGCCGCGACAGCGAAGAGGGTATTGTTAAAGGAATAAGCCCCGAAAAGCAGTGGGTTACAGTGATTTTATAACGGTGGAGGGGCGTTCTAAGGCACGACGTGCAGCGGAGTGCCTTAGTGCCCCTCCGCCGTTGTAAAATCACTGTAATCCACTGCTTCAAGGGGCTTATTGCTTTTATAAAACGGTTACCCTACATATAGCCCATTAAATAAACACACAAGAAAAAAATCAACAATTTATTAGTAATAATGCAACAATAAAATTGAGAACTATTCGTTCTTCCACCAAGCAAGATAGAGTGGACAGAGTGGTTGGCAAGCAACACAGACGCTAAGATTGCTTTTTCATCTAGCGCCATTATCTTGTCACATCAGGCTATTTGGGCTCGTTAATGTAGATATACTATGAAAGCAGACTATTTGGAATGTCTCCTTCAGTCTCCCGAAGGCCCTGTTAAATAATTTTACGTTCGTTTCAGTTTCGGTTTTCGAGTTTCCTTGTTCTCAACTCGCGCCGATCGGCCATATCATTACAACCAGCAGCGAGAGTAGGGAACAAGATTGACTTTTGTCCTCCACACTTGCCAGTGTCCAGGAAAATATGTTGAATTGTGCATTAGTTTGCTAGCCAGCTTGTCAACTAGCTAGCGTTCACTACAATGGATGTGGTTACCCTACATATAGCCCATAAAATAAACAGACGAAAAAAATCGACAATTTATCGCTAATGCTGAAATAGCGAGCTAGTTAGCAACTTAGCTAGCAAGCTAAAGTGATATCGAACTCTATAATGCTATAGCTAGCTAGGTAGATAGCCAACTGGTTAGCGGGTTAAAAGGCTAAACTTCGCTAACACTGAAATAGCAAGCTAAAAGCGTTGAAACAAACATGACCTAACGAGTCAGTTGAGCGCAGAGTAGGTTGCTAGGCCAGGCGCGCAGGGATATTTTGTGCTGCGGTCTGCCTCAGAATGCAGGGGGTTACACTGATTTTATACCGGCATGGAACGCGGCTCAGCCAGTCACATTTAGGATGGGAAGCGCCCGTTTTATAATATTAATTGATCTGTGAGTCTGTTTATCATCAGACCAAACCACAAAAAATTACTCTGAAACTAATTTTAAACTGCTGTTTTGAGCATTTTTGCAAGTGTTCATTCTGTATTTCTATATATCTGTCAGCTTGTCTGTTGATGGACAACTCTTGTGAACACGGTAGCATTGCCACCTATTGAGATGCAGCCTTCAAACTTCACAGGTGAATAGTTGAGATAAAAAGGAAGACCAAGTTTGAATATTGGGCATGTTCTCAGTTACACTGGAAACAATGCCCGCTTCCCTATTGCGGCTATTGTGATCCCTGATGGTCTGTATTTCTTGATGAATTAAGAAGAGGATGTTGGAATTAAATATTTATATTCACTGTCATATGGATTTAATCTACAGCCCAGATTAATTTTCCCGATTAACTTCCATTTCAAGCCAGTGAAAGGATTACTGCCTATCCACACTGTGGCTGTTCTCAATCAGGGCAACGTTTGCTAACTGTAGCTACCACATCATTTCTACCAGAGTTTTGTCTAATGCTACCGACTGATGTGCCTCCTGTCCTGTCTCAAAAGTATGGCAGAGAGGACTGCTATTGTGTTATTTAAATAAGTCCCCCGTCTCCCCTTCACCATGATGTCAGGACGAAAAGGGAATATCTGTTTAGTGAAAAGTGAATAAATGAATTAACGCATTCAAACCGTACCATTTACTATATTTTAATCCTCTGTGCAGATTTAGATGCCAATGTCCATAAATTCTAAATTTATTTGCTAAATAATTCTATAATTGAATTTCCAAATGTCTTCCTTCACTGGAATAATTTTCCAGAGTCTCTGTGACACAAATACTAAGCTATAAAGCCTTAAATAGGCTGATGCACAACAGGAAAAATTGGCGTTACTTGTATTCTGTGCAAGAAATGTAACAATCGTAACTATGTTTCCGGCTACCACAAAAGTTTAAAGGTGACACAGAATCAAAAACCGTTTTTACCTTGTCTATGTTGAATAATGGTAGTCTACCCGCATTCAAGAACATACGAAAAGTGCTAGACATTCTGAACATCTCCGTTTCATAGAAATTCCTCTTTTAAAAATGACCGCAAGAAAACGGGCCAATCTGAAAAACGCATACATATGATGTCATATGTACCTCACTGCCCCCCCCCACTCTCATTCCGTTTCCTTCCCTTCAAAATAATTTGCATACACCCACTCTCCCGCCCCCTACGGAAAGTAATTGCAGCAGTGTTCGTGAAGTTCAAGGTGAAATGGCGAGTCGCGTACCGAGGTGTGCTCTTCCAGGCTGTGGAAGCAGTGTGCAAACATTCCATAACCTTCCAACCGAAAGAAATGCACAAGATGCGTGGCTGCTGTTCATTTTTAATCGGATTCCCACTACATTCAACCACAGACTGTTACTTTGCTCAGCCCACTTCACCTCTGACAGTTTTACTAACCTGGCACAATTTCAAGCCGGCTTCTCGCAGTGTTTGGTGCTACTTAGCAGAGCAGTTCTGACCTTGCGTCCACCTCAACAACCAGTACAAGCTGTAAGTATCACGTTGTTGTTAGATTGTTTTTAAAACGTTAAAAATAGAATATGTTCGTTTTGCTTGTCTAGCCCAGTGTTTCCTAAACTTTTTTCTCTCGCGGCACACTGTTCACTATGAAAAAATCTCACGGCACACCGCTATGTACACCTACCTCGCAGCACGACCGAGTGACGAGACAACCACTCGAGCTTTCCAACCAGGTTTCAGGCTTTCATGCAATCATAAAATAAATAACTCTACGCAGTCTTTCCAGTTCAGCCCCGACTTCTCCAGATACTCAGATGTCACTCAGAACATTTCCTCACCTGTAGTTTTCTCCGGCAAAATTCGATAAAAAAGTAATTTTCTTTAATTGTCTCCCCATCGACATATCTGACATTGGCCAGTAATTGTGCATGTCCACTGACATTGGTTGTTTCATCCACCTGCAGTGCAAATTTCCCACTCCCTTTTATTTTCTCCATTACAACGTCCTCTATATCTGCCGACATTTCTCCTATTCGTCCGCCAATTGTACTGTTTGAGAGGGGAACCTTGGATATTTCATTGGCAGCATTTTGACCCAACATGGTCCCCACGATAGCTTTGCATGCTGGCAGGATAAGAGCTACTAGTTCTGCGACCAGATAGCTAGCTTCTAATGCTTTTTCTGACACTGTGGGTTTCATCCTGAAACTAACTTGTTTGTTCGTCTGGCTTCTCAACCTTAAATATTCACTGTCTTTTTTTTTTTTTTTTTTTGCGAGAGAAGGGTGTTTGGTTGAAAGATGTCTTTTTAATTTATTTGGCACCATAGCCCGTTCGCCAGCTTTTCGCCATAAAGCAAGACACAGTGGTATTGGGGTAGCGGGATCTCCGGTGAATGTAAACCCACAAGTCAGATATTCCTCACTGTAAAGTCTGCTCACCACTTTGATTTTCTTTTTCTGGCCAGCGCAGCAAGAGTGAGGTGGTTCAGGGTCTTAGTCGGACGGCCTTTTCGAGGTTTTGGTCAGGAATTTATCCATTTTCGTTGTTTCGTTTCAACTAGACTACACTGCTGCATACATGCCAACTCTACCGCTTTTGGCGGTAGACTACCTCTTTTGGGGCGTTTACAGTGGCGGCGTTAGACCTGGGCTAATATCCCTCCCTTTTTTAACAATTAGTCCTGGCTGGTTCTAGATGGTTTTCCTTTATTAACAAATTTTCCATTTCAAGAATAATCAAGTGGCAATTGATGACACGGCTTCTCTCCCCCATGCGATCTAAAAGCGACAAAATAATGGGCTGCATTCAGTACAGAAAAATAATTTAATTGTAATTAGGTCTTTGCACCGGTACTCGGCAACAGCATTTTAGAACTCTTCAGCAAATGAAGGTAATTTTGGTGACTAGTACGTGGTTTCGACCGATTACATTTTTCAATTAGACAGCTGTCTATTTTTTACAGCGAGTTGCGTGACCGTGCTGCAAAAACAGGTGTACGTACTTGTCCCCAAAATTACCTTAATTCGCTGAAGAGTTCTGAAATGCCATTGCCGAGTGCCGGTGCATAGACCTAATTATAATTAAATTATTTTTCTGTACTGAATGTAGCCCATTATTTTGTCGCTTTTAGTTCGCATGGGGGAGAGAAGCCGTGTCTTCAATTGACACTTGATTATTCTTGAATTGGAAAACGTGTTAATGAAGGAAAACCATCTAGAACTAGCCAGGACTAATTGTTGTCAATAAAGGGTGGGATAATAGCCAATAATTTTCGGGTCTAACACCGCCTCTGGGGCGTTTCATTCTGAAAAAAAACGCCCCAAAAGCGGTAGATAGTTGGCATGTATGCTGCTGTTTTAGCTGAGTTTTACCAAGGAATGTTTAATTTTTCGCGTTAGACGATGTGTGATTGGCCAATCATGAGAAGGAGTTGTACAGTAGAATACATGATGCGGAAATATCGAGAAGGAATTTTACATAGGCATTTTAATAAACTGAATTGAATGAATTGATAATGACATGAATTGTTATTTTTATATCCTGTAAGTTCAGCCGTTTTATATTATTAGGTTATCAGGAAAAAAAACAGTAAGTGGGTTTTCTCGCAGCACACCTAGGAAGCTCTCACGGCACACAGTTTGGGAAACACTGGCCTAGCCAATGTCGTATGACGTGATTATCACTCAACAACAGCTTTGAAACGAGATCTGAAATAAATCCGTGAAGATTGTTGTTGGCAATGATCCTGCCATGCCCACATTAAGACGGTGGGAGGTCGGCATCTGCGCCTTTAGTTTTTGAAGCTGTTTCGCCTGGTGCGTCAACACCAAAACATGTGGGTCAAGCGCATTTTTTAGGATTATTCGCCAAGGTCCGCAATTATTCAATAAATGCTTATTAATGAGATTCTCACGCGGAGTTAAAATCCTTGTGCCTTGAAGTTTCAGTTTCACTTGCGTAAAGGTGAATTTCACCGCAAGTAACATGGAAAGCAATTATGACTTGCTTCGCTTTAGGCAGCAAAGCCAGCCAATCAGCGTCAAGTGCTTGCATTTCATAATGAGGTTGCCAGTTAAGCCCGAAAGGTCGCCAAATAGGTGCAAAACAACGCGTTCAAAATCCCCCACCCTAACATAGCTTTTTGAGAGAGGTTTTTAGGAAGCTTCTGAGGCATTACAGACCGAACCAAAATTTTGTGGTGTATATGTCACTTCACTGAACAAGGATAAATACCCCGTTCAACCATTCTAGGTCACCTTTAAGTAAACTCAGATTCCGATCATCACCTGGTCTCTCTCTGCCTGCAGCTCCCTCAGTTGGCTCTGAATGACGGTGCTCTTCTGCTGGTACATCTCGCAGTCCAGAGACAGCTTCTTCACCTGCAGCTCAAGGGCCTCCTTTTCCTCCAGGAGCTATAGCCACAGATGCAGACAGACGCCCAGCGTCAGAGCCAGTGAGTGTGGCAGAGACGTGGGGCGCTTGCCACAGACAGACACACAAGTGAAATAGTTGCACATACTGTATACACACAGGTGAAAAAGGCACACACACACACACACACACACACACACACACTAACAATCACAGGTGAAAAGACCACATGCAAACTCACACACAGACAGGTGAGACAACCACGCACTCACACACATGCACACACGCACTCACGCAGACACACACACACACACACGCACGCACACACACACACACACACACACGCACAGATTTCAACTGAGACAGGTCTGAGAGCCTTTAGAGCGGGGATCATCGAATCACGGTCCTCGATGTCCAAGAACTGCTTGTTTTCCACCATCCCTGGTCAGTCAGGTGCAAAACCATTCAGTTAATCAGTTAGGATTTGATTTTGAGGTCCTGAGCTGCTGCTCCCTGCTTAAGAGAATGAGAGCTGAGGTCGTTACCTGCCCTCTCTCTCCGTCCAGCTTCTCTCTCTCCTCCCTCAGACAGCAGATCTGATCCAGGAGCTCCGTGCGTCCATCAAGGGCCTCTGCCAAGTCCTGCTCCAGTATATCCTCTCGAGCCTGGGCTCCGCAGCACACCGGTACAAATGCAGTCAGGAACAATTAGCTCAACCTCTCAGTTTTAATACACACAGGCAGTGACACTGTGCACAGCTGCTCAATCTTTGCTTGTATTGTATGCTAGCTACACTTCAAACAGTGGGATTGGTACCCCAAAGTATGAGTGCATGGGACGTTATGAACGAGGATACGTTTCACAGAAAGCTAGCTAGATAACGTATAATGTTTTTGATTTAATAGATGAGCTTTTCATGTGGTTAAAGCAGGCTGGAGTAAGCTAGCGAGCAGAAAATTTCCAGCCATTTCGGCAATATAGTAACGTCAACGTTAGTTAATGGTCATGAGGCGAGTTGGCTGGAACTAGCCTGCTAGAGTAAGATTTTGTTGAGCCCAAAAACTTTTTTTTTGCAATATTTCAACATTTGTACAAATCCCCAGAAATTCTGTTCAGGCACAAATGAAATCTCTTGGGTGGGCCTCCTAATATGGAGTTGTGAGCGGCATGTCTGTTTGTGTGTGTGTTAGCGTGTCTGAGAGTACGTGTGTGAATATATATGCGTGTGTGCATGTGCGTGCGTGTGCACAGGATGGTTCGCAGTCTCACCGGTGTGAATTTTTCAGCCTGTACGAGCCTCCTTCGCAGCACACACACCTCCTCCCGCAGCTGCTGTGTCTCGCTTGGGGACCTGCTCTTGAGGGAACGCTCCCGCTGGAAGTCCGTCTCTGTCTGGGCCTTACGCAGCTCAAACTGCAGCTGGTACATCTGCGAATCAGAGCAGGCCATCACGCTGACATCACAGAGAAACTGAGCATGCTCTGTCATAGTGGGACAATGCAGTTAAAAAGTTCCATCTACACTCAGTGTTGAAATGGAGGAAATATAATGGCATATGGCCTTGGTTTTTGGCTCATGGAATATCCTGGACACCCTGACAACTTAACGACTGAACAACCTTTCATCCATTTCACAAATTTCCCATCTAGTATACTCATAATCTGCATTATAGACAGAAGGGGACGCAGTAGTTGGAATATTGTTTTGGACAAGGCCATTGACCAGGGAGGAAACTCATAACGCTGTATGCCTGTATGCTGAAAAACAGTTTGGTTTATGCCAATAACTATTGCCACCCAATTTCACTGCAGCTTGCCGTATCAATCCTCAGTGCTACTGTTTTCTCTTCAGCTGGTGCCGTACGTCAAAAAACCAGCCCTCTGTTCCTCCTTCGCGCCTGACCTGCAGTTGAAGATCTCGGCAACGGATGTTGACAGCCGAGTTCTCCTCCACGGCGGCGGTGTAGCGGACGTGCAGGTCACACTTCTCATCCTTAAGCCTGAGCACGTCGCGGTGCAGGCCGGCCACATGGCTGCGCAGCCGGGCGTGCTCTGTTTGGAGCTGCTGCAATGCCTCGCCCTGCCGCTGCGTCTGGTTCAGTTCCGCCTGCAGCACCTCACAACGCGCCCCTAGCGCAGCCCCATCCCGCCGTGCTTCCTGCAGATCCTGCTGCATGCTGGTAACCGCCCGTACCAGGTACTCCGTCAGCTCGGAGCCCTTTATCAGCCCTTTGGGGATTGAACAGAACATGGGAGTGGTGAGAACAGGGCATTCTGCCCAGCAAAACATAACTTCTTTTATGCTAGGAATTCATTCTGTGGCCCTTCTTTGAACCTTTTCAAGAGCCTCTATATCTTTTCATAGTACACTCCCCAGAACTACAGACAATACTCTGAATGTAGTCTGGCTTAAACATTTTTTTAATTTGTCCCAGCATCCTATTGACCTTTTTTTTTTACTGATGTAGAACAGTGACTAGAACCTAAGAGGCTCTGTTCAACAATTACTCCTAGACTTCTTTCAAGTAGAGCACATTCCAATTTCAATCCCTTCATAAAGCAACCCTAATTTTGATTTCCCAAATGTAGAAATTTCCAGTCAGCTGTATTGAATTTCATATACTGGGTTTCCACCACTTCTGAATTGTATCTGTCATTCCAAATCACCTCAATAGACTCCAAACCTCATCATCCGCAAATGTTACAGATTTACGTTCAATGGGTCTCATTCATGAAACGTTCGTAAATCTGCGAACAGATTTACACATAAAAGCCTACTCTACTAAAAAACCTACTCCGGATTCAGGAACACGTGAAACTGTGTTCTGGAAACTCAGATCTGATCGTAAACACGTGTGTAGATCATGAATGCCAAATGATAAATAAATTGACAGCGCTCCTGGTAATCAGCTATTTGCATAAATCTCCGCCCATGAATTGCCAATTACTGCCATATAAGGAGGTGTAGATGCATCCAGTCGACCTGTCAGTCAAGGTGCAAACAAAGAAAGACAGAGAAAGAAAAAGGAATTTTTCTGAAGCGGAGATAAAAATTATTTTGGGTGAAGTGGAGTTTAGAAAAAACATTTTATTTTCATCTGTTAGCAGTGGTGTGACATGGACAGGCAAAACGAAGGCTTGGAGGGAGGTGACAGATGCCGTTAATGTTGTCTCTGTAGTAAAAAGAACTATGTTCGAGGTGAAGCGTAAATGGTTTGACATGAAACTAGAGGCAAAGAAACGCATAAGCGCACATCAGCCACAGGTTGAGGAGGCTCACCGTCACAACTATCAACTGCAGACGAGCACATCGCTGGCATAATTGGGGAGACCTCTCTGTCAGGAATTATACCTGATGGAGACAGCAAAATGCCTCCACTTTTTATTTTTGGAAGTGGCTATTCGCTTTCCAGCCGCTGAATTGGGGGAAAGAGATCGGCTATCTGCCCCACAAAGGGGCCGACAAGAGAAGCAGTTCTGCTATTCGCACCACGGTGGGACGGATCAGAGAAGCACTTCTGCTATTTTCCCGCAGTTGGGCCAGTAAGAGATTTCATTTTATAATCCGCCCGCTCTCTGATCTTTTTTTGCGCTGAACCGCCCGTGGGGCGTAATAGCCTCTTCGTTTAGTGTTTTTTTTTTTTTTTTTAAATCATCATTCAGCATGTAGAAAGAACGAGTAATCTATTGAGTCGATTCACATAGATCATTCACAAACATTAACCTAATCTGGATCTTAAACCTGCCAATTGCCAACTAATTTAACTCAATGTGTTATATTTTTTTTTAATCGTTTGTCATGTTGAGGCTATATCACGTGTTTCAAAGGCATCTGCCTATTATTTACATAACAGAGCGCAATATGAATTAAAATTGTAATTTACAATAGTGACAAGCATTATTTATATGTGTTCGTAAATTTACACAAGCGCTACACACGGTCAAAAGCATGTGTAGATTTTGTTAGTAGCTACGAACAGATCTGAGCTACTAAAATGTTGATGAATGCGAGATTCACGTAAATTTACGTCTACGAACAGTTTACACACAAATTCGCTCTGCTCACGTTTCATGAATGAGACCCAATGTTCTTAACAAAGTCGTCTATGTAAATGCGAAAGAACAGTGGTCTCAGTGTCGATCCCTGAGACCATCATCATTACCAGATGTGAAAATTCCAGGTTCAGAAAATGGAAATCCTCCACAGAACATGGAGGATGGTCTGAGTCAAAAGTCCAAGGATTAGGGCATAAAAGTAAAAGCTTGTTTATTACCCCTGCACACCTAGCCAACTGATGTCACCAAATATTTTTTTTCTCTTGGCTAAAGAATCATGCTAAAATCAATCCAGCTGACTCGAAGAAAATAACGGGAAGGATTTTTTGCTTTCTGAAACAGGATTTCACACCGCTGGAGATGCGCAGGAGATCACCATTCAAGCCCTTCACAGTGCAAACCTATGACTTACACTGCCGATCTGGGAAAAGTGACATATATTCAGTTTTGTCTCTGTGCTCCAACACTAAATATAGCATTATAATGTAGACTGTGAGCTTTAATTTGAGAGTATTCACACCCATATTGACTATCAGTTTACGGTTGTTTCGCTACCATGCCTTTTCGCTACCAACATCTTCACTACTGCACACTGCACTTTTGCTTCCATGTTAAAGACTGTTCGCTACCGAAGATAAAGGCGAGCTAAGAGCATTAATGTTACCTAAGAAATAGTGGTAAAACTTTCTAAAAAGCATTTGCATAACAGTATAGACTGTTTAATGCTTTTTATAAAGTTTTACCACAATTTCTTAAGTAATATTTATGCTATTAGCACACATTTATCTTTGGTAGCGAACGGTCTTTAACATGGTAGCGCAGTGTGTGGTAGTGAAGATGCTGGTAGCGAAAAGGCATGGTAGGGAAACGGCCGGTTACCATATTGACTAGTCAGTGCCAGAATTTCAGGCCCCCCATTTTAGGGGAGCTAAAGCAATTGGACACAGGCATTTTCAGACCAAACTGTTCTAGGGAGTCCCTGAGAGGAACTGCCCACAGGGGAGTTCCCCAGGAACTGCACAACTTTAAGGGCTGTCTTCCTCTTGGCTTTGCACCGCTAATAGGAAGCCCCTGAAGCGACAGTGTACACTTCGGTCACTCAGTTCCTCTGGTTTTGCGAAAGCACCTACTCTGAAGTTGGAGCTAAAAAAAAGTCCCTTAAAATGGAGGTCTAAAAACTATGACTGTTCACAGTTCCTGGGTTGGGAAACAACAAAAAGCAGGGTTCTATGAACTAAGTTCTTACAACAATGAAAAGGTTCCTATGGTCCAAAACCGCCTATATTAGCATCACCTCAAATTAAGTCATCTCATACTTTACTAATTGCAAATCCTTTCCATTCAATGACGGGCAGAAGTCTGGGACCCATAGATATCACCAGATAGAAGCGTATCTTCCTTTCCAAAGCAAAAGAAATTATTTTGTTTTCAGCAAACGTTTGATGAGCAGAGCGGTAAAGCGTGAGCCAGTCCGCTGGACCCTACTGGACACTCACCGCTGAAACCCGAGGGCTTGGTGCTGGGCTTGCGGCCGGTGATGTTGGTGTACAGCTTGGGGTAGTGGATCATTACGCTCTCCAGCAAGGCCATCGCTCCGTTGCGCCCCTGGGTCCGCAAGATGTCCAGCATGTGGCCTAGCAGAAAGACAGGCCATAAGGCTCAGCTTCGAGGAAAAACTCAGCTCACAGGACAACTGCCAACTTAACGGCAAGTAATGAACATTCGCTGTTGCCTCAATTTTTCAATAGTTAATTATTATATTTCTTAATTAATTAATCGATCCTATTTTAATTGAATGTAAACCATAAAACAGTAAAATGTGCATTTTCACTCCAGATATTGATTCTTTCCTCTTTCAAAGAAAATTATTTTACTTTAAAAATGATGTCATCAGGTACCAGTGTGCATTGCGTTGACAAATACGTCAGTCAGCTGTTCACCACCACATAATGTCTTCTGCGCATTTTATCCCTCAGAGTGCTTAATACAAATAGTGCTGCTCGATGATTTAAGATATCAAATTCAAAGCTGCTGAAAACCTATCATATGGTTTTAAACAAGTCACCACATGATAGGTTTTCAACTGCACACGATAATTGAATTAATGATTTTTTTTGAAAATTTATTTCAGCGCTCTGAGTGTTAAAATCCATCCCAGTGATATCTGGGACTGTCTGTGTCATACTTGCACCGATTGTTCCAGAGTACCACTCACACAGAGTCACCAAGCAGCTCCAAGCAGTCATCGGCAAACTGAAATGCATGTCATTCTTTAAAAATGTATTAAAATCTGACCTGTGTCCTGATTGAATAATACTAACTTCCAACAACTTCTAAAATAGCCGTAGCACTTTTCTTTTCATGCAGAACACTCAAAAAACGTGAGATAAGAAAAATTCTCCGGAGACACATTATTGCACTGATAAACCACTCCCCCGTCCCGCTCTCACTGGTTCTCATGGAGCGGTTGGGGAACTTCATGCAGTTGAAGATCTCGTCCTCGTCCAGCTCAGTGAGGACGCGGGCCTGGCGCAGGTACGGGATGAGCATGCAGGGCCGCACGTCCAGGGACACGCGGTGACGGTGGTTATTGATCAGATCCCAGAGATCCTCCTCTCCCATCTCCGTCAGGTCCGGCCCCACCGCGGTGTGTTCCGCCATCACTGTGATCTATACGCCCGGTACACAGTAAAGCAGCTCTCAGAGTCATGCTAATGTGCATGCACAGCAAAGTATTCAGTGATAAATCAACTCTCATGGACAGCAAGCCGTCACTACAGAACTCATATGTGCATACAGAGGGTGGTCAAATGATTGGAAACAGAGCCACAAATACCAGCTTTGCAAAACCCAAAACGTGCTGTTTTTTTGTTGAGACTGGCTCTCGGATGGATTGATTGAATTCAGTGGGGAGTTTTATAGAGCCACAGCTCTGTGGTTGTCAGCAGTTATACGACCAGGTGTATGTCTCTCCTGGTCGAATGGCCTTGACTGAGGCCGCAGTTTTCTTTTGTGGTTGCTGTATTTTGGTATTTGGCATATGCTATCATAATTTTTGACATAGTTCCCCTCGCCACCTTATACCATTTTGCCTTCTATACATTTCATAACCACCACACCTGTATATTTCGCGCAAATTATTTGGCCCCTTTGGAACTCTGTTAATATCCTCATCCAGCTTTGGAGACTCATCTAGCTAAGAGCAGGAGAGAGATAGAGTAAGCCTGTTACAAGCCTAGTGGCCCATCGGGCCGGTGCTTAACCCCAGTTTCCATGGCATGCAGCGAGTAGGAGTATTACTTTTCCCCTGGATGGGATGCCACTCCATCACAGGTACTCCCCCAGCTCCTAACTATATGCTGGTATACACCTGCGTGGAGTGAAGTGTTTTGCCCAAGAACACACCGCAAAGGTCGTGGCCGGGGCTAACTCAGGACCTTACGATCTCAAGTCAAGCCTACTTGACCACTGCGCTATCGCGTCTCCCTCAAGAGCAGGAGGTAAGACCCATTTTAAGCAGAAAACTGCACCTAATTAGCATTCAGACAACTAGGAATTACCTGTGCAGATGCTTTCGTAATTATCGTTTGGAGACTTAAATTTTGCGGCCATTTTTCAGGCGACATATAATCCACCCCCTTTATTTCACTGTGCTTGTGCAACAGATGACATTGTTGGTACTGGTGCGCTCACGGGCAAACACGATCACATTGAGCCCTCCATGCTTGCTCATTAACACTGTGGACGAAGCGTTCCTTGATAGAGTTGCGACATGAGTGTCCCAGAAAATCTGGTCATGGAGCCATCATGTTATTAGGCACCGTCTCAATGTGAGTGAGTTTTCCATCTTTCCTTTTCTCGTGTCTGAACATTTTCCCCTCCGATGCTTGTGGAAATCGTTGCTAGCTGGTTTATTGCTTTCCTCCTGAAATTGACGCATTGAATTCCAGGAAAGGATTGAAGAACTCCTGCGATTTCCATTGAGCAAAACAACTTGGTGTCGCGCGACGGAAACATGATGGCTCCTGTTCTTGAGTTGTCGCAGCTCTCTCCATCTAGGGACACATCGATGTGGGAGACCTTCAAAGCACCAGTGTGCTAACACCGCTAACAAACACTGTCAAAGCAATGGCTAGGGGAACCAGAAAGACCAGCTTTCACCGGAACCCGCCCTTTCTCAAACACCCTCGCCTGGTGACAGCATTCCCGATTACACCAGCTACAATTAAAGATAAGCAGCCCTTATTCTCTTTGTTCTGCCTCAGGTCTTGCATCTGGCAGTTGGCCCTTATACAGCCCTATATATTTACAGTTCAGTCCTAATTCAATATCTACAAGAGGTGGGTATTACATACTGGCTCTCGCTCCACTTCTTATTAAAGAGAACAATATGGCCATGTTTGCCGAGGAGCTGACTTCAAAGGCTGCGCAATAAATGCACACAGCTGTCTGACTCAACCGATCTGTCAGACACCACATGCATTTTTTTAAATTACTGAAGGCAAAACAATACTTGAAACAGTTTCCACACACGTCAGACTCCGATGATTCAAAAGCAATTAAAAATAGACAATGCGAAAGTGAGGGAACAAGACCAAAAACTACGTTGAATTTTTCATTGCATCCCATAAACTTTATCAGTAGTTCATAGAAAGCGGTTGTAGTTTCATTCATATATTTGGCAATGTTGGCCTTTCCTATGAGTGGTCTGGAAGAGAACATTTTTAATACTGGTGAATATTGGAGGAATTTATCTCACCTTATACACAAAAAGAGATGTTTTAGCTGCAACCCATTTAACAGTGCTGCATGCAATAAACCCTCCCCTCTCTCTGCATAAAAGGCAAGTGCTCTTGAATAAACATTCAAATCTTTCGTCACATTTCAGTGCCGTGTATGGGTTTTGAAAATACATTGTACACAATAACACATCTTAAAGTGAATGAAAAGCAGGCACTCAATGATATAGCTCATTTATATGTAGCCAAAGACACTACCGGTCTTGGCACTGAACGCAAATTTGCACATCAATGATATTCATTTCACCTTTGCATGGGCAGAGCACACCAAATCTTATCTGGACCCCGATATAACCTGGCTCAATTTGGCATGAAACCCCAAATTTTAAACAATTAATTTATAGAATAAAATCAGAGAATAAGGATATAAACATATCGGTGACATCAGCGTAAAAGAACTTGACTGGGAAAACCACATAAGTGATCAGTGATGGGTTACTTAGTAACTGGCAGAGCAAAGACAGGTTAACATATAACTGCCAAAGGACTACCCAGAATACGGAGGATCAACAGCTCAAGACAAACAGCCTATCGCACACAAATCAAACAGATGTTAGAAAATTATAGGACTGACTGACTGGAAGAGGCCAGCCCAGGTGCTCGGAAGGTGGGCCAGTTTTCGAGGAAAACAGAGGGAAAAAGGAATTCCATCAAAAAAGTAAGCCTATTTTTGCGCACTGCTTAAAAATGTTATCAGGTGGACACAAATGAACGTAAATAGTTCGTGCACCGTAGTGCTTGATTGCGTTCGGAATAAAAGCCCGAAAGATCCAAAAAGAGAATTGCATCCGGTGAAACCAAAGTTCTGCGGGAGCCTAATTTATGCCTATGTCCGATTCCCAAAGAGGTGCCCTAATCGGTGTCACTTTTTTTTATTTGCGCAAACTTACACGTAAACTTCATCAATCCACGAATGTTTACACCAAGGAAAGGAGTATCATCCATCATGCGTACAGTTAAATGCTGAATACCAGGCTATAAGACGCATCCTGACTTTTCTCGAATTTTTAAAAAATTATTAAGACGCGGGTTACAAAACGTCAGAGAGAATTAACCTACCCGTTCAATAATCGAGATTTACCAGGTGTGTCACCCTGAAACTTCCTAATCGTCACCGTTGGCAGGGATAGATCACAGAAGTAATGGACAGAGCCAGCCGATCACATCCTCCAAGTTCTTGCCGCGTGGGCGAAAAGGCTGTCCCCGAACGCACTGCAGAACAGTCAGAGGCAACTTTAAGTCGAGTCGATTCAATATTGCGCGATGAAAAAAGCCAATGACTCAGAAGGCCAACCTATTTGTTACCTTTTCGGTCCTGCCCACTGTATGTTGAGGGCGGTTTTCTTGTCAGCGCGTGGAATACTATTAATAATAAAAACATTTCCTGTACGATAAGTTGTGATGTGATGACACAATACCTTATGAAAAAAATGGCCGCGAAGACTCTAAATGGTGCTGGGCTGAATGACGCGTCGCGCACGACTCTCGCAGTTCACGACAGCAATCACCAATGACGCAAATAATAATAATAATAATAATAATAATAATAATAATAATAATAATAATAATAATAAATGTGATATTTAGGTTCCTTCATTAATTTATTAAGCAATTAACAATTCATGGTTTAAATCTCCCCCACGTGGAATACAAAGTATTGTGTGCGTAATCACCGAATAAAGCCATGCTTGATCAAGAGTAAATTAGCTTCCGTGCCTCAGAAGACTTACGTGTTATTATAACTATAGCTAGAGGCAACAACAAGAGTTAAAACCTTTCGTAAAATGACTTGGCTATCTCGGGACCCTGGACAGTTCGAACCGCCGGGCAGGATAGGCCCTTTGGAGTTAAATTAGCCTAATGCCAGAACCATTTTAGTAAATGCATTCTTCTTGCCAACATAATCTGATGGATCAAATTAATCAAAAATAAAACCCGACTGTTAACCAAATAGAAATCGTTCAGCCTTGTCGAGGAATCGCAGGATAATTATATATGCATATAATTTTACTCTGTTTTACTCTGAGAAAAAACGTGCATCAGAGCCTTTGAGAGAAAATATTCTTGAGATTTTATATGAAAATCTTGTTCCTTATGTGAGGAAATCTGAAAAGTGCCATAAGAGTGCCTGAATTATAACTTTCAAGACATTGGATGGAGTTACAGTACCAGTCAAAAGTTTGGACACACTTTACTAATGTCACAGCACTCTGTTTTTGGAGAAATTTAAAAGGCTGAACTTCTCTGTATGATCTCGAATGGAATCTGGTAACAGGTAAATAGTCAGAAGTTAAAAAAAGAATAATTTACTTGTTCGAATAGTGCACAAAATTTTGAAATTCTCTAAGACACCATATTTTGCAAAGTAAACAGACAACCCAGCCGGCACATGACCGACCTTCAACGTAGAAATATGGTTGAAATTATGTCAGTTGTCCTTTCAACGTTGAAACACCATTGAAACAACGTTTAACTCTGATGGTTGTAATCCAGCCGGCACACAACCAACCTTCAACGTTGAAATATGGTTGAAATTATGTCAGTTGTTGTTTCAATGTTGAAACGCTATTGAAACAACGTTTAACTCTGATGGTTGTAAAAAGGTTAACAAAATGATCTCAAATCAACACTGAAATTTGAACAAGATTTGTTACAACGTTGAAACAACATTGAAACAACGTTGGGTAAGAGTACCACACACAACCTCCACCAAAGTCGAAAAAAATCACAACTTCTTCAGCTTACCTTAATGTTTAGATACCAAGTGAAATATTCGGGTGTGGAAAAACGTTGAGCACACATCCAGTTAAGAGAATTTACAATTTAATTTCTAGAGCGTCTATACATGCGGCAAGCTTATAAAGGTGGCAGCCATGACACTGTTGACCTAACCTTAACCCAACTCATAGGGAATGCTATCCCTATCTCTATCCCTGTGCCTAACCTTAACCCAACTCATAAGGAATGCTATCCCTATCCCTGTGCCTAACCCTAACCTTAACCCAACTCAGCCACAAACAATGGTTTGTTCTGCTCAAATTATTCTACCCAGGATCAATGGATCAGCCGACTCACCAGCATGAAACACATCAAAATGGATATTCACATGACGTCACGTCATTGACAACAATAAATAAAAGAAAGAAAGATAAATGAATATATTATTTCTTTTATATACACCTTTTGGTTTTTTCCTTGCGCCGCATCTACCCCTTCCTTTTAAAATTTTTTTCCCCCCTCATTCTAAACCCCCTTCTCACTCATAAAAACCCCCCAAAAATATTTGTGCCCCCTTTTAAAATCGTTCTGGCCAAAAAAAAAAAAACCCCAAAAAAGTGGAGGTTGTGTATGGTGCTTATGCCCAACATTGAAAAAACATTACAAAATCAACGTTGATTTATCTTTCAAAATCAAAACATAATTCAACGGTGATTCAACTATGATCCATGGTGTTGATTCAACAGTGAAAAAATGTTAAAATGCCAGCTGGGAAACGAGCTCCCAATGGTCAAATTGAAGTCTAGCTGTTTTGGGACTTATTGGAAAAAAGGTCAATGAGAACCAAACCACATGTGCAGCTCATCTTTGGGAACATAGACGGCCGTTTTGCTGCCAACTCATTGTAGCCATGTAACTGCCCGAGTAAAGAAATAAAAAATGCGAATACACTCAGCATTTATGAGAAAAAATTCTGGTAAGTTTGATGGATTTCAGAATTAGATCTTTTTTTTTTTTTTTTTTTTTTCAAAATACAGGATGCTTATTTCTTTATTTAACATGCTTTGTCAGAAAAATGAGGCTATGTCCAAACTTTTGACTGTATCTTTGCATCCGGTCTCCTGTAGTGAAGTAGCGCCTCCACAGTGTAGTTGCCAGCCTTGCTGTTTTCAGGTCAAAATTTAGTGTGCTTTGATCAAACCTTTTTTGCACTGAACTACTGACAGACTGGCAAACAAATAACTGAATCAGCCACATCGACTGAGAGCTCGCCAAAATGATGCAATGTAGAATGCAAAATAATGGCCTTTGAAGCTCATTGAACAAATGTGTCAAATGAAATGTGATTCCTAGTTTTCCATACACAAGCCGGAAGTGGGGAAAAAAAAACACGTTGCACTGCTTTGTCTCGCTGCATATTATGCAGTGAACCACATTTTTCTATCTTAAATACTATAGAACAGGGGTCCCCAGTCTTTCCCAGAAAGGGCCGGTGTGGGTGCAGGTTTTCATTGCAACCGAGTAGCTACACACCTGATGCTACTAATCAAGCTTATTAGCAAAGAGTCCAGGGGTTGATTAGTAGAATCAGATGTGTAATTGCTTGTTTGCAATGAAAGCCTGCACTCACAGCAGCCCTTTCTGGGAAAGACTGGGGACCCCTGCTATAGAAGGTATGGACAAAAAGTGAAATTTCAGACAGACGCGACCGTTACAACTGACCTATTAGGGTTATTCTAGATCAACAAATTTAGTGTGAAATCAAAGATCATACAGTATGTGACTTCCCATTTTTCATAATACAAATATTCTGCAAACTGTTACCATTTACGAGAAATTTGGCATTGAATACGAGAAAACACAATTAGGACAATATAGCAAACTCTATGAATTTTGAAATGTTTGGTGATCTCAGAAAATTGCATTTTACACTGTAGTGATGGTTTGGATTGTAACTTAAGAATTCAATGCTGAATATCATAAGCAAAGTTTCAAATCAATATGACAATTTTAAGGGAAGTTACAGAAGAAAATTTGTTTCTTTTTTTTGGCAATCTTGACCTTGATCTGAGCGTAAGGTTGCCAAGTTGCTCGCCATTTCGAGTTATAACCAGTGCCTGTCTGTCCTCCCCTTTTTTCAAACTGACTCTTAAATTGTGGCTGTAGTAAATGATCATTTTTATGGTCCAGACCAGGATTCAAACGCAGAGTCAGACATGCAATTCAACTGGTAGTTTATTGACAGCAGGACGGTAATGGCGGGACAAAACCCCGGGGACAGCATGCAGGGACAGAACCCCAAGATACTGAGAGACAGTTCAGCACAGCTGTAATTGGCTTTGCTGGGCTGCAGCCATCAGCACCTGGCTTCTGGGATGCTGCCAGATGTTCTGTCGGCTCCGCCGACACTGAACTGCTCATGATGAGGAAGAGGTTGCTTGCGTGAACGTGCTCCCAGTCCTGAACCTGGATCATGGGTTGGAAGCTTGTTCCTGACAAACTTGACAAAAAGAGTACACTTGGAAGGGTTCACAACAATGCAGCCCCAGTCCTGGACCTTAGTTAGTATTGAAAGCTTATTCTTGAAAACTCAAGTTGATGAACAGGCTTGAGCAGAGTTAACATGAACTTGGTCCCAATCTTTGACCTTGATTAGGATTGGAGGCTTGTTTGAATTAACCCTTTCAGCGCCGTGGGCAATAAGATTTCAAAGTCAGATGCTGTTGAAAACCTATCATGTGGCAACTTGTTTAAAAGAGCTCGTGCAGGGGAGCTCTTTTAAACAAGTTGCCACATGATTGGTTTTCAACAGCTCAGGATAACTACATTTTTAATTCCTTGAAAATGTATTCGGCGATCAAAGGGTTAACTAAATGCCAATGAAGGTTCCTGAGAGAACAAACTGTCACTAAAGCAATAATTGCATTAGACAAAGATGAAAGATTTTTGCTGATATTCTGTACCTATGACTGGGACTTCAACACAAATGCATCTTTACAATCCAGCAACTTGCACATAAACTAGAGGGCTTAACAGCACGTCACTCGCTCACTAGGAAACAACCGTGTAACGGGATAAAGCCGAGTGGGGAGAGACTCACAAGGCATAAACCAATCATGACACACTTCCCCCTGATAAATATGCAAGTTGCTGAATTGCGAAGAGACACACAAGGAATTCACGCGAGGGTTGTGACAAATAATAAAAATCTGCAATTTTTTCACTGCTTATAATGGGAAAATATTTCTGTCATAGGAACTGGAAGTGAATGAACAGATTTCTGCCATAGTTTGTGGGCATTAAGATATCCCTGACAAAATGTCAAGTACCAAATTTAAAGACAAACTGATGAATATTGAAGTTTTAACGGACTTTTGAAAATTTTTTGCCCAACCCCTTGTGATTTTAATTTCTAACATCAAAGACGGGGGGATCCCTGGTAGTAAGTTTCATATCATATGATGTAGTTTTGAAAGAAAAATCACATGATTTTCATTTTAGGTCTTTGTCAATCAGGGTCAATCAGACCATTTTGAGTGAATTCATCAGAAAAAATAAATAAATAAAAATTGAAATTTAAAGGAAAACTTAGTGAAACTTAGTGAGGATTGGTGTTGAACTGGACGCTAAGGAGCAGTTACAAGCAAGCAAGCATGCAAAGAAACAGACTGAACTGAGGTCCAATTTATTGCTCTGAGTTTTGGTTAGAATTGCCACTGACCTATAAATTTTCTCATTTTTTCTTTCCATGTAACTGAATGAACTTCATCGTTTGAATTTTTTTTTTTTTGCTAATGCTTACAAGGCTGGCTTCACTGTTGGGGAAAAAAAAACATTGCCGTAATATATTGGACTAATCTAAAATAACACAAGAACCAGTACAATACGGCAAGACAACACTAACAGTGAGATTATTTTAAACGGTGATGGTGGGGAGTGCAATATTTTTTAGGTCTCGAGAGTTTACACATCTTTCTGAATCGGCTGTAAGATACCATACAGTCACATCAGGCAAGCAAAGGAGGAAGTAACCTTTGCCTTTTTATGGAGAATTATCACTTTCCATCATGTGCTCTCATGCTGTAGGATTAGTACTCAGTAAACAATCAATTCATGGTTGGTACATTCTTCCTAATATCTCCTCATCGATTCCGATAAGTTCCTTCCTTTTGAGATACAGTTAATGAGCCCAGACTTTATCAGCAAGCATCTATAAGCTGAAGGAAACTCCCGGACACAACTGATGACACAACCCAAGCGCAAACCCAGGCTCCCTATGTCTGATAGTGGAGTTTTATTGGCCAACACACAGTGTGACGTAAATGAAATAATAAGCACCTGTCTAACCTACATACAAACATACGCTGTGTTCATAGCATTACTTCATAAAAATCTTGTAAATTTGTCATTTCATTTTGGTACATTGACTGAAGCCTATGACAGTGTACAATAGGCGAACACACCCTGGAGAGTTTTCCAATCCATCACAGAGATGACACATAAATCACTCACACACTCATGCCCAAGGGCAATTTCAGTCTGCAGTTAGCCTGATATGTACGCCTTTGCACTGTGGAAAGAAAGTGGTAAACCTCCAGATTAACCCACTGGAACGCAGAGCAAACATGCACATTGCACACAGAAAGGCCCCAGGGCAAATTCTTACTCACAAAGATCTTGCTGTGGGGCAACACTGCTACGCACAGTTGAAATGTATGATTTCAATGTACAAATTTAGAATATTGATACCTGTCTCGTTTCTGCACCTTCATGTCTAAATTTAGCAGGAAAACTTTCCCCATCCCGTCACTTGCTTGAGAAATAGTTCTGCATTTTTTGCAAGCAGTTGCAAAGATTTTGGAGATCCCCTTGAGTGTGCTCTGCATGTGAGCTGAGATATCTTTTTCGTCACAAGGAGAAAAATAGAAACATAAAATGGGAAATTGTAAGACCACACCTCCAGCCGTCCAGCTCAGCGGTCTACTAAGACCCAGACTGCACTTCGCCTCATTATTCAATTATCGCCTGCACCTGTTGTTCATTTCCACTGAGCAGTAGCAGTGTGCTATTTAAGACTAAGCTTCGCACTCAGTCATTGCAAAGTTTTGTCTCTACATGCCTGTACTGTATTCCTAGTCTTGCATAGACGTATTTTTCGCATGTTGCATGCATTATTCTCAAAATCTAACTTAATGCTGTTGATTTGTTTTATACCAGCACTTTATTTAAAGGAACCTCGCTTCCTTTTTGTTTTCCTATTTGTAATACATTGTTACTGCAGCCAAAGCCCAGAGTCTGTATTACTTATAGTTTTAAGGAACATTGTTTCCATTTTGTTTTGTATTGCAACGTTTGTGCCTTCTGTTGAGCAGTAGGCATAATGAATACAACCAAGTCTATCCCTGCATAGTACTTAACTTCCTGTCCTCCATGCATCTGAACTGTGCGAAGGAAGCACAACCCTTACAGAAATTTGTAAGAAAAAAATGTAAATAAGTTATCCATAACAATTTCTATTTAAATCAGTAATTTGGACATTTTGGTGATCCCGGCGTCAAAACCCATTTATCTGCTGAATTGGCTCCTCCCTGTTCCAGAAGTCTTGTGGGTCGTTCCTAGTAATTAGTTGACTGGCTCATTATTCCCTGATTATACTGCATACATAGGTTGTGGGTTCTCTCTCAGTCAGGGCTGGCTCATTATACTAGAAGAGGTCACTCTAACCTCCTACTCTAAATTTCTAGGTTTCTGCTCTGGTTTCCCTTCCAGAGAGCTAAATTATAAGTCAGATAGCTTGTGAATAAATTATTTGGTACAGTGGATTCTCCAAGCCGTCTTTCATTTCTCTTCATCCTCCTCATTATATACGCACCCTAGTGGCTCATTGCCAATCCTGCAATTGGTTCCCCCTCAGCCCAGTTTGTAACATCCCAGTCAGAATTTGATCTTGATATCCCAGAGTTAAAATATTTACAGTCACAAGAAAAAGAAAGTACATCCTCTTTCAGTTCTATAGTTTTACGTATCAGGACATCAAAAAAAAAAAAAATCAGCTGGTCCTAATCAGGTCCTAAAATTAAGGTTAATCTAACCTCAGGTGTAAAACAACACACAACAGATTCCAGTGTGCCATTATTTATAAAGCCAAAATTCAGCCAAAATGCAGAAGTCATCTATGAAAAATTAAGTACACCCCGTGATTGTGGAACCACCTTTAGCAGCAATAACTTGAATGAATCGTTTTCTATATTATACTCAGCGCCATTAAAAACTCAACGGTGAGTATTTACTGTATTTGCGGAAAATTGAAGAATCGATTGATTTTTATTGCTTTTCCAGTGAGGCAAGAGTGGAAATAAAGAAAAGCGCGTGGTATTGTAATCCTGACGCGCACCACGTGCACGCGCCAAGCACTTCAGTAATGACAAACATTGAGCTGTTTGTGATGTGTACAGTAACACTTGACTTGTTCTTTTGGGTGTGGTCAATAGCCTACATAAAGCCAACAAAAAAAATGAGAAATGCTACTGCATCAGGAAAATGGAACGGTTTGTGGCACAGGAGAGAGAAAAAGAGCCATTGGCATGTTACAGGGCAGGTCTCACCCGCCGAGAGGTGGTGCTTCATTTGCACTGTCACTGTTCAGCAATCAGTCGGCTGTCTATCCGAGAATGGAACACAGGCACTGTCACTGACTGACCCCGCTTAGGGCAGCCACGAGTGACGATGGCAGCTCAAGAGCGCCACATCTGGTTACAGCCTATACGTGACAGATTCCAGACAGCAACCCAAACTGAGCATGAGACGAGGGGTCCGAGACATCTGAGGGTGAGCGCAAGTACCATTTGACACCGTCTACATGAGCAAAACATGCGTGCACATGGCCCCAACAGATAACACATTTTTTGCCTATGAACAGGAGTAGGAACTCTTCACTTCTGACTGGGGGCACCTGCCTCTGTGTCATTTTTTGGCACTTTATGTCCCTGTTTCTGTCTAAGAATGGAAAACAGGGACTGTCGCTGACCGACCCCACTAAGGGCAGCCATGCATAAATGGGCAAAGACTTGGTTTTCTGCAGGGGCCGTGCGCACGCATGTGTTGCTCACATAGACGGCGTCGAATGGAACTTGTGCTTGCCCTCAGATGTCTCGGATCCCTCATCTCATGATCAGTTTGGGTTGCTGTCCAGAATCTGTCACGTACAGGCTGTAACCAGATGTGGCGTTCTTGAGCTACCATAGTCACTCGTGGCTGCCCTAAGCGGGGTCGGTCAGTGACAGTGCCTGTGTTCCATTCTCGGATAGACAGCTGACTGATTGCTGAACAGTGACAGTGCAAATGACACACCACCTCTCGGAGGCTGAGACCTGCCCATAACATGCCAATGGCTCTTTTTCTCTCTCCCGTGTTGCAAGCCGTTCCATTTTCTTGATGCAGTAGCATTTTTTGTTGGCTTTATGTAGGCTATTGTTTTCAGCAACCAAATTTTAAGTTTACTGATTTTCTCAGAGTATAATTGAAGAGCCAATTGCTAAAAATACTTAATCATAAAATGTCAATTTTGAGAAAACTGAGAAAATCAACTTTGGCAACTTTAAAAGATGTTTTCCCATCCTGGGTGTGTCAAAATGTGAATTGAGTACTTTTAGCTCTAGGCTCTTCAACTGTGGTTGGAACAAAAAAAAAAAAAAAAAGCATACACAAGGGTGCCCCAGGACAGAGTTTAGGAACCACAGCACTAACCGAATAAGGCTCATTATGCACTTATGGGGAGTGTAAAAATATCAACATGGAGTGTTTTAATTTTTTTCATGCATGCTAGCCAAAAAAAGTTGAGAAATTCAACTTAACCATGAAAGGAATCGGAGACCAGTGCCCTTATATTCACACAAATGCAGCTTGGGTTTATACTGAGGATCTCCAATCAAAGTACTTACAACCCCAATTCCGAAATAGTTGGGACAAAGTGTAAATTGTGAATAAAATCAAAACCAGCCAAATCACACCAGCCAGTTTTTTATTCACAATAGAACAGAGATAACATAGCAAATGTTGAAACTGAGAAATTTTACAATTTTATCCACAAAATTAGCTCATTTCAAATTTGATGGCTGCTACAGATCTTAAAAAAGTTGGGACAGGGGCCTGTTTACCATGGTGTAGTGTCCCCTCTTCTTTTTAACACAGAGTGGAGGCGTCTGGGCATTGAGGAGACAAGTTTCTTGAGTTTAGCCATTGGAATTTCATCCTACTCTTGTTTAATACAGGCTTCCAGCTGCTGGAGAGTTTTGGGTCTCCTTTGACAGACTTTTTTGTTTAATTATCGCCAAATGTTCTCAATTGGTGAAAGATCAGGACTGCAGGCAGGCCAGTTCAGCACACGGACTCTTCTACTACGAAGCCATGCTGTTGTAATAGCTGCAGTATGTGGTTTTGCATTGTCCTGCTGAAATACACAAGGCCTTCCTTAGAAAAGATGTCGTCTGGAGGGGAGCATATGTTGCTCTAAAACCTTTATATACCTTTCAGCATTCATAGTGTTTTTAAAACATGCAAGTGTCCCACACCATATGCACTAATGCATCCCCATACCATCAGAGATGCTGGCTTTTGAACTGAACGCTGATAACAGGAAGAGTGGTCTTTCTTCTCTTTAGCCTGGAGGACACGACACCCATGATTTCCAACAAGAATGTCAAATTTGGACTCATCTAACCACAGGAAACTTTGCCACTTTGCTACAGTCCATTTTAAATGAGCCCTGGCCCAGAGAACACGACGGCGCTTCTGGATCATGCTCAGCAATGGCTTCCTTTTTGCATGATAGAGTTTTAGGAGGTATCTGTGGATGGCACGGCGGACTGTGTTTACAGACAGTGGTTTCTTGAAGTATTCGTGGGCCCATTTAGTAATGTCAATGACAGAATCATGCCGGTGAGTGATGTAGTGGCGTCTGAGGGCCCGAAGATCACGGGCATCCAATAAAGGTCTTTGGCCTTGTCCCTTACGCTAAGAGATTTTTCCAGTTTCTCTGAATCTTTTGATGATGTTTTGCACTGTCGAAGATGAGACCTTCAAAGCCTTTGCAATTTGACGTTGAGGAACATTGTTTTTAAAGTATTCAACAATTTTTTTACGCAAGCCTTCACAGGTTGGATAGCCTCTGGCCATCTTTACTTCTGGGAGACTCAGCCTCTCTAAGACAATCCTTTTATAGCCAATCATGTTACACACCTGAAGCCAGTTAACTTAATTACTTGCTAAATGTTCTTTCAGCTGATTCTCTTAAATATTAATTTCTTTTTCAGCCCTTTTTTGCCTGTGTCCAAACTTTTTTGAGACCTGTTGCAGTCAGAAAATTTGAAATAAGCTCATTTTGTGGATAAAGATGTAAAATGTCTCAGTTTCAACATTTGAAATGTTATCTATGTTCTATTGTAAATAATATATTGGCTCATGTGATCTGAAAGTCATTGCATTTTGCTTTTATTCACAATTTACACTTCATCCCAACTATTTCGGAATTGGGGTTGTTTTTCTTTATGTTAACATTTCACCTCAATGGAAGATGGCTTTGCAAATATTACACTGGCAGTCAATCTTGCTACAGGTTTTTCAACACCAGTGAGTGAGCCGCAAATGGTTTTTTTGTCTCTCGGTTGATGATTGCTACATAATGAGTGCAGAGAAGACTGACTATGCAATATCCATTGATTCCCTCAAGGTGCTAGAGACAAAAGCACTCTTGGAGGAAAATGGGTCTGTGCTGTCATCCTTGCCCTGTGTTCCCATACCATGGTCTCCATCAAAGCCTGTTATCTATGTTTTGTTGTAAATAACATATTGGCTCATGTGTTCTGAAAGTCATTGCATTTTGATTTTATTCGCAATTTAAAATTCGTCCCAACTATTTCGGAATTGGGGTTGTATTTAAAGCCCCATGGAACTTAAACAATCCATCCACTTTCATAATTTATAATAGGACCTTGAGTTTATACAGTATGCATACACAAAATATGAACAGAAGAATACTTTTCCCAAAATAGACCAACTAATCTAAAGATTTTCCTTTCTCAGTGGCTGGATTTAAATTTGGCGTGAATTTTTTGATCCCAAGGTGATGTCACAATGTACTTGAGTTCACCTAAAATCACCTAAAATCATTGGTTTGAAGCACAACCAATGACAGAATTAATATAAATCACCCCTTGCGACCTGAAACATTAGAGGACACGCCCATACAGTCCATGAGTCATTATTTTACACGCTGCGTAAAAATGAAAAATTTCCTCATAAGAAAATTGAACTGATTGCTACAGTAAAACATGATGTGGACTTGGACTCATATAAGAGGCACGCAGTATAAATTCAGTCCATCTGTGATTCATAGCAACTAACAGAATTGGTGAAAACAATGACATAGCATTTAAGAAATGCTGTAAAACATTCACAAGAGGAAGTTTTTATGAAAAATAAAAATCCAAACCATCTTCTTGTTGAGGAACTCCTACAGTCCTCAGTACAAAGCATCAGGTGGCTTTGATGGAGACCATGGTATGGGAACACAGAGCAAGGATGACGGCACAGACCCATTTTCCTCCAAGAGTGCTTTTGTCACTAGCACCTTGAGGGAATCGATGGATATTGCATAGTCAGTCTTCTCTGCACTCATTATGTAGCAATCATCAACCGAGAGACCAAAAAACCATTTGCGGCTCACTCACTGGTGTTGAAAAACCTGTAGCAAGATTGACTGCCAGTGTAATATTTGCAAAGCCATCTTCCATTGAGGTGAAATGTTAACACAAAGAAAAACAACCCCAATTCCGAAATAGTTGGGACGAAGTGTAAATTGTGAATAAAAGCAAAATGCAATGACTTTCAGATCACATGAGCCAATATGTTATTTACAATAGAACATAGATAACATTTCAAATGTTGAAACTGAGATATTTTACATCTTTATCCACAAAATAAGCTTATTTCAAATTTTCTGACTGCAACAGGTCTCAAAAAAGTTTGGACACAGGCAAAAAAAGGGCTGAAAAAGAAATTAATATTTAAGAGAATCAGCTGAAAGAACATTTAGCAAGTAATTACATTAACTGGCATCAGGTGTGTAACATGATTGGCTATAAAAGGGATGTCTTAGAGAGGCTGAGTCTCTCAGAAGTAAAGGTGGCCAGAGGCTCTCCAACCCGTGAAGGCTTGCGTAAAAAAAATCGTGGAAAACTTTAAAAACAATGTTCCCCAACCTCAAATTGCAAAGGCTTTGAAGGTCTCATCATCGACAGTGCATAACATCATCAAAAGATTCAGAGAAACCGGAAAAACCTCTGTGCATAAGGGACAAGGCCAGAGACCTTTACTGGATGCCTGTGATCTTCGGCCCTCAGACGCCACTGCATCACTCACCGGCATGATTCTGTCTTTGACATTACTAAATGGGCCCAGAAATACTTAAAAAACCACTGTCTGTAAACACAGTCCGCTGTGCCATCCACAGATGCCACCTAAAACTCTACCATGCAAGAAGGATGCCATTGCCCTGCAAAAAATGTTCTATAGGACTTCTATGGAATTCTATAGAATTATATAGAACTCCATAGAACATCAATGGAACTCTATAAAACATTTTAGTAGAACAGCATGTTCCATAGGATTTTCCGTGCGTTCTATAGGAATTTGCTAGAAACCTATAGAGCACCTCTATGGAAAAGAAAGTCCTATAAGATTATTGCTGTTCTATAAGACCTTCCAGTAGAACACCCTAGTTGGAAAACCTGTTCTATAGGACTTTGATTGTCTTTAGGACCTTCTAATAGAACAAAAGCTTAATGGGAAAGACATCTCAAATAAGGGTTTAAGAAAAATAAAAATAAATCTTATGAATCCTTGCAATGCTCTTTCGAAGGGTCAATTTACCTTATGTGTACCTGGGTTCTAGAAGTGAGAAACCGGACTAATGGTATGAAAATGTGCAATATGCAGTGATATCCATGATACTGAAGTAGCAAGGAAAGTGCCCCTTTTAACTTTAAGGTGTGCTTAAGCACATGGGGTACCAGGCACATACCAACTCATTGATTCTCTGATCAGATGATTGATTGACTGACTGACCATACAACTTAGCAGTATTTCAGTTACAGTATATGAAGACCTCTTTCCATTTCCTCGGCAGCAATTAAAAAATATAAATATAAGGCATTACAACTTTATTATGCTATAATGGAAAACTCGCGTTCCTCTTTTGCTTACGAAGACAGAATTACGTTGAAAGTTTGACCTTTTGAACTTTTCCCTTAATTTTAAAAATTCAATCAAATTATTCCTTTCCATTCACTTGCATGTGATTGCAGATTATATACAGATTTAGAATTAATTTGAATACAATTTGAGGTCTGCTGAGACTTATTCCCACCATCTTTATACATCTAAAGGTTATTTCTAACCATGTTTGTTCAAGCTTCCAAACAGCTCACTTGGTTAAAGCGCCGCATTGTGGAGCAGAAATGTAGCGAAACACACGAAGCGTGGGATCATTTATCTTTCCAAACACCGTGGTCTTCATGGTCCCCATATCGTGCCAACTCATCTCCACTGGCTTTCACAGCTGCGACATTTCCAAGTGTAACCTGATAGCGAATTCACATCGTACATCTCACCCACTTGCATGACCAAAGAATTACATTACAGGGCTATCACGTCACATATAATCAAGCAAGGGGAAAAAGGAAAAAAAAAGTAGGCTACTTACAATGGAGGGCGCAGTGATATCCACTGTTGATCTACTGTAATAGTCTCTATGGACTGATCTATCAGGCTTTGGGAAAATTACTGCATTAAAGAGTTTTTTTTTTTTTTTTGATAAATGCAAGGCGAAAGATTATAATGCTGTAGAATAACAGACTGCGGGGGATTCCCCACCCGTCTTTTTTAAACCCCAATAAAGGGCTATTATTATTATAGCTAGTCCCCACAGGTAATGGATAAAGAGCGATATTAAACCCAGCACACTGTTTACAACGATCATATGTTCCTCTTTGTCATCCGTAATTTGAGCTGCTTGTTGCATAAAGCTCAAGGCCCACAACGGCTGTACCGGACAGTAGCACTGTTGTTGCCGTGACCTAAATCTGAGGGAGGGCTGAATTCAAAGCAAAGTTGATTCCTGCAAGAATTTCCATTGTTGTTCCTATATGATTACTTTCACCAATGACATGAACCATGTTGAACGTTTACCTTTAGTTCGCGTGGCAAAAGTAGTGACATGCATTCCAGGTAATACTACATGTTAAATAATAATTCAGACTGAATAAACTGTTCTTCAAGCTTGACTGATATTATTCACGTCAAATGTCCTGCCTGAAAATGTGAATGGTTATTAGTTTAGTGTCAAGCAGTTTGGGGAACGGATGTCTGGATCATGATGCTGCATTTTTGCACAAACTTAGAGCAGTGATTTAACAGGGGGGACATAACTCCTTTACATGCTCCACACTGCTGGAGAAAATACTTGTTGCTATCACAGTTCTGGATTTACAGTGGAGTGCTATCTCACTGCAAGAAGGTCATGGGTTTGAATCCAGCCCAGGGCCTTTCTGAGCGGAGTTTGCATGTTCTCATCGCGCGTGCGTGGTTTACTCCCACAGTTCGAAGACATGCATATCAGACTGACTGTGGGTGAGTGCGCCCTCTAATGAAGGAAGAAAGCGGGTATGGAGAAGAGACAGATAGATATATTTAGTTTATGTCTCTGTACCTCCCCCTGCTGGCAATAGCTGTTGTTGTTTCTTGAACAATATGGAATTGTAAATTGATTTTGACAAAAAGGAGGCTGCAAATGCAGGGATACTCACTCTTTTCCAGAATGAGCCTGTGTGGATGCAGGCTTTCATTGTAAACGTGCAGTTTCACACCTGATTCTACAAATCAAGGTTCTATGGCAAAAGCTTTAAGGGTTGAATAGAAGAATCAAAGGAGTGACCAGTTGGTGAATGACAGTTGTGCCAAAATTCTGAATGAAATGCGAAACAATCTGCAAATAAATATGAGCCACACGCTGAGAAAAATCATTTTGCTTTCATTCAAATTCTGGTTTGCAAGTTGGCCACAAGTCACTGTTTTCTATTATTGTATCATGATGTGTAAGTGGATTTTGAATCCATTTCTGGTTCGTCTTTCATATTTGTGCATTATGAAGAGTTTGTTTGTGGATTTAAAATCTATTTGTAGAATGTGTTTTGGGTTTACAAATAGTAATATACTGTATATTTGTGACTCAAAGTCTGTGCATTTATAACAAGAGTCATCAGAAGATGACATATCCCCCAGGTCCCCGCAATCTAATCTCAGAAATCCCAAGTTATCACAAGGCACCAGTCTAGGACTTGATTAATATGCGCTGCAAATCTCGTTTAGAAATTATGAGCAGTATCAAGTTCTGCTCCGGAAACAAAATGTCCGCAGACGGACAGACGGATTGACAGACGACCGCACTGATGACTATATCCCCCTGCATTATACGACGGGGGGATACTAATATTGACATTGATTAAAGCACAGACATATAGATCGAAAAGCACAAACATATAGATCATGGAAGGCGCAATTACCATAACAAGAAAGAACAAATGACACATAAAATTAGCAGAATTCAAACAGGTATTACAAACCAAGTTTATTCATCAACCACTTCCTTCAAAAAATTGAAATTGATTAATTGATTGACAATTATCTCTCGTCCACTCTGTGAGGCAACAGCCAAGAAGATAGTAAAATCATACAGTCAGCCCATATCTGCCCCCTTGGCCGCAAAGACAGTGAAAAAACATAGACAAAAAAAGTGCCAAACCTACAATCTACGTAACGCTTTGGCATCATAGAGGTAACGTCATAAGGTCATAGTTCTGTCCCTTACTTACACCATTTCGAGCCCTGGCAACTTCAGGCACTCAAGCTCTTACCAGCTGACGTCAGTTAAATCCCTGAGTACTCAGGATTGAGGGCTTTTGGTTTGGTGATTGGGATTAGGCCCAAGTTGTAAATACAGTACAAGTCGGATGTTGATGTGAATGCTGTTTACAAGTAGAAATTGTTACTTAGGGTACATACCAACATGAACGTGGTAGATAAACCTTGATTAGTAAAATCAGGTGTGTGACTGATTGATTGGAATGAAATCTTGCACCCACACCGGCCATTCCTGGATTAGATCAAATACACCTTGAATTACAACAGGAGTAGGCTGTGTGTGTGTGTGCATGTGTGTGTGTGTGTGCATGGGCGTGCGTTTACATGTGTGTGTATGTGTGCGTGTGTGTAATGCCTGTGCTTGTGTATGTATATGCAAGTATAAGTATACACAAGAATTCATAATTCAAACTTTATTTTAACTCTGAAATACAGTGAGGTAGGTACCTCATTTACAATATAGCTGAGTGAACAATAAACAACATCCTTCACTCCAGGAGGCATAATTAATAAAAACATTAGATAAAAATGATTCAAAATCAAAAAGTAAAGTAAGTGATCAAAAAGTAAAAAAATAAATAAATAAATTGAAATTAATAAAATACTGAAACCAGAAGAGTAGATTGAGCAATTACGATTAAAACAACTGAATCAACAAAAACAAGATTGCATGAAGTGAATAAGATGAAGTAAAAACTCAAATTGCCCTAAAAATAAAAATGAGGTGAGCCTCAGATTATTCTGCACATTATTCCAGATTACAGGTGCACAGTAAGAAAGACTGTTCATAAAACTGAGCCGAGTAAAAACAGCCGCCACCTGCAACATAATCTAATCACAGATGAACAGCATCCAAGGGTTTCAAAGTTACACCTGAAGCGTGCATGTATAGAATCTCATCAAACTGACTGCCTCAATAGCGATCCTTCTACAGTGCTGAGGAAAACATGTTTTATTCCAATAGAAGAAACCAATGTTTTTCCTTAATTTGCTCACCAAATAGTCAGGTGATATTTAAAAGTTACCTTCTGCAAATTACAAGATACTTGTACTCAGTGACTCTTTCGATAATCGTATCATTCTTAGTTGAGATAATAATAATAATAATAATAATAATAATAATAATACATTTTATTTAAAAGCGCCTTTCTCAGCACTCAAGGACACTTCACAGAGTGACTAAAAACACAACACAGTAGAGAGAGAGAAAGGGGAAAAAAACGAAAGTAGCACAAAATTAAAATGAATCAGTGGAGTTACAGAGGATATGCAACTTGAAACAGATGGGTTTTAAGTCTTGATTTAAAGAGGGGTAAAGAATCAATGTTCCTGATATCTGGTGGGAGTGAGTTCCAGAGTTGGGGAGCAGAGCGACTGAAAGCTCTGCTCCCCATGGTGCTGAGACGGGCGGAGGGCACAGAGAGGTGGAGGGAGGAGGAGGATCTGAGGGAGCGGGAGGGGGTGGCAATGCGGAGGAGATCAGACAGATACTGGGGGCGAGGTTGTGGATGGCCTTAAAAGTATACAGTAGGATTTTGAATGTGATTCTGAATTTGACCGGGAGCCAATGAAGCTGCTGGAGGACGGGAGTGATGTGCTGAAAGGAGGGGGTTCTGGTGATAATGCGAGCTGCTGAGTTCTGGACCAGTTGAAGCTTATGGGGGGATTTGTGAGGGACATTGAAGAGGAGTGAGTTACAATAGTCGATATGGGAGGTAACGGGCTTTGGACCAGGATAGCAGTGGTGTGAGGGGTGAGAGAGGGCGGAGACGATTAATATTACGCAGATGGAAATGTGGAGACCGTTCGTTATTAATGTGAGCGTTGGAAGAAAGTGAGCTGTCGAAGATGACACCCAGACTCTTAACCTGAGGGGAGGGGGACACTGTAGAGCGGTCAATGGTGAGTAGGAAACTGTCAGCTTTGGATAAAGTGGATTTGGTTCCAACAAGGAGGAGTTCTGTTCTATTACTGTTAAGTTAAAGGAAGTTGGAGGTGAACCAGGATTTAATTTCTGAAAGGTAGTGGGTGAGGGAAGAGGCGGGATAGAGGAATTGGGTTTGCTGGACAGGTAGAGCTGGGTGTCATCCATGAAGCAGTGAAAGTGGATACCAAATTTTTGGAAAATATCGCCAAGTGGGAGGAGGTAGATAATGAAGAGGAGGGGCCCCAGGACAGAGCCCTGGGGCACACCTGAAGTGACGGGGGAGGGCTGTGAAGTGAAGGATTTGAGTTGGATGAACTGAGTGCGGCCTGTAAGGTAGGAGTGAAACCAGTGAAGGGGAGTGAGAGTGATGCCAATAGAGGAGAGTCTATTAAGGAGGATGGGGTGAGAAATGGTGTCAAAGGCCGCACTCAGATCGAGAAGGATGAGAATAGAGATTAAACCAGAGTCAGCTGCCATGAGGAGGTCATTAGTGATCTTTATGAGGGCTGTTTCTGTGCTGTGGCGGGGACAGAAACCGGACTGGAATTGTTCATAGAGGCTGTTTTGGGTGAGATGGGAGTGGAGTTGAGAAGCAACGGTTTTTTCTTGAATTTTGGAGATGAAGGGAAGGTGAGAAATGGGATGGAGGTTATTGAAATCATTAGGATCTGAACCAAGTTTTTTCAGGATGGGAGTAACAGCTGCAGATTTGAAAAGAGTGGGAACAATTCCAGTGGACAATGAAGAGTGGATAATGGCTGATATGAGGGGGAGCAGAGAGGGGAGGCAGGATTTGACCAGGACTGTGGGGAGGGGATCTAACTGACATGAAGAGGACTTAGACTTGCTGATGAGGTCAGAGATTACGGAGGGGTGAGGGAGTTCAAAGGTGGAAAATGGTTGACAGGGCGGGAGAAGTTCAGAGGAAGGGAGGGGTGAGGTAGAGGAGCCCAGGTGCTGATGGATTATGTTAACATTTTCATTGAAAAACAGGAAGAGAGAATTACAGGTGTCTGAGGAGTACTTGTGGGGGGTAGGGAGTCAGGGGGTTGAATGATGCTATTAACACGGAAAAGAGAGTCTTGATGTTGCCTGCATTAGAGCAGATAAGTCCAGAGTAATATTGCGATTTTTGCGTGAGAGATGGAGTCCTTATAAAGGGATAAGTGTGCTAGGTAAATGTCTTTGTGGATGGTGAGACCAGATTTCCTGTAGAATCTTTCAAGCTGTCGATTTTTGGATTTCATGGAGCGGAGATCAGGGGTGAACCAGGGGGCAGAACGAGTGAAGAAAACAGCGAGATTTGACAGGAGCAAGTGAGTTGAGAATGTTATTGAGGCTATTATTGTACTGGGTGACAAGATCATCAGGGTTAGAAGAAGAGTCCGGAGTCAGTGTGGCAACGCAGGAGTAGAGGGAGTCCATATTAATGTCCTTTATATTACAGAAGGAGATGACACGGGATAATGAGATTATCGTAATCAATATTTTTGGCAAATCGTGAATTTAGCTTTATCTGCATTAAGAACTACTCTGTGGTTACTTTGTGCAACTTGTAAATCAGTAAAACAGTGCCAAATAAATATATTTGCAGAATGTACTGCAATGTTCTGCATTGTTAATATTTTCTTTTGACCTCGAGTTTGACCTTTCAAAGTCATCTGAGGTCAATTTAACATTCTTGAAAAATATAAGTCAGATATGACTTCTATATATCGATAAACCAGATTCAGTGACCAGGGATTGGGTCGCCGGGCCCCCGTCCATGACTGCCACCCAAAGCGCAAGGCATCGGCCCCTTCTGAACCTTCCGGTGATGGGCCCACGGGAAGGCGGGCCCACGCCGCCGTTCGGGCTGTGCCCGGCCGGGTCCTGTGGGTGGAGACCTGACCGCCAGGCGCCGCCTGCCAGCCCCAACCCCAGCCCCAGAAGGGGGGACCGGAGGGTGTGCTCCAACTGGGGGATCACACTCCTCAGCCTCCCTGGTAAAGTCTATTCCAGGGTGCTGGAGAGGAGAACCGGCCCATAGTCCAACCTCGGATCCAGGAGGAACAATGCGGAGCTGGGCCCTGGTCGTGGAACACTGGACCAGCTCTATACCCTCCCTAGGGTGCTTGAGGGTTCATGGGAGTTTGCCCAACCAGTTCACATGTGTTTTGTGGACTTGAGAAGGCATTTGACTGTGTCCCCGTGGCATTCTGTGGGAGGTGCGCCGGGAGTATGGAGTCCGGGGCCCTCTACTAAGGGTCCGGCGGTCTCTGTATGACCAGAGCAGGAGCTTGGCATTGCCGGCAGTAAGTCAGACCTGTTTCCGGTGCATGTTGGACTCCGCAGGGCTGCCCTTTGTCACCGGGTTCTGTTCATTATTTTTATGGACAGAATTTCTAGGCTCAGCCAGGGGCCGGAGGGTGTCCGGTTTGGGGACCACAAGATCTCATCTCTGCTTTTTGCGGATGATGTTGTCCTGTTGGCTCCTTGAACCAGGACCTTCAGCATGCACTGGGGTGGTTTTCAGCCGAGTGCGAGCGGCGTGGGATGAGAATCAGCACCTCAAGTCCGAGGCTATGGTTCTCCTTCGAAAAAAGGTGGCTAGGCCTCCGGTTGGAGGATAGCTCCTGCTTCAAGTGGAGGAGTTTAAGTATCTTGGGGTCTTGTTCACGAGTGAGGGAAGGATGGAGCATGAGATTGACAGACGGATCAGTGCAGCGGCAGTAGTAATGCGTTCATTGTACCGATCTGTTGTGGTGAAGAAGGAGCTGAGCCAAAAGGCGAAGCTCTCAATTTACCAGTCAATCTATGTTCCTACCCTCACCTATGGTCAGGAACTTTGGGTCATGACCGAAAAGAACGAGATCTCGGATACAAGCTGCTGAAATGGGTTTCCTCCGCAGGGGTGGCGGGCGCTCCCTTAGAGATAGGGTGAGGAGCTCTGTCACCCGGGAGGAGCTCAGAGTAGAGCCGCTGCTCCTCCACTCTCGAGTGGAGCCAGCTGAGGTGGCTCGGGCATCTATATCGGATGCCCCTGGACGCCTTCCTGGGAAGGTGTTCCGGCATGCCCCACCGGGAGGAGGCCCGGGAAGACCCAGGACACGCTGGAGGGACTATGTCGCCGGCTGGCCTGGGAACGCCTCAGGATACCCCCCGAATAACTGGAGGAAGTGTCCAGGGAGAGGGAAGTATGGGCATCCTTGCTTAGACTGATGACCCGGCCCCGGATAAGCGGAAGAAGATGGATGGATGGATGGATGGATGGATATATCGATAATACAAACTTAATCTCCATCTGCAACCATTTGGCCTCCACAGGCTATTTTGCATGATCTCCATAAGACCCAATGTTAAACTACAGCGCCCCCCAAGCTCACTTCTGTTGATTCAATCAAAATGGTGCTCGTGATTGTTCATTGAGGGTACCAAGGCAAGTTAGTGCCTAATTTAGAAAATAAAATTATGCGGCAGTTTTTTGAAATAAATTTAAAAAAAAAAATTTCTAAGTCCTATCTTTAACATTGGGGCCAAAATTTCAAGGGCCCATAAAACAGAAAAAAATGGTTAAATAAAAAATCTGAAAAAAGTCTGGAGATATGGTCTAGTTGTATGTTATGGCAAATTAACACGGAAATTCATCATGATTAAAAAATGTTCGGACGAGCGACTATGGACCACGGACAACGGACGCCAAACCACATTATTAATAGCTTATCGCCCATAGGGCTGGTAAGATAATAATGAGTTCACATAGTAGGAGCTAGATAAGAAAGCTTTTTATTGGCCCTAAAGTTGGATAAGGTGTGTAAGTTGGTCATATAAAGCAAATTGTTGGTCTCAAGTGGAGACATGGTGAAATCATTGCCTAAAACGAGGGTTCTGAAGGGTCCGTTTGTCCTGTGACCATTTTGGGACCCCTCCATAACTCCACTAATGATCTGGTGTCCCTGAAAATAATCTGAGTTACAGTAATGTCATCATATTTGATGAAGAAGTTCTCAAAAAGCCTTCAAACACACAAATCTCAACTACCTGGACCCTCCAATATCCCAAAAAATCATTATCGCATAAAATCCAGTTTAAAAGGGTTAATATTGAATAGAATGGAACTAGTATCATATTTGTAAGCATTGGTTCCAAGAGAGGAGGCAATCAATGACCCCTTTATCAATTTTTAGCCCAGTAGCTCATAAAAGAAAAAGTTATGGGTCTCGATAGATATGGTTACAAATTAGTGCAGTGCCCAAATTTCCCAAGGCCATAATGCCGAAATGACTAAAGGCATGAAACTGAAATTTGGGATTCCTTCATTTGGGGTCAAAAACTTATTTTAGAATTTTTTTTCAGTCAAATCTGAGCGATGTCACTGGGTAGGGTGTGTGAATTGACATGGAATGATCAATAACAATCCTGCACATAGTTTTGTGGCCTTCAAGAGTCCAAGGTGCCACAATTGCAATGAAGTTCTCTTGGGACACAGAAATAATTTGGTCAAAGTTCCTAAGCACTTATTTCTCTTCACACCATTGTTTGTTACCAGCTATATGAATCAATTTATCCTTTTTTGTGCCACCATGGCAAATGGGATGCACATCCTTACTATTTACCCCTCTGTTGTGTACAAGCATGAAGTGCAACAGGTAAAAGCAAGTGCACACATCTCACAGTTTATCAACTTCATTGGAAAAACTAGAAGGGCACTCGGTAGAGTGCATACTGCCGCTCCAGGCCACATGTCAGTATTGGTGGTTCTGGATCCGCAAGAATATTATCCAGATCACTAACATCTATAATCAATTTTACATTAGCGTAGATTCTATTTAACGCTGAAATTTTTACGAAAAATCTGTTCATTACATGAGGGATAATCATTCTATTCAGGTATATTTTAACTTCTTCGGATCTAGAATCCAGAATATGTTCTGGATCACTTCCAAAAACTGAATCAACTCATCCTTGGACTACCATCTACCATCCTACCCAATTTCGAGAGCGATATTAAACCCAGCACACTGTTTACAAACGATCATATGTTCCTCTTTGTCATCCGTAATTTGAGCCGCTTTGTTGCATAAAGCTCAAGGCCCACAACGGCTGTACCGGACAGTAGCACTGTTGTTGCCGTGACCTAAATCTGAGGGAGGGCTGAATTCAAAGCAAAGTTGATTCCTGCAAGAATTTCCATTGTTGTGCCTATATGATTACCTTCACCAATGACATGAACCATGTTGAACGTTTACCTTTAGTTCAAGGTGGCAAAAAAAGTAGTGACATGCATTCCAGGTAATACTACATGTTAAATAATAATTCAGACTGAATAAACTGTTCTTCAAGCTTGACTGATATTATTCACGTCAAATGTCCTGCCTGAAAATGTGAACGGTTATTAGTTTAGTGTCAAGCAGTTTGGGGAACGGATGTCTGGATCATGATGCTGCATTTTGCACAAACTTAGAGCAGTGATTTAACAGGGGGACATAACTCCTTTACATGCTCCACACTGCTGCAGAAAATACTTGTTGCTATCACAGTTCTGGATTTACAGTGGAGTGCTATCTCACTGCAAGAAGGTCATGGGTTTGAATCCAGCCCAGGGCCTTTCTGAGCGGAGTTTGCATGTTCTCATCGCGCGTGCGTGGTTTACTCCCACAGTTCGAAGACATGCATATCAGACTGACTGTGGGTGAGTGCGCCCTCTAATGAAGGAAGAAAGCGGGTATGGAGAAGAGACAGATAGGTATATTTAGTTTATGTCTCTGTACCTCCCCCTGCTGGCAATAGCTGTTGTTGTTTCTTGAACAATATGGAATTGTAAATTGATTTTGACAAAAAGGAGGCTGCAAATGCAGAGATACTCACTCTTTTCCAGAACGAGCCAGTGTGGATGCAGGCTTTCATTCTAACCATGCAGTTTCACACCTGATTCTACTAATCAAGGTTCTATGGCAAAAGCTTTAAGGGTTGAATAGTAGAATCAAAGGAGTGACCAGTTGGTGAATGACAGTTGTGCCAAAATTCTGAATCAAATGTGAAACAATCTGCAAATAAAATATGAGCCACACGCTGAGAAAAATCATTTTGCTTTCATTCAAATTCTGGTTTGCAAGTTGGCCACAAGTCACTGTTTTCTATTATTGTATCATGATGTGTAAGTGGATTTTGAATCCATTTCTGGTTAAATCTTTCATATTTGTGCATTATGAAGAGTTTGTTTATTGGATTTAAAATCTATTTGTAGAATGTGTTTTGGGTTTACAAATAGTAATATACTGTATATTTGTGACTCAAAGTCTGTGCATTTATAACAAGAGTCATCAGAAGATGACATATCCCCCAGGTCCCCGCAGTCTAATCTCAGAAATCCCAAGTTATCACAAGGCACCAGTCTAGGACTTGATTAATATGCGCTGCAAATCTCGTTTAGAAATTATGAGCAGTATCGAAGTTCTGCTCCGAAACAAAAATGTCCGCAGACGGACAGACGGATTGACAGGCGACCGATTGACGGACTATATCCCCCTGCATTATACGACGGGGATACTAATATTGACATTGATTAAAGCACAGACATATAGATCTAAAAGCACAAACATATAGATCATGGAAGGAAGGCGCTTATTACCATAACAAGAAAGAACAAAATGACACATAAAATTAGCAGAATTAAACAGGTATTACAAAACCAAGTTTATTCATCAACCACTTCCTTCAAAAAATTGAAATTGATTAATTGATTGACAATTATCTCTCGTCCACTTTGTGAGGCAACAGCCAAGAAGATAGTAAAATCATACAGTCAGCCCATATCTGCCCCCTTGGTCAAGTAAAGACAGTGAAAAAACATAGACAAAAAAGTGCCAAACCTACAATCTACGTAACGCTTTGGCATCATAGAGGTAACGTCATAACATAATAGTTCTGTCCCTTCCTTACACCATTTCAAGCCCTGGCAACTTCAGGCACTCAAGCTCTTACCAGCTGACGCCAGTTAAATCCCTGAGTACCAGGATTGAGGGCTTTAGGTTGGTGATTGGGGGATTAGGCCCAAGTTGTAAATACAGTACAAGTCGGATGTTGATGTGAATGCTGTTTACAAGTAGAAATTGTTACTTAGGGTACATACCAACATGAACGTGGTAGATAAACCTTGATTCGTAAAATCAGGTGTGTGACTGATTGATTGGAATGAAATCTTGCACCCACACCGGCCATTCCTGGATTAGATCAAATACACCTTGAATTACAACAGGAGTAGGCTGTGTGTGTGTGTGTGCATGTGTGTGTGTGCGCCGCATGGGCGCAAGGTCTACATGTGCGTGTATAAAAAGGTGTGTAATGCCTGTGCTTGTGTAGGTATATGCAAGTATAAGTATACACAAGAATTCATAATTCAAACTTTATTTTAACTCTGAAATACAGTGGGGTAGGTACCTCATTTACAATATAGCTGAGTGAACAATAAACAACATCCTTCACACCAGGAGGCATAATTAATAAAAACATTAGATAAAAATGGTGATCAAAAAAATAAAAAAAAATAAAATAAATTGAAATTAATAAAATACTGAAACCAGAAGAGTAGATTGAGCAATTACGATTAAAACAACTGAATCAACAAAAACGAGATTGCATGAAGTGAATAAGATGAAGTAAAAACTCAAATTGCCCTGAAAATAAAAATGAGGTGAGCCTCAGATTATTCTGCACATTATTCCAGATTACAGGTGCACAGTAAGAAAGACTGTTCATAAAACTGAGCCGAGTAAAAACAGCCGCCGCCTGCAACATAATCTAATCATCGATGAACAGCATCCAAGGGCTTCAAAGTTACATCTGAAGCGTGCATGTATAGAATCTCATCAAACTGACTGCCTCAATAGCGACCCTTCTACAGTGCTGAGGAAAACATGTTTTATTCCAATAGAAGAAACCAATGTTTTTCCTTAATTTGCTCACCAAATAGTCAGGTGATATTTAAAAGTTACCTTCTCCAAATTACAAGATACTTGTACTCAGTTACTCTTTCGATAATCGTACCATTCTTAGTTGAGATAATAATAATAATAATAATAATAATAATAATACATTTTATTTAAAAGCGCCTTTCTCAGCACTCAAGGACACTTCACAGAGTGATTAGAAACACAACACAGTAGAGAGAGAGAGAAAGGGGGGAAAAAAAAAAAAACAAAAGTAGCACAAAATTAAAATGAATCAGTGGAGTAACAGAGGATATGCAACTTGAAACAGATGGGTTTTAAGTCTTGATTTAAAGAGGGGTAAACAATCAATGTTCCTGATGTCTGGTGGGAGCGAGTTCCAGAGTTGGGTAGCAGAGCGACTGAAAGCTCTGCTGCCCATGGTGCTGAGACGGCGGAGGGGCACAGAGAGGTGGAGGGAGGAGGAGGATCTGAGGGAGGCGGGAGGGGTGGCAATGCGGAGGAGATCAGACAGATAGGGGGGGGGGGGGGAGGTTGTGGATGGCCTTAAAAGTATACAGTTGGATTTGAATGTGATTCTGAATTTGACCGGAGCCAATGAAGCTGCTGGAGGACGGGGGAGTGATGTGCTGAAAGGAGGGGTTCTGGTGATAATGCGAGCTGCTGAGTTCTGGACCAGTTGAAGCTTATGGGGGGATTTGTGAGGGACATTGAAGAGGAGTGAGTTACAATAGTCGATATGGGAGGTAACGAGGCTTTGGACCAGGATAGCAGTGGTGTGAGGGGTGAGAGAGGGGCGGAGACGATTAATATTACGCAGATGGAAATGTGGAGACCGCGTTACGTTATTAATGTGAGCGTTGGAAGAAAGTGAGCTGTCGAAGATGACACCCAGACTCTTAACCTGAGGGGAGGGGGACACTGTAGAGCGGTCAATGGTGAGTAGGAAACTGTCAGCTTTGGATAAAGTGGATTTGGTTCCAACAAGGAGGAGTTCTGTTCTATTACTGTTAAGTTAAAGGAAGTTGGAGGTGAACCAGGATTTAATTTCTGAAAGGTAGTGGGTGAGGGAAGAGGGCGGGATAGAGGAATTGGGTTTGCTGGACAGGTAGAGCTGGGTGTCATCCGCGAAGCAGTGAAAGTGGATACCAAATTTGCGGAAAATATCGCCAAGTGGGAGGAGGTAGATAATGAAGAGGAGGGGCCCCAGGACAGAGCCCTGGGGCACACCTGAAGTGACGGGGAGGGCTGTGAAGTGAAGGATTTGAGTTGGATGAACTGAGTGCGGCCTGTAAGGTAGGAGGAAACCAGTGAAGGGAGTGAGAGTGATGCCAATAGAGGAGAGTCTATTAAGGAGGATGGGGTGAGAAATGGTGTCAAAGGCCGCACTCAGATCGAGAAGGATGAGAATAGAGATTAAACCAGAGTCAGCTGCCATGAGGAGGTCATTAGTGATCTTTATGAGGGCTGTTTCTGTGCTGTGGCGGGGACAGAAACCGGACTGGAATTGTTCATAGAGGCTGTTTTGGGTGAGATGGAGTGGAGTTGAGAAGCAACGGTTTTTCTTGAATTTTGGAGATGAAGGAAGGTGAGAAATGGGATGGAGGTTATTGAAATCATTAGGATCTGAACCAAGTTTTTTCAGGATGGGAGTAACAGCTGCAGATTTGAAAAGATTGGGAACAATTCCAGTGGACAATGAAGAGTGGATAATGGCTGATATGAGGGGAGCAGAGAGGGAGGCAGGATTTGACCAGGACTGTGGGGAGGGATCTAACTGACATGAAGAGGACTTAGACTTGCTGATGAGGTCAGAGATTACGGAGGGGTGAGGGAGTTCAAAGGTGGAAAATGGTTGACAGGGCGGGAGAAGTTCAGAGGAAGGGAGGGGTGAGGTAGAGAGCCCAGGTGCTGATGGATTATGTTAACATTTTCATTGAAAAACAGGGAGAGAGAATTACAGGTGTCTGAGGAGTACTTGTGGGGGGGTAGGGAGTCAGGGGGTTGAATGATGCTATTAAATACGGAAAAGAGAGTCTTGATGTTGCCTGCATTAGAGCAGATAAGTCCAGAGTAATATTGCGATTTTGCGTGAGAGATGGAGTCCTTATAAAGGATAAGTGTGCTAGGTAAATGTCTTTGTGGATGGTGAGACCAGATTTCCTGTAGAATCTTTTCAAGCTGTCGATTTTTGGATTTCATGGAGCGGAGATCAGGGGTGAACCAGGGGGCAGAACGAGTGAAGAAAACAGCGAGATTTGACAGGAGCAAGTGAGTTGAGAATGTTATTGAGGCTATTATTGTACTGGGTGACAAGATCATCAGGGTTAGAAGAAGAGTCCGGAGTCAGTGTGGCAACGTAGGAGTAGAGGGAGTCCATATTAATGTCCTTTATATTACAGAAGGAGATGACACGGATAATGAGATTATCGTAATCAATATTTTGGCAAATCGTGAATTTAGCTTTATCTGCATTTAAGAACTACTCTGTGGTTACTTTTGTGCAACTTGTAAATCAGTAAAACAGTGCCAAATAAATATATTTGCAGAATGTACTGCAATGTTCTGCATTGTTAATATTTTCTTTGACCTCGAGTTTGACCTTTCAAAGTCATCTGAGGTCAAATTTAACATTGCGTAAAATATAAGTCAGATATGACTTCCTATATATCGATAAACCAGATTCAGTGACCAGGGATTGGGTCAGCCGGGGCCCCGTCCCATGACTGCCACCCAAAGCGCAAGGCATCGGCCCCTTCTGAACCTTCCCGGGTGATGGGCCCCGGAAGGCGGCCCCGTCGCTCGTTAGGGCTGTGCCCGGCCGGGTCCTGTGGGTGGAGACCTGACCGCCAGGCGCTCGCCAGCCCCCAACCCCAGCCCCAGAAGGGGGGACGGAGGGTGTGCTCCAACTATAGGGGATCACACTCCTCAGCCTCCTGGTAAAGTCTATTCCAGGGTGCTGGAGAGGAGAATTAGGCCGATAGTCGGAACCTCGGATCCAGGAGGAACAATGCAGTTTTCGTCTGGTCGTGGAACACTGGACCAGCTCTATACCCTCCCTAGGGTGCTTGAGGGTTCATGGGAGTTTGCCCAACCAGTTCACATGTGTTTTGTGGACTTGGAGAAGGCATTTGACTGTGTCCCTCGTGGCATTCTGTGGGAGGTTGGAGTATGGAGTCCGGGGCCCTCTACTAAGGGCCGTCTTGGTCTCTATGACCAGAGCAGGAGCTTGGTTCGCATTGCCCGGCAGTAAGTCAGACCTGTTTCCGGTGCATGTTGGACTCCGGCAGGGCTGCCCTTTGTCACGGGGTTCTGTTCATTATTTTTATGGACAGAATTTCTAGGCTCAGCCAGGGCCGGAGGGTGTCGGGTTTGGGGACCACAAGATCTCATCTCTGCTTTTTGCGGATGATGTTGTCCTGTTGGCTCCTTCCAACCAGGACCTTCAGCATGCACTGGGGGTGGTTTTCAGCCGAAAGCGGCGGCTGGGATGAGAATCAGCACCTCAAGTCCGAGGCTATGGTTCTCGACCGGAAAAAAAGGTGGCTAGGCCCTCCGGGTTGGAGGATAGCTCCTGCTTCAAGTGGAGGAGTTTAAGTATCTTGGGGTCTTGTTCACGAGTGAGGGAAGGATGGAGCATGAGATTGACAGACGGATCAGTGCGGCAGCAGTAATGCGTTCATTGTACCCGATCTGTTGTGGTGAAGAAGGAGCTGAGCCAAAAGGCGAAGCTCTCAATTTACCAGTCAATCTATGTTCCTACCCTCACCTATGGTCAGGAACTTTGGGTCATGACCAAAGAACGAGATCTCGGATACAAGCGGCTGAAATGGGTTTCCTCCGCAGGGTGGCGGGCGCTCCCTTAGAGATAGGGTGAGGAGCTCTGTCACCCGGGAGGAGCTCAGTAGAGCCGCTGCTCCTCCACTTCGAGAGGAGCCAGCTGAGGTGGCTCGGGCATCTATATCGGATGCCCCTGGGCCTTCCTGGGAAGGTGTTCGGGCATGCCCCACCGGGAGGAGGCCCGGGAAGACCCAGGACACGCTGGAGGGACTATGTCGCTCGGCTGGCCTGGGAACGCCTCAGGATACCCCCGGAATAACTGGAGGAAGTGTCCAGGGAGAGGGAAGTATGGGCATCCTTGCTTAGACTGATGCCCCCGTGACCCGGCCCCGGATAAGCGGAAGAAGATGGATGGATGGATGGATGGATGGATATATCGATAATACAAACTTAATCTCCATCTGCAACCATTTGGCCTCCACAGGCTATTTTGCATGATCTCCATAAGACCCAATGTTAAACTACAGCGCCGCCCCCAAGCTCACTTCTGTTGATTCAATCAAAATGGTGCTCGCATTGTTCATTGAGGGTACCAAGGCAAGTTAGTGCCTAATTTAGAAAATAAAATTATGCGGCAGTTTTTGAGAAATAAATTTAAAAAAATTTCTAAGTCCTATCTTTAACATTGGGGCCAAAATTTCAAGGGCCCATAAAACAGAAAAAAATGGTTAAATAAAAAATCTGAAAAAAGTCTGGAGATATGGTCTAGTTGTATGTTATGGCAAATTAACACGGAAATTCATCATGATTAAAAATGTTCCGGACGAGCGACTATGGACCACGGACAACGGACGCCAAACCACGACAATAGCTTATCGGCCCATAGGGCTGGTAAGATAATAATGAGTTCACATAGTAGGAGCTAGATAAGAAAGCTTTTTATTGGCCCTAAAGTTGGATAAGGTGTGTAAGTTGGTCATATAAAGCAAATTGTTGGTCTCAAGTGGAGACATGGTGAAATCATTGCCTAAAACGAGGGTTCTGAAGGGTCCGTTTGTCCTGTGACCATTTTGGGACCCCTCCATAACTCCACTAATGATCTGGTGTCCCTGAAAATAATCTGAGTTACAGTAATGTCATCATATTTGATGAAGAAGTTCTCAAAAAGCCTTCAAACACACAAATCTCAACTACCTGGACCCTCCAATATCCCAAAAAATCATTATCGCATAAAATCCAGTTTAAAAGGGTTAATATTGAATAGAATGGAACTAGTATCATATTTGTAAGCATTGGTTCCAAGAGAGGAGGCAATCAATGACCCCTTTATCAATTTTTAGCCCAGTAGCTCATAAAAGAAAAGTTATGGGTCTCGATAGATATGGTTACAAATTAAGTGCAGTGCCCAAATTTCCCAAGGCCATAATGCCGAAATGACTAAAGGCATGAAACTGAAATTTGGGATTCCTTCATTTGGGGTCAAAAACTTATTTTAGAATTTTTTTCAGTCAAATCTGAGCGATGTCACTGGGTAGGGTGTGTGAATTGACATGGAATGATCCAATAACAATCCTGCACATAGTTTTGTGGCCTTCAAGAGTCCAAGGTGCCACAATTGCAATGAAGTTCTCTTGGGACACAGAAATAATTTGGTCAAAGTTCCTAAGCACTTATTTCTCTTCACACCATTGTTTGTTACCAGCTATATGAATCAATTTATCCTTTTTGTATGGCAAATGGGATGCACATCCTTACTATTTACCCCTCTGTTGTGTACAAGCATGAAGTGCAACAGGTAAAAGCAAGTGCACACATCTCACAGTTTATCAACTTCATTGGAAAAACTAGAAGGGCACTCGGTAGAGTGCATACTGCCGCCAGGCCACATGTCAGTATTGGTGGTTCTGGATCCGCAAGAATATTATCCAGATCACTAACATCTATAATCAATTTTACATTAGCGTAGATTCTATTTAACGCTGAAATTTTTACGAAAATCTGTTCATTACATGAGGGATAATCATTCTATTCAGGTATATTTTAACTTCTTCCGGATCTAGAATCCAGAATATGTTCTGGATCACTTCCAAAACTGAATCAACTCATCCTTGGACTACCATCTACCATCCTACCCAATTTCGTGCCAATCTGTTTGTAACTTTTTGAGATATCCTGTAAACAGACAGACAAACATGGGTGAAAACCCAACCTCCTTGGTGGAGTTAATAAAGATTCACCATGGCATTTTGCTCTGCTGTTCCAGCAGGACTATGAAAAATACTTTGCCTGTCTTTGTTACACTTACATTTACAGCAGTTTTTCCAGGTGTTTTCAGGTAGAAGTGTGGATGAATGATATTTTGCAATTGAAGGGGTTATTCCCATAGGTGCTTAAGTCCATATTCAATAAAAATTAGATAACACTACAAATCTATTCTGTCATTGATGAGGAAGAAGCCCCATGAGCTAATTTTGGCCAAGAAGCTCTCAAGTACAATATGAGCAGTGAATTGGAAATTCCACAAGAAGCTACTTCTAGAGGTGACCAAGTCCAGTCTAAAACTTCTACAAGTACACAAGTCCAGTCAGCCAATCAAAGCACCGCTTAGAATATTGGTTGGCCAGTAGCAGCCACTGTAGCTTTCTTACATAACCAAATGGCTGACTCTACAGGCCAGGATGCGTGTGTTTGGATGCAACCCAAAAGAGCTTAAAAAAAAAAAAAAAAACACCCAGGCAACCAGAAACATGGGCTAAAAACAAGCAAAGTCTGGAAAAAGGTAATCTTTTTTACCTGTTTATTTGTTCGCTGAAATTCCTCATTACCATGCGCAGCCAGTTAATTTACAATAGCTCACGACACAGAGCCAAGGCAAAGCTGTTAGGATATTCTGGATTGGGTTTTATTATGACCTTGCATTTACCTTCCATTTGACTGTATATATCTTCCGTTCATTTTGTTTAAGAAACTTTTTGACATCCATGACTATAGAGTACTGGTATGACTATATTTACTGTTCATTTTCATTAGAAAGTGGTGTGTTATGTTTTTAAAAAGATGCTCTGTTTTAGTACTCTGAAATAAAATTTAATGCTGTGAATTTTTTACATCGAGTTCAATTTTTGTTATTTTGAGGCATTTGCTTCTGAAAGTACTCAAGTAAGCTGCCTGGTGTTTGAAATATCTGGGCGAGGACTCAAGAGAGAGGCTAGAAGTTCTCCTGATGTTTTAAGACATCTTTTCTGATATTTCATTATGTTCACATCAGCTTAACACATAACATGATCCCCACAAGTTCTTAAAAATTCCCCATAAATTCTTAAAATCTCATTTCTCTAAAAAGATGAGAACGGATTTGCGCACTTCTGGAAATCAATCCTTCAGTTCTGTACATTTCTTCAATTACTTTTGTTACAACTGAAACACTTTCACTTTTAGAGGGCTCGTTCAATTTAGAATTTAAATGTAAAAAAACAACTTTGGCAACAATATCTGGGAGAAGTTAAGCCTAGGCTATTTTTTCCATCTATGTCAAATCCACTTTTGAGGGGGGATTCAAATGATCCCAAATTTTGGCGTGAAATTCATCCAGATTTCTGCCTTAACTTTGGAAATAATAAACAGCAGCATTTTGTCTGGATTAAAGGTCAAATCGGATTACCAAATCTGAATCCAAATCTTCAGGATCAGAATTCCTTGGATGTGCATTGAAATACCCAATTTTCAGATCAGTTTAGAATTTAATCCAATCCACTCAATATAATCATGTGAGATACTTTTGAAATACCAGCCCTGAGGGATTAAGGACAGGGTAAAGAGATTTAGACTTGAAAGAAGCAGAGGGGTCAGTGTAAGGGTTGTGCTCTGAGCAGCAGTGATGTGCATGGAGGACAGGAAGTGTAGGACTGGACTCAGGTGCAAATATGGACTTGGTTGTATTTATTATGCCCTCCGTACAGCAAGAAGGCAAAACAGGATACAATACAAAAGGAACAAGGAATCGAGGTTCCTGGATAATAATAATAAAGTGCTGAAATTAACAATAAACTGCATTTTGTTAAAGAGTTATAATATATACACGTAAATGCGGGAGAAAAGCCCATACAATACTAGAGAGTAAACACAGGCTTGTTAGGCTTACGAAACTTCACAATGACTAAGTGCGAAGCTCAGACTTAAATAGCAAACACTACCACACAGTGGAAATAAGACACAGATGCAGGCAATGATTGCGGAACTGAGGAATGTGGTCCGGGTCTTAATAGACCGGTGAGTTGGAGCGCTGGAGGCGTGGCCTTACAGTCAGACTTGAAGACGTGAGCCAGAGGACTGCATATGTTCAAACTGGTGGAGGAGAGTTACTGGTGTGGTATGAATGTCCTTGTGATAAACTTCCATCCTTTCTGGAGCAAATTTCCACACCACATGCTTAGAGTTCTTGAACCACTTTGACACTGGCAAAATCATGGTCTCATCTAAAAGGTGATACCTGGTAGATTACCCTCCAGTTGTCAAAATTACAGTGTAAATTACCCAGATTAAGAAAAAGATAGAAAAAAAAAGAAAAAAGGCAGAAAAAGATTTTGCGTTTTCTTCTGGCCTTGTACTGCAGTGACCAAGCCTCATCTGCCTAGAAAAATAATGAAGCCACAGCCAGATGCCTAAACAACTGCAGGATCAAATATTATGATCCGGTAATCAAACACGTATATTTTACAAATGTTTTTTTTCCTGATAATGTCTGTGCGTGTTTCAAATAGTTTTGGAGACTCAAAATTTGCCTGTGCTCCCAGTCATGGTTCGTTATTGTCCAGACCAGGAGTCAAGTGCAGAGTCAAGCGTGCAATCCAACTGGCAGTTTACTGACAGCAATATGGTACAGTTTGGTGAAGGAACCCCTGGGGCACGTTTTGTCAGAGTGTTGTTAATACGTACTATTCGCGTGAAAAAATTGGGTATTTTTGAATTGCATGGCTTTCCACAGTAGGCAGAGAGGTCTCAATTTACGTGATCTTCTTTTGCATTTCAGTCCAGCCGTCTTACCTTGTTTACGTTTTTTACCCAACGTTTGCATCTTCTGAGAACACTCCGATGGTAAATCCAATTGTACATCACCAAGTTGGGTAATTTGTCAAAACAGCAGAAGCTCCGTACCATAAGGTTGTGGTGCCACCATCCACAGTAAAATGACCACTACTCAATACTTCTCAAAACAGATACTTGCTGATATCATTCCATTCACAAATGTTCATCTCTGCCACTCTTAAAGGAAATGCCAACTCTTCCACTGTGGGATCTTCATTAATGATGATATCCTTGTTCTTATGGGAGAAAATCAAACGCTCAGTCATCAAGCAAAAATGTGCATGAGATCAGCTGAGTTTTATCAACACTTAAAACACATTAAAAGCCTTTTTGTTTTACTTGCTGACAACAATGTCATAAGCAACTGGCCCTAGAAATGTAAACCCGAGGTAGAACTCAACATTCTCATTCCCAGGGATTGAATCTGACTTCAAAGTCTGTATCATGATTGGTTTCTTCTGAGGGCCCTCAATGTAGGCTTTACCATCTTTTGTCCAACCGTGAACACGTTTCAGCAGAGATTTGATTTCTTGCATTTGAAACACATCTCCACTGAACCACTTCATTCTTCTCTCAGACACTGACTGGAGACTGTCGAGCATTTCCATCTTGCTTTTGTGAACAAGCTTGCCTAGAGCTCTTCCATTTCCCAGAAAAAAATGAGTAAAAATTCTCATTTGTTTTTGAGGAATGTCTTTAATTTTGCTGCAGTAACTTTTTCTGAGACCATCAACAGATGCCATGACGATTTCATATTTGGCATCTCTGTTATGCTTGTTGTCATCTTCTTCAGGCCAGAACAGCAGCATTTGCAAGAACAGAACAGAAGACAAAATTCGACCTTTCTCTTTTCGGAACTGCTGGCTAAGTTTCTGAAGGGCTTGAAGTGATGCAAGTTTGGAAGAGGTTGGACAAAGACAACTTAGGGAAATCTGGGATGCCAGGTATGTGACAATTTGTTTTTGATCCCAGTTCTGCCCATTCCCAGAATAAATGTCAATGATCTGTTCTAACTCCTCTTGTTTCTTGTCAGATAACAGGGAAAAGATTGTGGTCATGTTACCACCACTCAGTCTGTAAATCTTCATGCGCATCAACAGATCTTGGTCAAGACTGTGCGATGGTATCCTTCCAAAAAATTTACCATAGCTGGCTGACTTTTTTGCCAACCACTTTATTGGATTGTTTATGTTTATTTCAGCACCGTTTGATTCACATTCTGAGGTGGAGCTAGTCTGGAAATAAGTCAAGTCTTCAGATATTCTGTCAAAGGCTTCCGACATTTTTTGATGAATGCTTTTCAACTGGCTGTGGAAATCAATCCAGGGATTTTTTACGGCCTCTGGAATGTAATCAGTGAGCAGATACTGCAGGCACTCGTCATCGCCATCCCCTCTCTTTTGAAAAACAAGGTGAATGAAATGTAAAATATTGAAAGCAAGGTCAACTTCAGAGAAAAAGCCTAAATTGTTCATGGTGTCTCGTTCTGAGTCGGCTGCCGCTTCACATGCTGCGAAGCACTCCATTGCCTCTAGTGCTGTTGCAATTGCATCCACAGTTGTCTCTGCTGAAGCATTGCTTTCAAGCAATTTTCTTTTGGCATTGAACCAGCTCTTATACACCTGGCCTTTTGTGTCTAAGATAAATGAATTGTTTGGCTTCTTTTTTTCTGCTACCTTTATCCAGCTCTCCGCATCCTTAAACTTTTCTTGCCGGTAATGCAGTCGTGCAAGTTGCTGAGCAAAAAAGGCGTCATCATTAAAACAGCTGTAGGCTTCCTCCAGAACCTTAACTGCCTTTTCAAAACCTTCATTTTTCTGCACATGCTCGATGAGGGGGGAAAAGAAAGTGTCTTTTTCATCACCTCTACTGATCTTACAGCGCCTCATGCAAAGATCCCTGAGGAATGTGCGATAGCAATCTTTTCCGAACCTGTGCTCAAAAAGTACCTTTTCGCCGAGAAGCTCTATGGCTGTACTGCTCTGCTGCCCACAACTTTCTAAGAGCTGCTTAAGAACTTCTTTTGCGACTGATCGGTGAATTATTCGTATGAATTCGATGTTTGTCTTCTCATTTCTCAGGTGTATGAAAAGAAGATTGGCTTGTTCACTTAATGATGATTCAAACAAATGCCTTCTGAATTGGTCTTTGAATTCTTTCTGATTTCCCTGGGCTTTGGTTACTTGCATGTGCAGATGTAAAAGAGCCTCACAATGAGACTGGGAGAGATAGGAGTCTTGCACATATGTGTTGAGTAAAGCCACATATCGAATGAGGCGAGTGCTGACAGAAGAAAGGTCAATACCTTTCAGCAAGTCAGTCACAAATTTGCTGACATACTCCTCATTAAATCCTTCGCTCATTAACACAAATGTCAAGAGGTGCTCTGGTGGATGTTGTTCTTCAAGTTCAGTCCTTTTTCGAGCAAATTGTCTTTTCTCATCCAAGGATAATTTGTGAGTGACAGAAAAGTTTTGTAAAGGTGACTTCTTGCACATTTTTTGTGGGTCATGCACCTGTCGGCAGCTCAGGAGAACAAAACACAGTGTTCCTTGATTGATTTTCTTTGCTTTCATAGCGATTTCCAATTCATTTCGCAATTCATCAACGTAGTCTTTCTCATGGTCTTCAAGCAGGAGTAGAACAGGAAGACATTGCTGTTGGTCTTTTTCGTCATACTCACGCAGTTTTACAACATGCTCAGCAACAGTGGTCACTGGGAACAATGGTTTTGCAACTGCACATCTTAGATTTTGTCTGTTGTTCCATAGCACATGTCGTGCAATTGTGCTACCACCACTTCCTGGTTGGTGGTATATATTGATGCTGTTGATGGGTATTTGGTCCTTGCTCCATCTTGGAGTGTCATTAAGAACTTTAGAAACTTCTTTGAATACATCCCTTTGGATAAATTCTCCAACTATTTTCTGTTCTGCAAGCCAAAAATTCAGCCAGCTCACTTTGCCTCCTCTGTAAAACTGCTTTTCAACATCTTCCATTTCTTTTTTATCCTCTTCGTCACTGATTATATTGTCACACTGATCCACGCAAAGGATTTCCAGGGAAGACATCCTTTCTTCCTCTATGGTTTTGAGCTGGCACAATGCATTACTCTTGGTGGGTAAATGTCTGAAATTCTCCTTGTGAGGCTGGATGCTTTGTATTGTGGAATTCACATGACTCATTTTTAGTCCTACAACGCTCTTATTGTTTATAGTCTCTCGACTGCAAGATAGCTGAGCAAGTTCTGTCCATGAGCGTTGATATTCGTCAGATTCCGAAATACAGATGATGTCTTCGTGGCCTTGCATTTCAGAGTAAAACTCATGGAAAGTATGAACCATTGGCAGTTCCACTGGTGAAGTAATGATAAAAATCACAGAAAATGTGCCCTGGGGAAGAATCTGCTTGCAAATCACAGAGACTGCCTCCTTGAGAAGAGTCTTTTTAGTTTTTATCCAGGTCATTTCATCACATGGCTCCTCATCTCCGCGGTAGTCACTTCGTCCATTGCAAAAAATCCAGCTGGGTTGTTCAAATAAGTGCAGATGGTTCTCAAATTCACTCTGCTTCATTTCACCAAACTTGCTGTAACTCTCCAAGAAATGCAGGTTTGCAGCATGATGATCAAGGTATTTACTGCAAAATCCAGATCGCTTGGATGCAGAGTCGAAGTCAAAGACACAGAATATCTTCAGGTTCAGTAAGAAGTCAATGTGACTCAAATGCTCATTTTCAAATTTGTTTGTGACAAGAATGTACCACTGGTCTTTATCTATGACTTTCTTTCCACCAGCTACTAACATCTTCAGTTTCCTTCCAAGGTCTTGCGAGAAATCTGGCATGCTGAGCAGAGAAGACTCTTCGGCCCTTTCTCTCTTTGCATCTCTGTCTTTCACACATTCGTAGAAACTATTCAGGTCACAAACTGTTTCTGTTTTCGCACCATTTCTTCTAAAGATTGTTTCCTTTTCAAACACAACCTTATTTGATGCTTCTTTAAAATTTGGAAGACAAACAGAGTAAACTTTGTTTCTCACGATGCTTACTTCAGGGATGACGTCAACTTCTACGACATAATGTTCTTCTGTGTAGTTCCCAACCTTGATGAACTCTGGTCCACGTATGCAGTGACGTGCATGGTCTGCATTGTTTTTGAAACTTTTTTCTATGTGATCAAGTGCATCAACATACATGTCCTTCTCTTTAACTGGAACTCCTATCACCTCCCCGTGTGAATAGCCACTGTTTTTTTGACTGTCCATTACCCCAAAGTGTATGGTACCATTTGATCGTATATTCATGCATGCAGAGGCAAATTTAAAAACCTCATTGGCAAACTTGGATTGCAACTTTGCACGGGATAATGTTGCTGCTGTGGCAAATGATTTGTATTCATGACAAGGTGTGATCAGATCAGAAGCACCTGATTCTGGCTGCAATATACTATGTTTTAAGTATGTAAATTCACCTCCCTTTCTGCCTATGGGACGGGGATAACAATCCCTCTTTGGGGCCATCTCACTGACCGACTGCTCCTGGTGTGACTTTTCCCCATCAAGTGCAGGTGCTTGTGTAGCTCCAGCATCCATATCATATTTGGCCTCCAATTGTTGCTCCTTCCAATTGCCACTTTGTTTCATTTGTTCCTGCTTCAGGGCTATTTGAGGTTTCTGCAAAGACTTGATCAGCCTATCTCTATTTTGAATTATCAAGTGAGCCGGTCCTGATTTCATTCCAATTTTTTCTTCCAAAAATTCTCGCGTTAGTTCCAGAAGAACTTTTCCATTAATTTCCTCGTCCTTCATTTTTTCAATGTAGTTCTCGTTCACTCCAATGGACTTTAACCAGGAGCTGACATCACATTCTTTCCATTTGTCAACAGGTGGAAATGGTCTGTCTTCCACTTTTGGGATACAAAGCAAAAACATTAACAAACACTGAACTTGTTTTGAAAGCACTCATTATCTATGAAAGACAGTTCAGTACAATACAGTATGTTTCAAGTATGTAAGTGACATATTCCAGACTTACTCATTATGATCAAAGTGCTGCTGTTTTAATTTGGAGACAGAACTCCTAAGAGTTTCATTCACAGAGGCTTGTCAAACTGTCAAGAAAAAACATAATTTTTAAAGAATAAGAACATCTGTCTGTGGCCAGTTTCCCCATCCAAAAAATAATGTGCAAAATAATTTCCAAAATGAAAATAAGAAACACAGGATGATATTGATGGTCAATGACTTCTTTTTTCACTTTTGATACAATGAATATTCAGGCCCAAGTATTTGGGTAATGACACAATTGGCTTCATTTAGTATTAGGGTAATGACACAGTTTGCATCCTTTTGGCTCTATTTGCGACCACAATGGATTTGAAGTGAGACAGTCAAAGTGTGTTAGAAGTGTGCATGTTTGGCATTAATTAAAGGGTTTTGTAAAAAAGAAAAAAGAAAAAGTATGAATTGTGTAGGAATGACAACTTTTTTTTCTATGTATCCCCCAAATTGTTGGGCTGAATTGATATTTGATCAAATTAACTAATCATAACTTGAATTCTCATTTTTAATACTTGGTCAAAAATCCCTTACCTGGAACCCATAAAAATCACCAAATGCTGAGCCTCCTCCTCGGTGATGCTTTGTCAGTCTTTCATTGTAGCTGTCTTTACATGTTTACATGTCTTTACATGTCTTTGCATGTTCTTAGGGAGTTGCGCCTTCAGCCTTGCCTCAGCCTGCGAAATTCATGCTTAGTTAAATTCAGGTCATAATATTGACTTGTCTCATTGGAAAACACTTCACTTTGCCTTCAAAAAATTAAGGTTTGCTTTTGCACCATGCTCCAGTATTTTGTCCATCTGCACAGTGAAGTGCTAGCCAATGGGTTTTGATACATTCAGTTGAATATGAGCAGATCATTACATACTGCAGCTGTGTACAGTCTACAACCATATATAATGCAGGATTTATCCATCTGCTTTAGTCAGCAGTCACATCATGAAAAATTACAAAGCAACCACTGACAGTCAAGCATGTCCACACCATAACACTAACTCTACCATGCTTCATAAATGAGGTGATATGCTCAGGATTTTATGCAGTTCCATCCCTGCTCCATACTCTTCTCTTCCCATCATTATACTACAAGTTTATCTTTGTCTCACAACTGTATGAGCTTTTTAAAATATTTTTCTGACTACTGTGATCTCAGTCAACATCTGATTCCTTAAATTTAGATATACGCTCAAAGAAGAGCAGAGGTGGTGTAATAAAATTCAAAGGGCAGTTACGTTGTACTTCCATTAGGTGTGAACAATGCAATGTTTCTTGAAAAGACTGTAAAATACCTACAATGAAAAGACCATCCTTACAGCATAAATGCATGATATAGCCAAAGATTAAATCACCTAAAACAAATCAGATCAGAGTGTTTCACAAACCAGCCAGAAAATTTCACCCAGAGGTAGCCCATATCTACATTTTGCAAAGAGAATACAAGGGTAGGCTTGTTAATAAATGCTCTGTCAGTAATGCTCACTTGATGCAGTAAGAATTTATCACTTCTTTACATATATAGCAGAGCTCATTGAAAAACTAAGACAAATGACCAGGGGCTGTTACAACTCATAATGTAAAAACGGCGCATAATGTGAAAAGATTATTAGTTAACACATAATGTAAAAACTTTTGATGCATAATGTTAAAAATCAACTCATAATGTTAAAAACAACACATAATGTTACATTTTTTTCAAATGCATAATGTAAAACATTTTGACGCATGCTGTAAAAACATTTTCTAATGCATAATGTCAGAACTTATCAACGCATAATGGCCACAGTTACATGATGTTTTTTAATTCGAAATTAATTATTCGGAATTAAATAGTTCGGAATTAAGATATTCTTCCTCGAGTTTACATGGAAATAGTCATTCGGAATTGAGGTTTACATGGAAAACACGTTTAATCGCCTTTATTTAATTCCGCTTAACGTCCGGGGGTCGGGAAGGGTTCTGATTGGACAGGGGGCGCACGTGTTTACGTAATTACGTCTACCGGAAGAAAACAAACTCCACTCCCTGCTTCTTTTCATCTCGGCTTACACCATGGAAGAACACAAAATAAAAACTGTTTTCGCAGTTTGTTTACCATGGTCTGAGTGAATCCTCTTTTCTAATTGGCTGGCAGGTGTTGATTAAAACTGTGGAACCGCACAGGTAGTTCGGCCTACGGTAGTTTCACCGTTTGAAGTTCGAAATTCATCCGCTAGCCGACCTATAACCATAGCAACGTTCGAGCGCTGGCATTTGGCTGGGTATAACAAAAACCAAGCTACTCGTTTATCTCCAGTAAATTTTGCGGCATTAAGTTACGTCCTGCGGGGCGGTTAACATTAGGTGCTCAAGCGATAATGACCGTAAATATTAAAGGAGCGAAATAATCACGCTTTATTCATTAAACGATAGTAACTATGTACAGTTACAAAGGAAACTAACATGTCCACTTCATGTATCAGCAACTGCTGGCAGTTCGCTAGTTGGGTGTTTCCATGCTAATGGGGTGTACAGCAGTGACATGAATGTTCAAAAATAGAAAGTGTCATGGAACCACATCAAGTCACCCCAGTTGTTGTGGATGATCTGTCCAGTCATTTTTTCAGTGTGGTTTGATAAAAAATTGGGGCCATAATAAAATGAATCATCCCAAAGACAGTGGCTTGAGCCACATTATGTACGTAACCAGGACAGAATGTAGCCTAATAAAATCGATTTAAGAACATTGAGTCATGAATTTTTCAAATAGGAAATTTAATAGATAATAAACATTTAATAGACAATACACATAAAACATGAAAAATTGCACAAAATTCTCTTAACTCTGCAAAATTTTGATTTGCGACCACCTGCTAACTTGATTGTCCCACCCTCTGAAAATTTTCCAGCCATGAACAAGCTAATAATAGGCTCTGTTTGCTTCTTAACAGCAACAATACCAACAATTCAACCCTGAAAACCAATCAAATTAAACTAGGCAAGTTGAAAGTGAAAAAAATGCAGGATATTCCGTAACAATGAAGGTGCTTATGTACGTAATCTGGACGGAATTGGTAACCAAAGTTGAACATTGAACAGTAAAAAGTCCACCAACTAAGCTTCAATGTACATCACTGCAAAAAGTGATTTTCAAGAAAGGGAAATTTACTTATTTAAAGACTTAAAACACTTATTTCTACAACCCCAATTCAAAAATAGTTGGGAAAAAGTATAAATTGTGAATAAAATCAAGATGCAATGACTTTTAGATCACACCAGCCAGTATTTTATTCACAGTTGAACAGAGATATCATTCCTTTATGCACGTAACATTATTACTTTCGTCACTTTGCTGGACGGAATAAAAAAATTCGAGGAAAATGACCGAGGGGAATCACTGACAGTTGTACACACGCTCCAACATCACGATTACGCAGGCGCGAACTAAACGAAGTAAAGCTGGCCCCCTTTAGACCAGCCGCTGATAAATTTTGAGAGATTTTGGGTTCGTTCGAAAGTAAGAAAAATGAGACGGAAAATCGTTTGGTGAAATTTAAAAAGCTTTATCTTAAAATCCATTCCAAACCTGAGGACGAGTTTTTACCTTGTAAGACCAGTATCGTAGTACTATTTAATGAGAGTGACAGATTATTTTCAGGTTTTTATACTTACCATGCATTCGGCCATTTACCGTCGTAACGGCGAGGACGGAAGCTGGTTACGCTACGTAATATTTTACAAAAGCTGCGATTTTGGGAAAATGGTTGAGAAAAAAACCCAAAAGTACACATTACTGAAAATGTAAAATACATGTTTCGTTCTGTAGAAACATAGGGTTATTGCATCCTGTGATTTCTCGTGTGTAGGCATATAAAGTTGGGTCACTGATTTCATGTCACACTTTCCCCGCAAAAATAATATAGACGGAAAGCAACTAAATCACTATAACTTCACAACTGGTTGCATTTGGCAATTAAAACTATTTATTTTATATCTAAGGAATACAACACAGAGATGTGTGATGCAATTATAAAATTTTATTAACAAAGGAGAAAATTATGGCTGTTCATATAGGACGCCTAACGCAATTGTCCATTAGCATGGAAACACCCAGTTACGTGCTGTCCCAACAGACTGATTTCAGCTCGCTGGCTCTACGGTAACCGTCATTAGTTCATTGTAATTGCGGGTAGCAAGTTAGCAACAGTCTGCATAATCGCGCATAATGTTGTGTTATGCATAATCTCCGTTTCAGATGGATTCAGTTACCAAATAATTTGCTGGTAAGATAGATTTTTTTTGCGCACGCTTTCTCCATGAAGGTAAGCTGAACTAAGTTAATTGGTTCAGTTTAGCTTGGCATAGGCTATAGTATTGGCTATGAGAAGTCGCGGCGCCTATTTAATGATTACCAGCTCGTTTTTTAAGTGCAAAACTTTCACCAAAAATTTCTGGTTGCTTTGATTTGATATTGCTGGCAAATGACCATGGTCAGAGCCATCAACTCGTAGGTGTGCATGCGCAGAACGACAGGAATTAATTTTAAAAGGAATAAATGTTTACATGATCGAGGAATTAATTAATTCGGATTTAAGATCGGAATAAACCAGGCACTTACTTCGGAATTAAGTTTAGTTCCGAATAATAGTTTTATTCGGAATTAGGTGTTTACATGGTCTTTTTAAAGCGATATTAATTTTTATTCGGAATTAAATTATTTTTATTCGGAATTAAAGCTCTCATGTAAATGTGGCCAGTGTTACATTCACTGAATATTTCCAGGGCGCCCTATCCCGTAGGTTAGAATTCACTAAAATGAAGAAATGATGCAAAAACTGCTTTGAATTTATTATATTTGGGGGTGGACAAGCATCTTATGTTTCCCAAAAAGTTAGATTATGTTCATAACTCTTATTACCGTCATGCAAATGTTCTTCTTGATCAATGTTATATTGGATGTATGTTGCACTGAAAAGGGCGTGGGGTAATGACGGCCTGTTTTACAGTGACCCCGTTGTAAACACCTAAACTGCATAAAGTGAATGGCTCAAACATAAAGCTTTACACTGTGTCCCAAAAGTTCATGCACCCCAATGGGCAACATGTCTGTCTCCAAAATGGGTTGCACCTGGTCAGCCAGGTGTTGTGAGGTTGTTTAATTAGTTCATCTGTTTGCGAGAGGCCTATAAATCTCTTGGTTGACCAAGTAACCAAGAGAGAACTGTCACTGAGAGAACCTTTTTGGTAGTGCTGCCATGATGGCCAAACAAAAACCTGGAAAGGCTGCTCTTTCAGAGCCTCAGGTCCGTGCTCAAGCCCTTGCCTTGCGCAGGACAGGGAAAACTTGCAGGAAGGTAGCTCAGGACCTTGGCAGAAGCATACGATGGGTGAAGAAGTGGTGGCAGAGACACCAGAGTTGTGACTCCCTTGAAGAACAGCCCCGTGCAGGTCGCCCCTCAGTTCCAGGGCCAAGGACCTCATCCGAAAGGCCAAGGGAAAGAGACACCAATCCTGCCGCAGACTCAGTCGAAGACTGAAGAATCTTGGGGAAGCAGTCTCTAAGAGTACCATCCATCATTTTCTGACTGAGAAACTGGGTCTGAGAGCACACAGAAGACAGTGGATTCCTCGCCTTACCAAACTAAAAAAGGAGAAGCGGCTGGCTTTTACAAAGAAGTATGCCACAATGACCCCAAGACACTGGGAAAACTGGGTTTTCTCTGATGAGTGCCCACTCTACTTATTTCCAACTCCCAACAGCCAAAAAGATAGGATCTACACCGACGATCGAAAGAAAGTGCCACCTTCTGAACAAGTCAAGTTCAGCGCCCATTGCATAGTCTTGGGGGGGCGATGTCATCTTCAGGGCTGTTGGCGTTGCATGTTGTACCCCAGGGCACCACCATCAATTCTGAGTATTATGTCAAGAACATTTTCCAGCCAGTGCTACTGCCCATACTCACCAGAAAAAAAGAAATCGGGCCCCATCATTGCTAGGAGGATGTTCAACAGGCGTGCGGAAATAGTCTTCGCGCAAGATGGTGCCCCCGCACATACTGCTCGTTCAACTCAGCAGTGGTGTTCTGAGCAGCTTCCTGGCTTTCTGCGTAAGGAGGAATGGCCATCCAACTCCCCGGACCTCAACCCGATTGAGAACTCCTGGGGTATCCTGAACAGTCGGGTCTTCCACAGCCCACCCCCTACCACCATGAAGCAGCTCAATGCGAGGGCTGTGCGGGAGTGGGGCAACTTGGAGCCTTCCGTTCTAAACAACTTAGTGCATTCTATGCCCCACAGGCTGACGGCAGTAATTAAGATGCAAGGGGGATACACTGGCTTTTGAATAAACGCGTTCTGTTGAATATTCACAATCTGAGTTGACTTTTTCTGTGGTGCATGAACTTTTGGGACATGGTGTAAAGTATCTATTGTGATGGATCCCTTCTTCAATCACAAAACAATTCTTCATTAAATTGTTTTTCTTATTGTCTTGTATAAAATGGTCCAGCACCTTTGGCTAAAGACTACTGTGTTGAAATAACAAAGTAGAAAATATTCACTTCATTGGCTTCAACGTATTGGGGTAGGTAGTAAATCTCGCAGAAAAAGTAAAACCTCTGATCCGATCGGGAAATTCTGGAATCTATCAATAAATTTGTAGAGAAAAATAGCACGAAGTATAAAGCAATTGATTTCAAGCTAAATGTACTTCCCATAAAATATATTATTCTTTATTGTCCGTTTGTAGAAAATGCCAAAAATCAACTTTTAAAATATTTAAAAAACCCCCAGATTTTGTCAATCAGATTTCGGAAAAAATGCCCATCTCTCTGGTAAGTGTAATTTGCAGTGTTGGCAAAGTAGGGGATGGCCAAATTTCATTCCTGATCATGAACTTATCTTATTTACAACCTATGATTCAAGTCCCTGTGCTCCAATACTAGCACCTCCGAGAGAATACTGAAATTTGGAGGGATTTCAAGATACATTTTTGGCTGACCTTAGTCAGGCTATGTCATCACAATCTGCCCGTCGTCCGTCCTATCGTCAGTCAACAATAAGGGCACGTTTCATTATCTTAGCACCTAGAACTTTGGACTTTGGTGTGTTGATATATCAAGGCAACTTTTACTTGCATTCCAAAAATCATCGCCATTTGATGCACTTTCTGGCCACTAGGGGTCAAAACTGAAAAACAAAAAAATTTCTCCTTAAATACTGGTCAGATTGTCACCAAATGTTTATGAGAAGCATACCTAAGGAACATTTACATGACGCAATACCAGAGTTTTCAATTTGACCTATTTTGAAGGTCACAGAGGTCAATCTTCAATTATTTTTTACGATCGGGGCACCTTTTGTTATTACTTGACCAAGGACTTTCAAACCTTGTAGAAAAGTACGGTATGTATGGACCTCTACCTAAACACTCAATTTTAGTCCGAATGAACTTCCAATATGGCAGCCAGAGGGCGTGACCTAAAAATCACCAATGTCCTATTACTTTCTAACTGGGCAAGCGCAAGTGTTGAAACATGAGATAAAGACACATCTCTAACTGTAGAGGCCACAAACCAAGTTTTGGCATGATCAGATATCCAATATGGCCACCAGGGAGCATAACCTGAAAATGACCAATGTCTTATTACTTACTTATGGTAAGGGCTAGAGTCCTGAAACTTAATATTTGGGTACATCTCTATCTGTAGAGGCAATGCACCAAGATTCGGGTTGATCGGACATCCAACATGGCCACCAGGGGCCATGACCTGAAAATGACCTATGTCCTGTTACTTGCTTAATGTAAAAGGCAGAGTCCTGAAAGTTGATATCTGGGTATCGTTTGTGACTGTGTAGGCCACACAAGTTCAGCATGATTGGACATCCAGTATGACCGCTAGGGGGCGTGAATTGAAAATGACCAGTCTTCTTACTTATTTCCTGTCTAAAATAGAGTGCTGAAATTTCTCCTCTTGATTTCCATCTATATTTTCTATTACTTCTCTGGTTTTGACATTTGACAATGGTAGGGTATATTTGAATGGACTGTTCTGGTGAGTAAATATAAATTTTGACCATGTTGACCAGTGTATGAAGGCCTAATGTCATTGACCATGTTGACTTAAATATTTCATGTACTTTCTGGCCACTTGGGCTCTCATCATTAATCAAATTACTGCACTGAGGTAAGCACAAGGTCCTAGGACCTTGCTGATTGGATAATTAACTGGTCATAGGTCTATTATTGTCCATAGAAAGGGTCAACTGAATACAAAAAAGTACCAAGAACAGTGTCAGGACCTGACTACCATTCAGTGCTCTCCAAAGCGTGCAAAATTTTCGGCGATTTCATTGGTCGAAATTTGTCCTGGATGGAAGATTGAATTCCAACCTACGGGATCGGGCGCCCTGGAAATATTCAATGTTTTAACATTATACGTTAGAACATGTTTTCACATTACGCGTCAAAATGTTTCACATTATGCGTTAGAAAAAAATTTTACATTATGCGCTGTTTTTAACATTAAGAGCTGATTTTTCACGTTATGCATCAAAAGCTTTTATATTATGCGTTAACAAAAATTCTTTTCACAATATGCATGATTTTTACATTATGAGTTGTCTATGTTCTATTTTGAATAAAAATGTCAGTTTGAGATTTGCAAATCATTGCATTCTGTTTTTATTTACATTTTACACGGCATCCCAACTTTTTTGGAATTGGGGTTGTAATTATCGTGATCATCGTAATTATTTTATGATCATTTTATTACATCAAGGTTGATTTGCTTTTCAAGATTGAACAGTGATCCAACATAGACCATAATGCTGATTCACCAGTGAATACATGTTAAAATGCCAGCTGTGAAGAGCCTAAATTCTCATTTTTTCTGGCTGTTAGTATAGTGATGGATGGAACGACTCGTTACAGTATTGGAACCTTCGAGTTGATGCATGTAAATGTACCAAACTTTTTCAACCATGCAAGTTTTGATACTTTTTCAAAATATGTTGCTGGTTCCTCCGTGACACTCTACTATAGTTTAAGTTTATTTACAGTACATGCACATTTGCCAGCTAGTGCTGCCTGCCCCACAAAATTTCTCTTCCATGCATTATCATTTATCATGTAGCCGATAAGTTTACAATAATGAAGATGAAATATTAATTTCAATACATTCATTCAGCATCTCACTTGTATGACGGTTGGCAATGAAAGCCCGAGGGACGTCACAAAAATGTGTTTTATGGCATTGATTTGTTTTTCTTCCTGGGCATGCAACCGACCTCCCATTTTGAGAGAGCGGCTCATTTGGTCTATTTCAAAGAGGGTATCTGCCATGCTGTCTTGCCTCGATTCAGTTCTGGTCTGATTCAGTTGTTTCTCATTCAGTGAGCAGTGAGGGATAATGTACAGGGACCCTGTCTGTAGTGGCTACTCAAAAATTACAATAGTGCCATTGGCACTGTAGCTCACTTGGCTTATTTCAGGCTTTAATGTTACGTAAGCTCACAAGTGGTAGTATTTTTTATCCTTGGGTCAAACATTGGAATAATGAAGGAATCTTTTGTGATTTGTGTAGGAAAAAAAAAAACCAACAAAAAAAAAAAACCAAATATTATCGCAAGCAGTAACTACGGGGCCCAAGCAACATGAGGTAGTCATCAGTTTTGAAGCAACGAGGGCACAAATTATATAAGTTTTTCAAGTAACTTCCAGTTCATGGGACATAACTGTGCATGGTATACTTTTCCCTGCAAATTTCAGGTTGATTAGTCATTACCATGTCTTTGAAATAGCAGCTGTTACCTGATTGACAAATAGTAGCCAAATATTTTAAGATTTATTTTGCTCAATGGAAAGACTATTTGATTCTCATATGGAGATGCAATATGCACAATTAGAACTATTGCGTCAAATGGTTGAAAACAAATATGCAGTTTTACATTGTATTTCTTACTACAGCACCACATATTGGCCAATTGGAATCAAATTTGTTGTACCTCTCTATAGCGCCACCATCTGGCCAATCAAAGTTATTTGCATGAATACTGCCCTTTTCCACATCCTTAATTATAGGATAAAGTTTCACGATTGTTGACTGTTAAAGTGAGTATAGGGGCAAATGAAATTTAATTGGCTGATGTTGATCATCTTGTTTGAACTATCACTTTGTTCTTATAGGTTTTCATGGCGACCTTCACAATTGGGTGAACACACAAAAAAACATCCCACTGTAGAGGTCAATCTTTGCACATGCATTTTTGGGAAAAAATGTTCTCATATTTATTCCATTTTTACTGTTTTACATTTGTACTGATGCACAGTGATAAATAAGATAACTATTTTAGAACATGAAGTACGTTGTTGTGTTTTTATTTCCATTACTTGTAAGAAATCTTTCAAGTTTCAAACTTTGAAATTTCACATTGTGAAAGTCCTCTCTTAGTTCCCCTGCAAACACCTCTATATTTCTATTCATATAACTTGAAACTGCGCTGTTCAACTGAATGTAAGGCCTCAGTGAACCATCATTTCAATTTAGGTTTTCTACTTTTGGGTTCTTGAAACAAGGCTTTCAAGAAACCCATAAGGGTCATAACAGTGTATGTCAAACAAATACACACATTCAAAATAATGCCTTTTTCTTCTCATGACTGTCGAATTGACTCAACATCTTGTATTTAAAATAAAATGTTGGTCCTGAAACCACACCCAAATCCATAAACTCCAAAGATATCACTAAAATAATATGTTGAAGTTACAAAGTCATTTGTACGCCAATGTTTGGGTTTAGACCATGGGAAAAGTTTACGGTTGCCAAAAATAAATTGGTACTCCAGCCTTGCCCCGATTGCGAGTGATCTTATTTGGGTACACTATGAATTCCCGCCGAACCGACCTTTCCGCTTTCCATTGCATTGGCAAGCAAAAATTGTCCTGATAGTGGTTGTGCGTGAACATTAATTACGGCCCATGTAAGTTATGACCGTGAGTATGAATTTATGATATTCATTATTTACGTTAACTCATAATGCACCTAGCTGTATAGAATGAAAAACTGTTAAAATAGGGGCAAAATAAGAGACAACAAAATCTCACTTCATGTGTCTGCTTTCACGACAGTAGCATACTGAACTAGAGCTGGACTCGCTAGAGCTCATACCTCCGCCAGCAAAGCTGGATTTCATCTTTGGCCTCTATCTCAGCTGTACTTTGGCTTAGATATGCCAAAATTGAATGACTTGTTCCTCTTGTGCTACTTTAACATCCTGCAAAGTTTGGTTAAAATCTATGCAACCGTTTTTGAGATATCCAGCAAACAGACAGACAAACAAATAAAAAAATAAATGGAAGCAAAAACATAACCTCCGTGGCGGAGGTAATGAATTGACACTGCTGAATTCGGCAGTCAATCACAGTCGAACACTGACATATGCAAAGAAAGTGCAAGTTTCGAGGGGCAAATTAAGCTAAATTTGGGGATATTTGATGGTATCTGCGGGGTGAATAGTTAAATAAACTGTTTTTTTTTCATCAATGTTGTTTTGAAATACCTCTAGAATTTAAAATAAACAATGAAATCACAAGTCTAGTACTGCTATAGTTATAATTTATATGTAATTATCAGGGCCTATGAACATTATTGATGCAAATTGTTTACTTACTAATGAAATTGGTGAAAAACGACTATGCATTGATTCATACCTTGTTGAAAATCAAACTGCAGAAAAGTCAGGCATTTGTACGTTAGTATTCAACCGTTATGCATTGATTCATACCTTGTTGAAAATAATAATGCAGAGAAGTCATGCATTTGTATGTCAGTGTTCAACCAGTGTTATGGCAAAGACTGCTGTATTAAAGTACATGGTGAACGAACTAAACTGTGACAAAAGAAAGTTTATGTCAAATGTAACTTACCCAAATACTTGTAGTAAACTGATGTCACCCTAAAAAAGCTGGTGAAATCGACAGTTTTCATTCACTAAGGTTTTTAAAGGCAATGAATTGATTTGACATTCCCACATTGTCTGCGAATATTTATGCAAACATAAATTGTCAAACAAAATATTGTCTGATTTTAAGATTTTTTTAACTGAAAAAACGGTCAAAGTAATTACATAGTCTGTATTTAAAAGGTAGAACGCTCTTAAGATTGCTTAATGGTGAGTAGGAAGACCAAGCTGAGAAAGTATGTGGGTCACTCCATACTAAACTGTACAAATGTGTAACAATGGTGATGAAAATTCAAATACACCTTTTCCAAAGTTTTTTATTGCAGCGGTGAAACCCCATCCATGGGCATCACAAATAAGCAAGCAAGAAGATAAACCGAGTGATCACTTCATTTCAGTGACCCCATAATGTGCTAAGGAGGCAGGTGTTGTGGGTGTAATGAGGACACAAAACAGATATTGAATTCCTGAAAATCAGATACATTTCAAAGTCAATTCTTTTGTACAATAAATGGCCTCAGTCAATCAGTAACATTGATGGACAATTACGGCCAGTCAATGTTTTTCGTGTCTATTGTCCTCAATGTTTGTATTCCGTTCACCTGGCTTCAGTGCAAAGCATTGTTAAAATTTTGTAACTGGTTACCTGTTGCTCTAAATCACCAAAAGACTATATTATTTTATTCACAAGAAGGCGTTTCAAAGAATAATAATAAAATAATAAATCAGCTGGCAAAGTAGGGTCATTTTCTCATAGACTTCAGTAGCATTGAACTTCTTTCTGCAACTACCGAGGTAGTCATCTGCTGGCCATTAAATATAATGCAATTTTTTGAGATTTCCGCATCGGCCTCACTTTTTAGACCCAGGTGCTGCATCCATCTTTTTATACAGCCTATGCACAGGACATGATCTACGGATATTTCTTGATGTTGTTATGGTCGTGACAGGATATTAGGACACGGAAAAATTTTCTTTTTTCAATCATTATTTTTTAAAGCATGGTATATATGATTGTCTGACGCCTTGTGAAATTTTGATGCAGGAAGTCAGTACCTTAGTTCGCCGAGGTCATCTTTACGCCATCTGCATACATTATGCAAATTAACCCACAGGCCTGGGCGTAGCACGTGAGGACGCGACTGGTTACGCCCACGACGGTCATTTCAAATTGCATTTCTGATCAGACGAGTCCCGATAATTTAGTGCAGACAATTGAAACCGTTATTATGGGTATTTCTCTGCTATATTTCATTTCACTTTCTTTCGAAGTATCAACAGACAGGTCATGAGCATTTTGTGAAGTTGGCTGCCAAATTTTGTAACAAAACATGGATTTCACAATGCCTTGGCTGACATTAGGACACCACTTTTTCTGCTGTGTTGTTGGACCGATGACTCCGTTTTTTTCTTATGTATATCTTCAATCCGGGAGTGAATAAATATGCCCGCGCCAATTTCTGAACGGCTTGAGCCAGGACCACCACACTTGGTGACTTTTCCTAAAACTTGTCTGGGAACAATTTTATACCAATAAGTCAAGTCCACCATCTTCGCCGTTTCCATGGCAACGGTTTTCTTAGAGGTATGTCTGACAAAAAAATCACCGATTTCGGTTTTTTCTTTTTAACATATACTTATTCCATTATATTTACAATATCTTACATAATTTAATGTCAGCTTTGTTAAGTAGAATTAATTTATGCTAATTTGATGACGTCATTGAATTTATTTCATTTTCCTATGATGAAAGCTTCTACTACCAACAAATAGATGTTTTTTTTCCATTATTAAAGGGGACCTAACATGCTGATCCTTCTTTTAATACACATTAGTAATGTTATAATGTTGGTTGTCCATGCTCAACCTCTGAAAAGTTTCTAAACATAAGATACAGATATTTTGCCGTAATCCGAGAACGTGATTTCGTGAGCGTGATTTCCTCTCTGAACAGCTCCTCCCGAGATCTTCACGAGATCTGGGCAAAACCTGACGTCAGGTTGTGCCGTCCAATTAGTACAGACCTAGCCAGAGCCAATCACGGCGCTGGACCTGCCCACAGCAGAAACTATTCTAGCTGGCACTAACAACGGCAGATCATACTATGCCTTAGGAGCGTCTACACTTTTGGAAATACAAAAGAAGAACCGCAGATCATTTGAGGTGCAATTTTGTCAGTATCTCTCCCAAAGCTGCTTGTCCGTTTACTTTTGGATGCGAGAAGAAAAACAAATATTTTCTTCCAAAAGACGATGCCACCAGAAATCAGTGGGTAGCTTTTTTGTTCGCTGGCAGCAAACAGCCACGGCCAAAGGGAACGTTAGCTGTTTGTGCTCAGCATTTCACCAAAGACAGCTTTGTCAATAAAGGATAATTCGACACAGGATAAGCGTTTCAGCTGCTTCTCAAACCTGAAGCAGCTGCATCGATCAAGCGCTCGGAGCCACAAGCTGTAAGTAATGATATAACAGCAAATAATGTAAGTGAAGCTAACGTGTTACGGGTGGCTAGCAGGACCGCTAGCGATAGTTAGCACTAACAACTGGCCTCAAACGCAGGCTTTGTAAAATATCTGAAGATAAAGCCTGTATCGGTCGCGACTGTCCGTGACTCACAGACACAGAAGCTGTAAGTTGCTTTTTCTGCATAAGCCAACCTGACGTGATACCCCAGTTGATTGTGGCTGTAGCACTGCGGCTAACGTAGCCAAGTTACTGTTGCTAATGTTTGTGTCCTAAATATGCAAGAGTGATATCAGGGGAAATTCTACAGAAGGTGTGTGAACATAAACTTCATTTGAAGCTAACTTTTAATACTTGTTTGTAATTTGGATGCTTGGTACAACTGTTCACAGTAACAGAACTTGCTGTCTGTAAAACCTGTATTGCAAGGGTTTGTCTCTGTGGTTATGACCGCTCGGATACCAGCTACTGCATGTTAGTTTGCATGTCGTGCTAATTAAAAATGCTCCTGGTTAACTTATATGCAGTAATTCTGATCGGTATGCTTGTGTTACTTCGGTAAGCATCAATGTGGCAGTTTCATCATAACGTTGCCCGATTGTAGCCACTACAGTTAGTGATCGCTTCACTTATCAATGACCGGGATCAGCCGGATACTTCACAAATGTCTGAGCAAGCTCTCTGGTGCTACCATGAAAGCAATTCGAAACGCAGAAGCTCTACCGGTTTACAAATGATTTCTCTGCACTACCTTGACATAATTTCATCCCCCTTTAGAAATTGTTGTGGCTAATAAAAAGCCGAAAAAGGCGGAGATTATATAGGTAATTCCTTCCTGTAGAAGTGATCAATTCGCTAGCTCCACATAAGCAACTTGTCCGCGCTAACGGAACTTACAGTCTGCAAAACCTGTATTATGTTCATAACATAACCGAGCTCTCTCTAGCTGTCGCGTACTATCCATAAAGCTGCTTTCACATCGGACACGAAACAAATTTTTCACAGGACAGATTAGCCTACATTCAAAGTCAATGCAAAGACGCGAATACACGTTATGGGCACGTCAAGCCGCTTTCACACCGGACACGAAACTAATTTTTCACGCGACAGATTAGCTACATTCAAAGTCAATGCAAAGACGCGAATACAGGCGTTATGGGCGCGTTAAGCAGCTTTCACACCGGACGCGAAACTAATTTTTCGCGCGACAGATTACATTCAAAGTCATGACCGCTTATCAGCTACTGCATGTTAGTTCGCGTGCTCTGCAAATTAAAAATGCTTCTGGTTAACTTGTATGCAGCAATTATGATCAGTATGCTTGTGTTACTTTGGTAAGCATCAATGTGAGTTTCATCATAACGTTGCCTGATTGTAGCCACTACAGTTGAAGCTAACCGGAGAGGTGCTGCATGTGTCTGCCGAGTTGGGCTGCAGTTAGACCAGACGTAGATTTTGCAGAGCTTGGGGTGCGTTTTTGGGTGCTTATGAAACGATCGCTTTATTTATCCATGACCGGGTCAGCCTGATACATCTCCAATGTCTGGGCAAGCTCTCTGATACTACCAGTGAAAGCAATAGGGAAGCGCACAGGCTATAACATGTCTGGTATAACAAACGATTTCTTTGCATTGCCATCGATTGAATATTAAATTCTTTTCTGTAAAAGTGATGGATTCGCTAGCTCCACATAAGCAACGGTTCACGCAGACGGAACTTACAGTCTGTAAAACCTGTATTCTGTTCATGACATAACCGGAGCTCTATCTAGCTCTCCTACGCTATCCATAATGCGCCCATTTTCCGCGAGGAAAAGCTGGTCATTCCGAAGCAATAAGTAAACCATTACTGCGGGCAATTTCCGAAAAGGCCGTTTAGCTTGGAGCTTTCGCCCCTCCATCATATACCAGCGCGGAAGATGTTCGTTTCTCCACGCTAACAACACACCACAGCTATGCACACGAACCAGCAGGTCCTAATACACACAAGAAGCAGTCCCTAAGCTGTTGGTCCACTTTTAGCTGCTCCTCACTGTCCATGTTCCCTCTAAACTCAGACCCACCGGATTTCTCACGGTCTCCGGTCTACACTTGGGCATGTCAACCCGTTCTACAAATGTGTCTATATGGGGTGGATTCTAGCTTCCCCGGCATCCTAGCTACGGAGTAGAAAAACCGCTGTACTCACCAACTGTTGCCGTAGCAAGCTGTAGCCGATAGCAAATTCGTGCTTGAGCTGCCAGACTTTCGCACTGCGTCCTCCACTTTCACCGTTGCGTTTATTAGAACAAGTTAATTTCATTAGATCTATACACATGTACTGCGTTAGATCGCAGAATATGCCCGTCGATTCCTCTGGAGCCGGACCAGGAAAACTGCGTTCAGCTGCCTCATCCCGCCTAGATCCGCCCTCCACAGAGCTGGCCAGTCAGAAGAAAGTGGGCACACGGGGAGTGGGGGCCATAGCGGAAGAGCCACCCCAATGAGGCGTTTCAGGCAGAGACCACTATGGACTACAAATGGGGTTTTTTGAGGATGGCAGTATGAGCGAAATAAGTACCCTTGTTTTACTTTGCGCGATCAGGAGTACTCTATGGGAGTCAAAGACCAAAATATAAACTTGGAAAAACAGCATATTAGGTCCCCTTTAAGGTGGTCTTTGGCTCTATATTGAAACCAATATACTAAACACAAAGAAGTTGAGTTTACGCAAACCTGTAATTCTTTATAAGTTTACTTTTATTTCTTTCTGACCTGAACTTTTAAGAAAAACATTCTGAGTAAATGAAAAACTATTTTCACAGAACATAAATAGAATTTCATGTACAGTGCCTGACAAAAGTCTTGTCGCATAAGGACATAGTAACTAAAAATAGCATATAACTTTATTTCTAACCAATCAATTGTTACAATAAATGGTCCATTTTAATGTCAAGGGCTTTCACATTAATAATTTGGTGCAAAATGAAACCGTCAAAAAGTGTTCTGATGTTCACAGCTTGGCTAAGCCCATAACATCTATTTTTGCTAGGACAAAAGTCTTGTCGTCTCTTCAGATGATGCAACAAATCGCAGATTAGAGTTTAACCTTTGACAAATACTGTAATTAACACATTCCCCGAAGTGTATAGAAATAACCCCAGCACACCAGACTTTCATATGAGGTGTGACTAGACCTCTGACAACATACCAAAGATTCAACCACAGACCAAAGTGCTGATCATCAAGAGCCTGAAGACTGAGTCTGCTGCTGAGGTGGCAGACATCTTTAATGTATCCAAATGTCAAGTGGAGGGGATGAGAAAAAGATTTGAAGAAACTGGTGACATTCATGGCAAGTGCAGATCAGACAGACCCCGGTATGACAACTGTTTGAAAGGACCGTTTGTTGCTTCAACTGTACAAGGCTAGCCCTTCTTCAACTACAGCTAAGCTACATGAGGAAATGTCACCAAAAATCCCGGTATCTACAAGAAGAGTTTGTCAAATTCTCTCTCAAAGTGGTTTTCATAGCCAAATTAGTACACAGAAGTCTGCATTAAACAGAAAACTAAAAACCTGCATTGCATTTTCCAAGGCCCATAGCTCGCAGAAAGGATTGATACTGGAAAAGTGGCTGAAAGTTTATTTTTCTGGTGAATCATCCATTGAACTGCATGCCAGTCGCGGTACAAGACCTGTTGGAACCCTCATGGACCCAAGATTCTCCCAGAAAACAATCACGTTTGGTGGAGGAAAAATCATGGTTTGTTGTTACATCCAGCATGGGGGTGTGAGAAAGATCTGCAGAGTGGATGGCAACATCAACAGCCTGAAATATCAAGAAGTTCTTGCTGCCCTACTTATACTGCTGCTCCTTCTCATTCTTCTGCCTCCATGTCACAGTTCCTGAAAGCGAATAAGGTGAAGGTACTCCAGGATTGGCCAACCCAGTCACCTGACATGAACATTATTGAGCATTTCAGGGGCAAGATGAAGGAGGAGGCTTGGAAGATGAAACCATAGAATCTTGATGAACTCTGGGAGTCCTGCAAGACTGCTTTCTATGCCATTCCAGATGACTTCATCATCAAGTTATCTCAGTCATTGCCAAGACGTATGGATGCAGTCCTCCAAGCTCATGGGAGTCATACGCTTAATATTAATTCTTTTTTTTTCCAAGGCACCATGGCTTTATGTTCTGATATTATAGTGGCATATTTGTGTATTCAAAATAAAGTGTATGTATAATTTCCGCATTTTTTTTCAATGCGACAAGACTTTTGTCCAAGCAAAATCTGACCTTTCTGTACAAATTAAATTATAAAACTCAATGAATGACACAAAACTCTATTTTGGTATATTTAAGATAATCTAGAGGGCTTTGCCTTTCATATAAGCCATTTTTGATTCCAATTGATCAACTACAAGTCAGGTTATTATTTGTTGTTCCTACAACTTGGATAAGTGACAAGACTTTTGTCAGGCACTGTATTTTATGGCCTCTCGGAGCTGGTGCACTATGGGATAAAATAAGCAAAGTATTCTGGGTAATAAAAATCGAAACATGATGTCATAATGACGTCATAATAATAATAATAATAATAATAATAATACCAAAATGATTGTAGTGATTTCATTTTACGTGTACATCATCCCCTGCAAATTTGGTGGTCATACGTCATGTTTTTTTTTTTAAAGTTACTGGGGGGTGCGTAAAAAGCCTGCCCCCAACCGCAGGAAGCCCCATTAAGCACGGTCTAGATAGGGTTAAAGTAAGTTAAAAAAAAAAAAAAAAAAACTGAAATGTTTGGGCTTGCAAATCTTGTTTTGAGGTATAACTTGATTTTGTTGCCCTTTTAATTTTTGTTGCTCTTGATTTTGTTGCCCTTTTAATTGATTTTGTTGCTCTCGATTTTGTTGCCCTTTTAATTGACTTTATTGCACTAGATTTTGTTGCCGTTAATGGATTTTGTTTGTGTCACTGGGGCAGTACCCTCAAAGGTACTGCTGCTGTACCCATAGAAGTGGGTTCTTATTTGTTTTGGAACGTAAAAGTACCTTTTAGACCCTAAAAAGGTTCACACAGGTACCTTGAGGTCCAATAATTGAGCCCCTAAGAGCCATACTGGGCCAACCCATGTTGGGGAACTTTTGAGAAAATGGGACTCAAAGTTGCCAGCCTCCTGTGTCATCTAGAGTATCTGGGAACTAGAAACACTGCTTATGTTAAAAAACTCAAGATATGTAGACTTACGTGATGCTCTTCTTATGCAGGCTTTGGATGCCCTTCTGTTTCATTTAAAGTGAAAGGTACCTCCTTCTGAAGCGGAACCATCATCTTCTGATTCATTTGGGTCAAACTCTGGGTCTCCGTTATCTTCCACTTCACCATCATCATCAATCATAGCAAGCAGTTCCTCATCAGTGAGATACCCAGCCGCCATGTTTACATTGAATTATGGAAAAGTTGTGGGATGGTCCACTATGGCTAAGGCAGTGCAGTGCATATATACAGTGGCAGAGAGGACATTTGCTTGTATGAACAATCCATGTGGGTAGATTGGGTTGGCTCATTTAGGAAATGTAGATCTCAGTTTTCTGCACATGCTGACTACCTCAACTCAATTTTGCCAAAAGTGCGGGATGGCCCGGTATGGTTCTTAGGGGCTCAATTAGCCCTAGGGGGTACATAATTGCTGAATGTACCTTGGGGAACAGAAATGGACTCCTGCTGTACCCCCATTTCTGAGAGTGCAGGTACTCCAGATTGTTATCCTTCGATTAGCTGCATTTTGAAATAAATAAATATGTCTATCGATTGGTGGACAAAAAAATACATTTGTGTTCAGTCTTTTAATTTGGCTCTCTTCCTCTGGACCAGAATTGCCGCAATCGCAACCGCGCAAATCAACAGAAAGAGCAAAAAAGACCTCTGTTGGGCAGATGTTTCTACCGCGCATGTGCAGTTTGCAAAGGAGCATTTTCAAAATGGCTGTTATCTGAAAACTTTAATGGATGCATGGAGAAAACCTGGATATATTTGGTCTGTAAAGCAGCAAATTGTCTTGATTTGTTAGCTAATTACTAGAGGAACATTTGAACTATCGGGCGGGGATAACTTTTTTGCAGTCAGCTGTAAACAGAAGACACTATCACTTTCCTAAGGAGTTCTAAGCTTCTTTTCCCCACATCGACTGTGAACTGTCCTTGTGTATACGCTGACAGTTCACGTGAGCAACCCCCCCCCCCACACCAAATTTTACATTGATCCCTTTAGTGTTTTGGCAGAAGAAGATCAAAGTTAACGCAGATGCCGACGTGGTCACCAACACCACCACGAGATCACATAAGCTCCCTTTTGTCCATTGGACCAAGTGAGCTAAAAAAGCCTTTTGTCGCCACTTCTGCAGGAGAGAGGCTTCTCACTCATGCTTCCCAACAAAATAATCCGAGAAAGGAAACGAGGCCAATACATAAAAGGAGCCAACCAACGATTTTTTTCAGAAATTCGACAGCTAACAAGCGAAGGGCACTGATCCAGTACTATCAATTTATAATTTAAAAGAAAACATGACAAGTTCCCTGACAGTATACAAGCTTGCGACAGTGGGATCAATTTACAACAGGACAAATTAAAAGAGCATATATCCAGATCTTCTATGCAAATACATAAAAATATCAATATGAGAAAATAATAAATGTAAATGAATTCTCAAAATAAAATTAAAGACTAAGTCACCAATCACGATTAAACCAGTCAAGTAGGGCTCTACATAGACCTAAATATCTTTATGGCTCTAAAACCATGTCATTATTACTGAATAAACCCAGACAGGTTTTGCAAGGAATAATGTGCATTGATGCACGTAACCAGGGACCAGTAGAAAGTGGCCCACGAGGTCGTCCCTGCGCCCTCTAGCGGGAAGGACCAGTACGAGGGACCAGCATCAGCTACAACCCCTACTGGGTGTTCTCTTTAAAGGAGACCTATTTTGCTATATTTCCAAATTTATATTTTGATATTGGACTCCCCTAGAGTACTCCTGATCGTTCAAAGTCCAAAACAGGGTCCTTGTTTAGCTCATACTGCCATCCTCAAAAAAACCCATTTGTAGTCCATTGTAGTCTCTGCCTGAAACGCCTCATTGGGGTGGCTCTTCCACTATAGCCCCCACTCCCTGTGTGCCCACTTTCTTCTGACTGTCCAGCTCTGTGGAGGGCGGAGTTGGGCGGGACGAGGCAGCAGAACGCAGTTTTCCGGGTCCTCCTCCCCAGAGTGAAACGTGAGACACTGCTACCATCTGATAAGGAAGCGGCGGGCAAATTCCGCAATCTAACGCAGTACATGTGTATAGATCTAATGAAATGAACTTGTTCTAAAAAACGCAGCTGCGAAAGTGGAGGACGCAATGCGAAAGTCTGGCAGCTCAAGCACGAATTTGCTATTGGCTACAGTTTGCTACGGCAACAGTGGTGAGTACAGCGGTTTTTCTACTATATAGCTAGGATGCAGGGAAAGCTAGAATCCACCCCATATAGATACATTTGTAGAACGGGTCGACATGCCCAAGTGTAGACCGGAGACTGTAGAAATCCGGAGGGTCTGAGTTTAGAGGGAAACATGGACAGTAAGGAGCAGCTAAAAGTGGACCAACAGCTTATGGACTGCTTCGGTATGTATTAGGACCTGCTGGTTCGTGTGCATAGCTGTGGTGTGTTGTTAGCGTGGAGAAACGAACAGCTTCCCTGCTGGTATATGACGGAGGGGCGAAAGCTCCAGGCTAAATGGCCTTTTCGGAAATTGCACGTGGTAATGGTTTACTTATTGCTTCGGAATGACCAGCTTTTCCTGGGCGCGTTATGGATGGTGTGCGCGAGCTAGATAGAGCTCCGGTTATGTCATGAACATAATACAGGTTTTACAGACCCTAAGTTCCGTTTGCGTGAACCGTTGTTTATGTAGAGCTAGCGAATCAATCACTTTTACAGGAAAGAATTTAATATTCAATCGATGGCCATGCAGAGAAATCGTTTGTTATCCCGGACATGTTATAGCCTGTGCGCTTCCCTATTGCTTTCACCGTTAGCATCAGAGAGCTTGCCCAGACATTGGAGATGTATCAGGCTGACCCCGGTCATGGATAAGTAAAGCGATCGTTTCACAAGCACCCAAAAACGCACCCCAAGCTCTGCAAAACCTACGTCTGGTCTAACTGCAGCCCAACTCGGCAGACACATACAGCACCTCTCCAGTTAGCTTCAACTGTAGTGGCTACAATCAGGCAATGTTATAATGAAACGGTCACATTGATGCTTACCGAAGTAACACAAGCATACCGATCATAATTGCTGCATATAAGTTAACGAGGAGCATTTTTAATTAGCAGAGCATGCGAACCAACATGCAGTAGCTGATAAGCGGTCATGACTTTGAATGTAATCTGTTGGCGAAAAATTAGTTTCGCGTCCGGTGTGAAAGCTGCTTAACGCACCCATAACGCGTGTATTCGCGTCTTTGCATTGACTTTGAATGTAACCTGTCACGTGAAAAAAATTAGTTTCGCGTCCGTGTGAAAGCTGCTTAACGCGCCCATAACGCCTGTATTCGCGTCTTTGCATTGACTTTGAATGTAGCTAATCTGTCGCGCGAAAAATTAGTTTCGTGTCCGGTGTGAAAGCGGCTTGACGTGCCCATAAGGCGTGTATTCGCATTTTTGCATTGACTTTGAATGTAATCAGTCGGCGAAAAAATTAGTTTCGCGTCTGGTGTGAAAGCTGCTTAACGCGCCCATAACGCGTGTATTCGCGTCTTTGCATTGGCTTTGAATGTAACCTGTCGCGCGAAAAATTAGTTTCGCGTCCGGTGTGAAAGCTGCTTAACGCGCCCATAGCGCCTGTATTCGTGTCTGTGCATTGACTTTGAATGTAGCTAATCTGTCGCACGAAAAATTAGTTTCGTGTCGGGAGTGAAAGCGGCTTGACGTACCCATAAGGCGCGGTATTCGCATTTTTGCATTGACTTTGAATGTAATCAGTCGCGCGAAAAATTAGTTTCAAGGTCCGTGTGAAAGCTGCTTAACGTGCCCATAACGCGGTATTCGCGTCTTTGCATTGACTTTGAATGTAACCTGTCACGTGAAAAAATTAGTTTCGCGTCGGTGTGAAAGCTGCTTAACGCGCCCATAACGCCTGTATTCGCGTCTTTGCATTGACTTTGAATGTAGCTAATCTGTCGCGCGAAAAATTAGTTTCGTGTCGGGAGTGAAAGCGGCTTGACGTACCCATAAGGCGTGTATTCGCATTTTTGCATTGACTTTGAATGTAATCAGTCGCGCGAAAAATTAGTTTCGCGTCCGGTGTGAAAGCTGCTTAACGTGCCCATAACGCGTGTATTCGCGTCTTTGCATTGACTTTGAATGTAACCTGTCACGTGAAAAATTAGTTTCGCGTCCGGTGTGAAAGCTGCTTAACGCGCCCATAACGCCTGTATTCGCGTCTTTGCATTGACTTTGAATGTAGCTAATCTGTCGCGCGAAAAATTAGTTTCGTGTCCGGTGTGAAAGCGGCTTGACGTGCCCATAAGGCGTGTATTCGCATTTTTGCATTGACTTTGAATGTAATCAGTCGAGCGAAAAATTAGTTTCGCGTCTGGTGTGAAAGCTGCTTAACGCGCCCATAACGCGTGTATTCGCGTCTTTGCATTGGCTTTGAATGTAACCTGTCGCCGAAAAAAAAATTAGTTTCAAGGTCCGTGTGAAAGCTGCTTAACGTGCCCATAACGCGTGTATTCGCGTCTTTGCATTGACTTTGAATGTAGGCTAATCTGTTGCGCAAAAAATTAGTTTTGTGTCCGATGTGAAAGCAGCTTTATGGATAGTACGCGACAGCTAGAGAGAGCTCGGTTATGTTATGAACATAATACAGGTTTTGCAGACCGTAAGTTCCGTTAGCGCGGACAAGTTGCTTATGTGGAGCTAGCGAATCAATCACTTCTTCAGGAAAGAATTACCTATTTAATCTCTGCCTTTTTATTAGCCACAACAATTTCTAAAGGGGGATGAAATTATGTCAAGGTAGTGCAGAGAAATCATTTGTTATACCGGTAGAGCTTCTGCGTTTCGCATTGCTTTCATGGTAGCACCAGAGAGCTTGCTCAGACATTTGTGAAGTATCCGGCTGATCCCGGTCATGGATAAGTGAAGCGATCACTAACTGTAGTGGCTACAATCAGGCAACGTTATGATGAAACTGCCACATTGATGCTTACCGAAGTAACACAAGCATACCGATCAGAATTACTGCGTATAAGTTAACCAGGAGCATTTTTAATTAGCACGGCATGCAAACTAACATGCAGTAGCTGATAACCGAGCGGTCATAACCACAGACACAAACCCTTGCAATACAGGTTTTACAGACAGCAAGTTCTGTTACTGTGAACAGTTGTACCAAGCATCCAAATTACAAACAAGTATTAAAAGTTAGCTTCAAATGAGGTTTATGTTCACACACCTTCTGTAGAATTTTCCCTGATACCACTCTTGCATATTTAGGACACAAACATTAGCAACAGTAACTTGGCTACGTTAACCGCAGTGCTACAGCCACAATCAACAGGCCATCATGTTAGGTAGGCTTATGCCGTAAAAGCAACTTACAGCTTCCGCTTCTGTGAGTCACGGACAGTCGCGACCGATCCAGGCTTTATCTTCAGATATTTTACAAAGCCTGCATTTGGGGCCAGTTGTTAGTGCCAACTATCATTAGCGGTCCTGCTAGCCACCCGTAACATGTTAGCTTCACTCACATTATTTGCTGTTATATCGTTACTTACAGCTTGTGGCTCCGAGCGCTTGATCGATGCAACTGCTTCAGGTTTGACAAGCAGCTGAAACGCTTATCCAGCGTCGAATTATCCTTTATTGACAAAGCTGTCTTTGATGAAATGCTGAGCACAAACAGCTAACGTTCCCTTTTGCCGTGGCTGTTTGCTACCAGCGAACAAAAAAGCTACCAACTGATTTCTGGTGGCATCGTCTTTTGGAAGAGAAATGGGTGCTTTCCTTTGCATCCAAAAATAAACGGACGAGCAGCTTTGGTAGAGATACTGACAAAACTGCACCTCAAATGATTTGCGGTTCTTCTTTTGTATTTCCAAAAGTGTAGACGCTACTAAGGCATAGTATGATCCGCAGTTGTTAGTGCCTGCTAGAATAGTTTCCGGTGTGGGCAGGTCCAGCGCCGTGATTGGCTCTGGCTAGGTCTGTATTAATTGGACGGCACAACCTGACGTCAGCTTTTGCCCAGATCTCGTGAAGATCTCGGGACGAGCTGTTCAGAGAGGAAATCACGTTCACAAAATCACATTCTTAGATTAAGGCAAAACCCCTGTATATTATGTTTAGAAACTTTACAGACGTTGAGTATGGACATCCAACATTATAACATTACTTATATGTATTAAAAGAAGGATCAGCATAATAGGTCCCCTTTAACAGTCTGGTTGTGGTCCGTGCCAGTTTGAAAATTGTGAGCGATTACCTAAACGTAACCTAAACGTCATGAAACCTAAACGTAATTTCCAACTGGATTGAAATTAAAATGTCTTCAATATAACAACATAACCAAATGAAAGTTACAGAAACATGTTTTATTATTATAATTATGTTTTTGATTTACAGCGATGAACATTTTAAAAATGTGTTTATTTTTACATTCACTGTGAATGTGCATTTTATCCGCCAAGTCACAGGGGGGTGCTGCAGCACCCTCAGCACCCAAACTTCTCACGGCCTTGGGCTTACCTATTGTTGTTGGACGCTTTGGCCATCCAGGCCACAGAGATTAAAAAAAAAAAAAAACAAAAACATAAAAATCAGGACTTCAGCTGTTGTCCGGTATGAACGAGTTTCCGTTTTATACGAGGACGGTTTAGGCGAGTTTCCTGTATTTTCCTTTGAAGGTCAGCCCCGACATACATACACAAGATGGCGGCCGACTGCTGCCACAGAAACGAGGCGATTGTCCACTCTCGTTTTTTTATATCTCTGTGATCCAGGCCTTGCGCAGAGAGAGCGCGTTTATAGAGATCGCGTGGATCTGTTTGCTCAGACAGATGAATGGCTACTGGTGCCAAATGTGAAAGCAACCGTACTTGAGCATGGAAGATTATCTTTATGTGTTACGGCTCTCTTGTTCTAACCGCAATGGTGAAAAGATATCTCCATTCAAACGAAGAAATTCAATGCTTGCTCAAAATGTTGGTGGACTAAAACATAGTCACACCTGGATACTACATGCGAAAACTCGGAGATTTATGGAATAATTTGTGAGTAGTTACATTCGCGTGGTTATCACAGAATAATAGATCAGTGCTATGACAAACTAAAGAAAATGCGGCTGCGATATCTCAAAGTGCGGGACGCGGTGCGAAAGTCTGGCAGCTCAACTTATGAGATAGATACATTTTCATGGTATGAGGCAGTGGACGGCATAATCGGATAAAAAAGAAAGGGCGAAAGAATTCCATATGCAACATCCACCTATAGCGAATGTAATCGGTACATTTTCGGCTTACCTTGATGTTTGGCTACCAAGAGAAAGATTCGGATGTGTAAAAAAATCAAGCATTCAGTCAAGAAAATTTAAAGTTTAATTTTTAGTGCTGCTATACTTGGTAATCCATGTTACAGATGACACTCTGGGTTGCTATAGGGCACGCACAGCATATGCATTCGCGATATTGATATTCGATATTAATATTCTAAACCCCCTTCTCAATAATAAACCCCCCGAAATATACAAACAAGTATTAAAAGTTAGCTTCAAATGAGGTTTATGTTCACACACCTTCTGTAGAATTTTCCCTGATACCACTCTTGCATATTTAGGACACAAACATTAGCAACAGTAACTTGGCTACGTTAGCCGCTGTGCTACAGCCACAATCAACTGGCTATCACGTCAGGTTGGCTTATGCAGTAAAAGCAACTTACAGCTTCTGTGTCTGTGAGTCACGGACAGTCGCGACCAATACAGGCTTTATCTTCAGATATTTTACAAAGCCTGCATTTGAGGCCAGTTGTTCGTGCTAACTATCGCTTAGCGGTCCTGCTAGCCAATTCGTAACACGTTAGCTTCACTTACATTATTTGCTGTTATATCGTTATTTACAGCTCGTGGCTCCGAGCGCTTGATCGATGCAGCTGCTTCAGGTTTGAGAAACAGCTGAAACGCTTATCCTGTGTCGAATTATCCTATATATATATATAAAGCTGTCTTTGGTGAAATGCTGAGCACAAGCACCTAACGTTCCCTTTGGCGTGGCTGTTTGCTGCCAGCAAACAAAAAAAAGCTACCCACTGATTTCTGGTGGCATCGTCTTTTGGAAGAGAAATGGGTGCTTTTCTTTGCATCCAAAAGTAAATGGACAAGCAGCTTTGGGAGAGATACTGACAAAACTGCACCTCAAATGATCTGCAGTTCTTCTTTTGTATTTCTAAAAGTGTCAACGCTACTAAGGCATAGCATGATCTGCCGTTGTTAGTGCCTGCTAGAATAGTTTCCGCTGTGGGCAGGTCCAGCGCCGTGATTGGCTCTGGCTAGGTCTGTACTAATTGGACGGCACAACCTGACGTCAGGTTTTGCCCAGATCTCGCCAAGATCTCGGGAGGAGCTGTTCAGAGAGGAAATCACGTTCACGAAATCACGTTCTTGGATTACGGCAAAACCCCTGTATCTTAAGTTTAGAAACTTTTCAGAGGTTGAGTATAGACAACTAACATTATAACATTACAAATATGTATTAAAAGAAGGATCAGCATAATAGGTCCCCTTTAAATCTTTTTTTTTTTTTTTTAAATCACCTCGCATCTTTTGGTAGCCATGTTCACAAGTCAATCCAATCATGATTTCATTCATTTATAAAAGTGTCAAGCTGAATGGCAAAGATAGGTCAAGTTTATTCATTGGCACGTTTTCAATTTGTTATTTCTGTTTAATATCATGCCTCTATTTGGTTAATAAGATGTCAGACTTTGTTATCTGTGCGCATTCATGTGCGTCAGTTTTGAAGCCACAAGGCCCCCCTACATAGCAAATCCCAATGTAACCACTGCATACACATGCAAAACAGGCATTAGCAAACGCGTGAAGCAAGCCTGCACAATCCCCGCAAAATAATCACGGACAAAAAAAAAAAAAAAAAAAAAAAAAAAAAAAAAAGAATCAGGAACCGATCCAGCACCAGTCCTCAAGGTGCATTCAGTCGCTGTCATTGAGCTGAAACTTGGTTGGTTTTTGTTCCCTCTCTTTGATGCCTAACAACAATTTTTTTTTAATTTCTTTTATTGTTATGGGTTGATGCGTTTGCTCGCAGTGCGAATTTTCGAAAAAATCTACCTCGATCCGAAAAATAAAAGGTTCGCTGTTTCGCACCGTGATCAACGTATTGTGTGTGTAAACCTCGTGCCCCATCAGCAGTTCGAATTGTTCGTACGAAAAAAACGCATCGGGTGTGTAAAGGCCTTAACCGCTTTTCAACTTGTGAGTTCGATTAGTATCGCAGCAATAGTTACTGCTGATGGCAAAACTTGACGACAGTTGCTACGGGTACGGCAGTTTTTCAATGCATTTCAATGTGGAGAGGTACGGCAGTCCCCATTTCAAGCCCTGCCCTAACCCTAACCCCTAAACCTGCCGTTAACCCTAACCTAACCCTAACCCCAACCTCTAACCCTCCCCCTAACCATAATCCCGAATCCTTATCCTAATCCCTTGAAATCGACTGCCGTACCAATAAAAACTGCCGTGTCTCTAGACACTTCCAAACTGGACAAACTGAGCATAATGCCGACAGTGATTCATGTAGACTCACATAGCGCACTGTGTTAAATACAGCACTCCGTGGATTTTCGAACTTGCTGCTGTATGAACTTCGTAAAACATCACAAATGATTTCTCCCCCCACACAGTAACAGTGTGCAAATGAACAATGCTTTCAGTTATTGCTGGGCTTCACTAAGCCTAACAACCGCAGTCTCGCTAAGCGGTCCTACGAAGCTGCTTATCAACTCGTTATGGCCACTGGTGGCTAAATACTTGAGAATAGCCTTGTTTCCATCCATACGTTCTTATGCGAATTAAGTCTTATCGAATAAAAAATGCCTTATGGAAACGGTGAAATTTGACTTGATTTTCAAGATATCGACATTAAGTTTATACGGTTGATCTCAATGGATTTTCTTCTTGATCGGTAAAAGGTTTATGCGATAACTGCTGATGGAAACGTTATTTGCCGAATAAATCTGCGACTGCATCGTGACGGTGTTTCGATGCAGTCGTTGACTTCTGATAATGGTTTGCGTGTTGCCAACAGCTGGCACATAAGCACTATTACAACTTGTGCGATTATCATCATTTGTTGGGAGACGCGATCCATTATTGCTAACTAATTAATTTTGTTGCCTACCACATTACTTCTGTTCATTCGAAGGTTCTGCGATTGAGTGCGAAAATGAATGGAAACGGCTTCAAATGTCAGAAATCTATTCGATACACCGATTTGATCGCATAGCAGCAAGTGACGTCATTATGCACAAGTTTTTATTCGCTTTAATGCTGTTAGGTGGAAATGCATTTTCACCGCCTTTACTCGCATGAATATTTCTGGCGAACTTCAGATAATTCGATTAACAAGTGGATGGAAACATAGCTTATGTCAAGCATAGTTGCACAGCTAGGGCACTCTGACATGTCCACACAGAATTTTATAGCTTCATTAAGGGACATACTTGTCACTGCTGTAAGCACCGAGGCATCAGCACCTTCAGTGCTTTCATTCTTTAAGTTCTCTGCCCACAATTTCAGCTTTGGTTGTATAAGGTTTCAAAATTACAAAGAGGAACGAACACATCTTACTACTACAAGTAACAATCTTGTTCAGAATAATGCGATTCCTTCCGCATTTGATTCGCTAAATGTGGATGCAAGATCAAATTAGAGCTGGGATGATGCAGTAAATTTCAGAGGGCAAATACATCCATTAGGAGTAACAGAGCAAGAATGTCACCGAAAATGGCAATATCAGCTTCAGAAGTCTGGATTAAAACGGCTGCATTGAAAATACTAAAATCACAGCATAAATGCATAATATGGCCAAAGATTAAATCACCTAAAAGGGTCAGATCAAATTGTTTTACTTACCAACCAGATAATTTTGCCTGGATCGGTAGTCCATATCTACATTTTGCAAAGAGAATACAAGTATAGGCTTGTTAATAAATGCACCATTAGTAATGCTCACTTGATGCAGTAAGAATTTATCAAGTCTTTACATATATAGCAGAGCTCATTGAAAAATAAAGACAGTCTGACAATCGAGGCGACTGATCTGAAGCCCGGACATGCTACGAGCAGATCTTTATAAGAACAAAAGAGATCTTTGAAAATAGAAAGAAACACAAACCGATGGAGTGTTGCACCTGCACGGAGGACAATTTTGTTGTCTGGATTAACTACAGTCTACATAAGTGTTGTAAAGGAAATGGATCTCTAGCCTCCTCCCTCACATTTAAGTTTAGCTTTCATATACACCTCTAATATTCCTTAGGTTTCTATTTCCCGAGACAAACACGCCTGATAGAAGAATGCACCTGTGTATTGTGTTGCAATCATGTTGGCTCGGATTATGAATCGCAAACTGGGCGTTGGTCATGCAGGTCGACTTAACCCTTTGATGCATAGAGTACATACAAATGCCTTGGACCATTTGTTGGGATTTGGTGCAATATTTTGTGTGTGTGTGTGTGTGTGTGTGTGGGTGGGGGGGGGGGGGATGCAAGTGGGTGGTCTGTCTGTCCATTATTTTGGACAATAGGGGACGAGTGGGTTAGTTGAGCCACTCGGTTAGTTGAGCCACCCTACTTCTACAGCACTTGCAAAGAGATTCCTGATTGGTGGTGCTATCTGGTGTTAGGATTTGGTACATAACTTCCTGTTTGTTGATCCAGGTGCATGGAGGACATGTTTGTCCTAGCATGAAAACTTCATTATCTCTTGCCAAAAGTGAATTTCCAATCACAAGGTAAGTTACTTCATATGTCCCAACCAATTTATATTCTAAAGAGCCAATGTCTGTTACATAGTAAAGACATCTCTCCTGCTATTTCCCAATATTGTTTGATTGTATGTTGACTTCAAGTTTTCTAGGCATGTGACATGTTTCAAATAATGGCCAATGCTGGGTTTGTTGATCCACCTCCATGTGGGTTAGATGAGCCATGGCTCCTAATCTCCTAAAGTGGAATATTGAGTAGATTTAAGACTGAACATCTTCCACACATACAGTTTAACTTCAGTGGTTTATTTTTCCTGTTTCTCACTCTAATACAAGTGATAAAATTTTAGAAATAAAGGGACAGTGTCCTGTAAATTTCAAATGTATCACATGTACAATGTGTTTATTTATTCCACTACTTTAATTTTGGTTTCATACAATAATGCTCAAGATGTACATCACTTATATGACTTGCCTGTATAACTATGTTCATGAAACACCTGGAAGACAGCAAGTTGCTACAGATCGTACTGGAATTAAACTCGCAAATCACTAGTTAGAGACAGATTACTCCAGTACCGCCCTTTATCCAAATGTGCAGCATTGTTTAGTGGTAGGCCCTATGTATAGCAAGACTGGCTCAACTAACCCAACTATGTGGCTCAACTAACCCTTAATGAAGGGCTAGTTGAGCCATCAGAAAAATATTTTTTTATAGCTGCATTTATCCCAGTAGAACAATTTTCTAGACAGTTATAGTTGCACTGAAAATGTACTAATGATGGGTCTATCCAGTCCAATTTTAATTACTTTCAGTCTCAGATCGTGAAATCAATAGAGCAAATGTTGGTTTGTTTGAAAAGTGGCTCAACTAACCCACTCTTCCCCTATGCTTGTGGGATACACACTGCCATCCAGTATTTTGGACATTATGCATGCGGAGCGACAGAAATAATGTGACGTTGCAGAAACCTGGTCATTGATATGCATGATGATCTACCTGTATTCTGGACATTGCTTATTTGAGCTATTTACTCAGCATGCATAAAGTCCAATATTTTTGATAGAGCATAGACTCAGATGTATTCCAACAAATAGAAATGCATTACATAGGTCATGTGTTTTCAGTTTGTGCTATATAATGTATTTCCATTCCCCAACAGAAAAAAGTCTGATCTAAACTTGAACAATATAACACTATTTCTGACTTTCGTCAACTTACCTCTTACTTGTGGATGCAGCCATTGTGATTGTTTGTGGTAAATCATGTGACTAATCAGAGAGGCACCTATTGAGGAAATAATTATCTGGAAATGTCCAGTAAAATGGACATTTTGTGTTTTCAGGGTATCTATGAGCCTAGAGAAAATAAACCCCACTTAACTTATGTCCAAAAAATTGGACAACATGCAACAAAGGATTAAACTGATCAGTCATAACATTATGACTACTGAGAGGGGAAATGAATATCATTGATTATCTTGTTACAATGGCACTGGTCAGTAATTTGATGAATTAGGGAGCAAATGAACATTTTGTCCTCAAGATAGATGTGTTGGAAGCAGGGAAAACAGACAAGCCTTAGGATGTGAGCAACTCTGACAAGGGCCAAATTGTGTTGGCTTACTGACTGGGTCAGAGCATCTCCAAAACTGCAGCTCTTGTGGGGTGTTCACAGCCTACAGTGGTCAGTATCTACGAAAATTTGTCCAAGGGAGAAAAACTGGTGAATTGGCAACAGGTTAATTGGTGGCCAAGGCTCGTTGACATGAGCAGTTACATTAAAATATTACCAACTACCCCAGTTTATCTCCCGTATAACCCAAAATGATTGTTCTTTGAAGCAGAACTTTTCCTGTTGTTCATCTGGTTGTTCACCAAAACTGATTAGATAAATATGAAAAACAGAAAAATTACTGCCATTTCTCGGATTTGATCACCTGAAATAAATGTTCTTTGAAGCATTACTTTTCCTGGTCTTCAACTGGCAGTTCACCAAAACTGATTGGATAAATTAAAAGAAAATGAAAATTACGGAAAGTGGCGTGATATATTACTTAATGTGGTAACTGTTATAATCTATCCACTCTCTATTCTGTTCCTTCATCACCAGAGCCGCGGTTTGCTGGAGCCTATTCAAGTTGACAATGGGTGAAAAGCAGGGATGCACCCTGGACAGCTCGCCAGTCCATCGCAGGGCTAACTGTGATAATATTACCCAACTTTAATAGTAATTTGTCACATAATCACTCATAAAATAAATTAAATTACTGTAAGATGTTACTGAATTAATTGAAGTATTACATCTAGCCCAGGAAACAAGGCAAAATCAGTTCAGTCAGCCACAACAAGAGGAATTGCCGAAAATTAAAGGTGCACTATGCAAGTTTGTTTACTTTCACTTCTGTTGACATTCGAACTCAAATAAAACAGAGGTAGCCCGCCCCTCCCTCCCATAGTTCCCTCCTTCCCTCCTATGCTTCCCTAACTGTCAACTCTGGTCAGTGATTGGCGGGGACGGTTTGTTATGTTATGGGGAACAGTCTGTGCCCTTTGTGTTTATTTGCAGTTCGTGACGCCTGTGTGGTCTCCAGAGCCCGGGTTTTTTTTTTTTACAGTGAATTTAGGGGCAGGCAGCTAGCGGATCGTGGAGAGATGTCGGCGAATTGAGACAAAAATATAATCGCGCAGAAAGTAAACAAACCTGCATAGTGCACCTTTAATACCGGTTTCTAAAAAATAGACCAGCGCAAGTACACAATGCACACCAGTCATTTCACGAAACAAACAGGATTGCCAAGACAAGGAAACGGCACCCACCACAAATTACATACAGTAAACTCTGGCAGCGAAAAGCAAGAAGCGTGGGATTATTTATCTTTCCAAACACTGTGGTCTCCATGGTCCCCATATCAAATCAACTGATCTCCACTGGCTTTCAGAGTTGCTGCATTTCCAAGAGTGACCTGATAGCGAATTCACATCATACATCTCACCCACTTTTATGGCCAAATAATTACTTTACAGGCCAGGCACGTCATATATAATCAAGCGAAGGGAAAAAGGAAAAAGTAATAGTCTCTATGGACTGATCTTTCAGGATTCAGGAAAATTAGTGTATTTAAAAGTTTTTTTATCTGATAAAAGCAAGGCAAGAGATTATGATGCTGTAGAATATCAGAGTGGGGGATTCCCCACCCGTCTTTTGTAAATCTCAATAAAGGGCTGGTTATAGCTAGTCCCCACCGGTAGAGGATAGCAAAGAGCGATATTAAACCCAGCACACTGTTTATAATGATCATATGTTCCTCTTGGTCATCTGTAATTTAAGATGCCTTTTGCAGAAACCTCAAGGCCCACAACGGCTGTGCTGGACGCGTGCTTATTTTTCCTAATAAAGTTGTGGTACCACTTTGGCTCTAAGCCACACTTCAGCCAATCAGATTGTACTGAACTGGAATTGTAAACCAATCAGATTGTATGTAACTGGAATTTTTCCCTAACTTGGTTATGAAGAATAATCCGGCATACCGGACACAAACTTGCGATTCCCAAACCACATAGCTATGGGAGAAGTTTTGACGACTCGAAATGGCTGAAAAACAATATTACTCATTTGCATACCAGCCAATCAGTTCTTTTGGAGGGCATGCACGCTCTGGGGAGGCATAATGATTACGTCATGGTGGCTGGACTGTGCTATACTGCTATGTGGGTGATCGCTTATTAGGTTACATTACTTTTTAGATTATATAGCCATCTAGCCAGCTAGCTAACATTAACTAAGGACAACCTTTGTAAATAATCATCACATTTAAGCGATATGATTTGGATTTGCCCTAACTTCACTGACTTCGCTGGCTAAAATAGGCAAAAACTTATCTGACATGTTTTGCGGCGCTTTCCTGCTTCTGAACTGTACTTTCAAATTTTTGGGACGTCAGCTAGCTTGCTAGCTAGCAAGCTAGTTCAAGAGCAATCGGTGTCACAGTTTACAAGCTAGTGAAGTTAAGGCAAAACCCAAATGACATCGCTTAAATATGACGATTATTTACAAAGACTTTCCTTAAATAGTGTTAGCTAGCGAGCAAGATGGCCATATACTCTGAAGAGTAACGTATTACACGATTGCATACTTAGTGCTGTAACACAGCTGAAAATAGCTATACAATAATACTGTCTCAGCCCGAACTGTCTGCTTGCTCTTCAGTTGACAGAAGTTGTTCATCAAGTTTGAAGAGCCGACTTTGGGCGCTGCAGTCGAGTCAACTCGTGTTGACAAGTGTGACGTATTTAGCAATCGCACGCAAAGAACATAACCCTTGACCCCAACACTCGGGGTCAGGTGCACACTCCCCATGCTGGAAGAGTTATCGAGAGTCAAACATGGCGTCGGGAAGGTAAGCACATAGTTTTATACAAATTAAAAGTGATATGTTTCTACTTTTCATAGGCCATGGTGAAAGTGTGACAAGTGCTTTGCACTGCATGTTCGAGTGACTGCACCAGAGTCGTCTAATTTGCATATTAATGCGGCAAGTAGGGTTGACACGAGTTCACTGGTTTACGGCGCACAAAGTCGGCCAAGGAGGTCGTGTCGTGCGTGAACTCACATGACATTCTTCTTCTGTATTAGTTTTTTAATGGCGTATTTCCGCAGCTTTTACGCGCATTACCGCCTCCTGGATTGGAGTGTGGGTACCGCTGCCACTGCAACTGACTTTTCCCCCCCGACTCAGATGTATTCGTCGTGTGATCACAAGAACCGAATCGTGACGTCCGTACCGTGACAGTTCGGGATGAACACACGTACCGTGACACTCCTAATATCTAGTATAAACCCAGAGCTGTGATAATGCCCGTGAGTTCTTTCTCCAGCCGTATACACCATACTTAGGAGTTATTTCTTGCCTGTTAAATAGTTGCTCAAAGTTTTTGGGAAAATTCAGGATTATAATCTCGACATACATTTCCTAGATTGCTCAACTCTAATCTAATAATCGCTTTCACTTTTCAGTCAAATATTTGACGCGAATAATATCAGTCTGGCTTAAAGAACAGTTTATTCAGTCTGAATTATTATTCAACAAAGGTATTACCTGAAATGCATGTCACTACTCTTGTCATGTGAACTGATTGCTCTTGAGCTAGCTTGCTAGCCATTTACCCCATTTTCCCACCTGATTTATTATTTCAATAATGATTTTCAGTTTCAAGTGTCCTTCGATATATCAAGATGTTCATTTTGGTAAATTATGGTCCCAAACAGACTAGAATAAAGGATAAAGCCAGATTTGCTTTGGGGGCATGGCTATCCTCTGGTCCTCATCAGATATGGTCAGATCCACCCATAAATCCACCCCTCGCTCCTCCCTGGATCTTCAATTCACGCTCTCGTCCAATAGGAATCACATTCGATTTCAAAATGACAACATGGTGCAGTTCAAATTGCCAAAATCGAGGCTTCCCAAATGGTATGCTCAAAGCAATGGGTGACATCACGGTTGCTTCATCCATCTTTTTATACAGTCTATGGTCAAAACCAGCTTTTTAGCCCCTGTCAGCTGAAAATGAGTAACAACGTTTGGCTGGCGTATGTGCAATAGCTGCACAGGTCACGGTGTATCACAGTAGTGCACTCTAAGTTGCATGTATATTTTAGAAAGTGGAACTGCGTGCACACATTTTACTGAGCTATTTCATACTTGGAAGTACTTAGAATGGAGATCGGGTTACAGAACATGAAAAGGACGAAAACAGTTTACGCTGAAGTTAAAATGGGGAAAGACTGAGAGTCACAGAGTAATATTAATTGTATTCACTAAGAAACAACTCTAGAGCCCCTTTCAGATTGACAGTTCACTCCGTATCAGCACTGCAGCAGCTCCAGAGCAGTACCGGGTTAAAGTTTGATGTGAATTAATTTACGGCGGAGTAATTTACCGCGGCGTAGTTTACTTCGAAGTAATTTAAACCACCTCTGGAGGTGGTTTAGCTCCGGGGTAGCACCGGATTAAGTGCGATATGAATTGCACTCCTGCTCAGCACCGTATTAAATTTACTCAAGCAGAGCGGAAATGGTCAGCGTTCGTTGAACAGTTTTCCGCTCATGCGCCTTCTTTTCCTTAATCTCGACCTAAAAGATCTTGCCAGTCCTTGCAATTCCAGTTCTTGCAATTGAAAAACTAATAGCTGTGTTTGCAATTGTGCATTAAAAAGAAAGAAAAACATAAACAATGTCTGGCTCGCAGACACTTCGTAATCACCTGCCATGTTTTCGTATACCAATGCCCATAATGCATCACGCGCGATCACGCAAAGGGAATTTCCGGCCCATGCCAAGGCTTCGGTTTAGGAAAACGATACCATGACGACTAAGAGGGTGGTGAGATTTCGATATGAATGGGTCTCGCCGATTTGATGCAGACATTTTATGACTTTTATACAGTGTTCACTTATACTGTTCACTTATACCACATTCATATCTACACACCTGATCGCAATCCGGTGCTGCTACGGATCGGCACTCCCGCTTAAACCCATTCGTATCGACCTGAAAACACCATGTAAAAGTCACAAAATGTCCAAAAAAAAATAAAAATATATAAATATAAAAAACCGATACGTTAATTAACCAAACTGAGGGTGAATGACGCTGATCAGCAGTACACACACTTCCTGAACACCTGCGCCTTCATTTGGCGCATGAGCGGAAAACTGTTCAACGAACGCTGACCATTTCCGCTCTGCTTGAGTAAATTTAATACGGTGCTGAGCAGGAGGGCAATTCATATCACACTTAATCCGGTGCTTCTCCGGTGCTGCCTTAGAGCTAAACCACCTCCAGAGGTGGTTTAAATTACTCTGGGGTAAACTACGCCGCAGTAAATTACTGCGCCGTAAATCATTTCACATCAAGCTTTAACCCGGTGCTGCTCTGGAGCTGCTGCTGTGCTGATACGGAGTGAACTGTCAATCTGAAAGGGGCTTTAGTCTTGGCAATACCCATTAAGCCACACCGAGCTGTCTTCTTCATACGCTAGCTTTTAAGAAAACCATAGCCAATGCTACAACAATGAACTGCAATATTATGCTAACAAACGTCTCTCAATGAATATTGCGTGCCTGATAGGATTAAATTTCATAACGCATTTTTACTTTTACTATGAATATTCAATTGGAAACTTAAAGGGTCACATTCTTATTACTTAGTTTCATTTTCCCAACTCTGCACTCAGTTGGCTAGTTCACATTTTTCAAAGTAATATAAGAAACTTAAAGTTAAACTTTCTTCAGACGTAGCGGTGGCGTCAGGTCACTTACTCACGGTGGTGGTCACGACGCTTGTTCGTTTACCAAGTTTCTTCAGATGTAGCGGCGGCGTCAGGTCAGATAGTCACGAGATGGTTCGTCAGGTCAGTGAGCTCTGTAGCTAAGCCATGGCACTAATCACACCTGTAATGTGGAAAAAAAAGAAGCCACTAGATGGCAGTATTGACATTTTTTTTGTTAAGCCAAGTCTGGAGCTAGGTTTGGCGCATGTCCTGGGCATGCCTCAGAGGGGGCTGGAAAAGAGTATATAAGGAGAAAAATTGAGAGAGTGAAGGGGAGTAGGAGAAATTGCAAGGAGAAATTGCGGAAGGATACATTGGACCAGACCTGTCACTCTTTTCAAGACCTGTGAAGCTTTTTGTGGATTTTTGCCTGTGTTGGAGCATTTTCCTGTCCCAGGACATCGCAACACAGCAGCCCATCTCAATTACCAGGGGACTGTAAATATCTCTTTTTTTTTTATTTCAATCTTGGTCAGTAGGGTAGATTGTAGATTAGTTCAAAGTGTTTGTGTAATTAAATCTGTTAAAAGTTTTATAATTTTGTCTGTCATCCCTTGCTGTCCGCTACGCCATAACAAATTGGGGCCATAACAAATTGACGCCATAACAGATTGGGGCCATAACAAAGTGGGGGCTCGTCCGGGACAGACCATTGTGCGAGTCATTTATTGAAAATCTAAAATTTCAAATTGTGAAATTGTTTTTTGAATTTTCCTAGATCTATATTGACAGATCAACAGCAATGGATGATTTCTTGGCATCACCAACCGTAGAGGTTTTGAAGTCTTTTAAAAAGACAGAACTGCTAGAAATATGCAGACAGAGCTGACAGATGTAAAACCAGCCATGCGAAAAGCAAGACTGGCTAGAGAGATTGTTGAATATTACATTGATGAAAATGTGTTTGCACCAGGAGATCTGGAACAGTTTCCAGTGGAAAATCCAAATGTAGAAATGGAACTTAAATTGAAAATGCTAGAGATTGAAAGAGAGGAAAGTGCATTCGAGAGAGCAGAAAGAGAAAAAGAAAAACAAAGAGTTTGAGAGAGTAGAAAGAGAGAAAGAAAGGCAGTTTGAGAGAGAGAAAGTGGAAAGAGCAGAAAGAGAGAGACAGAGACAGAGAGATTTCGAGTTAGAAAAATTAGACAGAGAAGAAAGGCTCCAAATGGAGCAACTAAAAATCAAAATGGAAGCTGAAAACAAATTTCGTGCTAGCCAGGAGGTAAAGCTGGTGCCTCCATTCTCGGAGAAGGAGGTGGATAAGTATTTCCAGTGCTTCGAGAAGGTAGCTAAGAGTTGTCAGTGGCCAAAGGAACACTGGCCTCTGATGTTGCAAACTGTCCTCAAGGGTAAGCTCAACAAGCCTATTCGGCTTTGTCTGCAGATGATTCCTCTGATTATGAGGTTGTCAAAAAGGTTATTTTGACAGCTTATGAGTTGGTTCCAGAGGCTTACCGACAGAAATTCAGAGGTCTGAAGAAATCTGACAATCAGACTTATGTGGAATTTGCTAACGAGAAGAAGGTTTGCTTTGAGCGCTGGTGTACTTCTGTGGAGGTCAAGGATGATTTCAACTCACTAAAAGAGATGATGTTAGTTGAAGAATTCAAGAACTGTGTCAAGGATGATATTAAGACCTACCTTAATGAGAAGCAAGCACTGAATTTGCAATCAGCTGCCAAGTTTGCAGACGAATATGTTCTCACACATAAGACCAAATTTCAGTCTAGCAGTAAAAATAGATGGTCCCAATTTCAGAAGAAAGGTAACGGTGATACCCAAGATTCCTCACCCAAAGACAAAGACAAATCTGGTGATGGTGCTCAGAAATCCAGTCAAAGGTCTGATCAAAGTGTTAAAGCTGACAGGGACAAAAGTGGTCTAGTTTGCAATTATTGCAAGAAATCTGGTCATGTTACAACTAACTGTTGGTTCCTTAAAGCTAAGAAAAAAAAAAAAAAAAGGATACCAAACCCAATGCCTTTTGTGGAAGACAAGGTTAGAAACCCCTGTAGTAGATGACCGATCTGCTAAATTGCCTGCTCCTTGTGAGGCTAAGAAGCCTGATACTGCTGACTTTGTGAGGGAGGAATTTCTTCCATTTGTGTCTGAGGGATTTGTGGCTCTGAATGAGCATTCTCCTCCTGTCCCCATATATATCCAAAGGGATACCGGAGCTTCTCAGTCACTTTTGTTGATGGACTCCTTGGAGTTACGTGATGAGACCGCTTCTGGGGATTTCATACTTGTACAAGGTATTGAAGGGAGGACTGTATCTGTACCCCTGCGCTCTGTATTCTTGAAGTCAGATTTAGTTACAGGACAGGTAAAGGTGGGACTTATGTCAAATCTACCTATCAAGGGTGTTTCTTTTGTTGCTAGGCAATGACCTGGCTGGGGGCAATGTAGTTCCCCTGTTCATCTTACTTCACAGCCGAGCACTGAAGATGGCGATGAAGACCCATCTCTGTATCCTTCCTGTGCAGTGACCCGTGCTATGGCCAAGAAGGCTCAAGAAGAAGATGATGTGGTGACGTCCAGCACATTGAATAGTCATGACTCAGGTGGTTCGCCTCATGACTCTGTTCAGCCTACTATGGTTTCTCCGTTTGAGGACTTATCAGACACTTTTATCAGTTCTCTGTTCAGCAAGCCAGATGGGTCTGGTGATTCTGATGTGTCTGGAGACTTGTCTCTGTCCAGAAAGCGGTTGATTCAGGAGCAAACCAATGATCCTGAATTTTGTGTACTAAAGAAGAGAGCCCTTCCCAATGAAGAAATAGACGCAGTTCCAGTTGGGTATTATCTCAAGGATGGAGTGTTGATGCGGAAGTGGCGCCCTCCTGATATCCCTGCCAATGCAGATTGGGCAGTGGTCAAGCAAATTGTTGTTCCGAAGGTCTACAGGAATGAGATCTTAACAATGGCTCATAGTTTGCCTTTAGGAGGTGATCTTGGTGTTAACAAGACTGTTGACAAGATCATGAAACACTTCTTCTGGCCTGGACTTCGGAAAGATGTTTCCAACTTTTGCAAAACCTGTCACACTTGTCAGGTAGTTGGAAAACACCAGTTAGACCCACCTGTAGCTCCATTGCAGCCTATCCCAGCATTTGGGGTGCCCTTCTCCAAGGTCATCGTTGATTGTGTTGGTCCATTACCCAAGACTAGATCTGGAAATCAGTACTTGTTGACAATCATGTGTGCATCTACCAGATTCCCTGAAGCCATCCCTCTACGCAACATCAAGGCAACTGCAATCTCGAAGGCTTTGATAAAGTTTTTCACGTTGTTTGGCCTTCCCAGGGAAATTCAGTCAGATCAAGGTAGCAATTTCACTTCTGGATTGTTTCAGCAGGTTGTGTATGAACTAGGTGCGAAGCAGATTCTTTCCAGTGCCTATCATCCAGAGAGTCAGGGTGCCTTAGAGCGGTTTCATTCCACTCTCAAGACAATGATGAGGACTTATTGTTATGACCATGAGAAAGACTGGGATGAAGGTGTTCATTTGCTGTTGTTTGCAGCTAGAGAAGCAGTGCAGGAGTCTACTGGATTCAGTCCGTTTGAGCTAGTGTTTGGCCATGAAGTGAGAGGACCTTTGCTATTGTTGAGTTAATAATGGCAAGAGAGAGAGCCGCATATCAGTCTGTTAGACTATGTTAGCAAGTTCAAGGAAAGACTGCGTGCAGCTTGTGACCTAGCCAAAGAGAACTTGAAATCAAGTCAGGGAAAAATGAAAACTTGGTATGATCATAAGGCTAGAAGCCGTGAGTTTAAACCAGGAGACAAGGTCCTTGTGTTGTTTCCCTTGCAGTCCAATCCATTGCAGGCTAGATTTCATGGTCCTTATGAAATTCTGACAAAACTCAATGATCTCAATTACATTGTGAAGACTCCAGATAGGAGAAAGCCAAAACAGTTGTGTCACATTAACATGCTGAAGCCTTATCGTGATAGGAATGCTAGGGTTGCAGCTATCACTTCAGATCCTCCTATGGCCGAGACTTGTGAAGATGTGGGGGAGTTTCAAGATGATGAACCTAGAATTAAAGCTGAAGTTCTTTCATGTAAATTGTCAAATTCTGAAGTATTGCAAAATCTTGATGTAGAACTCCAGCACTTAGAACCCTCACAGAAAGATCAGTTTGAGAGGTTGATCAAGAAATATAAAGATCTATTTCCTGATGTCCCAAAGAGAGTTTCTATAGCCTCTCATGATGTAGATGTTGGTGATGCCAAACCAATAAAAACAGCATCCATACGGATGAATCCTGAAAAGAGAAAGATTGCTGAGAAAGAGGTTGAGTACATGTTAGAACATGATATTATCAGACCCTCTAACTCAGATTGGTGTTCACCCTGTGTTCTAGTTCCAAAACCTGATGGAAGTACTAGATTCTGTACAGATTATCGCAAAGTCAATGCTGTAACTAGAACTGATGTGTTTCCAATACCTAGGATTGAAGATTGTATCGATAGAGTAGGGCAAGCAAAGTTTCTGACCAAGATTGATTTATTGAAGGGTTATTGGTGTGTGCCTTTAACTGAGAGGGCCAAGAGCATCTCTGCTTTTGCCACACCATCTGGGTTATACCAGTATGAAGTCCTACCCTTTGGCATGAAAAAAATGCCCCAGCCACGTTCCAAAGGATGATACAGTCTACAATCGCCGGATTGCCACACACGGGTGCATACATCGACGACCTGATCACATGGAGTGACTCCTGGGAAGAACATCTGAAAGATGTAGAGACGTTGTTCAGCGCTTGACCCAGGCTAACCTGACTGTTAACCTGAACAAGAGTGACTTTGGTTGTGCTACTGTCACGTATCTTGGCTACGTCATAGGCCAGGGTAAGGTGGCACCCATAAATGCTAAAGTCCAAGCCATCATGGACTTTCCAGTTCCTGACAACAAAAAGCTTTGCGCCGCTTCCTTGGAATGATCGGGTACTACCGCCAAGTTCTGCAAGAACTTTGCTGAGATTGTTCTCAGTCTCACCAACCAACTGAAGAAAGGCGTAAAGTTCACTTGGGATGAAGCATACCAAAGAGCCTTCGATCGCCTGAAGTCTCTGCTGTGTCACTTCCCCGTGCTCAAATCTCCTGACTTCAACAAACCGTTCTCCATGGCGGTCGATGCTAGCGACCAAGCTTGTGGATCTGTGCTCCTACAGAGAAGTGACTCTGATGACATTGAGCATCCCGTGGCATACTTCTCCAGGAAGTTCAATCGCCACCAAAAGAACTATTCCACAATTGAGAAGGAGCTGTTGGCTCTGGTTCTATCCTTACAGCACTTTGAGGTTTATGTTTGTACAGGGCAAAAGCCAATGATTGTATATACTGACCACAATCCGTTAATGTTTTTGAGTAAGATGAAAAACAAGAATCGGAGATTGTTGGAGTTTGATTTTACAGGAGTTTGACTTGGAAATTAAGCATGTAAAGGGTACTGACAATGTAATTGCTGATTGCTTATTCCGCATTTGAGTATGTGTATATATATCACATGTGTTTATTAGCATATTGTATTATATGTATATATATATACACACCAGTGTCTACTTAACCATTTTTGTATTGAAAAGAAAAATTTTGCCTTTATGAGTCAAAATTTTTCCCTTTTGGAATGGAGGTGTAATGTGGAAAAAAAAAAGAAGCCACTAGACGGCAGTATTGACATTTTTTTTGTTAAGCCAAGTCTGGAGCTAGGTTTGGCGCATGTCCTGGGCATGCCTCAGAGGGGGCTGGAAAAGAGTATATAAGGAGAAAAATTGAGCGAGTGAAGGGGAGTAGGAGAAATTGCAGGGAGAAATTGTGGAAGGATACATTTGACCAGACCTGTCACTTTTTTTCAAGACCTGTGAAGCTTTTTGTGGATTTTTGCCTGTGTTGGAGCATTTTCCTGTCCCAGGACATCGCAACACAGCAGCCCATCTCAATTACCAGGGGACTGTAAATATCTCTTTTTTTTTTAATTTCAATCTTGGTCAGTAGGGTAGATTGTAGATTAGTTCTAAGTGTTTGTGTAATTAAATCTGTTAAATTTTCATAATTTTGTCTGTCATCCCTTGCTGTCCGCTACGCCATAACAAATTGGGGCCATAACAAATTGACGCCATAACAGATTGGGGCCATAACACACTCCATATACTTTGCCCGTAGTCTTTCCCAACCCCCCCAACCCCCTCAGCTGCGAGCAACCAAATTCTGCGACTCGTGCATGTCCAAAACACTTGAGGCGGGTTGTGAGTGAAGTATATGCAAAAACTTTTTTTTTTTTTTTTTTTTTTTTTTAATTTGGCATCTCCAATCCCACCCAAATCTGGAATGCCCAATTGGTGAACTATGTACAAGGCTTGCTCAGATGTCGACCCCCTTGCTGCCAATTCAGGAGAGTGAAGACAGTTCGCGGCTCTCCTCCGGCACGCGCCTGTCAACCACCGCTTCTTATACACTCATTGGTTGAATCTTCGCAAGTTCAGAACGAGGGCGGAGGATACCCGGACATGACCAGGCTTAGAATCTTCCTGACGAGCGCCCGTCTGGCCAACAGGAGGCGCTTTTTGAGCAACGAACAAGGCAACTATTGTAATCCCTTCAGGCAGTCCTTCCCAATTTGCAACCCTGTAGCGCTATAGCCAATTGTGCGCTACTCTGAAAAAGCTGCCGACCACTGCCGGCTGGTACGAAGCGGGGCTCGAACCCGCAACGTGATAGTCACTTCTGCTTCGCAACGCGATGCTTTACCGAGTGAGCTATCCGGCAGCCCCAAAAACTACTTTTATGCGTTACAACTTCTAATTTATTAACACACACTGGGCCGAGTGCCGCATTAATACGACGCGCGAAAGGGCGCATCGCGAGGATCGGGATCAAAACAAACATCAGCAGAAACACAAAATAATGCTTATACAATGCTCTGATTGTTGTTTGTGTTGGGCCTGACCTGGAACAAGACAAGGTGCATTAATATTTTGCATAAATAAGACACTAGCTGTGTTTCCATCCAACTTGTATCGCAAATCTTAAGCGAATTTTCATTAATGCGGCAAAAGGAAAAGTGCATTTGTGCATGTTTCCATCCACTTCAGTTATGAGCTTTTGTTTCACGGGATAAACCGTAGGTGCCGTTAGGTGGCGCTAATTGTCGATTCAATTGCCATTGCTTCTGCAGAAGAAGACGGCGCACACTATGAAGTCAATAAGTGCGACGAACGAAAAGGAAAACAAACGGGGAAGCTGGTGGCGAAAACGAATGAAAGTTACCACTTATGTTAGTGGTTACGAAGTCTTTAATGTTACAGCTAGCACTGCAGTGTCAGGTTACAGTTCGCTTCTACTGTATTAACCACTAGCTAGCTAGCTAAAGTGATAACGAACTCCAACGATATAGCTAGCACACCAATGTTGCGAGGTAGCAAACTAGCTAGCTAGCTTGCCAACGTAAGCAAGCAAAAATGACGTAGATACTAAACGTCATCATTTATTCGCATAACTTGTTCGCTAACCCGTTTCCACCGCACTAAAGCGCATTTATTTTTATAGATTCGGAAAATTTTCCACCCCCTCCTTGCGCAAAAAAATTGATGTGACATTTCGAGTTGATGCGCGTTTTGGCCGTTTCCACTCAGGTTTTTTTAAGCGCAAAATCAAAATGCGCATTAAAATAGGTAGATGGAAACACAGCTACTGATTGGTTAATGGAGGATTTGCTTGCCTATTATTACTGTCTACTGAATGAGTTGTTGAATTTGAACTATACACATATAGCTGTAACCTTGCTCCTAAAGTGGAAATTTCAGTCAAAATACGCTAAAATGTGGAAAGAAATGTGACAGCTGAGCTAAAAAAAAAAAAAAAAAAAAAAATGCAGTAATCAACTTGAGAAATTGCTGCGGGAGTCCCAGCTATTTAGAAAAGAAAAATAACCAAGCTGACTGGCTATTTCAAAACTACGAGCCTCAACGAGTCAGAAAGCCCTCCGGCATTAACGGCTATCCGGGGGATGCTAACGAGCCTCCACCGGCGTGGTTGTTGAGCGCACTGGCTGCTGAAGATGGTAATGAGCCGCATGCAGCTGCTGCTGCCACAGGATAGGTAGCGATAGGTGTTTGGTAGGGAGAAAGCTTAGTATAAGGACAACATTAGAAAATGTAGGCTCTAGTTTTAGTTTAGCCTGTCCCAGTCCACTGTAACTGAAGAGTTTCACTGCAAACCGCAAAGTTCATGATTTAGTGATTTTCATCTGCTTTTGCTGTTCAGTATTATCATTCCAATTTCGTAGTGGCTGTTGCCCCGGACGCTGCCGGGTCAACAACAGGTAGAGGCTGAGTAATATAGCCGGCGTCCAGTTCAATTGTCTCAAATGTCCAGCTATTGAGCCGGATGAAGTGGGGGCGCTCGTCCTAAATTAGAAGTTACGTCCGGGTCAATAACAGGAAAAGCTCGAATAATAGAGCCGGCGTCCGGGTCAATAGGCCCCACCTTCAAATTTTGGTTGTATAAACGGTGCAAAACAATTGTTGTTTGCATGAATAATCATTTCTGAAATCGGAAATATGTTTGTTATTTTTACACGGCTCTTCCTCAGCGAGTTGCGTCGGGATGGAATTTACCGTCAGATGGAGTAATCCGATGTGATACTAAATTTGATCCGCTACAGTTTAATGGTAGCACAACAGAAAACTGTTTTCCGTGTATGAGTAGCGGGGGCAAATGGTCGCTGTATCTTTAAGAGTTGGGGGGGTCACGTGAATGCGCGAGGGGTGCTCGAGGAGGTGGGATTCTAGTACGACTGAGCAGTGGTAATGGGTGAGCTACATGCAGTAGCCGTTATGAAGAAGTTATTAAAGTTTTAGAGAACTTTCAGACGGTCACGTTAATAATCAGGTTATAAACATGTAACGTCGCTTCGTTTACTTGTACGTTTACTTTGGTAGTGCGAGCATCTAAATCGGGCAGCACCCTACAAAGTTAAGTTGTGGTATTAGCTGCAGAAGGTCCCAGCTGGCATTTTAATGTTTTTTTCACTGCTGAATCAACACCATGGATCATAGTTGAATCACCGTTGAATTATGTTTTGATTTTGAAAGATGAATCAACGTTGATTTCGCAACGTTTTTACAACGTTGGGCATGAGTACCATACACAACCTCCACTTTTTGGGGTTTTTTTTTTTTTTTTTTGGCCAGAATGATTTTAAAAGGGGCACAAATATTTTTGGGGGGTTTTTATGAGTGAGAAGGGGGTTTAGAATGATGGGGGGCAAATTTTAAAAGGAAGGGGTAGATGCGGCGCGAGGAAAACATTTTTTTGCAGTAATTCCAGTTTCCACCACCGTGCTCTTCCCTCGTGACATTCACTCCGAGTACGATCTCTCCAACTTCATCTGACCTTCTTTTTTTATGTTTTCTTCTTTTTTTCTTCCATCGATGAGGCTGTGAACAAAGGTTTACATGTTAAGTTAGACATTACATTAGTGTATGCAGCGGGATTTGAACCTGGGAACCTGTGGACAAAGCAATTTCAAACACACCATGCACTGTGGTCGTAACCACTACATCAATTGAATTTGTTGCCACCTCACTGCATCTGTTTCCATTCATTGCTGAAGGGAGAAAGACAACCAAAGGTATATATATTCTTTTTTTTTTTTATTTATTGTTGTCAATGAGGAGACGTCATGTGAATATCCAGTTTGATGTGTTTCATGCTGATGAGTCGGCTGATCCATTGACCCTGGGTAGAATAATTTGAGCAGAACAAACCATTGTTTGTGGCTGAGTTGGGTTAAGGTTAGGTATAGCATTCCCTATGAGTTAAGGTTAGGTCAACAGTGTCATAGCTGCCACCTTTATAAGCTTGCTGCATGTATAGACGCTCTAGAAATAAAAGTGTAAATTCTCTTAACCGGATGTGCGCTCAACGTTTTTCCACACCCAAATATTTCACTTGGTATCTAAACATTAAGGTAAGTCGAAAAAGTTGTGATTTTTTTCGATTTTGCTGGAGGTTGTGTGTGGTACTCTTACCCAACGTTGTTTCAATGTTGTTTCAACGTTGAAACAAATCTTGTTCAAATTTCAGTGTTGATTTGAGATCATTTTGTTAACCTTTTTACAACCATCAGAGTTAAACGTTGTTTCAATAGCGTTTCAACGTTGAAACGACAACTGACATAATTTCAACCATATTTCAACGTTGAAGGTCGGTCGTGTGCCGGCTGGGTTACAACCATCAGAGTTAAACGTTGTTTCAATAGTGTTTCAACGTTGAAACGACAACTGACATAATTTCAACCATATTTCTACGTTGAAGGTCGGTCGTGTGCCGGCTGGGGTGGTACACCAAGGCTACACAAGTGAAAAACTGCTGAAAGAAAACCAGTGTGTCTATTTTCAGTATCTCTCGTCTAGCTCGTTTTAGTTAATAATTTGATACGCAGGAGTTTTGTTTTAAAGCAGAGAGCTAAGTCTATCGCCGCCGAATACGGAACAGTATTTTGCTACTCAGAGCATTACTGCCGCCCCTCCCCCATTCTGTGCATCGTCCACGCTGTGCTCCTCCGCAAGGTATCATTCAAATTCGCTGCTGCTTCTATCGATGTCTCCGTTCAGCTGCGAGTAGATGGGTTTCCCTGCCATCTTTCACACTTTCCCTGGCGTTGGGTAACTCTTGCGCCACACTCACCTCAACCACTGCCGCCTCTGTATATATCCCGAGGGACCGTAAATTCTCTGATTTTAGCGGTAAACAAAGTGGTGTGGATATTGAAGAGTGGATTTCTTCCATGAGGCCGGCCCTGCAAGTCATGAGAGTCCCCAAGGAGGATCAGGCTGAATTTGTTAAGCAGCACCGGAAAGATGAGGCCAAACTCACAATTAAGTACATGGTGGAGGGCACCACTAACAGTGCAGAGGACATATTCAAGGCTCTGCGCATGACTTATGGTGACAAAATTCCCCCTGGCACTCGACTCAAAGAATTCTATGAGCGCAAGCAGATTTCAGGGGAGACCGTAAATTCTTATGCTTATGACCTTCAGGAAAAGCTGACGCAGATCCAGCGCAGAGACCCAAAACGTGTCCCAGATGGTGATGGGATGCTAAAAGAACAGCTTGCCCTGGGGCTCCATGACGATATCTTGAGGAGAGAAATTAAGAAGAGATTACAGCAAAGTGACGACCTTACATTTGCTGAGCTGATGCAAGATGCCATCATGTGGTCCGAGGAAGAGGAGGCCCAGGCTTTGGATGGTGCCAGGGGAAGTTCCCGTTCCAGAGGTGCCGTTAATGCTGCCAGAGCTTCTGAAGGGTCGCCTCCTCAGCTGACGATGGACATGCTAAATGAGGCAATCCAGAAGATAGCCACCCGCCAGAATGAACTTTTCCAGATGATGAGTAGTAGAGGTAGAGGCATGCCACAAGTTAAAGACATGAAGCCAAAAGGCCCACCCTTGAGGGACGAATATAGGCAGTACATATGCTACACCTGCAATGAGCCAGAGCAAACAAGCAGACGTTGTCCTCTGAACAGGGGAGCAATGGGCCCAACAAGCCCTCCACTCCGAAGCGATGAGCCGCCAGGGGCTGGGGAAAAGCCCCCAAGGGGGTCAGTGCAGCCGGGTCCAGGTGCCCCTGTGGTAATGAGTCATACGGCAACACAGTCCCATCATTCCTCCCGAGCCCTGAGTGAACGCGCCTTTGGAAACTGCCCGACTTTGGAGGTGAAGATCGCGGGCGTCCGGATAGAGTGCCTCTTGGACACAGGGTCCGAAGTGAGGACAATCTGTGAATCTCACTTTAAAGAGCATTTTGGGGACTCCACCTTATCCTCAGCCAATTGGGTTCAACTTACTGCAGCAAATGGCCTTGAGATTCCACTCCTTGGATGCCTAGAAGCAGACGTGGAATGCATGGGGAAAACTGTTGGCTGGAAGTGTATCTTTGTTCTTAAAGTCGGGAGTCCAGGTGTGAAGGAGATGAAAGGTCTCCCAGGTATCCTGTGAATGAATGTTCTAAGTGAACTAAAAGACTGCTTCGTGGCTGGGGACAGCGTGAAGAGGATGAATAAGTACCGGGGAGCAGAGGCTCAAGTCCATATAGTGCTGGCAAGCATCAGAAAGGAAGCAGGCATTCTTGAACAGAGCGACCGAATAGGCTATGTGAAAGTGGCTGGAAGAGAAGCCATCACCATTCCCCCACTCAGTGAGCGTATCCTTGAAGGTCGTTTCGGAGTGCCACCAAAAACAAGCTGTCAAGTTTTAGTTGAGGCCACTTCTGGGGTTAGCCTTCCTAAGAGCCTTCTTGTCGCTAATGTGCTGACTAAAATTGCTGGTGGCCGTGTACCTATCCGAGTGCTGAACTAGCGAAGCGCCAGCGAGACTGAAGCCATGGTCACGTGTTGCAGTAGCCTTCAAGCCACAGGAGGTGCTGCCGAAAGAGCTCGTGGAGTTCGAAGAAGGAAAAGGAGTGCTGCATGTGAAGGCGGTCCAAGCAGGGCCAGTCCCGACTGAAAGGGATGAAGCAGCAGAGCTACCTATCCCTGTTCAAGTCCATCTCCAAGGGCTCTCCCCCACTCACTGCCATAAGCTAAGAGACCTCTTAGGGAGACATTAAGATGTCTTCTCGAAGGATGATTCAGATTTTGGGTACACCACCTCTGTTACCCATAGTATTCCAACGGGGGACGCCCCGCCCATTAAATGGCGGCACGGCCGAGTCCCTCCCCAGGTTTTCCAGCAGTTCAAGAAACACATTCAAGACCTGGTGTCTCAAGGAGTTCTCAGGGAAAGCTGTAGCCCCTGGGCCTCACTTGCTGTGATTATGATGAAGAAAGATGGCAGTGTGAGGCTCTGTTGCGATTACAGGAGGCTCAACCAAGTGAAGTGCAAGGATGCTTACCCTCTCCCACGCGTCGACGAGTCACTGGATGCTCTTGGAAAGGCACAGCTGTTCTCAACGCTTGATTTAACCTCGGGCTATTTCCAAGTGGCCATGGATGAAGCAGACCGGGCACAGACAGCAGTTACCACCCCATTTGGGTTGTTTGAGTGAGAGTCGAGGGTGCCTTTTGGGCTATGCAATGCCCCGGCCACATTTCAAAGACTAGTGGGTGTAGTGCTTGGGGATCTGACTTTTGAATTGCTACTCATCTATTTGGACGATGTGATAGTCTTCTCCAATGATTTTGACACCCATTGTGAGAGGCTTGAACTCGTCTTCAATAGACTGAGGAAGCACGGCCTGAAACTAAAGCCCAGCAAATGCCACCTCCTGAGAGAAGAAGTTAAGTTCCTTGGCCACATAATATCCTCTCAGGGCATCCAAGTGGATCAGGGGAAGGTGCATGCCTTAGAAACATGGCTGGCCCCCAGGTCAGTGAAGGAAGTGAGGCAAATTCTGGGGTTCATGAGTTATTACAGAAAATTTGTCCCCAGATTCGCTCATTTAGCACGGCCCCTCTACGCCTTGGTCGGGAGAGGAAGTAAAGCTGGCTCTGCCCAACCTTTCACATGGACTGATGAGTGCCAGCGTTACTTTGAAGAATTGAAGCGCAGCCTGATGAACCCACCGGTTCTTTCGTGCCCTGACTTTCATTTGCCCTTTGTCCTCACCACCGATGGGAGCCTTCAGGGATTGGGGGCTGTACTAAGTCAAAAGCAGGGAGGAGTCGAGCACGTCATTGCGTTCGCCAGCCGAGGCCTCCGGGGGGCGGAAAAGAATGACAAAAATTACAGCGCATTCAAAATAGAGTTGCTCGCTCTTAAATGGGGTGTAACAGAAAAGTTTAAAGAATATTTAATGTACTCCAAGTTCACAGTTGTATCAGATCACAACCCGCTGCGCTACCTGGGATCTGCCAACCTAGGCGCAGTACAGCAACGCTGGGTTGCCCAGCTTGCGGAGTATGATTTTGAAGTTTGCTATAAGCCTGGGCGTCAAAACGTAAATGCTGATATCTTGTCAAGAATTCCAGTGGGCACAGAGCCAGATGAGGCAGATACCGGAAAAGACTTTACACGCATAGGTTCCGAGGAAGTGCGTGCATGTCTTTGGCCGGGCCTTGAAGGAGAGGCTGGTGCTGTCGAAGGGCAGGGGGCCATGCAGTGTGCTATAAAGAGGATGGTGAGTGGCTTCAGCTGAGCGGAGATAGAACAAGAGCAAAAACAAGACCCCCACATCCAGCCCATCCACTCAGCTGTGTGGAACAACCAAAAGCCTACGGTGGCTGACCTGAGAAATACGGACTCGAAGCTGAAGCGGCTTGCCAGGCAGTTTGAGCGGCTGAGCCTTCACAAAGGAGTCTTGTTCCAGTCCATTAATGACCCAAGAGACAGGGAAGAAATCCGCCAATTGATTGTCCCAGAAAGTCTGCAGCATCGAGTGTACGAAAGCCAGCATGAACATAGTGGTCACACCGCAGAACAGAGCACTCGAGTCAATGAGGCGGAGCTATTACTGGCCGACAATGACCAAAGATGTACAGGCCTGGATAAAAGAATGCAAGCAATGCACTCTGGCAAAGGACGTATTCCCCAAAATCAAAGCTCCCATGACATGCACAAAAGTCACTGCACCCCTCGAAGTGGTGGCGATGGATTACACCGTGCTCAAGCGGTCCAGTGGGGGGTACGAAAATGTGTTGGTCCTTACCGACATGTTTACTCGGTTTACAGTGGCCGTGCCAACCAAAAACCAAACCCCATACACCACAGACAAGAACCTCGTAAGGCACTGGTTCGTGCATTATGGCTGCCCGGCTCGCCTGCATTCAGATCAGGGGCGGTGCTTTGAGGCGAATGTAATTAAAGAGTTATGTCAGATTACAGAATAGGGAAAAGCCGCACCACCCCCTACCACCCGCAGGGTAATGCCCAATGCGAAAGGTTCAATCGAACCATTCATGAGATGTCGAGGACTTTACCTGCGGAGAAGAAGAGGAGGTGGGACAAACACCTCCCAGAGCTTGTCATGGCCTATAACAGTCGTATCCATTCCTGAACGGGGTACCCACCTTTTTACCTGATGTTTGCCAGAGATCCGCGTCTGCCAATGGACATCTTAGAGGGGAAGGACCTGGAGGATGAAGAAGTGGATAACCTTGATGACTGGGTAAAAGCCCACCATGATAAGTTCAAAACCACTGTTGAAGTGGCTAATGCTACCGCACAGGACGCGTCGATGCGGAGGAAAAGGGCATATGCTTCTGCTGGGGCCCTCATAAGGTCCGGAGACCCCGTCCTCCTACGTAATCACTCTCATCGGGGCAGAAACAAGATGGGAGACAAGTGGGAACCGCACCCTTACGTTGTGGTTAAACAAAACCATGGGGACATCCCCGTGTACACTATCCGCCCTGAGAAAGGAGGTCCCCCAAAAGTGATCCACAGGTACCAACTTAGGCACTGTACTTTCCAGCCGCCACCCTGTCCCTCAGGTGGACACCAGCAACGAAAGGACCTTAGCCTGGACTCTCAGACAGACTGCCCTGACATCATTTGCCTCCCTACTCCAACACACACACCCCACGCTAACACAGACATGGGAGATAGAGGGGTAGCGAGAGAAAAAGGTGATGGCGCCCAGATTGAGGTTCAGGGTGAGGAGAGGGGTGAAGCTACTGGGGCCCTACACAATGAGTCTCTAACTTCGGGTGGGTCAGATGCAGGGAGTGAAAGTGAAAGTGTGCTCGAGCCTAGACGCTCTCAAAGACAGAAAAAAGGCACACTACCCTGTAGGTTTAGGAGAGATTATGTTCTGAAGTAATGTGACCAGTTGAAAATGTTTCAAACTTACCTTCAGGCATGTATATATATTTGGGTACTGAGTAATGAAGTGTTATCAGGGGTGTAGGAAGCAATTTCATATTGGTCCGGCAGACGGCGCTGGGAAAATTTTTGAAACTGTGGATTGATTTGGTTAGCTGTGGTAGCATCCACACTCATCCTTAGCCTCAAGAGTTTCAACTTATGGGTGGTGTTTCTAGTCACGACACCACAGCAGATTAGTTCAGTCTGTGGTCTATAGTATGCATTTTCCAGCATTAGCAGTTTGAAGCATTTAATCCATGAACTTGATATAAACCTTTGAGACAGTGTTCAAGCAATGAATTGGAGGCTTATAGAGTACCTTTGAAATTGAGATATATAACAGAAGGTGACGTCCAGAATAATGGTGTCAGGGTTATCCACCCATAGAAACTGACTGTCAGTTTCCTTATGTTCTTTTTGTCCCTTGCTTTTTTACATTTACTGATTTATCTTATTTATTTCATCCCATATAATGCAATTAGGCCACCTTTCTATGAAAAAAATAATAAAACACTGACACAAGATTACCAAGAACGGGTAAATCCCGTCATAGGCTAATTCAGATATCATATTTGGACATGCGATACGCATGTAGGTAACTGACCCCTTGCTCTAGAAATACAAAGTAAAAACACAAGCAGGACACAAGCTGCATTAATATTGTGCAGATTGAAATCTTACCGGGAATGTAGGGCACAAACCAGGGCATGCAGCTGATGATAACTGTATGAACTCAGAAGGTGGATACCCACAAACACAGTTCAGGATGAACCGTTTAAAATGTGTTAGCAACAATTAGTTTTTAACCTACTTAATATAAAGAGACAGGATTTTGTGAGCTTTCTTAGACGCACTTAGAATGCACTGCTTCCGCACACAAGCCCCATCTCACTTGCGCCCTCCACCAAGCTTGGGGTCGCTTAAAAAAAAATCATTTCTTTCGGACACGTGGCCCTTCTAAAAGCACGGTGCGCCTCCAAAGCATTCGGTTTTCAGCGCGCATCCGTGATGGCCAGCAATTTGAAAAGATCTGAGCGGCATACGCCAATCACAGATGCCAGTCGGCGCTTGGTGGGGGATTTGTCATTAAAAAAATCTATTAAAAATTAAAATGAAAAAAAAAATTGAAAGGGAGCTCTTCATACAAGAAGTGCATTCAGATCAAGCAGTTAAATGCAAATATGGGGATAACGATAGTTTGCGCTGCTTAGGTCTGGTAAATAATCCATTATATTCAAATTAAAATAACATTGCACTCTGTGATTGTCTGTTGCAATGTGAGGATGGAAGTTTAGCAATTTTAGGTGATCACCGAGAGCCTGCCCTCCAAGCATCGTCCTTATCTCAGGGGCAAAACTGTCTAAATAAATTAGTAAACCATTGCTCTCCATACAAATTGTACGCAGTAAACAAGCGCGTGAGGTCACCAACCAAAGCCCTGTAATGCCAAAATCGCGCGGAAATTAATAACTTATAATAAATAAGAATGTTTTTTGAACTGGATCATAATTTATGAGAGTGTGCAGTAGCATTAGTATCGCTGACGAACGCTAATGACACTGGTCTCGCGGCAGTGCATTAATCTGATAGGTGATAAGCAGCCGGGATCGGCTAGACGGTCTAAACCTGCTTTCACACTGGACGCGAAACCATTTTTTGTCTTTGCATTGACTTTGAATGTAATCTGCGTGCGAAAAAATCGTTTCGCGTCCAGTGTGAAAGCAACTTAAGATTGACATGACATGAGGGAGAGGGGGGAGGGGGAGGGGCGTATTCGGGAAAATGTTGGTCCAGCGATCGCCGGGTCTGCCGGGCCGGTTCCTACGCCCATGGTTTATGCTTTTCTGCTGAACGTAGTGTTGACGTACCTGTGAGCACTGTCTTATGTTGAATTTTCCTTTTTGTTTTTCAGGGATCGCGTGGAGATGTTGGATGGCGTGGCAGAGTTTTGCAGAGTGGAATGTAGCGGAGGCAAATGGTCGCTGTATCTTTAAGAGTTGGGGGGGGTTCACGTGAATGCGCGAGGGGTGCTCGAGGAGGTGGGATTCTAGTATGACTGAGCGGTGGTAATGGGTGAGCTACACGCAGTAGCAGTTACGAAGAAGTTATTCAACTATGGAGAAGAGAAAGTTTTAGATAACCTTCAGACGGTCACGCTGATGCTCGGGTTATAAACATAAACGTCGCTTTGTTTACTTGTGTGTTTACTTTGGTAGTGCGAGCATCTAAATCGGGCAGCACCCTACAAAGTTAAGTTGTGGTATTAGCTGCAGAACGTGGTACACCAAGGCTACACGAGTGAAAAACGGCTGAAAGAAAACCAGCGTGAGTCTATTTTCAGTATCTCTCGTCTAGCTCATTTGAGTTAATAGGCTCGCTCGACTTTATGCGGCGCCGCGCAGACTCGGCTGGAGGTGATGCACGCCGGTTAGAAATCTTGTTCAACTTCCGTCGGCGCTGCAGACCTTCTACGTAATATCCCCCTATCACATGACCACAAGACCTGGCGGGATCAAGGCGTCTGCAGCCAAATGGTGCAGTTGTTCTCCTCTGGCTGCGGCAAAATGGATGAGCATCTGTGATGATGGAAATGGATCGTAATTGGTTTCAGTTTTGGATGACGCGTTGACGTCTGTTACAGTTAAACTTGACGAACATGAGTTCTACTTTACTTACTTTACTTCACCCCTTAGATATTTTATTTGGAATAACAAAGATATTCTCCACAAAAATAAATCACTGTCATGGCTTCGATTTCGTCCATCACAAACAAAGCAAAAGCCGCGAGATTGGCCATGTTTCCGACGCTACGGGAAAGTGTTCGACTTGACGGCAGACCTCTTTCTCTGCTTCAGTCCTCGAGCTGCTCACCTGAGGGTAGAGGCGCCTCACCTGTATAGCCTGGCTGAGTAAAGTAGGGGTGGCATTTCAGCTCTGCACTCACCTTACCCACACAGCGCATCCAGCCACCCAGCACCTTCAGGCGGCCACTGAACACATCCATTTGTGTCCTGAAGCCCCACTTAATTCAGCCACATAGCCATTGGTTAGCATAGGCGGCTATCCAGGGTAAAAACTTGTTCGGACTACACACGAACACAGAGGCCATAGGCACTGGGGTTGGGGACTCAGCTCCTTTCTCCCTCCGTCCTCCCCAGGTTTAGCACCAGATTTCCCCTACTAGGTGGCGGCAATAGACCGATCCAGAGTACAGGCCACCCGGGCCTATCCAGCCAATGAGATCCAGGGCTGCAGTCACGTGACCGCACCCAGCTAGCGCTCACCATAACCTCGGACAAACAAACACTTATCCGAACTGCTTTCCCTACTGGGAAGAGTACATTCGCGCTTTGTTTTCGCATTTTTGTAATTATAAAATCTCACAATGGCAAAGCGGTGTTGTTACGGTGAGTGTAAATCGGACACGAGATACCCAGACAGGGTCGTAAACACTACTTTCAGGAGGAGAGGGCTAGATATGGCAATTTATTTGCTAATAATTACTCATTATTCTGAAAGCTCAACTCACGTTGTTTACGAACAATAAGCCTCTTGATGGCTTTGCACTGGGCCGTAAAAGGGTCAAGAGGCTGCAGGTTTTCGTTCAAACAGAGCAGAAATACACCTGATACGATTAATGCAGGCTTCACACGGAGCTCCATTTCAATCAAAGACTGTCTTGGGCAATAACTCAGGTTTATGATCTTATCACACCATATGTAAATTGAATGCTATGTACCCTGCTTTGCAAGAGCACTGGCCGTGAACAAAGCTTCTCTGTTCCTTGTCGATCGTTATTATCAATGAGTGTCGCTTCTGGGACTTCAGCATTGAGCGATAGCATTTGCATTTCGCTTCAACTTCACGGGCGTTTACAACAGAAAAATAACACTTCGTGAATATACCCAGATAAAAAATAATTATAACCGTTGTCTTTTGCTTTTTTTTGCGATGCGATCCGTTCTTAAAAACTCGAGATTGATGTTTTCAGGAAGCGCTTCCAATGAGGTTATAAGGGACGTTGGCGCCATCTTCAGCAAAGCTTGACCTAGGTCCGGCCGTTGCTATGCGTAGTTAGGGGGTGGGCGGAGCTATGGATCGGTCTATTCCTGCCGACCCCCACATATGTACGAAGGACTGCACACTAGTTTTGTGGTTCACTGCGCAGAAGTTTGTCATTTAGTTCTTAACAGAATTTTAAGATGGGCAGCTAAAGCCCCAAGAGCATTCTGACGCGTCATTTTTCTGCAAAAAGACTGGAAGCTGAAGACCTTCAGAGAGCATCTTGAAAGCTTGTACCGTGAAATTGATACTTGTGAATAGCATGCTCATTTCTCACATCTTTTCACAATCATGTTTTTCTATTAAAGTGCGCAATAAATGCTTTACAGTGCATTCTCGCTGTTCGTTTCTTCATCTTTTCATGATCACGAGTGCACAACAAATCAAGCCAATTCTAAGTGTTCAATTTCATGCGCTGATCAGGCTGTCTTAGTAAAGTTCTGCAATATTCACGTCAATTTAATAATTTTGATATTGTTTATTCGGCGGACGGGGGGCGGGGGCGGATATTCGTGCCCGGTTCAGTTAAGTTTCGATGAAAAATCCTTACGTAACAAGGGAATTTTGTGCTTCTGCAACTCTGTGAAGGAAGATAACGAAAAGTTTTTTATTATTATTTTGTGAGATCCTTGAATTTTTTTATTTGAGGAGTCATATGGTTGTTTGCACATTTTATTTGCCACTTGTAAATAAAATATATACTTAATGATCAGAGTAAAAACACGTGTTATAGAGGCTAATTTGCGCTGATATAAATACAGGTGTGCCTTGAGATTTTGGCTTGCCCTTTGGTGTGTCTTGGGCACAAAAAGTTTGAGAACCACTGCGCTAAACAGTCGGAGCCTGTTGGCAGTGCGAGCATCTCTGTATGCAGGCAAGCTGTTTGTGTTGTGTATGAGTTTTCTTTTCGGAAATTAATGCTCCCTTTTGTTTTGACCATTCAGAATCATTCAACAGGGCGCTCATTCTCAGCTGTTGTAGTTTGCTTGCATATGAGCACATACTAAATGTGTGAGTTATGTATACGAAAGATGTATTTTGTCCTACTGATAGCCGGTCTTTATTCTTTTTGGTGACGCAATTTCTGTATTATTTTATTGAATATATGTAAGCCTCTCTATGCGATATAAGTATTTTGTGCTATACTGCCCTACAAAGCCTAAGTGCAGTAACTACGCATTGGGTAAAATTCGAGTTGAGCAGTTTTGGTCCTGAAAGTATTTGGAGGTTAGGATTGATTTAGGAAGAAATTATACCATGGCAAGTCAGTAAACCATAATCTATCATAGATGTGCTAACTATTCGTTTGTTGGGACAGCAAACAAACAGGATAATAGTCACGAATTGAAACTGCAGTTACAAGTGATTGTTGATGCATTATAGTATAGCCCTTAAAGCATAAAAGTATACTGTAAGTAGGGCTGATGTTGCAGTAAAAAATCTCTTCTCCCACAGATGGGACAGGTCAGTAGTGTATTTTCATCTCAAAAGGCCTATTGTGGTGGTAGGGACTTGGCGCCTTCTGGTTACGGTAGTGGCGATGATGGGGGGTGGGTGGTGGCGGCGGGGGCCTTGAAAAAGTGGTAGCCCCGGGGCCCATGGTTTTCTCTTATTTTTGTTCATATCCCCAGTTTTTTCTTATTTTGTTCTTACTCATTTATTTCTGGGATTCACCAATGTTTTCTTATTTTTGCTCTTCTCTTAGGTAAGAGAACATTTTACGAGTGGTCGAGGGCACTGAGATAAGAAAAAACAGACAACTGTTATCTCTGTCCACATATTGCTTGTTCAATGCACGGAAACACAGGTTTTAAAACCATTAAAACATTAAAAATGCATCATATAATCAAATTTTGATTGTTTTGTTTTAGAAATTATAATAATTTTATTATTTAATTCTTGGGCTACAGTTTGGCCAGCTAATCCTAATTAGGACTAAGCTACAAAAACCCTTAGATACTTGGCGTGCGTTCTGCTTCTGAAAGGCTTACCCACAGCCATGGGAACAGATTTCAGTTGGGGGGTAAGGACCTGCTGTGGAGTAACTGTGGTGTGTTGTTACGTATGTCGCTCCAAGTCCCACCCATAAAAAAATTAAATAAAATAAAAATGAAAAAAATCTGCATGTATGACACATGCTTTATATTGAACACTGCATGTTTTCTAAAAGGATTATGGCCCTTAAACATAAATAGTATACTTTGATAAACACAATATTTGCAATAACAATTAAAAAAAAACAATTGACAGCGATTTCTCGTGCAAACTGCATTTTGCGGTGGCCTTACGCCAGTAAAAAAAATCTCTTCTCCACAAAAAGTCTGGTCAACATCCGTCCATAATGATCCAATGATCAAAATCATATAAGTTAACCAGGAGCATTTTTATCCTTTAAACTGCTGTAGCTGGTAAAGTTTATAACAACCACAGAGACAAACCCTTGCAATACAAAACAAAAACGTGGACAGTTGTACCATCAGATTCAAACCGTATAAAAAGTTAGCGTGAAATTGTTAATGTTCACAGCTTCTGTTGAATGTCCCTGATATTAATCTTGCATATTTATCAAACCACTTAACGCAGGTTAACCATAAAAGAGGCCATCATGTTATGCTAGGCTTATGGTAAAAGAAGCTTTTCATCTCCAAAAGGCCTACAAACCTGCATTTGAGTCCAGTTGTTAAGCATGGTCCTGCTAGCCACCCGTAACAGGCATTATTTGCTGTAATATCGTTGACTGGCCTGGGATGTGTTGCAACTGCTTCAGGTTTCAGTAACTGTCCTCCGCGTCAATTATCCTTTATTGGTGTCTTTGGTGAAATGCTGAACAACAGGTGCGTGGCTGTTTCTCTCTGATTTCTTGGCATCGTCTTTTGGAAGAGAAATGGGTGCTTTCTTTGCATCCAAAAATGCAGCCTGACAAAACTGCCTCAAATGCCCGGTTCTTCTTTTCCAAAAGTGTAGACTCTACTAAGGCATAGTATGATCATGCCTGCTAGAATAGTTTCGGTGTTGGCGGGTCAAGCGCCGTGATTTCTGCTGTATTAATTGGGAAAACCTGGCGTGCTGCCAGCGTGAAGATGCTCGGGGGATGAGCTGTTCAGAGAGGCGTTTTTAAAAATACATTCTTGGATTAAAGGCAGAACCCTGTATCTTATGTTTCTTTACAGGGTTTTGGACATCAACATTATAACCATATATGTATTCAAAGAAGGGATCTAGGCTTCGGGAGTCTGGTTGTGGTCCGTGCCCCGTCATGAAACCTAGCGTAATTTCCAACTGGATTGAAATTAATAGCATAACCTCCCCGAAAGTTTAAAAATTATGTTCCCATTTTCTAATTATTTACATTTTTTGCACTGGGTTTATTTTTTACATGCTGATGGCATTTTATCTGCCAAGTCACGAGTGTTAGCACCCTCAAGATGTGACACTGCTGAAACTTTTCGTTTTATGTCATAAAACCACCATTCTCCAAATTTCAATTTAGAGAAGAAATTAAATCACAATTTTAACAAATAGTACACTCATTTATTTTGGGTCTCTGCAGATAGCAGGTTACATTTTGGGGAGCATAAAAAAGTAACAAAAACTAAGCCAAGCAACGGAGAAAAAAATACATGTATAACTTAACACTAAAAACATCTGACACTAATAAACTATTGGAAAAAAAAAATCTCAAAATCATCTGAAAAAAGACACTTGAAAGAGAAAATCAAATCTTCGTTCATACAAAATACAGATTAGATGCTCTAGATCTCTTAATGCTTTCCCCTGCATCAGAATTTTTCTTCTCTTTCTAACAACAAAATGCATAGTGGAAAACTCAAATGCTACTGATAGCAGACACCAAATTCCTGAATTTTCTGAATGGCAGTGAGACTTTTCACTGTGAAAATAACATATTGGCAAACTTACACCATTGCTCTTTATGATGATCTGCAAATGGGGAATGAAAAAAAAAAATAGAATTGAGAAAAAAAAAAACAACACTCTTGACACTAATAAACTATTGGCCCCAGAGGGACACTACGGTTCTGACATAAGACAAGGCGATTAATATGCAGATTTTAGGAAAACGCTGGACAGGCCCAAAGCAGCCGAGCGATAATACAAGTCTGGCGTAACATTTAAAAACATCATCGGACATTTCCGTACAGGGCAGACTCAAACATACAGACCAAACTTCACACATTCATTTAAACTCTTCAATTTCATATTTCTTACCACTCATTTCACCAGAGAGAGCCCACAAATGTATTTCACAGTGAGGTCATCCTTTCGCTAAAAGCACAGCTTATAGCCCAGAAGGTCTGTATATTCTTTCATTTTATATTCTGTAAATCCCTTTAAAAATAATTTTGTAATCTACTATTTTACCTACTGAGGCAACGGTCAGGCGCTTCTGGTTTCTGAACTTTACACACTTACCACTTAGCAGCAGTAGATAATCTTGTTTTAACACTAAGAGACAGAAAGCCAGCATGTGACGGCAAAATAAGCCTCACACTGGTAAACCACTTTGTAAGATGATCAACCATGGCGTGGAATCTCCTGAAACAATATCACACTCGTCACATGAGCTGTCTGATACACCCGCATGGAGGAGTAGATTATTAAATCTGCCCCAAGTCTAAAAATACAAAACTAACCATAATCCACAAATATATTAGAAACCTTTGGAATTTAAACTCCCACAACACTTCCTGTACCATAAAATGCCTCAAATTAAAGGCAGGCTTAAAGTCATTGGCTGAATGGACGATAAGAGTCACCAGTCGAGGCCCTCAGAGGAATGCAGAGGCAGTGGAAATCAAGACTATGACCGAATGTCTTTTGTCAGAATCAATGTGAAGACACGCTCAGAGCGTCACCACAAAATACTTCAAATTGCACAGAACAGCTACAGTTGTCAGGTTCACAACTGTTCAACGGTAAGTCTTCTTAAGTAATGTGAGTGAAACCCTGCCCTGTCATAATTACCAGGGGCAATGGGGGGCAACAGTGGGCTGGGGGAGAACAGAAGCCATTTGAAAGGTAAGACTGAGGCACAGTGCAATGTGTTGACAGCATAGGGCTCCCAAACACAAACAGCTCCAGCCGTCCTTGGCAGAGTGCTTCTTGCCCAGGTCCACGTGATTCAGCAAAGGCACTTGGGAAAGGCAGGCGCCCTCCAGTTGTGAGATCAGAGCACTGCAGGCTCCAATCTCCCTGGCATGGAGGAAGACGGCCAGCCCTGGAATGCGTTTGTCTCTTAAGGCAAGAGAAATATAAAAACCAACCGACCAACCCCACGTCCGGAGGCCTCTCACGCAGAGTACAAGCCCCGGAGGTCCTCTGCAGGGGAAGGGTGGGTCTCACAGGGGTGCATCAACTCTGCTGGGGGGTGAAGAGTTTGTCTTGGGGGAAGTGGGTTTTGTGCCAGAAGAGGCGGGGCTTGTGTGGTAGGGGTCAGGGTTTCTGTAGGGGGAAGTGGGGCTTTTGTGGGGGGTTGGGTTTCTGTGGGGAAGTGGGGTTTCTCCTGAAGGAGGCAGGGTTTGTGTGAAGGAGGACTGGGTTTCTGCAGGGGAAGGTGTGGCTTGAGTGGTGGGAGGCAGGGTTTCAGCAGGTGGAGGCAAATTTTGTGTGGACAAAGGTGGGGTTTCAGCAGGAAGGGGTGGGGTATGAGTGTTTGGAGGCAGGACCTCTACTGTGGGAGGCGGGGTTTGTGTAGAGGGGAGCTGGGTCTCTGCAGCAGGAGGAGGGGTTTGAGCAAGAAGAGGTGGGGTTTGTGCAGACGGGGATTGGGTTTCTGCAGATAGAGGCAGGGTTCCTGCGGAGGAGGGTTGGGTTTGTGCAGGACAAGGCCGGGTTTGTGCAGATGACAGTTGGGTTTCTGCAGAGAGAGGCGGGGTTTGTGGTAGAGGGGGTGAGGTTTGTGCAGTGGGCGGTTGGGTTTCTGCAGAGAGAGGTGGGGTTTGTAGTACAGGGGGTGGGGTTTGTGCAGTGGGCGGTTGGGTTTCTGCGGAGAGAGGCGGGGTTTGCGGTAGAAGGGGTGGGGTTTGTGCAGTGGGCAGTTGGGTTTCTGCAGCAGTCCCTCGGTGATGGTAGTAAGGCAGGAAAGGTCGCTCATGGGCACAGGTGTGCATGGCTCTGTAGGTGTGCTGCAGCAAGTGGGGGAAGCGGGAGGTGAAGTATGACACAAACTCATCCGGGATGGAGCCCAGCGTCTCCTGCACCTCTTTAGGCAGCTCCCTGTAGTGGTGCTTCTGTAAAACAAACAAAATGTTTGAACGAAAGGTGAAGTTCAGTGGAGTGCTCAACACTGTTTACTCAAAGAGCAGAGCCCAATGGAGTGAGCATTATCCTCACTGCCAATGAGAATTCCCACTCTCAGAGTTTAATTCCCACTCTGAGTTTCATCGGCCACAATATTCAAACCACTATACTGCCCAACAAAGGCTAAGCGCAGTAACTATGCAATAATTTCAACAGTAAAAAATGGCCTCCGAGTTTATTTGCTGTCCCAACAAATGAATAGTTAGCACATCTATGATAGATTATGGTTAACCGATTTACCAAGGTATAATTTCTGTCCAAATAAATCCTGACCTCCATATAATTTCAGGCCCAAAACTGTGTAACTCACACTTTACCCAATATGTAGTTACTGCACTTAGGCTTTGTAGGGCAGTATAGTGTCAAGGAAGGGAAGTTCAACTGAATTATGCACAATTTTCCAATCCAGCAGTTTTGACAGTTCTGACGCCCTTGGTTAATGTCTGGCACTCTAAATACCGAACCCAAGTGCATTAACTGCGAAAACATGTAAAATTAAGTTATCAAATTTAATATATCAATTTCCATAAATGAAATCAATTAACATACAAATTGTCAAATTCACTGATACATGTTGGATCAACCTTTATCAAAAAGCACAACTTGAGATCCGATTGAAAATAGGACATTTAAATGAGAGTTACAACAGAATAGACAGCATCTATGTCTACAGACGAGGGTCTACTTCCTTAAACAAGAATTAAACAGACATGAACAATCAAACAAGGGAAAGAAGACATCAAACCAAAGGTTGCGTCTCCTGAAACTGACCCAAGGAGGGCCAAAATCAAAGTTCCAGAATCAGTGGAAAAGGTAGATCTCAACCCCCTAAATCCACTGAACTGATGCCGAAACTCCTTGTTGGTCTCAGTTTGGGAAAAACACAGAATAAAAATCCATATTTATTATGTGGTCACTAAGAAGGGGAGAGGGCACCCCCCTTTTAAGGGATCAATAGAGGCCATTCTGATTGGTGGGCCTGTGGACGCCTGAAGCTCTGATGAATGACAAATTGTTCCTCATAGAATGGCTGCGGATTTGCTAAAATGCCCTTATGATTCTAGTAGCAAAGCTAAGGACTATGGGTTTTTTCTACAGAGAATAATGGCTTTAGTCTGTTTCTAATGAGACCAAACATGAATACTGTGGAAGGTAATGAAGCTCAGTTATCAAATACCTCTGAAAAGTTTACCACCGCTCCTAATATTATGATTGGTAAAGGCAAATCTAAGGCAGAGGTACAAAAAAAAAAAAAAAAACCCCAGAAAAAAAACTGAATTTAACAACAACAACAACAACAAAAAAAACTATAAATTAAATTAATAAAATAAAAAGGGGACATGCTCTTGTCTTGTTGGTGGTTGCAAGACTGTAACAATGGTGTTTTCTGTGCTCTCAGGAATAACAGGGTAGTGAACTCATAGTTTATGACCCTTTGCTTGACTATAATAGTCCAAAAAGGGTCATTTTCGGAATGCCTGCAGGCGTGAGTGCAGAGCAGAGATAGGAAAGACAAAATTCCTACGGTTAAGTGGGGACAAGTCATTACCAACCAAACTATTCTGTCTGCCTCGCTAAGGTTTGGTCAAAAGTACCAAAACTAAACACGAGTTGCCTAACATTAGTCACCTCTATAGTCCGTTCAGTCAAAGATCAGAAACTAATGCAAACCCAATGAGCTGAATACTAAACTCCACCGGTTCCAAAACCATCTCCTAAGGCCCACTAGCCAGATTCAAGGCTGACTTCAAGCACACAATGGAACTAATCAAGCCCGCGATCAGTTACAGCAGGTATGCTTGAGGGAGAACTCAATGACTATCTGGATCTAGCTGGTATGTCCTGAGGAGAGGGTGGGGAACTGTACTGTATCTGTGAATAAGGAAACCTTCAGCACAACTCCCACTATAACTCAAGAGGTCACTACGGTCAGTGCAAAAGGCCTTGCCTTATTCCTCATCGCTCGGAGCAGATCCCGAACTGATCCACCTTTATACGAGCGGAACTTCCTCAAGTCTGCCGGGGAAAAACAATAAATCATGGAAAAGTCATTAAGAAGGACAAAACCTTCGGATGTCCATAAAAAATGCAGAACCAACAGTGATGTAAAAAGAAGACTGAATATACACAATATGGCAAAAACAAGGGCAGCCTGGAGCCTAGTGGGTAAGTTTTTTTGATTAGGATTCACAAGACTGATGTAGTCGGAATAAAACTTAGGTCAGTGCAGCCGTTCAGAAAGCCTTTAACCCCACACTGCCCTGGATAAAAGCACAGGCTAAATAACCAATGTAAGGAGTGTAATGTTTGAGATATATTTGCTTTTAACTTCGCATTTGCGTGGGCATGATGGCTGTCTCGTGTATTCTGCGTCAAATTAACACCATCCTTACTCGAGATGCACGTGAGCGACTGGTGCAGTATAGGGGCAGTACAGGGATGTGATGGGGTCAGTGATTTACATGCAAATTTTGAAGCTATACACAGTCAAATCTATCACTTCTCAGGTGTGACTTCTAGTGGAATCCTCCAGTTACATGCCCAGTAAATGGACAAGTATGTGAACTATTCCATTAATGACATAGTCTGGTGTCAATGCGAATGTGTGATTAAAAAGCAAGTATATCTCGGGCCTAATGGTGCTGTAATACAGCGAGTCCTGCGTGGTGTGGTATTGCGCGTACTGTAACGGTAGTGTTAGAGCACTGTGACCGTGGAGACACTGACCCGTCTGTAAGGGGACGGTGATGTGCTCTCTCCAGTCCCCCTGTACCACCGCCCGCCCCCCTCTCTCCAGCTGTCGTATGATTGGTCCGTCCAGCGGCTCCTTCTCTATCCTGTCACTCACGTCCTGCGGGAGACGCACAGAAACCAAAATGAGAGGGACAAACAGAGCCCTACAGAGCAGAGCATGCACTCTGTTATAGGGGAGGAGGGAGGGAGGGAGAAAAAGAGCAAGGGGGAGAGAGAAGGGAAGAGGGGAAGAGAGATGGAGAAGGAAAAAGAGAGGGGACAGGGAGAGGGAGAGGAAGAGAGAAGGAGAGGGGGTGAGAGAAGGTGGGAGGGAGGGGAAAGAGTGACAGAGGGAGGGAGAGGGAGAGAGAGAGAGAGAGAGAAGGTAGGACAGAGACCTGGAAGAACTGCAGCTGTTTCTCCAGGCTCCAGAAGAAGGGGTGCTTCAGGATGCTCTCGGCCGAGGGTCTCCTCTGCGGCTCCATACTGAGCATCTGTAGGATCAGGTCTGTGGCCACAATGTCCTCTGTGGAACAGAACCAAGCAGCCACAAGTCATGACCGGAACATTCCGCTCACCGTCAACCACAACACGCAAAATAAAAACAACTCAAGATTGTTGACCATACACACTGGAGGACTGTGCAGTGTTATATCCTAAACATAGCCTATGTGTTATCGAACACCACTTTTCCATCATCACATACTAAGGTACAGGAAGTATTACACAGATCTTGTCGCAAAAGAGGCTCAGTGCCAGTAATGCGGGTAAAATGTGCGAGAGGCGCGTCTCACCGTGTCGGTCTGTCTGAAGACGCTCCAGGCTGCAGGCGCCCAGCAGGATATTTGCTTGCCGCTGTAGGGACTTTCCGAAGGGGTGGCTGCCCTGTGACACCACGTAGTAAAACACACAGCCCGCCGAGAAGATGTCCACAGCACAGGTCTGTAAGAGGACAGGGTAAACCAGCATATACCCATTACACACCCAACTCTGCTGAACCCAACACAGCATTTAAACATGTGTGGCCCTAAAAATAAGAGGATTTCCACACTACAGGTCTGTATATGCACATGGGTGGGCATATCAGAATATACCCATCATGTACCAAACTCTGCTGAACCCAACACAGAATTTTAACACATGAAGCCCTTTAAGTTAGAGGTTTACTCTACAGGTCTATATATGCGCATGGGCATGTGAGAATACACCCATCATATACCCAACTCTGCAGAACCCCGCACAGCATATAAACATACGCAGCCCTGCAAACTAAAAGATGACCCATCCCATATTGTCACTCACAAGCAGGGCCACGTTGAAAGCATGAAAAGAGGTTTTGAGCAAAGCCCATGAACAGAATTTGCACAGAACACTCATTGCAGCTGGAAGAAAACTGCCCATTACCGTAATTACACTTGTGATTGACATGTGAATTTGTGCATGTAGGTGTGTGAGCACATGAAAACGTCAGAGTGTTAAAGGGAGTGTTTCTGTGTGCTAAAGACAACCCAAGAATGTAGCCAATGGCATTAAAGAAATCTACGCATATAGACCTGACAGCTACTTTGAATACTAGTTTCAAACAAAGAGTGCTGACAACTCACATTCCTAACACAGGTCATCGGAGTCCCTGCCTATGAGCTCTACGCTCCACCTGTAATCCCATCAAAGCACTCTCTCAAGGTTGATATCCCAGGCCTAACTGACCTGCATGACACGTGAATACACTGCACACTTCAGGTGTGTATCATTCACACTGAACTTTAAACCGTGACCAGTGATAGGAGGGCAATCACTGTGCCTGCTATCAAGCGAAGACTGCAAAAGATAAGCTCCCCGTTACAGGAGTTCTGTTTTTAAACCTGTGCTTGCGCTTCACTAAAGGCATATCAGAGTTCCGCAAATCTCTTCACACAAACTGACCAACTACATTTGAGTGACTTTGTCTGCCCAAAATGAATCACATGCCTTATTCTCTTTCACACTGACAGTACTATCTTTTCACACAGCTTTGATCTTCTTCTATCCCCGCGATATGAACAACAATCAAAAACAAAATAAATCAGGAGGGAGGAGGGACATCATGACAATTTTCTGTCTTCAGTCTGACGGCATTCCCTCTGTCAAAGGAAAAAAGATGTATGTGACCTAAACGAGACACACACATCAAAAAAATGTTTTGAGCTACACTTAAATAGTCCCCTCTAAATCAGCGCGTGTGTGTGCACAGGAGTGAGTGAGTGTGCGTGCATGCGTGTGTGTGTGTGTGTGTAGGTGTGAGCATGTGTGTGCATATGTAAAAGAAAGTGTGTGTGTGTGTGTGTGTGCGTAAAGGAATGAGTGTGTGCGTGTGTGCGCGTGCGCATGTGTTTATGCATGTTTTTAAAGGAGAGTGCGTGTCTGTGTGTGTGCATGTTTGGAAAGGAGAGTACGTGCGTCTCTGCTTGTGTGTTTGTGTGCCTGTTTGAGTGTGCATGCTTGCTTTTGTGTGTAGAGGTGAGTGTGTGTGTGTGTGTGTGTGTGTGTGTGTGTATAGAATATGTGTGTGTGTGTGTGAGTAATGAGGAGTTGTGACGTGCGGTGCACACTCACAGGGTTGTCGGTGCAGTCCTCGCTCAGCACCTCCGGAGCGATCCAGCCCTCGGTACCAGGAACCCCGGACCGCCGGCTGAAGCTGTGCCGGCCCACTGCCAGCTTCTTACACAGGCCGAAGTCTGAGATCATTGCCCGGACCCGGCCATGCGCACTGGGCATGGACACCAGGATGTTGTGTGGTTTCAGATCCCGGTGAACTGGAGGGAGCAACAGACATGATTTTCCTTAGAGGAGTAAAATCCAGGCTCAGAGTCAACTTCCTCTTCAGGCCTTTCACTTCCTGTCAACAATTTGTGGAATAAACCTGACCGGAGTAACCGATCTCTGTACTGAACACCTCAGAGTTTTTATACCAGGTTACCTCAGCTGAGGCAGAGGAAATAAACAGCACTGCTCATCCTCATTAAATCCAAGCTTAAACTGGAGCTATTAATTGCATTGCTCTTCAACCTAGCATTGTACCAAGTAGCTGATGTAGTTATATATGCAAGCACTGTGTGTTCCATATGCAAGTACTGCAAAATTGTTTCACCGCTTAAAAATGTTACAAAACGAGTATAGCAACAAATATAAATATAGGGCACTGGCGGCCCCAGAAGCTCCCGCCGTTAAGATAAAAAAAAAATGTCGAAGTTTTTGTTGACGGACACACGCATGGACGGACGCACACACGGATGGAGCCCGATACCATGGCTCCCGTGCCACTCGGGCAGCGGGAGCTAATTAGGAGCCTGTAACTGAAAATGTTGATAAGATAAAGCAAATTGTCGAAGTTTTTGGTGATATTTTTGGCGAGTGACCTTGAAAAAATAGGCCAAGGTCACCTTTAGGCATGTCATTTGTCAGACTTGATGGGATGCATGTCCAGTAAAAATTAGGAGCCTGTAAGTGAAATAGTTGATGAGATACAGCAAAATGTTTAAGTTTTTGGTGATATTTTGAGGCCAGTGACCTTGAAAAAATAGGCCAAGGTCACCTTTAGGCACGTCATTTGTAGGCCTTTATGAGATGCATGTCCAGTAAAAATTAGGAGCCTGTAACTGAAATAGTTGATGAGATAAAGCAAAATGTCGAAATTTTTGGTGATATGTTTGGGCCAGTGACCTTGAAAAAATAGGCCAAGGTCACCTTTAGGCACGTCATTTGTAGGCCTTTATGAGATGCATGTCCAGTAAGAGTTAGGAGCCTGTAACTGAAATAGTTGATGACATAAAGCAAAATGTCGAAGTTTTTGATGATATTTTGAGGCCAGTGACCTTTAAAAAATAGGCCAAGGTCACCTATGGCATGTCATTTGTAGGGCTTTATGAGATGCATGTCCAGCAAAAATTAGGAGCATGTAACTGAAATAGTTGATGAGATACAGCAAAATGTCAAAGTTTTTGGTGATATTTTTAGGCCAGGGACCTTGAAAAAATAGGCCAAGATCACCTTAAGGCATGTCATTTGTAGGACTTCAAGAGATACATGTCCAGTAAAAATTAGGAGCCTGAAACTGAAATAGTTGATGAGTTACAGCAAAATGTCGAAGTTTTTGGTGATATTTTGAGGCCAGTGACCTTGTAAAAATAGGCCAAGGTCACCTTTAGGCATGTAATTTGTAGGGCTTTATGAGATGCATGTCCAGCAAAAAAAATTAGGAGCCTGTAACTGAAATAGTTGATGAGATAAAGAAAATGTCAAAGTTTTTGGTGATATTTTTAGGCCAGGGACCTTGAAAAAAAAATAGGCCAAGATCACCTTAAGGCATGTCATTTGAGGACTTTAAGAGATACATGTCCAGTAAAAATAGCCTCCGTTGCTGAGATAAAGCAAAATGTGTTGACGGACGGACGCACGCCGGAGCTAATAATTAGGGTTTTTTTGCTCTGCTGTTGAGCATCAGGACTGACTTATGGTTGCATTTAGAGCTGGGGACAGGATTACTGGAAATGAGAGATAGAGAGAAGGTTGAAGCCAAGATTAGATGAGTATGAGCTTATTCAAGCACTCACTCCTCACACAACCCATTACTATGTGCACTACTCAACAATCAACTCAAATGTGGTAATAAGCGGCTGATATGTAACAATGTATGGTCTCGCGCTAGTTATCATGCTTACGATGAAACCGATATATTGACGGGTCTTACCGATGCTCAGCGAGTGCAGGTGGGCCAGGCCGGACATGGTCTGCTGCAGCAGGTCCACTGGCTCTAGACCGCGACGCTCAAAACCCGGCTGCTCTACGTACTGCCAGAGAAGTGCAAACACACCTGTCAATCACAGCTACTGATGTACTGAACACAAGAGCTCAGAGAAAACCAGTCAGGTGGAAGCAGAGTTTTCTAGAGGATTTATCAGGGGTCTCATTTATAGATGGTGCGTTGGGACAGAAATGATGCACATGCCAATTTATTTGTGAGGTTTTTACGAACAGACCTGACGTCAAAAACGCGTAAAATTAGTAAGAGTATGCACTATGAAAAACTTCAAGTTACTCCTGATGAGCTAAATAAAAACTGCATGCAGTTTAGCTTACCCATGGTTTTATAAATAAGGATAATTTTACCCACGTGCTATCTTTTTTGAGCAGATGCAATATTTAGATCTATAATCTACACAAATTTTTATGAATAAGACCATAGACTTGGGAAGTTTCAGGTTTTATTCAATGCAGTTATCAGTACCATTATCTCAACACTTCTCCCCAGCTGATTCTTTTATCCGAAGTGACTTAGTCCATTTGACTAAGCAGTGGCCAGTCCCCCCTGAAGTAATGTGAGGGGTAAGGGCCTTGCTCAAGGGCCCAACAGCTGTACTGATCTCCCAGAACCACCGACTTTCTGAGACCCAAACAAATGCTTTAACCATACGGCTACAGACTCAGTACTATAACTCAGAGACACTGCTTTGCAACATCCTCCCCTTGCAATCTCATTACATCGGTCTTGGATCAGTGAGATACCAGTATCAAGGTGGTTAGAGGTCAAAATAAAAGCTCATTTTACTTCAGTTAGTATTCCAGGTATGATATGGATCCAGGTTTAACAGGTGCCCCATAATCTTGCTTTGTGAAACAAAGCCTAGAGCAGGATAGGAAAAGAGAGTGGTTCTCAAACATACCATTGGGGCACACCGGGCAGATCCAGGTGCAAGTCGTGTTCCACCTTAAGTACACCTGATCCTAGTAATCAAGCCCTTAATTTGTGACATCAAGTGTACTTAAGGTGGAATACAATGACCACCTGGACCTGGCTGATATGCTGAGGTTTGACTGTAGGGGACGGCCATTACAGTTGGACATTACCTCCTGAAGGGTGGCGGCACACAGCTCGATGGCGATGTACTGGAACTGGCGGTCCTTCTCAGTGCAGAAGTAGCGGATGACGTTGGGGTGTTCGTCCGACTCCCGTAGCAGCTCCACCTCGCGGTCGGCAAAGCTGAAGCATTCTGGGAGGATTCTCTTCACTGCCACAGGGCGGTTGTCAAACTGACCCCTGTGGCACAGAGGAGGAAGATGTACAAATTCACCAACTTGCCTCAATGCCAGCATACAAAATCAATGGATCCACGCCTTAAATCAATATCCAGCCCTGGTCTTCCTTTGTTCGCCCCACAGCACAGTATCTCACCTGTACACAATGGTTCCCTCCGCACCGTGACCCAGCACATTTCTGGGACTGAAGGAAATGTTTCCAACTCTGATGATATTTGACTCCTCATCTCCTGAATGCAGAGAGGGAGAGATCAGAAACCAGTGACACGACGTGTATATTACTACAGAGCAAGTTAGGAGTTTGCTCTGACTAACCTCCCAAATAAACTAACTTCCAAATAAATTTGGACTCATTACAGCAAGACACACCATCTTCAAGCAGCTGAGCTATTGTTTCAGATATAATTTTAACACCACTGAAAATATGATGGGAGTGGTGTATTTGAGGGTTGGATTTAATGTGGTTAAAACTAAAGTTCGTAGTTAGAGAGTTAGCTGCGACATGAGGGTTCCACAAAATCTGGTCAAGGAGCCATTTTACTTCCATTGCATTATCGGCCATCGTCTCAAGGTGAAGGAGTTTTTATTTTTCCATTTTCTCTTTTCTCATGCCCAGACATTTTCCCTGCTCATGCTTGTCAAAACCCTTACTAGCTGGTTTATAGTGTCCTCGAAATTAATACGTTTCCCTTCTGAGGAAAGAACGAAAAAAATCCCACGATTCCCATGGTGCAAAACGACTCAGTGTCATGCGATGGATACAAAATGGCTCCTATTCCTGAGTTGTTGCGACTCTCACCATCGAGGGACTAGTTAAAACAGAAAGACTCCATTTTGCCCACGTGAACACCAATCACAGCAGGGTACCTGCGTCGTCAGGCTCCGGGGCGGAGGTCCCCGGCTCGGGCACAGACAGGGTGGAGTGGTTGGAAGCGCGGGGGGTGAGGTTAGGGCTGCTGTTGTTGGAGCTCTCTGCTCGCGCTCGTACTGCGTCCAGGAAGTCTGCGTCCGGGGCCAGCAGGTCGGCTGGAGGCTGGAACACCAGCTGCTGCCTCTGTAAGAGCTCCATCTTCTCCTCCATCTGCCTCTGGAACTGCTGGTGCTGCAACTGCTGCTGTTTGTGCACGCTCTGGGAGGAGAGAACACACACATGCACATGCAGGCACACACATGCGCAGAGAACACACATGCACATGCAGAGAACACACACATTCACACACAGGCACACACACACACACACGTGCACAGAATACACGCATTCACACGCAGGCATACACGTGCACAGAACACACACATTCACAGGCAGGCACACACATGCGCAGAGAACACGCATACACACGCAGTAAACACAAACATACACACACAGGCACACACACATGCACACACACATACACATGCACAGAAAACACACATACACATGCAATGAACAGACACATACACAAACACATTCACACACAGTAAACAAGCGCACAAATGCGTGCGCACACAAAGAATACAGAGTTGCGCATGCATACACACGGAGTACAAAAATATGAGCACACACCCGCACACAGGGAACACACACACACACACACACACACACACACACACACCCCGCACACAGGGAACAAACACACACACAAACACACACACAGCACACACAAAAACAAACACACAAAGAATACAAACACACACACGCACACATCGAAGACACACACTGTTAGGTATGCTGCTGTATATAAAATTTTACCAAATTCAAACTGCATATCATATTTCTCCCGGTATAGCAACATACTGCCCTCCACCAATTTATCCAAAACTGGCAATGCAGAGTGTTTATTCACTCTCTCTCCAATCTGGTGGACCTGTCACTGATCACGGAAAGGGCTCTTTTTACATTAGTATGTGGAATTCTGCCACCTGGTGGACACTCTTCACACTACATAGGCAAGCCAGACCCACTGCTCAGAGTGAACCACGGCAGTCAGCAACGCTGGTACTCACCTTGGGATACATGACAACAAAGGCGACCCATCCACCCAAGAGAAAGGTGCAGAAAATGATGGTTGCCATGTCCTTCAGCATAGTGTCCACAGGGGCCTCCACGCGCACTGGTTTGGCGGGTTTCTCCTGTACAGAGGTGACTGCGGGTCTCTCTGCGCCCTTTTCCTTACCGCTGTCATTTATCTTCTGCTGTACAAGAGCAAGCGTGCACAAGAACACAGGGCTGTTCAGTTTACACAGAGAACATAGCCAAAAAACAGCGGGCGAAATCAACCCTTAGAGCACTACAGCCAACTATAGTGGCCCAGAGATATAAGATATCAAAATCAGATGCTGTTGAAAACCTATCATGCGGTGATTTGGGAGCTCTTTTAAACAAGTCGCCACATGATAGGTTTTCAACAGCTCAGGATAATTACATTTTTAATTCCTTGAAAATTTATTCAGCGCTCTAAGGGTTAATGAGGCGCCAAAGACATTTACTTGGTGACAAATCTGACTAAGAAGCAGTAACATTCAGTTAACCAAATTAAGAAACCGGGGAGTTCGGTAAGCACAAATACAAATCTCAAAAGCAGTGGCCACATTTAATGAGGTGTCAAAGATATTTACTTGGTGACAAATTTAACCAAGGAGCAGTTATTTGTATAATGAAATTAGACAGAGGGGTTAGCAGTATGCACAGATATCAATCCTAAAAACAGTGCCCATAGTAATTGAGGTGTCAATGGCATTTAATTAACAAATTTAACTAGGGAGCAGTAATTCAGGTAATCAAAATATTCAGACAGGTAATCTAATTGGACACAAGGGTGTTCAGTTTGCACAAAAATTATTCTCAAATATAGTGATAACACTGGGTGATGATCCATAGCCATTCACTTGGCAACAGACTTTACAAGGAAGCAGCCCAATTCAATTTATCCAGTAACCATCATTTTGCATTTTGATTTTCGCGAGTGACTGTATGACTGGACAACAGGGTAAGACAGGCACAGCCGAAGCGGCACATTTCGGTCGTCGGACGGGAATGCAGCGACGCTCCCCACCTCCTCGATCTTCTTCTCTGCACTGGGAGGGATGATGTTGCCCTGCTGACGAGGTATGCTGTCCGGAAACCTCTCCAGGATTTTATTGTGGGCGTTAGGAGGGGTCTCGTGATGTCCTACACAACAATAACATATCAAGATCAACAGCTCTGATGAGCAAGTATCAGCTACTCATGGAAATTGTTACAATGCCATTATACCGATTTCACTGTCTGAAGCTCCAATTAATTAGTGTCACCACATTTCAGAAACTGTAGCAATACCATATGACCCATTTCAGCCAAGACCTCCAAAGAGCAAGTGTCATTTAATCGAGGAAAACATGAGAACGTCACTATACCCATTTTGCAGTCTAAAGCTCAATCTAACAAGTGCCATCTCATCGCAGAATTCACTACAACAGTAAAAACCCATTTAACACACAACATCATCAATGAGCAACTGTCATCTAGACACAAAATTAACATTCACGCCCATTTCAAAACCAAGAGCTGTGATAAGCGTCACCTCGTAAGTGAAATCACTACAATACTATGACATCCACTTCAGTCACGAGCTCTGATGAGCTTGCGTCACTTAATCATAGATTCCCAACGGTAACCTTCTACCCATTTCACGGTCAAGAGCCTCAATAAGCAAGTGTCATCTAGTAATGGAAACAGTTACAATGCCATTACGTCAATTTCACAGTCAACAGCTCCCATTAACAAGCGCCACCTCATCATGGAAATCGCTACAATAGTAAAAAACCCACTTCGCACTCAAGAGGCTTCATCTAGACACAGAAATTGCTATTACAAGCATTTCACAATCAGAGTTTGGATAAGCAACCACCTCAAAATCGCAACAATGCTACTACACCCATTTCACACTTCAAAGCTTCTACTATTGAGTGTCATCTAATCATGAAAATTGTTAACAATGCTACTACACCCATTTCTCTGTTAAGAGGTCCAATTATAAAGCGTCACTGGTAACAAGAGCATTAGTAAATGGCAAATTGAGGTTACCTAATGCTTATTTAGCTCTTGGATGCATTAGTTAACTGTTAATTCATTGGTAGTTAATGCTTATTATTACAGCACTAACTAATGTACTCTTATTGTATCTCCCCGACGACGATAGTCAGGAGATACAATGGTTTAGTTCAGAGGCCGTCGCCGTCGCAGAGATTTTCTGTTCCAGGCTCTGGAGGCTTCAAAGTTTATAGGATTTTTCTCTAAATTTGCATAGTCAAAGATGTTTATTTGGCAATGCTCAAGATCAATTCTCGGCAATTTGTTGAAAAATTTTTTTTTGTAGATTTTGTGTTTTCTGCTCATTTTGAGCCACATTTACATATATACATATACAGGGATGCATATTAATGTCATAGCAAGAGTAAAGACAGTAACATTGCGGCTGTAAAAATTTGCAAGTGATCTCTCATGAGGATTGGGGAGATACACGACTCGGTCCCTGTGGCGACCAAGTTATCTAGTTGTTGAGTGTTACCGTGCCACCAAACCATGGAGATTGGTAACAACATAATTAGACCCATTTCACAGTCCCTTTGACAACATTGTCAAAGAAACACCAAGGTCTGACAGAATAGCAGCAAAAACCCAAGGGTTATTTTCTCAAGACTACGAGGCAAATTATCTGGACACAACAAACAAAAACCACAAATATGCTTCCAGATAAAAGCAGCAGGGACAGGAAGTGGTGCGCTGGTACCGATGAGCAGCAGGTAGTTCCTCATGAAGTTGATGCGGTTGCGCTCTTTCAGGGCGGTGGAGAACTTGACGTCAGTGCTGGGCGTGATGACACACTCCTTCTCGTCGCCGCCGGCAAACTCCTGTCCGCCAGGTCCCTCCAGCAGAGGGAAGGTGCTGCCGCGGGGCTGTAGGAGCAGAGGTGCAGCATATATGATTTCAGGTGTGGGGCAAGAGGCCCGGACAGGGCATTACACACACTGAGACATCCTCTCCCACAGCTTTAACCCTTAGAGCGCCAAATACAAATAGTGTTGCTCAATAGTGTTGCTCAATGATGCTCTTCTAAACAAGCATTATGATAGGTTTTCAACAAATTTGATATCGTCTAAAACCTAGACCAGTGGTTCCCAAACTCGGTCCTGGGGACCGGCGCGCAGGTTTTTGTGTCAACCACAGCTCCAATCTTAGAATGCTAATGAGTTGCTCATTGCTCTTGATTGCACTATTCTTGTTCACGCTGATTATTTATCCTTTTAAACCACATGTCAAAAATGGCCATGATGAAAATCATTTCATAGGGTGCTAAATTGATAAAAAAAGGCAACTTTGAATCTATAAATGGGCTTCTAGTAGATAAAATTGTGGACCCAAGGTCATTAAAGCTAACAATTATTGACAATTAAGAATTCAAAGACAAAGCAAACGATGAGTCAAACCTGTTAAATGTCACTTGATTGGTTTCAGGAAAGAACCTGAGCACCTGCATTCAGAACCCTAATCACCAGATTACTGACTGATTGCAGTCTTGCATTTGATCACATGAAACATAGACGGAATACATCAAATAAAAAATATGAATGTTTTGAAATAATCAGCCATTTTGTCATAATGTGGTTTTTTCCCTCGTATTCGACAAGCAACTGCTAATTAAAAATGAACAGCTTGTTAAAACTCTGGGATCGTAATTGTGGTTGGAGCAAAAACCGACATACGCAGTGGGTCCCCAGGAACTTTGGGAACCACTGGTCTAGACGGTCTAATTTATAATCATTTTGAAAATTTATTTCAGCGCTGTAAGGGTAAATGAACACGTCCTGTACAGCATGTCAGTTTCACCTCAGTAAGAATTAAGAAACATTTGAGAAACGCACTGCAGAAGCACAAGCTAGTCAAAACACCAACACACACACGAGCTCTCAAGCAAACACACACGAACATCCACGGTTGGAAATCACAAGCCCACGAACCACAAGGCCCATGGTCAGAGCCAGAATTACCATGACAACTATGACTCGTTCATATGCAAAAGTAATTGAGGGCACTCAGTGCATTTACGCATCTCTTACCACGACTGTGACGCCATCGTGCACCAAGGACGGCGACGCGTACAGACTAGTGGAGTACTTTCCCACATAGAGGGTGGACCTACAGAATTGAGAAACGACCATTCAGCCGAACCCATCATTTTAAGACCTAATGTAGCTGTGAAATAAAGAAACATTCAAAATCATATTGAAACGTGGACATGAAACCAAGAGATACCCAAGCACCTACAAAAAAAATCATGAAAATATCTAAAAAATAAATTGTCATGCCATGATTACAGACTTTCTTTGGTATATACGTATACTGAAGGACTTAAGTTCTGCATATATTATTTACGGTGCCATTTCTGACCCAATGATAGTTTAAGAAAAAAACTGATTTAACAAAACGTTGGTTTTATGGCACATTGAACACCAAATGTTAGCCAAACAACATCTATTACTCCATCATTATCAAAGGGCCAAAGTGCACTATGTCAGTAATCACACAGTAAATGATCTAAGCAGAACTAAAGTCCTTCAGTATGTTTTGCTCCCGAAGAGAATAACGTAGACCATTGCCAAGAAATGCAACATAAGTAAATGGATACTTAAGAAGTAAGACTTGTGACTCATGTCTTGCATATAATTTCCATGCATGTAATTCATGAGAATGAAGCTGGTTTCAAACAGATCCAGCCATGTAATTAACATGAGCTTTGGCCAAAGTAAAACCCTTTTCAGGTATAGCGGACGGCGGACGGGATTCCTCACTGAAGCTTGTTCTTGGGCTTCTCCGTGGGAAAGGGGTACTTCCACTGAGTGATGCGGCCCACCTCCCCAGACATGAAGGTGAGGTACCGCAGCGTTTCCACGGCGATGTTGGTGTGCGGGACCTTGCGCAGGCTGTCCCGCTGGTAGACGTACATGGCCACCACGGGCGAGTCATAGTTCTGGATCCACCGCACATCCCCGGACTCCGTATCCACCGTCACTACCAGACCATCCCCGTTAGACACGAAGTGGGCCATCTCTGCAGGGCAGGGAGGGCGGTGAGACTTGGGTCATGCGGCTCACAAACCCAGACTAAACAGAGCCAAACGGAGCGTGTGCAAACACAACCAGGACCGTAAGTGTTAGGACAGTGATGGCACTTCCAAAAGGCCATAATTTAGTCCTAATAGTGTTTGAGCCCAGACAAACAATCTGGTTCCTCCCTCCAACTGATTAGATTCTGGAACATACTGCAGCCCCACTCCAAGACCTGAGATAAGGTACAACTCAATGAAAAGCATTGATTGCGACGCCTCTGCCAGCTATAGCTTCATATACCCTAAAAGTTGATCTTCAGCCTCCCCACACGCAACTGACCTTATGTGAGCTTGACCTTTGACCTGATGACTCCCAAAACCTAATTTCAGCTACCCTCTGTGGGGAGTTACCATCTCAAATTTGGTGAAAATCCCTCCCAACTCCTTCAGTAGATAGAGTCATCAAAAGATGACATATAACCCCCCGGTCCCCGCAATCTAAACTTGGAAATCCCAAAATTTCAAAAGGCACCAGTCTAGGACCTGATTAATACGCACAGCAAGTTTCATTAAAAAATACTGAACGGTATTCGGTATGCTCACGGAGGAAAACGTGGACGGATGCACTGACGACTACGTATATCCCCACGCATTATATGCCTGGGAGATAATAACATGAAAAATATATTTGTGATGGGTGGATTGATGGACATCTAGTAAACAGTCTGCCTCCCTTCCACCATGTGTGGCAGAGGCATAAAAAGAAAGAAGAAGAGAGGACGGAATTCAATCCATATGAATCTAAATTAAACTGCAGGCTGCCGCTTTAGATTGCAGGGATTAGCATCCATCTGCTGTGAACCATAGAGGACTTTCTGCTCTTTAAATTTGTGTCACTGCTGAAACATTAACCCTTAGAGCACTAAATGCAGCTATTGTTGCTCAATGAAGTAAGTTATCAAAATCAAAGCTGTTGAAAACCTATCATGTGGCAACTTGTTTAAAAGAGCTCCCGTCGGGGAGCTCTTTTAAACAAGTCGCAACATGATAGGTTTTCAGCACCACAGGATAATTAAATTCATATTTTTTTAACATTTATCTCAGCACTCTAAGGGTTAATGGACTTACAATGTAAGATTTGTGGCAAGGATTAATGTAAAGCACAGTGTTAGCCAACAGCTCCCCCTAGTGGCAAATCCTCAGCCAGCCAAACACAAATTAAGAGCCAGGCCCGCAGAGGGACTACTTTGAGGGGGTAACTGAGAAGTGATGCATCTTGAAAACCCAGCCTGCATCCCTAACTGAACTCAGAGCTGAATACCGATGCAGTCCGAGGTCCACATAAGCTGCGCTGCACTGAGGTGAACCCAATTAAAGGCTGCAGGCTCTTGTATGATAATGCTCACAGAGAATCAATATCACAGCTTACTGCATTTGTAACTCTGTGAACTCAACCCAAATCAAGAATATGTAGGAAAGCTTATTGACCCCCCCCAAGTATTCTGTGGGCTGTCCGAACAGGTCACATGACAACATTTAATATTAATATTATTAATATTTATCGGTTAATTTGCTTGACGAGATGAATTCACATCAATAACAATGTCCACAAATGCGCCAGAGTTATCAATAGAGGCTCATTTTTCATCTGCAGTCCACAGGATGCATGTTTTTGCATACTGTGAATGCGGTAACTTACTGTATTTGCTGTCCTCGTCGTCAGGCAGGGTGGAGGCGTAGTCGGAGTATGTAGCGTTCCAACGCAGCTCCCTGTTCTTGATGTCGTACATGGTGATGGTGTATTCTGAAAAAAAAACAACACGATCATTCCAACAGGTCTTAAAACCATTATGTTACAGTTCTTTAACCCTTACAGCACTCAAATACATTTTTAAAAAATAAAAATGTAATTATCTTGTGGTGTTGAAAACCCTATCATGTCACCATATGACAGGTTTTCAACAGCTTTGATTTTTATATCGTACATCATTGAGTAACGATAGTGGCATTTAGCGCTCTAAGGGTTAATAAATGCCAATATGCAAAGCAACGTGCACTTGACTTGTCTGAGCAGGGGACCACCTCAGCAGAGCAGGCCCGGGGTCCTGCTCAAGTCCGAACAGCTGAACTGATCTTAACTGTCACTACACGGGGGTTTGAACCACCAACCACCAGACTCCCAGGCAAACTCCTTCACCCATTGGGCTCCAAGCCAACCCCCAAAACCCCAGACTCCTCAGTTCATCTCCTCCATACGTGACCAGTTTCTAAATGTGAATGTACAGCAATATTAGTTTTAACTTCCACTTGTTTTTTATTGGGTCCCCATACTCGACACAAAGCATCTGAATCTAAAATCCTGGCTGGCAGAGGTGCTTGCTAGTTTTTGAGGCGTTCCAGCAGTTTAGCGCTTCGTTCTCGTCATTAATTGGCTAAAGTAGCGACAACCAACCCCGCTCCATGAGATCTACTGTCCTGCTGGTTTTCACCCCGAATAAAGCACAACTCGTTCAACAGGCTGATGGGAAAAGAGTCCATTTTGCCAAATTAGGGTTTGAGAGAAAACCTACAGAATGGTAGATCTCCCAGAGCTGGGTTTGTCACCACTGAACTTCAGAGCATGTCTCATTACTGAGGCCTAAAATAACTGCTAACTGGAAGGGAAATCCAATAAACTGGTAAACACTGTGGCCCAGTAGAAGTGGACATTGAGATCCCAGCTCTACAAGCACTGAACATCAAGTGAACATGAAGTTTCCGTTTGTTTTCTGAGCAAGTTCGGTGGAGCAGAAAGTTAATGTCACGCAGCGCTACAGTTTGGAGTTAGTTACACCAGCAGTCCCCCGGGGTGTGGAAAGCATTGCATTTCCAAAGCGGCTTTTAGAATGAGGGAACAGGAACTCACACCTGATCTCTGCACTGGCCACGTGAAATGGGGACAAATGCATTTAGAGCAGGCCGGTGCACCTCACCCACAATGGAAAAACCCAACGCTGTGGGAACTCCCCCTTTCTTTCTACTACACCTCGAGTTACAGGGAGTCTTCAACGCGAGCCTGGGGGGGGTTTACCTGTGCGGCCCAGATACAGCAGAGAGGACGAGGGACACAGCGTTTCGGCGAAAGACGACGTAAGGGTCTGCTTCTTCTCGCCAGTCAGCAGGTCCACAGCGTACCACAGGTCCTGCTTCTTACCTGAGTGTAGGGACAGCACACTGATCATTAGGGACGGCCTGAGTGTAGGGACAGCACACCGGCCGTTAGGGACGGCTCTCAGCTCGTCCTGCAAAAGCTTCATGCATAAAATCCATCCTTCCATCCATCATATACTCAAACTGATCATGGGAGAAGGAAAGCCTAAACCCCAGCATTTAACTGGGGAGAGGCAGGAACATACACACGGACAGTTAGCGGTTAGCACACACACTGTTCAGTCACACACTCACATCTATTGATAATTTACTGCAGTGGCGCCCAATCATGTGACGTGGAGGGTCACGAGCCGGCAGGTTTTCATTTTAACCAACCATTACACCTACTGACAACACTGATTAGTTCCTTCCTCAGCAGGTGTAGTGATTGGTTGGAATGAAAACTTCCGTCCTGTAGGCCCTCCATGGCGCACCATTAGGCACCACAGAATAAGAGCCTCCAGTTAGCATTTCCTGAGTGTCTCTGGACTGTGCGAGGGTTGGGTAGCCAGAGAATATTTACGCAAACCAAAACACAAAGGCCTCAGTCAAACTGACTGCCTTCCTTCTTGTGAAGTGGATAGCGCCACTGACTCACCACCCATTATGTACAATAACGTTTGCGCAGAAAATGTCTTGCAGTCCTTGAATCCGCCATTTCAATTAAAAAAAAAAAATGCATGTTTAAGTGAACAGAGTTGCTTTAATGGATGAGAAGGATGCAAAAAAAAAAAAAGAAATTGCATAATGCTACATTAAAATGGGTGTAGGGTTGAGAAACCATTAACAACCGTCAGTCACACCCCAAGGACAAACCCATTTGAAATCCTTTGTAAGTATGGACCAAAGTGAAACAACCGGATCTCCCTGCATTCTTAAGCACACTTAAGCGCACAGCAAGCTGGGCCCAAATGGATGAACTGCATACATGCGCAATTAGAAGTGAACAATGAAAAAGAGAAGTTTCAAATGCACCAATGTCAGTTTTGAAGGATGCTGGAAAAAGGCATTCCGGCCAATCCCCACCACCGCCAAAAATAGGCAGCATGTCAATTGTTCCTCAGCCTGATTTGCATAGGAGAGGCAAACTGCAGCAAGTCTTAAAGCAGCACTGAACTTTTGCAAAAACGCGACATCTAACCACAGAATGTGGAACATATTAACCCAACAGACACAGACAGGAAGGTCTCAAGAAAAACATCTCCTCCAACAAAATGAATCAGTTTGAAATTTAACCAACCCGGCCAGTGCAAGACTGCAAGGGCATTACTGACCGTCCCCACTTCCAGATTAAAGCTTCCGTCTAACAAACAAAGAATACAAACCGAGTATATTGAAGTGGGGCTTCACACTATGATTATCGATCAATGTCGTTATAGGCTGATTGCTTGCTGATACCCGAAATGAGTCAACATTAACGATGTAACGATAAAATTCGAAGTTATTTAGCTGCCAGGTAATGTTAGCCATCTACAATTTCAGTGCCCTCTGTGGAGCCAACTTGGGCCACGCAAAAAGAAATGCATCGAAAGGCCGATGTTTATGATTGACATAATTAGCTAGCTAGGAACAATTTGATCTCGACTGTTTCTCGCACACATAGCTTGGAGGCATTGCAGTCACTCTCACTTGTGTGCCCATCACGAATCAGGGAGTACAAAAGGCGATGAGATCTTTTATGATTGGTAGGATGCAAATGAGGTTTTGGATGATGTATGGTACACAGCGTCAGAGAGGACACAGGGCTCCCTTACCCATGTAGAGGATCCCATCAGAGCTGCGGCAGGGAGAGGCTTGCACCAGTTCTGGGATGGTGAATGGCAGTTTCTGGAAGGAGATGAACACCACATGAGCCAAGGCCACACTATAGATCCACAGATGCACTAACAGGATCTCCTGCAACCGTTTATCCATCCATCCATTATCTAAACCACTTATTCCCGGACAGGTTTCTGGGAGGGCTAAAACTTATCACTGCAGAAAATTAGCACAATTCAACAACACACCCTGAAAAGTCCGCCAATCACAACCATTTATTATTTCTACTTTTCAAATCTATTCAATTATTATGCTTTTACCTCCTCATTCAGACTTCAACCCATTTTAATAATTAAAATAGACAACCCAATGCACAGTTAACTTTACCTCCCAGTGAGGGATGGGCTCCCCCACTAAAGCCTAGTTTTTCCAGAGATTTCTTCAGAGTGGGTAGTTTTGCACCACAAATTTTCCTTCCTACTTGGATTCAGTTTTAAACCATGACATGCCATACTGAGGATGTACAACAAACATCTGCCCCACATTACACTGTAGAGTGTACGTGACATTCCTTCCATAAAAAGCCTTATGCACGTACAAGAGATTCAGCTCTTTATCGAAACAAGTGCAAAATGGACAGCTTTAGTTTTTCAGAATGAGCAGCCTGCTACACACATTTCTGGGGGTGCGGGACTCAAATTGAATCCCTAAGTAGTTAATGAGCTAAAGATGTTGCTTATCAAGTTTTGTCAAAACTGATCAACATTTGCGTCCACTAGAGGTTACGGGTCAAATCGTTCGCGGATGACAGACGACGACGGGTGACGGAGTTCACCCCATCGTAATAACTCAGCTGGTCACCGACTAACACACGTAAAAATTAATTTTACACATCTTTAGAAAGTGGGAGCCTGCACTCATAGGATGCTCATAAAAACTTCTTAAAACTTTTTTAAAGCTTTTTTTTAAGGTTTAATGCTTGGCTGACAAGTACAAACAGGCTCCTTACAGCCAACCTCAGTGTTCAAGCTTTAAAAAAAAAAAACTGTTGAAAACTTTTATATGAGCATCCTGAAGCGTGTCAGCTTCCTCTTTTTAAAGATTTGTACGTTATTCCTAAGATGACAGTACCAGAGAAGCTGGAGCACAGCTCTTCCATTGGGATTATTGTTGAATAAAAAAATTGAACTTAATTTAATGAGTGCCTCAATTCTCAGTGTACGCTCATCTGCTGTACCTCTCACTAAACAAACTACAGCCCCATTCCATGAACAGCCTGTGATGCCCTGATATGTTCTACATGTCCACCATCACAACTTTATATGCACACTTTCAAAGGCGCTACTCTTTTAAGCTTAATACTGTCCATAGCGCAACTGTATGTCAACAGAGGAAAATCACACTACAAACCTCAGGGTTTCATAAATAACAAATGTACGCATAAATTTAATAACAAAATACATAAGGTCTCACCATTGCCTTAAAAAATGTAAGCAGCATCAGTTAAAGAGACAGCTCGTGCCGGGTCAAGACTCAAACACTAGAGAGTTCCCCTGCTTGCAATATGGGATCTGGAAAGTTCTCTAGAGTGTTGTAGCCTGATGCCGAGAAAACGTCTCTCCTCAAACTCGGCTAAAAATTCCTGTCAAATTTAATTTCCACCCAAACTCAGCAGACAGAGAAACACCTTTTATACTATGATGTCCAGTGTTCAGTACATAAGTGCTTTTAATTACCAAAAATATAACCAGTCCCTGCAGCCCACCAGCCAGCATTCAAAACCAGTCTGGGAAAAACCCACATGAACCTCGCCATGTCATAGAGTACTGACCAGCCACAAGACCACATAGCTGCATCATCGTAGTCATAATTTAACCAGGCATATTTTCTAAAGGGAGAAATTTTAACTATCAAAAAATTCTTAAAAATCCAAAAATGAACATTTTTAATCCTTAAAGCACTATAGGCAACTATAGTTGCCCAATCATGTAAGATATCAAAATCAGATGCTGTTGAAAATCTATCATGTGGCAACTTGACAACTGGCAACAGGATAATTACATTTTCTAATTCCTTGAAAATTTATTTAGCGCTCTATGGGCTAAAAACTGCAAATAAGCTTTCGAGACATTGTCCCACGGAAGCTCCATACGACATACGAAGTGAATCTAGCCAGTGGTTTCGTTCGGAGAAGACTGTGATAGATTTCACTAGCGGAATATGGCCATAACCACAATGACGACGCCAGACGCCACCTGATTCAAATAGCTCAGCCTGCCCATTGGTCGGCGAGCTAAAAATGAGAAAGTGATAGAGCAACAGTTGCAGGTGGGTAAATGCAGCACAGTCCGCGCACCGCAGGTGAGTGGAAACCGCGGTCAGAAGCCCGAGAGGAGTCTCCACGCAACAGACAGTTACCGTCAGGCCTTCGTTATTCTTCCCTCCCAGGGAGTACAGGCTACCGTCATTTGGGTCTGGCAGGAAGGCAGGCCTGTACAATGCAACAAGACAGACCCTTACTCACAAAAACATGACCTCACCACCTCTACACACACAAAAACCTCTATCATCCGGATACGACCAGACATTACATTCTCATCGGGCCAGTTTCACACAAACAGATTAACCCTTAGAGCGCTAGAAGCAACTATTGCTACTCCATGATGTAAGATATCTGAATCAAAGCTGTTGAATCCTGTCATGTGGTGACTTGTTGACTGCAGGGGAGCTCTTTTAAACAAGTTGCCACATGATAGGTTTTCAACAGCACAAGATAAATAAATTTATATATTTTTCTTAAGTTTATTTCAGTGCTCTAAGGATTAACCTTACTCCTGGATTAAAATTATTTTTTTACGGACACTCTTCATTCAAAAGTAACTTCACAGATGGAAAAGCATGAACGTTGTCCTTGAAACAAGATCTTAATTTTCTATAAATTTGTCTGCACATCAACATCTTTGTCATTTCAAGGCTAAAGCAAGATGAAGTATAGATAAATACTGTTGGCCAAGAAAACTAGACAAATAACAGATCAATAGTTACATGAATAAAACAGAAGTATACACTCATCATGCCAAAGCAATAAATAAGATATTCAAATTAATACCATCAGTACGACTTTACAGGGAGTCTATACGTGAAGGTTTAAATTAGCTTAATACGATGTTCCGTCATAGGGAAGGAAGGGACAAACACTCACTCTGCCATGTGTGTGGGCACCTGAAGCACAGGATCTGCAAGGAGAAAGAGGGGCAAGAGACAATTAGCCATTTAGCTTAAAGACAGGTATCATTTTATGCACAGACACACACACGCTGATCACTCAGAAAGATCATGACACAGTCTGCTGGGGTGTGTGTGTGTGTGTGTGTGCGCATGTGTGGTGAACGTGTGAGAGTCTGTGTGAGTGTGCATGTGTGGTGTACGTGTGTGAGTCTGTGTGAGTGTGCATGTGTGGTGTACGTGTGGGTGTGTGTGTGTGTGCGTGTGCATGTGTGGTGAACGTGTGTGAGTCTGTGTGAGTGTGCATGTGTGGTGTGTGTGTGTGTGTGTGTGTGTGTGTGTGTGTGTGTGTGTGTGTGCGCGCGCGCCTGCATGCACGCATGTATATTTACAAATTCTCAGAATCACCACCATAAATTCCAGCTTTTTGAAACTTATAACAGTGTGGTTCAAGATATGGATCGATTCAGTTCTTCTGTGAGTTGTAGAGCTGCAGTTCTGTGGCTTATTAGCAACAATCCAGCAAAGTTTCCATTGGTCCCTGTAGTAATGTTTTGACTTGCGGCCACAGGTCCCTTTTGTTGTTGTCGTTTTCAGGCATACGTTGTCAAAAGTTTGACGCCATTCCTCTGGCCACCTTCGATTTTTCAGCCCTTTTGTGACCGACACACCTGCGATTTGGGGTCAAACTATTTGATGCCTTGAGAGCTGTGCTAGTATTCGAACGTTGCTCTGGAGGCTAATCCAGTAAAGCACTGCTGAGTCGACATCTTTAAAGCAGAAACATGCTGCTAATAACCAGTAACATTAAAAACAATCACCTGAGCAGATGATTTTTAATCATGATTTAGAGATGTGAAATTTAGAGAATTCAAATTAAAGCCGTTTTCCAGGGGTGCTCTTGATATTTCCCCACCCCCCCATATGTAATGTAATGGACCTTATGTATGTACACATATAAACAGGTCACATCTCAGCAGAACAGCCTGGAGAGCTCATGAGAACCTGATAACCTAACTTACTCAGAATCTTCACAGGATATCCTTTAGGTCGTGGATGATGCTAGCGCTGCAGTTTTTATTTACACCTGAGTGCAGGCAGTAACAAACACAGCACGGAAATGCTAACACACAGAGCGCACAGAACAAGCACGCTGAACACACCGGGGACAGTAAACACAGAGTTCCAGGAATGCGCCTGCAAGCATCGGCCAACACGTGAGTGGCCTGATAACACACCTGTAGTACTGACCAAACACTCCCTTGGCGACAGTGAGCACGTGCTCAGTCAATGGACAGGAATATCGAGCAGCGATCACATAAATGCACACTAGCTTTTTTTTTTTTTCAGCAACAGGCGAACTATCACTACAGGGGCGAAAGGAGGGGACAATTCAAAAGGCCCAGAGAGTTAGAGCAGCGTATATAACATCTGGGCCATTTCATGGTGAAAGCAGGATGAAATATAAATAAAGTCGGCCAAGAAAACTAGATAAAAGAATAGCTAAATGAATGAATACACCACAGAACTACAGCAGCAGTGGCCCACAACATGTCCAGAACAAGACGATGGTGTCGTCACAATCCCCCGCCACGATCAAGGGCCATAAATCAGTAAAAAAAAAAAAAAAAAAAAAATGCTTCGACATCCATTTTTGAACTCTATGTAGATCAGGAGTAGCTTATTAAGCAGACAAAATTTGACGCATCTAGGTATCATAGTTTCAGAGAAATCTTGTCCCCACTGTGGCCCGGATGGAAGGACGGACGGACGGACAGACCCCAATCCAATATCCCCCATCGCATTTCGTGGCGAGGGATAATAATATGGGGCCCAAAGAAATATTCCCCAGAATTCCTTGCTGTGCCCTGACTGACTGCATATGGAGCTCTCGGAAGCACGCGTCAGAAAATCCCAAAATGATTATGTTAATCAGAGCCGGTCAGACTCGCCCCGGAAAACCTGCCGAGCTCGTGCGTCAGGTACCGGACGCGGAACACGGAAGACGCCGGCTTGCGGGAGTGCCCGACAGGTGTGCGTGAAAGAGGATACGCTTAACTCCGTGGTAATATTGAACACTGTTTCTGAAATGCAGGGGAGGAGAGGGGGGCACTGTTTGACCGTCTTCGGTGACGTCCACGGGCAGACGTAAAAACTGCTCAAAAACGGTGGCTCGCTCTCGCCTGGATGGGAGCGTGGGTGATGTCAGAGCCTGCTCCACCTGGCCTTGATTAAAGGCCGCTGCTGCTACTCACACAGGGTTAATCATTGATCATTACCAGCAGCACGGGCCAGAAACCGCGCTCCTGCAAGAATAAATGACATGGAAACAATGTGCTCCTAGCCGGGACATGCAGGTAAAAACACTCAAGGTCCCCGTATCAGGGTGAGAAATTAGCTTTTTAAAACGTGAGCATTTACCAGCCCCAGGCAGATAAATGTTCAGATTCACCACCCAACTCAATAGTAGCAGTTCCTTATTTTGTGTCTGAAATCTACCAGCCAGAGACAAATAAATGTTCAGATTCACCACCCAATCAATAGTGAAAATTCACTTATTTTGTGTCCAACATCTACCAGCCAGAGATAAATAAATGTTAAGAGTCACCACCCACTCAATAGTCAATCATTATTTTGTGTCAGAAATCTACCAGTCACCATCATATTTAACCAGCGTTTGGCTGGTGTCTGGTGCTAAATTCCCACCCAGCTATCTACAAATCTGAAATCAACAATCCACGAGAACCTCACAGAAAATGCAACACTACGCCAATCCACAGAAATAAAGATATTTCTCCCGAGAAACTGTGAACCCGCAATTCAAAACAGTAATGCTTCGTCAACATCCTGTTGAGATGGGTTTCCAGTTGTGAGGTTCTGAAAAGGAGGAGCATCCAAAGAAAGGTAACTTTTCCTCAAAGTATTTTCCAGAAGCCATTTCAGAAGTAATGCATTTCTGTCAGTGCAACTGAAAAGCAACAGAGTGAGACTGTGGATGACATCACGGAAAAGACGGAACAATGGAAAGGCAAAAAATACACGCTGGACAGACGTGCAAGATGAGTGTTTGTTTGATCTGGGAGCGCCATATGGCTAGGAAACTAGCGCAACGAGGAGATGGATGGCCATGTACAGTACATCATACACACACACACACAGAAAACTGCTGACAGGTACACACATTCCACAGTCGCCGTTTTAGGCTTGACTCTTAATTGCCTCATACAATTGTAGCAGGTTTTTGAAGAATGGTGAATCTGGTGCCCCAGTTTCTTGCCCTTTACCTAGACACCTTACTGACATGCAATTTATTCATCTGAATGGCATTAGCTTTTTGAAATACAGGTTTCTAAAGAGCAAGAAATCCGTTAATGTCTGCGGAGGAGTTTCAAAGAAAAGATCACATCAAGCTCTATACCACGATGTAACTTCAATACAGCATCCAGCATCCAGTCAGGCAGCCCACAAAAACAGCAATGCATTTTTTGAAGACTGACAGTTGAATCAGAATGTTGGTAAATGGTAAATGGACTGCATTTATATGGCGCCTTTCTAGTCAGATGACACAAAGCGCTTTACAATTATTCCTGTCATTCAGCCTGATGGCGGAAGCTGCCGTTCAAGGCGCCACCCTGCACATCAGGAGCAGTGTGGGGTTCAGTGTCTTGCTCAAGGACACTTCGACACGTTCTCTGGAGGAGCCGGGATCAAACCAGGAACCTTCCAATTCCTAGCCTAGCCGCTCTACCTCCTGAGCCATGCCGCCCATGTTAATACCTCCTGCATTAGAAAAGGCCCTTCCCCTGGAGCAACATGGGATTAGGGGCTTTGCTTAAAGGCCCAAAAGCAACATGGATCTTACCATCATGGCTACACAATGCCTAGAACCAATAACCTTCCAGGTGCAAGTCAAGCACGTTAGCCACTAGCACATTAGCCACTGGCATGTTAGCTCATTAGCCACCACCATGTTAGCCACAAGCATGTTTGTGCATTAGCCGCTACCGTGCTAGCCACTAGTGTGTTACCGCATTAGCCACTAGGCTACAGGAGCTTAAGCTGCATTTCAGCCAAACACTTTTGGTACAGTACCCTTGGAACTGGTACATAACCTGTCCGGACCACAACCTAAACCCGAGATCTGATTAGCATTCCCACCGTAGACAGTACTCTAAAATGCAGGCAGTGTTGTTATGGTAATAGCCACGTCAACTGCAGAAGGTTCGTGTTTAGTCCTTGCCGAGCAAGCGTTATGATGCTCTCTCGACCCATCAATGGACGGCAGTGGTTCAAATGCTACCTTTTAGTGTTGAATCAGCGTGCAAGGTACCTCAACAGATGGGTAACGAAAAACTGGACGGATCAGAACGGTTCTTTTGGTACCATCCACCTCTTCTGATAATGCAAACATAAAACATAACCATTCTAATGCGTAACGAACTGAACGAAAATGAACTGAGGCTTTAGTGCATCCACAGATATTGGCGACCCAGCAGAAAGGGCTTCCCTTACCTTCTTTCAGGGTCCACTTGATGGAGCCTGATCTCTTGCTGACGGCATGCAGGTTTCCATCCAGAGTGGACACGAACAGCAGGCTCTCGGGCAGGGACACGGTGCTCGCATCGCATGGGGTCTGGGAGAAAGAGTGGACATACTTAACCCTTTAAGGCCTAATGCAAAAATCCCAGCAGAGAATCATGCTGCCATGTTTACCATAGTAACCTGTATTTGGGCTGAAGCACAGCTTCTCAGCTTGCAGGAACAGTTGGAATTTTTTTTCTATTGCGCAAAACTTACAGTAATTCCGGTACTTTCAAAATTACGCGCACATCTGTGTCGGCAACGACACGTTCTTAAAATGCGCACATGCTGTCCCGGTTTAAATGGGTTAAAGGACTTTTAGGCCGTTTTGTCATTACCTGGACCTTGTTGCCCAGGGTCTAATCCAATATGTCGAAAACAACCAGCATACATGATTTGCTATTAGTGCCCAATACATACCTAAGCTCTACAAATAATATTAAACAAATATGGGCCATTTTTGTCATATAACCTTGACCTTGAGGCCCAACATCAAATTTGACTGACTGCCTAAGAATGTTCAGCATACATGGTTTCCTATAGATGCCCCAAACATACCTGAGCTCTAATTGCCATATTCAGCAAGTTACAGCAATTTTTGCCATTTGATCTTGACGCCCAATGTCATATTTAACTTGCCGAGAATGTTTGGCTTACATGATTCCCTATAGGAGCCTCACACATACCTAAGCTCTAAATGCCACATTAAGCTGTTATAACACATTTTTGCCATTTGACCTTCACCTTGAGGCTCAAGGTGAAATTTGAACAACTGAGAATGTTTGGCATACATGATTCCCTTTAGGTGCCTCATACATATCTAAGCTCTAAATGTCATATTTTGCAAGTTATAGCACATTTTTGCCATTTGGCCTTGACCTTGCGGCCCAAGGTCAAATGTCACTGACTCACAATGTTCGGCATATCTGATTCCCTGTAGGTGCCTCATACATACCTAAGCTCTAAATGCTATATTAAGAGAGTTATAGCACATTTTTGCCATTTGACCTTGACCTGGAGGCCCAAGGTCAAATGTGACTGACTCACAATGTTTGGCATATGAATGTTCGGCATAGGAATCATGGAATGTTTAATTATTGAAATTTCTGTTGTGGATACTAAAGACATTATTATCACCTGTCTGTATAGAACACCGGGATCCTGCATAGATACATTTAATCATAAACTAGATTGTTTGTTTGAAAACCTAAACAATAAGGTGCATCTCGTGTGTGGGAATAAGAATATTGACCTATTGAACCCTCACAGAAATAGCAAACTATAGATTTCATCAATAAAATGTATAGCAATAGTCTATTCCCAGTTATTAATAAACCTAGCAGAATTACACTTGAGACTGCCACACTGATAGATCACATATATACAAATATAATAGATAGCCAAGTCATTGCTGGACTACTTATAAATGACATTAGTGATCATCTCCCCATTTTTGGCATCTTTCAACAACTTCTTAAGACGGAGAACAAAACTAATAAACTATGCAACAGATTGATTAGATATAGAACATCCCGATCCGTGGCTGCCTTCAAAGTGGACCTGTTCATACAGACCTGGGATGAGGTCTACACTACTAGTGACCCAGATAAGGCCTACGATGCCTTTCTGTCCACCGTACTCAAGCTATACAATAAACACTGCCCACTAAAAGAGTCCCTAACTAATAATAAAAACAGATTATAAACCATGGATCACTAAAGGCCTAGAAAATGAAAACAGAGGAGTAACACTCAAGGAACTTGGAAAATATTGAATACTATCATTAAAAAAAACATAGTGAATGCTGGCTATCCAAATCACTTTATTTAAGATAATAATATAACTATAAACAAGACTAAAGAAATAGCAAATGAATTCAATAACTTTTTTGTAAATGTTGGACCCTCCCTGGCAAATGCAATTCCTGAGCACAGAAATACGGAGGGCTTAAATGAGAACATTATCACTCAGAATTCCAATTCCATATTCATCAGACGTGTGCATGAAAGTGAGGTCCTAGAAATTGTAGCAAAATCTGCAAACAAGAAGTCCACTGATTGCGCAGACATAGATATGACACTGATTAAAGACATAATAGACACTATAGTAATGCCATTTTCATACATCTGCAACCAGTCTTTTCTAACTGGTATTTTCCCGAGACAAATGAAAACTGCAAAGGTAATTCCCATCTACAAAAATGGAGACAGACACCAATTAAACAACTACAGACCCATTTCGCTGCTATCACAATTCTCTAAAATACTAGAAAAACTGTTCATTGTAGGGCTTGACAAATTCATAGAAAAACACAACTTACTAAGTAATCATCAATATGGCTTTAGAGCGAATAGGTCCACCTCGATGGCAGTCATGGAACTAGTGGAACAGATCTCGAGGGCCACTGATAATAAAGAATATACTGCAGGGGTTTTTATAGACCTGAGTAAAGCCTTTGACACTATAGATCATGAGCTCTTGTTGAAAAAATGGAGATATGGTGTGAGGGGAACTGCGAGAAGAGTTACACATGGAGTCCCGCAAGGCTCAGTACTGGGACCAAAGTTGTTCATTATGTACATAAATGACGCGTGTGTGGCATTGAAACACCTAAACTGCATCCTATTTGCTGATGACACCAGCTTGCACTGCTCAGGAAAAAATCTGGAGCAGTTCCTGGACACAGTCGAAAGAGAGCTTTCATTACTTAAAAAGAGGTTCGACATTAATAAATTGTCATTGAACATAAGCAAAACTAAATTAATGATCTTTGGTAAAAGAAAAATCTACAAACAGGTTAAAATCAAAATTTGTGGTGTAGATATTGAACAAGTGTTTGAAAACAAATTTCTAGGTGTCATTATTGACAATAAACTCAACTGGAAACACCATTTAATCAATGTAAAATCAAAAATATCCAAAATAACTGCAATAATATGTAAAATGAAAGCTATACTAGATCAGAAATCACTCTACATATTATATTGCTCCCTCGTGCTCCCACACATCAGTTATTGTCTGGGAGTATGGGGAAACACCTACAAAACAAATACACAACCAATATTCCTAATCCAGAAGAAAGTCATAAGAATTGTTACCAAAGCAGGTTATTTTGACCCAACAAATCCACTTTTCATTAAATTAAATGCCTTAAAAATACTAAACCTTGTCAAATATAAAACCGCCATTATTATGTACAAAGCATACAACCAGCTGCTTCCGCACTGTGCCCAGGAACTGTTCAGGCCGAGAGAGAGCCAGCATGAACTCAGAGGATTGGGCATCTTTCAAAAAAAGCTACGCAAGAACAAATACAAAAAGCCACTGTATATCCATAAAGGGAGTGGATCTCTGGAACAACCTTGAACACGAATTAAAAAGCTGTTCCTCAATCTGCAAGTTCAATAAATGTATAAATCCGGTATTATTGATACCTATAGGGCAATTACATGACACTTGAAAACACATGACGAAATATTAATCCTGTCCGGTTTTGTTTTTTGTTTTGTTTTTTGGTTTCTTGTTTTTTCTTGTGTACTTTATTTTCATCATGTACTAACGGTTATGTACAAAGGGTGGCACAATAAGCTGTTGCTTCAGCCTACACTTTTTCGTCCATGTTTTTACCGATCAATCAATGTACTTTGTCAGTTACTTTAATTGAACAACTTGACCAAATAAATTCATTCATTCATTCACATCTGATTCCCTATAGGTGCCTCATACATACCTAAGCTCTAAATGCTATATTAAGAGAGTTATAGCACATTTTTTCCATTTGACCTTGACCTTGAGGCCCAAGGTCAAAAGTGACTGACTCATGTTCGGCATACCTGATTACCTATAGGTGCCTCATACATACCTAAGCTCTAAATGCCATATTAAGAGAGTTATAGCACAAAACACCCCGAAAAATGATGAAGTCCAGACATGTTGCCTAGGTGGTGCTATGAAGGAGCGATTCAATCAAAACGCTGTTTACACCGTTGAAACAGGTCATGATACTGATTCCATTGCTGCGATTAAAAAAAAAATTCATGTGACAGTTTTTGAGAAAATTGCACCTAAGTGCCAAAAATGGCCATTTTCGACATAAAAATGGCCGCCAAGTCTAAACGAACGATTCAATCAAAAAAATTTTTGCTCGGGCATTAACTTGATGACCGATTTGATCACATCCCCAAATTAAAAAAAAATTCATCGGACCATTTTTGAGATACGGCTTTAAACGGACGCCGCCGCCGGACGCAAAGTGACGACAATAGGTTACTGGTCTACGGCCGGCAACCTAATAAGCCTGGGAAAAATGGTAAATGACAGATGCTGTAATAAATACTGAATGAACAAAAAGCCTGAAAAAAGTGAGAAGTTTCTGAGAAGAGAAACATTTAGTGTTCATTAATTCAGGCATGGTTTTATCAGTTAATTGACAATCAATCAGGTCCTGATGGCCGCTTGAGGATAAATCCACTGATGGGCACAGAAGACATGCTGAACGAAGCTATGGACCAAAGCATGTTTTCACCAAAGCCTCGGGGGAAGTCAGTTAATCAAACTAGACAGGTTGATTGCCCGTGACCAATGGGTTTGTAGCCCTTGATCGCCCACATTTTACAATTTGGCTTATTTTTGACACAAATTTGTCTATTATTTTGTCAATCATGTTACCATGGCCACCAAAATCCATATGGCGCTGTGTCCTAACCACTGCCCATATACACATCAAGCATAAAAGAAATAGCTCTGAATTATGGCCTGTAGAGCGTCCACAAGGAAATCTCTATGGCAGCAGCGGCGGACGTGTGACAAGGCCAAATCCATAGTAGCTCAGAGTTCGTCCGGGGGCTACAATTAGCTCTTGACTAAAGCAAAACAGAAGGACCTGGTTGAAAAGAGGTCCACTCCAACATTGATAGAACATCTTCAGATGTTCACAGCTCAATGCCATGTTGATGTATCAGGGACAATCTCCAAATGGGAAAAGAGTGAAAAGCAGTAGCACAGCTTGTTCGACGGACACTGCGGTGAGGCTTTGCAGGCTAGTGGCCGTGTAAGCCGTGGGGTGCCGAGGGCGATTGAGCTGCTCTGTTCTAGAACGCCTTTGGTAAATCATCTCCAGAGCATAGACCAGGAGGGGACAGAACGAGACGCCGGCCACAGATACGCGCAAGCCGAAACTCATGCATGCAGTGGATGGCACACTCTCGTTCAGCAGACAGGAGAAGCTGTCCAACAGACCTGGACTGGACCCTTCTCCACCCATCCACGATTGCCAAGCTAAACTGAGCGCGTTCACTAGAGTGCATAATCAGAGAAAGCCACATGTAAGATAGTTTACCAAGCATACAAAATATAAACTTTCATGAAAATACTTCAAGTGCTCTTATCATGTATAAAACAAGCATGAAAAACTGATCCCCCATCGCAGGATGGCTGACGTCTGGCCTGGAAACAAAATGCGGTGGTGGGACAAACAGGAGGACAGACAGAAGTTTGAAAAAGGCCCATTTAGACAAGATTTATCCACATATGAAACTTCCTAGAGAAATATTGATTGGTTGAGGGGTTATGGCCCAGAAAAAAAGCTTGATGGACGGACGGACGGACAAATGGATAAACGGAGGACGACACTCATTCCTATGCTCCCATCCTCTTTGTGGCGGGGGATAATAATGCAGCTGACCTATGCAAAATCAGCAAACCATATTTTCCCACATGTGGCAGTCAACAACCATGTGCACTCAGTCACAGAAACGTACCATAGGAAGAAGAGGCATTGGTCTATTTTAGCTGCAATGCACCTAAATTTTATTACCCCAAAACCCCCTGCCTCCAGATAATGCAGAACTAGAGTTCCACCCACACAGAATCAGCATTTCTTGCAGGGCCTTGTAGAACAGGCACGAGCTCCGGGAATTTTCAAGACCATGCTTGTCACAGTGCTAGATACTACCTAATTCTGAAGTATCCCCTTAGGGAGGTGGCAGGAAAATGGTGAACTTCGTTCAGCTGAAGCTCCTGATCTCACCCTTCTATTATAAAAAAAAAGTACAACCTCAATTCCGAAATAGTTGGGACAAAGTGTAAATTGTGAATAAAATCAAAACGCAATGACTTTCAAATCACACCAGCCAGTATTTTACTCACAATAGAACAAAGATAACATAGCAAATGGTGAAACTGAGAAATTTTACAATTTTATCTACAAAATGAGCTCATTTCAAATTTGATGGATGCTACATGTCTCAAAAAAAGTTGGGACAGGGGCCTGTTTACCATGGTGAAGCATCCCCTCTTCTTTTTAACAAAGAGTGGAGGCGTCTGGGCATTGAGGAGACAAGTTTCTTGAGTTTAGCCATTGGAATGTGATCCCACTCTTGTTTAATACAGGCTTCCAGCTGCTGGAGAGTTTTGGGTCTCCTTTGATGGACTTTTCGTTTAATTATGCGCCCAATGTTCTCAATTGGTGAAAGATCAGGACTGCAGGCAGGCCAGTTCAGCACACGGACTCTTCTACTACGAAGCCATGCTGTTGTAATAGCTGCAGTATGTGGTTTTACATTGCCTGCTGAAATACACAAGGCCTTCCCTGGAGTAGATGTCATCTGGAGGGGAGCATATGTTGCTCTAAAACCTTTATATACCTTTCAGCATTCATGGTGCTTTTTAAGAGCCATTGTCTGTAAAGTTCAGGCAGATTCAGGCAGGTGGTGATAGTCACCTTCTTCAATTTTGCTGAAACTTTGGTGGTTTTATGTCCCTACTTTAACTAGAAAATTCCACAGATTTTTTGGCCCTACCTGCACCGGTTTGGATTTTAGGGGTCAATCAATTGCAAGCTGAAATAGGGCCTAAACTGCCAAATTGTCAAAATTTGATTTTTGGGTTGCTATTATTCACTGCGTGAACTTTATCCCAAAGGAAAAGTTGGAAAATTGAATTATAGGGGGGATGGTCAGTGGAAAGAGCGATTTTCGGCCTGGGATCTTCTTCGCACAACATATAGGGGGCGCTCCAATATGGCCGCAATCCATTTTCGTCACTAGTTTGCACCCCTTATGCTCTGTGCGTGATCAATGCCCCAGAGCTTTTACAACTGCACCACATTGGTATGTAGTTAGACTATCCATTACAGGTGAGAAAAAGTTGAGAGTGTATGCGCACACCAGTAGGTGGCGCCGAACATGGCGAAATGGTAAATTTGACGTATTTCAGTGCCACCTGCTGGTGTGCGCGGTCGACCGACAGGGCAAAGGTTTGTTGCATAATGAAGTATGGAGATCACCCTTTTAGTTTATGAAAGCCATTTCTTGGGATAAGGACTACTGTCCATAATAGGTGGCCCTTTACTAAAAGATGTAATGGTACACGTGTAAAGCAATATCCACTCAAAATTGCTCATGACTGGTCCAGCTGAAATGCGCGGTGAAAATCCCGAGGAAATACTTTTGTACAGATGTCCTTCACCCTTAAACTTGCAGTTATTGCAAATATGCAAATCGTGTCCTCTGGGCTAAAGAGGAGAAAGACCACCCCTCCTGTTATCAGCGTTCAGTTCAAAAGCCAGCATCTCTGATGGTATGGGGATGCATTAGTGCATATGGTGTGGGACACTTGCATGTTTTAAGGTTCAGGCCCATGATTTCCAACAATAATGTCAAATTTGGACTCGTCTGACCACAGGACACTTTGCCACTTTGCTACAGTCCATTTTAAATGAGCCTTAGCCCACAGAACACGGCGGCACTTCTGGTTCATGATCAACAATGGCTTCCTTTTTGCATGATAGAGTTTTAGGTGACATCTGTGGATGGCATGGCAGACTGTGTTTACAGACAGTGGTTTCTTGAAGTATTCCTGGGCTCATTTAGTAATGTCAATGACAGAATCATGCCGGAAAGTGATGCAGTGGCGTCTGAGGGCCCGAAGATCACAGGCATCCTGTAAAGGTCTTCGGCCTTGTCCCTTACGCACAGAGATTTTTCCAGTTTCTCCAAATCTTTGGATGATGTTATGCACTGTTGATAATGAGACCTTCAAAGCCTTTGCAATTTGACATTGAGGAACATTGTTTTTAAAGTATACCACAATTTTTTTACGCAAGCCTTCACAGGTTGGAGAGCCTCAGGCCATCTTTACTTCTGAGAGATTCAGCCTCTCTAAGACATCCCTTTTATAGCCAATGATGTTACACACCTGATGTCAGTTAACTTACTTGCTATGTTCTTTCAGCTGATTCTCTTATATATTAATTGCCTTTTCAGCCCTTTTTTGCCTGTGTCCCAAATTTTTTGAGACCTATTGCAGCCAGAAAATTTGAAATAAGCTCATTTTGTGGATGAAAATGTAAAATGTCTCAGTTTCAACATTTGAAATGTTATCTATGTTCTATTGTACATAACATATTGGCTCATGTGATCTGAAAGTCATTGCATTTTGATTTTATTCACAATTTACACTTCGTCCCAACTATTTTGGAATTGGGGTTGTAGTTTTCTAGCAACCTTCACATTTCAATTTTCAGGGGCAATATTTCATTTTAAGAGTTTGAGATCCGAATAGCACAACAAATCCAAATCACCAGCACACGTATTGACACAAACAATCCAATCAGTAGATAGGTGGCCCAGAGCCTGAAAGCCGAACAAGACTGTCTGCAGCACGTACAGGGATTCTGAGCATTTTTCTCACTTTGTTTTTGGCGTGATTGTGACAAATATTTTCAAAATAGAAGATTTTTAAAAACTGGAGGCAGGAGGGATTCCCTGGGCCAAGTAGGGATGATAACCAATTAATTTTTTTATATGGCCTTATGTCATATATTCCATTATATGATGCTATACTATATGTTATTAATTGCTTATTTCCGTATTGCCTTGGTATTGGCCTGAGGGTCGCCGTATTGGCCCGAGGCTGCCGCAACCCAAAGGCCAATACCAAGGCAATGCGAAAATAAGCAATTCATAAAATTTTCACTAATTGGTTAAGTATGTTGTGCTATCGTGACAATATTATTAACTTTAACAAGGTTTCCGGGCCCATTCGCTGAAAAGCAACCCCAGAGAATGATACTCTCGCCACCATGTTTGACCGTTGGGACCGTGTTTTTCAGGTTTAACGCTTCACCTTTCTTATGCCAAACAAAAGCCCCATCTCTTTGCGTAAACAGCTCCATCTTTGTTTCATCCATCCATAACATTGACAGCCAGAAGCTTTTATCTTCATCCAGGTGAGCTTTTGCGAAGGCCAGACTAGTTCTATTGTGTCTGGGTTGGAGAAGTCTAAGTGGCGTAAGAAAGGTGAAGTGTTCAACCCGAGAAAAACTGTCCCAACGGTCAAACACGGTGGCAGGGGTATAACGCTCTGGGGTTGCTTTTCAGCGAATGGGCCCAGAAACCTTGTTAAAGTGAATGGAATTATGAAACAGGACCAGTATATCCAGATCCTCAGCAAGAGGATCAAGCAATCAGCCGAAAAACTTGGTCTTAGGCAGGAATGGATCTTCCAACAGGATAATGATCCTAAACACACGGCCAAATCCGTCAAGAAATGGTTAGTGGACAGCAAGATGAATGTTTTGGAGTGGCCAAACCAGAGCTCCGACCTCAATTCTATCGAGAATCTGTGGAGGGAACTGAAGACCAAGGTCATGTCAAGGAAACCCTCAAAACTTTAAGGACCTGGAGAAGTTTGCCAAAGAGGAGTGGGCCAAAATTCCCGTGGAAATGTAGAAACCTTGTGATCAACCACAGGAAGGGTTCGGAGTCTGTAGTCCTGAATAAAGGCTTTGCCATCAATTACTGAGAAAAGGGTATGAATAATTCTGGACATGGCATTTTTCGTAACTCTGTCAAATAAAATACCGAAAAGTATTGTATTTCTCGAAAAATTGTTTACTGTAATTCTTACAGCCTTATGTCAACTTACTGTGTCATTTGTGCAAGAATAAATTTGATTTGTCAAAAAACACCTCAAAAAAACCCAAAAATTGGTAGGGGTATGAATCATTTTGGGCATGACTGTATACACACACACACACACGCGCGCGCACACACACACACACACACACACACACAGAGTACTGCGCAAAAGTCTTAGGCATCCCACATTCTTTAAACTTAAATCTGGCTCTAGATGTTTATTTTTTGTTTTCTGCATTTGCGTCGCTGAAGATGAAAAGTATATTTGAAATTCCAAATGCTAAATCAAAAAATAGTTTTATAAATAAATGTTGGTATTTAATTAAAAACAGTTGATACAGATAATACAGTCTTGACAGAGCCCTGATATCATCATCATCGTGTCTGTCTGCAATTACTGGGAGGGAGAGATGCAAGTGAGACAGTCAGACTACAGAAGAACGGTGGTAAGTTTTCAGCTCTGCTTGGAACAAGCAAAAAGCCAATCATCCTATGAACTATAGCACAATAGGTTAGTGTCCCAGATTTTTTTGGCAGAAGGTAGTTACACCAAATATTGGTTTGATATAGTTTACAACAGTTTACACCTCTGTTTAGTACATTTCTCAGTTATTAGAACCTTTTTATTTAATCATTTTTGCAAGCATATTTGCCCGACGAAATTACTTTAAACGTGCCTAAAACTTTTGCACAGTACTGTGTGTGTGTGTATATATATATATATATATATATATATATATATATATATATATATATATAAATAAATGGCAGCCTACTAAAGCTCAGCAGCAGGCCCTGAGGGTAGAATACATCAGTGGACTATACTTACAAAGGCTTCCCCACACCACTTAGGCACTCAAACACACATGAAAAGACAACCAAAATCACCCAAGGGGAGAACAGGAGACCATTACACTGTAAGCACGCCATCATTAATCATTTAGTATTACACAGAATCAATCACCTTTTTCACAACAGTTCTCAGTGACTAGTTCCTGTTATCCACCTCAAGGGAACAGTGCACAGCTGTCCTATATCCGGAACTAAAAGATAATTAACAACCTGACCCCCGATGCCTGCAGTTTCTTTATTCTGCTTATTGTTTAACAGATACGCGTTTATATAAGAAATCTAAATGAAAACAGAGGCCGCTACATAAAGTATGACTGTCCTTTGCTGTAATCAACATTACTTATGAAATATTGGATTTGAGTAGTTTGTAAGAGTAATGAGTCTCGCGGTTTAATTTTTCATGCCAGAACTGCAGCATAATGGACGATGGAATACAGGCAGGTTTTTTTAAATCGTTTAAATTAAATGCACATAGGTCAGTTTGCGCGTACATCAATGATGCGACCAGCACATGAAACAGGAGTGCCGTTTCTCTGGCTTGTTTGGCCATTCCAGAGGCGTAGGAGAGCCCATAGTAAAATTACGCACGTGCTATTTTTCCCACAGGGGCGCAGCCTCACGTGTACCTATCAGCCCTGCAGATACGATCCGCGACTGACTGCTGCCTTTCAGAGAGAGCATTTCAATCAAACCCACTTCTATTACCGACCAATTTAGTCATTTTTCGACTTCTAATTAGCATGCGCTGGTTTTCGGCTTCGCGGATATGCTTCCGTTTAAAAAAGTCACCGCTCAAAAACCACTAATATTTCCTATCAGAACGATATAGACTGAGCCGTTTTCTTGCCGATGGAAAATGGTTTCTTATCTTCATAAGTATAAAGCCAATACTCCATGAATACAGCTGTTCAACGAGCATAAATTTGTAAGCATGTATTAAAAGCAATATTTCAATCTGCTCCGTCATAGTCCACTCCATCTACGCAATGTTTTACGGTTCTGATGTTTTGCTTTGAGTTAATTCTGACAATATTTAACCATTAACTCTGTGACTGGAATGTATAGGCCTAATCTTAAAAAAAAAAAAAAAAAAAAATCATTAAATAAACAAAACAAAAAAAAAAAAAAATAGCTACGCTGACGCGAGCAGTACCCCTCAGCCCACATTGAGCAGCATATCAATGTGTGACTGTGAGTTTAATGCTTACCACCATTTGACATAAATTTTGTCATGAAGACAGTTCATTGATGTTCAACTGTTTTGTGGAGCATTGTAACTTTCTCGTGAACAGGGCCAACAAGATGATGTCAATGCAAATTCAAGATGGCGGCCATATTGGATACCGGAGCACCACCAAAATCAATAGGCTTCTGTAGCTATCCAGCTCCAAGACTCACACCACAAATGGCGATGAGGGGCAATGGAGTTTTTGAGTTAATGCGCGGAATGCAAATTCAAGATGGAGGCTCTGACAGCCACACTGGATACCGGAGCACCACAAAAATTGACAGGCTTCTGTAGCAACCCGACTCAGACACTCACTCCAAAAATGGGGTTGATCGACAATGGTGTTTGTGAGTTTATGCGCGGAATACAAGTGTGGATGGACGGATGGACGGACGGACAGATACCGTACGTGACAACAATACCCCTCTGCCCCTTAGTTGGGGCTGAGGGGTAAAAAAAAACCAAGAAAAACAATTATTTACATTATTAGCGCAAAAAGTAAGTGCACATCAACATTAAAATAGCAAAATCAAAACTGTGCGTCTACCCTACTTCAAAAAAAAAACATTTATTTGATATTATTATTCTAACCTCTGCCAAGGAGGTTATGTTTTATGTTAATGTTTTAGGCAGAGTAGACACTCTCAGGTATACTTACTAAAAAAATCACTGAGAAAAAAAAAAAGGGAAGTGTGTTTTTTTTCCCCAAGAAACTTTTGGTTGTGCCACCTGACTTTTTTTGGCTGGTGAAATTGCAAATACAGTCTAAAACTCTACTAAAACCCTGTAAATGTTGTGCAACCATTAAGACTTGTTTAAACACTCTCTTCCAACTTCAAATAAATGTATTCTGTACATTTTTAAAGATTTATTAAAAAAAAAAAAAAAACATTTTTAAAAGGCTTATTTGTCATTGACCCACTTATATAGTGCTATAATACTAAAACCCCTAACATGCTGTTAACTTACCATACAATGTTTACTAATGTTCTATGTTAATTATAAGTAAATGACACGTTGATCAATGGCTAAAGCATACTTTTTTTTTTTTTGGACCCAGATTTTACAATGACAAATTTTTGAGCTGCGACAAACATGATACTGTAAAACCATGGTATTTTTGCCCAAGGTTATCATGTCATCAAAATTTCATTCCCACCAGACCCATTTCAAAATGCAAATCCAGGGAAGGCCAAGTTTACTGTTAAAGTACACACCGTTCACATGTGCAAAGCATCTGCAGAAATATTCCTGATATTCAGACCATTTGTACTGAACAGTCTGCCTGCACTTTAAGGCGTTCCTGAGTATCACAGGGGTAGCCTAATAAAATTGCACAACCCCCTTTACATAATACAGCAGCAGGAAAGGGAGCAACGCCCTTTTTGATGGTCCCGAGCCCAAACTGTGGCCAGGAGGCTGCCCGTTCTTGTGAAATTGGAAAGGCAACAGCAGAATAGCAGAACAAAAATAAAAAAAAAAAAAAAGACACCCGCAAATACATAAAGTATGCCATGAAAGCCAAAACCATCATTTTATAAGGTACCAGCCGAAACAATTGTGCTTGCTTTGCGATCTTCATACATCTGCAAGATATACGATCATTTCAGCAATTCAAAAGAGGCTGTGCTTTTTTTGGCCATTACATTTTTTTCACTTTTTTAAGAATTAGTACTACCCCCCAGTCACAAGTTGATTGGCCGGGTTGGGCATTTTCAACTGTCAGACATCCTCTCAAAATAAGAGAGGCAGGCTTCAGAAAATCCTCCTCCACGGTTACAACAGAGGGACGCAAACACCTCGCGTTAAGCTCTTGGTGCACTTAAGCACAAGTGATTAGGCCAAGGCCCCAGCATATGCTTTTGCAAATATGGAAGCCAAATAGTGCTTACAGAGTACGGCATGCCACAGATTGCCTCATTTCACTGGACGCGGTGAGGCGGGGTAAGCAGAAGATAGCCAAGGCAAAAACCACACATCTGCCCTGTTAGAGGATAGGAAAACTATACTATAAGTTAAAATACATGGCAATGCAGTTGGGGAGATTATATTCCAGAATTCTCCAATCCTTGATGCCCCATGAAGTCAAATGTAACAATTTCACGCATAATTACTGAAATTTTGGTCAAAATGTAATCACATTAATGAATTTGTCAATCAATATTTATTAAATTGTTATAAACTGGCCAAAATCGATGTGGTTCTTCATCTAGTGGTTATAAAGGTTAAAACCAAATTTTAAAAGATTCCAATTAAAGGAAACCGAACCTAAGCGCATATCTACACATAATATTCTTGAGGACAGAGAACTCTTTAATTAGATGTATTGATCATCAGATCTGATGCAGCGAGTGCCTGGCTAGAGCTTGTCAAAAGGTACAAAAAATAGCAAACTGTCCCTGTCGTCTGCTAATGGATGCGGCCATTATCTTACCTTCTGTCTTGACCCCCTGTGAAGAAGTGATGTTCCAGACGTAGAATTATAAAGTATACGTAATCTCGCAAACTTGTGTGGACATGTCGTTCACATGCCGTCATGATGGTTTACTGATAAGCATATGGGTGTACAAATACCAGAATTAAAAGTGGAGGAAAGAGTTTTCATGCCATTCCTTATCAATTAAAGAGTAAACAAAGTAATTTTTGTTTCTAACTTATAACAGTTGTCGTACAAGAACACTGCCCAATCAAGGGCTGAAGAACACATTAACGCACGATATGTCAGAATCGAGGGAGTTTCAAAATAATGGCGACCTGCAGCCCGCATTGAGAGGGCTGGAATTATGAAAAGAAAATCATGATTTATATATCTCTGGTGTAGTCTGGTAGGGGGTTCCATAGATCATCATAAAGGGTGAAAATAACACCTCTTATAATTGAAATATCTTTGTTATTTGGGGTAAGGTTTCCTTTAAAACTGTAACAGTTATTGCGTTGACACGGAGGATTAAAAGCAGTGGTGGATAAGACGGCGGTCGAGGTGAATCCATAGTATCCCTCACAGTAATCTAAGGATATAACTAGACAATTGAGCACTGTTCTGTGCATGCTTTGCACCGTTTACACTGACATGTCCTTAGCAGGGATTGAATTATAGCAAGCACCACCCATTTAAGCTTCTGCGTACTCAACACTAATCTCACAGGCAAGAGGAAACACAATCTCAATGCATATCACAGGGTGATAACAGAATTTACAAATATCTGATCTTATTTCTACATTCTCAGGAACATATAAAGTTATTTCCGGAAGAAGAGAAGAGAAAAAGCTGCCACAAACCGCACAGGAACAGACACACAGCTGAAGAAACTAGAAGCTGCACAGAAATTCCCGCGAAACTGGCCAGGGCTCAGCTAGCTTGGTTTCACAACCCCATTTGGAAGAAAGGTGCTTCATTGGCCGCAAAACCCTCTAATTTTCAAGTTACATTTCGTTTAATTGAATGGTAATGCATTAAGGGCATTTCATAATTCAATTCCAGAGGCAATAAGAAAAAAGTTGCACTGTAGCCTCCACAACATTCCAAGTGGTGCATTTTCTTCACCTGAGAATCATTATATTAACATAACCTCATTGGAACAGAGCATAGGCCAAGATACAAGATTTAGGGTAAACTTTAATGGATCCTGTGTTCTCAAAACATTTCTCTCAGGAAACACGTCGTTATCAAACCACAATCATCTTCGTGATACCACAGTTGATATAAAGCAGGAAGTGTTTAAAAAGAGAGTGTATCATCGATTTTCTTTTTTACTACAAAACAAAAAGGGTGCTGGTGACAAGGAAGAGACTAGTTTTACATTCTTGAAACCAACTGAAATGTTTTTGGATGGCTCACAGACAGAAAAAAAGGTTTAGTGGGCAGACAAATTCAGCCAAGGCGATAAGTTGACATCATTGGACTGAAACAGCCACTATGATGCTGAATGCCATCATGTCTTGAAACATAGACCGTCTCTATAACCACACTGTTGATGAGCAGGGCACTGCCATCTTTTTGACTGACAAGTGTGGCACTGAACAAAATTCTAAACTGTGAGTGGCACCACACAAGGTTAATGCCATATCCCCCTCACTATGCATACTTAACATTTTCATCCAATGTATATACTTATTTTTGAGGTCTGTATTTGAGTAGGGAGTAGGTAATTGACAGTATGTTTAGTAAACAGTCAAGAGGAGAGCAGTTAGGAAGCCGTTTCTGACACAGACACAACCAATGAAATATCACCACCCTCTCTTTCACAGTGGCACCTTGGGGCCACAGCACAGTCTGTCCTTCGGCCATGACCTGGACTCATTCCCTGTCATGCCACCTTGGTCTGGCGCCCTTACTTATGTCAACATGCGATGGCGATCTTCCGTCGTTCCTGCAGACATCACGCGGCAGCACTGTTGTTGCAAAGCGCACCACAACTACCCTCGCGATAAGATACAGTATCTGAACCCAGGCTACGCGATTCTACTACTTAATCTCTGCACTGCGGCCAGAAAATCAACAGGGTCGGGTTTCAATGACCCATTGCCATCAGCAAGAACGTGCCAAGTTACTATTCAAAAACAAAGAAATGTTGCAAAGGCACTCCGTTTTGAAAAAAGTACGAAAAAGCCTTTAATATTCACATGGCAAACAAGTTAAAAACACAGGAGCCTACGCGTTGCGGTCAATTTGGCCTTCATCAGGGCTAAGTGTTAATTTAAATTCTCATTTGATGTCAGCACAGGCCCGATAAGTATCACATGCAGCAGTAGACACATCCATCAATAAGCGAATGGGGCCCTTGGTCAACGGAGAGGAAAAAATATACCAGTAAAATTAACATCTAGGCTAAAAGTGATACCGTCCGGACATATGGAACCTACCACTGTTAATAGTTTATTCTCTCTCTCTCTCTCCCACCAAGTGATTGAAGTTGAAGCAGCAAGTGACACTTCAGTGTTCACATGGCCGTGTTAAGATGTTAGCTCCCCTTCCAGATCGGCTTCTCTCTTTGGCAGAGGGAATGCCAACTACTTGTAGTACTTTATCATGTGGTACTTCGCCCCCTGATAAAGTAGGCTGTTTCTCAGTCTTACGTACAGTATCTCACACACCGCACCAGATAAGAGCTTAATGCTGTCAGATCAGGCAACCATTTCACAGTAGTAATAGAATGCATAAGTCTATGCACTGATTGCTGTTTTAAACAAATCCTTTCACATTAAAAATCGGTCTCTGGAAAGGGTTACAATACAAGAATTCTTCCAACGGACAAAAAATCCTGTCATGCAGTAAGCTAAATGTTAAAGCAAGCCAATGAGATTGACATAATCTAGCTAGGTCCACTTGAAAAGGCACGATCATTTTAAAATGATAAAATCATTGTAATAAAAGTAGCTAGTTAGTCGGAGGCCAACTAATGCACATTCGCGATATTTGTTTTGAATGAGCAGCACCGGCACATGCGGCTCACTCGAAATTTTACACCAACCACTGACGTTCATTGCGCTGAATTATACACACTATACTAGAAGTTGGCTAAATCCAGCTGGCTTACTACCACTAGGAAATCACTTGCTGGCAAGATAATTCTCATCGAGGTTTCCATCGGTGATTTAACTACACAATATCAAGTCCACGATAGAGCCTAAAATGCAGGATATTCCGCTGGCTAGGTGGCTGCCACTGCAAAGTCATAGACTCCCACCTCATCACAAGCACAACGACGCTGCCAGCAGCTGATGCTAAATGACCGGTGTCCATAGCACAAAGCTCGCTCATAGCTTAGCAGACCGACCCTTTAATTCCACAGGAATATGGAGCGAGGTTCGGGCTCGACACAGTATATGCTTTCTCTTTCGAGTTCAATTAGATCATTTGCTGGATGTCTCCATCGTGCCTGAACCTAGGCTCAGTTTATTAATTCGGTATTTGCTAAATCAGTACAGCGATCACACGCATAAAGCATTGGATGTACGGGCCCTTACCATCTGGAATGGGCTCATGGAGAGTAACGCGAAAATGCTCCAAACTAGGGCCCGGCTACACACACTCCAGTTCATCTTCTCTGACCAGAACCGCAGGCAGCACAACAACACTTGTCTTCTCGTATAGATACAAAATATGCTCAGCTTTAGATATGATTCATAAGTTTTACTCCTGTCAGTAAACACACTTGGGCTCCAACACCGAGTGCTCGTAGTGCCTCCATTGCTCTCCTTCCTAGTCCCACAGTTCCTTCTCGAGCGTGTTTGGCGTGTTGAACTCTAGTGACGTCACTGCAACCAGGAACGAATAGGAGAAATCCTGACCCATAGAACTGTCGCAAAACTACTACAAGAGTTGGCAAACGTTTAAATTGCATGAAGGGGAAAAAAGAAGGAAATAGTCCAAGCTTTCAATAATTTTACTGTGGTTTGGCAATTTTAATACAAAACCGTTGTCCTCTCCCAGATTTGTGAACTTTCAGCCATCATTACATTTACGTAAGTGTTCAGTGCGCGACTGCGTGCAAACTGCATGTTGCTGAACAGCGAGCATGTCTCGTGGGATTGTAAGACACCGTACGCATAGTGGGCCAGATGTTGATTAACTTAATATTTAAGGACGATACATTCTGTTCGACTAGCTCTGCTCTTAACTAGATTTTTATTGCTTCTAGGCATGCTTTAGTGGGAATATAATTGCGACACTGATTAGAAAAAAAAAAAAAAAAAACAACGAAGCTTATTTTCCAGATGTGAAGATCCTGCATATTTTAGCTGTCCTCCGCACCAGTGGTTCTCAACCTCGGTCCTGGGGACCCCATGTGTGTGCTGGCTTTTGTTCCTACCACAATTGCAATTGTAGAACTTTAACAAGCTGTGACTGTCTTAATTAGGTGCTTTTCATGTTCAGAGTTGTTAATATATCTCTTTAGTCAAATGTTACATAGGAACATCCATACATGCAATGAAGAATAAAACACCCTTGAAGATAGTGTGTTTATTGCAATACTGCAAGTAATGTCAAGTAACATAACATGTCAAACAGATCAAATTATACACTGAGGAAATCAATAAACCCCAGATTAGGCTGCTGGACACAACTGTTTCAAGTTCTTTCAAAAAGCTTCAGGTGAACTTAATCAGATCAACATAACACAAAACTGGTTTGTTTGTGGACTACATTTGTCATGATGAGCCAAGTAGTTTTCACTAATTAGGAGCCAACTACATCATTAATTTGATTGGTTACATTGTTTTCTCTCATTTTATGCTGTTATTTCTGATATACTGCAATGTGCGAATGGTATTTTTGAAATTCTTGATGGCAAATAGATATTTCTGTTAAGTTGTGGGTTAAGAGGGCAAATAACTGCTCTAAACATTAAATGCACATAATTAAGACAAATTAGCAGCTTGTTATAATCCTACGATTGCAACTGTGGTTGGAACAAAAGCCAGCACACACATGGGGTCCCCAGGACTGACGTTGAGAACCACTGCTCCGCACGACCAGAAATGTTGCCGGGTTGTTTTAGGGAGGAAATAATAAACAAGAGGCCTGTTGGCCTCGAGAGCTCCGCTGAGTATAAGTGAAATGTCCATGTCATAACTTAATTTCAGAAATCCTTGAAAACTATTGCAATATGAACACATATGACACATTTGGTAACCAGAATATGCTGTGAACCAGTTTGGTGTCTCAATTTATGTAGTATAACAATAGAACCACACTGCAAATTGTAATCATTTATTTCAATCATCTTACCACCAAGCAATACTAACAACCAACAAATACCCTTCCCCCCAGTGCATCACAAATATAGCAGTCACAATCCTTCTAACACTGTCATAGGACAATATGATGCAGAATAATATGATCAAGAAAGATGATCCGGAACAACATGATCCAGAACAACGTGATCCAGAACAATGATGAGGAACAACATGATGCAGAATAACATGATCCAGAACAATATGATCGTCAACTTTTCACTTAAAATTTGAATAGAATGCTTGCTGGTAAGATGATTGAATGATTGCAATTTGTAGTGTGGTTCTATTGTTATACTATAATTGAGACACCAAATAGCATATTCTGGTTGATGTGTTTCAAATTATGAAATGAAAATTTGACAAACCATCCTCAGCGGAGCTCTCTAGGCTGACAGGCCTCTTGTAGAGATATTAATGAAAGACTGAAAAAATGAGCACAAACACTGATTTTCTAAGTCCAAAATTCTTAATTTCTCAAAAACCGGGACGTAGAATTTTCTAATTTTCCCAGGGGATCATCAGAACATCATAAGGAAGGCTCACAAGAAATTAGACAAAAAGTTATCGAACAGTTTTTGAGATATTAATGAAAGACTGAAAAAATGAGCACAAACACTGATTTTCTAAGTCCAAAATGCTGAATTTCTCAAATACCAGGACATAGAATTTTCTAATTTTCACAGTGAATATTCAGAATATCAGAAGGAAGGCACGCACCAAATTAGAAAAAAGTTATCAGTTTTTGAGATATTCAAATTTGAAGTGAAAAGTTGACGCCGGACGACTCTGCATTAGAAAAGCTCCGCTGACTGCTGACTATCATCACAGTGGAGCTAAAAACTTGTTAAAAATCAATTAGCCTCGAGGCCTACAAAAAAAAGAAGCCATATCTTAGTCGCTGATACACCATAAATAATTTACATGGTTTACTGGTGCGCCGGCTGAGTTTCTAAGACAACAACCTGATCAGACATGTTGTAACTGTTTTGAATGGCTTTAAGCACCAAAACCTCACTTATTAAAATAATTTTTTGAAGATTTCACAAATGACCTTAAGCTACTTGGAAGAGTTCCGATAATCAACTGAAATGTTGTTTCAGGAACACTCATGATTCACTAATTCCTTCTCCTATGGCAATGGTTCCCAAACTCAGTCCAAGGGCCCCCTGTATGTGTTGGTTTCAGTAAAATTAGCTTAATACAATCACGGAAACCCTAATAACGAGGCCTATATATTAGGGTAATGACTTAGAATGAACACTCTTCATGTGGCTGGCCTTTCAGCGCATCATCCATGTGATAACGTGATGTAAGAATTTGATTGGATAAACTAAAAACTAATGACAGCAATATAGGAAAATGGTGTCACTTTATTAAAACTGCAACCTTCAATTCTCTGCAGATGAGGATGCAGACTGCGATATGGAAATCCATACATTCAAGATTATACACGTCTATTTTCCATCCAGACTTTAATTTTAGAAGTTATTGCACACAGAAAAAAGGGCATTCTTCAGATTGATTTTTTTAAAGACATGCAACCTTCATAAAACATTACGTTGTTTCACCAAAAAAAGTTCACATGAACAGGAATGCTCTTCATTTTAATCACCAATAAATTAACAATGATATAGCAAATTGAAAAACATACATGGTTTTCATTACATCATAATTCCACCATAATTACACAACAGAGACAAAGGAACAGAAAGGCCGACAATTTTGCACAGTGAAACGAATCACAGACAGCATACAAAGGCCAGGAAAATGAAGGCTAAGAGCAAACAGAGAAAATGATAAAAAACCAGGTGCAGGCTGTGTAATGAAGGTACCATGAGAAGTAACATTATCCTGAAGATGGCTTGCTCACTCAGGGAATGTATACACTGGGAGAGGTATTTCCTTTCACAACCAAAAAAAGAATCTCACAAAAAAGCCAAAAAAGAAGATCTGAAAAGATGCAAAATGTATTACAAGTTGAGTTTCCACCAGCTTATGAGAAAAAATTTTGCTTGCAGCGCTGAGCTCGGAAAGAGGAGCCAGTTCGAGTTTTGAGCAGAAGCATAAGAATTAGAATTTATACCATACTGTGGCTCTGATTGAAACGGCCTGAACACACAGACAGTGCCAAACTGTAAAACTGAAGACATGGCCGCAACACCTGGTATCTTCAATCACTGCGAAAACGTAACAACTAGTAATTTCTCATACAAATATAGAAAACAGAACTTACTAAATTCCCAAATAATCAACCATATTCCCCTCCATGCGCAATAAGCAACCAATGAACAATCATCAGTAAATCATTAGTTAGTCGAAGACTGCTTAGTGTACCATTTTGAGAGAAGCATCTTTTATTCCGGCTGAGCTAAAATGAAGATAATTATTTTTAAGGGCATACACTTTTCAAGTATTCATTTTGCGGTTACCATTTCCTACTTAGGACAAATCTAATATACCTCGACTAAACAAATTAATTGCGGCAAATTAATAGCACAATGAACTTCTAACCTAACTGTAAACAATAAGAAAGTGTTAGTCACGTATTCAGCTTGGCAATATAAACCATTTCAAATAAGATGTTCCATTATAAAAAATATATTCTTGAATTATAGCATTTCAAAATAGCGTTAGACACTGACTCTTAGTGTGGGTTATTAAGGTTTAGGCCTTTCTGCTGCACAGTGATTAAGATTAAGTGGCATATTCTCAGGGTTTAGCAGAAGGGGCGGGTGGGGAAGCATATTGCAGGGTGATCACAGTAAACAGAACATGGATCCTCGCCATTCTCATCTCAGAAACTGACTGAAAGCAGGATATATACTGAACAACTGCCCAAAATTCACCATTTACCATCTTTAGAATGACTAATCATTATTCATGGTGTAATCTGCACGCTTGTTAGTGCAAGAGCACATCAAGGAATTTGCAAACTGTGGGAAAGGACAGGCAGATATGCAATGGTCAGAGATGGCTTAGGTGAAGGCTGTATGAATGTCAAAGTACACTTGTCAATCTGATTGGTCAAGAACGTTTTGCTTATTTAAGGTTTTTCCATTTTAAACCATACATCTCAGGCCTACCAAAGAAAACGGCCAAGCTGTGACAAAAGTTTGTCAGATGTCTATCTTTTTCAAATAACCAGCAACACACAATCGAAAACATGCCACACTCTCGCTAAACTTCGCACCACAACACTTTGAAGTCGATACATTTTCACCAGAACCAGACTCAAATCGCACGGCCTGTAACAAACCCAGTGACGAACCAAATGAGTTTTCAATTTTGTGTTGCTGGTTCTTTGAAAAAGGTAGACATCTGACAAACTTATGTTACATCTTGGCCATTTTCTTTGGTAGGCCTGCATCTGAAGCGCTTGTCAAAAAATAGTCAAAATAAGCTCTTAATCACTCTGCGATACTTACTAATCCCCGATAGACGCCTTCTGATTTTTGGAACTGCTTTCATAAATTAAACGAACAATTCTTGAATAGACATACATTCATTAAACTGCGTCAAGCCCCTATGTACACATTTTTAAACATATAGCTTTGTCTGTTTTGAGCACAGGGTATATTACTTCCCAGAACACCTCGACCAGGCAGCTGTACCGATGATGGAGCTCCGATAAGCCTGTTTTACAGGTTTCCAAGCTGTCCTCTCCACAGTGGCTCTTCTCAGAAACGCTGCCTTGGGGCTATATTCAGCTAGCTTTGTCCTTGGTTAATGTATATCTGCATACTGCATTGGTGAAGAGGCAGGCAGTATGGCTAGGACAGTGTGGTTAGCTGGGCGCTGGTACAATACAGATGCATGTTCACCACAGTGGCTGAATAAGCATGTGCATTAGACACTAAAGCTCATGGCAAATTATAAAAAAATGGGACGCACATGGGCGTACGGACACACAGGCACGCGTCGCGCACACAAAAGCGAACACACACGCACGCACACACGCACCCACGTATACACGCTCCCACACATCGCACACGCTGACTGCACCCACTGTCGTCACCAACAGCCACAAACTTCCCGCACATCACAGGCCGAACTTGAACGTATGCCTGCGGTCGCGGTCCCTTAGATTTAAAGTATCGAGAGCGAAACGCTCAGGCACGACAGATGCAGGAGAGACGGGACCGGCTGCTCATCGATGTCTTATCTGCGTCCGGTGCAGAGTCAGTACATCACAGTTCATGGTAGCACACACACCCCGCTGCCCTATATGGCAACAACAGGCTTTCCCACTCGAACACGAGTCCACCCACAACAAAAATAGTCCCGTCCTGCACGACTTCACAACCCCCCATATCATAGTCTTAAGGTCCTTCCTTCGAGAATAAGCACTGTGAAAGAATAAGCACTCGTATTCCTCTCTGCAGAAGAGGTAAGGTGACAGGTGAATGCATAATGAGGTGTTTGGTGGACACTCTTTCCCGCCCCACACCCCGCCCATACAGTCCCTCGAGCTCAACGAACACTTCGACATCTCCTCTAGTCAGAGCAGACTGTTTTCATATTTTTGTACGCTTGGCGGTGGGGACGACACACTTGGTCCAGTTGCCTCCGAGGGGGGGGTGTGTGTGTGTGTGTGTGTGTGTGTGTGTGAGAAGCCGGGCTGGGGGGCGGGGAGAGAGGTCGGGGGGGTGAAGGGTGGGGTTCCCTGGTCTTCGCAGACACGCGCTTGCGGGAATGTGGCACCAGCAGTTTTGGGGGGACGGGGTCTATTTGGGTCTCTCTCATTGCCTTGGCAGGCCCTCCCCTGAACCCCCCACAGTATAACACTGTAAAATGGGCCGTCTTCACATGTCCGACGTCGGGGGCTCTTCAGGCTCCGGGGGGTCGGAGTCTTTCACCGTCTCCGGGACCGCAGTGGCCGAGCCGAGGTCGGAGCGAGGGTCCATCGCTGAGTGCATGATGTGGAGCCACACGTCGTCCATGTTTGGCATGACAAAGATTTTCTGTGGACAAGGGGAAAAGAAAAAAAAAGGACGTCAAGATAATCAATTTTAGTGCTACATGTGCACGCCTACTCCGTTAAGGCGTTCATGCATAATTCGTCAGTTTTGCCGGATTTAGTGACAGATTGTGATCACTGGAAGCCATAAATGTAATACTTTATATTTTTAATTTATACTTCATCTTTCAGATCCAATTAAAACTAAACTATTTAATAGGAGCACATGACCGGCTATATTTTTCATAAGATTTTTTCTAATGACACATTGAGTTCCCAATTGATACAATGATGCCACCACAAGAAGGTAGCAATGTCATTTTTTTTATATGAATAAATCACAGATTGACACTTTAACAGGAGCATCAGGACTAACAAAGTAAGCAGTGTGCAATTACTGGTTGACAGCAAGCACCTATGTAACTGTAGTGACTCCCTACACAAAAGCACCGGAATGAACACACTTGCTTCTGGAAAGTTCCGACACCCACTGTAAAGAGAGCCTCGCAGGCCCTGAGTGTGGTGTGTTTTACAGCTGAGCCGGTGGGAGATAAAAAATCATTAGCAGACTGCAGGGTGGCTGCGGGGCAGTTTTTTCGAGATGCGAGGGGGTAATTGTTCAGTACGAGACTGAGCCACAGGCATGTGCAGGCACTTTGAAGCCCCTGGTGGGTGTGCGGGCCGCAAATGAGCAGAATCTCCCGACGGCCCCGCCCAATTCTCAGCCGTGAACGCCCAGGGGCATTCTGCCTGATCGCAGAGGGCAGCCGAAAAAACAAGGAGACTGGATCCTCTCTCTGTCTCGCTCCCCCCCTCACTCTCTCTTTCTCTGCCCTCCCCCTCTCCAGCTTCTTCCCTCCTCTCCCATCTCTCTCCCCCTCTCTTTATTCCTCTTCTCTCCCTATATTTGGCTAGCTAAATACACACATACACACTGTGTTTTACAGAAACACTCAGGGAAGGTATAATAACCCCGGTAAAAACACTAAAACACCGGTTATGCCAGTATTCAGCGTTGCTGCTGCCTGACCACACACACAGGTGCTCAGACCTTCACACCGCGCTTCTGAAATGCAATTTCTGTTTCATACATTAGCACCTCCTGCATAAAAGACAGACGACACAACTTTAATTTTGATCTAATATCAATGTCTAGTTGAAATTCATGGCACGTGGAGGTGTAAACTTCTATGAGTACAGTATATTCACAGAATTTTTATACTTTCGGACTTGGTGAAGGTTAGGACTGCGAGACTTAAGATGAGAATTGTAAACTGTGACAGTCTATAATCCCTAGTGTAACCTCATGTCTAAATTATGCTACTTCTGGAAAAAAATCATCACTTCAAAACAATGTAACAGGCAAAAAAATCCCAGATATGTTGTTTATTCCTGTCGAATTCTCACCATGGAATGATGATTTTAACATTGAAAAATACTGCATACTGTAACCAAGAAATCCACTATTTTAGCCCTAAATTAGCCCATTCCTGGATGTTACACCATTTTGTAGTGTAATCTGCAAAGATGTTTGTCCTTTTTCCGGAAACCTGAGATGGTGTAAACAGCAGAATCCAGCTCACAGCTTAACCACAGGTAACACAAACCTTCTCTTTCTAACCGCCTGCAATTACAGCTCTTACAGACTCATCACAGGCTGCCCACAGACACTACTGCACAAAAATATCTGACCTCTTTACTCATGTTTTTCCAGCTTTCAGTAAAATATAAGCAGCTTTAAATCAAATAAGTTATCTCAGATGTAAGATGTGAATGATGAGAGGTCAAAAAAAGCCTGCAAACTTTGGATAGAGACATAAATTGTGCGGTTAACTCAAAAATGGGTATTAGGAAAAAATGTGCAGGTATACATATAAAAATAATTTTTTAAAATTAGCCAAAAAAGGATGCTAAATCAACCTATATGGGTGCAAACAGGACCAAAATACAATGAAGAAGAAGAAGAAGAAGAAGCAAACCACAAGAGCAGCACATTTCTGGGGAACTGCTAGCGTAGCATTAGGTGCACACGTACTTCAGCACCATATGAACGTTCTTTTAGAAAAAAAAATTTATTGAATCTGCTCAGCAGTTATTGCGGAAATTTAAATCAATGTGATATTAACTTTTTTTTTTTTTTTTTTTTGTAAAAATGATTCTCCATCTCTGACGGCTTGAAGATTGTTGGTGTTTGAAAATTATTGACCAGTTAGTGCAGGTGGCGGATTTGTCACGGTGGTGAACAACACCGGATGGGAGACGATGGACCTTTCAAAGAAAACAGGAAGGAATACTAAAGTGATGCATGACAGTGTTTGACACGCATCCCCCGGCTGGGTTCTGTTGAAGCACTGAGACCTCTGATAGGCCTAGCGAGGCAGATCTGGACATGCACTATGAGGTAATTAGACATCTGTCTCAGCAGGCAAGAAAACAGTGTTTACAGTCTCTCCAGCGGCAAACACTTCCCCCCCCACCCCACCCCCGGCACGTCTAGCCGCACCTGAAACTCCTGGTCCAGCTTCTTCTCGATCCAGTCGGTTACGTGGGCCAGGGTGACCTCCCTCTCTCCCAGTTTGGGCCGAGCCTTCAGCTCCAGGTGTGGAGGACTCCGGAAACCGTACCTGTTTCAGGGGATACTACACATAAGTAAAGCACTGCATGCAAAGAAGCCACTGCACTCTCACAGGTCTTCCTATAAAATATAGAGTAACATCGATAAACAAAACGTTAAATAAAAGAGGAGCAGTAGTTAATTTTGATTTGAGGCTTGTTCAGCCAGTCAGCACCTCTGCAATGGTGTGCATTACCTTAATGCAATAAGAAACAATATCGATATAAACTTCTGTAAACCAATCATTCAAAGAAGTTTTGTAAAGACAGGCATTTACAAGAAGCAACCAGCAGATGGCATAGTTGAGTCTTTATGAGCTCTAAGCCAATCCCACGAAGTAATTTCACATCTATTGAGGCCAGCAGGTCCCAACTTCATTAGTCTCTTGGCTTCATCTGTGCCACTATTCTCAAGAGCACAATGGCATGTCAAAACCACTAACGCACCTATAAAGGTAATAACCACATCGCATAAATAACTCAAACGATAATAACAAAACCCATTTAACTGAATAATACATGTCACGTTTTCTAAAACAAAGACACTAATAACAGACAGAAAACATAATTCCTCTGATTTACAAATTTATTTAAGGAAAGAAAAGCCTAATAATCACAACAGCATGCTCAACCTGGCAAGCTAGACTTACAATGAGGCAAAATTCCCCTCTAACAACATATTGTGTATTGATACAAAGCAGCCTTGAAGATTGCAGACAGGACGACAAGCATCGTCAGACCCAAGGGTTTAATTAGGCCCACGGAGCTAAAGATAATGCAATCGGAGCAGAACGCACCATATCCTGTCGGTCGGCGGAGGGGGGATGTTTACGGCCAGCGTCCCCTGGCACTCCTGCACCTCCACAGTCAGCAGGAGAGGGGTGTTCGAAACCTCCTCCATCTTCTTCTTGATGAACTCCGTCTCCGTGGCCTTCTGGAAGTACTTCGACTTGGTGATCTTGTCCACAAAGCGCATGATCTTGCTGGGCTTGTGTCCCCCTACATAGCTACAAAGAAAGAAAAAAGCGTTTGTTGAAGGTCATCAGAGAAGAAATGTTGAAGATAGTGAATTACTGGGATTACATTATTGGGGTTTTGACCTCATTGGATGCCAGGTTCATCTACACCACCAACATTGTGGCCACAGAGTCACAAAGGAACAGCGCTGCACCACCGCTACTGCAATGTTGCTAGCTCAATGTTACCAGAGCAGCGTGGCTAGAGCAAAGTTGCAAGTGCAATGTCACTAGTGCAGTGTTGCTAGTGCATTGTGTTGCAGTGCACTGTCACAAGGGAAATGACGCTAGTGCAGTGTTGTTAGAGCAACAATGCTGCTAGTGCAGTGTAGTGCAATGTCACTTCCGCAATGTAGCTAGTGCAGTGTCGCTAACGCGATGTTGCTAGTGCAGTGTAGTGCAATGTCACTTCCGCAATGTAGCTAATGCAGTGTCGCTAACGCGATGTTGCTAGTGCAGTGTAGTGCAATGTCACTTCCGCAATGTAGCTAATGCAGTGTAAGCTAGCGATGTTGCTAGTGCAGTGTAGTGCAATGTCACTTCCGCAATGTAGCTAATGCAGTGTCGCTAACGCGATGTTGCTAGTGCAGTGTAGTGCAATGTCACTTCCGCAATGTAGCTAGTGCAGTGTCGCTAACGCGATGTTTCTAGTGCAGTGTCGTGCAATGTCGCTTAAGGCAACGTTGCTGGTGCAACGTTGCAAGTGTCCCTATTGTCACTAGAGGTTTAGTTTGCTTTGCTTGATCTCCAGCAAGTTTTCTTGATGTTTAACACACATTTGCTCTCTGACCATGATTTAAAGAAAAAATAATTATAAAACTTATCAGTCTTTGATATGTTATATGTACTAAATTGAATATTCCAATGCAACAGAAATTAACCACCATAAATGCCATTTTATCACTCCCAGTAGCACTACCTTTACTCACGTCAAATAAATTGATCAATAAGACAGCAGTGCAGGTAGGTGAAAAACAACAACTGCTTTATAGTCACCGAACAGGATCTGAATTTTAATGTCACTCACACAGTCTCATGTTGTCCAAACCCATTATACTCATGCCTTGTTTACACAGCCCAAAAATATTTGGAGACTTTACTCCACGCTTTAATGAGATAAAAGCACCAAATTACTTCAAATGGTAAAATGTCAAGACGTGAAGAATTCACAAGTAAACAAATTATTTTTATTTTCCAACGGAGGATGTATAATCAACCTAGATTGGTGTAAATTGAACTGAAAATCAAAAGTAGCATTAGGTGTAAACCACAAGATCGTCTATTGAGAAAATATACCTTAAAGGAGCTGTGACACGATTACTGCGCATGCTGAGATCCCAAGAAAGTGAATTTACTTGACTGCAAATCTTATCTGATTCCACCCTTGCCAATCTGTCTTTGTTTTGCATTGTATTTATATATTTTAGTTTCTCCAGCATTATGCTTTTTATATTAAGGAGCTTTGAATGGAAATTCGAGGATTCAAAGCGCTATGTTAAGCAGTAGCCTAGAGATATGAAGAATGTAAGCTGGTTTTCCATCGCCAATAATCATAGAAGAAGAAGAAATATACCTTCTAGATTTTGACTTGCGGTTGAACTGATTTACTTCATTCAATGTTGCGATCAAGTGCAGTAATCCTGACACAGCTCCATTAATATATACTTAATTAAACCATGTGGGTTAATTTGTCCTCTGCATTTGACCCATCCTAGTTACTTTGGAGCAGTGGGCAGCCATAGAGCAGTGTCCGAGGACCAACTCCAGTTCTAATGCCAGTTCCTTGGTCAGGAGCACTGTAGGAGTGTTCCTATAGAGCAGGGGTGTCAAACTGGTCCTAAGCAGAAACTGAGCAGAAGCACACCCAATACAACTAATCAACCCTGCAGGCTGAGATCAGTTGATTAAATTACCGTATTGTTCTGAATATAAGACGATGTTTTTTCCCGGGAAATCCCCTTTAAAAAAGTGGGGTCTACTTATTTTCGGGGACTAGGGTTATAACAGTCAAAATCAGAGATTCTCTGTGCATTTTATAGTCTATAGTCAATATACGTTCACAACAATAGATGGCGCCAAACAACACCCTGCCTTGTTATGCCTCGGTGTGCGCATGCGCACAGCGAGCATACGGTACTCAGTCTGTGTATTTGTTTGTCTGTCTGTTACCATCATAACTGCGACAGCGTGTGCATCAAGCTAAAGTAACAATGCCAACGAGTGACAAACACTGTTCTCTTGATTTTAAATGTGCCAGAATTTTGATTTTTTTTGTAGCACTTCATGTTTCAGTATACACGTTTTGTGTACATAATGTTAAGCCACACCCACATGATTTTGGCACAAGGACCGCACTCTATTGACTGTTTATGTATTCAAGCTTGCTTTTATGTTACTGTACAACTATTGTACATCAGTAGTGGCTAAGCAATACACACCGAGGCATCAGCACCTCTGGTGCTTTCATTTTATATTGGTTTTTTATCAATATGTTTCATCAGTATTATCAAATAAAATTTTTGTGATTATTGTTCTTTTGTGATTAAAACAAGATTTTGTCATCAAAACCCTCATTTTTCCAAAAATCTGTCTTGAGAAAGGGGGGTCGTCTTATATCCAGTATTGTCTCATATTCAGAACAATACGGTAGTTGTATCAGATGTGCTTCTGCTTAGTTGGATTGAAAACCTGCAGCCCCTCTGGCCCTTTTATGGACCAGTTTGACACCCCTGCTATAGAGCATGTCTTCCAGGGTGGGGGAAACCAGTGGTGTCAAAATATTTTTGCTGGTAAGCATAAGTGAAGTTATGTGCGGGCAGTGGAACTGTAGCGGAAGGTGGCGCCGCTCACCCCTCTGCCCCCGGTGGCATGTTCTTATCGGGGGCGACATCGGGAGGGTCCTCCTCATCCGAAGACCCAGCGCTGGACGACTCTTCGTCGCTGTCGGCCAGACAATACGTCCGAGGCCTGAGCCTGTCCGTACAAAAACACACACAAACACGCACAGATACACACAGAGGGGTCAGTCAGCTTGCCTTAGCCATGCTACCACCCCATAAAGAACAACAAACAAAATGGCTGCCATAACGTACAGGAATTCATTTCATCTCTAAGGGCGAGACACTGAGACAGTGGTTTGTTTTGGCTGAAAGAACGTAAAATCCGGGTACAGGAGATCATTAACGATGTCACAGTGCCTTCTAGGAGCTGAAATTTCAAAGCACAATCACTCTTAGTACAAGACTCAAGAACAAAATTATAAAACTAAATCTCCGTCAAATTATTATTATTTTCTTACATAAAGATACCTAGCAGGCATGGCAGAGACAGTTTTTAATCAAAACCACCTTGACAGAACTGCTTTGCTGTCTGTGCTGTCTGATATGCTACTGTAACAGTCTAAATAAAATTCTTTCGAAGTGAAACTTTACTTCATAGCAAAAGATTACTGTATTAACCCTTAGAGCACTAAATACAAATCATGTTGCTCAATGATGCAAGATATGAAATTCAACGCTACTGAAAACCCATCATGTGGCGACTTGTTTAAAGTTGCCACATGATAGGTTTTTAACAGCAAATCGATGACCAAAGCGCAAAACCTCCTATCTGCAGAATTTTTCTGATTGGCTGATTTCACTTTGGATGACGAGAACAAGGAAGGCTGCTCATCCAAAGTGAAATCCGCCAATCAGAAAAATTCTGCAGGTAGGAGGTTTTGCGCTTTGGTCATTGAAATGATCATTTAATTTGTAATTTTTTGAAAATTTATTTCAGTGCTCTAAGGGTTAAAGTTACATTGATAAATAGAATCACTGGAAGTGCCACCATCAGTGGAGCCTATGGTCTGGTATTACAGCCTCAGATGTGCAGTACAAGCCTTTTTATAGTGGGCTGATATCCAGACAGCAAACAAACATGCTACTATAAGGATAGGCCGATGCACATATGCTGCTAGTGCAAAGCTGCAAGTGCAAATTTGCTTGTTCAGTGTTGCTAGTGCAAAGATGCTTGTGCAATGTTGCCTTGGCAATGTCCCTTGTGCAATGTAGCAAGTGTCGCTACAGAGGTTCAGTTTACTTTGCGCTTTCATCAGTGGGTTTTCCTGATGTCTGACTCACATTTGTTCTTTGACCACGATTTACAAAAAAAAATTAACCCTTAGAGCGCTAAATGCAGCTATTGTTGCTCAGTGATGCATGACATCAAAATCAAAGCTGTTGAAAACCTATCATGTGGCGACTTGTTTAAAAGAGCTCCTGCCGGGGAATTCTTTTAAGCAAGTTGCCACCTGATAGATTTTCAACAGCACAAGATCATTAAATTTATATTTTTAAAAAATTTATCTCAGCGCTCTAAGGGTTAACATAAAACTTGTCGGTCTTTGATATGTTACAAGAATAGAATACACCAATGCACCAGGAAGACAGATTAAACCAACAATTTTAACAGACATGCTTCCATTAAGACACGCCGTTACACGAGTCGCCTGCAATCTGTAGCCACATAACCCTTCACCAGGACAGAGACACACAGACATAAAATATTAAATAATGTACAGAAGCATTTTATTAAAGTATGCGAAAAACTGAGGCTCCAGGCACAAGTTCTTACACTTTGACAGGTCACGTGACGCTTAAATGTGCATTTTGCCATGAGTGCAGCTCACTACATCTACATTTAGGCATTCCTTGTGCGCTTTCACAGCACAGGATTGGAGGTGAAGTCAAAGTAATCAGCGTTAATGGAAGCAGCTGTAGTTCACGAGTGGTTTGGCAAACAAATATATTGCAAAAAGCCTGCCAAGATTCCCTTGTAAAACCTTCAGCTTAAAAAGTGAAATTCCTCGTGTTTGCAGAGGGACTGAGTTTGATTCTAATCAAGCAGATGGCCAAACTAAAGTACTGCCTAACCTCAATGAAAACAAAGCTATTGTAAAAACCACAGCCAATTAACATCTTTGTGAAGTTACTGTGTGGGTAAGGGGCCGGTAAGCTCAGAGCATGGTGGTCCGGGGGCACGTGGCATTAGCTGACTTTGCAAAAATGCCAAAGAGACAAATACAGAAAGTGGAACAACATTTCATGCGAAAGCCCTCAACCGTTCCAACTCACCAGATGCAGAACACATCCAGAGACGAGTGCGTCCAGAGACAGAGTTAACGGGGGGAAAAAGAGCACAACACACAGAGAGAAGTTAACGTGTAACTGCACATTAGCGACCCCCCGACCCCATCACAAGCGCTAATCCTCTCATCAACACCGGCTCGGCAGGAAAAGTCACCGGTACGTGACACTCACAAAATGTCAAGTGGAAAAAAATAACCCTCTGATCTCAACACTTCAGACTCAGACACTCAGCTCTGTTTCTTCAGGCAAATGACAGTTAAAACGTAGGAAATGAGAACAGTACAAAAAAAAAAAAAAGACTTGAAAGAAAACAGACTACATTGACACTCAGGCAGTCAATCTAAAAAGGAAGAGACAGGAAGAAAGTTTAAAAAGTAGCGTGGTGAACTGCGATTAAGCTGAGGGTTAGTGAATCTGTCTCGGTCTCTGTTCTTTCTGAAAGGAATCTAAAAAATGAAAATGACAAGTAGAAAAGATGGAGGTAGGAAAAAAAACAAGAAATGAGCAACATTTGTGACACTAAGAAAAAAAATCTCAGTGGTACCATGAACAAATTAAGCGGGCGCTAATGCTAATAGCATGTTCCCGTAGCCTTACCCGTCCTTCCCGGGCTCACCGAACCGCAGTCCTTCCGCCTCTTTCCCGAGCCTGGCCAAGTTCATCTTCGTCTCCAGGGTCATCAGGAAAGATCCGTTATAGGAAATCTCCAGGTCAAACCAGAGACCTGCCGAAAACATAAAGATACACACAGCCACACACTGTTACATATTCAATATTTCATTGGCCGGCTCAGTTTACAACAAGGTCCAGGGAATGTCAAAAAGTTTAATGAACCATGTTAAGGCTATTTCTGATCAGGGTTGGCAAATCCTCTCTGAAAATACCTAATGTGGGAACATGTTTCTGTGTCAAGCCAAGCTACAACATCCAATTTGAACAATTAACCAATCACGTTCTTCAGTTAAGGTCCAAGATGAACTGGTGTCTCACTGCTGAAGCAAACGAAAAGCCTTCATCCACTCCAGGCCTCAGATAGGGACGGACACCCCCAGTTTGGAAGAACATCACTCAGAGATCCAGTGAGTTAAACCTCTCCTCCCTTCAAAGCCTCCCTCCTTCACTCTCCACACATATTCTCACCCAACAACCTCCCTCCCTCCCTCCCTCGATTCTTCTACAAGCTTCATGATGTAACCAATGCAGGTCAAGCCTGGGTATCAGCTGCAGAAGCACAAAATCTCTTTGTCTCTTCATTGGTTTTCTCGGCCGGCTGGTGGGTTGTGTTTGTGTGTGTGCACGCGTGCGTGTGTGTTTGTTGGTTGGGGGGGGCAGGAGTGTGGGATAGAGTGAGAGATCACACGGCCCTTTGAAAAGAGGAGAAACAGTTGGACGTGGTGCGTTTCTCTCTTAGCATGGGAGAGGGCTGTTCCTTTGAAGACGGCAGTATTCTGCGCGGCGTAAACATCGGCGCTAATCTGGGTTACATGCATTCCAACCCCATGGGATCCCGCACACAGACACACAAACACACACACACAAACACACACACCCCTTTCTCGCTTCATATTTATGTTTTTACGGATCGAACAGAACCATCTAAAGAGGTTTCAATCACTCAAACCTCTTCCTACACAGTGTACACCACAAGCCATAACAAAGCCAGATTTCCACCAGGAAAGATTACCCCATAATTAAACCCATTGGATCGGCATTAATTATTCAGGTCAATGTATAGCAAGTGGACAAAATATCTGAAACAACCCAAAAATAGCTTAAACGTCGACATCTCCAAACCACAATTTCAAAATCAACTACACAGGTTATTCCTTTTCATTTGAATGTTAATTAGAAGTATGTAATTGCACAAGAGATCTAGCCACCAGCCCTATGCTTCATTAAAATAAGATGTGGATACTAACAAAGTTTCAAGGGGTCAAATTGTTCGTACCCAAATTGCAGGCATGTCAATCAGAGGACCAGAAAAATGAATTAAGGTGGCAAAGGGAACTATGATGAAAATGATAACATATGTCAAACATCAAAAAACAGGAAGAGAAAAAGCCCTTGACAGGGAGTGACAGATGGGCACTTGGTGGGATAAAACCACAGAACTACAGCTCAAAAAGTCACCATAGAATTAGATCAATCCATATCTGAAACAGTCTCAAAAATAAAGTGCACTGTGAGCTTCACAGAGCTAGTATCCATGGTAGTGTTTTTGATGACTAGACCATCCGTGGCATGCGCCACCATTTCTATCAATTATCCAAATCTAAATGTAAATGGGGGAGACAGTTTAATCTCCTACGCTTAAACTGCACCAGTCAAGATGTTTGGGCTTACCTGGTCAGTATTGACTAGGTAATAGGCATAGTTTTTGCTGCTCAGCCACCATTGTGATGAAAATCTGCCACTGCTGTAAGAGAGTCCCTATCAAGCCGCTTTCACACTGGACGCGTAACGAATTTTTCGCACGGCAGATTACATTCAAAGTCAATGCAAAGACGCGAACACACGCGAAACGCGCGTGTATTCGCGTCTTTGCATTGACTCTGAATGTAATTTGTCGTGCGAAAAAATTCGTTTTGCGTCCAGTGTGAAAGCAGCTTTAACCACTGCTCAGAGATCAAAATGACCGTTTCAAAATCTGTGGGGAAAAGCCTTGAGGGTCATTCCATATGAAATCACCCAAAATGGGGGCTGCGCCCAGCTTGATGGTTTCAGTATTGCTTCATTTGGTGATATTTTGTTGCATGTGATGAGCAAATCAAATCGCAGGTGATTTCAAGTTGATGTCTCATTCCGTTCTCATTTTATGGGCCCCCGAAAAAGGGGGCGTGGCCCACATTAACCCTCTGGTCACAGTTTGTGATCATTTTCAAAGGGTTATAACCGATGAACTGATAAACATACAAATTTCATTCTTTCAGGATATGTTTATTCTGTCTAATAGTCTGCAACAAAGCTTTAACAATAGTGTTTAACCCTTTGTGTGCTTTGTAATTAACCCCTAAACATTGAAATTTGGTTTACGCATGTGCCAAACATGTCGATTTCAAATGAAATATTATGCAAGTATCGTTAGAATGTTCCCTTTGCCATTTACATTGTTGATAGTATACCTGATGGAGTTTCAAATGAAGGTAAAAACATCCTTCTATCTTCATCCAATTTGGAGAAACGTTAACCCCTTTTCAGCCAATTACCGAAACGGTGCACTTTGTGACCCTCATTTTGACCATGTGGGCCTGTTTTGATTTTCAAAAGGTTGGCCTCAAATGAAAGCTTATTCAAAGAACTCCAAATGCAACACAATCAAACTTGGAACAAATACTCCTAATTGGAAAAATAAGACCCCTTTTAAGGGCTATTTGCACATCGGCACAACTAATCTCAGTGTACGTAAATGTACAATAATGTACAGGGAATACTGAACTCCACTCATTTATTTCTACTTTCAGCTGCATGCTCTTTGATCATTTGCAGCCTGTGTCATTTTCTTGTATTTGTTTTCCCAGTAATTTCAAGATAATTTGATAGAATAGGCAGAATTGTTACTAATGTGGATGAAACCCTTCAAACCGTACCTGCCTCTTCATGCCCTTTATTTGCGAAAAGGGAATTGGATAACTTTAACTGCTTGAGCCTGGTTTCCTTCTCTCTTGTGCTCAAGATTTCGATTATAAATACTTCCTGTAGATGTCAGCATAAAGGTGGTGGGTGGATCCCCTTAGTAGGCCTACATGGTTTCTGAAAACAATGGCTGAACCATTATCTGCTTCTGAATCTAATCCCCCATGCACTGTTGGCATTGTGAATGAGTCTGAAAAGGAATGCCATAAAAACACATAAGCATGGTAGGTACTGAACATGACAACAATACCTTTGAGGCATGACGTGATCAATGTCTCCAATTTTTAGGTCCAGTATGCTTATGAATGTAGGCAATTCAATTCAATTCAATTTATTACTGATATGACCTCTAATCCAATCCAATCCAATCTCAGACAAAGCCCCTTCACATTTTTTTACATTTGCCGATGTGCAAATAGCACTTAAAAGGGGTCTTATTTTTCCAAGCAGGTGTATTTGTTCCAAGTTTGATTTTGTTGAATTTTGTAGTACTTTGTATAAGCTTTCATTTGAGGCAAACTTTTTGAAAATCAAAACAGGCCCACATGGTCAAAATGAGGGTCAAAAAGTGCACAGTTTCAGTAGTTAGCGGAAAAGGGGTTAATGTTTCTCCAAATTGGATGAAGATAAAAAGATGTTTTTACCTTCATTTGAAACTCCATCAGGTATACTATCAACAATGTAAATGGCAAAGGGGACATTCTAACGATACTTGCATAATATTTCATTTAAAATCGACATGTTCGGCACATGCCTAAACCAAATTTCAATGTTTAGGGGTTAATTGCAAAGCACTCAAAGGGTTAACGACTTTATTAAAAGGTTTGTTGCAGACTATTAGACAGAATAAACATATCCTGAAAGAATGAAATATGTATCCTTATTAGTTCATCGGTTAAAACCCTTTGATAATGGTCACAAACTGTGACCAGAGGGTTAACATGGGCCACGCCCCCTTTTTCGGGGGCCCATAAAATGAGAACGGATCGAGATATCAACTTGAAACCACCTGCGATTTAATTTGCTCATCACAGGCAACAAAATATCACCAAATGAAGCAATTCTGAGACCATCAAGCTGGGAGCTTGGGTGATTTCATATGGAATGATCCTTGACAGAAGACTCATTCAAACAGAAAACAAGGTTTGGCTCAACACAAAGCACTGATGGCTATGCCTCCACCAACCAACGCTCCCTACGGCCTAAAAGTTAATCTTCGGTCCCTGGATACACCTGACCTTACACAACCTTAACCTTTGACCTAATGACCTCAAAAACCTAACAAGTTCAGCTACCCTCTGAGGGGGGTTATAAGTGTGATTCAGTCAAAATCCATTCACCCCTTCAGTAGATATTGCCCCACAAGACGCGTGACGGACAGTGTGACGGACCTACAGATGACCGGAAAGCAGTTTACCTTCTGTCCCCTGTGTAGGCAAAACAAATCACCCGCTAAAAGCAGAGCAAGACTGAAAGATCCAAGAGATAGATTATTTTAGAATGGTCAGCAAGTTGCATATTCAATATTCTAAATGTATATGTCCTACATCAACCACTAGAGGGCACTGTGGATATAAAATTGTACCACAAGACCCATTAAAAAGGCATGGCCTGCATACAAATGTACAGTACAGAGAATTTAATGTGATGAGCTGCATGCATTGACCTTTCACACATCAGGGGAGGGAGGGAGGGAGCGAGAGAAAGTGAGAGAGAGAGAGATTTCATGAGCTCGCAAGCTAATCTATAATCACAGAAACGACTGGCGGCCATCAAGACTCGCACATAGCAGTGGTCACGGATTGGCCACCTCAGAGCAGAAGCCATGCATTTACATTTCACCTTTACTGGAATAATAATGGCAGGATCAGAGTGACTGAAGGTTTGAGTCTGCTTTGAAAGAGTGTTTGACTCACGGTGAAGGTCTTGCTCAGTGGTACAGCAGCACCGGGGTGATGGGAGGAGGTATCAGAGCGCTGCTAATCACGTCAGTCCTGATTACTCTGGACGAGGGGATTTAGGGGGGGACTGTGAGCCAAAGATACCACCAGCTACCTCCACTGGGCAATATAGGCCCAGGTGCAGGGGTGACCAACAGAGCCACTGTCCTGAGGACTTTCTATCCAACCATAACACAGAACACGGCATTCAACCACGAGAGAGAGCTTGCCTAGCTGCAAACTAGAAGAGTCAGATGTGCCAAATTATGGTTGAGATGAAAACCTGTGGTAAAACAGACCTCCAGGAACAGAACTGGCTACCACTGGCCCAGAGGTGAAGGTGTTTGACTGGGAGTCCGATGGTTGGCCAAGCCCCAGTGCAGCCACTGTTAAATCAATGCAACCGCTAGGCTCTCGAGAAAGGCCCTGAACTCCACATCGCTCCAGGGCCCATGCTTGGTCTGAACAACTGCAAGTCGCTTTAGGTCGAAGCGCGAGATAAATAAGTCATGTGATGTCATGTAAAATGAGGGCCAGGGTGCTGGCATTGAAGCTCGCTCTCTTTTCACAGGCTCTCCGTCGCAGAACCGGAACCCCTTTACCAGAACCTGCCTTTCAGAGAACAGGGACTGCGCAGAGGCGAGGGTTAGGTCTTGCTCCACTGGCTCTCAGCTCAGTTTATCAGAGCACTGTACAACAGGGGAGATGGGCTTCTGAAAACACACCTCACCACGATACTACTGGTTACTGAACAAACTTGGGCGGAGGGTAACACTGTGGTAGGACACGTAGCTGGGAACCCTTGAGTAGCTGGTTTGAGCCCTTGGCGGGGTCTGAGATTCTGATGATCTGGAGAAATGAAGGTGGAAAGAACTCAGCAATTGGGCCCTTAGGCAAGACCCTTGACCCTAATAGCTCCAGGGCCTTCACCCCACTCTGTTGCTTCTCACTTGCAACTGTTCTATTAGCCATTTCCTCCCAGGGCATCCTAGAAAAACAAACTTGTTCTCAGTGGAACTTTCCCTGGTTAAATAAAGGTAAAAAAGAACAAGCCTTCATTACCAGCATCTGTTTGATTTGATCAACAAATGGAAAAAAATTGAGGCCCATTCAGCCAAAAGAAGATGGGTTTGAGAGTAAGTGATTCCCAGAGTTACGGGGATGTAAAAATGCGGCTTTTAGATCCGTAAACAGGTGAGAAAAGGAATAACTAACTCTATATGAATCTCTGGGGTTCAGATCATCAGCTGTGATATAGCGCATCGTCACCAGGAGGACGTCAGGTGTCTGTGAAAGCGAATCATCCTTTATGTCGGCCTGTATGAGCCTCACCATCACAGCCGGCAAAATCAATTTCCGTTCTCATTAAGTCTCATCCGCGCGGCAGCCGATAAACCGTTAGCGGTGCCAGCGAGTAACGCGCTTTTGCTGGTGAGAGGCGGAGGCGAGAAGCCACTTTGGAGTTCCGGCCAGAGATGGGAACGCCGTATATCAGCCAGGAATCTCCATGCAACAGCCCAGGAACCACAAGGCAAAGCCGTTAAGTGACAAGCCATGCTATGAAACAATGAAAGAATGGGGCGTTTTGTGTAATCCCAAATACACACACACACACACACACACACACACAAGTCAGGTCCAAAACCTCTGCAAGCGTTATGGGCGCAATTCAGAGAAATAAAGTTCCATCAAAAATAGTGTGAGAGTAAAAATTCGGTGAGGTAGGCATGATTGATATAAGTTAGAATACCTCTGCAGTATAACCAAATATAATCAATGAGGTGGTTATAATCAGTCTGAATATGCAAATTGGGTATGTATTATGGACAAAATCAGAAAAATGATCAATTCCCACCATCCTTAAACGTGATTTACTGCCATAATTACGCACGCCTTAATTAAGAGACGTTCAAATTTATTTACGGTTAGTTAACAAAGCCTGAATTGTTTTCCTTTGGGACAAAACTATAAAATTGAGAAATATGATCATCTAAGTTCAAGCCTGGAGGTTGACAGGTTTTGGACCGGACTCATATCAGTATTCAGCAGCCTCCTCTACTTTATGGACCATGTGACACACTAAACTGCACAAGGGTGACATCAGGTTCGCTCAGCAGGGCAGGGACTGAGCCCGACTCTGAGGCCGAGCCAGAGGAGCAGTGAGCTCTGTATAAAAACAGGGCCTGGAGCCAGAGTTTAGAGCCGGCTCTGCTCTCTGCCAAAGACAACACCACATCACTGAATTCTCACTGAGTGATGAAAAATGTGTTTAAAAACGCCTCAAAAACAAAACTAGAGCAGAACAAACGGAGGCGATGTGACGTACATCTGAGCGAAACTAATCTTTCGGCGGAATTTTCGAAGGGCGGGGGAGTAGATTTGATTGACGTTATATGTGCGCTCAGATTTCGAACTGCGTTGGATTTAAACATGTGAAAGGACATTGACTGGTGGGTATAACTGATTACCACAGTCAACACCACGCCCACTGGTACCAAATTGCTTCACATTAAAAGTTAATTGCTAAAAGAGGTAAAATTGAAACAATCTTCAATGTGGAAATACAGCGGTTTCAAAATATGCTCTTTATATGGAATATACACTTAAACTTTACAGACAGCAATTCAGAATTGATAAATATTAAGTAAAAATGAGCTCTGCGGTTTATCACTTCCACTGACTGCCAGCGCTCATACAAAATTCATAGAGCCATAGCTACATATGGTACTCTTATTTGGACTTTAGTTCATCTTTAACATTGTTGAGAAACTTGGTCAAACAGATAAACTGTCACATGAATGACACCCCCTCCTCTGCGAGCTACTTTACTCCTGGCCTTATCATATATGGTAGCATTAAAAAATAAAAGCTGTTTCAGCTAAGCTCTGAAATTAGCGAGGTGTCACACCATGTGACATCACAATGACATCACAGTGCAATCGCTCTAAGGACTGAAGGGCACTGGAACTGTACAGAGAACAGTGACATAAACTTCATCATAAATCCGCTCCACTCAGAAACGACACCGTAAAAATTCCTCTTTCCAGTGGGATGATTTGATATGATGTCATAAATGCACCCATTGTAATCTTACTTCAACACCGTACCGCGCTAGCTCCAGAATAAAATCCTCCTGAACGGCTCAATAAATCCTCCAGCAAATTAAGAGTTGAAATAAAAAGAAAGAATATGAGGCTTAAGTGCTGAATGTAAGATTTCATCATCCAGAGCTCTAGCTGAAAGTGCTCCTTCACCTCATTAGCATTTTTTTCACTACAAATCCAAGGTGCTGCAGTATGAAACCAAAGCAACATGAACTCAACCATTGTCCCAGTATTTTTGGATTTCAGTATAAAGTGCTCGTTTGTCTTTTCCTGCACTAGCAAAATTCCTTCTATCCTTTTGATAGCAACTCTCTTGAAGCCATCACGGCAAAGAGCTCTCAATATTTCCAATAAAATGAGACGTTCTCCACAGGGAAGAAATAATCTCTTAAATTATGTTACACATGTCTGTTGAAGAGATCTGTTCTGGAACATTCCTTGTTTGTGACAGAAAATAACCATCAGTGCCTGACCCTGGGTTGGCTTTGCAGTTTGTAACTGATACGCGCTTTCCTCCATGTCAGACGACTGCAAAAAGTATTTGACACTTCAGACTCAGGATTGTACAAGCTGTGCCATCTCCTGTCAGGAAACACACAGCGGACATTTCCTCAGTGAATACGCTGCACTCTTTCGGTTTGTGAAACGGTGGACGTGTCGTCTCTGTTTCCCAGGGTATTAAAGAATCAGCCGACCCAAAGAACAGTGCTCCAATCTTCTCGGTCATAAGACTAGGCAGGGTGTGTGTGTGTGTGTGTGTGTGTGTGGGGGGGGGGGCTGGATAGTTGACGGTCACAAGACTGCCTGACCTTCTCTGTTCCAGGACAGGGACAGGGCTCCACAACAGTGCGGTTTGTGTGCGTGTGTGTGTGTGGGGATCAGTTTTTCCCTGCCCCGTGTCCCACTTCGCCCAGTCTGAATTGAGGCTGCCTCACACTTCAGATAAAAGGACTCCATTATCTTAGGAGAGGGAGAACAGGGTCGCCCAACAACTTAACAGTATGTAACGCTCATTCAGGGGGTGAAATCATTGCAATCACGGCCATAAATGCCAGCTATGTGAAATTACTGATGTAATGTCTTGCTGAGACTGGTTCACATTTGGACCGATTCAATTTCATGCTGATTTCCCAGGCTGAGGTAGCAACCAATCAACAAAGCGTTCGTGAGTCCCTGTCAGAGAGCTCTGACACCCGGACATACTACTTCTACACTGCCGCTGTTTTGTAGTGCTTGGCATGTGTTGTTGACCATGAGTTCACCATGCCATCTTAAATGATTTTGCTACTTTTTACATTTGTGTGAGTGACATATATGCCATACAGGCACCACCAGTTCGGTGCCTTCAGAACTCTGTTAGTATCTTCATCTTGCTTTGAAGACCTACAGACTGGTAAGACCTCTTTCAAGCAGACAAGTGCTCCCAATTAAAATTGAAATGAATCCGAATCAGTTCTTAAGGGATGCTCCACAAATTTTGACCACCCTCCGTAATCTCAAAGAACAGAACAGAGCCAAATAGAACCACTCATTTGAGGTCAGACTTGCAAAAGAAGTGTGTTTATGTAAAACATGGCACGAGCGTTGTGTCCAATGAGAAACTGGTTCAGATGTTGCCAGAGGCAACTGCTGGTCTTCAGTACAGGTCACGGTTGGTGTGTAATTAACTCCGTGGGTGTTGTGCTGAGTGACTGTGATGCCCTCGCATCAGCGCTCTGTCAGAGCTGGAGGCAAGAATCTCACTATGGCTTAGAACTGGGGCTTTCGGCCTTATCCAGAAAGGGTCGCCATGGATGCAGGCTTCAATCCAACCAATCAGTCACTGATTTTACTAATCGGACCAATAAAGACTGCAGGTCTTAACAAAAGGCTATGGGACATGGATCCTCAAACATGGACCTCAAATCTAAATCCAGCTCTGGTTTTCTTTACTCCCGGGTGATTGACTAAACAATTATCACTCCCGATTGGCCAGACTGGTTTCACACTGGACTCTCAGGAAACAGGAGGGTACACATCCAGCGGGTTTCACAGCAAGGACCTTCATTTGAGGAACAGGGCTCAAGGGGTTGAGCAGTATTAGTTGTGTGGTTGGAACAAAAGCCTGCACCGACACTAGCCTTTTCTGGATAAGGTGTAAAACCCCTGGTGTCGAGGAAAGTTAGAGACAGACCAGAGAAGGACAGCCATAGATTAGGAACTTCCAAACACTGTGATATACCAACAGAAGGTCTTAAAGGGATGACATTCTCTGACAGTTGAAATCCAAGACTGCAGGAGCAGACTCGATCTCCCGTGACAAGCGGTCAGCCGAAAATCAGCCGGTCGTTCACACTTGACACAGCGCCGTTACATGAACTTGACACCACAGGACACCAGACACGGCAAACTGCTTCCTGCTCGGCCCCGGCAAAGCTACATTTTCTGAGATGGCGGGTAGGAGCCACTCTGTCATGTTTGAGGGAAAACTTTCACTTCCTGAACTGATAATACTGCTGTCAAAATAAAACCGCGCCATTAATCGCTCAGTGCCGTGAGCGCGGCTGCAGCGACGCAAAGTCACATGGTAAAAACCCTCAGAGGATTGAAGAAACAACTATTTCCCAAGACATACGTTAGCTCATTTCCCATTGTAAACCTTCCTGTTCCAGCCTGCCCTCCGGCCACAGAGGACCAGTTTCCAGCTCCGTTATGCCGTCTGAGGGAGCGAGCAGCGTGCACGCTGATGAATGAGCCAATATGGCTGCTGCATCTACCATCTTCAATGCCCCATAGGAGCCACTACTGGGAGTGAGGTGGGACACTGGAGCCTGTGACCAAATTAAACGGCAGAGTTCGGATTCACAGCACAGACTGGAGACAGGGTGGTGATGGAGGGGGGGGGTGTCAATTTACAGTGCTAATAGCATATTATTAATGGGAGACTGAAATGTGTGTGTGTGTGTGTGTGTGTGTGTGTGTGTGTGTTTGTGTGTTTGTGCGCTTGCGTGTGTGTCCGTGGGCTTGTATAGCTATACTTGTTAGACCCACCACAAATGTTGTGAGGACATTTGGGGGTTGCGAGGAGATTTTGGGTGGTCCTCAGGGGATTATGGCTAATTGATTAACTTTAGGGTTATGATTACAGTTACGGTTAAGCATAATTTGGTTCTCGTTAGGGGTCGGGGAAGGCTGCACAGAATGACAGTCATTGCAGTGTCCTCAACTGAAGCAATGCAAGCGTGCATGTTGCAATTGTGGGCAACAAACCAGAACCCTCAATAAACCATATCCTGACAGACAGACATGTGACTGCTACACAGAAAATGTTCTTCTGTAATCTTGGGCCTTCTATGCGTCACACAGGTCTGGCCTTTCATGTATGTGATGATTTGAAGTGTTGAATATAACCCAGTCGTTCACACAACAGCATAATGGTACTCGCAATATGAGCTGAATCACAAAGCAGGCTCTGAAACCTCACTGAAAGCAAATGAACTCAATCAATGTCGAGGACCGATGACAACAGCCGACCGCCAGCTCCAGCCCCCTGCACAGGGCCTTACCTTGGTGGTCCACAGACGGCTTGGAAGCCCGCAGGATCTTGGGAATGGCCACGCCCATGTCCAGCTCCGTCAGGGTCAGCTCATTCATGAAGTAGGGCAGCTGAAACCCAGGCCACATGGTCAGCGACAAGCATACACGCCAGTGCAGCCAAATGTTCATACACGCTATAAACTGTGGAAGAACAGAGTCACTAAGGGAAAAGTATTTTAGCTTAACTAAAATAAAGGCTGCTCAAAGGGTTCACATCAAATAAAGGAGACCCAAGACAAGAGCAGGGACCCAGCGTGGCTCCAGAGCTCCCACAGTGCACAGTGAGACACATGCAGCATTCTCTTTCATAATGATAATGTGGCTTGACTGTCCGGCCCACATTACATTCAGCTATGTCGGGTTAAGGGCCTTGCTCAAGAACCCAAGAGCTGCACTGTTGATCTAACAGCAGCTACACTAGAATTTGAACTCCCAACCTCCTGTGCCCGAGTCAAATACGATAGCCGCTAGGCTAAAGACGGCCCCTCAGGTTAGCAGTCAATTAAAGCTCCTAATGACAGTGTCGTCCCACACGAGGGACTACGGCAGCACATGACTCTTGCCTGTCCTAGACCGTAGCAAACGCTCTCACGCTTCTCTCAAGTGACTAAAACAGACAGCCTCTTTAGAGACTCATGAGTCGGGACCTTTACTTTTGCTGCCTCAGGGAATGTCAGTGGGAACAGAGCAGTAGAACTCTGTCGAGCTGAAAGTCTGTTCTCCCCCGAGTAATTATTGCCCATTACAATGCAGGACCAAAGCTCTTGTAAGTTCAGCGGGGACTCGTACAGACTCTGCACCCACCCGAATCTTGCTCAGCTTCATCTGGATCTTCTTGGACACCATGTCGGCCCAGTATTTCTCCCCCAGGAAGTCCCAGAAGATCCGGCCCACCAAAGCGTTGACCCAGGCAACAGACTCCTCCTCCCCTCCTGGGCTGCAAGGCAACTGAAACAGTGGCAGACATGAGATCAGACAAATCCAGAAGCCAAAGCATAAAATAAAATGAGCTTGTCTCTCATAAGTCCCAAAACAGACCGGTCAATGAGCATTTAGAGAAGAACACGATTCTTGGCTCTGCAATCCAGTACACTGAATTTGAAAACAAGGAATTTGAAGGTTAATGTAGACACTGCTTTAATTTGTGGGTAATTACATCCACAAAATGTCAACCGCCTAGAAATTTCGGCAGTTTTTGTAGAGCGTCACTATCCAAAAATATGCACAGGCTGCAATTTTGTTCTTTACTATGGGATAATTAGACATTCTTGCTGTCCACTCATGGAAGTTTGTCATTGGCTTCACAAATATACAGCCATACACTTACAGAACTTCCTCTGCCATGGGTTAGAATACACAAGACAAATTATGGAGGCTCCTATGCGCTTCTGTTGGACAGATTTTCCCGGAGTGCAGAAAATGCTTCCATCAGCCCTGATTTGGCATGACACTCCACACACGGCTTAGACGAGGCCTCCAGCGATGCTCAGGGCCTGATGCAGAGCGTTGAGGGCGTACAGCATTAACACCATCACAGCCCTGTACCCCTTCCCATACTCACCATCTCTCAACACGTCTCCCATGAACAGACCCTCTTGGCAAAACGCTACACACATCACCCTCAGAACGCCATTTACTCAATATGCTAGCTTCCGTCGTCGGCAGTGCGAAAGCAGGCGAATTCAAGTAATGCATGTTGGCAGAGTCGGGCCCGAAGGTTAAGCTATTCTGATAGCATGTTAGCACCGAGTCTCTCTTCATTTTACTACAGAGGCATCATCCCAGACACAGAGCTGCTGCGAATACAGACGAGCATAGCTAGAATGATGGGGTGCAGGGGTGACCCCCGGTACCTTTTTGGCGGCCCCGGGGCTGCTGGCGGTGCTGTGGACGGGGCTGACGGCGGGGCTGGCCGGGGAGGGGGGCACGTATTTGGCCATGTAGACGCTGTAGTCCAGCAGCATCTTCTGCCTGACGCTGCCGCTGAGGTCCCTCTGTCGCAGCTGAGAGAGAGGCAGCGCCTCGTCCACACTGCCCCGGCTACTGCTGCGACTGTGTGTGGGCAGGACGGCTGCGGACACATGTGGAGACGCACACACACACACACACACACAAACACACACACACACACACACGCCAAACATACACACACACACACAAAGCAATGCACACCCACACCAAACATACACACACACACAAAGCAATGCACATACACACACACGCGCGCATACACACGCATGCACGCACACACACACACACACACACACACACACACACGCAAGCATGCATGCACAGACAGAGACACAAAGACAAAGAAACACGGACACACGAACAAACACCCAAGCAGACACACAAACAGTTAATCAGACAATCAGATAATAGAGTTTTGTGCATTTCCAGAAGTTTTGCATACGGTCAAAGATACCCTGAAGGAAAGTTTCTAACAACCTGTCGGCTTCACAATCGCTGGTACTGGGGTATCAACGCAGTTGTGGATGAAAGACTTTAAGCAGCTTTCCCTGAGCAGTAATGGTGACAGCATTAGAGTTTCGGGTCTAAATTGGTTCAGAAGGAAAACCACAAAAAGTGGCAGATAACGGGCACCCACCAGCACTGCAGTTTCTGACATCACCCCCCACCAACTGACACATTTACACCGGACCACCATCCTACAGCACCTCACCACTGCTGCTAAAAACTGCGAGCGAGCAATCGACACCAACGCAATCGATTACATCGAGCAAATCCAGAACATGAAGTGAGGCGACCGGAGCATAAGCAGGTCAGACTTCTAGACTCCAGAGGTGTGATTGTTCTGCTGGATGCCAGTGCTGCAGCCAGCTGCACCGAATTAGCATACTAGATCAAACATCACCTGAATAAGTACAGAGCTTAAACTCAATTAAAGTGTACAATCGCGATATATACAACTTAGTTCACTACGTGCACCTCCGACGAACAGAAGAAGGAAGAAGCTGATTAAATGGATATTTAAAGGGCCCCGCTGCGTGATCGTATGGCGCGAACGCACGCCGTGTATCACTAAACCGTGCGAGCGCCCCCCGATTTTAGAGGATTGGAGAGGCTTTTACACGGCTATAACAATAGAGCAGAGTGATGATATACACAGTGCACTAAACAATGCTCAAATCAACAGCTATGCTCAAGGGCTCTCAGCGCGGGGTCTGCCAACAGAGTGCCCACCTGCTCGCACTAAAGAGAACACATGACACAAGAAAATATGAACGATGGCAGTTAGAGGAGCACGTGGCCCTCAACACGTAGCTGTATAAAGCCTGAGGGCTCCACATCCATCCATCAATCCATCGCACCGAACCCTCGCAATCACAGCAAAACAACAATGCCATCTCCCACTGATGGAGTTAATCTCACTCTGACCTCTCACGGCGTCAGCTACCGGATCTGGACTAACTACAAACAGAGGAACTGGTTCACAAATACAAGCACATGGTGCAACAATCAAAGTCCTGAAACTGTACATTATTTAACCCTTAGAACGCTGTAGGTAACTATAGCTGCCCAATGATGTAAGATATCAATATCAGATGCTGTTGAAAATCTATCCCCGCAGGGGAGCTCTTTTAAACAAGTTGACACATGATAGATTTTCAACAGCTCAGGAAATTTTATTTTTAATTCCTTGAAAATTTATTCAGCGCTCTGAGGGTTAACATCCATGTATATGTTCGCATTACATTCATTTACATAGCTGGGGCAGTTCATCCGAACAACCTTCCACTTTCCGTAATGGGTCATTCCAGCTCAAATCAACCAGTGGCTCCCAGGTCACCCCTTCAGATTCTTCTGAAAAAATTCACAGGTGCTCCTCTACCATATTTATGCAGGAACCCAAAATATTAGCTCTGTATCTCAAATAGTTTAGAAGTTACAGCCCCTGGAAATTTTGATTGATTTTTTCCATTTTACCAAACTTGCCTCTCGGTGCAACTTCAAGCAAGAATATCTCCAAGTGTTTCCAAATGTACAGCTTTGAAATCAAGAGACTTGAGGTAACTTTTTCTGTAGATTATGAAAATGCTTTCAGATTTGCTGTAAATCGTACCCTTTTCTTCTCACAAGGCTCTAAAAATGGCCAAAAATCAAAAACGTTAAAAATCACTTCCTCCTTTGAGCTCTAATAACTCAAAAAGGGTATGCTAGATAAAGCAATGACATTTTTTCTGCAGTAATTTTTGACATATTGGGCCATATCAAGAGGACAACCACATTTATCAATACATTGGTAGAGCCAGAACAATTTTGATAATTTTGGTCGAGTTCAAAATTTTCTAAAAATTGCTTATTTTCACATCTTTATTTGGGCATGTGGCCAGTTATGTAACAATACCATATTTTTACCATGAATTCCTATATAACTAAAGATGATATAATGAAAATATGATGTTGTTACCAGCCTTGCACCAAGGGGCAAGTTTGGTAAAATGGAAAAAATTAATCAAAACTTCCAGGGGCTGTAACTTCAAAATTATTTGCGATACAGAGCTAATATTTTGGGTTCCTGCATAAATATGGTAGAGGAGCACTTTTGAATTTTTTCAGAGGAATCTGAGAGGGTGACCTGGGAAATTTCTCAGAAATTGGTTGATCTGAGGTGGAATGACCCTAATGCAAACAACACAGCACAGAGTACATTACATACATCTATACATAGGCAGCAATCAGCACAGCTACACACCAACAGATTTCACCATGAAACTCTGAAGAACATTAATAACACTATAAGATACCCTACCAGTGATACCCTACCAGCATCTGCCCCTGGGGCATGTTTATTTCAAAGCAGAAATGGGAAATGGGCTCTATAAAGCCATCAATAATCGATAAAATCATTATCGGAAACTGCAGGGCACTTATGCCATTATGCAGAGGTCATGTGGCAGTGTGCTTTCTTTAGCTGTGCCAAATGATGTAGCGTGGATGGTTCATTCATCCTGAGTCCTCAGCACACAGCTCTTGTTAGCCAGAAGGCAAACATGGCCCAGTCAGAGGTGCCAATCATCTTATGATCATTACAGATGATGCTTCAATCCCAACAACTCATCCTGATGGCTTGACTAGAGTAGGTGGCCATTCCCCCCCCTCCGAACCAATGCAGGGATAAGGGCCTTGCCTAAAGGCCCAACAGCTGCACAGGCACTTTAACCACCAACCTACTGAGTCTTGTTCAAATGCCCAAAACGACTGGGCTACAGAGGTTTGAACCACTGGTCTATGGTGACCCGCCATCTTTGAATTTTTACCAATGAAAGCACTTTGAGATGAGCGAGATTCTGTGCTACTGGTGTCATAACCTTACCAACATTCTGAGAGCCGACCGACCTCCTCTCCCCAATGCAAGCGCCAACACGACGCACCGACCACATCACATCGTTAAGAACGAGCCAAAGCACTGTACTGCACTCCATGACCCTGCCTGACACACTCACACGCACCGTTTGCGCCGTAACAGGCACGACCTGCCACAGACCACAACAAGGTCGCCACTGACCCGTCCCAAAATTCACTGTGTCTGTCAGCCTCAAGTTGATTTTTTTTAGCGTGACTGGTGTGATATGAATCAAGAGACTGAGTCGCAACCGGCCAAAAAAACGGACTAGATTTGTGTAAATTCGAGTCAAGTCCTAAAGCAGCCGAATTCTCTCTCCTCCCTAGATTAGGCTCAGCGGGATTAAGCATTTGTTTAACCCGAGAAGCTCCAGAGAGAACATGTTCCATCATTTCATCTCATTCAAGGATGCCCTGGGGAAAACAGTCACAAGTATGGAGTGATGGAGAGAAACAAGTGATGACCGTGGAGCAAGTGTGAGGTTAAGAGCCGCGCTTTAAGGCCCAACTGCAGAATCTTTGCAGGCTTCATCTCTCCAGATCAAATGAGAATCCCAAACCCTGGAGGGGCTCGAACCAGCAATTCAACAGCTGGCAGTCAAGTAACCCACCGCTAGGCTACCCTGCTGCCCATCAGATTTCAGTGCCGGGCGATCAGCAGGCACTCACCGCTCTTACACCCGGGAAGGCTGGGGGCCTTTTTGGTCTCGGACTTTAGCCTGGACGCCACCAGCATCCGGCGGAACCACTCCTCCTTCTCCCGGCCCGTCCTCCCGAACAGGAAGAGGGTGTTGTCCCGAGCAGCCGGTGCCCGACCCCCTTCCTGCACGGCGGCGGGCTTCTTCGCCTCCTCGCTCCCCCCAGCCGACTCGGACCGATCCGTTCCTGAGGGCTTCTCCTCAGCCGGCTCAGGCCTGTCCACCTGGGCTTTGGACATGAAGTCCTCTTGCTTGCCGAGCTCGACGCAGATCGGGTACTTCTTATTCCACACTCGCTTCCTCGCCAAACTCTCAGGCACCAGGTATATCTGAACATGAAAAACAACCAGTCACCTACCAGAAGGGTGTACTACAAAGCAAGATTAGTGGGATAGCACGGCATGTCGAGCCAAAAGCCAGGGCCTTCAATGTCAAGAAGGTGGCTGTCTTTTCACCAGCCATGGTAACTTACAGTCTCTCTAATGGCAAGTTATGGGTTTGTTGAGCCAGCAAACAAAAAGACAGCCTGGGTAATGTTGAACTTGTATCTTCGCACACCCCTCAGGGTTAGCGCACCCGGCTCACCTGATTGCCAATCGTAACATGGCCGCCACTTCTCCACAAGAGCCTCACTATGAAATTAGAGAACTTGCAGATCTTCACATTATCATCCATTTGACATGAATGTCTCCTTGAAAATTGTGGTAACTTGTGAAAATTCTTGACCAAGTGAAAAGGGCACTCACTACATGTCAGCAGTTAACAATTAACAGGGACTAAGAAGCAATGAGTTCCGTCAAGTATGTTTTAGGATTTTTCCCCCTATTGGGAGTTTTGTGCCTCATTTGCCATTTTGGGGATTAGGCTGGGCACTGCCCTTTTTGCAGTGTACAGCATCTTTGTGACAGTCCTTCCAGGAATAGTGCTATACCAATGAAATTGAATTGAATTGAAATATAATGGCAGTTGAGACCAGGTGTGATACTGTAGCGTGAGCTGGGCAATCACATCCATTGCGTTCTCGCTGATTCACACCTCCTCTGCTTCTTATAATTGCTTACACAGATTTACTATGACAGTTAAACAGGTACAGATGTACCAGAGCTTGCCTGGTAAAAACAGACTGCAGGGCAATACGGCATTACACAGCAGATGGAGCGCTGCCAATTACTGGGCCAACAGAACTGATGAAGGCCTGTATGGCCGTAACGCGTAGGTGCGCTTTTTAATCTTGCCGATGCATTAGCCATTTAATAAAGGCTTTTTACTTTTTTCCACTACCAGAGTGCCTTAGACTCTTTTTTTTTTCGGATTTTTTGTTACATTCTTTGCCCCATTCCTAAGAGCACCTGGTACAGTGATTTTGATTTTCTACCCAAGACGCGCTCCTTTTCCCGATTCATTCATTGAGAAATTAATCTATTCAGATATTAAACCATGTTTACTGACCATCTTTTTTAACGTATGGTAATACAATGCGTGACAATACAACAAATTTACCCTGAGATGAGGTGCAAACTACAGTGAGCACCATAATTCATTGGACAATGACTTTTTTCGTTATTTTGGTTCCGCTGTCAGAATCAATCACAACACCAGATTCCAACTGAAAATGCATTTGACATGCTACAGAAATGACTGAAGGCAATAAGTCCCTGAAACAAGCAGAAGCTGCAGTACAGGCCGGGAAGGGCATCACCTGGGAAGATACCCAGTATTTGGTGATGTTTATGTGTCAAGACTTCAGTCTTTGCATCCAAAGCTATGTGACCAAACATTAAAAATGATCTTTTTTATTCTACATCATGTTAAACTGTCCAATATTTTTTGTTGTGCCTAAAAATAAATGGGAGGAATATGAACAAAAGGTGCTGTCATTTCTAACCGGTTCACTCAAAGTGAATGAAAACATCCTTAAATTAAAGTTGACAGTCTGCACTTCAACCTCAATGTCATTATATCCTTTCAAACTCAAAGTGCAAGAGTACAGAACCAAAATACCAATGTGTCACCGTCCAATTAACTATGGAGCTCACTCTGTAATCATGAAGCCAGGCTCATGACAAAACATGTACCATGAGGGTGAAGCACAGCCACAATATAAAATACCATCAGAATGCGACTCATAGGCGGGGCCTTAACCCAGACACAGCCCACACGCTTCATACACACCTTGCTGTCAGTCAGGTCGTAGATCTTTTGGCTGATGTAGGTCACGTCCGGCTTGGGCTCGTTGAAAGTGGCCCGCCGGGCAATGTTTCGGCTGGGCTTGGACAGGCGCAGCGTGGACCCCTCCAGACGCACAAAGACCGAGTGCGTCAGGGTGGCGTGGTACGTCTCCGGATCGTAGTTCTGGATCTCGTTCATCCAGCCCTGGTAAAAGCAACAGAGGGGCAACAAGTCAAACTTACAGAAACACAGTGTTTAGGCAACAGGCATCAGTGAGGAAGCCAAACGTTTTGGAAAAGTATATATCGTCAGCCGCAACGACTAGATAGCTAGATAGACTAAATAGAGAACGAAACTAGAATGGAAATCTATTATTGCAAGCAGTGCATGATTAAGATTCCGCATGGGGGTGGTTCTAAGAAGGTGTGTGCTACTTAAATATGTGAGGTACGCGCTATAATATTCATAAGTCTACCAGTGCAGTGGCGACTCTGACACCTCTTCAGCTTCTCACAGTAGAAAATACTATAGAGGATTTTCTGTAGTTCTGTCCAGTACAGATCTTTCCCTGGTTGTGTTCTGGCCGGTCCAGTTCTCTGCAAATTTTGGCACAGCCACTGATGAGAAGAACCTTGGAGATCGGCCATCGACGCGTCCCTCTGCTCCGTCAACCAGTCCGATAGAGTGACGTTCAGTGCATTCTGAATCCAAGGCCCAGCAGCCATGTTGGATCTTCGTCAGTCCAGCTAGTCGTGCTGATGTAGCGGTTCACGAAGCCATTCTTTTTTTTTTTTTTTTTCAAACAAATGTTGCCATTACTTGCTATTCGAGACTTATGTGAGCTCTATTGCTCTGTAAAAGCGTGTACAGGCCCGTTTTATTTGCCATTTCCCCCTGTCAGTAAGTCTAATGGCCTTCACTGATGCACTGCCAATGCTGTAACGCACTGAAGTCCCACCTGACCTGGGTGTGATATACGACTGAGGGTAGATTGTACACCAGCTTCTTAACACAGAAGAATTAATAACACAGTCTAGGGAGGGAATGCCAAGTTAGCGTTCTGTTTAACTTTGCTAAATAACGGCCTGCGAAATCTGAAATGGTGCAATCGGAGAAGACCATTATGAAAAGTACAGGAATAAGGCCATTCGCACTGAAGTTTCCGGTGATAGCCAGGGGTTCGATACCCAAAATCACAGATGCTAACTAACATAGTTGGAATCATTGACTGTGAATGGATAAACTATGTAAGTTGATAACTTAGTTAGCAACTATGCTTCTTAGAAACACCACAGAACAATAGCTCGGTCGGCACATTAATAAAACATGCTGGGTCATTCCATGTCAGATCATCAAATGGGTCTCACCACAACCTTCTCAATTTTGCTAATTTTTTGTATGCAGCTGCATAAATATATATCACTGCATAAATATATATCACTGTCACAAGGTGTGCCCCTGGAGATAGGGGGGTTTGAACAGGTGGCATTTTAGCTTTTTTTTTCACATTTGGCAAGGTACTGACTGCAGTTGGTGATGAATTCATGGTGAATTCAGCCTGATTTATATTCAGCAGACACAAATGAATGGAAGGCCAGAGAGCTTATGCTAGGGTTTATATTGGGGGTGCTTTGGGGACCTAAACATGGAACTGCCTGAACAAAAGGCACTTTTGGGGTCCTCATAGCTCCACAACCAAGAAAGAAAAAGTAAACTGGACTGCATTTTCTGATTAAGCAGTATAACATTAGCTTAGATGCAAAGTTTCAAAGCTATAGGTGTAATAATAAAAAGTTATGCCATGATAAATACAAGAAAAATGTCAATTGACAAAAAACTGACGAACAGTACCCTTTAGAAAAAATTCACCAAAAAATTCATTTTGGTCGAATGAGCTGAAATTTCAGATTTGTTCATCACTAATACATATTTATCTAATGTGAAAATATGGAAGCAATCTATGACTACATGGTGACAGATGTTTTGAAAATCTGATGATTTGACATGGAATGACCCTGCTGTAAATCTTCCACGGCTGGAAAACAGGGGACTAGCAGAGGCCACCATCTCAATTTAGACCCACACTGCCCTCAGAAAAGCAACCTGCCAGCATGCACCAGCATGGCCTTTGCCAAATTCTACAAAGAAAAAGTCTCTATATGTGCATTTTACGTAGAGTTGCACAAAGTAGAAAAAGCTAAACATCAATGATCCAACCATCAATCATCTAATCCTCCAATTCTCAGTCAGTCAGGGTCACGTTAGCCAATCCCAGCATCCAATCAAGAGGCAGTAAGACGCCCTTGACAGTTCGCAACCCACTGCAGTGCACATACATTCATTTACTGTTCACTGGCACCAATTGCTAATTTATAGTCTCCGATTAGCGTAGCATATCTTTGGACTGTTAGCGGTAGATTAAGTACCTAGAAAAAAAACCCATGTGAGCACAATGAGAACGTATCCCCACACAGGAAGACTGATGCAGGATCCAAACACAGGACCCCAATAATAAACCACTGCAGTGCTTCTCATTGGTATAAATCAGTATTAATTGTGAGTAACAGTTTTAGAATGAGCGTTAATGCACCCGAGAGGCCAATATCACAGCGAGCAAATAAAGCTTTCAGGTGAAATACTTCAACCAGCCTGTGCTTCACTGTCTGACGCTCAATGCAAAGCACCATTAGCTGCATCTCTGACACATGAAACAAACATCCTACAAACCCTTCATTTTAACCCTTAGAGCGCGAAATACAAATAGTGTTGCTCACTGATTTAAGATATGAAATTCAAAGCTGTTGAAAACCTATCATGTGGCAACTTATTTTTTAGACAAGTTGCCACATGATAGGTTTTCAAAAGCAAAAGATAATTTAACTTATAATTTTTTGAACATTCATATCTGTGCTCTAAAAAAAAATTAATATACTCAACAAAAAAAAGTTAAGGACCACTGAATTTTTTTGCTATTATTTTTCTTTTGTTCTGAGCTTCCCAAGACGCTGACAAGCTGTGGTGAGAGCACATGGTGGTCACGCAAGATACTGAAATGACTTCTGACATTGTTTGACATTTTGATCTGATGATCAGAACTTGGTGTGATTCTGGTCTTCCATGTGGGCACCCTGTTTTGGAGTAATAAACTCATCTGATTAAATGTTTTGATGCATTTTGTGTCATGGATCAACACCAATGACATAAACAACACCTGGGATTTACACTCAGTTTGTACATTTCACTTACTCGGCTTAAAGTACAGTGTTCCCTTACCTTTTTTTGTTGAGTATATATTAAATGAACATTAAAAATTTATTTTTTTAAAAAACCTACAATGCAAATCCCCCCCCATGTGACCTCCATGTAGGGGCAGACTTTTCACAAATGCGCAAAAAGACCAATATTCCAAACTTTGCAGAAACGTAAACCAACTTTAACGAGGGGCTAAAAGCTCCAGAAAACGGGGTCGATAGCTTCACCTGCAACAAATGCCGTTTTTACAAACTGTCTACACAGTGACAGATAGCTCCAGCGATTACTGAATAGTCTGTTTTCACATCCCTCAAGGGGTCATGAGCTGGAACTCTATAGAACACTCTGCTGTGAGTTTTCCATAATTCAAATCGCGTATGCCAATATCGGTTCTGAGAACGTGACTTCCTCTGGAGGGCAAGCATATGGCTGGGGAACAGTGGTTGTCCAACTTTTTGAATATTGGTCAGCATACACAAAATAAGAGACTAAAAAAAAAAAAAAAAAAAAAAGGAATTGAGTAGAAAAAATACAATTAACTTTGATCGATTTGGCCAATTGACACCCAATAGGGGAGGCAGCACAGGCTTTTCCAGTAGAGCACCCCGTAAAAATATGTGCAAAGGTCAAGCTGTCATTGAAATTGAAGGACATGCGCTGAAGCCTGAACACCCAGTAATACCAGTGAGTACACACAATCAGGGTGACACAGCAGGGGCGGATCCAGGAATTGGTGAAAGGGGGGCGCAGCCAGGGGGGGGCCTGGGGACCCTCCACCAGAAAAATTTGAAAAATTAATGCGCTGAAAACACATTTTCCTGGTATCTTGGGAGAAAAATCTGGCCTACCAGTTCAATGATATTCCTCCCAAGGTTCCAAAAATTAAGCTAAAAAAACTTTCAAAGCGCCGTTATAACGCAGTTTTACATTAACTGACAACTTTAACTTTTACCGAAGACTTTCACTTTACTGTCAAAGTTCGTGACCTTAACCCTTTCACTGCTGTTGGTGACTTGGTCAAAATTTCAAAGAGGAGAAAATCTTTCGAAATCATCCAAACCCTACAGTGTTGGTATTCATTGGAAAGTGCTTGATGAGAGCTTTCCAGTGAATACCAATGTGCTATGGTTTGAGCAATTTTCAAAGGTTTTGATGTTTCAGAAATGTTGGCAAAATCACCACTAGCAGTGAAAGGGTTTGACCATATTTCCCACAAAACATTGATATTATTAGTTTTTGAGTTTATATAACACCAAATAGCCTCCATACCAAATAGCCTCCACCAAAATAATTGTAGTGTATATCTAACATGCAAACCCAGTGGCTAAATGCATCAGTGATTTTAGCAGATGTTAACAGATCACCAAATGCCCCCCCAAGTCCCTAAACCAGGTTTAGTAAAAGATACCACCCTCAACAGCTTGTAAAATGTTATTACAATGCTGTGATTGCCTTTTTTCAAAATGGTTCTAAAAGATGAGGCTTTAATGCTTCCAAAACACTCCCAAGTGTTGTGAGAGTAGGAAGTGTTATCATACAAATAATCCGAGTCACCATTAAGTTGAATTTCTGCACATGTGAGTGAATTTACTAATCTGGAGGCAGTGGTTGGGTGGGTAATGTCCAAAAACAAACTATCTGATTTATATTAAAGATCCTATTTATCCTCAAGATGTCCTGATATAAATTTAATACAATGATGCTGTCCTATATTAAAACATAACATTGTCAACATATAAACTATTTTTTTACGGAAATATTATTATTATTATTATTATTATTATTTATTATTATTATTATTATATTTACATGAATGAATATGAAAAAGAAATGTGACTTTAAGGCCATTTAGAATTTTTCAATAAGACCATTGAACTATTTGGATTGACTCATACATAACCTTTTTAAAATAATGTTACATATCTTACTTACAGACTCTAAAGGGCATAGAATAGCTCTTTAGCTTCAGAACTGCAGTACTCGCTGGTTACAAGTTTAATGACGGGCGATTCTGAACGTCAAGATGGGGTTTTGGAATGGAAAGCCTTCCAGTATTCCAGGACAAATTTTATTTGGCACCGTAAAACAACGAATCAATATGCATCAAATAGTAGGCTATGAACAACTGGTCCATCAGTGGGGTCCTTTTGTAAGCTCAAGCAAATTTTAACCGAACATTGCGATAGCCTATTAATTTAACGTCAGTCTTACTGCTTCTAAGTCCCCCTGCAAATGAAAACTGCTTGCTACGAGGATCATCATGGCCAAACAGCTGGTCATTTTTTTGCATTTGAAAGGCTGAGCCTCAAATGTCGGTTTGCTTTATTCACCAAGCTTTTCCGCCTTTCCGTTGCTTTCTGACATTTTCATCTGAAGTCGTGGTCGTTGAAATGTGTTTTTAGACTGTTACCGCAACAGGGGACAAGCAAGGCCATTGGTCGAACAAATTTCCCAGCAAGCCTGCCTTCTTAAACTTTAGGACGAAAACAAAAAATCTAATAAATTGTACATAGCTTAAGTCCAGGTATCGTTTTTTATTTGCAAGAAAAGAGTTTCTCGGTCATTCCTATCCCATAAAGCAAATATATACAATTGAATCCAAATAAATTTGCCATGATGCAAGACAACCAGAATAGTGAAGTTGAACCATTAAAAGTGGTAAACCATGAGGACTGCAGGCACATTTGTGGTTATAGAATATGACATTACCAGAGGCGATGATTGCCGAGCATGCGTGTGCGTACTAGCTTTGGGCATATTTAGAGAATAGTATCCGCTATATTTTTTCCACTTCTCTGCGAAAAAAGGGGGGGGGGGGCGCGTGCCCCTGTGCGCCCCCCCTTGGATCCGCCACTACACAGTGTCATCAGAAAATGAGGAACAGGCCAATACATCGACTGAGGGCAGGGCTAAAATCACAGGGACAGATGAAACCTACATGGTTCCACTGCAAGAAAAGTACACAGCAAAAATGCTGACCGTGAAGTGTCCTACATGTATCATGCAGTTAAACATGCAGGGCTGCCAGCCGTCCTGCATCAGCTGTTTTTGGTCCCAAATTTCAGTTTATAGCCGTACAAAGACTGTGATAAATCAAATTTTGTTTCTTCAATATAATGTCATATAATTTTTCAGTTTTAATTATCATGGTTAGTAACTTCGCTCACATTAAGTTTACTGGATGTGAGTGAAGTCATGTCAGCTAATCAGCGAGCACTAAATTCTGAAAATGATTGTAATGTTAAATAGTTCACTTCCATCGTGCAGGAAGCAAGAGAGATTGCAATGTGATACAGGAACTGTTGGTGGAAATGTTTTCTAGCCCATTAATGTTCCCTCAGTTGGCTAGGCAATGCCTGGAGGACCATTATATGAAACAGAGGAAGGGAAGGGGCTATGTAGCTGGCAGGATATCTCTTGCATCCTGGTCATGCCACAGCAGCTAGCGATACAGCCTCTAAGTGGGAGCACACCGCCATTTATCAAGTGTTCAGGTGTATTCCCAAAAAGCTTTTGTACGCCCCAAGAATTTCCAGTTTCAGTCAGAATGCCAACCAGCCCCCTGGCACTAATATCATGTCAGAGTTCTGGCCAGCTCAGACCGCTAACGTGAAGCTAGTCTCAGCCAGAGCTACTGCCTCGCTTGCTCTCCTTTTGAATTAAACTGGACAGCCTGGTCAGTTGTAAAGCGGAGCACTGCATGAATTTTACCAATTAGAGGTGTGGCACTAGTTTATTGAGACCTCCTATGTGCCATTAGCTCCTACTGTTGTCACAAGTTGAACAAAAAAAGGAGACAGAGGTGAACTTGCTCAAAAAACAGAAGCTTTGTGTGTGAATGCAGCTGTTTGCGCACCGGACCGAGGTGTGGCCCGCGTGAGACCGAAACATATGTCTAAGCGATAATATAGCTGCACTACAGATATTTGACAGAGCAAATATTTCAGGATGAAATGTAGAAATATTAACCCTTAGAGCGCTGAAATAAATTATAAATTAAATCAAATAAAAAAATTATAAATTAAATTATCTCGTGCTGTTGAAAACCCATCACGTGGCAACGTGTTGAAAAGAGCTCCCCTGCGGGAGCTTTGAATTTGCCATCTTACATCATTGAGCAGCACTATTTGTATTTAGGGCTTTAAGGGTTGAAGATCTCATTAGGATACTGTATTGATCATTTTGATTGTTAATATGGAGGTGGAGAGAGCAATGAATTGGTGTGTGCTTATGAGCGCCAATGTGTTGTAAAACTGCATGTGAATGCAGGTCCGTGCAATTCACGCATGTATTTAACTCTTTCAACCCCAGATATTCTAGCATCACTATACCCTTCAACCCCACAGCCCTCTGTAGAGGGCTGGTCATTATCTGGACATTATTTCCCATTAAATGTAACCTGATATGTTCCAATCAATTAGTCAGATTGTTTGAATTTTCCCTACAGGAATTTGGGGTTGAAGGGAATATGTTGGTCAGCCCTCTGTAGAGGGCTGTGGGGTTGAAGGAGTTAATGTGCAATCCTTTTTCTGTTACTGCTCTAAAGTTAGGCAAGAGCACACTGCTTCCCTAAAAAAAAATACAAACACTCTCCTGGAGAGCGGCAATAAGCCATTTCCAAAAGGTTAGATAGCAAGGTGGCTAACCTTTGCAAGATGTAATGTTTCTTCAAGCAAACCCAAAATGCCATCTTTTGCGCAGGACATCAGTAGTATTAGCCAAGGATAGTACTTCTGGTGGATAAATTAGTGTTATTAGAGCAATCCTGACTGACTGTGTTAAACAGACGCTTCGGATAACTGCACCATTTGAAACAAAAGAATAGGGTTCATGCTGCTCTCTTGGCTGGGACTCCCTTGGAAAAGAGATTTTGTATCTCAGTGGGATTTATTCCTGGTAAAATAAAGGTTAATAAAATAAAATAAAGAGTAGCATTAAGCCCGTATCACCTCGCAGCGTCAGTGGCATCCGGATAGCACATACTATACCAGACAAAAGATTGGACATATCAATATTTTTCTTACGAGTTAAATAAAGAAATAAGCACCTTTTATTTTTATTTATTTATTTATTTAACCAGGAAAATCCATTGAGATTCAAAATCTCTTTTCTGAGGGAGACCTGGATTTCTGCAACAACAAAAAAAAAATTCTAATTGTTAAATCCATCAAACTAACCAGCACGAATTGTCATATTTGCTGAGCATACTCACATTTGAATTTATTTATTTATTTATTTATTTTAGAAAGGGCAGCCATATGGCTATAATGAGTTTGCAGCCGCGCGGATGTCTAACTTCCCAAAGATGTGCTGCATTTATGATGCGCTTTTCATTGACCTTTTTTCTTAATAAGTCCCAAAGCAGCTTGAATTTAATTCAGCCGTTGAGAAAAATCGGAAGGAGCTTGTTTGTCTGTTTACTTTGCAAAATATGGCTTCTTTGAGAATTCCAAAACTTTGGACACTATTCAAACAAATAAATTATTCTCTTTAAACTTCTGACTGTTCACCTCTTACAAGACTCCAATTAAGATTATATAGAGAAGTTAAGCCATTTATATCTCACTGAAAACAGTGCTATGACATTCACAAAGTGTGTCCAAACTTTTGACAGGTACTGTATACACTTTAAAATTCTGTGCTTTAGTTCTATTTTTCGTTACAAAAGGCTCTTTCTCAGAGTATCCTACAAATAAACTTCTGAGACATGTAACCCTCCAGAGGCCCAACAAACTGCCTTGTGCCTTCATATATCCACAGCCTTTCAGCCTTCAGTTTGGACTATAGATCCAAATCCTGCCAATATGACTGGAGAGAATTTACAAGCCCACTATCCAGAAGTATAAACCCAACACCGAGGGAGGGGAACCTGGGACTTTAATGAGAAAATGTGTGTGTACTTTATACAGTGGCAGCTATGGTCCCCATTTAAGAGACAGCGGGCCGTAAATCCAGGCATGGTGGTGAGGACGAACAGGGGGAACAGGAACACCGACCATCTCTCGCTGCTCAAGGACAGTGACTTCGAAGGTGGGGCCGAGTAACTGCAGGACCAGGTGCTGAACAAGGGTGCCATTGCGGCTCTGCGTAGCCCTGCGATTACCACAGCAAACACAGCAATAGCCCAAGATCCATTTACTTTCTATTCTCTCCCCTGCACCAGTAGGCTCATAGATGAATGTGCGTATCTGGTTTACCTCAGGGGACTGTGAACACTGTCTGATGAGTTATAGAGGTCGAACAAGAGAGAGGGAGAGAGAGAAAGAGAGAGAGAGGGAGAGAGAGGGAGGAAGGGAGAGAGAGGCAGACAGAGAGAGAGGCTGAGAATGCGGTTAGTCTCTTTATTACAGAGCACAATAAGATGCCTTTCCCAGAAAACAAATTTCATCCCCCCCCCCACAATCCAAAATGTAAAAAATTGATTACAACAAAGCTGTTATTGTCAGCAGGGGTTCCCAGTGTTTCACCACAAGAGGAATAAAAAAGACTGCAAACAGCCCCTGCCCACTACTGAAGCATTTGCCAGGAAATGATATAATCATGAGAAAGGTTAGCGCAGAGGAATGACTTCACTGCTTGAGCACTGCTGAGGGCTGAACAGAGACACCCATCGGGCGGAGAGGTCCGATAGCAGGGTCAGTCTCAGCTCAGAATGGTGCTCTGCCTTCCCCTCTTTACAACCGTACATGTCCTCCAGGCTCAGATGTGTGTACCTGAGCTGGCCATTTCAATTTTATATGCTTACCTCTAGTCAATTTGTCAAGATGGCAAGAAATTAAGAAACATCACTGCTGTCACTCCACTAAACTCACTCTTCAGTCCTATGTGAGTGACCTGAAGAGGCTCAGTGTGTTGCAGTGTCACCTCATGGCAAGAAGGAAGCGATTTTGCATCCCGTCTGGGGCTTTTCTGCGTGGCGTTCGCAGGTTCTCCCCATGATCACATGGGTTTCCTTACACAGTCCAAAGACATGCATGACAGGCTAGTAGGAGACCCCAAATTGCTCGCAGCTGTGAGTGTTTGAGTGAAAAGAGCTATGATCTCAATCACCCCTATCCCCACAGGCTAAGTGTTCAGGGTGTGTTCCAGGGGTAAGATAATGGATGGATGGATAAATGGATGGATGGATGAAGAAGGTGAACGAGTAAAGTTATCCACCACCAAGACTGCAGCGAGTAAATCAGATTAGGACACTCAGCTGTATAGCCTATACACAATTGAAAACTCTGGCCTCCCAAAACTTAACCTTAGTGAATTGATAAGCGCTGCCCTGGTAAAGTCCTCCTGATTTGTTTATCTAGTGCAATGTCCTCCACATCTCTGCCACAGTGGAGCCTTTATATCAGCGCAGAGAGCTCACAGTCAGGGCCTCTTAAGAAGCAGAACGGCTTTAAATAGCGACCTCACTGATCACAGAGCCGTCAGGCCTCATCCTGATACGAGCTCCGACCCCCTTAAACAGGCCAAATCAAACACAGCCTTGCAACCAGAGACCGTGTCTCACCAGAGTACTGATTACGACCTTGACGACCCCGTTTTAGCGCCAATTTTTTTCCCTGCATTCGTTTCACCGCAGGTCCAAGTCAGCATAATCCATAAGTATTTAGACAGCCTCACAAATTAAAAGGGCTGTTATTCCTTCACTGTTAGCTCCGTATAGATGCAAATACCCTGAAATTAAAGCTAATATTCAGCAGTTACATTTGAGGATTCACATTCACAGAATGAACAGTGCAGGAACTGCAACCCTTGGTTATTGGGTCTTTGTCCAAATACTTACGGACCTCACTTTAAATAAGACACCATGAGCAATAACTTCCTGACCTCATTCTTTGCTCCATACAATAGTGAATGTCTCAGCCAAGCCATTGGTTTTGAAGGGCTCGGTGCTAGTTTTTAATATACAGCCAGTAATGCACAGGTTTTGGGTTTAATGTAAAGAGACTGGCAGCATCGTAAACGTACTATGAGGAAGTGCACACTGTCAGTGTGGAGCCAATGCTAAACAGATCAATGAGGTATTCTGAGCAGGTATAGGCCTTCTGATTGTAGCCCACTAATACATCACCAACCGTACCAACACAAGAGACATTAGCACTGCACGCTGACAAAAGAGGCATGGAAATTAAATGTCCAACCTTGCGGAAGGTGGTGCTAGAGTATTTGTGTCGTGATGCACACTTCTGGTTTCGGCCATAGACTGTACAGCCAATGTTTTCCGTGCGCAAACCTGCTTTCCCGTTTGCATGTCCATGCTACAGGCAACACAAGTGAGTAACAATTTTTGAACCCTTAATGCATTTTTTTCTGGAGACATTTTCATGTATGTTTGTGCAAAGCATCTAGTGAGCCAATCACATGCAAGGATTTGTCAAGAACAGTGACAGCACCACCAGTGGCAAATGAAATTTAGATCCCTCAAATTGGTTGCACCTTTTACAAATTTTAGAAGCGAATAATATACACAAATACATAACGTTTCTACTCTTCAAACTGCACTCAATTACGTTTAAGTCAATTCAAAGATTTGTGTTAATTAACCTTGTTTTAATAATGTTGGAACAATTCCCACAATCTTTTGAATAAATCCATTGATCTTTTTTTCAGTGCACTGGTTGCCAGTCAGGTGGTTCTGACGGCAGTGACGAGTGGCTCTGCGCTTGGGGGTGAATGCAGAAGACTTTGGTTTGGCGGCCATGACTAATGATCTTTCCCTGCCTGTGATTCAAAGAGGCACTTCAGAGAGAATCCTTAATTTCCCTCAGTCACAAAGGATGAACACACTCACACCCCTGCTCAGAAAAAGAGGTTTTTGACAGCCACTTCAGAAACCGTTATGATCAGCATCCATTCCCAGCGGGGCACCACCATAAATGAACTGAGCAGACCTCGGAATCTCTTACTGCATGTAGATGTTACAGCGTCCACACGTCCACGCTACAGAGATACTTTGAAATGCACAAGCAGAATCCAGCAGTATCTTGTTTTTACCCTATCAATTGTGCAGTTCTGAATCAATAAATTAGAGACAGGGGTATAATACCTTCCACACTCCAGAGAGGAGCTCAGTCTACAGCTCAGATTGGCATTAGACTGAAAAATGCAGGCAGATATCATTTCCTGTGTCCTGAGCAGATCTACCGGGAAAGTAATGTGATAGCGGTTAATCTACACTGCATTAGAGACTTCATACAGATAGACAATGTTAGAGCCTGAACTGGAAGATCACACAGCAACCGACCCCCCCAAAGCCTAAAGGCTGAAAATGAGAAGGGCGCTCCAACCAAAATGGTGAAAATTAGCACAACCCACCTCAGTGCTAAAGCACGTCAACAGCACTCACCTTAAACATGCCGGGCTCCTTGATGTCCAATTGCGCCACGTTCCACAGCTCGTCCCTGCGTTTGCTCTGCCGCGGGCCGAAGCCAGAGGGCCTGGGGGCGGCCAGCCACACCACTCCGATGGCCAGCATGAACCCCACAGCCACGCCCAGCAGCACCCCGCCGAGGTACGTGGGAAGGGGTAGCACCAGGTACCCATAGATCAGCATGGTCAGTGCCAACAGGGTCTTGTGGGGGACGTTTGACTCCGCTTCCTCCTCCTCCTCTTCACTCTCGTCCTCGCTCCCGGCCTCCGTGCTCCCGCTAGGCGGGAGACTGGCCCCGCCCGTCGCGTCCAGCGTTTTGCTCCCGTCCGCCTCGGTTGCGTCTGCGCAGAGGTCGGTGAAGTCCTCGCTGTACAGCTCGCAGAACTCCTCGTCCTCCTGCCGGGCCAGAGCCGACATGGAGCAGGTCTCCAGAACGAGTGCAGGATGTCGGGGGCTCCTGGTGTCGGGTGCTGGGGGAGGGGCGAGAGGGGGCGAGTCGCTGCCCGGCAGGCCCTCGCCGTCCGAGTCGCACTCCTCCTCCTTGATGCTGTAGTTGTTGTTGCTCTCCAGGTGTCCGTTGAGGGTGGCAAGGCTCGTGAGCTCAGAGGCGCTGGACGACAGGGCTTTGGGCCGGTAGCCGGCTGTGGCAGCCACCGCCCCGCCGCTCTCATCGCCAATAATCTTGCTGAGCAGCTGCAGGGGCTCGTAGATGACCTCCGACAGCCGCCGCTTGGTGTCCTCAATGCGAGCCTCCACCTCCGCCACCTTGAAGAAGGAGCGGTTGTCCGGGGAGGTGAGCGGGGAGGAAGGGGGTCTTGGAGTCGCCAGCGACCGTGACGCGGGGCTGGGTGAACTGCTTGAAGAGCTGCAGGTTGAGGCGGGAGTCGGGTGGGCGGGAGGGGACAGGCTCCAGGTCCTGCCGGGACGCCTCGGTGGAGAGCGACTTCACCAGCGTCTTCATCAGGTGCCGGTGGCGAACGGCGGGCGGCACGGCAACGCCCTCCCGAGGCTCCACCTCCGTGGAAAGAGACTTCACCAGGTTTATGAAGGGCTTTTCGGCAGAGGGCAGGGCTACAGACTTTGAGGGAGAGGAGCGGGACGAGGCTGAGGAAGGGGCAGGAAGAGGGGTCGAGGTCTTCTGGTCCGAAGGCCAGGACGAACTGGCGGTGCCGGACCCGCAAGCACTGTGGACGGAGGACGACAGAATAGAGAGGGCGGGACTGGGGATGGAGACACCGGAGCGCCGAGAGCCCAAGACAGCGGGCAGGGTGGTGGACGACACGGGCAGCACCGCCACATCAGATCCCGCCAAATCTGAGCCACCTCCCTCGAACAGAAGGTCCTCGCTAGCCTCCAGAGCCGTCACAATGCTTTGGTCGTCGAAGTCCTGCGTGGCGGCAGAGGACGAGGAGATGGCGGCTCCGTACAACTCCTCTTCCTCCTCCTCTTCCTCCTTCCCGAGAGCGGAGAAGTGGATGGTGATGGTCTCGCGCGACAGCGAGCGCTGGACCTGCAGCTTGGGCGCGGCGGGTGGCCGCGGCGGCGGGGCAGCGCATCTCTCTGCATGGCCGCCGCGCTGACTGGTCATTGCACTGCTCCAGGTAGCTGATCTCCTGCAGGAGAACATAGCAAGAGAACCCCACAAACAGGGCAGTGAGTTGTATGAAGACAGTCCCATCATGAAACACCATCCTCAACAACCCACCCCTTCCCTCATCATCAAGTCCTCAAACCTAGTCTCCAACACCCACCCACCGGATCCAGCTGTTTGAGCTGTTCCATTTAAGCACACCGGCTGAAACTAAACAGAACAGTTCAAATACCAACATCTGTTAGGGGAACTCTGAGAAAGATTGGTTTATCTCCCCGATTTTGGACAAAAACAGAATCAATCCCAGCGCAAGGAGGAACATTAGTGCCCAGATCGTGGCTTGTACGGTAGACAGTGCATCTTACAGGTAAAATAAAAAAGCATTATATCTGCAAGTATCAAAAATGGTTCATTTGCCTTTTCTTTGAGACATCAAAGCAATAAAGAAACTAGATAACTCTGTCGCCACAGGGACCAAGTCGTGTATCTCCCGATCCCAAAATTTTGGACAAAATGGCCGCCGGCAGCCATATTGGACTTCCAAAATTCACGAAAATCAGTCTTGAGCATTGTCCAATCAATATCTTCGCCTGTGTGAAATTTGGAGAATTTCCTGTAATAATAGTGGCTTCCAGAGCCCACAACAGAAAATCTCTGTGGCGGCCCTGGAACTAAACCATAATATAGTCATGGGCAATACAAATGAATAAAATGACAACATTTCTTGAGTTGCTGGGAAAAAAGTTTTTATTATTTTCTAATGATTTTTTGCAGGTAAGTACAGAAGACACAGACGAAGAGTTTGCTACAAGTCCAACGCCTTTACAGGAAAGGGTCTCAGAGCCACAGGGTCCCAAAATGGCTGATTTCGCATTTATCAACAAAACCCATTGTGAAAATTGGGGGTGAAGCCTGAGGGCATTTTCGAAAATGCAGTCTACTCAGAAATAAACCTGGCCAAATTATCCATTAGGGTACCCTAACAGAAATAATTGATGCTAAAGTCATCAACCCCTTTTCTGAAGTACAGCAGCACCCCCTAGGCCCTTTTAATGGAAAATGCATTGAATTTCACCCAATTATGTTCAACAAACATTAGGTTTTTGCGTTGATATTAAAAAAAATGGTATGAATGGGTTGCCTGTGTTTTTTTTTTTTTTTTTGGATCAATGGCCTGCAAAAATGTCGAAATTATCGGTGGGAGGGCAAACATTAACGCTTACTCGCCCATTACTATATAAAATGCAGTGAAGTCGCTGATGCGGCAGTTGTTTGCCCTCCCACTGCTCTGAAATGAATCAAACGTTCCCCTTCAATAACCCGTGGTGATTTAAAAAAAAAAAAAACCTTTGCACTGTTTTTTTACAATGTCCATATACCCTCCTCCCATGATAGTTTCAATGAGCTACTGTGAATAATTCATAGTAAAACACAGTGACGTGCAGTCGGAGGTTAGTTTGGCGAGGCGGAAACCTCCCTTTGCTTGATTAGCAATCAGGCGATTAACTAGTTTAGTAAGACTATTCGGCAGAATGACGGGCCAGTTTAGGTTTTCATGGCGTTATTACTCTGTACATCGAACCTGAAATGCTCACTAGACAGCAGATTTGCGGCGTGCATTTTGCTTCCAGGAAGCCGAAGCAATGTCATCAACAAATATTAAAACAGTTCGACTAATGCAGAGTTCAATGCTTAATCAATATACAATGTATTCTCCTTTAAATACGCGCCGTTACACCCAAACAAAAAGCGGGCGCTTATTTTCAGTCTTCTTTCATAATCCGATTAACAAAATGTTTAAACGATATACAGAATTACCGAGAGCCGAGAATTTTTCCTAATTGATTATTCAGATTTCCATCCTCGCAGTCTCGAATTGAAGGGTATAAGTGAATGAATCTTGTGACCGGTGTTCGCGAGGTGGCATATTTTGATAGGTAGCAAAATTTGTCAGAACACTGGTAGGTTTTGAACGCCTGGCGCTGGTTTATTCCTTGGTATATTTTACTGAAACTTCACAAATAGGGTCACAGGATATTCTGTCAACTAACTATGTAGGTAATAGTAAAAAATACTCTCACCTTTCTTGCTATTGTTGAGAAGAAGTCACGGCGAACTCGCGATTTAACTTCAACAACTTCTGTCGAACTTATTTCACATCCCTGGAGGTCTAGACTGACTAACAGACTCGTAATTTCTCAAATTAGATGGCTGTAAGTCAATAAGGGCCGTAGCTGGGATATCACGTCAGCGCGGACTATTTGAAATCTACCTCCAAAATGGATATTTTTGCCCCGTGCCGCACTTGAAAGTTTGTAAACACAAGCGCAAATTGAGGTCACGCATTCATCCAACAGGCGAATAATAGCTCTGTTCAAATCGCGTTATTGGCCGAATCGCAGAGTTCATGTATGAAATGCGGGTATCCTATTGAAAAAGGTTGCTTTTAATCAAACCATGGTGTTCTTTTTGTATGAAAATGGTATTTACATCATTTTTTTATAAGTTTTCTGAGGCTTGTTTACCGCCCCAGTTCAGCTGTTACGCATTCCATTAGAGTTTATGCCCATGCCTACATAATATCTCCCGACTATCGTCGTTGGGGAGATCGAATTATTTCCCCAGGAAGCTAAAGGGTTTCTCATAAGTGTCCTAGACTTTGAGAACTAGTCTTTCCACAAATCCAAACAAATCAATCACCGATAATAATCAACTGTCCTGGCCACCGAAACAAAGTCAATGGCAGTAAGTTTTGTTTTTTTGTTTCCAATATTTATAGTCCTGAGATTACACAGTATTCTTCAGTTCATCACTGAGCTCGCAATAAATGTACGCCGTGTAACTGGAAGAGGACAGCATGATATAACGATGCGCCACTTCCTGGAAGAGAACAGATTTTCAGGTTGAATACAGCTAATTAAGATGGGAATATTCTGCAAATGATACAATCTCTAGGCTGCCAAGCCCAGGCATTGCCCCCCACCATATGTCATTAAAGGGCATCCTGTGGCAATACAGATGAAATCACCAAGGAGAACAACCACACTCACCAGAACACTGTTTGCAATCACTGCCCACAGCATAGTAAACTTAAGCAGATCCAAAGAGACAGACCAGCGGGGAGACCAACCTCTACAACAAGCCAAATACTGACACCACCATAAGGACACAGTCATTCCGGAGAGGAGGAGAGTACGGTGATAAATATCAAAAGTCACACACACAAATACTCACTCACTCACCCACTCACTCACTCACTCACATCCTTGTACTTCAATCCTTGTGAGGAAATCACATTGACTTCCAATGATTCTTTGTGCGTCTCTACAGCCTTTCCCTAATCTCAACAACATGTAACGCATGCCTAATCCAAACCCCTACCCTAACCTTGACCTAACCCTAACCCCTACCCTTAACTAATAAGTCACTATTTGCCTTTGTAGTTGTGAGGACAGGCGAAAATGTTCACGCTTTCCAATAATGTCCCCACTCTGTAGAAAAAAAAGCGTTCTCTGGTTCTCACTGTGGAGCCAGTACAAGAACACACACATACGCACACACACACACAAGCACGCATGCACACGCGCACACACACACACACACACACACACACACACACACTTACTTGCACAAAAGCCCCTTATTTGACCATGAATTTAGATGTTGGATTTTAGCTAGAAGTCAGGGTTCAGGAAGGGCCTACTCTAAACAGATAGCTCCATCACTTCACTGTCTGCCACAAAAGAGCATCTAGGCTACACTACACAGCTTAGCTAATAACTGACCTCCGTAGAGGCATCTCCTTTCCATCAAGGCATTGTAACACTTAATCTCCTCAAAGAGCTCCCAACAGCCCCAGCTCAGAGGGTGGAACTTGATTACAATTAAAGGCTAGTAAGAGTTAATTAGCAGCCAGCATGCTACGGAGCCAAAATAACATGTGATGTGTGAGCGTGTGCCTATGTAGTATGAAGAAAGTTCACTCTTGGAATTTTAACAGCTAATTAACATTCCTCTTTGGTCTAAATACGGACACCAAGAGGGAAGGGAAGCAGAAAAAATGCCAGAGGAAAAACAAACAGGGCACTGAATATGCATCTGCACCTCCATTACCCAGCCTCTACTTCAATGGCAACACCACTGCTGAAAATACAGGTTTAATGAATGCATATACATGCACAAATACAAGGGCTCATCTCATTTAATTGGGCCGATAACGCCCAAGGTCCTGAGGTACACACTGTCCGTGCACCATTTTTTCAATGAGACACTTCTCCAGAGAGCTAGGAAAATCCATTACACCCCTCAGTCTTGAGGTTTCTTGCAATTGAAGAAAAAGACGTGGATTCCTGACTGTTCCTAAAAAACTAAAAAAAAAAAAAATAGACATTTAATTTGTCATTACAAGCATTTCAACGAATAGCTAGCATTTGTAAATGCATTTTCACCATGCTTAATTAGTTTAATTAATTAGGGACTTAATAGGTTTTCACTTAAGCAGAATATCCTCTATATAAACAATTCAACGCAAGATGGTACAATAAAAAGGGGCAAAACCTAGTAAGCGAGAACAGAGGTCAAACTCAATGGACCTTTCCAACCTGTCAATCGCATGTAGCAAAACAACCAATCAAATTGCCTTATCTTACTAAGGTCCAGCCTACCCCGAAAGCACCGCCATATTGTCCCACACTCAATGCAGTCTTTAGCTGTTTGTAATAGGCCAGGTGTAAGACTTTTTCCGCAAATTGTTCTTAGATGCACTTGGGGAATGTGTAATACTGATGAAAGGTACCCTGCTCATCTACACGAAGCTCAATTAATCCATTTTCCAAAGCCAAAAACACAGTTGGAAAAGTGTTTGCGATGCATAAAGACACGTGGAAGACCTCACATGCAACTCAATGTGAGTAGGATAAACAAACACTGACTTCTGAATCTGCATGCAACAAACCAGTATTTACTCTGCTGAGAGCGTGATTCCTTCGGGCCACCCAGCACAGGCATTCGCAGCACTAGATAATATAAAACATTTAGCCAGATGGTGAAGGATTTTGGAATAGCATAAAGTAATCTGATTAGAAACTTCAAGGTAGGAGAAGTTGGCTAGGTAGCTAGCCAGCTGACTAGCTATGAATGGACTCAGAACGTCAGTCCCTTGGCCGAAATGAGTTAAGTTAGCTCGTCATTGAGATTGGTTTGAAGGAAATTTTAGAGTTTAATTTGTAGTGCTGCTGTACGTGGTAATAGCATATAATGGCGGCAGCTGTGATACTAATGACACTCCTGCGAAATTTTTTTCGTAACCAAGCTAAGAATATAAACCAGTTGAAAACCAATTGGAACATTCAAGGGTCAGGGTTAAGGTTACGGGTTAGAGTTCTATGAACCCGTCACGCATGTCACAACGTTGTACACTCATTAATATTCATTTTCAACTGGTTTCTGTCCTCGCTTGGTTACGAAAAAAGACATCCCACCGTCATTGCTATTTAGGGCATGCACAGCATGCATTCACTATATTAAGTATATATTAATAAATGGGTTGTTTCGTATCGCACAAGTAACAGCACGACAAGTCCATATCAGCACGACTCTCTTTCATAATTACGAGCAGAGTTCCGAAAGTATCCGCCGCTATGGCAACGACTCCGTCTTTCCGGTCGCTGTGTGGTTTAAAACGGCGAAAAGGCGCAGCTGCTACACCTATTTTTCGCTGTCTGAAAGGGGTTTCCGGAGTGATTCAAGACTGCTCTGAACTGCCTCAGATACACGTTTTTTGATCTGAATACGGCTTAAGTGACCTTGGGTTTGACCTTCATGATCAATTTATCAAAGGTCATGATACAGAAGGCAAGCCCTTCTATAACTTGCTATCTGTTGTCAATACTATTTATATCAATACACCAAATAGTTTCAATATTATAGCCCATTGAAATATGAACAATATTGGATATATGGCAGAATTTATAATGTAGAAAATTAATGTAATCAAAAATTCTATATTTTCAAATTCTTTGAACTAACTTGGTAGACCTTGTCACAAGGATGCTCCATAACAAATATGAATCATTCTGGGGCGCGTTTTCTGAAATCATGGATGCAAACTTGCATGGTTGGAACCACTGACTGAATGGACAAACTATGCAAGCTGCTAACTTACGCTTTTGGGAAATGCACCCCAGGCTGATGGTTTCAGGAAAGAAGATTCTTGAAAAATTGCAAACAATGACGATGGACGCCGGACGCCACATCATGCCCACAGTCTATCTGCCCCTTTAGGCCCTGGACAAAAATGAGACTGACCCAATCTCCACTTCTAACTCCTTATGTGATGGACCATCTCACCATTTCACTATTATTTCATGACTCATGCAAGAAATACAGCAGTTTTCCACATTACACCTAAAACCAAGAGCTTCAGCGTCTTTTTAGTTTTCAAGCATCACAAGCTAGTGCAGCCAACAAACAGGACTGCAATCATATAAGACTAGTCTCGGGCGCCCCGGTGGCTCATCGGTCTAAGCGTGCGTACCATAAAGGCTGTGTCCTTCCCGCAGCGACCTGGGTTCGACTCCAGCTCAGGTCATTTGCTGCATGTCTGCCCCCATTCTTCTCCCCAACTTTCCTGTCTCTCTACACTGTGCGGCTGTCAAATAGAGGAAAAATTCCCAAAAAATAATCTTTATATAAGACTAGTCTCTACTGCAACAATTGACAGTGGAAGTCCAGTTGATATAGACTGACTGCACTAATTCTCATATAAGCACCACAGTGAGAATCATCCTCACCTCTACTTCTAAAGCATATTACCGTTCTCACCTTAGCTGATAGCTTCATGAGGGGGTCGGGGGCGGGGCACACAATATGACTTGGGGCCACATAAAATCAACATTCATTTCAATCAAGCTACATAACCATTTCACTCCATTTGGCATTTTCACTCTGTTAACATGGCAGTGAATAGGATCAGTCAACCTCGGCAACAGCAGGGCATTACAGTACTCTTTAGTTCAATGTGCATTTTTGCTTCGGTCTGGCCTCAACCTTCAAGGCACTCGCGCTGCTTCAAACATTGTGCAGTTTCTGAAGAACAGCTTTTAATCCCTCATCTCTTTGTGCTTGCCGGTTTTATTTCCCATCAGATCACTCACGGATGTGAATCTAACAACATTTCTGATATGCCGGTAAAAAAAGAGATTTTTTTTGCTTAGGATTGAAATTGCAAGCGTTCACAGCAACTCGACACGCTTCAATATGCAAAACCTAAAGCTACACTATCAGTGATTACCTTTGTGAAATACAACATGAACATTTGGCAAAATTTCTGGAGAAAATAGAGTTAAAATAGTTCTGTTTATTTTAGCATTCTGATTCCAGGAGAAACAAAACAACTACAGGCCTCAGTAAAGCGCTCTGAATCACCCAAGTATGAATTTAAACACAAGTCCCTGCCTTTTCAGTCCCGACCGCCCTCAAAAATGAGATGCCTGGAGCAACATTACATCTCTGCAATACAACTGCGCCCATTTCATACAATCAGTATTATAAATTATTCATTAAAATAAAAGAAATTAGAATCTCCATAAACAACTGAATAAACATTCTCTTACATCCCAAAATGGAATGAGAGAGCAGGGGATCTGGGAGAGACCTGCAGAGGTTACTAAAAGTTAACACATCTATATTGAAATGGCAGATTTCAGCCAGAAAATATTGACAATGTAAGTCAGACTTCTTTTTTTCTTAAGCGCAACCTTCCAAAATCAGGAGGAACAAGAGCCATCAGGAGATGGCATATCCCCCGGCCCCATGTTAGCACCTTCGGATTAGCCAAAGGCACCACGTCAGGTCATGATTAATGTGCGTACCAAGTTTTGTGAGAAAATATTGAATGGTTTTCAAGTTATGCTCCAGAAACGAACTGTTCACAGACGGATGGACGGACAACCGCACCCATGACTATGATACCCATGATGAAAAAGCAACTAGTTTGACATTTATGTTATTATCCTTTCTAGCTTTACGTTTCAAAAACTTGAAATAAACGTGTAAGATATATATCCTCTGGCAGTATAAGAGCTGCAGCCTCTGAGAGAAAGGCACCTCTGCCCAGCTTTCTGGCAGCTATACCTGAGCAAAGAGATTCATTCATGAGCAGCCTGTACCTGAGAGGATTCATTCACGAGAACTCACAGAGCGACTGTACCTGACCGAGGATTCATTGAGCACTCACCCAGCAATGAGAATTCTCACCGAACCTGAGCAACCAGGATTCAGAGCGACTGTACCTGAGCAAACGCAGGGATTCATTCATGAGAACTCACCTCACCTCAGAGCGACTGTACCTGAGCAAAAAGGATTCATTCATGAGGATTCATTCACTGAGAACTCACCTCAGAGCGACTGTACCTGAGCAAACGCAGGATTCATTCACGAGAACTCACCTCAGAGCGACTGTACCTGAGCAAACGCAGGATTCATTCATGAGAACTCACCTCAGAGCGACTGTACCTGAGCAAATGCAGGATTCATTCATGAGAACTCACCTCAGAGCGACTGTACCTGAGCAAACGCAGGATTCATTCATGAGAACTCACCTCAGAGCGACTGTACCTGAGCAAATGCAGGATTCATTCATTCTTTATTGAGCGAGGATTCAATCACGAGAACTCACCTCAGACACTTTCAGCAATTCATTCACAAGAACTCACTGTACCTGAGCAAATGCAGGATTCATTCATTCTTATTGACACACTCAGTGACACCAGCACAATCACATGCAGGAAAGTTTTGTTTAGGCTACGGAATCTACCAATGGGCAATTTACCAATTTACCAAAATCTAAAATAGGCAATTGAGCATCTCCACACATGTCTTTGGACTGAGGGAGGAAACCAGAGTACCAAGAAGCAGAATAAACCCGACAGAAAACAGGGAGAACATGCAATCTCCACACAGAAAAGACCCCAGGCCAGACCGTCTAACTGTGAGGAGGAAGAGATACCCACTGCATCACAGTGCAGCCCTAAGGAAATGTGCCAGGCTTCATTTATGTTACTCATTGACACCTAAGACTTACTGAATGAGGAGCGATACTGAATGTTGGCAGGGGATCTCTGAATGCATTTTAAATGAATACAAAATTTTTTGTTAAACCAGAAAAATACCCCAGATCTTTGGTCCATGAACACCTTCGATTTAGTATCACCAAAGTAATGCCATTTGATATTGCATACAAGTTTGCACGGCAGCATCCTTGCTTTCGTTGCTGAAGACAAATCAATCTTAACTGTAGGAAACAAAACATTTATTCAAAGTCAGGGATAAGCAGAACTAAAGGCAAAATGTTATTGAGACAAATAAATAGGAGTTGCCATGCGGCCACAAGGCAAAACTATGCACCATTGAAAATGAAACCGTTTCATTAAAATATGCCTGCTGTCAGCTTCAGTCCAGATATGGCCAGAAAAATGATGTACTGGTAAAATTATAATGCTTGGAACATCAATAAAATATATAACACTCCTAATATGTCATTTCAGAAAGGAGTTATAAAAAGCACAACAATTTATGACTAATTATAATGCAATTTTTTATATTATGAAAAAGCATTCAACTCTTTCCCCCCATGACAACACATGATGCAGATACGTACATCAATGGACCTTTTCCCCTGCCTCCCCATTGATTGAAAAGGGTGGCATCCGTTGTCGTTTTCGTTAATATGGCCAGGGTCGTCATTTGTAGTCAGAAAGTTAAAGAAGTATTTTATATTGTATAATAATACACAGTTTAATAAAAATGACTTCCCATTCATTAAAATGGAAGCATAGCCTAATCAGCTGCCAGAAAGTGCTCACTTGATATTACTAATAAGCCATTCACAAAAAGATCTGGAGGGCTATGTTTGACCGTTCTGGGAACTTTACATCACTCATTTCCTTTAATGAATGACTAATAAATCCTAATAAATCTTATTAGGGAGTAGGCAGCAATCAATTTTTTCTGTGAAATATTTAATACTGCCTCATTCCAGCATTTTTTATCCATTTGTTTGCCCTTATACAGGACTCACCAACAAAATAATGACAACCCCCCCCCCTTCCCCCTAATATGAAAAAAGAGGAACACTGATCCTAATAGACAGATTACGTGATATTTTCTCAATGGTTCATGTAAAGCTGATCCACTTAAAATGCATGGAGAGGCCAGAGAAACCTTTTTAACTTCCCACTGGCTAACGTGCCAGGCTACATCAGTCGCATTCCTGCCTTCACTTTGTGACCCGCATAACAAAAGCTGCTTTAAACAGATCCTTTTATGAACAAGAGAACAGTGTCATCACTATCCCACGTCACAATCAAGGGCCAGAATTCCATTGAAAAAAAAATGCTTCAACATCCATTTTCGAATTCAACGTAGATCATGATGTAGCTTATTAAGCGTACAAAATTTCACGCATTTAGGTATCATAGCTTCAGAGAAATCTGGTCCCCTTTGTGGCCCGGACAGACGGACAGCAGGATGAAATCTTAGCCAAGTTGAGAATTCAATTCGGGGAACCCCTAACTCTTGTGGAAGTGGGTCATGGGATCTTTCATGACCACAGTGAGTCAGGACCTTGGTTTTATGTCTCACCAAAAGACACATGGTTCACAAATTAATATTCCATAAAAAAAAAACACAAACTAAACAGGGATTCTAAATTAATTGGCTGTGTGTGCCGTCTGTGATCACGATGCGGTTGTAACCATAAGAGACAAAAACATGTCTGCAGCCCTTAATTAGTCAACAATCCTTCACAGTGGCAGATTGCTCCCAATAATCACAAGATAAGCGCTAGGGCTTCAATTCAGAGAAGCTGATGCCTGTTTCCCAGAAGACTGGAACACAGCCCAAACATTTGACATTTCACACTTCACACGACGAATAAAATTGGGAGCTTTGTTGCATTTGAAACAGAAAGTGATGACCCTCGGTGCGTAACTGTTGTTTTGATAGCCCTTTTCATAACGTACGCATTGAGTAGCGTTTTAACAGTGTTTGATGCTTTGTTTTGACTGGTAGCACTTCACAATGGCCACTTGGTTTCTCTCCCTGTAATTAAATCAACTGGCAGACAGCTCGGTCCCATGATGTCAGCAAAAGGGAACAGAACGGCTTCAGTTCTGAGGTTAACTCCAAGTCCCGCTTGCTCAGTGATGACAGCATTTCAGAAGTTAGCAGCAAAAGCAGTAGATCATTCACTGTGCTAATGTATTCATTAATCTCCAATCAGTGCTTTCACACGCCGCAGTATATTGTGCTCATCTCGTGCTACAGCATGCCCAAGAGGAATGGAGCAGGAAAATAGACTGTCCTTGGTGCATTTTGCTGAAAAGTACCAACAAAACAAACGATAATACAACTCCAATTCCGAAATGGGACAAAGTGTAAATTGTGAATAAAATCAAAACGCAATGACTTTCAAATCACACCAGCCAGTATTTTATTCACAATAGAATAGAGATAACATAGCAAATGTTGAAACTGAGAAATTTTACAATTTTATCCACAAAATGAGCTCATTTCAAATTTGATGGCTGCTACAGGACTCAAAATAGTTGGGACAGGGGCCTGTTTACCATGGTGTAGCATCCCCCCTTATTTTTAGCACAGAGTGAAGGCATCTGGGCATTAAGGAGACAAGTTTCTTGAGTTTAGCCATTGGAATTTGACCCCACTCTTGTTTAATACAGGCTTCCAGCTGCTGGAGAGTTTTGGGTCTCCTTTGACGGACTTTTCGTTTCATTATGCGCCAAATGCTCTCAATCGGTGAAAGATCAGGACTGCAGGCAGGCCAGTTTAGCACGCGGACTCCTCTACTACGAAGCCATGCTGTTGTAATAGCTGCAGTATGTGGTTTTGCATTGTCCTGCTGAAATACACAAGGCCTTCCCTGGAATAGATGTCGTCTGGAGGGGAGCATATGTTGCTCTAAAACCTTTATATACCTTTAAGCATTCATGGTGCTTTTTAAAACATGCAAGTGTCCCACACCATATGCACTAATGCATCCCCATACCATCAGACATGCTGGCTTTTGAACTGAACTGATAACAGGAGGGGTGGTCTTTCTCCTCCTTAGCCCGGAGGACACAACGCCCATGATTTCCAACAAGAATGTCAAATTTGGACTTGTCTGACCACAGGACACTTAGACACTTTGCTACAGTCCATTTTAAATGAGCCTTGGCCCACAGAACACGACGTCGCTTCTGGATCATGCTCAACAATGGCTTCCTTTTGCATGATAGAGTTTTCGGTGGCATCTGTGGATGGCACGGCGGACTGTGTTTACAGACAGTGGTTTCTTGAAGCATTCCTGGGCCCATTTAGTAATGTCAATGATAGAATCATGCCGGTGAGTGATGCAGTGGCGTCTGAGGGCCCGAAGATCATGGGCATCCATGAGATTTTTCCAGTTTCTCTGAATCTTTTGATGATGATATGCATTGTTGATAATGAGACCTTCAAAGCCTTTGCAATTTGACGTTGAGGAACATTGTTTTTAAAGCATTCCACAATTTTTTTTATGAAAGCCTTCACAGGTTGGAGAGCCTCCAGCCATCTTTACTTCTGAGAGACTCAGCCTCTCTAAGACATCCCTTTCACAGCCAATCATGTTACACACCTGATGCCAGTTAACTTAATTACTTGCTAAATGTTCTTTTAGCTGATTCTCTTATATATTAATTGCTTTTTCAGCCCTTTTTTGCCTGTGTCCCAACTTTTTTGAGACCTGTTGCAGCTAGAAAATTTGATATAAGCTCATTTTGTACATTAAAATATAAAATGTTTCAGTTTCAACATTTGAAATGTTATCTATGTTCTATTGAAAATAACATATTGGCTCATGTGATCTGAAAGTCATTACATTTTGATTTCATTCACAATTTACACTTCGTCCCAACTATTTCAGAATTGGGGTTGTAAATACCTGGCAGAGAATTTAGACTGAACAGGTGAAAATCAACCATTATGATCAAATTCTGTTTAAGATAAAAATCTGGGATAAGGAATATATTTGCAAACTAGAGGCACTCATATTGCAAACCTCCGCCAAGGCAGAACAATCCAAATGTGCATGAGTGGGAGCAAAGTTGAGTTATCGCCTGTGATAGGATTTCAAGATGGCTGCCGTGGCTGCCATATTGTGTCACTGATCGCAGTCAAAATCAATAGGGTCCATCCTTGATGTAATAGCAATCCACCCACAAAATTTCTGACAGATTCGTGCATTACTTTTTGAGTTATGTTGTTCACAAACAAACAAACAAACAAACAGGGGCGAAAACATAACCGTAAAAGTGAATTCACAGGGTAACTGATAACTTCCATAGCATTTTATGCTGGCTAACTGAATAGACCAACAAATGAGCGTAAAGTTCCCACCTTGTTTCACAGCGAGTCAGAGTAATGGGCATTGTGTGTGGGTAAACAAACCACTTCCTGAAACGGCCAACAATGCAAACAGGGGAGGACTGAGGAGTGCCTGCGTGTGTTCACAGAAACTTTGACCCTGACAAAAAAAAGCCTAATAAGTGAAATGGAGAAGCCCTGACATTGATGGCAGCCAGGTCACGCTTTCCCCTGCTGAACTCGAGGAAGGGCTAAATGAGTAAGCGCTCAAGAGCAAGGCTTAAAATGAGCAGTACTTCCTGTTCTGTTCAGTGAGAGCCGGTCTACAAACCCCAATTCCAATGAAGTTGGGACGTTGTGTAAAAAGTAAATGAAAACAGAATACAGTGATTTGCAAATCCTTTTCCACATATATTCAATTGAGTACACTACAAAGATATTTGATGTTCGAACTGATAAACTTTATTGTTTCTTTTTTGGAAATATTCACTCATTTTGAATTTGATGCCTGCAACACTTTCCAGAAAAGCTGGGCCAGGGGCAACAAAAGACTGGGAAAGCTGAGGAATCCTCAAAAAACACCTGTTTGGAACATTCCACAGGTGAACAGGTTAACTGGAAACACCTGAGTATCATGATTAGGTATAAAACAAGCATCCCCGAAAGGCTCAGTCGTTCACAAGCAAGGATGAGGTGAGGTTCACCACTTTGTGAACAACTGCGTGAGCAAATAGTCCAACAGTTTAAGAACAACCTTTCTCAATATGCAATTGCAAGTTATTTAGGGATTTCATCATCTACAGTCCATAATATCATCAAAAAATTCAGAAAATACGGAAAAATCTCTACACGTAAGCGGCAAGGCTGAAAACCAACATTGAATGCCCGTGACTGTCAGCCCCTCAGGTGGCACTACATTAAAACGGACATCATTCTGTAAAGGATATTACCGCATGGGCTCAGGAACACTTTGGGAAACCATTGTCAGTTGACACAGTGTTGTGGTTTCCATTCAGAAATATTTTCATCAGTTTGTCCCTGTATCTAAAAGTTCAAGTTAAAACTCTACCATGCAAAGTGAAAGCCACGTATCATCAACACCCAGAAACGCTGCCGGCTTCTCTGAGCCCGAGCTCATCTGAGATGGACTGACGCAAAGTGGAAAAGTGTCTATGGTCAGACGAGTCCACATTTAAAATTGTTTTTGGAAATCATGGACGTTGTGTGACTCGTGTGCTCCGAGCTAGAGAGGAAAAGGACCATCCAGATAGTTATCAGCGCAAAGTTCAAAAGCAAACATCTGTGATGGTATGGGGATGTGTTAGTGCCCATGGCATGGGTAACTTGCACATCTGTGAAGGCACCATTAATGCTGAAAGGTTCATACAGGTTTTGGAGCAACATATCCTGCCATCCAATCAACGTCTTTTTCAGGGACATCCCTGATTATTTCAGCAGGACAATGCCAAGCCAAATTCCGCTCGTGTTACAACAGCGTGGCTTCGTAGTAAAAGAGTGCAGGTAATAGACTGGCCTGCCTGCAGCCCAGACCTGTCTACCTTTGAAAATTTGGCGCATTATGAAGCACAAAATATGACAACGGAGACCCCAGACTGTTGAGCAACTGAAGGCGTATATCAAGCAAGAATGGGAAAGAATTCCACCAACAAAGCTTCTCCAATTAGTGTCCTCAGTCCCCAAATGCTTATTGAGTGTTGTTAAAAGGAAAGGTGATGTAACACAGTGGTAAACATTCCCTGTTCCAGCTTTTTTGGAACGCGCTGCAGGCATCAAATTCAAGATGAGTGAATATTAAAAAAAAAAAATAACAATAAAGTTTATCAGTTTGAACATTAAATACCTTGTCTTTGTAGCGTACTCAATTGAAAATAGGTCGAAAAGGATTTGCAAATCATTGTATTCTGTTTTTATACACGTTTTACACAACGTCCCAACTTCATTGGAATTGGGGTTTGTACTTCAGATCAGAAATCCAGACCTCTGACTGATTTTGGACCATTTTGTATGGCGTTGTGACCTTGGTTCCAGACACTTGGCTCAAAGGGGGTGTCAATCGGTCTCCAGCAAATTGGTTCCAAAAGGATGGCGATGCGGTGGAAAGCCTGCATGAGTGAGTGAGTGAGTGAGTGAGAGAGAGAGAGACGCTCAGGGAGATCAGGTTTCCCCAACTGCCTCCAGGGAGGCGCAGGCCTCTACAGTGTTAACCAGGTAAACAGACCGTGTTTCCCTGCCACTAGAGTCTACCTGTCACTGTAATGCACAGGTGATCAGCGCATGGAGGCCGCCATGCTCAAGCCCCCTTACCCTCAGGCCTCATACACAAAGCACTTGGACAGAAACCACAGTGAGCACCGGCCTCAGGTGCATCAAAGTTTGAACAGTCGCAGCATACAATCGACTTCAAGCTCATCAACGGAGCCCCAGGATAAAGCACACAGAGCAGCTCTCTAAAGAGCCAAAATGGCTGAACCGGCCCAAGGGGACAGGGATATTGAGTACAGACCTCTGCTCTGAGGCGATTGAAATGGGAGTGAAAGGCTGGAAACAAACCTGCCAGCGAAACTGACTCGGCTGGGGAAGAGAACTTCTAAATCACAGGGATTAATTCATCAGACTTCACAGTAGGGAGACTTCCTGTCCTCCCCAGCCTCCTGCATTAAAGAGAGAGAACGCACACAGGAGGAGCACAGACGGGTGCTTTAGAGGGAAAGGCAGAGGTGATTTCACCCGGGGATGGTGCAATCAACCTGACCACGACAGATCAACTGGAATAGCCCCACTCCACCAGCAGACCAGTAACCATTCCCGTCCTCGCCCGGCTGACCAATCAGCTCTCAGCCCTCCCCAAGACGGCTTCAGTGTCTTCCCAAGGATGTGTAAAAGTCCCAGTAATGAACCATAATAGGCAGTGTCGACAATAGGCACTTTGATTTCCAAAAAAATTAAGTCTTTGGTAATGTCTCCATTTAGTCAACGCATACTTTATGCAATAAGTAAGGACAGTGGGTTGGTTTGACAATAGCTGGTACACTAAGCAACAGAAAGATGCTCAGTGGTTTCCAAAACTGGTCATGATGAAATGGAAAAATACTTAAAAAAATATTTAAATCAGTTTCAGTTTTAATTTCTTCATTTGCTGAATGGTGAGCAATAATAAAAAAAAAAAATAAGGCTTTTAAGCGTAAACTAGGCCTTCATTTCCCCGAATGCATTTTTTGGGAAATATTCAATATAATTAAATTGGTTTCTGTTCATTAAAACGAAACTTCAAAGCGAAACTCGAGTGCGAACAGAGACACCCATTCGTATTCAAGAATACCAGAAACGAAAGATCAAAATGTTTCTCAAATCGCTTTTCATCTGAAAGGCAGAAACACTCGAGAATGTGCCCGTCCCTGGCAGTTTGAGAACAAATCACGCAGTTGCCATGCCAACAGCAGCATACCCCCCGTTCCAGTTTGCCCTCCACATCAAGAATTTGTTGTTACGGCAACGTTGTGTTTGCTAACAGCCAGGCTGCAGACACAGTGTCTAATGAGGATCACTTGTGGATTCTACACACACTCATTATGTGAAAGGAGAGGAGTGGGCACCGAACTGTAAATGTCAGCTCGGTGCCGGGTTAAGACATGGAGGAGATCATTAGCCGCTGAATGCAATGTAAGAACTGCCTTAAACAGGATAATGCCATGTCTGCTAGAAATTCATACCCCAGGAGCCATAGTCTGTTATCAGCACAGCAAAACAAGAGCAAAAGATACAGCACCGAGACAGAGATGGGATGAACAGGCCTCACGTATTTATAATACATCTACAGAAACACCATGAGACCTCAGGCCCACATTCATACATTTATTATATCCATCTGAAAATGAGTGCGCAGGTATACAGTAAATGCGATTCACAATGAAGGAGCAGTTCAGTCGTTCTGCTCTACCTGCCGCATACGATTACGACCTCACCTCGCCTGCCCTGTGTGGGATGGTATCACTGCAAGTCCCACGAGCCAGCAGAAGCGCTATGACTGCGCTAGCTACAAAGCTCCTCAATCCCGTCCGTGTTCTCCAGCTCAGGCTAAAATTCTAACACTCGCCTCCGCAGGTAGCCGCTGCGGCCATTTACCCAAACTGTCGGCCATCGACGACCTCAGTTTCAGGATAGGTGCACCTGCCCATGCCGGGTGGTACTTTGAGGGCTTACCTTAGCTAACGCTAGTCGCTAGACGGCATTTTAGTCTCACAGTTAACATTAGCTAAAGTACAAAAAAAAAAAGAAGTGTGAGCTCAAATAGGCGCGCTCGCACAACCTTAGAGTGCAATGCAAATTCACATTATTCTGCCAGCCAGCCAGCCGAGAACCTGGGGCAAAAGTAAAATGGGGAGTAATAATCTGTCCAATTATACGCGGCAAGAAGCGCTGGGCCGCTGGGTACAGAAATGTCTTTGTGGTAATAGCACTGGCACACGCTCAGTCAGGCAGAGAGGAGAACAATGGGATTACTGCACACTGGGAAGGTGAGAGGAGGAGATTCGGAGGCCTCTGCTGAGGCATCTTTCATTTCTCGACTGACTAAGAACACGGTGGACGTGGGAGTAGAAGAGGAGGGAGGTAGCGAGGGGTAAAAAGAGAAAGAAAAGAGGGAGGGAGAGAGACGTGGTTAGTAAAGAAAGAGATATGAATACAAGTAAAGAGTCATTTGACTTACATGGGTAATTCCACATCAAATCAACAGATTTTGGAAAATTTTCCCAACTGACCATCTTGGATTTTTCTCCATATTTCATTAGAGCTATAACCCATTTTTAAAGCCTCAATATTTCAGAAACTACGGAAGATACTAGCAGAAAACTTACCACACTAGTTTTTGGGCATCATGACATTATTTACATGAAGTATGAAGTAAATCAAAGGTGGTCAGTCAGAAGGCCTCTGCTGTTTTGACATGGAATGACTCCAATGAACCCTCTGCTCATCTGACCTGATCCTCAGTTAGTAACCTTCTCAGTTCCTTAACAAGGAATAAAGACAGTGAGCAAGGAGCCTTAAAATAGTTTTTAAAATGTAACAGTTGGACTCAAGTACACTTTACAGTACAGTATCAATACAGCAGGCCAAGTCTGTATTGTAACGCAACACCCCGATGACAAAAATACTTCGCATTCTGTTTTCTCAATGAAGTGGAGAGATGTATTTTACTTGCATCGCGACAAGGAAATCACATACCGAGGAAAACAATTCCAAGAAATATGTACACCACACTAGTGTGAAAGATGGCAAATGGAAACAGAAAGCGATGAGCAGAAAACATTAGGCTACTTTCCACTGGGGGGGTTCATCACGCTGGACTTCCGAGCTTTCGTCCGCATTTACCCCGGTAGAGCAGAAATCGCAGGAATTTCCCAGCGCTGCGGTGTTAGTTTGATTCAGTCAGGCAGTTTCTCAGCCGATGGTGTCAACAGACAGGGATCTGGGGAGCAGGGAGGCACAAACAAGCGCCCGCACCTCGGCAGCAGACGCGTTTGAAACGAGCTCTTGAAGAAACCGAGAGCACTCCCAAACCATCCACCCTGACAGCACATGTCGGCTACCACATACACACGAAAAAGCAAGCAGCTAAACAAGCTCGGCTCCGATCGCCCTTATAGTTGGGGGTTGTACTCTTCATGACAACCAGGCGCTTGGCATCTACACTGAATTTCGGAACTCCGGGGACCAAGGGAAACGAGCCGCCCGGTGTCTGGTGACAGACAGCTTGTTGTTAGGTCCTGTAACACCATCTGACCCGTACGGGTGTTGACAGCTGTAATTATGGTACAGGGAGCAGTATCCACAGACAGGCTGATCACCACATTACTCACAGTCCCCTGACAGCAGGGTCAGTGCGGGTCAGTAGGTCACAGACCCCAGGAACAAAGCCCCTCTAATTAGATCAAGGCTTTCTTTAACTGGAAGCAAGTTATTTAGCCAGTTAACATACACCATCTTTGCATCTAGGCCATTTCATGGTGAAAGCAAGATGATGCAAAAAAAATGTTAGGCTAATTTAACAAGATAACTTAAAACTGAGGGGGAGGCCAGTGCCAAGTACATGTCAATCACTCAGGAGAGAGGCTCCTCCCACACTGTAGCACAACAGAAAGCATTACAGGCATCAAGAGGATTCGCTTCCTGTCACTCAAAACAATCCTTCTCCGGCTCCAGCAAGCTGCCATGAGCGGGTAAGACCAGGATCATCCATAACAGTTCCTGGAGATCAATATACCTTTTCATTACACACCTTATTTAGGACTCATGATTCAAGCAGCTAAACTGCATCTGCAGTTGTTGAATGAGGTGTGCTTAGTTAAAGCAGGGTTTACACATAGGCACGATGCGTTACAAATATCATTTTCCCGTCATTCGTGGCACATTCGTGACATTCGTAACGTGACTTAACGCATCTGAATAGGGTTCTTAACAGCGCGTGTCGGTTCGTGACATTCGTGGAGCATGTTTTTGGCTGACAAAAAATCTTCCACGAATGTCACGAATCACCCTCGATTTGTGGAGTTCGCAACTGAGCGTGTCGATTCGTGGTGATTAGTGGTGATTCGTAATAGAGCGTGACAGCATTCGTAGTGTATTCTTGCCATTCTTTGAGCCCATACTGTCACTCGTCGTCACGAATCGACACGAAAGCTGTCAAGAACTGAACTGAATGACGCGTGACGCCTCTGCCCCGAATCATCAAATTCAATTCAAATTCGTGATCCTCGGTCACGAATTTAGATTCGTGGCATTCGTGACTTGTCGTCGTTATGTGTAAACCCAGCATAAGGTGGAAGTGAAAACCTTCGTGACAGTAGGTCCTCTGGAACAGGATAAGGCAGCCCTGGGCCAAAGACTGGGGACGCACTTTAAGACGGTCTGCGCAGAGACCAGATAAAAGAGGACAAGCTTGCGCTCTGCTCCTCAGTCACAACTTCTACTGGTCACTCTTAATTAACCCCTCAAATGCTGATTTTCACTTGAATTTCCCCTGCAGAATGCTGAATGTTAGAAAAAAAAATTCTTATCATAGGAAAATGTCACAAGCATACCGCATATCTGCTTGTAGCAGCGCTTCACTGAAATTACATCACACTCATATTTTGAGAAATATGTAACACCAGGATGTCATGTTTTTACGGCCACAAGATTACATCAACTAGAAAATATTTAGATCTTCTACATCATTTTACACGTTTCCCCGTAATTTAGTGGGACAAACTTGGGATCTTGGGAAACCAAAGGATCTCCTCTACCATTAAGAATAGGCCTACAGTCCCACAGGTGTGACTTAAGCATTTGATGGACCCACATATGGAGTTGAAGAGTTAATATCCAACAAAACCACTACAACCTACAAATTAAGTACAGCACATATGTAAAGAGACAGGAAGCTGGAAATGAAAACATGCACAAATCTTAAGTCATTTGAACTTCTGCAAAAGAGAAAATAATTTCTTTACAGTTGCTGGTCAGGGGAATGGGAGGGCTGAGGCCAGTTACCGCATTTATTGCAACAAGAGACAGAAATAAACCCGGAACAGACTGTAAAATCAGTCACATTTAAATTCAGACAGACATGAGTACTAAGACAGAACAGCTAGTTATGACATACACTGACCCATACAAGAAGGTACAACCATTTTATTTTGTTTAGGGACTGCGCATGGTTCTGTGAATAATATAGAGATTTCACCCTCAAACTGGGGATTTTTGTAAATGAACGCATGTAGCTCCAGCCAAAACAAGGCATCAGTGAACATCCAGTGCAAATGGACAGTCAGAAAGGATTGTGAAAGATAAATAACTATAGAAAAGGTTATGAAGAAACCAGATACAACTTTGAGGGAAAACATGCAGGTCAATGTCAATGACTCAACCAATTAATGAGCCAATTAGCCTCTCATTTGGCAAATCAGCTCGTCAGTCAGCCAATCAGCTCACGAGTAAGTAAAATGTAGAATATGAATGTTCACAAAATGGCAGTCAAGCATAGAAGATAAGACATGCAGGATCAGAATGATGCATAACAGGAATGTAAATGAGCCAGGGACATAAATAGATACAGTTTTATAAAAAGAACAGGCTTTTAAAATTACTGGAGTAAAGAAAATACAGACGGCTCAAGGTAAGGCGGAAGATAAATCTGATATGGTAACGTACCCCACTCTAAAAGCTTCACATAACAGGAAAAACCCCAGAGGCGAGGTATGATTCGTATTATTACCTCCTGACGATTCCTCGGGCTATTAAGCGCAAAGTATTACGAGCATTTCCAGTTCTTTTTCTGGGAAACGCAGGCACATCCCACAAGAGACAGAAGCGAGAGACCCAGCGTCAGGCCTGACCCATTTGAAACCCCAGATAACAGGATTTTCAAAATGCGCTTCTCAGATTTATTGTTCCGACATTACACAACGGCATTGAGAAAGAGAACCATAACAGAATACGCCAAAAATAATCAACGTTGTTGGAAAACAGAACTGCTGATGAAAAAATAAATGGCCACCATTGCGCAATGGGGTTCTTTAAAGTGTACACTCTGATGAAAACTGGGCAATTTTTCTGCAATTTCCACATTCAATGACCCCTCCCTGCCCCCTGCCCCCTGCCTTCCCACTGAAGAACATGAGCAATGTGTTGTTGATACTTGAGGCCAAGGGTCATTTCATTGCAAATTACCCAAAAGGCCCTAGGTCACCAAGCACCAATTTTTTGTCAGATCTTCTTCAGATAAGACAATACATGGTACAAATATGACAATGATGGTCAACAGCACAAAAGGTCAAATGAGGACAAGAAAACAGGCAATTTTGCAGAAATCTGAAAATAAGGCATATTTCAAAAAATTATTCTGACAACCCTATAGCAGTGATAAATATGCCCACTGCGTACACAGGGCCTAATGCATACTATAAATGACATGGAAAAAAACCGAGTATATTATCTAGCATACTGTTTGAGTGACAAGCTCTCCAAAAGGGTGCCGTTTTGTTACGATTTGAATTTCCTGCCATTTTCTGAGCCTTGTAGAAAATAATGTACACAAGATATATCTGATCTGATTACACGTTTGAATTCTACTGAAAAATTTTGCTCTAGTCTCAAAGTTTCAAAGCTGTAAATGCCATTACGAAGGACCTATGAATGTCAGAGTTGGACTGAAAGGCTTGTTTGGCAGAATGTATAAAATTCATGAAAATTTCAAAGGGTTGTAGTTTCAAAGCTATTAAAGATATAGACCTCATGTCTGAGATTTCTCTGCAAGTGTGGCAGAGGAGGACCTGTGAATTTTTTGGGGGGAATCGGAGAGAGGGCGACCTAGGAACTTCCTCTCAAACTGGGTGATTTGATACTGATTGCCAAATAAGTGCTATCTGACACTCCCCCACAGGTCCAAAACACCCCAAAAGCCCAATACCATGTTTATCATAAATATGTGCAGTGCCACATGTAGTTCTGCTGCCGGAGGTCACTTTGGGTGCCTCCCAATCCTCAAGAAAATCTATCTTCCATTCCTTCACTTGTCTCCATCCATACTCCAGACAGAAATGATTGAAGGAAATGAGAATGTATTTTTGTGCATTAAAAGGCAGCCTTCAAGTTGGCCATCCGAGCTCAACGGGATAGAAGCCTGGGTAGGGAGGAGGGGTTTCAGAGTCCCGCCCACATCACAACATTCCACCAATCTCGGCCTACCAGGCCTCTGAGCGAGGAAAAAAAAAAAAAAATAGTGTTGAGATGCTGCGAGATGACCTCACAGCCACTCCCCACCACAAGTGCACAATCCTCATCTGTAACACAAGAAAACATTCTTCCCCACCAGCGCATTCATACCAAACATTCACTGCATAAACAACTGTTTTCGCTGAGCACAGAGCAACATTATGGCGCTACACGACTGCGTTCAGACGAGGAAGAAACAGAGGATATTTGAGTGGTATATTGCAGTGGCAAACCATCCTACAACTTTGGAAAAATTGACATCGTCAGACCTGATGATGACAGCACACAGAAACCAGGGAGAGCGTCTGATTGGCAGGCAATTTGAGGGCCTGGTATTTGGCAGGGGTGCACAAAGCCATAAAGAGAAGCGTGTGTGGATCGCTGGCACCAGGATGTCCTGGCACCCTGACAGCATGTGGGAGATGCAGGGCCCAGTCAGCACTCAGAGGGTAGTAGTAGCACGTTGCCGAAGAGAAGAAGGGAACCAGTCGAGCACAGGGTCAGGGACTAACAGTCACCTCAGCTCATAACTGTGGGAGTAAGGACACACACGCGAAGCAGGACCACCCACTGGTGCCAGCCTAAATGTCATGAAGAAATGAAAGATTGCAACATTTGCATGCAAAGAGCACACACACAACATACCAAGAACACACAAGCTGACACAAACCCAACCACAACCAGACACACAACTGAAACTAACCCTTAAGTTATCTTTCACAGTCCCACTCTACCATGATGAAATGCAGTTGAAAATAAACTAAACTAAACTAAACTGTGCAATCAGTCTCGACGGGCGATAATCCTCAATTACTGTCGGCCAGAGACTAAGGCACAGTGACCCGGCGAGACCAGTTTGACTCGGAGTACAAACCGACAGCTGCTGCGACGGAGAGGCCCCAGCAGCTGTATCTAAGCACCTCCTGTATTCGGTCTCTCTGAAGAGCACCAGAAAGACTCATTTTATAAAGCAGGCAATTCCACTGCAGCCAGGAGAGACAATAGCTAGTGCCTTAGTGTGTCGAATTGAGACCAGCGCACTGTCGTAATGGATGGTCTCTTTTTGTTAATGGGAGGAGGACTGCAGCTAGTCCCTGCCAGGGAGAAAAGTGTGGATTGCAGGTGCCCTCGTGTGTCCTTCGCCAATCCTTCTCACCGTAAACAACCACAGAGCACCATTTTGCTAACGGAGAGTAATACCTCAGAGCAGCACCAAGTCTCTCTCTCACTCAAACACTTTTAAATTCAGGAGGAAAGAAAAAAAACTGCCATACTGTTGGGGAACCACAGAGCGAATTTGAAAAGTTCACCATTTTCCCCCAATGTTATACTCGCCTAAAAAGGCTGGGCCATCATCCGCGTCAAACGTGTTTGCGTCTGGGATCCCTGTCCCTAGGACACGCTCTCATTACCTTTGAATGAGCCGCAGAGGCCAGACGACGTCCCCGACAAACTGCCGCAATTGAGTATGAGGCTCTGGTTTCCCTGTCACGCACGAATGCTCCGATAAACGACGCCGGTTACGCTGCCGGGGGGGGGCTACCATTCCGCTCCTCCTGCGCTTAAAGGCAGCAGGCTGGAACAGGACACACTGCAAGTGTGTGAGTGAGTGTGAGTGAGTGCGTGCGTCATCGGATGGGGTAAAATGTTCAGACTTAATTGCTGTTAACTTTAGGAGCTGCTATGCTCCAGTGAACCTTTGTTAAAGGTACTGAGACTGTTATCAAGATTCACCTTCAGGAGACCAGGAGCTCATTCGTAATTCATCACAGGAGACGTGTTACAACTGAGAGTCATTCAGCTAAACCAACACAGTAATTACAGCAAGTGATCCTTATAATCGAGCTAACTGAGTACAGCAGCTGAAAACTGAAATATCAGTTAATTAAAAAGTGCTACGAGCAATATAGAGGCTGGCATTGCAGTCTTGAGATCTACAAAAAAAAAAAAAAACTATAAAGGCAGATTTGATCAATTGCGCATCTGTTCCTCGTGTGAATACAGAACATTGACATTGATGGTAATAAAATGAGATCTTCAGTCACATAAAGGCTGCAGCAGCATCAGGTGCAGGCAGGAAGGCTGTAAGGCCATAATCAGCTAGCAGCTAGCTAGCACCAGCAGCGTTCAAGCATTGGACACAGGTGTAAATTACTATGACCCTGAGGCAGCCAAACCCCATTCAGACTGAAACTCAGGGGTTGGTTTGAGGGGGCAGCTCTGGAAGGATACAGGACAGATCTAATAATTCATGTAGTTCATTTCATGAAGAACTCTTACAACGAGACTCACAGATAATCCTGGCCTAACACCACCCCTTGACCCCACAAAGGAAAGCCAGAGACAGAAAGAGACCTCGGGAGGAAACAAACTTTGCTCATCCTCCTTTGGCCGGCTCAGGGTGCGAGTTTAGAGGACCACCATGGTCAGATAGCCAGTGTTCAAGTAGACAAAGCTAATGTTTAGCCGAAGCTCGATGACAGTCCAGTGGGGGCAGCTCAGATGATAAGTGAGGACATGTTGGGAGGTCAAGGCAAAATATATCTGTCAGCGAGTTATTATACCGCCTGCCGGCAGTATTATACTACTCTCTCTCACACACACACACACACACACACACACAAACACACACCTCTCGTCACCCTTTAGTACACAGCTCACCTCCCCAGCCCCCATCCGCTGCTCTTCACAAGCAGCCACCAAGTGAAAACCTGACTCTGACGCAGACCCCGGCAGTTTCTCCTGGGCACCGCTGTGTGCTAAATCTCGTACAGCTGCACGCCTGCACTTATCTGCCCAGGCTAACTGGGTTTCCAAGCCTATCAGCATGCATGAGGGAGAAATATACCGCCATGGACACAGTTCAAAACCTAGCTGGAGACTGTCCGCTGAGAACTACAGAGGCCAGGTTTTTCACGGCGTAACAGCGGGTTGGTGGTTAAAGACCCAGTGTAGTTAAAATAAGATCAGTGCAGCTGTTAGGCCCTTGTACAAGGCCCTCAACCCTATATCTGACCACGAAGCATCAACCACTCATTCTAATCAACTGTAAGTGGCTTCGGTATAAAGTTTCAGCTGATGTAACGTAACTAATGCAAGGCCCTTAATCCCACTTTACTCCAGCGAAAACAGACCCCTCCTCGGTCAATTCGACTGCAGGTCGCATTGGATACCGTGCCAGCAAGATAACCAATGTAATGGCTACTAAGAAAGCCGATTGCAAGCAATACATCCAGCCTTAGCATTGTCGTCACGGAATAACTGCAGTTGTGTTCAAGCCAAACCACAGCAGATGGACCGTTTGAGTGGAGCCCATAAAGAAATTTGGATGAGAAAGTCCCGTTACAACTACAGATTACGGTTGATTCCTGACTGGAATCACTTGTGTCAGGTTGCTTCCGTATTAGCGCCCTCCAGCAACAGAACGCTAACAGGCACGTAAGTGCCAGTTCACTGGGAGTGCTGAAAATAGCCTGGACAAGTGCGAGTTAGCGTACGTAGGTGTGATTGGCACTGTGACAACTTCAGGGTTTAAAAACAGAAAATTACAGGGGCTAACAAAGCTGGGAATAGGCTAAGATAACAGAGCTGGATACAGTTGAGGCCCAACAGCCAAAAATACCTGAAATAGTCAAGGATACGACCGGAATCAATGTGCGGATGTCTCTGCGATCAGAAACAGCGACTGAAACAGTCTCCAGCCAGATTTCACATAAATAAAACCACCAGTTTATTAAAGGAGAAGCTGACTTCAATACAGCCCAACAGTGGAGCTTGATCTCTTGACATTTTTGCTGATAATTACAACATAACACATATATGTCAAACTCAACTGACCTGAAAATCAGGGAAATGTTTAAGTCATCACTTAAAAAAGAATGCTCTTCAAACACCTGGATTAAATCAATTGAAATCAATTGTGTCATTTGTGATCACCACAATTTTTATGGAACCGTCGCCAAGGAGAAAGACAGATGTATTCTGTGCTGCACCATCAAATAAAACAGCTGTAATCAATCATTTCTGACTGTGTGACAGTTCATTAAGCAGAAGGCGTGAGTTAAAATGGCCGTTATCTTAACAGGACAGGAGATGGGCTCCAATTAGAGTTGCTCCTGAGTCACTGCGCATGACACTACGGCTTTTAAATGTAAAAGATGCCCGGTGGCCCTGAACGGACTAAATGTCAATGCGCTGGCGACTGCCCTTAATGTCGCGGAAAAAAAACGGAGGGTTGTCATATTTCATCAAGCTTCGACCTTCCCTACTGAGGACTAAAAGGACGCCCAAGCCATCTGCCTCAGTGTAGGATGGCACAGTGTAAACTGCCTGGTACGAGTGCTAATGTACATCCAGAGCGGTTTGACCCCTCTAACTCGAACTTTGCACTTAAGTTTTCCCTTAAGTAGGTTCAAAGTCAGAAAAAGCATTGACAATGTCACATAACATATTCTGTATCTGCTGACTGCAGCGTTTCATTAAAGCTATATCACACTTATACTGAGTGAAATATTCCAACCGAGGAAGCCATATTTTATGGCCACAGCATTGAATCAAATGGAAAATATCTAGCCTAGATTTTGAACATCATTTTATACATATTTCCTGGTAATTCAGCAGGACATATTTGGGATCGTTGGAAACCTTGCTGTCCACTAGAGTTTACAATAGGCCTGAAGTTCCGCAGGTTTGAACACAGCAGCTGCATTTCAGGCATTATACACACCATACGCTGCAGGAGCTGGTCTTTCCTCAACCAGAAATGAGAAATGTAGTGTCGCGTCCAGACGACAAAACAAACTTGACCTTCGCATTTCCTTGTTTTCCCAGTTTTTTGGCTAAACTAGTTTTCTCCATGTAGGCTGCTGTGCGCGGCACTGCATTCCTGATATGGTTGTCACTCAGATCACGTCGCCAAGCGCATTCCCGAGACTTCAGACAGATACAAACAGCTCCATTTATCACCGCATCTCCAGGCGTCACCAGCCCGAGGGCCAGCAAGAAAGCCATGCAAATTACCGCCAAAACATGATGGTCTGACCCTTCGAGTGGGACAGGATGTGGTGACTGATGTGGCAGAAAGGAAGGACATTTTAAGTGGCGGTACACACCTCACTCAAGCCTGGGGGCAAATATGAAGACGGGAGCTTTAAAGAGAGAGAGACAGCCAGAGCAACTCAAACAGGCCTATTGAGCAGGCCACGCAAATAAAGATTCAAAAACTTACTTTAGGTAGGGCTGAACGCCTAGCTCTACTCCGTGGGTGGCCAAACCTGGTCCCAAAGAACCACAGAGGCAACTGGTTTTTGCTCTTATTCATCAATTAAATGATCCCTGGAAAATTTGGTCGCCCACGACCGCAGACTGTATTTCCCTTATTGGGCCGAAATTCCTCCTTTGCAAAGGCGGATCCTGACCAAAATCCATGGGTAGTGTGGCCTTACCACCACTAATAAACCCACCAAAAACAAACACAGTCCGATTTAACTTAGTTAGAGCGACTATGAGAATGATGACGCGGAGCGGAATTCGCTCCACAGTGTCCACGATACTTTTGTACGTGGGGATACAATTAAGGCAATTATACCACCAACTCACTTCAACTAGTTTCCTGAGTCTAAAGCACCTGATGAAAACGAAAAACAGCTGACCAGCGCTGGCCACCCTTGCATTTCCCCACAGGGCAGGTCTTCGCGCCCACACACCCCGCTGCACACTGCCCAGCACAGCTACAGGGCCTGTCGACTTCAGCGTTCACATTATATTCACTCGTCAACACGACCATAGGCAGCACAACCCGAGCCCCTTCACTCCTGTAGCACACAGACGAAGACTCTAATCAATCAGCTCAATTTGCCGCCAGCTTTATTCGAATGTAGACACACAAGGGAGAGATTCAGATATACAGCTCTTCGGCAGGCGCCGAGATAGCGGCAAAGCCCGCCTGCCTGCGGTGAAAGACTGTCGAGGAAGGGTGTCGGATGGGAATAAACGCTCGCAGTGATTGTACAGGTAGATTATCCCCATGAGAGAGTAATCTCTCGCTGCTCAGGTGTCGGCCTATCAACAGAACGGGGAAGTGACAGCCCATTCATATCTGTGAATCACAGACAGGTTAAGCGGCTTCTTCTCCTCTCTTGGTCTGAAATAAATGGCAAATCGACATTCGGGACAGCGCTCGGCCCCTTAAAATTGAGCCGCTGTCATACCAGAGGACTTAAACTCCATGACCACCGCATCATACTAGAGACACACTGCTCATGCCACACAGAGAGCACTTAATTGAGTTTGCTTTGCGCTCAATTTAACTGAATAAGTGAGATTGACGCATCCTGCGAAAGCCAGCTTCCGAGGCAGATTTTGTAAACAGACTCGAGCAGGTGTCAGGTGGGAACAATTAGGCCAATTGTGACGGTGCTCCAGTCTTACGAACGCTGTGTTCTTTCTAGAAACATCAGCCGTCACCTGTGATCACCTATCCTACTCTCAGCTGCTCCCACCATTTTCATTGCGCAAGTTGCTGCGACTAAATCCGTTTTGCAAATTACAGGTTAATGGTAGGCCCGCAGTGAACCACAAACAGCTTGTTATCTTATTGGATTAAATGTGGCAGGGTGAATGAGCACTGAAATGGCTACTTTCCGGCTAGCCTGAGGCAAGACCATTCAGCCAAGGACTCTGCTTGCAGGTGCAAAGGTGACAGCACAGACGTGGACAGAGAGACAATAAATGTGTCCCACTCCCCTTTCACAACAGCAGGGCATCGTCCTTCATTTCATTCAAGAAATATTTTAAATCAAAAGAGAGGAATGGTCGCACGTTTCACTGATATGACTTCCCAGTCTCCTGCATTATGTGTGTAAATTAGCTCAGCCGATACAGTCATCTCATGCGGAATCTATTTATTTCTCACAAATTAGCTGTGACTCACCAGGACTCTCACGCGAGAAAGCATGGAAAAAGAGAAACATGGCGATAGAGAACAGCACGGCACTTTTAGTCTCTTAAGGCTCAAATTGTGCCACAAAACAGCAATAAAGAGCAGAAAATAGTCAAGATTCTCTACTACGGGATGCCTGAGATCTGACCTGGAAACATAACGCCGTGGAAGGATGGACAGGTGGACAGACGGATGTACAGAAGTATGAAAAGAAAAGGCACATGTGCACAATAAGATGTATGCGTAATTTCATTGAGAAATATTGAATGGTTTAGGAGTTCTGGCCCAGAAAATAAGGTTGACAGAAGGACAGACGGACGGACAGACGATCCAGATCTACCTCGAGACACAGGATAAAAACCCCTCAGATCACGGCTTGGTAAGGTTGCTGGAATACAGCTGCAGAAAGAAACTGACAGGGCTGAAATGCAAGAAAAAAGTGCAGTGGAAGAGCGGGATGATGTTAAACAGCCTGGGCTTGCAACTGGAAGCATATGAATGAAACACAAGACATTTGTACAACTTAGCATATGAGTCGCAGAAAATTTACAAACGCACAAAGCCTAGGAAGCATAGATTAGCGCAGCTAGCAGCATCAGTTCAGTAAACAAACACAGAGTATTGAGAAGAAGTAAAACAGGAGAAAACAACCCTACAGACAACTCAGTAGTCTTAAGTCTTAACTAACAGACTGAGAAAGAAAAAGAGCGAGATCGTGAGAGAGACCGCGAAGAGACAGAGCTTGCTGAGCCATCAACTACCAAATACAACCGGATAATTAATGCCCTTCCATCTTTGTCCACAGAAAGGCCTGACTGCTTGAGGTTATTAGACAGGAAAACAATACATAGCAGATACATGCAGATCCTACATCAGCACGAATATGAGAAGACCGATTCGCCTGAGGTACCCCCTATACCATGCTCTGCACCTCGCACCCCATCTCAGGCCGCAGGAAGACAACGCGTTTTCCATTGATCCCCCTTAATTTTAGACCAGCCACACCTGGGGGCGAGTCGCACACATTTTCACAGTCAGCGTTTATACAAATTCCGACTAGAAAGGCACATTTCCTGAAGAAAATGCGAGAGAAACTGCGGCATGTGCTTTCCAACCAGTATTTTTGCCGAGGAAAGATGAAACACAAAAAAGCTCACAAACTGAGTAAAGTGGCCATTCCCACAGCAATATGGTGAGGCAGCAATGCTGAGTTGTTAACTATTCATTTGACAATAACATTTGATTTGATACAGTGCCTGGGCCAACTACAATTTGAGGACCTCAAATTGAACACACACCAGGAGGAGCAGGTTACCAACCACCCAGGGCTCTAAGATCACCGTCGATATTTTTTATCAAACCATAAAAAGGTGTACTGTATCCCAAGCAGAACCATCTGGATGCCTCTGCCATCATAAACTATGAAGCCAACGTTAAAAAATACCTTATATGTTTTTCAGTGATCTTGCTCAGAAAATTTCCAGGCAAAATATCTCTGGTAGCTCTGGGGAGATGATCCAAAAAGAGAAGCATTTGAGCAGTAAATGATGCACGACCACCAAAGGCAGAGCAAGTAAATAGAAGAAAGACACGTGGACTAGACAACAGTTACCTGCGACAACCACAGGAAAACAGGCAGTGTATCCCTATGGAGACCGCCTAAATCTGTCATGAGGAAATGCCCTCAGACACACAACATTAATGCTCACCTAAAACAGAACCTCTCACATTTTCACCCAACACTGCAAACAAATGCCAAGAGGAGGTAATAAACCTCAGGGACCATACAGAACAAGCATGGAACACTCCGATCCCCTAGCATGGTATGGTTGATATCTGGCTTGGAAACAAAACGTGGTGTAGGGACGCAACAGAGGGACACAAGAGAAGGCACATCTAAACAATTAGATGGATTCATATATGAAATTTTGTTGAGATATTGAATGGCTTAGGAGTTCTGGGCCGGTGAAAGAGCATGACAGACGGAGGGACGGACACGCGGCAACACTCATTCCTACAGCCCCATCCACTTTGAGACCGGAGGCAATAATAACGGCCATGAAGGTAGAAGAGCAGAGAGAAGTGCCGTGTGGACCACATCCACACATGCTTGCTGGTAACAGTCTGAGTTGTACCCACATTACCTGCAGCTCATGTTCTTCAAGGGCAGGGGCATCTCCCTGAAATTCCTTTCCTTTGCAATTTGCTGATTTCCAAGGCTAGAGAGAGCACCAACAACAATGGGTGCTTTTCATTATGCTAATGTGTCTCCTCTCTTCCCTTACTTGTGTCTCTTCGCCACGTCTTGGCTCCTCCCAGCTAGGATCTGCGAGAGAGATGCGAGGAAGCACCGCAAAGACAGAGGAGCCGAAAACTGCCAATCGAGAAATCCTTCGCTCCATTAAGCGATGTCACACGCGGAGGGGCGGTATTTAACCGTTGCACCACTGGATAAAAGGCTTCTGCTGAGGATACACCCGTGTTTCCTCACTTTAAACTCCTTCAGAAGCCTCCTCTCTCCTCGTTCCGCGTCTCCTTGAGATGCATATAAGCTAAATGGCAAATGGACTGCATTTATATAAGGGATTAGAAGATCCTCCAAGATGATGGAGGGAGAACGGTTTAGGGGTCACGGAAGGAGAGAGAACATCAGGAAGTGCAAGTTAGCAGAATGAAAAGCATCCTATATCTGCACCACCATGTACAACCAAACTCCAGCTCTGACCACACCATACACCACACAAGCATTCGGCAGCAACAGTAACAGACAGAGGTTTAAACAGTACCCAGTCCACCACGTGGCCAATTTGCTTAAATAACACCGTTACTGCCTCTAAACCGCGTGCTTTTTCACTTGCAAATTACCTGCACTTCAACCTCGTCCTAAAACGGCTCCCTTCAATGCTCTTGCCTCAGTCATCTGAGCACCAAGGTCTCCTACACAATGCCATATTGGCACTGAAAGTCCCGTATTGATAAAACATTGAGGCGAAGGGGGAAAAAAACTGCCAAAAGGCACTGCAGCTGCGCTTGGCTCCAGACGCATTACCTCATGAAACCTGGCACCTGCTGCTCCTTCCTTTACACAATTCACGGTAACTCTCGTTTACGAGACCGAGAATCGTTTTTAAAATCCCAGCAAATGGCTCAAAGGAGACAGACGTAGACTCATTTCAGAGGCAACAACTAATAATACATTTTTATGTCATTGTTACGCCCTGCTGAGAGTCACATTCTGCCACCTGACACTTTTGTCCCACATGCCATCGTTGGCCTCGGCCAAACCGCCCACACATTGTTTCAGTGGAAATGGTACGAAGGGGTTTGGGAGAGCAGATCAATTCTGTCTCCCTCAGCTAGGTCACCCATGTCACAAAGGCGCAGATCAATACCAGTTCAAATTCACTTCCAAAGCGCTTACCTCGAGTCTTCAGTGCCATTCAATCCCCCTCTGCTTCTGAATCTTCATTGGGCCACAAGGACTCTCATGCGTCAGAGTCCTGAGCTGTGTGAGTGAGGACAGAAATGGGCCATTTAACACACTTACACAGAAAAATCTCTCTCTCAAACATATACACCAACTGTACTAGAGTAGTCAAGCTTTCAGTTTTTGGTACCTTACCTTCAAACATGACTGACTGAAGTGAATCAAAATTAATGTAATAGCGAAAGTAAGACCATTATATTGTGGACAGAATCATAAAAACACAAGAATCCCGCTCACTAGATGCCACTACAATTTGAAAAGATTTCTTAGAAAGAAACGTTTTAAATGTACATCTTACGAGAAATACAAATAACATAAAAATCCCTTCAGGCTGACTACGGCATATCTGTTGCATACAAATACGGTTTGGTTTGCACCAGCAGACAGACAGCTGAAGCCCAGGCGGTGTCCACGGCAGCTGTCAAATTAGGTTTCAGATTTAGTCGACAATACAATACTCATTCTAGGTATTAAATACTTTGTACAGCACTGAAAATGGTTGGAAATACAGTAGGCTACATAACTATTTTTCTTTCACTTTCTCTAGTTATGGAAACAACTTTGTAAGAAGTGGTTCACTTTGTGCTAGAGAAATTATATTCCATTTCCACTCACTCCAGGGGAGGGTGAACCAGGTTTAGAGCAACATATGAATGATTTTTAAGCGGTCAAAAGTCATTCACTAATCACCAGAACCCAACACTGAATGGTAATGTGAAAGGTAAATAAGCTCAGCTATTATTTGAAAGCGAAGCAATGCATTTTTAGAGGGCAAACAACTTCGCCATATAATGTGAGGTAGATTTGCTTTTCATCCGGTTCCACTGAGTACACTGCTGTGTCAGTTAGGCATCATTTACAGCCAGCCATTCTCCTCATATTTGCAGGTGCTTATTTCCTCTTTGTGAATAAAATTCGCCATGGTTCAGAGTCAGTGTGTCCAAAAAACGCCTTGTGATAAATACTTCAGATTTGACGACGGCCTAGGATGTAGCCTACAGTCCAAACAGTGCCAAGACCCGTTCAAGTTGCCATGATGAAGAATTGCTGCTAGCAAAACAGCTAGCGATCAACCGTTCTGTATGCAAAGACAGAAAAAACACTGCCCCAATCGGACCTTGTGTTGGTACAAGCTAACCAGCTGTGACAACTCTTACGACACATTCACCACTTAGCTACGACTGCAAATGCCGCGGTTAAGCACGGAATATATAACTGTGTTTGCCTCACAACAGACGAGTATACTGACTGACAAAGCCATTAGCAACAATTTCACCTCGCAATAACAAGCTAGCTGGCTAATTATTGTGGGAAATTGGTCTTACCGTGTTTCGCTGCACCTGATCGAGGAAAATTCAAATTCCGCTAGACGTGGGTGTGGGTTTAAGATTAGAGTTATGACAGAGATGTACTATGTCTGCAATCAATCCTGTGCCCGTATCAACCTCGAATCCTGCCCAGTCTGTTCACAAAACGACTGCTTGAAGGTACAGTTCCTGAATGAGAGGACTGGATTCAGTATTCCAAGGCTAGACTAATCGAAGCAGATAGGTGGGAATACAGCGGGGACTGTTCATGCCTTCCGAGATCGATTAAACTGCTAAGAGCCGAAGGGGAAGGGGCGTGTCATTGTTTGGGAAAACGGTCGGTCAGCCACGCCCCCGTTATTTTTTCACTCTCCTCCGAATGGCTTGAATCAATTTTTCTGGTCGAGAACACAGATTCCCTTCATCGGTCCCGCAGACTCTTTTGTATGCTGGCTTTCGTTCCAACCAATCACAACTTTAAACAGCGTGATTTGTCCTTCAGTAAGTCCTTTACATATTTCATTATTTACCGTCTTTCTCTGCATTGTCTGAAATAGCTGTTAGTATATGCCATGTACGATGGACTTCACTGCAAACATTTTGACACTTGCAAATAAAAAAAAGAAGAAAGAAAGAAAAAAGAAGAAATTCACATTTTTAACTCACTGATGATTGCGTTCATTGGCAAATTTTCATTTTCATCAGTGCTTGTTTCTAATAGTTTTATTTCACATGCTGCTTGCAAGTATCTCAGTTCTAAATTACTGAACCACTTGATTATGTCTTTACCAGTTATTTCTCTGCCTTAACATCACTCATTAAAAATAATGATAGTGAAAAAGCTGCCAAACGATAGTCAAAGGTAGAGACAGACAGATCCTCAGTATAAGAATGTGCCGCTTGAATTTTTTTAAATTTTGGCACGTGCTACATGTCTGGTATATGTACTGTAGGAGTAGGAGGAGTAAGAGTTTATTTATTTAAAACAGGGACAATGCACAAATAAACATTAATCTTGTAGAACAAGAGAAGATGTTTTATGCCAGCTTATAGCAACACTTGCTAGTTTCCACCTGCAGTCCCTGGGCAGGTTGGTAAAAATGGATAACAACACTAAAATAGATGAAAGATAAGCAAAGAAGAGATGACCACAGTACATTAAAAAATAAACAAACAAACTGACTGGGAAGCAATACCACAAACCACACACTCTCTCTCTTTCTCAAACACCAGCACATGCAGTTATACAGATTACAGTTAAACCATCACCATCCCCACCCTCTTCTTATAACCACCCTCACAGTCATACATACACACACTCACCTATATCTCACAAATGTGCGCAAGCTTGCTTACTTAGTAACCAGCACTTTGTTAAGCATGAGAATGTGTGAGGATTTGTACATAAAATAGATTCTGTGGGAAGGGTATTGCACTGACTCATAGCCACACATGAGAAGGAAGAGCTCCCAAACTGAGTTCTGCGTTGTGGAACACTACACTCACCCGTCGTAACAGATCGAGTTGTATGTGATGTTTTTTCAGAACAGAGTGTAACAAACTTTTTCAGAGAGGGAGCAGTGGCATTGCAAATAATTTTATGGAGTAGACAGACATGTGAATGTGTTATCAAGTTTTCAAAGCTCAAAATACCGTATTTGGCAAGAACATGACAATGATGGTAATGACGTGATTTTTTGTCATGAATCTTAAGGCTGCTTTTATACAATGACTCTAGTGGTTTCATAACTGTCTTACATGCCTGAGACCAGGATGTAATACAGTACAGCAAGTGTGGAATAATCATTGCATTTAATAATGTGCTTGATGCTTCAATGGTAAGAGAGTTTCTTATGTGTCTAAAATAAGTTAAATTATATTTCAGTGTGTTACTCAACTTTTTGACATGGCCTTTAAAACTAAGTGTTGGATCTAGAGTTACCCCCAGGTATTTAAATTGCTCAACATACTTTATTTTTTGCCCATTTACAACAGTATCAGGATAAGTATTACATTTGCATCTATTAGTAAAGAACATGGCTACAGTTTTTTCTACGTTTAATGTGAGGCATTAGTCGTGTAACCAATTACTAACATTGTTCATTACCCTTGTTAGTTTCATGGCCATCTCTGTCACACTTTTCATCCAGTTGAGTACATTTATGGAGAGGTCATAATTTGTAAGGTTATGTAACAGCACCTTATGATTTACCATATCAAAGGCCAGTGTTTCCCACAGAATTTTTGGAGACTATGGGGGCACATGTGTGGTGGCAGTCTGATGTCTGGAGGGGGTCATTTTCATTCTATTGAGCAGGGGGCCGGGGGAGGGGGGAGAGATGATTCTCATTCTGTTGAGCGGTGGGGGGAGAGATGATTCTCATTTTGTTGAGCGGGGGGGGGGGCGATGACTCTCATTTTTTTTTGAGCGGGGGGTATTTTTTTTTTTTGGGGGGAAATGCAAATTCGCGTCTTCCGATACCTTTCCTATTTTTCCATTTTTTTTTTTTTTTTTTAATGTGCGCATGTAATCTCAACACGCGGCAATTGCGTAGATTGAGACTATGGCGGGGTAAATTAGACTATGGCGGGCCGCCATTGTCTCATCAATGTATGGGAAACACTGAAGGCCTTACGTAGATCAAGGAAGACTGCTCCCACCACTCCTCCTTGATCTAAGCTTGTTTTGATTTCCTCAAGGAAGTAGCAACAGGCTGTTTCAGTAGAGTGCTTCTTTCTGAAACCAAATTGCATTCGATGTAGAAGGGACTTAGAATCCAAATATGCAGTTAATTGTTCTGCTACAACCTTTTTGATGACCTTTGAGATGGCTGGGAGAATGCTGATAGGACGATAGTTACTAACCGCTTGTGTGTCACCAGATTTGTGCACAGGAGTAACTAAGGCATGCTTAAGTGCATTAGGGAAAACATTTTCATCAATAGATTTATTTATAATCATAACTAAAGGTAGCATAATAGATGACTTGTGTTGTTTTAAAAATGCTGTATCAAGACCGTATATGTCTTTGGCTTTGCTATTTGTCAGGGTTGAAATGACTTTTTCAACCTTCACTGCATTAATAGGGGATAACTTAAAAGTAGAATTGTCACAGCCCAAGGACTGTGGAAGTTGGATTTTTGAGAAAGTCCAACTCAGTTCTTGTGCTGAATTTATAAAATAATCGTTAAAACATTTACCAATCATATGGTCATCACGCTGGATACAACCATTCACCATAAGCTTTACACTACTATTTGAAGGTTTGTCCTTTCCAAGTAGCTTATCAATGCACTTCCATAGTTTCTAACAGTTTCCTTTCGTGTCACTGATAATATCAAGAAAAAGTTTGCTCTGGCCTTTATAAGTTGTTGTGTGACTTTATTTATAAGACTTTTAAAGATTATATAATCAGTACTTAGTTTTGATGACACATTGAGCTGGAAAGGCAAGGTGATTTGATGTCCTATACATAGTTCACTGAAAAATTAAGGCTGATTTCACAACCTGAACTTTTATTGCATTTTCCCCTCATTAGGCAGCGGCTGCACAACATCTGTGTCAAAGATGGATGCCGGATAATGTGTAATGACCTATAAAACACAAAAATAAACACACACACGTACACACATCCTCACACTCACGCACGCACACACACATACACTCATACACACAAACACATACGCACAGGCATATGCACAAGCATACACACGCACACACAGACGCGCACATGCATGCAGGCACACACACACACACACAAAACACATATGTACATACAAAAACAACACATGCACACACACACACACACACACACACACACAAACATACACCTACACACCACACAGACTCCCACATACACACACACACACACACACACAGTCTGTAAATGCTGCAGTTCTCCCATTCCACCACATCCCAAAGGTGTCCTTTGATCTGGTGGCCACTAGAACTCATTCATGTTTGTGGAACCAAGGCAATAAACTAGGAGGACGATGACAGGGTGTGTCCCAAAATCTTTATATTTCCCTCAGGCAAATTTCACAGTTTTTGCCCAGTGGTGGCACTACAGGAAGGGATATAAGGTCCATAAAATCAAAAGGCCGGGGAGCTTGTTCCTGTTAATAAGAGTAATAAGAGCTGCGTTTCAACCAAATGTGAAATGAAATTTCTCTCTGCTTTATTCGCTGAAGTTTGACCATGAATTCCATCCAAACTATCTTAGTTATTGCAGTTGGAAATCTTAAATTTGGCCAAGTGGTGACGCAAGAGAAAACATTACAGGGCCACCACCCTCAACACATTCCTCCTCTATGCAACAGGAATGTTGAAAGTGGATTTGACATGATTCCAATTGAAGCTGTTCAAGTTATTGCAATTTTTAATAAAAATTAAACTGTGGCCAGGTGGATGTGCTACAGCGAAGGTCATAGGGTGAAAAACATTAGCAATAGCCCTTCTCAGTACACCCGAAATGATCACAATAAGTCGGGACCATAGAATTACAGTGTTCTAACAAACATTTATACAGTTTTGAGGAATTTGCTTGCAAAGTTTGGCCGTTCAGTGCACACTTAGGGAACTGGAACTTTGTAATTCTGATCTGAACCCAATTTAAGAAATGAATGAATTGCCCATGCTTTATCATTAAATAGAACTATCTATTACCAATTATGTACAATAGTTAACCCAATTTTGACCAAAATGTCAATTAAAACCCTGTAATTCCAAGGTCGCGAAGTGTGGCATGATTCCCATCAAGACTGTTTCAGTTATTGCAGAGTAAGGTTAGAGTTAGACCTGGTGGTGGCGCTGCAGGAAAGGTCAGATGGTCACACAAAACGTTTAGGGTTTGTCCTTTTTGCACCAGGAACTAACACGAGAAGTTTAATGTGATTCCCATAAAAAAAATGCCCTAGCTGTTACACTTACACAGAGGATTTGCTGTAAGTGGCAGTGTCCAAGGTGAATCAATGAAAACTCTGTTTCAAATATATAATTACTTCTGCTTAGTAGATGCAGTAATCCAAATTAACATACAGTAAGCACATAGATTAAGGCAACTGAAATAGCTACTCAACAAATCAGATGAATTAATATGCCTATAGAGCATTAATCAGCCCAGTTGTGAACCAGTTAAGCATATATTACATTTTTGACTGACAATAACAATTAAAAACAAACACAACAAAGGAAGAAATTATATGGTTCTGGGATTGACTTTTCTTGAGGGGGAAGAGGGGGGTCTAAACAGATGAGTTCTCAGGACCACCTTGAGATGATATGATATGCGCTTTTTAGCATGGTGCTTTATACTGCTGTAAGATTCTCATCCCTGTGCTAATCTACTCAAGTCGCAAACCCTGTGAGTCAGACACATCCGTTGGCTAAATGGTCAGGATCCACTTATCATAAGTACAATACACTTGGTAATTTCTGACAACGACTTGTTGCACCTACCTGGCATAGCCATCAATTATAGTGTAGCGGCCGGGAGTGAGCAATTGAAGAGCTGTTTCAACCAAAGAAACTGTAATCTGCATTGTCTAAGTAATTAATGCAATTAATATGTCTGGCCAACTTCAAAGTTGTTTTCATGTATAAGAAGTGTACGTTGGGGAGGCTCGGGGTTCACTTTGACTCCGCTGAACCCAGAGTACGTCACCCGTATTTCTGTTCACTGCCGTTTTTACTGGAAATAAACACCATTTTTCATTCGAAGATTGGAATTGTCCCGTCATCCTCCTTTTTTTTCTTACATTGGCGAGCCACCCAACGGGATTCGAAAAAAAAAAAAAAAACGGGGAATAAGGTAAGAAACGCGGTTTCTTCATTTTGCTTTTGCTTTTGTTTTGCGGACACCCCGCTTTAAAAAACCTAGAAAGGAGCTTAAGGATAGGGATAATTTTTTTTTTTTTTTTTTATCTTTCAGTAAAAGTTAGCAGTAGGAGTTGGACCTTAATTCCTGACAATTCCGCAAAGCTGTACAGTGACTCATTCAGTGCGAGAGAATTGTGATTTGAATTAAGTTTCTTGCGTAACTAGAAATTGGTGAGCCCGAAGTACCGCGGCTCTGAAGTTTAAACCTACACTATAAAGTTAACCCGAAGTAGTGCGGTTTGCGCCCGAAGTACTGTGGCAGTGTGAGGTTTAACTGGTTTGTGCCCGACGGAGTGTGGCACTGTTGTTGGCCTAAAGGAACTGGTCGGTTGAATTAATGATGCCCGAAGTACAGTGGCAGTAGAGTTGTTTCTCTTCGTTTCTAACGTAACTGAAACTGTGTGCCTGAGTTGTGGTTCCTTACAATTCGAAAACGATTCTAAAGTAACTGAGTCGGCTCGAAGTACTGTGGTAGAGAATTGTCATTGGGATCTGGAACAGTTGTTTGCTGTGCTCGACGCACTGGGACAGAAACCGTGTAGAGTTTTTTATTCCTAAAGTAACTGGAATAGTTAAGTTGTCTGTGTCCGAAGCACTGGAACAGAAACTGCGTTTTATTTGTTTTAAATTGTAGGCTAATTGTTATTCCCTAGAGGTAACTGGCTGGACAGTGTGTTTGGTCGTGGGAACGTTGCGAATTATAGTGATGGAAAACTTCGTTGTGCATTTCATTGCCAAACATGGTAAATCGGAAATCTTAGAGGGCATTGAAAGTCAGGCGGAGCCGTATGCGTGGGCTTTGTGCCAGTTTGACAGCCATCCAAAAATAAGCAAATTAAATGAAAAGGGAAAGGTTGCGGTAGCTATGACAGGTGTTCTGGAGTCATACAAACTCTGCAAGAAGAGATTAGAGGCTCTTGAAGTGGAGAATGATAGTTTAAAAAAACAGATCGAGGAGAAACAAGCAGACATCAGGAGTTATCACGTAAACGCCAACTTGAATGCTGAAATTCAATTGGATTTGCGTAAGGAGGTTGCCGAATTAAAGAAATTTAATTCAGAGTTACAGCGCGATTTGGACAGTGCCTACACAGAAGTGAGACATTTTAAAACTGCATATGACTACTTATTTGAGAAGTGCAATAAAAGCACAGAGCATCACACAGACCAGACAAACTATAAGGACGATGATTTCTGGAATAAACCTAAAAGACAGGGCATAAGTAATGACTGGGATGGCAGTTCTAACTGTAGGCCTACTCTGAAATTCCCGCTGGCACCAGTGCACGAAACAATGACGATTGTACCTGGAGAGGGGGGAGACCGTATAACGACGACTACTACAATCAAACCGTTATCGCCAAATGAAATCGAGTCGCTGGTTAAAAATATCGGCAAGTTTGAGCCGGCCAAGCGAGACCCTGTGGAATTTTTATCTAATTTAGAAAGGACGGTTGACCTGCATCGTTTGACCGATGCTGATGCATGCATTATTTTAGCTGCTTGTTTGCCCCATGCGTTGGCTAGTGCTCTCCCTCAGAGTATTCATGACAGGGACGCAAGGAAAGAGGAGAGGAAATCTGCTTTGTTGGGGGTGTTAGGAACACGTTCGGTTGACTGGGACAAAATACGAGAAGTCGTGATGTCGCCAGGGGAGCATCCAGCAGCATATGCGGCCAGGTTATGGGAGGCATTTAGTTCCTACAGTGGTGTTGCGAACTTGACTCAGCAAGATCCTATGTTCAAATCCGCGCTCCTTTCTCAAAGTGACGCGCATACTCGGAATGCCCTTACACTGCTTGTCGATTCAAACACACCGTATTCAGACATTGTGGCAAAAATGACCCAGTTTTATAATAATCAGTCTTTTCAAGAAAATCGCATCCAGTTGCGGCAATAGGAAGAAGACCTCCCTACAGGACCAGAGGACAAAGAGGGACGGAATCCTCTCATTTTTCAGAGGGGAATCACAGACCTCCAAACTTCAGAACCATGGTTTGCTATGCATGTGGAAAAAGGGGCACATCGCAAGGAACTGCACAGAGAGGAGAACAAGAGACCAGGTACTTGTTTGTTTTTTCATGTGGTAAAAGGGGACACAAAGCCAGAAGGTGTTACTCTTCACCATTAAGAGTGAAAAGCTATCAAGACCTGCTTAAAAAAGTTCACAGCTTAGAGACGCAATTGGCTTTGTCTCAAGACAAAAGACTAAACGAGGAGGCCATTCACGCGAGGCCATCACTGCTATAGGAAACAGATTTTAGCTCAGTCACAAGCCATTAAAAAAATTAAGACTAACACTGTCAAAAAGATCAGAGTGTGTAAGAGAGTGTGTCAGTTTTGTTTGTGTTTATGTATGATGGATATGTGAAGATGTGTGGGAAAAAGGGGGGGGCATTTTTTTTTTTTTTTCCTTGAGTTATCATTTCAGAAACTACATCACCGACCAATTGGCACAGGAACCGTGGAGCCAGAGTCCACCTGAGAGACGAGGGATGAAGAGGTGAAAGACGAGGACAAGGCCCCCACAGAGCGAGCACAGGACCATGAGGGAAGCCAGAATGATCAAGTGCACGGCAGAATTCTGGGGACCAGAACTACACAGTCGAAGGACATAGATACTCAAAAACCACAGACAAACGAAGATGTGGACTGCACAAAGAAAGAGCAGCCTGACAAGACACTTGTCTGACTGGAGCTCTCCTGACAGGGTGCACAAGTTTGAGAGGCTGGGAGAGGAGAACTTCAGGAAAAGACTGAGAGCAGAGAGGCTGAGACAATTATTTTGTCGCATCTTGCGCGCACACACGCACACACACGCAAGCGTGCATGCACGCACGCATGCACGCACACACACACACAAACACACACATACACACACACACACACACACACAAAAGTGCATGTACGCACGCACACGCACACGCACACACACACAAGGATGCATGAAAAGAAATATAAGATTGTGAAAATTTGTCTGGTATGGATTTTATGTTGAGATGCAAAGATGAGTTTTGCTTAAGTTTCATGTTATCCTGAATGTGTTGTGTGGAGATGACCGATTGCAAACTCTTCAAGAATAACTGTGGAACGGTCCTGTTGGCTATACCTGAACTTGATAACATACTCATGTCTTTGATGCAAAGAAAAGATACCCATATTATAAAAGCTCAACAAGGTTTGCACTCTCGGGACTTATATGGGAATTAATGTTCAAAGTGGCAGTGTGTGTATGCTTATTTCTAATTTTGTTTCAGTGTATTATTTTGTATTGCATGTGCTCACTTCTCAAAAGAAAAAATGTTGTGCTTTTAAATGATCTCACCCGCCAGTCAATTTGGATGAGGTAGTTCTCCAATCTCCTCTAGGCTGCTTCTTCCATTTTTTTTTTTTTTTTTGTACCATTCTCTCTCATATTCACTAAAAAATATTGTAATTATGATCAGTGATCCTGGCTAAGGGCATGACGTGACACGGCAGAAGACCAGTTGGATGAGGTGTGTGATCCCATGACGGGTAAGATTGTCCAAGAGGAAGGACGACAACCTAAGACAGGACGGCACCGCCACTGGCACAGCACACATAGATGAGGTGTTCTCTTAGTTTGCAAAGACCTGGGTGAGATGATGCTTAATTGATCATAAAGCATCAAAGGGGGGACTGTAAGATTCTCATCCCTGTGCTAATCTACTCAAGTCGCAAACCCTGTGAGTCAGACACATCCGTTGGCTAAATGGTCAGGATCCACTTATCATAAGTACAATACACTTGGTAATTTCTGACAACGACTTGTTGCACCTACCTGGCATAGCCATCAATTATAGTGTAGCGGCCGGGAGTGAGCAATTGAAGAGCTGTTTCAACCAAAGAAACTGTAATCTGCATTGTCTAAGTAATTAATGCAATTAATATGTCTGGCCAACTTCAAAGTTGTTTTCATGTATAAGAAGTGTACGTTGGGGAGGCTCGGGGTTCACTTTGACTCCGCTGAACCCAGAGTACGTCACCCGTATTTCTGTTCACTGCCGTTTTTACTGGAAATAAACACCATTTTTCATTCGAAGATTGGAATTGTCCCGTCATCCTCCTTTTTTTCTTACACTGCTGCAAGTTGGCATTAGTAGGCATTAGATGGAGGTCATGAGGGGTCACACATGGTCAGCAACAACACGTAGGAGGGCTGCAGAATTTAAATGATGCTCAGTCAGTATAAAGGGGCCTAATGTCTGCCAAGAAAACATTCCCCATACTATAACACCACGACCAGATTGAACTGTTGACGCAAGAAAAGATAGGTCCAGGGATTCAAGCTGTTAGCACCAAATTCTGAACCCACAATCTGCATGCCACAGCTGAAATTATTATGCTTAGTTCCCACTGTCGTGCGCTCCATTACGAACGCCATGATTGGCCATTCGTAGCTGATCGTTGAACTTCTGTGCTGCTACGTTTACACTAGAGCCACAATTATGCCGATCTGATACGAACCAAAGATCGCAGTAGATTTTCGTGATCGTGGAACTTTTCGTTTATTTTCCCCATTTTTGACGCTTTTTTACGGTTTCATACGCTCTAAAAGGATAGGATACATTTTGTTAGGATCCTGAGCAATATCTACCATGATTGGATATCCGATCCATTACCATTCCATGAAGGTCTGTTACGATTCTATGACTATCTGTCACACTCTTCTACGATCATCACGATTTGGGTCTACAATCTATTACGATTTCATACACTTTCTTACGTTCCTTGATGTTCATAAAGATTTGTTACCTTTTGTTAAGATATAGAAGGGCGATTGAACGCAATTGGGACAAGACTGGTATAAAAAGGAGGTAGATTTTACATTTCGTTAGTTTGTCCAGTGACTCCACCAAGGAAACATGGATGCATGTCCCACAGATGAACATTGCTTATTTGCTCATCTGCTGCATGCCTATATACTGGCCCTGGTTGCTTCCATCTGAGGTTCTGGGACAGCAGGAGTTGAATTGGAACCCTTTCCGGGTCAAGGTCAAATGGCAAAAATGTGCTATAACTCTCTTAAAATAGCATTTAGATCTTAGGTATGTATGAGGCACCTATAGGGAATCAGGTATGCCGAACATTGTGAGCCAGTCACATTTGACCTTGAGCCTCAAGGTCAAGGTCAAATGGCAAAAATGTACTATTACTCTCTTAATATAGCATTTAGAGCTTAGACACCTATAGGGAATCAGGTATGCCGAACATTGTGAGCCAGTCACATTTGAAGGTCAAGGCCAAATAAAAAAAAAATGTGCTATAACTTGCTCAATATAACATTTAGAGCTTAGATATGTATGAGGCACCTAAGGGGAATCATGTATGCCAAACATTCTCGGTTGTTCGAATTTCACCTTGAGCCTCAAGGTGAAGGTCAAACGGCAAAATTGTGTTATAACAGCTTAATGTGGCACCTATAGGGAATCATGTAAACCAAACATTCTCTGCAAGTTGAATATGACATTGGGCGCCAAGATCAAATGGCAAAAATTGCTATAACTTGCTGAATATGGCAATTAGAGCTCAGTTATATTTGGGGCATCTATAGGAAACCATGTATGCTGAACATTCTTAGGCAGTCAGTCAAATTTGATGTTGGGCCTCAAGGTCAAGGTTATATGACAAAAATGGCCCAAATTTGTTTAATATTGTTTGTAGAGCTAAGGTATGTATTGACCACTAATAGCAAATCATGTATGCTGGTTGTTTTCAACATATTGGATTTGACCTTGGGCAACAAGGTCCAGGTAATGACAAAACGGCCTAAAAGTCCTTCAATGTTGGCTTTAGATCTTCGGTATGTATTGGATACTAATGACAAATCATGTATGCTGATCAAGCACACCATATTGAATTTGACTTTGGTCTTCAAGGTCAAGGTCATGTGACAAAATCAATCTATTTATTTCCTCGTTTAATAATGTCTTTAGAAATTAGTATGTATTAGGCACTAACCTACATATAATTAAAATTTTCACGGGCATTGTAACCGCATGGTCGACCTTTTTTCACCATCAATTGCTGCAATAAAAACTGGTCAAAACCCATTTTTGGATGTTTGTTCCTATTAGCATCATGGAATAAAAAGAATAATACTAATTAGACCCACTTGGTGGCAGTGTTGTGTAAAAAAAATCGTTGTCTGAAAGCAGAGCAAGAACCAGAAGTGAATTGAGAAGAGGGCGCACTTCACAAATTGACAGCAGACGACAGTGAAAGTTCAGGTTAGAAAAAAATCTTATCGGATTTCATGATCTAGACTTCTTAAAGATAATATTTTTGCTAAATGGCAGAAATGTTGCTGTCTGTCACTCATGAAAAAGTGTGACTGCTCAGTCGAGTTGCCCGATAATGGTAACTAAAACCCCTTTCTCACTGAGCTGCGTTGGCCCGTGGAAGTGTGGGGATGAAACAGTTCTCTTCTTTCGCAGAGAAGAATTGATTCGAAGAATCGTAAATTGATTCGCAGTGGTACGGGACCATTCGCCATCACCGCCGAAATTGTCCGAGCTGGAGCTTTTTAACGCCAATATCATGTAGACAATATGTTGCTTTCGCAAGAATTCGTGTTGGCTTGCTGTTGAATCCATGGACTGATGCGAGTTACTTTTCTCCTGTTGGAGCTGTAACTGCTGGCAACCTTCAGGGCCCTTGGCACTCTAGTTTCTCCAAGGAAATGTGTGTAATTTCAGACACTGTCACCCTGAATCAGTCTGGCCATTCTCTTCTGACCTCTCTCATTACCAAGGCATTTTCACCCATAGAACTGAAATTCTACTAATACTCTTGTCTACTCTGAAACAACACTAACTTGACAATATCAGATTGTGCACAATAAACATCCCTTTGTACCCCCCTGTTTTTGATAGTGTGGAGAGTAAAAATGTAATTTAGTTGAGGACTAAGATTAATCTGTATCAGTGAAGCAGTCCTTTATTGTAAGACTGTAATGCAGGGGGAAATAACAGAAAGACTAGAAACATGTCAGGTTTTCATTCACGGAGTTTGTGCTCAAAATTAATTTATTTTGGGCAGATCCCATTATGTACACAGCGTCAGTCACTTTGGTCAGTATCCCAACTAACATTTTTATAAGCAGGCATAATTTTATTTACTTTATCTAAATGTCTATTTTGTCATCAACATGTAATTGGCTACTGTATTGGAGCAAAAGTTCCAGGTAAAACCTATTGAAAACAACGCATAGACAGCCATGGGTTGAGGTGTACACAAACAAATGTTCATGCCATCATTGCGGGATTGTGGACAGGGCACTTGACATTATACACTCAATACGGATCAATAGTATGTTTGACCTCGGACGTTAACTAGGAGTTCACAGGCCGCTGGCTGCGTGTTCATCTACCGCAAAGAGTTTCCGTCACCTGGAATTGGGCTATTGAGGTTCTCAGGGCTACTGTAACAAATGAGAATATTGCTCTCTTGTGGACACTGCTGGTATTGATCCCATTTAAAAATAAATATGAAGCTGGATGAACCTGGAACAAATAGGCATATATGTTATTAATGATATGGGAAGGATATGCATAACTTTCAAAAAAGTATTTTCATTATTGTACAGACAGGCATATGGACATCATTGCATTTTAATGTTTTGTTACAATTAAGCCATAAAATATAGTAGTTTGGTGTGGAGAAATTTTTTTTTTTTTGCAGTTTTTACCCAATGGTAGTTAGAATCGAGACATTTCCTCAAAAATATAGAGCTCATTGAACGAGTACTCTCAGTTGACAATGGCACAGTATATCTCAGTAAGGACAAAATTCTCCCCATGGGCAACATTCATAGTTTGGCTCAGTGGTGGCACCACAGGGAAGGAAATAGGGTCCAGAAAATCATCAGGGGAACAATTGTAGGCTCCAAGAACATTCACAACAAATTTGACCTGATTTGCATGAGAACTGTTTTACTTCATAAAAAAGTTAAATTTGGCCCAAGGGTGGTGCTGCAGGAATTGTCTGTCAGGGCCTGAGTGTTTCCTTTATTGTTTTCCCTGCAGTCTATCTATCTTTGTCGGTTCTGATTTTGTTTTGGTTAATTGATTCTCATTATTAAATTATTGTCTCCGTCTACTTTCGATGTGTTTCCACTCCCTGCTCTGCACACTCCATTCCATTTAGTTTATTGTCCTCTTTCTGTATTTCATTGTTTGGATTTTGCCTCCTCTTTGCTAGACTGATGTCTTCTGTCTTCAGTGTTTAAACTCTAGTTAATAAGGACATCCTTCACTGTGCCGCTGGTTTTGGCAAGTGGCGCTTCTCCTAGTTTCTTCTTCACACAAGTCTGGGAGTGTGCATCAGCCTTGTGTGCCCTGATCTATTCGGCTTGACACTCCGGACACTAACCTTGAATCAGACCCTTCATCTATGCAAAGCCGAACCTTCAGTATACCCGTTTACTCCAGCCAGACCTCTGACCATCCTCTGACAATTCTCTATGTTCATAAATGCTAAAACCCCTGTCTTCTATTTATTAAAGATGCCCTAGCATCTTGTTTGTGCTCCGCGTATAGCCTCTGTGTTTTGAATATGTGACACAATCATGGTGTCTCCAGAACAAAGGGATTGCTCTTTTAGTTTAGCACCAAGACATTCACAGCAAAGTTGACCTGAATCCTATTAAAACAGTTTGACTTACTACATTTGAAAATATATTTTCACCTTATGGCGGTGTTACAGAAAAAGTAATCGAGCCTTAAAATACAATACGTTTCCTCCTCTATGCACCAAACATGTAGACAGCATATTTAACAGAGTTCCCATTAAAATTGAGTTACTACAATTTAAAAAATTGAAAGTTTGGCCTGGTGGTGTTGCTACAGTGAAGGTCATAGGGTTACTAACATCACCTCTATATGCCAGCAGCAATCACAGAATGTTTGACATGATTCCCATCAAAACTGTCTAAACAATGTGTCTGTAAATCTTAAATTTGATCTAGTGGTAGCGTTAATGGAAACATTAAAGCTCATTAAGTTATTTTAATTTTTAAAAATTAAAAGTTTGGCCTGGACATGACACTATAGCAAAGGCCCTAGGGGTACCAACGTCAATAACAGCCCTTCTCTGTGCACCAGATAGGATCACAAGAAAACGTCACATTTTACCCATCAAAACTGTTTGAATCATTGCATTTGGAGATGGTATCTTTGTCCAAATGGTGGTGCTGCAGGAAACAATACAGAGCCACCGCATTCAATAAAGTCCTCCTCGACGCACCAGAGAAGTTGAAAGCAGAATTTAACATTATTTGTATTAAAGCTGTTTGAGTTATTGCAACTTTTAAAAAAATATGTTTGGCCTGGTCATGGTGCCCATATACGATCACAAGAAGAGAGACACAATTCTCATCAGAACTGTTTGAGGTACTGAATATGCAAAGGCACGGTGTAACCTGGTGTTAACACTGTGGGAAAGGTGGTAGGTCGCGCAAAACAATAACATCCTCTATGAAGCAGGAATGAACAAAATGAGAAGTTTTATTTAATTCCTATGAGAACTGTTCCAGATTTTGCTTTAAACCGGAGGATCTCTGGTGGCAGTGGCGATGGTGTCCAAGGCGTATCCATAATATCTCTGAAACGGAAATTAATGACAATCAAATGACCGTAACGGAAATGTAAATTAGGGGCCTGAAAGAGTTCAAGAGGCCTGATTTATGAAGAAATATGCAGTATTTTGGGTTAACCTTAGAGCATTGAAGTTGGTAAGAAAAGGAATAAATAAGAATAGCACCCTAAACAATTCACATTACTCAGGAGACTTCATTGTTATTTTCATAGAAAGAAGAATGCAACCATGAAAATGTACTGTATTTCTTAGAAAAATTTCTCAGCAAATATCTTACAAACACGTACCAGCATTTCTTAATTGCATGGAGGACAACAGTAAGCCATAGCAACTTGCGCTTCAAAATAAAAAACACGCAAATTCAAGCATGCACTGACGCACACACATACACATACACACTAACTTAACAAAGTCGTCACTGTGTCGAGAAGCTCTCTTTCATACCCTTAATAGATGAACAATCATTTTGCTAAAATGCAATAAGTGAGACATTTTCCACTGTGCATCTCATGAGTTGTCTCAGTTTTCATGCATCAAAGCTAAACGGATAGAAAACATCAAGTCACTTGTCATTTGTTAATGTTTCAAAACATCTACAACCCCAATTTGGAAGAAAACTGGGACAGCGCTCGGCAAAAACAGAAAAATAAGGTCCACCTTACCTCGTAGTTTAATCTTGCATTAAGACTAAAAACACTATTACCTATTACCTATTACCTTTTTTCTCAGTAAGACAAAAATTTGCCAATGAGGTGAGACAATTTTGACTTGTTTTAAGATTTGCCAATGGGATAAAAAAAATTCGCTTGTCAAGCACATGGTAACTTAAAATAAGCTCATATTTTCTACAAGAGAGAGAAAAACTAGGAAGTGAGGTCTAATTTTAAGACAAAATGACCTGTTAAGACAGAGACTTCTTGCAGTGTGTGGATAATGCGCATAAAAGCAGAAAGCAGTGTTTTATAACTGTCCTTTGACTTGAATTTCATTGCAAAAATAGGAGTCATTTTTGTCTCGTCAACACCATTTTATTTGCAAATACTGTATATGCCCATTCTCGCAATTCAGGCCTGTAACAAATTTCAACTAAGTTGGGACAAGGGCAATTTACGACTAATAATGAGGTTAAAAATTTGAATAATGATGTGATTTGAAATAACAGATAGCTGCAGGTTGTTGTAATCATTATTTCGTTCAAAAGCAGCATCCAGAAAAGGCCTGGCTCATCAGGAACAAATTTGGCCCAATGCGATCGCAAATGTACACGTTGAATCTTTGAAAGTTTTAAAAACAATGTTTTTCAAAGAAAAATAAGAAAGGGTTCGGATATTTCACCCTCCGCAGTGGATGATATAATAAAAAGATGCAACAAATCTGCAAGAATTTGTATGTACAAATGGTGAAAGCACAAGCCTGACCTGAATACTTTTGATCTCCGATCGTGCAGACAGCACTGCGCCGAAAACCATCTTTTATCTATAAGTAACATAACCACTGGAGCTCAGGATTACTTCAGAAAGCTTTTATCAAGTAGTACAATACATACTTTTGACCAAGTTTTCTGAAGAGGAATGGTAACATTACAGGTGAAAAATACTGCACTGTCCAAATTTTTTTTTTAAGTAAGTTGAATGCAAATTGAAGTAAGTGCTTATTTTGAAAAATCAATAAAATTCATGCGGCAAAACATTAAATAATGAGCTGTTGTATTGTCTTTGAGCATAATTCTGGTAAAAGAAAATGCACAAAACACTGCTTTCAGGTAGAATGTTAATTAAACCTTTCATTCTGACTTTTTCCTGGTTTTCAGTTGTATTAAGGCAAACACAAATATTGTTCTCAGTGTTAAACAGCAACTTCTTCCCGAGAGGATCCTTAGGTCCTGTCGCACATAAGTTTGATGGAGAAGGCCAGATCCACTGTATAAGCTATCAGAGTGAGACAAGTGATTACACTTCCGGTCACAATTTCAAAGGTTTCTTCCTGGCTCTGAATATTGAGGATATTGATGAAGCTGATTATTGTGGCAGCCATGAACAGAATCACGCCAAGATGGCCAAACACGACCAGCAGGCGGTCAAATGGCAGGGGACAGCGGCTGGCGCAGTCGCCTATCACGACTGACACTGTGCCTAACGACATGAGGAAGCAGAAGACATATATTCCCGCCGACAGCCAAAACTGCCAGCCCTTCCCGTTGTGATCCTGGCAACTGAGCAGCAGCAGAATCACCGATCCCCCAAACACCTGGAAGACCTTTAGCAGCCCCGGGGCACTGGCCATGTAGCCCCCCTGCTCCTTGCTCCGGATGTGGATGAGCCGCGTCTCCGAAGTGTAGGCCAGAAAGGTCAGGCAGGAGAAGATCGTGGCGGTGATGGCCTTTACCTCAGGTTTCTGGTGTATCACCAGCCAAGGGAACCCCACCGAGGTGCTGAGGTACACCAGCATCCCCAGAGCGGAAACAAAGACGGGCAGGTTCTTCCAGGAAACGGGCATCAGGCTCTGGAACTGGACGAACTCCACCAGGAGGATCAGCAGGGTGAGGGCGAAAAGCAGGGACCAGGCGGCTATGCAGGCGGTCTTTAAGGTGTGGAAGGAATTGAGCTCCTTTGTATGAAGGCCCAGGCTGAGGGTGAGGCAGCCTGAGATCAGGGCCCAGATTCGGACCATGGAGATGGGGCTGGTGAGGATGCTCGCCTCCCCTAGTCGCACGGGCATGGTAAGCCTCCAATGTCCCTAAAACCCTCAACTGTTTTAAGCTCTTCCTAATAGTTAAAACTCAGTGACACTGAGCTGTGTTTCACAAAAGAAAGAAAAATAGAAGAAGAAAGCTACGAAATCAAAGACAGCCAAAAAAAAAGAGTAATTGAAAAATGAAAAATCAATATCTTCTTCCAAAATCAGGCCAGTTGGTTACATCCATGGTCATCCAACCGTGAGGGGCTTCACGCTGGCACTCATGTGAACAGATCATCGCGATATCGCTCTGTGAGGACCAGCGTAAATGTGCCAATGGAGACATGCAGAGCTGATTGAGTTCTCCCCTCACCTTGCTGGCAGCGGATGCAGAGCTGAGCTCTTCTAACGTGTCACACCTCTGCAGCCCCGTCCCATTTCCTGTATGGTTGCTGAGCTGCGCTTTCAGATCAATGTAGGCAGCTGCACAAAACCACAACGAGAAAGATTGACAGCTTTCGTCGTAGTGCTTCCAGTCAGATACATTTTTCTTACTCTTTGAAAACAGTGCACTTTTCATCTTTTCCATTGCCAACGCGTCTGTGCAGCAATGCTTCATTGCCTTTGTTTGTGGAGGCTGCGCGCTATGATGGGTTTTGTGTTCGATGTCACATGAAATTCAGATTACATGCCCAGCATGCAGTTTAAGTTATTTCTTACAGCAACCTAAATCATTTTTGAACCAAGTCCTTACAACTCCCAGCACTGTACTGCTGTAATAAATCCAAAATGGGGTTCACCTGCAAATTAGGTGGCTTCATTAACCCTTTCGCAGGCACAGCGACATTTTTGTCGTTTTAACCAACGTGTTTTATAAAGTCTTCTTTAAATTCCCCGATTGCGGGAATTCCCTTGTTAGTTACACTCATTACCATTGGCTGTCTCTCAGGTCACCCAGCACTGTATTTTTAGCCGTGAACGAGGCATGGGATTTCCTAAAAACGCTAAATACGAGACTACTTCCCGGTCAAATTGTGGGACATGTGAACATGGCATCGATGAGTACAAATAGCCGGCATTCTAGCCGTGTTTCTAAACGTAAATACAACGTGGATGAAGTTTTTGCTTTATTGAATGACTCTGACGATGAGTTTGAATATCCAGAGAGCGGGAGTGACTTGGATCCAAACGATTTTAGCGATTCTGGAGAGGATTAAAACATAAAAACATCAGTTATGGGAAACTTATTATGAGATTTGGTGTTATTTTATTGTTATTTTGAATAACAATCATATTTTGGTAAAAACCCAAAATTAATCCGTCCGTGGGGGTATGCATCTGGGCCAAAATTTGCCTGCGAAAGGGTTAAAGCCTCCTAATTGCTGTGCCCTCGAGGTATGTACTGTCTACTGAACGTACTTCAGATACAGATCATTCCTTGTTGCTGCAAGTTGCGTATACTGGAGAAAAAGGTTAGTTAACATGAACACCATTAGTAAACGATTAGCAGACCCATTAGTTTACTGTTAATTAACTGATAGTTAATGGTTCTTACTACATTAGCAAATGTTAATTAATGTACCCTTATTTTAAAGTGTTGCCAAGGTTGGGTAGGTTGTTAAGAGCACAATGTACATTTAGATCTTAATGTAGTTTCCTCAAAAATAATTAATGTACATATTTTTGAGGTTTGGCTAATGTGGCAAGAAAAACATCTTCATGTGAGTAAGCCATACTTTTCAGGAAAGGCAAATCCATGTTTTTCGTCCAATCACAGAGGCCTGCATAACAGGAAGTGAGGCAAATGTTCATCTGATACTCAGAAAAATACAATCCCCTTACTGCTATTTCTCCTCTAGGAAGGAGAAATGAAAAAAGGAGAGGGAGGAACACAGGACAGGAGATGACATTCGCTGAGTACCAGGATGTACTCCTTAAGACTTACTCGACCTCCAATCAGAAAATACAACTGAGGAATAATCAGTCAGTTTGCTTATATTGGCCATGGTAGCTCCTTGAAACAACTACATTCAACGAAACGATGAAATGTATGTATTTTTATTGCACACAATAAACTTCCCCATCCAGAGCATTCTACAGTGAGTGCTACTGAAAAGTGGAAAGCAGCGCAATTTCATTTTGATTATATGCTCCAGTATCTTGAGTTTGAAAGGATACAATGGCGATAGAGTCGAAGTGCCGGCTATTGGCTTTAAATGATTAGTGTTTTCATTGATATCAGATGAACTGTTAGAAATGAAAATACATTTTGTATAAAGACCACCCCCCATTTTTGGCATATAAAAAAATATTGGACAGCTTAACATAATGTAGAATAAATTAATCATTTTTTAACATCCAGTCACATATGCTTTACAAGAAATGACTTCTTGAAGCCTGTGACTCATAGATATCACTAGATGCTGGGAATCTTTGCTGGTGATGCTCTGCAAGGTCTGTACTGCAGACATCTTAAGTTCCTGCTCGTTTTAGGGACTTTTTTGCCGTCAGTTTCCTCTTCAGAATGTAATATCATGTTCAGCTGGATTCAGGTTCAGTGACCAAGCCGGCTAACAGAACCAAAATAACCAAATATATGTCACTGTCCAATCCTCACTATTTCCATAAGCAATGGTCTGAAAGTAAGCTGCTTCAGATTTAGGTTGGATGTAGGTCTATGTTACATTATAACCATCACCTGTGTTCCTGTAGCAAGGGACAACAGGAGACCGTAACACAAAAATGCTACAAAGAAGACCTCACATACACAACCTCAATGTCCAATTAATGCAAAAAGAAAGACTTATTAAAGCAAAAAAAAAAAAAAGCATTATCATAATTTGGCTCACTTACAGCATGTTAAAAAAAAAACTATCAGCACAGCGCCCAACCTCCAATCCAAGGAGAAAAGAAAAACTTCTTATCCTTAACTCCCAAATTTCTGACTTTCTGCAAGTCAGTTCCTTACTTTGACCTAACAAACCAAAATGGTGCCATGGTACTTAAAAGAGTATAAAAAAGAAAATACCTGAATACAAAAAACATAGAATAATAAACTGAGCTAAACTAACCAATCCAAAAGGACGCTGACGTGATTGGTGGGGACGTAGCTCAGTCTATTTTAGGTGGGCTTTAGCCCTCCCAAAATGTACTTTACCCCCCCCCGAAAATAATGCACATAATTACATAGTGCAAATCATCAATAGTTGGAGGGGAACAGTCCAAAGACAGACCTATCCCCGTTATCGATTAATCTTAGGTGACCTGCCACATGATGTCCGGTTGTGGTTCCAAAAAAGTTGCCTCTTTCTATTTTTTTACTGCAGGGCCACATCGCCTGCGGCCCGCGCTGCAGCAGCCGAAACTTATCATCTCCCATTCAAATGAATGGCAGGACTTATGTTTTTGCTGCAATACCTACTTTGGAGTAAATACAGCCTTAATTTGGTGCGTCCAAAAAACCCAAAAAGGCTGATGGGCTCCTTCAATCTGTAGTATTCAGCCTTTAATGCTCTTGGGCCAGCAGGTAAACACAGGTGTGCTTCATTATCCGCAGTCAGGTCTTAAATTGGCCTCATTCATGCACAACACCCACATGTACAGGGTGCATCTTAATTCTGTTAAATCAGCTAGTCTTTTTCCTTTCCTCTTCACTTTTCCTTGACGTCAATAGAAAACTTTACAGGGGTCAAGGGAAAATTGCTGAGAGGTTTGAGTCACCTATCGACATATCTGAGAAAAATAGGGTGTCCTTTTCCTTCAATATGTCATGTGCTCAACAGCAATTAATAAAGACGTGAATGATTCAACAGGCTACGATGAACAATGTATTCACTTGCTGCAGCTGCAATGGATTGGGGCCGATAATCTATCATTATTTTTTCCAAGGTTGATCCTGTGTTCCCTTGCAGGAAGGAAGCAAAGAAGCAAACTGCCTGCTTTCCGTCATGAAAGTTAATTTGGATACTCCTTTTCACAGCAACCAGCCAAACTATTACTAGTTCATATCCGTTATCAAGGATGATTTCTTGATCTTTGGAAAATTCAAAGAAGGTGTACAGTGTGCATCTCAACTCTGCTATATATTTCCTCACTCTTATATCCTCGCTTGAGGCAGAAGTTTGTTGTGGATCTGCCATCTTGCTGGCCGTCTCAATGTGCTTATTTCTGCTGAGAGGAGTGAGGAGGGAGTTCACAGGAGCCGTAAGTGAGGACACACAAGGGCAGCCTCCCTGGAGGACTTTCCATCTGTCCACGCATCCCAGTGAGAAGGACTCAGACGCAAGGTAAAGACGTAAGTGAGGGAACCGTGGATGCAATTTAAGAAAATTGCGACGTACCCGCGCACTTTACAAGAATTTGGAATGTAACATTCTAACATTGCCCTCTTGTGGGAGAAATCTGTCAGCACAGTGCTCACCACCGAAACTATCCACAGTCCACGCTGCATTTATTCTAACAGCATACAACTTTCCGACAGTTATATCGTTACTTGATAATCGAGGTAATCAAGGTAAACCCATTTCTTTCTTCTTATTGAGAAAAAAAAACTTTATCAGAGCAATGGTTCTCCTTATCATTTGTCGGACATTTCAGCAAGGAAATAACCTTGCTAGCATTTGAAACATATGTGGCTCATGTTTTCGGCATCTTGGGGGAAACAGTGTCATCACGTGGTGGGAAAATACATTACAATGTATTTATTTTAGGGCCGCGGAATAACCTCAGAGGAGGCTTTTTGAACATTATTTCATGGAGCAATATGCATTAATTTTGAACGGATGGCTATTTTGCTACAGTCTATTTTAGTAAACATATGTTTTATAAAGGCATTATTGTAATATTACTCTTCATCTAAAATCATTGCCTCAGATGGAAATGTAGCCAAACTCAATTTCATTGTTTTGTATCAAAAATAGTGTTGCTGAATTTTGCTGAAACAATATCTGCTCCGGTCATTCAGAAATTAGAATATGATTCAAACCTTGGGTTCCTTAAACATCACACAGCACAAGATGCTAGCACGCTTGTAAACATCTCACATATTAACTGTTGGGGTGGTTCAGTGGAAAGATTATTGGGCTTTTTTGCTGTGTAACCATCACAATTTATCTCATGGAGCAGGAAGTAAATGACAAGCGCAATCCTGACAGGGGAGATAGGGGGAGAGAGAGAGGGAGAGAGAGAGGAATAGGGTGAAGTACATAAAAAACAATTCAAAAATGAGGCAAATTACAAAATGTTCAAAACTTGGAGAGACAAATAAAGGTTCAGAATAAAGAGAGGGTCAGAGAAAGGTGAGAGAATGTGTGAGAGAGATAGAGGGCAGTGAAAGAGAAAGAGAAAGAATAAGAGAGAAAGAGAAAGGGAGGAAGTGAAAGTGAGAGATGTAATGATAGTGAGAGAGGGAGAGATGGAGGGAGAGACAGAGAGATGAATGAGAGGGAAAGGGATAGAGAGATAGTGTGTGAGAGAGAAAGAGAGAGAAAGTGACAGATAGCATAGGAGAGGGAGAGAGATCAAGTGAGTATGTGAGAGATATAGAGCGAATGACTGAGGTGAGAGAGACAGGGATGGAGTGAGAAGGATAGAGAGACAGAGAGAGAATTAGGGCTAAAGTGATTGAGAGATAGAGGGAGAGAGATTGAGGGAGAGAGAGATGGACTGAATGGGAGGAAGAATGATAGAGAGTGATAGCGAGGGGAGTAGACATAGAGTGAGAGACAGGGAGCGATACAGAGAGAGAAAGTACGGGAGGGGGAAAGTCACAGAGATGGAGTGCAAGGGAGAAAGAGAGGAAGAGACAGAGGGATAAAGTGAGAGGGAGAGAGAGGGAAAGGGACAGAGCTGAAGTGAGAAAAGAGAGTGATAGAGTGAAAGAGAGGGAGTGAGGTGAATAATTGATGTGGCCCTGGTCCCAGCTCTGGTAGCGCTGATCGCTCCATCTCACAAAGACATTTAGCAGCGATTCAGATCAAAGAGTCAGCGGCTCCCGCTGCTCGGCTGAAAGGAGCCACTGCCGATTGCCTTTCCTCGCTCTAATAATATCGTCTTTATGCAGTTAATAAACTGCACTCTCCAGTCAAACTGTATCATTACACATGACTTAGGGAGCTAATCATTTAAACGCAGAGAATTGCCTCTGTTCTCGCCTTTGAACTAAACAAGATTCTGTTGAATTGGGGAGGGGGGGGGGCTTAATGCTGGTGACAACAACATCAAAGGGTTTTTTTTTTTTGCAGTGTGGCAGAATCAGGAGGCTCGTACAAACTGAGTCTACTTCAGCTGCTGCTGAAAACTCTATTACAGGAACAACTGCTCCAGATCACAGGTTCATTATCTTCTCTCCTATGAAGCCATCAAGCAGCTGGGAGGTCAATAGATTAGTGCTGGTTAAGTTTACATAGTGGAGACAAGTGATTTTAATCACCCCCTTTTGTTTTTGAATAAAATGTATGCATGTGGGTGTGAGTGTTTGCGTGAGTATGCGTGCGCGTAAGTGTGGGTTTGTGTGTCTGCAAATGTGTGCATGTTTGTCTGTTTGTAAAAGCGTGTGTGCGTACATGTGTATGTATGAGAGAGTGTGTGCTTGTGTTTAATTATGTGAGGGTGTGTGTTTGGTGTGTGTGTGATAGGGTTTGCATGCATGTACTTGTGCAAAAGTACAAGAGAGCCTGTGTGCACCTGTGAATGCAGATATGTGAGAGAGTGTGTGTTTATGAGTGTGTGAGTGTGATTGTGTGGGTGTCAAAGTGTGAGTGAGAATGTTTGTGAGCATGTGTGCCTGGGTGTATACACCGATCAGCCACAAGATTGAAATCACCTGCCTAATATAGTGAAGGTTCCCCTTCTGCTACCAAAACAGATCCATCAGACTGATGTTGCTTGAATTCCCAAACTCCTGGTTTCCCAACAGAACATTTCCCAGAGTATCACTCTCCCTCCACCAACTTGTCTTCATCCCACAGTGCATCCTGATGCCATCTCTTCCCACACTGCAAAAAATGATAAGATAAAAATACTAGGTAAGATGAATTTATTTATTTTAAGACACTTATTTCTATCACCATTTTTCTTAGTAAGACAAAAAATAATTTCTTGTTTTGAGGTAATTTTTACTAGCTTGCCAATGGGGTAAGTAAATTTCACTTGTCAAGTCAAATAGTAACTTGTTTTACGTTTTTTTTTTTTTCTTAAAACAAGTTACTATTTGACTTGACAAGTGAAATTTACTTACCCCATTGGCAAGCTCGTAAAAATTACCTCAAAACAAGAAAAATCTTTTGTCTATGAAAAATGGTGATAAAAATAAGTGTTTTAAGTCTTAAAATAAGTAAATTCATCTTACCTAGCATTTTTATCTTATCATTTTTTTGCAGTGCAGGTGCACACGACTCTGGCCAATGTAGATGATTTAAAAGGAAACAGAGCTCACTAGACCAGGCGACCCTCTTCAATTGCTCCTAGGTCCAGCTGAAATACTCATGTGCCCTTTGTAGGCACTTTCAGAGGTAGATTGGGGTTAGCGTTAGCACCTTGACTGGTCTGCAGCTGCAAAATGCTATACAAAAACCAAATGGGCACAGATTCACTGTGTGCTGGGGCACATTTCTCACGTAAGTATCAATCACCCATCTACTGGTCAAAAGACTTTTCTGTCACCACTGGCTTACCGGTGGGGAAACATCATTCATACCCTTTCTAAAGTTCACAGATATGGCTAAGAAACAGCTAATACAGAAAATGTGTGTTATTTGATTTTAAGAGGAATTGTGGCTACATTATAGTAATTTTTTTATTTATTCATGAAAAATTCACCAAGCGGTGTTATATAGCTGAAAAAAAAAAATTTGACCAGTAAAAGAGTTGTAATTCTGTGTGACTTGTGCCACAGTAGCCTTCTGTTGGTTTGTATTAGACAGGATAGCCTCCGTCGCCCTTGCGCATCAATGAGCCTTTGGAGCCTGACAGCCAGTCGCTGGCTCATGGTTTCCCCCCCTGTGGACCACTGTCAGTGGGCACTTGCCACTGCTGACTGGGGGCACCCAAGAAGCCTTGTCACTCTGGGGCTAATCTTACCCACCCATCTCGCCGTAACGATTTTAGCCCTTGTTAAATTAGCTTGGATGTCAAAAGAACCGAGTTTGCACTTTCTGTCTAAGGTGTGTCTGCAGGCCTTGGCATATGCTGTTGTTATGACATAATCAGCATTATTGGCTGAATGGGTGAGTGGTTTTAATGTTTTGGATCATTGTTGTGTCCATGTGTGCATGTGCATAAGTGTGTGTGTGTGTGTGTGTGTGTGAGTGTGTGTGTGCATGCGAGTATGTGTGAGTGCATATGTTTTTGTGAATGTTCACATGTAAGAATGTTTTTGTGTGCACGCATATGAGTGTGTGTGAGTATGATAGAGTGTTTATATGCATGTGCGTGTTTGTATGAGAGGATTTGAGTACATTTGCATGCATTTGTGTGAGTTTTTGTGTGCATGTATACGGGAGTGTGTGTGTGTGAGTGTAGGTGTTAGCGCTGAGGCTCGGGGTGTAGGAATGTGTTTTTGAGTGTGTGCGTGTGTGTGCGTGTGTGTGTAGGAGTGTATGCGTGTTTGTGTGTGTGTGTTTGAGTGCGGGTGTTAGCACTGAGATTCGGGGTTTAGGAGTGTGTGCGTATGTGTGTGCGTGAGTGCGGGTGTTAGCACTGAGACTCCAGGTGTAGGAGTGTGTGTTTGAGTGTGTATGTGAGTGTGTGGGTTAGCGCTGAGACTCAGGGTGTAGGAGTGTGTATGTGAGTGTGTGTGTGTGTGTGTGTGTGTGTGTGCGGGTGTTAGCACTGATACTCAGGGTGTAGGAGGTGGCTTTTAATTTGCCTCTCTGTGTGATGTCCCCGTGCCTCCCCAGGGCTTCATAATGAATGTCAGGAGCGATAGCACAGCCCCATTTACATTTCATAATCCAAATCTCCCCCTTTGCTTTCTGATCAGGTGCTTCACCAAAGGCTTCTCCACACACTTTTTATTTTCAAAGTCTTTTGAAGTGCACAGCTGGAATGAAGAAAAAAGGAACACATACATACCAAAGAAATCCAGATTTATTTAAAGGGGCGTACGGCTGGGCGATGCGGGCAAAGATAGAGCCAGGATGCCTGATCAGACGACTCCGCTGCCCAAAGTGCTATTGTCAGTAAACAGACCACCTATTTCTGTAATCATCCCATGAGCTGCGGGACACCTCGGCTTTGCAGAAGAAAGTAAAAGTGTTTTGAGTTTTTTTCAAGACTGTCTTTTCAGAATAAAAAAGCCGCACCGGTGCACTCACCCAGAGAGAAATTTTACCCCTGATACAAACATTCACAAGTTTGATCCATTCACCCAGCTATGTAATGCAGGCTGCCACAAAAGCACTCATAACTCACATACTTTTGATGCTAATATAAGTCTCAAGCATTCTGTAGACAAACAAAATATTCACCATTATGGTCTTTAGAATAGTTTTGGATTAAAAAGAGCTGTAACTTAGATTAGTTCACGTTTAATAAAATTCTATGTGTTTTAAAATGATCGGTGCATTATACAAATGTACAGTGTACTTGCATGGATGTATATTTGTATTTATGTCTCATACTAAAGTATATTTTAAAATGTCGGGTCAACCATTGTCAACGGAAAACAACAAAACAAGGAATCAAATAAATGATAATGACAATGTGTCACTCTCTCTCCTCTGTCACAACATGTGTGTGAGTGTGTGTTTGTGTGTATGAATGTAAATAATGTATATAAGTACGTTATAAATCATGTGCACAATATATCAATAAATCCAGTGAACATTTTGGAAACAGGAGTGTAAGCGATTATGACTGCCCTTTCCTGCAAGATTCCCCTTTGAGTTTCCTGCAGTGGTTTGATGCCGGAGAGGCCCAATACACCGGAGGAATGCAGCGCTTTGTTCCTCAGTTGTCTTGGAGGAACAGCAGAACATCAGAGACAATGAGCGGCATTATCAGGGGCCCGCAGGGGCCGAGCGGCGGAGCCCGGGCAGGCTGGGAATACCAGCGCTCTGCTGTCCTCTGAGGGCCTCTGTGCAGATGGGTGCTTTTATGGCTCTAAATGCGTGCGTGTGTTTGTGTGTGTGTGCACGTGTTTGCATGTGTGTGTGTGCATGCGTTTGCGCATGTGTGTGTGTTTGTGTGCGTGTGTGTGTGTGTGTGTGCGTTTTTGTGTTTATATGTGTGTGTGTGTGTGTGCATGTGTGTTTGTTTGTGTGTGCATTTGTGTTTGCATGTGTGTGTCTGTGAGTTTGTGTGTATGTGTGTCCGTTTGTGTGCGTGTGTGTGTGTGTGTGTGTGTGCGCGACTGTGTTCCTGTGCGTGTGTGTGCTTATGTCTGTGTCTATGTGTGAGTTTGTGAGTTTGTGCATGTGTGTGTACTTGCATGTGTATGTGTGTTTATGTGTATGTGTGTGTGCATATGCATGAGTGTGTGTGTGTTTCTCCATGTGCTTCGGATGCTGAGGCAATGTTTGGAGTGAGAATGAGGCAACACAAAGCTGTTTGATACACACATAGCCTTCACATTAATATATAAAATCAGCAAGGATATAAGTGCAGGTGGCCTTAGTTGTACATGGATGATAAAACAGAATGTGGAAATTTCCCCGAAGTAAAAGCGTTCTGGATCAGCATGAGAGCGAGCGATGATGTTCCTTCATGCTGCCTGAGGTTTGTGCTTTTCTGTCAGACGAGAAAAAGCAGCAGAATATTGGAAAACTCTGGATCATGACATTTCAGCAGTTTTTGTAAATATAGAAATTCTATGCATTAACTATACATAAATGTGTTGCGCATTTGCACCATATTCACACCACATACACAATGTCTCAGCACAATGCGCTGGTAACTGATCTGAAAACAACAGGGGTGTGCAAGCTTGCATACGAACAGGTTCGTGCATAGAGGTGCAGGTTTGTTACAGCTCAGTACTACGACAAGGGATTTAACTAATTAAATAATCAGGGTCATCAGTTAAGACTTCCACAAGTTGAATGAGAGGGGGCTGTAAGCCACAGGACAGGACACAGGACAGTGGTCCGGACCAGGCCCCTTGTGGAGCAGGACAGTTACTGCAGTGGCTCGTGCTACAGGACAGTACAGTTGTACAGTACATAAAATGTTACAGCCCTTGCTGGGAGGTGTGTTAGCATTGGGCTGTAACAAAAGCCTGCATTGGTTTACACGTTTCATACGTGTTTTACCAACAGCAGACGAATCCACAGAGGAACCAATCCACCGATGTCAGCTGAAAAGACACTATTAATTTGGCTCTGGAGCTCGACAGCTGGCGCCCCCTGGGATGTGCTTTCTCCGCCCGGCCCAGTGCCGCTTAGCGCTCGGCCGGCTTTTCACATGCCCTTCCTCCATATTTCATTATTCCGGCGAGCAAGGTGGGTAACCGCTGGCCCAGAGTAAGAGGTGCAGGCCGGAGCCCGGCCCAAGCTCGGCTCCCGGATATCAGGAAGTCAAAGGCAGCCTCTCCAGAACTGAGGACGATCTGTCTGACACCAGCTGGAACACAATAACAGAGAGAAATAGAGGCACTCCGAGAGCGCAAACCTCCGCCAAGGCAGCACAGTTGAAATCTTGCTGAGTGAACATGGCTCATAAGAAATTTGAGGCATCTACAACATAGGAATTCAAGATGGCTGCTATCAAAATATGATGTCTTAATGACATCATAATAGGTCATAATAATACCAAAATGATTGTAGTGATTTAGTTTTACGTGTACATCATCCTCTGCAAATTTGGTGGTCATACGCCATGTCGTCTTATGAGTAAGCGGGGGGGGGGGGGGCACGTAAAGAGCCCCCCACACCCCCACTCCCAGGAAGCCCCAAAAAGCCCGGTCTAGATAGGGTTAATAAACAGGACACCTTACAGTGTATATACTTGTACATATTTTTCTTTTCTTTAGTCATTTTCTTAATATTTCTTTTTTCTTTTCTTCAATCTTTTTTTCTCTCTGGTAATGTCATTATTGTATTACCCTTGATGCTTTGGCTATATTGTCCATCTGACATTTATGCCAATAAAGCATATTGAATTGAATCAAGAAAAGGAGAGATGTGAACACAGAAAAGGGGGCTTGCTGAGGTCTGGATTTGAGGAGATCTGTCTCTCTGCAGTGCAAATGATTCACCAGGTTGAGAGTGCTGTCGGGGATCATATGACCTGCCGGATCAGCGGCTTGCCTGAGAGCACACTGAGGCTGGGTATTTGCAGATCTGGACAAGCAGGTGCGGGGTGCTCTGTCAGTGCACAGCCCAATCAGGAGGGACCCAACCTTTACAGTCCTTTCCAACTGTCACCACAATTCAAAATGGCCTCCGTGGGGCACAATGGATGTGTGTGCAAGAGCTGGAAACACAAGGGCAGAATCTGAGGGCACAGGTGCTCTGATGTCACAAAGGGTGCTTCCAGAATTCAGTGGCTGGTGGCCATTTTGAAATGTCTCATGAGTAAAAAAAAAAAAAAAAAAAAACACTGACAAATCAAGACATGTTTGGGATAATGATCACAGAGCAGATTTGGCAGAGGGGCGGAGGTATTGGATATGAGTGCACAAACTAGGTCACAGTAAATAGATATAAACTACAAAAAAATGTCATTGTATCACCGTCACTGTAACACCACAGCAGCTCAACCAAACTACAGCAACTAGCGGCATATTCCACACAACCTTTGGTGTGTCTCAGAGCACAGAAACTGTATTTCACAAATTAAGCATTTAACATTTCTATGGAAAGCTGACCCATTCATTGAAAGGCGTAATTCTACAGGCTGTTTCTCAACTGACGCAACACTGCATATTTGTGCTGACCTCTGGCCATGGTGTGTAATTCACAAAGCCCCGGCACTGAGTGATTTTGTTGCGAAGCACTTTTGATATTCTCTAAATGCTTGTTGTCAGCGGCACAGCAGCCATTGGCAGACGGTGGATGTTTTGGCTGAGGAATGAAGATGTTTTCCCAGGTTGATGATTGGACAGCACTGGGCCAAAGCCCCACAGTTCTCAATGGTCATTGGCTAGTCTTGTAAAGGCCATAGTGGGTGTGTTTGGCTGGGCCAGTTTCAAAGAGGAGCACGCTTGCCAACTCTATTCTCCCAACGTCTTCACAAAACAGGTCAGATAGTTTCAACTGAATATCCCCTGCTGCTTTGGTGTATTCAGCTACCATTCCTTTCTCCTTCTGTGAAAGAAACACATGGAGATCGAGGATTTACATCATGGTAGGTTTGCTCTTTATCTGTGGTACATGAGAAAAAAAGGCATGGACACACACACAAACACACACACACACAAACACAACCACGCACACACAAAAACACGCAAATACTACACACACACACACACACACACACACACACACACACAAGTAGTACATGCACACAAACACACACACACACACACACACATGCACATGCACACATGCGCAGGCACACAAATACACATACATCAACACACACTCACATACACACAAAAACACACAAATACCACATGCACACGAACACACATACACAAACACAAATATCTCATGCACACACACACACACACAAACACACACACACACACAGGCACAGAAATACACATACTATAACACACACACACACACACACACACACACACACACACGCGCACATACGCCCACACACGCACACGCATATATATATTATATATAAACACACACACACACAAATACTACATGCACATAAACACACACACATACACACACACACACACACACAGGCACACAAATACACTTGCTTTATCACGCACACGCATATATATATATATATATATATATATATATACACACACACACACACACACAAAACACACAAATACCACATGCACACACACACACAAACACAAACAAAAACACACAAATACCACATGCACACACACACACACACTCACATACACATAAAAACACACAAATACCACATCCACACAAACACACGCACACAAACACACAAATACCTCATGCACATACACACACACACACACAAAAACACACAAATACCACACACACACACACACACACACACGCAGGCACAGAAATACACATACTATAAACACACACACACACACACACACACGTGCACCCGCGCACATACGCCCACACATGCACGCGCATATATATATTATATATAAAAACACACACACACACACACACAAATACTACATGCACACAAACACACACACATACACACACACATACGCAGGCACACAAATACGCTTGCTTTATCACGCACACTCACAAACACACCTATACACACACATACGCGTGCGCCGCATGCGCCTACATACACTCACACATGCACACACATACCCACACACACACACACACACACACACACACACACACACACAAACACACACGCGCACACACACACATACCCTGGCCATGGATCAGCCGATGCTGCATCCAGGACCGTCTCCAGACACAGCAGGCCTTAAAGCTAACGGATTTATTTAGAGAAGCCCTGTCCTGCCAAACTGGGATTACCTTCCAGTTCCCATGGAATACACCTATTGGAGGGGGCATGTGGGTAACCGCCCCCAGCTCCCCAGCTACTGAGATAGGGGGAATTTTTAAGTCCTTTCTCCCCCCAAGTCCAATTTCGGTAGAAAGAGCGTGTCACAGCATGGTTGCTCTGGAATTGCAGTACAGACATATGCCCCCATAATGAAATAAGCACTCGTAGCACTGGGCTGGCCCCACACTTCAGTGGCGAGCTCTAATCCCTCTTAAATGTGTGAAACTGGATGCTTTTCACCAGCTCCTGGGATAGTTTTTTTATGCACGCCAATAATTATTACGCCATTGTGTTACAGGAGGGACGGCCCAAGCTCGTTGATTCAGCCATGAAATGCTGGCGGAATGGTTCTCACTTTCAGAACGTTGCCTCATTACTTCTGGGTCTCCATTAGATGGACACATCAACCAAGGTGAAGTCATGAAAAAACTAGCTCCCTGTCAGAAATAGAATCGCTTCCTTCGAGCGCTGTAAAATTTACTTTAAATTGTGACATCAGAATGACAAGGAAGTACTTATTCCTGAGAGAGAGAAAGGGAACATGCAGTAATTGTGACGTCACAATAATGAGCAGAACCTTTATCCAGGGCCTTTGGAATTTCATGAATATAAGGTTCTGTTGTTTAAATGTGGTTCCAGTGCTCATTTTGTTGACTGAAATAAATCCTTTGCTGCTCTTTGATGTGATGACATGCTTGCCAGTAACCCTGAAGAAGAGGCAGAACCCGATTCGTACGGTCAGGGGGCCTTGTGGATTGCACACTGGGATCTCCCCGATAACAGCTGACATTGGGATGCTCCCAGCAGCTGTGACCTCACACTGGCCTACACATCTCTCTGATCTTTCCAACAGCCTTTTCCACCTGGACCCGCCAGCCAATGACCACGGAGGGGCGGGCCACTCCCGACAACTGGCTACACTGCTAATCTCCCATGAAGGCCCAGATAATGGATGTTCTGTGAACCAATTCAAGCATCATTCTGCTTGTTATTGATTTATGTTCAGCGTCGGCTATAGAATAAGTCAAAACTTGCTCTTCAAACTAATACAGACACAGCAACACAGGAGAATACTGGTACCACTGAAAAGTTTGGAGTCACTTGAGAAGTTGTTCTCATTATTTTATTCAAGAAAAATGTGTGTATAATTGTGGATAATATGAACTGCAAACCAAAATGCATGCAAGATGCTTTTTTAAATATTTCAAGCATTTGCAAAACTGACAGTTTTCTATTTTAATGATTTCTCATCAAAGTATATGACTGTAATCACTGCTTTGCAGATTTTAGGCATTCGGTGCATTAATTTCATAAATGTGTTACCCTCAGTGGATTTCCAGTTGGCTTTTCTTTGATGATATGCACACTTTATAAACTTTATGGTCCAGAATGGGCTTTAAATCATATGATTGTGCTGGCTGCACCATATTCTATCTTTTACTTTCCGTGAGTTTTAATAAGGATTTGTTTGTCGCCCCAGCTCATTCTGCGGTGTTTGAGCAGTTTGAGTGGTTTCTCTGTCCTCTCTCGGTGACATAGTGAAATCTTTGAAGCCTACAAATTGCCCACTGGATATTGGCCCTGCTAAAGCGCTAAAATGGTTTTAAATACTTTTGGGTCTAGTCTTTTGGTTTTTATTAACACCTGCCTTAGGTTAGGAGCCGTCCCAGCTGCCTTTAAACATGCTGTGGCCAGGGCCCTTTTAAAAAGCCTAACCTTGACCCTTCAGTGTTATTAAATTTTAGGCCTGTGTCTCATTCGCCCTTTCTTTCTAAGGTTTTAGAAAAAGTCGTTTTTACTCAATTACAGTCCTTTCTGGAAAACAACTCTGTTCTTGAGAAGTTTCAATCTGGGTTTAGGTCTCGTCACAGCACTGAGTCTGCACTGTTAAAGGTGCAAAATGATATTGCGTTGGCTGTTGATGGCAAGTGCCCTGTTGTCCTTGTGCTGCTTGACCTCACAGCAGCCTTTGACACGGTGGACCATTCAGTCCTCTTGTCACGCCTGAGTAATTATGTTGGCATGCATGGCGCTGTATTGAAATGGTTTACATCCTATTTGTCCAGTAGAACTTTCTCTGTTATGGTTCGTGACCTGTCCTCTTCCAGTGCTCTTGTCTCCTGTGGGGTCCCTCAAGGTTCTATTCTTGGCCCTATACTCTTCTCACTGTGTATGTTGCCGCTTGGGTCAATTATAGCCAGGCACAACCTCTCTTTTCATTGTTATGCAGATGATTTACAAATATATCCGCCAGTGAAGCCTAATAATGATAATGCACAAAGTTCTTCGTTTGATTGTATTGCTGATATTAAGCATCGGTTGGCCCAAAATTTTCTGCATTTAAACGATGACAAAACTGAATGTATTGTTTTCAGGGATACTGTGACGGCTGGCTTTGATGCCTTTTCTTCAAAGCTCAATCCAACTGTCCGAAATCTGGGGGTGATTTTTGACAGGGATTTGAAATTTGATAAACAAATTGGCAATGTTGTTAGGACAAACTTTTTCCAATTACGACTGCTGGCCAAAGTTAAAATGTTTTTAAGCTGCCACGACCTTGAGAAAGTCATCCATGCACTTATCAGCTCAAGATTGGATTACTGCAATGCACTTTACGTTAGTGTCTCCCAGTCTGCTCTTAGTTGCCTCCAACTTGTGCAAAATGCTGCTGCCCGTCTTTTAACTAACACCAACAGACGAGAGCACATTACTCCGGTTCTTAAATCTCTCCATTGGCTTCCAGTTCATGTTAGGATTGATTATAAACTTTTAATATTTGTTTTTAAAGCTCTCAATGGATTGGCCCCATCTTATTTATCTGAGATCTTAGCTGTTCGTGAGCATGGCAGAGCTTTGAGGTCCTCTAACTAACTTTTGTTGGAAGTACCCAGGTCAAAGTACAAACACTGGGGTGACCGAGCCTTTTCTGTGGCTGCACCCAGGCTCTGGAATAAGCTCCCTGCCGAAATGCGTCTCATCTCTGACCTGGGCCTTTTTAAATTCAAATTGAAAACTTACTTATTTAGGATGGCGTTTAATACCCAGTAGTGTGGGGGCACTTTTATTTGATTTTATTTTATGTTATTCTATTTTATTGTTTTTATTTATTGTTTTATTTACTATCTATTGTAAAGCACTTTGGGTCACCTGTGGGTGGGCTATAAAGGGCTATATAAATAAATAAAGTAAGTAAAGTAAAGAGCCTGCAAAGTCAGGATTTATTTTTTGGCATTTCGTCTGGCTGTAACACAAAGTTTATTCCATTTAATCAATGAGAAAAATCAAAGGTGATTCCAAACTTATGAGCGGCAGTGTGGTTTTGTCACCTGTTCTGGTCTGTTGTCATTTCACTGGCCTGGTTGGAGCACAGAGACACTCTCTAATGCATACCATTAATAGCACCTAAAGAATAACCTCCTCAAGGGCATTTGACACTGGGGCTTGCCTGAAATACCCGTCCTGCAGTGAGAAGATAGGAGATGCTGCAGCAAACCATGTTCCAGTGGCACCCTCTTTTACATTGTTCAGCTCCACAATGGCTGATGTTACCTGGGGCATGAGCATCTACCTCCTTGCAGACTCATATCTTTGGACATTTACTAAATGATTGCCATTGGTCCTGAAAAGATAGTCCACATCAACATACCCAAATGAATAAATGCCTGTGAACATGCTTAATGAGGTCAAATAAATAAGGCGTAGCTAGCTACTTCTTTCAGTGAACTAGAGACCGGCCCACATTCAGATAGACCCTCCCTTGCAGATCAAACACTGCTCCGCCTCCGTCCCTCCGGTAGATGGGCTATATTAGCTCCTCTTCTGCTCCAGCTCCAAGGCAAACATGCCTCGGCCTGCTGCTACGCTGCATCACTCTCTGCTGCTGCTAGTTAACATCCCATCTCCATTCTCCACCCCAGCATACTGTACACCTGTGAGCTCTGAATCTCCCTTTCTGGAGGGGTTGGGAGTGGGTGATACCTAGGGTCAGAGCCTAGATCCCAAACCAACATTGTATTTATTATTTATTTATTGTTCCTGCTATTGACAGTCTTCATATGAGTTGGCTGGTGGAAATAGGCCTACGCATATTTCATAAGTCCCAGTGACTGAGATTACAATTCATTTTGACAGTTGAAGAAAACTCTTCATCGGGCGAAGGTATGAAAAGTACATCTTGCAGGTATAGCGCAAACTCAGTATGCATCTAAATACGCAAGAGAAGCCACCTCATTTCCTCATTGTAAATTGCTGCATTGCCAGCCTGACTCAAGGCGTTGGACCGAATTTACCAGCATAACTGATCCAGAGGATCAGTCCCGCGGAGATTCCCGCCCGCCTGCATGGGGGACAGCCTTAAAAGCCACCCCTGCACCCAATAACACCGTGACAGAAGTAAGTGCCTCCGAGATGGCATTAGCGCCCATGCTAAAGTCCACTCGAGTGCATCCGATTCCAAACGCTGCTGTATTTTGTAAACAGGACCTGACGCTGTGGAGTCTGTGACTTTTACCGTCTCCACTGATTTGTTAAAACATCTAATGCGGGAAAGCGATGGAGGACATGTCACTGTCACTCAGCTGGAGCGATGAATGTGGAGGGGACGCGATCTGTCCGCGATTAAACTGGACAAGCACGATGGACAAGGCTGAGAATGACAGCTCGCCTTCTGCCCCACACAGACACAGACACACACGAACACACTCACACGTACACACTCACACATAACTCCACGGTTGTTTTTTTTTTTAAAAGGTGAACACCTCTCGTAAACATACGCCTGATATTTTCGCTCCCGAAGTTCTGTTGCTACATCTCCCTGACATTTTTGATCGGTTTGCGATGTGATTGACTGACAGGCTATTTCCATCTGTGGCCTCGGGGGACTGGGGGAAAAACATACCCAAACCAGGCACTTTACAGCATATGAGGGTCGTATTTTACACATTTTCACAACAAGGGCAAATAAATATGTATTTTAGTCATCTTTCGTAGTTCTGAAATTTAATATTCAGTGCACAGTTGGCTTTCTGACATGTGAGAATGCATAGCTGAAACTGACATAAACAACACACACGCGCACACACACACACACACACATTTGCTCTCTTTCTCACGCACTGGTGTTGTTCCCCTGTCACTCACTCTTTATCTCTCTCTTCTCTCTGTCCGTTTCCTCTGTCGCTTTGTGCTTTTTTCCCCATTTGAGCGGCAGAAAGCACAGACGCTGTGCAATGTGCTTTCTGCTACGGTGAGAACATGGTCATCTCTCGGCAGCAGGCGAACATCCCGCTACGCTGTGTACTTGCTGTCAGAAGTTCCAGGAAAATATGCGCTTTTCTCCCACTTGCTCTCCCACATCTCAGAACAGCAGGAAGGATGGGAGACAAGCACACACGAGGGCTGAAAACAGTAGATGGAGCTCCATATTCTATACAACTATATACGATTTCACCACTGCCTTTGCATTATACACACCATCCCATCAACACTGGAAGCTTCCAATTAGGCATTTATTTCCATGTTTCTGAATCACTGATGTTGTATGTAAATAGGAGGGGTGTGAGGATCGTGGGCTGATGTGTGCAGATGAAAAGCCTGAGGCCTACATGCTGTGGTGTTAGACTGCAGCTCAGAGGGTCAGTGGCTCAAGGTCCTGTGAAGTCAAAAATGAGGAAAAAATAACCAGTTCCTGCGGTTCCTGGGCCCTTAAGCAAGGCCCCCGGTCTAACACAACTCTTGGGTGGACTGGCCTCTGTGGGGTCAAGTCACCTGAATGTTGTCCAGGAATGAAAGCGGCAGCTGTTCAGTGACTGTGATGATCTGTGCTGGTAAGCAAATCCTGAAAAGGCTGGACCAAATACCCGTGAGAACTTTTACATTCTGAATGTGGATTTTACACCTGGGGTGAAGTCAGAGGACGAGGTTTCAGGTTCATAACAAGTTTCAGCGCGTTGTTTCGATTGTTTGAAGCCCTGTGGCCTGCGCACTATTCCTAAAGGCCCTGATTCAGGTGTTTTTTTGTCGCAGATGCTGTTTGGTGCGCGCTCAGTCTGGCTTATTTAAAAGGTGTGCCACCTGCGCTGGGGACTGGTGAGAGAGAGAGGGAGGGAGGACGAGGGGGGGGAGAGAGAGTGGGGAAACAGAGAAAGCATCAGATCCCCCCTCTCCTCCACAGCTGTGCCAGGCTCAGGACCGGAGAGTGCTTTGTTGTTTGCTCATGTCTGACTTCACAAGGAGACAGCAGCCATTTGTGTTCTCTAGATGAAAGGTAACATTCATTATCTCGCAAGGCTCATTTGTATAGATGTCTCAAAGTGAGGTAGTATGGAGTAGGCTGGGCGGGGGGAGGAGGGTGGGGCGGAGTAAGTGTGTATAAGGCGTAAACAAAATTTAATAATTCATGCAGATTCTAATCTCAGCAAGGGGGCTATACATTAAAAAAAAAAAAACCGCACAAACAGCAGCAACTCCCTTTTCGGAGAAGTTTCTAGACCCTCTTCCCTCTCTCTCTCTCTTCCCTTGGTTCGCACTCCTCTTCCTCTCCCACCCTCCCGTTTCTCCCTCGCTCTTCACTTTCATGCGGCGGTGGAATTTCTCTCGACAAGTGATCAAAGAGCAGGCGCGGGACGGCAGGTGTGGTAGCGGCTTTCTTGCTGACAGCGGCACGGCCCAGCTTGGGGGAAGCGCTGTTTGTGTTTGTCTGTGGAAAAAAGAGGCCCCTCTTATTATCTCCGAGGCTGGTTTTTCTGAGGGACGGCTCCGGTGAGATGGAGCTCCTCGTTCCGCCGGCCTGTTTCCTGTCCTTTCTCTCTCAACTCGACGTGCTGACTTCGCGATGGCAAATTAAGGCTTTTTCGAGAGGCGCACGCAGCAGGAACAGGGAACAGAGAAAGGACGCGCTGCTGGGTTTAATATCTATTAACACGCAGCCTTGATGGACGAGGAAAACAATCCGTGGAGCTATGACGTGAGATGCATGATTACTGACAGCGAGGCTTCAGTCTTGCTAATAGGCGAGTTTCGACGTGAAGAGTTGGGAGCGTGTGGCACTCGAAAGCTGACCCTTCCCCCTGGCATTGGTGTGCAGTTGTATCACTCGGGCATTGATCCCATGACTCACATGAACATGGCAATGCATTTGCATGGGTTTTTGTGCTGTTCTCAGGCTATATCACTAGTTTATTCATCAGACACTGTCAATCATTTCAAGTTTGACATTTACCACCGAACATCAAGATAACTGCCTTTTACGCTTTATGAAGAATATCTATGACTGGCCATTGAATTCACTGAATTCAGTATGAAAGATTTGTTTTTAAAATACTTCGCGATGAAAGCAAAAGCAAAGATTATTATACAACATTTTGAAAATGCATTTTACTGCCCTCTTGTGGTTTGATATATAGTTACGCATATGCCCCGACATGAGACCGGAAAAAACTTATCCATGAATACATGCCCTAGTATATTTGAAACAGTGACGACCACTCAACTGAAATAACCGGAGGCACAAATCTCCGTTTTGACTGATAAGTAGTCTTGACTTGTCCTCAATCATTTTCCTTGATGAATAAGGTTTCAAATGATTGCAATAATCCATTTTAAATGCGCAATTTCCCTCTGAATGCAATTATGTGGCGATTAAATTGTAAATTCAATTTCAGAAAAATGTTTTATTCTCGTTACAAAAAAGATAAACTACTTTGCTAACTCCTGTGTTTGGTTTTTTTTTTTTTTTTTTTTAGCACATCCTGCAATGCATGCTATCTATCCTGGGCTTCATGGTTGTATAAATTACGACAAAGAAAACGAAGTTTAGTAAAGAGTATGCAAAATTGAATAATTTGGATTAAAATGTAATTTCACGTCATAATGAAGTGTTTTTGAGTGCGGCTCACATCAACAGGGAGAGCTCGCCACATCTGATTGTGCTGAGTGTTTGAATAAATGTTAATTTATATAAACGTTTGAAAAATGATCAAGATCAATTTTTAGTTCAAAGGGATGTGATGTACCTGTATTTTTAGCTCACCACCCACCTACAATAAGTAACATAATCAGGTAATCTCTTTAAATGTATTTTATCTTGATTACACTTTTTGAAATGAGTCAGGTTCCATGTCTCTTCAGATGTTTTGCTTTACATTAGCCTGACTTTTTTCTCACCAAGAAGTTTCACTTACTGCCTGAATCTTAAAATAAAAATATAATTATGAATATTAATCAACCCTTTCGTGTTCAGTCATGGGAAGCATGCTTCAGAGTAACAAAGTAAATAAAAAATATAGATTTATGCTACATAACTACAAAGGGATGGTCGAACGAGTCAAAGAAAATGACTTGAGTAGCCACAAGCAACAATATTAGGACACAGAGAAGCCAAAAAATCTATGATGGCAGTGAAACTTGTTATATTTATGACCAAACTCCACCTCAGTATCATATTTGAATATGGGCACTTGATATTAAACATCACATCTCAATGGACCATAAATTTAATAAATTGTGGCCTTTATTTTATCTTCACTGAAGAGATTTCAGTGTTTCGTTCTCGAGAGAGCCAATTCCAGACCAGGGCAGGAAATTCAGTCTGGTTATTTTGCGTCTCTGCCGCCACCATTTACAGACTCAAACTTCAAGGTAAAACAGAACAAACAAAAAAAAAAAAAAAACCTGCACTGCGAAACAAGACTGGTGCCTTATAACATTAGAGTTGGTAGGAAATTTCCATTTAACCTAATCAGTGCCTATATTTCCTCTGTCAAGCTGTGGTTGGCCTGATTTTAGTGTGCAATGGTTAATACTGCACTGCTGCTTCTGTCAGTTCTTGCCACACCACTAGGCACCACTGTTCGTACAGGAAGCCATGTATTACTCAGTCTGATTCTGAACCCAGGCAGCTACAGTTGGAGTCCCACACGAGACACAGACTGCATAGCAGCCACCAGGCTCATTCTCTTTAGTTTAGCAGATGCCTGGATTTGCCTCATCACTGGAATATGAGTGAAGAGACTGTCGGAGGGAGCTGTGAGGAGTGAGATGGAGAGTTCGTGGGAGCCCTGTGTCAGCGATCGCGCCATGTCACACATTGGGTGTCACAATGTCGCGTGTCCCAGCTGGTCAGAAGGGGGGCTGTCAGGATGGGGGGGGGTGTAAGGGGGTTCTGAGGACCGACAGGTGGGTTCCAGGACCTGTAATGTGTGAACCAGGGTCGCGCTCCAGCTGTCCCCCCATCACCCCCCACAGTGTCCCGCCGCAGCCCCCCCTCAGACAGGCTGCCTTTGAGTCCCGCTGCGCCGCATAAATACATAAATCTGGGAAATAAATAAACAGGCATCCGCACGGCCCCTTTCATCTGCCACAGGATCACAGAACGGAAGGGTCACGGTCAAAGTTTGCACATGGCGCGCGGAGACGTCCCGCCCGCCTCTCGCGCTCCTCTGAAGCCCAAAGTGCTGCAGTGCTCATACGCTCTTACAATCGCAGATCAAGGACAAATCGCTTTGTACGGACAGGCCGCATCTTACTCGCATCACAGAAGTTGCAGTATCTTTGTCTAAACGATTAGTAGAAACTGTCTTACATCAATTTTTCATCACAGAATCCTACAGTTATGTCCCCATCTCATGGGACTTATCAGAGAAATTATACTCCACAAAAAGAGTGAACTGTCACAGGAAAACAATGTGGTAATATCTGCATATAGCCTTACAACAGCCAAAATGGTATAGTCAATAGTAAAACCAATGTAGCACAAATGGCTATCACAATGTTATGTAATTCTTTGCGCAGTAATGGGGGGGGTTTGAAGATTAAGGGGCAAAAAGAATGCTGTATGGCAAATAGGGAAACTTTTTTACAGAAATTAAATTGGGTGTGAATATGACAGAATTTAATGGCTGTCTTAAACAGGAATTAAGAAAAAAAAACATAATAAAGGTGCAGGTTTCTTTCAACAGTCCTCCTCAACACTCTGTCCAACTCTTAATCATGGCCACACCACTGGACTCCTGAGGCTTTATAAAGATGGAAGCCCACTGCCAAAGTATGCATCCACTCCGGTCAATCCACTTACGACACCCATACCCCCTAAAAACACACACTCACACACACGCACACACATGCTCACACCCTTCCAACCAGTTTCTGATGAGTTAGAAAGAAAGATAGCAGAGGACATGTCATCTCTTCCTTGTCATTCTCAGAAACGCTTGGAAAAGTGGGATTATTCATAAACATGGCGGCAAAAAGATTCTGGGAGTGCCTGGCTCTTCCGAACAGAACCCCTGAATCCAAAGAGAAGTCCTGCCCTGAGGAAATCGCCTCGTGTCAAAGAAAGGGTGGGGATTTCTCCACAGTGGTACTTCCACAGTTTCTAAATGTGTAACTGCTGATATCTGATACTAAAGAGCCTTCAAAGAGCTCAACTGATGCAGAGGCATCCATTTAAATTTCTAATGACTTGTATGGATGTTGTGTTCAGCGCAGCTCTATGTTAATATCATGTAAGCTTTCCCTTCCACAGTCGCGTCTAACTTTTCAGTCTGGAAGTGTTCACTCAGTTTCCTTCTGCTCACACAATACACTTCACAGCGGGCTGGGGGAGGGGTGCGTTTGATCCCCTCCGAGCTTTGAGTGGTCGAACTTTGGAAGAGCAGTTCACATCACAGGAACAGCAAAATGCAAAATTCAAACAGCACTGAATGGGAAAACGGCTACATAAGTTACAGCTGCTGAGAGATATTCATCATAATCAATAAGTATATTTTCTATACGATGCACCATGTATAATTAATGGTTGAATACTGCGTTCACATAAAGCTAAAACTGAAATAAGGTACAGAGTAAGACTGTGTCACTCAGGCAATGAGAGAGGGGAAAAAAAATCGTCAGATCTCGCTGCAGGAAGTACAGCTTTGAATCTGAATTTCCTTGCAGAAAAAGGGCTTTGAAATCTAATGCATAAACATTATCTTCAATTTTTCCCCACCTAAAGCACAGGCTTCTAAGCGACTTTGGAGAACTTCCCTTTTTAGACCCCTCACAAACTCAAATAAGCAGCGGTTGGGGATTTGGATATTGTTATGTCTCATCAAAGGGAGAGATCTTTTGCAAGCCTCCCCTGTCTGCTTGCAGGGTGCCTGTCAACTCCACGTCTTTAAGAAATGTCTCCCTGCGATTCATGTAATTTGCGGAGAAAAATATCAGAATTTTGAATAGCGTCCCCTTTGTGAAACGTACCTGTTTTCCTGACAGACAATGAAGCAGGAAAGTACGGAACCATTTAGTTTCACTTCACCAAAGGGCAATGCAGGTTCACTGTTTGCTTAAGGACAGTAGCGTTTGAAGCCTCACTGCGTTGTTAGGTCTGACCTTTTAGGGTTTTTGGTCACTATTTTGCTTTTTACACTGGGATATCAAAGATAATAATGTTTGTATAGTGCTACACGCTTAAACAGTTGTGATGTTTCTTTAAATTATTCTTCCTTTCCGAATGTTCCCCCCTCAAATCTATGTCTCAATTAGGTCATTTTGCGCATAAATCCGCAGCTATGCCAATTCTTGTAATAGCATGATGCCTCAATAGGCTACACATAGCGGCCAGAGTTTTTGAGTGCGATCTATCAAGCAGCGTAAACCAGTTATGATTAAGGATCAGGATAGATTTAGCAAAGTTATTATGAAGAGGGAACAGGGCCAAAATCAGCACGTATTTTTCTGCCTTTGGGAAGACGCTTCATAACCCTGTCTCAAACAGTTCCCACACACCTCGTGCATAAAGAAAGATATTCGCTTTGGCAGCTGCTGAGCCGACAGCGAGATCTAACCTTTAATTGTTCTGGGACTGCAGACTTACATGAGATGTGATTTATACAGGTTGGCGGCTAAACAAGAACGGCTCCAATGTGAATGTCTTAATCAAATGAACTGCGGCGCAGTCACAATCTCTATGGAAGAAAACTTTCGTCCTTCAGTTTTGTTTGAACATATCATAAATGCATATATTGTTCCTTTCCAGGAGCACCTCCGTACAAGCACTCTCCCAAACGCCTCCAATTTTTCCCAATGTTACTTGTCTGGATGCTGCTTCAACCTATAAAAATAACTTTTTTCATATTTGCTGAAACTCTATACAGATGGTAGTACCTAAGACAGGTAATCTGTACAAAAATCAGGTACATTTGGCTCCTCCCAGTGCCTCTCATGGCAGTAGCGAGAATCCACTACACTGAAGCAGGATTGACCAATCAGAGCCAGAAGGAGTTTCTAATGCGGAGTCAATAACTTCTTGTGCACACGCTGTTCAGCCCCCCTCCTCTGTGCATTCTCTCTCCCTTAGTCAAAACCAATATCATTTGCATGCAGTTCAGTAATTGAAGTGGCCTCTGTAAATTTGAATCTCAGTATGGCAGACCTGGGCAGTGAAAATGCAGAAAGTTATCGTCAAAATTTCTCAGTCAACACTTCCAGTTCCTCCATTTTCAATGACTGTACAACTGTTATGCTAGCAGAAAAAAAGACCACAGATACTGGCAGAAAAGCAATCAACTAAGATGGAGAAAGAGGTTGGTTGAAATAATGGCAACCAGTATAAACCGGTCACAAGTGTTTGGAGGATCTGCTGGCATTGTGTCAGTAAGTAGCTCGTTAGCATGCTCCAACATTAGCACTAATCTGCTTATTTATTTGCAGTTACTGGGCTCCAGTTGTAATGGAACAATCCATTAGCAATATAATAACTGATAGCGTGTAATACTTTTTGTTTTATTCTTCTAACCTGGATCAGTACAACAAAGGATAGCAAAGGACAGGCAAATAAATGACTCTTAAAGGGGACCTATAATGCTTTTTGGAAGATACAAAGAAGCAGTGGTTTTGATTATTTTCAAGTAGAATCTGTAGCTGGCTAGTGAGGTAAGTGTTAACAATTTCTATTAATATCCAAACTGAATTCCAATTGTAAACTGAATGAAATGTGCAAGGCTTGGTTGTTGATTTGACCTGCTAGCTAGCTAGTTAAGAGCTACTCTCAAAACTAATTTACTTAGCTTGTATCCACGCATTGCATCTCTGTAATTATTGTGTCATTAATTAGCTTGCTAGCTAGCTAGCTAGCCAGCTTCTAAATTGTCTGTGTCTGCATCTGTGAACATTGTGCATTCAGTCAGAAGCAATGGACGTGACAAGCTGAAAGGATCAGATGGAACGGGTGACCTTTTTTAATCAAATTCAGTGCATTTTTAATGGAGTAGCTGATGCAGTAAATAGAATGTTAGCAAACTGTAGCTAATATACAGATGCTAGCCACCCATCATTCTTCATGTTAGAGATTAAATTACAAGTGTAGCAAAACTATTATGGTTACTGCATGCTGCATTTCTGTGAATGTAATGTCCTTGCTTGTTTAGTGTCATGGTTTTGTCCGCCGGATGCAAACTGCAGTCCGGCGGGAGCTAGGACCATGGGCCTAAATGAAAATAAGGCTCAATTGCCAAGGCTGGTAAAAAGACAGTAGTTTTAATAAAAAAAACAAAACAGAGCAAACTCCTGAGCGGCACGGGTCACAAAGGCCAGAACAGGAATAAAACACAAAGTGCGAAAATGCAGAGCTGATTAGCGCTGGCAACTGCCAGCCCTTTATACTATGCCTTCACCTCCACCTTAAGAAGCCACACCTGTAGCCTGTCAAGGTGGAGGCGAAGGAATGCAGCAGGGGGAGGGACTGCAAGGCCAAACCCCAACAGTTTAGCCTGTAGATGTTAGCTGCCTTTCTATGCTCATTGTGTAGTTTAATGGATAGCTAGCAAGCTACTTGTTTAGCCATCTGTATCTAACCTGGAATCCATCCATATCAAGCTTTGGTCGCTCCCAACGGTCACTTGCTGATATGTCTGGCCTCAGTCGGTAGGCCAGCGTTTGACTTTCAAATATTCGCACAAAATCCATGCGAGATCTGTGATTGGCTCACAGTCGCAAGGGTGCCCCGCCCCTTTACACAGACTTGCGGCGGGTCCCAATGGGGAGAAGTGAACGTGAGCACAGATTATCACCGATTATTTTCCCCCATTGTCACAGAATTAAATACTGGACTTATTTTTCACTGGCCACATATCTTCCAAATATTCTTGTGCTGCAATGGCATTTTTAAGACCAACAGATCAGGAGAAAATGAACTTTGTTCAAGACCTGTGTCTCTCTCAGCGGCAGTCACGTAACATCTGGCAATACAGAAATACAGTATGGACTGCGGCAAACTATGAATTAAACTTTCAAACTGAAATAATGCTTGTGTTTATATGTTCAGTGACACTGTTATTGCCATCGATGTTCAATCGTTTTTAAAGGGAAAAAGAATATATTTCATCGCTATGATCTTGCACTGGATTGATATCAGATATTAAAAACAAGCGGGGAAAAGCGGCAAAATAAGCGTTGGCCATCCACGTTAAAAATGCCGAAACGTTGTGCAGCAATAGGTTGCAATAATAGGAACAAGTAATCCATCTTCTCTTTTCCGAAGAAAGTAGACAGGCAAGGAATAAATTAGCAACTGTCGTATTACATACCAGCTTCATAGGCTTAAAGTGATACTCCACCCAAAAATTATAATTTGTATATCAATTACTCACCATTAGATGTCTCAAATGGACGAAGTTGTTCTTCACCTGGAGCAACTTTATGGCCACTGGAGAGTTTTGAAAAATTATCCAAATTCCTTTTTTGCTGGAAGCAAATGGGGTCACCTAGTAGCAATGGGAAAACTCCACTAAACGTCCGTTGATAAACCTTCAAACCATCGTCCAACGCATCGTCCAGTATAATCCAAGTCTGCTTTGTCCACTCGTATCCTCAGAACTCTAGAAATGTGGTTATTTTTCGCTAAAAATAATAAAATACCGTAGTTATGCTTCAAGTAAGCTCGCGCATTCAACGGAAGTCCCGCCTCCTGGCTCGTGTTTATACGAGTATTCATCTGAGTGGCAGCAGAGTCTCTGGGCAATGAACGAGCCGGAAGGCGGGACATCCGTTGAATGCGTGAGCTTACTTGAAGCATAACTGTGGTATTTTATTATTTTTAGCGAAAAATACCCGCGTTTCTAGAGTTCTGAGGATACGAGCGGACAAAGCAGACTTAGATTATGCTGGACGATGCGTTGGACGATGGTTTGAAAGTTTGTCAACGGACGTTTTGTGGAGTTTTCCCATTGCTACTGGGTGACCCCATTTTCTTCCAGCAAAAAAGGAATTCGGATAATTTTCAAAACTCTCCAGTGGCCATAAAGTTGCACCAGGTGCAAAACAATTCGTCCGTTCAAGACATCTAATGGTGAGTAATTGATATACAAATTATAGTTTTTGGGTGGAGTATCACTTTAATCTAGCTGATGCAATCATGCTCTTCGAGATATAGCTCATGTCAATTACAGTGAAATACGTTATGTAATTTGAGCATTATTTAATTTAGCCTTCATTATACCGGAGAATTCCACTGAAATAAACAAAATGCAGATATGGCCAAACATTATCCTGTTCAAAACCTAACAACCACTCCAAGAGTAAATGCAAGCAGGGCACAATCTAATTTTTAAGCTCATGTCAAATAACATTCACGAATGCCGTAGCTGGCCAGCTAACTCATATTCGTAATGCTGAGTACAGCCGTTAGTTGTGTTGTAAAATGCTTGATGTTGCAAAGTAAAAGGAAATATACATGCAACATGCAGATATAAGATAGATACTTGTATATCCCAACGTTTAAATGCTCGCCTGCTTAGCTACCACTTCTGACAACAAGATGCGATGGATAAACCGGTCAGCATTCATTCTGCAAACGGTGCTGCGTGATTAGTGGTTCTCGCTAAAAGGTCACCCAATCAGCCAAGAGCAGAAAGTATGAATATTTATATATCCAGTTCATTAGTGATGTAAGGGCTAAACGCTGGCCTATATGACTGAGGCCAGACTGATGTCAGTCAGTGACCTTTGGGAGCGACCAGCACTTTATATATATGGATTCCAGGCTAATCTGTATCTAGAGACTAGCCTGCTGCTAAAGGATTTCGAAATCGTCACTCTCTGTTGACAAGGTTGCTCTGTTTGATGGCCAATGAGAACAAAGCTCATTCCATAAAGGGGATGCCCACTCAGAACTGAGTTAACCCCTGTTTTTCTGAGGGTTAGGAATGACGGGAACCAAACTGCCTAGAAATCATGGAATTTTATGGGTTTTTTTTGCTGAAAAGTTTATAAACTTCTCTTTTTGACATCCAAGTATATTCTAACATGAAAAAATTGAGCATAAGAGGTCCCCTTTAATATTTGCTTTTAGTACCAGTGTTTCTTACTTTGCAATTAAACTGGAGCTCCTCATGTGTTTTATATAGCCTACCTCTGCAGAACTGAACTCTTGAACGAGCACGAAGAGCTCGATGGGAGGGGCTTCAGGAGGGAGAGAAAGAGCAGAGAGGGTGGGGCAGTGGTGTTACTGATTAAAATCTCTCTATCTCTCGCTCTTTTCTCCATAGTCACCAACTGTCGCTTTAACGCAAGCACATCGACTCATGTACTACAGTTTAACATTAGTCAAGGCTCTGCGACGGTACCACCACTTCCCTCAGTAATTAAAATGTGGTAGAGAGTTTCTTCTACTGCATAGCAATAGCATACCTCATTCTGCCACTCTCTCCCGAAGCATTACTTGATGGTGCTTGAATGTCAGCCCTCTGTTGCCCTTCTGACCCCCCCGGCTCCCAGTGCACCTGCTGCTGACTACAGCTCTATCCCGGACCCCCCTCCCCCCCCCCTACACTGCTTCGTCAAATCAGCTCCTTCTGAGGTTCAGCTTCACACTCCCTGATCTTGCAGGTTTAACATCTTTATGACAATCGCAATGAAAAAATAATGCGGGCTCTTCAAGGCCACTGCAGTATTAATGAGGAACTCCACACCTCTCGTTTCAAAGAAAAAAAAAGTGGTGAATAACGAGATGACGACCATTTCAATTTACTCATGAGCGGATTTCATCTCCAGCACGGCCAGTGGGGAACGTAGGTAGCTGAGTAACAGGGCTGGTCCACACACACACACACACACACACACACACACACGCAACATACCACAATAGACCCCTGTAAGTTCTTTTCAGAACAACACACAAACAGTCCATATCTATCCTTTCATATCTGCAGTTCTGAAGGCAGTTAGAAGCCCAGCGTGGCTCGTTCGTCTCCGAGTTTCACAGTGTGCGTTCGCTCGGTGGTGTTACCCTGTTGTGATTTAGAGAACCGGGAACAATCACACGGAGTGACAGAAAAGAGACAAGCCTTTCAAATGCATATCCCGGCCATCTCTGTGGAGAGGGAGAAGCGCTCTGGAGGTGGAGTGATCCGGAGCGTCCAGAAGGAGGCCCCGCTGCGGATAAAAACGGAATTTAATGCAGTGCCGAGCAGCAGCGGCAGCACATGCCTGGAGCCATGTCAAAAAAAAAAAACCCTCAGTAAAAACGTACTGATCTGGGATCAACTTACCCTACTTCTTCAGCCAACCTTACTCATTAGGAGCCAAAAGGGCAGAACTGATCCCAGATCAGGACTCTTTTTCTGGTACATTCCTGGTGCCATGTTCAAAAAGCCCGGCAGTTAGAAGGTGTTGATCTGGGTCAACTTACCCTGCTTCTTCAGCCAACTGACCCCAGATCAGCACTCTTGTTCCAGAATATTCCTGGAGCCATGTTCTGAACACCTGTCATTGTAAAAGTGCTGATCTGGGATCAGCTTACCCTGCTCCTTCACCCATCAGTATTCATTACAAGCCAAAAGGACAGAGCTGACCCCAGATCAGAGCTCTTGCTGTGAAATGTTATGAATATGGGATCGGCTCCCTGTGGTACAGGATTCCACTGTTCGAGTTCACCAGGATAAGCCATCCTGTTTTAAACATTTCTGTACATTCATAAATAATACTGCCTTAGTGACAGGGGCCTAAATCTGCTGAAATGCGTTCTTCTTCTTCTTTCGCTCCCGTGGAGCTGTGCTTGACATGGACCAACGTGGTGTTCTGGACCGGGTTCATGGAGTCTCTGTATCCTGGGCACTGGTGCTGGCTGATATATGACTGGGCCCATTGATGTCAGCCTAATCCCCCCACTCCGCTCCTCCTGACAGCCCCGATCCAGCCACAGATGGAGTCCCGGGCCCTTGATCTCTGTGTAAACCAAGCCCTCGCCCGTCTGAAAAGGTCATAGGGCCTGGCTCCGCTCTAAACAGATGTCTGCTGCACCCCTCTGACTCCCACCACGTACCCCCGCTGTTCTCTCGGGTCCGCCATCATGTGAGCGCAAACGCACGCACAGATCCCAGACACTCCCTCTGAAGAAGCTGCCAGATCGGCAAGATCTTTGTGTTGATAGAGATGATAAGGGATGGAGGTGGGGGGAGAATGGGAAAACTGCAATAGTTCCTTGAACTGACTGGCTTGTATTTTGGATATTATGGGGTGGTCACACATATGTTAGCCTCTGTAGCTATCCGTAGGGGGGGATTACCGTAGCCTAGACTATGTAGAAATACTTTAACTTACTTTACTTTAACATACTTCAGTGATGTACAGGTTAGCCTAGTTCACCGTAGTTAGACGTAGTGAGACGTACTGACAGCCGTAGTGTAATGTAGTAGCCTTAGTTGCCTGTAGATTCACGCCAAATTTGTTGATTACAGGGGTACGCTATGTTTGGCTTCGGTAGACTACGGTTGTTACTACTAGTGCTGTTACCCTCGATACCAAGGCTTCGGAGCCTGTATCAAAAATGTGAAGCACTTCCTAACGGAGCTCCGTGCCGAGGCTTGTATCGTCTCGGCGAAATGACGTCACTCATTACGTTCGTGATTAAAAGTATAAAATATACCCTGATTCTCTTCTGCAGCTCGTGGGTTTTTGTCAGTAGTTTAAGTTTATCAGTGCGGTTGGCGATTTTGTGCGGTGTGCGAGTTTGTCTACGTGCGATGGAGCCAGCAAGAGTTTCACCCGTTCGGTAATAGGTACTTTGATTTGATTTCACCGAATAAGGTCGCTTAGTGAGGCTATTAGGCCAAATTGTTAGACTATTATGTGATGCCATATTTTCAAACCTTTTCAAATAATTTCCAATATGTAATAAATATCCTTAATTTGATAGTTTTTCATTTTATTATTAGGGGAAGCGCTTATTTTTGAACAAAAATAAAAAGCTCTTTGTATCACAAGAACATTCACTGCCCTCTGTCCAGTCCCCGAAAGTATCTTTTAGTTTCGTTATGACATAACATGTAGTCAAAATACTTCATTTTATTTTGCATTTATTGATTCTTTCACTTACACGCTGTAGGCTTAAGCTTGCCTATCATTTCCTCCAAAGCACAATTCTATGTGTTTTTATTGACCAATAGGGGTCTCTAGAGTGCATTCGAAACCTCAAGAAATGAACCACACTTCAACACATCTGGCTGGAAAGCTTCAACGCTTCACGAAGCTTCATCTCACCAGCACTAGTTACTACGGTAAACTACGTGTAACTACATTAAACTAACTTACTGCTACGTTTGTGAGGTATCGTTCAGGAACCAGTCGCGATAACCAGAAATAGCAAAAAATGTGATTTTATTAGCGAGGGGGTAAACCCCCGCAGGACCGAAGGCAAAAGTATAAAGTCCACAATCCAAAATCACAATCCTAGGGGCAGAATCCAGAGTCGAAAAACCAGGGCAGCAATACAGAAATCGTAGTCAGGCAAAAAGGGTTCGATACACAGGAGCAGATATTAAAGCCAAATCAGATCCAAAAAGAGGTGGTCGGGCGGTCCAGTCAGAAAGGTAACACAATGAGTACAAGACGAGAAACAAGAGCAGCACAGGTAAACAAGGGAAACGTTCTGACGGGGAACTGCAGTGAGAAGACAGCTTAAATACACTCAAGGGAAGTCACATGCTATGATTAGGGAAAGGTGAACTGGATCAGACTAATTACGTGGGAGCAAAACATGAGGGAGAACCTAACCACATGAAATTGGCAAAAAGCCAAAAAAGCGTGGACAGGGAACACGAGACAGCCTATGACAAAACATACAGCTCCGGTTAGGGAGTTCTAATGTGCACAGATAATGAGAGGTAGGACAGAGTGGAGCAGGTGCGGAGGATCCGCTGAATTGCAGCAAAGACTAAGTGAAGGCAAGAGGCGGAGACTAGAACAGAGCGAGTGCTGAGAGCTTGTTAATCAATTAGTAAGTGCAGCTATACAATCCCTGGTGCTCGTTAGTAAGTTAGCATTATATACAATGTTAGTCTGAGTTAGTAACTTAACAAAACAACAAACTGTTAGTATTGGTTAGTAATATAGAAAAGAGAGGCGAAGGAAGCAAATGAGATTGGAAGGAATGTTTGAAACCCAGAAACCATGAAATCACCTAAACATGTGACACGCAGGACTGGGGAGAAGCTGTAGCTTACAAAAGACCAGACAGGGGAGACAAAAGTGCAAAGAAGGGCATGGCAAAACATGGACCGGACTATAACAGAAAAGTGGATTGGGAATGGCAAAAACGAAAACATGGCATGGTACAAAAACTAAACAGAACATAGCAAAATCTAACAGACATAATCATAAACATAACAGGGAATAGGGAAAACATAACCAGCATGGCAGAATCATAATAAACATGGCAGAAACAAGACAGACATAGCAGAATCATAACAACGTTAATAAAAATACCCGCTACCACAGCTATATTTTAAACATGTCCAACAGATAAACCTCCGTGCACGGTTTTCTCGTTTTAATTTCTACAAGTTATTTCTACAGATAGCCACGGATGGCTACGGATCGCTACGGTGCGCCACGTTAGGCCAGGTTAAGCTAGGGAGGCTTCCAATATGCATAACTATGTTATTTTACATATGTGTGACCACCCCTTTAGTCTCTGCTTCTGGAAAGTTCTCCCATATTTTTGGGCGGTGACTGAAATGAACAACTTTAGGCACTTGCTCAGATCTTTTAAAATTTTTTATTATTATTATTTTTTTTTTATAACGTATGATTCTTCATGGAATCATTTGCAACAACCATTTAAGATGGCCTCTTAATTTGTCTCCCGTGGTCTGGCATATAAATATGTTGCACAGATGAGTCAACAAAGTTATGAATTTCGAATTAATCTAATTTGTCCTCTTTCTGACCCTGTACTCCTTCATAATGACTCTACCTTTCTTACTACACCTGTTAAATGTTGTCTTTCCTTACAGTCCGTCCTCCAACAGCTGAGCTTATCTTGTCTCTCCTTCACCCTCCTCCAACAGTGAATCCTCACTACCCCAACCCCACCCAGCTCAACCCACCCAACCACCAACCGTCACTGCCAGAGAGATGCTCTTTCTCCTGAAAGAAGCATCTGATGCTGAAGTCGCTGTGCTAGCCAGCATTCTTCCAGTACAGACTGAAACCCAGAAACAGAAGGTGACAGGTTGAGAGTATATCAGAACTCAGTTCAGAAAGTACAGTGAGTTTACCTGGGCTCACTCATTAAAACACAGCACCTGAATGAGACCTCTGCCCAGAGAACCACAAAAAGTCACTGAAAGAAAAGGCCCCAGATGAGGCCTCAGCCTGCTAATGAAGCAAATGCCGCCCTCACGGACTAGTGAAACGCTCGTGTTCAAAACAGCTTCCTCAGTCACAGCTAGCAGAAGGCCAAACAGACTTGTTAAAGGTGTGCGTGCTTCTGTCAGAGCCCCTATTGGCCTTGAACTCAGGTCAGGCAACACTCGTACAGTACTCAAACTGAAGATCCCGGAGCTCAAAGTACTTCAGTCACAAAATGTCCATTTTGAGGAAATCGAGGCAGTGGACTTACAACACATTCTCATCCTGACTCGTAATATGGTGACGTCACCTGACCAAGCGTCGATATACAATGAAAAAGAAGGCTTTTGGCGTCCCGTCTGACATTAAGGCTTAGGGTTCGGGTTAAGGATTAAGGGTTAGGGAGTAAGGTTCAATTAACTGTTGTCAAATAAGAATGCCAAAAGCTTCCTTTTTTGTTGTGTATTGACGCTTGGTCAGGTAGCGTCACTATATGATGAGTCAGGATGAGACTGGGCTAAACTATAAAAGACGTTTTTCCATCTTTACCTCACGGTGTGTGAAAATGTAACTTCAGTACTTTTAGGACTAGGCTCTTCAACTTTATGGTGCAGAAATCGTTGAGCCATCTTGTCTTCCTTCATTTCATCTTGAAGGAGTGCAATTTTGCCGATTAGCCTCACAGCAGGTGTCTACGTTCTCGTTAGGGAATGTTTTATGTCAAAAATACATTTTTATTCCCTCAAATACCTTGTTTCGTGGAGATATTAAGCAGAATGAGGAGGCATTTACATACACTTTGTGTTTCCTGTGGGTAGAACTGAGACAGGAACAGACTTTTTTAACACATGAAAGGGAACTGATTTGGCTTCGTGAACCATGCAAAAGATCAGGGACAGAATAAAGAGATAAAGAATCTCGTCACACAGTTTGCATTACCAACCTGCAGCTTGGCTTAACAGATAATCTTGCCACCTAAATGCATTAAAAACATCAAACGCTTCGTACTTGTTTCAAAATGAACCACTCGTTCAACCATAACCCTGGCAAAAGTTGTCCCCTGAGAAGCATACTTTGTCACTCATAACAGAATGACCTAAAATACACTTACAACAGGGTGTGTTAAAAAATGCATAATTTTTGCTTTGAGGTACGTTCGATTTTTACATAAATCAAAGCGGCAACAGAGAATAACAATAACAAATTTTCTCTCTATTGAATGGACATAAGCATATGTGGCAGGAGTGAATCAGTAATACTGAAATTTGCTTCAATGGTTGTGTTAACCCTTTATAGCCCGCTGACCACTCCAGTGGCCCAAGCACGAAGCGCCCATAAGCCACTACAGTGGCCCAAAACAACACGCTTCATTTGTAGGCTCTGATTGGCCCTTATTTCAAAAGAATATTTTTCTTTGGACTTTGTGCCATTTTGCTTTGGCCATTGGCACCACCCACTGCGATTTTGAAGTGGGCAAAAAGGGTTAAATAATATCTTTGCACATAGAAAAAAACAAACAAACAAAGAGAAAAATGCTGTAATTCCAGAATTTATGTGCTGTAATAAAAAAGAACATGTATGTCCACACACACACACACACAATGTGCGTGCACGCACACACACACACACACACACACACACACACACACACACACACACACGCACTCACATACAGACATATTGTACGTACAATTTCAGACCACCTTCTGGCTTTGGTAAAATCTACATTGTAAGTCATATCTTCTCTAATGATACATTGAGTAAAGTATCTTTTTTAGCATACCTAATCCTGCTTTGGCAGTCCTCAGAGGTGTCCAGACGTCCAGCATTCATGACATCCAATGAGGACTTTTGGTCATGTCGTTTACGGTCGGAAACCTTCCTCCACGCAGACTGTTGTTTGATGGGGTTCAGAATGGAGGAAGATGGTGGCAGGAGAAGTGTGGAAATCCTAGTATGTGCTGCAAACCATTCTGTGGCGAGAGTGCAGTAGTGATATGCCACATTACTCCAGCTTAGTCCTAAAAGACAAACATTTGGGCACTTTGCCCGGCCTCCATGGTCATGACTTTCTGAAATACAGTGTGTTCACATTACATCACGAGTTACAATATCACAGAAATTTGCATTAAACATATACAGTACCTGCTGCTGTTCCTTGTACAATATATTTCTTACTGGTTACTGTATAAAGTTTTTGAAGATATTGAACAGTTTTCAAAACAGTCTGTCCAATATGGAAAGATAAAGAAATACACAGACTTTTGATGGTGGTGGAGTTTGACTGAAAGAATAATCAATAGATGCATTTTGTGTCAAAATGTTGAATAATGAGCCCACTGCCCACGTAGGTCACTGTTGTGAGAACTGTGTGGTGTTTTCAGAATGTGAATTTATGTGAATGTGAATCGTAAAATTCTGCTGAGCAGGTGCAAAAACTTGTCTCAGCCTAACTGGACAAGCTGCTTTATTTCTCTTAAGAGGACAAATAACCATTTATTATGCACCATTTTTTTTAATTATTTTTTTGTCTTTGGATGTTCCCAAATGATGAGCACACAACAGAAAAAACTTCATGGTCAAATCGAATGTATTTGAACGGCAAGATCCTCTAGTTTCTGGAAGTGTGCTCATGGAGTATGGGGATAAAATCTTGAACTGAAGCGTAACATCAGTTCTGAAATGGCAAATTTATTTATTTATATATTGTTTCTTTTTCTTTTTTTTTTTTTTTTTAGCAGAGGGCTCCAGTGATCTGTGGGTTCAGGCTAATTAATTCAAGAGATGCATCCATGATGACTGTGGAAAAAACAGGGACCCATGATGGAATAAACATCACTGCTTTGCGAAGTCTCTCAGCTGGAGCAGGATCGTGTCAGTCATGTTGTCATGGAGTTGTCATTTTGTCAATTTGTTTGAAGGAGAAAAAAGCCACTTGCAGCGAAGGATGGCGTTGACTCCTCATATATTTCCATTATAAATATTTTCAACTTCATGCGCAGGAAAGAAAGATGTTGAAATGTTTCGTTGCATCAAGTTTTTAAGTGCGACAGAAAAAAAATGTGAAAAGTTCAGGGCAAGTAAACAGTAGTTGTAAATCAATCAAACTGAAATTAGGAGTGTTTCTATCACATCACTGTAACAAAATGGTCAGTTTTTGCAAACAAGGTCTTCAGAACATATTTTTTCGGTGGCCACTTTAGTTTTCATTTGTTATTCTAATTTGGTCTCTGATTGGACAACAATGTTATCTTAGCTTAGCCATCTAATGAAGAGCTGCTTTTCAGATGTAGCAATTGCTGAATGTCTATTCGCTCAACAGTGATAGCCATTAATGAATGCATCTTCCAGTACCATAAACCGCTGCCATTCAACGGTGTATAAGCACAGCTAGCATAAGGGTCATGGGGACTATAATATACTGTACCTCTACCAAGAAGCTGTCAATCACTATTTAATTTGTAATGGACACTCTCAGAATCTGTTGTACTGTTCTGACAATGTCATCAGGGAAGAGTCAGACACTGCATATCTCCTGCCGTGGTTGCCATTCTTCAAACCAAAACAATAATCCTATATGAGGAGCACATAGACTAGTACCAGCTGTGCTTGAACTCTGGAGAGCTGCGGCGGTATATCTTTAAACGTCAGTTATGAGCAGATGTGCAAATTTCCCATATGGAGTGGAGTTCTGTATTGTATATGTGTTCTGATAGATGAAAGTGTTCACTGACAGTCTGTCTGGAATCTAGAGATTCCTTCCCCCCCACCCCCAGTATGGCTCCTCTTTCCCTCCATGATTTCATAACCAGAGTATTTGTAACCTCCACTACCCCCTTAAAAAAAATAAAAACAAAACAAAAAAAATATATAATGATAATAATCATAATTCACTCTGATGCCACCACACCCATGACAAAGAGACATGTAAGAGATTGGATTTGAAGCATTAGTGTTTTAGCATTTACTTGGCTTCAGTCATGGGCTCCATCACAGTCAGGGTTTACGACGTCTCCCTTTCAAAGTAGAGACCATGTTTTGGCAGCAACTTCTCTGGACATATGGATGTAATCATCTATGATGTCACAGTCACGTGACCTTGCCTTTGAGTGGTTGCTGGAGAGATGCAGCTTCTTTGAAGTTCGGGCCACTCTGGAGATACAGTGCAGAAATGAATATTTCTTCTCTTTCATTGTCTTCCTTTCATCCCACGCTAATAAAGATCTCCAGAGAGATCCCATGTAATCATGTCATTGGAACAAACCGTACAGACCGTGTTCGAGTTGGGCTCTCAGTTGCGTCTGATGCCTTGCAATCTTTTTTAAGGGGTTTTTCAAAGTCGAATAATTTTAAGGCAGAGAATAAACTGAGTATGGAAGAGTAAACTTGAATGTATGGAATGCATGAGTAATCAAATAGCAGGTCAAAAATCATATTGAACCACTAAATTATCTCGATGTCGTAAAAAACCATTGCACACAGGGCCAATGCAGAGAGAGGAACAAGAGCCACATTCACGCATACACACATGCGGGCACACACACACAGATACATATACACTCACGCACACATACACGCAAACACACTAGCATGCACCCACCCACCCACACACACACACACACACATGCGCACACATACACACAAGTCAACACACACACACACACACACATTCACACATGCTCTCACTCATACACACAGATACACACATGTACACAAAAGATTGACAGCACACAATGAAAAAAAACACACACACACACACGCACGCAAACACACACTCTCACGCACCCAGACACACACACACACACACACACACACACATGCACAGACAAAAACACATGCTCACACTCATGCACACACACCTGCTCACACTCATAGACACACACACACACACACACACACACACACACACACATGCACATACACGCATATGCATATGCATGCAAACACGCACACAGATACATACACACACCTGCTCACACTTATACATACACAAATGCTTACACTCATGCACACACACCTGCTCACACTCATACACACACACACACACCTGCTCACACTTATACATACACATATGCTCACACTCCTGCGCGCACACACACACACACACACACACTCACACGCGCAGATGACTGAGGGTCCAACCTCCTCTTTGAGCAGTAGCTATTCCCTGATGCTCACTGACCTGCTGCATGTGATGTATTCCCCAGTTTCTCATTCCTCCAGTGTGAGCCGATCCGCGAGGCCTTAACTCCTGTAATCTCAGCCCCATCTGTGTCTCTCACCTCCACGGGCTGAGTCAGGCGTCTGTCTCCTCACAGGAACCCATTGTTCCCGTATCCTGTGCGGAGAGCGGCGGGCACAAGCACACACCTGCGCCGAACAAAGCCTCTGTTATTCCCGGCCCAGGCCCTGATACTGCGCAGGTAACTCACACTAAACACAGACAACTTCAAATCTGCTCTTTATCTCTGTTTACAACCCAGCAGAAATGAGAAGTGGGAGGGAGGAAAGTGGGATTAAATAATGCAAATACTTCAGCAGGCTGTTGCCTGTACATGTTTATGTCCTCCCTGATTATGCTGGATATGATATCAGGTGTGCTTTAGGATGTAGGGGAGAAGACTGGTGGTGTTGGCTCTATATGTGTGTATGTGTGTGTGTGTGTGTACATGTGTGTGCAGGTGTGTGTGTATGCGTTTGTGTATGTGTACGTGTGTGTATTTGTGTTTGTGTACCTCCCTCATGCATGCGCAAACGTGTGAGTATGCGCATATGCCTCGAGCATATATTAGTGCACTGTACATATCTGTGGGCTTGTACAGCAGTACTTCAGGGAACTAACTTCTGAGAAAGAATGTTGTGAGGACATTTAGGGTTGTGAGGCCATTTTGCGTGGTCCTCAAAGAGGACTACAGCTAACTGGTTGAAGTTAGGGTCACAGTCACAGTTACGGTCAGTTATAATTTGGTTACGGTTAGGGTTTGGGAAAGGCAGCACAGAGTTAAAGTCAGTGCAATGTGCTCACAAGTATAGCAATACAATCAGCGCCTATGAGTCTCATTGTGTTGGTCCCACTCAGGTACGGCTGGTTTACACTGAAGGCAGACACTGGTGTGAGCAAATTACTGCAATGGCTTCCTACATTGATTGCAGTTTCTCCTCGGTATACCCACCAGTTCATTAGATTGGCCAACCCTGCAAGTTCCCACAAGAATCAGGGAGGGGTGACTTAATTTCAAAAAAAAAACATAAAGAATAATAAAAAAAGTTGGGCTAGAAAAAAGATTTTTGATATTCTTGTGCTCTCCTATGTGTGGAAGTGGAGTAAATCTGTGTTTTTTTTTTTTTTGTGTTGTTGTTGAAACCCAGTACATCTGACCCTGGGGAGAGATGCGCGTTGGGCTTCGCGACGTGACATTCACGTCACCTGGGTAAACAGGTCTGCAGACAGTGGTGTGTAATTAAAGTGTGGGGTGACATGGAGTGCGGCTTCCTCTGGCATCGCAGCATTGTTTACAGCACGCTTTCCCCCAAACGCTATCACAAACGCGACGCGTGTCTTGGTGACAGCCTGGCCTTCCAGCGGCACTGCTGCAGCCGCAGTGGTGACAGCGTCTCAAATCCCTCCGCGCTGAAACTTACTTTTAATTGTAAAGCGCTGCGTGGAATTCGTAAAGCCAAACCAGCCGCTGGTCAGAGACACTGTAGTGTGATATACGCACGCAACTGGCTATATACTATCCATTGAAAAATAGTTATGGTAGCTACTCTCGCATTTTGGTATGTAAATATCTATAATCGTGACATCATCGTTGCCATCAGCATCATCATCAATGTCTCCATTAGCATGAAATACACCTTCCATTCATAATAGGTTAAATGTTAGCTGAATTTTTCCTGAATAACTGTTGGGCTAAGATACCGGCAATGACCAAACTTTTAACATCCCATAAATGGTGAACATTTAGGAGTGAAAAATAGTGCGGCGATCAGCGGTATGCTGGTGTTATTCAAGCCTTTGAAGTGTCACACTCTCTCCCCGAATCTCTCTTGGCCGACAGCTGGCCTGAGGTGACAGTTTCAACCAGGTGGATGAGTCAACCTTACCACAAAACACCGGAGTACAGATGAATCATTAAACCAACACAGGAATAAAGAACAGTCGTCTGCTGGTGGTACAAAGTTTGGCCGGAGAGCTCCTGGAGGTGTATAACGATTTCTTCTTCAGCTCGTCCATTCTTATTCCAGCCCTCGTTTGAAGCTTGCCTTTCTCTGAAGAAAAAGCCGGACAGATGAAATGGCTAACAGGTCGTTTGAAGCCGGCTGACAACTCTCCCTTCCTTCTATCCCCTTTAAATTGTATCCCTTGCACTCGCCAATTAAAAAGCGTCAATTTAAAATCGTCGCTGCGAACTGACGCAAAACCTTGGGTGGCGGATACCGTCGATATTAATTGCGAGTATTTATTTGTGCGCGGTGAGGACTCGCGAACCAGAACGCAGCAAACTAACTTAAAATAATTTAAGTGGGTTATGTTCCGCGCGGGAAGAGCGCGCGAGAGACGGGGAGTGCTTTTATAATTCCACATGTGAGACGGGTAGTGACGGCTGAAAATAGATCAATGGCAGGATACAGTGCTTCTGAGAACAAGCCACACAAAGCCTTCCAGCTCTGAGATTGTTTAAAGTCTTCCTGCTTTTTTTGTTCTTCTCAGTGGAAGTTTTTATTATTTTTTTTCTTCTTCTTCTTTTTTTTTTTTTTTAAAGGAACGCTCGACGCAGCACAACACTGAAGTGCAGAGGTGGGACTGTAGGGACTCTTTCAAACTGAGCTCGTACCTGGATCAAAGTCCCTGCCATGCCGTGACAAGATAAACTGTGGTAAACCCAGGTAAACATGGCGAAGGCACGTCCCCGGAATGCCGCAATGGCTCAGTTTACCACGGCGCGCTGTTCCGGTGGCAGAATTGGCCAGTGCTGTCGCCTGACAGATAATTCATGAGACGCGCCAGTGATCGATTGCGCTACAGAAAATTTTCCAGCTAGAAGTCTGATGTTTGTTGATGGTTCTCTTCTGTCAGGCATCAATTTTAGGGTGCTGGTACACTTCAACAAGAAGAACAACATCCCCTGTTTCTTCCTTTATTCTTCTCATCCAACTTGTTCTGGATGGAAAGATGTGATGCATGAGTTTAGGAGCACATACTGTATGTGCTCAGCGTTTAGACGCAGGACCAGTTTTCTCTCAACCAGTAATGGTATGAACAAAAAGAAATTGTTCAGACGCGGCACGTCGTCTGACTGTTGAGACAGTAAGTTACAGGGCCTTTAGGAATTCTACATAAAAAAGTCTTGATTGAATTTCTGTAGGAAAAAAAATTCTGAGGAAGAGGAGACGATGAAATGAAGTGGATTCCAGATTTTTACTTTTCATCTTTGGCTGACTTCAACACTGATTTTGAACAAGTTGCAAACTCCGATACGTTTCCCGTCACTATATAATCATTTTCAATGAGAAATGCTCACCTCAACACGCTTTTGAATATGCAGTATGACTGGAAGTAGACTTTGAGGTAAGTTTTACCAGTAACTTCAGGGGCACATATCTAATGGCTGTTGTTCACTGTTGAATCTCATTCTTGTGTTATCTTGATTGTGGGACACAGGAATCTCCTACAAGCTCGGCAAACAATACACCTCCCTCAAACCTCCAAGTGGGGATTAGCGGGGCTCTCAAAACATGATGTCAGTCTTCTTCAACATAACACCAGCGTCTTTCAAAATATTTTCCCACTGTCAATGACCCATATTAGAGACAAAAAGAAAAAAAAACAAAAAAGATCACACACAAACTCTGAAAGGAGAGCCAAAGCATGGGGAATTTGTCTCTCTCTAAACTGGCCTCAATGCAACACATTCACACCATTTTCTAACATCTGCACCTTATATTGTCGCTAACAAACTTCTACATACAGTAACTAGTCTTTGTTTTCCTCTGAACGGAAAAGTTAGAGTGGGCACGTGTCTGCAGGAGCAAATGTACACACTCAAAAGAATTGAAATGTGTAAAGTGGTAGCGCTCGACCGTTTTAAGTAACTTCAATTTAACTCCAAGATTTTAGGCCAATTTAATGAGTCAAATTATGTGGAAGGTATGTAACCCGTATTTGACGACTGTTTAAAAATACTGTGTTGAGACTAAAATGACTAAAAATGACCACAGAGGTCATCATGTCTGGTGCTGAAAAGAAAAATTTTACATGAACAAATACATATGTATGTCAAATATCATTTTTGAGAACATGTTTTTCTGCAGATTTTTAAACGGGTAAGGATGTCAATGGGTTAACTGAGTTATACAGAACTAGTTCTCCCTACCTATTAGTTACATTTCCTTAAGTGTTTGTGCGCCTGCATGATGTTTTTTGATGTATATGGCTCATTGTCTGGGCTCCTTTTTTCTCTACAGCTGGTTGAAGTGGTGGATGTGTACATCGCAGGCATAGATATGAGCTAATTAAAGCACACCGGCTCTGTGGGGGGGAGACCGACAGACCCTCGGCGAAACCTGACATGATTGATTCGGACTGTCACGCTGCTCAGCTGGGTGTCACCGCGCGGCGACAAATAAAGGATTACATCGTCTCGCGGCAACCCTCCCCGCCATTGTTTGGCGGACATCAAAGCACAATGGGGCGTTTAGCATTTTTAATCAGCTGCTGGGTCTGGCACTGGTGAGGGAGGGGGAGCTGGTTTACTTTCATCTGCCGAGACCCTTCACCTTACCCCCCTCCCCACACACACACACACCCCTCTCACCCAAGCCTTCCAAAAAAAAAAACATAAATTTAAGAAAAAAGAGGTTGCAAAGTGACCCGCTTGCGGATATTTAGGTTATTCCCGATCGCCAAATTGTGTTACTTCATTTAAGTATTGTTTACCCACCACCAATAACTCCCCTTTTCATCTAATTTATCTCAGTGTTATGTGTTTTAGGATGACGTTTATGAACCAAGCTCAAGCTCTTATGCCTTCTCTTTGAGGTCTAAGAGGACAGAGATTATGTTTATTCCATTTGTAAGAAAAAAAAAATTTGTCGCTAATGAAATACAGGGCACTCCAAATGGCCAGTCACTTGATAGGACAACCTTTGGCAAACACATTCAGCTCGAGAGCTCAAAGCAGACAGTAATCAAACTGAATTAACAATGATTGATGTCTCCCAAACCATCTTGAAGGTGTTTGGTGAAAGGAAGCACCTGAATTTCTCTTTCTTTGGCAGAGAGCGTGAAACCAGTCTCGGCTTCTCTAGAGCTCAACTCAGAAATCTGTGCAAACGAACCATTGCTTTACCCAGTGGCATAGTGTAAGGCAAACACAGGTATATGGAGAATATCTCCCTCTTTTTCTGTCAATTTATATTTCAATTACTTATCATTCAAAAAGCCATTGAATACACAGGAAAGTATACCCATTTTCCCCTTACTGATATACCCATCTACCTCATAGAGTATACCCACTTCTCCAGGGAGCTTTATCGCACCATGGATAGCACTCAGGCAGCGATTAAGAAGTCCATTGTAGGCCTGGCAATCCTTACTGAAAAATGTATAAAGAGCTACACCCCAAAGACACAAACACATAGAACAAAACAAATTTGATCACAGCAGCATTGTATGTCTGTTAACCTTTACTTGACCAGGTAAGTTTTCTTTTTCCCAGGATGCCCTGGGTGAATTGCTTGATAGTTGCTGGTCTGGAATAAGAGAGAGAAACAGGGGTAAAGCCCCTGGAACAGTTTTAGGGTTTAGGATCTTGCTCAAGCGCCCAACTGCAGGGTCCTTCTCAAATTTATCTCTCCACATGCATGATGCAAGTCAACCACCAGGGGCTTGATCCAGTAACTCAACAGTTCCCAGTCAGTCAACGCACTGCTGGGTCACCCGGTCACCTCTAATGAAGAATGCGACCAAGATCCTGCCAGACTGAGTACTGAGAGTCTTAGTGAGTAAAATGTCTCACAAAAATGGCTGCAGTGCAAAAACAAAAGTTTACCAAGCATTTTAATCTTGTATTTAGACTTCAAATACTTTACCTCTATTGCCATTTTATCTCAGGGAAAAAAAAAAATTCTGCCACTTGTGAGAGATAATTTTGACTCATTTCTAGATCTGTCCATTGGGTATGATAAATGAGACAAATGAGGCAGAGGTGACAGAATTTTTTTGAGAAAAAAGGTAATAGAAATCAGTGCTTTAAGTCTAAATACAAGATTAACCCTTAGAGCGCTGATATAATTTTTTTAAATATAAATTTAATGATCTTGTGCTCTTGAAAACCTATCATTTGGCAACTTGTTTAAAAGAGCTCCTTTAAACAAGTCACCACATCATAGGTTTTGAACAACTTTGATTTTGATATCTTACATCATTGAGCAACAATAACTGCATTCAGCGCTCTAAGGGTTAAATGCTTGGATAGATTTTGTTTCCACAGTGTGCATAGCCGGTGCTCGACTGCCATTTTGAAAGCCTTTATGGCTGTGGGACATGGCGAGTTTGTGGGAATGAAGCAGTGAGATGGATCAGGGATGTGTGGATGAGAAGCTTGGCGGAATAGAAAGCCTGTCAATAGGGTACAAGCCTGCTCCGTCTGACTCACAGCACTCTGCCCAATCACACGCCAAGTATGGCTGCCTCCATCTGTCTAACCTCAGAGGAACACGGCCACACTGTCGTAAATTTCAGGCTGGTTAAACTTAGAAATGAAAGTTCACTAGCTGCCTTAAAAAAATTGAGTAAACTCAAATAGATGTGAGTTTACTCAACTTGAAGATAAGCTTTGTCTCAATTCAATTCATTCAGTCAAGACAAGGATAGATTTAAGTTCAACTTTTGAAAGCTTATGAATTTGAGTTCAATATCTAAAACTTGTCATGACAAGTGGAGTTAAAGCAAGGGCGTAGGTTTGTATATGGAAGGTCGGGACATGTCCCTACCAATATTTTGGGAAGCCAGATTGTCCCTACCAATATTTCAGCGAACTCGTTCTTATCATCTTTCCAGATAAGCCAGATAAGACCCAATTGTGGAGGCTACATCTCCAAGACAACCTATTTATGCATTCTAGCATTTGATTGGTTGAAAGGGCAGGGCTATTTGAAGGCTAAAAGTCAAGAGTAAACTGACTATACTATTCAGGTGATGAATATTCATTTTTGTCCAAAGTGGCGCTTGAGGTGTGCAACTGGATCACCAGCTTTGATTACATGTGTTTGCAATGGCTTACCCATAGAAGAGAGCTGTAATTTGGCATTTGTTCCAGATTTTTTTTCATTGCGTAACTACAGCATTTTTCCCATGGCCCAACTCATGACGTACATTGATATTACCTTAGGTACGTATCACTTTTGTGGAAATATCATTGTCTGAGAGCGTGAAAAAAAAAAAAAAGTCGCTCCATGTTAAGTCATGCTGCTAATATTTCGCCAAACTGAATGCCAAGTGTAATGTTGGTTGAATAAGTGATCTAACTAGTCAGAAACAGATAGTTACTTAAAGTGAAAACTTGCTAGCTACCTTAAGTTAGTTTTTAATGTAAACGAATGTTAATTAAACATGTTCGCTAGTTTCAACTAGCGAACTAAACCTGGTTTCTGTAACGTTGGTTAGTAATCGCGTTGCTAGCAGAAGTAAATATAAGCCAGGTGGATATGTCAAATTATGAGGTGAATTTCAGTGGAGAAATCCCACGAAGGTGCCATTATTAATTAATTATTTTATATGCAGGAACCACAGCAGCAAGCTAGAGAAACAGAGCAAGCTGTTGGGGATACAGGTGTATCAGGGCTTCAGGTGAGGTCATAATTATGACTTGTTCTGTGGAATTATAGGGAAAGCATTAAAGTTAGTCTCATGATGTTCAGCAAATATAACCTTTGAAAGTCAAAATGTCCCAACCAACTATGGCTTAGTGCAGGAAATGAAAGAAACACGTAATCGTAAATCTAACACAATCCAGTCCGATTAATGCTCGGTTTGCGGCTTGTGCAATTCATTGTCGGTGGTCCATTTTGAGGTGTTTATGGCAGCTGCAATTGTGTTACCGCATATTAAGATGCTTAATAGAGAGGATTACGAGCTGGCTTGCTAACGTAGTTATATATCCACTCAATTGGTATCAATATCCAGGTTACAAGATCTGAGCGGGTTTCATGAGTGTGCTGAAATGGTTTGCAGCTGTCAGTTAAGGTTGTGGCAAGTTTATGTATGTGGCATCTTTGTATGAAAATTTTGTGGGCATCTTGCGTAGCATAATTAAAAAAACGGAGAAACACTGATTCGGACAGTCTCTGTATACAGAAAAGGCAGTATCTGCACTCAGATTTACAAAAATTTTCCACTGCATCACATACGTGTCCCTACCAATTCTCACATTAAACATACGCCCTTGAGTTAAAGAGAAGACATAAGTTCACATAACTTAATGGGGCTATCATGGTTTAGAGTGCAGAAGCCACTGAGCCATCACTTAAAGGGATAGTTTGGATGTTATGAAGTGGAGTTGTATGAGGTACTTATCCATAGTCAATGTATTACCCACAGTAGATGGTGGTCTGCAGGCCCCCAGTTTGAAGAACCAGGCAGGAGAAAAAACAAGGACACTTGCTGTGGCCAGAAACAAAGTGTATTTTAACCACCTAAAAGTAGCATAACTAAAAAAAAAAAAATCAATATCAGTTCAAGTGTACGCTACATCTAATTTTTTTTTCCCACTGCTTTACTTTGCCATCAGACAGCCTCTTTTTTTTTTTTGCTCTATTTTTCCCTGGCTGCGGCACTTCCTGTGTTACTGTGCATTCTGTGCACTGTGTTTACCCCGCAAATCAGCTGTTTGGGCTAGATAGAAACTGTTATGATTGTGAGATCAGACTGTATTTTCACTTAGGAGTATGATTAAAGTAACACTATCTTTAACTCCTGGATAAGCTGTTTGTGAATTAGGGACCGGTCAGCCATGCCAAGATCATATTTATCTTACCACCCGTAGTCGTGCTAACGGCAAATTGATTGATTGATTGATTGATGGATTGATTAATGAGTGATGCTCGAGTCTCATCACAACACTCTTTCCTAAGCTTCGCTTATCCAGGAGTAAAAATGGTACATGCTTGTGCTTTTCCCAGTTGGTGCTGGGCTACAGTACGGTAATCTCCACTCAGTCGGCACATTTACTCAGTAGACTCGAGACACACCCTTTTAACAGGGCTTCCAAGGTGTCGCTGTTCATTGTTGATTTAAGGATTTTGGGTGGCCTTCATTTTGAGATTTGACATTGCCACGGAGTAAATTGATCATCTGATAGGGGGCTCGGTATTCTTAGGGCCCCAAGAAAACTGAACGTTTTGCCTGCCCAGCAGATCCACCTCTGTCAGGTGAAATATATAAAAAAAACATTATTGTTCTGAGGCCTGTCATCTTTATGGCAAATGTAATCACTTAACAATAATCAATAATGACAAGGTGTATGAAGAATTTGGTAGAAACACTGGAAAGAAAAGGATGACCAGCATTCAGTTTTAGGTAGTGTGTTTCTCTGCGGGGGATACTTCTTTTCAGGGTAAGTCTGGGTATGTTCTCCACAGGCAGTGTTACAGATACATTAAAAAACACTTCTTAAAAAACTTCAGCCAATGCTGAAACTTCACTATTAGGGCATGGAGGATTTGACAAAGTGTCTGCAAACACCTACTGCAGCTTGAGCTGGGTCGAATGGGCACTTGATGACGACGACCTATTCCTGTTTTCCTATGCCGTTAGACAGTGCTATGAACAGCTATAAAGGCAGGGCACAGCTTGTCATATCAACAATCACCAGCTGACATGGATCACTATTCCAGAGGTACTACAGGATGGAGATGTCTGTCACTCCCACCATGAGGCAGGATGGGGGCATTAGACTACCATATTTAGCTGATGCCTTATTCCAGAACAACCATTTTCATATATAGTCAATGATAATAAAGTACAGTTGCTCAAACTGAGCATAGACTGGTAACTCCTGGAGATGTTTGAGGGCTTACACCAGTTCTGAAGTTGCATGGTGGCCGTGTTCATGAGTTTGAAACACCAAAGTTTTGAGTCCCACTCAAACACCTAAACCATTAACCGCAGGATGACTAAACACAAGGAGACGGGACAAAATAAAGGTAAGGGAATCTTCCCCCCCAAAAAAAAAAAAGCTCCTCAGAACTTCATACTAAAACAGAGAGGATGTACAAAGCTGGAGACACAAGACGTTGAAACCTCCAGCATTTTTGTGCAGGAATGTATGATAATTGCAGCCATATGGCAGGGGTTCTGTAGTTAGAATACAAGGGAATGAGCCCCTCAGCTCACAACAATGCTGAGGTCCTCCTCAAGCGTATTTCCTATTGGCCAGCTGAATGGGGGGGAGGCAGGAAAACCCCTCCCCCACTCTTTGCCACAGGGCACCCTGCAGACACGCAGAGGCCTGGACCTCCAACCAGATCAACAAGGACACCCCTTTCAGGCCCTGAAGCCGTCAGGGCCAAATCCTGGAGTTCAGGAATTCTCGCCTGTAATTAAAACTGTGTGGATTCTTCATAAGTTTGACTACATGAACATATTATACAGCATTTTTTTTCTTACGCAACAGAAGGCAAACAAGGCAAAATTAGCCCATTTTTTAAAGTTTCAAAAGATCTTCAAGTTCAATTATGAAAACATTTCCTTGTAACGCATAATTTCCTTAAATTTTCAAATATGTTTATGTATTTTTTATTTGGGGCATTCGCAAATGGCTACACCAGACTTTCACCGCAACCCTTATTTATCCTTGTAAATCCTTTTGTCAGTAATGAATCCATGCATAGTAAATAATAAAAGCTGTAGCCGATAAACAAAGGCAAACATTGCATCTATCTCAGTCAGTTGTGTACATCGCTGCGTTATCATCAGCGAGGCGCGAAAACGATCAAATATGGGAGGCTAAATAATAGATCAGTATCATGCTGTTTCTGGCATTGTTTTGATCTGATCTCTACGAGGGGATGTGCCTCGCAGCTTAAATAGTGTTTGCTACTTGTCTGTAATGGAGTCTGTTCGCATTAAGGCTTGCAATCTCCTACAGGACACAATAACAGTGCAGAAAACATCAGTGAAATGGTCACATTTATCAATGGAAATGATGGAAGCTGATGTGAATCCGTACTCCATTTTCCTCCTAGCGAATATTACCTTACCTTGTCGATTTCCTTCTGAAAGATTCACTTTATTTATGATGAGGCGGGGGAATAAGGAAAACAAAAGGAAATAGAGGAAGATGATAAACAGGACAGTAAGAAGAAGAAGAAGTGGAAGCAGAAGAAGAAGAAGTAGAAGAAGAAGAAGGAGGGGAGGAGGGAGTGTGGAAATTAAACTCGGTTCTCAATCACTAATCTGGTTATCTGAGTCCCACGTGTCAGTTCTTTTCACAATATACTTCTATCATTTATGACTTTTAGCAAACACATGATGGTGTAGGATTATCTTCATTAGAGGATGCCTTTGAAAGAGATATGGTAATTTACCAAAGACGCAAGAACGACATCAAATATGAGCCACTGAATAGCCAAGGGACTTTCAAGTTTTAATATCCCTCAGAAGAGCTTTATCTCCCCTCCGCAACCTGCATTCACAGCATAAACAGGAAAAGAGGCAGTCACTGCATCAAAGTCTCTGCAGTCCATGGGAGTCAATTCGCATCAGGCTTAATAAAGGTTATAAGCTGCACGCCAATAAAACAATAGCGTGTGTAGGCTGCGTGTGTGATCACGCGTGTGTGTCTGTGCGTGAGTGTAGAGTGAGGAGCGTGTGTCTGCGTGTGTGTGCGAGTGTGTGTGTGTGTGTTTGTGAGTCAGAATGTTGTTTTTCAACCCTCTTCCTTTAAAGCAGTTTCTCCGTCTTCGCCTTTTTCCTTAAGAATCATTTGATAGCGCCGCGTTTTAAGTTCTTCATCAAAGGGCCTGAAAACAGCGCGCTAGCGTCTATCTCTGACTCCTGCTCTACCGCTCCCTTCCAAAGCCCGTGCTGAGAATCACAGGAGCAGGGTGGCTGTCGTTTGATAGTTTGATAGTCATTTGTTTTGATCTGTTGGCCCTTTGTCTTCTGTTTGGGTCTGAAACAATGGAAGATTAGAATGAGAAAAGAAGGGAGCAGGAAAAAGAACTGCCTCTCTCTCTTTTTTTGGTTTTCATCTCCCAATCTTGCGTGCCTGGACCTCAAAGTCTTCACTGGGCTTTTTAACGGAGTGAAAGTCTTTGTTTCCCAAAAGAAAGCCTTGATCTAGAGGCCAAGTCCCACGGATTAATAGCGCCACACTTTCTCAGAGTTAGGGAAGAGGACAGTGAGTATATATCTGCTAACACCCCTAAATAGGCCAAGAATTCACAAAAAAGGAAACTTGAGTCATAGCGACTCTGGAATAGGAATGGTTAGAGTTTCAGAGCCAGTACTGCTGGGGTAAAGTATTGTGGACATGCACTCTTGATGTGAAGACAAATAATTGAAAATATGCCAATAATTCAAATCTTCAGCATTTTTTGTAATAATTTTACAAATATAATATGTTTCTCAGAAATGTATTACCATTTACCCTCATAAACGCAACAAATTCCCAAAAAAGTTGGTACTCTACCTATCTCTCTTCCTCAAAGACGTATTAACAAGTACTGTATCCCCATAAACTAACAGCTGAGGCTTTAGACCTTAGAACAGGGGTGTCCAATTTTATCCATAAAGGGCCGGTCTGGGTGTAGTTTTTTGTTTTCACTCAGTGCCACACAACTTGGTTCCACTAATTAACTGATTAGAAGGTTCAATCAAGACCTTGATGAGTAGAATCATGAGTTATAACAAAAACCAGCACCCACACTGGCCCTTTTTGGATTAGATTGGCCACCCCTGCCTTAAAATGAAGAAAAAAATGTAGAGCAAGTGTCTGTGATGTCATTGACTCTGCAGAGGCTTATGAAAATGTTCTGAAAACTTATATGTGCTGTGGCTGCAGAAATCCAGTTTATGGGTGCCACCATTTTGTGTAAATGAGAACCAGAGACTGCACAGTTATGTAAAGAGGGGACCTTCATATGGACATGATGTACACAGAAGTCAAAGTCATCCACCACACATGCAATATAGTGACGTATAAAACATGTAAAGCTGATATTTTCATAAACTATCACAGTACTGTTTTGCCCAAATAACAGCAGATATGAAGAAACTGGTATGAGAAGACATTATGCAGTGTTGCCAACTTTCACGCATTCGACGTGAGTTTAAGTGGCATATTCATGTTCGAGTTTGTAAGAGATTCTCAGGCGGAATTGAAGTCCTTGTGGATGGAGGTTCATCAGTTTCACATGCATTATGGTGGATTTCACCACTAGTAACATGGAAATCAATTATGACTCCTGACTTGCTTTTCTTTACTTAGGGTTGGAAGCAATGGAATTGCAAAAAAACGTTTCAAATGAGCTTATTTTATGTAAATAATTTGAATGATCGTGAAACACATGGATTGCATTGATTGAATAATTGCTGACTACAGCACGGAAAGTGAATATGCCTCTAATTCTCACGCCCAAATGTGTGAGACTTGGCAGCCCTGATTACGTGATCCTAGCATTATAAGGCTCTATCAGCCCAAGAAGCATATATAGATCTTACACGAGAGGGTGTGTCATATGAATGTTATGAAACAAGTTGAGTAAATTTTGCGTTGTTGCAAGCTTAAGCGAGCAACGAACCAAAAATTTACTCAACGAGTTTCATACTTTTTTGTGATATGACCAAGAGTATAAGATTCTGTTTATCACATATCTGAATTGCCTAATTTAATGGAAAACAACTGTAATTTCCTTTAGCGCCCATTGTGTGTTAGCATTGAGCTAACTCCATCGCTCTGTCAACATAGCCAGTCACTTAGTCACAGACATTCTCGGCTGATCTAGCAACTGTTTGTAAATTCAGTTGACTGAGTAGCTACCGAACATAAGCTCCTTAGCTTACAAACTAATGTTACACAATGGTCATGAAAACGTACCATGTACATGCTAGCAAGCTAGCAAGCTAAGTAACGTGAGCTTAATTACATGAGTGGCACTTCACTAGCTTGCAATAGAGAGTAGCGACATAGGGGGTACCAAAAAAGTTGGTCGCGTGACACGTGAATCCATTTTGTATCCATCAGGTTGATCAATTTATACTACTTCCTAAGGAATTCTACTAAGTCCCTGCATTTCGTGTTTTGAAAACGGAAAAAAATGACTGGTTGTTGTGCCTTTGGGTGTACCAATAGATCTTAGAAGGGGTTTAAGATGTTTAGATTTCTTTCTGATCTGAAAAGATGACAGATTTGGGAAATGAAGGTTAGCAGAGCTGGCTGGAAACCCACTTATTCTTCGTTTTTGTGTCAGGTAAGTTGCCTTGACGATGGAACAAATTCATGTATGTAAGTTACCCAAAATTTACTCAACCACTTTCATAACTCTCTTATTCTGTGTATCACATAACTGAATTGCGGAATTTCATGGAAAGCAAATGTAATTTCCCTTAGCGCCCAGTGTATTTTTGCACTGTGCTAATTATATTGCTCTGCTTACTCAGTCTCCGAGTCAGACATTCGTGGCTGAACGAGCAACGCTTTGTAAATTCAGTCAACTGAGTAGCTAGCTAATGTTAGCTCGCTGGGTACCAAACTAATGCTACATAATGGTTTTGAAAAAGTATTGCATGCATGCTGCCTAGCTAAGTAGCATGAACTTAGTTATGTCAGTGGCGCTTAACTAGCCCCCTGCAGTGCTGAGCCATACTGATTCAACCAATGTAACATTCGGTATTCAGTCTGGCTTAGTAATAACAGTGAGACGTAACGCTAAGCGATTTCTTTCCCCCCATGCTCTCAGCCTATGCGATTTTTGCAAGTGATAGGGTAATATCCAAAATATGTCATGAGCTGGGCTATTGGAAAAGTATTGCAGTTATGCGATGAACCTTAAATTTATTAAGAGCCATGTTCACTCAGCAAGATTACAACTGTGCTGCCTTGGAGGAGGTTTGCACTCTAGGAGTGCCTCTAGTTAAATTCTGCGCTCGTTTAGCTTGTGAAGCAGCACAGATTTGGGTAAAGTAGTTTGCGAGGCTCATAAAGCAACAAGACACCAGAATCGGAATGTAGTCACGGTTAAAGGGCGTTGTTAGGCAAAGATGGTGAAAATAAATGCAGGGTTTTTTTTCATGCGCATTATTCGCACAAAAAAAAGGCATCCGGTGTGTAAAGACCCTTATTGTTATTAATATTATTTTATTTTGTATGTAGATCTGTGCTTGTTTGGGGGGCTGACGGCTCACTGTGCCATATGCGCGCGCACTGAAAGATGGAAACAAGATGGCGTTCAAATACTGAGTTGTCACTGCTCTCAGTATAAAGGGACTCTAGCTTGCAACAGCGCTGAGCAATACTGACTTAACCAACGTTACACTTGGTATTCAGTTCGGCTAAATATTAACAGTGTGATGTAACGTGGAAAGAATTTTTCCCTACACTCTCAGCCAACGAAATTTTCACATAAGTGATATGTACCTAGGGTAATATCAAAAATATGTAATGAGCTGGGATATGGGAAAAGTACTGCAGTTATGTGACAAAGAACCATACAATACCCAAGTCACGATGAGATAAAGAAAAAACACCCACTGGGCGTATATTTTCTGATGAGGAAACATACTGTCTTGTTGAGTTTTTTCACACTGCAACCATTGACTTGAATGGGTAACAGAAAGACCTATAGCCTATTTAGCCATTAGCATCCAGTACTCAGTGTCTGCCACCAAGACCAGGAAGTGAGTATTGGTGGGTATTTTGGCTTCTATATTCAAACAAACACTCATAGACACCATTCCAGCCTCCATTATGAAGAAGAAAATTGTTCTTATTTCATATTGAAGTCAGTACTGAGAATTGAGAGCTGCTACTCACAGCAATATGTCTTTTTCTTTGGAGGAGGAACAGGGAGACTGGTAATACCTGACACATTTGATCCCTGGTATAAGCAATTGGAAGGGCACGACATCTTTGATCTGTGCGTTTTAACGTTTATGTGCACTGGCACAGCCGAAGAGGCTTCCGGCGATCTGGGTCTCCGTAATGCGACAGTCGTCAGCTGCATTAAGGTGTCATTTCAGAGATGTCTCTCCCCCGTGGTGCGGAAACCTCCGGGCTGATTTAACTCTAACCAAAAGCACAATGAAGAAAGGCCGCGGCTCGGGCCTCGCTCTCCACAGCGGCCAGCACGGCTGACATTATAGACCCGGAGACACACAGAGTTGGCTTTATGGCCAGCGCACTGCGAGAGCGAACGTGTGAAGAGGCGAAGCGACAAGAAAGAAGGGACCGCGGAAAGGGAAGAGCAGCGGAGTACAGGGGGTGAGTCTGGGCATTTTCAATAAGCCAGGGACAGAATCAGATAAAGAAATGACTGTATGTGTCTAAAAAAGCATCCCCCCCTCCCCGTTTCTGAGGCAGGGGACGTTTTTACCCACCCCTCCCCCCCTCCCCGCCCCGCGTTCGTTTTATCTCCTGCAAAATAATGAAAGAGTAAGCTTGCAACCGCTTTCCCCATTGATGTTAGAATACACAACCGGCAGATTCAAAACACAGTCTGGGATCAAAGGGAATGGTTCTCATTCCAATGAAATTATAACAGAGATGGGAGCTGGGGTGCGGAGCTCATTTACTAAGACTGTAAGGCAAATAGTCGTTAAAGAAAGACCAGTAAGTAAGCATTAAATGGAAGCGCCTTTGATTCTTCCGGATTAGGATAAGAACCTTTCTTGCACAGTTTGCTAATAATATTCATTTAAAATACATAAATGAGAAATGATTCGGCTGGAAAGAGGGCGATTGCACATATTTATTTAAGGCTGAAGGAATTAAAGAATAAGATCTTGGAGAATGCTTAGAGGAGCACGGACTCTCCATTCTCTGGTCTTTGAAGTGCTTGAGACTGGGAAATTAAACTCTTAACGAAACACTTACAGCCTTAAAGTCAAGAATCAGACGTCTGTAAGAACTTACAGACTTCTGCTTCTTCGAATTCCCATAATGGCGGAAGTTTTGAGAGACAGAGCACTAATATCAGTATCTGCGCCTGTGATGAAATATGCCAGCTCACAGCATCATGGAAACCACCACAGTTTATAATACATTTCATGTACATAATTAATTGAATAAAATTATAATATTGCATATTTATAGATTACACACATAAAATACAAGAAAGCACTCATTTTCATTGCAGATAATGGGGACCGTCTCCAGAATTATCGCTTCAAATAAACCTGACAAAAACAAACATCCAGGGATTGTTAAGAAGCTTCTTTGAACCTGTCATTAAAGGGTCAGTGCTGTAATGGGCCATGGGCTATTCTTCTCCTTGTTTTGATGCTCTGATTATTTATCACTTGGAATCAGGCAACATATTTCACACGATTCACATAACGCGGTGGTTTAATGTGTTATTAGCTAATCAGTTAGCATGGAACAAAAACTTCAACCACCTGGTTTTGGCCTTTTGGTCAAATTATAATATATTTTCTAATCAATAAAAAGTCATATACCTGGTGTATATATACCTGTGTATGTGTGTGTGTGTGTGTGTGTGTGTGTGTGTGTGTGTGTGTGTGTGTGTGTGTGTGCGTGGTCAGTGTATACCTACCTTTGCAGGGGAAAAAATGTTCCCAGGTGAGATCCAATACCAAATTTCTTTGTGCTTATGGGAACATTTCCAGGTCAACATAAGGAAATAGAGCTATTTGAGGGTTATGGGTTCAGGTTAGGGTTAGGTTAAGGTTAGGTTAAGGTTAGGTTTAGGGTTAGGCGTTTACTGTTTACGGTTAGTGCCAGGGAAAGAGGATGGGGAATGAATGTAAGTCTATGGGGTGTTCCCACAAAACATGAAAACACAACATATATGGATGTGTGTGTGTGTTTGTGTGTGTGTGTATGTGCATTTACACATGTGCACACATGTGCATCATTGTATGTGCACATACATTTTTACACGCATGTATGTGCGTGTAAACAACTGGACAACAAGCTCGTGGACCCTGTCTTTATATTTAAGTTTTGCCTGGCAGTTCAGCTAGACTTTGACAGATTTAGATTAAGTGACAAAACTCTAGTGGTTTCTATGGCTACTGTAGGGTTCAAAGGAGGCCATCATTCCTGACATGAGAGAATAATGACCCAATCACAGAGCATGAGAGGAAAGATGACCTCAAGGTTACAAGTCAGAACCCCCCCACTCCCATTCTTCGCCCCCTATGGAGACCTCTGTTCGGGGCTCTGTTGCTGGCCGGACTCCAGACACCATGGCCACGGTCACAGAGACATGCCAATCTCCGTATCAGGGCTATATTAGCCCATTTTCTTAAAGACGAGCCTTTGAAGTGACTGACACCAAAGTCAGTCACAAGAGTCTCTCATCCGAGCTTTTTTTAAGCTGCTGCGTCGACATTTCAGACTGCTTTGGTTTTTTTTTATCCCTTCCTTTTCAATGCCGGGACTTTGATTTTTTTTTTTTTTTCCAAACCCTAATTTTAACATCTTCAAGAAGAAGCAAAGCCTCATCATTTGGATTCTTTTGTCTAGAATCTTCTCTGGCTCCTTTCCTTTCACCATCCGCAGAGCTTTAAACTAAAGTTTTCTGCAGAATTCATTTGACTGAGGCTTGTTTGTAGTGTATTGTGTGTGCCATACTGAAATATTCATCAGTTTTCATCTTCTCTCTGTATGTCTTGCCAACTACTATACATACAGTGGGCGGTCAGACCGTAAAAATCGAGAAGCTCATGGCGCTCAGTGTTTGTTGAGGTTGGTTAGATATGGGTTGACTTCATTCTGTGATGATCTGTGGTTCTGTGCTCATCAGGAACTATGCTTCTGATGGAGTCTTCTACCGTGAGTCCGTCCGTCCCAATCAAAGAGTTTAGACTTCTAGCCACAGTTCTGTTTTGGTGTTGCAGTTTTTCGTGCTCAGCATATGTGTCATAAGTGTTTACACTGTTCCCTATAATCTACTTTAATAGTTTTGTCTGTTTCCTACCAGCAATTTGGGCAACAACTGATTGGAACTCTGTCTTCATCTTGCTCTGGAGGTGTAGCAAGCAGCATGCAACTGGTTAGACCTCTCTAAAGCAGACACTTGCTGCTAATTTGCATTAAAATGAGTCAGAATTACCTTTGAAGATGCTTTTGTAATTGTGATTTAGACACAACAAAGTTAGAGCCTGGTTCTTTTGATATTTTGCCCGGCCCCTGTAAATTGTTTCTGGAACAGAGCTGGACTAGAAACTTAATTGTGAAAAAGTTGTTTCTCATATGTGGCTCTCTGTAAGGCACTGGGAAATGGTATCAAAATCATGTTTACCTCCATCTCAGGGTTCCCTCAAGTGTGGGAGAGTGTTTTGATGCTTGATTTCAGGCTCTTGGGAAGACAATACAGATAAAAATGACTAAAAGAAGGTTCCAATAAGTCTAAACTATGTTAAAACAGAACAACAGTGTATTTTCCTGCTTTTCGGTAATTTGAGCATCACATAGCACTGAATTAGCGAATGGGCATTGACTGGCCAGGCTCAATATTTTAAGCCCGATACAGATTGTTAGAAAGATTGTTTACGCTGCTTTAGAAGTGAGCTGTATAGAGGATACACGTAGAGGATACATCATGCAACATCTCCAGGAGTCAGCTAATGTTGCAGTTGCAAAACTTTGCTAAGTATATTTAAAAATGAGTTACCACAATAATTAATCAAGGGATTTGGATATTTGGTATCAAGAAATAAGATATTTGGGGTATATTTTTAATGAAGTGGAATATAGTGTTGATGATCATATTTCAGTATTACTCATCATATTCATGAGTAAATCAATAATCATAATAAGTTACCATATTATGCAAGCTGCAGTAACACACACACACACACACACACACACACACAAACACACACACACACACACACACACACACACACTCATAAGCAGTTCACACACGTAAGCAGTTGGTTTCTGTAGTGGCGGTTCGAAGGATCTTTGATTAATATTTGTTCAGTTGATTCAATCAATGTCTGTTTTGTTGATGAACTAGTAACATTTTCTGTAGTTGGGCAACATAGGCCTAATTCTTATTCATCTTCTAGAGGTATTATACGTTATTAAATATGAATTTTGCCTCCTTGGAATGATGTTTTATGACTACATCGTCATCATAGACTTTCTTAAACTTATTGTATTTAATGTTTTTACATGGCTCTTTAAAACTGCATAACTAGGACTGCAAATAGAAAATCACTTGACATGTCAAATGAAACAATTGCAGGCAGTGCAGTGGGTCTATTGGATGGGTTGGCAGCGCGTAAGAGATGGTTGAAGCAGAGGGGAATTAAATAAAGAAGTCGAAGCAGCTTTACAGGAACACAAGCTGCAGTAACCCCTGTAAAACATAATATCTCCATTAAATTATGTGAAGTTATTCCCTGTCTTTAACTCCACTTGTCATGACAGGTTTTTGAAATTGAACTCAATTTCATAGTTTTCAAAAGTTAAACTTGAAGTTGTCCATTGTCTTGACTAATTGTGAATTGAAACAACACTTATCTTCCAGTTGAGTTAACTCTCATTTAGTCGTGTTATCTCTCAATTTTAAGGCAGCTGGTGAGCTTTTGTTTCTAAGTTCAACAGGCTTGAAATGTATTACAGTGTATGTTGATATCAATGAGTCCCATCTGGGTGACGGTGAAAGGTTCAGACATTATTGTGTTTTCATTGAGACATACTATTCATGAAATGTGTTCACAGCTAGATTGGAATGCTAGACTGGGTCATTCCCTGAGGGTATAACACCACAACATTACACAGAACACATTTCAACGACACCAATGTAAAGGCAATGTATGTACGCAGACATAACTATGACATCAAAGGCTGAATCGGAATGTGCCCATACAATTGGCACAAAAGCCACATACCTCAAACCGATGCATAAAGAGTCAAAGATATTCAGGATGCTGTGTTAAAAGATTTCTTTCGATTTTTTTGTGAAAATGGCATTCCAAAGTAATCCATCTTTTTAAATGACTTAAAAGTTTCACACAGCCCCGCCGAACATACCAGGGGAGACGAACACAAATTGGCTGCTCCCATGGACGCGAACAGGAATGCTGTCGCAAATACAACCTCGAGGATAAAAGCGTAAGCTGGACACTGAGACATATGGCTACTTGAAAGAACTGCAGATAAAAATACACAACACATGCAAGTAAAGTATAAATATACATAGCAGATGCAAAACTCTGAACAACAGTTTGCTTTTGCACCAAACAAAGAAGACAATTTTGAAAAGTACTACTTCTCATGTTGACTCAAACCAACTTTTGTATTACATTATTTTAAGAATTAAAGAGAAAATAAGTTCTCAAAATTCAGAAATGACTTAAGTTTTAGAATGAATTAATTTTTCATTTTAATTGGATCATTGGGTCAAGACTGGCCAACAGTTGTCGCCTTTCTTATATCTTGAATCTTTTGTGCAGAACTGGATTCTGACCATCAACAAACCCAACTTGCCTTCAGTTCTGTTGTATTCATGCACAGACAAAAATAAGCTCAATCCATGCATTATCGATGTAAATGTTTTCATTTTTCCTGTTAAGATTGGATCTGACTGGATTTAATCTCCTATTTGAGTGAATAAATTTCAGGCAGTTGTAAACACCAGAGGATGGTAATGTACATACCATATTGACAGTGAGCAATAAACAGGCTGCGACAAAATATTCTGGTGACACTTGCATTCGTCCGAAATGGAAAATTTATATTCAACTTGGATTAACATTCCAAAATTGTTGCTACAAGCGCAAATACCTCTTAAACACAAAGTGACTGTGCCATCCGAACAGGACTTCAGTCACTCATGACATTAGAAGAAGCATGAAATTAGCCTGCTGTATACTGTATGTGCAATTATTCATACAAGTATGAAACCCTATGTGTCCATCCCTTATATGCAGTGATGCATGCCTAGGAATGTATGAGTTTGTTTGTTTGGTGCGGTATGAACACCAAACAAGCTGTAGGTCCATGCCGAAACCGCTACCATGTAGTGCTTTTGTCAGGTATTGGTCTCAGAGCATAGATGGAGAGTACATCTTCAGATTTCCTGTTTATTCACATCTCCCACAGATTCTCCACACTATTTCTTCTTCCCCTCGATTTTCCATACTTCACCCTTCTCCCTGTCCTTCCTCTCATTCTTACCCCCCCCCTCCCAATCCTCCCTGGATTTGTGCCCCCACTCTCAGCTTGTATAAATGAATTGAGCCATAAGACACAAGAGAGCCTCACATTATACCAGGTATTTTTTATTTTTTTTTAAATTAACCCTTATTTAACCAGGGAAATCTCTTTTCCAAGGAGGCCCTGGGGGGTTGAGGTGGGGAGGGAGAGGGCAATTAACTCAGCCAATTAGATCAGGGGATGATTAGGTGGCAGGTTGAAAGAGGCAGGTAGGGAATTTAGCCATGACACCGGGGAACCCCCTACTCTTGTCAAAGAGTGTCATAGGATCTTAAATGACCACAGTGAGTCAGGACATCAGTTTAACATCTCATCCGAAAGACGGCGTCTCCTTCAGTACACTGTCCCCATCACTGCACTGGGGCATTGGGGATTATTCCACCAGAGGGAAGATCGCAACCTACTGGCCACCAACACCTCTTCCAGCAGCAACTTAGTTTTCCCAGGTGGTCTCTCATGCAAGTTATAACCAAGCCCACACCTGCTTAGCTTCAGCCACACGGCTGGAACAGATCGAGTGGTGGTATGGCTGCTGGCAAGCTGCTGGTATAGAAGGCCCTGCAGAGACTTCCTTTATCAGGGTCTGGCAGGACAACTGACTTGTATTTAAATAATGGCTTGCGGGCAAACACTTAGCTAAGGATAGGATGGGGGACATTACGCTCCATAGGTCCAAATCAAAAAAAAAAAATCCTTTCTTCATGTTCTTCCTTCCTTAATTCCACTTCCATTGGAATGTCAACAACTTTTGATAAAAAAACAACATTTAGCTTATTCCTCAGATGAAAATCAGCAGTACCATCATGGCCCCGGTATGAGAATACAATAGCTACCAGAATGATTGAGCTTTGTTTCTAGAAAGAGTCAGATATTGAGTAGTTTTTCCCATGATCTGCACCACTGCAGCTGAAGTCTCTCAGCACTAATGACAATAACTGCTGTGGGACTCAAAAGATGTTGGCCCAATTACTGATACTACATTTCGCATTGAGTATCAACCTTCAACCACCTGGTTTCACCAGAATTCCTCTCCTTTGACGAGGAACACTCTGATTTAGCGCAGACGCTGCTGGCGTTGAGGATGGTTTTGATGAATGTTCTGCAATAAGAGCCAGTGAGGGAGACAATTCTTTACTGCTTTGATTTTATTCCCAGCCAAAGCCCATCTATTTAAACAAGAACCGCGCAACTACAAAGAGTCAGTGTTCTGTCTGCACCAAGGTCTGAAAGGAAAAATACAAACAAAACTGCAGTTCAAACATTGCACCAATGCCAAAGAGCTCCGATGCATTAATAAACAAGCATCGACACCCACTGTCAGATTATTTAAAAAAGGATGAGTTAGATTAATGGTGTCAAAATCTCTCTCGAGCTAAATATTTCACTCCTGCTGGCTTTTGTCCCACACGCCCTTCTCCGCTCTCGTTTTTGAGCCAAATTTCCTTGTTGTGGGAAAGACTTCACGGTTCACGAGATCAAAGGCTCACATAAGCTCTGGGTATGTTTACATCAGCCGGCATACTAGTGAAAGCCTCACTGATCATTCACCCTTTCTTTTTTTTAGTTTCCTCCCTCTTGTCCTCTATCTACTCACACCTGTTTGCTCTCTTAATGCATGACATCAGCTTCTTACGCAAACAAAGGAACCCAGAGACACCATCCAGTATCTTAAACTATAGCTCGGGTGCAGAAATGATTCAAATGATAATTGCATTCAAATCCATGTAGCTGATACTCTATCAGGAGATCTAGTCTGAGAACAATCCCCCTCCTCTGCTACAAGGTCCCAAATATTCCTTTGTTCTTTCCCTGGAAGAAAACTAGTTGGTAGACCAGAAAAATCTATGCAAACAAAACCTCCTTTTCTAAAGAATCTCATCCAAGCCTATACTGAACAAGGGCAGAACAAGAACAATCGTAATCAACATGATTAAAACAAGAATCAAATTGCTCAAATTACACTTACTTAAACATCCAATTGCATAGTTGAGACAACAGTCCAACTGCAGATCAAGAATATGCTCTTGAGAAACCCTCTTAACACACTGCATAATATTCAATATACACAGATTCAAAATGCATTGATGGGAAAAAAAAAAAAAGGTCAGTCCCTCTATTTTTTGTTTTGAAAAAAATTAGAAGGTCAGTGTCTTTTGTTAATTAATGAAAACTGAGGTCAAACTGGTCTGTTATGGCTTGGAACAGGTTTCTTTTCTTTGAATTCTGTAAATCCTTTGATAAAACCCATGACTTTCTGGCAACTTATGTGCAAACTATTAATTGCAGTATTAACAAATAGATATATCAATAGATAGGGATAGTTTGGTATATTAGCTTTGATTCTGACACCCTGTGGCTTACTGAGCCTGACGAGAAGAGAACAGAAGTGTCAGGATGTAACACCCCCTCTGGGGGGAAATTCAGAGCCTACAGGTGTATGGTACGATGGAGGAGCGATGTTAACTAGCTGCAGGCAGGAGTGATTCAGCACAGCAGCAGGCAGAGGCATGTTAAGCCCGGAAGGTGAAGCAGGAAAGCAGCGTACACAACCCACCTTCCGGAGGGGTGGAGCAGTGTCTGGTGTGCATAGGAGTGTCTATGGGGAGGTGGGAATGTCTTGAATTGTCTGCAAGAACAAGCTCCACAAGCTATGCCCCATTTCTATAAGCCAACTCACATGTAAACTATTAACTGCAGTATTAACAAATAGATACAATTATAGTTTGGCCTCTCGGCTCTGACCCTGACATGTCCACTGGTCTACTGAGCTCGAGGAGATGAAAGCGGAATGTCAGGATATCCTCTAAAACAGCACTATTACAATTCCCACCAAAACAGTATACACTACAGGCCAGAAGTTTGGAAGCAAGGCCAATAGAGGTCAAAAATTTGGAAGCAACTTCAAGTTTCTGTTCACAATGCCTTTCTTAAAAACCAGTATGAAATCTATGGATTTTGGGATGTATTTACTGCATGATTAGACTTTTCTTTCATTGATATGCACCATTTTCCTAAATTTATCTTTAGGTACTGTATACATTGATGTTACTAGACCATTGCTGAATAAATGTTAACAAAAGAAAGGAGGGGCTTAGTTTTTTGGGTTGAGAAGATTTGCAAGAGTCACAACTTCAGTGAAAAAGTAAAAAACAAATCACAGTTTGCATTATTCACTTTATGTTATGGTTTACAGCCCACCGGATGCCAACGGCAATCCAGCGGACACTAGGACCATGGGCCTAGTAATATGGGCGTGATAATTTGAGTAAAAATGTATTCTGATAAGTGACTCTTTATATAATAATCATGTTTATTTTGTTGCAAAGTATGCCAATGAAACTATGATTTTTTTTGTACAAATTTGATCTTGCTTCCAAACTTTTGGCCTGTAATGTAAATGCAGTCCATGCACAGAACAGCCTAACTACAGAGCAAGACACCAAGGGCTAATCTTAGTGAAGCAATCAATGGGTGGTCAAAGCACCAGCCATGTAGCTATTCTTCGCAGGAATATACTACCTAATGAAGCTATCAATGTGTGGTCAAGGCACTCGGCATCCTGAGGCTGCTCCGATAGGAAGCACCTCCAACCTTGAAGAAGAAAATTACCGGTACATAACAATAATCCCCGAGGAGCATCTCATCACCTCAGTTTCTAAACAAACGCCAAAAGGCATGGCAGCGACAATGTTATGTAGGCAGTAGTTGGTACTTAAGGACTGCCCCAGCAGCTGTCATTCGAATGAAGGAATGATTCAAATTGTTACTCAAATTCAGCCTCAGTACTGCTTAAACTGCCACCCCTCAAAGTCAATAGATTTCCAATTAGGAGACGTTTTTAGCTGAATAGTAATTGGGCAGCATGGAGCGCGCAGAAAGCCATCATGTTGATGAGACACAAATGTCTTCGACTTAGATCAGTAAGGTGGATTACGTGTTGGCCAGGAGGTACAGACCAGATTGCTCAATGTGTCGATGAAAGATGAAAGACATATTCGTTATACTACAGGCTGTGTTCAGAACCTTGCATTCATATTGCAATCCTTGTAACTGAAAAACATCGTACCAGGAGCCAAAACGAATCTTAGTCACGTTAGCCGGCAGTGCTATTATAGCAAAATCAAAATTATGGTCTAAATTCATACACTGTAGCTTTTGCCATTATTCTTATCATAGACCAAATGAATTACAAATCACTAAAAGAGACTGTGATACCAAACAAGCTTTACTGCATTTCTAACACTTGTCGCTGTGTCTTCAAGTGTCTCTTCCCCTGACTGTGGTTGGGAGATGCCATTCCTGCCAATGTAAGCTTCTGGGCCAGAGATGTTAGCCGCTTGCATGCGGTATATTCGACTCGGGATAACCAGCGAGCTTAAATGAGCATAGCCTATTTGAGCAAAATGCATCTAGTGGAGACTGCATCAAGTGAAACTCAATTCATGACTCTAAATGAATTGCAGATAATGGGCCAATAATGGATCACCTGCGTGAGCTCAGGTAAGAACAGCTGGCTAAAGAGCACAATTTTCTTTTTCTTAAACATCTCATCTCCCACTACTCTTAGATTAGCCATGGCAAACATCCACATAAGAGTATCAGGTTTAGACTTGCTGAAAGCAGCAGATGCATGAAGGAGAAAGCAACCATGAACTAGCAGCAGGCAATATTAACTTGCAGGAGGCAATGTTAACTGGCAGCAGGCAGGAGTGATGCAGTGCAGCAGCAGGCAGAGGTGTGTTTGCTGCATAAGTGGAGCAGAAGAACAGCTTAAATCGCTCACCATCTGGAGGCTCTGAGCAGTGTCTGATATGCATGGAGTGTTTATGGGAAATGTGGGCATGTTTTGAGTTGTCTACCTCAAGTAGCTTCACAAGTTATGCCAAATATGCTAATTAGGCCTATGCTGGTATGAAGAAACAGCATAACGATTACAACTAAACAAACTACTTTGCGTAAAATGACGTAACTCTGATTGATGGAACTTTATTTTTAAAAAATACACGGTCGAAAGAAATACACCGAGCAAGGTTAGGCACTTGCAGCAAAAAGGGTCACCAGGGAGTGCATCAGCTTTCCTTTGCCTGTTATTAACCCCCCCCACACATACACATATCTAAGAACCTCACAGAACAGATCATTACAGGGGAGAGGTGTGCGCAGGGTATTGGAATGTCTCTCTTCGCACCCAAAGGGCATTCCACCCGGCCTGTCTTCACAGAGGTTGCAGGGAAAGCACTCTTACCGGTGTCGATTTCCACGTGTGGTTTATAATTGCACACTCGGTGCTTAACGCTGAACTGCTCTGCCCAGGGCGCGTACGCGATTCAGAGCGTATCACTTACACAGAGGAAGAGCTGGCCTTCAGAGCTGAGCGTCAGGAGAGGAGGGTAGGATTTCATTCTCTCAGACCTGGTAAACCATTTTAACGTAACCATTCATAAAACTTCTCGCACACAGTCAAAGCCAGACCCAATCTCATTCGAACTCGCAGTATTTTTAAAAATCACAATTTGTCTTACTCTGCAAAATATCTGAAGCTTCCTCATAAGGAAAAAAATGATTTTAAGAGTCATATTTTTTGATAATTATGAGAATCTATTTCCCGCGCACATTAGTGAGAACAAACACAACAGCTCCACCACAATTCTCCAAATAAGAACCATATGTCTGCACTTTTTACTCATTCCCTCCCCCTTTCCATGGGAAACATGTAAATACAAAAATCCAGAAACACGTGTGGTTAGTCATGAAGCTGCAAATGCTCTTTTTCCCCTCCTCCTTTACTCCTAGACCCGACCCCTTACCCAATAAAAACAGGCTATGAGGAGAACAAGGGAAAAGGTACCAAAGAAGAGGAAAATCTACAATCTGGGAACCACGCTATTGGGCAACAAGCGTAATTGCTCGTGTGAGAAAACAAAAGGGGGGACTGTAGATGCTGAGACAGTCGACTGTAACATTACAGCCTCCAATTAAAAAAAAAAAAAAGATTTCCCCACAATGCCTGTTCTATTGCACTAAGTGCGGAGCCTCAAGTAAGTGGTGCGTTGGACTCGTAAGACAAACATGGAAGACAATGAAGTTCAGTCTTTGAAGAATGGATATGGTTCGCTGCGGTCTGCTCTCCTGCACAAAAATTCCCCTCCACGGCCGACCTTCGTGCCTGTGGCCCCAGTGTCCTGATGTACCCCTGTTGCACATCGGGGCCATATTCGGTCACTCGCGCCACTGTCTGCTCGCAGTTGGGCGTCTCAATCATTATCGAGCATTGTTAGATGTATTATTCATTACTTTACACATTTTCTTTTAACCTTGGGAGGTATTGAGAGGAAACATCTTCTTTGCTTGTGGTTATGAAGGCATGTATATCAATGTTCAGTAAGATTTGGGTTTCTGTGTACCCTTTCGGTTTAAGGGCGTGAAAAAGCGAGATTTGGAGTGTGCATGCTCTTTGCAGACTATGTGGGGCAGAAGATGCACAAATTGCATTGAAAAGGGGGGGAATTATATGTTCTTTCGCTTTCCCCGTGGTAAAAGGCAGCTTACAGCGTGGATTTGGACTATAAACAGGAATAAAACAATGTTTTGCTAATGTAAGGGCCTAGCTTAAATGCCCAGCAGCTGCACTAACCTTATTGCGGTTATATTGAGGCTTGAACCACCAATCCTTTCAGTCCCACTCAAATGTGCCAACTACCAGGCTATGGGCTGCCAACAGGCTCACCGCTGGGCTGGTTTAATTGTTAAGTCTGAGGGAATCACCATCACCAGTGGAGACCAATGTGATGTAAAGATTCATTGACCACCGCTGAGGTAACATACAACCCCAATTCCGAAACAGTTGGGAGGCAGTGTAAATTGTGAATAAAAGCAAAATGCAATGACTTTCAGATCACATGAGCCAATGTGTTATTTTCAATAGAACATAGATAACATTTCAAATGTTGAAACTGAGACATTTTACATTTTTATCCACAAAATGAGCTTATTTCAAAATTTCTGGCTACAACAGGTCTCAAAAAAGTTGGGACACAGGCAAAAAAGGGCTGAAAAAGAAATTAATATTTAAGAGAATCAGCTGAAAGAACATTTAGCAAGTAATTAAGTTAACTGGCATCAGGTGTGTAACATGATTGGCTAGAAAAGGGATGTCTTAGAGAGGCTGAGTCTCTGAGAAGTAAAGATGGCCAGAGGCTCTCCAACCTGTGAAGGCTTGCGTAAAAAAATTGTGGAATACTTTAAAAACAATGTTCCTCAACGTCAAATTGCAAAGGCTTTGAACGTCTCATCATCAACAGTGCATAACATCATCAAAAGATTCAGAGAAACTGGAAAAATTTCTGTGAGTAAGGGACAAAGCCGAAGACCTTCACTGGATGCCCGTGATCTTCGGGCCCTCAGACGCCACTGCATCACTCACCGGCATGATTCTGTCATTGACATTACTAAATGGGCCCAGGAATACTTAAAGAAACCGCTGTCTGTAAACACAGTCCTCCGTGCCATCCACAGATGCCACCTAAAACTCTATCATGCAAAAAGGAAGCCATTGTTGAGCATGATCCAGAAGCGCCGCCGTGTTCTGTGGGCCAAGGCTCATTTAACCCCTTTGCGCAGAATACAAAATTTTGCCAATTTCTCCTGTTGTGCATGAGCCTATTTAAGCTTTAGAACTCAGGATTTGTGTCACGGAGATTTTTGAAAATTATTCAAGTGAAGCTAGACATTTGGAAATTCAATTACAGAATTGTTTAGGAATTAAATTTTGGAATTTACGGATGCAGGCGTCTACATCTGCAGAAAGGGGTTTTAAAATGGACTGTAGCAAAGTGGCAGTGTCCTGTGGTCAGACGAGTCCAAATTTGACATTCTTGTTGGAAATCATTGGCATCGTGTCCTCTGGGCCAAAGAGGAGAAAGACCACCCCTCCTGTTATCAGCTTTCAGTTCAAAAGCCAGCATCTCTGATGGTATGGGGATGCAATAGTGCATATGGTGTGGGACACTTGCATGTTTTAAAAAGCACCATGAATGCTGAAAGGTATATAAAGGTTTTAGAGCAAGATATGCTCCCCTCCAGATGACATCTATTCCAGGGAAGGCCTTGTGTATTTCAGCAGGACAATGCAAAACCACATACTGCAGCTATTACAACAGCATGGCTTCGTAGTAGAAGAGTCTGTGTGCTGAACTGGCCTGTTTGCAGTCCTGATCTTTCACCGATTGAGAACATTTGGTGGATAATTAAACGAAAAGTGTGTCAAAGGAGACCCAAAACTCTCCAGCAGCTGGAAGCCTGTATTAAACAAGAGTGGGATCAAATTCCAATGGCTAATCTCAAGAAACTTATCTCCTCAATGCCCAGACGCCTCCACTCTGTGTTTAAAAAAAAGAGGGGATGCTACACCATGGTAAACAGACCCCTGTCCCAACTTTTGAGACGTGTAGCAGCCATCAAATTTGAAATTAGCTCATTTTGTGGATAAAATTGTAAAATTTCTCAGTTTCAACATTTGCTATATTATCTCTGTTTTATTGTGAATAAAACACTGGCTGGTGTGATTTGAAAGTCATTGCATTTTGATTTTATTTACAATTTACACTTTATCCCAACTATTTAGGAATTGGGGTTGTATGATCATTCTCGCTCTTGTGGGTCTCATTCCCACTTGAAGCCCTATTTTGACTCTGCACATACGCTAACAGATTGAAGGAGACCAATTCAGCCTGGTTCATTATTAGTGAGAACTGCAAGCTTCCTAAAATGACAAAGTTTCCCCACTGAAGAACAGATCTCATTGTATTGTCTCGTAGCCATATTTTACTGTGTCGGCAATAGAAAGCCCTCTGTACGTATGATAGTCTTTGGAAAATTTAAACTCAGTCTCAGGCACTCACTTTTAAATTCCCTGATTTAAAATTTTATTTGTCCTCAATTAGAAATTTAATGTCTACCGAAGGATGCTTTACCATCTTTAGACCACTTTTCAAGAGGAACAGTTGAATCATACATAATAAAAATTCAACAATCGTCAACGACAGCCTTTAATCAGTCAGATCAACTAAATGGTTTCATTTTCCAAAAAGTGTTGCTTGACAAATGATGCTTTTTATGGCAGCGTTTTGATTGATTCAATAAAGACTGACAGGTAAAAGCAGTTACAATTTGTATTACAGATTTTAATCACAGACAGTGTGATCACCTGGCCTGGATACTGAACCCAGGCTACTTGTGAAAAAGGAGAATTTTCTCAGAAAAAGAAATGACAACAAGCTATGACCTGAGGCAAGAGAGCAGCTCACATGTTCAGAACAAAGTTCTAAAAGCACTGGCCACAGAAACGGGTCCCTATAAGCAGTGCAGATGAGTATGGAACTACCGACTAAATGAATGACTGTGGACCACGACCACAGCGATGCTAGTCTGGTCTGAAATCCTGTAGAGAATACGGGCAAACTGCTTTGCAACTGCAAATACTGACGTAGTTTGACATACAACGATCTTCAGGCACACAGAACTGAGAGAAGGGGGAGGGGGGTGGTGAGACCTTCAGCTTAAGGAAGGAATACAGGAAACGCAGGTCATGTGATTATCCTACGGCGCTGGGATTTTTACCCTGGTGGCGCCTGGAGGGGGTCCAAGCCAGGATGGGCCCGACCGCAGCTCCACAGCCGTCTGGGGAATCGGCTTTGTGGGGTACAGACATGCAGGACACTATACCAGCCTTCTCAGAGGGAAACTCTGTGGCTTTCTCATGTCGAAATATAGGCCCTCACTTGATCGCTGGAGTCGCAGAAAAAAGTCGGAGGCTCAGGAATGGCGAGCAGGGTGGTTCTCACAGCCACGCCTGTCTGCTCCCTTTCTGCTCCCGAGTCAAAGACCGGTCACGGCCGACCACGGCGACCTGATTCGCCACATCACTGGTTTGAAACTCCCTGCCGTTCCGCTGCTTCTCCTTGCATGCTTTCGTGGTAACTTGGCGAGGCCCGCGTTCGTCGTTGTCTTTGGTGTTCTTGGAGCACGACCAAGGAGCAGCTTCAGCCCCTCAGACAAGAACGCAAAACAATGTTCCGGGAGCTTTTCAGTCAGACCGCAACATCCTGCAGGTTTAGCCATTCACAAGAACTGGACTAGCTTCGGGGATGTTGGAGCTATTATTTGCATCATAATTACGCATCTGCGAAAAGAGTGCCCTTGCCAACGATGACCTGCAATGCTAAAACTTACTCCAACTTCCGGAGTTCATGCACCAATGTTTTTGATGTTTCAAACCAACGCGGAATGCCTAAAATATTTTCTCACATTCTGATTACATTGACTTGAACCCTCTGACCTGCGTTTTTATATACAGTTCTGACAATGCCTCTTAACTCTGCGAACCGCCCAGTAATTGTATTGGTTTCAAACAAAATACCGCTCTGAATGGAAGCATTGAACCATATTTATTTTACGCCGTCACCCTCCCAATTCACCACCATTACTTTCAAAAAGGAATGAAAAGCTATACAAACTGCTCTGTACACAGAAAGTTCAGGTGAGCATCTCAGCGAACAGTCAGACCCAAATAAAGCCAGTTGCCTTTTAGAGTGCTAAAAATGACATTCAAGTATATGCATTTGGGTGACCTTTTGCGATAACAGTTCTGAAAATGATATTTTTAACAATATGGTGACCTTTCAATATTCAAAGACGCGTAAAAAAAAAAATCGCTGGTCGGCAAAGCTCAGGAAGAGGCGAGGCGATGTCTGAAAACCTTATTGTGGAACGAACATCCAAAACTGTTCTTTTTTTGCCTTGTGAGTGCATTTCACTCGAGGCGAAAGACAAAACGGATATAGTGACAGGACTGTTCCGTTTGGCAGGGGTGGTATGCGGCCTTTTCGTGCCTCACAGATCAGGTTGTCGGATCATTTGGAAACTGTGGAGCAGGTACCGCTTGTATTACAATGGAACAGAAACTGAAGCCCAGACTGGCCAAACAGTAATATCCTATCACTGTTTCACCAGGCATTTTCTAAAGTGCCTGACCAGCGGCGTTTACTGCATAAGTAAGCTGCTAAATATCCTTGTGATTGTGAGCTGCTAAGTATACTCGTGGTTTTTGCCTCCGTAAATATTACTCTAGCCAATAAGATTATTATTCAAGTTCACAGTGGTCATGATTACTTTCTATAGAACGGAAGTCCGGGTCACAGATGGGGTAATTTTGCAAAGAAAATATTGTATTTACTAAGAAAGACACTGACTATGAAAACACAAATCTTTTAAACAGCAGCAAACCATGCAACTTTTGAAACTTTGATTATTAACAGTATGAAAATGGAAAATGACAAGACTCTCAAGTTGGGAAGAAAAAAAAAAACATAGTTTAGCTGCTTGTAAACCACAGACGGCCACTTATTCAGCAGTATAAACAGCTTCTGAAATGAGCTTGAATTAGCATCAGAATCAATGTATGTACAGTAGGTGAGAGCTCACATGTGAAACGGTTGTCTTGTAAGACATCAATATACCGAAAAATACTCATTACAAAACCAGTGCTTAACAAAAAGTACTCCACAGTCGCTGTACTTAAGTTGGCCTCTGTATTAGCAGTCAACTAACACTCCGTGCACTCATACCTTCAAAAAACAAGCTGTGAAAAAGATCTAGCCGAACTTAACCCTCCCTAAAGTCACAATTTACAGTGAAAAACAGTGAAAAGAGAGCATCTCATTTTGAGCACAGCTTAGATAAAAGTGGTTTTGGATGAGTTTCAGAAGTAATCTGCCGTTAAACCCCCAGACTGGGACATTCACACGCAAACAAGGTGCTCCGCCGCAAACATAATGAAACATTAGACTAAATTTAGGTTGAGACCAGAGGCACGGTGGCAAGTAAAGACATGATGTATTCTGGAGCTGTCTGCCGTCAATGTGCATTCAAAGGCGATGGTAACAATAGCTCAATTGCTGACACTGACTCACACCTCACCACCCACCTCCCCAGCGCCCCACTGTCAGGAAAAAAAAGAAACACTTTACCCTGCTTTTAAAATCTCACATATACAGTGAGTTGGTTTTAAATACATTTTACCCTGAAATGAACTTAAAATAAACCCCCTGTTTTTCAAATTTTACCTCTGTCTACCCCCTGACCATTTTTTGACAGAAAGTAAAAAGAAGAGCAATGGCCAAATGAAGTAATGGATAAAAATTAGAGGTGTCAAATCTTATCTGGAAATGTCCAGAGTGGTTGCTGTTTTTTGTTTAGCCCAGTGCAAGGACACCGGATTCTACTAATCAAGGTCTTAACTGAGGAGCATGATTGGCTAATTAGTTGATGTCATAGCGCAGGGCTGTAGTACAGTTACCCCTGCCGAGGCCCCATCTGGATAAAACTGGACACCCCAGATGAAAATGGAATCCTTCTGTTAACTTTTTTGTGCAACTTAATCACATTGTGGGTGGATTGCGCCCAAATGGTTAGTACAAGCCTCATGTTCAAGGCCATTTTTTTCTGATCTTAATGGGTCACTTGTGTAATGCTGCAGAGTAGTCATTTGAGATCCAGTTCTCCATCAAAGTTAATGGTAACTTTCATTTAAAAATACAACGTCAATTGTTTTTTTCAGCAGGAAAACATTCGCACTCTTTAGACGGTTTTCTTCATCAAATGCCTCTCTTTTTGCCAATTAGATAAGCTATTTAAAAAATACGGAGATATTTGTAGATGAATCGCGAGCAATAACTGTTTTTGCATCTCACATACTTAGCGGATAATAGGGATTCTGTATCTGTATGAGCAGCACAAGAACAATGCATGTCTGTGCGCAGAAATGCTATTATATACTAAGCTTTAGGAAAGTCAATGCATGTCGTCACTGTGACTTGGTCCAAATTTTCTTGTCTGTGATTACAAGTTAAACTGCAACTAATTCCACTACATGTCGAGTTGGGAAAGTGTGTATCCACACAGTTTGATTGTAATTGATAAATTTGAAAGAGATAATGTTGCAAACACCACTTATCAGCATTCAGACATATTCCTCTCTTAGGCAACACGGAACTGTGAAGTGGTTCAATCACCAGCACACTTCATGTATCAGGCAGTTGAATCTCCATCTATTTATCAGAATTTTGAGCTTAATAAATGTTGCATTATATTTCTTCTTATTTTGAATTATGCATTACTCTTTTGAATACATACAAAATTTACAAACTTGTTCACTCCACAACATAGCACAAAATGCTGCAGAGCAGTATCAAGAGATTGAATAACTCTGAAGTATATATCCTTAACATTTTTGGGATATCTTTTCCCTTGAAACCGAGAGCACCTGGAGGCAAGGCCAGCTCTTTTTTGGACTGCATTAAGAAAGCATTAGTCTCTTAATGGTACCTCCTGAAGCACAGAGCCTGTGCCTTGGTGAAGGCCAAATGAATTAAATACAGAAAAGTAATGAGGGACTGGAACAGCCTGCTAATGGCACTGGTACCCAGTGTCTCTCTCTCTTTCTCTCTGAGACCAGCTTTTGTGGCAACATTTTTTTTATAAACAAAAGTTCAAACAACAAGGGGTTCACGGCCGACAGCCTGGCCTGTGCTAAACTCTAAACTTTACATGAATCCGTTTGAACTCTGATCCTCTCTCTCTCTCTCACCCACACACACACACACACACACATACTCTCTCTCTCTGGCAGAGGATCTCAATGTTTATGCATTTTCAGAGATGGCTGGCAGGATTGGCAGAGGGTTTAATTTCTTCTTTTCTTTCTGTCTTTTTTCCCCCTGCAATCTCTTGCCTTCAGAAACCATTAATGCCCATTCAACATCAACATCAAGGCATAGCTTTGATGTGTATTCTGGCAATCACTCCTCTCTTTCTCCTTCTCTCCCTCCTGCTCTTTTCCCTCCTCTGTATTACCCTTTTTATGGTTACATACCGTATATTCAAATAATCAAATGAATTTTCAAGAAAAAAATGATTTTACCTAGCAATTAACTGCATTAGCAAGGACTTGCGCATGAAAAGGAGGTTTTGAAACCCGCAGCTAATCTACAAAGGCTAGCGAGCACAATAGCCCGTGTCTGCCATGTGTAGCTAATGTAGCCTGCCAGCATTAGCAGCTACACACAAGCATGTTTACAATAGCCAGAACCCTGCATATTGCCAATTACTACAACACATAGTGAAATGAATGGAACAGTTAGCACTCTGATTAGACAGTGAACACAACAAACACGGCAGAGAAGCGGGTGGGGGATTGTGCTTATGGTTGTGATGCATGTGTCTCGCTCGTTTCTGTTTCTTTCTGTGAAGGTCATACATCCTGAAGTGGGTTAGGGGTGGGGCCTGGTACCGTGCAGTCAAGACTCATTAACCAAACCATCACACAAGATAAGAAATTTGAGAATAATTCCCCACATAATTCACCATCAAATGAACACTTGCATTGAGCTACTTAAAACTTCCAAACAAAAATGTCAAGTCTGCGTAGTGAAATGAAGAGGGAGGAACGAAGCGGTGAAACAGTTTGCCTCGAGTTTCGTAATGTTTAATGGTAAGTACACTATTATGGGAAGAATAATTGCCCAGACCGAACAGATGTTTGCTGGAAAGCTTTTCGGTAAGCGCTTTTGTATCCACGGAGTACCCCGCTCACTTCTCAACACAGCAGGGCTCTGGTGGCTAAATTAATGCTGCATTTATTAATTTTAACTGCGGAGCGAATTAAAGGCAGATAATTGAAACAAATATGCCTGAGATTTCTCGACAGGGTCCACAGTGCTTCATTACTTGTTTGTATTGTCGGCGGGAGGCGAGGCGAGTTTCCACTGCGTTCTAATCCTCCAATTAGCCGAGCGAAAACCTCACAGACACCATTTCCACCCTAAGTCCGCCCAGTGCAGCCATATGGGTACGAACACACTCATAAGTACAAGCCTCCAGTGGAGGGAAGCAGGAAAAATTTAGCTGTTAGAGTATTAAATGTGTGCACACAATCTAACTTCTTATGTTAAGGAAATGTCCAATGAGAACTACAGTTCCCAGCATGCAATTGACCAGATCCCTGATGCATATGGTTCTTCCTTTACTAAATGAGACGAATGGGAGAAAAATTATCCCGTGCATATCTCACAATGGACGTGCAGTATCTAAGCAACGATTAAGAGATTAAAACAGCCGGCGTTTCAGTCCCCAGACACATCTTAAAATGCCCATTAAAGCCCATCATTTGCACAATCACTGCCTCACCCCTAGTTTCTGTATTATTGCGCTCATTAAGACTCTTGGCAGATGCCTCCATTCGCTGCCAGTTTGTGCCGCACGTGTTAGTAATTACAGCAAACACGCAGCACCAAATGAGCCGGGTGATGTAACAAGACATTGAACACAAAACATGTCGCTAACTATTGAGAATCACATTACAGTGCGTTAGTGCATTGGAAGATCGCCAGTAATTCTGCAGTCCTGACCACTTCAGGATGTTTGATCCACAATGATTGTGGACAAAAATAATATGTAGTAAAGCATAGGCAGTGAAGCAAGTTTGAAACCTTGATACTCGTCTTCAGGGCCTCAAGATCCACTCTGCTGGAAAAACCAGCATAGACCAGCACCGAAACACAACATATGCTGGTATGATGCCCATATACGCCTATGACGGCACACCGCCATTTGTTATGTTTTGGTGCTGGTCGATGCTGGTTTTTCCAGCTGGGGAGGAACAATGCCATTGTGTCTTCAATTAATCTCTCAAGCCGGGCCTTTAAAACTTTGATACTTTGGCCCATGCTTGGTCTCATCAACTCTAAGTTGCTGTAAGGCAAGTGTTAGTCATGTCATGAGTCTTCAAATCCTGTCAGCCTATGAGGGGAGGCCTTGAAAGTTGTTTGCAGGGTTGTCTTTCAGTCATAGTACCAAGATGTGTTTGTATGACTGTGGTGGAATGAACTTCCCAGAGAGGCTAAAAGAGCAGAATCACTGGCTGTGTCTCCTCAGGTTAAGTCCTGGTTACCCTTCTCAACCCTACAACCAAAGACGATGAGCTTTATTGAGCAAAAGCATGGCATTATTATAATGTCTCTTTCTGATCCCCAAAACCAGGAAAATAAGTTTCTTTTGTGCATAAGCATGCAATTATCATCATATTGCACAACTGTAAATGTAAGGCAACTTTCACTCATGGCAGGGGTAAGGAGGCCCCCTCCTACAGAGCTATAGCCCCACCCCCCATAGATTATGTCCTAGCTTGCCAAACAACAATAATTTGGATCAGGAGTATTAGAGCAGAGAAACATCAAGAACATGCAGGGCTATGGCTCTCCAGGAGCTGGGCTCCCTACCCCTAACTTATGGTGTAAGAATTCTATATTATAACCAAAAAAAAAAAAAAAAAAAAAAAAGAGGCATGCACAGTTAGTCAAGACCAAGAGGAGGAAATATTGAGTGGCTGTTTACAAACTTTGATATACGGTTTATGGTGGTTTCTCTTCTTTGGCTTTTCACTACTGTACTTTTGCTACTGTAGATAAATGCAAGTTAAGAACATAAATATCGCTGAAGAATCAGTAGTAAAACTTTATAAAAACCATTCGCATTACAGCTGATAATTATTCTGGTTCTGACTCAATACGGACATTCAAACAAAGATGGAATTGGCAACAAACAGTCACGCACCTGAGTCTGTTCGCTTATCCAAACTCTGGCTTCACTTGTGCTCAGTACGAATGCTGGTGAAAGAGTTTACTAAGAAGCTCTCCCATGGCTTCACTACTTTATTAATTCTAAGTTTTCAAGGAAATGTGAAAAAAATTCAGTGCGGGGAGGAAAATTAGCCATTGACTGGCTCAAGAAAACAAAATCGAAATATGCAATTTGTGAAAACTGAAGAAATACTCAGCGATCTTCGATCTGATCTTTGATAATAGTAGCAAATGGACTTGGACATAGTAGCTAAAGTACAGTGTGCAGTAGCAAAAGTATAGTAGTGAAAAGCCAAAGTAGCAAAACTGCTGGTTACCTAGTATACATATTGTGGAATACTCAATGGCATGGCTCCATGAATACCAAACAATACAGTTAACATGGGCACTAACAGATGACTGAAATCAGCAATTCAGCATATGGGCTAATGTAGGCACTTCAAATTATAGAGAATATTCTATAGGAAACATGATTCTTCAATGATTATTCAAAGGTAACACTGAGTCTGCAAACAAACGGCAGGTAGACTGGAATGAGGGAGAAAAATAGCCAAACTGTGCAGCAGGAAAAGAGGGCAAGAATGTGCAGAATGCATCTCTTCAAAGGGGAATACTATGCTCCCATTATGCCAGCTCAGTAGCATTGTTAGCAACAAGCCGAACACAAAGACTCAGGTGTGCAGCATTATCGGAGACCAGCAGTGTTAACACTCTCTGCACAGGCAGCCCAGGTGTGCTGGAGGCCTGGTGTAGGAGAGCTTGGGTAGGTTTAACAAACACCTTTTTGTTGCATTAAATATGAGGGAGGAGTTTCCAACATAAAAGGAATTCAAGCTAGGTGAACATCAAGGCGCAATGTCAGAATTTAGCCATTTGCTGAACCATGGATATAAGCTTGCTTGGGGATAATGAGATCATACTTTAGTAACCCCCCAGAAACAATAACATTTAGATTTACCTTGCACTGGTACAGGGGGATCTCCCATCTTCCTGTCCTTCTGAAGTGAGTATTATGGAGCGAGTTCAACATTAGCTAGGTTTTCATGGCGTGACGTGGCTCGACAAACCCTAAACTCGCAATCAGGGGTACCATAAGTTACCATAGAAGGTTCTTAGAAGAGAAGCACCTTCGTGACATTGAAAATCCCCTTGTTGGGCTCAACATACCTGGCTAACCCACTAATATGGCTTCGTAGTACACTCGTATGATGTAGGTTCCAATGGTTTCACACCAGATAGACTAATAATCACTAATTAGACGCAACCCATAGTTCCCATAGCTCAGATTATGAACTCTCCCATAGGCTTAATTCAATACCTTGCCAATTCTCAGGTACGTAGCCTCCAATGAAAAAAATCCCAAATAAATGAAATGGCTAATAACCTATAATACCCACTCATTTACATGGGATGACATGGGTTCCAACTGCAAAACAATGACATTAGTTTCACGCGAACACTCTTTCCTTTCTATCAGCTGATGTCACTTCAATATGATTATCCACCTCGTCTCTCCAGAGTTGAGCCACTTGCGAGAAAAGGTGGAAAGACAAGGGAAGATGGCTGTGAAAAACGGGTGATTGGAACTGTCCCCATTGTGTTTCTCTGGTCTCCTGCACGATTCATCACACCTTTGCAGTGTATTGCTTCTGTTCATTTGCCAACCCTTTCTCCAGAAACCCGCTACCTGTACTGAACTTGGAGCAGCTACATGCAGACATGAATGCCTGCGCTTCTTTTAATATTGGCCCATGTTTCTGCTGTTACACATGCCAATACAGAGCCTGGGTGCCACCTTGCCCACATAGCAGTGGAATTTTCTCAGTGCACACAAACACACTGCAGTCAGGTCTCCATCTAAAACCGCTTCCTTAGCCTAGTGCATCATGGAAATGACCAATCAGAGAGCTGGTTCTCAAAATTCCAGCACATTAGCTGTGCTCACAAGCCACTTCCTGTCCCGGACTTAGCCACAGCCAAGACTGCCAGAAACCTCACACTTGCACAACACAGGCGCCAGGAGAACGAGGGCTTTCATTTGAAAAATATAAAACTTTAATAAAGGCTACATCTCTTAATAATTACAATAATTATAGTACCAAGTCATCTTTAAATGAAACTCTTTATATAATGCATAATTTACAAGTTAGATAAAACAAATGCTGTGGCAAAAAAAAAAGACATCGAAAAAAAGGAAAACATGATTACAGGATATTAAAAGCATAAAAATATCTTTTCAACATAAACCCCTCTGAAAACCAAGGGAGTACTAAACCCTGAAACAGGGTAACACACGGTCTGGAGTCCATGTAGGCACAGGTGCTGTACTAATAAACACTAGCGATAGTGTATCCTTTTCTGAAGTTTACAATGCATAATTACAGTATGTACAGGAGCTCTACGTATAGCGCTTTATAACAGAATATAGCAGTGGAGTGACCAATCAGAGATGGAGTATGTATAGCTAGCCAAATGACGAATATGGAAATTCCGTCACTTAATCTTAGCGCTCTGGTAGCTATTCTGGGTGGGAGTGAACCTCGCTCATTTTACCATTGATCGTTCCTGTGCGCTTGCCCAGTACAATGTAAACACTACTTAATGGTGTCAAATGTTCAGATTTTTGAGCTCCAAGTCATTTTTTTTTTTTTTTTTTGCTTCCTTTAAGTGTTTCTCTATTCCTTCCTCCTGTGTGACACCTGGTCCACAAACAAAGGCACTAGACTCAAAATAAAAGGTTGGGATGGTACAGGAAATCCTATTGTGAACAGAAACCGGGGAATACCCAGAGACAGCAGCATCGACTTAGACTTGAGAGATTTCTAGGGTAGAGCACACTGGTATGAGAAATTTTCCTTCAGAGACTCCTAGTTCAGCATGTTTGTCACTGGGGCCTTGGACTTCTCCACCTTGCAATAATAATATTGGAGAGATCACCATTGTTTTCTCCCAATCATAGAAAGCAGCTCGTCCATCGTCTGGACATGGGGAACAGGAAGGGGAACAACGGTTTCAATAAATATTTATAAAAACTTTAAATCGTGACCAAAAAAAAAAGCACATTATAATACATGTATATATACATAAATGCAGGTATGTATATGCACACGTATACAGACATTTAAAATTAGCACGGAGGGTGGCGGTAGCACAACGCCAGTCCGTATCGCGAATCGCCGGGAAACCGCGCGTCAGTGTGCACCGCAGTCTTTTCAAAAACTTAACCTGGCGGCGGCATCATCTTCGAAACAGTGGTTATACTCATAGTGTTCCTCCCGTTCCTCATCCGGCCCTGTGGAGCTATGGTGAAAGCCCCAGCCAGGATCCCGGTACAGTTTCCTTCTGTCTGTAAGGCTGGTTGGTTTAAAAGTCATGGGTGGGGGGGCAGGGGGCAGGGCAGACATCTCCTTAGCCCCGCCTCCCCATACTTCATTGGCTCGTGTTCCTTCAATAGACTCTTGCGCCTGTGGTCAGCTGGATATATAATATCTATTAGCTTTTTATTTTGTTAACGTTTTCAATGACGCATCTTGGAGAGTGGTTCTCTCTCTTGCGCTTCAGAGTTCTGTTTCCGTCCTTCAGCTAGCGAGAGTAAAGAGCTTTAGTCCATCCGCTCCACCTTGCCCAGGATCTTGCCCTCGTACATGGGGAGCACGCTCCCTTCGTCCCACACTTCCTCAAACACGGCCCCGCACTCAAACTCGTCGCTCGCCTTCTTGAAGTAGTACCTAGACAAAACGAGAAAACACAAGGGGTTAAGGTATGCCAACCGGGCCAGGAAACGTCAAGCCTTTGTTTATTTGGTGTCTTTGCGATGTTATCCATCCTAGCAATAGCTAATTTCCATTTGACTGAGGCTCTACGATGTCAGGGACCAGTCTAATCTTGTCACCAGGCCAAATGTAGAGAATTGGACGAAATAACAGCTCTCCGAGCTCAGAGAAAACATCATATTTCCCACATTTAAACTTCCTTCTCCTTTACATAGCAAAAACTATACTTTCAAAGCGCGAGCACCATTTCAACTAAAGCTTCCAAAAGAATAATAGCCAGAGCAGAGTAAGCCACAAGTCCACAACCGATCTGTTCATCGCGTTTTAGATGTCTTTCCTTCCCAGAAAGGTCTCATTAAATAAAAAAAGAAAAATCTAATTAGAAGCCATCTTGAACCCCTCTCAGTCTCTGAACTCCTCTGTCTAGAAACTTCTAAAGCATGCCCGCTGTCAAATGAAGGGTTTTCCATTGCAAAGGTTGAAATTTCGGGTGCCTGTGAGTCTGCCTTGTCCCCCCAGCACACACACACACACACACACACACACTGTTTGCCTTCTCTCCATAACTCTCCAATCACCAGCAGAGAACTGAGGAGGAAGAGAGGGAGAAAAAGAGAAGAGGGGCTGCTTCTTCTGAACCCCTCCTGCCTGGAAGATTGGAAACAGGCCTGGCTGGAGGGGGGAAGACCTGAGCCCAGGCACTAACTCAGACAGCCAGGGTCCGCCAGAGGTCGCGGGGTCACATAGTGAGGGCCTGAAAACAGAACTCTGAGGCTTCATTTTGTGTCCGCGAGTAGGCTGGGCTGCTAATGACTCCCCCTCCCAACTTTAGAAAGGAGGAGGCCGCATCAGGGGAGTCTTAATGATTAGCTTTGTAATGGAAAATGCCTCATTTTTTCAACAATGTCAGCTCAAGCCCTGGAATTACTGTGGCTCACACTTCAAGAATTAAATAGAGCAAGTTTGATGAACAAAACACTTTTTTTTGGGAGATTTTTTTGGACATTTTAATGGTTAAAAAAAAAAAAAACAAAACAAAACAAGCCAAATATCTGACAGATAAAGGCATGGGTTTGGCAGACAATGACATCTGGCAAGCCTTCCAACCAGTTTAGATATAAACAAAACAAACGGAGAAGAGAAGAGGGGGGGCATCAACACGTTCGGTGTTATCTCTTCATTTGCAAGAGAAAAGAAGAAAGCAAGAGGCATTAAAAGCCGACGATTTCCACCCTCAACGAAACCCGATTCGGAAATGGTCAACGGCTCTCTCAGCGAGCTCCAAATGGGACTTAGTAAATAAAATGGAATAAAATAAAAGCCGTATGACATTTCACATAATTACAACCTCATTTCTCGGGGTGGGGGGGGAGCAACATCCTCCCCCACAAAAGCTTCAAACGCAAAATGCGGCCCTCGTTTGATTGAAGAAAAGAGGAGGAGGAGGAGGAGGATAAAGTCTTTCCATTGGAACATGTTTTATGTGGCGAGATTTTCTCCCCGAAACATCTGGCACCAATATCTCCTGGCAGGCAGGGCTGTACTGTTCTCCGCTGAACTCCTGCCATGTTGAAATTAACCAACTCCAACACACATTCTGCTATTAAAAGTCATCACTCTTAAATGTATTTTCTATTTTTTAAATTGCTATTCATTGCCTCTGTGCTGAAGAACTTGTTTCAGCGATACTTCCATGAGCCGTGAATGTCCACCTATGCCATCTTTACATCTACAAACACAGCACCTATCGCAAATTCCTAAGACCACACCAGTCTCGTAATTAAGTACATCATATCCTTGTGTCGCCCTTGCAGTTTAAAGTGAAGATCTGTTGATACCAGTGAATATCTGGTGACCTGCTTCGAACGGATGGCTCGCCCTTTCTGTGCAAGTCTTGCAGCCCTGCTTAACTATAAATGTATATGTACATATATATGAATTTACATACGCACGCATTCATATTGTTCTCATAAAACAAAGAGAAGGATCATGCGAAGCTGCCTGATACAATCGCTGAAGAATTTGAGCGCCTACCAATTGCGCGAGTCTTTGTGCATGAAATGAAAGGGCTGAGCTTCAAAGACATGCTTATTAAGTGTGCCTTACGATGGAAATCAATACCAGATGTGACCAAATCACTCTAGTTAAAATTCTCTTTCCTCGCTGTACAGTGAGAATACCCACCACCCCCTCTCACTCGTACTCTGTTCTTCTCTCTACCACACACACACACACACACACACACACACACACATAGATACATACACACTACACAAATACAAACAGAAAACCACTTCTAGGTTTACTCTGAATTTCAGAAAATAGCCAGAGATAAGGCACACAAGTCTCATTTCTGCCAAGAGCTCTGACACCAATATGCGCACAAATATGGAAACCATTTCGTTCTCCCCATATCTGATGTATATCTATTGGGAATTTGTACCGGTGAAACCCCAGTGCATCTTGGTTAATGTCATATGAACATCAAAACAAACTCCCTTCTTCCCTCCCACTTCAATAATACAAAAAAAAAAAACAAAAACAAATGTAAACTTATTACCATGAAATATATCAGTTATAACAGGAACAAATGAAAAACTCTGGAAAAGTTGTATACCTGAAATTGCCTTTCTTTCGGAGTTGTTCCTTGAAGTGGCCGAGCGTTAAGCTGTGCGTCTTCATTATCCTCCGGTAGGGGATCTCCTCTCCGCAGAAGAAGTATGTGACAACCAGCTCAGTGCCCCCCGCACCAGCGGCACCGGCCTGTCTCTTTGGCTCTTTCGACCTGCAGAGAACCAGGGACGTGATCAGTGAGGCCATCCTGACTCTTATGCCCGACCTAATAACAATGGCATTAATGAGCAGCTCCACAGATAGAGAGGAACAGTAAAGAACATTGCAGTGAACAGATAGACACAAAAACATCAAATGCAGCTACTGTACTCAGACTTGTGGAATCTCAGGCTTATATTAAATTCTAATGGGGATCCAAGATCCAAAATATGTCCTGCTGAGTTACAGGGAAATGTGTATAAGATAATGTACAAGATCTAGATATTTTCCAATTGATGTAAAGCTGTGGCCATAAAAACATAGCCTCTTGAGTTTGAATATCTCTCTCAATACAAGTGTGATGCAGCTTCAGTAAAGTGGTGCGACCAGCAAATGCTGAAAATGTATGACATTGTCCTACAGTACAAAGAAAATGTTCTGACTTTGAACCTACTTATGGGAAAATTCAAGGGAAAAATGAGAGTTTAAGGGTTTGAAGTGAAAGTAATCAGGGACAGAGCTTGTTGGGGGTTATTGGTGTTATTGAGCTGGGTCAGAATGGTGTTAGCTGTGTTGCGAGTATTGTACGAGGTTTGGGTGAGTCTGGTTGTCAGTGTACTAGCAGAGGTCAGGCCCAGTTGCCAGAGCAGCGGGGGGGGGGGGGGTGGTGGTGATAGAGGGGGGAGGATGAGGATGGGGGCAGCAAGGGCTGCCCAGCGCCCCACAGTCAAAGTCCGGCGCTCTGCAGAAGGTGCACTGGCGCTGCATGTGTCATGGGGGTCGCCAAAGGGCAGCCCCTCAAAGTAATTTAGTCCTCTTCATTCACTTCCAAGGCTTTGTAACTGCGACTTCAGAAAGCGCCTGCGAGCCCGAGACAGCTGGCAGACTGAAGGTCAGCCAATTAAAAATAAAAAGGGCTGGCAGTCAGGTGGCAGCGGACGAACTTCAAACACGGGCCCCGCCGAAGACCAAGGGGAAGGACGGAGAGATGGGGGCGAGGGGGGAGGGGGATCTGGACAGTTATTGATGTTAAGACTTGCAGGACATCGCGTGTGTGTTTGTGTATGTTGAAAAATTTATCATGGGATGTAGAAGTTCAGAGATGGATGCTCTGCTACAACACCTCACATCAGCTTTGCAGAAAAACACAGACGTACGATAGGAGAAAAACACATACTCTTCTGTTTGAAGCCCAGGACTTGATAAAGGTGCGTTTCCATTCTGGAAGGCCGCAGAATGATTCCTGTCTCTTTGAAGGCTCGACGTTGAATGCCTGACAAAAACACAAATCAAATCAGTATGGTGCGGAGCACAGTGGGCCGGACATCACCACTTTCCGTACCATTCCAAGAACTTCCAGAATGTTCCATCACAAAACTTATTTTAAGACTGTTCCCACATATTCAAACAAGGAGATGGAGGGAAACCACTTTCACTTTTAGCCTGACCAGGGCAACTATTCTGTGGAGTTAGTCATCCATTTTCAGCCATTTTTTCTTCAAAGCACAAGGCCCAAAGAATTTTAAACCAGATTTCCTTGGCACTGCAGTACAGCAGGAATTTTACAATTGGACGCACAAGATCGTACAAAGCCCTGTCCAAGTAAAAGAGGGGAGAAGTAGCTAAAGGGAGAGGGTAAGACAGCTGCTGAGTGAGGTGCAGGGTTGTACCTCTGTTTGGACGGTTTAGACACCTCCTCCAGTCGCCGGCAGGCTTCCTCCAGTTGAGCCAGAGTGTTGGGTGGGGGCAAGGGGGGCATGGCGGGGTCCTGGATGAAGGGGTGGGCAGGATGGTGGGCGCGGGTATGGCCACCACCGCCTCCGACTCCACCCCACGAGTGCGTCCTGCTCGGCTGAGTCTTCGACAGCGAGTCCGCCGTGTAGGTTTTCTTCATACTGGGAGTGCTAAAGAGACCAAACGGAACTGTTAATGCAGTCCATCCATCCTCTAAATATTACCCATAATGCTCAGCGGGCACCTACATAAGGTATGCAAAAGCCCCAGTCAACGTTTTCACCACCATCGAAAACTTGGTCCTAGTACAACATGAGTTCGATTCCTTCATCAAAGCCAAGTTACAAGATTTTGGGAACACACTGGAATGTAATTGAGCACTGTAACAAAGCGATCCAGCAAGAAGGGTGAGTAGCCAAATGGGCACAAGCACTTTTTGCAGGAAAACTTGCGCAGTGTAGTGCGAGTGATTTCAGGAAGCAGGCCGCGCGAGTAACCTGGGCGACCGCTCACTTGCTTACCTGTGCGGTTTGTGTTTATTCTGCCTCTCGCTCTCCAGGATCCACTGCCACACATTCTGCGAGCGGTCCGTACCATCCGAGGGCAGCTGCGGGGAGACGCTTCCACCACCCCCGCCCTCGCCGTTCAGCTGGGCCGCCCCCTCGCTGGCCTTGCTCGGCCGTTTGGAGAGAGTGCTCGAACGCCTGTCGCACGATAAAAAGGCCCATGTAAACAACAGCGCTACCATCACCCCATAAGAGCAACAGACTGAAGTTCTACAGAGATTACAGCGTTTGTAGATAAATCGTATACAGCACTGCGTTTACTTAAAAATTGATGCTCCTTTATGTAGTTGTGAGATGAAAAGAATTCCATCAAAGGTGAGAGCAACATAAAAGGAATTTTTCTGATACCAAATGGAACAGAATTCAGCTTAAAAATTCCACAGGCAAAAAAAAAAAAAAAAAAAATCCTGAATTACTGGGCACTAAGCCATTGATCCCTGCTATGTTGAGCCATTTTGAGCCTTTGCTCGCCATCTTGTCACAGTCTGCTTCAATGGCTCGTCTATCATGAACAAAACTTTTCTCCTCTTTCTTCCCATTGGATGTGTCAACATTCGAAATAATTATTCACCCAATGGCACAGCAGCTACCAACCCTGTTTCTGAAGATCTACCATCCCGAAGGCTTCCTACTCCAGCCTTGGTAAAGCACGCCTTGTACAGAACCTAGAGATCTAGATGATCTGTTAAGCAGTAGTCAGGGTGGCCAGATTAAGGCTGCAATGAAAACCTTCAGGGAGGTAGATCTCCAGGAACAGGGTTGGAGACCAATGTAATCAACTATAAACATTTTCCATAAAGGTTCAGCTAGATTGTAGACCAATTAAACACTCCATTGTAGTGAGAACAGGATCATGCAGTAGGGGACAGCACAAGCACACACACACAGACGTACGACACGGCACAGGACCCCACTGACCCCAAAGTGAACTCGGCTGGGCTGCTGCACTGCTCCTTGCTGTGGCCGCGACACTTGTGGTAGGAGGAGTAGTCTCCGCTGCCCATGCTGCCGGGACAGAGGCACTGCACACGCTGCGCCGCTTCCGCCTCCACCTGCTCCTTGGTCTTGGGGCTGGCGTGGTGGTGATGGATGTAGTGGTGGTGGATGTGCTTGGTGGACTGCTTGGACTGGAAGGCCTTGCCCGGTCCGCAGAAGGGCCCCAGAACAGGGCCGGGGAGGGGCTTGGGGACCCCCGCGGACCCGTGGAGGGCCAGGTGCCTGTCCGGGGAGCGGGATCGGGGCGAGTGACGGACCACCCCCGGGGACTGGCAGCCGGGGGTCTTCAGCACCCGGGAGAGGTGCTCGTCCAGGATAGCTTGGGGGTCTTCGTCCAGAGGGCCGGACGGCAACAGGCCCAGGGGGTGCGGGGGATGGTGGGGGGCGCTGGCTGACACCTCACCCTCATCTCGTTCTTCCTCCTACACACACACACACACACACACATTGGATCAGACTAACGCAATCGCAGCCATACTGAGATACAGTATATGGACCCAGACACCCTTGTAAAGTTCCTGCACAGTTCACTCCATATGGATGCAAACACTATCATAAAAGCTAGGAGGAGCACTTCATCTGATGGCCTTATCTTCAATATGGTGTGAACCAGGTGAGAATTACAGCCCTTTAACAGTCTCCATCCAAGGCCTTCATGGTCACAGCAGCATAGCGATCTGCTCAAAGCATCACCTTTTATATCTCACACGCGACGAATACAATCCATTAACAATGAATACAATCACAATTCATGTTCAATTCTCCATGACTGGCAAGCAAGAATTCACACAATAGCCAAAATCTTCAGAGACGTCTCCGTGGGCAACGAAGTTAGCGCGCTAGCGAGCCGCGACACGCAGCTCGTACAGTTGCAGTAATTGGCTGGTCTCGCATGATTGCGTGGCAAAGCCCCCCCTAAGTCACTTCCCATTTGAGGGCTGTAGCCTCCGTAATTAGGCCTTTGGTACATTAAATATATTACTCGCAGTTCGCTGCACAAAAGGATGCAGACTGTACTTGTGTTCAGCGATATGCCACTTGAGTGCCACTAAGTGCATGCTATTTAAAGAATTTAGAGCATGTCAGGGAAGATAAGGAGAAAGGTCCCAGGATGAAAAGACTGGGAATGTAAGTAAATGAAGCCAAACGACGGGCTCAGATCATCACTCTCAGCCTCTGCCTCTCACTGTCATTTATCCCACACTGTTCGCAAATGCGCTCAGAAGAATAACAGTTACTGTGAATTACTGTCAAGCACAAGGGCTGCCATGGGGGATCGATGGGCTAACCTGATGCACTGAGGAAAGTGGGAGCTAGCTCACAGGGGCACAAACACACAGACACAGACAGAGAGAGACACGGACAAACAGAAAAATGCAGCCAGTCACATGGACAAATACAGGCAACCAGACACAGGTAGGCACAAAGAGACAGTCATACAGACAGATAGATCAATCCAGACACGAGCAGGCAGAAAAAGGCAGTAAGACACACAGACAAACAGACACACAGACAGGCAGACACATGTAGGCAGTTACACAGAAAAGGATAAAGCCTGAGGAAACCCCTCTCTCTAAAGTTTAAACATTTTGCCCTGGTCTCAGCACCCGCCGGCTGAGGCCCTATATAACAGTCTGGGTACGTTTTCGGGGGCTCGTCCCGTCGGGATCTGCTCTCACCTCCTGAATCTGCTGCAGCCGCTCCTCCAGAGAGCTCATGGTCTCCCTCTCCCTCTTAAGCTTCTCCAGTCGGGCAATGAGCTCCGCGGCGAAGGCGGCAGGCTCCACGGGCGTCATCTCCTTCGGCAGCCTGTGGGTCCTCTGGGGGGCGATAGAGAACAGACGGGGGGGCGCAATTAGCAAAGGGACACCGAACCAGGCTGAACATCTACCATGGCAGTCCCTAGATCTCCAAACCAGGCCCTCTGCTACTCCCCCTCCCGCCTACCCCCCCCCCCCACCCCAGCCCCGCCCGTCCGCGCCGCCAGGGCCCCCGCCGCCGGCGAGCGAGCAGTTGGTCTCACTGCGAGGGGGCCCCCGCTCGTTCCCTCTGTAGTACAACCGAGCCATCAGCGCTCGCTTCTGAAGTCAGGCGGCTTCAAAGGGCCTCTCCTCCGACATCAAACGCTCGCCGGGGGTGTGGAGGGACACAGGCATTAAATCTCAGAATAAAAGCCAGATATCGACAGGAAAAAAAAAGAGAGAGAAAGAAAGAGAGAAAATTAAAAGAAAAAAATAAGATGGAGAGATGTGTGCAGGGAGAGAGAGGGGTGGTGGGGGGGAGAGATAGAGGAGTCAAATGGTTTGAGATCAGAAGAACGAAGCGATAATTTATTTCTCCGACTGCACGCTGGGCACCTCAGAGGTGCACCAGCGACACCAGCGCTTTTTTTAAACTATATGTGCATTTTTTTTTTTTTTTTTTTTTTTTGCGCCTTGATTTGGCTCCTCTCTTGTGCGCCTCTCATGTCTTTGTAAAGCGGATGAAGCGGGGAGAATAAAGGCGCCGGTTCTGTGGAGACGCGGGGCCCCCGCGGCCCGGTTTCGGCGCCGCCCCGGGAGAGTCAGCCAGCTCCCAAATCAGACGGGAGACATTAAAATCAGGGCGGAGAAGAAGAGCACGAGAGGGAGACGAAGAGAGGGACCTGGTCCTCCGCCGAGCCGCCACTAATCGTACCGCTGTGCACCCCGTTCGTTTGTGACGGAGAGGGAGACGGTTTTGTTTTACAGGCTTTTACTTTCTCCGCCATGTGAATCCCCCCCTCACAATTACATTTTAACCCCCCGATTGCCTTTTTGGAGCTCTGAGATCCCCTCAAAATAAAGCTCTGTGCTCAGATCCAAAGACTGGGGCGAAGGCGGGGCCAGTGGGGATGTTGTGGTAAAATAAGACGGTCGCTCAGTTGGAAGTTGTCACTTCTACGCAAACTGACTCCATTCTTCTCCTGATCAAAGCCCCCAGGAGAAGAGCTGGTTCATTTGGGGAGCCTCAGGACTAAACCGGCTCATTGCTGGGATCCGGGTTCACGCTCTCCGTTCTGACGTCCTCATCTGTCGTTCCTCCGGGCTATTTTGGAGCTGCGCTTATTATTTCTACAATAGATTTTTTGGAGGTGGGGAAAAGCATGAGAACTGGACTGGCTGGTACTTTTGACAGCTTTGGTGGTGTGTTTGTGTGTGTGTGCGCGCCCCTGTGTATGCTAGCGCTTTTTGACTAACAGAACTGGTGTCGTTCAAGTATGTGCGCAAGTTCTGTTCAGGAACCACGCAACCAATCGCCATGGAGCGAACCAACCATCACGAACCACGCACCGGTCTGGCTTGCTCGTTTGTTTTGACAGGTTGAGTACACGCCCACTCATGACGCATATGCTGTCTGGAGTCAAATCTGACTGGAATCCATCTGATAGGTTTTCAACAGCTTTGATTTTGATATCTTCTGCCACTGAACAACAATAACCGCATTTAGCGCTCTAAAGGTTAAACCCCACTTCCATAGAAGACGTACACCAGTCGGGCATTTGGTTTTAGACAGAGATAGGGACGTAGTAGCAGATTAAAGTGGCGAGTTACTCATTTGGCCAATGCCTTTATCTAAAGTGACCCACAACTGATTCGGCTATACAGGACCCATTACCAGGGGGTTAAGGGCCTTGCTCAAGGGCCCCCAACAGCTGCACTGATATTATTGTCATCACAATGGGACTTGAACCACCAACCCCCTGAATCCCAGTCAATAATGTTAGCCAATAGCCTACATGCAGCCTGGTAGGATGTATGTGACTCTTCTTGCACTTACACGGGGGCTTCAACCACCAGCGACTTAGCCGCTAAGCTACAGGCTGCCCAGGGGAGGAACAGGCCAGGATGGGAGTAGCACTTACGGGGAAATGAGGCAGGGACACCTGGCCGTTCATCTTCACGCTGCGGTGCATCTCTCGCTGCTGCTGCTTCTTGGTGCCCAGCTTGTACGGTGGGACGCCATCACTGCAGAGAGACGCCGGGGAAAAGGGGGTCAGAAACTACAAGCACATCAAAACTGTACATAACACAGGTCACAAACCTGGAGATCCACCGTCCCGTTGGTTCACACTGCATTAGCCTACTAATCGATAGGGAATTATGATCCCTCTCTCCACAGTGATTAAAGGCCAGTTTCACTACGGCATAATTTAAAGGCCATGGGACAGAAGATTTCCACACAAAGGGCTACTGACCACTAATAAACAACTTTAGTCTCCTTGTTCCCCAATTGTGACTGGGCACCACCCCCCAAGAGGAAAGGTCACAGGTAACAAAACTGTTCAGAAAATCACCCCTCCTCCCCTCCCGCATTCGCACTGCTGTCAAGAAAATCCTCCCAAAAAGCACATTAGTGACAGCAGACCCTCCACCCCTGACGATTTGGCCAGAGTCCCCAGGGGCACCGTTAGCAACTCAACTGAGGGCCCGACACTCGCATGAGACCCCCTGAGGTGAACATTAAAAAGCCAATCAAAACACTGCAAGTTTACTCCCCAAAAAAACACAACCCGGTCAACGACCGCACGAGCACAAAGTATGACCGATTAGCAAAACCGCAGCTCAGTTAGCCGTACACGATAGATACCTCCTGCAGCACATGAAAAGCTAAGCTACACCATTTTATCGCCACTTCATATCCCTGAACTGGCCAAGGAAAATAAAAACAAAAATCTCGAAGCTCGAAAGCTCGCATACAGACATAAACACATCAAAACACATCGAGATTCAACACTTAATTTTTTTTTTTTTTTCCTTCAGCAGCCCGCCTGCCCCCCACCCCCCCAATCGCCTTTTTGCCTCGTCGGCCACACTAACGAAGTCTGCAGTCGGCCGCCATTTAAGCCGGTCCAATTATCGCCGTGCTTTTTTTAAACTTAAAAGTGTCTGACCTAGCCCCAAATGCAGTTTTAACTGCCGCTTTGAAATCTCTCGCTCATGCGCACACGCGCTCACTGCCATCTTCATTTGGCAGCGGCTCCAGAGCGAGCCTCTGATCTCGGCAACATCAAAAGGCTGGTTTGTAAGATAAGGTAATGTTTGAAGTTGGCACAGCAGCATTCCCCCGCGTCCAAGTAAATCCATAAATAAGATATAAGCAAAAAAAAATCCTCTAAACCTCCCCCCCCCGCTTTTCTCTCTTTATCTAAAAATGGGATTCAGATTCGCGCTGTGCCTTTTAACCATAATAAAAAAGACACACTAATCAAATTGTTCCCCCAACGAGGAGGAAGCGTTTTTTTTTTATTATTATTATTTAGCACGGAAAGATGAAAAAGCGCAGAAGAGAGAGAAAAAGAGACAGCCTTGCTGAAGTCAATGCCCCGCGTGCCAACTTGCTGTGATACGAGGAGTGGAAATTTCACAACTGAGATTTTAACTACATTTATTTTCGCGGAGGGCAGCCAAAATGTGCGCTAATGTACCGCCGTATCCTCAACAGGACACCTTATCCCACTAACTGCTAACAAACATTAACCGCCCACAGGTTCTAAACGCATTACATTTATCAAGCATACTTCTACTACACTTAAGGACCAAGAACAACTTGCTGGGCTCAAGTAATGCATTTGCGGTTTTAATAAAATGGGGTGGGGAGGGAAACAAACCGCGACCAATAAACCCCCCACCCCAAATCAAACTCCATCCCACTTTCAGCTCCACCAACCCCAACTCAACCAAACACCAATCTCCGCTCCCAGCCCCCACCAAAAATATTAATCCCCCCCACCACCCCACCACAGAAGTTTAATCAAGCAGGCTTCCCCTTGGCCTCCCTGGGCCTGCTCCGGCCGGCTCTTTGTGGAGGCAGGAAAACAGCCAGGCCTCTTTCACGGGCCTGTATTATATATTGGGGGTTCTCCTATTCACTTGTGCAAGTAATTTTCAAAGCAGCCAGCCACCCTCTTATCCCCCTAAGCTCCTGGGGCCTAACAATAGGCTGAAAGCGATTCAGTAAAGCCTTTCATCCCTCGTGCACTATATTTCGCACTCCGTGCACTCGGCTATCTTGGGCCTACAATTGGCAACGCCTTGGGAAGGGAAGGGGGGAGACGGGACGGGTGGGGGGGGGGGGGGTGAGTATGGAGGGGTGCTGGGATGAGAAGGAGGTTCGGTGTGGCGATTTAGGGGAGGCCCTCCCTAATCCCGCCACTGTGGAACCCAGGTGACCGGTTCCCGGGGTCCAGGAACGGCTAACGCTGGTGAATGCCGAACTGACACATGATCTCACCACGCCAGGCCCAGCAGGAGGGAGAGAGCGGTGCACCGTGCGAGTAAGCCGGCTTTCATTTACTGCCAGCATTTTTCAATGAGTTTGTCTTAAGGCGCAAATGGATTTTTTCCCCCTGCAAACCCTTCAGAAGGAAACAATGCGGCGATTAAGATAAAGACAGTATTTTTTTTCTTTTTTTTTTTTTGGGGGGGTGTAACCCAGTTTTTGGAAAGAGGATAACATCCCCAAATAAAAATGTCCCCACCCCCTCATTTCACACTTCAACACAACCTTGGTTGAAAATAATTGCCTAAATGGTGCCATCTTCACAACAACAATGATGCCATCTTCATGTATCTTATTGCAAAACAATCACAAGTTAACAGGTACTGGTCACAAAATATGCAAATATAAACAATGTTATATACGGAGGGAGGCCATGTCAATGCGATCCCCAGTGTATCCTTCAGAATTCACATCACAAAATAGTCTTTGTGAGGTTAGCAACAGGTAATTAACTTGGATTACAAAAGAATACACACACACTTGTCTATAGCAAATTCAAACAAATAACTTAATACAACACACAAACAATTACAAGGTGACTGTATTTAGCAATGGTCAATGGAATAGACCCTTTGACTGAACAGAAGTAACAAAATAAAAGTGAACACGACTGAACGTGTTGACAAGTAAAAAGGGCGACATCATAGCCCCTGTGTTTTTGCAGCAAAGGAACTGAAAGTTCAACAGGAGCTGTGGAAGTCAGGGACATGGAAAAAGCAGCTTTCACCAACAAAGCCAGGCCACCGTTTCCTCAAAGAGGTATCAATTAGCACACCCAAAATCGCGAGCGTTGGCCACATTATAGCCAGACTCCGAGACGAACGGCAGATCTCAATTCTCCCTCGGCGGCTCCCTTCCTGCGACTGCGCCGCAGTCTTCTTACGTTCCTAAATATAACTTCTGAGGATCAGCCCGCCAAAAGAGTCGCCTCTATCTCTCATTACCAGCCTCCAACGGCGGATCGCAAAGTCGCTACCCAAAGCCAGTGGCTGGGAACACGGCCTTTCAAAAAGGCTTCAACATCTGCTTTTAACAAACCGGAGATAAACCGCATGTTAACCTGAGCCCACCGTCTAAAGCGGACGCCAAATGAATCCGGAGAGACGATTGCTAGCACAGTTCAAGACGTGCATTAGCGCAAGCAAAAATGGGTTTTCGGAGAGGGATTATGAGACTGCGGAAAGAGAACAGGCGGATGTTTTTGGTTTGCCTGGGGACTTTTCCGAGGGACTCGCGGCGTTAGCGGCGGCTGGCTCACGGGACACTTACACACTGCTGTCCGTCATGGACATGGAGTCGTCCGTCATGGCGTCGCTGGAGACTTCGCTGTCGTTGGCGCTGGTGGCGGGGGCAAACACGTACCCGGAGTTGACATGGTAGGGATTTGCAGGATCTCCGAGTCTGTGGGATCTGAAAGAGACCGTGAGGTTTTTGGTGATGAATTCAATCAACACAAACCAGCCCAGGTCTATCAAACACACTCAGACACACTTGCACCGCAGCGCAAGTCTAAAAGATATATGCAAGTTAATTACCCATGCAAATGTGTGGTTTATGTATATGGGTGCATAGATCCGAATTTAAACGTGTCTTTGTTTTTATCCTGGGAGGGCGAAGGGATTTTAATAATTAGAGTCACTTCCACGCGGCTTCGGGGCCTCTGGAATGTGACAGCAAGATCTGTGGGGCTTTTTTCACCCCCCTCTCTCCCTCTTTCATGTCCCCTCCCCTCCCCCCGGTCCGTTTCAGCGGGGCAGGCCGAGGAGGGGGCGAGTTAAGTGAGCAGTACAGCTGTGTGAGCGGTCAGCAGCACTTCCCCTGATTCTGCCATCTCTCGGCCCTTTGTTTGTCCTGCACGTTTCAACCTCTCCAAAGCTGCGCCCCCCGCTCACTTTTTTTTTTAAAAAACACCCTACTGCCCCCCCTTAATTTTAGGGGCCCCTCCTCTGCCCCACTCTCTCTACAGCAACCACCCCACCTCCTCTACCCTCCGAAAACTCTTTCCCTCTCTCCTGCTGTGATGCATTCCTGTTTCACTAGTGAAGGGGAGGGGGTGTTTGAGGGGAAAAACTTGAGCTCAAGGCCTGAGAGAGAGAGAGAGAGAGAGAGAGAGAGAGAGAGAGAGAGAGAGAGAGAGAGCTTGAGTGGGAACAAGCAAAAGAGGGAGAGAGAAAGAGAGGAAGGAGAGAGGGCTTGAGAAAGAGAGGGTGTGATTGAGAGCAAGAGAGTGAAAGAGAAAAGGAGAGAGTGGCAAGAATGAGAGAGAAGAGAGAAGGAGGGAGTGAGAGAGAGTGAAGGAGAGGGGAAAGGAGGGCCTCTTCTTTATGAGAATGCCTACAGGCCGGAGAGCTGCGGAGGAGACACAGCATGACTGAAGCCTCCGGCCCCAGCTCAAACGTGACCTTTGGAGGCGCTCGCAAAGAGTCAGGTATTTAGCACAGCTGGGCTCACACACTACCCCCCCACTCTCTCTCCCTTTCTTCCCTTCATTCTTTCAAGATCACCCCCCATCCCTTCCTGTCTTTCGACTCCCCTCTCTCGCACCAAAGGACATTTACCACTGCCAGTGGGATTTTTTTCTTAGAAGGACAGACAAAATGTTCAAAGAAAAGGTATAAAAATCATAAGCGAAAGAGCAGTGGTTGAAGAGCAGTGCTGGTGGTAGGGTTTTCTTTTTTTTTTGGGGGGAACGACTCAGTTGGTGGGGGGGTGTTAGAGAATCTGAGCTGTGGTGAAATTAGTTCCACATGTTTCAGATGGAAATTCAGAGACATAAAGAGTTGGTGCGGAGAGAGTACGGAAAGCAATTGAGGCCCTCTCCCTTTCATAAAGATTAGACCACACCGGTCAAAAACAACGGAACCCAAAGAGATGGTTCCATGTCAACAATCCCCTTCTCTAAAGAAATGGCCATTACTGCAGTGGAAGTGCCAGCTTTTTTCCCCCTAACGGTCTCCGTCTGATCTCGCTACCCTAGAGCGCCAGTCCAACAGCCCACTAAACTGCCAACAGTTTGTGCCAAGTCGCCAGACGTTTGTCTGGCACAAAACTCCCATGCCATTGAGCTACTCTGCAACACTTAGTTCATAAATCCAGAAGCACACAGCCCTAAAAGCACAATTAGTCATTCTTAAGTTTTGGGTAAGGGAAGGTAGTCCTCAATTCTCTTTTCATTCAAGTTAACGAAATCTCGGAAATCAATTTCATAGGGTGAACATTTTTTTCCAACATAAAAGCTAATATTGCAATAGAAAGTGGATGCTTCCCTTAGTTTTCTGTGAAGATCAATAACATCCTTCTACTAATTGTTCCCAGAAGTTATTTTTCAGGTACAGCAACAGATGTACCGTAAAACTGTTTTATTGACTAATGTACATGCATGCATTAAATACACAAACTTATGCAAAGTAGGCAGAAAGTCAGCAGCAAGCGGACAACATTTGCGAAGGGAACTTGAGAAAAGTCAGCGGATGCTTTCCAACAATACCTTTAGCTTCCATTTTGTTAGAAAATAATCTAACATTGGCACTTGCTCTTTGCGTTTGAATGTGTGGAGAGTGTGTTTGAGAAAAGAAATAGGGGGGAGAGATCTTGAAAAACAAAGCGAGAAACATACTGGATAGACAGCTCTACCTCTGGGCATTCACAACAGAGGAATTTTCACGCGAACGAAACTCAAAGGCATTAAAAAGAATAAAATCGAATGAAAAAAAAAAAAAGGAGCGCGGCTGACGCATAACTCTGCAACGGTATCATGCACTTTGATATAGCTTAAGCCAGACTTGGTCTGTGAACTACATGCAAGACGAGCCTCGTATCTGCGGAACAATTTCAAAGCGCAGGAAACTGGCGCGAGCCAGCAGAGGGCCGCCTGCAAGACACAATTTACTTAAAAGGAAGGCCAGTCCCATTGATGTTCCCCCACTGACTTGAAGCGGGGCAGGTGAGAACACATTGCATTTGAAAAAAAAAAAAAAAACTGAGGACGATTACGAGATGAATGCTGAGTGCGAATATGAGTGTCTCGACATTAACTGAAATGAATGCCGTGCAATCTGAAAACCACACGACACATCGCAATCTTGAATCACTCACTGAGCGCTTATATGCTCATTCGCGATTGTTTCTATTCCACCAAAAACACCGCTCGCAAATACACGAAACCCATTGATAACAGAATACGAGACACTGGGAGAGAACTTACAGAATAAATATGCCCAATTATTCGACGGAATGATGCCAACATACAATTTATGCAGGTATACAAGCCATTCAAATTAAAATATGAATAGTAGCCTTACCTGTACCCATTCTCGAGCACCTCTGCCGTTCTTATGGAAGCAGTTGCCCGAAGTGCTTTGGCAGACAGCCCAACAACCGAAGCCAAGCCTGTAGCCTTAAAGTCACTGCAACTCCACTCCTCTTCCTCATTCAACGTTGGCAGATACCCGCACATCAATTTAAGGCTCCCAAGCCCGTTATGGTTTACATATGCAGGGTTTTCACACCCAGTGCGCACATATTCGAGGTATACATCAGAAGTTAAGAACATCTGGTAAGAATTTTCCTCCATAGTTGACTGTATCTCGGTCTGCGCTTGATCAAACATAGCGGAATCAATCTGTTGCTTCTTAATACTATCCCGTATATAGGTTTTAGTCGCAGGCTTCAGCTGTTTGGCGACAATGCTGTTGTTTTCGATGTACCTTTTGTAAATAGCTTTGGCAACTCGTAGCGTTTTGGTATTCTTGAGGTCCATTTGTCTGAAGCCATTGCAGGCGAACCAAAAGTCCAAAGTGTCCACGCATTTTTCCCGCTCCAGAAATGTACGAAAAAGGTGAGCACCGTCTTGGTCCCCCAGTAGAGAATGCAAAGACTTGGTCCACCGCGCAAGCGGCGAGTCCGGAGAAGCGCTTCCCTCTGGCTCCCCTAGTCCATCCTCGTTTCTCCTCGGTGTGGAACCGGGAGATGCCGCGGCGATGGATTTAGACTTATTCGGAGGTCGCATCACGGCAGATTTGCTGGAAATGTGGCATGGCGCCTCTCCCTCTTCCCCCGGGACCGGTGGACGAGGGGCATCTTCTCTGAAGCTACTGCTGATGTGGTCAGCGAGAGCCCTGCTCATGGCTCCAGCTCCTGTTTCCTTATGGGCTGCGAGTGATCCTCTGAGCTCGACTCTAATCTCCTCGCTCTCTTAAGTCAGCAGGGGAGCTCCTCAGCCCTTCTCTCTGAAACAGAAAGTATTGATCTAATCAAAACCAGATCCGCCAAACTTCAAAGAAAGACACGAAGTGGGCTACAGTCTTTTCAGGCTATTCCAGATTTTCAGAACGAAAAAAAAAAAAAAAAAAAAAAAAAAACTGGAGAAGTTAAAGAACAGGCAATGCAGGCGCTATTATGTGAATAATCAGTTCTCTCTTTTTTTAAAGAATACGCATAGAAAATACAACCCAACGTTCACGGACGCACTCTAAGGAGATTGCACTCGAAGGCTATTGAATATCATCCCCAAGAACATCAAAAACAGTGGCTATGTCACGTGTAAGCATAGCATATACCTTACCATCGTTACCTGTAAAATTTAACATTTAGTAGCCCAAATACTGCCGAAGGTGCTCCATTTATACGTAATTGCACATAGGCAGAAATGCTGTAGCCTACGTCAGAGATGGAGCGCGTGAATATTTTTGACGTTTCACACATCCACATAGACAAATCATAAGTTCTAAAAACCCATCAAGGAATGACTTCCACGAACAAAGTATGGCAGTTACAACTTGGTGATGAAAGCGAGTAACCAGCCGTTTGATGACAGATCAATATTCACATCAGATTCCCCATCCTTCTAAAATTAATTCGCACGTAACCAAACATTTCCACAAGACATCGAGCCCACTCAGGGACGCGTCTCAGCACGCCGCACCATTACGTTGCCCAATCATAGCGTTAATTGACTCGCAAACCCAATTCCCACCCGGTACCTAAACTATACTAATAGACGAAGCGAACTTACTCAATCGGCATTAATGCAAGGCACACAAAACTAATAAAATCCAACAGATGCAAGCACACCGCAGATCACGCCTATGAAATGGGACTTCGGCGCGGCTGAATTTCCGAGCACACAAGCTTACCTCTTTCAATAATAAGTAAACCCTTATACCATCCACATAGCCAGATCTCCTAAAAATGTCTCATTAAGTTGAAAACGGATAACATTCACCGTAGAATAGAAGGAATCGCTTGATATAGCAGCGGCAGGATTTAGTAACGATTTTAGGCAGTAGCAACACATCGGAATAGCAATGACATAGGCTATCTATCGAAGCACATTTTGGAGCCAATAAATTGCCTACTCGTTGCACAGAAACCATTTTACTGGAAACGTTTGAAATTCACATACCATCGTAGCCAACGTTCAATCCAGACGAAACGCGCAAATATGTGGACAGCGATAATAAAAGCGAACTCAAAACGTAAATGTTCAGCACCACTCCGTCCTCTTTCGTGAGAAATTGTAAGTCCAATAAAAACGGTGGTAGCAACAATAATCCGTCAAAAGGCAGGAATGTGCGAGTCCTCTGAAAGCATAAAAAAGCCCATGTGTCCTCAGAGCAATAAAGGGATTTGTCTGATGAATACCCGTCCCATTCGACAACTGAACCCGAAGTAGCTTCAGCTACACAGTCAATCCTTTTTTTGATCACAGGGGGTGTCACGATCTCGAGGAGGAGGAGGTAAAACTAATCACACACAGGCCACTTTTTCTAAGTTTTCCCGCAGCCCAGCAGGATACCGAAAAGATCCATATCGCTCGACTACTTCAGAAAAAGCACTGAAACGCGCGCTAGCAACAACATCAATTTCTGCAAACCATCCATTTCTCCCAGTTTATCGTACAGCCACACACACACACACACACACACACACACACACACACGCGCAACCTTTCCCAGCACATCAAAGTAACACGCAAGGTGACCATCGCTTCGATCGCAAGCATTCTGCTAACTTACCACCGATCCATGACTTCGCTTCGCCAAAAATCCTCTCGGTATTATCCGCAAGAATAATACAATAAAAGTAATCCACAGCCTGAACTGATGAACGGTCTTCTGACACCCAGTTCGAATACGAGGTCTTTCAAAGAAGGGAGATGCGAACGTGACTTTTTCGACAAAAAGACCCTTCTCCTGCTCACCGCAGGTAGCGTTTCACGCAGTCATAGCAGGCGACAGATCTCCTCTATAGGCTGCTCCAATACGAACTGGGCTGAAGGTTTAACTGTGGACATCAAAGTGAGGAACCGACGGCCTGGTCCCGAAAGGTACATATAAAACAACGATTCCCTTTTGCGCTTTGAAAAGAAAACGACATCTATAATTTTGTATGATCAAATTTTCCCTCAAGAAAATTATAAAACATGGACGAAAAATAAAAGTAGTCGTGAGAGATGCTCGAGAAGCCGCCAGACTGATTTTTGTCCAATTTCTGGAACAGCGAAGTTGTTACTACGTTGCAAGGACCTTATCAAAGACCAGCAATCTTGAGCCAACTCCCTGAGGCTTTGGGACGTCAGAAGTAAGTGATCTGCCGCCCCAATAGTATTATGCCTGCAATCCCTCTGTTGCTACATAAACTTTAAAGACACAGGCCTCCCTTCTTGCACAGTTTGAAATTTAACCCATTCGTTTCTGGATTGCCAGCTAAAGACCATACTTCTGCACAATGGAGTCTGCACAAATTCCTCTCAACGAAGTCTGCAGGAAACCATTGCGGACTTCAGGGATTTTTTTTTCTCCCGGGCATTTTGTCATTCAGATTCTAATTTACCCGGCTTTATCACACTATTGATCAATACAACAAAACAAGAGGAGAAACACGGATAGTTTTGCTGAGTCTTATTAGAGATATTGAATGAATTCCGTTCTACGCCAAGGAAAACATCGCAGGCAGCATTTTGATGAGTAGAACGCACACACTTGGATACGTGTTCGCACTAGTTCAACGACTAACTTTTTTCCAACCGTGAACGCTAAACCAAGTTAATTTGATTTTATTCTCGAGAAGACATCAAGTACAGAGAGGAAACCTCTATCTGGGTTTTTTTTAATACGGTACGACTTTCCAAGCGTCATTGCAAGGATCTTAAAGAGCAGAGACACTGATCCTTCCCCGTAGTACTTCAAAGACTATATTGTTCCTTTGATGTCGAACACCAACTTTATAGAACAAGATATAATGAAATAAACTATCCCGAGCCAAAAACAGAATAATGTCGTAAATGAAACTTCACAAGAAATATAGAGTATGCGTTACAGGTTGTAGAAATATGATAGAAGAATGCCTTTTTCCATAGTAAGTTTGCAGAAGTTAAGTTTTGTTCTGTTGATGGCTGGTTCTCAACTGTAGGCTATGCTGACTGACCATCCTACAGACTATCGCACTTCTCAGGCACGAAGAAGAAAATGTCACGACGGACAATCTGCATTACATTCCATGAAAATGAAATTAAAGTTTATTGGATGATGGCTGCTGGATATGCCTACTGACCTCTGCCTTTTCAGAGCTTTAAAGGTCTATTATCAGCCAACTGCTGCGCCAAATGAAAACTCCCACCTATTTATTAAGACTGATTTGCTGATGTGAAAATAATGCAAAATCTGCAACGCGTATGAAGCAGCTACTTGAGCAGTCGGCAACTCATGGTTCGAATTTTGCATGAACCTTTCTTTCTTCAAGAATTATACAACCCCAATTCCGGAATAGTTGGGACGAAGTGTAAATTATGAATAAAATCAAAATGCAATGACTTTCAGATCACATGAGCCAATATGTTATTTACAATAGAACATAGATAACATTTCAAATGTTGAAACTGAGACATTTTACATTTTTATGCACAAAATGAGCTTATTTCAAATTTTCTGGCTGCAACAGGTCTCAAAAAAGTTGGGAAACAGGCAAAAAAGGGCTGAAAAAGCAATTAATATATAAGAGAATCAGCTGAAAGAACATTTAGCAAGTAATTAAGTTAACTGGCATCACGTGTGTAACATGATTGGCTATAAAAGGGATGTCTTGGAGAAGCTGTGTCTCTCAGAAGTAAAGATGGCCAGAGGCTCTCCAACCTGTGAAGGCTTGCGTAAAAAAATTGTGTAATACTTTGACAACAGTGTTCCTCAATGTCAAATTGCAAAGGCTTTGAAGGTCTCATCATCAACAGTGCATAACATCATCAAAAGATTCAGAGAAACTGGAAAAATCTCTGTGCGTAAGGGACAAGGCCGAAGACCTTTACTGGATGCCCGTGATCTTCGGGCCTCAGACGCCACTGCATGACTCACCGGCATGATTCTGTCATTGACATTATTAAATGGGCCCAGGAATACTTGAAGAAACCACTGTCTGTAAACACATTCCGCCGTGCCATCCACAGATGCCACCTAAAACTCTATCATGCAAAAAGGTAGCCATTGTTGAGCATGATCCAGAAGCGCCGCCGTGTTCTGTGGGCCAAGGCTCATTTAAAATGGACTGTAGCAAAGTGTCCTGTGGTCAGACGAGTCCAAATTTGACATTCTTGTTACACCATGGTAAACAGGCCCCTTTCTCAACTTTTTTGGGACCTGTAGCAGCCAACAAATTTGAAGTGAGCTCATTTTGTGGATAAAATTGTAAAATTTCTCAGTTTCAACATTGCTATGTTATCTCTGTGCTATTGTGAATAAAATACTGGCTGGTGTGATTTGAAAGTCATTGCGTTTTGATTTTATTCACAATTTACACTTTGTCCCAACTATTTCAGAATTGGGGTTGTAATTACTTTGTTCATGAACCATATTTCCTGGTAACTTCATTATGACATGCACAAGAGATCATTCTTCTGTGGATAAATTAATAAATGACAGTAAACCTTGCCGCCCAGATTTTCATCTGAACATTAGTGGCAGTTCCACTAGAGAAATTGAGAAGATAGGCCAATAACGCATCAGGCACGGCTGTGCGCAACAATTCAAATAAAATCCAGTCTAATAACGATGGCTTGCTCATTCCGCCATGTCCCTCACGTCGCTGAGGGCTCATCACCCGCCCAGTGGAAAATGCAGAGTTCTGACTCCATTCACATGTCCCTTTTCTTATTTTAGGTAAGACAGATGAGTTTTTGATCGGTGTTCTTCAGTGACAGTAAGTGCTGTCCCATGCTGGGTGCCCGGGTGCAGGGACACTATTTCAAAGCCTGGGCAAAACTTCAGTGGAGGAACCCCAGTGGCAGCTGATCTTAACATGCAATTTAGACTGGAGAAATGGGGGGCGGAGGGGTGTCGGTGTATCAGTGTAACTTTGTACACAGTGCCCCTATTATGAAAAAGCGTGAGGCTGTAAGGTTTTGACTGCTGTACTAACTCCATCTGGGTGAGGACGCTCAATCACAAGTGGTCTGTGCTTTATACTACAAAACACCTTAGGGTAAAGATAGTTTCTTTTTCAAATTATAACATATTTAGGCCCCAACTCTACAGTTGGGAGAAGCACACCAATTTCCTCAAAGCAAACACAGTCTTGTACTGGTATTAATCTAATACATAAACTAAAGAGAGCAACTGCCTTTAATTATCCAGAAGAACTAAGACGTGGTACAGATAAAAATGGCAGTGAAACTTTGGGAACTCCCATTGTTTTAAATTTGCCTGGGGTGTTGAATTAAGTTGAGACAGGCTCTATCCAACAAGAATAAAGCAAAAATTAGATTGTTTAGATTGTAATATCACCCTGATGCTTAAATTCAATTCAGAAATCACACCTAGATCTTAAGTAGTTCAAATGACCTGAATTCAACTGAAAGAGACTTGAAGAATTTATTTTGGAAACACTACACTTTTGCAAGTCAATGCATGAAATTGAGATGGAAAATGTAACTAGTAGAGGATAATTGTGAATGTTGCAGAGTAGCATAACATACATTGTAATGGTATGTATCTTTTATTAATCCATGTGGCCAAAATTAGGTTTGATTTTAAAAACAAAATGCAGGTTGAATATACAACAACTCGCAGAGGTAGAGGGACTGTACCATCATTTTTGATATGATAATATCTTTTAAACTATATTTTGGCAATTTATTTATTGCACCAACAAATAAGGTTTCACAATATGTTTGCAAGTCTCTCAAGTTTAAAAAAATCTCAAAGATTTAAAAAATGAAAAATACCTTGCGCTCGGAATTTAGTACATATTTTCCTGCACATCTTAATCACAATATCCAAGTAATAGTTTATTCCGAGCTACAACTTCCCAGTTGAATTCATGAGCATGCCTTCACCGACGAAATGGCTCCCATCTGATATAAAGTGTACAGAAAACCATACTATTTCTTCAGGAGAACATGGTTCCATGACCTTCCAACCCTATCTGAAACTACTCCAGCTGCCATGCCCTGAAAGGTTACAGGTCAAGTGGACGGATTGACCGTACACATCAGACCATGCGGCAAGCAAGTATAATGAAACTCGAAGTGTTAACAGGAAAAGCCATCGAGCAGCCTCCAATCACTCATTGTTCTTTTGTTTTTCTCTGCTTTTTGACAAGTCGCTTCCTTTCTGAATTTCATTTTATTTAACAGAACACTGAGATCTGTAATGTTCTAAAAATGTAGTGACCAGGTGCTTCTTTATCAAAGGGTTTGGGCTTTGAATGAACTTCACCGGACATGGCATTGTTGAGCCACTGCCAACATCACAAGTAGATGACTCCTTCCTCCAAAAAATGTCATCTTCACAAACTGTTTACATCTCATTTGCTTCAGCCAACTGTGCTACTTCCTTCCTTAGCCCTTCAGTAGGGCAACATCATGCATTTCAGTCGTGGAAATAGTCTGAATTAGTCTCATGATGGTCTGACCTTCCTTCAGTGAGAAAGTAAACTTGCTATCAGATGTTACAGCCAGCAGATACTTCCTTTTGCTATCTTGAAATGGAAATAAACTGTCTGATATAGACAGAATATGAGATTTGCTCAGTTGAACTTGAAATGTAACATTAAAGGCACCTTACAAATGACTAACACTTTGAATTAGAAGAAACTACACAAAACCTACACACAGTAACCAGGAAAGGAAAGGCATGCAACATATGTGCTAAAATGCAAGGAATAAACTTCCAGCTTTTCAAAATGTAGAGGTATAATTTTTTACAATTTTTTCTCATTTAATAATTCAGCAGTTTAATTCGCCAAAGTTCACTTTTGGATCCTGTTAATGTTCAGCGCTATGTTCAAGTGTTAGCCAGTCAGAAGAGTCCTTCACCATCTCCGCTATGATGTGAGTTGGGCCCAGGGAGAATGACAAGAATAAGGCTAGCTTTATGTGGTGAAACCATTCACGCAACTAGTTGCAGGTGATCGAGTGGAAAAGACTTGTTGTCGGAGATATATTCTAGTAGGTACTATCCACGCCTTTCAAGGCATTATTACAGTAAACCTGATGCCAGTCACTTTGTTTGATGTGTAATCAGAGAATTAATGAATTTGCTCAATAACTAAGTGCATGCAAGGTGAACTAATCTTGAAGCAGTAAATATTGCATTCAATGCTGATTCACAAAAAAAAAATACTACCATGGTGAATGGAATGCTGGCAAAGGTTGGATTCCGTCTCTGATTAGGCTAATTATTTGGATAATTTCCGTCAATTCAATCTTGAGTTGTAGCCTCCCTCTTTGTCGAGATCATGTCTTAATCAGTATTGGCAACGTATTGGTATTCAGCAAATTATTCAGTCAATGCATTATGTGCATCCTAGTTGGGAACAGGTCCAGAGTTACCCTGCACTAACAGGTAACGTCTCTGATTATATAGAGGGTTTTATTTTTATTTAAGTGAACTTTACAAGCGGACCTGAGTCCACACAACCACATTATTATAACAAATCCGTTATAATGCAGAAATGCTCACACAAACAGATGGCTGTGATTTGCACTTCTGCAAACCTCGGCGACATATCTGCCTCCTGCATGGGAGAGCAGTTAAGCCTATTCTTCCTCATGCAAGTAGCCGCAAGCAGCCAAAATGGCAACACACACACACACACACACACACACACACACAACCGAACTTGCTATAGCAATTCTGATTTCAGAAGTCAGAGGAGAAACATGCCTGAAATTAATAGTTGGTCAGTTTAGAGACTCCAGGTAATAGCCTAGTCTTTTCGACGAAGTGTGGTTTCAACATCTGTCGCGTTCTCCTTTAATCAACTTCCCGACACAAATTCTTCATATCAATCCTCAAATAGAATGTGCTGAAGAAGAGATACTCTGTATTCAAGAGGATTCCTCCTTTCACAGCCAAAGTCCTTGTACCAGCAAAATGACAAAGCCACTCAATGACATGTAAGTTAGGTTGTGCTGTTCATTTGGTAAAATACTCGGTCAGTGAAGTGGCTACAAGTACATCACCGCATCTGCAGTTAATTGTCATGCTGTAATTACTTTTCAATGGTCTTTTGACCGCAATATCTCCCAATTTATTGAGTCAATTATAAAGCATTACATTTTTTCTTATCTCTTATTGTTCTACCTGTATCATTCAATAATTTCTTTCCATCCATCTCAGGCTTTTATGTGTTTCAACTTGAAATGCAGTGATTTCAACCATGCAAAATCGCTTTCCTAATTTCACACTGGAAGAATTTGAAAACTTTCTCATAGGTAGATGGTTAACAAGCATGGAAGCTATATATAGCCATGTCGAATCAATGGATATTAAGATGCCTTCTTCCAACTGAACAATGAAAGGTAAGCATACAGGACAATCATACAATCATCAGTGCTATTCAGTGCTCACCCACTGGCAAAAGCCACAATACTCTGGCTGCTTGCATTGTTATGTTTTAACTGGGGACAATAGGGATACAGAACACTTCATTGATATAGTTAATATATATGCAGTCGCCCATAAAGTTGGAATAATTTTGTGTTCAGACACTTAATCTATCAAGAATAAATCACATTGTCACAATGGCTAGATTCCTCTACAGCAGAAAAGAAGACACAACTACTGTAAAACGAAGGCTGTGACTCCCATTTTAGAGTGAACAACTGTTGCACGCAATCATATTAAACTTGTTCATTCACTTTTTGTTATAAGTTTGACCGCACTACACTCCGTAAAAATTTAATTCTGAATGTACTAGAAGCAGACCAATTTCAGTCCCTAAATGGGATCGACTCATCCTCCTCCCTGGTTCTGTCGCAAAGATTTAGCCAAATCCAAGATGGTTTGACCTTCTTTTTGTTTTTTATACTTACCAACATAGATAAGTCTTTGGGATAAATTATGTGTTTTGGGCATGCCCTCAGAGGTATCTAAATTAGGTTTCAATTATCACTGTTCTTTTTGTGTGCGGGTACCAAAGTACAGCCATGGAAAGTGTAGTCGTTGTATGTGAAAAATGTACAATATTTCAGGATTACCTTTTTGAACAAATGCATTTTAAAAGACTGAATGCACTCATTCGCAGACTAATTGATATTTGCAGACCAGGTCTATTAGAGGGACTTTCATTCTAAGACCCTTGGGGCCTGATTTACTAAGACCTTTAGCAGATGCAAAATCTTTGTGCCCATGCAAAACCAATAACATTGCCCATGCAATGGGCCAGGGTACTTGCCTTGCACCAATCAGTGGCAATGTTATTGGTTTTGCACGGGCAAAAAGATTTTGCATGTGCTAAAGGTCTTAGTAAATCAGGCCCTTAGAGCGCTAAATGCTGCTATTGTTGCTCAATGATGTAAGATCAAAATCAAAGCTGTTGAAAACCTATCATGTGGCGACTTAAAAGAGCTCTTTTAAACAAGGTGCCACATGGTAGGTTCTCAACAGCACAGGATAATTGAATTTATATCAAAAATATATATTTTAGCGCTCTAAGGGTTAATGCAGCAGACAATGATTAGCGCTGCACTGCCTTCAGATAAAGAGTCATTTTGAACTTCTGGGCTGTGCCTTTGTAATAAAAGCAGAAATTGACAAGAAAAAAGTAATCTAAATTCACTTTAAATTTAACTACATGTGAATTAAATGTACAATGGCTGTTTCATGTGAAAAGAACAATCAAAATTCTTGCCAGAGTTATATTCAGTATGGCTATTTTAGGTCAATTTTTAGTTTATTTGAGCCAAGTGACTGGAGACAACCTTCACAAACACCATGTTAGCAAATAATTTCCTCTAAAAACATCAATGCAGCTAAGGCCATGAGAAAATGGTAGCGGGACTGTTTCGTGCCAAGTCCGTTATTTAGATATAGGTGGGGGGTACTATAAAATGTCCCCATACCCTATTTGATGTTAGCCCTCTCGATGACCCCTGTATTCCACACTCGCCATTTCACAGGCAAATCAAAGGGCTTCAGTGGAAGTGAAGCACAGGGCTGGGCTATTTGTTTAGCTGCAATAAAACAGGGTTACCAGCAGGGTAATTGTGGTATAGTGCAATATAACAAATAAAGCACATCTGCCGCTTGTTCGTAACTGAAAACAAATACTTGCCATTTCCCATCATGGAATGAAAAAGTAATGCCTCCATATATAGAATCATAAAAACAACAACAACAACAACAACAAAAAAAGACATTGTAAGTGTTCTGTTTGGTTTTGAGTATATCAGTCATGGAATTGTACTTAAATATTATGTTCCATTGTTTTTGCAATACATTTAAGCAATACATTTTTAATGGATGCTAATACATTCTGGACTTAAATCTAAGAGAGAGAAATGATCTAGCCAAACTCAAGCAGCAGCAGCAGAACTACATCTTCAAAGAGACCGGATTGGCCATGTTGAGCATTTTGGCTGCGGCCGGGCTATAAACACCAATAAAAACAAAGTGCATCCGAAAGTGTGCCTGCGTTTCTCTTTTGAGCGGACCCTGTGATCAGTTACTGCTCTCAATTATCGTATTGTCCACTTCTCTTTCAGCTCGGGGTTAGACTCTTAGCAGCTCTCTTTGAAGCGATTATCCCTTCATCTCAAGCCAGACTGAAGAATTTTGAGGACAATAGAAAATGAAACCGAGGGGGGGTTATGACAATTACCGAGGAGGTCTACGGGGGAACAGGAGTGCGGATGTCCGCTTTTACGGGGGGGGGCCGGAGGGAAAGGAAGAGGGGCAACTAAACTGTTAGTCTAGTGTGACTTACGTCCTTGTCAAAGGAGCCAGGTAATTAGCCGAAAATGATGGCTTCCAGTGGAATGAATGAGGAAGCAGCGAGGCAGTGGTGCAGAAGCACCATGGGAAGTGAGAACAGAGAGAGAGAGAGCGAGGGATGAGATGACAGCGAGAGAGCGAGAGAGGGAGAGATAGACGGAGAGAAGGAGTGTGGTTGTCAGCAGAATCAGATGCCATGCAGGCAGCGGAGCTGAGATACAATTAAAGTGTGGCGCTTAAGAAGGGCTTTGAAGTTGGACATGGTGCATAACACCCTTAAAGTTAGAAAGGGCTGCCATTCATCCGCTAGTTACGGCTTCTTAAGAGGATCTAGTTAAAAGGACCAATTTGAGAAAATAAACTTTAATTTCGACATGAAATAGTCCCTAAATAAGGATGGAAGTGGGCCGGATACGGGGGTGAAAATATATCAGCTCTGCGAACGTTTTTGATGAGCCGAAGTTTTCCCGTGCATTATGGAAGAGTCGTGCGTTGTGAGCGTGTGTGTGTGTCGGTGTGTGCGTACTCCTTTCGTGACTTTCACAACTTTTTTTTTGTTTTAATCCCATTTTGCGGTGACTTTGAAGTCGAACAATGTACTGAAACAATGTCTGATGCGCATCCTAATCTGTCTCACCGCGAAAATGTGGGGCCTGTAAACGAAACCCAGCAGTGCGGCCTCCTTTTCGTCCTCCCTTCCCTGTTTTTTTAATGGAGTGATGAAAAAACTTCTGGAAGGTTCTCCTTTTCAATATTCATTAATGCCTCCAGTAGGATCCTTCACATTATGACCGCAGAGCTGATCCGCTTTGAATAAACACAAACGTGAGCTCGGGCACACGATGTAATCAAACCCAACTGTGCTGAGGGAAATAACCACTGGACAGTCGCACACTCTCAGACAAACAAACTTAAAACTCAAAACCGTATAAAACAAATTAAAATAATAATAATGATAATAAAAAAATTTGTTTACAAGAAACAATCTTTTTGGACATGCCAGCCAATTTTAGTCAGACCTTTCTGACTAAATGTCCTACTTTATGGTTCTCTGTGCTTTACCTGCAGTGAACTGGGACAGAGGCACTCACCGGCCAAGAGGAAAACAACAACAACAATAATTTCTCCGGATTCGATTAAGGGAGGACTCTGTCTTGCAATGTAAGCAAAAATCACAAAAAGTAATTTGCAATACTAAACTTTTACAAGAGTCATCAGAAGATGACATATCCCACCGGTCCCCACATAATTCGTGAGTTACTGACTGTAGGAGAGTTGTATACTTTCTCATCCCTTTAATAATTTAATACCTATATATAGTTGAATAGGCAAAGGAAAGGGGATTTGAGCAATGATGATATTTGATGAAAGCACACCGAACACCAAGTGCAGGGAAGATGACAACATCAATCAGAAGTATAATCACCTTTAGCATCTTGCTGTTCATGTTACCAGCACTCACTGCGAGGAAGTAGACTACCTGGAGTGCCGCTGTTGTATTGTTGTTAAAACATTTGAAAGAAAAATGCAAATTATGGAATTTATAGTCTCAGAGAATGAACAATGCAACCCTGCAATGGTAAGATGCTTACCAAATATGGAGTTTGTAAGTGGTATAGTATGTAAGTTCTGCTCCGGAAACAAAACAAAAAAGGAAATTTGAGCCGTTTTTGGTGAAAAGTTCCAAAATTTTGGGCCCAATGGAATTGAAACCCCGAAAAGGCACAATGGCACCCTAAGGGGAAGTTGCATACCAAATTTGAAGTTCGTAAGTGGTGTGGTATGTAAGTTCTGCTCCGGAAACAAAACAAAAAGGGAAATTTGGGCCGTTTTTGGTGAAAATTTCGAAAATTTTGGGCCCAATGGAATTTAAACCCGCAAAAGGCACAATGGCACCCTAAGGGGAAATTGCATACCAAATATGAAGTTTGTAAGTGGTATACTTTTTGAGTTGTGCTCCGGAAACGAAACAAAGTTGGAAATTTGGGCCGTTTTTGGTGAAAATTTCAAAAATTTTGGGCCCAATGGAATTGAAACCCACAAAAGGCACAATGGCACCCTAAGGGGAAATTGCATACCAAATATGAAGTTTGTAAGTGGTATAGTTTTTGAGTTCTGCTCCGGAAACGAAACAAAAAGGAAATTTGGGCCGTTTTTGGTGAAAATTTCCAAAATTTTGGGGCCAATGGAATTTAAACCCGCAAAAGGCACAATGGCACCCTAAGGGGAAGTTGCATACCAAATATGAAGTTTGTAAGTGGTATAGTTTTTGAGTTCTGCTCCGGAAACGAAAATGATTACGGACGGACGGACGGGCGGACGGATCGGGTGATGACTATATCCCACGGTATTCATACCAGTGGGATAAAAATAATAAAAAGCACAGCAGAATGTTTTATTCGGACATTAACCTTTACACCTTGCACTCCGCTGCTTTAGCTCACCTCTTGCACTTTACAAACATATATAACTACTTCGACATCAGGATAAAATTAATTATCTAGCCTGTAGCTCAATGCTCCCCTTTGTCATCAGGAGCCTTATTGATCACTGAGAGTAACATAATCCATTAGATGTCCGTGACAATATTTAAATAATATATTTTTAGGATTTTTTCACCTTTATTAGACAGGACTGTATAGATCGACAAATTGGATGGCAAATAAGCATCGGTCGCATCGCTGTCCTCAATGCTTGTAACAAGCATGTAAATAGTTCTTTCTCAGATAGAACTTTCTTCAGTGTTGACCTGCAAGGCTCCATAAAGATGTGTGCACTTAATACAGACTGAGAACATTGCCATAGTAGATGCTAACAAAAACCATAGCTGTTCCAAAATAAGATATTCAACCAACGAGAGGCTGTCCAAACTGGCACAGATTAACAATGGAGTCTGAAGCCACAATATATTTTACGCAATATTTGCACAATATTTCCCTTGAGATTAAAATGACTCACACAAAAAACAGCTATGGCAACTGGTCTTGCTAATTGCAATGTCATAGTTTACACCTTATAAGGCCTAGTGGATATGTTCTGTTCTTTCACCAGCTACCCCGTGAGCCCAACTCTAAATCATATGGACCACGAATTTCCTGAGTGAAAGCAGAGAAGCGTGACAATTGTGGCTGTCTTGAGTGAGGAAAAGTTTTCTGGAGGCAGAAAAGTTGAATTAGACGACGCAGTGTTGGGAATGTATCACTTATGATGGGCTGAAATGAAATAGCTCCTTCTATCCCCGGAGCCTGGCCGTGACGCGTCAGTGAGACATGAATCAAGACGACTGATCAGATGTTTGAACTTCCACAAGTTTCCCTGCTCCTCTACAAGGCCGCTGAAGCACATAAGGCAGCTGATGATCTGAAAAAATGTGAACAAACATATGAAACGAAAAAAAAAAAACAGGAAGAAACAGACAATATGCATAGGGGAAAGCCAAAAAGAACTCCATGAAATCTCACTCACAGAATCTATAAAAAGCCCTGTAGGTAATGTGACAGATTGTGCGCTACAGTCTGAATGTCGTCCTATATTCTGACAGGAAGTGGAAAAAAAGAACCGCCTTGGTGTACTTAGCATTAGCAAGTACTTCTACAGTCCCAGTCTCTCCGGAGACCATTCAAACTGCTTCTACTGACTCCATCATTTGCATAGGCACTCATAGCAAACGAAACGCAAATTAGCTAAACATAATTTAAAAAGTGTAGGAGGACTAATTTAACCAAATGTCCAAGGTATCTTTTCTTCCAGCATAATTACACAGCCAAATGAAATGGATTAACAAAATAAAATGCCGCAAATGAACATAACTTAAATAAACAAGTGCAAATGTATGGGAATAGTCAGTGGGTTACTCATCCCACCTCAAAAAGGGCGTACTAATTTGGCATACGCCACAAAAATCCAAACCTGTTCCACTGCTGAACATTTTCTGTTAATTTGAGACTATCAGGTATTGTGAAAAACCAACTCTATTCACCATCTGAACTACACAACCCAACTACTGTACCAAGAGGACAGCAATTAATTTCACAGAGAATCAGCGGTGGGCAGTGTGATGTGGCCCTTGCACAGTGACTTCCTGTAACTTAGTCAACCAAACCCTCCCTCTGTGTGCAATACTATGGCCAAATAGTAGCCATACCATGGTCCTGCCACAGTTGGCACGGGCACATCCAGGATTCAGTTCAGGACAATATCAATGCGAAAGCAGCTGACCGAACCAGTACGGGGCAGGTGAATCTGACAATGCATCTTGTTCAAGGATGGACATGAGAGAGCTCAAATATATTGTCAAATAAATAATTTACTTACTTTGGAATGAAGAGCATCTTGGGCTTTGTAAGCAGGGACTTATTCGGGCTGACTGAGATCTGCAGAGGCAGCATCATACTGCAGAGACCTGCTGACGGTCAGCTGTCCACTCCGATTTGGCCTCGAGCCTAAAAAACGAAATTTCAGAACACACACCGTCACCGTGGGATTAAACTATTCCCTCCAACACAGATGTTTCAGCCGAGCCAAAAACAGAATATATCGCAATTAGTATGTTAAATATGATTCGTCCAACTCCGATAGCGTCTCTCCAAATGAGACTGACCAGCAAAGTGTTAACTAACACTGCTTTTTTTTCACACCACCTTCTTCTTTTTTTTTTTATCTTATTCTGTCTGAATCTGCCAAACACGTTTCTTAGCTAAACCACCACCGCAATCTTTTACCAGCCAACGGTCAAGGGGTTCTGCGTGTTGTTATAAAACGCCTCTGTGTAGCCGGCAGGAGCTCGGATTCTGCCGAACTGCGGGGGGTCAGAACTTCAAATTGAATGCAGAGGTGGAGCGCTGACCTCCGACCCCTCTCTGACCAGCCCGATATTTTCTTTCTCGGCTAAGAGGCGCTGGGTAAAAGACAAAACGGCGGCGGCGTGGGCTGTAGCCGCGTGCCCGATTCATCGCACACATCTGTGTGCCGCAGAGCCGTGACTAAGCTTCAAAGACTCTTCTTACGCGGAGAGAGAAAGGCGCAACAACAGACAACTTCTTCCCTGCATTGCTCTCTGAACACGCAACCAAGTGGGGAAAAAACCAAGAAAAGTTAGGAAAAACATTCACACAGATGGAGGGGGTGAGAAGAAATAATGTACTTCACACTGCAAATGTTCCTCAAAATATCACAATGGTACTGACGGAGGGAAACCGGAGAACAGGCCACGACTTAACCGCTTCAAAGGATTTACAAAATTCGCGTCCGTGCGTATTATTCTCAACCTTCAAGGTTATTGGCAAATTCTCTCAATTTGTTGAACGTATAATTGAGATTTGTGGTAAAAATGTCACATCTGTCCTTGTATTGGGAGAAGATTAAAATGCTTAAATTCTTAAGCACTAAACTTAAAACATTTCAAAAGGCTTATGATGAATTTCTATTCAGGTTACTCTGCGCTAATAGGATTAATGAACTGAGAAGAGTACAAATCTGTTTAGAATGAAAGTGACAGAATGTGAATGCAGGAGATGTTGAATGAAATACAAAATATGTTGCCATGTTTCCCCCAATATACCTGCAAGAGTTACTTTGATGTGGAATACCCAATAAGTAGACAATGGTAATCTTGTCGAAGAAGTTGGTCTGTCTCAAAAATCTGAAAATATAACTTGTTCCAATATCCCTTGTTCATAAATAATGGGCAAAATCAATTACTGCTCACAAACTACCCAGAACTGACGTGCTAACCAGATACCAATGTTAGTATATATGTGAAAGCACCTATGGATATTGGCATTTTGTGCAGACTTCCCATGTAACTTAGGTCACGCAGACAACTTTCTAAAGTACTTCTGCCTTCAAGGCAGAATAAACAAGCATGAAATACTCAGATCTTCCGCCAGTGGATGCCTGAATACAAAACCTGATGGAGGGACAAACAGACAGACGGAAGGATGGACAGAAGTATGAAAAGGCACATCTACACAATAATATGAATCCATGGATAAAATGTTGTTGAAAAATACTGAACAAGTTAGGAGTTGTGGCCCAGAAAAAAGAGTGACCGATGAACAGGTGGACAGACGGACACACGGAAGCGCGACACTCATTCCTGTATCCCCCGGGGTGAATAATTATATAAATACAGACCAGACTGTGCTGATGATGGAAGTGCCCTTGTTTCCAGTCTTTAAATGTTTGATGAAGAGAAAGAGAAGAGAAGAAGAAATGGTCCTCCTATCTGGGGCCGTAAAATGTAAAGCGTTAAGCTAACAGCCTAACCACCTCACCCCTTCCCGCACTGCTCTCCTCTCCAGCTCTGCTTCACTGCTCCGGCATGTCAGGAGTTTGTTTTAAGATGTAAATGCGCTGATGGGTGGACAGTGATTGCCCTTAGAGCCTGACATGAAGGCAGGGGGAAGGACAGGCACTCGTTTCCTCCACTAGCCCTTAGCTCTCTCCTGCACTTCAGAGGCCTGCTGATTTATGGACTTAACAGCTCGTCGTTACGCTAACGTAAGACAGGTAACACCTCAGGTAACAAACAGAGACCCCCCCACCCCCTCCCTGCCCACGCACCTGCCAGTCCTGGTGATCAAACTCAAGTCTCAACAATAATCAATGATGAAAGAGTGACATCAAACACTAGTTCAAACTTCTTGGAAGAACAGAATTCGATCTAAGTGAAGTGACACACTCCTTCTTGGCCTTCAGAGAATACTTCATTCTTGTTGATCAAGGAATAAGATATGCGTCCATTGAATGCATTCATGCAAAATAATATGAAAAAAAATATAGTTTGCATGTAACAAAAGCAAAATATAGTTTTATTGTTGAGCATTTATCATTATAAAACCAACCCAGGAGTTAATAATGTGGATGCACACTCTTGCGGATAAACATCATTCGCTAGGAATCCAAAAGGCCAAAATATAAAAAGTCTAATTACAGTACAGAAATGTTTCTGACATGCACCTGCAGAAAAATTGACAGGTAAAAATAAATCAATATTACAAATGTACATATGAAACTTTCAGCAATGTATTCACGGCCCAAATTACTGCAAGCTTTATTTAGATCCAAGATCAATGCCCCAAAAAGTTTTAATTCTACCCGAAGATGAAAATTTGTGGATAAATACAGATTATTTCTGATTTTCAGATCCAGTCATATTTTCGTGCGAAAATGCCAAAGATTGCTTGCTAGATTTCTTTAAATATCATACAGTACGTAAATGCAATGGACAGCACGGAGAGTGATTCACAGTATCTTGTGTATACACACTGTAGCCTACACTGTCGGGATGATAAAAGGCAAGATACTGAAATGAACTCCAACGTGTCTTTAGGTAGCTACACTCTCAAATTTGATGAGAAGACCAAGAGCACGATTTGACAGTTTGAAAACTTTGATACAGTTTTGTGATGAATTATTCAGACAACCGACTCACTTGTCAATCGAGCAAAATAATTAAAACAGTAACTTTTATTGTAACGCGTCCCACTTTGCGCAAGTACATGCCGCTTGTGCTTATCTGTGGCAGAAGTAGAACCTGGGATGATATCAGTTGGAAGCACTATGACGACAGACAAGGAGCGGTGTGATGACAGTTTGTTTTACGTAGCCTTCATTCCAGTGGAAGACGTCAATAGCTGTGCTTTCAGCCATTTTGTACTCAACAAAAAAGTAAAGGAACACTTGATTCTGACCCAAGTATGTAACTGTAAAAACTGGACATAAATCCCAAGTGTTGTTAGTGCCACTGGTGTTAATCCAAGACACAAAATGCATCAAAATATTTGGTCAGATGACTTTATTACCCCAGAACAGGGTGTCCACAGGGAAGACTAAAATCACACTAAGTCCACACCATTAAATCAAAATGTCCAACAATGTCCAAAAGTCATTTCAATATCTTGCGTGACCACCATGTGCTCTCACCACATCTGAACAACATCTTGGCAAGCTAAGCACAAATGAAAATCACAAAGAAAGAACTCAGTGGTCCTTAACGGTTTTGTTGAGTATATATGCAAAAAAGATTTGTACTAGATAATAGTGGTGGTTGTCAGACCTGTCTGAAAACAGAAACCAGCCTAACAGAACTACTCCCTTGTGTCCAAAAGCCCTTTTTCTCCACCAAGACAGCTATGACACGGGTAAATAACTTGGTTTGCACAACAAACTAGTTTTCCTGGTGGTCTAGTTTTCCCTTTGAGTTAATCATAGGCAAGCATACAACGGCAATTCAGCTGTGAAAAAGTGCAGCCTTTTATCATGTGGCGTTCCTTACGGCCAGACCTGTGGCCCCCAAAGGGAAACACCACACCTTAAGATACGACCTGTTTCAGCAGAGCTGTTCAAAGCACTTCCTCGCACTTCAGAGTGGATCCACCACAGCCATACCTGCAAGCAACACTCAATACTCCCGGCCCAGAGGGAGAATGTGCAGCAGTCATAAACCTGCAGCCCACGTGGAGGAGAGGGGCTTCATTTGGAGCAGAGCATAAACCTGGGGACCCACACGTTTCAGCAGCTCACAGAACTACACACACATGCCTGAATGCAAGCAAGCGCACACACACATAGGCACGCATGTATGCAAGCACACAAACATACACACACATGCTTGAGTGGAGGCACATAAACACACACGCACACGCACACACACACACATATATATATATATATATATATGCTTGAGCAGAGGCACACCTACACACACACACACACACACACATACACACACATGTAGACCTCTACGCATGCAGGCAAGTACACAAACAAAGTACACAAAAGTACACAAACGCAAACACACACACACACACACACACGCATATACCTACACAGATGCATGCACTTACACGTTTCAATGCAAGCAAGCACAAAAGCGCGCACAAACACATATACACATGCATACACATGCTTAAATTTAGGAACGAACACAGAGGCACATGAATGCGCACATTCACATATGCACGCATACACTGACAAACACACACACACACAAACACATTCACAGACACGCATGCATGCACGTGCACACACACCCATATGCACGCATTCATGTACACACACCTTGGTACACTCACACGAAAACACACAGATGAATGCACACACTCATGAATACGTAAACAAGCACACACACACACACACACACACAGGCCTAGCAGGATACTTTAGTTTACCACATACCAACAGTTTTTCTACAGAGCTTTGAAAGCACAAGGCAAATTATTGCAAAATATTTCACATAAGTCAAATTACGCAACTGGATACAACTCAGTGTCATATAAGTGTGTGGCCACTTAACAATATTGTGAAATGACATCTGTGTGTGACAACATAAAAAGACAAATGCCTTTTTATTTTGCAGGGAGTGAAATTAAGTGAATGTTTAAATGATGGAAATAGTTATGCTACAACATTCAGCGCCCATTGAAAAATTTAATTTCACAACCAAGCCTCAATAAGAATGCATTTTCAATTTAAATTAAAATTCTTGAACCCAAAAAAGAATTGAAAATGCACTCCATATATGGCACAAAGCAAAGAAAAACAGCGTATTAACGTTATGAAATAAGTTAATTGATGATTGCTGATCCTGAAAACTTCACGAAAAATGTGGGCCAACATTCTTCAAAACATAAAAAAAATGGACATAAACGAAAACATGAAACAGAAAAAATAATATGTAAATAAAATAAGGAAACATGAACTGTGTACCTGAAAAAAAAAGTGTCTGTCGTGTCACCAAAAAGAACAGCCACAGTATTGACTGGAACTCAAGGAAGAAAAGACAAACACAGACATGGTTTCGCTTTGAAGTTCATGAAGGGTGAAGCCAGCTGAGAAGCCCTCTATTCTTTGCGTTCTGTATGGGAGGTCCCCATTCAAACTCTACACGGGCCCTGTATTTCACAGGTCACACCGAAGTCTCCAGAGTTGCGCCCGTGACCAATACCAGTACAGCTCTCCTCCTGCCCTCCATTTCAATTCCAGCTGAAAAAGGGACATTATTTGACAGACTAAAGCAAGAAGATCTGTAAATTAAGGGCAAGAGGATGCGAACACCAATCAAACTTGTTTGAGTGTTTGCTTTTCCTCATGAGGTGAGCAGGGATCAAGAGGGCAGCTTCACACCTGGTGGACCATCAGTCATTTGGCCAAAGTGGCTCTCGTTCAGCAGCTGCTGGTCCTTGTGGGGGGGGGGGTGTTAGATTGCTTGCGAGGTTCACTGTTGCAAATGTGACTGATGACCCCACTGGGGTCAGTGGTACTTGCCTCGTCCTCAGCTCCTGATCAGGTCCAGAAATTTGAGGCCCACGAAAATCTGCGAAGGTACACACCAGTGCATTAATACACTTGCCTTTTCAGATGTTTTCAAATGTGACGCTTCATTGCAGGATTCATGCCCCCCGGCAATGGGTTAGCAGCAGCAATATTTAACAGAATGTGAAGCAGCATCGAAGACGTACTGAGGAACAGTATTTTTACCATTTACTCATACAATCCTTACAGACAACTAGCTATACAGTTTGGTCCGTAAATATTTGGACGGAGAGGTAATTTTCATTGTTTTTGTTTTCAACGCCGCCATGATGAATTAGAGAAAAAAAAAAAATCAAGATGTGCTCTTTTTATTTTCACATATTTTTTTCCTTTTTGATTATTTATGTAGCACTTTCAGTAGATTTTTTGCTTTAGTAGGAAACTATTAATATGACAATCATTATAATTACCATTATTATTGGTAGTAGAAATAGCAGAAGTAGTGGCAGTAGTAGTAGTAGTAGTAGTAATAGTAGTGGTAGTAGTAGTAGCAGCAGTAGTAATAGTAGCAGTAATAGTAGTAGCAGCAGTTGTAGTAGAGGTAATATTGTGTCAGGTGTGGCCTCTTCAATCCAGTTAAAATATATTGAGCCAAAGGCAGCTTAAAATTCCAAAGTTTGTAAGTTGATGAGCGAATTCTACCTTCTGTAATTAACATCTAACTAAAATGTCCATCAGAAAGTCATTTTTATCGCTAATTCAAAGATTGAGGCGTGAAAAATAAGTAGCGGCCAACTCTCCCACACAAACCAGCATTCTGCAGGGCACTGGCCCCCGACAGAGAGTCAGACACCTTCATTCAAAATTAATCTCTCCACCACAGAGGGGATATAATCAGTTTTTGTAGGGAGAAGGTGAAATAAGATAACACTGATTAAACAAGACCTCGGTTTTTCCCGCTTTCCATGAGAGAACATTTTTCTTCCTTCTTGGTATGCTCACAGCCCCCCCAAACTCACATACCCCACACTTCACAAAAGCTGCTACTTCTAGTCTTACACGGCCCTCAGTTTCCGCGAACTTCCTGTCCTGCATTGTTATTCCCTGGACACATGTGAAACGCAATCTGCGCTTTTTGAGAGAATGCAGCTCGTTGTTCCCCTGGCCTGAAAGGAGGAGTACCGAGGGAGCTGATCGGATTGGGTGGGCGGGGCTGGGGGGCGGTAGGTGGGGTTGGGGTGATGTAATGCCAGTTTACAACTCAGGTGCGTCGCCAGCGGTGACTTAAGCAGCCGCTCCACAGTGCCAAGCGGTAAAAGGGGTGTTGCGAAATGACACAAGAACAAAGGGACCGCCACACTGTTCACAGGAATCTTGAGCTTGAGGACCTGTGGGCCTGCTTTTACGATCATCCAGGCCAAGTGCGATTTATTGCACAATGCATACTGATGAACGCAACAGGAAAAAAAATGAGGACAGTCACTCAGATAGGGGAGCATATTTTTGTCGCAATAAGCCGTATAAACATCAAAGAATGGCCCTGCATAACCCTGCCATCTCTGTTCTGGAAGGGACCGTCTCATGCAGGGAATTGAGGCAGCATTCCTTAAGAAAACTCCAGAGAGAAGCTTCTGTCTCACAGAAAAGTTTTCTATTTTACCAAAAAAAGTAGAAATATGTTAAATTAAATCGAGGTTAGCTGACCCAAAATGTAATTTTTTTTGAAGTGGACACGCTACATTACAAGGATGTAATGCAACATACAAGAGGAATTTGTTCGGCCTGTAATTTACAAAGTTCAAACGTGTGATCACAAAGCCAAAGTGTTATTTGTAAAGCCATAGTGGTTATTTGTAAAGAATCTTGTTAGGCTTATTAACATGACAGACACTTGGCCATTAAAACACATGGGGCTCCAGGCCACAATTGACACAAAACAACTATTGTTTCAATTTCAAAAACGTCAAAACAGGCCTTCACCACAGCTTCATATCGAACAAGGGCCACTGGAACTAATAACTAATTTGACTGAGTCCTTGAAGCCTGAATTAATGTAGTTATGGGACATAATTGTCTATAAACTGATGAGGCAGTTCAGAGACTTCAAAGTGCTACGGCTAAATCAAATTCAAGTCTTCAACAGAGACTTTTAGCTGCATGTTAATGACCGAAAAGAATTAGGGGCACTTGAAAGACCTTCTTGTGACCAATCATACTAACTCACCACCAAGCATGCCTTTAATCCCCCTTTTTATGTTTTGGTCAGTAACAAGTTCTTGTCAGTCTTTTTGAAGTCCCCCCCGCCATTCATTACACATTTGAAGCGATTGAAGTTGTGTGACGATCTACATGCAAAACAGCAAACTTAATGTGAAGCAGTAATCTGAGAAGTATCATGCAGACCTCCATATACTTAATGACTTGTTACTTAAACCATGAGAAAATGACTGCAGGCTGCATGTCTGCTTAGACCATGGGGGTGATCCTGGGCCAGTCTTTTTATATCCTGTATACAAGTTCCAGTAAAATGAATGGATTGGAACAGAAAATAGTCTACACTGAGACTATCACAGGTATGCTTATGCTATTTCCTTAAAAGCATATTGTCCTTTTTTGCTGAATGCCATTGGTACAAGGTAAGCGTAAAATGACTATAAATCAACACCTTTCTCCACTGATATTTTATGATACACCTTTTGGCAACAGCATTTGAGGTGCTAATGTTTCTTTTCTTCATCAACATTGGTTGAAAGTCAGGTGATCGCACCTGTGATTGGTGGAGGTATGAGTCAGCATCCTCAGGCGGTGGATGTTCACGTGGCAGTAGAAACAGAGTCTTGGTTCTCCGTCTTATGCTCCTCCAGATGGACCCTGAGGAAAGAGTGAGGGCACTCACACACCAAACATAACCAGGGCACCAATGGGGACCCAGAAAAAAACTGAGCTGGTCTCCATTCATGAATTCTACTGATTTCACATGCACACACAGGCAATGGACTAAACAGCAGAGAGTCCTGAGGACAGTGATGATCTGTGCTTTAAAATGCTAGTAGAAGGGAGCACATATGTTCATAACATTCCATAATATTTGTGCATTTATTTTCAGTTGCTTGTTTGTATCTGATATTTGCAAAAAATGTGGTGTAGCTCGCAGAGCAAGTTATGGCAGACAACTCAAGGCATGCTGGCATTCACATAGACACTGCCATGCATGTCAGTCATAGCTACAGCCCTCTGGAGGATGGCTATTTAAGCTACTCTCCTGCCCTCCCTCCATTGAAAAAATGCCTCTGCCTGCTGCTGTGTGGCATCACCTCTGCCTGCTGCCAGTTAACATTCCACCTTCACCCCAGCATCCACCTTTGGGCTCTAAGTTAGAGCAATAGTATTAGTATATTTTACACCTATAGGCCTACATTGCATGCATTATAAATTAAAGATATATTTCAGACTTTTTCCTTTCATCAAATTGACTATTCAAAAATTAGAGCTTGCAGCCAAAATTAAAACAATGTATTTCAACATCAACGGTCTTTGAGATGTACTGTAGAGTGAAGTTATGAAAGCAAGTGCGTAAGGTAACTGTGTCTAGTCAGGTACACTTCTGGGGACACGTGGTGCCACATTGCCTGGCTGTGACAAGCTGTCCACAGTCGCTGTCTGTTTGTGTGCACTACTGGCTTACTTAGACTCAATGTATTGGAATGATTGACAGTCCCCCCTTTACACCTGATCTTCCAGTTTCTCAGAGAGATGACAAAGCCATAGATCCAAACCTAAGAAGGGCAACTTGCAAGTATAATTTGCACTAAATTAAATACACATTTCAGTTCCCATTTCATTCCATCTTAAATATTACATTTGCAAAATGTCTCCCCTGTAACGCAATCCTCCATTACTTAATTTATTTATTTTGCCACTTTGCATGGTGATTTCAGCTCTGTTAGGCTGAGAATGCATCAACTTGTATGTGTACTGTATGCTCACAATGAAAGCTTTAAACTTCCCATTCGGCAAAAAAAAAAAAACGGCTGTTACAGTTGTGTGCACGTTGTGTTTGGGGTTTGTCAAATTTCCACATTCTCACAACCACCGTCAACATGAGTGATACACCCTTGAAAAGAGTCCTACAGGGAGGAAACAGTCTTTGGCCAGATTCACACCAGCAATGACATGGACACTGTAGGAGATCCACACCAATTCATCACCAATGCTAGTAGATTACTGCTTTCATACCAGCCATGTTTGTATTCCAGTCATCCACTTGGGAGACTAGTACATTCTATACAAGGAAATGGGAGCACACTGTATCCGCCACAGGTCCGTTTCATCCTTACTGTAAGTCAGACCTTACTATTCATCTACGACATGTTCCATGGAGAGGCAAACACACGGAGGTACACGCCCAGAGAAAACTCAGACAGCCATAAATACTGCACACCTGCATAAGGACCCAGCTGTCTCCAGTGTCACAAATACCTTCCTTTAAATTTTATTTTGTTCTTTCATTCCACATTTTTGTCCCAAAAATGTTATTATTTTTAAAGAGATGACGAGGGAGAGAGAGAGAGAGAAAGAGGGGGAAAAAAGATGATTGATTTTCCTAAAATAATTTTCCTGTAGTGGATTTAACTGATTGTTCTGGCTTTCTGTAATTAATCTTCCTGGCCACAAAGAGAGGATTGGGAAGCACTTCAAAGCAGGAGAGTCGCCGCGATCTGCCCAGCGCACACTTTTTTTGTCCGAGCTCAGCGTGCGGAAGATTAGGGCTTTGCCACGGCGCCAAATTCTCCCCTCCTGATGTAAACTGTCGGGCCAATAACAAAAAAATTCATCAATTTCCTTCCTCTACTGCAAACAAAAGCTAAGAAGCTGAGAGGAGAGACATTTTCACGGACGGCAGTCACACATTAATATATTTTAATTTAATTTTATTTTTAAGTTTGACTTTGTATTCTCTCAAGCAGCTGAAAAGGCTGGTCAATTATTGGGAGAGATGTGAAATGAAAATAGATTGGTGGTAAAGTGTAACCAATTAAGGCCAAAGAAGACTTCCAAATTCATTCCCCTAATCTGTTCAATTACATCTATAATTTAATGTACAAAACTAAGTAGTGAATCAAATCTAGCGTGGGAACTTCAAACCCTTCATGTTCACTGAAAAAAAAAAAAAAAAAATAAAATAATGGATTAAGAAGTTTTCACCTTGATTTGTTCAACATCACATTTCTAAGACAAAGTAATTCAATTCATAAGTGCCTTGGCATGAATACTGCATATCCTCACATCACCATCTTGGTACATAAAAAAGGGACTCCTGACAAACCACAAATGAAGTTCCAAGTGCCGTTACCGAATATTCTATTAACTACTATTACAGGTGCCATGAGGATATTTTTTGACAACGGGAACATCAGATTAATATATCCATTTATCGCAAAAGCATATGGATCTTTAGACTAGTAGCTCAAAATCTCATGTCTGCAAAGAAAAAATAAGGTTCTCGTTCAACGGAAAGATTAAAGCCTGATCGAGGCAGTTTTGCACATGCACATAGCATAGCTAATGTACGGACCCTGGATTCAAAATGGAAAACCCCAGCTTCACTGAAAGAAGAATTCTCGACAACAACCAAAGTCAGTTCCTGTTTAGATGATCACAAATTATTCTGAATTTAAAGACAGGTGATTGATGTGTTTTCCTGTCATATGAAACACTTTTGTGAGTTGCTACAGCTAAAAGCATGTGGTAAATGACAAAACTGATTTTTTTTTTTTTTTTTTGTTTTTAATCATATGCCCCCCAGAAATAGTTATACATGAGGTCTTATTTACCCATACTTATTTGCAATAAATAAGAACTGGATTAAAGTCATGTGCATATAATTTAATCACATAATGAAAGTGCATCAAAAGCTTTCTTCACGTACAGTATGACAGATTTTAAATTACGCCGATTTCAATCAGAAACCACAGACTAAAGCTTATACCTGACTAGGACTTTAATTAGGTCAGTTTCACAAGAAGACCGCAAGAAGATGAGATCCTCCTTTTTCAATTAGAATACAGGGCAGCCACCCTGACTCGAGCTTTGCGTACTTCTAATTTTTCTCTGAACCACGCAAACGTTTTTGTTTTCGCAACTAATGTCTCATGAACAATATGTATGGTAAAACAGACTGAAGATGACACCACTACAGCTCTGATATTTACTCAGGCAAGCCATGTTGAATGGCGGGCTAAGTATGGAGTCAGTCCAACAGTATCATCCTCCTTGGGCGAATGATGACTGTACTTCTGCCATACATTAGCACTCCTTGAGTGGCGCTGCACTGCACACTGAAACAGTGTGTATCGTCTTATTCCTGAATGGAACCTGCTAACAGTGACAAGCATGTTAAACACTTTAAAATAATGTGTGTACTCATAAGGGCACCTACTGGACTTCTTCGTACTTGCAAGCACCTCCTACCAATGCTGCAGATGTTTCAAATTGCATTACAGTATGTATCCCCCCCCCACAAAAAAAAGCGGTAATATGCTAAATGCTAAAAAAAAAAAAGCTAAAAGCTGTAAATATTGCCAAATAGACTGGAGTAAAAATTGCAGTCGCTCATTTCATACTATTCATCAAGTACATTTTGCATACTTTCTGCATGGCTTGTTGAATTGCATCTTAAGTTTTTCCTGTTCTTTTGTTCTCTCACCTGTCTCATGCTCTCAGTACCACCAAGGAAGAAAGCTCACTTGGTAAAGGTTGGTATCAATTTGACACAATTGTATTCAAACTCCGCGACCCACTTTTTATGGCGCGATGAATTAATAATACTCAGTTCTGAAATCAACATGTTTGATGAAAAAAACGAAAGAGCTTTCCAGACACTTTGAGGACACTTAACAATCGAGCACATCTGTAAGTGCTGCCTGCTTCACTTGATGGACAGGTGATCAAAAAGCGCGTCTCTTAAATGCGTTTAATCAAAAAAAAATTCTCTCACTTTATGCCTTTAAAGAAAAATCGTTTTCATCTTTTCTCTTTTAGAAAAGTTTTTTAAAGTGTTCTTCACATTCTCAGCTTAGAACTGAAAAGTGTTTTTTTTTTTTTTTTAACTTTTTTTTTCAAGTGACAGCGTGTCATCTATGTATAGCCTATAAATGCTACTTCGGTTTAACTTTCCCCCACGCAACGCATCACATGTTGACGCTCTTGACAGCTGCCACAGTTGAAAGACATGAGGCCTCAATGCTCTGAGGATACAAATTAAGTTTGTCGCGTCGACGATATTTTTGATGTGTGCTAATAAAGGGCAAAGAAAACGCGCGCGCTCTTTCAAAATTCGACAAAACCCAGTCAGATGCGACTCCCAGGTACATCAAACGCATGCGCCTCTTACAAAGTTTCCATTCCCAGATCTCAAGTTGCATGCAGTGATTTGCATCCTGTCCCATTACAATTTTAGGGAGGGAAATGGCAACAGCTAAGGCCGCATCCAAACTGCCCTCAACGGGCGGCCATTTAGCTTTTCTCTCTAATTTTCTTGAACTCGCTAGTGAATGTAAAACGGGTCAATGGAAAGTTGCAGGGAGATTTTGAATGTACATTGGGACATGTTGAGGGACTCGTTTGAGAAAAATCGGGCGTTCCTACCTTAAACATGTCATGAATTCCATGGAAATTGATGATGACACAACTGATTCAGCAATAAAAAATAAGATGTACCATGACACATCTAACTGTGTCCGCTTCAAAGGATTGTGGTGCACAGTCCTTCCTCCCGAGGGTCGTCCTGTGTTTCCTTGCTGGAAGGAAGTAACAAAGGAGCACACGGCCTCCTTTCCTCCATGACAATTCAGCGCTCCTTGTCATAGCTACCAGCGAAACCATTTCCGGTTCATGACCATTACTGAGGTAGGTTCCTTGCTCTTCAGAGAGCACGGACGCACCCCACGTCTTTTCACAAACTTGTCAATAAAGGTGTTGACAAAGCAGTGCTCTGCAGAATAATGTTTTCCCTGTCTTCATCCTACAGAAGGCATCATCACTTCACCCTTATCAGGAACAAGCTCATTGACGTCACCCATGCTAGCACACATCATATGCTTCAGAAATCTCTGGAATATGGACTGAAGCAGTTACTGTCCTCCGTAAAAATTTGGCCAGGAATTATTTTTTTCAAGTTTATGCTCAATGTAACCTACAAATTTTCTCTGCATAATAAGCAGAGGTGGGCAATTCATATTCAAAAAGCGAAGGCTCTCGTCAATTCTTTGTTCTAACCAAATTATCCAACCTAATAATCAGTGATTGAAGAGCCAAAAGTACTTCAAAAAGCAATTCAGTCACATTTTCCATGAGGTAAGGTATTTTATAATTACCACAGTTGATTTTCTCAATGTTCCTCAAAATGGACATGCTGTGACTTAAGTACTTTTAGCACTGGGGTCTTCAAGTAGCAGATTTCATGGATCCATTACATGTTCAGTCCTTTTTTCTCAAAATAGATATTTTATGACTCAAGTACATTTAGCACCAGAGGCTTCAATTAGCACAATTATTTCAGTCTGTAGGTAGAATTATTTAGCATGTTGGAGGAACCACATGGCGAGACCAGTACTTTCTGGCCCATGGACTGTCCCCCTGTGAAAATTAAACAATAATAAAAAATTCACCAGATCTTTAAAATCCTGCCTCGCCCCACAGTTGATCTTAACCAGAGAAGATATGATTCCAAAGTAAAACACATGCTCCAAAGACAAACACATGGTATGAGTCCTCTGATCTTAATCCGATCTACACAGAGCTCAAAGTAAAGATCAGGTTACATGTTCTGCATGTGTTTGGGCAATAATTTCACTATTCAAACAACACTTTCCAAGTAGCTAGGGCTGAGGGACTGAGAAAAGAAAAGAAGAAAAAGATGATGCCAGTTGCGGCAAATTATGTCTTTTTTTTTTTTTTTAAGGAATTAGCTGCAATACTGTCAAGGTGGAAAACTTCACCAAAACTCAGACAATTTAGCGCCTTAAGAGATGAAATTTCTGAAAAGTAAGTGTTACTGATTCTTGATGACCAGTGCAGCACCCACACTGCCTTCACCAGAAGCACATTGAAGTGGACAGTATTCTGAGGCTGGTTTTTAAGAACATCTAACCAACACCAGATGTAGCACTCATACAGCATTCCAGAGAAGTATGGTATCTATACTGTGCTATCCTTCCAGCAGACAACAGATCTTTCAAGTACTACACATTACAAGACCATTCAATATGAATAAAAGCCATAGACGACCCATTAAATTGATGGCACATTATAGACTACATGCAATATACAGTACAATTACTTGAGAACTATTTTTTCGTCTTATCGTTATTTTGTTCAAGGTCTCCAACGCCATATTCTCTTCTCACCGGAACAACTGAGAACTCATAACAGTCTTTCTTTCAGAGAAACCTAAATACGAGTAAAAGTGTTTAATTAAAAAAGCAAACAGGAGTGAAGACTGAAAACATTAGCTTCAGAGGAAAAGGGGGTTCCTTTTCGTCCGACGAAATTCTTGAGAGCGATCTCTATTTTCTGCTTGTAAACACTGAAGCTAGTTACGTATTTAAGGCAACATTACAAACTGACACACCTAGAGCTCTTGGCGAGGGTATAAGAAAACATCTATTTGAAGATTTCTTTCTGCATTCGGGGGATTATAATGCTCAGACATGGATTGGAGGATACCACACAGTATTAAAAAAAAAAAACAACTTTGGGGGGACATGCAGGCATTCAACAAAGATGTTCCTCAGCCCAGCTTAAATCTGGTGAGAGATTATACATGTTGCTATGTGTCTATAAGGAGCTTATTTACAGAACACATTTCACCTTTGTTTTTAATGCCTTTGAGAAACCGATCCTTTCTGTGAAGTTGATTCTCTGCAGAAAATCCTTTTTTCTGTGAAGGAGATGTGTAAAATGAGCTGATTGTTATGTCCTGCAGCATCTTCAACATCCTTCAGTCATCAAAATAGTCCTCTTGTAGATAATGAAATACTGTATCTTAGATGCTTGATTTTATAATTGTATCTACACACAGATGAACTAAAACGATTTTAACATGCACTGCAATCTAATACACAGTTCCAGAAACTGAATTGAACTCGATGAGTGAATACAGTCTAAATTCAAATGCTTGCAGAAAATACCAGAATGTCAGATTAGAAGAGAGGCATGAATATATTAACTATCCAATCCTAATAAGGGATGAAGTGGCTTTATTAGCATTAGCATAACCCTATACCCTAACTTTCCACATGAAAAAAAAAAAAAAATTCAATAGGACAGTACAGTGTGAAGTGTGCATAGAGGCCTCTGCATTGTGTTACATAAAAAAAGTTGAAATCTTGCGAGGTACCTGCCCCTGTGATGGATGGGCAAACTGTCCAAGGGTTGTTCCCGTCTCTCGTCCATTGGAGGCTGACCCACTGCAACACTGAGCAGAAATAAGAGCATTAGATGATAGATGGATAGATGTAACACCTCTGAAAGGACAGATGCCTTATGATAGGGACCTAAGCGTCTGGGTTCTGTATGACTGACTGAGGCACACAGAGCTGGCTACTGATGACTAGACTCTCTAAACAGAGAGTCATGACAACTCAAGAATAGAAGCCATTTTGTTTCCATTGTGCAAAAGTGAGCCACTTAGTACAATGCTAATCACTGGATTCTTTCGTTCTTTTCTCGGAAGGGCAATGTATGACTGTCCACAGAAAAACAACAAACCTGCCTGCTGGATGGTTTTGACAAGCATAAGAGGGGAGAAAATGTAAAGTCACGAGGAAAGAAAAAACAGAAAAAAACTCATTCACTTCGAGATGGTGCACAATAATGCAATGAAAACAAAATGGCTCCATGACAACATTCTGCAGAACCCTCATGTTGGAACTCTCTCTAACTAGGAACTCTTCAGCTGAGAACCCCACCCCAACCCAAGGTCTAACACAGCCCCCTTTTCAAAAATCATGGGACTCTGGTCCCAGTGCTGACACCATCTCAGAGCAATGTGTCCTTAGTACAAGTGTATTAACAGCAGAAGACAGCAGCACACACAACTCCAAGACCAAAATAGTGTGTAAGGGTGCACACTGCACGGCCATGTAAATTACATGCTGACGACGGCTTATAGCTGAAACGCGTCCGTCTTTTTGGTGACATTAAATATAAAGATTTTTTCAGTGAACAAATGTGTGAAGCCACCACTAGGACATTGAATGTCAGTTACACAACACAATCTCAATGGAAGTGCACTGTTTCTTGTAATACATATGGCGTAGTGAGTAACGTGAAGCAGGATTTCTTGTAAACAACCTTAAAACAACTACCACAGGCCAATTTCAATTCGGTTTTTAAGGCTCATCCTTGGTGCCAGGAGCGTATTGGCAGTGAAAAATCAGTTATTGTGATACAAAAGACAGCAATGGCTTCAAAGTGTATGTGATATACTGTAAGCACCAAAATTCATGGGACAGTGGATTACTTTTCTGTTATTTTGGCTTTGTTGGCCGAGTCAATCACTGAATCTGAATCCAACCGAACATGCGGTTTACATGCTGAAGAGGAGATTGAAGGCATTAAGTCCCCAAGAGCAGGAACTGTGGATGCCTGCAGTACAGGCCTGGCAGAGCATCACCTGGAAAGAGATCCAGTGTCTGGTGATGTCTATGTGTCGTAGATTTCAAGTAGTCACTGCATGCATGTGACCAAATATTAAAAGCAACCATTTTATTCAACAGGATGCTACATCTTCCAGTATTTTTTTTTTTTTTGCGCCCAAAAAACCAAAAATGGGGCGGGACAAAACAAAACAAAATCTGCTTTAATTTCGAACTGGTTCATCCAATATGGGTGAAAACATCCTGACCGAAAAGCAATCAGTCTGTACTTCATCCTTTTCGTCGTCACATGCTTCAAAACACAAAGTGCTAGAGAACAGAACCAAAATACAAATCGTGTCACGTGTCACCGTCCAATGAATTATGGGGCTGACTGTTTTTCAGTTGTCAGTGAGGCCTTATAAGGTGCTAGATATAATGCTTGCATTGCTCATTCCCTTCTGAAAAGGCAAACTTCCAAAACCTCCACGAGACAGGAAAAGGGAAATCCCCATGAAGTTTTGGTGTGCCTCGCGGCCCCCTCCAGCGCTAACTGTCCAATACAAAATCGCCAGGAATTCGGGTAATTTGCACAGGGCGTATCTCCGCCTTTCAATCTGGAGGGGCGATGCAGCGTATCGAGTTCGGCGAGAAGGGCTGTTGTTTCCCTTCATGCGGACGCGGTGACCGCGGGGCAGTAATAAAGCACTTCCTGTACCTGTTTCTCCTGGCCCGCCAGCTCCGTGAGTCCCGGCCGAATCGCTGTGGCGCGGGGCCAGCCCGGCGGACACCTGACCGTCCTCTCGGGGAGCCAGAGGAGCAGGCCAAAGCAGAGTGACTCACCGCTGCGGACATCACTGCACAAACCAAAAAATAACACAATTAAAAATCGCAACAAATATTTTGATTTAACCCCTTAAAACCCAAGGGCCCACAGTATATGTGGGTCTGTAAAATATAGCTGTGATTTATAAATAAATTACAGTGGGCTCCAAACTTACTGGCACCCCTGACTTGCAATGCACAAACAATGCCTCATAAAATTCAAAAATATATATATTTTTATAGAGAAACTCAAAATAACGACATGTAACAAATACTGAACGATGTTAATGTTCCAGTGGAACCAACCAAAATCATTTACTGATTTAATCAGAAATCAATTCCCTCCAAATCAAGGTCTCACAACCATTAATGGCACCCTAAAAATTATTGTAAATAACATCTACCAAAATTGAACCAGGTATTAAATTCCACTTATTTAAGTTTTATCTAAGTGTTAAGGAACTATATTGAACCATTACATCACTTCCAGTTTCACTAGGGTATAAAAATGAGAAAACACACATGTAATATCTCTTTGTCATCCAACACCATGAAGAAAACAAAACAACTGTCAGTTCAAAAGAGGCAGATGGTCATAGACCTTCATAAATCTGAAAATGGCTACAAGAAGATTCACAAATGATTGAATATGCCACTGAGCACTATCAGGGTAATTATTGAAAAATTCCTAAAATATGGACCACCTTACCCATCTTCTGACCCAGTCTACCCATGACATAGCATTACCATACTCCAGAAAAACTTTACAGACAAAACTTCACCTCAGAATTAGTGGCATTAATAATACATGATAATATACATTCCTGTTCATCGTACTCATTGTTTATTTTATGTTTCATCCTCTACAGCAGTGTTTCCCCAACCCTGTTCCTGGAGTACCCCTGCCTGCATATTTCAGATGTCTCCTTGACTTAACACACCCAGATCAGGTCATTAGGTACTCCACTAATGAGCTGATCAGCTGAATCAGGTGTGTTAAATCAGTGAGGCCCAACCCTGCTCCTGCAGTACCCCTGTCATGCACATTTTATAGGTCTCCCTAATTTAACACACCTGATTCAGCTGATCAGCTCATTAGTGGAGAACCGAATGACCTGATCTGGGAGTGTTAAATCAAGGAGACATCTGAAATATGCAGGGCAGGGGTACTCCAGGAACAGGGTTGGGAAACACTGCTCTACAGATAGCTATCGTTTCCTCCATCATCTTGAAAACGGCTTGTCATCTCAGTGCCAGTAGATAGCAGAGTAGATAGCAGTGTGTACTGGACGTACACAGAAGACTTTTGCTAAATGCAGGAGGACATCAGGGTATCCTTCGCATACAAATTGATCCATACAGAGGATTCAGTCGCACTGAATTTCATGTACAGCCTTTCTCCTCCTGGACATTAAACATGTGTGGGTATTAAAACAAGTCCCTTGAACCTCTGGTGTAGAATAAAGAAACAGGGCTGGGCTTAATTTAACTAATTTCAAATTCCTGATTCTTTCAAATATTTTAGAAGAGGAAGGATTTCAACCCTGTTTGGAGCTGTTCCCTTTGTAACACAAAGGCGGTTGTGCGATGAATGCAATAACATCTCGCTCAATCGCCTCACTTATGAAAGGTATTTACAAAATTTGCGCGAGTGCGAGAAGGCGGCATTCTTCGCGGAGAACGTGACATCTGTTTGGGTCTTTGTGAGGATACGAGGGAGAAGCAGAATTTCCTTATTGCTGATGGAAATAAAGAAGAGGAAGAAAGCAGTGGAAAGTGAGGCAGGGTTCCTGTTGAGAAATGTGAACCAGATCCGCCGGCACACATCTCTGTCCGTCTGTTTTCATTATGACAGAGGAATGCCAAGAGCACAACGCATTCACACACACACCAGGACGCACTCACACAGAGACACCCATACACACACACGCACACTCACACACATGCAAGCACACACGCACAAACATACACATGCTCACACACACACGCGCACACACACACACATACACACAATCACACACATGCTCGCACACGTAGACTCTCGCTCTCACACACTCACACACACATGCGTGCTGACACACACACACACAGACATTCGCACACATACACAGACACAAACAAACACACATACAAATAATCACACACACACGCACACTCACACACATGCAAGCACACACGCACAAACATACACATGCTCTCACACACACACACACACACACACACACACATCAGGATTGGCTGGTTTTCTTCGGCTCGTTCATGGCTTGTTTCACATGCAAAGTTTGAGGTGGAACAGGTGCTTCAATCAGATCTTTTTTCTCTTCCAGTGAGACCACAGCTAAGGGTCATGAAAGGATTATGTAACAACAAACATCAATACACTACAATACAATACAACAAAGAAAAGTTAGATACAAAAAATCAATTACAAACATAAAAACAATGCAATACAAGAGAAGTAAGCCTCGGGTGGAGAATGCAGAGTCTGGACTGTGGAAAGTTCCCCAGGGCTTATTTATCCACATCTAAAGTAGCCATAAAAACAACTGAAGACCATTACATGAATAGTAACAGGTGGTGAAACAGACACAGGTGGTGACATTGAGTGCGCAGGGGTTAAGGTGAGCACTTTCAGTGATACACAGGCCAGGGCCAGTGAGACACAGGTGCCGCCATTTGCCACTCGAGTTGCGTCTGTGTTCTGGGACAGGGATACATAGAACAGCTCAGTCACTCATGCGGTTTGGTCGCGCCGACTTCCTCCGGTTCCGTGGTAGTCATCCCCTCATAATATGCGTCAAGTTCACACATTAGCTACAACAGAGGACATTTTGTTAGAAACGAAACAGGAGCCCAGAGCTTAAAGAACAGGCTTTTTCATGGCCCCGGCTGTGGGTAGGGTCACTGTGACACTATTTACCCGGCCCAACGAAGGAAAATCTTCCGAAGCAACTGGCCAGGCCAGGCACGACTAAATATAATAGAGCTGGAAAGTTTTGGGGAGTCACTTCCCGTTCTTACACAGAGCGGGTTCAGTACGACCCTGCGCCCAATAACACACACACACACACACACACGCACCCAAAGTGAGTTTACCCTATGACCGATAGACAAGACTGCAAGATATCTCAGCACAATGATTTTTAACGCGAATCCTAGCCACTTGAAGGGGGGAAAAAACATTAACTAGCTACGAAGAGGTTATTTGCACTTAAAAAGAGTGGTTTACATGGTAATCTTCCCAGACAAGGTTGCATCCACCTGAATGGCACTGCTTTCAAAATCTAACTTTCAAAGCCGTGACCCCATAATGTAATTCAGCTGCTGTTCTACACTGTTAGTACTCTCATTCACTCTGTAATGCTGAGAGAGAGAGGGGAGAGAGGTAGCAGTGCGTTGATAATGCTCATTAGGTGTATTATGATCAGAGAGTTCATTAGTAATTCTCTCTCTCTGTGCTAGTTGAGCGGTGAGCGTGTGTGTGTGTGTGTGTGTGTGCATGTGTGTGAGAGACACACGACTCAGTGTTTCCAGAGGGGAGCAAAGAGGCCCAATCTGGGCGCGAGATCAGAGGTTGGCCGCGCTCCTGCCTTTGAACTGGGCCCTGATAAGCAGCAGTGCGGGCGAGTGCTGAGGCCTGCATAGCTGCACACATTCCTGCCGCGCTCGACACCAGGCCACGGCGCGGTCACTCTGCCCAGGGAGCAGGGCCCAGAGCCAGGCAGCCAGCCAGCCAGCCAGCGCTCGCCCTCAAACACCCGCCCTCTCAGCACCGACAGCCACGCACACCACATAAGCGGCCACAGCGACATTTCGGTTCTGAGATAGAAAAGATGCTGCTCACTAGTGCCACCCTGGCTGGCTTCAGGATAGATCAAGAAAAACCTGTTCTCCATTTAAGTCAATGGTAAGTTCAGTGTAAAGATGAGTAAGCGGCATAAAGTCCATGTCAGATGAAACCTCATATACAGATTTTGCAAGTTTTTCAGGAGACAGAAAGAATTTCCTTATTTTGAGCTTATTTGGGGTACCTTTCATTTTCCTGTGAAACATAAAGTTGTCTTTTTTGGGAAAATTGTTTATTTTCATTTTTTTCATCAACAAATGACAAAATACCATGCACAAGGTTTTCCTCAAAAAAAAAAAAAAAAATTGTCCTCAACCAGATCTGAGCTTATGTGACATGACATTTTTCTGTCCTTCCATTGGTCCATTTGTCACAAGGTGTTCACAGTAGGTGCAGTAGTTATGTCTGCCTCTACTGATATGAAAATCACAAAATGGCCCAAATGTCATATACAAGGTTTTCATTTGACACCGACTATAAGGTCAAAATTTGATTCCCGCAAGAAAATGTATGTTAAATTTGTGTTTTCAATATGAATCCAGCAAATCCTCTCCATGTTTGCTGATTTTTAAGCTGCTTTACAATTTGGTCAATAGAGAAATGTTGTGTGAAGAAATCAGTAGCCGGTAACACTCTTAGTGGCTGAATCAAACATCATAGTTTTTATAGTCGATGCAAAACGCAAAACATGGCATGTAAAGACAAATGGCCAGCCATGACCACAGAGGTCAATCTGTTTCATTTAGAAATATGAGATTTTGCACGAGTATGCAGAAGGCATGCAGGTATACATATAATCATAATTTTTGAAAACATCCTTGTTTATCATACATTAAATGGAAGCTTATGTTCACCTCCAGCAAAATGTTCAACAACTAAACTGGTAGGGACATTAATTGGTCAACCAATCTCTCAAAAGGATGAATGCTACTTCACTACCAATGGCTGCTGATACACGTTAGGAACTGTAGATCCACAAGTAATCAAACAGCTGACTTGGTTTTCTGCATGGATGTCAAACTCCAGCACTGGAGAGCTGCAGTGTCTGAAGGCCATTGAGGTTCCCTTTCTATCAAAAGACAGTAAAGGCCTTGAAAATAAAGAGTGTGGACTCTTTAGCAAATCAGTGGCTGAAATTGAATCACTTTGGCTAAAACACGCAAAAAGGCAGGAGGCACTGTAGCCTAGCATGACTGGACAAGACTGCTTTACAGAGAGCCATATTCAGACTGGGGTCTCAATACTGCTCACCGTGAGCTAATATCACACAAACACATTTCTCCACTTTCGCCAATGATGAATCATTCAGCAGCAGGCAGCTCCAGGGCCCAGGATTACCTTAAAAAGAGAAGGAAAACATTTCTGCTGCCTTTTCATGTACCATTTTTATGTTCCCACTGAAATATGAATAACACAGCTCATTAATCTGATAAGTTTGATATTTCAGCAGGGTGTTCTTTTCTGCTGTTTTCTAAATTTTACCCTATTATATGTCATAAAATGATGCATTCTTAGCATGGAACTTTAAGTCCAGTTAATCTCCAGAAATCTCTAGAAAATTTTATTAATGGTAAATCTGACCATCGCTGAACTAATGTGAACCTGAGTCAAAACATTAGGATTAAATATGGAGGCATTAATCCATCAATTGTAATGAGAAACAAAGGTCTATTAAAACAGAATATTATACTGTAATATTACACAATACACTATTTTAATATACTACTTCCAGAAAAATGTACCACATGTGCAAACGCGCACAAGGAGTAACAAATCGCAGTCACATCACGGCAAGGTTTAATGGATGTGTTGAGAATGGATGTGAATATGTTTTTATGCCCCGCTACGAAGTGAAGTGGGGGCATAGGAATAAGTGTTGTCCTTCCACGTGTCTGCCCGTCTGTCCGTTTGTCCACTTGTCCTTCTGTTACGCTTCTTTTCCAGGCCGGAACCTTTAAACCGTTCAACATTTTTCCACGAAATATGATAATTTGATGCATCTTATAGTGTAGATGTGCCTTTTCATATTTCCATCTGGTCTCCTGTATGCCTGTCCGTCCCTCCATCACATTTTGTTTCCAGGCCAGAACGCCAAGACCGTGACAGGGGATCTGAGAATTTTATGCCAGTTTCTCTAGTTTTACTGCAAAAGAACTGATAGTTCAGTCAGACAACTCAAGTGTAATTGCAATATCAACAAATACATGCAATTAGAGTTTAGTATCTAAGCTCTGACCCTGACACATCCTGCCGCCTTCTGAGAACAGCGGGAAGTGCCCGTCCCTCCATCCCTGGGAGAAATTAAGAACCCACAGGTGGAGGAGGAATGTTAATTAGCAGCAGCAGAGAGTGATGCAGTACAGCAGCAGGCTGAGGCTTTTTGCTGTGAAGGCAGAGTAAGAAAGCAGCTTATATTACATTATATTACCTGCCTCGCAGTACTGTGGACAGTTGGAGATATGCATTGGAGAGGCTATAAGAATGAAGGGGTGTCTTGAGTTGTCTACCTGAACCAGCTCCGTAAACTGCACCCCATTTCTTTGTTTTTTTTTTCAGGCGCAGCTGACATTCTGAGCTGTATCAGGAAAATGATACACCAAGGGAAGAATCCAACCTAAAATTATATTCCTTACAAAATCATCTGGGCTGATAATGACATCTTAGAAAGCTAGGAGCCTCACTTGTTAGACTTATAATATGAGCATAACCCAGCCTGGGCATTTCTATGTCCAGTATACTGTAGTGCCAAAACAGTTCCTGGATTTGCTTTGCTATGAACTAATCTACAGTTACCATTTCTGACCAATCCGTCTAGTGTAAGTAGGATTTCAACAGCAGGTGGTGGTTCAGGGTTACAGGTGGATCAACATTCACTGTTGCTTTGCGATTGTTTTTCATGGTACACTCACACCACTATAATATTTTCTTACGAATATAAAGAACCTGGGAAAAGCTGGCCGAGCAAAGTCATTCAAAATGTACTACTGTACCTAGTTTGTGACAAAATGACTTGCTGCTGCCATTGTACACACTTTTTGCCCCCAATGAGGTTACTGGATACTTCTTAGCTTTTAAATGACTTCAGCTTCTCCATAAGCAAACTTCTAAAATCAAGACAAGGCCCACATTATCAAGCTTTGTGATAACAGACCCTTTCAGTGAGCATATTACGATATACTTGGTATTGCTCGATACACTATATGACCTTAGAACCATCAAAGTATAATTTTATCACCAGCAAAATAAACAGGACCTGCTAAGGGCAGAATTATCTCATTTCTGCCTAAGGTGTTTGTTCACGTCCATGCGACAAGTCCAAGTGTAGCTTGGATTTTTGAAGGCAAGGAAATGCATAACACAGATTCACAAAGCAGATGTGATCGCTAAATAATTACGTATAAACTATTCCACACCGGGGAAAAATAAAGTGGCTGAAAAAAAAAAAACCCACACATTCCAGCGAGAATATCCCCTCCTTCTGACCAAGCTTCTTTTTTAGTGATTTTCCAAGGAAAAAAAAAAAATCTAAACCCATGTCAGTCACAATTTTATCAAGAATCTTGGAAGTTCATCTGGGTTCTTTTCACACAGCTGTAGACAGACTCCTTGGGATCAAGTCGAGAAAAGCACATTCACAAAAAGGGGCGTGCAGTTCAACACACACACACACACACACACACACAGTGAAGGTGAGACCCGAGAAGTCCTCTACTGGGTGGTCTTTCCGTAAAGATAAGGCAAGTATGCTAAACCCTCAGGTAAGCAAAAGCAGAAGTTTTAAGGATCCTTTCAAATTCCAGGCCTTGTTTTTTCAGCATTGCGATCTCTCTTCATGTGGAATTTCCACATGTGGTTTGCAGCACAGGCTTCTTCTCAGAATCAGATTAAAGAGATCTCCTAATGACAACACGCAGGGAGTCTGACAGCACTAAACTCTCGAAAAGTCTAACCTGCAGTGCCCTGCGGTCTGGCCAGACTCCTCCATCTTGTTTGGGCAGGATTGTGTGAGGCTGTTCTCACGTTGCACAGCGGTACAGTCAGACTGACGTGAGGAGGATGAAGGTAGTGAGGGAGAACAGATAAGCGAAATTAGAAGACAAAAGGGGTAATCCACTAATTTTAAACCCAATCCTCTGCAGCTTTTTCTATTTTGGTAAAAAAAAAAAAAAAAAATCCTGTCTTTTTTCTGGTTGCAGCAACAACAATGTATTTCTGTGGACAAACCCTTTGATGTTCTGATTCAGTTACCAACTTACAGCAAAGGAGAGGGGAGAGAAAGAGAACAAGAGAGAGATAGAGAGAGAGAGAGGGGGGAATGGAGAGAGAGAAAGGAATGAGGAAAGAGATTTTGCGGTTTGTCGCTCTCCTGGCAAGGCATCTGACGTCTCGCGGCAAAGGCGAAATTCTATTTCGCCTGTAAAAGCGTCAGTCGAGCCGTGCGAAGGTTTTCATTCTCGGCGGCGGCTGCTCCGTTGTGAAGGCCGCTTACATGCTTTTCAAACAATAACAGTTCAATGCAGCCCTGCATTTCCTTTGCCAAGCCTCGGATACGCCAGCCCAGCCTTTATAAAGCCTTGAACCGACTACAAACACAAAGCGAAAAAAAAGAGCCCATCCACTGAACAGGGTAATTAAAGAACATCTAATACCGCTGTATTCCAGTTGACAAGGAGCAATGGAAATTATTCGAGCTTCGCCGGGTATTATCAGAAGAACTCTGAGGTTTGTAAATGCCATTGTACGAATTCAAGGGGAACCAGACGCGTACAAGCATTGTGCGTAAGAGACGGCAACAAACATTATTCAGGTTTTAAAACACAGGTGCACCTGCAGTAGAGGCGAGCAACCTTGGTAACAGTCGTGCAGTGTGCACCCTGTGCATTCTCTTCTGCAGTTCTGCACAATCTCACTTCATTTTCTCTCTGACATGGAGTTCAAACATTCCTGAGAATCAGCGTATCCTGCACTCTCTTAAATTAGCCCCCTCTCTCTCTCTCTCTCTCTCTCCAAGTCATTCCATCTTTGGTCCTCCTTTTTGTAATAATTATTCCAGATCCGTACTGTGATGCCTTATCAATTTCGTGCCTGTGGCCAGTGTTTTTTTTCCCACAAAATGACGGTAAAGCTTTTATCCTTGTTTATTTGTTTTGTAGACAGCTGCCAAACTCCTGCGACATTTGCTCTTTTTCTAAAATGCTATCCTCAGCTGAAAAGGAACTGATGCAATTCGGGTGTCTTGTTCACTCGTACAGAACAACTGTGCCACCAGGGATTTGAGACTGCAGTCTGTTTTGTCAGAGCAATGCTTTAATTTACAGTCTCCTTCCTCCTGAGTTATGTTAGCATTTTGTGTGTGTGCATGTTGCACGACAAGCTGCAGAGCTATGGACCAAACTGCATTCTGATATAGGCCTGGATGGGGAAGTTTAAAGAACACAGGTCACTAATGTGAAATACCTTTTGCCTACGAACATTACAATTTACCTGCTTCTTTTGCCTACGAACATTACAATTTACCTGCTTCAGCCTTGGTATCGATCCCATAAACTAAGGTACTCACTTCTGGTCAGGAATACCTACTCATTCCAACGGGCTTGAAGCAGGAATATCGCTTATACGGTTCGCCAATTCATTGCATTATACACAAACCATACCCTAACTCACTCATATGGGCAATTTAGAGTCTCCTATTAGCCTAAAATGCATGTCTTGGATTCTAAATTATTTTTGCTAACGCACATTTTTCATAGCCACGCCCCTCAGATATGACGACAGTTCAGGATTGGTTAGGGTTAGGGTGTTCTCTAGTATCTCCATCAATGTTTCTAATGGCAACCAATGAAATTGATTCTGACCCACTGGCATAATTTAGGGGTGTGGTTATGGCAAAAGCGCATTAGCTGGGAGGAAACTTGAAAATATAGAACGAAACCCATACGAACAGGGACAGAATCTGCAAACTCTCCCCAGAAAGACCCCAGGCGGATTCAAACCCATAACCTTCTTTCAGTGAGGCGACAGTACTACCCAACACAGCATCATGCCGCTCTCAGCCAGAGTCATTCACAAAAAATTCAGTTTTATTGTACAATAGCCATATGCTTCTCTTCATGCGAAGTGCTGACACTAGCGCAGCTTATGCATTGCAGTGAATGATCATTATTATACGCAGGGGTACTGAAGACTAATCAATATTTCATTTAGCAGATGGGAAGATGGGAATCTGCAGCTGAGCACTGGGGATACTCCCACAGTAATAACACTATATGATATATATTCTCACTAACATACTGTACATTATTGTAAATTATGTACCGTGATCTATCAAAGCAAATATTTCACAGTCTTCCACAGTTTTCACTGTGTCTATTTGTCTTTATCTATCCAAAATTAGAGGGAAGGAAATTAATCATGATAAATGTATGGACATCATATGTGATTGACATTACTCTCTCTTTTACTTCAATTCTATATATAGAAACACATGGGGAATTGGGTAATATATATCTAATCATACAGCAGCCCTTCAACTTTTCGAATAATTATTCTTCTATAATTTTATAATATTTATGCTTGCGAACATCAGTGAATACGCTGAAGCTTGTTTACAGTCCATTTCTTAATTCTCCTCACCATCAAAGTCGCACGTAGCGCACCCACAAACGTTAGCATACGGGCGATCCGTGCGACGTGAAGAGCAGCCTTGCTTTGATAGCAGGTTTGTTACTTAGCGCTGCTCGACTTGCCGGTGGTGTGTGAGTTCGCTGCGGTTTTCTTACAGAATTATTTATTCCCTCGCTGCAGAGCCTACAGGCGTCTTCCCTTAGCATCCCACTTCACCACAGCAGACAAGGAAAAACGCTAATTACTCTTAATTAAGATGTGTTACTTTTTGCGCTTCGTAGTGTGATTTTAAACACCAATCAAACATAGCAGAAGCAAAGAAAGATCTAATGCTGCACAGCCCGTAATATTAGGACTGTGACAACATTTTTGCTTTTTCGGTTCTGTTCTCCAGAACATTGAACGTGAGCACAATGAATATGCACTTAAAGTGGGGGCAGTGAGTCTCAACTGGCGAGTATGCGCATGTGTCCATACCAGGAAAACCTTGAAGAAACTGCAGCCCATTTTATAAGTGCCAATATTCAAAAGGTTGGGAACAAATGTAGAAATGGGTGACCGTTTTCTGTGGCTTGTGCTCGTTACAGCCATGACCGATCATCTACATTCACTTTATGAATCTAATACATGAACTCAGAGACTGATTACATCTCCAGTGTTTTTAATCTCGGCCCAAGTCTTACCTTTGATCTATAAATGAGGCTGCCATCCTGTTTGGTCACACAGGAATCCAGATAACATTTCGCCCTGTAGAAGTAAGGAACAGCAGAGTTTTTAGACTAGAACTCCAAAACCTGTCAACTGAGAGAGAAACACATGGAACAGCTTCCTGTCAGGGGTCTAGCATCTGTCATAAACGCCTTAAAAACATCTCAAATGCGTCTCCATCAGCACAAACATTCTGCCTCCCTGTCACTGTCACCCGATCACTGCCATCTCAAAATGAATTTATACCCAGGCTGTGTGTGTGGGGGGGAACTTTAGAGAGATAATCAAAGTTACAGAACAAGGATTGTGCTCCTGGAATGCAAAGTATTGCAAAAAAAAAAAAAAAAAGAAGAAGAAGCTGCGCTTGATCCTGCTCAGTAAGTCCTCCCCACAGGCAAAGTTATCTTTTCAAGTGCCGCCACTGTCTGCTGCCTTCAATAACTGACAAATAAAAATAACTAAAAGTTAAACCTCTGCCAAAATACCTACTGAGGAAAACGCTCACACACAGGCATGCGTAAATCAAGGAGCGCACACATTCACACAAACACGCACACACACACGCACACGCACGCACGCACAAGCACACACACACACTCTCTCTCACACAGACGCACGCACACACATACTCTCTCTCTCACTCTGTCTCTCCCTCTCTTACACAGACACATGCACACACACACTCTCTCTCTCACTCTGTCTCTCTCTCTCCCTCACACATACACACACACAAAAAGTGTCTCACACACACACACACGCACACCTGTCTCTCTCACCCAGTTTCTCTCTCTCTCTCTCACACACACACACACACACACACACACTCTCTCTCTCTCTCTCTCACTGTCTCTCTCACACACACACACACACACACACACACACACTCTCTCTCTCTCTCTCTCTCACTGTCTCTCTCTCACACATACACACACACAAAAAGTGTCTTACACATACACAAATGCCTACACACACACATACACGCACACACTCTTTCACTTGGTTTCTCTCTCTCTCACAAACACACACACACACACACACACTGTCTCTCTCTCACACGCCGCGCACACACGCACACACACACACAAAAAGTGTCTTACACATACACATACGCATACACACACATACAGGCACACGCTCTCTCACTCTGTTTCTCTCTCTCTCACACACACACACACACACACACACACACACACACCGCCTATCCAAAACACATACCTACAAGCAGGCACACAAACACTCTCTCACACACACACACACACACACACACACACACACAGAGTGTCTCACACATACACACACACACACGTACGCACACACACATATGCACATACTGACACGCAGAGACACTGACTATCCAAAACACATACTTAACAGCAGGCACACAAACAAATACAGTCACACATACAAACAGTGCAACACTACATGCTCACATGTATACACACAAGCGTGCGCACACTGACAAAAACACATACACACACACACACACGCATATACCCCCACACACACACACACACACTCTCACCACACCACACACACACACACACACACACACACACACACAATACAATGTGCATGCCCACACACATACAAACCCACACAGACACAGTAAAATAATGCCATGAAAAATCAAGGGAAAAACTGACTCCGGGACAGGCTGAATGGGGTCCTATGATCGAGCAGAATCCAGATGGAATTAAGCCTACATCTGAATTGTGTACCACCCAGCATTCAAACATACAACTCTGGTGTAATGCAACTGAAAATGTGCAATTAGAAGAACAGACATCAAAGATAAATTTTCATCCAAAAAAAAAAAATCAGAAGCTCATTTCTTAAGTTGTTTAGTGCGAAACTCATTGAGTTCTTTAAAGCAAAATGCAAACGAACACTGCTGGCAGGGATAATGTACTCAGAGGCACCTTTTCAATCCGCACTGTCACATTCAGAGGCTTGCCAATTTTTATCAATGAACATGACAACAAACATACTAGGACACATAAACACATGCCCACACACATTACGCTATCACCATGTGCCAAAACCTCTATGGTAATGCTTGTTATAAACACCCTTAACTGGCATGAGGCTGTACCGTCACAAACACACTGAATCTGTAGGGGACAGGGACGAGTGTAGACTTGTACAAGTCCCCGTTTCTCGCATGCAAAGGAGAGGCGCTTCGCAAGATCTGTCTGGCAATATTTGTTAGCATTAAGGGTTCGATTTAATAAGACATTTAGCATCCGCGACATATTTAAGTACTTATATTATCATCACAGAACCTATGATCGGAGCGAAACATGACCTATCATTTGTCGTGTTATTGCTTTTTACATGTGCTAGAAGTCTTAGCAAAGCAGACCCTAAATGTTTTGTCATACTGCTCCAGTTTTCTTGTAGCACACAACAGAAAACTGCAACAAAATCGCTTCCCAAAGTGTCAAACTCCCAGCAACCGCACTTCAGAAAATAGGGCAATTTGTTCTAATTTGTGTCGCGAGTTCAACCCACGGAGCCGCAAATCAAAGTCTTTTCGCGGCAGAAGGTGAAACCATTACCGGGGAGAAAGATCTGATCAAAGCGAAGCCGGCAGAGTTTTTCCTTTTGTTTCATTAGGAAAAGAAGCTGGCAGTTTATCTGCCTCTGTATCCCCCAGTTTGGAGGAGTCAGGCTTAGCACCAGCTTTCTGTCTCTGAGTCATACAGCTAAAACAGTCGCAGGGGCCCAGTCCCCAGGACCCCCAGTGATTACAGGCACTAAAGCCAGCCCCAGTCAGTTCACAGCCTCACTCTCTCCCTGTGGCGTGGGAACCTTGTCACATGACCAAAAACTACACTCGCCTTGAGCCAGTCAAAATGAATCCAGCCATTGAGTTACTTTGATTTATATGATGATCTTATTCACGCAGTGTGCAAAAGCAGGTACACAAAAGCGCTAAAATCCTGACATGAAGGTTAGGGATCCATGTGTTGGAAGTGACCATATAAGCCTCAAGCAGTACAGTTTGGTTCAGGTTGTTACACATTCAAGCGGCTATTTTTGCGTTTCCCTTGTCAAAAGTTGTGGATGGTAGGAAAAGCGCTGTTCTGATCCATCCCTTTTTTTGTCACCCCTCTGTTCAGATACCAAACACACTGATCCAATCCTAAAAAGGTGGAGCTAGAAATGCTACAGTCCCTTAATTGGTCAAAACAGAACTGTCACTCTTGCAACGCTACTTACTTGGTGGACGCGGTCGTTACCATCCGATAACAACCCCGCCTACAGTAAAGGTACTGTCTGCGGTGGCAACGCGGATCAGATTTGAAGTTTATCTACCAGTCTGAACAGGATAGGTACCAGTTCTAAGGGTGCCATACTAAAAGTGATTGGTGGAAATGTGGCTGTAGAACTTGGACCATGTAACATAGCCTTCGTAAAACAAACGCATCAATGGCCATCCCTCTCTCTCTCACTGTTGAGTCACTTGATTTTTACGTCACTGAGAAATCTCACCGGGGGTTTAAAAATTACTGCGGTGACAAACGGTAGATTAACAAAGTTTAAAGTGTAAAGTCAAACATATAAACTTTCAACTGGGATTGAGGGTTTTAGAAATATTAATATATATTTTTTCAAAAACCAAGAGAACTTATCATGCTTATCATGAAAAACCATAAATATTTATATGCAGTTGTGTTACTGAACACATTAAACAATCACACTTCTACCACTGAAAAAGAGTCCAGGGAATATAATATCTGCGAGGCTAGGTAAAGTCCCAACAGTATAAGCAGGATGTGAGCTATTTTAAGAATAAAAGTGGTCAAGTAGGCTTGACTTGCGATCGTAAGGTCCTGAGTTCAAGCCCCGGCCACGGCCTATGCGGTGTGTTCTTGGGCAAAACACTTCACTCCCACACTCCACGCCTCACTCCACCCAGGTGTATAAATGGGTACCAGCTAATAGTCAGGAAAACTTGACTAAGTACCTGCGATGGACTGGCATCCCATCCAGGGGGAGTAGCAATACTCCTAGTTGCTTCAGGCCACAGCAACCGGGGTTAAGCACCGGCCTTATGGGCCATTAGGCTCGTAACAGGCTTACTCAAATATAAGAAAATAAATATAAAAAGAAAAACTTGACTCAATAAAAATGACTTCATAACCATCTTGGTAAAAGGGAGCTTGGTTGGTTGACTTCAGCCATTAAACAAGCATGAATGCTCAGATCCATGCCACGAGATGGCTGACATCTGGCCTGGAAAAAAACATGGTGGAGGGACGGACAGACAGGATGACCGATGGATGAATGAAAACGCACATCTATCCAATAAGATGTTCCCATTGTTATATGTATGTACATATATGTAGAATAGTCTAGTGTATGTTTTGTGGCACAGCCTATAAAATTCTGTATCTTTCCCAACTATTCCATAAAGTTCTAACTACAACTAGACTACACTAACACAGGACTAGAAGTGATAACGTATGTATGGATATGTATGGAAAGTTCTAAAGTAAGACACAGATAGTGTCAAATAGACTGGAAACTTATGGAAAGTTCTTTTGGGTATATAAATACCTGTAGACTGGGGAGGCAGTTAATCCTAGATTTAGCTGTTCTTGGACACATTATAACATTTACTCAGCAAATCTTGGATTCAGTCAAGCCTGTGTTTCCTGTTCTACATCATCAACCATACAGTATTCCTCCTCAATTACATCAATGGACACAGAACATTTATTAGGATTACCTTGGACATTGTACCACATAACAGGGAGAATCATGATCATTTACCTTAATATTATTCATTTGTTTGTCATCTTAGTTTTAATACAGCAAAGAAGCTACAGTGAACTGCGGATTTCTCAGTAAATACAGTTTAAAATCAGCACTTCGATTTGTTTGTTTGTTGACAATCACAGATTATTGAGTGAATAAAATTAGAAGAGTTCCTCTACGTAACACCATATAACTAGAATGTGTTTTTACTCGTAAAAACGTACGTCTCCCCCCGGCCCCCTTCCCTGCCTAATCCACCCGACGGATGGACAGACGGACAGACAGACAGGTACAAACAAAAAGGCGCCACTTCAGGACCTGAGTAGTAAGTATGCAAAGTTTCGTTAAGATCATGCAAACGGTTTTGGAATTACGCTCTGGAAACAACGTGGGAACACCGATGCGAACACAAAGGCAAACGCAAACAGAGCCTAAAACAATATGTCTCCCCTCTCCCTCTGGGGGGGAGACATAATAAGTTTCATTGAGAAATATTGAACGGTTTAAGATTTCTGGCCAGGAAAAGGATGGGATGTTTCATATCTAGCCTGGAAACAAAATGCAGACAGACAAAGGGGCGGACAGACTTACAGACAGAAGTATGAAAAGGTCCATCTAGGCAATAAGATATAGCCATGTATTAAATTTTGTTGAGGAACATTGGACGGTTTAGGAGTTCAGGCCCAGAAACGAGGCAAGACAGACTGACGGAAGGACAGATGGACGTGCGGAAGGACAACACTCATTCTTATATCCCCATCCACTTTGTTGCGGGGATAATAAAATACAGTGACACATTGTTATGGAAGGGGAGGTCCTCTCACATTGGGAATTTCAAGGGTAGGAGCCAAGCCTGAAACGACCTAATGTCGGCCGGATGAAAGGGATGAGAACCCAAATCGCTTTATCAACACCAACAGCCCTCTTATCGTGGAAGAGCCTCAAACGGCAGTTTGTGTTTTTGGGGAGTCATCCTGCTAATTGACAGCCAGAACGAGGAGCCAGTTTGGCCCTGTTAGACAGCGTGGCCTGCTGCTGTAATCGCCACGGAAATTTGTGTCACAAAACATCAAATGCGGTAACGTCTGCAGGAATTTGCATTGAGCCTTTGATGTTTGGAATCTAAACAAAGCATGACTTGGTATGCAAAATCTGCAAAGGTTACACCTCCAGCCAAAACCCCTTTTGCTGTGGAGATTATAGCAGAAAAAAAAGTGCAAATGGGGGACATAATTCGGCTGAGATCCTGCTCTACATGAGTTGTGTGCAAGCGTCTATAAGGTTCAAACACACGACCGTCCTGAAGCACAATAGGAAACAGGAAACATGCGGAGATGCGCTTGAAGGAGGTATTTTAGCTTTGAGCTCCTTTCGAAAAATTTCAAAAAATTAGAAAGCCAGGACAAGGAGTGCTTGAGACAGTCTTCAATGTCGTTTTTCTGAAGATTAAGAAGAGACAAAACAGGACTTCAAAACAACACAAAAAAAATGGTGGATTCATCTTCAGGGGTAAAAAGGGATCATGTGACACGAGGATGCAAAATTCTCATACTTCAAATCACCTTACTTTAAAGGCTTTTTCCCCATTTAGCAGCACCTATTAGCATTTGAAGCCAGTGGAATGGAGAAACTCCACAGAAACAATCCAGCACGTTCTATTCAGCTACACCCTGTCCCCCAGCCCTGATGAGTCTTGGTTAATTTCCTCCTCTACATTTGTTCTTTAATCAGCAAGCCAGAAATTAATCTGGCTGAGATGAATTGACGTTTCGTTATCAGAGCCGGCGATAGAGAAGATCACCCAGGAATCCTTTCCTTTCACGTACACGCACAGCCCTGGCTTTGTCAAGCACACGCCCAGGCGAGGGGTTTATTATGACTGCGATATGATAGGATGACCCAGGGAATGCTATAATATTGTAGAAAGGGGGTTGCGTTTGGAAGAAGGCTGTTATTAATCTGCGAACGTCAGTCAAAACATGTTTGCCTGGAATGCGGATGGTGTAAATCTTGAGACTCTGGGCGCGGAGTGGAGAGTGGCCTGCTTAATTAAAACCCCTCCGCAGTCACCCTCTGTGGAATGTACACAGTAATGAGAGGCAGGGGCACCTTGTGTATGAAGAACCGCACTTCTGGGAGCCCAGATCTGACAAGAGATGCGACAGGCAGGGAAGCCTATCTGCATGAGATTCCATCAAATAGCCCGGCCTTTGTTTCAAAACAAATATGCACACACACACACACACACACACACACACACACACAAGCACGTTAGCATACACACACACACACACACACACACCCTCACAGGAACTAGCACACTAGCATGCATGCAAATGCATACACACACACAGGCATACACACACACTCGCGTGCACGCGCACACACACACACACACACACACACATATATTAATGCTCTAGCACGTTAGTGCATACACATACAGGCACTAGCATAATAGCATACATGCAAATGCATGCACACACATATATGCACACACACACACTACACTAGTGCTTTGACAAAGTTTCCAGACTGGCACAAAAGCTGATTATGTTTACTTTACATTATTGACCTCATTTCCATCATAGTAACACTGCAACCATGAAGTAAAATGGGTTGCAAATCCTGCAGCTGGAGGGGCCCGGGGTAAGCTGGGTCTAGGTGTTACTCAAAAATTCACTGTTCAATTAAAGCATCTGATTACACAGGTAACTCATCTCACCTGGTTTCTGTGGTCTTAAATGGGTGGTGAGACCAAAAACAAGCACATCCTGGAGCCCAGCTGGGACAATGGTGGCCACCCCTGACCTAAACTCATCATATGTGACGACTATTCAAGTGTCAGTGTGTCCAGCGCAATCAATACAGACAACATACCGTTGCAGTTTTTGATCAATAGGAGGGACATGTAGTCTTGTGGTTACTAAGTTTAACTGTGACTCAAGCCTCAATAAAATAGCTGCAGCTCTGAGGCCCTTCAGCAAGGCCCTGACCACACACTGCCCCAAGGAGACTGGTCCTTACTTAGTCTAATCAACTGTAAGTCACATTGGAAGGAGCTGAGCTTGAGGTGTCGATTATACAACGCTAATGTAATGTTATGTACACACCTTGTATAGACCGGCTTGAGGCCTGCCAGCAGTCTGGACACGGCTTGCCCTTCACCGCTTTCCGTGGCGGACCCTGGACCGTGGCACCATCCCTTCGGTCCTCCGCCGGAGCCGTAACACACCTGTCCATCGTAATGCAGATGCCGGGCAGCTGATCTGAGAACAGTCGGAGGAAGAGACACACACCTCAGTATTATCATCGCAGAATTACAGGCCGGGATGAACCGCATTAGCACAAGAATGCTGGAGGTGTCGGGCGATGAATTACCATTTCAATGCTGACGCTGCGGCACGATAACGTTAGATGAGTCACATCTTTGTCATCTCTTTGTTTACGCTCTGTAGCCGACGGTGTGGAGAACAGATAACGGCGCTACAGAGATACACCGCAAATACAAAAAATAAAAACAACACTGCTCAATGAGAACTGTCCTGAGGCCACCCCTGTGGATCCTCTGTCCTAACGGAGCTCCCAATTACTTCACCAAATGTCAAACTGTACTTTGACCTTTTTTGCTGACTCATATAAAGATTAAGTAAGTTTTTCATGCAGAGTTCATAAAAACACATGCAAACAGATATTTGGAGAAAGCACTAGTCTTAAATAACACTGTATATGCACAGATTGGTGACTTAAGGAAAAAACACAGTGGACAAAACATAAAAAATGCAGATGCTTTTGTTTATTTTCCTGGCATGGTTTGGGTTGACTTGTCCTCGTTAAGACAGAGAGTCACTGCAAGTCAACACAGTTATCCTGTGTGATCACCTTTATATCCTATGAGGAAACATTCCTACCATGACAGGAGCAGATTCTATGCTCCACAGGGCACAAGAGGTCACTGAATGGTCTTATGAGTATGAAAATGATCCAAAACATACACCTTCACAGATCTCAAAACAAATGAACTCATATAGGAGACTTTGGAACAACCTCCAAGAAAGCACTCCCTGTAACCATCATCAAAACACCAAATGAGGGAACATATTTTGGAAGAGAAGTACTCCATCCCTCCAGTTAAGTGTCACACTCCATGCCATGCCAACGTGTGTGATCAGACAGCTTGTGGAGGCCCAACACCTTACCAAGACTGTTTATGCTGATTTTTCCATTAATTTGTCCCCCGTCTGTATATATAACAACTGTTTAGTACTGTTATAAGAAAAACAAAATGCAGGGATACAACAACAACTGAAGACATAGACAGAACTGCCAATCAAATGACAGAGTGGTCGTATTTGTTTTGCGACTTCCCATGCTTGTCTTAGTCAGCCAATTTATAGTAGGCCTGATCGTGAACATTATGCCTGGATGCATTCTGGGCCGGACAGGGAGGCCAATAGGCTGACTCCATGTACTGCTGGGTGTGCACGTGGAGGGGTGTTGGCATCGCCGAGCTCAGGATGTGAGCGAGCAGAGAATTAGCCATATCTGCACTGGGAAATTAACCCCACAAATTAGGATGGACGGTGGGATTGGATGCTCAGCCTATCAGTGCATCAAAAGGCCCTGATCACATGGAGGACCTTTCACACATGTAAAACCAGCACTACATTCTTGCACCTTAAGGACATATTATGGGTTTGGGATGTGCAAAAATGTTAGTAAAACTGGCCCGAGAGCAACTGCACTCCTGATCCTGCCACAGTTTCCGAGCCCACCCTCTTGAGTGCACAAACAAAAATGTGTTCCATGAAATAGTAAAATTTACTATCATACACGCAAAAAAATTGTTTTAAATTTACTTAAAAATTTCATTTCGACTGGTTCCACACAACTGTTTTGGGTAATTTCAAATTAAATTCTAAGATTTTCACGACAGTTTAATTTATTATATAATAGCAAGTTACTCATCTCAGTTACTTGGAACTAGCCAATGTAAATTTTTCGTTTTAATGTACTGGTATTTTTTTTTAGTGTATTGAACAAAACAATCTACATTTGTAGCCCTCATTCACTCCACAAACTCAGAGGAGAGCCAAGAGGGTGAAAATGGCTAAAAATGATCGCGCTAAATATAAGAGGTGTCCAACCATGTCTTAATTTGGCATCACTTTAAATTCCTGCTGATGTTTTGGTATTCAGGATGTGCTAATTGTCCACAATTATAAACGGAGGGTGCAAGCAACAAACAATATTCCAATTATGCAAAATATTTAGAAGCCAGCCTAAGAGAGAGGTACTGTATATGCAAGGGAGAGAGAGGAGTGATAAACCATGCACGCATTCAGCATTGTGGAGCGAAGGTGTGGCCTGACTCACTCGTTTGTCTCGTTAACCAGACTAGCATCTGCTTTTCACGCCAATGTTGCTCACTGTATGTGATGCCATCGTTTCACATTCTACTGAACTGATAATGCAATGACTTAATACAGAAGCCAGAGACTTGGGTTCAAGCCTGACTCTAGGATTATGAGTCTTTGACAAACTCAGCCCACCTAAATCCAACATGGACACATAACTGACCCATAAGCATATACAACATAAGTACAGAAATTTTGCCAAACCATAGGTTTACCTATTTTTTTTTTTAGCCAAATACAATTTTATTAATGCCAAAATTTAGGCCATTATCAAACAGATTCTTTTTGACTTCTCACTGTTAGCGTATCACATGTGCTACTTCAGGTCATACATATTAATTTCAACTGCTTATATGTCACTAAAACATGAGCAAATGAGTGAAGAGTGCGGAACTTTTGACGGACAGTGTATGTGCTAAATGTGCTGAGTTCATAGCACATGTATTATATCACTGTAGCTATTTTTGAGCAGCTGATTAAAACCCCATGGTGCAAATACAGACATCGGTGTCCGTAAATTCCGAAATTTAATTGCTAAATACACTGAACAAAAATATATATGCCCCATGTCAAATTTTTGAGTTTTTACTGACATTAGGGTTATGCAATATATGAAGCGAATCAAAATTCATTTTTGTTAATGACTAATCTTCAGATCACCGTCCATTACATCTTGATATTGGCATCTGCAAAGAGTGACAATCCTTTGAACACGTTGGGGGTCAGGTTGAAGAAATTGAATGTTCAGTATCTTGTGTGTCCACCATTTGCGTCTCTCAGAGCAACACGTCTCCTTCGCATGGAGTTGATCAGGTTGTCTATCGTGGCCTGTGGAATGTTATTCCATTCTTCCCGGAAGGCGACACGGAGCTGGCGCACATTATCCGGAACTGGAACACGGTCGCGGACACGTCGATCCAGAACATCCCAAAGATGCTCTATGGGCGACATGTCCCGCGAATACGCAGGCCAGTCCAGAACTGGAATGTGCTCTGCTTCAAGGAACTGCATGCAGACCGCTCTGGTGGACATCCCTGCATCCAGCATGCCAATGGCACGTTCCCGCATGACCTGAGACATCTGAGGCATGATGACTTTTGACAAAATTTGACATTTTGGGGTGGCCTTTTATTGTCCCCAGTATAAGGAGTGTCTGGGTGCTGCTCATTCTGTCGGATCACCGTCTGGAAATGCCACATCCATGTACTGAGTGAAATCACTGCATCACTGAGCAAATGCTCACTGACAGAGAGATGGATTAAAAAATGGTGCACAAATCGAGAATAATATCCCTATTGTACAAGTAAAAGTCAGCATATGCTCACTTAGAGTTGTTAACTCCATGTAGCATCAATATTTGACATGGAGCGTTTATATTTTTGTTCAGTGTAATTCTGTAATTGAATTTCCAAATGTCTTGCTTCACTGGAATAATTTTTCCCAATCTCCGTGACACAAATGCTGAGTTATAACCAGAGTTATAAAGCCTTAAAAAGGCTCACACACAACAAACAAAAATTGCCATTATTTGTATTATGCATAAATCAATGAAGGCCAATGCCTAGTTAATTCAAGCAGGACACAAATCCAGGGAGAGAATTTTAGCGTTTCACACATACGGTGGAGTAAACTTGCGTAAAATACAGAGAATATTTCTTGCAAATAGAATCACTGATAGAAACTATTGACATAGAAATGCAAATGTGTCATCTTTGACCTGGGCAGCAGCGAAGAGTGCCCAGGGTGCAATTCCATATATCTAAATGTACTGCGGTTTCTGGAATGAGTCAAAATGTACTCTGGTTCCATTGAAAGGTCCTGAAGCCAGGGTACGTTTTGACAGACATGCCAAGGACCGAGGTACATTTCAATATGTCTAGTAACTTAGAAAGCAATGGGTAGGAAATTTCTAGTGAAATAAGAATATGTTTTGGGGAAATTTTCTCAAATCACAGCTTCCCAATGGGATGTCTATTGCATGGTTCATTCATGCCCCTCAAATTTAAGAATTTGTCGCTTTGAGCACTAAATTAGAGCAGCACGTTCAGATACAATACACCAGGATTACTGACCTCATCCAGAAATGGCCAGTGTGGGTGCAAGCTTGTTTTCCAAGCTGTTACACACCTGGTTTGACTACCTTCCACCCTCAATGAAGATCAGGTGTGTAACTAGTTGGTTAGAATGAAAGCCTGCACACACTCTGGCTCTTTCTGGATAAGTCTGAAAACCCCTGACACAGAAGAGATGCACAAGATAACTGGACAGCCTGCTTTTCTGATGTAACTTGAGGAATTTCCATTGAAACTGGTGCATTGTCTCAACAGATTTGGGACCGCAAACAACTTTAAGAGTGAGAGCTTAGAGTCGGGGCACATCTGTCAAACAGAACTGGGTCAGAGGGAAAGGAAGCTGAGATAAATCCCCACCATCAGGAGAAACACCTGCAGATGACTCCCGGTCTCAGGTTTTTTGTTTCCTTTTTGAAAGATGACAGGGGGGAAAAATAGGATTCGCTCCGTAGGAAACAAAAATCCCAGCTCCTTTGAACCAGCAGAGCAGATTTGTGTTGGTGAACTTGCGGTATAGACTAAGATGAAAAGTAGGGGCTGTCACTTTGAAATCCCTCTCAATTCAGAATTAACATTTTATTTCAACTGCAGCCAAGGGAGAAAGGGAAGGCCACTGCTGGCGGCTTTGAGCAAGTCGCATAATTGTTTATTGTGAGCTAACTTTTGGAGGAGTAATCTTTACTAGAATACAAGCATTGTGTGGAAAGAGGGAGTGAAGAGTTAGAGTAACCACAAAGGGATGGATTAGGCTAAATTTCTCAGCAGAAGAACCACATAAAAGCATAAAAATTGGTCCATTATTATGGTAAAATCTGTTTTCTTTGTGACTATTTTGCGAGAGAAAATATAGATTTTCCTTCTATCAAGACTTCAACTTAAAGGATTACATTCCATCTTTGTTATTCATTTTTTATATGCTGCAGTTGTTATTTATGCTCATTTTTACAGTAATTTGACTGTAATAGGTTCATTTATACTGCTCCGACATCTTTGTTGTGGTTTAGTCATTATGACAGTATATTCAGCTTCATTTATCCAAGGAAATCTAAGTGGTGAGCCGTGATGTTCTTTCATTCAGTGCAATGATGAAACACATAGCGTCAGTGGAGCCTCAGCAAATATAGAGAATTAGTAAGAAAATAAACATCTCTGAACAATTCAAACTGCAGAACATGGTGAGTGGAGTATGGAAAGAATTAAGAAAAAAAATACTACTTAATCACAAGGCTTGATGAATTTGCAACACATCCTCATGCCAACTCGTAATACAGTGACGCTACTTGACTAAGCGTCGATATACGATGCAAAAGGAAGCATCTTTATTTGACACTTAGGGCCATTGTTCAGCTTAAAGGTTAGGGGTTTGGGGGAAGGGTTCGTTTTAAACTGGCATCCATTGAGGCCGCCAAAAGCGTTCTTTTGCATTGTACATCGATGCTTGGTCAGGTAGCATCAATTGAAGACCTGGGTGCAAGAAGTACTTTAGTCACAAAATAACACTTTTGAGATATTAAGGGTCAAAGTTTTGAAAACATGCTGCAGATACTTTTTTTAAAAGATAACATTCAGTGGCGCCTGCTGCTAGTCCCAGGGGTTATACAAAGTAGACAGACACGTTTTTGTGGAAAAATAATGCTTTATTACTTAAAAAAAACAAGAAAATCAGTTTCGGACTTTGGCACGTCTTACCATAAAATGCCTGGACTTCGGTACTTATTGCCATAAAATGCATGGACTTCGGTACTTTTACCACACAAATGCCGTTTCAATCATTTTCTGATTTCCAAACAGTCATTTTTGCTACGCTTGTCACATACTAGCAGCTGATTGGACAGTCATGGACTTAGGCACTTGTTCCTGATGACGTCAAGGACTTGAGAATTTCTTGCACAAAAATTCAGTAGATTCAGGGAAGGCTGTATATCAGTATTGAGGACTTGAGTACTAATATTTGGAATTTTTTGGCTTTAAATGATGCACATGACACTCTACTTTATGGTAGTAGTGTCAGCTCATTTTTTGGAAAATGTGACTTAAGTACTTCTTGCACCCAGGTCTTCAATTTATGACGCATCGGGATGAGACTGGGCTCGAATTTGCGTTCCATTAAATATTGTACATCTAATACTTCTATTGTGAAACCACCTGAATTTTTTTCCCAACCCTGATAAACTGTAGAAAAAAACAGACACTGGACAGGGTCAAATGTTTGGTATGGTTTTCAAAGATCTATTGCTGAAAATATTGCATTCAATTCCTATCAGCTGAGAAGTGAATTCATGTAGTGTTTTTAATCCCATTCCACAATAACGTAAGTAGTCAAATTTGCGACTGAGCCCTTTCAGGTGCACGGCTCAGGGATTTCGGCCACATATCAATTTAACTGTAAACAGCTGTTTTAGCTTCATGCAAAAAATTAAAACAGAAAGGAAAAGTTCTCTTAAGTCTAACAGATAAGCACTCATAAAACCAAGGAATGGCATTTGAAACCACTTCTTACTACTCAGAAATACCCTAGTTTGGTTTTGAAATGATTGCCACTGCATGACTTGAGCGCAGACTGTGTATTACACCTTGTGGTGAATTTAAGTGCTGCAAATGTTTTACAAGTCTATCTACTGATTTTATTCAGTGGAAACTTTGCTGGCAAATGTAAAATGACATTCCCAGTGCAATGCTTAATAGAGGTGTTTTCTATTTATCTAAAAAAAAAAAAAAAAACTAGGTAGCATGACAACAGGATGAACAGTTGGTCTACAGGACCATGCAGACACACAAATGGCAGTTTGTATCTTCTTGCTTACTGCAGACATATTTTGCAACAATCAATGCAAATTTACTTCAACAGACTGACATGAGACGCCATTCAATTATCCAAGGTAGATGCATGGTAATGTATGCAGCTTGATGGAAGTAAACAATTATTAAAGCGCTGGGCCAATAACCAAACAAACATGTCTTACAGCACCTTTTCTGTGTACATAAATAATGATTATGATGATTTGCAGGGAGATTTGCACAGAGAATGACTATTAGTAATGACTTGCATAGAAACCCACATTATTCAGGCCTCAAAGACCATTTCTGAGTAGGATATTGTTTGTTTGCATTTAATTTCACGACACCACAAAATAATCACAGCACAACAAAATGCTGCAGTTCAGAGCATACAACACATCAGTTCCACATTATTGTTGGCATTCTGAAATGTGTCTTTAGAATGTAAAATTGGTTATAACATAAGGAAAATGGCAATTTATTATCCTAAAAGCTTAATCAGCAGGATCATGCAGAAACTGATTAATTAAACCAACTAGCCAATACCGGTGCTATGCACGGGCTATATGTACAGGCATTGTTTTTCAATGCAATGTAGGTAGCCTGGGTTTAAAAGTTCATAGAATTTCCTTGTATACAACATTTGTGGTGAATTTTTTTAACACGATAACAGCTGATTGAATTAGCCGGTTTTACTTGCAAAAACGGCTTCAAAACGCAGTTTTCACTTCATAACTAAGTTCGAAACCTGGCGCATCGTCTTTGTCACACAGCAAAACCGGTGTACGTGGAAAACAGACTCATTATTCAAAGTGGCTTTGGAGGAGATGTGTGAAATTACGCAAATCGCCAACTCAGTAATAATATACAGATAATAGTAAATACATCGCTTGGCTAAAAAAGTTACTATTTGAATTTAAATAAGTAAATGTTTAAGATCCTATGATTGAATCATTATTGCAGTGATTAATGTAGTTCAGCTGGGAACAATTCTTTTAACCCTACATGTTGCAGTGTGTAGCAGCTCACTCCTAAACAACCATGTCAGAAGACGTATCCCATGGTCATGGAAAAGATGTTACTGCTTTTCAGTGGGGCAAATTATTGGCCAGCATTGTGTAAAGAAAACAACCAAGAGATTGCTGAAATCACTGCAATTGGGTTAAAATGACATAACTTTCCCACAAAACCAATGCTACATTAACTACTTGGAGTCCAGATATTATGACTTGGATTTTTTTTGCAATTTTTCTGTCAAGTTGTACAACACTGTAAATCGTCAAACTGTGACTAAACAATAAGAAACAGGAGGTTTCCATCCATCAAAAATTCTTAACCAATGAGAGGCTGAGGAATGCTTTGGCAGTCACCAGACAGCAGTGTCAAATGGCCATAGCTTAACCAGAGACTGAACAGCTTCATTTTTTTTTTCCTGAATCCCCAATCGTTTTGAGCAGTTCTGTCATCTTAAATTGGTTAATGCATGATCTGGTGCTCCCCCTCCCTCTCTATGATGGATGTCTCATAACAGGAGGTTCATTATGATGTTTTTCTCTTTATCATTGTTCATTTCTTTTCCGCAAAGTATGCTCGGGTGAAATGTGAGTTGTCCTTCATATTCATTATATTGAGCGGATGTTTAGCGCAGGTACTACTGTTATTAGCTGTATAATAACTATTTATAGTTCTGGTATCTGGGAGGTTTGCCACATATTATTTAATCATTACACCTTGCTAGCATGTTTAGCAAATGACTTTATGTTTTAGCTTAAGTGGTTAGCCTAGCTGGCATCACTGTTATATTACTATGCATGTGCAATAGGCCACTTAACACTACAGATGTGTTTGCTTGGTTAAATGGCAGAGAATTAGTTTTATTGGTGGACATGACTCTTTATTAAATTGCTGCTGTGTTTGGCTGTTGGGTGTCAGGACACTCAAGGGACGGCTGTTCAAGGAGAGTTTTTTTTTTCACTACTTCCCAGACAAAAGTTATTGGACATTTGATGTCCCTGTTAGAGGAAAATGGCAAATTCCATGAGTGTTTAAGTATTCATCACTCAATTCAGCTGTCTTAAAATTACAAAAGGCATATTTTGTAACACCTATGGGGCTGTTCTTTCGTCTGCAGTTTACTTCAGGCAAAGGTTGTCTTTCATTCCAAGAACTGTCCAAAACATCATTAACCCTTTTGAGGGTATTTGAAATGTGCTAGAGAAGATTTCATGGGGTGGTTGTACTATACATCGTCAATACGATGCCTAGACCAAATAAATTAATCAACCCTAGGCAAAAATAAATGTAGTCAAAAAATTGGCATGATGAATACGTGCCATAATCAATGCTAAAGGCTGTCCAACAAAATATTATAGTGTTCAACTTCTTTTTGCCCAGGCAGTGTATGATGTAATGAAACACAGTATAATCAGAAAATGGTGATAGCTGCAATTTTTTCAGTGACAAAACAAATGTTCCTTGTCATACTGATTCAATATTCTCCCACAAAAAAAGGCTTCATAGTTTTTTTGTTTTTTTTTTGTCGAAACCACAGAGAAGAGATAGGCAGGAATTTTCACACAAAATCCAGCCCTTTTGATGTCGATCATAGTGTAACCTGATAAGCTACTGTTTTCACGCAGTGTCTGCATGCTAGCATTTATAGTCGTTAGGGAGACAAAAACCGTACAATAAGGGTCTGAGATCATGAGATGCAGTTACACCAGCCAGGATACGTCTTTCACGGGGCTGGTATTTAGGAAGTGAAGTGTTTATTAAGCTTCACTATACAGGCTCACAAGATCCTTTGAAAGTGTATACATGCACACACAAGGCTAGGGCAAGGAGCAACTATTGTTTGATTCATGGGCAGTGTCCAGAACCAAACTGGGGTAACTGCATTCAGTTTGAGCAGATTGAATCTAATGTTAAACATATGGAGGGAGTTGAGGAGTTTCTTCAAAAACAAAATCTGCTCATGTCGGCAAACAGCCTTATGGAAAAATACTAGCGGTTCCGATATCTCAACAGCGTTACACACACGTTGTAATGAAAGGCATAAACCTTTGACTAGACACAAGCGCATGTTTTTTTTTTTCTCTTTTACATTCATCTCATAACGCAGAAAAAGTGGCTGTGAAGCTTAAAATGGAAGTGCGGGAATGCGCCACGTTATCGTGGAACCAAGCCCAGATGTTCAAATTCTTGGCGCTTAAAGCAGGGCCTCAGACCATGAAATGAGGCCACCTGACGGAACTGGGAGCGGTCCAGCTCTCACACACACCTGCGGACATGTACCGCACCACCCCCTGCAAGCACCTGCTCATCACAGCGGCTGCTACTGGCTCTGAAAGACAGCGCCACCTCTGGTGGGCATGGGACATTGTTTTGAATCCACAGTCATGCTGAACAAGTTCTGTGGCATTACCAAGCGTATTTTGTTTTTCTTGCCCAAATAAATTCACACACCACAAGTAAGGAGGTTTGAGAGAATACATAGCAACAATTATTTTGCCCGAAAATTTTTTTTTAAAGAGTTAAATTGAGGGCAGACAGAAGCAATCTAAATTGACCCCATGCAAAACACACTCCCAACCAATGAGGTTGATGGCTGTTTTCACTGGCAACTATTGGAATATTTGAATTCAAATATTATTATACAGTATATAAAAGCCTGAATATTCTACATACAGTTGTACTCAAAAGTTTGCATTCTCTGGTTGAATTTAAGAAATGTTGCCATTTATTTTGAAAATATGACTCATCATGCAAAAAACTTGTCTTTTATTTAAGGATCATGTGAAGTGATCGCGTGAAGTCATTTATCATCACATAGGCGTTTGGCTCCTTTTTAAATCATAATGATAAATGAAATCACCCAAACGGCCCTGATCATAGTTTTACATACCCTTAAATGTTTGACCTTGTTATACAGACACAAGGTAACACACTCAGGTTTAAATGGCTAGTAAGGGTGAACTTTCCACACCTGTGGCTTTTAAAATAGTAACTAGTGTATGTGTGTAGTCATTGAGTTTGTCAGCTCCTAAGTGGATGCACTGATTTGGCAAGACACTGAGCCATGGGGAGCGGAAAAGAACTGACCTTCATAACAAGGTAGTTAAACTTTTTCCAAGATGGGAAAGGATATAAAAAGATATCCAAAGACTCGAAAATACCAGTCAGAACTGTTCAGTCTATGATTAAGAGGTGGAAAATTAGGGGATATGTTGATACCAAGCCAAGGTTGGGTGGGCCAAGAAAGATTTCAGCCCAAACTACCAGAAGAATTGTTCAGAACACAAAGAAAAATCCACAAGCTACCACGAAGAAATACAGGATGCTCTGGAAAAAGATGATGCGGTCGTTTCAAGGAGCACAATGAGGAGGTACTTAAACAACAATGAGCTGCATGGTTGAGCTGCCAGAAGGAAGCCATTATTGTGCCAATCCTACAAAAGAGCCCGTCTAAACAACACCGTGAGACACTTCACAACTTCTGGAATGCTGTCATTTGGAGTGACAAGACCAAAATATAACTTTATGGTCACAACCATAAGCGTTATGTTTGGAGAGTAGTCAACAAGGCCCAAGGTGAAAAATATACCATTCCCACAGTAAAGCATGGTGGTGGCTCTCTGATGTTTTGGGGGTGTTTCAGCTCTAAAGGCACAGGGAATCTCGCCAAAATTGATGGCAAGATGAATGCAGCATCCTATCAGAAAATACTGGCAGACAATTTGCATTCTTCAGCATGAAAGCTGCACATGGGACGCATTTGGACTTTCCAGCATGGCAATGATCCAAAGCACACGGTCAAGTTGACCCTCCAGTGGTTACAGAAGAGAAAGGTGAAGGTTCTGGAGTGGCCATCACAGTCTCCTCACCTCAATATCATCGAGCTGTCTCGAGGAGATCTCAAACGCACAGTTCATGCAAGACGATCAAAGAATTTGCAGGAACTGGAGGCATTCAGCAAGGAAGAATGGGCAGCTATACCACCTGAGAGAGTGCGGGGCCTCATTGACAACTATCACAAAAGACTGCACACGGTTATTGATGCTAAAGGGGGCAATACACAGTGTTAAGAACTGAGGGTGTCACACCTTTGAACAGGGTTCATTTCATTTTTTCCCCTTATTGCCATGTTATATTTGATGATTGTGCCATTCTACATGACCTACAGTTGAATATGAATCCAATAAGAAATAAAATTAATGCGTTTTGCCTGGCCATTCATATTTTTTTTTAAATGTTACCTTTTTTATAAACTCAGCTAGGGCATGCAAACTTTTGAGCACAATTGTATTCCATTTCACAAGAAGGTAAATAATTGTGTGTGTAGGACAATGTTCAGTAACACTGTATGGGAGAATTATATATTGTTCCATACTATTCTATACTATATATACTGTTCTACAATACTGTTTTCAGTAAAACTTGTCTTAAACACATGGGGGCTAGCACAGTGAGTCTCCCATAAGAAAAGAAGTGAACGGCCATGAGCATATATACGTGTGCAGGACAGATATACACATTTGTCTTATCTGTTTCAATTTATTTGTTCAGGCAAAATATATAAATTTTGACAGGGGCGTGGTTGACATATGTGTATTTAAAGAGAGATGGGGAGAGGGGTAGCTTTTTCATGTTTCCACATACTGAATGTCATTTAATTAAACAAGGGTCCAAAAAAAAAAAAAAAATATAATATAATAATTAATTTTCAGGTTACCTGGAGGATTTTCCAATATCCTGTTTGTCATCCACTCCAATCTGCTTCAACTCGCCATTTTTTCTGAAGGAAAAAATGAAGGCGAGTAAGAGATGGCGACAGAAGAGAGAGAGAGAGAGAGAGAGAGAAACATGAGACCGGATTGGCCTACAGGAAACAAACGCACAGACACTTTGCCGTTGACCTCTGGGCCTGGCGGCTCATCTGCATGCCTGTCGCTGCAGACCCAGCCAGGCCTCACGCCAGCACTGACGCCCCTCTGTGGCAGCCAGAGCAGCGCAGGGGTCCGCCTTTCATCTGCGGCCAACTATTCATCACTTAAAAAGGAAGAAGAAGAAGACGGAGTAAAAAAAAAAAAAAAATCAACCTCTGCCGCCAATTATTATAAAAACATCAAGGCCTCGGTGGAAAGAGAAAAGGAGCAGTTTAAAAAAAATGAATAAGGCACAAGTTTATCAGGATGACTTAACCTTAGCCAGTGAAACCTCTTGATTGATACTGTAAAGGCACTGACTTGCTCAGAGGCAACTGTGTGTGTGTGTGTGTGTGTGTGTGTGTGTGTGTGTGCACGTGCGCGCGCGTGTGTGTGTGTGTGTGTGTGTGTGTGGGCACATATTTGTCACCTATTGGGGACATTTTCCAGTATAAAAACTGACCTTGTCAGGACCAGCAGTCATAGTGGGGACCAAAGCCCGATGTAGCAGCCCAGATTAGCCCCCTGCCACACTATCCCTGGGTATAATCTGGCTTTGGCCAAAATATACTCCAGGGTATAATGTGTAACTGAATGTGGGGGGCATAATCTGGCCTGGAGGGGGTGGGGTGGGGGGGGATGGGGGGGGACAGCCCAGATTATAATATTATTATTATAAAAATAATATTACATAGATATATGGCAATAATCCATCTGTGCAGATGTGTAAAGTACGAAATTATAAACAAGTGAGCCCACTTTACCCCGGCTATACTCTGGGCTGGGGGTATACTTTGGCCTGTTACCCCAATCCTAATGCGGCAAAACATCATTTTTGAGGCCCTGGTCAGGGGTCAAGTGTGAATTGAGGTTAGGTCAAGGTTAGGGTTAGGCATAATTTGGTTAAGGTTAAGGTTGGGGTTAGGCTGTCCATAATGAATGGAAGTCAACACAATGTCCTAATAAGGCTAGCTGTGCAATGTGTGTGTGTGTGTGTGTGTGTGTGTGTGTGTGTGTGTGTTTGCGTGTGTGTGTGTGTGTGTGTGTGTGTGTGTGTGTGTGTGTGTGTGTTTGCGTGTGTGTGTGTGTGTGTGTGTGTGTGTGTGTGTGTGTGTGTGCGCGCACGCCTACATGCATGTGTCTGTGATTATCCTCCAGTGCACACAAGTGGTTCAAACCCAATGAGGCACTTCACTTTGTTTTTGCATTAAGATCATTCATTGAATAAATAGTGAATATCTGCATGGAAGTTGCAGTCACTGTTATTGAGTTGAAACTATACATGGTCATCGGGCCTCAATGAATGCTGAAAAGTAAAAACAGATCATGGAAAAAAGCTCTCCTGAGGACATCCCTACTTAGAAACAGGAAATAATTACAGCAAAAGTGCATGGAAACGTTAAAAGGACGTTTGAAATAACCATTGGCTAACTTAATTACGGTACATATTACTACATCCTTGACTGTCAGTTTCTGTCGCCATTTCAGTCATTCCAGATATGCATGTGATTGCATCAGATTTGAGTAATAAAAAAAATAACTTCAGCATGAGAGATGATGAACAACATGACACAAAAATACACTTTACTTTTTACCCCCATTGTAAGCAGGAGGCTTTAATTACTAAACTGTGGAAAACAACCGTACTCATTAGCAATGTGGCCATGTACGCTAGCAACAGAGTACTTACACTCACACAAGCACATCACACCAAATATTTACACTATAACTCTCATGAGCTCTGATGCAGTAATAGGTTTGTGGGAATGACAATCACAGGAATTGCAAGCCAAATGCGCCAGGCCACTGCCGACTTCTGACAAACCAAAACAACACATCTGTCTCCAGCCATGTTGCCTCACTGAGATGGAATATTGTTGATATTTACTTCCATTTCTTTACCAAGCACATAAATTAACCCTTAGAGCACTAAATGCAGCAGCTGTTGCTCAATGAAGAAAGATATCAAAATCAAAGCCATTGAAAACTTATCATGTGACGACTTGTTTAAAAGAGCTCCCTGGGAGCGCTTTTAAACAAGTCATCACATGATAGGTTTTCAAAAGCAAAAGATAATTAAATTTATATTTTTGAAAAATTTATTTCAGCGCTCTAAGGGTTAATAATGAATAAAATTTTCAGTGTCATTCTACCTTACGTAACATTTCACTCCAATGGAGTACAACTGAATCCACACAAGGCCTACTGTGTTTACCACAGACCACTTCATTATGTATCAAACATGCTGATGTTCTTATCAATTCATGTTCTTTGACAAATGATTAACCATCATTGTCATAACCATCTTTGGAACATATTTTGGCATAACCTCTTCTTATTTTTCTTATAGAATCATATGCACCCATTTAAAACCACACAAATAGCAAACAGCTTCGATGCAGGGCTGTGCTAGCTCTAAGGGATTTGGGCCAGAACAGCCACACAGTCAGCTGTTGACTGACCAGTTTAGTAGATGAAAGATAGTTTAATGGATGGTAGATGAAAATAGTTTTAAGATCAATCTCCCGGGATAAATAAAGCTGAAACAGAGGACAGCGTCATTTGGAGGGATAAATACAGTGTTAAATTCCTTAAAATGAAAATAGCAAAACAGAGACACAAAAGGCAACATAGGTGCTACCCACTTGTATTTTTTGGACTAAGAGCACTGTTAAAGACATATAGGAGCACACACAGACTGAAGCTCACAGCGTCTTGCTTTCTCCTGTCCTCCGGCTGAAAAAAAAAAAACTGGCCAGAATAAAGCAGACATTGATCGCCAAGGACAAGATTCTTTCTCTCTGAATATGGTTCTGAATGCCTTTTATTTGTTGTTCGTCCGTCTCAAGAGGGCCTTTCAGCTGATGAGAGAGAAAACATAACAGAGCATTAAGCCCTCCAGCCCTTTAAACACTTGCCATTCCATCTTTGTACAATCGCTGCCATTGTTGCTATAGAGACCGTTCACACTGATTCCTGTATCATTAGGATTTCTAGAGGGGGAAAAAAAGGCGAACTTCAATCAATTATGCAGAAAAGCATGATCAAAAAGAACCAGTTTACCAATCCAATTTATTTTTGGAAGGCTCCAAAATGCGATACTGGGTGAAGGACAAGCATGGAATTGGGATTTGCAGCAAACTATAGACGAAAAGCGAAACATAATTTTCTGCAAGGTCAAAAAATAATGGCTTTTGCTGTGGTTTGCTGAGAAACGAGCGGAACTATTCGCCGCCATGTCCAGACCAGAGGACGCGAAGGCACAGATGCGGAGTCACACAGTTGTAACAAAAGCTGAATGGCATCAGTTTGTGTGTTCGTGTGTGTGCGTGTGAGTGTTTATGTGCGTGTGTGTATATAACTGCGCCCTTTCACAGGCATTTAAGGTTAAAGACTTTCTATGGCACTATCAGATACTGCATCCCTCAGCCTGCTGGAATGGAACAGGGGTGGGCTTTGAAGCCTGTTAAAGAAACACTGGTATAGAATTATGAAGCAAGACCAGGCACCGCTTACATGGACTTAATTAACAATCTATAGCTGGCACAAGGCCATACACTCCACCACTCAACAGTCTGAGTCCAGAAAAAAGAAAAAAAAAATCTCTGGAGTTGTAAACAGAGTTTCAGAGGAATAGACAAACAAACAGATGTACACTTGCACGCACACATATGTGCAAAATCAATAACACACAAGCCAGGACTAGAGATCTCTCTCCTTCCCATCTTAATGCTTCATACAAAGCACATACAAAGCGCAGGGAAAGTGCTTTGCTTGATTTGAAAGGTAACAGTTCCGTGAACCTGTAGATTCCAAGGTCTTTATCTCACAGAAACCAGACTGAGCTGCATCACTGGGGAAAAGAGAAGAAATATTTCTGTAGATATGTTTTCTTTTTTTCCTGTAAAGAAGGCCACTGCTCTGGCCTTTTCTAAGAAATAATGAACAACAGCGCGAGGAAGATTTCAGATAGCGAGAGCTCCGCCGATTCTCTCTGATTTATTCCTTCATAAAATTCTGTGAATTTATAGAAGTCATGAGAAAATGTCTGCCAAAGGATTGTCTAATTCATGACTCAATTTACTGGAATTACATTCACAGGACAGACCTTGTACACTGTGAGCTCTCGTGCTAATTGGCGCTGTAATTCTTTGTTCAGACCCACTGGGGTGTGTCATATTTGTGTAAAGGATTCATATGGTCTACACCAGAGCTGTCTCATCTTGTTCGTCTCGATTTATTTCATCATTCTATCCGTCCTCATTTCATTACAACCACAAAAAACATCATTCTACAATTAGACATCTTTTTGAGAAAAATGGTAAAATCCAGCTGATCTGTAGAGTCCAGTATGTCAGAGTAAACCATAGAGTGCGAAAAGCAGCTATTGTTGTTCAATGATGTAAGATATCAAAATCAAAGTCGTTGAAAACCTATCACGTGGCAGGAGAGCTCCTTTAAACAAGTCGCCACATGATAGGTTTTCAATAGCACAAGATAATTAAACTTATATTTAAAAAAAAATGTATTTCAGTGCTTTAAGGGTTAAAGTTCAAATGAAAACCCTCATGATGGTAGCAGGCCTGGGATAGAGAAAGAAACTGAAGAACTACCACCATGTCACAAAAAAACCTTCGGTTGTATAAAATAAACCATATGTACACACTGGCATTATAGGAAGGAGGACAGGAAGGAGGATTTTTATTACATTCCAGAAACGCAGAAGATAAATTATTCTCCATTTTGGAGAACAGCTCAGCTCCCTGATCCAGCTTCTAAGTCAGATGACACTTTTTTTGAAACTTTGTTTATTTGCACGCCACATCATCGTGTTATTTGGTCTGTCATTTCAGATTTTCTACTCCAGCTCCCCTTCGTGATTTTTTTTCCGCTTTATCGCCACCCTCCCTTTCCCCCAGATTTTATTTGTCGCCGTAATTAAAAAGTGACAGTCGTGGTCCGCAGATCGGTTCTTACGAAAATCGCCCCGCATTTCTATAACACGGGCAGCTGACTCATTTTTAAACACACAAAGTGAACGTCTCTAACTTTCAGTAAGAAGATATCTGGTGGGGGCGGGCGTTGGGGGTTAACCTCAGACAAGCCACAAAATGGGATTTCTGGCAGCTACAAGGTTTGGTTTTTGAGATGTGGAAATGCGCATTATGATGCCTTAAGAACACGGGACCCACCAGAGGTCACCCTATTTGATGACCTTTGGAATTATTTTCAGACGGGACTCATTCAGAAAACTCAGGATTGCTGACGGATTCAATTATGTGGTCTTTTGAAGTAAGAGAAGAGGATCAACCATGAAGTTGAGTGGTGGAGGAGTCATGAATCTCTGGAAGCAATTCCTGCCACCTTGTCAGGTCTCATTGGTGGGCAGTCTGGACTGATATTAGGGCCTCTCACAGTATACCACCATCCTCTGAGCATTAGTGAGGTAGCCATGATTCTTCTGTCTCCCGTACATTGGAGATAAGTGGAGAAAACTAGTCAAGACTGCAAATTACGGTTTATATCCTTTAAAAAAATATTTTCACATGAACAATCACCGCTGAAATTCACTGCCAACAGTAATAGTCGTCCAATAATACAAAAAATATGAGCCCTCTTGATTCTCAAATGCTAGAGAGTCAGGGGTTCAAACCGGACATCCGCCAAGAAACATTCGGCAGAGTTTGGTCTCAAGTCGGCATACTGAGCGTACTGTGCTGTATCCTGGATGGAACCCAATGGATTAGGCCATTTCAGTACAAAACTAAAGTATCACAGGATTTCCGGGCCAGTAATTATTATAAACACTGCCACGAGGGGTTCACTAGCCAGTTTCAGTGGATGTGCTTTAATCTATAATTCACAACAATGAAAAATACATTTCAGAACACTGTTGACGACATTGAAGGGAGTCAGCATAGAAACAGAGTCTGAAGCTGACGGAATATAGTTGGCAAAATAGCGAATAAGCAGCAAATTAGCACAGGGATTCAAAAACCGCCAGGCCAGAGGGAAAAAAAAATGCTTTCCAAGTGCCATTGGGGGAAGAGTTTCGGCAAAACAATGGTTCAAATCTGACTTTCTGAGGGGAAGATCCCCTTCCCACTTCCTCCTTCTGCCACTAGGAGGTGATTGCGAAACGTCTTTGATCTCGCTTTTTCCCCCCAAATTTATCGCTCTCCATAATCCATGACAAAAAATAATGTGATTTAGAGTATCTCCAAATGGCAGAGAAGCAGCCGACAGAAATTAATAACTTAGCATAAGCAAAACGAGAGAAAAAAAGAAAAGAACTGGCAGAAAAATACACAAATCACCAATCAGACACCCCAGTATCCAGTAACACAAACACTGAGAGCTCTCCCAAACTCGCCATCACCGCTCACACCCCAACAGCAGGGTTAAACTCTCTTCCAGCTTTCTTTAAAAATATAGAAGGCATTCACAAAATGTTCATAGCCAGCTGTGATCTTATTTATGTGGACACCATTCCTCTGTTAGTTTGCCTCCAAACTGTACTGAACCCATGCATTAAGTTCTTCCTCTTCTCCAACTTCGAACTCTAAATGACCACTTATTCTGTTGCTGGGGAAACCACGGGTGGCCGCAGACATTACAATAAGTAGATTTATTAGGAGAGGGTATCGACTCCCTTTCGAAGCTGAACAGGACTCAGGAAGGAACCAGTCGCAGATACCAAAGCAATGAATAGGTGCTTCTATTAAGCAGAACAATCTTAGGTGAGTACAACAACACTAGGAGCCAATCACTGGAAACACATAGGAGGTGAGCAGGCAGTCAAAGGACCCAGGAAAGGGTGTGGTCATAAATGGGGTAACGGAAAGCAATTAGGTTCAGAACAGGGAGTCAGAGAGAGAGGGACCCACAAGGGAAAGGTAAAGGAAATCTAAATGAAAATAAACTGCACAAAGCAATAAATAAACCTCCAAAATAATACATATTATGAACAAAAATAAGCAAAAAACACTCGACAGAACCAAAACCATAACTTTGCGTTGTCTTACTTTGATATTGGGTGTTTAATTAACATAAGACCAATTCATGGATGAAAAACTAAACTAGATAAAGCTTCAACATAACATAACATAGACGTGACGTAGCATGAGTGGTGAGAACAGGCCATTCAGCCTGACTGGCAAGGGTTTAGCCAGGCACTAGTTTACCTGTCTTTCAGGGGGGCGTTTAAACATTTAGACAGGTTTAGACAGCCAGAAATCAAATTAGACGAGTTACTTAAAAAGTCACACCCATCTAAACCAGTCTAAATTTTAAAATGCCCCTCTGAAAGACGGGTAGACTGGTGCCTAGCTAAAACCTTGACAACTAGGCTCGCAATTTTCATGAAAGAGAACCTAACTCTTTGGATACTTAAGGGCTAGGTGATATCTAGCACAGCACCAAGCAAAGTAAGAAAAAAAAATGCCATAATTGTACTGTATTTGAGTGCCACATCCCAGATTACGGCGAAGGGGTGTGACAAAGGGGATCTTTAAAGACATGAGGTTGTGTCCCTCCCTAAAAAGATTTGGTTAAAAAGGAGGGCCAGATAGATTTTTTAATTAGCCATGGTTGGCACAGCGTGCAGCTTCAGCTAGTTTCGAGGAGCAGCTAGTTTAGTGGACCAGCTAAACACAGTGTTAAGTTGCTTGTCAGTTGACAACGTTGGTGGTCTGTGTTAAAAAAACGTACGCCATTCCCACCAATCCCAGCTGGACCGCTGGCCCCTGACTCAATATCACTCGCCAGTCTCACATCACAGACCTGGCAACCCAGGGGCAACGGGGCAGTAAACAGGAGACGTGAGGCAGGCAGGAGAGGCGGGCGTCTGCAGTTTTATAAAGGAGCGGCGGGGTCCTGGAAAGCTCATTGGAGCATTCCGTTCCTTCTTACTCTCCTGCTTTCTCTTTCTCTCTTTAATGTAAATACGGGGAGAAAAAGGCGCCGAGATGCAGCAGTTTCCGAAGCTGTTTTGCTGCAGTCCAAGGTTACTTCCGCGGAGCATTGTTCCAGGGTTCTTCTGATGTGTGCCGGGTCACGCTTGTCAAGCGCCCCACCTCCCCTGCGCGAGAGGAGGCGATGCAGATGGTTCCGAACAACAGCCCGAGTCCAGAGAGCTGGCGCATCTGCTCGCACTTATCCGAGCTGCCTCTGCTCGCCTCCCTCTCTCCTCTCTTCCCTTTGTCATCCTTGTTGTTTCCTTCTCTTTGAAACTTAAAATATCTGCACAGATTGTGTACTGTTCACCCAGTTACCATGGAGATTTCTGTGCTGAGACGGAGCAGAAGATGGGGCTTTTTTATCGGCAAAAGCAGAGAGAGAGAGAAAGAGAGAGAGAGAGAGAGGGAGGGAAAATACACAGGGGAGAAGAGCCGAGTGGAAAACAGCCTTGGCCTGGTAGTTGGAGGTCCTGCTCTCTGTCTTGGTTTGTTCCCACGACACAGCCCAGATTGATAGCAGGAGCAGAGAGGCTTTGGACTTCTCGAGGTGAAGCTCATATGGTCCACAGATTCTAGCATTTAAGCAGAACCATCAGCGTGTCAAGCTAACATCTCCTCCGATCATATAGATCCGCTGAAACTGGGCTTTATTAAATGCCTTTGTGATAGGACACGGGGCAAGATGACCTCTCTTTCAAGGGTGGTCCTTTAGACCCCAGTCTCAAAGATAAAACAGGTTAATGGGTGCAGGGAACAGGAAACTCCCTTATGGGAACTGGCCTCTTCCATTTTAGTGCTAATGGTTGTTATGACACTTACTTTTGGCAGAAATCACACAAGTTTTACCTCCGATTTCATCTCCTCTATTGATCAGTGCTTCAACTGTGTTGCTGTAACTGTATGGTAATGTTTCCCTGGTGTGCGCTATCGTGTTTCAGAATTCAGGTCAAGTAACAAGGTCAAGTTTTCATCTTTGGTTTTTCATTTTTTATTCTCGCGCACTTTAACATTGCAAATACCTTCGGCAAGCTCAAAAAAAAAAAAAAAATGCTATAAACACAGCAAGCACACACCCAATTAGCTGTTTCAGTTCAAAGAAAAATGCATCCAAGACTTTTTTCAAATGCAGTGCACAGGACTGGTATCTGAAGTTTGACCTTGCTCACTCTTGCGCGTTTGAGTGTGAGTGTGTGTGTGTGTGTGTGTGTGCGTGCGTGTATGTGTGTGTGTAAGGGATGCAAACAGCAATAGACATTCAGTATAGACCACTGAAGAGTTGATGGGTAGAGCAGGGGCAGAAGGCAGTGTAGCACTGGAGGGGAAAATTCCCAGAATCCTCCACTCCACAGACTCTCTCCCTCCACAGTTGAAGTTACAATACTCAATTTTGGTGCTTATAGAAGTCACATGATTACATTTAGGGAAATTGTAGAGGGAATTCTGTTTCTGAGTTCTGCCAGAAAATAAATAATTTGGGACATAATGCTTTCACAAATAAATCCTTCAGAGTTCCGCCTATTCCCTTAATTTCAAAAAGTAGATCTCCACCAGGGACCCTGAGCGAGAGGCCATCTTATGTAAGTTGCAAGAACTCTGCCACTTTCACTATTACACCATAGTGCAGTTTGAATTTTTACAGCATCTTTCTATGATTTTGACAGAGGGAGTTTAAAAGATCAAACTCACTGTTTAGTCAACTCACCCCAAGATTATTCCAGAAAATGCAGAGGTCATACAATTCTGGAATTGTTTAGCGCACAATAAGAAAATTGCAAATATCACAAACAGTCAGAGGTAAAACTTACAAGGCAGACTAAAACTGAAATATTCATGACACGTTATGCTCCAGCAACCTGTTCTGAGTCGCTGACTTTGCTGAACCGTGTAAGAAAACACAATGGCACAGCAAATATTTTTCTTCAGAAAATAAAACAAAACAAAACATTTCCTGACTTGTCGTCTGGAAATTTTCTTAAAGAGTTTGGGCAGAAATATGCAGTCTTTACTAGAAATATTTTCTTTTGCAAGAAATTGTTGATCCACAGTAGTTATTAAAAGTTTACAGTCTAAGAGCTTGCTGCTCAGTCACTGACAGAGGAAACTATGGACCTGTGGATTTTGGGTTCAGAACAAAAAAACAATGAACTGAACTTACTACTAAAGAAAGAAATACTGTATTTCCTCAACTGCTCCTGTATCTACTAATAATAGAGACAAATGTAGAATTGATAGTGTGGCAGGCTGAAGGCCGGCCCAGGCGGGGAATTGAACCCCAGATTCTCGGGTAAGAGTCAAACGCGCTGACCATGTCGCCAAAGATCCAGGCTCTTTGGTAAGGTAGCCAGGGCGCGTACTTATTAGGAGGCATTTCTAGTGACAGGACCCATCAGCTGTCACATCTCTCCCCCTATTTCGGGAGCGTGTCCTCACACTCCATGCTATACGCATGCTGCCATCCATCAGGATCCCCCAGATCCTGCCGATTACGCCAGGATGTGGCAGGCCGAAGGAGGGCCCGAGCGGGGAATTGAACCCCCGACTCCCAGGTAAGAGTCAAATGCACTGAACCTGTCGCCAAAGAGCCAGCCTCCTTGGCAAAGTAGCCAGGGCGCGCACTTATTAGGAGGCATTTCTAGTGACAGGACCCTTCAACTGTAGGAATAGGTTTACTGATAGCAATAGGGTAACAGTGGGGATGGAACCCCAGAGGAAGAGGGCACAATTCAGTTCAGATGTAGTAACCAGATGGAGTGCACACTTTGCCAGACGTTAACTGTTCACATGGAGGATGAAGTAGCTTGAGGGGAACTTGTTCCAATACTGATGACCGTAGATGGATTGGGAGTTTGTTCCTAACAAACTGGACAGAGGAAGGGACTTGGAAAGATTTAACAAGAACGCTGTCCCAATTCTAGACTTTGAATTAGGCTTGGGACCTTAAACTCGACAAAGGAGGTGGCTTGAACCGAGTTTACTTGAACGCAGTCCCAATCCTGGACCCTGATAGGCTTGGAGGCTTGTTCTAATTACCTAAGAGCAAGGCATCCTGAAATTGTCATCATTAAAGGTTATATTTTAATTCATAAAGATGAAAGTTTCTATTAGGAATACTGACTGGTTCTAAGCACAAATAGCAAATTACAATCCAGCAGCTTGCAACTGAAAGCAGGAGGCTTAAATACATGTCACATATGCATCAGGAAGTGACACTGAAATGAGACACAGTCGGGGAAGCGAACACATGTGAGACGTAAACCAATCAACGGTGACATAATTCTAATAGAGACGCAAGATGCTGAATGGGTAGAACGGAAGGCATTCACATGAGCGCTGTGACAGCTACATGCAATAGAGAACCGTTAGAAATCCACACGCTAACGTGTTTCAATGCAGTTCGCCAAGTAATCTCACTGGCATAAACCATTTGTTGCATAGAGTATGAACAAATGCCTACAATGTGTTAAAATTGGATATCCAGCGGTGTTTTGTGACCATTTGATGGGATTTGGTGCAACTTTGTTTTTGGGAGGGGTCTGTCAATTGTTTTACACATTTTACTTGTGGGATGCATACTGTCATCCAGGATTTTGGACATTATGCATGAGGGGTAACAGAAATAATGTGAAGTCAAGGAAACCTGGCCATTGATATGCATTACGTCCAGTTTCATGGACATGGCTTACTTGAGCTATTTACCTAGCATGGAAAATGTCCAATTTTCTGACAGAGCATATAATTAGGTGCAACAAATACACATGTATTAGAAAGTTAATGTGTTTCAGTGTGTGCTATATTATGCATTTCATTCCTCTAACAGGAAAAAGTTTGATCAAAACTTGAACAATATAAGAATACTTCTGACCATCGTCAGCTTTCCTCTTACTCGTGGATGCTACCATTGTGATTGTTTGTGGTGAATCATGTGACTAATCAGAGAGGCACCTATTGGGGAAATTCTGAACTGGTAATGTTCGATAAAATGTACATTATGTGATCTCAGGGTATCTATGAGCCTAGATAATATAAACCCCACTGAAAATATGTCGAAAATACTGGACAACATGCAACAAAAGGTTAAAACCATTGCTGTCAATATATTGGCATTCCTGGTTAGCCGCATTGTGCAGACACCCCTGGTGAAAATGCCTGCTGTGAGCCTGTTCCAATAATTTGGACATGGTTGGAGGGATTATTGATCATTGGGTTTGCCTATATGGGCTGTATATATGGGCTGCCCTCCCCACTTCAGAACACAGGATTTTGATGGGTTTTAAGACCAGAGACTGAGCTAGCCACTGCAGGAAATGCACACAGCTTTTTCTGTTTCTATGTGGATTTTAATGTACTGTTTTTCTGCTTGAGAATCAATATATGACCAAGTTTTAGCGCCCTCCACACAGAGACAAGACATGCAGCTGAAATTTCCAGTCATGGTGAAAAATAATCTCCATATGATTGTTCATAACTATACCCCAGACATCCAACTGCAAAAGGTCCAAAACACCAAAGACCTCCTCCATATGTGACTGTAGGTGTGAGGTACTTTCTTTTTCACAGCTAAACATCCCTAAGGCGAGTTTTGCCAAAAATTTCCTTTTTTAACCCATCTGACAATAGCAATCTCTTCCAGGCAAAGTGATAATCGTGATTGGCATACTCCCGATGTTTGGATTTGTTTTGTTAGCATGGTCTTTGTTCATACAGCACTACCTGAAGAGTTAACAGCATCTGAGATGGCAAGTTATTGTTATATTTAGGCTGCAATTCCTGAACCGTAATCCTAGAGTTCTTTATTGCCTCTCCATGCTGAGAGATTTTTTTTTACCAATACGATACTTTTAGGACCCCTTTATATGAACTGTGAAGGTTAGCTTCTGTCTGACTCTTTTGAATTGGGCATTCATTTTTTAGTGCCCCAGTACAACAAATAGTGATGGAATGACACAATGTAGTTCCTTTTAGTCCAAGAAGAACTTAACTACATATAAATATTGCCAAATTAACATTTAAAAAATACAACCCGATTCTGAAATAGATGGGACTAAGTGTAAATTGTGAATAAAATCAAAATGCGATTCAAACCACACCAGCCAGTATTTTTTTTTCATAAGAGAACAGAGATAACATAGCAAATGTTGAAACTGAGAAATTTAACGATTTGATCCACAAAATGAACTCATTTCAAATTAGATGGCTGCTACAGGTCTCAAAAAGGTGAGGACAGGGGCCTGTTTACCATGCTGTAGCATCCCCTCTTCTTTTTAACACAGAGTGGAGGCGTCTGGGCATTGAGGAGACAAGTTTCTTGAGTTTAGCCATTGGAATTTGATCCCACTTTTGTTCAATACAGGCTTCCAGCTGCTGGAGAGTTTTGAGTCTCCTTTGATGGACTTTTTCGTTTAATTATGCGCCAAATGTTCTCAATCGGTGAAAGATCAGGACTGCAGGCAGGCCAGTTCAGCACACGGACTCTTCTACTACGAAGCCATGATGTTGTAATAGATGCAGTATGTGGTTTTGCATTGTCCTGCTGAAATACACAAGGCCTTCCCTGGAATAGATTTCATCTGGAGGGGAGCATATGTTGCTCTAAAACCTTTATATACCTTTCAGCATTCATGGTGCTTTTTAAAACATGCAAATGTCCCACACCATATGCATTAATGCATCCCCATACCATCAGAGATGCTGGCTTTTGAACTGAACGCTGATAACAGGAAGGGTGGTCTTTCTCCTCTTTAGCCCGGAGGACACCATGCCCATGATTTCCAACAAGAATGTCAAATTTGGACTCGTCTGACCACAGGACACTTTGCCACTTTGCTACAGTCCATTTTAAATGAGCCTTGGCCCACAGAACATGGCGGCACTTCTGGATCATGCTCAACAATGGCTTCCTTTTTGCATGATAGAGTTTTAGGTGGCATCTGTGGATGGCATGGCGGACTGTGTTTACAGACAGTGGTTTCTTGAAGTATTCGTGGGCCCATTTAGTAATGTCAATGACAGAATCATGCCGGTGAGTGATGCAGTGGCATCTGAGGGCCTGAAGATCACGGGCATCTAATAAAGGTCTTCGGCCTTGTCCCTTACGCACAGAGATTTTTCCATTTTCTCTGAATCTTTTGATGATGTTATGCACTGTCGATGATGAGACCTTCAAAGCCTTTGCAATTTGACATTGAGGAACATTGTTTTTAAAGTATTCCACAATTTTTTACGCAAACCTTCACAGGTTGGAGAGCCTCTGGCTATTCTTTACTTCTGAGAGATTCAGCCTCTCTAAGACAACCCTTTTATAGCCAATCATGTTACACACCTGATGCCAGTTAACTTAATTACTTGCTAAATGTTCTTTCAGCTGATTCTCCTATACATTCATTGCCTTTTCAGCCCTTTTTTTGCCTGTGTCCCAACTTTTTTGAGACCTGTTGCAGCCAGAAAATTTGAAATAAGCTCATTTTGTGGATAAAAATGTAAAATGTCGGGCGCCCCGGTGGCTCATCGGTCAAAGCGCGCGCACCATTGAGGCTGTGTCCTTCCTGTGGCGACCTGGGTTCGATTCCGGCTCGGGTCATTTGCCGCATGTCTTCCCCAGCTTTCCTGTCACTCTCTACTACACAACTGTCTAATAAAGGAGAAAATCTTAAAAAAATTTAAAATGTCTCAGTTTCAACATTTGAAATATTATCTATATTCTATTGTAAATAACATATTGGCTCATGAGATCTGGAAGTCATTGCATTTTGATTTTATTAACAATTTACACTTCATCCCAACTACTTCGGAATTGGGGCTGTGTATATTCACCATGACCACAAACGGTGCCAATACTTTTCACACATATCCTACGTGAAGGAGATAAGAAACTCTCAAACAAAAGAAACATTTCACTGAAATAAAATTATAAGATAAAGTTGAACTTCGGTCTGAAGCATTGCTCTTCATTTTTAATCAAGGGTGCCGATAAAACTGGGCCTAACTGAAAAACGAGAGCAGGAGTGTCACAGAGAATAGGATAAAGAGTCAGAAGAGAGGAAGTGTGTGTGTGTAGGCGTGCATGCGTAAGTGGGCATGCATACATGGGCATTCCTGTGTGAGTGTGTGTTTGCATGAGCTCACATGCATTGATAAGTCACAACATTAAAACCACCTGCCTAATATTGAGCAGGTCCCCCTCATATTGCCAAAAAAAAAACAGGAAGAAAAAAAAACAGCTCCAGCAAACTGAGGTTCACGTGAATTCCCTGAACCAGGGTTTCCCAGCAGAACATTTCCCAGAACATCACATATTCACCATCAGCTTGTGTTCTTCCCACCTTACTGCCTGGTGCCATCTCTCTCCAGGTAATGGTGCGCACGTGCTCGGCCAATACATGTGATGTAAAAGAAAACAGAATCTACCGGACCTGGCGACCTTCTTCGATTGCTCCCAGGTCCAGGTCGGATGCTCACATGGCTGTTGTATTCACTTTTGAAGGTGGACCAGGGTAAGAGTGGGCACTCTGACTGGTTTGCAGCTACAAAGAGTGTTACACAGTAGGGTGGGCTGTGACACATTCCTTGCAAAAGTGTCATTACAATTCTCTGCGTCTTGTGCCAGAGTAGCCGTTCAGTCCATTTGGACCAGACAGATTAACAGTTGCCCTTGTGTATCGATGAGCCTTGGGTGCCCAACACCCTGTTGCCGGTTTGTGGTTTGTGCTTTGTTGAATCACCATTGGTAGGTACTCACCACAGCTGACTGGGAGCACCCCAGAGACCTTGCTGCTTCAGAGATGACCCTCTCGTCTGGCCACAACAATTTGGCCCTTGTAAATGTCAGCCAGGACACATTTCTCCCACTATCTTCATGTAGACTATGAGAAACAACAATTCGCCTAAGGTCTGTCTGAGAACCCCGACAATCTCATTCGTTCTGTTGTTACGGGACACTCGAAGCAGACTGCTTCACCTTTGAGTGGTTTTAATGTTTTGGCTCTTCGGTTTATGCGTGTGTGTGTGTGTGTGTGTATGCAGGCATTCTCGTGTGCGTGCCCGGGTCTGGGCAGGCTTTTGTGGGTGGGCTCACATACTCTCAGTCACACCTGGCCTGAACACACTCTCGGGATGAACAGTATTCTGATAAGCCGAGCCCCTTCAAGGAAGTCCGGCTCTCCTCGGTTAGTAATTACTTCTCAAGGAAAGAGAGAAAAAAAAGATAAATAAATAAATAACTAAATAAGGGAACGTGCGGTAACTCGGTAATGGCCGCTCCACAGAAGAGGCAGTTTTATCAGGCAGTCCAGGGCTCCCCTTTTAGCTGCCCGAGCGGAGACTGGTGAGGATTGAAAACCTGGGGCTTTTCACAGGCCGGGCGATAAACCTCGTTAGCCACCAGCCAGCAAAACGAATTCCCCCCCTCTCTCTCTCTCTCTCTCTCTCTCTCACTCTGTTTCTTTATTTTTCTTTTCTCTCTCCCTCCTTTTCAAAGGTGCAGAGACACTGGTAAAATCAGGAGCGCAATCTGATCGCCTTATGATACTCTGTTTCTCCAAATTATTCTCCACAATCCCTTCAAACGAGCTCATTTAATGAAAACGCATTCCCCAGTTTCATGGACTTAATGGATTTTCGTCTCTCTTGCCTGGATTTGTGGAATTCGCCGTAGCTCAGACAGGCCATGTTTTTTAAGAACTGCTGACTGCAGAAGAGAGAGTTTTATTGTCAGCATTAAAAAGGGATGAGAAATTTCAACTTACAGGACACGACCAAGTTGACTTATTTAAAAAAAATAACCAATAAGCATGCATCAAACCTGTCAGTTTAGCAAAATAGATAAACTGACAATAACTTTTTCCAATCAGATACACAGGAAGGTACTTTTTTATTTATTGGTTTGCAGTTAGACAGCAGGTACCATCAATACACTAAAGAGGCTGAAACTAACAGGCCTCAAAGAAGGTGAATAACTTCAGTTGCTTCTTATTAAGATTCATTCAGAGCACAACGCTAAATACTGTATACGTAAAAACAAAAGGCAGTCAGGATCTACGGACTCTCACATGCTAATCTAATGCACCCCAGATGTCTTCGGCGGCCTGTTTACCACCACTGGCACGGTTTCAAAAAAAAGAGATGATCGCCTAAATGGACCTGATCAATGCCACCTTGACTCAGTTTTATGCAGGATCTGCACAGAGTTACCAACATTCCAACTCTGGTTCCAGTTACCAGGACAGAGAACGTTTTATGCTAAATACGATGGAAAGGGTAAACTAAGGAATTTAAACAGATACGAGAATTTTCAGGACCACTCCTCGCTCCTTCTGTCCACCGGTGAACATTGAACCTAAGGCTATTTAGTCTTGGAAATATACTATATCAACACAAACAATACTGTCTATTACCCCATTATGAACCAGATCTCAGTGAAATCTAGAGAAAGCACTGTCCCTAAAACAGTGTTTTTACTCATAGACTTCAACATTTAATTCAATCATTTTGAAAGACTCGGATGTAAAACAACATTAAAGATGCGTATGAAAAGATCCAATTTTTCTGACATTCTGACATAGTGAAAACGTTTAGTTTTTAAAAAATCAGTTCACAGACAATTAGGATGGTTTCATACAGTAACAGTCAATAATTGTCTATCTATCTATCCATTCATCCACCCATCAATCCATTCGTCTATCCATCCATTCATGTTGCCTGCCCTTCAATATCTAACAGATTTCAAGTATTTTGTTTGGTGGCAAAGAATGAAAAGATTTTAAGTAACAGAAATCTTCCTTCTTGAGCAGTAATCTCAAGTGTTGCCAAGCTAATGCAAACCAGCCCCAGTTTCACGGCTGTGTTCACTCTCGCCAAAGCCACAGTCCTCATTTGCACCGTCACAACTAGTAAAAATAAGTGTTCGACTAAGGCCAACCTCGACTGGGCTCCTGACTTGGACACTTTTGGTCTTTATAGACAGACAGCTGGAAAAGTCATACCAGTGGAATGGGCCTGTTACTCAGGCCTGGTCACAGTGGGTTCCACATCATAACTCACTATGAGAGGGGCAAATCGTCAGCTGCACTGGGCCGTTTACCATGACCCGTCTATAAAACTCACTCCCAGTCTCCAGGGGGTCTTGTCTTGGTAACACATTAGTTGGTATGGAGGCATGCTCCATGGTTTGAGGTCAGTCATGAGGGTAGGCCATCAGTGACATGGCTGGTAGCCCCCAGGGGTGTGCATTTTTGTGTGAGGTGTCACCCGGGGAGGGATGATTTCAGTAAGTGGAGACACTCTGGAGTAACTGTGATTTTTACTCCTGATACTCCAGAAGAAAATCAGTGACTGCTTGAGTGCGCTTTTGAAAGGAAGCGGAAGGTGGTGTGCACTTTTCTGAATTGTAAGCAGTTGTAACACCACCCTGCACAACCAAGGTCTCAGAGGCAAAGAGCACGATTAATTATAATGAAATTGGTAAGAAATGGCACACATGCTCTGAGACCTATCTAGGTTTGAAGGCAAAAGAAAAGTGATTCCACAGGAACGGATAAATTCGGAGCTTGACAGCAAGTCCCTGACTTCATCAACAACAAACCTATGGGGTGGCATTTTTTAAAAACATAATAGTTTTACCAAGAGCAAATTTCCATGACCAAGGCCCAGAACCCCAGGGCCTCTGCCCCCGTCTGCCACCCAGGGCACAAGGCACCCGACTCCAACTCCTCTCCTCACCGGTGGTGTGCCCACAAAGAGGTGGTTCCCCATCACTTTTTTCAGGTCAAGCCCGGCTGGGTCCCGGGAAAAACCCGGCCACCAGGCGCTCGCTTGCAAGTTCCCCTCCCAGGTCTGGCTTCAGGAGGAGACCCTGCTATCCCTATTCCCGGCCAGGTCTCATATTTCTGGAGGGGGGGGGTGATTTGTGGATGAGTTTAAGTGGATGAGTTTAAGTGTCTGGGGTCTTGTTCACGAGTGAGGGTAGGATGGTGCAGGAGGTAGACAGTTCGGTACAGCATCTGCAGTAAAGTGGGCGCTGTGCCGGTCTGTCGCGGTGAAGAAGGAGCTGAGCTCAAAGGCGAAGGTCTGGATTTACTGGTTGATCTATGTTCCAACCCTCACCTGTGGTCACCAGCTTTGGGTAGTGACCGAAAGAACTAAATTGCGAATACAAGCGACCGAAATGAGCTTTCTTTGCAGGGAGGCTAGGCTGACTAGGCTAACAAACATCCGGGAGAGGCTAAGAGTAGAACTGCCACTCCTCCAGGTTGAGAGGAGACAGTTGAGGTGGTTCGGGCATCAGGTTCGGATGCCTCCTGGACGCCTCCCTTTAGTGGCGTTCCGGGCACATCTGGGGGGAGGCCCCGAGGCAGACCCAGGACACGCTGGAGGGACTATATCTCCCGGCTGGCCTGGGAACAGCTTGGGGTCCCCCAGGTAGAGTTGATGGAAGTGGCTAAGGAGGGGGAAGCCTGGGCCTCTCAGCCTAGTCTGCTACCCCCGCGACCCGGCCCCGGATAAGCAGAGGAAAATGGATGAATGGATGAATAACAGTTTAACAACAGAGGAAATTACAAACCACTGCACAGGGAGCGTGACAATTGCAGTAGTTTGATTTTATGAAAGCCATGTTAACGCCGATTGGGATGAGGAATGGATTCTGTCAACCCCTCATATTTCCGAACAAGAGAAACACGGGCCAAATACAGCCAGCAACCCTCCGTTATTCACTTCACTGCACGCTTAAATGCTGATGGATTAAAAAAAGAAAACAAAGAGAGGCTCACGATAACCATTATTATGCTGCATATTTTATGAGGACCTCCATTAGAAAGTCAATTGGTAGTTATGCATTCATGTCTGCTTCAGTGGCTCTGATAGAGTGACCTCTTGGTTGACCTTGCAAGCTTTGATTTTTTTCTCCCTGCATTGACTTCGCCAGAACGAACGCTTTGATATCCACACTCAGCTGCATAAGTAAACCGCATTACATTTTAGGAATGTAAATAATAGAAAATGCCTTTGTGAGCAAGCCATTGATGGCCCCGGCGTACCACATAATGATTCGGGGAGTATATGTAAATAACTCCTAAGATTATGGAGGAATGCATGCAATTTCCTCTTCAAAGCCTACCCAGTCATTTGGTGCGTAGATGGAGAAATAATAAAAATTGGATCGCTGCTGAAATTGTTTGCTCGAGAGCGACGAAGGCAGTGTAAGCGTATTGCTTGAGCCAATAGTGATTACACGCATGGATAAACACCGAGCAGCTTTTCCATAAAACGTAATGTAAGCGAACTCGAACCGTGGCACTGTTTATCGCCTCAAGCGGGCATGAAAACGCTGGTCACGCCGTCTTGCGGCGTGCGGGATCGCCCAGCAGGAACGCCGCGTGTGTAATACTCGAAAGCTCGAACACCTGGCTGACTGGTGGTAACTCGCCTCACCCTGCCAGTCCCCTGATTCCACCCGATGCCAAGGATCAGTGGCATAGCCAGAACTGGAAATTGGGTGGGCGCAGAAAATCCCTTTACAAATTTTATTAGTCCTGACTTGTTCGCAATCAACTTTCCTAATGCACAATGCATTCACCTTGAAAACACTCCACACTATCAGGTGTTGCTAGTTCTCCTCGTGAAGGTAAGATGACAATCATTCGTTTGGACGCGCTTTTTTTTTGCATTTCAATCAGCCTTACTCAAATTGCGTACAGGTGTTTCTAATCTTCGTCTTTGATTTAATTTCAACAATTTAAGCGATCATAAAGAGCAGGTTTGATCGCCTGATGTGCCAAAAATGTAGCACAAAAGATCCAGAGCAGTTTCGTAAAGTGTACGCCTACAAGTAAATTATTTTTTTGAACTGAGTTTAGCCTATTACTTTGTCACCCTTTGGTTGCATTAAGAAAGACGCCGCATCTATAATTGCCAATAAGTTATTGTTATCATTGGAAAATGTTTTAATTAAGGAAAATGATTTAGAACAAGTCAGGAGTAATAATTGTTCATGCAGGTCCAAACTAATGATTGTCATCTTACTTTCACAAGGAGAACTAGCAACACCTGATAGTGTGGAGTTTTTTCAGAGTGAATGTATTGTTCATTAGGAAAGATGACTGCGAACAAGTCAGAACTAATAAAATATGAAAAGGGATGTTCTGTGCCCACCCAATTTTCAGTTCTGGCTACGCCACTGCCCAGGATCCTTCTCTGATCCTCCCCGGAGAAGGATGCTTCCTTGCAAGGGAATAACACAACAATCACACAGGGGGGTTGGTCATGAGCTGCGGGTACAGTGTAATACATTTTAGGCTGGTTAAACTTAGAAACAACAGTTCACAGGCTGCCTTATAAACTTGAGTTAACAAAATCCAAGGTTACTCAACTCAAAGATAAGCTTTGTTTCAACTCACAATTAGTCAAGGCAATGGATAAGTTTAAGTTCAACTTTTGAAAACTAATAAACTGGAGTTAAAAATCTGAAACTTGCCATGACAAGTGGAGTTAAAGAGAAGAAATAAGTTCCCATAACTTAGTGGGGCTGTAAAGTTTTACATTGTAAAGTATCTCCAAATATGGCTGTCGCACTCTCAAACAGCCAATGCTCGGATACCCAGATACCAGGCCTCCATTTTGTTTTGGAACAGCACAAGGCATTCTGATGCACCTCGGGTCACCTCCTCTCCACTGTGCTATTTCTGTTCCATTGATTGGTTTGGACGCAACTGAGCTAAACAAAATACAAGCAAATACAAGGTGGAAGGACATCAGGTTACAGAGAAAGAATGTTTAAAGATGGACTGGCGCCATGCAAATATAGATGCTGCAAATGCTCAACTGACCACATTCAAACTACAGTTCAGCCAGAGTATCTGAGCACCAAGTAATAATGAAAGTACAAACAATTCATATGAAGAGTTTGTTTCTAGAATGCCATAAGTACCAAAATTTAAAGAATGGAGATAATACCATAGAGCGATAGCCCCGTGCTTCTTACACATGGTGCAAAATCCATTTTTAGAAATTCATACTAAAAGGTGTATTTTTTCATAGTCAAAGTTTGTGTTTTTCTATAAAATGCAATAGGCGCCAACACAGAAAAAGCTGACTTACTCAAAATGAGTAAAATGGATATATTGGGTTTTGGAAACAAACTATATACAGGGGGTGGACACAATAAAAGAAGCCCAACCAGCAGCCCTTTTTAAGACCTCAAGGAAATACGTCAAATATAATGACAACACGGGGCCTCCGACAGGCTCAAAGCTAAGACATTCATATGTGAGCCTTGTGACTGGGTGTTTGAATCCCAACCACGCCATCGCTGGCTATGGCCGCCTCTGGTCAGCCAAGTGCTTGTAGCTGTACAAGCTAAATAGTATGGTGACCATGCAATCCTCTGGCGGCTTAGGCAGTGTGTAATGGTCGATGCGACTACATAGTGTGAAGAAGAGAGGGCTAGTCATCACGTGAGTTGGTGGAATCATGAGCCACGGCACTCTCGTCCTGAGTTGATAGGAGAAGGTCACTTTGCGGTGGGCTAAACAGTCTGGCTGTGTTCAGGGTAGGAAGAAAGGAGAAAAAAATCCCTCCGCAAAATGACAAGACATCCCAAACACTGAAAAACAACAGCAGCAAAAAAAGAACTAGCCAAAAGCCAAAGCTCTCTGACAGGGACAGAAGGACACTTGGTTGGATGGTTGCTAATAACCACAGCTCTCAAAATAGCTGCAGAGTTGAACCAATCCATACCTACACTGGTCTCAATAGAAAGAGTGCGTCATCAGCCTCACAAAACTGTTTTTATGGCAGTGTTTCCGATGATTTGTATGCGGGAATCACAGCTGGGAAGACACAAACATATCTCCAGTAAAGATCAAACTGCACTGTAATGCGCCTTTGAACATTAGATTAAAGCCGTTTGACTCATTTTTAAAATATCTTCAAAGCCGATAACCAAGTGAGATTTGTGTTACTTCGCATTATCTCGACTTCAATGGTGCTTCAGCTAGCCTTTGTCAGGCCGATGGACATCATTTCCCCCCTGTTCTCATGGGAGCTCGTCCTCAAACAGTGACCCTGCCCAGCTCGAACTTCAGCTTACACGGCAGAGGAGTTCGAAGTGAATACATCACGCCAGCTTTTTTACCTTTCCTTTTTTAACTTAACCCTTTGTGTCCAGTATCCTTACACATTCTTTCTGCATTCAAGTGGCTATCCACTTTAGGTGTCGTCTTTCGTCGGTCCAGGTTAATTGGCTTAAGCCCGTGGAGACGACACTCTCATGGATACTAAGCAAAGGTATGGTCATGTGATTCACATGATTTAAGACGCACATGAATCAGGGAATGCCGGTTCAAACTGAATAACCTCTGACTGGAGGCCGAGGAAATAACCTCGAGAGCCTGATCACTCATAACCACCCCCCACCCCATCATCCCAAAACACAAGACCCCACCCCACCAGATCAACGCGGGTCTCCGAGAACAGCGTGCCATTTCCTGCAAGCCTGACGCCATGCCTGAACGAACATTTTTAGCCTCCCTCTGAAGATGGGCTCGAGTTACACTCCGGCGGCAAACTGGGCCTTCCCAGCCAGATTTATAAACTGTTTACACCTCAACTCCCCACCTGGACGGAGGCCAAGTAAAATCCCAGATCACAGATAAAGAGGGCAGCTTGCCCAGGGATGCTGACTGGATTGCAAGGAGTGTTATTTTTCTTTCCTCAGATCAGAACGAGTGAGGACAGAGAGCTCTGATGAGTCCAGGTGAACATACTTGTGTGTTTTCGTCCTTTTTGTTCCCATCCTAGAATAAAATAATGGTATTTTTTTTTCCTGCCCACCTTGAAAAAGGTCCGGTATTATGAAATCGCGTTTGTTTCTTGCCCTTACACATAGAATACATTCGGCCTCCCTCCTCTAAATTTCTCACAAAAAGAGAAACCAGATTCTTCCACGTTGGTGCTGTAGCACCCTTTCAGAAAAATATATTTTGATTCTGTGCCCCCATCGACGTCACAAGGGAATTCATTAGCATAGCACCGCCCATCGTGGACCATTTTCTGTTTTGGCTGCTGTCGTTCACCTCGTACTGTGATGCGGCAGCCAATCACAGTACAGCCTGGTTTGCATCACCTCACTGCCCACTTCAAACAGCGCATAGTCCTTGCAGGGACTGACGGAGAACTTTGGGAAGGAATACAGGAGTGAATCTGCATGACTTTGATTTGCTAAAAGCTTCAAAACTGTCTTGTAACATCTGAAAATCATCTTAAATTGTTTAAAATTAGCAAAATATTGGACCTTTAAGGACTTCTCATCAAATTTAATGACCATCCCTCCTTACTCCAGATAGGAGAGAACACCATGCCGAAGCAGTTCAGTCACCATGTCCCTCAGCTCCTACAAAAATCATCTGTCACTTCAAACAATGCTGCAAAATTATGCCAAATACAAAGACTCTTCAAAACATAGAGGACAAGGTTTGCAGCACGAACAAACCCCTCTCCTTTGCTTTTTTTACATCAATATGAGCAATATAGAAAACCCACAGTACTCCAGAGAGTAGGAGAGAAGGCACTGAGATTATGCTTAAATGTTATACATATTTAATACACGCATACTATGATACGCACATTATATAGAGGCATCACAATCATTTATTGCTCATGTAGTGAATCTGTAGTGTCTTCGCTCGAAAGAAAAGTACGGCCGAGAAAGCTGTTTAGCTAGGGGGAAGTACAGAAGAAACCCGCGGCCCTCCAACGAACATGTCCTGCAGTGACATGTATACTGAATACAAATCAGAGGCTGGGGCTTCACATCTGCGGCACAGTTCTCATTTCTAATTCGAGAACTGTAGCGCAATCACAGGCCCCCGATGCATAAAAGGGAAAAGCCGTTCTCTGAATATTAGCTAATGCCACATTTGCAAGTCTTCAAGAGAGAGAGAAAAAGAGAGAAGGAGAGAAAAAAGCGTGCACTGTTTGGGGGGAGAAAAGAGATAATTTCTTGCGAAAGCCCTATATGAATCACTTTGTACTGCTGGACTGATGGAAGTGCTGCCCGGGCAGGGATTACAGCCTTTTCATCATCAAGCCCCATCTGGTACCAGGACCACGTCTGTCAGAGCTTTAGCCTTTAAAGTCCCGGCCTGGATTCCACATCAATTTATTCCTATCGCAGCTGTGCAAAAAAAAGGAAGAGAAAAACACACACGCACCCTAACACACACACACACACACACACACTCACGCAGACATGACACAAATGCACACACACACACTCAGAGGCATGCAATCCCACTTTCCCACATTCATGCACAAGTAGCCGCACATGCATACGCACCGCATGCAGAGTACAACCTCAAACATTTGCATGACACACAAAAAGCTAAAAAAAAAAAACAACAGGACAACACAGACTCAAACGGCGCATATTTTCAGTCCTAAAGGGTACAATTAAATGAACAGATAATTAAAAACAATGAAAGAATGATAAATGGATTCCCATCCCCACCTCCTCTTCCTCAAAAAGCGCCGTCACTGGCCCTCGATCTGACAGATGTTACGGCTTTATGAGATGTTACTGAGCTGAGGCACAAAAAAGAGGGAAAACAGTGTCATTAGACCTCTGGGAAGGCACACTGACCCAGAGACCCATGTGTTTTTTGCATGGAAGTTAAGAGAGCCAATTTTTTAAATTTTAGAAAAAGGCGTGGGAGGAACTCTTCACATTTCTCAGAGATTCTGACCAAAGAAAGAGAGTACGTGCATTGAACAGCACACGCTGCAATGCAGGCATTCAACTTTGCTGGGGTTTATTCTTGAGGGTTTACTGCAGTGGCAATTACACTGGAGCGTGGAAAGAGGATCCAGGCCAGCTTTACTGAATTCACAATTTACAGCAAATCGTATCTCAGGAGGGGAAACCACAGCTTCCAAAAGCAAGCAAGAATGTGTTCCTTTAGTTTACCCTTTGACCCGTGATGTCATCGGGAGGTGAAGAATGCCTCCACTGCTCGTGAATGTAACGCAAACCATGTGCTGTTTCTCTGCCAAGTTCAACTGTGACTTTGTAGAGAGGGCACAGAAACTGCAGTGAACTTCAGAGATGCGAGAGGTCGATTCTTCTGCCACAGCATAAACGAATTTCAATGCAAAACATAAAAATACCACAAACTGTAAAGACTGCAAAACACAGAATACGAAAAAAAGACATCCAGCAATAGAATAATGTACAGAAGCTCAGCATGTCTGTAAAAAAAAACCCATAAAAGACAACGGAAATAGACACATCAACCTGATCAGTCTTCTCAGAAAAAAATTAGCAGAACGAACCAGTCAGAACACTTTGATATCTTGACACCCATGTAAAAAGAGGTAGAAAAGTCTGTTAGGTGCGACATCTATCATTTTGTCATGAACACTTTCGCTTTTCAAGAATCAGAAATCTTAATAAAAGGCAGAATTTCCTCTGTCATTCAGGTTCTCCCTTTTTTTTCTCCTCGTCTTAATTAGGTACTTGGAAGGAAAGCTCTGAAAGTCTGACAGAGTCATTATTTTGCCAATTGAAACTTCAGAAGAAGGGCTGCCTCTTTATCTGCCAGTGATCTTCTCTCCTTCAGAAGTGTTTGAAGTCCATATGGTGTTAATGGCACCGAGAACAGGAATGAATAGTTGGAAGAAAAACATGAAGAAGAAAAATCACTGGAATTTGCCTGAAGCAAAGGGATTATGACAATGATTTGGAATGGCCCAATTAAAAATGTAACTACAACAACTCCAAAGAATTCATATTGTTGGTCCAAATTTTCTCTATGGAACGCAGAGACTCACTAATCCAAATCCATTGGCATCAAAGGAAATGCTAATATTGGCCTGCACCGAGCATTAATGAATGCATGTTTTCCTAGCAAATTAAAAGAGAGCATTTAAGGTATTTCAGCACTAAGAAGACAGGGAGGCAATTTTTTTTAAAGTACTCCTATAAAATATTTAATGTTTCATATTATATGAAGACATGTAATGGTGAAGAATACAGAATGCACTCGCAGCCTTTACTTGAGAGCTGCACTAACCAAGGGCGTGATTATCCTCACCAAACACACACCCAGTGTTCATATTTTTAGGTACACCCTGTCTCATGGCTAGTGCCCCCCTTTTCCCCCCGCCAGCCCACCCCCGGACAGCCTGAATTAACTGTGCAGTGGATTCAGCAAGAGAATGGAAAAAATGATTCTGGTTCATGTTGACATGAGAAGATCATGCGCAACCCCATTTCCAAAAAAAGTTGGGATATTTTGTAATGCCATTATTTGCAAATCATTTAAACTCTACATTTAATTGAAAATAGTACAAAGACAACATACCATGTCGCACCGGAGAGATTTTATGGTTTTTTTGAACACTTTATGATAATTTTGAATTTGATAAATGGATTGCAGTGTTTTGCAAATCATTACATTCTGTTTTTATTTACATTTTGCACAGCCTCCCAACTTTTTTGGAGATGGAGTTGTAGTAATCCCAAAGGTGCTTTGCTAGATTGAGATCTGGTCACTGAGGAGTTCAGTGAGGTACACTGAAGTCATTGTCCAGTTCATGGAACCTCCTTCAGATAATGCGTGCACTGTGGCATGGTGCGTTATCTCGTCGGAAGTAGCCATTATGAGATAGGTTGGTTTTGGCCATAAAGGGTTGCACATGATCAACAACAATACTCAGGTAGGCTTTGCATTAGACTGATGATCAGTTGGTATTAATTTGCTTGATAACAAGAAAATATTTCCCACACCATTACACCACCAAGAGCCGGAGGCATTTTGTTTTGGCTAAACTCTGGCCCTATCATCTTCATACTGCAGCATAAATTAAGATAGGTCAGGTCAGGCAACGTTTTCTCAGTGTTCTGCGGTCCAGCAGCCTCAGATTTCTGTTCTTAGCTGACAGGAGAGGAACCCAGTGTCATCTTCTACTGCTGAAGCCAAACCACAACGTTTGATATGTTGGGCATTCAGAGATGCTGCTCTGCATATAGTGGTTGCAATGTGTGGTTATTTGAGTTACTGTCCCCTTCCTGTCGGCTTGAACCAGTGAGGCCATTCTCCTACAACCTCTTATTTCCACCCACAAAACTGCAGTTTAATGCTGGCTGGATCCATTTTCTTTTTCACAGCATTCTCTCTATACAAACTGTTGTGTGTGAAAGTCCCAGGAGATTTTGAGATTCTCAAGCTATACTGTGGAACACCAACAATCATTCCACAGTCAACGTCACTCGGCTCACATTTCTTTTCCATTCTGATGTTTCGTCTGAACAACAAAACATGGCTGATCTAACATTTGCATTGCTGAGCAGGTGTACCTAATAAAGTGGTCACTGAGTGTGGTGGCATTGTGTGTGTGTGTGTGTGTGTGTGTGTGTGTGTGTGTGTGTGTGCATATGTGTGCGTGGATGTGTGGGTGTTTGCATGTGAGTATTAGCCAGACAAGTTCAAATTTTTCCTTCACGGAGCTGCAAGTAAAAGTTATTCCTAAGAACACAAAGAGGATATATTTCCTTCTGAATGCAGTGTTGATATATAGGCATGGACGAACAGATAAGGAGGTGGCAGCAGCTTTTGAAAGACAGGATGGTGAATGAATATCTGCAGTAGACCAAAGGTAAATAAATCTGCTAGTCCTATGGGAAATTAAAAAGCAGAATATTCTGACCTAGCTGGTGACGATTTTCAACATGGCTGTTTAAAGGAGAAGCAGCTTTAATGCCTCTGGGGAATTATGCCTTCCTTGATGATTTTCTCCCTGATCTTGAAGCTTAAATTTGAAAATCTAACTGGACACAGCAAATGACGAAGCAGAATCCAAAATCCCCGGACGAAATACTGCAAACAACAAGTTCTGTAAAAAACAACTGAAAAATATTCCAGATGTAAAACTGACTTCTCCCTTTTCCATCTTTCTGATTAAGAGTACACCTCCAAAAAGACCAAACATCATTTCCTGTGGTGCGCTCCCTTCCAAATGTTTAAATCGTGATTAGCGCAAGGCTGTGTCAAGCTGTTCGTTACCCAACTTTACTCCTGATATCATTTCAAAATGTGACGTTATAGATAATAATCTCAATGATCAACACTGACAGTTTACCATCAACATCAGCAATCATCAAAAGACAGAAGCCCTTTCAGTGAACCGATGTGGAATGTTAATCACCCTTTATGGCTCAAAAATCCTGCTTTACAATTCTGGGCCAGACTCCAAACAGAGGCACAAAACTAATTACAGCAATAACTCAGCATTTAAGCAATGGTTTCCACAATGCAGCTAATGCCTACAGCAGGAGAGATTTACAGGGATCCCAGACCTTGACAAAAAGGATCACAGCCGCAAGGAAACAGATGAATGTGCAGAAATATAGGTGCTGCCATTACCATAGCTTTGTGGCTTCTAATGTGCGACGCTCTAATGCACCACTGAACCTAATTTGATAGATACTGACCCATCCATCTGAAAGAGTAGATTGATAACAGTGGATCGAAATAGCCTAAGTGCTTGTGTCCGCATACTATTTTTCTCTGAGTGTTGGCCTTGTTTTCAATGGTTCCCTGTGAGGGCAAAGCATACATGGCAGCATGCTGATTCCCAGAGATAAAGAGCAGCACCCAGCGATTTTTCCAGAATGTTCCAGCTTTGTTGTGTGGCCGCTCCGAGCGTTTAAAGTTGAATACCTCTGAACTTCTCAGAAAGGTTCTGGTATAATCACTCTTGTTCCTTTTCAGGCAAGCAATCACGCATTAGATGGGGTGGGACTTGTCACCCTGGTAACCAAGACGAGGAGAAGCTTGTTCGGGCCATGTCTGTAACCTCATGATGTCTGACAGAAACTATCATTACAAAAATAGAAAAGCCCATTTTTGGGAGCAGATCGGTGGGACACTGAATATTGCTGGCAAGCGTTGCGCTTTTGTCACCAGATAGATCGTTAGCTTGTCGTTAGCTGGCGTTAAGTTAGCTACCTAGCCAAAGTCAATCTGCTTCCTGCTTCCTTCTGTAGCATTTTCTTTCTCTTACTTCTCAGGTGCTTTATCCCAACGCCTTGCCAGCGCTTTTCTGCCAGAAATATACGCTACATGGACACACTCCCTCGTGCCCCATTTGCCATTTATTCATGCCCTTCAGATTACTGCATTTCAACAGCGCCGGCTAAAATTGCTTTGCAATCCTGGAATTGCAACGTCTGTACGAAACCTCATTTTTCCAACAGAACGTGAGGCGCTGCGCACGGAAAATGAAAGGCGCGGGCGAAGTCCGAGCTCCGAACATGAAAAGCACCGCATTCAGAGAAGTTGTGAGAGTGTGTGGATGAAGAGAGCTCACACGGTCTCTTGGGTCAGGGAGTGTGGAGTGAGAACTGGCTCCAGGCGCCATTTTATATATCTATATAAAAACAGCCATCCTGTAGTGGTTGCCAAACTCCATCTCCGGAGACAACGTAACCCAACGATTTTGTTTGTTCGTCCCCTTTCATCTTTTTTTTTAAAGAAAGTAAAAAAAAAGAAAATCTGGGCCTGAGGGCATGAAGCTTCCACTTTTAGGTTCTGAAATGAAACAGTCCTCCTACCTATAAAGAAGGCTGATGTGGGCTCTGAGAAGCTTCCCTGTAAAGAGAGTTTGTAATCTCAGGGTCACCTGGAGTTCACAAGCCTAAAGGTGGGATAAGGAGATGACGTCCAACTTCGGAGGGGCGACAGTATGCCTGAGTCTCACTACAACAGGCAGTGAACTCAGGAGTGCCCCCCCATGAAAAATAAATAAATAAATAAATAAAAACTAGATAGCACTTGGTGCTATAGACCTCCTTGGCGTGCCTAACAAGTGGGTGTGCCCGGCCTTTGACCTACAAAACATGAGGTCAAATTGGACCCATGGCCTTGACATCATACAAACTTCTGGAGATACCCAATTAGCATAACCCGTTTAAATTTGAGGGCTGTCCCTACAACGATTCAGCAGCTAGAGCGGTAACAAGCGATGGGAAGACAAAGAGACAGAGAGACAGACAGACGGACGGCGTAGGGGAAGACAATACCCTCTCGGCAAGAAGTGCCAGGGGGTAGTAATAAACCACCACACTGCACTCTCCACCCGATGAATGTGGCAGACCAAAAAAAAAATTTCCATCCACCGCAAGGCAACGTCATCTCACCCCCCCCCCCCCACAATTTCACATCATTTTGTACCCTGCCACGCCCCTGAGAAGCTTTGCTTCGGCTCAGTTTGATCTCCAGATAATAACAAAGGGATATTCCCAAAACTGCCCAGGAACTGGAATGCCAGAGCCCACAACTTCCTGCTCGACAAGAGCCCCCGCGCTTTTGAGACAGATCTCAAAGGAGCAGGACTCACCCTTCCCTTCGTCCAAAGTCACAGCCAGACAAACCCCTTTATGAAAGATGACTAACCACATCAAAAGCACCGTCCGAATTCCGTCTCGTGGAAGTGGAGACTTACTCATTTTTCGGGGAAAAGACTGCTCCCCCTGAACTTTCCCACAATACACCATTCCTCCGGTGGATTCGCCACACGTAAGCCACCATTATGTAGTTTGTTGTAAATTGGCGACATTTCAACCCCCGAACTTCAGTACTCAACACATTGACTGAAAATAAAGTCACCACTGACAAGGCAGTTCATAGTTCATTAAATAGGAGAATAAACTGACTATACTGCACCAAGAGCTGTCAGGGATGCGCTACAAGGCACAGAACGACCGCATTTTTCTGAACATTTCACAAAACTGTAAAATAAATAAAGAAATAAATGTATAGATTCAGCCAGCGTTAAAAATAATACCACCAGGGAAGAAATGTAGCAATGAAGCACTAGTGGCACTGACTAAAATAATCTTACGATACATTTTTATATTTTCTTCCCAAGATCCAGTGATGGCATTATTATTGGATACTTCCCTTTGCTTTTTCAGATGCTATTTCAGAATAAAGAGCCCGGGACTGCTGCCAGTCTGCAAGTGTTTGTTTACATGAATAAATTCATAGGCATAGCCTGTGCACCGTAACTGCACATAGGGATATCTCTGATGCTGAATGCTAACACAGGAACACACATGAACATATGGCTAAGAAGACAGTTCATTTTCTCAGTACCCTCCTCTTCACCAACCTTTAAATCTCACTGATTGCCACGTCCCTAAGCCTGGAAACTGAAAACATGTCATTCCTCAAGCTGTCAGCAATCCTACACACTCCTGATTACCATCCAAACAACATGAAAGTCTGGTCATAGTTCAGCTGATCCCAAGTGATGGTTACTCCTTCAGGACCAGTGAAATAAATCCACTCCCATCTCCTTATCCACCATTTCAATACACAAACCCATTGCGGCTCAAATTGGACTTTAAGACTGACATTCTTGGCCAATGAATTCGCTGCTCAGAGGGAGGCCATCAACAAGTTCTGATAGGTTTCCCACTCTCCATCAAACTGGACCAAATCTTCCAAAATTATGGAAATGCACTTCCAAGTTATTTTCTGTGATACCTCAGTATTCAGAAAGATCATGAAGAATAATTCATTTTATTTTCATAATGTTGTTTTTTTTTTTTTTTACTTCTGAACCATACAAAAACGTACTGTTATTAGCAGAGTACAACAAGCATGTGTTAAAGACGAGCGTTCCCGAATGAATCGTATGCCTCGGAATAAGATTTCCTCGGCTAAGAAATCAAAAATCGATCAAAATATTAATGTTAAATTACTTGCACGAATTGGAGACAGCACATCAAAGTGGGAAGAAAATGTGTTAGCACGCAGCCAAATGCATTTACTCAGAGGGAAACTGTGGAGGCGAGGGAAGTCTAAAGTACAACTGACCTCAATCCAATCATACAACTAAGATCCCAAAATAGATCAGACAGGGCTCAGAGCCTGTTTTAAAGTATCTGCCAGTATTCAGCACATCTAGCGCCATGTTTCAGGCTTGGAAATGTGACTCAGAGAATTTCGAGAAACTACACACAAACAAACACACACACACACTCACACACACACAAATACACATAAACACACAAAATCACACAGATTTTTAAAGCGCTGATCAAAGTTGGAACCAACTGTCACCCTATCATAATCCAAGGCTAAAGAAAGTTATTCTCTGCCTTTGCTCACTGCTTGTTAAACACCACCTAAAAGGGAAATAACTGCTCTATGCAGGAGGCTCCAGCTAATGTGTGCACCATGTATCTTCAATTCATTATGTGTCCACAATTACTAGCATGCTCGTGTGGATGGTAGAAAATAGTAATAGACAGCACTGCGAGTAAAACACCTACTTTTCAAGCTTTGTTTGAATTGGGTTTGTTCATGATTATGCAGTGTTCTACAAATACTGTATGCAAATTAGCAAAGTAAACCACATGGGAGATGCCTACAATAAGTACACCCATCCCAGGGTGAGAACCTCTGCAACTAGGGCATTCTCGCTTATCAAATGCTAACTGGGAAAACATCCCTGCAAGCCCCAGTGAATTGAGATTCATTTTTCTCTTGTGCAACAGATGCTTTTACATTGCCATGCAATAACATCATTTTATGGACTATTTTGAGCAATGTTCTAGTTGATTCTCCCATATTTTTGTTCATTCTAGGTTTTAAACAAGGATAACTGAAGAATATGAGCAGTAAACCATTCCACGCCGAAGCCTAAAAATTAATATTGTTTGTTTTCCTTTGAAATGAATGGATTTTGTTCTCTTCAGAAACATGTTATATAAAAGGTCTGAAGTGGAATGGTATATGGGTTTATATTTTGCGTATTGACGGGCATAAACATTGAGATCCTATGCTACGATCCTTCACTGTGACCGTGGTCTATGTGGATGCCGCCATTAACCCAGTCCTCTGTTGCAGCATCAATCCTAGCAGATCTCCAGCCAGGAGCCAATAAAGATGGGTTTTCCATGCTGACAATATACATTTTATCTTCAAGTTTGAAGATCCAAACACATCCACAGCTGGAGGTCAGTCAGTCTAATGGATTCCCACAGAGACCCAATAACAGCAGATTTCGGGAGGGACGAGGAGGGAGAGGAAGGCAAGAGAAGGGGCAGCATGGGGTACGGACGACCTGCTGATGAAAATGACCAAATTCAATGCATCGTGTCGCCAAATCCCTGCAATCTGAAACAGTGATGTACTGTTAAATAGACAGAGCAGCAGCAGTGTTTCAATGGTTGGCCGTAATGGCTACACGCAGTGCTGACAGATAAACAGAGGGCGTCCCCCACCAAGGGCACCACAGCTTAGCGGGGCTACAGCCGCCCAACCCTCAACACGGCCAGGGAAAATCCAGCCAAACCGTGCAAGAAACAAGGGAAAAGCTACCCAGGGTTTGGAATCAAAGGCCCGAATTATGTAGCGCTGAGAATTTTTTCTCCATTCGGCTACCTGCGGCGTCCGAATATTAACCTTTTTTCCTCACGTCCTTAAAACCGTCGCAAAACGAGAAAATACAGAATTCCCAAAAGTGAGGCTTTCAAATTTTGTGTTATTTTCCCCATTTTTTTTCCCACATCCACATGACGAGAAACCACCTGCCAGAGTGCGCCATGAATAATAATAAAAAAATACAACTCCATGCTGTTTACATTATACAGTCCATGTAAGCTATACCCAAACACCGTCCCTCAATAAAACAAACAAACAAAAAAATTGTTGCATATGGACGTACTTTATGACACATTAGCAAAATAATCAATGTCATGAACAGTCTTGACAGCAGATTCAAATTGATGTTAGCGGCACCGGTCACGACAACGACCCCCTACCTGGCTCTTCCTCGTCTGCCATTCCGGGTTTTTGTTAGATGGGGGAATCGCCTTGGCCCTCGACCGCAGTCCTAAACTGTCAATTTTCAGTCGGTGGTCCAGGACCCGGCTGTCCTTCTCAGCATCGTACTGCCGGAATAGGTCCGTCCTCTCCCGTTCATGCAGCAGATTCAGTTCCACGATCTGATTGGACAATGGGGTGCAAGACTCATCAGCAGAACATCCCTGTCGTCATGACAACTTGCCCATATTCCCACAAAAAAAAAATGTTCGCTTTTTGCCTCAAAACTGAAAATGAAGACGTTACTTTTTACATCATCGTTACCTCATTCTTTACATTTGTCCCCACCCTCTTCGCTAATCTCTACGTCCAATGATCTCGCAGACTAGGCCACTGAGGCAGCTTCTGTCGATCTCTAGCCATCTGCCGATTTTAGCTAGCTCCGTCCGACTCGGCACATAGCGAAACTTGCAAATTAGCTTAAATCGATTCCTGTAATCATTTTTACAAGCTTTATTCATATCATACAATGCAGAGAAGAAAAAAAAATTGACACTGGCATTGTGTGCTGTTGGGGATTGCTTTTACCTGTAATCTAATTCTAACCGATAAACTACGCACCGAAATAATGCGATGAATGCGGCACAAGGATTAACATTCTACTCCTAATACCATTACAGTTCAAGCGTTTTCCCAATTTAAATCACTCTTCAAAAAGTTTGCCCCGTCTCATCTATTCAATTGCCCCGCCTCCCGCACCCTCGTCCGATCATGAAATCCTTTTCAATTTTTTTCCGCATCTACCCATTTTCATTAGCGCACCATTATTTCCACCGCAGCCCCGGACACGACGCGTAAATCCGCGAACCGGCAGCTACACGCAGTTGTCAACTCGCACAAGAGGGAAGACGCGAGAAAAACAAGGAACGAGAAAAGAAAAAAATGAAAAAATGAAAAGCATGAAAGACGAGAAAACAAAAACGAGGAGAAAAAGGAAGAAAGCGGAGGCATTATCTCGTTGTCAGCCACGCTATCCCCGCCACAAACAGATGTACATTTAACAGGGAGGCACCTGCTGTGCTGTGAGCCTGCGCCACAGCGAGACGGAGAAACTGCCGCTTCCCAGGGTCCTTTCCCAGTCCCCTCCACGCTGGAGACGATGACCTTGGGCCGGACCAGCCTCCTGTCCCCTGCCAGTCCTGAAAGGCAGCCCCACGCCGAGGGCCTGGTCTTCGCAGCATTGATACTAATCCTCCCACATTGTCAGCCGTGGCACCCTACCTGGCCTGCCGGCTAGCAGCTACGCGGCGGCCATTGAGAGCAGGTGATGAATGGCGCTTCTCCAGGAAGCCTGATTCCTCTAGCAAAAAAAAAAAAAAAAAAAAAAAAGTGCAGGCCACAAAGCTGCAGTCAGTTGCATTTTTCCTCAGATTTTCCAGAGCTTCAAAAGAAAATTGACGCTTTTTTGTCTTTTTTTTCTGATTTGCGAAGCTATGCTTATCTATTTGAACAGAAAGAGATAATGCGGAAAGATAGATTATTCCAGGAAAAACACACATGCGCGCATACATATGCATGTGCATACAACACATACACACAAATACACCCTATTATTTATGCAAACTCAGGCGAGCAAACACTCAAATAACTAGGGAAATATAAAGCCGAAAACCGTAACAGACTGCATGAGTTGATTGAGTGTATTCTAAAGGATATTGCTTGGACCTCTTGTCTTAAAGAGGTAGTCTCCCTTTTTCAAGACCACCGCCCTTCTGGTTTTTTCACAGAAGAACAGTGGAAGTGCCAAACAAATGACTACTTGGCAGGTGACTTGTTTAAATAACTGAATTTTATCAGTTACATCTGATTGCTTGACTAATTCCAAGTAAGCTTTGTTATTGCAATATAATAAAACTGCAATATGTCTAATATCACTGTCTACATGGTTCAGAAATGAAAATCCTGCAGCTGTGCTTATCACGAAAAGGTTGCAGCAAATATCTCAAGTGCATTAATCTGTTGATAATTCCGCCAAAAGTCTTTAAAGAGACTACTTCTTACACTGTAATGACAGACATGTTATAAACAAAGGTAATGTTTGCACGCAAAGACATGAATTTTTGCTTCCTGGAGCAAAATTGTCTATCCGTATCAAACTGAAATCCAAGAGAGCAAAAAAAAAAAAAAAAAACAGCAATAGAACCAATGAAGGCGCAGATACCGCATTGTAACGTCACCGCAGAAGAAGAAAGGGCCGCAGGGTGCCGCGTTCTTAAGGGGACCGAAGCCGAATTCAATGCGTGCTGTCAGGGAGGCTGATGTGATTACTGCCCCCTGCTAGGGCAGAAACACTGAAGACGTCTGGAGCTGGCAGGGGCGACTCTAACTGCACCTCGGGCTGCCCCCCTCGCCCCGTCCCGGGCTGGGACGAGGTATCCGACAGCTCTGTCCGCAGCGGGAGGTGTCAATACCAAACAGAGGAGGGGGTCGGAGAGGGACGTTTCACTGAATTGATTCAATCTTTCTTCGGTTGTGGTTGTTCATGTTGTTGCGAATGTTCCTGAAGATCCAAAGAGTGGGACGGATTTGTCGCTGGTGAGCTGGATACAGAGCAAAAGTGGGAACCTCGTCACCAACCACCACATTACCGCATCGCATCAGCTCAATGTCAAGGAGCGAATCTGATGCAGCGTGGATGGTGTCTGAATGGTGCTGGGTCAGAGAGAGTGAGAGTGTATGTGTGTGTACGTGTGTGTGTGTGTGTGTGTGAGTGTACATGGGGGGAGGGGTTACTTGAGTTTATTCCGTGCACCAGGACATTAAGCACCTTTTTAAAAACGCAGCATTAAAATGCTGCATCCTACTCATTAAAAACACCGCGCAAGACCCTGAGTTTCAGACAAGATGACAGACAACAGGTGACAAATTTGAAATATTTTCCAAAAACTTTTTGTGAGATAACTTTTGAAACTTTCAGATAAAAAAAAACATTGACGGGGCTTTGTAAATGTAAATGTGAATCTTCTCTGCAATATAATGAGCGGCCCAAGTGATATGGGCAAGTTCTTTAGGGTGAGTCAAACACCGGATCGAAGTCCAAATGAACATGCATTTCACATGCTAAAGAGGACACTGGAGGCAATGAGCCCATGAACCAAGCAGGAACTCAAGTTGGCTGCATTACAGGCCTGGCAGAGCATCACCGAGGAAAAGGCCCAGCCTTTAGTGATGTTAATGCATGACAGGTTTCAAGCAGTCATTGCATGCAAAGGAAATGTGACCAAATGTTAAAAATGACTAATTTATTCTACATTATGTGAAGCTGCCCAACAGTTTTTTAAGGGGGGGACTATGTACAAAAGGTGCCGTCATTCCTTAATAGTTCATCCAGTATGGATGAAAACACCCTCTAATCAGCTGACAGTCGGCACGTCAACCTCATCGTCATTCTGTCCTTTAAAACACAAAGTGCAAGAGTGCAGAACACTTACGCTTCATATTTTTAAAATCAACGTGTGCTAGAAGGCAAACTTTCATACAGACAAAAATAAGACCCGGAAAGCAAACTTTTAACCTGATGGAACGTATATTATTACTTCCAAAGATGTATTCTGCAGCCTTTTCAACAGAAAAAAAAAATAAAATTTAATCCCTCAACAGGTGTAGAGCCACCTAACGAACAACACTTTCAACAGCTAAACTTACTGAGACCTGATGTATCTGTTGAGTATTCCAGTGAGGCACCATGAGTTTCCTCATCTACTACTACTGCGCAGCTGCAAGACTTAAACAGCAAGTCAGACTTCATTAAAGTGCGCCTTATTGTAACTATATTTTAAAATTAAATGTTTGCTTTACTGGCAGCACGCACAAGATTTGTGCGATTCCAAAACGAAACAATTCCGAGGCATTTTAACAAAATGTCCCCTCTGTGACGAGACACTAAACCCTCCCCCAAACAAAATTTTGTTTAGGTATTAAAAAAGTATTTTTTAAAGTTTATGGGTATAATAGTGCACGACTATATTCAGAAGGAGAAAGCTCCATTTTTCCCTCCATTTCCATTTGGGGATCATTTTAGTGTCGATCATGGAGGGGACATTTGGTTGACAATACCTCGGAATTGTCCAACTGCTTCCAGTCAGGGGCATGTCAAGGATTTCAATTTCGAGCAAAAGATGCTTTTTAGGGCCAGATATCATAATGAAACAGTCATGAACACTGCACAGAAATCACTAGAATCAAATCACAGAATCGCACATAAAATGGCACAGAACAACCCCAAGTTTGCATGCACAGGAATGGTGTACACCAGGAACTCAAAAGGTTGCTGAATTCTTCCATTCTGAGTGAAAACGTCATGAATCATTTAATGATTAGAACTGCAATTACCACATTAGGATAGTCCCAGGAGCCACTCTCATTGGTATAACTTTGTGGATTAGAAGACAGTTTAAATCGGTGAACCATATTAAAAGAATGATCAAGCTACTTGAGATTATACACCAACATTCATTTTTCTCATGTTGGCAGTCTAATCATATTTTCAGTGACAGTGCAAGGTAGTCCTGAAGGTATTTAGCTCTGGGCTTTAATTCGAAAGAAGTGTGTGCCTCTCTTCTCCCCACTGTATTTGTGACCATAGATATGTATATATAGATCTATCTTTGTGAACTCCCTGCGGTGCTACATGCCTTCGTATATTTTTTCAATGATAATTTTTTTTTTAAATTATTGTATAGTGTGACTCATTTGCATGTGATGCATATTTTGGTTATCTGTTCTAACGGTTAGATATCAGTCTGAGGGACAGGTAATTAAAACAATAGCGCTGAGGTATTGATTTAGCCTCCTATTAATAAAATAATCAGAAGAGTGTACCATCACAAGAGTGACAAGATTATGAAACATGCGTAACTAAGAATAAAGGAGCACCCTGAAAGCCAAAATGAACTGACCCGTGGAAGTCTGGGCGATTCTTTTCATCCGAATGCCAAGGTTAATCGCTGTATAGCTATAAGATTATAGCTACATATTGAACCTGAGCAAAATGAAATGCGATTACAGAATATGATATTAATCGACATTCAAATGGCATATTCTATTTACTTCTAATACAATACACTACCGTTTTTTGAAGTCAGCCATCACGTTTTTAATTCAAGCTAAAAAAAAAAAAAAAAAAAAATGCTAACTAGACGGAGCGTCGTATTTATAATTCCAAATACGAAATACGCAGTAGGCGTGTTCTGCTGTAGGCCTGCGTAGGCTACGTCAAGAAAGGTCTACAAATGCCTGTATGTATGACACTCAAGGGGAGCGATGATAAGTTGTATGTACTCGCCTGCTTGAGAGAATTGTCATCCTGCTTGAAAATGTACAATTCATGGTTTGTTATTGTGCGGGTGCGTGCTCAGATATTATTTACGATGGCCACTCCACAGTGGCTTACCTCTCATCTGAAATACTGGCCTCCATGGAAACCTCACTTGCGTTTGCAAACCTTGTTTTTTTTTGGAGCTAAATAATGGAAACGCCGGTAAGGTTAATCAAAATATCTAAACAAGACCGACATTGACTGCTAAGCGAATTCGCTATTTTGATTCGCCAAACTGACGAGTGTCCACTGCACTGACAGCGAGGAAGACGAAAACGTGAACGTACCGTATATTCATTTACCGTATATGGCGTAACAGCAGTCCCGGAGAGGAGTTATCAGGGAAATCTGGCAAAAATTGACGTTTAATTTAATCATATTCAAATGTCTTAAAACGTTGTCTTGAATCATCTTTTGCACTTCAATAATTAACCTAAGAATATCTATAATTTTTGTTTGACCTTCCGCTGGCTCAGCATTAAAACAGCATGAGAAAAGAAGTTACATAGCGACCTAAGAAGCATAATGGTGCTCAGAATAAAAACCAAGCTTTTGTGACTCATCTTGCCCGTCATGTTGCTTGTTGTGATGCAAGGCACGGACAACTATTAACGTGTCTTTGAGAAAACCTTATGTAATGATTTTCCTTGAACTTTCTGTATGTGGGAGTGGCTTATCTACAAAGAAAAAAGGCAATATTAATTAGTGTGAAAAGCCGGCAGGCAATGCAGTCTTAACCAATAATCAGTAAAGGTGGAGGAATGTGTATTTGCATCATGTTATAGCATCCAGAGCAGATGCCTTGTAAACATCAGTAATATAAAACCAAAGTAGAACAGAACGTTTTGCACCATCTTCATGCACATGCACTCGCGGCATAAGAAAAAATCAAAATGTAAAATATCTGCTTGCAAACTAGCAACATTTATTAATATATTTGTATGCCAGGCGTAGGTCACCTCAAACTTCAATTCAGTATCAATATCTCTGCAGTATGTCCGTGAGACCACTACAGGGAGTGACATCATCCGCCCACGACACCGAGCAGGAGATAAGACCTTGATTATTTTCCTGGCAAGGCCTGGAGGACTTAGCCAGTGTGAGCTAATCCTGTCTTTTGTCTGGAGTTTGTGTCATGTGGTCCCCAAATATGCCTTTTTGATCCCTGCCCTGACCCCACACTGATCCACAGGCAACTTGCATTTTCCAGTTCTTGATGGAAAACTGTCCTTGACTGAGTTTTTTGATGAATGTCGACAGAAGTACTGCTATGCTGCATATAGTTGAATAACTGCATTGATTGCCTGCGCTCACCATATGAATGTGCCATACATAATTTTGTCAGTAGACTTGTCTTTTGAAAGCACTTCAGACTTACTTCTGGGGACCACAATGAGCAATTGTTTTTGTCACAACTGAAACAAATATTTTGAGTGTGTAATGAATTATTAATTGGCTCACAGTCTGTAAGGGGGCTTTGTTCAGTACGTCCAAATGATTGATTGATTTAATCTATCTATGTCAGTTGTATTTTCTGACAACAAATCACTGTGTGTCCCTGAATAATTGACATCCAGGCGCATTTACAGACTAAATAAATACAAATAAGTATGCTGGACTAGCATTTTGAGAAAACTAGATGACACAATTGATATTTATTGCATTGATTATACAATGAATGGTCAGAACGAAAATTATAATACACCAAGCAGATTTCTGGATAGAACTGTGCCGTACTTTACAGTATTTATTCTCTGCAGCAATAATGTGAATATAATACAAATTGACGAAATCTCATGGGGTCCCCATGCATAGCTCTGTGTAGTGGATCGAGCATGACTTTCTGCTATGTATCGGCATGAAACTCTGGGGTATTTAATGTGCAGTGCTTTATCTCTCCAGGCTTCGAAATATATGCAGAAGATGAGAGATGTTGGTAAAATTATTCAGTGAGGAATGAATCTGTGCGGTAAATTGCTAAAGTCTTGCTAGGCACATATGGTCCTCATACGTACTCCATCAGAGTTTAATTAACACCATACAATTAGCTGTGTGTGATGTGTCTGTAATTCAAGAGTGTCAATGTTTCACTATGAAATGGGCTATAGAAAATGGAAATTGAAAATATGTGCACTGTAAAGTAAAATGGTCCATTATATCCATAATTATATCACACCATCAACATTTGCAGACACTAAGAGACAGTTATGAAATGTAAGCTCGGCTGAGAAAGCCTCAGAACAAAACTTCAGGCTGACACCTCTTTTACGCCTGGAAAATCATGAGATTTGCTGTTTGGGTTATCAAGCCTTTTGGTATGTGCCCCTGCCTTCGTTGCTGCCCCTGGGGCAGTGTAAAATGAGACTTCAAAGAGATCAGAAATAGTCACGGAACAAACTTACTTCCTGCTGTTAGCTGGGCTAGGCAAACAGGACTGTCTGCACTTCCCAAGAGTGACCAAAGATCACAGGACAGTTTTGACAGAAGAATTAATTTTGGACATCAGCTAAATGTGTACCACGTGATAGTGTGTACACAGAGGCCACTTAATCGGTAAAACTTTGTGTTAGCACAAATGGTCCGCTAATCACGTAGAGGTAAGTTATGATAGCACACTGAAATGGTGAGCTGGTTTAGCTTTAAGCTCGGGTAAGCATTAAAATTGGAAAGATCCATGATATAAGTGGTTTTCACCCATAGCAGTGACAGTGGCAGTGGCTTCATCTGATAGTGTTGAGTGTTTCCTGAGATACCGCAGCATTAATAAAAAAATAAATAAAAATGAAAAAGAAAACAAGTTAAGACTAATTATTAGATAAAAGGGATTTCTAGTTCCTCTATTTTCAGCTCAGTTGCCGCCACTGACCCATAGTAGGATTTTTCTGCAACGTGTTGTGGTTCCAGCATTTGCCGTCCTGAGATTTTTGTCAACTATATATCTCTAATGTTTATAGTAAATGGAGTAATAAACAATAGCCTCTATACAGCATTTCTGGGGCTCAACATGGTGAATGTGAGAGGTCAGCGGAGAGTGGTCATACTTGCTCAAGCACAAGAACGGATGCATATTCTCAAATGAAGAGCTTTTTGCAGCAGTGGAGGGCTAGACAGCCATTTCCGAAGACTCAATACACCGCGATCAGGCAACAGTAGTGGAAGACCTTACCATATTCTACTCCTGTCTGGTTAGACTAGGGAAGTGACGCTACAGTGGGCACCTGCTAAAACTGGATGACCAAAGACAGAAAAAAGTTGCTCAGCTTGCAAAGTCTCCATTTCTGCAGTAATATGCTGATGTTACGGTCAGAACTCAGCATGAATAGTGTGAATTTACGAGTCCATCCTGTCTTTTGTCTGCAGTGAAGGCATTTTTGGTCGTGTATCGCTTAGGAGGACGTCTCCTTGGCACACATTACTTGATATCAGGTGAACAACATTTGAATACTGTGCATACCTAAGTATTGTTGCTGGGCACATGCATTGCTTTATGACCACAGTCTAAACTTAGTCACATGGGCACTTCCAGAAGGATACTGCATCACATCATAGAGCATACGTCATCTCAAACTGGTTCCACAAACATTACTGTAACTGCAGTTTACTCCTATGGCATGCACAGACCCAGAGTCCAATCCAATAGAGAAGAAGCAGAATGTGAGGTTCACTGGGTGAATATTTGGCAGAAAATATGCATTTCAAGCATGATACTATTGAGTCAACTTGGATCAAAATTTTTCAGGAATGTGGGCAACACCTTGTTGAATCTGTTGTTACGTCCTGATTCTGTGTAAATTAGTTTTCCCCGTGGTCTGCGTCCTTTTTTGGTTTGTCTCTTTGATTGATTTCGATCATTCATGTATTGTCTTGTGGCTTTACCCCTCCCCTTGTGCATTCTCCTGCCTTCTCTCACTCCTGATGCTTGTTGTTTGTGGTTGTCTCTGTGTATTTAAGTTCCTGTCTTTCGTCCCCTCTTCACCAAATTGTTGCTGTTCGGTCATGTTGAGCTCTATTTCTCATGGTCCTCACTGTTCATTATGAGTCCTCATTCTCAGATCCTACCTCTTCTTTGTAGCCTGTGTTCTTAGTTTTGTCTTTTTTGTCCCTCGTCATTCCCCAATCTTGTGTCTCCCCCTCCTTCTGGGTTAACCCTACGGTTTTGACCTTGGACCTGGACCTCCACTCTGATCAGCCTCTCCCACTGAACAACGTTAGCAGCTGCTCGACTTCTCCCTGTTCCCTCACCATGAACTTCCAGCCCTCCATTGCACAATCTGCTTGTATTCTGACCCGACCTGTTATTAAAAAGTTTTCTAATAGTACTATGGTTCCTGCGCTTGGCTCCTTCTTTTCTGACGTTCATGACATCTATGCCATACAGACTTAAGGCTGTTTTGGACGCAACAGAGGTTGAATCTGGTATTGAACTTCTGTACCTGATAAAGAAGTGGGAGAATATTGGCGCTGATATACAGTCTTAGTGGATTGTAAAACTCATTCAAAGTCTCCTAGCAGGATAGTGACATGTAATCGCTTGTCTAGCGACCAAGTTACAGTAATTACATCATATTGTTGCTATATTTATTTATTTACTTATATCTATTTATTTATCATTTAAAATGTTATGTTGTTCAGAAAACCATACTTTTTACTTAATTGTGGGCTGCCTGGTGATTCCATATAGAATTCGACAAGAGATTGTTTCTAGCCACTGATCTACAGGTTTGGACATTTTGTCATTTACGTATGGAATGAGTTTGCTGACAAATTACACACCAGCTAAATTCCAAGCTTTCAACATAAAAAGCTGTTGAAATAAAGTAATATTTCACATCCCCAACTGTCCCTCAGGAACTGGATCTGATGAGTTCGGTATGAGATGTTCGGTACGAGATGCAGTCACTAAGCTGGCCAAACCATCCTTACGGTTTCAAACAAGTTTAAATTCCAGATAAAAAGTAAAATGAATTAATTAGTTAATTTTTAAAATGTGCGGGCAGGCACAGAGGAAAAATATACAAACAGAATTCAATATTCCCTGTTCCCCTTCTTGCCTTTTAGCATTTTTTTATTCTTACTCTGTGTGTTTTAATTTGCTGTTTTGTGAATCAATTATATTCTTTATTTCCTCAATTTTTCTTGCTTCCCAAGTGACTAATTTGTCTACTGATTCATCTCTTGTGAATCTGCCTGTGTTCTAATCCATTGTACACTGACCCAACGGCTGAGCAGTTTGTTGTTGTTGCATGACATTTAAACTGGGTGTATGCTTTAAATGCCCTATGGAAAAAAAGTTAAGTTTCTCCAGGGTGATTCTAAAGTGCGCAATCTGGAAAACACTGGTCTAAGTGATGAATTTGGTATCTGAAAGCTTCCCACCTCTCTTTGTAATTGTGTTTCTGAGATAATAGACACTTGTTAATTAAAATGTGATTTTCATCAATGACTTCCTGCACCTTGAAAGGAATGTCAATTTTCCTTGCACAAATATTTATCACCATCCCATATAAAATAGTGTTGTTAACCAAAATGAAGACAACTATGTTTTGTCATCAGATTAATATTCAGTTACAGTTCATATTTCTCATATTGTCACTTACAGTGAATGAGTGAATGAATCAATCAAAGAATCAACAAATCAATCCATAATTCAGCAACCCAGCCCTTCATTCACTCCTAAAGTTGAGCCTTTTTTCTTCATAATGAGGTCAGCCTGGAGCAAACAGAGAAAATTCAAATTTTAATAAGTGGGTTGATGGATAAGATTGGATTCCCCTAAAGAATATTAAATGGAGAGATAGTGCATGCAATGAATTATCGTACAGGAATAAGGAATATAATGAAATGGCACAATTTGAATTTTATCAAAGTAATCTCCATCTGACATTTTATTAAAGTACTTTTACATTTGCGAAAGGGAGCCATTAGCATACAGGCGCACTGGTGTATTACTAGGCTGGCAGATATGAAGGGACCTGAAACTTCACCAATCAGATGAGCATTGAGTGATTCAATTCGAGAAATACAAATTCACTGTATAAATGGGTGAATGGAGGGAGCAGTAGACCCAGATTAATGGTGAGGAGAGGCACAAACCGACAGTGTGTCATGAACAAACCAAGTTTACTGATGGTGACGGCTGTGCAAAGAACGTGGAGTTCTTAAAAACTACTAATCTTTTTGAGCTTCCAGGAGTTAAGGTAACACCATATATTTTACAGAGAAATCGGATTCTCTGCAACTTCAACTATAAAATGAATGAAATACTGTAGATAAACATTTTTAAAGAGTGTCTCATACAGCAAGTCCCTCAGCAGTATGAAGGTAATTGTTTTGGTTTATACTTATTTTTTATGGTTTGCTTTATTAGCATTATTTTACAGAGAATTGTAAAAAGCTGGAACAGCAAGCATTTTGGACGGCCTCCTCCTGCTAAGGGTGACGTCATTCAGGGTATGGTGCATTGCTGAATCAGTTCCCTGAAACTGGACCAGATGTACACAGATTATATAAAACTACATTATAACCTTTACTTTGACAAGTAAACCTGTACCATTTCTTCACATTTCACTCGTTCAAATTAAAAAAAAGTAATAAGAGGATTTGAAGTTGACTTGACTTTTATCGACTTGAAAACCTGTTCAACACTATGTTGAAATCAAGCAAAATATGACTTTTTTTGTGGAACCAGCATGGTTCGGCCCTACATCTGCGGATGTTCGTGATGAGTGACTGAGCAAGTGAGTGAGTGAGTCACTGACTGACTAACTGACAGATTGACTACTATTGGTCGGCCAGCCAAGTCTACTTTTCCCATCGGCCATTGCTCATTGCTCACAATTTTGCACATGGAACACTAATGGTCCAGCCATATAAGAGGTTTTGTCCTGGTCTTGTTTACGGTATACTGTACATAAATAGAGTTATCTTATGTCCTAGATGTGTACATTTAGCAGTAGACAGTACGTCAGTACTGTGTACCATGTAGTGGAATATAAGTGAGTGAGTGCATTTGAGGAGTCTGTGATCCTCCTAGGGAGAAGGGGGGTGCGACTGGGTGTGGGGAATTGTTTTAAAAATATTTATGTGCACATGCAGGGAGGTAATGGCCTTATTTCATTCAATTTTATTTCTACGTCAGCTTTCTCACCGAGACACTATCAAAAAGGAATTTCATAGAAAAACAGGAAATATGCTTTGTTCCTTTGCTTATATTAATCTCCGAACAAAACACTGGAGAAATGAAGGCTAGTATTTGGATCAAGCCTTCCTCTAGTCTTGGGCTGGTCAATAAATTAGGCGAGTTCTGTTTGGTTTGCAAAACTTTGCAGTATAAGTGGGCACAATATTGTACCTCCAAAATAAGCTGGACAATCTGAACACAATACATGTCGATGAACCTGAGGATATATGTAAGCAGGAAGTACAGTACCAGTCAAAAGTTTGGACACACCCACATTTTTCTTACAAGACATGTCAAATAAAGATATAGGTAGCTTTTATTTTGCAAAAAAAGGGATCTAATTCTTAAATCCATCAAACTAACCAGCATTTCCTGTCATATTTACAGAGCATACTCACATTTTTTTTTTTTTACAGGAGCAGTTATATGGCTATAATGAGTTTGCTGCTGAGCGGTCGTCTCAGTTCCCAAAGATGTGCTGCACTTGTGGTTTGCTTTTCATCGACTTTTTTGCTCAATATGTTCCAAAACAGCTTGTCTTTAATTTGGCTGTTGGAAAATAGAAAGAGCTTGTTTGTCTGCTTACTTTGCAAAATATAGCTTCTTTGAGAATTCTAAAATTTTAGACACTATTCAAACAAGTAAATTATTCTCTTTTAACCTTTGACTTTTTACCTCCTACCAGATTCCATTTGAGATTGTATTGAGAAGTTAAGCCATTTAAATTTCTCTAAAAACAGAGTGCTGTGACATTAGCAAAGTGTGTCCAAGCTTTTGACTGGTATTGTAAGTATGCAATATGTCAAACCTGATATATTCCCAAGTGTGTTCATTTTGCTGCTCATGCTAAATGTTATTCTAGATGCTTTGAGGTTGATTATTCATAGCGTTGTCTGTGCAGTTGCCTTTATTACAGTTTCGGTCAGTCCAAGCACACAAGTTGGGTCAGTTATACACTGAGCTGTAAAATAACAAATTTAAAGCTAACATAAAAAATTCTCACTGCAGAGGAAGTGCGAGCATATGACTGTTGATCCTTCATGCAAACAATAAACAGGAAGCAGCGCAATAAGAGTACAGCTCTTCAGATCAAACAGACAGCACACAGATAGGCAGTCAGTTTCAGGTCTAAAAATAACCAGTAAGAAGGATCAAATATCTTATACTGTATATGCTCTAGAGCCCTGGTCCTCAAATCACACCCTACGAGGACCGCAAACTGCTGGTTTTCCACCCTGCCTTTACCTGGGAGTCAGGTGTTAACACAGTCTGGCCAATCAGAGGCACTAACTGTTCATTTACTTGCCTGGGATAACAGAAAACCTGGGTTGGATTTGGAGTCGAGGTCCAGATTTGAGGAACCCTGCTCCAGAGCAATAAGCCAAGTCATAAAGGCTGTCATGTTTGACTGTGTTGTTGTTTTTTTTGTTTTTTTTTTGGCACCAAGAACTTATTAGCACCAAAGCATGTGCACTGACCACTTAAATTGACAGGGATGAATAGGAGATGGATAGGAACTTGGAGAGTCCCTTAAGCATGCAGAACATTTTAGATGAGAAGGACCGCCCAAGATAGTATTTTGTATAGTTTCAGTCGCATGTCACAGAATTGAATATACCTCAAGCTGGAAAATTGGCTTTTTGACTCCAACCATAATACAGTGTAGTATCTTTGATAAGTGTTGGAGTTTGTGAACATCAGATGCAGGGGTCAACAACCACAGTCCGGGAGTGCAGTAAGATCAGCTGGTTTTTATTTTCACGGTAGAATTAGCACCCTCTTCGGACTTAGGTAACAGGTAATTAACTGAGTTAACTGTGTCTATAACTCCTATACTTGATTAATTAGTGGTAGGGCAATGGTAAGACCCAGCAGAGACTGCAGCTCTCCAGGTCTGTGGTTGCCAACACCTGACCAGGAGGAGGATCAAACCCTGTTTCCCTGATTAATGCTGAAAATCAGAGTAGGGATGGGCACCTTTAGTCCCAGTGGGGCTGCTGCATCCACAGGCTTTTGAGGTCTCCTTCCAATCAGCAGGCAATTAATGCCCTGAGAATGTGGTGTTTTGGGGCATAAGCTGAGCAGTGAGTTCAATGATTCACATTAAAACCCAGCAGACGTTGTGGACCTGTTCGTTCCTGTCATAAATCTCCTTCTGAAAAATTACTATCATTCCAAGCTAGTTATCCACTGGTAAATGGATGGTATTTTTACCACCATATTGTAGCATTACTATAGTGATGCTATAGTCATTCAAACTACAGCAATACAGTTGTGTGGACTATAGTAATACCATGGCACTGTTGACTGTGGTAATACTATAGTTATGATGTGATGGCTATAGTACTGCTCTAGTTATACTATGAAAACTATAGTTATGCCATTATATTATAGTATTACTAAGACATAACTGTAGGATATTTTCATAAGGGTCATGCCATCATAGCAATAAGATTTCTTGATCCCCACAATAAAGAAGCTAATTAGACCATGAATGAGTTGCTACTTATTGTGTTAGAGAGAGCATGCGTAAGTATTATGGCCTCATTTAATTTAATGGCACCCAGGCTATTTGTAAATTCAAGATATTATTTAAAGTCGCTTGCGGCATAAAAAATGGAGGAAGTACAAGTCCCTTATCATCTCCAGATGCATCCAAACCTTCAAATGAATGCTGTCCATCGCGATGTTGTTTAGTTTCTTCCTTGGGCACCAAATGATGGCCTGAACATAAAGTCATATCACTGCAGCAAAAGTCAGGAGATGAGGAAAAACCAGGCAACTGACTTCCGTATACCTCTGAAGAGAGTTGGGCAGTTACAGTAGACTGGGGAGTAAAGGACAGGATGAAAAAGTGATTTTGTCAGTGCTTCACTGTGAGAAGAGATAAATGACAGGCTAACATGGTGTATTGCCGAGACTCTCTATAGTGCTGACAGGCGGTGGGGTGAAGGCAATCACTCCCATGGCAAGCAAACAGGACAGATATGAAAGTACAGTACCAAAAAGAGCCTGAAGTTCGCAATCACTGGAAATTTTCTAGGTCTTTGGACTATGTTAATGCAAACCCCAACTCCAATGAAGTTGGGAAGTCTTGTAAAATGTGAATAAACACAGAATACAATGATTTTCAAATCCTTTTCTACCTATATTCAATTGAGTACACTACAAAGGCAAGATATTTAATGTTCAAACTGATAAACTTTATTGTTTTTTTTTGGAAATATTCACTTATTTTGAATTTGATGCCTGCAACACATTCCAAAAAAGCTGGGACAGGGGCATGTTTACCACTGTGTTACATCACCTTTCCTTTTAACAACACTCAATAAGCGTTTGGGGACTGAGGACACTAATTGTTGAAGCTTTGCAGGTGGAATTCTTTCCCATTCTTGCTTAATATACGACTTCAGTTGCTCAACCGTCCAGGGTCTCTGTTGTCGTATTTTGCGCTTCATAATGCGTCACACCTTTTAAATGGGAGACAGGTCTGGGCTGAAGGTAGGCCAGTCTATTACCTGCACTCTTTTACTACGAAGCCACGCTGTTGTAACACGTGCAGAATGTGGCTTGGCATTGTCTTGCTGAAATAAGCAGGGACATCCCTGAAAAAGACGTTGCTTGGATGGCAGCATATGTTGCTCCAAAACCTGTATGAACCTTTCAGCATTAATGGTCCCTTCACAGATGTGCAAGTTACCCATGCCTTGGGCACTAACACATCCCCATACCATCACAGATGCTGGCTTTTGAACTTTGCGCTGCTAGCAATCTGGATGGTCCTTTTCCTCTTTAGCCCATAGGACACGACGTCCATGATTTCCAAAAACAATTTGAAATGTGGACTCATCAGACCACAGCACACTTTTCCACTTTGCGTCAGTCCATCTCAGATGAGCTCGGGCCCAAAGAAACCGGCAGCGTTTCTGGGTTTTGTTTATATACGGCTTTTGCGTTGCATGGTAGAGTTTTAACTGGCACTTGTAGATGTAGCGACAAACTGTGTTAACTGACAATGGTTTTCTGAAGTGCTCCTGAGCCAACATAGTAATATCCTTTACAGAATGATGTTGGTTTTTAATGCAGTGCCGCCTGAGGGACCGACAGTCATGAGCATTCAATGTTGGTTTTCGGCCTTGCCGCTTACATGTAGAGATTTCTCTGGATTCTCTGAATCTTTTGATGATATTATGGACTGTATATGATGAAATCCCTAAATTTCTTGCAATTGCACGTTGAGAAATGTTGTTCTTTAACTATTGGACTATTTGCTCATGAAGTTGTTCACAAAGTGGGGAGCCTCGCCCCATCCTTGTGAATGACCGAGCCTTTTGGGGCTGCTCCTTTATACATAATCATGACAGTCACCTGTTTCCAGTTAACCTGTTCACCTGTGCAATGTTCCAAACAGGTGTATTTTGAGCATTCCTCAACTTTTCCAGGCTTTTGTTGCTCCTGTCCCAGCTTTTTTGGAACGTGTTGCAGGCACCAAATTCAAAATGAGTATTTCAAAAAAAAAAAAAAAACAATAAAGTTTATCAGTTTGAACATTAAGCATCTTGTCTTTGTAGTGTACTTAATTGAATATAGGTTGAAAAGGATTTGCAAATCATTGTATTCTGTTTTTATTCACGTTTTACACAACGTCCCAACTTCATTGGTATCGGGTTTGTAGTTGTATTCAGCAATAAATCATTAAATTAAATTGATTAGAAATACTTTGAATACATTTTACTTAGAAAATTTCTTTTAATGTATGAGTTTTTTTAAATTTATTTTTTAAAATTTCAGTCAGTACTTATGATTGAAAAGCTTATTAGCCCCAGCATACAATCAACTCATCACATTTTGATAATGTACATTTTCTCATAAGAGACTACTGCAGTTTTTGTCTATATAGTGCTCTAGAAACTAAAAACTAAAAACCTTTCATCCTTCTGCAACATCATCTAATATACTAGCATTTCTGAAGTGTATAAATCTCTACTTGACAGAGATGCGTCCCCGTATCTCAGACACATGTGCAGCTGGGATGCTCTCCTGTAGTGAGCAGAGAAATAGGCCTGCAGTCATCCGCATTATCTCGCTCTGATCAAGAGTGACTCCTTATTTAAATTCTTGAGGCACAGCCAGATGAGGCAGGAATGTGGAGAAAGTAAATTTCAGGTGGGGGTCAGTGGTGATGGTTTCAAGAGCAAAAAAAAAAAAACTCTCTTCAGTGCATTTCCACATCATCACAGATTTACAAAAAGTGTCAGTCGAAGCAAACAGTGTGACTTGCCGGGGTGGCCAGAGTAAAGGCTGTTTACGCCAACTCTCAATATGCAAACATGTATTTTTGTTTGGTTGTCCTCCTCCTCTCCCCTCTCAAATGGATGTTTTCAATGATCTTTTTCGGTAAACAGGAAGCTTAGGCACACAGCATGTGGTTCTACAATCACCGTTGTGGAGGAGGCAGGGACTTTTGTGCTGCATGATATAAAAAGTGATTTGCAACCTGCCCATTTCCATACTGCCTCAGGACTTTGGCTGGCTGTGCTGATGCGCGCTTTTTCTGAAATCCCAAAACTCAAGCCTGCTGCACCCTCCTTCTTTGAACAAGTTTTTTGGATGACACAGTATAACACATATTTACAACTTCTGAATACGATTTCACATTAAGATTTCACTGACACGGTTATTGCAAAAAAAATTGTCCTAGCATCTGAAACGTAATGACTATAATAGGCTTAATTCTGCTTTGAGTAAAATCCCTACCCAGTTTAATCAGAATCATCTTATTATTCTGTCATCGCTGGCCTGAAACAAATTCTCCTTTGGTAGACTTGTGGGCTCAGCTCTCTGGGTATGTTTACTTGAAGCCATTTTGAGGCCAGACAAGTCATTTCCAAACAAGTTATGAGTTCTCACTGGTAATCACAACCATCTGCCATTATCTTAAGATCTAAAAGGTTTTGTAATATGAATTTGTGATCAATTTTTTCACTTGGCAGAAGTATTGTTATGTGACCAAGTCTTAAATTTAGCCAAATCTTTAGTTCTTGACATCCCCCGCATTTTTTTTTTTGTGAAATATTCTTTATTAATATCATCCTTCCTTCTCTACTCCGCCCTGTTTGATTTTGTTTGTTCCAAAGGGGGATCTGCGTGACTTAATACTATAACGTTGCTTCCTCTCTTCCGCCCTGTTGAGCAATAACAACACCATGCTGCCCACTGATTGAGCCCAATCTCATCCCGACATGTCATATAGTGACGCTACCTGACAAAGCGTCGATATATGATGCAAAAGGAGTCTTTCGGCCTCCTTATTTGACGCCACTTTACAATGAACCCTACTCCCTAACCCCTAACCCTTAACCTAAACCCTGACCCTAACTGTCAAATAAGGATGCAAAAAGTTTCCACTCGCGTCGTATATCAACGTTTGGTCAGATAGTATCACTATATGACGAATCAGAATGAGAACATGCCGACTGATCATGCATGTGTACTTGCACACGCATAGGGTCATGTATACATGAACATAGCTGCAGGCCCATGCATGCACAAGTAGGTACTAGGTAGCTATATGCATTCACTGTATGTTCAATTGTAAATACAGAATGCACAGGCACAGTCACATGCATATACTGTAAGCACATGAACATATGTGCATTGTTTTTCTGTGTTTACAGAGCAGTAATAATCCTGATAATATGCTACATATTGCATAAAGACTAACATATTTGTACACTGTGTTTTTTATTTCTGCCAGGCAACTCATGTGTAAACCATCTAAAGCAGCAGTAACAAATAAATATAACGATAGTTTGGCATCTCAGCTCTGACTACAACACACCCTGCAGCCTACTTCCCCTTCTGGGGAAAATCCAGAGCCCACAGGTATATAATGGGAAGGAGGTAGGATGTTAACTGGCAGCAGGCAAGTGTGATGCAGCAGCAGAGAGCGATGCAGCACGGTAGCAGGCAGTAGCATGATCTGCTGCGAAGGTGGAGCAGGACAGCAGCATATAGCCCTCTTACCAGAGGCTCAGACCAGTGTCTGATATGCAAGGGAGTGTCTATGGGAATGTGGACATGTCTCAAGTTGTCTGCCAGAACGCAGCAAGCTGCACCCTGTTTATGCCAACAACATGACTTGAATTTATAAAGAAAAGGACAAAATAAAGCGGGGTTATGTAAGTCGAATTTAAATCAAGTGAAATTGGGCTTCATATCAGAAGAAACTCCATACGATATAGTTTAAAGTCTGGTATTCAATGAACAGTCAAAGCTAAAGCCAGAATACTGAATACAAAAAAGTGAGCATTACTCAGTCCTCAGAATTTGAATAGAGTAGACCGCAGAGATTGCAGTCTTTTGTTTGTAAAGTAAACAGTTCTGTTGGCACTCACACTAAAAAAAAGAGTATTAAACTGTCATGAGTGTAATAAAGAATAAACAGCTTTTGGGGGGGGACGAGTTGCCTCGCTTTCACCATATTTCAAACAGGGCATCAGACTTAGCGTGTTATTTCAGAAGTGCGAAACAAAGCCTCGTCGCTCGTCTTTCCAGTGACTGCGCAGCTGACTGACATCAGTCAAAGGCACTGTCATATTCGGAAACTGTCTTCAGCTGAGGAAGGACTCCAACAGAGTAGCTGTCATGTTACAGCTGACTGCCTCCCTTTCGTCTGCGGATTTCTCCAGGAGGGAGAATATCATGCGGAGCGCGCATGCACCTTCTTCCCCCAAAAATAGACACTTTTCTTCCCAGAAAAAAAAAAAAAACAAGCCAAGAAACAGCCAAGCAGCAAGTTAGTGCAAATTCACACGCGTCCACACAGTAAACCAGCGGGGCGCGTCGGAACGGTGAGAGACAACTGGAGGGCATTTTATCCGCTCTCTGCTTAATTTTTATGGAAACTTTTTCCTGTTTCCTAAAAACAACACAATCATCTGTGCAATAAAGATATAATACGTAATATGTGCATTAAATACCGCTTTCAAAACTTACCCTAACAAGCATGAAATACTCAGATCCCCCGCCACGATTTTGGCATTCTGGCCTGGAAACCAAATACGATGGAGGGATGGACTGATGAACGGGAGGACAGACAGCAGTATGAAAAGGCACATCTACACTTTGAAAAGTATCTATATATTACACTGTAGATTTCATTGACAAATGTTGAATGGCTTAGAAGTACTGGCCCGGGAAAGAAACATGATGGACGAACACGCAGACAAACACTCAGATGAATGGACACGAGGAAGGAAAACACTCATTCCTCTGTCCCCATCCACTTTGTAGCAGGGGAAAAAATAGAGGAATACCCCATGATTGGGATGTTGTGACAGAGAGGAACAAAGCCACCCTAAAACAAACCTCCTAATCTGTGACCCACCACACTGAATGAGAGAGGGAGGGAGGGAGAGCGAGAGAGAGAGAGAGAGAGAATGGACATATAAATGGCCAAAAACATATAAACATTGTGAATACTATTAAAAGAAGGACATGAATTGAAGCCTTTGTTCTTCTGCTCTCCTAATGCTCTCCAAATATGAGCACACCCTCCGCTCCACCCCGGGGGAAAAGAGGCCCTGTCGTTACAGATGCCTTTTAAAATTTTTGTAATCAACTGCTGAGCAGTAGACGGTAACAAAAACAGGAAATATGGCCAACAAAATAAAGACACGACGAAAGAAAGAAAAACTGCAGGACCTTTCCTCTTTATACCATTTTCTTTGTAATTTTGGTCTCTCTCATGTTTGACATCAAAGATCCAGAAATTGTTTTCCCCGATGTTGTGTACTCTGTAATTATTAATCTGCTTCCCAACACGACTCCCTTCAGGGTAAAACCCAGACACAAAAGGACCTTTTCTGCATCTCTGATTCAGAGCTATGCTACAAAAAGGAAAAAAAAAAAAGAAAAGAAAAAATACTTCCAAAATAGAAGTATGAACAACTTTGCAACAAACTTTAAGATGGGGCAAAAAAGTTGGAGTGTTTTGAAATCAAAAGGGGTCAGTAATAGTATTTCTCTCTTTTTTTGTATTTATTTGCTCAGTGAATGACCTCATGCAGTGCCTGCTTGTATATTACCTATTTATACAGGCAGTTATTTACTGAGGGTGCATGAAGCTAAGTATGCTGTTCAAGTGTTCAATAGGAAGAGAAGCTGCAATCTTCACGCTTTGATGCCAGGCTAGTTGCGGATTGCACCACACCATTGCCTTCATATTAAAACTTGCATTTTATTCACAGCCGTAATCGTATTAGCGACCGTTAACTCCTCAGTTGTCCATTCTCGCAGTGAGTGGATGGGGAAATGATTTTGACGCATCATTTTGGTGCAGTTTTCCCTTCCCTCAATTCCAGAATTTTACATCGAGGCAATGCACACTTGAGCCAGCTAATCTGTTTGGCTCTGGACAGCTCAGTCCTCTTCGAGGAGCCTAAAGACATTACAGATGTGTTTGGCAGTTGCCTAACTCTTGAGGATGAAGGCCAGTCGATAGAGATGTGATATCTCTCACCTGGCACCGCCTGACACCAGCTTCAGCCTTCACCCTCTCTTCCCTGAGCTGCAACAGCACCCTATTAATTATTCTCTGAAGATGACTGATTATCTTAGGAGCTGTTCGGGGGCACAATCACTTCTAACAGCAGCGAAAAAAAAAAAAAACAGCATTAACTAATGTTACTGAATTTTTTATTTTTTGATGATACATGTAAATAAGCATGGCTGTAAATCCCCAGGGGCACTGTTTGTCTTTTCTGCGTGTTGCTCTCAAGAAAAAGACAAAAAGCATGGCGAGATTGACAGCGACTGTCGAGGAGCTGGGAGCCGACCGTTGATCACTGCCAACGCGGAGGCAGGGAAAAGAGAGAGGGAGAGGGAACGGAGGAATGGAGAGGAGAGAAAAGGGGAATGCCAGCTCCTCTGCGGCTGGCGACTTAAAATGGTTTCTGGTCAGGCGAGCGGCGGGAGAGCAGACTCAAATTAAAGACGACTCGTCGGAATCGATGAAATCCTCTCATCCGTCGAGCTGCGGTTTTACCCGAGCCGGAGAGATGCACCGCCAGAGCGTCTGAGGGGCGGCTAACGCTTCGTGTCACAGACGAGACGGGAGCGGCCACTGTGCGGCAGATTTTCCCCAACCCCGAAAACCACACGACAACTTCAGTGTCAGAACCCACAGAGCAACTCTTCGGTCACTTTTAGATGTTTACTTGTTAGCGAGACAGTATGAGCTTTTCTGGAATTCTACTGGAGATTCACCAATACCGATGCTGATAATGGATATCGGTCCGATTATCACTCAGATAGCCAGATCGGGAATTGGTTATAATGGGCCGATCTGGTACTGGATACCTATATTTAATAAATAAAAATTCAGTACATTTATTTTTGAGTACTCATTTATTGCATTTTGTTCTACAAAGTTATGAAAACAATGTTTAAGCCAAGCCTGATGTTGCCTTACATTTGAAAGAATGAGCACTGTCTCTTCCACACAGCGAGGCATACAGCTTATTAACTGCAAATTGGTATCATATCAATACCTAGTGTGGGCCAATACCCAACGCCCAGGTATTGGTATTAAGACGGAAAAAGTCACATCGTTGCATCCCCGCAGTTCCACAAAGGACAGCAGTGGGAGTATTTAAAGGTTACATCTTACAGTAAATGTCTATTCATAGTGCTTCACAAATATGTCACTCTTTAGTAATTAAGCCAAAGTTCTTTACGTAAAGCAGTTTAAAAACATTATGAGTGAGATTGTTCAGAATTGGGGACTACTTACAAGTTTTTTACTCGGGATAACTGAACATAACATATGAACATATTTAAAGCCATTGTGAATAATTTGCATGGCATTATCTAAATTTATTATCTCCATATGAAACTCATGCTAAGCCGCAGTTCATTGACTGGTAGAAATGTATCACTGCAGGATAAATGTTCTCTTTTATTTTGTCTTGTCGATTATGCTCTGGTACCAAAACAATATGCACAGAAAAAGTGTTGATAATGTTGGAATTTCTTGGCCAAAATTTGAATTGCACATTTCTACCTGGAGAAAGCACACTGATGAGCTAAAACATTAAAAGCACTCATGGAGGAAGCAAATAAAATCGATTATCTTGCAGCAGCCATAGATGATAAGTGAACAGTTTATGTGCTGGATACGGGAGAATTGGGACCTGATTGACTTTGAGAGGAGCCAACTCATTATGGCAAGATGAGGGGGTACGACCATTCACCAAAGCAGCTAGGCTTTTCGGGTGAACCCAGTCAGCTGCGGTGAGTACCAACAGACAGTCCTCCAAGGAGGGACAAACAATGAGCTGGTGATGGGGAGTTGGGCACCTATAAGGCTCATCAATGCACAAGGGCAACAAAGCCTGTCCCCTCTGGTCCTAATCGACCGAAGGGCTACTGTAGCACAAGTCGCCGAGAATTTTAATGATACCTCTGCAAGAAAAGGGTCAGAACACAGAGTGCATCGCAAGCTGCTGCATCTAGTGCTTTGTAGCCGCAGACTGGTCAGAGTGCCCATTCTAACCCCAGTCCACTGTAGAAAACGTCTACAATGGGCACATGAGGGTCGGAACTGGATCTTGGAGCAAGTGAACAAGGTCACCTGATCCAGGGAGTCCCGTTTCCTTTCACATAATGTGGGTCAGGAGGGCACGTAAGTACCCTTTACCCGGGGAAGAGATGGTACCAGCGAGCACTATGGGAAGAAGACAAGCTGATGGAGGGAGTGTGATGCTCTGGGATCTGTTCTGCTGGGAAGACCTGGGTCTGAGAATTCAAGTCAATTTGACAGAGCTGTTTTCGCAGCATGAGATGGACCTACATAATATTAGGCAAGCGGTAATGATGTTGTGGCTGATCAGTGTATGGTCTCGCAGAATTGCAACCTGTGAGGGCTTCATGGCTGGAGAAGTCAATTTAGTGCAGTTTGCAGACCAATGCCTGCAAATGAAACAGCATTTTTCTTTGTCATGGGGACCTTATTAAATTTAAACCCATGTGGGTCTGGTTTTATCACAGCACACCAGGATATGTGGGTCAAGTGAAAATAAATCTGCATGCAATGCAGTCAGAAACTACTGCATGCAAATCATGTCCTTGTAATGCTCTTGCTCACCCACTCCAAATTGCTCTTGCAGCCGGACCCCAAAAGGTTGAGGAAAGATATGTAAATGTGCTCACTTTTAATCTCAATGATTAAACGAAAATGCGGCATGTTTAGGTGACGCTAATGAGGTGTGAAGCTATACTGCGGCAAGCGTTCTTCGCTCAATTACCATCAAGGACATCATTACCAACAAACATTCAAAACAGTTAACGCAGCAATTAGTGACAACCCTGGCCTTTCTTCTTTCCAATCATTAATGCCTCGTGTGTGTTGAATTTGAATCAGAGATAAGAAGGCCCTGGGTCTTCTCAGTCCAACATAGAACCCCCAAGATTCAAAAGCTGTCGGAGAAATGCGAACTTATGATGCATACGAAACAATAATGTACCTGCCTCCTGTGAGGTTATAATTTTATATTGTTTTTTCTATATTTGGGTCAAGGTGTGTTGCAGCCCACTGGTTCTGAAACTCAGTCCTGGAGGATCAATGTGTATTCTGGTTTTGTTCCAACCACAATTGCCATCCCAGAATTTTAACAAGCTCTGGATTTTTCTAAATGAGTTGTTTTTAATGTTGGAGGGATGTTTATCGCTGATATGGCCATGCATTCTTATTGTGTTTCTTTTGCTATATTCTAAGTGAATAAGGATATATTCCACCTGTATGAGAAGTGGCAATATGTTTTTACAGACTAAAGTCAAGACTGTGGTGACTCAATAAGCCGCTCATTAGGTTCCTATACGTAGGTGTTTAAGTTCTTTCAAAATATTTTCCCTTGAACTTAAAGCAAAAATAACATCAAACAAGTTTGACTCATGATAATTTGCTTTGTCTCCGAATCCTTCATGGCCAAGTAAAAGACTAGTTTTCGTAACCATGTGTATGTCCTTCAGTGTCATCATTTAAAGCCAAATCATTCTTTCATTTCATTAGTTGCAATTTTTTTATGGCATAAAAGAACAATTTTCAATGCAGCACTGTATGAGTAAATTCAGTATGGCATGTATAGCTATTTGAGATATGTCACCTAAAAATGTAAACAATCCCAATAAACATGAATAGTGCAATTAAAAACAATTCACAACACATTAAAATTCAGAATTGTCAATTGTTTTTGGAGCAAAAACAGCATGAACAGTGGTCCTCCAGGACTGAGTTTCAGAGCCACTGCTCTTGTCACCATCTTTAATCATGCTGTAATGCTTACTTATTCTGCTCCACATCATTCTCTTTGTTTGTCATTTCCTTCCCCGATGAAAAATTACGATTGTTCCAAGCTATAATTATCCTATAGTAAATGGATGGTATTTTCGCCACCATAGTATGGTGTTACTATAATTATTCAAACTACAGCAATACAGTTGCGTGGATCATGGTACTGTTGACTGCCGTAATAATTTAATTATAATGTGATGGTGATAGTACTACTACTCTAGTTATACTATGCAAACTATAGTAATACAATAGTATTACTAAGAAATAACTATAAGATATTTTCATGAGGGTTGAGCCAGCACGTAAATGTCTGAATTTGGCGGAATGTTCCAGAACTCTTTCTCGGCTCGAGCGGGCCACTCCGTCTGCATATTGGGCAGCTGGAATATCAATGAAGCTGAAAATCTTCTGCTCCAAGTCCCTGACTTTCTGATTCACCCTGGCATATGCAACTTTGGGTATGTGGGTGTAAATATATGTGGGTGTGGAAGAAAGTACAGAGGGATATGAAAATCTGCGTACACTCCGTTCTGTTGAGGAGATGAATAGAGGCTCATATGAACTCATCCAAATGGAATGATAAAGAAACCAAAGCCAGATCAAAGGACTCCTGGAAAAAAAAAAAAGAAGAAAAGAGAGAATTGCAAAACTGAAATATTCATTGCTTGAAAACAGGGCTCTTTTTACCTCCCGAGAGATGGAGAGCGGGCTGCCAGCGAGGCGTTACAGCTCTGATGCCTTATAACTGACAAGTAAACACATGCATTCAAACACAACAATCACGGCAGCAGGCGGGGAAACGGAGGGAAAAAAATCTATCTTTAGGTGAAACATTTCTGCTTGAAGTCTGCAAAGGGAAAACAAATAAATTCATCTGGAAGCGATACCAAAAAATGTAACCTTAGGGGTAAGCGATATCATTACAAGCTAGAATTCTGTCTTTTTAATGAAAAATAAATACTTTGCGGACCTGGGAAAACATGATTGGGCGAATAATGTAGATGGGACTGTAAGGATGGTGTCATTGTGTTTAGTTTATTATTAAATAATAAACACAAATATCATGTTAGATGTATACCAATTTAAATAACTTCATTAGTTTGTCTTTACATCCTTACCGAGGTTGTCTGTCAGCACACACATTGGTCATTATATATGATATCATGGATCAAATAACCACAAGTGAATTACTGTGAATAGTCACCATCATAAATCAATGGGTCATTATGCAAACATGTAAAGCATGCTTAAGACATGGGCCCAGATTTTGATCCCCACTGATGTTGGTGGCGGACTTCAGCGATGACTCAATCTTACTCATCCCTGCTGATGTTTTAATCATGGCAGAGGCATGGAGATGGCGTATTTATGTCTCCTAGCTGCCATGTTGAATGTGTTCCTGAAACAGTCCTCTGGCACAGCTTGGCATGTCAGGCTTAACAAATACTACTCATTAAATATCAGGGATACATACAGTCAGGCCCATACTGGGACAGTGACGCAATTTTTTTTAAAAAGTATTGCCATGAGAATGACAATGTTTTCAAAAACAAAATACACCCACTCTGCGTAGGGGCAAGACAAATCCGTGAATCCAAGTTTGGAGTTGATACATGTAAAATTGTGAGAGGGGAAGAGGGATCAAAATTGAGTGAAATAATAACAATAATAAAAGAAAAAATAATCTGTATAAGCGATCACTTTTACTGCCATCACTTAATAATCAAGATAACTTGAAGCATTGTCTTTCAGTGTCAATTTAAGGCCTTTGTCAAAAATATTATATGAACTGTGTAGGTTTGAGACAATGAGTTTTAAAGCATTTGGCTGAATTCATCTGGCTGCTTTTGCCAATAGTCCAATGAATTATAAAGACCAGGGTATCAGCTCCATTGGCTGCCATACATGCCCACACATAATCACTCTTCACATTTGAGGTTGGATCATTTGAATGCACTGGATGTTATTCTAACACTACTCCGGCTTTTTGAAATGCTTCATGGCGAGTTCTAAAGTGCTCTTCCTGTTTTTGAGGCTTTGTAATGGTTTACATTTTGTGGTAAACCCTCTCCTACCAGAAATAGCAGCCACCTGTGGAGTGTTCTTGATCTGGCCAACTGCATAATTCACCTGGGAAATAATTCTTGTCATCATAGTTGTTTTCTATGGTCCACTGTGTCTTTTGGTCTTTCTGATCTGACTGGTGAGTTTTTTCCTCATAAGAATGTGTCAAAAAGTCAATTGTTTAGCCAAATTTTGGCTTACTTTACAGGCAGCAACAGCTGTAGACTTCATACAGGCAGTTAACAGCGATATATTGCAAATGCAAAAGCCACACCTGAAATGAACCATAGACAAAATTAAATAATGAGGGAATAACACACATCTGGCCATGGAACAGCTGTGCTGCCAAATGTTTGTAGTACTTTCAATACCCTGAAAAAGGAAAACAGGAGTGTGTATGAGAAGTGCAGTAAATCCTATATAGTTCACAATATTTGGATGTAGATGTCCTCATATTGAAGCTGAAAGCCTGTGCTTTGCTCATATTCATGATTTAATTTCAACCCCAATAATTTATTGTATGCAGCTAAAATAACAATAACTTTGTCAATACTCAAATATCTATGGCCCCGACTGTACATTTCAGTGATCAAGAGACTATTTAATATCTAAATCTTGGCTTAGGACTTGCACATTCAGTATGATAGAGATATTAAAATATTTGCCAGGGAATTTGTCTGAAACAAAGCACTTCTGAAATTTCAGATAGGCTGTAATATGATAATTTTTCAAAATCATATTTACCTACATAGAATAAGTGTATTGTGAAAGGAGAGTATATAACAAGTGATATGCACTCTCATCACATCTATGATGCTTTAAGGTTTGGTTCTATTGCTAATCAATAAGATGGATTTCCTGTTGACAGTCATGGTGCACAAGGCTCTCTGGAATTACAGAAAATGATCTGCATTTATGTTGAAATGCAGTCATGTGACGGAAACCATTATCCAGAGCAATTCAGACAACTGATATGTTTAATTTCCACCCATTCACACAACCAGGCATTTTCTGAAGAAACTTAGGTGAAGTACATGAAGACCACAATGGAAAAATGATTAGTCACATTTTCACTTTGTGGAGAAAGAATGAAAAATTAATTAATTAAAAATTCAAAACGATCTTAGAAACAAAGCACTGAAAAAATATGCAAAAAGATATATAAAATACTATATTAATATATAATATTATTATATATTATTATAAATATTATAATAATATATAATATATAAAATATACAAAAATGCAAAATTTGGACTCTGTTTTTCCTTTGTGGTCTTCAAATATTTGCTGCACACCCTCCAAAAATCAAGCATAAGATGCCTATTCACAGTTTCCTTACCTACCGTATGTGCTCCATGGCTATACACTGTAAATTTATCATATGCCATCAAAAAAAAAAAAACCTTGCAGCATTAGCATCACACATATAGTGGTTGTTGACACATCAAATGATTCACCAAACAACTGTATTTTAATCGTCCAGAATGTCTCATAGTCGTACCGCGAGACTAAGCAACACTTATGCGGCAGGGAAAATAATATTCTGTTATATTTGGCTGTTTCAAAATGGCTGATGTAGGAAGAGACCTTTGGTGAACTCCCCAGCGTGTGTTGGGTTCCTCAAGTTCCATGACTTATACTCTCCAATGAAAGATGAGCAAACCACAGACCACCAGGCGAGAGAGGCCTTCTCCACGGGTGACGGCAACTTCGGTCACATTTAACGGCTAAACTTGTCTATAAGGGTGGGAGCCGGGGTTTCAGTTGGCGTCTGCAGTTGACTGAGGGCACCATTTGCATAATGTACTCTTTCTTTAATCATCGCTATTGTTATATGTGGCAGAGATGTCGAATGGCACATACTGCCAGAGTAAAGGACAGTGTTTATAATAGTATTATTGGTGAATACATATTGGTGAATATCCAGCGTGGCTGCAAGAAATTCATATTGAAAATAAAGTATGAAAAAAATAAAATTTCAGCATTTATCAAACCCTCTCATTGTGTATAAATTACATAATAGCAAAAAACAAAGCAAAACAAAGACAGTTGGAGGCAGTGAACATAAAGTCGGTCGCCATAGAAAGTGTAAATCAACAAAGCAAAGACATACGATTGAGTAGGAATACATTGTTTACATAATAAACTTTTATAATTAGGCCTATAGAAAGAATGGCTTGTAAAGTTCTAATGTTCCAGAGTTCAGCATTATTGACTCAAGAACATAGGTTGCCTTACATTACAGTTGTACAATTTCAATAGAATTAAGTTTTAGATGTATGAGATGACTGAATATGAATTGCATTTCGGAGTGGATCAATACAAGTCACATTTATTTGTCAATCAATTTTAAGAACAAAATTGATTAAATCCCTGCTTCTTGCCTGACTTGAAAAAAAAAACGTACTCAACTTGGATCATTAACATCAACTTTTGCTGACATCATTGCTCGGACCTGCCAATATTGAAAAGTCTGTGCTTTACCCTCTAAGCCCCTTGTTGTATAATGTTTGCAGCTCATTTTCTGTATGATAAATGACACTCAGGCCTTTAGCAGAATCTGTAACGAAGCAGAGAAGTCAATCCTTTGTGTGGCCTTTATGAAATGATCACTGCAGCTGTCTTTTTGCTTTCATGCGCTTCTACAACAAATTCTGCCCTTCAAGGCAAAATGCGAACAGAATTCCCACAGCACATTATCAAAAATAACACACTGTTCTGGGCGAGTTTCATAAATAATTGGTAACTGAGCAGTTATATAAAAAAAAGTCTGTTTTTTAATGTACTTTCCATTTTGTAAAATTGCTAACATGAAGGACGACTAGCTAGAATGTAGTGTATGGTCGCTTCTCCTTTGTTGTTCTACTGTCTGGAACATTAAATTGTTCTGATTGTCTTTTCTCTTCGCCAAACTTGTTAGTCCGATCAAAATCAAAGCAATGAAGCAATGTCATTTTTTTTTCTTTTTAAACAAGACATTTATTGCAACCAGAGGACAAATTCATTTTCCTTCTTTCCCATGGGAAGTGTTAAAGATTACCCGAGATTTGAATTATAACTCAAGGACGCAGCATTCAAGGTTGTGTTCAGCATATTTAGTTGAAGAATCACCTTTACGACACTCTGTTTGTGTCACCCTGCTGTTATTGGAATACCAGGCCTTCTCTGAGTTTAACAAGAGTCTGAACCTCAGACCGTTGACTCAATGGCTATTCTAGCTTTGCCTTATTGAGGGCTCCTGATGGGAGCTCTGTGGGCTAGCTACATATTTGAGAGCTACACGCCTGTGTTGTGCTGTGCCCCCTACAGAGAGAAACAGCACAGCATGCCGAAAGGGCCCATGGAATGCCTATAATACACTGGAAACTGTGACTGCTTTCCATTTAAATGGTTTCAGATGCTTTATGGAAAGGCGTAGCAAAAAACAGCTGGTCAGTTTTCACTGATACGTGCAAGAACAGGAACGAAAAGCAAACAAGGCGTTTCAGTCATATCAGCTCGCACAGAGAAACTGCCAGAGGGAAGTCCGTTCATCCGATTTGAGAATGCGCTCATCTCTCTGTACATATAAATTCAGTCCTTCACTCCTTCACTGTCTTGCATCATACATGAGTACATGCAGATGCAGAGATATGAATGAAATTTTCCATGGATTTCCTTCATATTTATGTGATTTGTGTTTTTTACGGGGCGGTGGTATGCGGCATGGTTTAAGTAAGTCCAGACACAGATATAAGCATCGGTCATGCTCGATCCTTTAAATCAGATGCATGTTCTCAATGTACGAAAAACTGCAAACCTCGTCACCTTTTCCTGAACTTTTGAGCTTATGTGTTGCATTATCAGAGCACTTGAATATGGAAACGTTTGACTCATGCAACAAGAAAATATTTTGCTCAGAAATGAATTGAAGTTTAAATATGGAAACGTTCTTGCAACAAGAAAACATTTTTCTCTGAAATTAATTGAAGGTAATTTTATTAAATGCTATGAAAGACAGTCTCAATAAAAAGCTCGATAAATGTTCCGTCACTTCATGTTTTAAATGTAAAGGCTCTCCTGGGAGGAGCTGGGAGGCTTGGGGTGAATTATTAAAACATGAATGCTTCTGGTTAACCTCCAGAAAGACCTTCTGACCAAGATTTGACTGAGGATAAACCGGCTGGCTACATACATCTTCAAAGACTTATTTCCTTCTGAGGAGGCACTTCAGGAAGACTTTAAATGGCATGGTTTGAAGTTGGAAGTGTTTTCATCTACAGTCAGTGGCTCGATAAAACCTTGAAGCTCTTTTTAGAGAGCTCCCAACACCCGTGTTTCCTTCATTGACCAAATTTCTACAAAGCTGGTGACTTTTGAAAAGTTTTCAAAAACCTATTTGAAGTGACCAAAGGAGTAACAAACCCGGAAATTTTTCTCATTTTTGCGTTCCTTGCTTGACCCAAAGGGAAGAAGAGCGAGCCCACTTTTTAAGTGAATTTCAGTCATCCAACACCTCAACGCTGCCCAAGAGTAGAATGTGGGACAGGTGTCGATTCCTCAAGCAGAATGTCAGGGAGTGAAAAGTGTATTTGCACAAATAAATGAAGGGATACATCCACGCACTTTTCTGAGGACCACAAATATCTTTCTGCATGTCAGCATCCAGAATCGTAGCCTTTTTGCAAAATTCTGGGATAGACCAACATCTAAGGTACACTGAGACGAATCTGTCTGCATCTTCACTTCAGGGTTCATTAATTATTTGATTGGGTCTTTAAAACTTAGCACTGGAAAACTTCACCGGAGCAGCAATTTAAAGTTCCTCGGTTCAAAGTAATTAGAAGTTCGGCTCAGTGTTTTCTAAGTATGTGCTCGAGAACAAAGCTCTCATTAAAGCAGTGCTTTGTGGTGAATCAGTGGTATGCAGAGGTGAAAAGTCTAAGGTCGAAAAATAAATGTCTCACTATGTTTTTTCTGAGTTCAGCCAATAGACTTGAATTCACCCATGGATGAAGAGGTGGGTTCTCTGACTATGTGACAATTGAGGGGCGTGCGCAGCTTCAAGGCAGAAACGTTTGTTCTTGAAGTGAGCACCACAGTATTTGATCTTATTTATATGGCCATATTGGACATAATTAACTGCGTCCTGTGACTTGTACGCCTGCAAACTCTTGCGCACATATGAACTTGGTTTCTCCGGAACTTCTCAAGGCAAACACAACCCAACAAAAAAACAACACAGGAGACATGAGATATCTGTCCACACTATAGGGCTTTATTGTTCCAAAAAGTATGTTTAGATGAAAATTAAATTAAAATGCTGAATTTGAACATGAACTTGTCATAACAACAGCATTGAATGGAAGGCTTTCAACCTTGTAGCTGTGCGTACATCCTCTCTGTTTGTAAACCCGCAAATCGGTCTATTATAAGAACTAGATACAGCGTACAAATATGTCCGCCCATTCAACAGAATGGAATTCCGCCACTTGTTAGCGGAATAATTCAGCCAATTTGCTAAATAGTGGATGGTGAATGTTACAATCTGGGCCTGGATTTTCCACCTCAGATGATATGTGGGTACTATTAAAAGTAAATGATATAACGATGGCTTCGTAACTATGCCCCAGATCTTTACCTTACTGACACATTGTTTGTTGTTCAGGAAAATGAGGCGCGTAATGAGACAATGGCTGCATTCAAATTCTCTCAGAGCAAGTACCTTCCTTGCCAACAAACATGAACTGGCAATAGTTCGGCTGGTAGCCATGAAAAGGAGCACCGAATGGTCTATTTCATGAAAGAAAGGAGGCAATTAGCTCCTTAGTTGCTTCCCTCTTGCAACAAAACACAGGACCAACATTGGAAAAAAGAAAAGATAGAATATGGACCATAATCCTTTGCAGCAGTGGCAGTTTGAATACATTGTTCGGGTCCCGAAGTTTGCCAATTAATTGCGAAGGCTATCTTCACCTTCAAGCTCATGACGTGTTAAAAGAATGGACATACAATTTTTCTCAAACATGTCCCGAGGTACCTTTAAAATCTCCTTTCAACTTTCCTGTCTCCTCTCAGATGTTCTACAGCGAGGTCAAGGAAAAGTGAAGAGAACAGGAAAAAGGCTGCCCGTTAAGGAGAATTCAAATGCAGCCCATGTACTCTTTCTTACAGATCCTTCCTGCTCAAGAGCAGGTGGCATGACTCACTCTCCTGCCGCCCAATGATTGATTTGACAAATCTATCTGGAACATTCATTTTCTCATTTTTGCATTTCTGGAGCTAAATTGTTTAATAGAACTTCGGGGCACCATTGTTGAATCTTTGCTCGGGAATTTACCATTTGAATTCCGGGCTTTGAAAACATGGTCGTAGGCCTCTTTACCTTGTTTTCTGTGCCGCTATCATAATGCACGAATGGTGGCCTTTTAGGAAATTAGCAACTTTGAAAAACTTTGACTTCTCAACAGATTTTTTTCCCGAAATATGTGCAGTGAATACCTTTTCGTTCGAAAAGGTGTTGATTTGGCACGATTAAGCCTTGCCTGGCACTATGTCATAAGACTGTTGCTGTGACTGCTGTATAAGTTCAAAGTTTCCTTCAAACACAGGTACATTTAGGCATTTACCTGGAAGGCGCAAACTTGCGGATTGAAGTTTGAATCTGTTTGAGTACTCTTTGAGAATTAACCCTCAAGCTAGGCTGGGTGCCAGAATTTCTCAAACACCTGTGATCTAATTCCTTCAAAATGAGCTGAAGGCAACAGGAATGATGGAAGAATTATATTCTGTCAGCCACAGTACTCCATGAAGAGGGATAGATAGCAAAATGGTTTCACAGCTACTCAGCTTCTAAACACAAAAATTACTTGAACCATAGAAATAGAACCAAATAATTGCCACAATTAGGTGTAATGGCACAATTAGGGAGGCTGCTGAGGCAGGAATTTGTGATAGCCGATTTTGAGAGCAGCACCTGGTCTTGAACTTAAAGCTGTGTGGGAGGAGAAGGGGTAGATATTTTTGGTGTTCCACAGGTATAAGATAGTATGTACCTGGTCTACTGTCTCTGCATACAGAAGGAAGAGGAATTGGCTTCTTTCAGCCAGAGAGCACTATCAGGCCTACCAAAGATAATGGCCAGACTGCAAAAAGTTTGTCAGATGTCTACCTTTTTAAAATAACCAGCAACACAAAGTCGAAAACATGCCACATTCGCGCTAAACTTCACACCGCAACACTTTGAAGTCGATACATTTTTACCAGAACCAAACGAGTTTTCAATTGTGTGTTGCTGGTTCCTTGAAAAAGATAAACATCTGACAAACGTTTGTTACAGCTTGGCCGTTTTCTTTGGTAGGCCTGACTATGGGAGAAGACCTGTTGAACAAAGTTTATTTCAGAGGACTGTGAGAGCAGGGTAGGCATATACTGTTCTTAATGTTTAGCTAGGTGGAGTGTTTTTATGATTAAAGGATAGTGCCCCTTCCATCAAGAGATTTTCTCGAGGCAAACCGAGATTCAATGTTCTGACTGTCAGATGAATGGATGGACAGGGAGCAGCCAGTATCCTCAGCATGTTATGAGAAACCACTAGAGCAGGCAAGAGGAAGACGACAGTGTGAAATGCCAATAATGGGAAAGGAGATAAATAATCTGTGTTATTACTGAAGTGTTCAAATACGTAATTTTAAGCCAGTGACCACCGAAATACGAAACAACAGTATGTAAGACTTCACAATAACATTTTTAGCCTTTCAGGGATAGTGAAATTGTCAAAACAGGAATTTTAGGTGCGGTTTGGTTCTGAAACATGGCACTAGACCGCAGGTTGCCATATGACCAGTGCCCATCCAACAATATCACAGTTATCACAATGTATATTTTAGTGCCTCATTTGGTGGCTGAAGACTGCATTTCTTGCTGGTACTGTCTGGGCTAACTGCTCCACTCAAATAGCAGCAGCATGTAGCAATAGCAAGATACTAGGTAACATTAAACTCAGTCAAAATGATGATAAGCAGAATAGTACGATTCAAAAGTGCAAAAGCTTAATACAACAATCTAGCAAACTGTATTTGAATTGCACAATGTCTTTGACTCAGGAATTAAAAAAAAAAGACAGGAACATCCTTGTTTGCTTTCTTTTAGATACAGGTAGGGCACCAGTAAGGTTTTAAGGGGTCATCTTAACACCAGTATTGGCAAACTACAAACAAAACTAAAAATAAATTAAACATCCATCCGCAAGTACAGCCCACCGTGATGCACCTCTATGCGATAACTTCACTGTTGTTACACATTCTCTCTTGCAATTTCTAAAAACAAATATATAAATCCTTAATCAGGAAAAGACTGTGATTCTGTCAGTACATAATTTATAGCATTGCCTTAACCCCCTCCCCAGCATCTTGTACACTTTTAATCCCCTTCCAATCACTCCATCTCCCCTCGAATTCATTTTGTAGAGCATGAAATTTGTCCTTCCACTTTTCGCTCAAGTGAATGCAAATCAGATTTATATTTGAGAACATTCAGTTTATCAATCAATCTCTTTTAAACTTTTGGAACATTTGAACTAATATCTACACTTTGTAGGCATCAAGACTTCTTCCTTGACTGTTTTAGAATGGGCATTTTATTGGAAGAATTGTGTGCAAGACACACGAGTTTATTTGCTTGGATTTCATTTAAAACTCTCCTCAGTTGAAACCTTCTTGAAATTACACTACAAAGGGCTACACTTTTGCTGAAGTGTCTGGAGTGTACTGCAGGTACGCTATATGTTAAAAGTAGCCTGCAGGTTTGAGCATAAGGCGTCTTACTGCTTTCCTGCCAGTGACGACTCTTGCAGTTCAAAGGCTGGCGAGGGGTAAACTAAGGCCGATGAATGCGATACGGCAGCCCCTCTTTGACCAATCAAAGCGTTTTGCCGCAATAGACCCAATCATAAGTATCCAGGTCTGTACCAATTCAGGCTAATTTCAGACGGAATTACATTTTGTAAACGTTGTTTATTCAGGCCCCCCGAGGTGCCAAGCAGGCCATTTCTTTTCCCTAGCTATCGGAGAGGCTCCATTACTGGCCAAAAGAGGCTCTTTTCTTTGTTCCACTCTTCTTCTTCTCTACCTGCAGACAGCGTGGAGGAATGTGGGGAGAGATAAGCCAGCTTCAAATGCGCATCGGCTTATTGATTTCCATGCCGACCAATCTCTCCCAATCAAAAAAGTTCACACTGCGTCGGAATCAAAAGGGTCTCTTTGTTTCAGAATTGCATGCTGGGTAGCTGTCAGGCAGTCTGTTCTGCGAGAGTGCCTCGGGTTTGAAACGCACGCCTTTCAACTGTGTCGAACCTGTTTTCATAGTAATGTAAAAAAACTAATAACTATAAATTACCTCTCCAGCATTTTTTAATTGCTATGCACATCACAAACCTGAAATTGTCTCAGCTTGGCTTTTCATCTGTGTAGCGATTCTCTCATATGTCGCAATCAGGGGCAAGCAAACGTTGAAAAGGGCACTCCTGTGACTTCTAACCTGCTCCTTCTACTCCCACCATCCTGAGTTTGGGCTTTGATCCGTTAGAAAGCTCTATGAAATATTAATGACAAACACAAGTCTTTGGATTCGCAAACGGAGCTCAGTGCAATCTACATCACATACGTTGGTTAAGACTCTCGGTTCACGGCATTTAGATGTTTTTTTTTTCATTCCTCGTCTTCCTTTCGTGCTTCTTTTTTTCCAACCTCACTGTATCGAGAAAGAATTAATGAATTTATCAGTTGTTTGATGTTGGTCTTCAAGTCTCCCGCCCCCCCCTCGCTGCCCCCTGCCCTCCTAAGTCAGTATGGCCCCTGCCCTAATGATGCTGCTGTGGAACAGCAGGTGGAGAGTACTGCAGCACCACAGCAGGCAAGGTGATGAAGGCACACAATTTAGGTTATCACAAAAGAAGAAGGCATGGGGAGGAGCAGGCCCAGGCTCAAAAGGCTGCGTTTCAACCGGAGGAGGAAATGCCATCATTCTGGAACCTTCTACCACACGGCAGATGTGCTTCTTGTTCACTCACTCTTTATTTTATATTTAGATAAATCCAGACCTGTTTCTGTTCATGCAGGCACAGCTGCCTTCAGTGCGAACAATCGCTTTCGACGCCGAGCCTCCCTCTTTCCCGGGTATGCTAATTTCCTGTGATGATCAGAATCATAGAGGGATGAAAGTCCTGCCGAGAAAGAAACTTTGCACATTTTTTTTCCACCCGCTTTGTAGTTCTGTAGTGCGCTGTTGCTATAGTAACGTGCAACTGAGAATCAAATCAATGCGCCATCTCTCATTTGCGGAGGGAGATGTGAAATTGAGGAAGAAAGAAAGAGAGAGAGAGAGCACGAGAGAGAGGAGACAAGGACAAACCGGTGATATCTGGTGTCCAAAAAACCTGGCCCAGCAATATTGAAATTACAACAACAGCAGAAATATGCCTTCCCATAGAACAGGCCAGTGATGAGTTCTGGCATGGGATGCACAGTAAAATGGCACCAGCATGCAAATCTGAAGTTGCATCAACAACAGGAGGCTTCCTTTTTCACTCCATGTACTACTTCCCATTGCAGGGCCTGATTTATGAAGACCTTTAGCAGATGCTAAACCTTTTTGCACATCCAAAACCAATAAGGTCACCACTGATTTACCATGGTATACTACTTGCACCAATAATTTGTTGCGTTATGAGTTTTCCATGTGCTAAAAGGTTTTGTGCACACTTCTGGTCTTGGTAAATCAGGCACTCAGTCTTGTTCTCATCCTCCCATCACCATCACAGTCGCTTAATATGCATACCATCGCTCGACTCTGAAGTCTGACTGCTTTAAAGGCTGGGAGATTTGGGCCACTCCCTGTTCGTGTGGGTTTTCTCCTGGTACTCCTGTTTTTTCCCATAGTCCAAAGACATGCATGCAAGACTAAGCTGAGACTAACATTTCCACAGGTGAAAGTACATGTGCGTGATAGACTGGCCGTCTATCCAGGGTTTGTTCACAACACCCGCAATTTGTGTTTTTAACATTTTAAACAAATTCCAGCATGCCCACCTCCGTATATTGAAGGTGGGTAATTTATTCATTCCAATCTGTCTCCAATTTCAGGCTTGCGCTCTTCATCGCTGGAGAGGACTATAGCACCACAGCGGCCTCATACGCCCACCCATTTCAGAGAAACACAACTCAGTTTTTTTTTGTTTTGTTTTTTTTTGGCATATTTACCATTGTTAATGCATTTATTATTCTATTTGACAAGATAAATGAACATTAATCGGTTTTCTGAAAATGCATCTGAGTTCACCTGCTTTCACACCGGACGAGAAACAAATTTTTTGCACGACAGATTACATTTAAAGTCAATGCAAAGGTATTCGCGTCTTTGCATTGACTTTAAACGTAATCTGTCGTGCGAAAAATTTGTTTCTTGTCCAGTGTGAAAGCGGCTTTAGCCTGAGAGGCTAATTTTCATCTGCAGATGGGCCAAAACTTTGATGCAACCAGAGTACCCTAAGAACACTGACATGGGCACCCACAGACCGGCAGGGACTAAGATCTCATTTGTCTGAGGTATTATTGTTGTTGTTGTTGTTGTTATTATTATTATTATTATTATTAGTAGTAGTAGTAGTAGTTGTAGAATCAGTTGTTACTGTAGTAATAATAGAAGTTGTTAGGGTAGTTGTTACAGCAGTAATTGTCGCAGTTGTTACTGTCACAGCCGTATTACCTTGCGGAAAAATCCTGCTGAAACTAGCTTCAAACCTTCAAGGGTCATTAGCTGGTCTTGTTGGATTTTGTGCAGGTGGTTAAGAGGTGAGCAGCTAAGTTGGAAGTGCTGTTGTACAAAAGTAACTGGTCAGCTGATGGCAGACCAGCATGTCCATTCTCTGTTCTGGTCAAACATGACAGCTGGTGAAGAAAGAACATTAGTCGTACTTGATTGCATATTTTAGCTATTGTTGTTTATGGCAAAGTCGCGGAGCAGTAGTGACCAACTTGGCCCAGGTTTGAAACTGAGCCATGCAAGTGCCGGCTCTGGCCAGTAGCCTTTTCAGAGCCAATTGGCTTCACAATTGGCTTCACACTGCCAAGAAATAGTTGGGATACAGCTGGTGTGGGTTATAGCATTGTTCATTGCTCAAGCGCCTCCAATTGGCCAGCCAGGCACTCGTCAGTAAAAATCTAAGCTGGCACGTGTTCAAGCTTCCTCCACCCTCATTCTGAGCATAGATTGTATAAAAAGATGGACGCAGCACCAGTTTCTGAAAAGTGAGGCCAATGCAGGAGTACCTTAAAATTGCATTCTATTTACTGGACAGCAGATGGCGTTGTCGGTGGTTACAGAGAGAAGTTCAATGCTATCGTAGTTTATGAGAAAATGACCCTACTTTCCCACCTGATTTATTATTTCAATAATGATTTTCCACACTGTTTCATGGTAACTATCGCAAGTTTCAAGTCTCCTTCGATATATCATGATGTTCATTTTTGTAAATTATGGTCCCAAATAAACTAGAATAATGGATAAAGGCAGTATATGCTTTAGGGGCGTGGCTATCATCTGGTCCTCGTCAGATACGGTCAGATCCACCCATAGATCCACGCCTCAATCTTCAATTTACGCTCTCGTCCAATAGGAATCACATCCAGTTTCAAAATGAAAAAATGGCGTAGTTCAAATTGCCAAAATCGAGGCTTCCTAAATGGTATGCTGAAACCAACAGGTGACGTCACGGTTGCTTCATCCATCTTTTTATACAGTCTATACTTCTGAGCTTGTGAAGTTTCGAGCTATGAGTGTAAAGAAACAGCAGCCGACAGGCGCGTTCGTCAGAGAAGAGCTGCAAACTGTCTTCGCTCTCCCGGGACGGCAACATGGGGTCGCATATGTGCATGCTTGTGTACATAGTTTGCTGATTGGGCATTTTAGATTCGGGTGGGTTTGGCGTTGCCAGATTTATATTTTAAAAAAAGGGGAAAAAAATTATTGAACAGGTAAATACAAATACCAAGATTGTCAGTAAATGTACAATGGTGTCTTAGTGGAATGACCCCTGAACTCTGACTGTAAACCAAAAACTAGTCTCTAGAGGCTGGTGAATTTTATCAGGTGCTAGTCCCACCAATATGAACTCCTGACTGATGAGAATTTGAGACAATGACTGGAAAGAATCTAAGCTGATAGCAGGTACGAATCTACAAAGTAAGCTGGCAGCTGGTAAGAGTAGGAGCTGGTAGCTGGTGTCGCCAATAGTAGGCTGGTAGCTGGTCAATCAGCTACTAAAAACCTGGCTCAAACTGGTCAAGCTGGTTACCAGCTACCAGCGTAACCTGGATTTTCTAGCAGGGTGGTAATAGTATTCATATCAGTGTATTACACAATACATGCATTGTGTTGGGTTTGCAAAAAAGGCACTCAGTGTCTACACCGAAAAAATAATGTTGTGTGTTCTTTAAAAATAAGAAAAGAAAAAATAAGAGCAACATATGGCAACAACCAGGGTGTATTGATGTAATGATGATAACATCTCTCTTCCTGGCACGTCATGCCTGTTCATTAGTATTGAGCAATCTTTTTTTTTTTTTATGACTGGCGTTGGCAACAATTCAATGCTTCTTTCCACTTGCTAATCGCATATTACCAACATGTGGAAGTGCGTCTGAATCAGCTTCCCCGCTGAGTTATGAATCTTGTCCAAGAGCGTGTAATTCGTGATTAGTGGGCGAGTTCTGTTCAAGGTCTGATCCAATCCAGTCAGCCATTCAGTAGAAGGAAATCAGGAACACACAGTAACCTTTCTAATATTGGAAAAAAGTTCAAGAGCATGTGACGATAGTGGTGACAACACGAGTGACTAAAGCCAAGTGAGGCTGCCATTCCAATAATGCATGCCAGGAAAGAGCAGGTGTAAAACCCAGGCAGAAAATGTCCTCCCAAGTAGTTTTTTTTTTCATTCATCAGGATATGATAATTGCCACAATTCTTCAGAAAGAGCATAAAAGCTACAGGAGAAATCAGTGTCAATGAGTGGGACATGATCATAGCAGAGCTTTTACAACCCCAATTCCGAAATAGTTGGGACAAAGTGTAAATTGTGAATAAAATCAGAACGCCATGACTTCCAAATCACACCAGCCAGTATTTTATTCACAATAGAACAGATAACATAGCAAATGTTGAAATTGAGAAATTTTACAATTTTATCAACAAAATGAGCTAAATTCAAATTTGATGGCTGCTACAGGTCTCAAAAAAGTTGGGACAGGGGCCTGTTTACCTTCGTGTAGCATCCCCTCTTCTTTGTAACACAGAGTGGAGGCGTCTGGGCATCGAGGACACAAGTTACTTGAGTTTAGCCATTGGAATTTGATCCCACTCTTGTTCAATACAGGCTTCCAGCTGCTGGAGAGTTTTGGGTCTCCTTTGATGGACTTTTCGTTTAATTATGCGCCAAATGTTCTCAATCGGTGAAAGATCAGGACTGCAGGCTGGCCAGTTCAGCACACGGACTCTTCTAAAACGAAGCCATGCTGTTGTAATAGCTGCAGTATGTGGTTTTGCATTGTCCTGCTGAAATACACAAGGCCTTCCCTGGAATAGATGTCGTCTGGAGGGGATCATATGTTGCTCTAAAACCTTTATATACCATTCAGCATTCATGGTGCTTTTTAAAACATGCAAGTGTCCCACACCATATGCACTAATGCATCCCCATACCATCAGAGATGCTGGCCTTTGAACTGAACGCTGATAACAGGAGGGGTGGTCTTTCTCCTCTTTAGCCCGGAGGACACAACGCCCATGATTTCCAACAAGAATGTCAAATTTGGACTCATCTGACCACAGGACACTTTGCCACTTTGCTACAGTCCATTTTAAATGAGCCTTGGCCCACAGAACACGGCGGCGCTTCTGGATCACGCTCAACAATGGCTTCCTTTTTGCATGATAGAGTTTTAGGTGGCATCTGTGGATGGCACGGTGGACTGTGTTTACAGACAGCGGTTTCTTCAAGTATTCCTGGGCCCATTTAATAATGTCAATGACAGAATCATGCGAGTGAGTGATGCAGTGGCGTCTGAGGGCCCGAAGATCACGGGCATCCAGTAAAGGTCTTCAGCCTTGTCCCTTACGCACAGAGATTTTTCCAGTTTCTCTGAATCTTTTGATGATGTTAAGCACTGTTGATGATGAGACCTTCAAAGCCTTTGCAATTTGACTTCAAGAAACATTGTTTTTAAAGTATTCCACAATTTTTTTTACACAAGCCTTCACAGGTTGGAGAGTCTCTGGGCACCTTTACTTCTGAGAGACTCAGCCTCACTAAGACATCCCTTTTATAGCCAATCATGTTACACACCTGATGCCAGTAAATGTAATTACTTGCTAAATGTTCTTTCAGCTGATTCTCTTATATATTAATTGCTTTTTCAGCACTTTTTTTTTTGCCTGTTTCCCAACTTTTTTGAGACCTCTTGCAGCCATAAAATTTGAAATGAGCTCATTTTTTGGATAAAAATGTAAAATGTCTCAGTTTCAACATTTGAAATGTTATCTATGTTCTATTGTAAATAACATATTGGCTAATGTGATCTGAAAGTCATTGCATTTTGATTTTATTCACAATTTACACTTTGTCCCAACTATTTCAGAATTGGGGTTGTACTTTCTGGCCGTTAGACTTCAAACCTCTGCCGATAAGTAATCAAGAGTTGTTCTTATGTGTATGATGTCATGGAGTAAACCAATGACCTGTGACTTGAGCATATGAACAAATTTGAGCTGCTCCTCTGTACTTGAGAATGAGCGCAAATTCACAAAGTGAAAGCTACTTACAAAGTGAAACAAGGAAAATACTTACAATGGAGTGCATACTGAATATTTGCAAAGTGAGTGAATTTTATTTTTGCATTTGAAGTAAAAATTAAGACAAGTGCTGAATTTTACTGTGAATTTAAACTCCATCTCAAACCCTCAGAGGTTTTGCTGATTGAGGCGCAGGCAAAACCATTGGGTCATTTTATGGTGGAGTTTGAGAGATTGTATGTCACATGATTAGAAGGAGTGAAAATAGTATAATTGGTACTTTTTTGTGTTGTAGGCTGTTCATTTTCTGAAAAGTTCATTAAAAAAGGAGAGGAGCTTTGATTAAAAAATTCAGGGGAGGAGACATTTTGGGTGTCTTTAGGGTTGTATTTTTGTCTTAGGTTGAGTTGATAGCCTGGCTAGTGGTCACTACACTGGCGACTTTAACAGTTTTTAAAAGCTTTGAGCATTTTAAGATGCTTTTTGGAAGGTTTTGAATCAGATGAACGCTGGCAAAAGTGGTTATTGTAAGCATTGGCGCATGTGCTGGTGCTATCACTGAGGCTAAGCCATAACTACACTGAGGCTGTATTTGTGTGACGGCATCATCCAAACCGCAGAAATTAAGCCATTTTTCTTCCCCAGCTTGTGTTTATTTCATAGTGAAAATATGTAATTTTTGCTCTATCAGGGGTCATCAAAGGCTCTCTTTATTAAAAAACCCCGATTAGAATTTTTAATCAGGCTGTCAAAACCTACGGGTTAAGCGAAGAAAGGCAGCAATTGTTACTTAAGTGTAATCCTACTTTTCTATTACATTAGCCTATTCGCTAATAGATGTAGGCTATATCATCACATAGCCTTTCAGAGCAAAACATTAGCTTCCTACATTCAGAGTTTGCAACGAGAACATTTATAAACTACTCTAACACTATAAACTACCTTTTTTTGCCAGAGGTTGGGATCCAGGTTACACAAAGAGATGAAGCAAGAATCCGTATGAGCTAGCCCCATGAAAGAACTTGCTGGCAAGCCAGCCACCTGCCTGTTGCTTACTGAGGAACCAAACTTTCGCGTGGCAGCGCAAAAATCAAAGTAAGCTAGCCTGTATTCGAAACTGTCCTGTGCTCTTTCACTGAGTTCCACAACATGATGAAGCAAGAAAACTTGTGAGTATATTGGCCAGCCCTAGAAAAGAACTGGCCGACTAGATTGCTAGCTAGCAAGCTTGCTAACCAGCCAGCTATCTGTTGTGTATTGTGAAACCAATCTTTAGCATTGTGGCGCAAAAATTAAAGTAAGCTCTTGAGAATTTAAAATTGCATGGTTTTCTTTCTCTGTTGCGGGTCGGCATCCTGCTTCCGCAGAGAGATAAAACAAGAACGCGTGTGATTATATAGGCTAGCCCCAATTTTTTTTTGCATGGTGTCACAAAAATCAAACTAAATTAGTCTGTTTTCAAAACTTCATGGTGCTTTTTTCACTGGCGGGGGACAGGATCTTGAACCCAAAGAGAGACAAAGCAAGGAACTGTGTGAGTCTGTGAGCTCGCCCGAGCCAGCCAGCTATCTGTTGCTTATTGGCTGTTAGAGAAAGCTGAACATTTTGTTCCCTGTAATCATAAAAATCATTGTCAAAATGAACAAATAATTTTTAATTAATCTTAAATAAAAAATTGACGACAATAACCAAAAAGATAACATTATGTTCTTATACTCCTGTAATGAAGAGATGTACTACTTTTCTTTATGTAGTGTTGTACTTCAATATGATAAAGTCCCCAGGAACTCAAAAATAATCTTCCAAACTGATGTCACATAATGGTCACCTATGCAAATAGTTATGATGTTTTGGGGACAAAGGCACTTCTGTAAATAAGCTTGGGTGCACTGAAGTTCTCTGTCCCCTGCTGCTTCATTGTTGCACCAACCGCAAGCAGATTGTCATCACTTCGATGCTACTGTAATTATACAATATCTATCCATCCATCATCAAAACCGCATCTTCCTAACTAGGGTCGTGGAGGTGCTGGAGCCTATCCCAGCTGACTGTGGGCGGAAGGCAGGGACACACCCTGGACAGCTCGCCAATCCATGCCAGGACGCACACACCATTTGCTCACACACTCATACCTATGGACAATTTTAGAATTGTCCAATTAGCCTGACATGCATGTCTTTGGACTCTGGAAGTTTCCAGATGAAACCCACAGGAGCACTGGGAAAACATGCGAACTCCACACAAAAGGGCCCCAGGCCGGATTCGAACCCTTACCGCTGTGAGGCAACAGTATTAGCCACACCACAACCGCACCGCCCTACTAATACAACAAATGATGAAAAAAAAAATTCATAAGAAGGACCAACACTGGAGATCAAGATGTGATGCCTACGATCATTGATTTACCCTCTGATAATACATCTGAAAAGATCTCTGCTGGGACAGATCAATGGTCATATCCATCTTAAAATAATCCCTGGAGTCTTGACTTCGGTTCCCTCAAGCAAAGGCGAACACAACAGTTTAGCAACCAAGCTTACTAATATCACAGGGCCTTAATGGATCTAAATTGGATTCGGACATTGGTGTGAAGACCAATCCTCAGGTCCATCTCCCTACCCTTGAAGATAGTAGCCCAGTTCCTCATGACGTCACCGTTGTTTTTCCTGGCCAAATACAGGCTCCAAACTGGGACCCGCACACGGCTGCATTCAGTCATTTTGTTTGAAAAACAAATGGTAGTTGAGTGTGATATCTCACAGACTAAAGCCAAATTAACAAACTGTAAACAATGACATCATATGTTGGAACAAACCAAAAATGACATCACCCACGGCTGACTGTCTGGGGAGTGGGCACATTCGCCAAAAGCGTACTGAAGAACCTATACATTTTCAAATGCTTGCCAAAAATGTTAGCATTAATGGTGCTCTGTAAATGAAGAAAATTACCTTCTCTTCTCCTGAAATTAGGGTATAAAAAGGCACCAGCCAACAGTTCTTGTTTTCAGTTACTTACCCTCCAAGTATTCTCGCAAATGCATCTCCGGGGTTTGTCTGTTTTTTTTTTTTTTTAATTATTATAAATGCAACCCCATTTACACCAATAAATTCCTGTGGTTCTCACAGGATCTCAGAGTCACTAATGACCACACATCTAAGATGTTACTCACTGCCAAGAAATTAAACCTGCTGATTTCAAAACTGGATAGAGCACTCCACAGCCATATGTATTCCAGAAGAATTCCAGCTTATCACTCAGAACAATAAGTGATCCTGCATATTAGCATAAAATTAACAAGGACAAATTCCCATCTGTTTCTTATCTTAAAGTTCTGATGTCATCACAACAATGAGATGTGTACTATGCATTCTATCTAATTAGTAGGCAGGATATAATGAATATAAGATAAGCCAAAGAGAATAGAGCTTGAATGGGGCTAAAATTAATAGGGTTCAAACCCCCACTTTAAAAATAAATAAATAAAACATAATAATAAATAAAATCACTGACCATAACTGTAAACTGATGACCTAGAAGATAACTCCAAAATTCTACTATATGCACACTACGAGAACTCATTATTACACACTATGGTGCATATCTAAGTTCTGATCTTGGAAAATAATTTACAGAAAAGTAATTCTTTAATAACATTACATTACATGGGGCAAACCAGGAATCGCTAGCATTTAATCTACTTGTAATTTACTATACCCTCCGCATAGAAAAACTGGATTAATTAAATCCATCCTCCATACATTATGCTCAGCAGCTGAGCTGATTGCTCGTTTGATAGACAGACTTGCAAGATGGACAACTAATATGAGATTAATGAATATATGCATAAGATGGTAATTTAAACATTTCATTATACAATGGAATATTCTGGACAGAAAGCCAACCAAAAAACTGTATATATAAAAGCACAAAAGAGGAATTTGTCCAAAATCCCAAAAAAGAAAATCCGCCTCATTGTATCTTTAATTGTAAAGCTGAGGAATAGGAAATGTCACCTGACTGCCAGAAATGTTACCGATTGCTGTGCTTAAGCAGGTAATTAAAAGCTTACCTGTCGTTATGAAAAGCATTGTTTCAAAATGCCATATTTGCATAGCTAAAACGACTTTCACAGAGCAGGAATATTCACTAAAAACAATTTAATTCTTAAACTGACAACTTATTCATGGAATATCACCATAAAAAGCATTCGTGAAAAAGTAAGAAAAAAGACAGGAAAAAAGAAAGCTTGGTCCATACAACACAATTTGATTTGCAACACAGACCGACATTGTCATGCTTCCAAAATGCCACACAGTGACAGCATACAGTACGTGCCCTCAAGGGGGGCGTGGCTAACACGCAGCTTTTATGTGTTGCATAGGGCAATAAGATGGTGGAAATGGGGGGGTCATTCTGCATATATGAGAGGGTAGGCGGGATTTCTGCGATTGTAATGATGCATGCGTGTACTTGCGCTCGAAGAATGCGGTCCCCTGCTGGGGAATTGAAGGGCGCGAGAGGAAAAACACATACATCTTGAGTAAATTATTCATCTGCGATTCTCGACACAAAGAGAAATGATGCAAAGAAACTAATTAAGACAAGAAAACACTTTCTGATGGGATCTACAAACAGAAGGGAACTGAATAGCAGATTACTTGCTGGCGAAAAATATGTAACTGAAGGAGACTCAGTGTCTTAAGGGTTTAGTCATAAAAAAACATAGGCGCATGCTGAACTATTGCTCATCTTTTATCAATCCGATAAGACTATGACTATGTCTGAAATCACTTACAGTTGCCAACGTAAATTGACTGAACTGGGTGAGATGTGGCCTCACTGTGTAACACTAAACATACGTACCAAGGGTATGAGTGCTCAGAATTTGCTTCATCTGCTTGAAGTTTGATTGGGTTCGGCTGGTCAAGTTTACTTGCAGCTAAAGCGCCCTCTAGCGGCTGACTCGGCACCTACAGATTGAAATTGTCCGGGAAAGAAGCGTCGCTAACAGCTCTTGAGGAAGTATGCTATGCGGCTGGTATGCTTGAAAGCATTCATTGACGAGCGCACCGTCGTGTCTCCTGAACACTATGCGAAACAAACAAGCAAGCAAATGAATAAAGATAAAAAATAAACAAATAAAGCGAAAGAATCTTCAAAAAAAAAAAAAAACCTCAAATCTGTCTAAAACCAAACCTTAAAAATGTATTGAGAAGGAATGAGGAGGCTGAGACTGGCACACACCTCAGTAGCCAGCAGTTTGAGCTTGTAGGACTCTGCCCTAGTCTGACCATTACACCTCATCACAGGCTTCTGAAGACAAGAGGCATATGTCACCAAAACACTGACTTGGGAAAGAAGAATACTTCTACCCCTCAGACTAACATTAGTTTGAGTGATAATATATGATTCCAGCACTTCCTGTTGCCCTAAAGCTAATTAATACTAGCCTTTTCACAGATTATACTGGAAGGCTATTTTACTGTGTTCAACTCAATGTTCTCCAACTATGCTTTGTCATGCAAAGCTGAATTGTTGGTTACATTAATGTTGAGTGATGAAAACCCTGCAGCAAACTAATAAGATTGCAGGCAAATTAAACAATTGGTCAACCTGGTTGCTCAGCAACAATCGCAGGATTATCTTCCGCAGGGGTGATGGGGCACAAGGTGATTGGACAACTGTGTAGTTTTCTGCCAGGTGTACACAAGCCAATGTGGTGCAGACGACATGCACCCGACCACCTGCCCCCCACACATCTTCATAAAAAAGGGGGGGAGAGGACCTTTTAAAAGATGACATCCCCCCGCCCCCACCCACCCACCACCCCCACCACCACCATCTTTTTCATTTTGCAGCTCACTGTCTGCTTTGATCTTTGCGTGACGTATTTGATCTTTACAGGCAATTGTTGTCAACACATCTGCATTAGGCCGCGTGCTTCTCGCACGTCCTTTCAGTCCATTTAATAAGCCCATGTTAGCCTTCCTTTACCTGGCCCCTTGAAGCACAAGCACTCACGTCTGTCACCTGCTGTTTTACTGGGGAAATCTCAGCTTTGGACAACTCAAAGGGACTGACAGGAAACTATCAATAAAATGTTTAAAAAGATCATGAACAAATGTTAATGTTTTTATTTTACATGGTATACGGCTTTTGAAGTCGTATTGAGTTCAGTTCTGAAAATACAAAGGCTGTCTGTGTTGAGGAGTCATTTCCTTGTTTAAAGACTGACACACTGTTGTAAACAAGCCTGATTGGCTGCGGTCGTACCCTTCCCTCATGTATATGCTGACAGCTTCAGTTCTCCTGTTGATATTAGACCTCTCGGTCCTGGTTAAAAAAAGACATGATGGTACTTAGAAAAAAAATAAGGAGACAAATGTCGACAGTTACTTGAAAGCCTTCTCTTTTCTTTTTGAGTTGTTCTCTATTCTGCATCCAAAACCAACTCTACACCAACACAAGGCAGTCTAACAGGAGTCTTGAGAAAACTTTTGAAAACTGTGGGTGTCTAGGACTGGCTTTTTGAAAATGGCTTTGAATAGGATTTCTAACTGAAACAGGCCTGGTGCAATGCAACCTGAATGCAGTTGTAAGGATGATTTGACCTGGTTCAAAAACTCCCCTAAAATAGAACGGATGCTTAGATCTCGTATGGGCGGCTTTATCATTTCTATAACGCTGAATGTCTTGCAACAGGTATTTCAGTTTTGATGCAAGCTTTTCCCAGCAATCAGTGACTTCTGTATGACTGACATCAGATAGATTCATCTGAATTTTGTTGATTTTGTCACTGAGATAATTCATTACAATGACCATTCTCACACTGGTCAAATCCACACATTCACCTTTCCACCCTATAGATTTTAGAACTCTCATTGTCATTGTATCTACTTGAAATACATGCATCACATACTATTATCTGCTAAAAACTTCAATTCTATTATTATACAAATGCAAGCACAAATACATAAACAGACTCAGAAGAAAATTGGGGTGAACTAATTTGGACTTTTGATCAATTTACCTCAGTGGTACTTCAATCACAAAGGTTCACACCCATGTGAAATTAAACTGACTTCAAAAGCAAAGCATTTAAATCTGTTCCTCATTGGGTACTCTAATTGAATTTCAGAAACAGGAGCCATGCAGCTACCAGAAAACAGTGCCACCAATAGAACTGTCATCCATCGTGGGAAGTGTAGTCCTTATTAAGCCCAAAATGAAGATCATTATCATAAGGATTGCTTATGTGGATGGGATGTCCATAATACCTGGGTATGAGTTTGAATCCCTGCAGTTGTAAGAGGAAAGGAAACATTCAGTTTTATATGAATCAAAATTCCCTTATGGTAATGAGCTGTAAACACTCAGTTGAGTTGAGAGTGAATGTGGTAACATAATTTACCTAACCGCACAGAATGAGAGGAAAGGTTGAATGAGGCTACCGTTGCTAAGAGCTATTTTTCTGAGCCCAGTCTCATCCCGACTTGTCATACAGTGACGTTACCTGACCAAGCGTCAATATACGACGAAAAGGGAGGATTTTGGCGTCCTTATTTGACGCCAGTTTAAAATGAACCCTAACCCCTAACCTTAAATGTCAAATGATGACACCAAAAGCCTCCTTTTTTGTTGTATATTGACGCTCGGTCAGGTGGCGTCACTATACAACGAGTCGGTGTGAGAATGCATTGGTCTTCTAAATGCCTCAGATATTATATACAATGCATTACAATGATATGATATATTACCACAGAATCATCCACCAGACTCAGGCTAGAAATATCGGACATGTGTAATTCACCCAGGCATAGACGAGTAATGATCATTGTCCTGAGGTAGGCAATGGATAGGCTATGTGAGGGGTCCCCTGCTGTTGTTCTGTGTTTGAGTATTGGGGGGTGGTAGAAATTAATGGGAGTTGGGAGTGGTGGTGAATATTGAATACAAAGGTTTACATAAATTTGATTCAATTCACAAAGTTAGAATATTACAGAGCACACAATGAACATTTTCCTCACGAAGGCATCATTTAATCAACACAACTCCTCAGTATTTCTGGCAATCAGCTTACTAAAGAGGCCAGAGATGCAGCTCATCTGTGCTTATAAGTTGTCTAACAATGTCAGATGTTATATAATCTCCAAGTGTAGACACATGATTGATAGTCTTCAAATAGAGGTACTGTCGGAATATGTGGCACACTGGCCTGGAGGGTCGCAATGAGTTGCGGGTCACATGACTTACACCTTGTTTGGTATGAAGACCAATGTAGAAAGATGAGCAGCGAGCAACAGCAGGGTACAAGCCTATCTGCACAGGTGTCCAGCTGCTCTGGGCTGATGGTCAACACAAGGACGTCCTGCTCGCTTCTCAGACACAGTGTGGCTCTGTCCTCTTCTTCTGTGGTTCACCTGCTACGCGGCCTCCTTCCTGCTGACAGGGTCATCTCAGCAGTGATCTTTTCGCCTCTATCCTGTTTCTCTTCACATTTTCACTTTGGAGGAAGCAGCAGGTGTTTTGAAGTCAATTAATCCAGTGGAGAATTTCACTCAAGCACTAAGAGAAAAGTATCTTTCTGCAGGGTTACAGTAGCAAAGCCTTCGCTGAGGGGATTTGATCCAGGGTCCCATGTTCATGAGTTTAGTGTCATAAGCCAAAAGCGTTCAGATTCATTCACTGCCTGTCTCAGTGTGAGCAGAGGAAGGCAAAAATGTGTCCTAGTTCTGATGATCGAGAATATTTATTATTCATTTTATGTTACACATGCATGTACGCACGCATGCACATGCACACACACAGACACACACGCACACACACACATGCATCCACACGCGCACACACACACACACACACACACATCCTTGGACATTATCTTGACTTCTATTGATTCTTTGTGATTCTCTACAGCCTTTCCTCGATCGTAACCAGGACAAATACATGCCTAACCCAAACCATTACCCCAAACTAACCTATCCCACATTCTAACTTTAACCATAATCCTAACCAACAAGCCATAATTTGCCCTGGGTAATTTGCGAGGACTGGCCAAACTGTCCTCACTTCCTGTAAATGTCCCCACTCTGTTGGCGAAAAATGTGCTCTGGTCCTCGCTATGCAGCAAGTAAAAAAAGCACACACACACACACACACACACACACACGCACGTACGCGTGCGCACACGTATATGTAGGAGAACGTACGCACACACAATCATGCAGTGTCCAAAGCCAAAAATAAGGATTGTGCAAGAATTTCCGTGTCCTCTAATTCCATGGCCTATAAATGAAAAAAGTACAAACAAATATTCTTAGTGAGTGAGGAATTCAAACTCATACTAAACGACTGGACAACAGTAATTATGGTTTTCTAGCCACAGCCACAACTCAAAACCTCCCTCGGAATACAAGTCGACAGTGATGGAAAGACCTCCGTTATTTAAAACGAAGACCAGGGTCCCCAGGCCATTGAGTTTGTTTGCATTGACTTTGCTGATGCATGTAACAGTACTTATTCTATTCTTCGTTTTGAGCATTTTCTTAAATCAAGAGTAAAAGACTGCTCAGAACAATACATAAAACATCCGTGCCTTTAAAAAGCATTACCCAGCGAAGCTAAATTCTTCAGAAACTCATTTCTGTGCAAATGTTCCTTTTTTACATGCCACTCAAACTCAACAGGCAAAGCACCGTGGACCACAAAAACCCAATTCCTATTTCATGTGGTGTTCAGAGCTATTATCTGATGTTATTTTCAAAAAGTAACCTTTGAAGCCCCTGTGATCCCTTTGTTCTATTCAGAATACAAATGTTGTGAAATTTGTTCTCAGAATAGCATGAAGGGACTTTGACAAACAATTCAGACAGCGATCCTTGTAGAGCTGTGCTTTTGGAAGATTCTATTCTTCACCCCCTCCACAGAAATTCCTCTCTCTGAGATATACCATGAACAATAAGCTCCAAACTTTAAAAACTTCATCTCTGCTTGGTTCGGGGTTCAATAAACCAGGTAATTCAAAAAAAAAAAAAAAAAAAAAAAGAAATTGAGGACAAACTTAGAGAAATAAGCTCCGAGACCTTGCTGTAAAAATTATGTGTGCAAGTTCCTAAGCATCAGCCAGGACTTACAAAGGCCAAATATAAAAAAAGATGAACAATGTCAATTTTCTGGAACCGGGCCATGAAGTTCATTTTCAAAGAATCTGAGCCATGAGATTTATATATAGATTTACAACTTGTCACGTAGTTTTCTTGGCAGTTGTAGTCAGATTCTTCTTGTAATATCCTCTGATGAAAAGTCATTACAGCAGCTGGTGTCCGAAGTATGGCCTCTAGCACTTTGGAATGCAGGAGGTGCGGGTTTATGCGGCCGATGACAGACATTTGATTAGAGATTCGAGCGTACGGCCCTTTGCTCTCAAGAAAATGAATGGTGTTGATGGAAGTTGCATTTTGAATAGTCAGCGGAGTTTACATTGGTAGTTGGTCTTTGTCCAACAAAAACTATCCATGAACATCACTCAGTGACGTATGGGGTACTCAGTTCTGTCATGTCGACGAACACTACGAATATAGACTAACTGTCTCCTCAATGGCTGCTAACTGAGGAAAACAGGGCCAGTCCAAACCATACTGTGAGATTCATGCAGCAGCCCCATACCAACTTCAAGTCCATATGTAAGAAGAGTTACATATATTGCATAGAAAACAAAAAAAAAATGCGCATTTCCCCCTTTCTATGAGAGAAATCACTGCTAAAAGCGACTGTCATAAATCTTTCAATCTTACAATGAGAATAAACTTATTATTGTTCTCTCAAAAGTGGAAAATATTGGCTAATTTTGTTACTATGTGCTTGATTTGAGAAATGTTATTATCCCATTGGCAAATCAAGAAATGAGTCAAAATTATCTCATCTCATTGGCAGAATTTTTGTCTTCCTAAGAGAAAGGGATTGAAATAAATGTTCTTAGAGATTAAAGATGGGAAGATGGACTATTTTTCAGTTATAGCTCCAGGAATGAGCAAAAGGCAATCAAGATACGAGTGCACAAGCAGAGGCAGTCTCTACAGCATACATGATGTATTTCAGTTCATTCACTTTCACAGGGTAGCAGATTTTTTTAAATTTTACTTTTGAAGTGTCTCACTGTATTTTTAATGTTATCTGTATGAATATTTTCTTAAGTTACTCAAGTTAATACCAGCAGTGCATCATCAGGCATTCAAATTTACAGCTTTTCATCAACAAACCTCTGACCACTATGGCCCACAACATAATCTGTGTGCTGATTACTGACATTGCTAATGCAGTAGGTAGAATACATTTGAAGGATATGCGAGGATTATGGGACAATATTGTCTAATCTCAAGAACATGATATGAATATCTACACTAGATAATGTGCAATCTCTGATCACTTTATTATGTACACTGACACAATAGTGTGAATAGCTTCCTCGTGTCAGTCCAAAAGTACACAGACTATCATGCAGAATATTCTGATCACAATTTTCAGAAATTTCTGGATGGGAGGATGGAGGTTTTTAGGTTTTTTTTTTTCTTTCTCTAAAGTCCTTCGGCTCTTGTATTATGCTAATAGTCTCTTTGACCGGGCTTCTTTAAAACACGTTTGATGTTGTGTTTGGATCCTGGGGAAAAATGCAAAGCTGATTTATCAATTAAATATGATAAGTACATGTGGAACATAACACACCACAAATGAGCCAGTTTCACAGATTCTGTTCTCCATTTTTGGCTAACATCAACAACAATACTGCCCTGTAAGTCAAAGTAAATAAGTAAAGATACACAATTCAAGAAAATTCACAAATCCTGATCTGCCACAAAATTTAAATCATCTGCCTGATATTGTGTGGGTCCCCCTCATGCTGCTAAAACAGGTCTATTACACTTAGGTCCACTTGAATTCCCTAACCCAGGGTTTCCCAGCAGAACATTTCCCAGAGCATCACATCACAGAGCATTCATCTTCTCAGAGTGCATCCCGGTGCCATCTCTTCCCCAGGTAAACGGCGCACACATACCCACTGATGTGCATGATGGAAAAGAAAATGGGACTCTCTGGACCAGGTGACCTTGTTCACATGCTGCAAGGTCCAGTACTGACAATCACGTGCCCATTGTAAACGTTTTCACCGGTGGACATGGGTTAGATTGGGCACTCCGACTGGTCTGCAGCTACCAAGTGCTAGATACAGCACGGTGTGATCCACTGTTGTGTTGTGATATTTTCCTCGCGTAACTACCATTAAAATTCTCTGCAACTTATGCCACAATAGCTCCTTTGTCGGTTCAGACCAGACAGGATAGCACTCGCTGCCCTTGTGCATTGATGAGCCTTGGGTACCCAACAACCTGATTCTGACTCATGGTTTGTCCCTCCTTGGACCCCTGTCTGTAGGTACTCACCCCTGCTGACTGAGAGCACCCGAAAAGTGCTATGGAGATGCTTTGACCTTGTCGTCAGCTCATAACAATTTGGCCTTCATCAAAATCGCTCTGCCCCTATTTCTCTCATATCCAACTCGTTGACTACAAACCGCCTGTTCGTTTACTGTCCAAAGGTCTGTCTTCAGACCTTGGCATGCACTGTTGTTCAGACATTATCAAAATTATTTGCTTCATCTGCGCTTGGTTTTAATGTTTTGGCTCATGAGTGTAAATATGATCTGCAAAATTAGCAAAGGTATCAAATCCAGGCTCAGCATGGAAAAATCTGCCCCAGTATTTTGTTCCAACCACCTGATTGGCTGATTAGAATAACTTTTGTCAGGAGGTTGAACAACTAAGTGACATCAGCTGGCTGAGCTCATGGGTAGAGGTAAAACAAGGCAAGACTTTTACTTTCTGGCCCATTGAATATCCACCTCAGTGTCATAACCCTCGTCTGAATGCCTTCTGTGTCTGCTCCCATTCTGCAACTTGCGTGTCTATTAGAAGTAATGTCTCCTTTGATTGGTTTGTGTCTTGCAGGCGCCCTTACGCCCGGCTGTGTCTTGTTTCATAGTTACTCCATCATTTTGTCTGAGTGACATATTTATAATCTCCTCTTTTGAGTTGCTAGTTGCTGGATTGAAATTTGCTATCAGTGCTCACTACCAGTCAGCCTTTATTGGTAAATTCATCTTCTTTTGAAAGTAAAACATAATCTTTAATGATAGTAATTTATGGAAGTTTCCTTCCTTGTTCAGTTTACAGGAACAAGCTCCCAAGCCTTACTCACAGTTTCCAGAATTGGGACTGTATTCCTGCTAATCCTTCCCCAGTATGTTACTCTGTCCAGATTTTAGGAACAAGCTCCCAACCCTTCTACAGTCATCAGGATTGGAACTGTGTTCCTTCTAAGCTGCTCCATCCTGCCTTCGGACAGCTCGGCTGTGGTAAACTGCACTCTCCCCTGGGCAGTCATCCCATAAGCCACTGGCCGGAGATTGGGAACCCCAACACTGTTTTGCCTACAACATCTGAATTGAACTGTGCTATTCCCATCTGAGCTTCATCCCAGTGTAACCGTATCACTATCCATTAACCCTACCGTTGGATTATACTCTGCCTCCCCATTTGATTCCTGGCCTGGATCATTACACCTCTGAATAAATGCTATAGTCCAACTGTACACCCATGAGTAACTGGACGGTCATATGGAAGTAGGCTGTCATTAAACAAATAATGGTTCTAAAAAGGCTTAAAAGAGGAAAATCACCAAGAAATTTAATAGATGCAACCCGTGATTAAACTCTTTCCTGACTTGCTTTCAGTACTATGAAGCTAGAAAAGGAAGCTGTGACATCATCACAATTTTATCACGTCTTTGATGTGCTTTGCTTTATGTGCAGGCAAAGATAATAACTGAATACAGTGAGCAAATCAAAGTAAAGGAAGATAAACAAAAATTTCAAAGGTTTTGATATGGAGATATCAGTCTCTAACGAGAAGAAATCAAAGCACACAATCTGGCTTTAACTGAAATATTGACAGCATAGCTCTTACGAAAAGCAAAATGAGATTAGTTCAGAATAAACTAAGCACACACGCATATACATACATGCACACTTATACAGTACACACTCACACACGCACGCATGAAAGCATTCACACAAAATACAAATAATAATGCTAAATTTTTGGTGACAGGAGCTGTTTCATCTGAAGCCCTTCCTTGTAGTGTGCTTTGTTTAATTATTGAATATAGGGCCTGCTCTGCAAGATGTGGCTGTTTTTTTGATGATTCTTAAATTCAGTCCTGCTGACAGACCACAGCCAATGGCCTGTTTATTTGCTTTTTCCAAGGACAGCAGCTGAATGCTAATGTTCCAAAGGTATCAATGACAGTGTGAGGTTTTAGCATAAGGTAGCACGTCCTCTGTGTTAAACTCCATTTTACTTTGGCTTGTAATACCATTATTCTTCATTGCCCAATGTTAGCATTGGATCCCACCACTTCATGTGCGTTCCAACCCTCTGCATACTGCATGTCCTCTTGTCTGGGTGGGATATTGATTCCTCTTAAACTTCCTCAAGGTGAAAAGAGGGAGAAAAAATGCCGAAGTATAAAGGGAAGACAGATCTGAACGACAGTGCTAAAACTGCACAGAAGAATTGAATCTGATTCCCTGGCAAAGACACCGGTTGTGAGATTAACAATCATTATGCAATGGACTGAAGACAGCATTAGCTGTGCCAAATTCAGTCCTTCATGTACAAACCCAATCACAGAAAAGTTTGCACATCATGGAAAATGCATATAAAATCCAAAGGAACTGATTTGAAAATTGCCTTCATCCTCTGCAACATTGAAAACTGTTTAACAACACATTGTCCGATGTTCTTTCAAAATGGTCCACACTTGGTCCTGGGGAAATACTGTGTTCGCTGATTTTTGTCCTTACCATAATTTCAATCATAGGATTTTCGCTAGCTGTTAATTTTTATTAGTTCACCGCATTTCATGTTTTAGCCTGGAGGCAGTCCTTACCAAAAATCTTCACAAGACACAAGGGGCTAGGCAAGCTCAAAAAATCATGGATATAAAATCAGAACAGAGAAAACTAAAAGGAAACAGATGACTCATAAGTACCCATGAATTCACAGAGACAGAGTTGCAAAGTGACTGGAAAAACTGGGAACTTAACCCCATAAAACCTACAGGCCCATATATGGGTCCATCAAATGCAGCTGCTGTCTTAAAACCTGTGGAACTTTAGTCCTATTTCAAATTCTAGTGGAGATCCTAAGGTTTCCAATAATCCCAAATATGTCGTGTTGAATTGTAGGGAAATGTATATAAAATGATGTACAATATCTAAATATTTTCCATTTGAAGTAATGCTGCGGCCGTAAAAACATGGCACCTTGGGTTTGAATATTTCTCTCAATATACAGAAGTGTGATGTTGCTTCTATGAAGTGCTACAACCAGCAGATACAGAATATGTATGTGACATTGTCCTACAATATGAAAAAAAGCTTTTTTAATGTTGAATCTACTTATGGGAAAACTTAAGCAAAAAAGTCAGAGTCTATTTGGGCAAAAAAACTCAAAGCAGCTGCAGGGAGAACAAGGATGTGTGACTGGGGGCGTGGTTACAAATGGGGAAGTAAACAAGGTAATTAACAAACATAATGGCGAGGGCTTATGCAGGAGTACAAAATAACATACAAAAAAAAAAACTTGTAATTAAATAAAAAATAAATCAAACAAATCATTAAAAACTGACAATGGTAGAGGGTGAAAGGACTTTTTAAATCGCTCCTTTTTTATTTGATTACCATTTTCCTTAATGTGTATTTTTTCATTCGAATATCGGTTGTGCAAATATGTTACAGAGATGTTTGAAAAATGCTAAAAGTTATATGCCCACTATGATGCAATGACTGCTATCACAGTATCACACTGTGGAATGTGCCCTGTACCATACTCCATCTTGGACCTACCTTCTCCCACTGAATATGACTTGCATCACTGTATGTGGAAACTGGATGGAGGAGGCAAAATACTCATCAGAAATCTCCTTGTAATCCCTCCTCGTTACCTTCGATTTCATTAAGAGAAAGGACCCAATTTCCTGTTTCAAATTTCATACTCATTTCCAAATCAAGGTTAAGTGAATTCATGGACACAAGACCCTGGGGCATCATGCACATTCACCAGCCTGCAAAAGCTAATAGCCAAGGCAATCAATAAGCCAATAAACAGAGAAATGTTTAATTTTAGCAATTTAAAGTTGCAATTTATGAATTCCATGGATTAAAAGATGCCTAGTTACAGAAAGAAAATTATTTTTTCCTCCCAGAATCTTAAGCATTGTATTCACGGTTGCAGGGTATGTATCTGGAAATGTAAACAGCCTCTTGGATTTTCCAAACTGGCCAAGATCCAGTCAACATTTGCCCTTTAATATCTGTATCTGATTTGTGTACTTACAGTAAAAACTGCATTTCAACTTTCCATTACTCCAACAAACACTACATTCATTTTTTTGCAGCTATATATGACAAATATAAGGTAACATAAACGAAACATTTATCCTTTTTGACTTCTTAATCAATGCAATCTCCTATAGTTCTTTTTGCATTCAAAAAAAAAAAAAAACTCAAGGGCAATGAGGAATGGTAAAATGAATAAGTCATGAGCAAAGCTTTACCATGGACTGATGGCAGTGTACCGGGCTTAATCCGTCCCAGGCAGCTGCAAACGAATTATGGGAACCGAAAGCAAAAGTAGGCCACCTATCACATTGCTTTGCCCTCATGAAGGTTGAAATGACATATATTGAATGATGATGTGTTGAGGGTGGCATGGTGGTGCAGTGGGTAGCACTCCAGCTTCACACCAGGAAGGATGGAGGTTTGAATCCTTTCTGGGGCCTCTCTTTGTGGAGTTTACATGTTCTCCCCTTGATCATGTTGGTTTTCTCGAGATACTTTGTTTTGCTTCCAAAGTCTAAAGACATGCACATCAGGTTAATTGGAGACTCTAAATTGCTCATAGGTATGAGTGTGTTAGTGACTCAAGGGTGTAGGTTTAATGTGAGAATTGGTGGGGACACGTATGTGATGTGAGCGCGCGAGCTGGAAAATTTTTACAGAGATCATCTGAATGAGTGTTTCTCCGTTTTTTTAATTGTGCTATGCAAGGTGCCTTCAAAATTTTCATACAAAGATGCCACATACATAAACTTGCCGCAACCTTAACTGACAGCTGCAAACCATCTCAGCGCACTCATGAAACCCGCTCAGATCTAGTAACCTGGACATTGATACAAAGTGAGAGGATATATAACTACATTAGCAAGCCAGCTTGCAATCCTCTCTATTAAGTATCTTAATATGCGTTAACGCAATTGCAGCCGAGATAAACACCTCAAAATGGACCACCGACTCTGAATTGGACAAGCCGCAAACTGAGCGTTAATCAGACTGGATGATGTTAGATTTACGATTACATGTTTCATCATTTCCCCCACCGAGCCAAAGTTGGTTGGGACATTTTGACTTTCAAAGGTTATATTTGCTGAACATCATGAGACTAACTTTAACGCTTTCCCTATAATTCCACAGAGCAAGTCATAATTATGACCTCACCTGAAGCCCTGATAAACCTGTATCCTCAGCAGCTTGCTCTGTTTCTCTAGCTTGCTGCTGTGGTTCCTGTATATAAAATAATTAACTAATAATGGCGCCTTCGCGGGATTTCTCCACCGAAATTCACCTCATAATTTGACATATCCACCTGGTTTATATTTACTTCTGCTAGCAACCCGATTGCTAACCAACATGTGACAGAAACCAGGTTTTTTTCGCTAGTTGAAACTAGCGAACATGTTTTATTAACATTCGTTGACATTATTTTCTGGTAAAAACTAACTTAAGGTAGCTAGCATGTTTTCACTTTGAGCAACTATCTGTTTCTGACTAGTTAGATCACTTATTCAACCAACATTACACTTGACATTCAGTTCGGCGAAATATTAGCAGCATGACTTAACATGGAGCAACTTTTTTTTTTTCCTCACGCTCTCAGACAATGAAATTTCCACAAAAGTGATACGTACCTAAGGTAATATCAATGTATGTCATGAATTGGGCCATGGGAAAAGTGCTACAGTTACGCAATGAAGAAAAATCTGGAACAAATGCCAAATTACTGTTCTCTTCTACAGGTAAGCCATTGCAAACACATGTAATCAAAGCTGGTGATCCAGTTGCGCGTCTCAAGCCCGGCTTTGGACAAAAATGAATATTCATGACCTGAATAGCGTGGTCCAGAGCGGTAGATAATAAATATCAATGGCTCTGGCGTGGTCAGTTTACTCTTGACTTTTAGCCTTCAGATAGCCGCACCCTTTCAACCAATCAAATGCTAGAATGCGTAAATAGGTTGTCTTAGAGACGTAGCCTCCACAATTGGGTCTTATATGGCTTGTCTGGCAAGATGATAAGAACGAGTTCGCTGAAATATTGGTAGGGACAATCTGGCTTCCCAAAATATTGGTAGGGACATGTCCCGACCTTCCATATACAAACCTACGCCATTGGAGTGACTGGTGTGTGCACCCTGCAATGGATTGGCCAGCTCTCCAGAGTATATCCCTACCTTCGCCCATGGTCAGCTGGTATGGGCACCAGCTCGCCTGAGACCCTAAAGAGGAGGAAGCAGTATAAAAAATGGATAGATGGATGGATGAATGATGTATTGAAAAGTGTGATGTAAAGTATGTAAGGTATCTCATGATGTGATCTATATCATTACTCATACTGGTTTTTATTTTATATATCTTTATGGAAGCGGCCAGGTTCATTTAACATTGAAGTATAGAAAGAAGGAGAAACAAAAAAGGATTTTTTTTATTTTCCAGTAAAGTTTTCACCAAAGACAATAGCCAGCACTAAAAACATGTTGCCCTCAGGACTGTAGATTCACAGACCACAGACTCAACTGGGCACTGTGTTAAACTGCCCATAGCAGTTTCCAAAGCAAAACATGCTTGTCCCTCCACACAGAGACACCCTCATGTGTCAGGCAGTCAGCACTTTGATGAGACAAATCCGACACTTCTGTCATCTACTTCTCAGTGCTTGCCTACATGACCTTTAACTCTCATGCTAGACTAATAACATAAAAAAATCACACAAGATCAAATCCTTTCATAGAGACTTAGCCTTAAACCACTGTGTTTCGCCAAAACACTGCTCTCCTCAGTCATGCACACAGCCATGTTTAATTTATGCAGAGCAGGGAAAACAACGTTGATTGTAATGGATTTTTACAAATCTGTATCTAATCAGCTCCCTAAGTGCAGGCCTTCAGGCCGTGATGTTAGTTCTGCTTAACTAACACCCACAATAACATGTCACAACAGTTTAAAGGAGAAATCGTCTCTTAATGTCTGACTCCTACACAGCCATTATCATCAGACTGAACTTAGCCCTAAGTCGAGAGAGCGCTGCACTTTGTTTTCAACTTTTAGAAGTTGAATTTGAAGCATAAGTCTTGTGAAATTGTAACTTTTTTTTTTCTTCTGCTTGTAAACAAGAAGTTTACAAGAAAAAAACTTCAGCGAGGATACGGCAAACAGAAATCCATCAGAAATTGACAGCCTCAAGTAAAAATGTTTTTGAAATGTTGGAAAACAGACGGGTCCTACACTTTCGAACAGAGTCCTCTTTTTCGGAACATTGTAAAAAGCTTTTGATTCTGAGATGCCACCCAAGAGAGACTCTAAGACCTAGTATATTCTCAGCAATATGCCTCTCCTCCATATGTAGCGGTAACAGAACTCAGGCAGGGCTTAGAAAGTAGATTTCTACACATTCTGAGGAAACACCACATTATTGTCTTTCAAGGCTGCGCCAAGTTAGCTGTGCAGTGCTCTTATTTGAAGCTTACACCTTGTGTCTTTGGAAACTATTGGCTTTTCAGCCAGTGGTCACAAAACCACAGAGGAGGATATTTCAGGGGTCAGAGAGAAAAAGTCTGGCCTTGTTTTACTTCCACCCATGAGCTTAACTTCCTGGTTAAAGGCTTCTGATTAAACTCAGGCTGCGTCCAAATAGTCTTTTTTGCTTAGGAAAGTTCCTAACTCCTCAAAAATGATCCGGAAATAAATTTGAGGCAGTCGTGATAAGTGCATTTGAATTCTTAGGAAAGATGTCTCAGTGCTTCCTAATTTACCTCCTTTAGCATAGGTTGCACAGAGCCATCCTATTCGAAAAGAAAAGAGATAACACTATCCCACAATTCTGTGCAGTCGCAATATTTAAAGCGGTGACCATTCATCCGGCCAATCATGTAAAGAAACGTAGATGATGGGCAGGGGATTCATAATCACGTTGCCTAGTGTAAGTGCATTTGGATTATCGAATTAGCGCGGTTGTCTTCCTAAGCTGTTGGGAATTCCCTTTTACACCTTTCCTTTATCTTATGAGGTTTTCCACATAGGTCAAAGAAAAGTGGTTTGGAAGTAGTGGATAGGACGTAATTTTTTGACTATTCGGACGCAGCCTCACTCTCCTATGTCAAACATGCATTGAGCATGTTTTACCAGTTCCTGAAAATGTGCATATAGGCAGATTTATTGAAGGAACTCCCCCTCCCCTTAAGGGCCTGCACAATAGGTGGCGGTATGGCACATTAGCTTGTTTTGATATACCAGAGAACTCACTGAAGAGGAAGAAAACATACAAGTTAAACGATTAGCTAACTGGGCAGCTAACTGATGACACATGATAAATTAACACTTTTAGCTATAGCTTGACTAATTTAACATAAATTTTACCAAATGTAACCCTAACCCCAACCTTAACCCAAACCCTAACTGTCTGTTCTTGCATTGTTACAATACAAACATATTTTGAGTTTAAAATAAGTAATGTTAGTGAAGACTAAACAGACCTGACAACCAGAGATTTGAAATGCCACAATTTTATTCAGAAAGTGCAAACAGAACCAAATTAAGTTATTGAAGGACATACGGAAGGCGGGGGTGAATGAAAAACATGCACTTTGCACATCTCAGATGGTTTGGGGGACAACGTGTTGTGAGCACGTTTCTATTGGAGATCTTGTTGTCTTATTGGCGAAACCAGGTGGTTTGAACAAAATTCTGGAAATGACCTCTAATTTTGAACCTGATTGTCCACCTCTGTAAAACTAGTGGGTGAATGAACTAGCAACTAAGAAATATGCCCAAAAAGTCCCAAAGATTTTTAAAATTCCTCCCAGAAAGAGAACTCTTGTGCAGGATTTCACACTCGATCACTACGTCAACCATTTAGAGTCACGAAAGTTACAGTAACCTCAAAATGACTCACTCAGGAAAGGCTTCATTCACATAAGACGTTGTTGAAGATCGTAGTGTACCCTACTCTGTATTTGGTTTACACTAACAAATGTTAGTAAAAATTCTACATTTATCCCAACAAATTGTGATAATTTCTAGTGGAAGTGATCTGGGCATTAGCACATAAATAAATGATCTTGTCCTCTTTTAGGACTGTCTTTGTTCCATTGGAGATCATTATTCAATATCAGTTTCCCCAAAGCTTTGAATGTGACATCAAATGATATCTAATTACAAAACAATGAGGAGAGGACAATCAGAGGAGGACAGGCATTATGTCTCTTAACAAGGGCAGGGGTTTACACTGAAAAAAAAATTGAAATGTTACTTAAAAATTTTACATCACATTATTCCAAACAACTCTTTTAAGTAAATTCCAATTAAATTGGAAGATTTTTTAGCCAATGTAATTAATCAAATTATAACATAATTGTAGTTTGCTTAGCTTATTTGCGTGGGACCAGGTGACAAAGCCTTTTTTTAGAAAATCCTAATTTTAATTTTTCAGTTCACTTACATATTTTGAACTGCCAGTCAGTGTTGAGTAAAACTGACTCATCACAGGCTCAAACGGTTCATGTTCTCACCTTCCTGAGACCTTTCGAACCGCCGTGCTCACTCTGTTTAGAGGAATTCACTCACAAAACCAACTGGACCAGTTTTACCAGTCTTCAACAACTGGCCTATTGTGCGCCGCAGAGAGAGCTGTGTTATTGTTCCGCAGCTGTGCTGTACCCTCTTTGATGGGGGACTGGAATCTGGAGATTCTCCCTCTCTCTTTGCCTCGCCCGATGGGACACGGCCAGGGTTAGACTGTCTTTGGAGAACACAAAATAAACAACAGATTTGCTTTGCTGCACAGAGCTCGGGTGCTCAGAATTCTAACTGCGAACTATGAAACGCGCAACCTGAAAAGCGGGGGCAGACATGGCAGTTGCAATTGAGCCTGTATCCCGTACACAGACTCATCCCAACGCATCATGTTGTGAAATTTTCTGCCCAAGTGTCGATAATGCCTTTTGGCATCATTCTTTGACACCATTATTAAAAGTAACCCTAACCCCTAACCCAAACCTGAACCCTAACCCTAAACGTCAAATAAGGACACCAAAAGGCTCTATTTTCGTTGGATATCGACCCTTGGGCAGCATATGTCACTATATGATGCGGCAGGATGAGATTGTGTTGGTCTGCTGGTAGTACATGTATATCAGCCCCGACTGCGATCGTGGCCGGGAGGATGTGAGCTTTTTCGGAGACACTTAATCTGACGTCTTCCTTCCACCTCGCTGGACAATCGGAAAATATTTTGTTTTTCCTCTCTAGTTCTCTCGAGGGTGGAGTTTTTTTTTTTTCCCCACGTGCCGCTCCGAGCAGCAACGCCACTTCAAAGGCTGGCTGGTGCGGGCTGTCCCCAGCTGTCGGCCGCAGCTCTGGCCTTGAGAGAAGGGCTCGCCAGAGAGCTGACTCAGATCACAGAGTTGCCGGGAAGAAAAGACGGGTTTCAAAGTGCCGGGCAGCCGAGGGCGGGAGAGGGCGAGATTTCTGCTCCCCTTTCTCTCGCCGGGATGCCATCTTCAGACGGGTCCTCGCTCCGCATATATTTATAAACTCAAAACAGAGACTGAAAGATGCACCTGAGCAAATATTAACATCCTCCACGAGCCGCTTTGAAGTCCGGCACGACAGCTCGGACCAGCTGACCCCACTGTCTGCCATTGGGATGGGAAAGCGTGACAGGAGAGAGTCAACAGTTGGGGCTTGCCAAAGAAGGACTAGTGAAGTGAACTGGAGAATCTTGCTGTAATGAAGACCAGCTACGTGCGACAAAGATCCACGCTCGATGCCGCAAAAAAGACCGACCTACTACACTGTAAAACACAATAGCCTTCCGAAGTTATGTGAACTTCATTCTTCTTGTATACTCCACTCATCATGACAAGTCTTAAGCATTGAACTCAAATTTATAAGTTTTCAAAGTTAAGTTCTTGTCTAATTGTACACTGAAACAAAGCCAATCTTCAAGATGAGTTAACTTGCATCTAGTTGAGTGAACTCACATTTTTAAGGCGGCCAGTGAACTTTCATCTCTGAGTTTAACCAGCTTGAAATGTATAACAGTGCACCAACGTATTTTTTCTCATGTCCAAAACACCCATTTACAGTATTGCCAATGAGAAGTCACTTTAACCCTTTGGCATTCAAGCATGTTTTACATAGCGGTACCTTAAGAATTCAAGCATGTTTTACATAGTGGTACCTTAAGAATTCAAGCATGTTTTAGGTAATTTTGCGATTTTATGCACCTCATTTTTGAAGCCCTGTAGCTCTGAAACCATAAGTCCAATCATCTTACAGTAATTTAAAAGTTTGTAAGGAATTGTACATAGTATCAGATGGTTCCTATTATGTTGGTATGCTACCCACCGTTTTGGGGTAAAAAGCATGAAAATGTGTACAAAATGCGCACTTTTTGCCGATATCTAAAAAAGATTTTTTTAAAAACCAAAATAACACTTGATGACCATTAGGAGGCTGAACTGCGTTGCCTCTACCAAGCCCCTATGCTCTGCCAACACCGCCTCTCATCCTTGGGGTACTACCCCTGGTCCTGACCTTACCTCTGCCTTGAACACCCCCTCTGGTTCTAGCTCTTCCCCTTGCTGGGGCCTGAGCAATATCATCAATTTCAGAGGAAAATTGGCCAGAATTATTAGGCCCAGGTTCAGACTCCGAGTCAGAGTAGTCATGTTCAGCAGCATGCCCATGCATTTGTGTAACGGGTACATAGTCAACATGAGAACCCTCCGACCCATCGCCAGAATCATCGTTATTTTCATTGTCACTCGGTTCAGAGCCGAAATCATCTCCTGAGTCCTCATCGGCAAATAATTTGTTAAGTACTCGGTCCACATTCATCCTGAATTCACAAAAAGTCGGCACTTTTCAAACGAAAATTGCACAGTAAATTTCTATTGGAACACCATATGTATTGGTACCAAAAGATTGCTCTGAGCGCCGTCTATTGTTAGAGAAGCAAACGAAGGCTTTGCGCGCCACAGGCATAGAGAAATCGCGGAATTTCAATGCATTAGTATTCTCTTGACCCAGGGTTGAGACCGAATTCTGGAGGTAGCATTTCCATTTTCTGAATGGTGCAGTTCTTGGACTGACCGTCTAAGGGTTAATTCAACATGCCTTACTGCTCATTAAAGTAAGCAGGGGCCAATCCCCCCGTGGGACAATGTGGGGTGTAATGGACCAAGCAGCAGCAGCACTGATCTCATTTTTGCCACTGTGGGGCTTGAACCACCAACCTTCTGAAACAGGCTCTGGTCCACTCCACTGAAGTAACACCTTCCTATTCCTCCCATGGTCACCTCTGCCAAGCTGTGTGCAGCGCACATGGTTCATTCCATCGAGCATGCAGGTGAAGAAAGTAATTTCCGCATTTCAATCCGCAATTTCACGCAGGGAAACAAATCTACAACCCTGCAGATTTGAAGCAGTGAAATTTCCCACAATGCAGTACGTCAACCCCAAATTTCCTGCAAAAAAAAGTTTCCTGTCACTTCAAGGAGGAAAATTCAGAAGGTACCATAAAGGTAAAGTGCAGGGGTTAAGTTGAAGTTATTAGCATGGCTTAAATATTGAATAAGCATTGCAATATTATTGATTCAGACATGCAATATAAATCCACTTCAGTATTTTGCTCCACCAAATTAAGGTCAAATAAGGATGTAACGTCGCTTTCACTGTCACTTTAAGCTACATATCCAGCTTGTAGCATAGGCAGTAAATCAATTTCAAGCCTAACACGGTTTTTAGTGGTTGGACACTCATTTGATATGCACTTGAAATGAACTGCCCAATGTGCACAACCCAAACAACAGTAATGGGCATACCTATGGTTTCTCTCACAGTCCAATTCAAAAATATAACTTTCCTTTATTCCTCACCCTCGGTTCAAGTGTCTCCTCACTGTAAAACATGAGTGCCCCATTAAGTTATGAGAAGTCATTTCCTCTGTTTAACTCTACTTGTCATGACAAGTTCATTAGTTTTCAAAAAAATAAACTTTAAAGTTATCCATTGTCTTGACTAATTGTGAGTCGAAACAAAGCTTATCTTCTCGCTGACTCAGCTCACATTTTCAAGACAGCCAGTAAACTTTCATCTCTAAGTTTAATCAGTATTAAATGTATTACAGTGCTGAAACAAAAGTTCATCAACTGCTTTAAACATGTGAGTTAATGCAACTGAATGTGAGTTAACTCAACTTGAACACAAGATTTGTTTCAACTCACAATTAGTCAAGACAATGGATAACATTGTGTCTAACTTGTTAATACTTATAAACTTGAGTTCAATATCTAAAACTTGTCATGACAAGTAGAGTTAAAGAAGAGAAATAAGTTCACATAACTAACTGGGGCTATAATGTTTTTACTGTGTAGGTGTATTTTTGGTTTATCGTTAAATCCTCTCAAGTGGAAGTAGCCATGGCAAGTAGCAAGGGCAATATTTAATGCCAGGAAATATTACAAATGAAAACGTGCCATTACATCACCTCCAGCAGAACAGTGTTTGCGCTGGTCTTGTTGGTCACTAAAACTCTGCCCCCACTCCCTGACTTAATCGGTGCGGCTCTAGACCAGCAATGAGTTGATGCTGCTCTGGCACCAGTTTTGAGAGCCAGGAGCTGGTGCTTAGGCTGTTGAAAAGCAAAGAACTGGTGCTAAGTCAGGCTCTGGCTCTAAACTAGCACTGGAACCAGCTCGGTGGAAAAGGGATATATGAGGCCTTAGTGATTTTTAATTTTTGAATTTTTATTTTTTTAAGAAATACAGTGATGCACAACTGCAGAAGTAAGAGTCACGTGAGACAATGGTAATGACAGTGGCGGGTGGTGGACAGAGAACAAGGAGGGCGATAAACATGTCTTTAAAGGGGACCTATTATGCTATTTTTCCAAGTTTATATTTTGGTCGTTGACTCCCCAAGAGTACTCCTGATTAATAAAAAAAAAAAAGGGGTATTTGTTTCAGCTCATACTGCCATCCTCAAAAAACTGCATTTGTAGTACATTGTGGTCTCTGCCTGAAACGCCTCACTCGGGCGGCTCTTCCGCTATAGCCCCCACTCCCCGTGTGCCCACTTTCTTCTGACTGGCCAGCTCTGTGGAGGGCGGAGTAGGGCGGGACGAGGCTGCAGAACGCAGTTTCTGGGTCTGGCTCCCCAGAGTGAAACCTGAGACACGTCTGCAATCTGATAAGGAAGCGGCGGGCAAATTCCGCAATCTAACGTTATACTTGAATATAGATCTAACTACATGAACTTGTTCTAACAAACACGCGGCGAAAGTGGAAAACGCAGCGCGAATATCTGTCTGCTCAAGGTCAAATTTGCTATCGGCTACAGTTTGCTACGGCGAGAGTGGTGAGTTACAGCGGTTCTTCTACTCTTTAGCCAGGAAAGCTAGAGTCCACCCCATATAGACACATTTGTAGAACGGGTCGCCATGCCCAAGTGTAGACCGGAGACCGTAGAAATCCGGTGGGTCTGAGTTTAGAGGGAAACATGGACAGTGAGGAGCAGCTAAAAGTGGACCAACAGCTTATGGACTGCTTCGGTGTGTATCATAAGGACCTGCTGGTCCGTGTGCATGACTGTGGTGTGTCCTTAGCGTGGAGAAACGAACAGCTTCTGCGCTGGTATATGACAGAGGGGCGAAAGCTCCAGGCTAAACAGCCTTGTCGGAAATTGCCCGTGGTAATGGTTTACTAATAGCGTCGGAATGACAAGCATTTCCTCGCGGAGAATGGGCGCTTTATGGATTGTGCGCGAGAGCTAGCTGGAGCTCCGGTTATGTCATGAACATAATACAGATTTTACAGACCGTAAGTTCCATTTGCGTGAACCGTTGCTTATGTGGAGCTTGCGAATCGATCACTTTTACAGGAAAGAATGTAATATTCAGTCGCCGATTTAATATTCAATGGACAGCGATGCAGAGAAATCATTTGTTGTACCGGACACGTTATAGCCTGTGTGCTTCCCTATTGCTTTCACTAGTGGCATCAGAGAGCTAGCCCAGACATTGGAGATGCATCATGCTGACCCCGGTCATGCATAAGGAAAGCGATCGTTTCACAAGCACCCAAAAACGCACGCCAAACTCTGCAAAACCGACGGCTGGTCTAACTGCAGCCCAGCTCTGCAGACACATACAGCACCTCTCCGGTAGGCTTCAACTGCAGTGGCTACAATCAGGCAACGTTATGATGAAACTGTCACATTGATGCTTACCGAAGTAACACAAGCATACCGATCATAATTGCTGCATATAAGTTACCCAGGAGCATTTTTAATTAGCAGAGCACGCGAACTAACATGCAGGAGCTCATAAGCTGTCATGACTGAATGTAATCTGTCGCGCGAAAAATTTGTTTCGCATCCGGTGTGAAAGCTGCTTAAAGCGCCGCATAATGCCTGTATTTGCGTCTTTGCATTGACTTTGAATGTAGCTAATATGTCGCGCGAAAAATTCTTTTCATGTCCGATGTGAAAGCAGCTTTATGGATAGTACAGGACAGCTAGAGAGAGCTCGGTTATGTTATGAACATAATACAGGTTTTGCAGACCGTAAGTTCCATTAGCGCAGACAAGTTGCTTATGAGGAGCTAGAGAATCGATCACTTCTACAGGAAAGAATTACCTATTTAATTTCCGCCTTTTTATTAGCCACAACAATTTCTTAAGGGGGATGAAATTATGTCAAGGTAGTGCAGAGAAATAATTTGTAAACCGGTAGAGCTTCTGCGTTTCGCATTGCTGTCTCGGTAGCACGAGAGAGCTTGCTCAGACATTTGTGAAGTATCCTGCTGATCCCGGTCATGGATAAGTGAAGCGATCACTAACTGTAGAGCCTACAATCGGGCAACGTTATGATGAAACTTGATGCTTACCGAAGTAACACAAGCATACCGATCAGAATTACTGCATATAAGTTAACCAGGAGCATTTTTAATTAGCACGGCGCACAAACTAACATGCAGTAGCTGGTAACCGAGCGGTCATAACCACAGAGACAAACCATTGCAATACAGGTTTTACAGACAGCAAGTTCCGTTACCGTGGACAGTTGTACCAAGCATCCAAATTACAAACAAGTATAAAAAGTTAGCTTCAAATGAGGTTTATGTTCACAACCTTCTGTGGAATTTCCCCCATATCACTCTTGCATATTTAGGACACAAATATTAGCAACAGTAACTTGGCTACGTTAGCCGCTGTGCTATAGCCACAATCAACTGGCTATCACGTAAGGTCGGCTAATGCAGTAAAAGCAACTTACAGCTTCTGTGTCTGTGAGTCACGGACCGATACAGGCTTTATCTTCAGATATTTTATAAAGCCTGCGTTTGAGGCCAGTTGTTAGTGCTAACTACTGCTAGCGGTCCTGCTAGCCACCCGTAACACATTAGCTTCACTTACATTATTTGCTGTTATATCGTTACTTACAGCGTGTGGCTCCGAGCGCTTGATCGATGCAACTGCTTCAGGTTTGAGAAGCAGCTGAAACGCTAATCCTGTGTTGAATTATCCTTTATTGACAAAGCTGTCTTTGGTGAAATGCTGAGCACAAACTGCTAACGTTCCCTTTGGCCGTGGTTGTTTGCTGCCAGCAAACAAAAAAAGCTACCCACTGATTTCTGGTGGCATCGTCTTTTGGAAGAAAAATAGTCGTTTTTCTTTGCGTCCAAAAGTAAACGGACAAGCAGCTTTGGGAGAGATACTGACAAAATCGCACCTCAAATGATCTGCGGTTCTTCTTTTGTATTTCCAAAAGTGTAGACGCTACTAAGGCATAGTATGGTCTGCCGTTGTTTGTGCCTGCTAGAATAGTTTCCGGTGTGGGCAGGTCCTGCGCCGTGGTTGGCTCTGGCTAGGTCTGTATTAATTGGACGGCACAACCTGATGTCAGGTTTTGCCCAGATCTCGCGAAGATCTCGGGAGGAGCTGTTCAGAGAGGAAATCACGCTCACGAAATCACGTTCTTGGATTACGGCAAAACCCCTGTATCTTATGTTTAGAAACTTTTCAGAGGTTGAGCATGGACAACCAACATTATAACATTACCAATATGTATTTAAAGAAGGATCAGCATAATAGGTCCCCTTTAAACTGCTTTTTAGTCTTGATCTGTTTTCAGTCAATTTCTCTGGTAAAAGACACTTGAACAGTCCCCTCTCAGGTGTAGCTAATTGTCTTCGTTAAGACGAGAAATCAAACGCACCAGTTGAATGCAAAAAAGAGCGCATTTCAATCTTTTTCAATTAAACAATCATTATGTACAGGTTTGACGACTTGCTTAGGATGTGACAAAATTTAACGCAGAAAATTCACGGTGGTTTTTTGTGAAGAGTTGCCTATTAAGGCATGTGAATTAAACACTTTATAGAATTTATTATTCACTTGCCTAAACATTTCGTTATAAGGGAAACTAACATGTTGACCAAGAACAATGATTGAAATCGAGTCACTAATCTCATCCGTTTCAAGGGATGTTTTCCGTCCCCTCGGTTTTCCGTCCACCACCCGCCACTGGGTAATGATGGACACATGTGCTCTTTTATCCTTGTCAAAACTCTGAGGTTTACTGTCTTAAAGCTACTAACACCTACTGACAAGAGAGGGAAAACTGTAGGAAACAGGCTTGCACTGGTAAAAAGAGGAAAGACTGTGTATAGTGGAAAAAATGGGAAAAGTTTGATATATGTCTTCAAAGAAAATGACACAGCCCATCACTGCCTCTCCCCTCTCTTTCATCCATCACCACCCCATCATTTTGAGGGTCTCATCCTTCTCCAGAAGATTTGGTACAGTAGATGAAGGGTGCCGAACGGATCTAATCTGGGCAATACTGGAGGAAGGCCAATTTGCCCCTCCTAGTATCATTGATTATTTTTATCATCAATATTTTCCTTGTATGGGGTGAGGAGGCAGTGGGAACCCAATGCTGAGGGACACTGCCTTTGATGACGGCCTTTTCATGGCTTTCTGGGGTCTCTAAAACAAGCGGAAACAAAATTACTACCCAGGCGCATCGCACATAATTTTCCGTTTGCAACAGGGTGTACATTTCTTTTATGTGAAAAAAACATAACAGAAGAAGCTTGAATAAATTGTAAGTTGTATGCTGGACAAAGAAAGTTGGGGATCACCCAACTTTTCAATATTAAAATATGATATGGAAAAAAAATACAAACTATCAAATATTTCAAATTCAAAATTTGGGGTGATCCCTAACTTTATTTGTCCAGTATATATGAAGGTTGTTAATGAAGCTTCATCATACTGACATTCTTCAGTTTTCATTCAGGTGAGATGGTTTTTTCCCCACTGTAAAAAAAAAAAAAAAAAAAAAAAAACAAATTAGCTGCAAATTAAAGCTTGTCCATGCCATTTTGTATATCTGAGAAGTTGTATCCCCAAAATTATGTCACGGTAGACTGCAGTCATCCAGATGAACAGGTGAGGCTATCATGAATTCAGTTCTAGATCAAGAGACATATTGTTCCTGCAAGAACCATGCAATAGCCAGTTAGTTTGTGCCCGACTGTACGACCAGAACATAAACTGTATTGTTGCTTGTATTCCACTATATTAAATTGACTGTTATGCTAATTTAAAAACATTAAGATAAGAGTGAGTGCCAGAGCTTCATATGCACTCTAAATGTAGCCCTTTAAATGTTAATTGGCATCACTTAATTAGCAGAAATGCATGCTGAGAAGGGGAATGCTGTCATATTGCACTAATGAATGTAAATCAAAGGAGTGCTTTGTACATTTTATTTGAATTGCAAGGAGTGTAGTGTAGTGTCGACCAAGATTAATGTTTAAGGAATTACAATAAAAATTAGGAAAATACTGCTTGCACTACTGCCTCAAAGCAAGGAGGTTGTGGGTTTGAATCCGGCTTGGGGCCCTCCCGCACTCACTCCTCCCCATCTTCATTGTTATTCATTGTATTATTGTTTCCTTATTCGTAGCCACACCTCCCTGCAACTTCCTGAGCTCATCTCACCTGCAGCCCACTGTAATTAGTCACTCTGCTTCCCTATATATTCCCCCTGTCTAGACCAGTCCAGTGTGCGTTTGTAAAGCCAATATGTATCAGAGGTCTTTGATTCTCGAGGGTTCCTGGTCATGCTTTAATTTATTCCTTGGTTTACAATTTCAGTCCTGCTCCTAGTGTTTTTTTTTTTTTTATTATTTACCAGTGTTTGAGTTCTCTTTGGCTTTTTTGTTTTGTTTTTGGATTCCCTCTGTGATTTGGCTTTGGCGTACCGACTTCCCAGTTTTTTGATTCTAGGTCTGAACTGTGATAATGATTCTGATTTTGCCCTGTGGTACTGAAACCTCCCAGTGTCTTAACAACCCAGATGGTCTGACCACAATCATCAATAAAACCTGTAAACTGGATTTTCATCAGACACATGAGCTCTGGCACTGCCTTTGCAGATTTTTAAAATGCTTTGCTCAACTTTAGCAGGGCATTTGAGTCAGAGCTTTATTACACCTGATAAATATTTTAAATCAAAGTTGATTAAATGCCCAAATGGCAATTTGCTAACTGACAGTGGATTTCACTGAACAGGATGCAATCCTCTTTGAAGCACTAGGGGGCCAAGGGCCTTGCTCAAGGGACCGACCTCGTTGTAACTGCGGTGAGACTTGAACCACCAACATTTTCGCTCCTGTCCGACCATCAAAACCATTAACTAGGCTACAAGCTGCCCTCTGCCTCTGGGCTTTCCGATGTCACCACGCGCAGAGCAAACCCAAGGAATTTTTCATCGGCGTATAAAGTTACAGACTCCCATCTGTGCTGCTTCAACCCAAATTTCTAAATCCACTACTTTCGTCTTGGCTTCAAATTACAGGAAGAGGGAGTACTACTCTGTGTCTTCAATGAATGAATATGAGTTTGAAGCCATTATACAATTATGCAAATGATCTGACAACATTTCTTCTTAGATTAGTCAGTGTATGAGGAAATAAAATCTCACTTTCAACTGTCGTGATCCAGGAAAAGCTTTTTGCCAGCCCACGTCATTAAGGCAATAAACTGAAAAAAGAACTCTTTTCATACAATGTAACTCTGTGGGAAAATGCACAGATTGTGCTGGTCGGGAAAGAAAATGCCCAATGGAGAATTATGAAAGTTAGCGGGCCATCTGTTAAGAAAAAATTTGGATAATTAAATCTAAGTGGAGGAATGAGATTTTTAGGCACCCTGGGGTGATAAATATGTATTCATTATAATGGTTGAGGTACGTTTTGCAAAACCACAATAACTGATAAAAATAAAAAAAAAACAAAATTAAATACAGTTTAGATTTTTTTTGTAACTTCACCAAACTCACATAATTACAAAATTGCACACCCACTCATTTGAAATCTGATGCTATCTGCTGCCAATATAAGGCTGCTTCCATTCAAACTTCTACATTTGCCATTGTCATCCACACACTTCTGCACAGGTGCAGGAGGGCGCGGATTGCTGAGCAGTGAAATCTAATCACTGGAGCAAAAGCAACTATCTTCTGTACTGCGGCCCAAATATCGTTCATTATCCCTGTTGTGGGGAATTCACCTTTGCTCTTCTGTCATTTTGCAGAGAAGCTCCACCATCTTTGCTCGAGTCTTTTTTTTTTTCATTTCACAGACAATATCCATCCGCAATGTTAATATTTCAAATAATGCAAAGGTCAAAGTTTAATATATTTGGCAGATTGCCATAACAGATAAAACAAGTGGTGCCAGGCACAACAAACCCCGCCCCTCGCACATACTTTCACTTACTTGTACAAAATTCAATAGGGATCTATTCTGGGTCAGTGGCAATCCCTACACCAAATTTGGGGTGAATCTGGCCATTAGTTTTGCCGCTAGAGTGTTAACAAACAAACATACAAACAAACAAACGCACAAACACACAAACACACAAACAAAACGAACCAAAAACAATACCCCTTCCCTCACCCTTCGGGTGGGGCGGGGTAATTATGTTATAGCTGATGCCAACTTCACTTATACAATTTAAAGTGGTGTACATGATAAACATATATACATATTGTACACATAATGTAGAATTGTATTAAATTTGATTAATCCCTGGTATATTTGATCTGTGATGAACTGGCAAACTATCCACAGTCTATTCCTACATTTCATGTATTAGAAGCTGGGGTAAGCTTCAGTTTCCTCACTACTCTGAGGAATTTTCCCAAAAGTTAAGATGCTAACCATGGTACCGGGCAGCTCTAACATAGTTAGTGACTAACCCTTTGGGAAACATACCCCTGACCAGGAATAAGCAGTGTACATAATGGCAGTATAGAATCCTTCAAGAAAATCAACTTAGCTTTTAAGAGGATCATGGACCTTGGAGCCCACATTCTGTGCCGGTAAGGCTGCAGTTTTTGTATTGTCAGTTACTGTATCTGGCTTGTTTTTGTTATATTTGATCCTAGCTGCTTCAAACTAACTGAAATAGCGAGCCAACTGGTTTGCCAAAACTGTAACGAGGTCGTAGCTGAAAGAAAGAAGATGAGACATTAAAGAGGTACAGACGTGAAAAAATCAATGTGAACTATGACCCCACCGTGCCTGTGAAGTAATATTCTCACTAAGTGACTCAGCACACACCACACCGCTTTGCTGCTAAATAGCTCTTATGCCATCCTCTTGCTCAACCCTTCAGGAAAACCCCTTCTAATCACTCAAACAACAAACGTGAGGTCTTGTTTCCGGCTCATTCCGCACAAATATTGCGCTCAATATATCAAGGTCACGCTAAACGTTTCTTTATCCTCCATGTTTAATGAGCAGCCATTTTAATTACGGTGACAATTAAACAGACAAAAAGGGCCGTTTTATGTTGGACAATCATCCAATGACATTAAGCCATTTAGCCACCATGTCTCATTATGTAGTGGCCTTTGAAGTGCACTTTGTATTATTTAACCTTTCTTGCGAGGATAAGGGTTTTTGGTATCCTCTGCCCAGGGGCTTGAAACTCCAGAAAACAGACTTGTTTAGGTTATGCGGGCATCGTACGACACTAAAAAACCATTCTCTGGAGACAAAGGCAAATACTGATAATTGACAGAAGGAAATGTTTTTTCTCTTCACATTCATACTGTATAATCAACGTGAACTGGAGGAATATCACTTTGACATTTTTATCTTTTTTTCTGGTGAAATATTTCTGTTGCAGTGATCCAAGTGAGGCCAAATTGTTCCAAACACTTGCCACAAATTCAGTTTTCCTCTAAGAAAAAGTGACCACATGCTATTACTATATAAGATGAATACAATGGCCGGGAACCTCGAACAGTCAACTCATGCCTGTAATCACTTCATAGGGGATTCCCAGGCAATTAGAGGCAATAGTAGCCTTCTCTCTCACTGACTGATTGGATATTGTTCTCTAAAGCATGCATGCTGGAACATGTTTCTAGTAAATGAATTCAACCTAATTGTGGTTTTATATTTACATCTCACGTATCACTGTAAATACAGAAAACAAAGATCATTACTGAGAATTACTGAGCGGAAAATGTACGCACAACATTCTTACCGTAATACTGGAGCAAAAACCAGAAGACTTTTCCCATACTAAGTAAAGTGTATCACATGCAATTACACTTTAAAAATGAAAAACTGTTCCATACAATTGCTTTAAGTAACTGTTAAATAACTTTTAAGATTTTTGACCAGTTGAATCAATCAAATTAATTATGTTACTAAACTCAGTTGTGTGGGACTGTTTCATTCTTTGGGGTGTATGCAATTGTATTATTTGTGATGCTTCATACCTATTTCCACACTCCTGTGATTTTTCTTTTAGTTAAACTCCTCTATTGATATGGGAGAGTATGATACAAGATAAGTCAGCCGCCACATCTTTGCGCGCTGTAGTTTTCATGGCCTGCTCACGACGCTTCTTGTGCTACTTAAGACACAAATTTTTGGTTACCTGGGTGACCAGCAGGGGCTGCTGTTGTGCACTGCTGCTGACCACCTCCCATCGCCAGCCAATCCTAGAGCCAGCTGAGGATTTCTCTGATTGGCTGACAGGCACGGTTGGCAATGGCAACTCACTATTGGGGACCCCGTGGGGTCCAGTCATATACTGAAGCAATGCCTTAATAGCATAGAACAACAAGCAGCCCTGGATTTCGTTCACAATATGGTATTGTCTGGATATCAATATTACTTATCACTTCGGGATGATATTGTATGGTGCAAATCTGACATTCAGTATGATGATCTGTATAAGTTTTAGCATTAAACTGTATCTACATAGATAGCTATAAACGTACAGTGCTGAAGAAATTTTAATTTTTCTTAAATGGCATTGAAGAGTGGATTATTCTTAAGGATCACTTTGTTAGTAAAGCTACCATCTGAACAGATAGTCTTTCCCTGGTTCTTCCACCTATCTACTCTCCTGTATGGCTTTCATGTTCTTCACATTAATATATTTCGATGCGATAAAAATATCTAATTTACCTCTTTATGTAACTGTATTACATTTCACAGGCACTTGCATAAAGTATCTAAAAGCATAATACAAAACTTTTTTTAAATAATATCATTTCAACAAGGGCGAGTTGGAAAAAAGTGAAACATAAGTACAAAGGTCAAAGTCATCCGTATTTTGAGAACATTTCATTTTAATTTCAGCGGCAATAAATACATCAAAGTAGATAAAAGAAAATCTAACTAACTCCCCTGAGACCGTGACTGAAGCCTCACAATTTATAGGCTGTTTGTACTCGAAAAGCAATTAAAAATTTACGGCTTCCATAGATTCATTATTTATACGCCCATATTCTCTCATTCATCTTCACACAGACACACATACTGTGCATGCCTGTCAGATAAGTACATTTCTGATAATGTTAGATGCTCGACACCTAATCGCCAGTCTGCTTTCATTCTCCGGCAAGCACCAGTCACTTCAGTTCATTATCCTGGCTTCAAAGTGTGTGTCCATACTGCCTCCTGTACAGAATTCTGCTTAACAGGCGAACACTCTCACCAATAAAAATGTGTCAGTCCTGTCCTCCTCGCAGGCTGTCTCAGAATCTGTTTATCTTCTCATTTTAAAACTTGTGACGGTCGGTCGTTGGAATTCTGGTCCCAGAGCAAACTGTTGAAAGATTAAAAGACATGTTTATTGATCTAAAATGAACCGTTTCAAGTTCTGCTGACAAGAATCCCAATAAAAGCCATGGCTCAGCAAAAGTTTTTTTTTCCATTCTTCATTTTGCAGTGCTCCTGTCTCCATAATATTTTCACTTCAGAGTCTACTACATATACCTGTCACAGGAGTGATTGAAGTTAGTTCCACAGCACACATACACATGTCGCCGTCTCGCATATAACATCTTCAAATACACTTTCGGAAAAGTTTTTCAAACCACATCAGTTGTGCATATACTTTTTTATGCCAAACAAAACACTCCTCCAGGTTTCTTCTACCAGAGATGTGCCCAGAATTCTTTTGGGAAAAAATATATTACCAGCATCAGTTTTTTTGACATTTGATCTTTTCTACAATCTAGGGTGCATTAATGGTAGATCAATACTGGGCAGATTTTTATGTGCGCAGGTGGGAAGGAGATGGGTGAAGTTTGGCAGATGTTCCCCGTATTAAGTGAAGACTGGGATGAGGTAATTCCTCAGGGATTCTGCTCAAGAATATCTCCTACCTTCTAAAGCTGCAAATCAAGGATATATTTGTGGTTTTTCCATTTCCAAGTACATTTGGCTGCAGGCTACTTTTATGGTGTGTAAAAAGCCATTTTAAAATTCTAAGAAAGGCCAGTGTACCACCATCTTGTTGTTTGTATTATGAAGAATGCATAGTAATGCACAACATAACGATTCCCAAATTTTCATTTGACGGTTATCAAAATGATAGATGTTTCTGTTTTACAATCAATAATGCCATATCCATTGTTGAAAAGATGTATTTTTTCGGCTTGTATAAAACAGGCTGCTATAATTATGTTCATTTATATGTGAAATGTCATGGTGTGAAACATAATTTCATATATGACTATTTCTGTAATGTGACTGTAATGTGACTGAATTTCTACATAATTTTCAAATCCCCCATAAAGGTGAACAGTACGTTTCAAAACATAGCAACACCTTCCATAGCCAAGAGCGAACAAATTCTGACCTTTCTGTGTTGTACAATATCTGAGCCATGTTCACGGAGGAAATACACTTTTTGGCCATTCTTCTGTCATAACTGCAGGGCAGATATTTCAGTTACACAGAAACTGAAGCGTGTAAAAAGTTAAAACCAAGGCATTATCGAGAGGAAGGGGAAATGCAGGAAAAGGTTACGTCACTTACCCACAAACCCCGCAAATCTCCTTAATACCAGTGGGTGGGGTGTGGGATAGCTGGGGGCAGGGAGGTGCATTTTGTTTCATATTGTGAACATCTGCTTCTCACTGCTCTCTCCAAATCTAGTGCGGAAAAACTGCTCCATTTCACTCCAGTGCGTTTCCCACCCTTTCATTCATGCGCATGGTAGCTGGGACGCTTACCGTTCCTCCCATGTTTGTGTTATCATGGGATACCAGTGCCTGCGCATAAACACATCAGAGGACCTCGGGCCCACAGAAGGGCATGCGGTTACCCCTGATGCACCCAGTGCAGAACGATAACATCCATGGCGATTCTTTTACTACACCCTTCTGTAAAATTCTACCCCCCACCATCCCCCACCACCGCAGTATTTCCTCCACAGGTTTGGGGCCCACCGTTCTCTTTTCCATCATCTGGCCCCGATTACCCCAAAAAGAGAAAGCCTTTTGAACTGACGTATCTCTCTCGCCTGTCCATGCCGCATCACTCGGAGCAGTTCGGTTTCTAATGTGGCATGCGAAGGTATATGCTCTGACAGAGCACACTTCAGGATTTGCGAGCGTCTCGTATCGAAAGAGCCTGGGTAAAGCGGAAAGGTGTGAGGGAAATGTGTGAACTCCTTGGCCCTGAGATGAATTTACTGCTGAGAATGACAGGCAGACCGGTTTTTGCTCCTGATGTAATGCCTCCCACTGGTTTTTAACAGGGGACGGTTCTCCTTATGTGTGTAGGGCCTCTTTTATCTCCTGTGCTATTGTTCTATTGCTGCAGTGTGTTAGGGTCAATATTTGCCCAACACGTGCTTCTATCACTATAAGCATTATCATCATCATCATATTATCGCCATTGCAGGCCATTCACATATGGCCCATGAATTTGAACTGTTTATCACAATGACATCACTACAGTTGTGCACACATTGAGGGGTCTAGAACGCCCAAAATCAAGAAGTCCTTGTGTCACGGGCAAAACAATTCTAATATTATTTACTATCAATCAACTATCACTGGCCTTTGCGGTGTGTTCTTGGGCAAAACGCTTCGCTCCCACACTGCCTCACTGCACCCAGGTGTATAAATGGGTACCAGCAAATAGTCAGGGAAACTTGACTAAGAGCTTCATGCCACTGAAACTGGGGTTAAGCACCGGCCTTATGGGCCACTAGGCTCGGAACAGGCTTACTCTAACTATCGAAGTAGACATTGCAGCTTCCAGGTACTTCACTGATAAGACATCTGTCTGGGAGCTCTGTAGTTATGTTTTCAAATTCCAGCCACGCCATTTCTGGCCATGTCTGCATGGGCGAGGCAAAAAGTTACCCAGCCTTGCAGGTGGGTAATAGAGATTAAAGGAGCTGTCTCACAATTACTGTGCACAGCTTACATCCCAAGAAAGTGAGTCTGCTTGACTGCAAGTCATAATCTAATTCCATCCTTACCAATCTGTCATTGCTTTGCATTGTATTTATATATTTTAGTTACTCTGGAATTATACTTTTTATTATATAAAGGAGCTTTCTATGGAAATTCAAGGATCCAAAGCGCATTTTAAGCTTTAGCCAAGGGATTCAAAGAATGTAAGCTGGTTGCCATTACAAATAATCTTAGAAGAAGAAAAATACCATCTAGATTTTGACTTACAGCAGATGTGAGCAGATTTCCTTTGTCCAAAGTTGTAAGCATGCGCAGTAATCGTGACGCAGCTCCTTTAAGCAAGTTAAAATTGCTAGTCTCATTGCTCTCTAGGTCCACTCCTGGTCAGCTATGCGCATGTAGCTGTTCGGTTTGTGTCAATTATATGCTGATGGCGATAGATGATTGCATAATATGAAAGAAGCAAGGGTCCATCGTCACGAGAGTCAGAGGAACCATGAGTAACAGTACCCTCCTCCTGAATTGATTTGAGCAGGTCACTGTGGTGCACTATCCACCTTGGCTGTGTTGAAAAGTGAAAAGTACCGATGTACAGATAATAATCTTATTTCTTTTATCTATGATGCCAATATTATTGCACATAACATTTTTTTTCTAGTGTTTGGCACTCACAAAACCAGCAATGAATGCTCTCATAGTTGATGGTAACAGCTTCCCCAAAATTATCATTAGCCATTATCCAAAATGGGAAACACCATTGAGGGACATTGGCAACTTTAGCCCACAAACAGGATAGCTTCTGAACCAACCAAAATTCGCCTGGCATGTTTCTGCCATTAGTCAGTTTATAAGGCAGGCATAAAATCATTAACAGAGCATGGAACTATGGTGTTTATGTAGCAGCCGTCTAAGAAATGGTATGCATATCAGATGTGTTTCTGGCCTGAATGAGCACGAACTCGCAAATGCACAGTTGTGTTCTCAGCCAAGTTCAATGTCACCAGAGTCGATATAAATCAACAGCGTGCTGGCTCACTCGGTTTAGGCGCCACATTGCAGAGCAGTAGTGACCACCTTGACGTGGGTTCGATCCCTGGTCGTACCAGCCGGCAGTGGTCGGCAGACTTTTCAGAGCAGCGCTCAATTGACTTTGCGCTGCAGGGAAATAAATTTGTGCGTATTCACATCTTTGCATTGACTTTGCATGTAATCTGTCGTGCGAAAAAATAGTTTCGCGTCCAGTGTGAAAGCAGCGTAAGTGTAGCAGAAACAGTGCGCATATTCTATAGGCTATAGATGGAGAGGAGTCATTGAATGGGGTCAACTAAAAGTCAAGGCTTTGAAATACTGGTTGAAAAATCAGTTCTGTTGTCTTTTTGGGGGAAAAGAGAGGAGCTAAATAGTCTTCTCTGAGAGGGGAAATATAATTCCCATTGTTCTCCCATTGTGCTCTGATGTGCTCCAGTCAAATGAGGACAGGCAGAAAGAAAGCAGAAGATGTTCACTTTCTTCAGCTGTTCAACACACTTAATCAAAGATCCAAATGCTAGACATTCATTTTCTGCCAAAGTAAACAAGTCTTGTGCACGGTCTCGATGGTTCATATTACACAGAAGGGGTATCACTTTATGAGGAGTATTGAGAAATTAATGATTTAACATGCAAACCATGCACGCACTTGCACCCCCACACACACACACACACACACGGACACAGACATCGTACAAACACTCACATAAACTGGTGTGAGTACACACTGGGTGTCTCAATTTGAGGACACAAGATGAACAACTTGAAAACATTCCTTTATTCAGAAGCATGGTTGAGATCATCTTTGAAAAGTCAAGAATGCCATACTGTGTTTCACTTCAGAGAGCACTGTTTCAACATTGAAAAATAAAGGGGTGAAATGGAAATAACTGATTATTCAGCTTAATGGTTGAAATGGGATATTTCTGCATGCCATTCAAAAATTAGAGTTGTATATGAAAAACTGCACCAATCAGCCTCAACATTAAAAACCCTTGCCTAATATTGCGTAGGTCCCCCTTGTGCCACAAAAACAGCCTAGTGAAACTGACATCAACTTGAATTCCCCGACCCAGGGTTTCCCCAGCGAAACATTTCCCAGAGCATCACACTTCTTTTGTCAGCTTGTCTTTTCCCACAGCGCATTCTGGTACTATCTCTTTGCCAGATAAATACCGCGCACATACCCAGCTGATGCACATGATGTAAGGCAAAATGGGACTCAGTGGGCCGGGGGATCTTCTTCATCTGCTCTAAGGTCCGGTTCTGAAGCTCACATACCCATTGTAGGCCTTTTTGGCAGTGGACTGGGATTGGATTGCATTGGGCACTCTGATTGGTTTGCAGCTACAGGGTGCGATGCACTGTGTGTTGTGCCACTATGACACATTCCTCATGTATCATTAAAATTCTTTAAAACTTGTGCTGCCACAGTGGCCGTTCTTTCGGTTTAGACTATGTGAGATAGCCTTTGCTGCCCTTTTTCATGGTTTGTCCCTCCGTGCACCACTGTAAGTATTCACTATTGTTTACTGGGAGCACCCCAGAAGTCTTGCTGTTTCAGAGGTACTCTCACCCAGTAGTCAGCTATGATGATTCCGCCCTTTTCAAAGTCACTCAGGTCCCAATTCTCACTCATACAGCACTTAGAATGTGAGGGCTGACTGCTCACCGTCTAAAGTCTGCCTGCAGACATCAACATTCGCTGTTGTTAAGAGAGAATCTAAGTTATTTGCTTCATCTGTGCGTGAATTTAATGTTTTGGCTCATCGTTGTGCCTCGGATAAATAATAATAATTTCATTAAGGGCTGTGAGGGGAAGAGCTATTGTAATGAGTTAAACTAGTGGTTTGCAAATATTGGTCCCGGGGACTCCCTGTGCATATTGCCTGGCATTCTGACCACACTTGCAAATACAATTTTTAACATCATTTAATTTTTCATAATTAGGTCCTGCTCCTTTTCAAAGGGATTATTTACCCTGAGGCCACTTGGTCAGAAATCGCTGTAGCTATAGGTCATGAGGAATGATAAAGAGATTGATGATGCAGATGTCAAAATAAATTAAATAACAGTAAATTGTGTGTAGTCTATGATTCCAGGTGTCCTTGACTGCCGACATGAGTCAGAAGTCAGAAAAATATGATAGGACCTTTCACATCAATTTCATATGACTCAGAGTCGTTCATTTACAGTATATATTGCCTAAAAAAGACCTGATTCTCTGCGCTTTTTCCTCTCGGCTCTTTAATGAAGAGTGATTATGACTCACAAAGCTAAGACTGAGAAAAGCTTGTGCAAACTGGCCCTGGCTTTGCATTTATCGTTTTCATCCAAAACCAAACTGTTATGTTAGTCCTTTCTAAAGAAGTAAGAATTTTGTTTTTATTACGAAGTCAAATAATAAGTCAGTTCAAGCAATTTTGAATTAAAACAATAACAATAACATTTAGCATTTTTCTCTGAATCAATCTCCCCAACGATCATCCAGAAATGCATTGATTACACTGAATAGGTGCATCCACCATTTCCTGCCCATCTTAAGTGACAAATTACAACGTACAAGACTCCCTGAGGTTCATTTTCAAATGCAAGAGAATGGGGAATATTTGGTGTTGGACTGATACAGTCTATAGTGACAACATACTGAAAACTGATACAGAAATTATTAATTGATTTTCAACAAAAGAAAATGTGTGGACAAGATGGGCTTGGTCAACATGCGACGAGAATGGGTGAGCAAGCCACTGTTAGCACTTAAGTCTGAACTCTGTGTCCTCTGGAGCAGTTCTTTTCTCTGATTCACTCAAAATCCCAGCATTGTGCAAAACTCTTTGGCACAATCTTGGCTACAGCCTCAACCAGTTGTAGCCAGAAACTGCAGCCAGGCAAAATGTGAAGCTGTCACATTGAAATGCTGGTCATAGCGAGGGGTACGTTTCCCAAAAGCATAGTCACTAGCTATGTTAGCAACCTAAATAGTTTGAACCGGAGCTCTGATTCCAACTAAGTAAGCTGCTATCTCATTAGCAACTAAGCTTTTGGGAAATGAACACCAGCTTAGCTGAGCACCTGCTGTTTTCAACTAGAAAAGGACGTCATGCCCTGGAGAGACATGAAATCCCTAACCTGAACACCTTTCAAAAAGTGGAGTGAAGGAGATAGGAAGAGATCATGTGAAAATAAAATGTGCTTTTGGTGCCAAAAGAAATATCCCTCTTTACTTGACTTCACTTCTCTCACCTAGGGACGTACTTGCAAAGGTATCGGGGCTCAAAGAGATAAATCATCGACTGATACACAATCAAAATTGTGGTTTCGTATCTTATCCCAAAGTCAGTGAACACTTGTGCAATTTGTTCAATGGAACTGGATTTCAGCCATGGTTGCAGCGTTGGTCCTTGGGACCCCTTGTGTATTCTAGTTTTCATTCCAATCTCAGCTGCAATCACTTTTTATAACAGCTATTAATTTTTTTAGATCATGTGCTTCTCATGTCTCCAGGGATTACTTACCATTTTAAGCAGCTCTGTAAAAAAAAAAAAAAAAAAAAAAGCTGTCCCTACATGCCATTAGAATAAAAATTGGGCTTTATTCCAAACAATTGCAAATTGACCAAAGTGAAGACTGTTGTGAATGAATAGCTTGCTAATTTGGTTGCTGAATATATGTAATATTTGTTTGTTTGTTTGTTTGTTTTTTTTTTTTTTTCCTCCAAGGTTTGGCTCATTAACACTTGCCTTGTTTCTGCATTTGTCATTACCAACCAAATGACTGGTTTAAGTGGGAACACGTCCTCACTTTCACTAGTAAAGAGCCCTGTGATCAACTTCAGTGTTTAGTGGGTTCTTTATTAAATCAGTGCCTGTGGAAACATATTGATGTGTTAAAGATTCACCAAAACTCCGACGGGACTCAACCCAGATGAGATCTTAGTCTAAAGTCAAGTTTTATTTTTAAATGTTTTTTTTTTCCTCATCGGCTCAGAATTTAAATCCAAGGAAAACAAGGGGGACTATTAAAGCGGATTATTTCAGACGGCAATTTTAAAAAGGCTTGAGAAAAAAAAAAATCAATGATTTCCTCCGGGGCTCCGGAGGGATTTGCGATGAGTGATCTGAAGTGCCACCCTGCTGTGCAGACCTGAGCGCTTTGACTCCTTTAAACCGCTCAATCACAAACCTAATGTTCTACAGAAAAAAAAGCCTCTTACCGGGTAATTACCAGGGATGAACAAACAACAGCTAATGAGGACCAAAAAAAACATCACTATTTTAGAGAACTTCAGAGCCAGAGTTCAAAAAACACAGGAATGGAAAGGTCTGAAAAATGCATTATATTTTTACATCACTGATGAATGGCACAGTGTGTACAGCCCCAATTCCAATAAAGTTGGCACATCGCGGAAAATGCTAATAAAATTAGACAGGACTGATGTGAGTCTTTGGCAGTTGTGAGAATTGAAATGAGCATACATTTTGTTAAATAGTTTGAAAAGTTGTACGAAAAGTACTTAAGTCACATTTTCACACACTGTGCGGTAAAGATGAGAAACAGTCTTTTATAGTTACCCAAGTCCACTGCCTTGATTTTCTCAACATGGACATTTTGCGACATATGTTTTTTTAGCGCTGGGGACGTACGTATGGTTGAAGCCACAACAGAGTCATCAGTTTCAATACAGTCTCAACTGAGCATATTGATTCTCACATATTTTCTATAATTAATCTTCTGGTCTCTGTCAAATGCTTATACATGCACAATGCATGCATTTTTGGTGAGCAGAGTATTCAAGCATAAAAATGAGTATGTAAACAATATACATCTTTTTTGATCATAGATTGTGTATTGTAAAAAAAAAAAAAAGGTAATTAAGAAAAAAATTTGTACAGAGCATTGACTCGACTCAAAAACTAGTCAGAAAGTCTTTTGAATGAGTCCGTTTATAACACCTGGGGTGATGTATTTTGGCATATCAAAACAAAACTGTGATATGTCATCTGCTTGATTGCTAACAGTGTGCAACTAATAATATACTTTTATAATGATATTTCGATTGCACATCATATATGAGTACTGAGAATTTCAGCTCTCAGAATCACAACAAATATCATTTTTATGGTCAAGTTATTATGGGCTATTCCCCTCATGAGTCAGTTGTTTTACAGGTAATGCTGTCATTGGACTGCTACGTTTTCTTATGACAAAAAAATAATCAGTTTGGAATTTGGTAGGTAAGTGAAGGATCCATAGATGTACCACCCACCAAAAAATGAGAAATCTAGAAGCAAACCTGAAGGCGCTAGAGCGGTAACGTCGTTGAATGTAAAGATGGGCAGCATTTACGCTATTCGACCTAGAAAATGATAAAAAATAGATCAAATCAAATATGCGTTTGATGTGTGATGCAGGGTGATCCCATGTACCTTCAGTAAAAATTTAAGCGTCCTAGCTGAAATAACAAGGAAGTTATGGCAATTTTTCATTTTTCACAATAAGCCCCCTGATGGCCAAACTAAGAGTCGAAAATGCCCGGAATTCGATAAGTTCGTGAAGCATGCGTAGATGTACCACCCACCCAAAAATGAGGAACCTAAAAGCAAACCTGAAGGCGCTAGAGCGATAGAACGGTAAAGTAGTTGAATTTAAAGATCGGCAGCATTTACGCTATTCGACCTAGAAAACGGTAAAAAATAGGTGAAATCAAAAACGCATCTGAAATGTGATGAAGAGTGATCTCATGTACCTTCAGTTAAAATTTGAGAATCCTAGCTGAAATAATAAGGAAGTTATGGCAATTTTTCATTTTTCACAATAAGCCCCCTGGTGGCCAAACTAAGAGTCGAAAATGCCCGTAATTCAATAAGTTCGTGAAGCATGCGTAGATGTACCACCCACCCAAAAATGAGGAACCTAAAAGCAAACCTGAAGGCGCTAGAGTGGTAACGTAGTTGAATTTAAAGATCGGCAGCATTTACGCTATTTGACCTAGAAAACGATAAAAAATAGGTGAAATCAAAAACGCGTCTGATATGTGATGAAGGGTGATCTCATGTATTTTCAGTAAAAATTTGAGAATCCTAGCTGAAATAATAAGGAAGTTATGGTAATTTTTCATTTTTCACAATAAGCCCCCTGGTGGCCAAACTAACAATGGAAAATGGGTGGAATTCGATTGGTTCGTGAAGCATGTGTAGATGTACCATCCACCCAAAAATGAGAATCCTAGAAGCAAACCTGAAGGCGCTAGAGCGGTAACATTGTCAATGGACAGACGGACAGACGGACACTGCAGGGGACGACAATACCCTCGGCCGGCCGATGTGCTGCCGGCCGAGGGGTAAAGATAAAGACATGAAAAATGCACAATGGAACTGAAAAACACTGAACACAGTAATTCAGACCCTGACACTGTACAGCTGTCTAAAAAGCATGGTGAAACGTGCCGTCCTCAGAGTGCTGACTGGGGACAGCTAATCCCTGCCCTTCACAGAACCGAGAACAGTTGTCATGTCAGCAGAGAGAGGATGTCAGTCCTGACCTTTCCAACATCAAACAAGTGAGGCCGTAAGTGTGGCTCGCCCTACAGTTATCCCAACGGAAAAACAAAACAAAGAATAATTCAGCCAAAAAAATCCTAATTTTCCCTGGGAAAATAAGTGCAAAACCACAAGTTGGGAAGCGCCTACCTTTAGCATGTCCAATGCAAAATAATGACAGATGATAAAAGGGCCAGGCGCTGCAGCACAGCCCCATAGAATGAGATACAATTTTGGGGCTCCCTCAGCATTAGCACCTGCCAGAAGGGGGGAGCTCATATTCTGGCAGTAGGGTGATGCTGCTATAATGGAATTATACAGGCATATGGTAACATTCAGCAGCAAAACGCTGCATTGCTGAAGCGAACATGTTTTACTTCATGGGCTCATGATATAATTAATGACTCCTGGTTTTTATATTCTATATCAGTAATGGTAAAATACAGTACCTGTTACAACATGCACCCTCTCTCTGGCAAAGGTGGGACAAGTGGTGTTATGTTGCAGTGAGTGACTTCAGTTGTCAGACAATCCCTCCAGAGATGCTTCGGTTCTCCAACTGTATGTGAGGCCAACCCACATTAAAGGCCGGTGTCTGCAGCAGATCGAAGGTCTTCCGGACAATAACCTCTGAGAAACAAACACTTGAAAAGATGAAAAGCCGAGAACATTAAAGAGTTGCCACCTGTCCCCGGGTCCCCATTCGGTTATTTCTGACCTGAAAGAGACCGCAGAAATCCCACTTTCAGTCAGTCCGCCACCTGTTTCCTTCTCTATCCCCAAAAGTCTTTTCAAACTGTGAGTGTGCTGGTTTCACATCGAAATGAACTCAGCCGAACGGGCATTGCATTATGAGTCTGTAACTCCGACACCAAGCCCTATTTTCAACCATGAAAGTGGATTTCTTCCTCCCTTTTAATTCATCCTGTCCTATAAACATGAATAGGATGAGTAAGTTAGTTTATTTTCTGGCAGATTAAACAGAAAGAATTTATAGTTTTTTTTAATGCTGATATTTCAGTACATAGGCTGTTGAGGGATGCTACACAGATTGAACCTCATTTTTTCACTGCATTAGAAAAAAAAGCTTGGTATGCGGTATTAAAATGTCATTCTGCATAATAAAAAATCAAAGCGCTTCCTACTTTTTTGTGTGGCAATGTGATTCCTCTCAAGTGTTTCTTAAAATCAAAGGGCATTCAGACTGTCGGGAACGCCCATTCTGACCACACTGAAAAACTATGCACTAGAGCCCAATTAGTCGACATTCCTGCTTGAGACAAGCCCATTAATTACTTCTCTTCCAATAATAATGAAAGAACCCTGCTTTTTTTTTCAACAATCTTTCACTGGAGCTGATTAAATTAACAAGTCACTTTTGAAAAGGTTAAAAACTTTTAGAGGAGTTTCTTTCCGATGAAAATACTGAAACACATGCGGCACCTACTTAAGGGTTCAGTTGTCAGTTGCTCTCTGGGTGTCATACAGGAAAATCAACATCAGAGCCAAAGCAACTTTACTATAAGTATCTGGTTATAACATGGCTTTACAGCTCTTATAGAAAATGTGGCAACCGTGGAAACTAATACTTTTCTTATAGGCTTACGTTACCTGCCTTTATGAGTTCGGTGAATTTACTGTATGCGACCCGGTAATTTTAGAATTAATGAACAGATTTGAGGAAAGGGACGCAGAGGAGCTGTCAAATAGTCAGGTACATTAGTATTTTGTCAGTGACACATAGAATGTTGTTCATTGACTGCACAGTTTTCTAAAATATTTTTGGGAAATATTCTGATTAGACTCTTACCAGTAGTTTATACCTTGGGTTAAACCCTCTGTATTTACTCTGGTGATGTCTTCTCTTGAATGTTGACACTGACATAAATATGCCTACCTCCTGGAGGGTGCGCTCAATTTTATCAACTATCTCTTAGGGATTTTTTCTTCAACAAGGAAATATTCTTCTTTTATCCATCACAGTTGATATTTATGGTCTTCTGGGCCTTTTCCTGAGCTCACTAGGGTATTGTACCTTTATGAGAATCAACCAAACATTCTACCAAACTTAATGCTTTCTTTATTTCTCTAATATGTTCTTTGATTTTTCTGGCTAATGATGGCTTGCTTCACTAGCAGCTTCACTTGCTTCACTTTGCACCACTCACTCAATGTGGATGTGCTCCCAAATCAAAAGCTGAGAGTTTTCAGTTTGAGATAATATTCATGAGTAAACTTCAACACCATAAAAGTGAGGTAGGCAGCCAAGATAGCAACTACAAAGCACTCTGAAAGCATACACCAATCAGCCATAACAGTATGACCACCGACAGATGAAGTGAATAACATTGATTATCTCGTTGCAATGGCACCTGTCAGTGGATGGGATATTTAAGGCTGCAAGTGATTGTTTTGTCCTCACAGTTGATGTGTTGGAAGCAGGAAAATGGGCAAGCGTAAGAATGCAAGCGACTTTGACTGGGGCCAGATTGTTATGGCTGCACGACTGGGTCAGAGCATCTCCAAAGCTGCAGCTCTTGAGGGGTGTTCCTGGCCTGCAGTGGTCAGTACTGACCAAAAGCGGTACAAGGAAGCAAAACCAATGAAGTGGTGACAAGTTCATAGGCAGCCAAGGCTCACTGATGTGTGTGGGGGGCAAATTTTGTGGCAAGCAAAGGTGATAACTGTGTCAGTGTGCAGATATTCATGGCCGTGACTGAACCATCAGTTACAATGCCTCAACTGAACAGCTTTTACAAATGATTAGGACTCAACTTAGAATTAAAGGATTTCACCTTGAAAATGTAAACATTTTTTATGTATTATTGCACAGGTCACTGCGATGGAGCAACAGCACCAGTCCTCTGAATTATTTCTGCTCAACAGCAAACAGTTTCCCTCTCTTTAATGCGAAGCAGCATTCCCCCCCCCCCCGCCTTTATAACAACCATGAAAAAAATTGGGAGGGCAATATTTTTTTCCTCAAAGCATGCTGCTTTCATCTCTTCTTTTTGCCAAACACGCGTACGTGACACTCACAGTCTGTTTAACTAGAACCGTGAAGTAAAAACTATGTGCTTGAGTCTTCTCTAAAGTTACCACATTGCGGTAATAATGAGCAAAACCAAGTATTAAAAAGTACCAACGGGTCAACCTTGCCCTTTGATTCAAGTTTATCGAATTGAGAGCAGCACTGCCAGCAGGAAATAGAGGCAGCCGTTATTAAGCCCAGCCATACTCCGTGTTTTATTTAACTGCGTGTGTCAAGTGAGCAAAGACATCAAAGAACTTTCCGCTGTGAGATTTTCAGCGGAAATAAAAAGAAACTTCCATCAAGCTTTTACACCAGAAAAATGAAATGTTAGAGTTTGCTTACGTCAACCACAAAACTGACTTAAGAACTTTCTAAATAATTTTATTAATAACATTGGCCAAAAATTTGATAATATAATTAGAAGTTACTTAGGACAGTTGAGTGGAACCAGTTAAAAAAAAAAAAAAAAAAAAAACATTTTAATTCAGATCTAACGTTTCGCTTTCTTCAGTGTACCAGATGTCGACTGTTCAATGTAACACAGGCTTAAATGGGTCAAAGTAAAAAAAAAATGGTAACAATCTACAATGAGTGCAGTATTTATCTATAGTTAATGCAGTTATCAGCATTAAGTAGCAGTTAGCAAATGTGTAATTATCATTTACAAATGGAGTTCATGTTAAGTAAGATTTATATCATATATCAATTTATACATAGTATAATAATTTGAAGTGTAACTTAAGGAATAACCAAGTGACCTTTTCAGTTTCACAATAAGGGTGACAAAGAGCATTCATAAATGGTTCATAATGCTTATTCGGCACTCTGATACATAAGTTAACAGTTAATCAACAGATAGTTAATGTGATAGTGATTGAAAAAGCAAAACGTAGTTAACCATTAGAGGGCTAAATGCAACTATTGTTGCTCTGTAATGTAAGCTATCAAAATCAAAGCTGCTGAAGACATATCGTGTGGCAACTTGTTTAAAAGAGCTCCACTGCGGGAGCTCTTTTAAACAAGTCGCCACATGATAGGTTTTCAACAGCACAAGATAATTAAATTTGTATTTTTTAAAGAATGTATTTCAGCACTCTAAGGGTTAACTTGTATTTTCACTGCCCCCTTATCCTGGCACGGCCATATAACTGACATCCTCACTACCAACACCTCCTTTAATCTGCTATTAACAATACAAAATGAGTTCAAAGGGTCTCTTCTATACACGCTTTCCTCCGTACACCCAAACTGTTTACTGTATCGGTTAGAACACGTCAGACCACTTCAAGGCCTTGTGTGCAGCTGACCCATATTTGTTTAGTGATGTGTTTTGTGGCATGTTTTTCGGTTTTGTCTTAGTCATCTCTGAACAATACCTGTGATGTGAAACGGATCTGATATCCCGTTCCCAGTCCAGCTTCTCATAGTTTACACAGAGCACTTTGTTTCATCTGGTAACCCTGATTGCATACCGGTAGCATGCTGTAAACACAGGGGAAGAGCCATTTTGTTTCTTTCTCAATAACACTTCATCAAAACATTTTATCAACATCATTTTATCAAAACATTCAAGTTCAATAAGTCAAAGAGCTCAACATTAATAACAAAAATTGTGTTAGTGGTCTTATCCCTTCCAAAGAATCCAGATGATTTGACTCTTTTATCTGTCAGTGAATTTGGTTCAGTGCTTATATCTTCAGAACAGTTGGATGTGAACCAGATGGGTCTGTAGTGTCTGGAGAAATACTGACAAATCATTTGAATGTGTGCCTGCATGTTATATTGTGTGCGTGTGTGTGTGTGTGCGTGTACATGCTTGTGTGCCCGTGTGTGTGTATGCGTGTGGTGCGTCTGCATGAGTGAAAGAATGTAAAGTAACAGCAAAAATCTGAAGATCTTGCTCGATAAGTATTATTTGAAAGTTTCTAAAATATATCCATAAAGTACGTTTGTAATAAAAAGTTAACACTTTATGCACCATCTATCCTCAGATGTGGACATGAACAGTTTTGACCAGAAACAACCCCCCAGTCAATTGGAACAATTTTTATACCTTGTTCTCTGAGGTACGGTGTTGATGGATAGATGGTCAGTCCGAACTGATGTGGCCCTTTAAAAGTAGGCGTGCACTGTTTATACTTAGATATATGTAAATATTTTACACAGCTTTGGATACATTATCCACGTATTGTTTGACGACAAAACAGCAACCAGATGTCCTTTGATGTCCAGTGATACCACTTTGTAGCTGACAACAAATAACACACACTTTTATTACACGGTAAACATCTGATGCTTTCGCATTTTCTTCCCTGATCCTTTAAAGTTTTTTTCGGCGTAACGTTGTGCCCTCAGTCTAATCCCAGACTCAAAGGGCTCGGTTAGCGCTTGAAAGCTGAATTCTGAAATAGCCATAACCACATCTGAGAGGCATATGGAAAATTAACAAGACACCAACTTGGGGCAAAAAAATACTCATTGTTCATTGGTGAGAGATGGAAGTATAATCCTGCAGAATTAGTCATCCAGAGGCACTGACTGTAACTCCAAAGCTACTTATTGGGGGATGGAAAAAAAGCATTGCACTGTCCAAATGTAACTGTCATCACCAATCATTTAATACTCCCCTCCAGAAGGCTTGCTAGTACAGATCCACTGGTTGTTAGTAGGTTGTTTCTCTCTATTGGAGAGCCATTTCTTTTTTTTCTTCATTACAATGCAAAAAAAAAAAAAAAAAAATCAAGATGGTTAAACTTGGACAGGAAAGTTCACCGGCTGCCTTAAAAATGGGAGTTAACTCACCTTGATGGTAAGATCTGTTTCAAATCACAATTGGTCAATAGAATGGATAACTTTAACTTTTGAAAACATAAACTTGAGTTCAATATCTAAAACATGTCATGACAAGAGGAGTTTAAGGGAGGAAATACGTTCACATGACTTAATAGGGCTGTCATTCTTTACGGTGGTTATTTAGCCTTTGCTTTTGTATTTCTGGACACTTTCAACTGATTTGCCCAATCAGGGGCCACTCCGACTCTCATCAACGGCTGAATCGCGGTCGAACATCTTAACTACCAGGCCACAGGCTGCCTCATCCAATGATGACAGCTGGAGCTGCATTTCAAAAGATGCCACAGTGGCCCAAACACTTTTTTTAATCCCTGTTTGAAGCAAAGCCACCAGCCTTGCGCAGTGAGATGAGAACCCCATCCAGGAACTCACGAACAATGCCACCATTGCTTAAGGCCAGGCACAGCTGCATCCTGTCAACAAAGACCGCACACACGTTTCAGTTTAAAGAAGGATGGCATAAATAATCCCAGTCCCTTCCCAAAAGCAGCCATATTTATATCAGGATTGTTTTTATTAAAATAAATGTAAGTCATCCATGGCCATTGTGCCCATTCAAAATCAGATTATATCAGAATGAGCCCATAGGCTGGCACAGTGAGTACACGAAAGTGAACCAGTGAGTGAAAAATACATAGAGAGACATGTACTGCTAGAAAAATACTTAAAGATACTAATTCTGTTTGACTATACCTGCCCTGACTGGAGTTCAGAGTTTGGGGGCTATCAGAAATTATATAAAATATACAGGTTGCATAGATTATAGAGAAATTGCTTTGTACTGGCTTTTTTACATTAAACCAATAGATGATTTCTTTGTTGATTTAAAAACAGTCTCTCTCCTTCACTGTTACACTGTTATAAACTTACTGAATTTAACAGTTAAATTAACGCATTGTTTCCTGGTTATTTTAACTTTAAGTGGAGTCCTGAGCAAATTTAACTGTGGTTTACACTTAACATACACGGAACTCTGTTGTTCACTTATTGTAAATTTACAGTTAAAATAACTGGCAAAAAGGTGCCAGTTTATAACAGTGTAGTCACTGTCTTCCTCCCCCTCCTCCTCTCCTGGTGACATAATTTCTTTTTCCCTTTTCCTTGTGAACACCCCGTTCGGTACAATTTCTGTCGTATTGCACTGCGGTTTCCACGCTACTAGCTGCCAACCCGAATTTCCGTCAAGCAGTTGGCAGCGTCCATAAGACCGCACTTTTGTCTGGAACTCTTGTCCCTTGTAGACTTCGGTTTTACATACTGTGATATTGACTAAATGCTCAAGGTTGTTATTTGAAGTCTGAAAGACCATAGCTCTGAGAGACTAAGCACACTAATGGGACTTGGTAGAAAGCTAAAATCTAGTATTATTAATTCCATCCTTTTTTTCTTTTTTTGCTGCAATTTCCTCCTTGGCACCTTTCATGTCATCAAAACCTTACTGGTAAGAATATTGGGAAATCTCACTGCCAGAATCTGCAACCCTCGTGGACTCTCTTGGAGTCTACATGACTGTGAGTCTGAACGCCCTTGTACATTTAACCCCTAGAGCACTGAAATAAACTTAAAAAAAATAAAAATTTTATTATCCTGTGCTGTTGAAAACCGATCCCTGCGGGAGCTCTTTTAAACAAGTTGGCACATGATAGGTTTTCAACAGCTTTGATTTTGATATCTTACATCATTTAGTAACAATAGTTGCATTTAGCGCTCTAAGGGTTAATAAATTGTGCAGCCAAGGCCTCTCTGAACTTTATGGGGATCATTGTTCTCAGTAAGTTCGTCAGTCTGAAAGTGCGGGAGAGCGGACTATTGTCTTCAACCTTAGTGAGCACTCCTGGAGACATGGCAATCTCAGCTGTTGTAAGTGAACTTTCCTGATACCTATCTGCGTACGTATACTCGGAGCCATTAAAAATGCACGAATGAGGTATGTACTGCATTTGCAGCAAAGGGGGGGGGGTCTTGTTTTTTTGTTGGCTTTATGTAAGCAATTGAATACATCCAAAAGAACAAGTCAAGCATCACTGTACACATCAAAAACAACTCAATGTTCATTATCACTGAGGTTACAATATTGTAACCTACAATACAATACAATACAATAATTACAATACCATGCACTTTTCTTTATTTCCACTCGTATCTCACTGGAAAAGCAATAAAAATCGATTGATTCTTCAATACGCAGCAAATACAGTACATACCTCACCCGTGCGTTTTTAATGGCTCCAAGTATATGAGCCTTCAGGGATTACCACCAATCCCATGAGCCACCAGCCTCATTCTGGACTCTTGAGTTTCCAGTATGGCTAAGTCATGGAGCAACATGTTGACGCTGGAACTCCTCTCTGCCCGGATGTTGTGTAAAAGTGCAATCAGTGGAAAGATGCCACTTCGCCCGCACACAGGAATTTGGATATGACCTTCTTACAAGGATGAATCAAGAGCAATAAAACAGACTTTGACGTCAGCGAAGGATCAAAAGAAACTGAAAAAAGCAACAAAAACCTTTCAACTGCTTTTAAGTGATAAACAGCCATGCATGAAAAGATATCCTGTATGGTTGCGGGATCTTTATCATCTTCAAAGACATTAACCTATCATCGTTATCTGTTTCCATCTACGTATCAAGAATAACTCCATACCGCATTTTAAAACTATGCTCCAGCAAGAGAAATGAGTAATAATTAATGTATTCAAGCCACCACTTATTTGAGGATACTGCTATATAAAATTTAAAACTTTAACATTATTCTCTTCCGGAAGTCAAGTCCTAAACATTATGAGGAGGAACTCCCTTCTGACATGTCGTAATGCACATGATCATCTATATTACCACAATCAGGTCAAAATAAGTATAAAGATGTGCAATCTCTTGAAGTGGTAATCAAATTTTTGAGACCAGCCTGTGGCTTCACATGCATTGGGAGGGATATGACCAGGACGTCTGGATGTCATATATACTTACAGAAATACATTTTTTGCATTTCTGCTGATGCTTTAAGCTAACCCTCATAGAGGTCGGGACAGCAGGGTCCCAGACAATCATGAATCATCTTGAATTGACGCACGGACAGTGAACTTGGCCCGATTTTTGCTTCTTTTTACTGCATGGAGCAAAAATAATCAGATTTTGGTCATCGACCAACTGATAACTCTTGGTGAGACTGGATGACTGGGGTGTATCGGGTAAGAGAAATAAATAAAGGGGCAGTTAAATAAATCATGGTCGGCCATATCAAAATCGGACCAAATATATTGAGATGCCACACTGAGACATTGCATCCATAAACTGAAACATTAAAATTAAGTAAGCAGCTCCAAACCAAGTGCCTAGATGTTATAGGAATCTAACACTTTCTTTCCATCCTCAGAATTTGTTTTTGACTTATATATTTTGCATGTGTTTGCAAACATTTTCCGAGAAAGGTTAAATCTGAACTCCAGCATAATTTACAACCAAGTTAAAAAAAAAAAAAAACATATTCCAATATGTATTCCACTTAGTCTATGACCTCTTGACTGTTATTCACAGCATAAAAGCTGACAACTAAAATCTTAGTTGTTAGATCCTGAGTGCATCCCTATTGGTTTTCCCTGCAATCCAGCGGTCTTTGTCAGTTTCAGTTTGGCATAGTTTAGTGATTCTCATCATTTAATTATTGCCCTGTTTGTTGTCCCTCCTTCTGTTTTTCCGCCCCGTGCCCAGCAAACCAGTCCTCCCCCCTGTTAACTGGTGTCTCCTGACTTTAAGTTCCTGGTCTCTGTTTTGCCTTTGCTGGATTGTTACATTGTGTCTGAGTCTTGGGCCTTCCCTCTTCGAAGAATAATCCACCACAAACCAAGAATCTATTTATTAGGAAAATTCCTCCCAGAGTTTGCAGTCCCAGCGAGTGGTTTCTTCCTGTTCCTTCTTCACTCCTTTTCAAAGGTGTGCACCTGCCCAGTGTACCCTGATCCATTCGGCTGGCCATCCCGGTTAGTGACCTCAGACCATCTCTTCCACTTCATTTAGCCTTAATCTTCAAGTTCCAGATTGCTCCCACTTGACACCATCCAGTGTTTAACACTTCTGCTCTGAGACCTTGTTAAGTTTGTATTCAGTTGTATTAACGAAGGCCAAATTCAGCAAATTCAGCAATCTGTGCTTGGCTCTATTCTGCTGTACGTGACACTTAGTCTTCTCATAATATAAATGTCTTTTTTTTTGAAAACATTGTTTAACAATTTGTTTTATCTCCAACAACATACCTTTTGAAATTATTATGATATTAAGGCCACATTAAAAATCAAGAATTCATTGATGAGTAAAAATGTACTTTCATAGTTTTACTATAGTGTTTAGTGGGAACTAATAGCAAAACAATATGTCATGCTTTTAGCAATCTTTAGCAAATAGCAATGCAGAAAGAAGTACCACTCAGAGCTTTCATAAGTACAGCATGGCTTAGATGCTGGGTATTTAGATGTCTCATCACAAGAATTTAATTAATTCACACCATAGTATAGCATAGCATGTTTATTTTACTTTAGACATGGGTAGGACTGTAGCCTCAAAGCAGGATGGATGTGGTTTTGTCTCCAGTGAGTTTTTTGTGTGAAGTTTGCATGTTCTCATCAAATTCAAGTGCGTTTTCTCCAGGTACTCTGGTATCCTCATGCACTTCAAAGACATGCATGTCAGGCTAACTGGAGACTCTAAAATGGGCACTGTCACAACCCTCATGTTTCCTGAATTATCTCCTCCCCCTTCCAGCAACCTGCATGTTTTATAGAGGTATTGTCTCCTTAATTGGTTTGGCGTCTTTTGTGCCTCCCGTTTCCAGGTGTAATCCATTTGTATGCCCTGTTCTCTCGTGTTCCTGTGGTGTATATAAGCCTTATGTCTGTCCAGCAAAGTTGTCACTCTATTAGCCCTAAAGCAACCAGTCAGTTTATGGCCCCTGGTTTAAAAGTTTATTACTGTCTTCAGGAATTATCGTCACCTTTATGATAATGAAATACAATATGACTCATCAGAGCTTTATTAATAGAAACAAACTCCTGAGCCTAACTATCGGTCTCCAGGGTTGGGACTGCGTTCCTGTGAACCATGCTATATCTGCAAAGCTGGACTGCTCTGTGCTTCAGCCGTTCTCCAGTTATTATCATTTCCCTATCAATAAACATTGGATTGCACCCTGAATCTGTGTCTGGTTCCTTGTCCGGATTATAACAGGCAATACATATGAATGTGTGAGTGAATGGTCTGTGTGTGTTTGTACCCTGTGATGGTTTGGCGAATAGTTTGCAAATGTATACCAGCCATGCGCTCATTGGATGCTGGCATAGGAGTCCAGCTGCAAACCGGAATAAGGGGGTAAGATAATGAATCGATAAATTTATCTCTGTGGTACGTTTTGGAATAAAAGTTTACGAAAGTGGCCAAAAACTATTTACAGGCCCAGTCTAGAACAGAGCAGATGATTGCGTCATTATTTTTTTTTTGTAAGATGATGTCAGCAGCCTCATATGCCCATCCCCTGGATAAACAGCGCACAAAAGGAGCTGATTTTGTTACTGTCTGGGACTTGTAAGAGCTCGCTCCAAAAATTAGTGTATGGGCTGGTAAGTCCCTATGTGCCATGCTCTGGATTGTATTGCCAGGCTAAATGGCTTGGACAAGAGACAATGAGACATGTCAGCATTTCTATGCATGGCAGTCATAGGAAGGGTGGTGCTTCTGATTGGAAATGGGAGCAGCATTGCCCTTCAACATGCTTACAGCTTCCCCACTGATTCTCCACTGGAAAAGCAAAAATCAATGGAAAGCAGAACACCTCTTAACCTCATAAAACCTATGGACCCATATAGGAGTCCATCAAATGCAGCTGCTACATTCAAACCTGTGGAACTTCAAGCCTATTTCAGCTCCGAGTGGAGAACCCAAGGTTTCCAATGCTCCCATCCTGCTGAATTACTGGGAAATGTGTTTTAAATGATGTACAAAATCTAGATATTTTCAATTTTGTGTAATGCTGTGGCCATAAAAACATGGCATTTGGGGTTTGAATTTTTCTGTCAATATAAGCGTGATTTAGCTTCAGTGAAGTACTGCAACCGACATATACAATATATGTTAGTGATGCTGTCCTAAAATACGAAAAAAAGCTATTTCTGTCTTTGAACCTACTTAAGGGAAAACTTCGGGGAAACGTTAGAGTTTAAGGGGTAAAAATGGGTGCTACATTGACACGAGTGCAAACGGTCGCTAACAGTAGTTAGCACCACCCGTAACCCCTTGACTAGAAACGCTCTAGTTTCGGTGCCAGTAAAATGCTCCCATGTCAGATCTTTTTGATGTCAAAGCAGCAGGCGTGCCCTAGGGGGTGGTGCTTCTTTGTGTTCTGAAAGGGATTCTATTTTTTTTTCATATCTTTCATGGATGAATTTTTTTTTACCTTTGAAGGCAAGTTCAGACACATGGCTTTTGTGGCAGTGTGTAAGAAAATAATTCTCACACTCAAGCGAAACGATTTCGCAAAAAAATGTCAGCCTTTCTGTGCTCTTCCCTCTTCTTCTTCCTGTGAACTATATCGCCGGCAGTTGCAGCTCAGTTACCCTGTCTGCCGCACATCAACTGCTGAAGTTCAGCTGAGATAAAACACTCTCTTGTTGAATTTTTTGTCGTATCGGCCACTTTGACAGAGGTGGACAATCCAAGACTGGAAAGTAAAAGTCCTCTCAAGGATTTTGTTTCAATTGCCAGAATTTGCAAATTTGGCATAATTCTTCAGTCAGCATATAGAAATCAGCTGAATTCAGGGGAGAAGGGAAATCCGGCCAGGATTTATACTTTTTGACCCTGGGATTTTCTGCCTCCGGTCTTGCAGGGTTCAGTTGCAACAGACTTAAATGGAAGACTCCATTGCTAAAAGTACTTACGTTGCAAAATGTCAATTTTGAGAAAATTGATAAAATCGGCATAGGTAACTATAAAAGACATTTGCCTATCCTCACCTCAGGATATGTGAAAATGTGACTGAAGTACTTTTAGCACTCGCCTCTTCAATTTGAAAATGAAAGCAGTCAATAAAGAGCATGACTGTAAATGCTGACGAAGGATTAGATCTGATTATAATCAAATCCTTTTGACTGGTTGTAGCACAAAGTGACATTCACAAGGTCCAACTCACCTTGGTTATAAAGTACCCCCCTGCTTACCAGCTGTTCTACATTAAACTAGCATACTGTACCTAGCCATCTTTGGTGATAGATAGATACAGTATGCCATGAAGAGAAAATGAATGAATTTGCAAATGAGACTGAAGTTTGAGTGGTAATTATGGAGCCGTAAAAAGGGTATGGGAATTGAATCAGCGAGAACTACTCCAACAAAGATTATATTGAGCATATTGCAAGTACCAGTGGAGAGATATAAAATGTCCAAGGCTTCAAATGCTGTACAGGCCATAGTGTGCACCTCAGAGCTGGCCATGGCCTGGACTGATGACACACAGTTTATGCAAATTTACAATGCAAAACAGATGAAGAAAAGAACTGATTTTGTTTTGTCCGCATTGACCCTTCCTTCCAATTTCAAGAAGATTCTGCAATTTTTCGAACTGAAAAGCTCTGAAATGCAGGCCTAATCAATTCCCTCTTGGAACTGAACAACACATATCACTGTGTGTCATACCATATTTTTTAAGAAGTACAGTTAAAACAGCAAAGGCCATTGGAGATGAATGCTTGTGGACATTCTGAATTCTTTTGCATTTTTGGTTAAAGAGAGCTCATTTCATGCGACACAGCTTGGCAGTGGGCGGAAAATAACTGAGACAGTAAAATCCTGAAGCATTTCAGCACTCGCGGAGAGACTAAAACTCCTTTCCGCCTCTCCCTCGACAGGCACGGCTAATTTGTCTCACTTCCTAATTACGTACATTCAATTGGGCTAATTACACGTGCTCAGCGCAAGCTTTTAACTGATTTTTATAATCTCCCGTTAAATGGCTGTCATCAAAATGGGGGAGGAAATGAAGGGTAGGGATTTGATGAGGATGGCTTTTGGTGAGATGAAAAAAAATATTTATCGCTCACTGGAGGGCAAAATTCTCTATGCGTCTGTTCTGCTCAAATTATCTCAGATATTTACAGATAGCTACCATCCCAAAAAAAGAAAAAACTGATTTGTCTAATGACAGCTCTTCAATACTTTATGCCTGCATGACCTAAAATGTTACATATTTATTAGAGAGAGAGAGAAAAAAATTATCAGTTTCAAGGATTAACTCAGATTCAATTGTGTCATTACATTATATTAATTACGACTAGCAGCCATACCACAATTCGATTTGCTCCAGCCGTGTGGTTGAAGCTAAGCAGGTGTGGGCTTGGTTAGTACTTGGATGGGAGACCACCTGGGAAAACCAAGTTGCTGCTGGAAGAGGTGTTGGTGGGCCGGTAGGTTGCGATCCTCCCTCTGGTGGAATAATCCCCAATGCCCTAGCACAGTGACAGGGACACTGGGCTGAAGGAGACGCCGTTATTCAGATAAGACGTTAAACCGAGGTCCTGACTCACTGTGGTCACTAAACATCCTATGACACTTATCGATAAGAGTAGGGGGTTCCCCGGCTAAAGTCCCAACCTGGCTCTTTAGACCTGCCACCTAATCATCCCCTGATCTAATTGGCTGTGCAACTTGCCCTGTCCCTCCCCACCTCAACCCCCAGGGCTCCCTTGAATGGCATTTTTTCTCCAGCCATCAGGAAAGCAGCTTGCACTTCGCTCACAATGTAATTTTCTCCCATTTAGCTCTTCAGCTTTGCTTCTCCTTTGAATTCAGTGAATTCAGTACATGTTTTCGGCACCTCTTTACATTTAGAGCTTGCATACTGCAATCACTCCTCAATTTGCAACCCTAGAACATGAAAATTGTCAGTGTGCCATGAGCTATGACATAATAGTGTAGATCTCAAACAGTCTTGATGGTTTTTTATTTGCCAATAGAAGTCCAAGGTCAGATTTCATGAACACAGAGTAAATGCCAAAAGCCAATGAAAAACTCCCGTTCAGTTACAGGCGTGTGTAAACAGAAAACAGCTGCTTGCGCTTCTTATACAACCATGGATTAAACAGAAAGGAGATCTATATGCTACAGAGAATTCAGTCACAAATAAGGAAGGCGAAGACGTATGTGCGGATTATCTTGTCACAAAAATAAAATGGTAGACTTTCAAACACAGATGGAAGAACATAAACCCAGGACCAAAATGAGAGTGGCAGATGATCAATTTGAAAGTCTGAAAGTAATCTTTTTTTTTTTTTTAATTAAACTAATTATACCGATCATTTTGTGAATAATACATTTCAGTCAGATAAACTCATGTATTAAGATTGAACAAATTTACTGACATGCAAATGAAATGTGGAGGGTTCTGCTCTTGAGGTGCTCTCTACCATGCATAGCAAGAACATGCTAAACAACAGCAAAATTAGGTAGGGAGCAGAACTGAAGAATCCTCCAAATGTCAGACAGAGCAGAACCAAACAGGTGGAGGCTGGGTTGGAGGTGGCAAGCAAAACACATTTTTCACTTTGCCCGTGAGGCGTCAAATTGAGCAGCAAAGGCATTCGAGCCGATTGTGCTTAAATAGACCAATGTAATAGGTTCTTTGCTGTTGCCGCTCCGCGATTTGTGTACTATCACTGATGTTGACAACCGCATAGGTGATGTAGGATGACCTGAGTTTCCTGCCAGAACTAGTTCCACTTATTCAAGAATGCTTCCGCTCTTTTATACTTCTTGCAGGATGCTGAGTCAACTGAACAGAGGGCCATATGCCACTGAAGGCGATCCTTGATTTCGGCAAGTTAAGTATGCCAAGTATACAATATGCACTGACTGAAATACTTTTTTAGCTATTTTCGCAATTTAATCCTTTAATTCAGCTGAATGGCCCCAACAAAGTTGATATGTTAAAGGAGAACACCTTATCACGTCAGCCATTAGATCAATGGTTGTCAAAACTAAAGCTCTCCAATGTTATTGCCACGAGTCTAGTGTGTCTTAACCTTTTAACTGTCAGCTCGACATTTTTGTTTGAGCACATTTTGAGTCACTGTAGAACTTGATTGGATTTTTTCATCATATTATACCTCAACCGAGTGTTAGAGATAGCTTAATCAGATTGAGTTCAATCCAACACATCTAAGACTTAGACACAGTGACTCAAAATGTCCTCTACCAAAAGGCTGAGGCAGTTGAAGGGTGAAAATGTTCAACTGATGCTTTCTGTCATCGCGGTGTTCTGTACTTTCCGGAAACCTCCTAATTCAGGTATAGGTCACCATCTGCTGGCCATCTTAGGAACGTTTACTTGACTCAGGAATAGTTGGAGCCTTTATACAATTTGTGTATGGCTACTGCAGGCTTTTTATCACGCAGGATTTCATTATTTTTGATCACCGATCTGACTCAACTTCCATGAACCTTGATTTCACTCACTGTAAATTTCTCTTGCAGATGTCTTATTTATACATTTCCACCACAATCATTAAAACAAACCTGTCATTTAGTTTCATTTTCTTGTCTTATCCATCAAAATAATATTTGATACCTCTCAGAAAAAAATAATGCACAGAAGGCATTGCGCTGACCCAAACTTTGCAGGGGTTTGGCTATAATTCTCTGAGAAAAGAACTCAGATCACGTTATTCATCCTGTCTGACAGTTCATACTGTCCTCAGTGGAAAAAGATTTCTTAGTGGGGAAAGAAGCCTCTGTAAAATCAAGGGGTGCAACGTTGAGAGAAAGAGAGGGTAATAAGAGGGGAAAAAGAATATACTTTTTTTTCATTTTGGTTTGTTTTGTAGGGACTTGAAAAAGCTATACAAATATATGAGAGCCTTGTAAAAAGCATTTTCATATTAACCCCTGAAACTATAAACTTTTCTCTGAAGTTTTCCCTTAGGCAGGTTCAAAATCATAAAAAAAACCTTTTTTTTTTTTTTTTTTTTTTTTTTTTCCTGTTGTAGGAAAATCCCACAGACATATTCTATATCTGCTGGTAGCACCACTTCAGTGAAGTTATATCACACTTACATTGAGTGAAATATTCAAACCCAGGATGTAATATTTTCATGGCCAAAGCATTACATCAAAAGGAAATATCTAGATCTTGTACATCATTTTACACACATTTTCCTGTAATCCAGCAGGACATATTTGGAATCGATGGAAACCTTGGGATCTCCACTAGAATGTAAAATAGGCCTGAAGTTCCACAGGTTTGAATACAGCAGCTGCATTTTGTTGACCAATATATGGATCCACACAGGTTTTATGGGGTTAAATAATTGATTACATCCAGAATTAGATGCTACCTGAAATTATCCTCCCAATACGGTTTTCAAAAGTGATTTGCAGGCATTGGAAATGCACATAATTTTTATTTTACGAATACAAGTACCATACCCTTCTCACAGACAGGAAAAAGATGGCCCAGTATTATTGGGAATAAGGCAGACAAACCTGGCGTTATCTGGTTTGAGGCTTGGGCCTGTCCGGTTATAAAAGATCGGAACGTTTGAGTCGACTGCGTAATGATGTGAGACCGCGTAGTGAGCATCCGAGAAGGCGCTCCAGGTTTCAATGAATCTCGAGCAACAGGGGCTGCCTCTGGCTTTGACCTGCTCGATTCAATAATGATCCGGCGTCCGAGCACTCTCGCCTGCAGGAGCTCGCCTCTTTCATCCGCAGCCTTTGCAGCCGGGAATGAAAGCCGGTTCTCATGACTCGGTAGAATCAAGGCCGAAAAAATCGCGGAAGAGAAAAAGTCCTTGCCGCCACCTGACAGACAGCAGAGGACAAAGATCAAACTGGCCGCAGCAGGAAAAAAGAAGGGGGAAAATAGGACCAAAGCAGTTCCTTATTTTAATCTTATCTAAATTGATGTGACATGTTTGAAGAAAATCTTTAAAGTTTCTTCCCCACGAATGCTTTGTAGGTGCTTTTAACGGTCTAATCCAGATCATGCACGTCACTGACAGAACCTTGGGAACTGGCTGAATGTAGATGTAGGAGAGACCAGGTGTGCTTGTAATGCTTTTTGCCTCACACCTGAAACTCACTTTTTGAGCCAGGGTTCTCAAACGTTTATAGAAAGTTCCCGCATTTGTTTATTACACATGGCATCAATTCAAACCTCTGCAAGAATATCTCAGACTTTGTGAGTTGATGCCAAATACAGAGTGTTCTGTTATTACAACCTACCCCATTGGTGATATCGGCTGCAGCACATGTTGGGGTTAGGAGAGCCTTAAAGAACTTTAGGGATATTCAAGGAACCTTGCTTGTTAAGGGGGTTCTTCTTGGAGGAACCTTTAACTGCTCAACATAGAAGAGAGGTTACTGCAGGAGCCTTTAATATATCAAAAGGGGTTCCTTGGAGGAACATTTTGAAAAAGGTTCCTTGAGGCTTTTCTGCTTCTGAGTATACTACAAAAAGAGGTTTAGTAAAATGAAAGAATCAACCATACAGTGCCCCCCAGAATTATTGACGCCCTTAGTAAATATAAGCAAAACAGCCCATGAAAAAACATCTACGCTCTTTTTCCTCTTGGTCACAGCAGGAAAAAGGCAACGGATAAAACAGGAGCAAAGCAGTCCTTCCTTTTAATCTTATCTAAATTGAAGTGACATTAAAGAAAGGCTTTAAGTTTCTGCTCCCGCATGGATCCTTTATAGATGCTTTTAATTGTCTAATCCAGATCATGCATGTCACTGACTGGACCCTGAGAACTGACAGTAAGTGGATGCACACCTTTTTGGTGCTGGGGGAAGGGAGCCTCTCTGACATGCATTTAGTATTTACCAGGATGGAGTGGAAATTATGGCCAGTTAGAGTAGCTGCTATCAAGATGGTAGGGTGACATCAATAAAGGGGCTAATTTTTGATCGTATTATACATTAACTTCTAATTGATCAATTGTTCAATATTCCACCATTGCAGACCAAAACTATTTATTGAGTCAAGTATTTTGATTTGCTGTCTTTTTCATTACAATGTGTTTTATTTAATTTTCAAATTTAATACTATTGAAGAGCTAAGTGCCAAAAGAACTTAAGTCTCAATTTCACACACTGTGAGGTAAGGATGGGAAAACGTCTTTTATAGAGACCGAAGTTGAATTTCTCAGTTTTCTCAAAATTGACATTTTTCGGCTGAAGTTCTTTTAGCACTGGGGTTCTCAAGTAGCAGATGTTATGGATCTATTATAAATTTAGACAGTTTTTTTTTTTTTTCTCAAAAATGGACATATTGTGACTTCAGTAATTTTAGCATCACAGTCTTCAATTTTGCTTGCATTTCAAAGAAAATAAAAAGATTCACTACAACTGTTGTTAGAACTCCTTAAAACAATTTTCCCTGGCCACTACTTGGCTTATATGGAAGAAACTCCAAAAAATGGAGGATTATAATTATTATCCTGCATACCGATCAGGTGGGCTTTCAGAGTCATCCTGGATCCCCACTAAACCAACCCAATTGGACCCTTCAGTACGCTGCATCTTGGACAGAGTACACAATATTGTTTTATGAAGACATGATGAAAGTTTAATTTTAGAGATGGAAACACACACACACACACACACACATACACATACACATACAGCAGAATACGTTGAAGCGTAGCAATTAATTCCCCAATTGTTTGTTACAGAAATAATAATTTCTCAAATGTTCTCTTGAGCATTATCAACCTGCCAGAGAGAGAGAAAGAGAGAGAGAGAGAGAAAGCAGACAGACAGACAGACAGACAGACAGAGAGACAGAGAGGAAAAAAATATGTGTACTTGTTGCAGTTTACTAGCAGCCATCACAGACAGCTTAACAGGATTTGCCAGAACTTCAGAGAATTTTCCTGTTTGCCATCCTTTGATGAATGCAATGCAGCAATTAGGCAGGGTTTTCCTCGTCCCGTCAGATTGCTTATCTCTCTGCCATTAATCATGAGGGATGGAGACTAACACCATTGTAAAGCCTTTTAAACTTCAAAGGCACATTCAATGCCATGAATTTTCAGAGAATTATTTAATTCTTATTATAAATTAGGAGGCACTGCCTTCAGGGTGAAGCTCAAGGATAGAAGCCCCGTTCTCCAAGACGTCAGGTACAGCTCGGTCCATACATGCAGTGGCATTTGTAGTGCAGTATCTTTTGTGAGTTTGTGCCATTAACTCACAAAACTGACATCCTTCTTCAGTGTGACCCCAGGAATAAAATTAAAACAGAATTTGCAAATAGAAGTGAAGAGTGAGGAGGTAACAGTATATCTGTCGTTAATGTGAAAATCTGTGACTGATTCTGCCTCTTCCGTTCAATACGCATTGTATAAATAATTTGAGGTTCAGTGCCGCAGTATGGCATGCACACAAATTTTAAAGACGAAATTCCGTATCCATGCCAATAGGTGGCAGCGCAATGTAAATTTCTCCGTTTTTTTTTTTTAGCAAACTTTATTGAAATGTTGGTCAATAAAGTATGAAACAACACAAACAATATGAACAACACAAATAAAAAGTATTAACATAGCACATCAATGCAAGGGGGTTACATTTAATAAAAAAAAGTATAAATCACAGAAATAAACTGAAATAGAAATAAATTAGTCTACACAGATGTTATAATGAGTACACAATTCAACTATTTTCATAACTTTTTTGTTTGTGGAATGTTGGATTGAGGTGATATATTGTTTAAACTCCTTTTCCTAGAGGAATTCATTAACATTAACAAAGATGCAGTTTCAGATAAAGCAGTAGTATGGTCAGCAATTAAAGGCTTTTTGCGCCATAATGCGATTGGCTTTTCATCTTATCTTCGGAAGTGTAGAATGTAAAAGATTGCCCAGTTGCAACATGCATGTAGCGACTTCGAGAGAGAGTTAAAAGACATTATAGCAATGAGGTGGAGGTACAGCTTAGGACAGTAAGGGCAGAGCTAGATAATTTGTTGAGGCAGCGAGTTGAATTTATGATGCATTTTACCAAGCATAGATACTACACCGATGGCAGTAAACCAAGTTGTCTTCTTGCTTTAACATTGAAACGGCAAGAAAACCAATTTAGTATTCCATCCATGAACTGCCCAGTGAAGGGACTAATCTCTAAAACAGCGAACATAAATAATGCCTTTAATGCATTTTTTGAGGACTCCTCAGAAGACCGATTTTCACAGGAATTATTTGACACCTTCTTTGTCAATTTGAATTTGCCTACACTATCTGATGATGAATCTAGGGATTTGGATGCCCCTATAACTTTAGATGAATTACACACAGCAGTAAAATTAACCAATAGGGGCACTCTCCAGGGATCGATGGGATCCCAGCTGAGCTATATATGGAGCTATGGAGGATTCTGGGTCCAATTTGGCTAGACACTATTAATTCAGCTATAGAAAAAGGTTATTTTCACAAGGATCTCAACACCGCGCTTATTTCAGTACTTCACAAACCTGGGAAAGACCCTCAGTATTGTTCAAAAAACTGCCCTATATCGCTAATTAATGCAGATATAAAAATCTATTCCCAAGTTATTGCTATGCGTTTAGAAAAGGTGGTTGGGAAATTAATTAATCCAGACCAAACTGGTTTCAGTAAAGGTCGGATGGCATCAGATAATGTTCACTGGCTTCTACATATTATCTCAGAGACAAAAAAGACAGGCTTAGCCTGTGGTCTTTTATTCCTTGACGCAGAAAAGGCATTTGACCGACTGGAATGGAGATATTTGTGGAATGTCTTTAAAAAATTTAAATTTGGTCCAAAGTTTATACAAATGATTCAGGTATTATATTCTAATCCCTTTACCTGAGTTATCATAGCTGGACACTTTTTTCTGATCTTTTCAATATATATTGCAGTTCTAGGCAGGGTTGCCCGGCATCCCCTTCCATCTTTAATTTATCTCTTGAACCATTAGCACAATATATACGACAAAGCGCCTTGGTAGCTCCAATTACAGTACGGTCCACATCACACTCCATTTCTATGTAAACTGATGATACACTTGCTTATCTCTCTGCTATACGAAGGTCCCTCCCAAACGTTTTAAAAATTATAGAAAATTTTGGAATATTGTCTGGTTACAAGGTTAACTACTCTAAATCAATCCTGATGCTGTTAAACACTGACTTGGGGAAACTGAACATTCAATCCCATATACCAGTGGCTCAAAAGGCTGTGTATTTAGGTATGGAGATTGGTCCCTGTATCCATACAATATCAAGAAATAACTATTTATCTATCATGAAGAAAGTTGATGATGATCTTGTGAGATGGACAGCACTCCCTTCATCAATGCCTGGCCGTATAGCCACAGTTAAAATGAAGATTCTTCCCCACATAAACTTTATAAGCTCTATGCTCTCATTACCAACTCCATCAGGCTACTGGAGGAAGCTTGACTCCAAATTAAGAAAATTCATTTGGAATCGAAAGAAACCTCGCATTAAATGGTCAACTTTACAGTGGGACAAACTTCAAGGTGGATGGGCCTGCCCGAATTTTCAAGTGTATCATTGGGTTTTTGTATTACATTCTCTAAAATATTGGTTTGATGCAGAACTACATTCACCCTGGAAAACATTAGAGCAGGGTCTGGTTCATCCATTGAGACTTCAAGATGTGGCTTTCTCTGGATTAACACATAAGAGGTGTTATTTACAATTTGGACCAATAGTATCATATGCAATATAAACTATACTTAAGGTTGAGAAGCACATGAATTTCAAATCAAAATGGCATACACACTTCCCTATCTGGTATAATGCAAATTTATTGACAGGTGGTGAGACATTCATTTCACAAATGTGGGCCCAACTTGGCATCCAAACATTGGGAGATATCTCAGGTCCAAATTCAATTTTAGATTTTCCTGAACTTATGTCCCATTTTGGCATTCCAAGAAACTCACAATTTCTTTATTTTAGAATAAGATCAGCGCTTAACTCACTTGGGTTTCCTCGGGGGTCTGAATTAACCAATCACCCCATAATATCCCTAATGGAGGGAGCACCTCAAAAGAAAATAGTCTCTTACGTATATAACAGACTTATGTCACGCATCACCGTAGAATCATCTGAACGCAGATTATGGAAGACCGATATACCTCTAAGAACAGAGACTATTGACTGGGACGCTGTATAGGAAAATGTCTTTGGGGCATCTAAAAACCCAAATCATCAGTTAATCCACTATAAAATTTGTCAGAGGACTTACTTAACACCGCGTAAAAGGCATTCAATGGGCTTGGCTCCCAGTCCTCGCTGTACATTTTGCAGTGAGAGCGTTGTGGGTACATTGCTGCTTGTCTTATGGGAATGCCCGGATGTACAAAGATTCTGGGTCAATGTTGTGGATAAAGTGTCTGGTCTGGTGGGGAAGAGGTTCCCTTTAGAACCTGCTCTCCTTATTTTAGATGATGACTCCAGGTTCAAGATCACTGATACAGAGCGGGCATGACTGCAGCATAGAAAATTATAGTCTTGAGATGGCTTCCTCTGCATCAATTATCAATAAAACATTGGCTACACACTCTTCTTGACGTGATCTACCTGGAGTGGTCATCAGCCAGGATCAATAATGCTAAGCAAAGAACGCTACATGTGGGAAAAAGCTACAGAGGATGTCAAAAGGCCACTGTCATGACTTCTGAAATGCTCATCTTTGGTAACTCAATATATCCAGTTTGTAACCCTGATCATTATTTAATACTATGTCATTTACTTGTTTGGATTTTTATTTCACAGTCTTAGCGTAATGCTGTGTGTTCCGTAAGGGGAGGGAGGGGACGGGGGTTGGGTGAATGTTAGGTGTTTGTGTTCGTATTTGTATGATTCTTGAATGTTTTATGGTTGTGTGAATGTGTGACTGTTATTTGTATGAAATATAAAAATATGTCATATTTGTGGAATCAGAGTTGGGTCCAAGTACTTTCAAGTACTTTTGAGAATTGTATGCAAGCATTTTTTTTTTTACATACCATAGTGCTTGTATTTGTATCTGAGTACTACCTAATAATGCCTAATATTAGGCATTAGGCCTACTAATATTATTAGGCCTAATGCCTAATAATACCTAATAATAAGTACATGTTCTTGCATCCAAGTACTTTTCAAAGTACTTGACCAATCTCTGTCAGCACTTGGGAGACAGATTGGTCAAGAACTTTGAAAAGTACTTGAACACAAGTACAAGTACTTCAGGCATTAATAGGAAGTACTCCGATACAAGTGCAAGCACTTCGGTATTTAAAAAAAAAATACTTGCATTCAATTCTTGAAAATACTTGAAAGTACTTGAACCCAACTCTGTGTGGAATATGATTGATTGAAACTGATATTTCAATAAAAACAGTTGATTACCAAAAAAAAAAAACTCCTTTTCAAAAATTAGGAATAATGGTTTGTGGTTTGAAAATTTTGATTTATGGATATGATATTCAGCTAAAAATATAATTAGGTTAATGATAGAAAATTGATCTCGTTTGTTAGAAAAATGGGGAAAGATACCAAACAACACGTCCTTATGAGACAGAGAGACATCTGATACAATGTTTTGGGAGATAAGTGAGGAAACGCTTTGCCAAAAAACAGACAAAAAATGACAAGTCCAGAACAAATGATAGAAATCTTCATCAGAGTGGTCACAGAAAGAGCAATTCACGTCAACGACTTTTTTATACTGTTGTAAAAATGATCTGCAGGGGTAAATACGATAGTAAATACGATAGATCAATTTTAAATACACTTCTTTAACCTTATTTAAAATGAGAAATTTGGAGGGAAGGCGCCAAATTTTCTTCAAGTTCAAATTTTCAACAGAATTATTCCAGAAAAAGGTCATGTTTTGAACAGAGACAAATTCCTCTTGAAATAAAGCACGGATATCACGGTTGACATTTTTCCTCTTGGTAGAAAAGCAGATTTTGGCAATATATGTGTCAGTGGGGTCCAATGCCAGCAGAGTCAGGTCATCGAGAGGTTAAGGGTTTAAAGAGCATTATAACACCAGATGGGATGGCATCAAACACCACAACATACTCCTTTGGTGGAACAGGAATACTAAACCTGCCAAGAAACTCAAGCTTTCTTATACCATATATAAAGTTTAGTATTTGGATTTTTCTTTCTCCATATATCAACCAAATTGAAAGTTTGTATGAATGTAGAGATCTTAGTAGCAGAAGAATTGTTAGTACTTGGTGACCATTTATCCAAAGAGCCATTCAGAGCAATGTTGAAACCACCACCCATAAAGAGTAGAGCATTTGGGTATTTTGATAACCAATTTAAAAAGCTAGATTCTAATGTATCAAGTAAATGGTAATTTTCAGGTTTTGAATTATATCCATATATATTGGAAGAATGATGTTGTTGTTGATATCAAGGATCAACATTACATAATGTCCATTGGGGTCACCTTCTGAATGTAAAATAACACCACCAAAGTTGTTTTTTAAAATAGTAACCCCTGCTGATCTTTCAGAACCATGTGAGAACCAAATGTCATTTCCTCATTGTGTTTTCCAAAAAGAGACATCATTAACCACTGAGTGTGACTCTTGAAAGGAACAAAAATCAGATTTCTGCTGTTTTACAAATAAAAATAAAGCTTTAAATTTCACATTTTCTCTTAACCCACTGGCATTTAAAGAAAAAACAGATACGGACACTCTTCAGAAAGTGTTGGGCTAACAAGTCCACCCCACGATAAATGATACATATATTAAACCAGGAACAATTAAGTAATAAACTTAAAAAAGTAATTTTGAGCTCCAAGATATTATTTTTAAAAAATCTTAATGCTGACGTAAACCTTCTTCCAGGTTTGTGTAAGTAATAGAAAAATAACGCAATATCACAAACCATGAGGCTGTTTCAAATAAACATTATTTCCAAACAATTCCCTCTTGAAAACTCACCTCACCTTATATACTTTAATATTCATTTTATTTAAGCTTCAGCACCTTTTAAAATACAATCAGGAGATACGTGAAGCCTTTAGCATTCTGTATATCGAGATAAAAACACTTAGAGATTGGTTAGAGGCATCCAGAAATTATCTTAATAAAAATGTAGAAATAAGCATTAATTTCATATCCTCATAACACACAGTTTCATTAGCATGGGCTGCACCTGATTTATTGTGACAGTTTATATTCTCAGTTGCTGTATCTGTGAAATGAGGACACCTGATACCCATTTCCTTGCACAACACTGACGCCTTGTGAGTCCTTGGGGAAAGAGGCAAATCGAGCATGAAACTTTTCTTCCAGCGACTCACTGTACATCATATGATTTACTCGGGCATTGTGAAAAAGCACTGGAAACATGCGCATGGATTTCCTGTAAAATTTACTGAAGCAATTTCATAATTGCATACAGCCTGAATTGCGTTTGACCCATCCGATATATGTAGCAGGAGCAACAGTACTAAGAAGCACAGATCTTTGGTGGCAGGACTCCTTGCTTTTAGAGTAATGTACATCATGGAATCTGTGTGAAACATAAGCAATAATGCATCAAAACATTGAGTAAAATTGACAGCCCATGGCTCAGCCTGTACAATAGCCATGTATGTATATATCTTCATGTATGACAAAGGGCTTTTCCCAGCTTTACATTTGGAGATTGCATAGAAAGACAGGCAGAATGGGGGCAGAGTGTGAGATAGACTAGAAGCAATGGTCAGTGACCAGATTCGAATCACCATCATCACTGCTCACATATAGCAGGAGGTTAGCGCTCCATTCATGTTATTCACGAATGTTGCGGAAGGGGTGTATGTGGTTGTCGCGTTTATTTATTTATTCACCCCGCCCAAACGAATGTTGCGGAAGGGGTGTATGTGGTTGTCACGTTAATTTATCAGTGTGTGTGTCTGTTTGCACTCTACAGGCCACAATTCTGGATGGATTGTCTTCAAATTTGGTAGGGACAATCCTTTGGCAGAAGGGAAGAAAGGATTAGTTTTTGGTGAAGATCCAGATCAAACCCTGGATTCTGGATCAGTTTGAAGATTTTGTTAACACTGGGAGATAGGGCAGACTTTCCACTGCTTATAACTTGAAATTGGTTGGCGATAGGCGTGTAGTTACTATTAATCACTAAAGGAAGTTGGGTGTGGAGATTCTTTAACCACCAAATGTTATGACCTTCAGCGACCTTGAAAGGTCAAACTCAAGGTCACCCATTTCTCAGGCTGCTCTAGGGACCAAATGGTGAAAGATAGAGACATGGTTACTATTAACTAGTCGTAGTAAGTCATATATGGGAATCTAATGGCACCGTGACCTTCACCTTCAAGTGACCTTGAAAGGTCAAACAACATCACCACTTTTCTGAGTGCTCTAGCAGCCAAACGGTGCAAGATAGACCCATAGTTAGTATTGAAGACTAATAGGAAGTCATATATAGGGAATCTAATGGAACCATGACCTTGACCTTCAAGTGACCTTGAAAGATCAAAATGGCCGACCTTCATATTTTGATGCTCTGTAACTGGGAAACCGGCAGAGATAGGCCCTATGTTATGCTCAATCACAAATAGGAAACCATATATGGGGAGACCAATTGCACCATGACATTGACCTTCACGTGGCGTTGAGGGCACGGGCGGGGTGATGTGGCCTTCTGGACACACCCTCTAGTTTATTTGTGTGTCTGTTTGCACTCTACAGGTCACAATTCTGGACGGATTGTCTTCAAATTTCGTAGGAACAATCCTTTGGTGGAAGGGAAGAAATGATTAGTTTTTGATGAAGATCGGGCGGGGAAATGTGGCCTTCTGGACACACCCTCTAGTTTTACTATGTAATTAGAAACGGCCATGGATGCCATGAAGTTCTATTTTTATGTTGCACCATTTTGCAAATGATTAAATAAAGAAAACATTTTTTAATTAAGTGACCACATAAAAGTCTGAAGTTTATCATTTGTCTCCTAATTTGAGAAACTACAGAAACATGATCATTAAAACTGAACATTTCATAGATACGGTTCAAGAACCACTGGGCTGGCATATTTCATGATGTAGCATATTTTTTATATTAATGCACTTCACAATGAATGATTTTGTGCTATAGAGAAGTTGTTCATTTGCTGAAACAATGTTGCCAAAATAAACTGCACACATACTCAAATCAAGGATGAATAAAAATGAAGGTTTACTTAACATGACATACCACTGAAGAGACACAAGCATAGGAGACTACATCAAATTTGAAATTCCAACGTTGCTTTAATTTGCTGCCAACTGTTCCTAAGCAAGTCCTTAAACAAAGGATAAAAAAGCTAAAATTAATTTGCATTTGAATCATTAAACATCCTTTAAGCTCTTCCTTTCGGGGCGACGACAAAGACGTCCTCTAGCATTTCGATATTTTACGGAATTATTCATTATGCAGAAAAAGTATGAAAGACCACAATAAAATCGGTGACAGTCACAACAAGGAACGCATTTTATTGGTCAACAAATTGCAGTAAGGTTGTTATATCAATACATGTTTAAAATGCAGCAAAGTTCTGAAATACTAATGAAACTGTATTTTACATATAGTGGGCACAATGTACGGTACGTCACGGCACCCTACAGAACCTCTCTACATTTGAAACTGAAATTACACCTGTGGTCATATGCATTACATTTATAATTATCCTGTTTCAATCTATTGTGTCTATGACAGTTCTTAGTTTGAGCCCTTTGAGAAGTCATTCAAACGGACGCTACAGCTCCTTCGATGTCCATCAGCACCATTAGCTGAGGTCTATTTGCACAGATTTTCTGAAGGAAGGGAACTGGACCTCACTTTATAGTTGAAGGCTCCTGGTTCTGAAAAAAAAAAAAAAGAAGTTCAATAATTACACTGAAATGTCAAAGCAAAAGATTAAACTATTATTCAAAAGGAAATAGTTTTGCATTCAAAAGATAAAATAAATAAAGTGAATTAGTTATTTAGCGAGGATCTAGGGAGTCGTCTGAGTAAATTTAAATAAACAGCCTCATTCTAACTAAATAAACCCCTTAAACTCTAGATTTTCACTTAAGTTTTCCCTTAAGTAGGTTTAATGTCAAAAATACATTTTTTCATATTGGAGGACAGCGTCACATAGATATTCTGTATTTGCTAGTTGCAGCACTTCACTCATGCTACATCACACTTACACTGAGAGAAATATTCAAACCCAGGACACCATGTTTGTACAGCCATAGCATCAAATAGAAAATACCTAATAAGTAACAGAATTTGAAACTAATTTTCCTGTAAATGAGCAGGACATATTTAGGATCATTGGAAACTTTGGGATTCCTACTCGAATTCAAAATAGGCCTGAAGTTCCACGGGTTTGCATACTGCAGTTTTTATGGGGTTAATCTGACCTTCAAAGCAGTCGGGAATCTTCAGTGTTCCGTCAATGCACTGGGTGGTAACTGGATACCCACAGTCCTTCACTTTGTCTTCGCAATAAAGTGCCAGCAGATCGCCATGCAGGACTCGATTGGGTTTCAGGTCTTCAATCCATATTTTTTTGTTGTTGTAGAAGATCCGCCCCCTTTTAATGTTAACAGTACATGGAGCTGGAAAGGAAAAGGAACGACACCAAAGTAACTGAAGGATTATTGTACTTGCCCTGCCCCCAAATGATTTACTATTTAGAATAATAATGCTTCAGCCATTATTCTATCATGACAAGTTTAGCTGGCAGTAAGACTAAAGAGTTTAACACCTGTTAAAGGCCACAAGTTGGATTGAAAACAAGGGAAAGATACTGTGGTCCAAGTGCGGTTTAGAACATTTGTAAGCAGCACATGACATGACTCCAGAAGTGTGCGGAAATGTGGTACCCAGCCACAGCACTGGCCAAGTATCACTTTCACATTCTCTTACAATCCACGCACGGCACCCACCTCTGCAAACAGGCTTTTTTGACCATTGTCCTGTTTCCCCACATTCTACCTCCATGGAACCCTCTAGAACATAGTTTGCATCACACCCATATCTGATTCTCTCTTTGTAGCCATGTTCCCTAATTACAGCAAATGAAATGAATCCGTTGGGTATTTCAGTTGGGCGTGGACACGTCACAACTGTAAAAAACAAAACAAGTGGTGATTATTGTTGATAATAATTCATACCAACAGCAGATACTGACTAATGTGGGGTGGTCATATGCTTTGGGAAATGCACTCATGAATATTGGTGTCAATTGCATTGCAATCACATGCGGAGTGAGTTCAGTAAAATATGTGACACTAACGTTTTGTTGCCTCTTTTCATAAATACTCGCAAGGTTTTGAATGCCAATGCAACACTCCTTCCACCCAAAAGCGAAATGAAATTTTGTGATTACAAAATATCGTCGAGAGAGTCGGTAAAATGCTTGCATCAATGTGCCATTGTGAAAGCTGTTAGTTCCTTCAGTTGCAGAATTTGGATCACCAAGCTTAGAACAGTGAATGTAACACGACAGTTAGAAAATTAATTCACGCTACAAAAAATCTGACATGCCCTCCTGTCGCGATCAGCCCCAGCCTATCCCGCTCACCGCGACATTCAGGAGGCTCGGACCAGGTCCCGTTGGGCAGGCAAAACCCGACTTTGTTCCCGAGAAGGACAAGAGGTGGTGAACATCCATATGTCACACTGTCTCCGAAAAAAGTGGTGTTGCCCTTGAACCTTCTGGAATAGTTGATTGAGGCATACTTTGGAATTTCAGGAAGGCCACAGGCAACCGCTAAAAATGGGAGAGCAAACACAATAAAAATATAATCCATGACCTGCATTCTCATGTCACGCCTTTCTTATTTCCATTGTAATCATTGCAGTACATTAACGGTGTATGGCAGACACTTTTATACAATAAAACACATATTAAGTCCATGTGATGGGTAACTGGAACATCTACGCAGAGCTTGATTTATTGAGAATTTTTTTTATTTTTTCCTGCATGCACAATCTTTCAGCATGTGCTAAACCAATTACATAGCCAGTGATTGGCTAGGGTATTTGTTTTTCACCAATCCCTGGCCATGTTATTCGTTTTGCATGTCCTAAAAGGGTTTTTCCAAGTGCAAAAGATCTTAATAAAGCTAACTTATAAAGTATCTGTTAATTCATAATCATAAACATCAGAGATGGTGGTCTTTACATGCTAAGTCAGACTGTATTAATGAAACTGCCTTGAGATTGTAAGGGCCCGCGTAAAGCCCCTCCTTCTGGGCATTCCTATTTTACCCGGCTACCTGCCTAATTATCAGATTATCCCTCTGCTCTTTGTTTAATGGTTACACCTATTTCTTATTAGTTATTATCATTCCCTTTTCTATTTATACCTCAGCTCTCGCCCTCGCAGGCAGGTAGCCATACATTGTAACACCTTTTAGTTTATAGCACTCTAAGTTGGTTCCTTAGTTTTATCCCTGGGAAGTTTTATTTTCTGTTTATTAAGCACTTTGTTTATTTAATAAATAACATCATGTCCTTGCACCTGGATCCTCCACTTTTATTCACTCTCCTGGTGCCTGTATGACATCCCTGGGTACCAAGATATTTACAGCCTTTACAAAAATAACTTCATGAATCTTACAACATGAGCCAACTTGAACAAGAAATTTATGCTGGTCCTCTAAATTTCTGTTTTAAATTTGGTCAGGTGTATACTTATGAAATTATTTGCTTGTTAAAAAGAAAACCCACGCTGTCAATGATTGGCAGGGGCAATATTGCCTTCCTTATTCCATACACTTTCTTTTCACGTGACTTTAATGTCCTTCAAATTGACTCTTGTCCCTTTTGTCCTCGCGTGGTTCTGTCTGTATCCCATAGACTTTTATCTGGGATCATTCGTGCTACATTCTAGCCTGACATACAGTATCTCCATATTCTTGTTAATGAGAAGGACATACGATCGCACTGTGGCACAGGATGGCTCCAGCTCCCATCGTGCATGCATTCGCTGGTATTGGCTCCACGGAGGACGTACCTACAACACAAATGCAGCATATTTCCATTGAAAGCTTATGGAGAAAATGGTTGGGAGAATGATGTGATTCATGAACTATCACCATAACAATGCCAACCAGTGTGACCTTTTTGAGAGTCTTCGCTGACGCTGACGCTGGGGAACAATGTTACGCTGGGAGTTACAATGTGAAATGTTTAGAGTGACTCTATGTAGAATTGATTTTTCAATAACCCGTAGAGCTCTGAAATAAATTTTCAAAAAATATACATTTATGTATATTGTGTTGTTGAAAACCTATCATGTGGCAACTTGTTTAAATGGGTTCCTCTGTGGGAGCTCTTTTAAACAAGTTCCCACATGATAGGTTTTCAACAGCTTTGATTTTGATATCTGACTTCATTGAGCAACAATAGCTGCATTTAGCGCGCTAAGGGTTAACAAAACATGTGTTGCAGACTGTACACCCCTTACCCTTCTGCGCAGGTGAAGTTGATGATGCTCTGGAACACGATGTCAGCAATGTGAATCTTGCCGTTTATTAAAGGACCAGGGTTGGAGCAACTTTTCACTGTGCAGAGAAGAGTTTGTTGTCACCTTGATCAGTGAAATTTCATAAACCGTCTTATCGTGATTTATCATGGCTACATACATAAGTTCGGTTAACCAGATCACTAGTAGTGAATTTCAGCATTTCACAAATAGACACGATGATAGTTTGGCATCAAGGCTATAAACCTGACGCACCCAGCGAACAACCCCCAATAGCAGACGGGTCTGGCCCAGATCCCGCTTCAAGCCAGCACTGCTGGGCGACTGCTGGCATGGCAAGTGGTATGTTGACCGGATGTGGGCCAGGTCTGTCAACGATGGCATCGTTTATATGATGGCATGCCACATGTGGGCCAATTGTGTCTGCAGCTGGCCCTGTGCTGGCCGATATGTGGGCCAGCTCTGGCAAACCAGATCTGGGCTACTAAAGGGCCATTGTTCTTGCTGTATGTGGGCCAGAACTGGGCCGTGTAAAGTGCATTATGTGGGCCATATATTGCTATATGGGACTAAGCTTGAGGAGAAGAAAGCGGGAAATGGCAGGATATTCTCTAAAAAGTTTTCCACATGAAACAGTGATGCAGCAGCAAGCAATGCAGTTTGCAGGAGTGGCGAGGCAGGAGAGCATAGAGTAGCGAAGCGGTGTGCAGACAGGATGGGGGAGCCCAGTCTCATCCCGACACGTCATAAATTGACGCAACCTGACCGAGCGTAGATATATGACGCAAAGGATGCTTTTGGCTTTCTTATTTGATGCCAGTTTAAAACAAACCCTACCCTCTAACCTCTAAACCCAAACCCTAACCATAAGCATTAAATAAAGACGTCAAATGCTTCCTTTTGCGTCGTATATCAACGCCTGGTCAGGTAGCATCACTGTATGAGGTGTCGGGATGAGAATGTGTTGGATGGGGGGTGTTGATATGAATGAGGGCATGTCTCAAAGAGTCTGTCGCCACTAGCTCCAAAAGTTACGCCACGCATACTGTATAACGGGAATGTTGCGATTGAAAAAATCTACAGTATGTTCACATTGAAACAAAATCCTTGGCACTTACGATCACACTTGAATGAGGAGGAGCTCCATGTCCCAGTGTCAGCGCAGACTATTTTGCGGGGCCCTGAGATTGGTGTGTACCCAGGTTTACAGTTGAGAAACAATTCCTGACCCGGGTCATATACACGCTGAAAGTTAGCATCCTCAACGTTGAGACCCAGTGGAGGACGGCCGCAAACTAAAAACAGGCACACGCGCACACACACACACACACACACACACACACACACACACACACACACACTTACCATTATTTTTTGTTTGGGGTCCACAGATCCCAGAGCCTATTTTAAATGCTCAAAAACAGACTTAACGCTGATTTTTTAATTTGTCTCAGTAGTGAAGTCAGAAACAATAGATGCAACCTTGGTTCGTAGACCTCATTACAGCCGCTTCCAACGGAACAAACTGGTGAATATATAGAGGGCCTGTTATTTTTATTATTATATTTATCAGAGGTGCTGCATATAAATATATAACCCCAATTCTGAAATAGTTGGGAGAAAGTGTAAATTGTGAATAAAATCAAAACGCAATGATTTTCAAATCACACCAGCCAGTATTTTATTCACAATAGAGCAGAAATAACATAGCAAATGTTGAAACTGAGAAATTTTACAATTTTATCCACAAAATGAGCTCATTTCAAATTTGATGGCTGCTACAGGTCTCAAAAAAAGTTGGGACAGGGGCCTGTTTACCATGGTGTAGCATCCCCTCTTCTTTTTAACACAGAGTGGAGGCTTCTGGGCATCGAGGAGACATGTTTCTTGAGTTTAGCCATTGGAATTTGATCCCACTCTTGTTTAATACAGGCTTCCAGCTGCTGGAGAGTTTTGGGTCTCCTTTGACGGACTTTTCGTTTAATTATGCGCCAAATGTTCTCAATCGGTGAAAGATCAGAACTGCAGGCAGACCAGTTCAGCTCACGGACTCTTCTACTATGAAGCCATGCTGTTGTAATAGCTGCAGTATGTGGTTTTGCATTGTCCTGCTGAAATACACAAGGCTTTCCCTGGAATAGATGTTGTCTGGAAGGGAGCATATGTTGCTCTAAAACCTTTATATACCTTTCAGCATTTATGGTGCTTTTTAAAACATGCAAGTGTACCACACCATATACACTTATGCATCCCCATACCATCAGAGATGCTGGCTTTTGAACTGAACGCTGACAACAGGAATGGTGGTCTTTCTCCTCTTTAGCCTGGAGGACATGACAGCCATAATTTCCCACAAGAATGTCAAATTTGGACTCGTCTGACCACAGGACACTTTGCTGCAGTCCATTTTAAATGAGCCTTGGCCCACAGAACACAGCGGGGCTTCTGGATCATGCTCAACAATGGCTTCCTTTTCGCATGATAGAGTTTTAGGTGGCATCTGTGGATGGCACGGCGGACTGTGTTTACAGACAGTGGTTTCTTGAAGTATTCCTGGGCCCATTTAGTAATGTCAATGACAGAATCATGCCGGTCAGTGATGCAGTGGCGTCTGAGGGCCCGAAGATCACGAGCATCCAGTAAAGGTCTTTGGCCTTGTCCCTTACGCACAGAGATTTTTTCCAGTTTGTCTGAATCTTTTGATGATGTAATGCACTGTCGATGATGAGACCTTCAAAGCCTTTGCAATTTGACGTTGAAGAACATTGTTTTCAAAGTATTCCACAATTTTTTTACGCGAGCCTTCACAGGTTGGAGAGCCTCTGGCCATCTTTACTTCTGAGAGACTCAGCCTCTCTAAGACATCCCTTTTATAGCCAATCATGTTACACACCTGATGCCAGTTAATGTAATCACTTGTTAAATGTTCTTTCAGCTGATTCTCTTATATATTAATTGCTTTTTTAGCCCTTTTTTGCCTGTGTCCCAACTTTTTTGAGACCTGTTGCAGCCAGAAAATTTGAAATAAGCTCATTTTGTGGATAAAAATGTAAAATGTCTCAGTTTCAACATTTGAAATGTTATCTATTTTCTATTGTAAATAACATATTGGCTCATGTGATCTGAAAGTCATTGCATTTTGATTTTATTCACAATTTACACTTCGTCCTAACTATTTCGGAATTGGGGTTGTACATTTTTTGTGTTAAACCTACAAACTTGATCGAAAACTTTGGATCTGCTGCTAGACTCCTCACCTTTTGTAGCAGACAAATCAATCTGGAGAGCTATGAGAAAATTATTTTCTGCTACAAAATGGATGCAATGTGCACTGTAAATCCTGATAGTGTGGTGAACTCAAATGCTTTGTGGAAACCGATGACCTCAAAAAAATTGTGTTTGCCAACTTAATTGCATTGTGTGGTAGGAACTTAAAGAAAATAAGGTAAAGTTATTTTTTTACATGTTTTTAAGTGCTGTGAACATAAGTTCATTAAATTGGCATACACAATATAATAATATATAGGTAATCGGTTTCCACAAAACATCTGAGTTCACTTCACTTGACAGGGTTTACATTATGGGCATACAAACAAACCCAAATTTAAAAATTTTGGACCATTTTTTCATACTCTCAAAATAATAGGGAGGACACAGTCAGACCAGGAACATTTTTTCAGGGTACAGACAGAAGTGTGTGTGCATGCTCATGGTCTAACCTCAGCACATACGGCATATACATGTTTACACAATAATAAACAAATTTAACCAACATACAGCCTTAATGAACAATTCAATCACATTGTGTAAGCTGCAGCAAGCATTGTGGTAGCTGAAATCTTTTTTTGCTGCACGCAGAGATTCTGGTGACAAACGCTGACACAGGATATCAAATATATAACTGCGTAGCACAGGACAAAGGCTACCAAGCCAACTGAATATCAACAAATACAAACAGACTGAAGACCTGCCACTTCAACTCTTTCAGACCTTGCGTTAAACAAAATGGTAACATGCATTTCTATAGCGAAGATTTTCCGATACTGAGTGGTAGCTTACCTTTCCTGGCTGTCACTGAAGCGTACGAGGACAGATGACAGAGCAGTAGCAGGACGAAGCCTTGGTACATTTTGTGTGATTGATGGAGGGGACTCCTGCACAGCGGTGGCCTGAGATAAACTGAAGCACAGAGTCGGGGACGTCTGTTTGTAGTTCCTCAGTGTAAACACTGGTTACAGATAAAATTTTAGAGTTATGACATGATTTCCGGGAACTCGGATTTATCATCAGGGGAAAAAGAGAGATCATCCATTTTCTATTTTCAAATTTTATCAGGTTGAGTAATCCATCCACCCACCCCTATTAAATGAAAATCTGTGTTTGCCTTCACACAAATGTAATATTTGTTATTTTCTAATTTTATTACACGCAGTGCATTAAAAATAGTACATTCAGACATAATCAACTACGAAGACAACAACAACAGCAGCAACAACAACAAAAACAGCAATATAATAAAAATAATATTATTATTATTATTATTATTATTATTATAACATCCATTTTCTAAACTGCTTCTTCCTCACAGGGTTGTGGGGGAGCTGAATCACACCCTGCACAGCTCACCGCTCCATTGCAGGGCTCATATATCATTCACTCACACCTATCAACAATTTAGAGTCTCCAGTTAACCCAGCATTCATGTTTTTGGACTGTGGGAAAAAAACCAGTGTGCCTGGAGGAAATGTATGCAAACACGGGGAGAACATGCAAACTTCTCACAGAACAGCCTGAGGCCAGATTCACGACCTTCTTGCAGTGAGGAAACAGTGCAACCTATTGCGCCACCCTGCTACACATAATAATAATAATAATAATAATAATAATAATAATAATAATAATGACAAAAGTAGGGTCCTCTAAACTAGAGCTACTAATTTTTGTCCATCCTGTTCATTGTTCCATTAATCTTTCACTCATATAATAATATCTGTGCCTCCACATCAATATAACTATGTATATATGATTCCAAAAATGAAATTTGTGGGAAAGAAGTATTTACTCTTTATCGACACATTGAACAGTGTCAGCAGCCACTGTGCTCAAAGTCCACAAAACAAGGCATGTTTACTCTGTGTTGCAAAGTAGCTTCCAGCATATCAGCCTATGCATACAAACACACACACACACACACACACACATATGCTCAGAGTGAGAGAGAGGTACAGGTAGAGGTAAAGAGAGAGAGGAGAGAGAGAGAGAGAGAGAGAGAGAGAGAGAAAAAAAAATCACTCAAATTGATCTCATGTTGTGAAAGCACAATCTTTCAAATATTTGAACACACTGTTGCTCAAAACTTGTCCCCTGCTGGTAAAATATGAAGCAATACGGCATTGATCTGGTTTTTTTTTTTTTTTTTCACTATTGCTGTAACTCAACATACGCGCAAATCAGTGATTAATCTTACTTTAATTATTTGCAATGACTCCAAGGACTCCAAGTAATGCAATGACTGAGGTAGAGGTTATACTAGTTATACTTTTGACCACTTGATGTCACTGTTGTAGAGTTTTCATTGCTGCTGCTACTACTACTACTACTACTTCTGCTATTACTAATAATCATCATCATCATCATCATTAAGCATTGTGCACTCGTATAATGGGACATTTGCAAAATTGATCTGGACTTCAGGCCAACAGTATGCATTGCATTATTATTCAGTATGTAATTCATATTAATTTTGCACTCCTAATACTTTTATCAACCGAAAAAATATTCAATATTTTGTTACACTAGGAAATGTTTGTAAATTATAATATTGTAAATCTGGGTAAATATTTACTAAAAATATAATCACATAAAGGGCGGCACGGTGGCATAGTGGTTAGCACTGTCGCCTCACAGCAAGAAGGTCGTGGGTTCAATTCTGGCCTGGGGCCTTTCTGTGTGGAGTTTGCATGTTCTCCCGTTTAGCGTGGGTTTTCTCCGGGTACTCGGTTTCCTCCCACAGTCCAAAGACATGCATGTTTGGTTAATTGGAGACACTAAATTGCCCATAGGTATGAGTGTGAGAGCGAATGGTGTGTGAATGGTGTGTGTGCCCTGCGATGGATTGGCGAGCTGTTCAGGGTGGGTTCCTGCCTTCGCCCGTAGTCAGCTGGGATAGGCTCCAGTTCCCCCGCGACCCTAGTGAGGAATAAGCGGGTATAGACAATGAATGAATGAATGAATAATCACATAAAAACATTCCACATTCCATAATCTACTATAGCGCTTCTTTATCTCTGTGGTTGGGGTTGGAGGGGTCCTGGAGTCTTCCCCTGCTATGGGTGAAAGACAGACACACAACTTTGACAGTGCACCAGTCCATTGGGAGGCACACACACCATTTGCTCGCACACTCATACAGTGCTTTGAAAAAGTATTTGCCCCCTTCCTGACTTTGTATTTTTTTTGCATATTTGTCACACTTAAATGTTTCAGATCATCAAGCAAATTTTAATATTAGACCAAGATAACCTGAGTAAATACAAAATGCAGTGTTTAAATGATGATTTCATTTGTTGAGGGAAAAAGCTATCCAAACCTACCTGGCCCTATGTGAAAAAGTAATTGCCCCCTAAACCTAAAAACCCTCAGCGACAAAATTTGCAATCAAGCCTTTGCAATAACTGGCAATGAGTCTTTCACATCGCTGTGGAGGAATATTGGCCCACTCTTCTTTGCAAAATTGTTTTAATTCAGCCACATTGGAGGGTTTTTGTGCATGAACAGCCTGTTTAAGGTCATGCCACAGCATCTCAATTGGATTTAAGTCCGGACTTTGACTAGGCCACTCCAGAACCTTCATTTTGTTTTTTGGTTTTTTTTTTAAGCAATTCAGAGGTAGACTTGCTGATGTGTTTCGGATCATTGTCCTGCTGCATAACCCAAAGTGTGCTTGAGCTTGAGGTCACAAACTGATGGTCAGACATTCTCATTCAGGATTTTCTGGTAGAGAACAGAATTCATGGTTCCATCAATTAAGGCAAGTCATCCAGGTCCTGAAGCAGCAAGGCAGCCAACAGACCATCACACTACCAACACCATGTTTGACTGTTGGTATGATGTTCTTTTTGTGAAATGCTGTGTTAGTTTTACGTCAGAATGTACCAGGATGCATACCTTCCAAAAAGCTCAACTTTTGTCTCGTCAGTTCACAGAAAATTTTCCTAAAAGTCTTGGGGATCATCAAGATGTTTTTTGGCAAATGTCAGATGAGCCTTTGCGTTCTTTTTGGTCAGCTGTGATTTTTGCCTTAGAACTCTGCCATGGATGCCATTTTTGCCCAGTCTATTTCTTATTGTTGAATCATGAACACTGACTTTAACTGAGGCAAGTGAGGCCTGCAGTTCTTTAGATGTTGTTCTGGGTTCTTTTGTGACCTCCTGGATGAGTCCTTGATGCGGTCTTGGAGTAATTTTGGTTGGCTGGCCACTCCTGGGAAGGTTCACCACTGTTCCAAGTTTTCTCCATTTGTGGATAAAGGAGGGGGGCAATTACTTTTTTCACATAAGGCCAAGTAGGTTTGAAGAGCTATTTTCCCTTAAATGAAATCATCATTTAAGAACTGCATTTTGAATTTACTCGGGTTATCTTTGTCTAATATCAAATTTTATTTGATCTGAAACATTTAGGTGTGACAAATATGCAAAAAGAAAGAAAGAAAGAAATCAGGATGGTACTGTACCTAATACACTGTACCTACTGTACCTTGGTATGTTCCAATTAGTTTGACATGCATTTCTTTAGACTAAGGTAGAAACCGGAGTACCCAGAGGCCACCCACGCCTACAGGGGGAGAACATACCAACCCCACACAGTAAAGCCAAAGACTTTTTGTTGTATCCCTTACCAACTGAAATTCGCATTATCAGGCAAATAAAAATACTAACCATAGAAGTATAGTCAGAGGAAATGAAAACGCAACACCAGTTTGGATTCAAATACTTTTGTGACTCAAATTTATTTTCTTATTTTAACAATTCAAATATGTTGGATGGGTTGACTTTGATGAATTAAATGTGTTAATGGGCTGATTTGGGCAATAATAAACAGATGCATTAAACATAACAAGCACAAGTTCAAAATGAAAAATCACAACAAGACTGAACGGAACACACATTTAAAAATGAACTCAAAAGAACAGTCAGTACCGGGTTTGACCCCCACGAACATCCACACAGGCAGTACAACATCTCCTCATGGACCTGACTAAGCGTCTTAGGTTGTCTTGGGGAAGTTGTCGCCACTCTGCCTGTAGTGCATTCTGGAGTTGCTGCCTGGTTTGAGGTCTGGGTACTCTTGATGAAAGAGCTTGTCCCAGTTGGACGTACTACACCCAAAACGTACTACACCCAAAACGGTAAGCCACTTGCTGGGCACTTACTCCCGCCTCTAGCATACCCAGGGCCCTGTTCCGTTGTTCAGTCGACAAACGCGGCATTATGACACTTAAAAATGTTTTTTGTGTGGCTTTTATCATGCCTTTATATAGGGAAGACAACCCCTCCTTCATTTCAACCACTGTACTTGCACAACTCCTTATCCCATATGTTGTACTCAATATGGATTGATGAGAGTCCAACTCACACTGTTGAGTTACATGATGATCATTCATGTGTAACGAGGTACACATTGTGACCCCAATGGTCACTTAAGAACTCACATTGGACTACTCAAGTCCTGAGCAAAAATAAACCAAAATTTAGTGTCGCGTTTTCATTGCCTCTGAGTATATAAAAGTTAGTGCATGAAACTAATTATCAGCTTGTAGTTGGTGCAGAATTCCACAGGATGGCGTAACTCACTTCCCATTTCTGATGAGGGCTGCATGCATCCCACCCTCCCACGAAGGAATAAATTGCACTGACGTCACTACAAGTGAAGAAGGAAGCAAAGCTCTCTGTATGAGCTGTCACTAACTAGTTGTGGAGACAGTAAGAGAAAGCCTCAAAGACAGTACGTGGTTACACACTAGCAACGCTCCCGTTGCCTGCAGCAAAAAGAGTAGTTGTACGGATCACTTGGGATAACATACCCAAAGCAGAGCGGGGGAATAAAACTGCCATGGCTGATGTTATACAAATGAACGAGCCGTCTTCAGCTGACGTTGCGAACAGATTCGCTCGTAAAGGCGCTCTACGACAGAAAAACGTCCATGAAATAAAGAACCACAAGTTTATCGCCAGATTCTTCAAGCAGCCGACCTTCTGTAGCCACTGCACGGACTTCATTTGGTAAGCAAATTTCTTCATCCTGGTTTCCAGTTCGAACGGTACTAGATTAGCGGTATTCTTTTCTGCAGAAACACTCGCAACTTTATTTCGCTTTCTTGCGTCCAGGGTGCCTCTTTTTCATTTAGCGTAACTCTTAAACTTCACACAGAGTTATTTGTTACTGGCCCTCAACTGGAAAATATTCACTGTTTGAGGAACAGCGATAAAAAGTTTTGCTGCAAACTTTTTTTTTTTTTTTTTCTAAAATCCAGTACTTGCATGCAAGGAGATGTTTTCCTGTCTAACCACTGCTGTAGTTAGCGCTGTATGCCTGATGAGAACATTAACAAGACAGCCGAAAAGTATGTGCGCGCAGCGTGATTTTACCGTCACTGGCTGTGCGCGTTTATTTTCACGATTTTTTTTTTTTTTTTTTTTGACAATACAGTGCGGAAAACTTCCCGAATAAAATTCATGTCGACAACTGAGCGAAAATACGGCCACGCGAGTAGCTAGCACGTACGGGGCACGCCCATATTGACTTTAATTTGAAGCAAGTGTATGCCCCGGGGGTTTTATCACTGGTTGTGTTGTCTCCTGAGATGCACTACAGCAATTCATGAGCCCGGCTTACTGTTGGCATAGCCTACCCTTTTATTCACAGTACATAATTTAGCTGTGAGGCGACGTATTTAACGTGTAAGGAACAGGTTTTGGTTTTGAAGACGTTAATAACTTATAAAGACATTGTCCTGACATCAAAGACTTGATTGAATGTTTTTATTAAAAAAAGATCTGGTGTAATATTTAGTTAAATCTGTGTACAGTGGTGTCTCAAAGACGTTATAATGTCTCCTCAAAAATATGTGATCACCCGTTTGGAATCTGCTGTTCTATAGACATTGCTTCAGTGGATAATTATTTTTCAAAAACATGCTTTCACGTCTTATCGGAATCATATCTTATTAATACGGTCTTTGGGCCAATGAACTGGTAACAAAAAAATTGTGAAATGTCAGTTTTGTCTAATTTTCAGCAAAACTCTACATCCAGTCACAGGGATTTGGCTCTCTTTCAAGAGATCATCCAAATCATTTGATGGAGCATCCCGGATTAATGGAACATCAAATGCACAGGACAGAACTGTTCATCTAGTTCTAAATATTGATCAGGGGCGCGTTTCCCAAAAGCGTAGTTGCTAAGTTAGCAACTTACATAGTTCGTCCATTCACAATCAATGGGTGCAACTATGTTAGTTAGCATCTGCGATTTTGGGAAACGCGCCCCTGATCGTTCTATTGGGTGTATAATTTAGATTTGTGTACGAAGCGCGCTTGATCATATGTCTGAAACAGAGCTACAAAGTAGTGTATAATGGAATCTGGGGTTTTTCTCTTCCGGCCTATCTTCTCTTGAACTGCGACTGTGTACAGAAGCCAGTCGTACACTCCACCCCGAATGCATACACACACCCTACCCATGTCCTTACTGTATGTCCTTTCACTGCCCTGTTTCTCTGCTGCTTAGACTACAGTAAGATATGGATGTTAAAATCCTGACAGCATTAAGCTTTCCAAATAAAAATACATCCTGAGCACCGCGCTCACATTATCCTGCTGAATTCAGCATACTAAAACAGTATCATTTATTGCGTCGCTGAAGCACGCGGCTGTTACTGATCAGATGCTCACATTATCCTACTGAATCCAACATACTACAACTGTATCATTTATTGCGTTGCTGAAGCACGCGGCTGTTACTGATCAGATGCCTCCGCCGAAAAGGAAGTTATTAGGCTTGACTCTGCAGGGGGACTCTTAAGGTTTTTATTGAACTCTGTGTAACAGAGGTAACGAACGCTATTCCTGGAGACGTACAATCCTGTCCGTTTTCTCTATCCCTAGTAAAGTCCTCACTAATTAGCCGCTCAAGCGATCTCATGCTGTGGCGGCGGAATGACGCCTGCTTTGATAGGGTCAGAGCAGTAACTAACGGGATGATAAATCTACAGGGGCAGAGCTGGTTTGCACTGATTGTATTATATGTATTAAAACTGCGAAGGGAAGAACCCTTGCATGTTATAGGGCTCCTCTATGGACACATGATGTGCTTTTTAGGGAGCCCTCTGTTTTGACTGGACAGACAGTGTCTACATTCGTATATACATACATACTGGTACATCTCCTTGGCTGTCTATGGGTATGCTGTACACGGCCCACAGAATAAAAATGGCCTGTCGCATGAGGTGACTAAGGAGCCTGGGTGTTGATGATGCAAAAATTCTGTCTGATTCCCTTCTCATTTGTTTCCACAGGGGTTTTGGAAAGCAAGGTTTTCAGTGCCAAGGTAAAGCCACCCTTTTTAAATGTTACATAGAATCTTGTCCTATATTTTAGCACAGGGCTTTTTAATGGTATCTCCTTCCTTTATTTCTGTAATGATCACTGTCATGTAGGTCCTGACTCCTGAGATTATGTCATTGGAAAGAGGAGAGAGAAAGAGATTGATATTGAGTGCGACCCCTTAATTGGGAATTATCTTGGTACATAACTAGCTGAAACATTTTAATTTGTTTTGAAAGTTCTGTTTTGTTTTGTATTCTCAGGCATCTAATTGGAAAGGTTTGATATGTCTTTATAAAGGTTTATTCAGTCTAGAACATTGTGTGAACTACAACCCCAATTCCAAAATAGTTGAGACAAAGTGTAAATTGTGAATAAAATCAAAACGCAATGACTTTCAAATCACACCAGCCAGTATTTTATTCACAATAGAACAGTACTAACATAGCAAATGCTGAAACTAAGAAATTTTACAATTTGATCCACAAAATGAGCTCATTTCAAATTTGGTGGCTGCTACAGGTCTCAAAAAAGTTGGGACAGGGGCCTGTTTACCATGGCGTAGCATCCTCTCTTCTTTTTAACAAAGAGTGGAGGCGTCTGGGCATTGAGGAGACAAGTTTCTTGAGTTTAGCCATTGAAATTTGATCCCACTCTTGTTTAATACAGGCTTCCAGCTGCTGGAGAGTTTTGGGTCTCCTTTGACGGACTTTTCGTTTAATTATCTGAATCTTTTAGTGATGTTATGCACTGTTGATGATGAGATTTTCAAAGCCTTTGCAATTTGACGTTGAGGAACATTGTTTTTAAAGTATTCCACAATTTTTTTACGCGAGCCTTCACAGGTTGGAGAGCCTCTGGTCATCTTTACTTCTGAGAGACTCAGCTTCTCTAAGACATCCCTTTTATAGCCAATCATGTTACACACCTGATGCCAGTTAACTTAATTACTTGCTAAATGTTCTTTCAGCTGATTCTCTTATATATTTATCGCTTTTTCTGCCCTTTTTTGCCTGTGTCCCAACTTTTTTGAGACTTGTTGCTGCCAGAAAATTTGAAATAAGCTCATTTTGTGGATAAAAATGTAAAATGTCTCAGTTTCAACATTTGAAATGTTATCTATGTTCTATTGTAAATAACATATTGGCTCTTATGATCTGAAAGTCGTTACATTCTGATTTTATTTACAATTTACACTTCCTCCCAACTACTTTGGAATTTGGGTTGTACATCCTCATTTAGTTGTGCTAGTCTTGCAAGGGATTTTGGATGAATCATTTTTGTTTGGCAATTCTTTTTATCTGACTTCTTCTCTAGTGTCTGTGACATGCACCAATTATGAATTTAAGACCAGCACTCAAAACAAAACTTATTTGCATTTTATATTTTGAGTTTGAACGGCTTTTCATGTCTGTGTTTAGTAATGTAACTATATTGGCCTCCATTGTGGGCCATTTCAAGCTTGTGTGCTGTATGTGAGCAGAGTGTTTTATTTTTTGGGCTTTTTTCTGTATGAAAATGCATGAAAAATTTTGCTGCAGGGTTTAGGTAAGTTCACATTATTTTGTGAGCGTATATTTGTTGGTGGATGTGTGCCTGAGCCTATGCATTGGTGGGTGTCTGTAACTGTGTGTGTGTGTGTGTGTGTGTGTGTGTGTGTGTGTGTGTGTGTGTGTGTGTGTGTGTGTGTGTGTGTGTGTGTGTGTGTGTGTGTGCATTTATTTGTATGTGTCTGTGTGTTTGTGCATGTGCACACGCACACTAGTACCTGTCTCTCTATTGAGCCGCAGAGGATGTGGTCAGGTTTGAAACGGTGGTAATATGGTTCAGTAATGCAAAGTCTCTCCAGATCTGCTTTTGTGGTTGTTTTGTGTCTATTTGACCTTTGCTGCTTGTTGAATAACATTTATTGTCTGAATATGAAAAACAAAATGTAAAAAATCTGAGAGATAAATTAAACCATATTTTATAGGCCAACACAAGATGATTACATATCAATATTAAATGGTCTGATGAAGCAGTTTTAGTGAAAATAAACACCTACAGAGTAATTCAAAAAAGTTTTATCATACAGGTCTACTCAACAAAGGTATAATAAACACTTATAATATAATATAGTTTTATTGTGTAAGTCAACTCAACAAAGGTATGATATTGACCTGAATAGATATTTGTAGCCCAGAGTTCAGTGTATTCTGCTGTAGTACATAGTGGAAAAATATGTTTAAGCAGGTTTGCATTGCAAGGTCTGTTGTATAATATTGTGGAGGAACCAGAGGATCTGTTACCCGAGTACAAATCTGCAAGAGCCAACAACCAAGAGAGAATATGAACACTTAAACCCTGTTCTCCAAAGAAAGTAAAGGTCTGAATGATCACATCCTCAAATAAGGATGCATCATAGGAGGGGAGGGCTGGTAGTGGTAATAGCTGAGGTGTGGACAGGGTCAGAGGAACTGTAAATTGAACAGGGTAAGGGGATGGATGGTGTTACGAAAAGATGACTTACTTGTGTCAAAGAAGCATGTTTGGCTGGATTATGAGGTAAATGATGTCGTAGATTGTCCCATTGCAAGGTGAGACACTATAGAAGGGGGATTAGTTCTTGAATGCCATGTTTTCCTGCATCCTTGGCAACTGGTACTGATTGATTGCAAGCTCAGTGTTCCTGGCTTTTGTTATGTGTTGAAATGTTTAGATAGGCAAGACTTGGCATATGCATGTATGCTCAAAGTCTGTCAGAATCCTTTCGGTTCTGGTTCAGTCCAGGATTGAATTCTTGCTTTTTCCTGTAATTTAATCATCATGAATAGTTGCCATTCTGTTTTGCATCGTGACCCTTCTAAGAACAGGTCTTCTGAAAAATCCAGCCTTGCTTGATCAGAAAGATGAACAGAAAGATTTCTGTTGGCCATGGTGTTGGAGTTGCACTTGAAGCACCAGGAGAGGTCAGATTTGGGTGTGGAAGATGGGGGAGCAGTTGTGTTGGACATGGTTACCCTGCTGGGCTCTTGTGCCTTTGCCAAATCCCAGGACACTGCAGCGTGTACTGATCCATATCACTTGAACATACTGCCTCGCCTGAAATGAGCTTGGACATTGATCATGCTGTCTTGTTATTATTTTTGTTTATTCTTTCTCATGTTCTTTGGTTATAAATACTTTTCCATGTATATTCAGTTTATATGGATGTACATACCTCTTAAAGACGTTGCTTCTCCTGTTGTTTCATTGACTTGCAATTACATTTTCCGTCAGGAGCAACGAGATTTATTGAATTTCAGTAATAATTTAAGAAGCAGGAGGCAATTTTTTACAAGTTATGTCTTATAAATGACCATTATCTTATTATACCAGAGAGATTTATTAGAATGAGCTCTCCAGGCCTCAGTGTCTGGGGCTATTTCTGTGACTATGGGTTAGAAATGTAGGAATCGGTCTCAATTTTTGCAGTGAGCAATCTGGTCTGCTGGCTAAATCTGGAGGTGGAGGAAATAGTCGAGGCGATTTTGTTAATGGCTGTTTCGGTACTGTCTGAAAGGAGGTCGTCGCTCAGGTACTCTGCAGACGGAAGTTGTGTTGCTTTAGCGGTCAAAGCTCAGCTTAAGTTGTGACTGTGGAACGACAGCAAATGGCAATATGCTGTTTGAATGCGAGTCTTTTTTTCCTTTATGTAAATAATGCTATGTTTCGGTAAATTTTTTCATCATTTAGAAGTGCATGTAGCTTACCCTTATTCCCATTGACCTTTGCAGTGCCCACCTTTGATTACTGCCCAGCTTTTTAAGGCTCCAGATCAATGTGTGTGCAGGAGACTTCAGTGAGACAAATTAACCCGAAAGCAATATTTCAATATTTTTGCTATTTTGGTTTGTCTGAATTGCACTGTCAGCTATGGGAACACAATGAAACTTTGTTATCTTGATGAATCAATGTTATGAAAACAAGTAGCTCTAGTAATGAGGGTGTTGTTCATGCATTTTTACTCCGAATGTTGCATGATCAGGCCTTAAAATGGCTGCAGTGGCTAAGCGTGAGCATTTTTTGCTGGGTTACAATATGGATCATATTTATTTCCGTAAACATTCATGGTGAGTGGTGGTTGAGCATACATTTAGCTTTCAGTGTAGGCTTGGACAAGTTCACCGTACAGAGACTGGTTGAATTAAGAACCAACTGACGGGTTCATTTCCTTAGCAATGGTGGCAGATTTGTAGAGTGGCAGTCCTCCGGTTTCGAGAAGATATCAGTGAATGTGGGTTCCCATCAATGGAAGTAAATTGGGAGTAAAATCGCATTTCATTAAGTTTTCTAGAACGATAATTGTTCGTGTTTATTTAAAGGAAAAGCCACACGTGTTTTTTATGTGCCTTCTGTTGCTTGTGTTTTCAACAGCAGGCCTCAGCTGGTGCCTCCATGAGTCTTGGCAGAGCAGAAAGAGATGTCTGCCAACTTCTGTTTCCCTCTTCTCTGTCGAGAATATGGAGTACCCCTTGTCTTAAATTTAAAATTCCACCTCCGTAACTGCTTACTTTGAAACTATGACAGGATTCTGTGAGAGGCTTTAAGAACTGGCAGATACTCCTGAAACCAGAATGATACTGTAGTACCTGTGGTTTCTGTCTTCCTCACTTGATTTAGAATGCCATTACTCTCCTTGATGGACTGCAGGAAATATTGCTGGTGCTTGTGTTCGGGAAAAGGGAGGTTTTATCCATTTATCCATTTAATAATTTGATGGAAGTTACTCTGTCCTTGCTGTCCTGTGGAGAGAGTTGCTGGTTCAAGCCCATGGAGATGGTTGGGCTTTGGATACTGACTATCCTGTTGGGCTCTTGAGCTTGGCTCTTAAACCCAAAACCACTCCAAGGGCTTATTCACTTGTTCCCCTCTCTTGTTTGGGTCTGCTCAGTGTGGCATTTTTTGGACATTCTTGAGAAAGAGGTTTGTTCTCGATGGAGATTCCCTAGTTAAAGGACCAATGTGGAGGATTTTGCAACATTAGTGTTACAGTTGCAGATTGCAAGCCACAGATGGCTGTTCTCCTCACCCTCTCCTTTCAAGTGTGTGGGAGAATGTACGGTGGCCGCGAAACTGGCAAAAATGCGGAAGGCCCTCTCTAGAGCCAGCGTTTGGTTTTTCTGTTCTGGGCTACTATCGAAACATGATGGATGCAAAGGACAGAGTCTGTGATACTCAAAACACAATTTTTACTTTCGAGCTTAAGAAAGCATACTAATTAATGTTCTATTCCACATTTGAGGTATTTCTGCCAATACTTCCTCCCTAAATCTTGCACACTGGTCCTTTAAATTAAGGAAAAAATACTCGGAAAATATTACTGAATGATCTCATTGGTGAGCCTGCGTGGTTAGCATCTGAAAGACCTGGTTTGTGTGAGCTGAGGACAGGTGCTAAAGCCTGCCATTTATTCAAGTGGAAGGATAAACACTTAGGGCAGACTCTTCATCTTTTTGGTGGGGAAGGCTCCATTGAAAAAATGCAGGTATCGTCAAGTTTTATGGACGTGCCTTAGGTATAAGAGCCTGTATCTTTGGAGGTTTTACACCCTCTGACAGCGGTAAAACAAGGGCATCGACTGTTTGATTGCTGGTGACTATAAGATGCACCTATTCCTTGGAGTGTTTGATACTGGGGTGAAGAGTTAAGCCGCTTTCACAGACGACAGAAAAATTTTCACGCAAAGACAGATTACATTCAAAGTCAATGCCTTTGCATTGACTTTGAATGTAATCTGTCTTTCTAAAAAATTCGCTTTAAGTCTCGTGTGAAAGTGGCTTTATAATGTCCTGCTTCTGGTTCCAAGTTCTAGTGACTCCTGTGTGGGTAAGTGGAGGTTAGTGTTGGTGGAGGTTATCGCTCTGTGTGTTACAGCTCTTTCGTCGACAAAGTGCCATAGCATGAACATCTCATCTTCCCTTGCCCTTACACGTACGCTGTCATCCTCCCATTACCTAACATATGAGGAGACGTGAAATTAGAATATCTCCACTTTGTTACCATTGCATCTTTCCGGAGAAATAATGCATGCGCTTGAACGACTCTGGTCAGTTCTGTCCCTGACCATGTCACAACGGGATTAATTGTTTCAGTTTGGGGTACCATTGCGCCACAATGAAGCAACCAATCAGAACAGAGCCTAATTCTCATCGACTCGCTGTCCTATCAAAATAACGCATTGTTAACGAGGAGAGCGAGAGACGGAGAGATTGGATGCGAATGCATATTTTTTTGCTATGCCTGGACATTGCGTTTCGCTGTTAAAAAGATTGCACTAGGGGACCTTTAACGGGTATTTCCATGTTAAGTCCTCCTATACGCCTTCGCGGATTTAAGATTGCCACTCTTCAAGATGCTTAGCTCATACTGTAAAGCGAAGAGGCTGACTATCAAAATATATAAAAAAAAAAAAAAAAAAAGGGACTGTGTTCACTAATTGGGTGGACCTGTTTTCCCCAGACAGGATCTGTTCCTAAATGTAATTTGCAGAGAGTAACTGCTTGCTTTTTGGCAGGCGAAGTACCAATTAGTGTGGGCCCAGGACACTCAAGGTAGTCATTTTACGACCTTGATGCTGTACACTGTATTTACATCTTGTATATTGTACTTTCTACTGGCACATGAAATGTGTGACACAGCTGTTTCTATATTGGAGTTATAACCATCTTCATATCAATATGAAGTATTGTGTACACTCAAATACTACTGAATGAGTTATCATATTTTAAGTTTTAATTGCAAATTTCAACGTCACTATCAGTGAACACGGTTTTCGAGGGATGATTCAGTATATCGCTCAGCCATGGACAGCACCATTCATGACTAATGGCGCTGTGGCTTCCTTTCCACAGTAAGTGATTTGTAGTGGAATTGACAAGCACTGCCCTCTGAATACATTCGCTGTGAAAACGGGAGTGCTAAAACAAACGCCATGTTTGTAACAAATTCTCGGTCTCTAGCAAATTAAATGCTGCCATAACCAGGCCTTTGTGCTGGAGGAAGATTGTCTGGTCGGAGTTGGCAGCTCTTTCTAGTTGTTGAAAGGCATTGCTACTTTTAATTTCTTATACTAACTCTGTGGCTGCAGCAAATTGAATCCTGCTTTACCCCCTTGCGCAGATATAGATGCCAGTGTCCATAAATTTCGAATTTTAATTCCTAAATAATTCTGTAATTGAATTTCCAAATGTCGTCCTTCACTGGAATACTTTTCCACAGTCTCTGTGACACAAATACTGAGTTATAAAGCCTAAATAGGCTCATGCATATCAGGAAAAATTGGCATTATTTGCATGCTGCGCAAAGGGGATAAACGCGTCAGGAGAGTACATGACAGTTTTTGAAAGAGCATCAAGTTTTAGGCATACGCGTGTAAATAGTCTTAAAACTTTTCTTAAGTAATGCCTTCTTTGCTAAATAAATAAGGGTCCTGCTATGAAAGATTTATACCATATGCATGTGGTATTTGGGCTCTTTGGTGCTAATTGGTGCTGAAGGTCTTTCTTAATAGCAGTGAAAAACGACAATTAAAAGATCGCCTATGTCAGAAGTCTATGATGATAATGATGCTATTCTTTAAAAATCTTGTGACTTGTAGCTTGGTTGCTCCTCTCTCCCACACCCATGTAAAATACTGATGTAATGTCAGGCTGTCACAGTCCATATTATGACTGTATTGAATAGTGCGCTCAAGAAAGCATGTGTGCAGTAGGCTACTTTCGTCTTTATATCAGCCACAAATGGATTTCCCCTTTCTGCAGTGCTTTTTCAGAGCCTGTGTTCCCTCGGTTTGTTTTGTGTGTCAGTGTGTGCAGTTTTTTGCTGCTTTGCTTGTAAAAGTTCCCACCAATATTTCAAAGAGAAGTCTGTCCCGAGCCAAGTGGCTCATCAGGCCGCTGCTTCTCTCTGGTTTCTGTAGCATGAAGCGACTAGTAGTATTGCTACTCCCCCTGGATGGGATGCCAGTCCATCACAGGTAACCCCCGCCACCCACCCCCCAGCTTTTAGTGAAGTTTCCCTAACAATTTCCCAGTACCCAATTCTACACCTGGGTGGAGTGAGGCACTGTGGGAATGAAAGCCGTGGCAGGGACTTGAATTCAGGACCTTCCCATCTCGAGTCTAGCACACTTCACGCGCCACCGCATCCACCACCAGTATTTCTGTTTCCTGGATTAAGTAATTAGTATAATTTTTTTGGTCAGAAGTTCGCAAGCAGAGAAACACGTTTTTTATACTTTCCGACCCTTGGACTTTACCCCTTATCTCCAAGTGATATAGTTATAGTCACAATAACTTCTATCTCAGTCCATCTCTAGTATCAGGTTTCAAATCTCTGATCGCTATCCGCGCAAGCTGCTCCAGCCGAAGATCGATTTAAATTCAAAAGTTGTCGATTTAAATCACATCCAAGAACCCTCACTTGATGCAATTTTGTAGCGATGTTATCATTGTGGCAAGAACCACGCAATAAATGTGGCAGAATTTGTCCTCGAAAGAAGAGCCACTCTTATCACTGCCGCGTCCATCGGCGCGGTCTTCAATCTCGACTGGCGTGGATTGTGTTAATGAAGACCATTCTCTGTGGCGGAAGAGAAGCGGTGAGGTATTCCCCTGTGGACAGGAGCTGTTGAATATAACTCGGCGTGACTGACGCGGAGCAGAGGAGAAGGTGTAGGCCGTTGCTGGAGCTCGTGCTCTGACCAGAGACCTGGTGAGAAGAGGCGAGGTGGGGCCTTCTCTGCTGTGGTAATGGATTTCCTGGAGAGCTCAATAATGGCTTTTCCTTGTTTGTGCTTCTGTGGAGCGTTCCAACCTTCCCCCCCGAGACACCGGCAGACCGCAAGGTGATTGGTTCAGAGCTGTTGTTGGAACTGCCCCCCCCTCAGCCGCTTCATCCTTTGCCAGACTATCCGTAGTGCGTGAATGTTTATGTGTAAGTATGCGTGTGTGTGTGTATGCGTTTATGTGTGTGTATGTTTGTGTGTCTGTAAGTATGTGTGTGTGTGTGTGTGTGTGTGTGTGTTTGCGCATGCAAGCACATAAATGGTCATAACTATGGTGAGTATGCTTGCTGGTGGGTGTGGTTCAAAATTTGCCCACTATCTCCCCGGTGTGAAACCACAGCTACCCAGAAGAAATAATCCTTGGTGTGACTTAAAAGGCCGGTACCTTCAAAGATTCAGGCTCGATTTACAGTTAGTCGCCCTTTCGACTGGTGTAAGGAAGAAGCTGACCCTTTGTATTACAGCTCTCCTGTGTGCTGTGATAGCTGAGCATCGTCTCGGTCTACCGCCTCAAGCTACTGCATTTGATTGACCTTGGAGGCGCGGTGCACATAAAAGATTATTTTTCATGTTGCACTTTTCGATTGAATAAGGCTTTCGCGGCATGTGGACTGATTTGAGCCTGCTACAAAACTCTGTGATCTGAGTCTCTGTTTGGAGGATAAAGGTCTGCATTGCTTATGGTTGGCCCATTTTATGATTTTTACCCTTAAATTTCAAATCTCCTGAGAATTTGCCATTATGGTGTGATCTCATTAGTTGTCGGGCAGGATATTTTGAGGAATCTGTTAAGAACCTGATTTTTGGTCACTTCAGACCTTGTGTCTTTTTCTTTGATAGTTTTGAAATGCGCATCATTATTCAGGTATATTTTGGAAAGCCCTTATAAAATCCTGGTAAAACCCTGATCTGAATTTACTGAAGCAAGATGAGGTGGATGCACATGCCCCAAGTCTGCAGAAGTTGAAGCGAGCAAACCTCTGATTCTGTTCACAACTGTTGAACATGATCTGTGTGTGCACACATTGCTGTATAGCTTGGGTAGTGGAGCGAGTTCACTGTGTGCGTGTTTGTGTGTGTGTGTGTGTGTGTGTGTGTGTGTTTTTCCGCGTTTTTATTACCTACTGGGGCCCTTTTCCAGTATGAACACTGACCTTGTTGGGACCAGCCTGGTCCTAATACGGCAAAACGTCATTTCTGAGGTCACGGTTGAGGTTAGGGGTCAGGTGTGAATTGAGGTTTTGTTAAGGTTAAGGTCAGGTATGATTTGGTTAAGGTTGGGTTTCGGGGTAGGGTTAGGGTTAGGCTGTCCGTAATGAATAAAGTCAATGCAGTGTCCTAACAAGGATAGCTGCGTGGACGCGTGTGCGTGTGCATGTGTGTGTATGCGTGTGTGTATGTATGTATGTGTGTGTGTGTGTGTGTGTGTGTGTGTGTGTGTGTGTGTGTGTGCATGTGTGCGTGCGCTTGTGTGCAAGAAGGTCCTCTGAAATGCATTAAACATGCTGTTTGCTGACAGAGCCAGTGAGCTGGAACTGGTCGTGAGGGAGAGCCAGACTCGAGCCCTGCGGCTGGGAGATTCCCTCTGCCTGAGAGTAATCTGAGACGCAGGCCCCAGCCCTGGCTGCTCGGCTGTGAAAAGGCTGCCTATCGGGTCGACCTACGAGCAAACCTCTCTACAACAGAGTCTATGCCAGTGTACTGACTCCCGCTAGCCTAAGTAACTCATTCCCTACAGGGGGTCTCACGGCAACGTCTCATACCTTTACCTGCCGTATGACTGACTGAGAATGGCGCTGACTCCCGAACGAGGGAGCCGACAGCAGGCCATGTTATCGCTCCTGCATGTTCATCACCACCCGTGCTGGAGGAGATCCGATACCCTGAATTGAAAATAGAAATGCATATAGGGCCCTGCTGGCAGTTACAGATAAACTGACCACTGCGTATAGATTTTGGGCTTCTGTTGTCAGTCAGATACTTTCAAATCACATTTCCATTGATTCTTTTTTTTCCCTTACCTTCTGTGATGAAAGGTGCTTGGACATTTTGATACTGGGTTCTGCTGTGATGACGCCAACTTGCATTTTATGAAGTTAGCGTTATTTACCTGACGCTTTTATTAAGGAATTTAGTTCATTGATTCGAGTGAGCTGGGGCCAATTCCCACTGAAGGTATTTGGGGTGAACAGCTTTTCCTAAGGGCCCACTTATCTCATTACGCCTGCATTGGGATTTTTAAAGGGTGGAGAAGTGCTGGTTTTCTGTCCTCCCTTAACCTGTGGGTCAGATGTGAAGCCAGTGTGGCCAATCAGCAGTGTGAATTGTAGTTCATTAGCCAGGAGGAAAGAAAAACAGAGACCGATTAGGATTTTAGGGCCTGATGTATAAATAGGGCTGGAAATCTAGTAGTTTTTGGCCCCTCAGGGCCATGATTTGATGATGCCTGCTATAGGCTGTTCCTAGGAGGCCATGCTCAGGAACAGAGATTGGGGAGTGGCAGAGATCTGTGCTCCTCGGATTATCTGGCGCCCGTCCCCCTCTGTTCCACTGTTCCAGGCTCCTTGGGAGGATTAATGGCTGCCACTCCCATTAGAACAGAGAGGCCTGTAGATTAGAGGTATGATTGGCCAACGGTGGTGGTGCTGGTGCTGGTGGCGGTGGGGGGCTCATCATAGACATGCTGCACCAGCTAATCCCAGCATACGAGCGCTTATGCCCAAACACCACCCCCCCCCGATCGGCTCCTCCCCGCCCAGCGTCTGCCCCGACTCGCCTCACTCCCTCTCCTCCGGTAACATACAGATACTCACCCCAGACAGAGGCGCACCGCCGAGGTAATGACCATTACTGAGATTACAGCGAGCCGAGTGCAGGATTAGGGTGCCTTTGAGAGAGATTGAGGCTTTAAAATAGGTAAAAAAAATCTCATAAAGACTGCAGTGGGTGGCCACCCTCTCTTCTTCCATTAATGTGATCTCGGTAATGCAGGGAGAGAGCGCTGTTTCATATTAAACTAATGCAGGCCGACACATGGCCTGCTCTCCAGGCTGTGTAGATGTAAGGTCTGATTGCCCCTTTAGCCTGTGCGTCAGTGAACAGCCAGTGCTGGGAGCTGCTCTTCTTCTGTGGTTTACACAGGCCCTCTCTCCTGCAAAATCAGTTTTTGCCATCGACTCCAGTCCTTCACTGTGTGGGAGGACTCTTGCCTGTGGCGTCTCTTGGATGTCTGTGTGTGTGTGTGTGTGTGTGTGTGTGTGTGTGTGTGTGTGTGTGTGTTCTCTGCATTACCTGCTGTTACATGAGAGCATTGGGTATTTGACCTAACTAACAGCAAGAGTCATGGGCTTTCCCCGGAGCTGTCTGCTAGTAAAATGTGCAGAGTTAAATCGATACTCACAGAGTCAAAATAATAATGCTTGTTAGAGGTCAGCAACTCTCTAGGATTTGATTTAACTGGACATTTTTGGTGTGCCTGAGCTCAACAGGAAACGTGCTCTGCAATGGTGCTGTGGAAATGCTGCAAAAGTAGAACTTGGGGGCGACGTTGAGACAAGTATGCGTGGACCGTGCCAAATTTTCAGGACTGGCCACGTTGGCGCATCATAATGTGAAATGTTCCAAAGCACATGCATGCTATGCAGCAAGCCTAGAAATGCACAAAATGAAAATACAGGGGGTGGATAGCACTGCAGGCACCTTTTGAAAAATGGCTTCAACTATTAGGCAGGTTTAATGAAGCATCTATGCAGGTCAGTCTTATGAATATGAATGCTGATTAGCAGCATGTGCTGGGTAGGTATCCACAACAAAATGCAGGTTCTAGAGGAGATCTAAAGGGTACATAGTTTATGACCAAATTTTGGGTGCATGACACAGTTCACCTATGTCAAAAAATGATGGCGACATATGTCATAAACTAATGGCAAAAAGTACAGTGGCTCATGGCTCTCTGACTGAGACAGAAGGATGCTAGGCAGGATATTACCACAGGTAACGGCTCTAAAAATCTCCGAAGAATTGAGTCATTCCATACCTGAACCGGTGTGAACATAATCAATACCTTGTGAGCTTTATGGGGCTGGTATTTGTGGCATTGTTTTTAATGAGTTGGTTGTGTGGCTGCTCTACAGTGCTCCTGTGATTTGGAAAAACCTAGTAAGTTTATCAGTGGCAAAGATCTTGCAATTGAACAAAAAACTTTTAGGTTCTGAACTTTTCCTAACAGAAAAAAAATGATTGAAACTTGTTTTTGCCAGTTCAAATAACACTAATAGCTATTGTGTTAAGATTTTCACCACTCTTAATGGCCGCAAATGAGGGTCAAACTCAGTTTCTCTCAACAGTGACAAATGTACTAGGTTTTTCCAGATCACAGGAGAGTGTATGCTGATGTTTTTCCACTGAGTTGTACTGATTAAGTGAAGTGGCGGCAACATCATGCTTCGCCTTTGCAAACCTAATTGTAATTGTGAATAATGGGCAGTCTGCTGCTGTACATTTGACAGGTGAGGTTAATAGGCCCGTCCCGTCGCTGCATGAGGAGCAGGACACTCGGTGTCCCTCGCCCCCATTCATTAATGCAAATCTGCCGGGCGACGTCCTTACAGTTTACATGCGCACGGTTCATTGCCCTTCCCATGCTTGATTTAGAAATGCATTTAATTCCCATTTATCTTTCACAGTGCGTGCACGCGCTACTTTTCAGTACAGTGAGCAGTTCCTCACTGTTCAAACGGAATAATCCTGTCGCCCGCCGAAGATTCTGTGTCACAGATTTAATATTCCCATTTAAATGTCAGAATGTCTGGCGCGAATCCGCTTTGGTTTTATTGATTCTTTGATTCTCGGTCTCTTTTCGTTTGACACGCGAAAGTCGCGCCTAAAGGGCAGAATAACCGGCTTTGAAGGCAAGGAGTGTCTTCTCCGGAGCGGTTTAAAAATACAGCCGACCCGCGATGCCAACCTGAAACGAAATCTGCTCTCTGTCCCCGCCAGCAGAGTTTTCTCGTCGAGAGAGTGAGGGAGAGATGAGCCTTAACCCCTTAAACTCTTATCTTTCCCTTAAGTTTCCCCTTAAGTAGGTTCTGAGCCAGAAAAAAGCATTTTTCCACATTGTAGGACAATGCCACTTACATAATATGTATCTGCTGGTTGCAGCACTTCGCTTCAGCTACGTCACACTTATATTCAGAGAAATATTCAAACCCAGGATGCCACAGCATGGCCACAGCATGACATCAGAAGGAAAAAGGATCTTGTACATCATTTTATACACATTTCCCTGTATTTCAGCTGGACATATATAGGATCATTGTCAATCTTGAGATTTTCGCTAGAACTTAAAATGGGCCTGAAGTTCCACAGGTTTGAATACAGCAGCTGCATTTGAAGAGACTCGTGTACAGCTCTGTAGGCTTTGAGGTTAAACATGACAGTGCTGGTGTCAGTCGCTGCACCAGGGCCTCTGTGTTTTGCTTAAGTGTGTGCCCATGTTCTGTCTCTTCTGAGGTCTCTCCTGCTGGTTTGGACATCGCCGTCAGTGTAATTCGTCATGTTGAGAGCGCATCAGCTGGTCTTTGTCTCGGGAGAAACGCTGCTCCGACTCGTCCCGTGGTGTTTGTGCCACGCGAGTGTCGGAAATGTTCTCCTCCTCTAATCCTGTCCATCGGAGCCTTTGAAGTGATGCCCCTGTGTGTCATGCAGGTCCGTCTGGATAGTTTACTCGAGGCGGAGAGGAAGACGGCGATGGCGTCTGGTCAGTGTTCGCTGTGCGTGAGATGGAAAGATCTGAAGTCTCCTGAAAGACAGTGCTTTGTTCAGTGGAGTGCTGGCAGGTGTAAAATAAACGGTCTGTCAGGAGAAAAGTGAAGGAGGTATTCTGTAAGGAGCGAGGTATGAGTGTGAGCGACTGATCTGCTCATAGTGGTGGTGTTCGCGTGCACGGTCTTCAGTTTGGGGCATTCAGACAAAAGCATCTGAGGTGTGCAGCGCAAAAACGCCTTCTGTCTATGCTGATCCAGATGTAACCTATATTAAAACAAGTATGAAATACTCACATCCCCTGCCACTTTTTTGATGTTTTGGCCTGAAAATGAAACCTGACGGAAGGACGGACAGACACAGACAGACAGGAGGACGGACGGAAGTGTGTAAAGGCACATCAACACTACAAGATGTATTTATGTATCAGATTTCGTGGAAAAATGTTGAACTGTTTAGACATTCAGGCCCAGAAAAGATGCATGGCAGATGGAAACATGGACACACAAACGGACAGACGGACACGCGGAAGGACAAAACTCATTCCTTTATCCCCCTTCCAGTTTGTGGTGGAGGATTGTGAGATGGTGGTCAGTGACCCTTAGGTTTACTGGCAGTGTACATGCAGTACAAAAATATTTGGCACACAAATGCTGTCCATGAACAAAAATCAGTGTTGGGAATCATGTTTCCCTGAAGACGAGACAGGCTATTTTTACCAGCTTTCATCCATTGGGTGGGACTTTGAACAGAGCCTCTCTTTCATGTGCTTAGATACTGGTGCTCAGATCTATACATTATTACTGCAGGGCTGTCATTATGTTGGATAAGACCTGTGGATGACTGCCATTTTCCTCTCAAACCAATACGGTGAGAGCAATGTGGGGGTGGTGGGAAAGTCATTGTGCTGAAGTATGCCATGATTTTCCAGGTGAAATCGTTCTTTTTCACTCCTGAACAGAACCTATTTCTGACTTGGAGACTTTCCTCTCAGTGGTGTGGTCTGAACTGTAACCTGAATAGGGATGTAATGTCTTCTGAAGCCCAGACAGAGTGTGTGTCTGTGTGTGGCTTTAGTGTGTGTGTGTTTGTGTGTGTGTGTCTATTTCTTTGTCCATCTTCAGTCACCAGTGGGAGGGGTCAGGATGCTAATTAGCTGCACCCCCCCTGCCCTGCTGTGACCTCCAGTCCTCTTGTGCACATTCACTTTATGTCTGGACTTCAATCATATCATTATAAACATTGCATATGTACTGCTGTTAGTCTGCTATTCTTCCTTGTGCCACCCTTAGATTCAGCACCAGCTGTGCAACATCCCATTTCTAAGAGATCTTTAACAGTCCTTCCTGAAGACTCTTACTCAGCCTAAATATCACATCACAGGGCTGCCTAGCCTGCTGTGCCCTCGATTATATTTCCCTAAGACCCCACAGTTAAATTACCCTCTGATATCATCTTATCTGGAATCACCATTGTTGCCGCACCAGCCACAGCCGAGACGGCTAATGCCTTCTTAATACCGATTCTCTGGATAAAATAATCTGCAGTGAAAAGTACAGTTTCCCATTAGATTAGGAGTGATGGCTGCCTACAGTGCTGGCCTTTCCATACTTTTCCAAATCCTCCTGAAAGCGACTCGTGCAGATCTCTGTCCCCACATCGCTATCCGCTGGATATGAATTTCACCGTTATCACCAGCTGTCACTCATGTCTCCTGTTCTCACCGATTGCTTTTTGATTTCATGAATGGACTCACTGCATTAATCTGCTGCCGCATCTGTCTGTCTGGTGGCTGCGCAGCGGAAAATGTGAAAGGTTGTGGCTTATTCTTCTTGGACAGGATGTTAGCGAGGATAGGTTATGTAACTGTATGTTTCACATTCCACTGGTGGCAAAGGAATGGACTGTATAGCTGCTGGCTGTTCTTTTCAGTGGGTGTACGTTTTTCAGTATGGACCAGATGTTTGCCGTCGGACTATATCAGCCTGTGTGAGACTTATTGTACATGAGACTGACCTTTTGTAACTTCTGCGGCCGTCAGCAATCAGTCGGAAAACCATTGGAAAAGGCTTCGATACACTTTACCGTTGGAATGAAAAACTAGTTGAAGTGTCAAAACCTACGCATAGCTTAGCCTGCAGTCCATTTCTCTGCATGTTTTGTAGTTGCTAATGTGCCTTTTTGTCCCTTAGTTGAAGGCTGGCAATCTAGGTTCCTAATTTAGAGAGGATTCCCTTCGGAGAATTAGCTGTGTCTGAGCTTGTTGTACCTTTCTGAAAGTCTGCAAATTGCAGTAACAGCCTAGGGAGGGTTGCTGACTGCAGCTGGGCTCGGCTGCTGATTTTTCTCTGGAGTTGCAAATTTAGTTTTACTGTAATGCATTGTAAGTGCACTGTCAGAAGTGCTCCGTTTGGGGAGGGAACATTACTTTAAAAGCTCATTGCATTACGCTGATTGAATTGCAGCCTTTGAGGTCAACATGAGTGAATTTTGTTCATAATGGCCATTACTCAACAGAAAAGAGCTTGCTGAGTTGGCTCGTGATGTTTTGAGCATGGTTTAATGCACTGCTAGATGGGGGAAAAACAACCAAAATATCATGTTTTTTTTTTTCCACACAATCATCTTCATCCAATTGTTTAAAAATTTTTAGGAAAGGTTTGACGGAAGTTCTGACCCCTGGCACTGTACATTTTAGTAGAGGCGCGGCAGTTGTTTGACTGGTACGGATGGTTCCGGAAAAAAGCTTAGCGTCAGTGCGGCTAAAAGGCAGGTGCTAATCTGTGCAGCTTTCCTGAGCTCTATTAATTGCCCTCACTCAGCCCTTTGCTTTCTTCCCCCACATCCTCTGGACTTGGGAGAGATTTACAGTATTAAGAGCGGCATTGTCTCTCGTGTGGTTCCGCAGTCATCTGTACTCCAGTAACTTTAGCTTATCCGAAAAAAAAAGCACCAGCGGTTGGTGCTGGCTTTTGTATTAGTCTGGCACTAAGACTCTGCTTGTCAAGGTCTTGATTGAAGACCACGATTAATTTATCAGTTGAATGAGGTGTCGCTGTGGTGGCTAAAAGAAAAATCCTAAACCCATCCATTAAGCCAACCATATTCTAGCTCAGGGGTGGGAAACTCCAGTCCTGGAGGGCCGGTGTGTATGCAGGTTTATATTTCTATCAATCACCCTGATTAATTGAGCTAAATGTTTGCACACACAAATGTAGATTTGCGCATAGATTAGACCAAAGTAAAATATTTCATTTAGGGGAGGCAAGAACAGTCTTTGGTGGTCATTCACGATTATTTAAAGAAATGTAGCAGAAATGTCTGATTTCACGAATGGTTTTGCTAATTAAGACAATTAACTCATTAAAGAAGTTGGTGTGAAAACCAGGGGCAGACACGGCCCTCGTTGCCCACCTCTGTTCTAGCTGATGCTCTTAGCTGAAGCAACAGCTCACCCTGCAGCAGTGTAATGTCAGTGGTCCTCACCTTATTGTGGCCACATGGGTCCTCGTACCACCGATCTTTTGCTTCCTGGTCAGACACTTGAACCACCAGGCTACAGGCTGGCGCCCGATTTTCAGATCAGATTTCAGGAGTGTTTCTGCTAAGCAGGAATAACATTCAGGAAACGGCTCTCTGCTCGCACTGCGGAGGGCAGGGGGGGTGCGGTGGCATTGACAAGTACGGGGAGATTGAGGGCGTCTGTTGTGCTTCCTCTGAGCCCCCATGATAGAGCGAAAAAAATGTAATGTGTCTGGCTTATTTGGGTCTGCTGTGTCTCAGGTCACCTGAGTGGAAAGGCCCTGTTAAGCGCTGTGAGAAGGTGGCTGCTACACATTATTTCTCTTAAAAACCAGCAGAAAGTCATTGGTGGTGTTAGCTGGGCTGAGGCCATTTTGCCCTCAATTTCAAGCAGCACACAAATGCTTCCTCAGGTGTCTCTCGAAGACTGCTCTGTCTATTCAGACTATGGATTTTGCAAATGATATGCAACTTGTGCTGCTAGTTCAGGCAGACAACTCGAGACAAACCCTCATTTTCACAGACACTCGTACGCATCTGATACTACCCCATCCCTGTTTAAGGTGGGCTCTTTAAGCTGCTTTCCTGCTCTGCCCAAGCTGAAAAAACATGCCTTTGCCTGCTGTTGCGCTGCGTCACTCTCTGCTGCTGCTAGTAAGGCTGCCTGCTGTTGTATCACTTTTGCCTGCTGCAGGTTAACACCAAGTCTCCACCCCAGCATTCACTTCTTGGCTGTGAATTTCCTCCAGAAGGTGGATATCCTGACACTGTCTGCTCTCCTCTCTTCAAGATTAGAAGGTCACAGGGTGTGTCCTGGTCAGAGCGCTGACGCCAAACTATCATTGCGTCCGTTTGTTAGTACCGCAATTAACAGTTTACACTTGAGTTAGCTGACTGAAATGGGTTTATTATGTACTTTTTGGTAAGTTGCCAGTTTTTCCCACACGCAAGCAGTGTTGCTCCCCCTCTCTGGCATTGTAAGAGCAGGGGATGGGAAAATGAAATATGCGGTCCCCTAAGGCTTGCAATTATGTTTAGGCCTGTTATTTAAAGAACAAAGATGTTCCCTGGATCAGATCCGAGCTGGAGCCTCTCAGTGTGGAGATCGCCTCCCTCGGTCCATAGCCAATTCAAGTGATGCCAGTTTGAGACTCTGAAGTTGCCCATAGTTATCAGAGTGGGAGTGAATGGTTTGGTGACCTGGTCCAAATCTATTCCTGACTCTCGCTTTGTGCCTGCTGGGATACCCAGCCCTGCCACCGCAACCCTGACCACGAGTTAAGCATGTTAGACAATGACAATAGAGTACAAAAGTGATGACGTCACCGCTACTTAGCTTCTGGTGTCAGAAGTAAAATTCCTATGGGAATTTATAATGGGGTTTGGACACTTTCTGGCATTGCTCGAACTCGTATTAATTCTAAGAGCCCCCTTGCTCCGAGATTAGCCTGCAGGGTATACACATTCAAATGATCGCATCAAATTTGTAGTTTATTGCCAAAAATATTATGCTTTTGCACTTGTAGTCCAGTTTGTAGTCCACTTCTCCAAACTACATATCCGCTACACAAGTGGGCGAGTACCACGTGATTTGTTCCAAGCCAATGAGGTACCTCAGTTTCTGCCAACATTCATAACGTACCACGACGCTAGCCCATCAGTGCCCTACATTGCCGTATATCCATAGCGGGCTAATATTAGCTAGCTACATACCTAGAAATGAAAGGATCACAATGAATAGTTATTTCGCCATTTAGCTAGCTAGCATTAAGCTATGCTAGCGAACCACCGAGCTAGCCAGCTAGTGAGCTTATTACATCTTGTGCACATAGCTAAACCAATAGAAACAGTAAATGGTAGTTTACCGTCACTTACTGTTATTTAGCAAGCTAGCTAGTATGATTATTCAATAAATATCACTAGCAAGCTAGTTAAGTGAATAAAAGCAGTGAAAAGCCATTATTTGGCTACTTAGCTAGCGTTGAGCTGCGAGCATTTCACAAGCTGGCATTTAACTAAATGCACCAAATGTAAAGTTAGACAACTACCGAAGTCGGTAAACTAGCTCGCTGGCTAAGTTAGCCTGCTGACAGCTACTTCGCTGTTAGTTATGCTTTGACAAGGCTGATAAACTCGTTCGCTAACTAATGAGTTTTTAAGCAAACAAACGTTGGCCAAAGATGCCTGGCTATTAAAGTACATTGGCGCTAATTGTAAAACTTGATATCTAGCAAGGAAGGCGTAACCAAGTAGAACATAGAGTGGCTAACTAATTAAGCAAACAAACGGCTGTATCAAGGTGCTGGAAAATTCGAGACGGGAGACTTCTAACGGGTCCTGAAATTCTTCAGCCCGGGAATCAGGAAGATCATGGGACGTGTAGTTTTTAGACTACAAAGAGGATTAGCATGGTGGCGAAAAATTAAAATGATTTGAAATATAGCTGATTCCGGTCAAGAAAAATTATGTTTGTTTTTAGTCAGAAATATAATGCAAAATCTCAAAAGATGGAGGCTTGAAAACAATGGGAAGTGATTCAAAAGTGAACTGAAAATCTATGGGTAAAATGAATGGGAAATTTTACCTCCGAAACCAGCGTGACGTCATCACTTTAGTACTCTATGGGCGTATTCGAATTCCTGTTCTTGGCGACACTCGGGTTGACTCGACACGAGAAGGACGTTCCGAACAGCCAAGAACCAACAAGAGAACGCGTTCTTGTCACTCCCCACTTTTTGGAGAGTGGGACGAGTGTTGTCAAGAACAAAGATGGCGGACGCGGGAGATAGGTATGTGAAATTTTCATCAATTTCACTGATTAATCTTGTTAATTGCCCTCTATTCACGAGAATGAATAGTTTCAGTGGTAATTAACTATGTATAGAAGCATGAAGTGACTTTTAGCTCGGTTACTAGGGTTGATCTTGTTGAAATTTTGTCAAAACCGTCGGTATCGCAATAATTCAATTCAATTCAATTTTATTCTGCATCATACGCAGCCCCATGGGCTAGCCTGAGTTGGAGACTGGAGAACATCCGAACTTGCACTTCTGTGTTCGGAACAAAAAACCCCGCTCCTCGCACTCGTGTTGACTCATGTTGGGGATTCGAACATGCCCTATGGGTGGATGGAATAGCAAACTTGTTACCATCATTATCTCTCATCATCATTTTACATCTCACGGTGTGTTGTTGTGGAGCAGATAACACAAACAATCATGCATTTGATGATACAAGCATGAAACTTGGAGGAAATATTCCTTTTACATTACATTTTGAAAAAAATGTGCTAGCCACTTGAAATTCCAATATGGCGGCCATTTTCCATGATGGCCGCCAGATGACTCCCTACTCTGAAACGTATACAAAAAATAACAAAATAAAAAAAAAAAGAAAAGTCTGCGATATTTTGTCCAAATATCCTAATATCGTAACTGATGCGACAGTATGTAGTTTTTTGGCGTAGGAATGCTTAATGGGAACCCCCTACCCCTGTAGCATTCAGTGTTCATCTCTATCTGTTGTCTCTGAAGAACTTGGATAGTGACAACTGCAGAGTGCAGTACAGGCTAGTCCGTTCTGTACACACTTGCACCTTCCATTACAGTCCGTCTTGCATTCACACTTCGTCAACTCCCGGCAGCTCTTAGAGTTGGGCTCAAAAGTAGTCCACACAACCTTCCAACTATCACCTTCTTTTGACCATCTCCAGTTGCATGGACACTGCTGTTCTGGCTTGCAGATGATGCACTGTCCCAAGATGTCCCGCTTGATATGCAGCTCATTTTGCATGTTCCTTCAGCGCACTTTGAAATGGTGGTATTAAGTCATATGGCCTCTGCCTCCGTGCAAAGAGATTAAGTCTTGCCTTGTCTACAAATGAAGTTGTACTGGATCGGTATAAGGTTTATTTTTGGAGTTTTTGCTTCTCTTGTCGGCCTAGAATCCACCTTCCGCACCATATACCACTTTGCAAAGTGCTTTATTACTGCAAGAAATCAGTCTGGGCACTAAAAATGAGGTCAAAGAAGACAAATATGTGAACAATTTTACAAAGAAATTCAAAAGAGCAAACACTTTTTATCTTTTATAGCTGTTTTTCCAGACACCAGTAGCCATCTTGAAAAAATAGCGGCCATATTGGAATTTTTGATGGCTAGCACTTTTTTCTCAAAAAGTGGCATATATGAGTCAAAATCAGCTACGATGTAATATGGCAATTTGATTAAATCAGTTAATTCAGTTTGGCGGCCTTAATTTAAATATTCAAGAAACAGGACAGATAGTTAGAGCACCATCAATGAAGCCCTGAATGAAGGAAAGAACATTTAAATTCAGGGGCCACTTATTTCAGTGCTTGGCAAACGTCACAATCCTCAGATAGCCATGTACTTGGCTGGATATTTTTACCAATTAAGTCCAAATTGCTATAACTATTTGCTTACATTGTAAATGGGTTTTAAAGCTATTGAGCCATGCAGAAACACAGCACCTATGGCTCATAATAAAAAAATAAATGCTCCTCTAATATTCCCCTTGGGCATGTTTATGCGTCCGTCAAACGTATCAGGGGTGATGGCCGAGGGTTTTTTTCCACAGTCAGTAGTGACTGCTCCGTAATGTATGCACGGTAGTGTTTTCATTCGAATATACTGAAGTTAGTGAGTCTCGTCTCATCAGTAGTCGGGTTTTTTAGAATCGAAGTCCAGAAAAAAGTCCACTCCAATCCGTCAAAAAATAACGTACATAATTTATGGACAACGATTAGGAGGCCCTCTGACATCTGCAATTCCAGGAAATCTCCCCATATATGGCTTGCTATCTGTGTCATCGTTTCTTGTGGAAGAAGGCAGTAGTGGCGGCAGGTAGTGTTTTTTTTGACTGTCAAAATCACTGACATACGAATGATGTGACGTGTGTTGGTATAAACACAGCATTAACATGATTGAAATGAATCGTTATGTGCAGTGACTTCTTAGAAATAGGAAGCGAGTTGAAAGAGGTTAAATAAACACCAAAAAACAAGTAACCCCTGGGAGCTCAGTGCAGATCAGATTCTCGTGTTTCTGACTGACTCTGTGATTTGCGCGTTATAATTTGACGGATTCTTATGCGCATTATAATTCTGACTCTGGTGTAGTTTAACACACGCAAGCGGTCGCATCCTTGGTGAAAAGGTTACTTTTTGAAACAACCGGGTAAATTACTATTTTTTTTTAATCGAATTAACTCTGTTCAGTCGTTCAGCTATAAAACAGTCAGAAAATAAATGCGTTAAGAAGTCTATATTTTGACGTTAATGTGACAATTTATGACACCTTAGCTGATTGTGACTTATCTAGAACATTCATACCAAATTTCATGCTTGTTTCATCAAATGCATGATTCTGGCCCAAAATCACCTTTAGCTGCTCCAATATTGTGTCTAATGAAGCATAAGACTAATGCAGTGACCAGAGAAGGGAGGCATGGAACGACAACCTTATGGAATCTGTGGCAGCTGCGCACACAAGGTTTGCACGGACGACATTCCGGCTCAGTGGCGAATTACTGGGATTTTTCGGTAGCTGTAGCTACGGCACTACGCATATATTTTATATGCACTGGTACACAGCAGTCCTGCTCAAGAATCCGGCTGCTTAATGGAAAAATGGCTTTTTTCTCATTAGCTCTCTTATCTGATGTAATGCTGCTTCCTCTGGCATAATACTATTGTCTAGTTGAGAGTGGTTTTGTTCGTAGGGGCAGCTTTATGTGGATTTTACAGGGAGAAAAACCGAGCAGTAGAGAGACGAGATGATCTGAACCGCGTGTTTCTATACTCACCATTATCAGGTCACATGGTTTACTTTGTGCCTTCTGAAGCAGGTTCAAAGTTCAGAAATCTACTTGCAATTAAGCTGCTACTATTCTCCTCGTATCTGTTCATTTTTTAAAATGCTGACATGCCTATCTCACTGTTCTTTCGCTGTGACTTTGTGGTTGGCATTTATTAGTGTGCTGTTGCATAATTTATGATGGCCTGGTCTTTCCCAGTCCACAAGCCTCATGGATAATGTGTAGGTTGTATTTAACCAGAGTGGCCTGTGTCCTTGTCAACAGTTTGTCCTGTATAGAGTGGCCGGAATGGCTAAAGTGCTTGCAGCACTGTTGTGCAGTGTTTTAATTGTGAACATAATCCCAGTGTCTGGAGTCCATCTTAATAAGTGTTATAACATTTTTTTTATTGATGACTGGGGGTTTCTGCCAAATGAAAGGTGTCGATAATGCACTGTCCTGGATCAGGGTGCTTTTAACTGGGGATTGAGTTATGTAATCCTCTTGAAGAGAAGTATTTACATTAGCAGGGATTACTGAAGTCTTTCTGTTGCTGTGCATTAGGGGTGCTCTCGATGGGGATGTGCAGAGTAATGCCCTGGGTGAAGATTTAGTCCGGAATATGCATTTGATTGCCTGTATTTCAGTTGTTTTAAATAATGTTATTATCTAAAGGAATAGGTCACTTAAAAAAAAAAAAAAAAAAAAAAAATCAAGGAGACAAAAAATGTGTATTGGAAAAGCAAGATAATAATTGAAAGATTGGAGGAGGAGCATTTCACATGATAATTGGATGTAATTGTATAATAATCTGAAATAAAATTAAAACAAGGTAAAAAACGTGAAAACTTGGTGTTTAAAAGCAACAAAATTTTCGAACATGCGTTCATCATCAGATGATGAACGCATGTTCAAAAATGCTTGTTGCTTTTAAACGCCTACTTTTAATGTTTTTCTGTGACTTGTTTTAATCTTAGTTTAATATACCTGGTGAAGAAGTGTCATAATAGTCAGAGTTTACGGTTTGTGAAGGTTGAAGGGGTTATGAATTTTTTTGTTTAATTTTCTCCTCTGCTATCAAGTTTTGAAATGAATGCAGATTAGCGTGAGCCAGTGCTGATCCCCAAAAGAGTGGGTAGTCTGGCAGGAGGGTCTTTGAACCACAGAAAAAAAAATATGTAAATAAGCACAAGCTTTTAATCTTCTGAATTGTTGCTCAGCTCAGACTCGCGTAATGAAGACGGCAATTTGTCTCTTGATTGGGGCTGAAACTGGTGGTTCCGGTGAATAGATTTTCAAGCCCTCAGATTGGAAGCAAAAAACAGGCTTTATTTAATTTTGATGTTGAGTTAAACTGGCCAGATCTGCTTTCCTGTAATATATTTCTATGAGTCTATGCAGGAAATGTAAGCTATGTGGCCCTCTATTTCTCTTTTATTGAGAGAGACCTCATTGTCCAGTGAACATTTTCTGGCTTCTCAACCTTATTTGGTCCTGCAGCTTCAATGGCACAATGTCTTGCTTGCCGACCTCCATTTAGGAACTAAGGCCCTTGTGAGTGGTTACCTAGGCATCAGAATTGGTCTTGCAACAATGTGAGAATGTTTTGCCTGCCTGACAGACACTGAAACTTTCAGACGTGGCTTGTTCAGGCTTGGGCCTGTTGATATGTTTGCCAGCCAAGTAGAGTTGAGCTTCCCGCTGGTTGAATGTACAGTAAATTCTGGCTGTGGAATTTAAGGCCTGGGGTATGTTGACCCAACAAGGACCTGGTTCTTGAAATGGGAATGTGGGGCCCAGATTTGCATGTTTGTGGTCCTAGTTCACCTGGAGTTAAAAAGAACGGTCTCCAAGATGGTTCTTAAGACATTTTATTGCGTATTTTGGGTCAACGTGGGTCATGTCGCTATAGGGTGCAATGCGAGTTACAATTGAGTTACCTGGTTCTGCTCGTTGATACTCAATAAAAACCTTCTTTGCTGAGCCATCCTGAATAAGCTTAGATTATTTTCTTTACATTCTTTTACCAGTGTTTGTTTCAAGCTAAACGGGATTGGATTTTGGCACACTTGAACTGCAACTGGAATCACATTGCATTTAATAACTGCAAAGTGCTTGAGAAAACATGAGGGACGAGGCATGTGGCAGATTCTTCCTGACTGTTTGGAAATGAGGCAGTGTTGTCCAAGATCTTCAGTGAGAATGACATTGTGCTTCTCCTTTAAGGAGACTTGGGCCTGCATTGGGTTAAAGGAAATGTCTCCTATGTTGTAATGTAATTTTTTTTTTTCTGAAACAAGTTAGGGTAACAAAAAACGTGAAATGTAAAGACCAGTGTGCACCTGAATTCAGGAAGTGGCAGATTCCTTTTTATTTTTCTTGCATGTTGCTCTCCCATCTTACCTGGTTTTAAGTTCAGAAAATGTGATGATGCAGGAGACATGGTCTGAATGAAAAGTTCTGAAGGGTGTTCAGGATCACGGTCAGATTTCAGTAATGCTATAGAAGGTTCTGGATTTTGGGTGTAACCTCATCTGTGACTGTCCTATTGTGTTGCGAACATCCGGCTGTGTGAATCGGTGTTTATACCTGACATACCCTTGGTTCCAGAAGGGGACCCACGGTACATTAATAAATTATAGACTCAAGCTTAGCCTTTCGTAACTGTAATATTGAAAGTGCAAATCCAAAATAGCCTTTCCAAAAGCATGACACATTAGTTAATGCTGAGAAGGAAACCAATACCTTTAATTGTATTTTTTTTTTTTTTTTTTTTGTCCATTATGGATGATCATTTAATGTAGTGGCTTCAACCCCTTTAAGCCTTGTTCCGGAACATTCTGAGAGCATTGTTTTTTATTCACAGACACAGTCCCAGGCAGGTGCAAACCGCAGTACAGCTTAGCTATGGAGCTGTATGCAAATTTGGTGCTTGCACATGAAGACGAATGTGAAGAAAATGTGGCATCAGACCTGAAACCGTGTATAGGGCCTGACTCATGCAGGGAAACACAGGAAGAGCATCTTGCCTCTGTGGTTTGCAGAGAGCAAACAGAGTCAGTTTCGGTGACTTCCAGGATGCACGCTCTCTCTCCCTCCCTCTCTCTCTCTCTCTCCCCCTCTGTGTCTCACTGTTTTGCTGTCTTTCTCTCTTTCTCCCTTTCTCTTTTGCTCTCTGTCTCTTATTTCAAGTCAAAATTGCTTTATTGGCATGACAAATTTTTTTTTTTTTTTTTTTTTTTTGTAACACACACTTTTATTGCCAAAATTGTATTGCCAAATCTAGTTGGGAGCAAAAGGGATGTAGAAAATATTTTAGACAAATAATAATTCAGTAAGTTAATAAATGTACATAAACAATAATAGTATCAGGTGTAATGTCATGCATTCATGTGAATTTGTGTGTGTGCGTGCGTGCGTGTGTGAGAAGTAGTGATAAGTTGGTATATGTGTGTGTGTGTGTGTGTGCATGTGCATGTGTTTGTATATGTATGTTGTGTGTGTTTGGAGAGGGTAATTCAACTATCTCTCTCTCTCTCTCTCTCTCTCTCTCTCTCTCTCTCTCTCTCTCTCTCTCTCTCATGTGAAATGCGCATCTGTGGCAGTCGGGATAGATGACCATTTACTGCCCTCAGCACTGTTTATCCTCTTTTTCCTAATCCTGCCCTGATCCATTCACCGCCAGGCTTAGTCCGGAGCGTACTGTACCCCTTAAACACCATTTAGTCTCTACTTAAGAGATCATTATTCATCTCTCTCTCTCTCTCTGGCATTTTAAATTCTCCCATGCTTTCATGTATTTAAGTGTGTGTGTGTGGGGGGGGATTGTATTATTATTTTTTTGCAGGTGTAAGAGGGATCTGTGGTATCAGTCTGTCTCACCGGATGTAAGATCTGCTGCCTGTAGCTTTCAGCTCAGACATTGGTTTGGTGTATAACAGTTAGCCGAGTGGACCACAGGCTATCTGTGCCACTTCTGCTGAAACTATATTCAACAGCGGTGTTAAGATGGTAACGGTGTCACAGCTCTGCACATCATCTTGTTGTTTATTTAGAGTCCTTGACTGCATTGGGGGTGTGTTAGTAGTCATGCATTTGAAATCCATTCCACATCCACCCCCCCCCAGCTCAGTGCCGAGTCATTTGAGCTCATTCGTCAACTAAACTTCATCGGACGTTAGTGCTGCAAAATCACCCAATCGCAACTGTGGTATTCTCCCAAACTCACTCCCCTTAGTATTTTTTTTGTATCTGCGCCTATTAGTAGCTCTGTATCACCCTACCTGATTTTTGAATTTTAGAATTGCTGTAGGCTTTTTACAGCTGCACACACACACACACACACACACAACAGCAGAACGTCTTCTCCAGGCCCTGCTGGTTTATTTTGGCACATTCATCCGTCTGCCATTTTTTTCTTCTCGCAGTAATGAGTTTGGTTCCACCGTGAGGATTGTGTGCCTGCTGGTTTTTGAAATTATGTAGAGCTGCCATGAGTATTTGCATGCTCACTGGTAATACCAAATTTTAGCTCCTTCTGTCGTTTTCATCTTTGAAAAATCACTGGAGCATGCGCTTTCCGGTGTGCTGGCATTTCAATATCACCCTCTGTTCATTTTAACCACCATCGCAACTTTGATTAATGGCCTCATAACTGTCCTCATGTCATTTACAAAATTGTTTTGACAGGAAAATGTTGTTCTTATTTCAGCTGTCGTTTCATTAATCGCTAAGGATCAAGATGAAAGAGGAAGTGACTTCACCACTTAACCAATGTAACTCATGAGTGTTGTGTTAGGGGTATAGATCTGTTGTAGAAATGGATACCTCCCTTTATAAGATGGACAGTGGGCTTATCATTGCATTTTAGTTAGCCTGGAATGGTAATGTGTTGACTGGAGCAGTCTTTGCACGGCTATGTGCTGTTTCAGTGGTTTGAGGCTAGGCTGTGCTTAGGGGAGCACTAGAGTAGCTGCAAGGTTTCTGTACAGTTTGCTGCCTCAGAAATCACTGTGTGTGTTCAGCAGATTTGGACCATCCATCCCCTGGCCATCTTCCAAGCACTACATTGACCCCCAGCATTATCTGAAAATCATGGAAATAAAAATACGTTTGTTTTGATATCCTTGTTATAAAATGGGCTCCCTCTTTTGAAATTCCCAGTCATAAAGCCCCTGGTGACTTTAAGGGTGAGTTCTCATGCAGAGATTGGTTTCCTTGATGCTGATTACAGACACACATTTCCCTGGAGTTAAACTGTCCTCTCAGTGTTTTCTGCTGTATGGAATCTGTATGTGAAATCTCTGATGCGACTGTATGTCTGTATTTTTTGTTTGGTATCTTTTTTCCCCTCTTCATTTCCTGTGTACTGCTCTGTTTTGGGAAAGGAGCCAATTGAATGTACAAGGACTAGCGTGATAGTAGTGCTGTAGTGCTCTTGGGACAGTGTGAAGTGTTGCTTCAGCTCAAGATTGTGGTTTTGAAAGTGTGGGAGACTTCATTGGTGGGGGCTGGATGGAATTTGCCCTTTCCTGGATACTTGACTCATGTTCAGCTGTGGAAAGTGTATGGAGGACTGAAATAAATTTTTTTTTTAAGTGGGCATCATGTCTCCCTTGGCCCCTCCTGTCTGCTCCACTTCACCATTACATATCTGGCTTCTTCACTGCACGTATGAATACTATTCATTATACGTGACGCAAAATGACGTGGTGTATTTTGTAACCTTTTGTTACCTAGGAGATACTCAGTGTGTACAAAGCCCTACAAGTATTGGTTTTCTTCTTTCCTGTTAGTGAAGAGTGATTTTTTTTTATAATTAAAATCGCCTGGAGGAAAGAAGTGCTGTTAACAACAAAGCGTAGATCTTTTATCAGTTAGTGGAAACTTTTGTTTTGGTGAGGCCTGTTTTTCTATGTTGATTTAATTTGTTTTGCCTGGAAAAATGACCAATTAATAAGAACGCAATTACTGGCTGCATTATTTGGTTTTATTTGTCGGACAGGATGAATTTACAGAGTTACAGCCAGAAAACACTTCTTATTTGTATTTTTGTTTGCCTGTTGTACACATAGCCGGCTTATAAATCTCTCAGAACTGTTTATCTCTTGATCAAATGAACTTAACAATTAAATTCTGTCAAATAGCTGTCATTAATCTGACATGTTTTGCAAAAAGTAATTGCTAAATTATAATGCTGTGAAATATAGGATACTGGCAATGGATCCTATGCTGGTTCAGTAAGAGCTGTGATGCCAAGTGCTAACATTTGTTTAATTAAAATGTGAATATTACCAGGTCCAATAAAAGCAAATTAAGCTCTGAATGAAGAAATGGTTCGCTCAGTAAATGTTGAGTGCTTTTCAATGGAAATTGACATCTGGTATTGCTAGATTGGGGGATTTTTTTTCATGAAATTTTTGTTAATCCCTGGGGTTAGTTTCAGTTGATGACTGTGTGTTTGTACATGTTTGTCTGTGCATGTGTCCTTGTATGTGTTTGCGCATATGTGTGTGTGTGTTTGTGTGAGTCAACCGAAGGTGGGTGGTTTTAAAACCAGCTATGGAAGAAAAGTCTTGACAAATTCGTGGGAGTTACTTGAATAAGGGGGAATGTTGTGCAGAAATCTGACGTCTTGAATAGAGGATTATAAACAAAACTGCTGCAAGATAATGAAAGCAAAGCACTGAATGGAGTGTTGCTCTCTGTTGCTGCCTTGGTCAGCGTCCCTGCTTAATTGGCAGTTAGATAGACAAGATTCTTGGCTTTCTTCGGGGCCATTGATTCTGTGTGTAAACAGACATCTATCTCAATGATTCCCAATTGTTTGGCTCATAGTTGGAGAGGGAAATGTTTAGACTGACTGTCATGCATTGTTTTCTTGACATATTCTGTCGTTGGTGTACTAGTTTGACTAAATGCCATTTTAACTGACTGTTCTTTCCAGGACTTGGTTTATGTGTGCTTGGGTTGGAGGCATTTTTTGTGTGTAATTGTAATGGAAGACTCAAGCCCTACCTTTTGCTGGTTTTATTTCCAAATTCTGAGGTTGGGTCCAGGCATTCGCGCGTCAGAAGTTTCAATCTCTACATTACCGTTGTGCAGCCAAATCTCACCATCTGATTGAAACGGTGTCACGGAAAATGCGAGCGATCAGTGATTGCCCGTGATTGTCACTCGAATGATGTAACCGCCATGACTGGACATAAAACATGCCATTTTGTTGAATTTGAAGCCGCGCTTGTTACTTTTGGCCCAGTTGAAAACGTGATCGGACATCATTATAGGGTGTTATCGCGCTTTGTGTACTTATAGTTTGTCCGTCTCTTCCTATTAGCGCATGATAGGTTCTGATGGATCACAATACGTAGTAGGGTCAATCCATCTCAAATGAGCCAGCGCCAGAAAAAAATGCCACCACTAAATCACAGATTTTGCTAATTTTTTCATATATTGTTGGTACCTGTAAGACAGGAAAAAACCCCAAGTTTGAGCAGTCAATTCCGCCCCGTCTCGGAATGGCGGCCATCTTTAAAAAGGGGGTGTGGCACTTTGCGACTCGACGGCTGCCCTTTTTTTAAGTGGTTTTTCTCCTGTAATTCAGCTATAACACATGCTATGAAGGTGAAATTTGGCAGATTTATGTAATTTTTCATGGAGAATCCAAATATGCAATCAGATATCTGATAGGCATAATGGTTAAAGAGATATTTGACAAAAATCAATTTTGGGGGTACCCAACTTTGACCCCCTCCCTCTGACACTTGACATAAGTTATGAAGTCTAAATTCTGATATTACCTTATGACCTCATCTAACAATTATATGAAAATGAGGGAGGTGATATTTCTCAAAGTTGAGAAATGGCTAAACATGTGTAATGCATGATTTTCTCAATGTCGGCCAATCTATACAGTACAAATGTACAAGGGATTGTACATAATCCATACAAAGAGCTTGAAAACATACTAATTGAAGGATGGCAGTTCCCAAGAACTATTTTACTTGTCCATTTGGCATGTTTGGCATTAAACAATCTGAGATTGCAGCAATGGACATGCTTTCCACGATTGCTTATCCAAATTTTATTGTTAGTGCATTGTACAATCAGGACACCTGGACTTCCAGGTCAGCGGATGATGAAATCTTGATTGGTTGAGTGAGAGTGGTTTCAGATGATGTAATCCGGTTGGTATCATCCAAGGAAACTTATTATGCAATCATACAGACTGAGTTGTGAGTTCCTTCCTTTGGATGGATGATGCAATCTGGAAGGGTCAACCAAGTAAATTGATGATGCAATCCTAATGAGTAAAAATCTGAGTGGCTTCATTTGGCCATTGTGTCAAAGACAGCCATGGCTGAAACACACGAAAAATGCACTCTGGTGCTTTGTTCTGGCCACAGAAACAGGAACAATGTTGGGTGCCATCAGTTCATGTCCTGACAACAGTGAGAGTGCCACTTGCTTCTGGGCAATTTTACGCTAACCTAGGCCATCAACAATACTTCAAAAATGAGCAGTAAGTCCTGTTTTATACTGGGTATGGCTGATGATGTTGATATGTATTTGGAAAAGCAGCTCATGAGCAATCATCATGCCAAGTTTCAACAAAATCGGCTGAGCACTTTTCCTATAATGTCCAAATGTGTCCAAATATTGGACGGAATATTGTGCCTCATAAAAATGTATCATTTACATGAACTGTTGTTGCTTTTGTTTGTGTGTGTCCACATAAATTTTTTATCACAATACTAACAGATCGATGTGTCACAAAAAATGAAAGCTATTTGCCTTGAGTGTGGAGCGACTATTTATTCACCTTTCATATTGTTTACTTGCTATTTTTTCCATCCAACATGTCCACTCCGACACATTGGTCTGTACCTATTGCCACAGAATAGGGAAGCCCATTATTTTGGATGTATATAACAGACATTATGAAGAGATATTCAGTAAAAGTTCAATATTTTACATTGTTGGTACTTCCACCTGTTGTCAAGGTACCAAACATCTTCCGTCCAAACGTGTCCACTCTGACACATTCGTTGTTCTGCTTGTTGTGTGTCTTTAGTGTTGCTAAATGTAAGACATTTTCTGTTTAATACACAGGCAAATATGCAATGATAATTTTAGTAACTATAAGTTTCTGAAAGGTCACATGCTTCATTGTCACTTGTAGGCCAAGCACAATGTCCAGTGATTGTCCACTCCGACACGAGACATGAAAAAATATTTGGCTTCCAGCAGAAATGGAAGACGTTCAAGATGAATCAGCTGCCATCAACTTTATGAAGCCTCAGGCTGAACAGAATTGTTTTGTGTGGCTCGCAAAGCCTGAAAGGGACACACTCCCTGTTCAAGAGATCTTAGCTATGTAGCCTGGATGAGCTGCCTGATCCAGCTCCCAGACAATATTTTAGTCTCCCAGATAAAACATACATGGTTGCTTAAGCCATTATGGCCAGTTTAATGAAATGATTGTATCCCGGACAAAGTCGGAGATACCATGGATGATGTCCAAATGTTTGTCCACTCCGACACATATGGAGCATGTTCAAATATTCCGTGTTAATGACATTCAAGGCTTAGTTCAGGGTTCTGATGTTAGAGATAATACTGGAAACTTTAAGGAGATACAAGAGAACTGTCTTTGCAGTATTATTTTGCTTGTTTTGGAAGAATAACTTTAGTTCCTGTACATATTTTTTACATTTGGCAAGTAAGCAAAATTATTTCTCTACATTTTAATTGGCAGTACTTGGCATTTGCATAAAATATGATTTTGTGAACCTACTCTGCAATATAGATGACCCAACACATGGTTAAAAGGTTTATTATATGATTCTTGTTTATATCCTAAACATGTCCACTCCGGCAAAAATGAACTAAAATTGTCGTTGAGGCAATTGATGCCAAACAATTTTGCCTGTGAAAAAAATAGGAGCACCTACAGATGGGTCAGGTGTTTGACTTTGGACATAACTATGCAATTTACTGTGTAATTTGCATACTCTAACAAACAGTTTGCATGAGCATTTTCAAAATTTGCAGATAAAACTTGCTGAAAACTTAATTTTCTCAATTGTTTATGATACATATAGACATGGAAGTATTTTTGTATCAAATTTTGATGTTCAGGTGTTATTACAGATAAGCAAACCACAACATTTTGGTACATACCATATACTCAGGTGCTCAGTTTTTTAGTGGTTGAATGAATAATTTTTTGCAAGTAACATAACTTTTTGTTGTTATTGCAAAACTGTCATAACATCTTTAACTTACTAACATTATTTTTTCATTAATATAAGATCTGTTGTTTTAATATTCACTGGAAGTATCATAACAAAATTCAGTTCAAATTTTGACCCCATGAGACATGGATGGCCTAAGTTAGTGTGAAATTGCCCTTCTGGACATAGTGCCAGACAGCGCAGGCTGTCTGAGGAAGAAGTGAAGAAAGTTGAGAAATGCTTTGAAAATTTCTGCTCAAATTCAACCTGCACTCACTGATTGTAATAATTGAATAATTCAAATTTTAAGCCACACCCATGTGTTGTCATGTCTGCAGACTGGACTTCCAAAGCATTTTTGAGCTTTCTCCAGGTTTTCAGTTCCAATACTTGAACATTTTGTCACTTCATGTTAGACATAAAGAAGGAATTCACTTTGTATGTCATGTAAAGCATCAGCCTGTGTCAGGCATATCATCAGATTGTATAATGTCGAATAAAACAGGTTCCTGAGAACTGCCAGCCTTCAATTAAGTATGTTTTCAAACTCTTTGTATGGATTATGTACATTCCCTTGTACATTTGTACTGTATAGATTGGCCGACATTGAGAAAATCATGCATTACACAAGTTTAGCCATTTCTCAACTTTGAGAAATATCACCTCCCTCATTTTCATATATTTGTTAGATGAGGTCATAAGGTACAACATGTCAGAATTTAGACTTCATAACTTATGTCAAGTGTCAGAGAGAGGGGGTCAAAGTTGGGTACCCCCAAAATTAATTTTTGTCAAATATCTCTTTAACCATTATGCCTATCAGAAATCTGATTGCATATTTGGATTCTCCATGAAAAATTACATAGATTTGCCAAATTTCACCTTCATAATGTGTTATAGCTGAATTACAGGAGAAAAATCACTTAAAAAAAGGGCGGCCTTTGTGTCGCAAAGTGCCACGCCCCCTTTTTAAAGATGGCCGCCATTCCGAGACGGGGCGGAATTGACTGCTCAAACTTGGGGTTTTTTCCTGTCTTACAGGTACCAACAATATATGAAAAAATTAGCAAAATCTGTGATGTAGTGGTTCCACCCCCTTGTTGATTTGAGATGGATTGACCCAGTATTAGAATGGGATTTAAATCCATTCAGACGAGGACTATTTCCTGTTGGGCTCTTCAGGGCATTATATCAGTGACGTTGGAAAGTGCTCTTGCACGCAGTAAAGACAAAATGGCTCCCATTGTGAGCGGAGTCTGCTTGGTTTCTCTAGCGCAGGGGTCACCAACTCCATCCCTGGAGGGCTACCATCCTGTAGGTTTCTGCTCTACCTCCTATTCAGCACACCTGATTCAACTAATTAGCTACTTAACAAGATCACTAAGCTGGGCAACTGAGTGGCTAATTAGTTGAACCAGGTGTGCCGAAGTGGAGAGAGCAGAAAGCTACAGGATGGTAGCCCTCCAGGAACGGAGTTGGTGACCCCTGCTCTAGCATAACCAGAGGCTTGTTCTAGAATTATTGTATCCGTTTATGTGAGCTGAGATTTTGTTCCATTTTCCTCGTGACATGAACTGTAACTTGGAGCGAAATTTCAATTGGCACACAGCCATTGTCACTCGTTGATTATAAAGTTTTACTCTGGTTTTGTTTTTCTGCCGTTGTTCTCTTGCTCTTTTTTGGCTGCCTCACTTAGATCATGATTAAACGCCCAGCGCCGTGTTTACGTAATTCCTCCTCAATATTTTTCACTCTGAGCAGAAGGCATCTAGGATTTCAGCTGTAGTCTATTCTTCATCAGAATGTGCTTGCATAACATGTCATTCACCGTGATGAGCAGTTTGAATACAAGCGGAATGCAAATTCAAGGCGAGTGAAATGCAAACTGATCTCTGGCTGATTGTGTTCATCACTCGCCTGCGTATTTAGACTGTGCTCACATAAACGAGGACTGATTAAAGCGTCCAAAACTATGGCTGAAAGAAAATGGGTCGGCGGTGATAGCGACTAGTACTCTCGCCGTATGTCTTCGCAGATAATGGTATTTGCATCTTCATGGGGTGCTTTCCGCCCGTATCTCCACTGTGGAAGTCTGACGCGCATTCAGAGCAGTCGTCACTCCTTGCGATATCTTGGCATGAGAGCGTTTCTCCGATGAGAAGTTTCCTTCAGGAATCCTTTAAAGTTTCTGCACTTCTTCACTGATTCTGCTGATTCTGTGCAGAAGGAGAAAACCTGTGTGTGACATCGCCATATGCATCTCTGTTTCCTCTGTGATTTATATCCTGAATATGGTTAAACTTCAGGATACACTTTTCTACAGTAGTCATTTTATTGAAAATCCTGCTGTGTACAAAAGGCAAGGACTGCCGCTGAGTAAGGCATTGTTAGCTGCTTTAGGTGTGGATATTCAAGTGGGTTTATTCTGTTTATTTTTTGTTTTTATGGGCTCATTTAAGATGGCAGAAACTTACAAATATCAATATTGAAGAAGAGCACAATTCGCCACTTGTAAAAAAAAAAAAAAAAAATGCCGCACAGTGCATCGTCTTTCCAAAAAATAGGGTTTTATATGCCCTGCTTTTTCATTGCCCATACAGTAATTCAGAAAACCTATTTTGATTGAAATACTGAAATCACCTTTAAAGAGAACATTTGAGGCTTTGATTGGATATCAGCACTCATTGACGTAGTCGGTAGAAAGCCTTCCATTAGTGATGAGCTGTAGTACAGACAGTGCCTTGGTGAAAGTACCTTGGCATTCTAAATCGAGCCTCCGGACAGGTGCTAAATCACTCAGCTGCAGTCGGGCCTAATTGGCCCGTTTTGTTAGCTGTCCAGCATGACGCCCGGCCTTTGCCTTCTCATTTTGAAGGTCACCCCTTCCCAGCCGGGCTACCGAACTCCCAGTGCAGTTTACGGGATGAATGGTTGGCTTCAAAAAGTTCGCTGGGGTGATAAATTGCTGTGCGTAACATTGCCTTGCGTGAGCCGGGCCACTGTCGGGTCTGTCGAAGCCTTATGATGTGGATCCATGATGCACTGGGGTGAGAGTATGGATAACAGCCTCATTTTTCATGATCATGCAGTATGTTCAAGCCCTTTATTTAGTGGTTGGGTCAGCAGTACATGCCCTCTATCCAGTGCCTCATCCTTTTAGCTTTCTCTCCCCATTTCAAAGGTTTCCTCTGACGCCTCCTTTGACTAAACTGAGTCATGCTCCCCACCAAAGCAAGGGCTCCCCAGACTTTAGCTGAATGAACCGTTTGGTCTCTTTTTATGCTGCATCTACGCTAATGCGTTTTCATTTCTGCTACCGTTCTCGTTTGGCGTCCACACTAGTCTGGCATTTTTCCTAAAATGGAACTTTTTTTTTTTTTTTTTTTTTAAGATTATTTTTTGGGAATTTTTTCTTTATTAGATAGTTATACAGTGTAGAGAGACAGGAAGGTTGGGGAGAAGAGTGGGGGAAGACATGCAGCAAATGACCCAAGCCGGAATCGAACCCAGGTCGCTGCGGGAAGGACTCAGCCTTTATGGTACGCGCACTTAGACCGATGAGCCACCGGGACGCCCCTAAAATGGAGACTTTTGAAGATTTGCTGACCCCATTCCAGTTTGAAAACTCCAGGGTTGCATTTTTTACATGGACAGAGATTGTTTTAGTTTTAGACAGTGTTGGGGTAGTTACTTTAAAAAAGTAATGCATTACACATTACTAGTTACGTTTTAAGAAAGTAATCCCTTATTTTTCTTAATTACTCACTGCTGGAAGTAAATGGTTTCATTACTAGTTACATTACTTTTGGATTACTCAGCACCATCATCTGAAATTCACCATAACTTAATTAACTAACCGTATCATGTTAAAACCTGGCAAATGCCCAAATCAGCACAAATCTTTATTCTAGTGAGGAGGGCACGCACAAGACCTCTCTTTCATGCTCTTTAATACAGCAAAGCCAACAGCAAAGTTATCAAAATCAGCCCAAACAGCACTTCACGGAAAAGTGAGTCAAGTACAAGGCTACAGTACTGGCATAAACACGCATGAAAAAGGACTTCTGATTTGTTTTTTTGTCCTCTGTCTTAATTGCCAATATACTCAAAAGGAAGAATTTAGAAGGAGAAGAAGACGTTTTTCTGGCCTCCCATCCCGCGGATAGTTGAAGAATTTAAAGATGTTCAAAAATGGCCGTTTGTCCTGTTTGTCCTGCCTCCTTCTACGAGTTTTCTCGAGTTTCCGCACGAATTTACACGAGTAAGGAAAACAAATTTGATTGGGCGTTATTGAGCGTGCGGGATATTCAATGTTTGGGGTGGGACAGTGTCTCACAATAGACTGCTCGGTGGGAAATCTTCACATCGACCCGTTTTAAATCTGACACCGTACGCTTGACTATACAACCTCAAACATCCACGGGCAGTGCGCGCGGAGCATAGACTGTATAAACAAGAGGCGCGGAGTCCGTGCAGCTCACAGTACGCGCGCAGTACACCCGAGTCTGTGGGGGCCTTACTCTGGGCGACACGTAAAAAAAAAAAAAAAAAAGACTGGGGACGCCGCACTTTCAAGCGTCCAACGACCACAACACCACTGGTTATGAATCATGAAATCTGAAGTAACGAGACAATTGTCAGCCAGGAGTAACATTAGGCTACCTACATTGGTAAAACTAGCAGCAGCTAACTTACAACTTATAATGTGTAAGATACTGGTTTATAAAAGAGCAAATGTCTATGTTAGTAGCCTAGCTAGCAACTTACCGGTACTTTTGAAGAAGGTGCCCCAACAGTGTACACTGTCGGGACCGCTGTATCCGTCAGGATTAGATCCTTCGCCAGCCCAGCCGAGTGTTGCCCGTAGTTTGAGAAGCAGGACTGTGTGAAGTGCCTTCCACATACCCTGGATCTCACTGACAGCCCGCTCTCGTCGAAGTTCAGGAATTCAAGCCAGCCGGCTTGTATCCCTGCATCCGAAGGGAGGCTGAACAAAGTAGTTTGGGTGCACGGACACCCAAGCAAACACCTCCTTGGTCCTCCTCCAGCCATGCTAGATCACGTATGCTAGGCTACCTAGCTACAGCTACTAACACCACTAACACTCACACACACGCCAACTCACAATCTCATCACACACTCACTCACCCAAACGTGTCCCTCACTCACTCTCTTGCAACTGCACACTAGATACTAACTCTCTACAACCCACGAAACCGCTCACTAAAACTCGAAACCACTTACTCCTGCAAAAACCACTACTCGCTATCAAAGCTTCCTGGTTTTTCTCAGACGTTCATATCGCAACGACGGTAGCCATTTGATTGACGTATGATGGATCCTGATATCATTTGCTGATGAATCATAAAGCAACGTGACGCATAATTCGCGCACCTGCATTATCCAATGCGAAAAAAAAAACTACCCCACTTTCACCCCGAATTTACTCAAAAGTAGAATTGTGCACAAAGTGTGGGCTACATCGTCTGATAGATGAGTGATTACACTAATTTTAAGACCCATAGTGGGATTAAATTCATGTTTCTTTTCTGAACACCTTTAAAGTAATGCAAGTAACTAGATAATTTATTTGTTAGTAACTGTAATCCGATTACTTACGTCATCGTAGTAACGCGTTACATTACTCTGTTACTGATAAATGTAATCTGATTACAGTAATTGGTTACTTTGTAATGCGTTACCCCCAACACTGGTTTTAGAACGCTGTTTTAAAGTGACAGTGTATTGGCGTTGATGTAGCCTTAGCAGTACTTGGGGAGTGCAGTTGGGGTAGGTCGGGGACATGGGGGGTAGGGGTGGGGGTGCAGGCAGAGAGTCCTGTTGTGGCCATCTGGTTTTGATCAGCCCTGAGCCTTGCTTTCTGCCCTGTGGCAGAGGCCTGTGGCATACTGCTAACTGCACCTGTGCAGAGCACGATGCGATAATGCCCCTGTCCTCACACTGCTCTGTAAAGCCCATCCGTCATTCTGAGTCTACTGCAGACAGCTGAGCGGGGTTAGAAATGAGCGTGAGTGTACATGTATGTGTATGTGCGTGGCTGTGTCCCTGCTCTCACCGTGTTCTCTCGCGTATGGTCACATGACCTTGTACGGCCTCATGGGTTTTTCATGGACGCACATTCATTGTATCGTCATTCAGGAAGCACTTGTAGTTTCCTTCCGTAATTGAATGATCGGTGGGCGAGTGGTCATGTCATTGTGTAGACACGTGCACACACATGCTCGAACACTTAGACATGCAGATATGCTCTCAACAAATTTTCTTTTTGTTTGTTCTTTAAACTTTTTTTAGTATTATGGAAATGTGCCAGTGTGCGATTGCAAATGCGTAATATGGATATTTTGAACTGAATGTTCCGGTCACAAAATAATGTGACTAGAATGTTCTTGTATGTAGATTCAAGTGTTGATGTACCAGAAACTTCAGAAAAATGAAACCCAATTAAACCGAATATGCAGAAGTGTGCGCAGAATTATTGTTTCTTGTGCTTGTGAATTAGTATGGCATGTTATATGATCAAACATTTGCTGTCCACTCACGAATGAACTACTGAAACTTTTTTAGCGGTGCTAATCATATTTTTTAGAAACCGCACAAACATCAAGATTGCCTCGCTGCTTCATTTTTTTTTACCCTTGAGACCTCTTACATGTTGTATTTTCATAAACCATGCAGACAAATAGTGACATAATTGAATCACTGACTGTTCTTTTATCATGCATTTTAATTTAATTCTATGTCTTGATGAGCTTTCAAATTGCATCAGCTTAGAGGTCCTGGGTTTGAATCGGGCATCATGGGGCTTTTCCCTGTGGAGTTTGCATGCCTTCTGCGTTCACATGGGTTTCCTCCAATAACTCTGGCTTCCTCCAACAGTACAACGACATGCATGTTAGTTTGACTGGAGACTCTAAATTGTCCAAAGATATGAATATTGTGTGAATAGTATGTCATTTGATTCCAACACATGTTCAAAATACTATGACAGGTGACACGACATAGCCGTAAAATAATGTGCTGAAAAAGTTGTAAATAAATTGGCAAATAAAGAAAGAAATTAATTAATAGTTTCAATTATTCGGTGAAATCATTTCATTACGTTGCAGCAGATATTGGCGGAAGTTTGAATGTGAATTATCCTACTTTGTGGCGGTGTACAATAAAAACTGCTTACTTTGAGAGGGGCAGAACAGCTTCTTAAGACATTGCCCTGCTTGTTTTGTTCTTCCGTCATTTTTCCTGCTTTGAGGTTGCCCGTGTGGCGGAAGGCTGCGTGCTGCCCTGCCCAGTAACTTCATTTTCTCCGGATCTGATCCGCAGAGGGTTTGTGCCTGAGGCTTGTTCTATCTCTTAATTCCCATTCTCGCCTAGTAACGGAGAATGCAAGACGGAGAATCGTGCCTCCCTCCTGATGTAATCACGGGAGAAACCAGGGCCATTATCTCCCCACCCCTCCCTTTCCCCTATGGCCTTGTATTTTAGTACCCGACGAAATCCATTCTGACAGGATGTGCAGATGCAGCTATCGATGGGCAAACCTGCCGAGTCATGATCTCATATGTGGAACATGGGCTTTGTGTTGAAGCAGGAAGGCTAAGTGACATGATGCTGTCAATTAACCCCAACATGACCCCAGTGCTGTGGGCTCACAGCGGTAAGGATACTCTAGCTCTCTGCAGACAATGGGTGCATCTCAAAGCGTAGGCTGCAGCCTTCGAAGGCTGCATTTTTGAGGGTCGTCACTTATTTCCATTCGGCAAACTAATATTTAGGGTTAGGCATAAGGTTAAATATAGGGCTAGGGTTAGGTTTGGGGCTAGGTTTACTGTTAGGGGTTAGAGTTAAGGTTAGGGTTAGGGAATCCAGTGATGACTTGCTTACACCAAAGCTGTTTAACGGAGATGAAATAACTTCATGTCAGCTTGGCGGATGGAATTAAGTGACGACTCCTAAAAATGCAGCCTTCGAAGGCTGCAGCCTACGCTTTGAGGGGCACCGTATTTGATAGGTCTTGGTCTACTCTTGGGTTGTCCAGTGTTTCTCTTCCTTCTCAGGCCTCATTCTCCCATAGGAACCGGACCATCAGCACTTCCATGTTTGTAGGGTCAAACCCTGCTTTTGGTGAGGTCAATTGTAAACAGACTTCAAATACAATCCATGGGGAACTGTGCTTCACGATCCGACAGTTTGCAGTTTCAACTAAGAATGTTCTTGCACTTTTTGCGTCCAAGCAGCCTTTTTTTTTTTTTTTTTGAGAGACTTGAATTAATCATTAGTCAAATATGTCTTCACAAAATACAAGGAAGTAGTACTCCTGTATTATGAGCTAAAATTCTGGGATTTGTCTCATATGTTGCATTATTACCTTGGTATTGAAGTAATGAAGTATATAACTCAAGCCTTTTGCTGGATTTACTGTGACTTTTATCACTAAATCTTGATTAATGCGTCTCGGCATGTCAAACCACAGGCGCCACTTTGCTGAAATATTGAAAGCTTTAGTTATGTGTCCCATGGTGTCAAGATAATGAACTTTCAAGATCTTTATCGGCAGGCTGGACATTACCAGCGCATCACTAGGGTTTTTATTGAAGGGCCATTATGTCTTATCAAGCGCATTCGTTTTTTGTTTATTATTTCAATAACCATTCAAACCTGGTTTTAAACACACTGTTCCTGCAACAGGAAAACATTTGTTTAAAATCAGATCAGTTGCAGTTCCATGAAGTAGCATTGTACTTTTTTAAATTTCTTTTCCATTTTATCTGCTCGACTGTGAGGACTTCATATTCTTGCCTGCTTCGAGTGAAGGTATAGAGAGGGGTGCAAAATTACAGTGATCTGAGTTGTGACATGGTGCAAGTGACTTTGCTTGTCGCTCATAACCTGATCTCAATTTGAATGGGTGCTTGTTAGCATTATGGAATGTAGCTAACACAGGGGTATTGATTCTAGCCCTAAAGCTGGGCTGCTTGCACTGCAAATGGTTATTCTGCCGGTCCTCCATGTGTACAGAATATTGCTGAAGCACTTTGTGGTGCAAAACTGCTTGTAAAAGGGGGTTAGTTTGAGAAGACGGGCAGCAAGGGAACCATAGTGGTGTTGAGTAAATTGCTTACATTTTAAAGCGTACTTTTAAGTGCATCTTGTTCAAAGCTAGCAATGAAAGGGGGTTCCTTTGAGAACCAACCCTGTTTCAGCGAGGTAGGCGCTAGAAGTTGCTCTAATGATCTGAGAGTCCATCACCTTCCTTTCAGCCACTGTTCTGTCAGGCTGAAACTGTGAAACTCAATGTTTCGGACCCTTGGTTTTGAGGGGTGTTCGAGATGGGAGGTCTTCCACCTGCAGTGACCACTCTCCCTTAACGATCATTCCCTTGAAGACCAGTTCTCAACTGTCTCACTGTTTATGCCGGTTATGCTTGTTCATTTTGCGGCCTACCCTGGCAGTTACTCCCGAGCAGGTGTCTAATCTATCATCTTGGAGTTACCCTGCTCTGTTATAGCCCATGTATATTTTGGGCTCTTGGATGAATTGCAACTCTGTTGTGAGGTTGTTTCCTATGGCCAGTCTCCTTAAAGATCCTTTTCCCGAGGCGCCCTGTGTTTTGAGTTTTATGGCCCTGTGGACTCTGAGCTGGGCAGTGTGAGATAGCAAATCCTCTGATAGTGCACGGCCCTGCATTCACGGAGACATACCGCCCTGGTACGTTCTGTTGATCAAAGGTTTGTCTCTTGGCAAATTCTTGTCATTTTTTCACTATTGTCCTCAGTTATGCTATGCGTAAATATTACTTTAAGTAGTAAAGTCATTTGCGAAGGCGGGGACGGAATGCATACTGTGTGACCAGGAAATGTCTTCGGTGAATCATTTTTGTCTATAAAGATGACAGTCGTTGATCTAATTATATGCCTCTGACCCTGGACTTAAGATTTTGAGCTCTGTGGAAAGATTATCCTCCTAAACGCTTTGGAAGTATGCTGTGAAAGAGGAGTTTGGTGCTTTTGCTTGCGTTGAATTCTTCGATAAAAATATTTTCAGGCCACCCTGGTCTGTGAAAGACTGAGATGACAGCCAGCATGAAGTCATCTGTCACTTTCTCATAGAGGGCTAATTTTAGCTCCCTGCCCACTCCACTGTGTTACCGGCGACGTGTCTCGCTTGACGGTGATGTGGCGCAAGGAATGAGGTGGGACTCAGGACCATTTGCTGTACACTGGCTCCACGGCCTCAGTCTCCTGGGATCGAGTCTTTACAAAGCTGTGTCAAAGATGGACCTTACCCTCTGCACACGCACAGACCGATTGGCCTGTGATCGCTTCTAAGTCCCTTAAGGATGTCCTTATGATATCATTATCTTGGGTCAGCGTTAGTCTGCTTAAGTCTGTCTTGTTAGGGATGGCTCCACACAAAACCTTGCCTAAAACCAAGGAATCCCTGGGTACTGCCTGCCAGCGTGACTGCTATGCACTGCATTAACAATCTGCCCCTATCTTAAGTCCAGTTCTGTGCATGAACACATTCTGTTGAAGTGCTCAGGCCAGTTAGGTATAGCCACTGGGTTTCAGAGCACTTAATCATTGACTGGTCCTCGACCGATTTGAGTTATTAAGATGGAGGAAACTCCATCGTCGTTTTATGTTCGTTGTCTGTCATTGGTCATCTATAATTCGACACGTAGCTGACCCATAACCTTTAGCAGTCGCAATTAATGATCAAATTTGACAAAACTTGGTATGGAACATCTTTAGCACATAAACTACTTTGGGATTGCATTTCAGCCCCACACCCCCTAAAGTGGGCGGGGCAGAGTGGTAATACTGAAAAACTGAAGTTGGCCATAGAGTTGAAACTTGTTAAGTAGTGCACAACGTGTTTCAAAGGTTAAATAACAGGTTTTCACGATTTCTGAAGTCTTTTGGTGACCTTTTGCATTCCCTCACCCATCGACTCCTATTTGAACGACCTTAACCTCTGCCACAAATATTGATCAAACATTACGAAACTTAACATGCAACATCTTTTGGACATACAGTAAACTACTTAGGCTTTTCATTTGACCCTTGTACTGCATTCTCAAATGGATGTGGTAGGGTGGCAGACCATTTGAGTTTCAGGTTCACATAAACCTCCAGTGCTATATTCCTGCCTGTGATTGTAAGACTTTGGCGACAAAATCAGCTATGCAATTAGCCTGTCATAGCTATATTGATGTTTTTTTTTTTTTGGATATTTTCCTCATTTTCGTGTACGGGTAGCACCTGCTTGTCAGATAGTTTTCTTAACCAATTTCAGGAAATGCTTTTATTTAAGCTAACTGGATGTAAAGACGCTCGCTGCTTCAAACTGTGGCGTTGCATATGGGTACCTTCATGTCTTGGCAAATAATTTGCTCACATTATCAGCTACTTGACATAGAATAACTATACCGATGTGCATTTAACATATATAGCAGGTTTGCTCTGTCACTTAGAAGCATTTTATAACCCTTCATTGTCAGTTTGAGGCTCAAGTTCACATGAACTGTGCCACAGATACCAGGAGAATAGTTTATTACCAAGGAGGGAACTTCTGTGCTGTCCTATGGGGAATTGTACTGGGGAAACCCACTCTCTCACTTATGACTAAATACGCTCGTAGAATACCGCCAGTCGGTGAGAGTAAATAAATAGCATTATGTTGGTAGCAACAGAAGCACCAACAGTTATTTAATGCCATACTGCAGCCCTTGCCCATTTTTTTTTTTTTTTTTTTTTTTTTTTTTGGTGCGAGGAAAACATTGCCTCGTAATTAGCACCTTGGTCAGTCATGGGATTGATAAGTTGGTCATAAGATGTGGATATCAGATTTTCACGCTACATATGGGTTTTTTTTAGTTTAAACAGCTGTTACCAGATCACTGAATGGCCAGATATTTGTTAGCATGGCTGCTTTTGTGAATTTGACTATTGGCTCTCTGTTTGCAGTTTTAGTTGGACTGGTACTGCTATGAGTCAGTCGGGTTTTGTGTGCAAGCTGTCTAGTGGGGTTCTCAGTTTTTCTCTCCGTTCCAAAAAATGAGAATTTATGGTGTTAGTGTTGAACAAACCGACTCATCCATCACCTCTGCTGCCACAGCTCCCGGCCTAATTAGCCTGCCCTGATTATGTTTGCTCGAATGGTTCATATATTACCGCATGAGCTAAATAACACTGAGATTTAGGCAAAACATGAGGTCAGAACCACAGCGATTCAGAAACTTCCTGTTTGTCAATATTAACACCTACTCATTTCCCTTGGCTATTTTCACTGTGGAGACGAGGTATTTGCAATACTAATGAGCATTTTGTTTTGGGTTGTTTTAGCTCATGTTCACTTTCCGTGCACAACTTTTCAGCCCTTGAGATGACAGCTGAGCGAACTTATGCTCAGTGCCTCACGATGCAGGAATGGCCCCTAATTTTGACAAATTGAACTGCCAAACTTACTTTTTATGGTTCAGCGCTCAGCAGATAGCCCAGGTATACAAGCAGCGGCCTTTTTTTCTCATTCCCAGTAGCTCCTTGTCTTTTCCAAGGATAAAGGAGGTAGAACTCTGAGTGTAATTACAGCAGCTCCCTGCCAGGCAGAAACTGGGCCAGATTCTGGAACAATCCTGGGCGGCTGACTGTAATACGCTATCTGTGAGAATGAGTTTCTCAGAAGGCCAAAGAAGCAGCCTTTTTTTCCGTTCTCCTCTCTATTTACTTAGTTGGGCAGTTCTGATAGGTCAAGAATCCACTAAAAATGTCAGCACTGGAGCAAGCGACGCACACTGAGGCCTTTTGTGCCGCTTGTGACAAAAACAAGTTGGTCAACAATGGCTTTGACATCGGTGGATTCCTCCTAGCGGCAGAGGAGTGGCCCCTCCCACCTGCCCTCGTCTCTGACCCTTTCTTCTGTTGTGGGAGGAGCCTGTGGCGTTATCATGAGAAGCGGGGTTTATCCCAAACGCTGCATTCTCGACTGATTCGGGGGGGGAGGTGCTAGCTTGGCCGCAGCGGCATACGGCTTTGATTGCCGCTAGTTATTTTTAGCGCCTGAAGTCACACGATCCCCGTCACTCTAACACCCCACTGAGGCACCTCATCATCCACGTCATCCTGTTGGCGGAGGCACCCGCGCCGCGGATGGTGCTGAAGAGTTTTGGTTTTTCGTTGACGTATGAGTCAGCAAAGCAAGCTGGATTTTTTTAGTTTAGTGTGAGAAAAGTGGACTTCTGACGAATATGAAGGGACAGGCTACCCGTTATCACCAAGAGCAAGGGTTCCTCTCAGTCAGTATCTGGCAAGTGCCGTCTATATGTCCCAAGTTTGACTGATACTTCCAGTTTATGTCAGGCTTGTTATTTATGTAGTTCTGGTGTCCCCACTGTTACGCTTCATGGCAAAGTTTTTGTTTTTGGGGGCAGCTGTGATGCTGTGCTGCTCACAGCTGGCTGCTCCCAGGGGAAACTAGGCAAAAAAAATGACCAAAATTGTCTGGAGTTTTTTTTTTCCTTATTCCTGTTGGACTGATTTAGGTGATGTCGGGGAAACCAAAGAGATATGTCGCAATTATGTTCGAGCTCTTGGGAAATTTGAGAGATCCTTGTAGAAACATGCGTAGGGTTTGCAGTGTTTTTTCAGCAGAATGTACTTTGTTGTGAGAAACGGGGGAATAGGTCAACATCATAAATCTGCCCTGTTGCTTTCTAGCTCTATGTGGGCATTTGCATGCAGAGTGGGCAAGCGCTTGGCTGTGTGTGTGTAAGCTTGTGTGTGAACGTGCATGTGCTTGCGTGCCTGGGTGCATGTGTGCGTTTGGGCTTGGGTTGGTATGGGTGGGTGGGTTGGCATGTGTGTATGCGAGTGTGTGCGTGTGTGTGTGTGCAGGCATGTGTGTAATAATAATAATTTATATATATATATATATATATATATATAAATAATAATACACTTTATTGAACCCCATGAGATAATTTGTCCCCTGAATTTAACCCATCCTATAGTTAGAAGCAGTGGGCAGCCACAGAGCAGCGCCCGGGGACCTACTCCAGTTCTAAAGCCAGTTCCTTGGTCAGGGGTACTGGCAGGAGTGCTCCTATAATGCATGTTTTTGTGGGTGGGGGAAACCGGAGCACCCGAAAGAAACCCACGTGAACACAGGGAGAACATGCAAACTCCACACAGAAAGGCCCCAGCCCGCATTCGAACCCACGACCTCCTTGCTGTGAGGCGGCATGTATGTGTGTGAGTGTGTGTGTGTGTGTGTGGGTGTGTGTGTGTGTGTGTGTGTGTGTGTGGTGTGTGTGTGTGTGTGGGTCTGTGCCTGTGCATGTGCGTGCATGTCTGTGTGGTTGTGGTGCATGTGCGTGCATGTCTGTGTGGGTTGGTGTTTGTTTGTAAGAGTAGGTGTGGAGGGTTTGCTTTTCACAGGAGGGGCCGAGCTGCCAGTGCTGGGTGGAAATAGTTGATAAAATCACATCAAACAGGGACTGTGAGGATGAAGAGTAATGACTCTCGCTAAGGTCACCTCAATGACCCCAGGTGTCGGCCCTCTTCTTCTCCTTCATGCTGGTGGAATTTGCACCTCCGTGTCTCCTGGACACCAGCCCTTCTCAAGTCACGCTACCTCACCTGAGATTTGCGGCTGAGGAACAAGATTGCACCATGCTACTTAACCAGGCTGTGGCCATATTTTCAAATAAGCGGCACATTCGACTGCAAGGGAGCTTTTCCCAGTTTATTCGAAGATGTGGCTGCTTGAGACTTATTATCATACCTGTGGTGATTATTATCTCCTGTGGTTTTGTGGAGGATTCCCCATTACGTGTGGTTTACAGCAGATAATACTTGAGATCTTAAACTGGGACAGTAGTGAGTAGATAACTGCTTGGACAAATCTTTTGCTGCATGTTCAGTTTCGTAATTAGTTGTGGCTGTTGCTCCATAGAGTGTTTGGTTGAGCCATTTGGCCGTTTTCATCCATTTTGTCCAACTATGTCTAGCGACTGCGTTGCTCTGGATACATCTGCTCAATGTTGTAGCTAAGAATAAATATTAGAGATGCGCCAATACCGATACTAATATCAGATACCAGTCCGATACTGACTCAAATAGATCAGCTATTGTCGACAATGGGCCAAATGGGTATTGGACACCATTATTTTAATAAATAGTAGTTCATAACATTTATGTCTATGTATTGATTTGTTTCATTTTGTTCTACAAAGTTAGGAAAATAATGTTTAAGTGGAGCCTGGTGTTGCCGTATGCATAAAAGAATGATTCCAGTCTCTTCTCTACAGTGTTGAACTCATATAAACGCTGGTATCGGATCGACACTTTGCAACAACCGATACCTAAAGACCAGGTATCAGTATTGGTATCGGGACTGAAAAAGTCTAATAAATATTCTGTAAAATATAGACAATGAAAGCCCTGCCATATTGCACTCACATTAATGCTTACAAGGCATTGCACCGACACAAATCAATATTATTAAAAAGTCGGACCGAACAGATGTGAAGAAAATGCTGGCGAGTCAGCGTAGTCTGTTTTTGCTTGCCTGCTGTAGAATCTCCCTCGGGGAAGCTGCTATAGTAAAACACATTTAAAAAATCAAGCTGATTATGTAAGTTTGCATTCAATATGCTCGGTCTTGGTTGGAGCTGTGCACCTGAGTGTTTTTAGTGTCTAAAATGGCGGAAAAAAACAGTAGTGGAGGGGGCTGTTGTTTTGCGTTTTCAAACCCCCCCGTGTGTGATTGTTACCCATGGGATATCACCCAAGAGAACAGAGTCTGAGGCATGGAGGCATACAGGCGAGCAGTAAAATGGAATTATTTGTCTCCTCGCAGGCATTTGTCCCGGCACCATCCATTTCACTGAGAATGGGGGTGTAGTTTGAACTGGAGAATCCAAGTGAGGCTCCCCCATGGAAAGAAATGGACTATGGTTTCATCCTCAGCAGTTTATCTTATACCAGTGTTGAATTTGAATGTCTTGATCAGTTTACAGCTACATTATATAAATTGTCTTGAAATAATACTTTTAAAATAGTTCGTGACATAAACTGAATTTTATAATGTTCCTTAATCGTACTCCATCTGTGTTCAAACTCAGTTTAGCGATGACACCAATCACGTTCTCCCACTGTTGACGGGTTATGTGTTAGAGGGTGTTTTAAGCTGATGAGGTCATGAAAATACCAGACGCTGTCACTTTAAGACTGTCAACTACTGATATTACTGCGCTCATTTATTTAACCCTTCTGTCAGCCCCTCGGTCTCAGAATATAAGGAGATCTTTGATTTGTGTGTGGATTTCTGGGGTGATTTGCAGTGCAGCCAGACCAGATGAATCAAACCTTGACAAAGTGCCGACAGTTCACGGGTGACTCTCGGATGGACTTGAGATGAAATGTATCAGTTTATCTAGCTCACCTCGTCTCCGTCCCTGGTTCTAGCCCTCTGCCCCCCTGTCTTCCATATTGATGACATCACAGCCCTCTGCACTACACTGTTTTCTGTGAGGGAGAATGAACATGTTCAAAAGTACATCAACAGAGTGCTTTCTTGTAGTGAAAAAAGCACTGTAGGTCACCGAACCTTGTGCCAGCTAGTTACATCAGGTAGAGCTCTTTTGACACCCAGCAAATGCTGCCGTTTTCTCAACCATTAATGAAATGGTGGGGAGGGTCAGTCAGTTGGAAGCTGTGTCTTGTTTTGTATAAGTGGGCCCCATATCCCCTCTCCTCTCCGAGTGCTATCTTCCACCTCACCGCAGACGCTGCTCGGGCGTGACGTCTGTTTGGACGATGGTGTATAGCGAGGGCTCGATGGAGGGAATCGGCTGACAAAAGGCTGTTACGTAAAAGAAAAAAGTCTGTGGGACGTTCTCATTAATCAAGCTGGAAAACACCTCATTAGCATCCCAGCTTTCTCTCAACTCTCCCATTCTATTTATAGGCCTGGCTGCATTCTTGTTGAATAATGGCAGTGTAAATTTGCTTTTTTTTTTTAATATATTCACAGTTGAATTACTCCCTCTTCTTTGCAGAATATCCATGCCTGGGGTGAGCCAGTGAGTGATAAATGATGGTACATTTGTTTTTTGTCACATTTAAATGCTTGTTATAGTCTCTTGTCTGTGAGAAGACGGTGTATGAGAACCCAGTTAACTATTTGGGTAGCAAACGGGTGCTCAGGGCATTTGTTATTTTTACCTGCAAGGTTTGGGCAAGCAGAGCATGATGTCCTTTCAGGTGTGTAGTACCTGTCGTGGGTGGCTATGTTCACATGGGGGTGATGGGCCAGCAAGCCTTATTGGACAGGAATGGTCTACAGATGTACTAATGACAGCCGCGGGTGTTTAGATACTTTATTGATGTTAGAATTGTGAAACTGTGATTTCCTTGAAATGACTTGAAGCAAGTTTGAATGCATAATAGACAGTGTAATGGTTTCTCTGAGGTTTGCTAGTTCCAAACCAGCAGTGTAGCAGTTCAGAAGGTGTGAAATACCGAATGGATATTTTCTCAGTGCTTTCCTGTGCATTTATGGCTGTGCCATGATGTGCTTAGTTTTAATTCATTATTCATACCGTTTCCGTCTTTTTACAATCCTTTTCTCCAATATCTTTCTGCCTTTTGTTAATAAACTGCTCGATGTTTGAACTTGTAAATTCTGAATCTGACTGGAAGGGTCTGCTTTCTAATAGTTATAATTTGTATAATGGCTTTCCCCATGAAGAGCTTATGTGCTCAGCATTTTTCTGGTGTGGGAGTAATAATCAGCTGTGACTGCTTTCATTACAGCCGTACTGTTAGTGAGAGTTCTGATGCTTGACTTTTTGGGCCTTTACAGACACCTTTATATGCAGTTTACTGTTCGCTTTTATGAGGCCGACTGTATTCACCTGGGGCTCTCTGAATGTTTTGGGGGGATTGTGATTGGTTTCTGTGATGGACAGGCTGTTTCCTGACTCCTCTCTTTATTCCAGGTCATACCTGCAGTTCCCAGTACAGCCTCATCTCTAACTCATAGCTGCATGTTTATTGCATCATCATTCAGGAAGCGCTTGATGGTGAAGTTCCTTCCCTTAATGAAAAACAGGCAGCCAGTGGTATACAAGATGTGTGCGCACATGCGGACACACGCACACACACACATACACACGCACAGGTGTAAAGTTTGTACCCAATTAAGCATTCTTGGGATTTTACCCAATCTTTGCAGGGGGCAACTGTAAAGCATTTGTATTGCTTTCTGGTCATGCAATAGACTCCAACGTTGGATACAAATCCTGGTTTATAAAGGCGCATAATGTAGCTGACATGGCTTGGCAGAATATTACTACTGAAAATGAGACCATATCAGTGGCCCTCAAGAATAAATTCAGATTCTGTTTAACTGGGAAAGAGTGCATTGAGGCCCTACTTTGTATTTCAAAGTGTTGTGTATTATTGATGTTCTGGAGGAAGGATGCATCTCATACCGAAGTAGCATAACATTCTTAAAAGAAATAACTGTTGGTGCACTTCAGGAAGTGTGACAAGAAAAATTCATAGCCTGAATCTTCTCTTTAATTTTATGCCACTCAAACAAGGAATGCAGTCTGCTGTTGGCGCAATTTGAACGCAAACCTGAGAAACTGGTTTCACGGAGGTAACTTTATCTAACTTGAGGCGCACAGTGATTTATGCTGTAGACTATTTATGTCTGTTCTGAAAATCTGGCCCAAATAATGCCACCTGTTGGAATGAAGGTGGCTGTGATTTATAACCTGCACTCTTCAGAGTCCTGTATTTTATAATGGAGCCAGGATCTCATGGCCTGTGCTACTCAACAGTGCTGAGCATTTTAATCTTTTGATTTTTTTATTTGGTGTTTTTGGAGGGTTTATTGGTTACGTAAGGAACATTTGCTCAGGATGTGTGACGACCCTTGTCGAGCTCCACAGCGTGGTGTGCAGTGAAGGCCTTCATTAACAGTGTACGGTGGGAGGTTGTAGATCAGTTGAAGAAGGTGGATGGAGTTTCGGTGAAAACCAAAACAATTTTTCCCATCTTGAGTTGCCTGTATTTCCTGTGTGTGGTGAAAACCCTCAGGCCACACGGCTGTACTGTCACAGATGAGGCCTGTAATGATACGGTAGATGCCAGTGCCAGGGGCCAATTTGGTTTGCTGTCCAAACTCCTCTCTGTTCTCTAATGATCTCCCTGGTTTGGTCACCCCAGGCCGCGGGCCCCTATACTGACCTTCTCTCGTGTGGAGAGCACTGGATGATGTCAGGCTTCAGGAAGAGCAGGCAGCTGCATTGAAAGCCACCCTAATTGGATGAACTCTGGTCGGGGCGGAGTTTTAATTGGACTGGCTGGGATCGTGCAGCTGATGGCAAGAGCCCCGGGATCACAGTGAAAACAAAACCAAGCCCCGTCTCTCTGGGCACCTATCAAAACTTCAGCCGCGTCAAAAAAAACAACAACAGAGACCAGTAAATGAATTGGGCATGGCACACATCCAGACACATTGAACGAGAGTGCTCGTATTGCGGTTAATTGGCCTTCAGTTGCTCTGCTATGGAGGGAAGTGACGCTGCAGTTGAGGAACAGGGCTGTGCTCTTACAGCTCATGGCAGTGGTTTGTTTAATTTTGTCACTTGCGGAGTATCATACAGCCATGGCCATTAAACACGTACTGTGTGCACTGTAATGCTTCAACAGAAATGAGACGTTTACAGTGGGTATTTAAACATGGACGAGCTGCATCACAGTATAAAATGGCAGGCAGTAACCCACTGTATAGTGTCTCATATATTCAAAGTGCAGTAAATGATCACATTATAAGTCTGTGATCACAGTATAAGCCCATACAAATGTGTTATTTTAACTGGAAATGGACATTTTGTTCGCCTGTGGTGTTTTTTTTTTTTTTTTTTTTTTAATTTTGCACCAGGGATGAGAGGAGTACATGGGAGTTGTTTATGGGCAGCAAATCATTTCTTTTCTTTTTTTTTTAGATTTTCGTCAAGTCTTTGTTTTAAGTAGGAATGCTAAAGCCGCATTTGGAAACTTTTGGAGTCTCTACATGGCGTCATAGTTACTGCGTCTTTGCGTAAGCTTCCAAGTGGTTCTGGAGGCAAAGCCCCTTTTAAGAGTCTGGAGGGAAGAGTTCGGCCCGGTCTGAAAACTGAATCTGCATAACGTGTATGCGGGATCCCTGTGGACAAGCTCTCACGACTAGTCCTGTGTTCTTAATGCTAGCAGCTAAATAAACAGCAGCTGTCCTGGCTGTGCTGAAGGAATGCTAAATAAACAGGAAAGGCTTCCCCCTCTTTGCCCATCTTTGGAATCGGCAATGGTCTACTGGGGCCAGAAGTGTAAACTTCTGTCTGCATTTAATGGGGAAAAAAAATGCGCTTTGGCTTAAGCACTTCATTTTTGCTGTTAATTGAGATTAATGTCCCTGATGTGGGTCATGGAAAGTGTTTGTGCACGCTACTATGTATGGGGATGTCACTTTGTGTGCCTGCCATTTTGTGCCTGAATGCTACTCTGTGTGCATGCTACTGTATGTGGGGATGCTACTTACTATGCATGGTACCGTGTTTGTGGATGCTTGTCTGTGCACATGTTACTGTGGGCAAGGATGCTAGCTCATGTGCATGCTGCTGTGTGTGTGGATGGTGCTCTGTGTGCATGCTACTGTGTGTGTGGATGGTGCCCTGTGTGCATGCCACTGAGTGTGTGGATGTTGGTGCATGTGCATGCCACTGTGTGTTGATGCTTGTCTGTGTGCATGGTACTGTGTGTGGATGCTAGTCTGTGTGCATGCTAGTGTGTGTGTGGATGCTAGTCTGTGTGCATGTTACTGTGTGTGTGGATGATAGTCTGTGTGCATGCTACTGTGTGTGTGGAAGCTAGTCTGTGTGCATGCTACTGTGTGTTGATGCTTGTCTGTGTGCATGATACTGTGTGTCTGGATGCTAGTCTGTGTGCATGCTACTATTTGTGTGCACGCTACTGTGCGTGCTTGCTATCACATGTGCACATGTCTGTATATGGACAGATGCATGAGTGAGCGTTTCAGTAATGTTTGTGCACGTGTGTGGGAATGTGTGTGTGTTGGGGTGTGTGCGCATGTGTGTGATTTAAAGTGCACTGGGTAGTGGTCACACGGTCTCATGATTGTGGGCCTCTCGGTGGAAACCCCATTCAGCGCTGAAGGCCATAAAACCGCAGGACCTCTGTCTCACCCCAGTGCTCACAGTCTGAACGCTAGCGGAGGCTCTTCTCACATCTCACAGCATGCACACGTCCTACCAATCACGTAACACTGCCATGCCACAGACTAAACTAAGGCTAATCGTGAGAAGTCTGAAAACCTCGAAGTCTGCTTTGCAAAAACAGAACATAAACATGAAAAGTTGAAAGAGGAAGATATTCAAAACCCGTAAAGACTAAAGAGTGCAAAGCATTTCAGCGTTAATGCAAACAGTGGAAGTATCTGTGAACCAAGTCAAGTGTGAACCCTCTGCTATGTTTTAATGCCTGTCATGCACATTTGCAGACAGGCACTCACTGTGGTATTTCCTCTGATGGGCGGAGAGATAACGAGCAGAGTTATGTTTTTCCACAGTAGTGCTCTCCTCCGTGGTTCTTGCTGTCAGAGAAAGGTGTTTTATCGCTTAGTTTTGAACGGGTTCATCTAAACAGATTTCCGGCGTTTTCAAAAAATTCAAATCAACTCCATTAAGTATTTGATTGTTAAACCGTATTTTTTTCTGCTTCACATTTGTTATTGTCAATGTCACAAATAAAATAACCAGCCAAATGATTTTCTTAGTTGTAAATGAAATTTCATAATTTTTCAACCCTGAGTGTTGATCCCACGCTCTTAGCATAAATGAGCTATTAAAAACCTGGAGTCATGAACTTCATCATAGGTTTACTACAGTCCTTGAAAATGGTTTTAACAGCGTGTTATTGGACTTTGTTTTTGTCTTACTCAATACGGTACAAGAATGAATGTAATGGCAATTGTGAAAAATCAGGAAGGAAGTAGTTCTGCTTTATAAGCTGATGTGTCTAACACTTTATAATGTATCGGCTAACACATCAAAAACATTTTGCTGTCTGTATAAAATATGGTTAAAAAAAATCAAGAGTGACTTATGTTTACATAGTGCCATGATGAAATGTTGCTACTGAAGATGAATGCCTGTTTGTCATCCTTCCTGTACTCTTTCTAAAGTGCCGTGCCTCCAGTTACCTCTCCAGTGCGCTCGTCCTTGCATACTAATAGAGCTGTAAGTTGGAGCAAGGATCGGATCGGCAAACTGCCACCGGTGATCAAGATCGGTTTGGAAATCGGATTAAAAAATCGGCAATTTTTCCCCCTTTGTTTTTCTATATATTTTTTTTCTCACGCGCACGCAACGAGCTAGCAAGCCTGTTGCCTAACCTTACCTGACCCTAAACAGTGATTAAAAAAAAAACGTTACTCAGTACCTTGTAAGCAACATTAATTCCCTCGGGGATATACGTTGTTGCTTTCTGTTTATCGTTCGATCCGCTGCACCCCGCCGCCGCAGTTCTGGGCCCAGTTTCAGAAAGCGGGGTTAGTGGTAACTCTAAGTTTGTTAGCTCAGAGTTGCAGGAAACTCAGAGTTTTCCGGTTCAAAATGTGAGTTCAGTCCAACTGAGTCTGTTACCGCGGCAACATAACTCCGCGAAGCTAACCTGCTCGCTGGCGGGTTTTCTTCAAGTAACTCAGAGTTTCTTCTCCCCCTGAAACTGCAGACTGAGGAGATGTTAGACCTAGCGTGTCCGTTCTTTGAAGAGACGGTGGATATTAAAGCGCCAATACTAAGAAGAAATATCCGTTAGGAGAGAGTTATCCGACCACATTTGGATGTTATATCATTTCCGGACGAATATTTGTTTGAGCGTTCCGTTTCTCTGTGGAATCTATAATTTATTTCAACACAATTCTCAGCCCGCATATTGTTCGTGTGACACACCGAGGACACGCTCTCAGTTCAGAGCAAGTTAAGTAGCTCTTTTTTTTTTTTTTTTTTCTAACGGAAGTTTTCATCATCGTTTTGTTTTATTACGGAAAGAAACAACCACGACTTCATTCATTAAAGGCACAGTCTGTTTCTACCACGAGTGGGCTCTTCAAAGTATAAAATAATGAATAACTCTCTGGAGAGTTTTTAATTCTTCACAATACATGTTGGAAAGTCTGCTAATTTGCTGTAATGAATTATCAGCAGTTCATATGTTCAATTCATTCCAAGTCAACAGACCTCAAGATAGAACAACTAATGTTTTAAAATGTGAAAATGAAAGTCTGTGGAATTATCCTGAAATGAGGTTTTTGCATCAGCTTGGAATGAGAAAAGAGATTCCTCTTGTATCATCTTGAATAAAATAAGGACAACTTAAACTTGCATTTATATATATATATATATATATATATATATATATATATCTTTGCTACTTGCAAAAACAAATGCAGTGGTTAATATACTGAGCAACAAAAGAAACGCAAGTTAATCAAAGACAGACCGGAAAATAAGTTTGCGCGTAATTATTATAAAAAATCAAATTTATTACTAGCGCGTGCACATTTACACTCATTTCATCAAACATTTCTTTGTTTTGCGGTCACTTTGAGTAACCATAAGAGTAGGCCTACATTAAAGCTGCTTGCACACTGGACGCGAAACGAATTTTTCGCAGCGCGAATACACGCAATTCGCGTGTATTCGCGTCTTCGCATTGGCTTTGACTGTAATCTGTAGTACGAAAAATTCGTTTCGCGTCCAGTGCGCAAGCGGCTTAACTAACTAGCTAACTTGTGTTTCTTTTGTTGCTCAATATATAATGTATGTTGTTCAACAAGTAAAATCATCCACCTGTTATCCCCTCATCCACCTGTAACTGATGCTCCAGCATTTGGATTTCTAATTTAGTTTTCTGCATTCGTAATTTAACCTTCATTTGGTTGTTTTTAATACTCTCGCATTAACTCTGTCTGCGATTTTCTGCCGTACAAACTCATGTACTATTGCAGCTGCAACTGTACCCTTAAAAAAAAAAAGTGTTCTAACTCATCGTACGCCTTTATTAATTTGTCCAACTCTGCTGGAGAAAAGTAAGACGCGCAACTTTTTTTCTCAACCGTTGCCGGATTCAAGCCTTTCCTGCAGCTTCCACCACCTGGGTACGCATTTCGTTTATCAGTATTCTCTTCCTCTCATCCAATTTCATCGACATTGAGAAACAGAAATGGACCACTTTTAGGCTAGACCGGTTTAATTGGTGTTGCGTGTTGTCTGCAGTGCAGTTTCTGTGACCTTATTAAGGACAGCAGAGCCGCAAACTACATTTAGTTTGAGCACTGCCGTGAGGTTACTACATGTAGATATAAAGCTGTAAGCCAGCCACAGTTCAGCGGCCAGTCACTGTAGTTGATCGGCCTCTGGTGCAATCACTTACCGATCTTTCGATCTTTTTGCTTGATCAGCAATAGGCTCGAATGCCCCGATCACTATATGACCGGAAGTAGATCGTTCCCGATCCGAGAATCAGTTACAGCTTTACATACTAATGCATTGAACTGCTCTGGCTGTGGGCATGTTTCCATGCCCTGTGATGAATGCTGTTGACACAGCGCTGGTCTACCGCTCTTTGTGATGAGTATTTATTGGAAGGTGCTTTACTGGTGCAAATACATTTTGAAAAACAGTTGAGGAGGTAAGAAGGGTTACCAACCTAATCCTCATCTGCAGCAGTGTCGTTGGCCCTTTTCTTATGATCGGAAAGTACAACACACCACCAAAATGCTGTTGAAGAATGTTACTCCTGCTGACCTTGAAGGCTCCTCATTGACTTGAAACGCACTGAACATCAATGCTACATAGAGCGCGTTGACATTCGCAGTCCTAGCTTGTTACTGCAGGTGACTAAAGCAAACTCTGCCGGGCGGAGTTTGGTGAGCCTGGATTCTAAACCCTGTTGTTTGCAGTGTAATGAGCTCTGGAACGGAAGTGGGTTATGAGGGCTCTATCTGTCCCTGGTTTCTACTCCAACTTTTGTCCTTTAATCACATACTTAGTCAAACCATGCATGAAGTCTCGGATTTCAGTTGCATTTATTGAAATGCTGATGAATGACCACCAAAGATTGTTCTCTAGTCCCTAAATGAAACATTTTAATGTGATCTAATCGATGAGTAAACCCATGTTTGTGTGCACTACCAATTAGTTTGTTTAGTCAGGGTAATTGTTGGAAACAAAAACTGCATACAAACCAGCCCTCCAGGACCAGAATTTCTCACTCCTGCTTGAGCGTGTAATTGAGAATGTGCTGGAAACATTGCATATTATACCTGTGTATGGGTCAATGACAAATAAGCTTTTTAAAAATGTTTTTTTTTTTTTATAAATCTTTAAAAATGTACAGAATACATTTAGTTGAAGTTGGAAGAGTGTGTTTAAACAAGTATTAATAGTTGCACAACATTTACAGGGTTTTAGTACACTTTTAGACTGTATTTGCAATTTCACTAGCCAAAAAATGTCAGGTGATGCAACCAAAAGTTTCTTGAAAAAAAAACAAACTTCCCTCTTTTTTTTTTTTTTTTTTTTCCTAAGTGACTTTTTTTTAGTAAGTATACCTGAGAGTGTCTACTCTGCCTAAAACATTACTATTTTGTACTTGAGCTGGGTATTAAAAGTAACTTATGGATTCTTTATTGTAGGGGGCAGGTATTTTGGTTTTCCAACATCCTACTTTAGATTTAAAATGTGAATAAATACTTTACAAATTATATTGTTGTATAGAATGATTATTTATATCACAATTTCCAAACATTTGTTCACGTCAATCTCCCATTTCTTGGTTTAAATTAGTATTTTACCTGGTTGCACCACCTGACGACGCGGTTGCGCTGCCTGACAAGATTCATAATAACAAATATGTTGAATAATTGCATTTTTATTTCACGGAATATAAAAATCCCAGGTGTCTTGGGTCTATTCAAGTGTTAATTTGTAAATATAAAAACTTGTTATCATTCTATTTTGTAAACCGTACTAAACAGATCAGAAGCAACATTGTTTGGGCAACATTGCAGAACAAAAATGACATGTCATATTCAGTAGAAACTGAATAGGGTTGAATGAAGCATTAATTGGTACAGATAAAAACTTGTTTTCATTTCATTTACGTAAACTGTACTAAACTGATCAGAAACAACATTGTTTGGGCAACATTACATGACATTGCTTTTTGCAAGATATCTTTCTCTTGCAGCTGGATCATTTTTAATGCGTTGCCTGTGGCGTGCTGCTTTTTCTTTGCTTGATATTGGCATCTAAAATCATTGAAAGGGATATTTTAAAAATGTAATAATGAAAAATTATTATATAGTATATAGTATATAATACAACCCCAATTCCGAAATAGTTGGGACAAAGTGTAAATTGTGAATAAAATAAAAATGCAGTGACTTTCAGATCACATGAGCCAATATGTTATTTACAATAGAACATACACTTAACAAAAATATAAACGCCCCATGTAAATTATTTATGTAACATGAAATGTGTTACCCTAAATGAGCTGATAATATCTTAATTGTGCAAAATGGGTATTTGTCTTGATTTGGATACAACATTTGTGTTCATCTCTGCCAGTGAGCACTTGCTCAGTGATGCATTGATTCCACCCTCAACACAGATGTGGCATGTGCAGACGCTGCTCAAACAGTGTGAACAGAACTCAGACACTCCCTAAAACTGGGGACAATAAAAGGCCACCACAAAATGTCAAATTTCATCGAAAGTCACCATGCCACAAATGTCAGAAATCATGCAGCAACGCGCCAAAGAAATGCTGGATGCAGGAATGTCCACCAGAGCGGTTGCTGCACAGCTGAATGTTCACTATCAGACAATTGGGCTTTTAAGAGTCCTATTTAGACAGACTGGCAGTACAGCAAATCGACCTCACCCTTGTCGTCCACGTGTGACCACACGAGCACAAGATTGTCACATCCGGCTTCTCCACTTGCGTGATCGCCTCAGACCAGCAACACGCACAGCAGATGAAACAGTTGGTCTGCACAACAGACGTATCACATCTCAAACTGTACGGAACCGCCTGAGAGAAGCGAACCGACACGCTCCTCGTCTTCATCATGATCCCGACTGCGTCTACGAGTATCCCTGATTGCCATATGCCACTAACTTGCTTTAATGAACAGTAATCTGTTGCATATTGAACAATAAAATGAATTGTGTATGACTTAGTATATTGTAAAACCCTTAATGCTAATTAAAGTTTAAAAGTGGCAAATGGGGCGTTTATATTTTTGTTAAGTGTAGATGACATTTCAAGTGTTGAAAATGAGACATTTTACATTTTTATCTACGAAATGAGCTTATTTCAAATTTTCTGGCTGCAACAGGTCTCAAAAAAAGTTGGGACACAGGCATAAAAGGGCTGAAAAAAAAAATTAATATATAAGAGAATCAGCTGAAAGAACATTTAGCAAGTAATTAAGTTAACTGGCATCAGGAGTGTAACATGATTTGCCATAAAAGGGATGTCTTGGAGAGAATGAGTCGCTCAGAAATAAAGATGGCCAGAGGCTCTCCACCCTGTGAAGGCTTGCGTAAAAAAAAAATTGTGGAATACTTTAAAAACAATGTTCCTAAACGTCAAATTGCAAAGGCTTTGGAGGTCTCATCATCGACGGTGCATAACATCATGAAAAGATTCAGAGAAACTGGAAAAATCTCTGCGTAAGGCACAAGGCCGAAGACCTTTACTGGATGCCTGTGATCTTCGGGCCCTCAGATGCCACTGCATCACTCACCGGCATGATTCTGTCATTGACATTACTAAATGGGGAATACTTCAAGAAACCACTGTCTGTAAACACACTCCGCCGTGCCATCCACAGAAGCCACCTAAAACTCTATCATGCAAAAAGGAAGCCATCGTTGAGCATGATCCAGAAGCGCTGCCATGTTCTGTGGGTCAAGGCACATATAAAATGGACTGTAGCAAAGTGTCCTGTGATCAGATGAGTCCAAATTTGACATTCTTGTTGGAAATCATGGGCGGTGTGTCCTCCGGGATAAAGAGGAGAAAGACCACCCCTCCTGTTATCAGCGTTCAGTTCAAAAATCTCTGATGGTATGGGGATGCATTAGTGCATATGGTGTGGGACACTTGCATGTTTTAAAAAGCACCATGAATGCTGAAAGGTATATAAAGGTTTTAGAGCAACATATGCTCCCCTCCAGATGACATCTATTCCAGGGAAGGCCTTGTGTATTTCAGCAGGACAATGCAAAACCACATACTGCAGCTATTACAACAGCATGGCTTCGTAGTAGAAAAGTCCGTGTGCAGAATTGACCTGCCTGCAGTCATGATCTTTCACCAATTGAGAATATTTGGCGCTAACGAAAAGTCCGTCAAAGGGGACCCAAAACTCTCCAGCAGCTGGAAGCCAGTATTATACAAGAGTGGGATCAAATTCCAATGGCTAAACTCAAGAAACTTGTCTGCTCAATGCCCAGACGCCTCCACTCTGTGTTAAAAAGAAGAGGGGATACTACACCATGGTAAACAGGCCCCTGTCCCAACTTTTTTGAGACCTGTAGCAGCCATCAAATTTGAAACTAGAGGCACTCGTAGAGTGCAAACCTCCGCCAAGGCAGCACAATCCAAATGTGCATGAGTGGGAGCAAAGTTGAGTTATCGCGTGTCATAGGATTTCAAGATGGCTGCCATGGCGGCCATATTGTTTCACTGATCGCGGTCAAAATCAATAGGGTCCATCCTTGATGTAATAGCAATCCACCCACAAAATTTCAGACAAATCCATGCATTACTTTTTGAGTTATGTTGTTCACAAACAGACAGACAAACGGGCAAAAACTCATTTTGTGGATAAAATTGTAAAATTTCTCCCTTTCAACATTTACTATGTTATCTCTATTGTGAATAAAATACTGGCTGGTGTAATTTGAAAGTCATTGATTTTATTCACAATTTACACTTTGTTCCAACTATTTCGGAACTGGGGTTGTGTGTGTGTGTGTGTGTGTGTGTGTGTATATATATATATATATATATATATATATATGTGTATATTGTAACTATTAATGTACATTTAATTAATATCTTTAAAAATATACATTTGTATATCTCAGGTTAACGTGTTTATTTAATCAAGAAAGGACATTCCTTCTGGTTGCACCACCTGACTTACTGGTTGCGCCGCCTGACATTTGTCTGAATAATTGGGAATTAGTAGCATCTACTTGGACACCTATATAACCTTTTGACTTTGCTGGCTAGTTCATTCATTCATTTTTACAATACAATAAAGAGTTTTAGAATAAAATTTTTTGGTTAATAAAAACTTTTTGGTTGTACCACCTGACATGTGAACTGATCAAGTCTAACTATGAAGAGAAAGCAGCTATTTTTTTATCAATATTTGAGAGAGATCTATATACCTTTCACTCATCAGTAAAGGTCACTTGGGGTCCTTTTGATGATGCAATATCCTGTTTACTCATCTCTCTCTTCAATTTAAAATAAAAGTTGTATGAATGCGGCGGCGCCGCCCTGACATTTCAGACATGCAGATTTCCAGACAAATTTGTTTTTAATATTCCAAACAATTTTGGACAATTAAACTATTAAACTTTGTTTATTTGAAAGGTTTTCAATATAAAATTATGCCCCCATATTAATATTATATGAATTCATATTTTAAATTACTTATTTAATACATTTCACATAGTGTTAACTTGCTCGGACGGTTGCGCCACCTGACATTTTGAGGGTTTGAGATGGCAAAATATATAAATAAATAATTTTTTTTTTTCACTTTTTATGATAAACTGGAAATATGTTCAAATTATACAGGTTTTATAGAATAAAATGATGCTTTTTATGAATCATTTAAAAATTTTTGACCCAGAGTAGTGCGCTCGGACACAAAAATCTGCATGTCACGTCATTGACCCGTATGCTTGGTGCAACTGCGGGGCAATTTTACGTAAAAATAGGCCTAATATGAAAGTGCATGAGGTTTATGTCTCTCAGTTTCTTTTCAGCACATGCTTTGTGTGCTTCGTGCTTCCCTATGGTTGCAAAATGGATTCATGTGATTCGCATGAGCGTGCATGAATGTATTGTATTGCAAATTATATTTTCTTATGGACAGGGCAAAAAAAAACAGCCGGCAGAAAGGCGGACTGTCTTCCTTCTGCCATGATAGATGTGGCTTCACTGTACGCTCAACTGATTATCTGATCTTCCCCACGTTATGTCGTCACTGCATGATGAATAACCAGCCGAATGAAAAAAAGAACTCAACTTTTTTTCCCCTTGATTCAAACCATTGTTAATTTCCTGGCCATTGTTGTTGATTTTTGAAGTTACAATTTTATGTAATGCTTTCACGTTGGAGGCAAATTTTGGTGTATGGAACCTGGTGTATTTTTGTCATTTATTTTTCTGTCATTTCTGTTATTTTGAGATCTCTCTGTAAAAATGTACGTTGGAAAAAAAGTCTGAATTGGGAGAATTTGTGTTAATTCATAAAGTGCTTTGCAATGTACTACTTTTTAAATGGTTCCTACGTTGTTTTGAACTAAAATGACAGAGTGACGTAATTGAATGTTGATCATGCATGAACCTCGGAGACCGCAGCAAATCACATAGGTTATGGCCCTTCTGTCGCGAGCAAATGTAGCCTTTTCTGGCTTATCATATACAGTGAATTGATCTTAAATTACTACATATCAGTGTCACCAGAAGTTAAGCCGCTTTCACACTGGACGCGAAACAAATTTTTCGCACGACAATAATAATAATCAATAATATTCGCGTCTTTGCATTGACTTTGAATGTAATCTGTCGTGCGAAAAGATTAGTTTCGCGTCCGGTGTGAAAGCAGCTTTAGTAAGAAATAGAGGTGGGTCTCACTTTGAATGGATAAGAATTCAGGAAAACGCCTCTCATTCTTCTACTATGTAAGTAACTGCTTGGACCCATGCATTATCAGGGGGTTTGCACAATGGATAATGCTATACGTCTTTCACATACATTATTTTGATTGAAGTCATCTACACTACACGAACCCCCATTTCCCCACCCCAGTTTCTAGAATTTACATCTTTCATATTCTGATGTTCTCAGTTGATTAGTGGTTAATAAAGAAATTTAAGATTGATACTGCAGTTTTAAAAATTATGTTGCGCTTTAGCAAATTTGTTTCAACTTCCCTCAAAAATTGTAGTCAAAAACAAGGAGATGCTGAGCGCCTAGAGAACCCCACAACCCTCAACTAATTACATGTATCAACAAAATTTTTAAGCTCAAGGTCACTGCCTCAAGTCAGATCCTCTAATGACCCTTACGTTGCACACCAATCCCTCACAGAGAACCTGCATGCCAAATTTGAAGCTCCTGTGGACAACACTTTCGGGAGATATGGTCCGAACAAATTATGGAACCGCCGGCCGCCCTGATACCGCAGAGTATAACAATACCCCATCAGCCCATAAAGGGCTGGGGGGGTAATTAAAATGATAAGAACAATTCTGCAAGTTCAGGTCCTGCAATCCTGAAAAAAATAGTTGGGTATATGAAATGAAGAATGACCTTATTAGGCCATTGAATTATTAATGTAATGAATGAGTGTGAATTAGTCTGTGCGTGTGTAGACAGACCTGCCCTGAAGTAGGGCTTGGCTGAGGGAGGGGTGGGGTGGTGTGGGGTTGGGTGAGGTATTTTTCGGATGGTGGGTGGGCAGGTTTGGGCCTGGATCTGTGTTTGAGTCTGAGAGGTCAGGCCCTTGTGTAGAGGCTGTTTATGTCTCGTGGCACTATTTCCTGTCTTTAAATCCTTCCATGGAGGGCTGACTGTGCTCGGCTGCCATTTCAGAAGTAGCCAGACAAACTGTGATGTGGAAAAACCTCATGAGTTTATCAGAGCAAAATTCTAGCTGTTGAATAAAAATTTTTGCATCCATACTTCTCTGAACAAATAAGAATAGAAGCTTGATTTTGACATTTCAAATGACACCAACAGTGTTTTCAGATTTTCACCACACTAAATCAATGTAAATAAGCATCAAACACAATTTCTTCTGTAAGTGACATACATGGTTTTTCCTGATCATAGGAGAACTGCGCATGAATGCGCTTTCATCTCTGTCTTGTCGGCTAACTCCGCTGTACTGTGCCTCGGAGTCTCTGCCCGCTGAGAGAAATTCTCTTAGACCTGACTTTAGAAAAGCTAAATTCAACCTCGGCAGCAGGGGGTCATATTGCATGGAGGCGTGAAACTGCATTGTTACATTTTGATGAAATTTTGATTTTTGATGAAACGCTTCTATCCCCATGTGCTCTTGTCTGTGTGTGAGTTAATTCAAAGCGAGCAACCGCAAATTAATTCTGACAGATAAGACAGTCGTGACTTAGCGTGGTACCAAATTATGAGGATGGATCAGCTCCGGAGCCTACATTGTGTTAGAAATGCTAGAGTTGCTGGTGTGATAAATGACACTGCGAACTTTAATTTTACATTTATTCCACTTAATCTACTTTTATCTTACCCTCTCCCAACTCTCTGAATTAGATTTGCCTAACACCCTACTCAAGATACTATTTCTTACACAGCTGCTTGAACGTACAAGGAGAACACTGCTAATCTGTAGATGTGGACCATCCAAAGCAAGGTTTATATCATATATGTGCGGAATTTATTCATGTATATAATTGAGTGTCTTACTGATATCATATACTGTGCGTTGAAAGGCTGTGTATAATTAGAAAGCTGCTGTCAATTTATTTCGACCTGTTACTTGCTACCTGTTTAGAGAAACAAGTGTTTGGCCTGCTGGAGTTCATAATAATTTTGTGAACCTCCTGAATGGATCTCCAGTGTTATTATCTAACATCATACATACTTATCTCATCTATTAAACGTCAGACAAGCAATGCATCTCAGCTACTGATTGTATAGGAACTTACTTTGCTGCTTCCTTCACAGTTGCGATGAATAATGAATGTATCATTAAAACAATAACTAAAGAGTAGATAGTCTTGAAAATATTGCCTCGGAGTTTCGCCTGGGTTGTACATAAACTCTGTACCAGACTACGTGCAGAAATGGCCCTGACTGTGACGAGAAGCACGTAGCATCACTTGGACAGCGGGTTTAACCCATAAATTAGCTTGTCTTCATAGTCTTAGTTTTCCTCCGTGGCGCCTGCGAAGTGAAGAGCGGGGAGCCATATTCCGTGCTATTATTTACACTCCGTGTCGGCAGATCTTTTCAGGGGATTAAAGAGGCTCGGTAATCCTCAACTCAAAATGTACCTTTTGTCAAACGGCAGAGTGGGCGGGCTGTGCGAGCCGTGCGAATGTGTTTCCTTTCCGCACCTCCCCACACGGTCTAACTGCGTATCAGCAGCTTTTATCACTTTAACAAATTTGTCAACAGGGAGGCGCCGTGCGGTTGAATGATCATAAGAAGACATAATGAATAATAGCGAGTGGAAATTTGATCATCTTGTGGTGCCATTACACCTCCAGAAAGGGGCTCCACACCTGTAAGAGATGCATTACGCTGCATTATTGGATAACAGCACATTGATTTGAGTTCAGTCTCCAATAATGGAAGAGCACATTCCATTAATTAGCTACAACATTCAGAGAGAACAGCTTGAAGCATCAGAAATGCTTATGGATATATTCATGTTGTAATATAGTATCATCTCGAGACGCATAAATGAAATATATTAGTAATTATGTCCCCCCCCGTAGGGAGAGGGGAGACGTACTGTTTTAGGCTCGGTTCCCGTTCACGTTCACACTTTGTTTCCGGAGCATAGCTCCAAAACCGTTCGCATGATCTTGAAGAAACTTTGCACACTTACTACTCAGGTCCTGAAGTGGTGCCTTTTGGTATGTGCCTGTCTGTCTGTCCGTCTGTCTGTCCATCCGGATGTATTCAATTTTTGTCCGGAGCATAACTCCAGCACCATTTGCATAATCTTCACCAAACTTTACATACTTGCTACTCAGGTCCTGCACTGGTTCCTTTTGGTATGTGCCTGTCTGTCTGTCCATCTATCCGTCCGTCTGGTGGGTTAGGCAGGGAAGGGGGCTGGGGGGTGGGCGTCCGGTTTTACGAGTAAAAACGCATTCTAGTTTTATGCAGTAATAATAGCAGCCCCCAGTGGGCTTGCCCTCTCTTCTTTTAGTTAAACTTGATGAATTGTGTTGACTTACCACTGTCATCATTTACTGTTTACTTTTCCCTGAAGATAAATAATGTTGAAGCTTATTTCTGGAATTTTCTGGCAATGTTCTCCAAATCCTGTGGTCAGAGAGGCCAGAATTAGACACAGAGGAAGACAATGACACAGCGTGCTGTCAGAGCATGTCTGCACAGCCTCTTCTTGGACTGAAACACTGTCAAATGGCGCCATTTTGGAGTCCTCGATCCAAGCTCTGTCCACACACTGAACGGCTTCATTGCGAATACCCCAGGGTATGCACTCCCTTCCACGCCCTGTATTCTTTTGTTCCATGTGGTTACACCTTATATAAAGACAGACTGCTTATTTGCCCTTTTCCGTCATCGATTTCTCTTCGAGCACAGACGCTGATTGGGATGATTGATGGATGGCGTCTCTCACGGTCACAGTCGATAGCCGCCTGATTGTCCCCCTCTAGCGATGGCAGCTGAACATGTGTTGGCACCGCAGAGAAAGTCTCTCAGGTCCGCGATGCGCCAACATAGCATAGCGGCTAATTATCAGTACCCCTGGGGCCTTGGGTAATAGGCGGTAGATGATGACTGTCACTTTAAATTTAGGAGGTCCAATCCAGCAATTACCTGTATCTGGGGAGTAACATGATGATAAACACTTCTGATGTGCCTGGTTAGCTTCGCGCACGTGAACACTTTTTTCCTGCAAATAAAATGCTAATGATCTCAGACGTGAGATCGGAATGAGCGTGCATTTACCTCAATTGAGATGGCTCTGTAGAAAAATCGGCACTCTGTGGTATCAGAACTTCCTGATTGGCAGTGATTCATCTTGTTTTCGCTCGCTCGCTAGCGGTGTGATGGATTCGTCTGTGTTCTGCTGGAAGCCTCGAGTCCTTTCTGGCCTCGAACAGGAAGTGCAGGAAGCATGTAGCTGCCCACTCCTCACATGAGATCCTGCAAGCTCTTGTCCTGAGGCTGTCTTTGGTTGGCCCTGTCATGTCTTCTCAGGGCTAATGGTGGGGGGGGTGGGTTGTTCATGCTCTTAGCATGTACTGCTTACCAACAACCAGCTGTATACTTACCCCTGAGAACGGCTGGAATCTGCACCGCAAACTGTAGCGGAGTGGAACCCAGTTGATGCGCCTCTTAGAAGCGGGCGTAAGAACCCTTATACTGAAATGCACTGCAATGATGTAACTGAGCAGCAGTGTCTTACGGAGATGTTACGAAATGCAATCGTGCGCGCACTTGCGAATTTAAATTGGCTGCGACTGCAGAGTGGCACAGCAGTTAACCAGCCCTTCGGAGACTGTGTGATTCTACACTGGGCAAGCACATCAACAGGGACCCGATCTCTCGCCCGCGCGTGGAAATGCAGTGGTGAGGAGGCACTGACCAGGCGATTAACCGCATTGAACATCCCCCCTTCCTTCGCACTCTGATCTGGCTGCAAGACACACTGTTTAATTCATTACTGATTTCATCATTACGGGCCTCGGCTTGTTCCCTTGGAAACAGGCTAGCTTCTCCTCCGGGCTGGTGCCCCCCAATCTTAGTGGTATTTACAAGAATGATGTCATGGCTGGGACCGGCTCCACAATCAAGCTCAGTCTGCCTTCTGCAGCTGGGAATTCCACTTAACAGAGAATCAGGGACTGAGCTGCACAGAGCGGCACCAGACGCGCACTGAACAGCATCTGCTCAGCAACTGCAGTCTTTCACGTGTAGCCCAAGGACCAGGTGTAATGAATCATTTCAGTGGTATTGAGCGGGCCTTGTGGAAGCCCTTGGCCTGTGTGAGTTGGTTGGCAAACTTGGAAATAATCAATGAACTTGGTTATGTAATATGAATAAATGTCAGAGAACAGTACATTTACTGATTAATAAGAGTGAATTATGGAAGATCATAAGTCAAGTTAATGATACATAATCTAATGGCATACCTAAAAATTGGTATTAATGCCATTTATGAATTGGTGTTCTTTTTATTTTGGTACATGGGCGTATTTAACACTATTCATACTATCATTGGACTGTGGGCAGCCTACCACAGAGATAACCCCAGCCTCACACTGCAGGCAGTTTGTAGGCTGCATACCAGAGCATTTTCAGGCTGCTCAGGGGACTGGGGCTGCTAGAGGTATTAGTTTTTATATTGGCAAAGTTCTTTGTTTGATAGTCCCTGATTTGTTGATTCCTCATTCTTTAACAGGATTACCCCTATATGAACCAATTGTAAGTTGTTTGTGGACAGACCCTGGATTTACGCATATATGATATCGTCGCTGGGGTTTCCCATAATGGCGGTAGACGCGCATTTATGCGGCAGTGGTATTCTACCGTATCGGCAGTGGGATTTCACTGCATGGCGAATGCAACGCATATATGCGTCTGTGGTATATGTTGTATATGTATGTTTTGGACATGACAGAATTTTATTATACGATGGTTTTCTGACCAGCAGTGCCGTTTAGAAATGTGCTGACAATTTAAAGTACAGAAGGTCTGGTGTTGCTCTTGGTATTGGCTCCCCTTAACCCCAGATAAGTTCACGGCGATGATACAATAGCTTAGTATGCACAGCAGCTGAACCTGCTCCCAATACGTCAACCCCAGCCCCCCCTCTAGTGTTCATTCCTTGTGACGTAGGCCCTGCTAAAGCCACTGCTCTTTACATAGCGGGGTCGAGGCCAGGCCGCTTTACACCTTAACACATTCTGCTGTCCCCACTGGGATCATCAGCTGTCTACGTGCCAGACTGACTTATTCTGCTTCAGAGAGGCTTCTGTAAATGCACTGGCCCCACATTGCATTGCATTGTGAAATATCTCCGTCTCTGTCTGCATACCTTGTTAACATATTGTGTTGGTAAGAAGGTGCAGAAAGCTCATTTATAATCAATATGCATAAAATTTACTGAACCAACCAGCAAATAGTATTGCAATTTCAGATAATGGAAGGGGTTTTGATATCCTCATGGTTGTTGCAAGCTCATCCCTCACCTGGTGGCCAGACCGGCGATGAGATGCAACTGGGAAGTTGGGCAAACGAGAGGGGGTGGATCCAGTGTTCACGGGATGTACTGTTGAGAGACATGGCCTCTAGGAATGGTGTGATGATATATTGAAGATGTGATACAGCAGTGCCTTTAGCTACCGAGTAGCACCAAGGTTTTAAATTTTTAGCAGTGGTGGAGTGAGATGAGAAGAGATGAGATGACATAGTTCAGACCTCAGGGGTCAGTTTAACTGCAGTGTTCTGGATGTGCTTGTTTGATGGATGAGCCCAGGATACCAGTGAAAGGGAATAGCAATAGCTTTGACTAACATCCAAAACAGCAGCTGGGTTGAATAGGCGAAAGAGACCGATGATGTACAGGAAGAAACTGCTCGCCCAAATAGCTCCTGGTGATAGTCTTTCTATCTTGCTCAGGAAGTCTTTTAGACAAGCTCAGATATGTCAGTTCAGTATCTCCAGGAGGGAGAAATTGTCTGCCATTTCTGGAGCACTGATTACACAAACAGTGGAGACAATGGTGAGATGACTGAGCCTAGAAGCTGATGAGAGGAGAAAAGCATATAAAACAAGGACTGAACCTTGAGGGACACCAGCACTGAATTCGTATTTGGCCATTTAAGTGTGTGTGTTTTTTTTTTTTTTTTTTTTTTTTTTTTTTGTGCATGTAGGAGTGGTAACAAATTAATCTAGATATCCATGATTCAGAAAAGTGATTATTATGTTCTAATTAAAACAGTAGGAATTGACATGGTGTTGAATGGAATCTGAAGTGTGCTAATGGTGACTGCATCACCCTCAATATGTGAAGGTCAGGCAATTATGGTTCTGGTTCCATTCCCATCTATTGACCTTTGCTGAAGGGTGTAATTTACTAGGTGATTTTGAGGGTCCCGGCCCCTCCCCCCCATATCAAAAAAGCCAATAAGACCCTCTCGATGGCATGCTAGAGCTTTATATGGGGGTTCCCCGGTGTCATGGCAAAAGTCCCAACCTGGCTTTTTCGACCTGCCACGTAATCATCCCCTGATCTAATTGGCTGTGCAAATTGCCCTCTCACTCCCCACCTCAACCCCCAGGGCTCCCTTGAAAAGGAGATTTCAAATCTCAACGGACTTCCCTGGTTAAATAAGGGTTAAATAAATAAATAAATATGAAAGGTTTACCTTCAGCAAGATTCTACAAAAGATTAGTTTTAGTTCTTGGTGTGAAAAGGAGCCACTAATGAACCTGCTTTTTTTGAAGGAGGACCCCGGATGTGTACTCTCTCCCCAGTTGGCTGTGGTGGTCATGCTTTAAAATGGCAGTCCAGTTAGCCAGTTCAAGCTGGGGTGGGAATGGGACACGCTCAGTCTTTTGTTGGGCATCAAATTTGTGTAAATATAAAGTGCGTCCCTTTATATTTAAATTTGTTGATTTATTTAAATTTTGAGGTGATTGTAAAGGTGGAAAAACATTACTATTCTTTCTCCCTTATGAAGCATGTGAACAGAAGCCTTAAAACATAAGTGTGGCTTCATCTGGTCAGATGGAATTTAAAAGGTAAAATGTGTTAAAGCTAAATATTTGAGATGAAAAAGAAATGGCTTTTCGCCTGTTGTTGCGAGCAAGATCTGGAAACGGCGAGAGCGTCATGCACTTTCGGGGTTGCCAAGGCTGTCGGTGACATAAGCATGAGGCAAGCGTTTCATGGTCATCATTGCTTTGTTTCGTAACAGTTGTGTGCCATGTCTTGCGTCGAGTGTCAAAGCAGTCGTCGAAGCGAATGGATCTGTACATTCTCGGTAGAAGCCTTTTCGTCTGAGCTGGGTTATTGATTTCGCTCTTTCTCAGAAGGGTCACCGCTAAAAGCACTGATGTGCTGCAGCCAGCGAGATGATGCGCTGCAGTGAGCGAGATGCTCGAATACGAACGCTTGCTTTAATGAGGGGAACCTTGAACATGTTTGCCGGATTGTTTTCAAACTCCGCCTGATCTAAGCTCTTTGTTTTCATCCCAAGTGTCTTTGGTTGTATCGATGTGGGGGAATAATAGGGCCTAGTGGGGGGGGGATCCTTGCTCCACGTTGTAGGGATCAGGGGATTTATTAGATATTGATTAGAAAATCTACATTACAGTTTCAGGGCAGGACGATTTATAGTGCTCTGAAACTGAGATGGTGAAAAGGTCAGGCAAGATATCCCACTCGCCTTAGCCTTTTAAAAGTCATCATGACATTTTCATTTCTTTTTTTAGTGTAGATGGGCATATTGAAAGCTGAATTAAACTAGCAAGTAAGGCCTGGGTGTCTTCGTTCACACCTCCTCAGTCAGTATTTCAAAGTGTCCTTGCTGGTCTTGAGGTTAACACATTTGCATCTATATGTTGTATACAGAGCATGAACATCGTTGGGGATGTTGCCTGCAGGTTGATCTGAATAAATGGGTTCAGTTGACTCTCAACTGTCTGTACACTGCAAAAAAACTTACTATGTGTTTAAACTTAAAGCAAATATTGCTGTTACTTTTTTACTCAGAAAAAAATTCTGCCATTGATGTGAGATAATTTTGACTTGTATCCAGATTTGTCCATGGGGTAAGATAATTTCACTTACATCAGTGGCAGAATTTTTTTTCATCGGAAAACAGGTAACAAGTGTTGATGTAAGTGTTTTGTGTTTGAATTAAATATAAGATTTAAATGTTTGGTTAGACTTCTTTTTGCATTGCATGCGTGTAGTTTTTTCCTTCCATCTTATCATGGCTACGTGATATTTTGGGATAACCTTATAGTGGTGGTGAAGTTCATTTTGTGTGACGAGCATCAACTAGGCTGCAGAGCAGCGGTTTCTGAGTGAGAGGCCTCAGCAGGTCACTACAGATTGGTCTGTCTAATGAAGACACCAGGGCTCGTCTGAGTGGATGAGATCGGAGTGACTTCCGTTAATGTACTGCCCTGGCCCAGCCCCCTGCCTCCTCCCCCACAGTCTAATGAGAGGAGGGCATTCAGCTCACCAATCAAAACGAGACTGACTGAAGTCGGGTCCCTTTAAAGCTGTTGTAATGAATGACCCTGAATGTGCAGGTCACGTATTGCTGGGCAGTTGGCCACACTAGTTCTGCAACTTGTATTTTTCTCGTCTTGTGTTTTGCTCTATTTCTCGCGATCCTGGAAAAATCCTCTACAGTGTCAGGATGGTGGTGTTTTGATCTGTATAATTGTAACTGGACTGAGTTTAATTGCTCCCCACGGCCCAGTTAGACTGTAGGTATGCGCCATTGGGTCAAAGGACCAGATGAAAAGAGATTCTGCTGCAAATGATGTGTGAGATTTAAATGGACTGTGAAACGGCGTTAAACGTTGTGCCACTGACCTGCACAAAGACAACCATCAAACACTATCCCGGACATGACTCCATGGACTCCTTTGTAATGCCCAGTTCTTCCTTGTCATCTTCCTTGCGTTGTATTGCAGACATTAGCAACTAGCATGTTAGCTTTGACTAGTAGTGCTTGCTTCACACTCCTTACGCAATGAAATGGTCCCATTCTGTAAGCACTATGTCTTCTTCAGTGTGCCAGTGTGGCCAGAGTGAAGCTAAATTGGGACGACCAGCAACAGATAAATAAATTGTCATGGAAATAGAGGCTAGTCAAACGAGTCAAATGCACACCAATTAGCTTTGAGTGTTCAACAGCCAGTCATGGGTATATGGTTTGTCCTTCTGACCAAAGTCAGTCAGCACTCACCACTGCTGAATGGGAGCTCCCCTTGAGCCTTTCTGCTTCAAAGATGCTCTGACATGGTCATCTGGCCATGACAACTTGGCCCCATCAAAGTTGCTCAAGTCCCATTTCACCCGCATCCAACATGTTGACTATGAGAACCAACCGTTTAGTGTTAGCTTGCAGAGCTTGACACAACTGTTATGAGGTAATCAACATTATAAGCTTCATCTGTGAGTGGTCATAATGGGGGTGGTTCATCGGTGTATAGCGTTCCTCCAAACCCATACCATTGCGCACATAATTGGTTTTTCAGTTCTGGTGATCGAACCTTTCAAATAACAATTTGTAGGGAGTGTGCTTTAGTCTTGCCTAAGAATGAAGCCTTTATTTGATGCCTCCTGCCAACACGATGAGTTAGAGCAGAATGAGGCCAATAACTGTCATCTCGTTGCGACATAAATTTTTACTTTTGGTGGCGCTCCTCTTCGTACTGTTGGTGCAATCTGATAGACTCTGCCGGAGGAAGTCGGGCAACATTTATCATGGTGGAAACAAAAGCCAAGCTCACAGGGCTAAACGGCCCCTGCTTTCCGTCGCCCAGTATTTATGACGCATTATTATTTACGAGATTTTTTCCTCCTTATGAGTGAGCGGCGGGGAGCAGTGCCGGCTCTCGTCAGCGTGAGGTCCTGACGGCGGTCGCTGGCACAGCAGGGATTCGGGGATGGTTTGGGATGATTTGCAGCTGTTGCTCTGCTGGTTGTGCCCAGTAGGGAGGCTTCTGCAGAAATCAATTTAAATTTCAGCCAAGCTTCGGCGGCTCTCTAGTGTCTGCAGGGGCCTCCATTAGCATTAATTGTATAAACCCTGTGATTTTGGAAGGAGAAAGGGAAGTGCTCGCTGTGGCTTTCTGTCCAATAAGCTTTCGGGGTGTCCCTTCTCTTACATTCTAGCAGCTCTGGCCTTTGATTTCAGTTCAGTGAAGGAGCCTGGCAGCTTCATTTCCTGTTGCTTTGGCAGTTCAGGGAGTGGTTGGGCTGGCAGCCGTTAGCTACAGTGCACACAGATTGAGAGAATGATATCCTCAGTGGATCTATTATTAAAGCAATGATGCAGTGCCCTGCAATGAGGATCAGGGCTCTACCAGATCCAGTCTGCTGCCCTGTAAGTGTTTCTACAGGGCTGTCAAACAAAGCAAGTGACTAAAGTCAGGTTGGGTTGTGGAGAGGGTGAGGGAGAGAGAGGGAAACTGCTGCCCAGTATGTTGTCTTGTGCACTTTTGTATGCAAATATTGGTTTCTGCTCATTTGTATTTTGTTGGTTTTGTTTATTGGTGTGTTTCTGTGTGTATGCGCATGTTTGTGTGTGTGTGTGTGTGTGTGTGTGTGTGTCGGTGTGTGTGTGTGTAGTTGTTTACGTACATATGTATGTGTGTTTGTGTATGTTTTTGCGCGTGTGTGTGTGTTTTACATGTGCGTGTGGCTGCACACGCACCTGTGCATGAGTGCTTGTGTGTGTCGTTGTGTTCATGTGTTTGTTAGTATGGTTGTGTCAGATATGAGTTGGCATGTGGGAGGGCTACATGCTGCTCAGGCCATCTGCACACATGGCGTATGATTTCTGACTGACAGCCTCTGCAGCGCCGCTTGAGTGATGATGCAGTTTTTTGATATCTGACATGTCTGCCATGTTTCGAGCTGAAGACATGGCTGACTCGCTCTGTCTCCCTCCCCTGCAGTTTGCTGCTTCGTGGTCCACAAGAGGTGCCATGAGTTTGTCACTTTCTCCTGCCCTGGGGCTGACAAGGGTCCTGACACAGACGTGAGTAATGCACCCCTCACACTTCGTCCCGGCCAAGTGCCCGCCCACATTCTGCCATTTCGACAGGTTAAGTTGAGAGTCACTCTTGGCCATCTTCAACAAAATGGCGGCCTTATAAATATGCGATATTCCTCCGGTCAAAGACAGTAGACGGTTCTTAGGTCATCAATTCATGGTTCTCAATCTTCTTTTCATATATACTCTTATTTTTGATTCTAAGAGGTGTGTTTTGTGTGGGTGGTGTTCAGGTCACTCAGACATATTTCAGTCTGCCAAATCGTGGGGCTGTATCGTAAAGTATGTCAACTAGCACATACAGTGTATATAAAATTGGATATAATCATGAATTTTCCCATGTAAATCAATTGCGGGCTGTTTTGAGCCTTGTCATCTTTAGAAGGTACATTTTCCTTCATGTTCTCCTATCTTAATTCTAACCACAATTCTGACGATTGAGTTTGAAAGAACAAAGAGGGATGAGTCTACCTTAGTTGTGGACTGCGTTCTTGACTTCAGTGTGGGGTGGGAAGGAAGGTCGGCTGAAGATATGTCGAGCTCACCTCCTGGAGTAACATCCACAGCTCCTTCTAGGTGGAATTTCATTTGAAGATCTATCGTGAAGACTGTTCTTTTATCCGAGCTCTGCTCAGATGTGCGAGCCCCTTGCCTTCCCCTGTTTTTTTTTTATTTTTTATTTTTTATTTCTTTGAGCTGCCTCTAAACGGAAGTATAGCCTTGAGTCAGTACCTCAAGCCATAAATCAAGATCTTTTTCAGGCCTTGAATGAATTTTAGAACTTGTTTTATTATCATTTGATAGATAATATTAAGGGCGGTGATGTTACACTGCGATTAAAAGTTAACTGTGCCAGCCTCTCTGGTATCACAATGTAATGCTTCAGTCACGGCATCGTATATTTTCAGTATGCATTTAAATTCATGTTGGAACATCAAATAATGTGCTGTTAGAGAGATGCTAATATTGAATGGATTTTGAATGAAATTTTTTGTTTCAGAAACTACGGCCATGGGGCATATAGGCATCCTTGTGTTTTTTTTTTTTTTTTGAAAACGTAGCTTCATCCTTCATCTGAAATTTGTTTAGAACAAAGGCAATCAAATGACAGAGACCAAATGAAATGCTTCTCGGAGAAAACTGTTGAAGTCAGCTAATCACCAGTGAGGTTGCACATCTTGTCACCTTTTAAAACGATTACCCACCACCTGTTCTTGTGTACTTTGCCTGAATAACAATCGCGCTATTTATTAACCGACAAATCAAAACCAATGTGTGAACTGTGTTGTATCATGACGAAGATGTAATAATGAGAAGTAGATATTCCTGACTTGACTATGATGTGTGATTGTAGGAGTTTCAACAATGTGAATAATTAGAAAAAATGTTAACCTTTTACATCTCCTGTTGTGGATTTTTTTCAGGAGAAATTATGAAATATTAATGACATTTCTTATTTATTTTAAGATGGCACTTATTTTTGTTTTAAGCGTTCAAAAACATGCATGTATAATGGAAAACAATTTTGAAAATTTAACCATCCTTGTGTCATATAAATGTTCTTACATTCGCTATGACCAAACATGCTCAAAACCAAGTAAACTCATTTTGACATATCTGTGCTTTTTCATGAGCATTTAAAGTTCAGAAAGCAACCAAAAGTAATGATGTCTAAGTTATGGTTGGCTAGCCGACCACTTAATCTTTCCAACTGAGCAAATTAATTGTTTAATTGTCAATCGTTAAGCAACGTATTTCACACAGTGGTTTTGATTTTTCAGTTCATAAATAGCTTGATTTATTCAAGCGAAGTACACGTGAACTGATGGTGAGTAATCATGCGTTACAATGTGAAATTGGCTAATTAGCTGACTGCTCAACACGGTCTTTCCCTACAAGCAATTCTCGTGTCCCATGACTTTTGGTTGCTGTTCATTTAAAAAACAATTGAGGTATGAATGTACGTTTTCAAGGAAAAGAATACCAATACCAATTCAAGTGCACGAATACCTACATGCCCCATGGTGGCAGTTGGTCTTATTACGTTGTAAAACAAAATGAATAAATTGGGATTCAGAATGGATTCAACATCGGCAGGCCTCTAATTGTTGAACTGTTTTCGCCATAGTAGAGGCTGAATGGACTTTTCGAATCATTAGCATTTTGCATGGTGTACCAGCTTCTCAGGAGTTGGTGTTGCACATTTGCTCAGAACTTCCGAACGGTAACATGAGCAGTCTTCTGTGAGCTCTTGACTTCTTCAGTAATTGCTGCTGAGGAGTGACTGTCCTGAGGAGGTGAAAGTCAGTGCACTTGCTGGGTTTAAGTAGGCGAGTCATACGAGCAGATGGCCAGGTGCTCTGCGCTCTGTTTTCAGTAACTGTTGAGTTGCAGCCATGTCATTACTATCATGCCTGGGTCGCCATCTTATCCTCGGCGACTGCGTGCCGGCTCAGCTTGACCGGAGGTGCTCTCCCTGTACTCTGTCATTTCAAAGTTTTAAAGATTATTCAAACTGTGTAGTGATCACTGTGGGACTTCATGCAGGGCGATAGCAGATCAAAGCATTGGAACATCTGTTTAGGATTGGCAGAGGTATACAACAGCTGCTGTCTGGACTGTGCTCTCTCGAGACCGATGCTACTGTCCGAGCATCTTTACATCTGAACTGGACCCTGAGATGAGAGGAAACTCTCTCCGCAGGGTTAAGTGCGTATGATAGCGCTCGACTCTGTGTTTGGTAGGATTGCTTAATTGCAGACATCAAAAGGCATTACTGAACAGAAGATGTGCTTTAAATATGGCTTCCCTCACTTACACTAATGCAATTAACACTCACATTGAGATGAAGAAAATGCATGCAGGCACACCCTCACAGACACACAACATGCACAGTAAGGGATAGAGATATGTACGTGCGCACACACTCAAACAACACACACACACACACACACACACACACACACACGCAGAAGAGCAACTGCACTGATGGCTGCCCCTCTCCTATTTGTTTCTGTTGGAGAGCAGTGAGTTCAGCTCACCCGCCGCTAGCCGGCCATCCGGGAAGCCTTGACTCACCAGCTCTCATCACCGCTGTTTGACTCAGTGGAGAATCATGATGTTGGTTTTCACAGATGGTAGAGCTTGGCTGTACCCTGATCTGTTCTGTGCTGGGTTGGAGCTCAAGAGGACTGGCTGCTGCTCTCCTCCCTCAGTGTGTGTGTGTGTGTGTGTGTGTGTGTGTGTGTGTGCGTGTGTGTTTGTATGTGTGCCCGCTCACACTTATATGCATGTGTGTGTGTGTGTGTGAGTGTGTGTGTGGGTGCGTGGCTGTATGTATGTATTTGTATGTGTGTGCTCACATGTGTATCTGTGTGTGTGTGTGTGTGTGTGTGTGTGTGTGTGTGTGTTTGTTTGTGCATGCATGCGTACGTGCATGCATGCTTGCATATGCGTGTCACATGCATGTGAGTGAATGTGTGCGTGCATGTGAGTATGTGGGCTTACGTGTGTTCTTGCATGCGTGTGTCTGTGTGTTTGTGCATGCCTGCGCGCGCACGTGTGCGTGTGTGGGTTCCAGGACTAAGCCTGTGATATCATCCTTGAACTCTGAATTTTCCATCGCTCTTGTTCCTCCTAAAGGGATAGATAGATTGAGTGCTTCACAAATTCTGTATCATGACCTGTTGCAGCTTTTAAATGAAGCTGGATAGTGCGTGTAATGACTGCCTTGAGGGGAATGACTGCACTATGTTGAATGGTAGCTTGACAGTGCCACCTTCATAAGCCCCTCTTCTTGAGAAGAGTCTAGTGTTTCCCCACATCGGAGCCACCATTTTACTGTCAAGAGCTCTAATTAAACTGTCACCCTTTCCTGAGGAGCATTTTCCACCATTTTAGACGTGGGATTATAAATTTTTATTATTTTTTTTCTGAGGTTATACTGGCATATTCACATCTCTCGGACCCTCTTAAGCTACCGGCTTCAAATCAAACACGGTCATTATAAAGCTTTGATTTTGAGTTATCGATCCTCTTGCACATGCACATAATATTAAGATTTATATGCTGCGCCTCGTTGTGGTCCAAGTAATGTTTATTCTTTCCAGCTCTGTAATGTCAATTAAGGCAATGAAGATGAATGCCTTGTCACCTGTACAATCGCTCTATATTAAAGCTCTTAGTCATGGCAATTTAATCAACGCATCATTATGTTACCACAAGCGGTAAACGCATGAGCAAGATCTGTTGCTAGCATACACTTATACTGCACAAATAAATACTTTTGAGCTCTAAATGGCATTAAATTACATTTGGCTGGTTTATTTTTCGTCAGTATTTGGCACAACATTCACGACTGATTTCCCATTAATGTAGGAATGATGATAATAATAATGATAATAATAACACTAGTATTTTACAAATCCAATACAACAACCGGGTCACGTTAAAACTAAAAAAGTTTTACACAACATATTCATAACATATTCTACAGCCATCCAAGTTATAAAATTACACTTGAATCTTTCAAACCATTTTCTATATACATGTAAAAATAAAATTTATCTCATGACATTTTGACCAATGGAAGCTTCCACTGTTTTGGAGAGAAGTTAATCATATTCACAGATTTGGTTGACCTGTCAACTGTCTATCAGTGCGTTAAATTTCAGCTCTATTGGTTTGATGATTCTGGAGAAGATGAAACTGTTGTTACAAAATCCAATATGACGACCAAACCACATGGCCAGTCAAAATTTTGACATTGACTGGTCAAAATTCTTTGGGCTTTCAAACACAACAAGTTGCATCCTTCTATTTCTAACAGGGATCAAGTTATTGACAGCAGAAATTTCAGAAATTCCAGTATGGCCGCCAAGTTAGAATTGATTGAACCGTTTTCAAGTTATTCAATTTTTTTATTTTTTTTTTAGATTTTTTTTTGGGAATTTTTCCTTTATTCGATAGTTATACAGTGTAGAGAGACAGGAAAGCTGGGGAGAAGAATGGGGGAAGACATGCAGCAAATGACCCGAGCCAGACTCGAACCCAGGTCGCTGCAGGAAGGACACAGCCTTCACAGTACGCGCACCCAGACCGATGAGCCACCGGGGCGCAAGTTATTCAATTTTAGCAATAATTTTGGTCACATGACAATTTTGACCAATGGCGAGCTTCCACAATTCTGACCCAAAGTGAACAACTTTTACTACTTTGATAGAGCTGTTGACTCTCTATTGGACCGGTTTACCAAATTTCAGCTTGATCAGTTCATTGTTTCTTGAGAAGAAGGTTTTCAAAGGTTCTTAGCATAATTCAATATGGCCACCATACCACGTGACCCAAGTGACCCAAGTTTTGGCGAACAGTAGCACAAACAGAGTGTGACCATGTGGCCAAGTGTCACTGAATTAGATGCATTAGGTATTTCTATATGCCAGTCACAAAAATTGCAGAGAATAAAAACCATAAACCTAACAAAAACAATAAGGCTTTTAGCCAGAAGGCTTGAAGCAATAATAATAATAATAATAATAATAATATAGAAAAGTAGTTGCAGCAGCAGCAGTAGTTATAATATTACTAGTTGTAAATGCAATGTGTTATTTGGATTAATGCCGATACGTAATGAATGTGGGAAATACTGTTTTGAATGACGTTACAGCTCTCAGTGGGAGTGCTCCTGTGGATAGCTTTCTTTACTCCCAGTGTGCATCTTGATAAAATGCAGTATACGCCAATCAAAGTGACTGAGAGCACGACCCTCCGCGCATCAGATCTCATTAATAAACGGTGTGTGTTGGAATGTCTGGATGAGGTATTCTCGTTCTGGGTGAGACGTGTGTCCCTGTAACTGGAGATATGTCACTGTGTCATTCAAGCTCTCCCGTCTGCAGTCTTTTAATAGAACTCCCTGCTGGTGGTACGTACAGGTCCTGGCTGAGTCGAAATACACTGGGTTTCTCCGCCATCATTCGCCTCTGAATACTTTGTGCAGGCAGCGGCAAAATTTTTGCGAACTTCTGGACTCAGAAGGCCTTATCATTTGCGTAGTTTTGCCAGAGAGGGATAGGATAGGATCCTCTTTGATAGCGTTTTGGAGTTTTTTCATGACCATTTTATTACAAGTGCAGTGTTTGAATGGTCTTCTTGTGACCTTTTTGTCTTTTCGTGTGTGAGAATTACATTTTTTAGTCACCAGACATCTGTAAAAATGCATATCAGCGACTGCATATAAAACCATCATATTGCTGTTTCAAGCATCTCTGCTAGCTTCACGTTATTAATTTATTTGTTTATTAATGATTTTATTGAGTAATTTCATCAGGTATTGGTGCCAGTGCTTTGTTGTGTAGGTCAAATCAACAGGTAGATGTAGTGTCAGATTTGAAAAATAATAATGGCAAAATATAAATTCCCAATTGAAAATGTGTTGTCTTCAAAATTACTGCAGCACTAGTGAGATGTTTCCTGTAGGGGACGTGTTTCACTCTTGATCAGTGCTTGATTGTACCAGATAACCTTGAGCACAGCCGCATGTCATATTATACAATGCCGTCAGGCTGACTTGAGTCACGCTTGCATATCCCTGCTGGAGTTTCCTGACATTAATTGGCTGATTAGGATAGTAAAACGAACAAGCGTTTTCATTTGCTCCTTTAGCTCTTCGTCTGTAAACAGAAGGCAGGGTCTTTACAGAACAAGCAGCGTGAATAATTTATACAATCCCATCCCCTATAGGCAGACTTGTAGAGACTGATAGTTCAGGCATATGTGTATGAATCATTTATGGCCACTTACTGTAAGGTGTATCGGGAGAAGCCCCTCTTGTAAAGAGGAGAGGCACCTTTGATAAAAGGTACCCCTTCAGTGTTTACAATCCCTTCTGTGCCTGCTAACTGTTTAAGGATAAAGATGGCGGTATAACATTGGTTGCTGCCTGCTTGGAGGCATCGACCAATTTGTTTAAGGTGCTAGTTTCGAGCGTGTGGTTTTTGGCTAATTACTGCCAGCACCCCTTCGGCGTTCTTTCCCTTTCTTTCCCGCAGGATGGGCATTTTTCCGCCTCTCGCCTCGCGCCCAAGGGAATTGTTCATCAGCCGTGATGTAATCGCTTTGCTCGCCGGTCGACTCGTCCCTGCCGTTTGGAATGAAGAACGCCAGCACATGCTCTGAACCTCCCCTGCCAACATTCCTAAGTGACATCAATTACTGGAAACCTGACACTGAATATTTTGCGCTTACCGCACTGTTTTTTATTTTGGTTTCAGTGTTGACATGTTGTGCAGAGAGAAACGCTGCACCAGCTAAAAGCACCCTTAGTCATTCATTATAATTGGTATCAACACTTACTGAATGAATGCATTAATTACATACAGAACGGAAGATGAATGTAACAGTGTTATTGCGGTCTGTTGCGGTTGTTGAGAGGTGATGCTTGATAAAGTACTGGTTAAAGCTCTGAAAATCACAATGTTGTGGCATGGTTTCAGGTCCTGAAATTTGTAAGTTTTTTGCTCAATCAGAGAACTAAGTTTACTGCTTTGGCAGGCTGACATTGTGAGCTGCAGTGCTTTCTAAATTACGGGAGGGCATTACGATAACCCAGGCTACTCCATTCGGCTGTAAAAACATGAAGGAAACTGAGAATAGAGTGTTAGATTCTCTCAGAGATTGAGGTGTCAGTGGATTTCATTGGTGGCACCTTTCGAGATGTAAACTGACCTGAAAATAATAAGGTTGAAATTTTGAGCAGTGAAGCTCTTTGACATTTAACTTTGCTCTGGAATGAAAATAATAATGCTATACGGCTTTCATAGTTCTCCAAAAATGCATTTGGTTTACTTTTCAATCCTGTGCCGCGCAAAATAACAATAATCATAATCATAAAAGTTGAAGTAATATCACAAGCTCCCATTTAAGTAAAGTTTCCCGATAAGTTTGGTGGTATTATTACCCTCATGTTGGGCATAGCGGAATAGGTGTAACGTTAGTTGGGCCAAAGCTCAAAGCCTTGCCAGAGGGCGTGAAGCTGAACGTCAATACCAGGTGCAGCCTCTGTACAACACTGTTGTTGTTACTAGACGGCTATGTGCTCGGCCGTGTGAATTCACCTGGCTCTCCTCGCGTTTCCCTCGTGCTTATCCGCGTGAGATTCCCGCTTCGTAAACTCCTGATCCCTGCGGACTCCGCTAATGACTGCATTACATTCCAGTTTCACTGCCCGTTAGCGGAGGCCTCATTGCAACCGTGCTTGCCTTTTGCAGTCCCTTGTGCAGAGAACCGATATTCTATTAATATTTACGCTAGCGGTCTTAGCCGCATCAATGGATGAATCTGCAGAATTTTGAAAATGAAACCACCCATCTAGGTATGTATTCATATAACCTGTGGTGCCGATATATTTATATTACTGATCATTCAATCTTCCTACTTTTGAAGGTTTCTTTGGTAAATGATATAGTCTGAAACAAGCAAGAAATGCGTATTGCGCATTTGTCCCTCTAAACGTCCCGACTAAATGTCCTTGAGTGAGTGAGGGAGCACAATTAGCCCATTGCCTGATGATGCATACGCTAGGCATTATGGGATTGAAGTTGGGCCTTGCTGTCTCGCTTTGCACTAGAACAGATATGTTGTAGCCGACGAGGTGATTAAAATTTGATTGAATCTATGAAGACACATCATGTTATCTTACGAAGTATGCATTAACGCACTGCATTACAAGGATTTAAATGATTTAGTGGGAATACAAGTTACTACTTTCATCTAACTAGCTAATCAAATTATTTATTGCAATAAAATTATTTTCGTCTCAGTCAAAGACTTATAATGCCACGGTTTTCATGTAGCTCTGTAACTAGCTTGCTAACTGTTGAAGATGTGAAATGGAGGTATGCGCAATTTTCGTTGGTGCAGTGCACTTCAACTGAGCCAGAAACACGAAACTAACATCGCTAGCATAACTCTTGGCGAAATCAAGCCTTTACAAGGCTTTGGCTGAATCGCTAATAACTTTAAAGCGCTGGCTAGCGCTCATCTCATCCGCTACAGCAGGACCCCACTTCAATCCCATAATGCCTAGTGTGTACGTCACCATGCAAAGGGCTAATTTGCAATACATAGCCCATGGGCAGATAACTGTAGAATACTAATATCATATATGCATTAGAACACTGCTGCTCAGTCTTTTTTAACGAAAATTCACACTTACCGGGCCTCTTTTTAGCCCCATTTACTCAGTTTGACTGTGCAGCCTACTGTACATTCATGTCAGGTCTTACAACATGGCATACCAGACCTCTCATGCAATACTTTCCCTTCCCAGTGGTCTAATTTCAAAGCCTGATGTGAGGAACACAAATCGATCCCTTGGCGCACTCTCAAATATCTTCAGCCAGGCATTTCATATAGGTTTGATACGACTCCTATCTATTGTCCGCAGAATAAATGAAGCTGGAAACCTTCCTTTTCTCAGAGGCTAGATGAAGCCATTTTATTTTCTGTGGACCTTCATCAATTCAATATGCACTGCCTGACAGCCTGGCTTAAAAGTTGCGAACTGTTTTGTTTGGCTGCTTTAAGCTTTGATTACGAGGTATGATTTGTTTTGGCATTGTTTCAATAACCTTGTGAAACGTCACAACGTTTATTTCTGTCCGGAGGCACATTAATTTTTGGCTGAGAATCTGTATTGACGACCAGAGAGTTGAACCGCTCAATAATGTCTTCTCCAGGACATTCCAAAGACTTTCAGTGGGGTTAATAGTGTGTTGGGCCGGTCTGCTTTCAGCAATCTCCTTATCTGTTTTATTTGCTTGATGCAGGCTAACAATTTGCCCTTTTTTCCATGACCACGGTATACGTCTACCGACATGGCTGTTTAAGAAGTGGAAGCTACACACGGCATCCATTAGGGTTAAAAGACTTGTTGTTATCTAAAACATATTAATCACTGCAGTAATTATTCAATCATTGGCTCCTAAGTGTTTGCTTATTTGAGTCCAAATGGTGACTTTTTTTTTTTGGCCGGGTGGTGTATGATTTCTGAAGCATTCATTATCAACAACCCGATATGGAGGAGAGAAAACTGCATTGAGGGTTTGATATACTGCTTGTGTTTGTTGGCAATATTGTGTATGTGACACTCTTTCTAACACAATCACCTTCATTACTGTATGTCTCTGAAAGGCAATAAGTGATAGTTGATGTGTATCTCTGGTAAAGTCTTCGAGGACATTAGGGGCTGTGAATAACTAATGACTTTGAGCGGAATAAATTGTCTAGTAAATGTGTAGTCAGGTGGAGTAAATGTCAGGAGTAAAAGGTTATATCACATAATAGCCCTTGTACATGTTCTGCCTTCACTGACCTACGATTTTTTTTTTTTTTTTTACTTCTTATCAACAGTGAAGGGAACTAAGTCAGCGCATACAAATTATGTCAGTGCAATTATAGTTGTGAGTTTCTAGCCAGGGATGAGTATAGATTTTTCTCTTAGTGTGTGTAGTTCAGGCTCTTCCCCCCCTACTGGACTCATAGCTCCTGCATCTCTATTCTTAGACCTGATTGACCCCATTTTTAGGTCAATCTGAAGCCATGTCCTGTGGCTGGAAGGCTGTGTGGCTGTATTTTTCTCGCTTAGAACACAGAGGAGTATCTATACTCCGCCTTAGTGGACATTCTGCCTGTATTCATGAGTAATACTTTATGAGACATAATTCTGTCATTACAATGGCAGCACTTCTTTATACGTATACACCTTCTTGCCCTCTGAAACACTAAATATTCTAATGGCATGGTTTCTCTTCTGTGGAGACTGTGTTGTTGATGATCAGGGACCTGAAGAGTCCTATGAGAATTACATGTGTTCTTACTATTTTATGCATTTGTTTATTTTCTAAACTCTGTATTTAATGCGGGGACGTTCATGGAGAACAAGTTTGTTTTCGAGGACAGCCCAGGGGAAATGCCAGATGTAAAGGCTGCATGCGAAGTCGAAGGGCAAGAAAGAAAAATGGGTGTAAAGCGGTTTTTGTGGTGAATGGTCATGCTAAAGAGCCTGGAGGAGGACTGCTTGCCACCTTCATCGCTCCAGAACCCATAACCGGTACCCAGTCAAGGAACCGCCTGCTGGGATACCCTACCATCACTATTATTTTTTTAACTCTGATTGTTGGAATGGTTTCCTGTTGTTTTTTCTCTTTGTAACTCGTGGAGATGGGCGCTATCCACAGAGATTGAAAGCACTCCTACCTCACTCAACATCTTTGGTTCTCATGAAAGTGATAGCATGCACTGTGTGAAAGGGAAACATAGTGAGTCTCTTTTTCAGCCGTATGAGCTGGATTAAAAACGGTCACTTCGTCTGTAACTTCCCACCGATTCTTTTCTTCTCCCTGAAGCCCCTGAGTGGCTGTTTTAGGGGCATCATTTCAGCCTCGCTCTGCATCTCCTCATCATGTACTTCTCTGGCTCATTGAGTTTATTAAAGCCCCATTATCTTATTAGTGTAGCTTGGCTGGATCTCAAAGATGCTGCAAATGTGGGCTGCGACCTGACCCCAGTGGCTTTGAATCACTGCGAGCAGCCTTTTGCTGGTAATGCATTAGATTAGTAAAGCACATCCCATTATACATGGGGCCACTGGGCAAATCCTGCTTTATAGCCCCATATCTCTCCTGAGAGCAGAGTCTAGCACAGTGTGCTACGTATTTTAGGAGCAGAGGGTTGGGCTCTGATGGTCTCCGAGATACTGAAATCAGGAGAAAATAAAGAATTTGAAAGAAAGTGCTTTTACAGCCAATTCAAGCTGCTGACTCAAAAAATTTAAGGCCTGACCTTATTATGCTTAAAAATATATATTCATGTATAGTTGTATTTTATGTCGTAAAAATGAATGGTTTTGGTGCTTTTTTAAAATGCCATAAATCTGTCTTTTTTCCATCAAAAGGTCAGTTCTCAAGTATTCAAGAGGAAAAGAATGTGCATTTTGAGAAGTTTCTCTAATTACATTTAAGCGCTTAAATGCCCATTACTCAGAGCAGGTACAGTACAACAATGGCAAGACACCTAACCCAGACATACACTGGACTCCATCTCCCAGCTCACCCTTATATCTGCAGATTAATCATGACGAGGAGATGAGAGCTGAGAGAATTCATAGATCATAATGATTATAATCCTTATAACAATGGATTGCTTTTATATTGCACTCGCTATTATCTCAAAGCAATTTGCACTGAAGAGGGAAACTCACCTCACCCATTACCAATGTTTACTGCCCACCTGGGTGAGCCACGGAAGCCATTTTGTACTGGAATACGTGCGTATCAGCTTAAGCAGAATTATCATCAAATCACTAGAGGTATTATTTGATGGAAACTTACTAGAGCTGGATAGGACTTTTGCTGGGACAATCAGAAACCTTTGCAAATAGTTGCCATGACATTCTTTAAATTTTTTTGTTTTAGTTTTTAGCTCCGCTGTGACGACAGTCACAGTCAGCGGAGCTTTTCTAATGCGGAGTTGTCCAGCGGCTGACCGTCCGTCCGTCCGTCCGGCGTCAACTTCTGACTTCAAATCTGAATATCTCAAAAACTGTGTGATACTTTTTTCCTAATTTGGTGTGAGCCTTCCTTATAATATTCTGAGTATTCACTGCGAAAATTAGGAAATTCTACGTCCCGGTTTTTGAGAAATTCAGCATTTTGGACTTAGAAAATCAGTGTTTGTGCTCATTTTTTCAGTCTTTCATTAATGTGGCATATGTGTTAATACTGCCATAGTTTTCAAGGATTTCTGAAATTAAGTTATGACATGGACATTTCAGTCATCCTCAGCGGAGCTCTCTAGGCCGGCAGGCCTCTTGTTAGTTTTATGGTCCCAAGAGGTAATGGTAACGGCTTAACCTCTGGTGGGAAATCAATCTACACTGGAGGTCTCCCATCCCATACTAAAAAGCTAGTTAGTTTTGTCTGACGAAGACCCGAGCGGTCAAAACATTGCAATAAATCTGGGAGCGATAATATCAGTGTGTGGTACCTTTATTCTTTTTCGGCTTTATTGTACCTGTGGGAACCTTCACCTTTACCCAAATTGGGTTGGATTGCAATTACCTGCCTTTTGAACTCCCATCCCATTTTGTCTTACTGACTAGCTTGAGCCATCACTAAAGAACAGGCAACAAGCTGCCACTGATATGAGCAGATTGCTGGCAGCCCTGCACTGAACCGTGGAGTTCACTGCCTTGGCACTGCTCACTTCTTTTCCCAGAAGAAGAAATTTCTGCTGTGTTTCTCATATATGCAATAGATCACTATCAGTTCTGATGATGGATGTGAAATGAGGGTTCAGTTAGGAGTTGAAATACAGCTGATAAAAGCTTCTACGGCAACGTGAATCAGCCTTGGGTGCTTCTGAGCGACACTGTTATACTGATGGCTGATAATCACAGTTCAGGTAAATATTTTATAGCTTTGTTCCGTCGATATCTGCTCATTCATAAATGTTACACGCTGCCTGTATTGTTGGGGGCGACAAAATGAAACCTTTTGGAAGATTTGTGCCTCTGGTTTTCTCATGAACTGGCCCAGTGACATAAATACAACAGTGGGCCACAAGGGCCTTTTACCACAGTCTGAATGGGGATTGTACGTCTATTCTTTGCACAGACCACAGGCACGCGAGCTCAGCGGTTAAAGGGCGTTTTAATATCTGAAACGTGACTGGGGTTCTGCCTGCCGGAGAGCTCCAGGCAGGCTCTTCGCATTTGCAGGGTTCGAAATATAGGTTGCGTTATCTCGCCGCAAGATTATATTTTGTTTGGGGCAACTTGTTCACAAACTCGGGTAGCGCAGCACAAGTTAGTTTTGGGCGCATGCCTCATGCGCGGATTCCGTCTGTTCCCTTGTGCAGTAAGTCTGACGTAATGCATCGTGTGATAATGCTGTTTCCGGGTCCAAACATAACAAAATCACATGCAGTTCACTGTAGACATGGCCGAGCCAGTTGCCATGTTCACGCAGGCAAATTTCTTTTCTGAAGTCTCCGAATGGGTCAAAAAGGGATTAATATCCTATCATTTAAACCGTGTGGGCTCCGTGCTCGTGAGAACAGGGGAAATGTGCTGGTCAGTAAAGTGGGGCTGAGCCCAAGCCAAACGGATCTTGCGCCTGGAAAGTGAAAGTGTTTACTCGGCGAACTCCGATGTAAACTGGGCTTGCTAAAAGGCCCACTCTGAGCGAGGGGCATCAGGGCTCGCAAAATTCTAAAATGAACGGTAGCCCATCGGGCAAGCGCAAGTGAATTCCTGGTTGCCCGAAAAGTTTTCTCCTTGCCCGAGACCTCGCCGAATTCGGCCTTAATGCCTCATTTCCATAACGTGGTACCGGCTGTACTCTACTCTACTCCACCCGCCTTGGTGCCGGGTACTTTTCTGGAGGATCGTTTTCCATTAGAGGATAGTACAGCCTCAGTGTAGCTGGTCATCATAGCGGCGAAGCACAAAACTATTTAGAATATCTGTATGCCCCTTTTTGGATGCGGTTGATTCTTTACCACTCAGACAAACGTGCCATGCCATCGCAGTCATTTTTTGAAGTGGTGTTTTCACACATTACGTTAATGGTAATCATCGTGCATCTGTGCGCTGTGAGCTTCCCCAACCACGTGACCAACATAACCGTTACCGTTTGAAAAGGTTTTACAACTTTTGCTGTTCATTACGAACAGAGAAAAAAATCATCAGCGCTCTTGAAATTGGTTGAAAGTAGTCGTGTTTTTATTAAAAAATCATTTACAACCTTATGGCTTTCCATTTTGTGTCTGTTTTGGACTGACATTTAAAATAAATTTTTAATTTGGTCGTTGTAGACACTGACATACGTTACAGTCTTTTGACTCTAGATGTAGGAAGAAAAAACACAATGATGGATGCTTCATAATCCCTTTCGACAGAGAATAAGCGGCACAGTAAGCGGCACGACAGGCACGTATACAACTCTAAAAACAAAATCAGATATGTTTTAGCGCCCAGATTGTAGTGATTTAGGTGATGTATTTATGAAAGCTACATTTAACTCTTAATGAATGAATGAATGAGCACCAGGCGCGCAATTGGGGGTGCGCAGTGAGTGGTTTAAACCAGCACCCTTAAGTCCTCGGACTCATGTCGTGAAGTGAAATGACAGCAAAGCATTTCTTCCGGGTTGTCTTGTTTTGCTAGATATTTTGACATGGTGCGCGTTCTCTAATGAACATGAACAACTTCCGTATAATATTTATTAAGCTTCATGTGAGAGTTTCTCCCATGTTCCAGGCTATTTTGCTGATTGGTAAGCACTGTACAACCAAGAATGTGATTATCAATAGCCTATTGTTTGCAATAAATGTATACCTCTACTTGAGGGCTTGTGTGTTTAATAGTTGAATTTTGCTTTTTATATATTCCTTGTCAACTGGTGAAAATATGCAGAAATTATGGCCTTAAAACTGGGGCAACCTGAAATATTGATGGGCAGCATAGCTTTTGGCCTAAGTTGCTTCCTGGGCAACCTGGCTTGAAAGAGTATTTCGAACCCTGATTTGTGTTTATGGACTGCTCCTCTGGGCCTTTTTGTGTTCCCGGCTCGACGGCTCAGCGTCACAGCCCTCCTCATTCATTTCAGGCCGAGCCCTCATTCAGCTTTGATGCCTGGGGGCGGTTGATTGTGGGCTGCGAACACCTGACTCTCGACGGGCCTTGATTGTGTTGCCGAAATTGATTTGAAGGGAGCGTGACTGCAAATTGGGCGCCTGCTGCTGCTCGCTCTTCTGGCGCGGTGAGTGTCAGGAAGTGGGAACGGCAGGGGTGCCGGAGTGGGGCTGGGTGGGGGGTGGGGAGCAGGGGGACCAGCCCTGGCCTGGTACTGGGGCAGCAGGAGGCTGGAGGAGCTACAGCATGAAGTCTGCTGCCAGCACACTGCCTCTGTTTCTGAAAATGTCCCTCATTTTTCTGCGCCGAGTGATTTTATTTTTGGGTGAAAGAATACATGCTGCGTCAGTGGACGCAAATTACCTTGAGAGGCTAGCTCATAAGATGCATTAGCAGCGCCTATAGAGGATATAGAGAATTTTCATGCCCATTTTCAAATTACAGGCTTCCGAAGTGGAAGGCCAGAAATAAAGGCAACATAAAAGTCGGACTTTTTCATCTATAATGGGACTTCCCCACTGACTGCAATCAAACTAGGGGAACAAACAAGTAGTGATTAGGAAGAAATACAGTGAAAACCTACAAGACTCTGGTGGCATAATAAAGTGTAAGACTACCCTCCAACCCCACAACACTTTCAGTGGCAGACTGTTGTATACCTGTGCTGTCCTTTCTTCTTCTTCAGCTCTCTGCTGCTGTTGCAGGGGTGTCTGTTCGATGCTCAGTGCTAGATGGCTCTGCTCGTGCGATGATGACTACATTTGCTAATTCACACATACACTCTCACGCAGATGTGCGTGTACGTACTGCCGGTAGAAACACAAATACACACCTTCCGTAAACACCTCGAGTGTTTCATTGAGGTGTGCTTGTGTGCGCATACTGTTCACACAGCGTAATTATATTGCCCGAATCAAGTGATTCAACAGCAGCATTTTATTATTTACCTTGCGATAGCCCTATTGCTAGTGTGAGGACTTAACACCACACTGATGGGAAGAGTAGAGTCAAGCACAGGGCTGGTTTTGTCAGCTGCAGTGGGCCTTTCCTGGAGAGGAAGGACTTTGGGGTACAGATGATGGGAGGTGTCGAGCCGTAAGCGATGACATTGCCCATGCCCTAGACAGCGAGATCACCCGCTGCGTCCACGGTGCCCGACGGGGTCTCGCCAGCCTGTGCCAGCGTTGCCTCACCACGGTCGCCCACGCTGCGGATCCGTTCTCATTAGCATCACTACCAGGGACCTGAGCCACTGCCCCGTGGAGTCATGCTTGTCATCTGTCGAAACCTCAGACTTAATCGCGCTTTCAGCCCCTTACGTTCAAAGCTGAAGGCATGAGGCAGTCATTGAGGCAGCCTTATACAGGGGGAAACGCCTTTATAAATATCAGCTTTGCATAGTTCAATATGTGCTGTCTTTATTGAGGCTGGTACAAATATGGACGTGCTCTATGCTGTGGTGATTTGTACAGCGGTAGTTCTATGGTTTTTGTGAGCTATAATACCAAGTGTCCGTCTGTGCCTGTCGGAGAGCTTTGACTTTGTGGCCACTGTTTTTTTTTTTTTTTTTTTGCCACTTGAAATTGTTTTGTCAATTTTGTGATAGGTGCATCTGCAATCTAGAGATCTCAATTTTAAAGCCATTTGTCTTAGGTACTTTTTTTTTTTTTTTTTTTTTTTTTTGGTCTAGCTCGGTGTGTGGGCATCACTGGCTGTGTACTTTGAATGTTACTCCAATAATGCCAATAATGGCAATAATAAAGATAACTTGCCTCAGCATTTAAGACCCTATGGGTATTTTGATACTACCCCTCGTGGTGCAAAAAAGTATTGCATGGTGCATGCACGTTTTGTAAGTTTGTCACAGGCACGTGCACACACAGATGGACGGGCAGACAGACATGATAATATCAATACTCATACAGAGAAATGTTTTCTGAGGGGGTAGTGATACAGAGATGAGCAGGACGTTGTTTGGCGCTCAGACTGTGCTGATGCCGCTGTAGCCCACCTGCCCTTCTCCTGCTCCAGCCCCACAGCCCTCAGAGCCCCCCCACACACACTGTGTGCAGAGTGCGGTCCCCCTCTCCAGATGGAGGAAACCGCCACACGGCAATGTCTCGCCCCCCCGAGGAGGGACGCAGCTCCCCTGCTGCTGCCTCAAGTCCAGAAAGGCTAACTTATGCATGGGTGTGTGTGTGTGTGTGTGTGTTTGTGTGTTTGTGTGAGCGAGGGAGCGAGAGAGGGAGCGAGAGAGAGAGAATGAGCTGTGAGAGAGAGAGAGTGAGAGAGAGAATGAGCTGTGTGAGAGAGAGAGGGAAAAGGGAGTGTGAGAGAGAAACGGTGGGGTGAGATGGAGTGAGTGAGATGTAGGGAGAGCGAAAGGGGGAGTTAGTGAGAGAGAGGGAGCGAGAGTAAAAGAGTGAAAAGATTGTGAGAGGGGAGAGAGGAGAGAAACAGACAGTGATGGAGAGCCAGAGTGTGACAAAAAGAGCAAAAGAGAGATGGAGGGCGGGAGATAAATTGACAGAAAGACTGCAAAGGAGAGAGAGAGAAGTGAAGAGACTGAGAAAAATAGACTCTTAATGCCAGCGTAGACCTTGGAGCATCATTAATGCACAGAGGCAGATCTTAGCCCCTCATGTGAGAGTTTGTGTCACTGGTACAGTGAGGACATATGCTGTACCTGAGGCTACGGGTTTCATCTGCTGTGTGTTCGCTCCTCTCTCTCCGAACAGCACTCAGCTTACTATCTGATCTGCTATATCAGAGTGATAATTAGGAAAGCATTGAGAGCATTGTCTTTAACTCTTAGAGCGCTAAATGCAGCTATTGTTGCTCAATGATGTAAGATATCAAAATCAAAGCTGTTGAAAACCTATCATGTGGCGACTTGTTTAAAAGATCTCCCACAGGGTAGCTCTTTTAAACATGTCGCAACATGATAGGGTTTCAACAGCCCAAGATAATTAAATATATGTATATATCTTAATTTCTTTCAGCGCTCCAAGGGTTAAAAATGCCTGCCATGTTACTAATTATATTTTTCTTGTTTGGATTTTGTAAACATTCCTGCACAAGTCAGAGTGAAGTTTTTCTTGGCACTTAGTTAAGTAAAGGCGTATCATTTTGCACCTTGATAAATCTCCAGTAGCAGTCATCGTAGTACTACCTGCCTGTACCTGCTAGGCTTCAGAAGGGCCGCTGATCACTTGATAGGCCTCGTAATGAAGCAGGCTTTTCCTCCTGAATATGCCCGATCCCGGTCTCTGGGAAATTCTTTTCATAACCCCAACAGTAAAACGGACAACATTTTCTTACAGTCCCAACAATGGACCCAATTTTCAGCAGAGCTGCCCCAGCGGGCTCACTTCAGTAATTAATTGGGTTGGGTTGATGGTTTGGAATTGTTCCAGTAATGTCAGATACAATGTAGATGAGAAGTGATCTCTCTGGCCCCACTGGCTGTAAGGCTTGCAGCACTGGAATGGCAGTCTCAGTTGTTTTTGTTCCTGCATGTTGGCAGGACAGCAGCCTTGGAGTGGTTTAACCCTGAGGTCAGGTCAAGGCACTTTTCACCAGCGGAGCTTGCCATGTCCAAATATTTTCCCCCCATAAAGCAGAAATTCCACTGTCGCTTCCAGGAGTTTGTTTATGAATGTACACTGGAACCTTGGCAGCAGATTCATAACTGTATCAGAAGCGCAATTAAATACTTACTGGGACCATATCCACTGCCTCTTGACCTAGGTCATGTCTTGAAGTAAACATTGCAAATGGAGGCTGTCCCAGAAATGCCATTGAGTCAGATGAGAGCGATTTGGGGGTGAGAGGACATTGATAATTGGCTGCTCAACTCCTGCCATTTCAAATTTACAACTTAAAGTTCATTGTTTTTCAAAGTTCAGCGCACTCTGTTTAGTCTCTGTCCCTGCTCAAGATTCTAGCCAAGACCAGCTTGATTTCTACAGTAAGCTGGTTTAGGATGGTCTATGCTGTGTTTTCCACACCTTCATCCGGGCATAGCTGGACGATGGTGGTTAAAGTTGGTCTCTATAGCTGGATGATGGTGGTAAGTTGGTCTCTATAGCTGGACGACGGTGGTTAAAGTTGGTCTCTATAGCTGGACGAGGGTGGTTAAGGTTGGTCTCTATAGCTGGACGACGGTGGTTAAAGTTGGTCTCTATAGCTGGACGAGGGTGGTTAAAGTTGGTCTCTATAGCTGGACGACGGTGGTTAAAGTTGGTCTCTATAGCTGGACGAGGATGGTTAAAGTTGGTCTCTATAGCTGGACGATGGTGGTTAAAGTTGGTCTCTATAGCTGGACGAGGGTGGTTAAAGTTGGTCTCTATTGCTGGACGATGGTGGTTAAAGTTGGTCTCTATAGCTGGACGAGGGTGGTTAAGGTTGGTCTCTATAGCTGGACGAGGGTGGTTAAAGTTGGTCTCTATAGCTGGATGAGGGTGGTTAAAGTTGGTCTCTATAGCTGGACGAGGGTGGTTAAAGTTGGTCTGTATAGCTGGACGAAGGTGGTTAAAGCTGGTTAAGTTGATATTGTTAGCTGGAGTCAGCCGGTTAAGGGCTGGTTAGCCAGCTAAAACTGTCAAAAACACAGCTTAAACCAGCCTGACCCTCTTAGGCTGGTTATAGATTGAATTTTTAGCAGGGGTATTAGAGTGGCTGTACACGTGGTTCACACCATGGATTGTAATGTGGGCGCGAGCACCAGAAAATGCATGCTTGTTCTCCTTACCCTCATATTTGATGTTTTAACTGTCAGAGCGCTGAAATAATTTTTTTTTTTTTAATTTAAATTTAATTATCTTGTGTTGTTGAAAACCTATCATATGATGCCTTGTTTAAAAGCGCTCCCCTGTGGGAGCTCTTTTAAACAAGTCGCCACGTGATAGGTTTTCAGTAGCTTTGATTTTGATATTTTACATTATTGAGCAACAATAGCTGTATTTAGCGCTCTAAGGGTTAAAACTCTGGAGTACAGAGCCAGACGGCTAAAATTGTGTCCCTGTCCAGGTTTGTACTACACTGTATTCACATCTGCAGGACTCAGCATAAAAAAGTGCTCACAAATGCAAAGTAAACTCCACACACAAATTTAAGGCTGGAACAAATGAGAAATCCTGCGGTCTGTTTCTCGTGTTGAATGTTAGGCAGTGGAAATTTGGTGCGTCAGATCGCCTGAGCTGCCGGCTGGTCTCTGTGGGATTGCCGGGCTGCGTTTCGGATTGGGGGGGGGGATTGCCTCAGGGTGCCGCCGACCCCAGCCAGCGAGGGGGTTCGTCTGGGGACAGCTGGCGAGTGGGCGGCGGGCGTCGGGGAGCCAGAGCGCGGCACCTTCCTCTGACAGAAGAGCTCGGAATCCTCACGGCCGTCTTACGGCAACAATGCCTTCCTCGTGGATGTCTCGGCGAATGCTGCCCCTCGTTACTGAAAAGGTGATCCTTTTGTCGGGGGTCGAATAGCCCCAAGCCTTTCGCCATTGTTTTGGCCAGAAATTCACAGCCAGAACATTATGGAGGCGCACGACTAGTTTCACAATACGTCATGCTTATTTTTTAACCCAGAACTAGGAAGCGTCCAACAGAAATGAAAAGGCACAATTAATTAGAAACCAAAATTGATAATTGTCAGCTTAACTGTGGAGCCCTGCTCAGAAGAGGGAGCCCCTGTCTGAGCAAACTGATCCCTTTTTTTGGGCACACATAAGTGGCACCAAGTTCCTGGTAAAAAGCCACGCCCCTTTAGAGTTTATCCAGTCATGACATACCTGGAAAAGGGAGGAGTCTTGAACAAACAGGGAAGTGTAACACTTCAGAGGAGAAAACAATTGCCCATCCATGTGTGGTGTTAATGTTCCCTCTGCTGGGCTGCAGTTACGGACGTTATGCTGTGGAGTTGAGTTGTTTCTCTGAATAAATATGGTGTGCTGTGCCACATGCTTCTTTGGGACAGTGCTTTCCTGGAGGAGCTCCTACGAAAACAGCTGTTGTTTTTCTTTTGTCCGACTTTTCTGTAGGTCATTTTTGAAATTTCAGCATAAACTTACTTCTTTCTCATGGACTAAAAGTGAAACAAAAACCAGAGACTGCTTGAGGCTTTGATTCTGTGCCAAAAATGTTTTGAATAAAGAGGGGATTAAGGCATGTGTTGACTTAACTCCTTGGTTAAACACTTGAAAGTAAAGTCAGAGCAGGTTTTGCTTTTCTCAAAATAAGCCGTTTCCTGTTTGGTCATGTGCAGTTTCTCAAGCTTCAGACTTGCTGTGTGTTTGAAACTTTTTGTTGGGGTGGCTTAGTTAGCGGCTTTAGCCCATCAGGCCATTCTCACAAAGAAGTCTCGTTGAAGAAGTGCTGTTGCAAAATCAACTTTCTCTGGCTCCTTGACTCACCTTATTCAACATGAGCAAAAAAGCTGAACTAGTCTGTGATTATTGCTATAATGCTTTATGAATATGGGCAGTCCTGTTGCATTTTCCACCAGTTGCATTATGTACGTATATATGTCCCATTAAAATCACTCAAAATTTTGGGAAGCCATATCTCAGTTTATTATCCCCAGCCATGAAGTAGAAAGGGGACTTTGGGATGAGTGTTGTCCTTCCGCATGTCCATCCGTCCGTTGCGCTTACTTTCCCGACCAGAGCTCCTAAGTCATTCAAATTGCTCCATGAAATGTAATATATGGATTCATTGTATTGTGTAGATGTGCCTTCTCATCCCTCCGTCAGTCCTGCCCATCAGTCCTTCCCTCCACCGCGTTTTGTTTCCTGGTCAGATATCAATCATCCCATGTTGGAGGATCTGAGTATTTCATGCATGTTTCATTTCTGGGATACAGCTTCGAGTTGAGAATATTTGATGCCTGTGCAGGTTGGATATTGGGATAAATGAGCCCATTACGGTTTTTTTTATGTTGGTGATTAAGAGTACTGCTGCTTATTACTCTGCATACCCTCAGGGTTTGTTCTTGATCACAGTTACAGCTGTTTCTGCTTGATTTTCGAAACGTTTTCTAACATTGGGAGAAATATACTTCAACAAAAAGCGGTAATCCCCGATAAGGACATGCACAACAGCCAATAATAAGAGGCCTCTTGTGTTTGGCCACTGAATCGGAAGATGAATCAACGTGCCATAACACATCTGCTTTATTAATTACTTTGTCAAAACAAAACCAAAAAAGAAGACTGGAATCTTTTCGACATCCACCGTCTTTGAGAAGTCCCAGGCCTGGGAGATAGCTCTTAGCCTGTTTTGGGTGTATTTGATCTTTTCAATTTTTGGCGTGCTGCCTGGTTGCAAATTAGTCTTCGGCCCAGTCCATGTTGCTTAATTACTGCACATCAGCTGCAATACAATGAAACTGCGAAATGCACTGCATTCAGATCTCGCGATTTTACTGTGGGTCAACAATTTGCTTCCTCATGACCTCTGAAATGTCAGCTTGGGTCTGTATTCATCGCTGTAATTAGCCAAAGCATCCTTCCTCCCAGTGTTGTGTCCTTGACTTATTTTTTTTTTCCTTCTTTGTTTATTCTGTTATTCACTTTCACGTGTAAACTTTTCATTACCTTGTGAAACAAGATTAAGCACAGTGGGTGATTTTAGCAGGTTTTATTAAAAAAAAAAATCACCTACCTATTATTCAGTTCCATGTGTACTTGTGATTACTGCCTTTATTAACTGAGCCAACCAGAGCCCATTAATACTGATTTTAAGTCTGAATGTTCCGGCAATGTGTTCCTACTGGGAGCACTGAAGTCAGTTCCTAATATTCAATTTAGGGGATCCAAATGATCGTTATTTCACACTTTCAACTCACCGTCACAATGTTTGAATCTTGTTTTAGTTTGTCCACACTGGGACCTTCCTTCTAATGCCCAGGTTTATGTGCTTGTTGGGGATGCTCTAGTTCCTATTCCTGCCTGGATCACATAGTGACACATTGTACAGCACCAATTAACTTGTATGGCTTTGACAAGATGTGTCTTTTTCAAATGATCCCTTTGGGCAAACATGCATTTCATGTGGAGAAATCACACTTTATTTCAAAGCCATGCAAGACCATTTGTGCTGTACTGCATGGCACGATTCGGTGTCGAGAATATTTGGTAATATTCTTGGTTGTGCCTTTCTTATTTCTCCGGAATCGCAACTTGAAAGAAATGGTGGCATAAGGTTAACCGCAAATAATCTCCTATGGCTTTGACATCATGCGTGTTTCTCACATGGATGTGTGCCTTCTGGCTTCATCCTTGGACAGTGATAATAAGGCAAGCTGAAAGGAGTGCTGTGATTGGACTAAAAATAGGATGGGCCTGCCGGTATTGCGATTTACCCCCTCAGATCTGAGTGCGCTGCCCAGTGCGAACCAGGGCCTCAATAGGTGCAGAAAGCGGCAGTACTGCTCTGCCCTCAGTTGGCTGCGAAACACGGCCATCTTTGTTGTTGATGAGGTCTGGACGGGCATTTCTTTGAAATTTTTAAGCTGCAGTCTTGGGTGTGTTAGGCGAGGGATATGTTTTTGGGGAGTGAGTTTCGGGGGGTGGGTAGATGTAAGACGACAATGACCACGCTGCACATTTTGAGCAGGAAAAAGGTCTTCAGTTATATTCAAATTTATGAAATATTCATTTATATCTCAGGGGGCGGTCAGATTATTTGAATACTGCCATACATACGTGCATTCTGAAGTTCATAACCCATTATTTTTGTTCAGGCTGGTTATGAATTGATTCAATTCTGTTGTGAGTTTTAGTTTATATCATTGTGTTTGTAGTTTATATACCTGTGGTTTTGAGCAGTTATTGGCAGCTTTCCTATCAAATCCTGTAGGTCCCTGTTGGAGTGTTTTGACTTTTTGCCTTTTATTTGTTTTTCGCTGATGCTGTTTTTGGCATTTTTTCATACATTTTTCATGTTGTTTGCAAAGTTTTATTTGCCACTTCAAGTAATTTTGCAGTTCTTGCGACTGGCTCACCAATTCATGCACCGAGTATTCAGCCCCTTTGGAACTCTGTTAGTATTCTCACATTGATTATGAGGCTCACTTAGTGATGTGCTGCCGGTTAGACCTCTTTTAAACCAATACATGCTGCTAATTAACATTCAAATGTATAAGAATCACCATTTTTTGATGTAATTTTAATAGCGATTTTTAAACTTTTAAGTTAATTCTGCTTTTTTCGGGGTGTTTACGGGTGTTTCTACAGAAAAGGGCACAATTACAGTAAAGATGGTCCACCCATTTTTTTGACAATGGAACTTAGCTTTCCTATTCATTTTGGAGCTAGAAATATTGGGCATGATATTTGCAATTAGGGGCAACTTTTAAAGGGACACTCATTCCAATGACCTTGACATCCAAGGTCAGAGTATGATGCAAATGTCCATACCGTAATCATTCAAAATTGAGCCAACAGAAAATTAAGTTGAAAATCAAACCCTTTTCACTGATGACTCAGATTTGCCACCAGGAACAAGTCTTCTTTAGTATTTCAAGTTACATTAGAAAAGTTATTGGTTCAGGAAAAAAGGGAATAACCCATTCCCCCTGACCAAAAGCAGGTGTCCTTTAAGTTTGGTTTTCCCTGTCTTTACCGTAATCAGTCAGCTATTTTAGTTCAACAGTTGTCCACCAGATGTTAATCCTGCCCTAAACCAAAAACAACAACAACAGCAATAACAACAACACAAAAGGAGGCCATTTTGAAACCTGTAGGGTGTGGTGGCTGAGTGCCAAGGCTCACGTTGTATTAAAATTTTTACTTGTCCCACAAATTAAATGTCTTTGCCGTAATCATGAAAATATGTTTTTATAGCTAGTGCTTCTTTATGAGGTTATGCTTGATTAGAAATCTTTTCATAGAGGTAGGAAATAAGGGAAACTTCAGCCCTCACATTGGTTGCAAATTTCCATGGGGCTGCATTACATGTCTTTACAGGCATCTTTACCGCAATCAACTGCTCTGCCAAGGTATCCAGTGTTGTGTATACAAGTGGAAAAAAATCCTGGAATTTTATCAGAGTCCAACATGATGTTCTCGTGACAAAAAGTTTTTCAAATATGAACTCTGTTCTAAAACTAAAAAAAAATCTACTTACAATACATACTGCAGTTACATACATATAACTGTAGTCCTGATGATACTGCTGTTTTCCATGTAAAAAATTTTTATGTTTCGAGTTTGCATTTATTCAAAATAAACTTTTTATGCAGAATATTGATTCACTTGTCCATTCACTGTCTTGACGCATGCATTGATTGTGAAGGGTGAAATAATTGAGGCTCTGGCAAAATGGACCATTTTGGAACATATAAATTACTGGTACTTTACAGTATAGTAAAATTATGCAGGGGCATGTTGGAATATAGTTAATTTGGCATTTGGGCCCTACCCCTAAAATAACAGTCTGCAAAAATTCCTCACCCTTTACAGCCAGTGCATGTTCGTACAGCAAAGGTGGAGACATGCCTTCTCACTCAGACTAGAGTTAACAATGAACCTTTCAATGCCTTTGACATGTTTGAATGACCAAAAGATTCATGCAGGAAGTATGATACTCCTTTCTTCAGTGCAATTTGCCAAAAACGCTGATTACGGTGAAGAGGTATGTCACTTCATCTTTACCGTAATTGTTGATTACACTAAAGACATCTGACCATCTTAAAGTTTGATGAAAAAAAATGAATCCAGCCATAACCCAGCTTTGCCATTTTAATACTAACTAGTACTTTGGAAGGCATATTTGAAGAATAAAAAAAAGTGGAATCCCAGGAAAGTTTTTGGTGGACATGTCTTTACTGTAATCGTGCCCTTTTCTGTAGAAACGCCCTCGCAATAATTAGTCCACCACCTGTGTATACCTCATGCATAATGTGCTTGGAATGTGCTTGGAACACTTTTCATTCCTGGTGAATAATTGCTAGAGGAAAGGGGAAAAATTTCACCCTCTCAACCTTACTGCTCTGCTTCCATCTCTATAATCAGCTGGAGGAGCATCTACAATGACAGCAGTGATTTTAATTCCTTAGAAGAAGAGCACGATTTTACAGTGTTGTCAGTGGTTATTAGGTCTGTAATTTATTATAGACATTATTGAACTTTGTTGGGACTGCAATGCAATTTGAAATTTAATATTTAATATGAATATTTAATATGGTCTGGGTGGTGTATGAAAACCTGTAGCAGATGCACTTGTGTAATGATACCAGTACCACTGCTGCTAGTAAAAAAATATTATTTTTATTACATTCATTGGATTCATGGTAATGGCGAGGAGTGGTTATGAGAATCAGACCGGAGTCCACATTATTACTGGCATATTGTTTTATGCAAAATTTGATGGCTGTGTTGCATATGAAAGTGTAATAGCTGAAACCGTATCGAAGTTGGTTTTATACTTGGGATGCACTGAGCATATCTTTCCTGTACAAGTGAAATTTAAGGATTGTCCAAGGATTTTTTTTTGGTTATAATATGTTCTTTAAGACATACATTTAGCCTTATAAAACACTTATTGTATAATAATAAATAACCCCCCCACACACACACACACACACACACACACACACACACACACAAGGTTATTTCCAAGCATTGATGTGTATTCCACATTAATTCCTCCCTCCCGCATGCAGTTATTGGGATATTTCAGATCTACATAAATAAATAAATAAATAAATAAATATGTACATGTGTGATTACCCTGGTGAGGAAGTGACATTATTTTTGTATTATTATTTATTATCTTGGACTGTGCGACTCCGCAGGAGGGTGGAGGCTCTCGCTCTTGGCAGTCCTGCCCCAGGAAGTGAGTTATTCATCAGGTTGGGGGTGCTCACCCCGGCTTTTGAAATGTCACCTCCCAGCGTGGGGCGGGGGAGAATTTGGTGGAGCTGCTGCGATCGATGCACCGGGAGTTCATGTAGCAGGGCTTAGTTGCAGCTCGGGGGTTAGGGTGGAGGGGTGGCATATTGGGTGTTAGGCTGGTGTTGTGGCTGGTGGTATAGGTGGAGGGGCTCTGCTGAAGAGGATGGGATGGTGGATGGATGGCAGTGTTCAGGTTGGTGGTTGGGTGGTGTTGTGGATGGAGGGCAGTGTTGAGGTTGGTGGTTGGGTGGTGTTGTGGATGGAGGGCAGTGTTGAGGTTGGCGGTTGGGTGGTTGGGGTGGTGTTGTGGATGGAGGACAATGTTCAGGTTGGCGGTTGGGTGGTGTTGGAGATGGATGGCAGTGTTGAGGTTGGTGGTTGGGTGGATGGAGGGCATTATTGAGGTTGGTGGATGGATGATGTTTTGGATGGAGGGCTGTGTTGAGGTCGGTGGTTGGGTGGTGTTGTGGATGGAGGGCAGGGTTGAGGTTGGTGGTTGGGTGGTGTTGTGGATGGAGGACAATGTTCAGGTTGGCGGTTGGGTGGTGTTGTGGATGGAGGGCAGTGTTGAGGTTGGTGGTTGGGTGGTGTTGTGGATGGAGGACAATGTTCAGGTTGGCGGTTGGGTGGTGTTGGAGATGGATGGCAGTGTTGAGGTTGGTGGTTGGGTGGATGGAGGGCATTATTGAGGTTGGTGGATGGATGATGTTTTGGATGGAGGGCTGTGTTGAGGTCGGTGGTTGGGTGGTGTTGTGGATGGAGGGCAGGGTTGAGGTTGGTGGTTGGGTGGTGTTGTAGATGGAGGACAGTGTTCAGGTTGGTGGTTGGGTGGTGTTGTTGATGGAGGGCAGTGTTGAAGTTGGTGGATGGATGATGTTTTGGATGGAGGGCCGTGTTGAGGTTGGCAGTTGGGTGGTGTTGTGGATGGAGGGCAATGTTGAGGTCAGTGGTTGGATGGTGTTTTGGATGGAGGGCAGTGTTGAGGTTGGTGGTTGGGTGGTGTTGTGGATGGAGGGCAGTGCTGAGGTCAGTGGTTGGATGGTGTTTTGGATGGAGGGCAGTGTTGAGGTCAGTGGTTGGATGGTGTTGTGGTTGGATGGGTGATGTTTTGGATGGAGGGCTGTGGTTGAGGTCTGTGTTGTGGTTGGGTGGGTGTTGTGGATGGAGGGCATTGTTGAGGTTGGTGGTTGGGTGGTGTTGTGGATGGAGGGCAGTGTTGAGGTTGGTGGATGGGTGATGTTTTGGATGGAGGGCTGTGTTGAGGTTGGCAGGTGGGTGGTGTTGTGGATGGAGGGCAGTGTTGAGGTTGGTGGTTGGGTGGTGTTGTGGATGGAGGGCAGTGTTGAGGTTGGTGGTTGGGTGGTGTTGTGGATGGAGGGCAGTGTTGAGGTTGGTGGATGGGTGGTGTTTTGGATGGAGGGCTGTGTTGAGGTTGGTGGTTGGGTGGTGTTGTGGATGGAGGGCAGTGTTGAGGTTGGTGGTTGGGTGGTGTTGTGGATGGAGGGCAGTGTTGAGGTTGGTGGTTGGGTGGTGTTGTGGATGGAGGGCAGTGTTGAGGTTGGTGGTTGGGTGGTGTTGTGGATGGAGGGCAGTGTTGAGGTTGGTGGTTGGGTGGTGTTGTGGATGGAGGGCAGTGTTGAGGTTGGGGGTTGGGTGGTGTTGTGGATGGAGGGCAGTGTTGAGGTTGGGGGTTTGGTGTTGTTGTGGATGGAGGGCAGTGTTGAGGTTGGTGGTTGGGTGGTGTTGTGGATGGAGGGCCGTGTTGAGGTTGGTGGTTGGGTGGTGTTGTGGATGGAGGGCAGTGTTGAGGTTGGTGTGGATGGGTGGTGTTGTGGATGGGGATGGATGGGGCATTGTTGTGGGTTGGTGGATTGTTGAGGCAGTGTTTGGTGGATGGGTGGTGTTGTAGATGGAGGGCAGTGTTGAGGTTGGTGGTTGGGTGGTGTTGAGGATGGAAGGCAGTGTTGAGGTTGGGGGTTTGGTGGTGTTGTGGATGGAGGGCAGTATTGAGGTTGGTGGTTGGGTGGTGTTGTGGATGGAGGGCCGTGTTGAGGTTGGTGGTTGGGTGGTGTTGTGGATGGAGGGCAGTGTTGAGGTTGGTGGTTGGGTGGTGTTGTGGATGGAGGGCAGTGTTGAGGTTGGTGGTTGGGTGGTGTTGTGGATGGAGGACAGCGTACAGGTTGATGGCAGGGTTAAGCTGGAGGGCGTGAAGTAGCTTGGGGGTTGTAGGGAGGTTTTGTGTTTTGTAGGGCAGTTTTGAGGTTGGTAAGGTGGTGTTATGGATGGTAGTGTGGTGTTGGAGTATTGTTAGGGTGGCTTTCATGCTTATGGTAGCTCATTTTAAGGTTCGCGGAGTTGGAATTTCAATCTAGTACTCTAGCAGTGTATGAATTTGGGACTTTTACAGTCTTCATGACGTGCACAAGGGACATAGTTCATAGGGAGTACAGTCACTGAAATCAGGAAAAGTTTAGGCCTAATTAGGAGGAATTAACAGCCTGTTAAAACTCTTGAAGCAAACAGCATACACATGGGTCCCTAAGCACGGGGTTTGAAAAGCAGTGAACTGGCAGGTGGTAAATGCTGAAACAGAGGCTCTACTGCTTCCCTCGTACTCTGGCACTGAAGGGCTGATTGCATTTTTTTTTTTTTTACCCTGAAACCGTCGTCTCCCAGAAAACATTTACTGCACAGAAGTGCCGGCTCTTATTGGCTTTTGTACTAGTTGGATGGTTTTTACAGCACTGAATGGAGACTGATTCAGTAGCGTGCTTGCTGTTGAAGGGGACTGGGGGATAGATTTGATTTCTTGCTTCACTCATTTAATGTACCAGCTCCCTCTTACAGTTTCCTGGGATTGTCTTCAGAGTGGATGATGTGAGGAAGAACTCCTAAATTAACAACATTATCGTGTGAGGATTTTTTTTCAGACTGTTGCTGTCTAATAGACTAAAATCTTGTCTACTGTTCCCCAGGTTAAAAAGGGAAGTGTAAGTACGAACTCAGCATGGAGGAATGAACTCGGTATTCTGTCCTGAAGCTAATTATGAGAAGAATGTGCAATGTGTTATGTTAACACAAACCCTTAAGATCAAGAGACACTCTGCATGCCAGGGTTGAACCATACACATTTTCTTCTCTCAAAAAGCAGGTGACTTTTTGAAGTTCAGCCCCTGAGTGTGACTTTTTATTTATTTATTTATTTATTTATTTTTTGAGTGTAAGAAAACCTTGCCATGGTTCGGACTACTCTGCATTCGATGTAACAGCTGCGGGCACTGCCACGAACCATTTTCAATGCGCCCCCTGATGAAATGTGCAATTTTATCTATTTTGGAGCCTGTTGTGGAGCATGACTGTTTTTGGTCCCATTGTTCACGTTGTCAGGGTTTTGGTTTTGGTGAGGCCCATCTCAGAGTTTCAAAGAGGGCCATTAAAAAAGAAAAAAAAAAGATCTTTATTTCCAACTTAATAAAAATTGCTTATTTTTCTCCCTCTTGGCTGGCCTTGTGACCTCATCATTTCTGCTTTTGAATTTGCCCCTCGTGTCCCTCCTCTCCCATAGGAGATGTGATTATATTTTTAGTTTGGAAGAACAGGGGTCTCTGAACTTTTCTGGGTCCAGTAGCCCTGCTGTTTCTTATAATGACTAATCACCGACTGCCCCCCCGACTCCTCTGGAGAACCGTGGCTCTACGCCTAATCCAACCCCAAAATAAAACACAAGCACCTGCAGAGACCTGTGCTTCATTGCACCTCGGGATGATTAACGTCGCTGTAGTCACCAAGGGTGAAGAAAGTTTTGCTTTGCTCTTCTGAGTTGTTTGTTGGTCATACCGGCTTTAGTGATTAGCCATGGCGGTGTAGGTAGATGCTGAGCTGCCATTGAAAGGTAGCGGGAGCTTTTTTGCAGGAGTCTTATCTTTAGCCCATCCTTTAATGTTTCTAATGGTGGAAAAGTTCACTTGAGTACCGAAAGATTTTTTTTGTACTTTATTGTCTGAATGGCATGCTGTGAACCTTTGACCTCAGGCAGCGATTTTATCATTATCACACAAATAGTGTGGTGACTAATAGACATTTGGAAGTTTGCAGTGAATTGGCTCTGTGGGCCTGAGTCAGTTTATGCTCTACCATCCAAAAAGTTTGGAATCATTGAGTGATTTCTGTATGGATTAAATGAAAGAAACGGCAAACAAACAACCCAAAACATAAATCCAAACTCTACGTGAGGAAATCCCTACCATAGGTGATACATATCTCCAATGCCTAACAATTGCCAATCACTGATTAAACCCATAGATTAAACCACATGATGGATACTTTGATGAGAAATTTCTGAAATAGATGAACTTAAAGTATTATTTTAAATAATTTGCCTCATATACATGAAATACTAAATAAAAAACCTTAAAATTAATAGAGGTGTTTGTTACATATAACACACTCTTATACTAACCCTTTTTTTGAATAAAATGGCAAAAACTGCATGAATGACAAGTGATTCCAAGCTTTTAAGTGGTACTGTATTTGTACGAGAGTAGCAGGAGCGTTTCGATAGCTGCCCATTCATCTCCGACCAATAGAAATGGAGTGTAATGGCACATGTGTGAATGCAGACACTGCACTGCTCTCTCACACTCCCTCTACTGACTAGGACTTCATTACTTGGTGGTGTTCTGTGTTATGTGATGGTTGACACTGCTAAGTAGGTGTACCAGCAACTGGAGGGAAATTGGTGTTTGTATTATGCCTCTACCACACACAGTGGGCGGGAGGCATACTGTTTCTCAGTCATCTGTCCATCCTTTCGTCTGTTCATCCGTCCATCCCACCCATCTTGTGTATGGGATACCTACTGTAGGTGTTGACGGATTTTGACTAAATCAGAAGTGGTTCCTCCTCATGGAGGGTTGCTGAACTGGTTAGATTTTGGAGGTTTTTAGGTCAGAGGTCAAGGTCTCATAAGGTCAGCTGTTTTCGGAGACCGAAGATCACCTTTCAGGGCGCATTAAAACTATGGCAGGTGGAGACATGGCAATCAACGCTTGCTGTTGGTTCGTAGCTAGTTCATCGAAGTTGTTCTAATTTTTATGTTGTACGCAAAGTAGTTTTTTTGTACCATTACAGCCACTTAGCTGATTTCGTCATCTAGAGTTGCAGTTGATTGGGTAAAGTTGAGGTCCGTTTCCCCCCTGGAATATCATGGTGTTAAGGACTCCCCTGAAGGGTCCAACAGGTGCAGTGATCTTATTGTTGCTGAATTGGGGCTCGAATCAGCAACCTTCTGACTTCCAGTCAAACATCTTATCCACTGGACTACTACGCTCGGGACTGTATACTGCACAATTAAGCCACCAGGGAAATCCTACTGCGATGAACAGAACACTTTATTTCCCCTGCTTAATGCTTAATCCCTTGATATGAAGGGAATTAATAGCTTTCTCTTTTATGGTTATTGCATGCTGCATACAAGCCTTCTTTGTTTATTGACCTCAGCACCATATAATTAAATCCTTGTCTTATACTGCCACCCTGTATCAAGGAGATGTGCTGTTTGCTTACGCACTGCTCATTACGCCACGTATAAGAAGCAGCACAGAAGCACATTCAGGTCTTGAGGTTCACAACAATTGCAGCAAGATATCCTCTCACCGATAGATTTATAGTGTAATTGTATCCCTGGACGACGTGTCAGGGATGCTATGGATCAGCAGTCATCACGCGGCGTTTGTTGCCGTGTCCACTACCACATCCGTAGAGATTTGCTTGTGAGCGCACTACGTTCCACGAATTTCAACCGATTTCTTTCATATTTGCCATGGGCCTTATATGTGGTAAGGGTATAAAGCCCATGGATTTTGAGAGTGATTGCTTTTAGGGGTCCGGGGATACACGTCGAACAGCAGGCGACCTACTGTCTAGTTCTGTTTGCTCTGTAGCCTGTCACAGCCAGTATGTATTATTGTACAGCCTTATAACCGTCATGTCCAGGATTGGCACTTCTGCATATGTGCCGGAGGAAGACGGGGAGTTTGTTCTTATTTCCACTCTCCATTTCAGCATCACACCAACAGCTGAGCGCAAAACGCAGGCAGCTAAGTTAACATGACTCGGCAGCCTGCCAGCATTGCCCAACGTACCCACTTAGCACTGCTTTTGGGATAAAAGCAGCTGTTGTGTTTGCTTAACTGGGAAAGCAGGCTGCGTGCGAGATTTAACTGTGGTAGCAGGCTGCAGCGGCTTGTTCTTCAGCCTCTACCAGCGTTTGTCTGACATCTTCTTGGGTTTCCCAGTCTTATCCAGGTTGTTGGTGTGTTGCCTCGCAAAAATGCTAATGACAACTAGCATCAGGTATGTTTGAGACTGATCACACAAATACCTGAATGCGGTTGGAAGCTCCCAAGTAATTGTACAGGACACACTCGCCTGTACAAATACAGTGCCACAAATAACATAGCAATAACGCATCCCTGATTTCATCCAAATGGACTTCTGGTGTGGGAATGGGACTTTATTTGAATAGAAACATCATAGGAAGGTACAGGTTGGGAGCAAAGGGGGGATTGAGGTATTATCTGAAGTAATGGACAAATAAGAGCATCAGCTGGGCCATGTGTGATTAATGGTGCCCGCAAAATCTTCGTGGGACGGGGCACTGAGCCGAGGGTTATGGGCTTAATGTCACTCAATCCGATAAGCAGAGAGTGCATAGCCCAATGGCTGACCTCCGCGGCTAGCTGAAAAAAAGGGATTCAGTCCTTTTTTTATGTATTTAAAGATGCTTATCGTAGCTTTACATCCTACATCTGAGTGCATATTCTAAATGCAATGTGTGTTTAAAATAAGATGTGAAAGAAGATGATTTTCTCCGTGATCCCTGATATCGGTCAAGTGTTTAAGGACGGTGACTGATGCAGTGGGGTGAAAGCCAGGGCACTATGCTGTGAATGTGTAGGTCTTAACTATGGGCAGGCTCCATGTACAATACAAACAATTAGTATGAAGGGCAGGGCCTATATGAGAATTCCGTTATGTTGCCCTTTTGGATAGCTGTCCATTCAAGTGATTCAAATTACGAAGTGTAATGAGAAAATATACGCTGGCACTTTTGCCCAAACACAAAATAATGAAGCGCCTATGAAAATGCGCCGAAGGTGATTCAGCTTTCTGGCGGTGGATGCCAATGCTAACGCTAACCCTTTCTGAATTGGGGAAAGCATTTGCGACCTAATGTATGCGCCTAAAAAAACTGGTAGCCATTTTCCCTCCTTTCTCTGTTAGGGAGTTTGTTTAGCTTGTGTTTGATTTCATGGGACCCTTGATTATTTGGCTCGGCAAGTAATCCAGTGGCCAAGAGGCTATGGCATTGCCTGAAACTGTTTTTATTTCGTTTAAACATGATTATGGTTTGATTATTTACTGGGGAGACAGAGCTGGTGAGAATAAGGGAGAAATCCCCTCCAGGCACTGGTGAGAGGAGTGTAATTCTGGTACGAGAGAGCACCGCTGTGATGAACTAGCATGCTCAAAACCACACCTAATTATGCCTCGCCACATTAATCATTTTCTATCTTGAGCAGGACAGAACATACTGTATTTTTTCAGTTTTTTTATTGATATTGGAAATGTAGTGCATTATGAGAGCAGCAAAATAATGTGCTACCTCTTACTAGAGACAGTGACATCAGGCCATACGCCCTGCTCCATCTTGTTTGATGTAAGGTGGGCACAGTATGCTTCCGGAAACATCCAATCATCTTTCAGCACCAATGTTTTTTTTATTTGGTTTCTAGTAGCAATAGATTTGTGAGGTCTTTGCTCGAAGACGGTGGAATGGCACTCCTCAATTAATCCAGGTGTTTGAACTCGTATCTCGGAGTCCATTTTGAGCTCAGAAGCCCTCAAGTCAGTCAGATTTCACTAATTTTTTTTTTTTTAACTCTCTAATGAGAGGAAGAGATATTGTCCAAGTTTTTATTTGTGTTTTTTGAGATTAATAAAGATCACAGTATCTCAGGACAGCTTGTAGCTCTAATAAGCCCCTTTTTGTGTTGCTAAGAATTTGTCTTGCTTGGATAGGTTTTTCTCAAATAATAGCTTCTTCCTGGCATCCATCAGGGGCCTGAAAAATTCTGACCTGATTAAGGACGAATTTCAAAAGTGAAGATAAAGGAAGTTTTGTGAGAAAGTTGAAGATGGGAGTTGAGCGCTCTGGTCCTTTGGTTGACCCTGGGCTCTGTGCTCATTATCTCCTGGTGTTGGACTGGGTTTATCTTCCGTTGTGTCCCTCTCAGCTTTTTCCTGGATGAGGGGCATCAAACTTACCTCTGTGAATGGGGACCATCTCCACTCTAGTTTTTATCACATCGGTGTCCTGAACAGACCGACGCTGGGGACCTGGACTCGCCCACTGAAGGCCACCTCTCTTCAGGAGGAGTGCAGTAGCTACCACCCTTTAATTCTGTTAAGCAGTTGCATTATTAAGCCTATATAGCATACTGTCACAAACATAATGTTCCTCCTTTAACATTTTGAGGCTGTTGAGATAGTTACTGCTAGCCACCCTTGAAGGTATGAGGTCAAAATCGCATGCGATCGTAACTAAATATTATAATCTTCGTGTAATGATTGCTGCCAGTGACCCTTTACCATGTCACAAATATGTAATCAGAATGTTATTTACAGAATATTCCAGTCAGACAGGTAGTTTATGGTGGGGGGGGGGGGCAGCTGGGGCATAAAAACTGAAAAGGTTATGTTTGTGAGAGAACATTTTATTTCTTTCATTGATTTTGCATTTTCCCAGCACATTATTGGGGGGAGGAGTGTCCGTCTGTACCCCCTGAAATTACCCCCTTGATTCCTGTCCGGATGTAACAGTTGCTAATGGTGTCCCTAAGGGGTGTTGGATCAAACTAATATGCCATTAGACTTTTCTTAACTGAATATGCTAATGTTGATTTAATGTTTACTGCAGTACAATATGCCTCTTGGAAATGGTTTTGGAATGTGGAAAATAATTATGAAGACCTTCTCTTCACTGGATTATTGCTTTAGTCACAACTACATGCTGACCAGCATTTTTAACAGCGTGGATGTCAGTAGGTGTTCCTTCATATTTCCAGTGATGTAAAAGTCTCCCTACTTGCCAGCTAGCAAGCTTTGCTACAGTGTGCTATTCCTGTCTTTGAAGTTGTTCTTGAAAATGAAATAGTTGGTTTTTTTCAAACTTTGCGATTTGATATTTAATTTTATGAACTGTTTTTATATAAAGCTCTTGCAAAGCTAACATTTTTTTTTTTTTTTTTAGTATAGCAATGCATACAGTAATCAGACATTTGTTTTTATTCTAACTTATTTGTATGACACATGAAGAAGTCAGTCTCTCCAGCTTTAATCAGGGAGAAATTAGTATTTGCATTATATTGTTTGCTTGAAAAGCATTTAATTATGGTATGTTTATAATGAAATTCTAACCAATCTTGCCTATTGCGGTGTTGCCAGAGCGAGTGTTTGTGTTCCAGGGAAGTTAACTTCCTTGGTTCTAAATGTCCGTGAAAAGTGCCCCCTTCAGGAAGCTTTTGAAACTGCACAATGTGGGCGTTCCACTTGTAAGTAACTGATGGGTTCTCAGAGTTCATCATCTTAAGAATAATATTCAGAAGATTTGAGATACATGGTTGATTTATTTGCTCATTCAGCTGGCAGGCGCGCTTATTGAGAAAAATATACTCGGCCAATATTGCAGTGTACAGCAGATTCATATCACTGGGCCAGCAGAAAAGTGGGCACAGGGCAGTCTGCTAGCACAGAGTGAGTGACAGGTTGTAATCACCAACTGAAATCTGAGCTAGGAACCAATGCTTTATTACAGGCAGTAAGTGCAGTGTTTGCAACAGTGAAAAATGGCATGAATTTATTTTGTCACGCTCATTGTGAATGGTTGTTTTTTTATGCATACAGTATACTAGCATCATTCTCATTTGCTTGCACAGCATAACCATGATCTACGTTGTATTTGAGCAGCGCTTTGTGAATTTGTGGTGTCTACACTTAGACAGTGAATCGTCAGAGTAACGTACTTTATCATGCTAATGAACTTCTAGTGTGTTACTGTGAGTGCCACGGTGCCACACTTAAGCTGCTTTCACACCGGACGCGAAACGAATTTTTCGCGCGACGGATTACATTCAAAGTCAATGCAAAGACGCGAATATTCGCGTCTTTGCATCGACTTTGAATGTAATCTGTCGTACGAAAAATTTGTTTCGCGTCCGGTGTGAAAGCAGCTTTATTCGGCTGTATGCAGACCTAGAGTGACGCTGAGGTAATCCCAGGGTTTGGAAAGTAGAAATCCTGCCGTGTTTTTCTTCATACTCTGAATTCAGCCTGGTCACTTGATTTCTGCCTGCTGGCTGAAGATGTGCGAATCTGGCAGTTGGAACACATTTCTGCAGAGGAGTTTTACCTTCTGAATCTGGATTTGTCAGCTCTGGGAATGAGCAGATTCTGACTGTGACCTATTGAGTAACCTGTGTATTTATCAGTCATATTCAGGATCTGCTATAATTGTGTTCTGTCTGTTATATATGGTGGAGCACAAAGTTTTTTGCGCACCAGAAATGTGGCTGGTTATCCTGTACTCCAAAGGTGTTTGTGAGCTCTGCACCTTGCTATTCAGCATCCTGAGTGCAGAAATGCTGAAGAAAGCATCAATGTCACCAGCAAACGAGGACAAAGGCTTTCTCCTCGCGGCCGAGTGGGCGGTGAGCGACGCATTAGTCCCCCACTGTGTCACCATGGGTGGATGTGCGGTGTGTGTACGGACACGGATGTGATATGCTACTGTAGGAACACTTCTCTTCCACAGAAACACTGTGTTGAGCCGTTCCTCTATAATGAGGGGTCGGGAGCGCTCCTTGAGACTGGCAGTAGGGGATGGATCAAGGCGGGGGGGTGTACATGCTTCAAAATAAGACTAGTGCAAGCATCAGTAAATCCAGATCTTGAATCCAAATCCAGCCCAGGTTTTTTTTTTTTTTTTTTTCTTTTTTGTCAGATAATTGACTGATTCACTGAACAAATAGTGCACCTGATTGGCTAGACTGTCTTCACACTTCACTCCCTGATAAAGGGAGGTCGGAAAACTAGCAGCTCTGACGTCTCGGACTGATAATTGACGAACCCTGCGGTTGTGTATCTACAGAGTGGTGACTCCTGCTGAACTGTTAGTCCTCGGTACAGTGATGTGGCATGAAGTGTGGGCCATGCCAGAACAGCGGCTGTGGAGGACATATAAGTAGCTTTAGCATCGCCCAGGGTTTGAGGAAGTCAGTCATGACTGTAATCAGATGCCTTCACAAACTACACATTCCAAATTTTTGCTCCCTAGTCATTCCATTATTGACACGATCGAGTATTCTAGACTTGAAGATGCCAAACATACAGTCGGTGATACAGACTTTTAACACTATAATTTACTTTTTAAATAAATTTTACATTTATTTTCATTTTTACTTTGTGTTAAGATATCACAGATTAGGAGTGTTTAGTTTGTACAGAGGACTAGATTTTAAACAGTGCAGCAGCGCAGTCTAAGTTGTGAGTGTGGCTTTTCATGTTTTCATTGTTGGACTCTGCATATCCGTCAGATACACCACTGCATTCCTGTCATTCTTTCCGTGTCATGCTGTTTACACATGGAGATAAAAGGACTTCCAGTTTGTGACCTCTGAGCTGAGCATGTGATGAAGCTCACTCAGTTGCCAGAGAGCATGAAAAAGCAGAGAATAAGAAAAGCCATTGAGCCGCTGTTGTGACTCTCCGTCAGGCATGTGCAGATTGGTCTGAAGGATGTTTCCTGACCCTGACACACATGAAGAGGGTGTCAGCGCTGTGTTAGTGGTGACAGTGCGCCCTGGCCAGCGAGCGTACTGGCTTTGTTCCGCGCGGCTCGCGATACTGCATGTCTGCACGCGCTCAGAGCCTGCACCTGCCCTGCCGCCATCTTTACCCCTCTCTCCCGCCGCCCTGCGCTGAGGCCGAGAGCAGTGATTACCTGTGGCTCTACAATCACACCAACACTCTCATTCAGATGGAAATACTCAGGAGTGATGGCCTGGGTTAGCTTGGGGTGTGATTGCACAGTGTGCAGGGTAGAGGGCAATGTTTGAAGTCTGTGTGTTTGTGCGTGTGTGTTTGTGTGTTGTGTTTTCTTATTTTCTTTTTATTGGTGAGTGGTCACACATGCACATGTGCCTATTCATGTTTGTAGGTGTTTGCACTTTACCTTGTCTTGTTATGATGGGCAGTCCGAGTTAGAGTAAGCTTAACATGTTTGAGGATAGGGGGCAGTGTTTGAAGTAAGTGTGTGTGTGTGTGTGTGTTGTGTGTGTGCGCATGCGAGTGTGCATGTGTGTTTGCATGTGCATGTGCGCGTGTGTTTGTGTACTTGTTTATGAGTGATGGTAAACCTAACTTCCCCATCTGTTGCATTCAGACGGTTGTGTAGAGGTCCCTCTAGAATGTTCTAACACATCCATTCCCTCTCCCCAAACAGCATGAAATGAGGTAAACTTTTCACATCATTGCTGAAATTCTTGGTTATCTGTCCTAATAGCTTGACACTATAATATGGTGTTGTCTTGTCGCATAGTATTGAACATAACTTGCATTCTGATCATTTTATATAAATTCTGATGGCAGCCTTTTCCTCTCATCACATATTAAAAAAATCACTCAAATCTGTTGCATCTTGCAAATCCCGTGTGGCGTCAACTCGAGGTTGTGCTTCTGTTCGTGAACGAGCAGCCACAAGCTCAACAGAACAGTGCTCCAATGCTGTGCGTTTTCATATACCAATACATGCAAGTAGCAATACTCAGCGCAAATTCTCACGAGTGTTACTCTTGTCATTGTCATTATTTTCGGCTTATAATAGAGTGCACTTGAGCACTGCACAGTTGTGTACGACATCTATGCCGGGAAATCGTGTGGCGGTCGTAATTGGATTCTAACAGTGTGCTGTGAGTGCTGTTGCCGAGCGGGTGCAGGTTCTGAGTGCTCTGTAATTACCTTAGATTGGGGGTCACCCTGTCCTTTCAGTAATCAAGCCCAGGATAGAGTGCCCCAGATGCCCCACTAGAGAGCTGGTTTTCCCATCACCAGCTTAGAGCGGCTCTCGTAGTGCCCCCCAGTTACAGTACGTCCAGGTTTAAGGACCTTCGTTGTTCAAGGTGAGCCAGGTGTAGATGGGGTTTCCGTCTGAGCTCTCGGGTACGGATGCAGGCCTCAGGTCTTGGGGTTAACTGTCATCCAAATGACTATCAGGGCTTAAGTGGGGAGTGAAGTGTCTGTCACAGTACTGTAACACCCTGTTGCATTGAATTGGAGGTGAAGCGGTTAGCGATGCCTCGGCCTGAGCGTATGAGAAAGCATGTATTGTAATTGAGTTTGCTAATTTGCGAGTTTGTAATCATTCGGAGGGGGGGGGCGAGGTCCTCGGGAATTGTGGGTAGACCGATAGGTCAGCTTCTTGCTCCAGCAGTCTAATCGCCACTGATAAATGAGGTATTTTAATTTTTACTCCTGAGAGGACTGTTTTCTAAATGACATTCCGGTGACTCATTACAGCCTGGAAGTTGTTTGGCTTGTCTGTTTATTCAATATGAAAAAAAAAAAGAACTGGATGACTATCGAAGAGCAAATAGCTGCTGGGCAGAACAGAGGAGGACGCGGGGCCCTTCCTGGAAAGTTTCCTCGACAAAATGTCTGATTAACTGAAGACGGCTGCTGGCTTTTTGCCGGTGTTCACAAATCCTGTACTCACGTGCTGTATGTATGCATTTACAGTAGGTGAACAAAATACAGAAGCACTTTTGATTAATGGCTTTAATTTTGAAGTATCTGAGGCACAATTGCAAAAGCATCTACAGAGGTGATTCCTATTCACTTCAATGCTAATTCAGAGGAAATGTCTGTTTTTAGGAGATCACATTGTTGCAGCCCAAACTTGAGGTGCTTTGGCCAATTATGGGAAAACATCTTTTAGGGAACATTTAAAAAGTTATGGGCAATTCCGAGGTGTTGTCAAACAAATGTCCCATCCGTTACAAACACTAAAATGATCCCCAAATGGAAATGGAGGGAAAAATGGAGCTTTTTCCTCCTGAATATTGTAGTGCACTATTATACCTACAAAGTGTAAAAAAAAAAATCTTTTTAATTCATCAACAGAATTTTTAGGGGACGGTTTAGTGTCTAGTCATGGAGGGGACATTTTGTTAAAATACCTCGGAATCGCCCACATGTCAACGTATGCCAAACATCAAAAGGCAGCAACAGCAAAGAAGATTTGTGCGCGTAAGTCAAAGCTGGCCACTGAGGACTGGCCAAGATGGACACTTGGCTGGATAGTTGCTTTTAACCTCATAAATACTGCTCTAAAAGTTACCACAGAATTTTATCAGTCCCTATCAGCAGCAAAAACCGCATGTTGTGAGATTCACAAAGCTGGTATTGATGGTGGTGTTTGTAGTGATGGCTTATGTAGGTGTGTGTTAATATGTAGGTATGTTTATAAGTCGGTATCTGTGCACATACATCTTTGTTCTCTGACACGTATCACTGACTGAACTGACAGTGCTTTAATGTTTGCACCAGACTTTGGCTTCTGCTGCTGGAGATCGATCAAACCCATAATGTGGGCAAGTCAGCCCCTGGCCCAGTGCCTCCATTTTGTGATGTACTCAGCTGTTAACCACAATCTGTCCACAAAGCCAGCCATCTCAGTGAGTGTACCTCCATCTCCAGGGTGGAAATGTGTTTGCGTTTTCCTATGAGAGCATTATACTGATGTCCTGTTCATCCTGGTAATCGTAAGATTAAGGGATGGGCTACAGTATTTAGTCACTGTGACTTACCTGTCCAGCTGTCGTAAAGTCTGTGGGGTACTAAGGCCTTGGTGGGACTTGAAAGGAGAATGATGCTGACAGTATTTTGTTGGCTAAGGCAGCGGCCTTACCAAGCAGCCATAATCGAGCTGTATGTTTGAGCCCTATTTCCTGCTCTCATTTAGAGTCGTTAATCACCAGTGCGATTGCAGTGGGCCTCAGTATAGGACGTAATCCACACTCTCTACTCAGGTACATGTTCACTTTAACCCCTTAAACTCTAACTTTTCACTTAAGTTTTCCCTTAAGTGGGCTCAAAGTCAGAAAAAGCATTTTTCTTCTTGTTGTAGGACAATGTCACATGCATTTTCTGTATCTGCTGGTTGCAGCGCTTCACTGAAGCAACATCATACTCATGTGGTGAGAAATATTCAAACCCAGGATGCCATATTTTTATGGCCACAGCATTACATCAAATTGAAAATATCTAGAACTTGTACATTATTTTATACACGTTTCCCTGTAATTCAGCAGGATATATTTAGGATCATTGGAAGCCATGGGATCTCCTTTACAATTTAAAATAGGCCACAGGTTTGAATGTGGTAGCTGCATTTGACAGGCTCGTATATGGTTCTGTAGGCTATGTGGGGTTAATGTATAACTACAATGTTAACGTTTCTCTCCTGTACTAAAATGTCTGCGTTTATTCCTTGTCAAATTGTGTCCCTGTGTGCCATTTTGTGAAGCTGCTGTACTATTTGGACAACTGAGCAATATTTTCTGGACTAATCATCTGCAAATTGTATCACTGAGTGGAGGTCAAGTACAGCATGGTGTAAAAACCGCACCTTTGTGAGCCAAAATGCTTTTCACCGAGCCCAAGGAAGATCGCTGGTCGACGTTTCAGTGACTTGGTCCGTTTTTTTTTCAAACAGTCCGTGGGTCACACGTTAATGGCCAGTGTGAGATTGTATGTGATGACTCCGTCACCCTCTCTCTGGACGGCTTCTCTGATTGGTGTGAACTCGCCATGCTCTCAGCTGCCAAGCCGCTGTTTATCTACACTGAGGTGCGAATACGTCCGTAACCATGACATCACAGCTCCCGGTCTTTCTGAAGGGGATCTCCCTGCTTTTTTTCCTCACACCTAACGACTCCTCCGCGCCCGCGGTGCATAAATTATGGAAACGCTCAAAGCTCGGCTAATTAGAGTCTTCTCCCCCAGTTAGGCTCTGGTGCATTTGCATGGGCGCCCAGCCCTGCGAGGCGTTTGATTTGCTAATGCCCTTCTCTTTGATGTTTAATTCAGGCTCCGACACGGGCAGGGCGTCCTGTGGCACGAGAAAACCGTAAACAGCTCTATGCACAACATACATGACAAGCACCCTCTCTGTTGTCATGGATACTGACACCTGAAGCACCCGCTCTCTGCTTGCGAGGTGCAGAGGGCACAAAATAAGAGACTGGGCTGGTTTCTTTGCAGAGGACGCTCTGCTCTTTTGCACCCATGGTAACGGAAGCTAGCTGAGGACTGCACTGCTGCCTTCTGCAAAATTGCCTGGGAAGGAGTGTGGGCGTGGCTGAAATTAATGTGATGTCCGTCCTTTCAGAAAGACTATTTTAACCCTTAGAGCGCGAAGTGCAGCTGTTGTTGCTCAATGATGTAAGGTATCAGAATCAAAGCTACTGAAAACCTATCATGTGGCGACTTTTAAACAAGTCGCCACATGATAAGTTGTCAACAGCTCAAGATAATTAAATGTATAGTTTTTAAAAATTTATTTCAGCGCTCTAAGGGTTAAATGCATATTGATCCAAAGCTCAAGGAGTTGGTGCATTTCCATTCGCCTGAAATTGCTACTTGTTTGATATTTGCTGCCAGCATTTGATTAACTGGCCCAAAAGAGCTAGTTGATCAGCTTTTTGTCTGAGGTCCCATGTTGATTCATTATATTTTATCTTGCCCTGTAATTACGGCAGGTACAGAATAACTTTTTTTTCCTCCCTCTAGCTACACTTAATGTGTAAATTGGTCTTCTGGTCAAGTGCACGCAGAGATTTACGGGAATTATCGCAAGCTAAGGCTCTTTCTACGCCCACGTTTTTTCAATATTCAGACTGCTCGTGATTAGAGCAGTTAGATTGAGGACATGCTGATTATCAACAGGTCAAAGGCACCTTTACCACTTAAATATTGTCTTAATTTATTTACCGAGTTGTCTTGTTATTAACCCTTAGAGTGCTGAAATAAATTTTCAAAAAATTGTAAATGAAATCATCTTGTGCTTTTGAAAACCTATCATGTGGTGACTTGTGTAAACAAGTCGCCACATGATTAGTTTTCAACAGCTTTGATTTTGATATCTTACATCATTGAGCAACAAAAGCTGCATTTAGCATTCTAAAGGTTAAAGGTCATTTTCTAGATTGAATCAGTTGAAGGGACTCTAGTGCAATGCTAGGGCGCGTAGCTAACTTGTGTCTATCCTTTGGGAGAGAGGCAGATAGCGTTATGATGTCCATAGATGGTATCCTGCCTTGTGCAGAGAATTGCCTCTCGGCGATGGGCTAATTAAGAGCCATCGGACACGAGAGGGTGTGATGACGGCTTGTGAGTGTTGCCCTGCCCCTGTGTTGTTCGTATATGTGAGCAGCGGTGGTGAATCCAGGGACTGTATTTAAGCTCATTATACTGAAGAAACGCCTGAGTGATCACAACCCCCCAGCTGCTGATGCCTTTAAATAAGGTTCAAACAGTTCAAATTTTGGTGGTCATGAGCCCAGGTTACAAGATGCACTGTTGCTTTGCAGCAAGAACCTCCTGGGTTTGAGTCCGGCCTAAGACCATTTTGTATGGAGTTGTTCTCCTTGTATAGGTGTGAGTCTCCTTAGAGTACTTTTATATGGTCCATATTAATGTAAATAAGCCTATTTGCAGAGTCTAAATTGACCGTTGTAATATAAGTGTGTGAATGAATTGCATATGTGCCCTGCAATAGATTGACAAACTATCCAGTGTGTGTTCCTCCCTCTCGCCCATTGGATGCTGGGATTAGTTCCAGCCCATCTGTAGTCATATCCTGGAATAATGAAGGCTGATAATAGATGAGTGAATGCACAGTGTTCACATTGCATCCATTTGCACTTTTCACTCTGAGCCATGAAGATGTGCGGTGCTGTACTGTAACTGTCTGCAGTGTCAACAGAAAACGGCCTATGATGTGCGCCCCCTGTGAGTCTGGGCTGGGCTCGGACCTGCCTCGGTATGGCTTGCATCAGTATTGAAGCTTGCCGTTCTCAAATCCATCAACCAGCTCAGTTAGCGTGGTCTATTGATTTCTATCCCACATCAACAGACTCTACAAGCCAGAGGGCGTGTTAGTCATCAGGGCTAGTTGCCACCCGATGATGACAGCAGACGCTCTGCTCTCGGTGCGTACGTCATTGGTCGGTGGAGCTCACACATGAGGCTCGGGTCATGTGACTCATCATCGCCTCTCGGATGGATTGAGCTGGCTATTGGGTGATTCCCCCCCCCCCCACTAACCCATTCAGAACAAGCAAATCAGTGCTTGGCAGAGGAAGGGAGAGAGAAGGATAGAGAGAGAGAATCTTAAATTGAATGTTTGGCTTTATTCTGTCAGGGTATTTGGTTAGTGAATTTCTGAATATCCATTGGGTTTGTTTGAGAGTTATATCCTGAACTAATGTGGTTGGAGTGATTTAATTCATTCTTAAATACAGTGCCTTATACTAAAGTTCAATGTTCAGACATTAAATGCATAATATGGATGGGCAATAGATTGCAAAGATTTAATCACTAATCAAGTGTGCATCTCTGATGTCTTCAGGGTGCAATTACTGCCACAGTTAGGTTAAATTACTGATGTTTTTCTGACCATTCAGGGAATATTTTCAAAATAATAATTACTGTAGAACTTGCTGTATCATTCACACTAATTATACAGCACACAGTGTTAACATCACTTCCATTTTGAACGTTACCATTGATTTTCTTTCAAATTTTAAAGAAGGATTTTTTTTGCTCTATGTGCAGTTTAATCAACACATGCCAAAGGTTTGAATTCTTAATTAGCTGAAGCACAATAATTGAGTACCTGACTGCTAGTTTAAGCCAGAAGTGGTACTTTCTAGATATCTGAAGCAATGATTGAGCTGCCTGCGAAATATTTCACCTTTTTAAACAAATTCAATGGAAGCTAAACAAAATAATTTGTTGAAATATTTTTTTTTTAATTCACTTTGCTTACTTTAAGCAATTTTTAGAAACATTAGCTCCCCTGGGCCAGACCAGGTGTTGCAGCACCCATCATGCCTCTGTATTTCCAGCCGTCTGTCTATCGATCGTCAGACTTTCTGCTTTAAACAGCTTCTTCTATCAGTTCTATCAGGCAGGTGTGAATCAGACTTGGTACTCAAGTTCCTCTCATGGCCCTGCCCAAGTATTTTTGTTTATTTTTTTTAGCTTAATCCAGAGTGCAGTATGGCTGCCCTGATCTCTGATTGGTTTGCGCATTTTCAACTTTGTCTCTGCTTACGCTGGGCAGAATTGGATCAGATTTGGTGTATTTCTTTGTCTCATGGCCTTGACCAAGTGTTATTTTTTTTTTTGGCTTTTTTCAAAGACCAATATAGCCACCCTGGTCTCTGATTGGCTGACACATTTTTTGACTGTTCCAGTTCCACTGGCCAGAATTGGATCAAACCTGGCGCACATGCTTGTGTCATGGCCTCGAAAAAGTGTTATTTTTCAGCTTTATAATGAATCTCGTATGGCCGCCCTGGGTCCTGATTGGCTGACACATTTTCACTATCTTTGCAAGTTCTAAAACGCTAAGTTGGATCAGACTTGGTACAAATGTTCGTCTTATGGCCCTGACCAAGTGTTGTTTTTTGGCTTGATTCAGAATCCAGTGATTGGGTGACACGTTCAACTTCATATTTACTTCCACCGGTCAGATTTTGATCAGACTTGGTGCTAATGTCTCTCTCATGGCCCTGACTAAGTGTTCTTATTTTCAGGTCAAAGCAGGATGCAATATGGCTACCTTAGCCTCTGATTGGCTGATTTTTTTTTTTTTTTTTCGACTTCCTGCCACTTGGCACATGTGGATCAAACTTGCAACAAATGCTCACCTGTAAGCTCTAGCCAAGTGTTGTTACACTGTACATTGGGTCACTTTAGAATCCTGTGTGGTTGTCCTGTCATCTGATTGGCTGACACATAGTCCTCTTCAACAATCTGATTGGCTGACACATAGTCCTCTTCTTCACAAGTTGTTGAGGGTAGATTTGGATCAAACCCGCTAAAATTGTTCAGATTCTTGGTCCAAATGAAATTGAAATGTTGTTATTTTTTGAGCACATGGATTAAAAATTCATTTGGTACGCAACTCTCAAGACCGACTCGCTAACCTGCTTTTTCTTGTCTTATATTACGGTGACTTCACACCAGGTTCACAGTGCGTTTACTGCGACAACTAATTGTTTATGGTTGAGCATCACTTCAGCAATTGCTGTGGCTGAAAACGTGACTATGTCGGCATGTCATACATTGGGCTGATGTTGACTTTATTGCACTGCAGTGCATGACTGAAAAGGATTCTTACGATGCCAAACCAGGTGAGTGATGCAGGGCCTACGGGCCTCTTGCCCGGTAATGTATTATGGACTTCGTCCTTTTCTGTCCTGCCCTCTATTGCCAAATGGCTTCAGGGATTCAGTGTTACTACCCAACCAAATAGGATTGATGTCTACTGACAGTTTTTTTTTTTTTTTTTTTTTGGAGAAAGTATTGCAATTATTGTGCTTGCCAAATAAATTGGTGATCACAGCCTAATTTGCTGTGTCTCACCGTTTATGACTCGCAGGTTAATGTGTATTGTTGACTGCGGATCAGATGCTCCCTGAGCTCGTGGTTAAGTAACCATTCTCTCTTAATGAGAAGCAGTTACAGAGAGACACGGTTTTGTGAAGCAGAACGATTTAATCAATTATTCACATTGTGCCTGTGTACGGACCTGAAAACTCATTTTGAGGTAATGTGATTGGGCTCTTAGTGTGTGTTTCCCAAATAGTCTCTTTTTGGTGAACAAATACAATGCTAGAACTTGCACGGTGAACTAAATTATTCAGTTTTAAAAGAGAATGCAATATCCATATCTCTTAGTCCTAAGGTTGTTTACTAGAATTCATAACAACAATGCAAGTGCTATTGCTGATGTCTGTCTTAATCATTGAGGCAGTAAACATGCTTAATGGCCACATTCATCAATTAAGATGGGTCATTATATTGATGAAATATTTTACGGGAAACTGCTCATTTTATGCGTCTGCATAGCAACCCATCTTTGTGCATCATGTAGAATTATCAGTGGCTCTCTCTCATAGCACAATATCACTCACATTTTCGGAAGCACGTTGGATGTATTTTTATGTTTATAAAAGTTAACGTGCCGGTCCTTAATTCAGAAATTGACCAAAAAGCATGAATTCTTATTCCCTTGTCTCTGTATGCAGGCTTCTTTTAATTGTTTAAGTGAAAAGCGCAACTGTGCCATCTTAAGACTGCAGATGTGGTGAAGGATAGTGTTTCATAGTTGGCAGGTGTACAGTAATTGAATTTGGTCATCAGATTTGTACTTTGAGAATCCTCTGGCTTTAGCGATCTGTTACTGAGATTTTGACGGTGATGTTGTGGTATTTGTGCTTTGATCACTTGAGCGGTTCCATTGTTTTCTTTTGCATTTACGTTGTTTTTTTCTGTGTTAATTTTTTGTGAGGTTTCACTCTGAATGTAATTAGCCCCGATACGAGATTGCTTTTTCTTATTAGCGGTGTGTGGGCTTCGGAGAAAGAGAGCAAAACAATGGGCAAATCCTTCAGGATCAGCTGCATGTGGGCGGACTTGACTAACTGCAGCTGGCTGGCTTCGACTCTGACTCTCTCTCTCTCTCTCTCTCTCTCTCTCTCTCTCTCTTTCTCTCTCTCTCTCTCTCCCCCTCTCTCTCTCTTTCTCTCTCTCCCTCTCTCACTGTCGCTCTCCATCTTCCCTTATCTCTCCCTCTATCGCGCTCTCCTCCCCCCTTAACTGAAGTCATCTCGGGCGCTCAGAGAGCATCCAGTTAATTAGGGGGGTCTTCGGCGAGTGGCGCTGGAGACGACATAATGAAGACACAAACAGTGAGGCCTTTTCTTTTTCGGCTTAATTTTGGCACCAGAGTGCGGGAGGAGGACCCGAAACAAGGGTCATGTGACCGCGGGCAGAGTGGCCAGACAAGTTGAGGTGTAAAGCAAGGATTTCATTGTCTGAAATATTCCTTTCGGTTTGCCAGAAACCTGCCCCGTGACACAAACGTAATAATAATCACTTGACCGCATATGAGGTCGTTCCCTATAGCTCTCCATCATTCTCCACAGTCCCGACGTGGCATGGTAACATATTGCGTTTATTTTTTTTGCACAATTTCAGTATTTATGAAATGCATTCTGATACCATTCCGCCTCTAACCATTCACACAGACCACCATTTTCTTTTATTGGGGTGACTTTAGGCTACAGCGGTAAAGGCTGCTGGTGAAGGGTCGTGATGCGGATTTCAGTGCCCGTCTCATGCCAGCTCCCTGCCTGTTCACGCCCCGTACCGCCCCAGCGTGCCCAAGCCCTCTGTGTTGGAGCGCTGCTGAACGTCCCCCGTGTTCCCAAGACGAGACCGTCTAAAACGAGCTGAGGAAGTGTTCTATTTGAAGACTGACAAGGGCTCGCGAGGGAGGTTTCCTCACGATAATGCCGGCTGGATCGCACGTCGCCGGAGCGTTCGCGGGGTTTGTCTTCGTTCCTCAGAGGTTGTTCTTCAGAAGGCTAATTCAATCCTGCCCCAATAGGAAATTACGCACATTCGCCCATCTGCTTCGTTTATAACTGCGAGCAGGGGCTGGATGTGTCACCGCACCAGGCGGAATGCCATGAATAATTTCAACGCATGATCCATACATTATGCCCACTCAGAACAAATGGGGACAAACAGAAAGAATCAGTCTATGTTATGATGGAAGCTCTCCTTGAATCACCTTACTAATGTGTCCTACCACTTGTCTTTTGTTTTAAATGGTTTGGTGTGTTTATGTATGCATATATATTTTTTTTATCCATCCAACCATTATCTATATCGTTTATTCCCCACTGGGGTCACTGGTGAGCTGGAGGCTATCCAAGTTGACTATGGGTGAAAAGGCTGGGACCCACCCTATTTATGTAAAATATTTTTAAAAATATATATGTGTGTGTGTGTGTGTGTGTGTATATATATATATATATATATATATATATATATATATATATATATACACACACACACACACACACACACACATATTTATACATTCATTTTCACCTCTCACCATTTACTTTCTGTTCTTTCTTGCCCACTGTAACTGAGCACGTCATTGTATTGGATTCCATTTACCCCATTTGTTCAATCACATTTGATTAAGCTCTGATTTATTAAGCTAATGCAATGAAATGTTTCTTCTGAATACAAATGGCCGTGATTACAGAGCGCATAGACAGTCTCTCTGTAATAGACTTGTCATTTCCTGTCTCCTTCATGAGGAATTAAAATGGAGTGCACCTGTGTTTTTGGACTTTTGTGTCCTGGCATCTGTAACAAGCAATGAAGATGGAGCTCTGCATTCGAGACCCATTCCCTGGGCTTGCTAGCCGCTTGCTAGCATCATTCCGGTTGACCATTGAGATGGCATTCTCTATTCAATTCAGTGGCTTTTAACATGAACACACAAAGCCAATCATTTGTCCCCACTAGCAAACATACATTTTTCCTTCGTCTCATGTCTCCTCTTGTCGATTAGTCAAGCTAGGGTGCTAGTTAGACCAGAGTTCCTAGATGGAGAGAGTTGCGACACGAGGGTTCCAGAAAATCTGGTCATGAAGCCATTTTGTTTCCATTGCGTTATTGGGAGTGAATTCTTTTTTTCTTTCAGTTTTCTATTTTCTCATGTCCGAACATTTCCCCCTCCAATGCTTTTCGAAACCATTGCTAGCTGGTTTATTGTTTGTTTTTTTCCCCCAAAATGATTGTTTCCTCCAAGAGAAAAGAACAAAAAAATTCAATGATTTCCATTGTGCCAAACGGCTTGGTTTCGCATGATAGAAACAAAATGGCACCTATTCCTGAGTTGTTGCAGCTATCTCTGTCTGGGGACTCTAAGTTGGACAGTAGAGAAATACTTTGTGAATGAATAGAGAGCAGTTTGTGTACGTCGATGCTCCTAACGCTGTACTCCATGGCTGCAGACTCCTAATTGTTTAATGTGGAGGAGCCCGTAGTCTGTACCTGAGTGCTGAAATACTTCATTCAAAGCTTGAGAAAAGCCAGTGGCTGACGCAACAGTGACTCTGTCCATATTTTTTCTAGAGTCAGCACAATGGTGTATAACTACTTATGCTCATCTTTTTTAAAATTTTATTTTAGCATTTTTAAGATATAATGGCTGTTAGAAATGTGGGAGTCTGGAATCACGATGCCAGGTGCCATATGTGATGTTGACTTTGAGGTCTGAGGGAAATATGTTGGGAGGATCTGGTCAGCAAAGTAATTACTGGGTTTTGTGGATCAAAACATCATCTTGAAATGTCACCAGGCTGAGGGCAGCATCAAACCAAACACCTTTTAAATAATGCAGGCAGAGTAAGTGCCTGAGCTGTTACCCATTTATTACTGTTATTCATCATTAATGGCCCTAAAAAAGGGCAGAGGCCTCGATGCGCAGTGATTCTCAAGTGTGTTGTTTTCTCCTGGTTAGAACCGCATTGTACTGACTGTTCTGGTAATGTCAGGACAAGAACGCATCACATTGTGTACCTCGGGATTTGGTGGCTGTAAGATGAGGCGATTGAAGGGGTGGAGAGGAAACTCCCAAAGGGCTGCTGTGTGTTTATCATGCCATGGGCTCCGCTGTAGTTTGTTGCTTCCTTCATGGTGGGTATGTTTTTTGCCTGCGTTTATTACTTGCGAATACGGGCAAAAACGTAATGTAACATGGCTCATTTTCACGTCTTGATTGTAATTTTTGTCTGTGTGCACTCGACCGTCCACACATCTTGAGGTATTGACTTGAAATTCATACCACAAGAAGCCATATCTAAGGAACATGGAGTTCAGTTTGGCCGGTCAAGGTCAAAGGTCAAGGTTGTTGAAAAGGTCAGAACCACATTTTGGCTAATATCTCGCTTTAGAAGAATGTTTGAGACTTGGGACTGCTGCCAAACAGTTAAGTATTGTCTTGTGTTTTCAGTTTTTTTTTTTTTTTTTTTTTTTGCAAGTTTCGTGCTATGAGCGAATTTGTGTTTGCCTGTCTTTTAGCAACCTACTCCAGAGATTTTGATAAAGTTTCCTGGAGGGATATTATACAGCCGAAGGAACAATCCATTAGACTTGGTGATGCATCATATCGTCATCCAGGTCCAGGAATTTTTAAGGAATTCTTCACCATTGCGGGATCGGGGCTGTTTTTACATTTTTGCTTCTAACTTGATAAATATTGCCTACATGGTTATGCACAAAGGAAGTTATGGTATTGCTGGGCACAGTATATTCAGAGCTCTTCTACAGAGAGCATGCTCACTCCCTATTAATGCCATTGTACTGAAATTGGCTGCAATTCACCCAGAGGGCGCTCGCGAGAGTGAGAGAGAACGGGAGCGAATGGAGCTGAACGACTAACATACTTATTTACACCTGCTTCTTAGCAAAAAAAATCTCATTTTTATTTTTGCTTTGGCAAATATAGTATAGATTATACGTCAGAAGTGAAATGTTAAAAATACCAGTGTACTTTCCTTTTTCTTACAGAGTTGGCGAGTTTGCCCATAAAACTAATGCATCTGCTAATGCATTTCTTTACGACTGATTGCGACTGTGTACCCTCCCTGACGGCATCGAGAGTCTTCATTTACCTACCAATATTACCAACATTAACCTAATTACCCTTCAGCAATTATATGAAAACAATCACAGTTATGGTTTTTGGCTTTTGTTTATATTATAATTATAATATTATAATTCTTATGCATTTTCCAAATAATGAATACTAAAAATGTTAAGAATGTAGTTGAATAAAAAAAAGTTTCATTTATTTATTTAACCCTTATTTAACCAGGGAAGTCCCGTTGAGATTGAAATCTCTTTTTCAAGGGAGCCCTGGGGGTTGAGGTGAGGCGGGAGAGGGCAATTTGCACAGCCAATTGGATCAGGGGATGATTAGGTGGCAGGTCGAAAGAGCCAGGTTGGGACTTTAGCCATGACACCGGGGAACCCCCTTCTCTTATCGAAGAGTGTCATAGGATCTTTAATGACCACAGTGAGTCAGGACCTCGGTTTAACGTCTCATCCGAAAGACGGCGTCTCCATCAGTACAGTGTCCCCGTCACTGTACTGGGGCATTGGGGATTATTCTGCCATAGGGAAGATCGCCACCTACTGGCCCACCAACACGTCTTCCAGCAGCAACTTGGTTTTCCTCGGTGGTCTCCCAATCCAAGTACTGGCCAAGCCCTCACCTGCTTAGCTTCAGCCACGCGGCTGGAGCAGATCGAACAGTGGTATGGCTGCTGGCTGCATATGCTTTGTGGTTTACTGCTATCAAGTGGCTTGGCGAATGCCATAAAGCCACTTGTGGTCTGTGTTGTCAATAATACAAAAACATATTTTTCAGCAATCGAAGGCCTGACAAAAGACAAAAAATGGAACTCTATCTATTTACTCCACCGCTTGTATGGAAAAAGTAATGAAAAGTGCCAGAATTTTTTCTGTCCTACGTGAATGTTCTATTTTCGTGGCTCCAGCTACTCAGGCTCCCAGTCCTTCTGGACCATCTTGCGAGGGCCTGCTATAAAACAGGAAGTTATGAGAGTGGGAGTTCTCTCTGTTCAGAAATTCTCTGGTATATTATTGTAGGGAATTGAGCTGCCTTGGCAGAGGTTTGCGGTGGTCGTGTGCTTTGTGGTTTTGAATGGTCTGACCGCATGGCTGAAGAATATGGAGCCGCTTTCCCTTAGTCAACTCTTCAAATATAATGTACATAAATAAATGAAGTGGTGCTTTTTCATTTAGATAAATATGCTGAAGGTGTTTGGTGTATAGTTCTGTTTTATCTCCTACACGGGTAATTTCCTTCGCACTGAATGTTAACTGATAGTTCCCTTGGAAATCTCTGATTGTATTTTCCTGGTATGAATTGCTGATTATTGTACAAGCTCCATGGAAATATTGCTCATGAAGCATTACTGCCAACGGTCTGCTCTTTATTCCCTGTTACGTCAACATTGCTTTATTTGATGAGGCACCTCCTGTTGTGATGGAATACGTTTACAGTGTACACATGCGACTGAGACCACACCATGGGGCATGACTTCTCACCTGATGACATCCTGTTCATGACACCACTCGGTGTTGGCATTGTGCCTCACTGGATTCACACTGCTTGTGAGGTGTGAAAGTTGGAACAACAAGAAAAGGAATTTAATGTGACTGTACTGCATGGCCAAAAGTATCGGACGCTCCTTCCTCTGGGGCTGCCTTTCAGGGCTCTGGCCACGCTGCAAAAAAAGAAAAATATGGCCATCTTACCAGATTTTCTAATCCTGTATTAAAGCTTAAAACACTTCAAGACCTTAGAATTACAGGGTTCTAACTAACGTTTACAAAGTTTTGAGGAATTTGCTTGCAGTTTGGCCGCTCAGTGTACACTTTGGGAACTGGAACTTTGTCATTCTGATCTGAACCCAATTTAACAAATGAATTGAATACCCAAACTTAATCATTAGATCAAACTATTTATTACCAACTTGTGCTCGGCACAGGCTGTATGTGCGGGCATTGTTTTTCGATGCAATGTAGGCAGGCTGGGTTGGTTTTACTTGCAAAAACGGCTTCAAACTGCAGTTTTCACTTCATAACTAAGTTCGAAACCTGGTGCATCATCTTTGTCACACAGTAAAACCGGTGTATGCGGAAAACAGACTCATTATTCACGGTAGTTTCAGAGGAGATGTGTGAAATTATGCAAATCGCCAACTCAGTAATAATATGTAGATTATGTGCAATCGTTAACTCAGTTTTGACCAAAATGTCAGTTAGAACCCTGTAATTCTTAGGTTGACTTATTTATATAACCATTTTACTCAGTAAGACTCAAATTATGCCAGTGAGGAGGGTAATATTGGCTGATTTCTCAATTTGCTAGTGGCATAGGAAAATTTCTCTTGTCAAGCACATGATAGACTTGTTTACTTGAAGGAGAAAAAATAAGAAGTTAAGACTTAAAATAAGATGAAATTACTTTTTAAGACCTATATGGTAGTATATAACGTGCTCTGGTATTCCAGTTTATTGTTTGTTCTCTGCAGTTTCCAGAACATTCTACCTGTGTCTGCATGGTATTGCCCTCATACTCTCAAAGTGAGAGGGCCGTGTGTGATTTGTTGAGATTCCTGTAGAAGTATTAGCTTCCCAAAGCCCTGACCTCAGCCCCATCAGGCACCACTGGGATCGACAGACTGTGAGCCCGGGCCCAGTATCGCTGCCTTACTAATGCTTTTCTGAGTGGAACAGATGAAAATCCCTGAAGCAGTGTTTTAACATCTTGTACAAAGCCTTCCCAGTACAGTGCAGGCTCTTATAACGGAGAAGAGGGGGACCAACGCTGTAATATTGTACGTGGTTTTGGAATGAGATGTTTGAGTTGTTGGCCACATACTTATAGTTATGTAGTTTACTCCCTTCCCTGGCCCTTAAAACCAAGCTGATCCTGTTTCTATTCATAATATTTAAATATTTGTAGATTTCATGAAAAAATATGTTTGAATATTTTTGTGCCGTACATCTATTCTCATCCATATGCTCACCCCTTAGCTGCTGACTGATTGACTGACTGACTACTGCATCTTGACTAATGTTTTTTTTGTTTGTTTTTTTCCCCCCCCAGTTAAGGCCTTTGATGACACTTTCATCCCTATGAGAGGCTTTGAGACGGCTGTCTCTTTGGAGGCTGATTTCCCTGCATACAATAGTTCTGCGTATTTTCTCTGAGCACTGTTCATTTATAAAACTTGGAGGGCCTAAAGCTTTACATTATTATCAGAAAGCATACTTAACCATTTCATTTCTTCACATCACAGTTGAGGTGGCAGCGCTCTCTTTGTGGCTTATTTTAATCTGCCGTCCCTGCATTAAAAATACAAATTACACCACTAATCCATTACGTTAGAATTCACAATTACGTTTGTCGTGGAACCAAACGATGAAGCCGATAGTCTTTTATCCAATTCATTTTGTTCGGCAGATTGTGAGCAAATAATTGTGCGGTCGTTACAAACCAAGAGACTGCTGATGTCCGTGGGCCCCCTGGTACCGGATTAGAGGGCCCTAAAATGGGCACTTGCAAGTTAATACCTGAACATGGTGGGCTGATCTTTACAGTAAAGAGTTCATATTGATTGGACATGGAAAAATGAAAGGAGGGGAAAACCAATGAATGGCCTACAGGGGGTTTTGGAGGGAAACTCAAATGATGACGATGGAGAAGACAGGTACAGATAGACCCCCCCCCCTTCCTGTGTGAACATTGCTTTCTTCCACCACACATTCAAATTCTGAAAATCGGAGAGGAAAGGGGAAAAGTGGTACAAAAAATAGATCCATTTGGTGTGATTGCAATCACCAGGCATACTAGTGCTGTTTTGGATTTTATTTAAGTCGTATTTGCTGTTGAGTAGCTCAACGACTGAAGCCTCTGCCCCCTATAGTTTGGGACTGAGTTCTATAATAATGTTTCCTAAGATAGTTCATTTAAGCTGCAGATGAGTTACCTGCAGAAACTGACCTCGTCAGCTACTACTTTTCTGTATCAGAAGAGTCAAAGTGCTTTCCCTCCAGTGAAAAGACTTTTTTTATGACCATAAAATGCAAACAAACATGAAACTAAAGCACAAGGTTTTAAGAGTTGGAACATTTGACAAGCAATGGTACTTACAGTATTAACCACAGGGAAGCAGAGATATGCTCCTTTAGCACCTCTGAGTTCTTGAAGATCAATGTTTTAGCAACACTATACTATAGAATTATTTTTGTTGTTGTTGTTGTTTCATGAAGTATTATTGATTGGTTTGATTCCATTTCCTCATAGACGTTTGTAGGTGACATAATCCAAATTCAGACTTGGATTCCGGATTTTAACATTACGGCAACAGGAATAAGAAGTTCCCATCTTCACCCAGGCATTGCATACATTAATGTGGCTCACGTCAAGGAACCAGGTGGCATATTTGCAGCATTTGCAGTCACTGATTTGGGGTAGCTGAGCAAGGATTACAATGAAAAGGTTTGACTATTCAAGCACCACCGGTGAAGATGCACATGGAACCCTGAATGTAAACATGCAGTGATGAGTAGATTAAGTGAACTTTACACAACCGCTTACATTTAATTGCATGAGGTGGCTTCTCATGCTAGAACTTGGTGTGTATATATCGGCTCAAAAATGCCACGGACCTTTGGCGAATACAAAGAAAGAGAAGAAGGAATAAATAAGAGGTAAGAATAAAGTCGGCAACAAGGAGGCAAGGTTTCTGTTTAATTGGACAGATCACCTCTAGAAAAAACTGTCTTCAGCATGGGGGCCCAGGCCTGTAATAATGGGCACTGTAACCCCAGCCGTAACTCCTAACATTGACAGGGATGGCGACCATTGTGATCAAGAACAAAGCATGTGCTCATAACTCTCTGGGAGATGAAAGAATCCTCTCCACAAACCACCCCCTTCTGGTAAGTCTTACTCAGGTCTTTGCTGAGGAAGCCTGTGCTCTGTAGCTTTTCTAATTTGAAGAGTCTAAGCGGGCTGTTTGGCCGGGAGTTAACCAGTGTGTGAAGAGTGGAGCGAGGAGGTGCAGTGGAGATGCAGTGGAAGAGGTGCAGTGGGGGAGTAACAGTGGAGGAGGTGCAGTGGAGGAGCAGTGGATGAGGTGCAGTTGGGGAGGAGCAGTGGAGATGCAGTGGAAGAGGTGCAGTGGCGGAGTAGCGGTGGAGGAGTTGCAGTGGAGGAGCAGTGCAGGAGTTGGGGGAGGAGCAGTGGATGAGGTGCAGTGGGGGAGGAGCAGTGGAGGAGGTGCAGTGGAAGAGCAGTGCAGGAGGTGCAGTGGAGGAGCAGTGGATGAGATGCAGTGATGAGGTGCAGTGAAAGAGCAGTGCAGGAGGTGCTGCGGAGGAGCAGTGGAGATGCAGTGGAAGAGGTGCAGTGGGGGAGTAGCAGTGGAGGAGGTGCAGTGGAGGAGCAGTGCAGGAGGTGGGGGGAGGAGCAGTGGATGAGGTGCAGTGGAGAAGGTGCAGTGGAAGAGCAGTGGAGGAGGTGCAGTGGAGGAGTAGTGGAGGAGGTGGGGGAGGAGCAGTGGATGAGGTGCAGTGGGGGAGGAGCAGTGGAAGAGGTACAGTGGAGGAGCAGTGCAGGAGGAGCAGTGCAGGAGGTGGGGGGAGGAGCAGTGGATGAGATGCAGTGGGGGAGGAGCAGTGGAGGAGGTGCAGTGAAAGAGCAGTGCAGGAGGTGCTGTGGAGGAGCAGTGGAGGAGATTCACGGGAGGAGCAGTGGAAGAGGTGCAGTGGAGGAGCAGTCCAGGAGGTGGGGGGAGGAGCAGTGGAGGAGGTGCAGTGGAGGAGCAGTGCAGGAGGTGAGGGGAAAGAGCAGTGGAGGAGGTGCAGTGGAGGAGCAGTGCAGGAGGTGGGGGAGGAGCAGTGGATGCGGTGCAGTGGATGAGGTGCAGTGAAAGAGCAGTGCAGGAGGTGCTGTGGAGATGCAGTGGAAGAGGTGCAGTGGGGGAGTAGCAGTGGAGGAGGTGCAGTGGAGGAGCAGTGCAGGAGGGGGGGGGGAGGAGCAGTGGATGAGGTGCAGTGGAGAAGGTGCAGTGGAAGAGCAGTGGAGGAGGTGCAGTGGAGGAGCAGTGGAGGAGGTGGGGGGAGGAGCAGTGGATGAGGTGCAGTGGGGGAGGAGCAGTGGAGGAGGTACAGTGGAGGAGTAGTGCAGGAGGAGCAGTGTAGGAGGTGGGGGAGGAGCAGTGGATGAGATGCAGTGGGGGAGGAGCAGTGGAGGAGGTGCAGTGGAAGAGCAGTGCAGGAGGAGCAGTGGAGGTGCAGTGGAGGAGCAGTGGATGAGGTGCAGTGAAAGAGCAGTGCAGGAGGTGCTGTGGAGGAGCAGTGGAGGAGATTCACGGGAGGAGCAGTGGAAGAGGTACAGTGGAGGAGCAGTCCAGGAGGTGGGGGGGAAAGAGCAGTGGATGAGGTGCAGTGGAGGAGCAGTGCAGGAGGTGGGGGGAGGAGCTGTGAATGAGGAGCAGTGGAGGAGGTGCAGTGGAGGAGCAGTGGATGAGGTGCAGTGGGGGAGGAGCAGTGGAGATGCAGTGGAAGAGGTGCAGTGGGGGAGTAGCTGTGGAGGAGGTGCAGTGAAGGAGCAGTTCAGGAGGTGGGGGAGGAGCAGTGGATGAGGTGCAGTGGGGGAGGAGCAGTGAAGGAGGTGCAGTGGAAGAGCAGTGCAGGAGGAGCAGTGGAGGAGGTGGGGGGGAGGAGCTGTGGATGAGGAGCAGTTGAGGAGGTGCAGTGGAGGAGCAGTGTAGGAGGTAGGGGGGAGGAGCAGTGGATGAGGTGCAGTGGGGGAGGAGCAATGGAAGAGATGTAGTGGAAAAGCAGTGGTGGAGGAGCAGTGCCGGAGGTGCAGTGGAGGAGCAGTGCAGGAGGAGGGGGCTGGACAGTGGTGTTTGGTCTGAGCTGTAGTTCTCCAGACTCCTCGTGATCAGAGGAGAGAGTCACTGACTCACAGTGAAAGATGGCAGCTCTGGGTTTGACTTCTGGATGACGGAAGCACAGCAGACAGGGATCCTGTTCCCTGCGTCAGCATGGATGTAGCCTGTTTCTCCTGGAGATCTCCTGTGGCCTCCCAATCATGGCTCACTAAGGCTGGGCTATAAACTAAACATTTTCTAAAACCAGTGGTGCGAATGTCTCGCCAGCTTAATTTTCACAATTTTGGTGTGTTGCTGTTCAATAAATGGTCATTAGTGAATTATTCAGTGTATATCAGTTTCTTTATTTTGAAATGGTTGTAATGCGTGCAGATGGTGTTTACTGTGTCTTTATCAAAATATCAGCCTCTGCGGCTCAGTATATTCAGTATAGACATTTGAGTTGTAATGGTTTTAAAATTAAGAAGTGGATAAATAAATAAATAAATAAATAAAAAGCATTATTTTGTTACCGGGATTTTGATAAATCATTACTCACACTTTATTTTTACGGAGGTAATTGTGTGAAATAATCCCGACGTGAGCAATGGCACTGAAACTGAAACCACTCCATGTTGGGATGCATAATGCAAATGGCTCCCCTTGTGATGGCGATAGAGGGCAATGAGTTGTGAAGCGCATGCAATCTTAGGAAGCGCGCCATGGCAACAACGCTGATATGATCCGGTTTCATGTTTATTTCAGATGTTGGGTATTGGGGGGACCATAATGCGAATATGGTTAAGGGCAAATTATGACACAAATTCCATCATGTGGCCCCTTTAAGGTTTTGTGTGTAAGATGATGAACAGTGGCTAGCATTAGCTTAAAGCAGCAAAACTTGGTTAAAAGTTTCAGTGTGTGGTCACAGTTTTAAAAGCCTGCGAGCGGTCAATGAAGGGTGAAAATCGAATATTTATGCCAGCCTTTGGTGTTTTTCTCCACTGTTTCTTTGCTTTCAACACTGGCTGAGGGCACTCAAGAAGTAGAATTGAGTGAATCTTTGTAGCATTTCCAGTAATGGCAGGAGCTCAACTACCCTCGTTCGTCTGAAATTTTGAGCGATTTCAACCATCTCAGTACCCTTGCCTCAGACCAAGATACGGTTTTTAGGCCGCAGGGTAATTAGGGTAATTGGTATTCCATCAGTAATACATGCCTGTGTAAACAGGACCAAAAAGTCCTGCATACGTCTCATCTGGACCTCACCCTGGAAGACGGGTACTCGCAAGTTTTTTTTATTATTATCTGTGCAAGTAACATGTATGATGTAAGGTACCGGGAAGGTGGAATCACCTTCATTATAATAGTGTATTTTCACAAATTCGCTCTGGATTTAGTGCAGTATTATCAAAGCATCTGAAGTTTGCACGGAGAGCTGCCCCTGAGGCAAAATGTGTGGTTAATTTCCCTACAAATGGTCATCAGCTCCAACCTGTGCTTTTAACTGCCAGTGTGATTAAGGAAATCCTCTCGAGTGCCCATCCAAGTTCTGTTTCTTTTTTCATCAGTTGTAGAGGGAAGCAGCTCCAGACTACTCTATATTCAGCTGCGATCAATTTTTCTCCGTCTGGCTTTTGTATTTTAAGTCTGTCAGTGCTGGTCTGTGTGACACTGGGCTCAGTTGAAGTCTTCCCAGCACTGCAGTGGTGTCTGTCGCTCTACGTTTGCTGCTGTTTGTGCTCGGTAACGAGACAGGTTGTACCGGGTGACACTTGACGGTGCTTCAGCTAGTCTTCAAGGCAGGCGTCTTTTGACCAGAGAGAAGAGGGGCAGATTTCTCTTCCCATACTGGTGGAGCTCAATTCCAGCAGACAGCGGGGCAGCAAACACAGCTCCCATGATGCACTGCTCTGACACATCTCTTGAACGCGAGCCGAAGTCGGGCGAGCTTTCCCTGCCCTGCGTCTCTCTGTGTCGCCTCAGCAAAAAAGGCTAGCGGGTTAGAAGGTGCCGGAACTTCAAAGGCCATTTAAAATGGCACAATGCTAATTAGATGCTTTGATATTCATCTGGCGCTGACTCACGTTGTGCGGATCTCGGGACGGAGGTGCATGGTGTCTGTTTTTTAAACCACAGTTAAAATAACAGGTCATATTATTCAGTGATGCCGTCTTCCATTCACCTCTCGGTTACTGCAGTTACAAATACAATAACACTTAGCTCTATAAACCATCTGTACTGACACCGGCAGTTATCCAATTTGTTGATGATCATATTGTTTTGATAAGCAATGATTGAGGGCACATTAATCTGTGTCTATCATTCTCAAATTTCCGGCCATTGTATAATTGTGATTCACGCCAAAGTAAATCATGTAATGGCTGATCTTGAGCGAGAAGCAGACTGTGGGAATGAGGTAAGGTTAAGTAGGAGTAATTAAAGACCAGATTATTTTTTCCCTCCTCTCTCTCTCCTGTGTTTCCTTGAAAATGTTATGTCCTTGTGGAACACCAGCGCTGCTGTGCATAGAAGGTACAGCCAGTTCTATTACTGGTATTTATTTAAACATAATGTTCCTCATGAATAATTCACTCCATTCATAAAATATGTAACATGGAAGAGCTTAAAAGAGAGGCAGCACATTAGCTAGGTAATGAGACACAAAGGCTTCCGGTCCGATTCGTGTCAGTTGCACGTGCTGATACATTACATTGCAGAATGTCTGGCTCTCTCTCTTTCTCTATCTCTCTCTCTCCCCCCCTCTCTCTCCCTCTCTCTTTCTCTCTCTCTCTCTGCCTGTACTGTGCACACATTAATTTAGCCTGACACGACTGGGGGCATTGCTGTAGACTGATTTGATCTAAATGTCGATTTGATTTGAATGTAATTTGAATGTGTGATGCTTGGTTGTGTGGCCAGCTTTACCCACCCTGTAAATGTTTGATGGGACTCTTTCCCTCGGGAGAATACATCATTCGATCCAGGAGTGGACTCCATCTTGGGATGATGGAGACTGGTGATTAAAAGCCCCCTTGATTTCCCTCCTGTCACTGATACAGATTACTTTAGTGCTCTCCTCAGACCTTTTGTATTGATTAGAACGGAAATAATTTCCTCAACAGCAGAGAGACTTTCTTGTTTGTTTGTTTTTATTTGAAAAACCCTCCATCTCACCCCTTATTTCGACCTGGTGGCCATTACCTTCCCTGGCAATGTCATTTGCTATAACGGAGTGTGTCATGATTGGCTGTTCTTTAGTTCTGCTGTGCCTCTTGATTGGTTTGGGTTAATCTGTGGAACAGTCTATCCATATATATACGTTGTATATTAGAGCTCTCAGTACCTCCTCTGTGGTCATGAATAAAAGCAGCTGGGCTGTCTGAGAAGTGTGAAGGCTCATCTTGGTCTGTTTAGTTTGGTTCAGTTCAGTTCAGTCTCCTGAAATTGGATGCTGAACACTTAAATGAAGTGCTTGCTATATGAATGAAGTAAGGTCACCTTCCTTGCAATGTCACTAATACAATTTTAGCTGACTACAATAGGTTGACTATGCGTTGTATGAGTGGTATGTGGATTGCCTTGATGTTCATTTTCCGCATACTCTTAAACATGGCACTGTATGTAGACAGGCTGAATCTTCTCTGAAGCTGGTTAGGATCTATTGTGTATACATCCCTTATGTGCTGGTTTAACAATTTGATTGCTGCAGAGAGAGAACCTCAGGAATTCACTGCAAATCAGTTCCTACTGCAGCAATCCTTATATGTTTATCAGTCTACCTATGATCATAGATTAACATGCCCTGCTCTCGATGGGCTGCTTAACAGGTATTGACTCATTCTTAATGCTTATGTCGAGAAAGGAAAAATGGATCCCACCTTCTCATGCCTCACCTAAACTCGCCTCAAGGCTTTTAGTAGGCTTGCTTGTGCAGAGAAGTCACGTTTAACTACTTTTGTCCTATATATTTCACCCAATATGAATGTACATATTTTTTATATTGAAATGGACTATCTAAACCTTAACCTCATATTCATTCTGTAACTGAAGACCTTGTTGCTATAAGTACTGAAACCGCAAAACGTCCGTTTTGAGAAAAAAGGGTCTGAATATAAAGCAGATCCACAAAATCCGCAAATTTTGAGACTCCAGTGCTGAAAGTACTTGGTCACAAATAGGCCATTTTGAAAAAATTCAGAAAGTTGACTTGGGTAACTTTGGAAGATGTTTTCCCATCCTTTCCTCATGGTGTGTAAAAGTGTGACTTCAGTACTTTTGGCACTTTGCTCTTTGATTTCATATTTAATCTGTGGGAATTGAGAGGTTAAATGATTAAAAAATATCACCATACGGAAAAACCGAAAATGTGATGAGAAACTGTTGCACTTGACTCTCTGTCACCGTATGAGAAGCAAAATCCAAACTCTCGGGAGATGCATGGCTGTCAGAATGAGTTTTTGTCGCTGAACAGCAATGATTGTTTTGATTTTGGCTCAGGCGTAACACACAAAGGGCCTTCGCTGAAGATCCGCACGTTGACATTTTGCACTGAAGTCGTCTCGAGACTCTGATCACAGCATGTTCCCCTTCCTGTTTTCATTGCGCAGCTTGAAGCGATGCGCACGCCGGGATTCTGCGGTGTCTTTGTTTTCATTCCAGAATCGGCGTTGTCAAATACAAATACGCAGAACATCTGTTGCAGCGAATTTGGAGTACAGCCAGAGACCACAACATTGGTGACTGCTGTAAAGTGAAGACCCTGATGGAGTCTGGAGATTTGTGGGAGTTAGCTGTCTGATGGCGCTCAGCACTGTCTATACTTTCTTCCTAGCCTGTGGCACCATCTTTCGGTACCTAAAATATGCAAGTGCTTGGAGTCCTCTGGGTCCAGCTGCTACAGTGTATTTGTATTGCCCGTTGTTAATGTAAATTCTATGGTCACTGCCCTTGGTCGAGTGTAGGATTGATGGCGTTTGTATCAGGTGCCTCAAAGGGTTTCTGAATGTCTAAGCAAGACCTGTACCTGGTCAATATGTTTACAAGCCTTATGGTTTAATAAATCAGAGTTGCACTGGGGAAAAATCTGAAATTGCAAGATGATAGGAACCCATATTTTGCCCTGAAATTTATTCTGGACTGTTCCACTCGGCACGACTCGATATTGGAATGGGAAATGAGTGCTCCCTTGTCCGTCATTCTTTATCTCAGGCCGCACTTGAATTCTACATTTGCTTCGAGGCTTGTCCCTTCGGACATTCATCCCAGAAGCAAACTCAAAAGGCAAGAATGTTACGGGACAAATCTTACCACCTGGATCAAGTCTGTGCTATATGGTCACTTGTAAAAGTTGGACTAGTGGCACTGAACGCAGTTGGCAGCCTTGTAGATTATGCGAAAGGAAGTGCGACTTTGCTGGGATCTTTGATTTGCTGTGTGTTGGTACTCCTACGTGTAATGGCGTTGGATTTTCTATGTAAGGGCTATATTTTAGAAATGTAATAGAAATGTATTCAATCAAGTCAATATTACAGTATTAGACTGTGGTTGCTTATACATATTCAGTATGTGCATTCTCTCCTGACCCCCTTGTGCAAAGACGCTAATTCCAAAACCAAAATAATGGTTTACCATGGAAGCACATCTGTCCAGTCTTCAACCAGTAAGAAAGTACTTATCATTCACAGAGATCGTTCTCTTCCTGAGAACACAAGGTAAGATGGCTCAATTTCCCTGGCCCCAGGAGATTAGAAAAGGCGGGGTTGATGGAGTGTGTCTTTGGAACAACTGAGGTTGCAAAACTACTCAATGAAAATCTCCATACGCTTAATCAACCTCCTTCTTTACACAGTTGAGTCATAATACGACGACAAAAAAAAAACAAAACCTTTTTGTAAATTTCCGCTTACTTTAGTCCTACTTGTGTCACCCAATTAGGATGAAAATACTTTGATATTGAAGTGGACTGTCATTACTTTTAACATTCTATAATTTTGGTTATGGCCATTTCTGAAAGCATAGGCTGCTGCCTAGGCGGGCTTCATTTCTAAGCTGTGACGTCACTGCAGGTTGTTCCATTGCGAAGGTGCCTTCTCATACAGCCGAGGAATGCAGCCTTCATCTCGCCTGATATCAGATGGAATTATCAACAAGGAAACGGAATGTAAATGAGCTGACAGTTCCATCCAATATCAGGCGAGATGAAGCTTGCATTTTTCAGCTGTATTGAAAAGCGCCTTCACATTGGAACGGCCTGTAATGACGTAGTGGCTAAAAAAATGCAGCCTACCTGGACTGCAGCCTACGCTTTGAGACCTGACCCCAATCTGCTGGAGTTGACAATAGTACAGGGACAAAAAAAGTAAAAATTATTCCACAGTTGCTAACCCAAATTATTTCACTGCCAAGTGCCAACCAGTATATATGCAGGTGCTGCACGTAACTGGGTCACATGAACTATGTGTCGACAAATTTACTGAAAGTTACCATGGGAAAAAAATGACCCCTCTAAAAAAAAATGGTTCTTTTTTTGATTTTGCGGAAAACCGGGTTTGGAACGTGTGTGATCGATGAAGAGAGGTGCGCCCTCATTACGGGTAATTTTTCTGAAGTTCTCTCATCTCTCCTTTCCTCTCTCTGTGTTCTCAGGACCCCAGAAGCAAACACAAGTTTAAGATCCACACCTACGGCAGCCCCACCTTCTGCGACCACTGCGGCTCTCTTCTCTATGGGCTCATACACCAGGGGATGAAATGCGACAGTAAGTGACCGCGAGAAAATGGAGTCCGCTCTCTCATTCGCACATTTTAACCCAGCTCTGTTCTACTTCTAATTATCCACCGGTCGCACTTTGTTGCCATGCCTTGTGACTTTGAAATTGCTGTTAATTACTCGATCATTACAAAGGAATGTGCTGCGGGAACCGAAAACCGTTGACGTTGAGGCGAAAGGGTTATCGCCCAACCCCGAACTGGGGGACGATTCTGTCAGAAGCTACGATTGCATGCGACAGCCAACGAACAGGCCTTCGCCAGAACGCGCTCTATCCATCATTAGGTTGGTAGAAGCATGTCAGGGACATAGCATTCTCATCTTTAAGGACTTTTAGAGTTCACATAAAGCTGACCTATCAATGGCTTGGCATTATACTGTACTATTATCATGCAGAGTATGCCTGTATGAATTAATGTGTGGTCTATTAGCCATAGTTATATTTTACATGACTGTTGGGGAAACTCAGTGGTACTAAAGAACTGTGACATTCCGTTTCCTTATCGCCGGGTCCTGTGGATGGGGAGATGAATGACATTAATTAAGTAGTGGGAGCAGCTCAGGGCCCGTTCCAGTGCTCTCATTTAAACATTATTATGGCCCCGGGGTCTGTGTAAGAATATATTACACACTGCTAACTGTATTTAAGGACACTCGACTGCATGATTCAGCTGGAAATGGTGGATGATTTGGGGAATATGTATGTCTTGTATGTAATTTTGCATGCGTACGTATGCAGAATAGAAGTAAACACAACACATGGTTTTGCCTCCTATTTCTTTGCTGGTAATAAAAAATCAAAATGATGAGTTTTCCTCATGGCCGGAAGATCCACAGGGACCAAATCTTAAGAGGCCTTTTTCTTCAATGGGAGAATTTTATGCTGTGTCTCGTTTTGTATGTTATTGTTGTATTATTATTGAACAGCATGCAGATCCTCTCTCTCTTTTTTCTGTATTTAATAATACTGCAGTAACCTCTGCAAGTGTGATAAGTCATCAGTTCTGATGACTTGTACGTTTGTGAAGACATTAAAAGAGCCAGGATTCATGGAAGTGTATCAGTCATGGATCCTTACTTATCTGTACAAGTCATAATCGGGACCCCTGACCGAGCATCTCCTGCCATCAGTTGAAGTCTGATTGAGATCATGACCTGTTGTCTTCACCTCAGGTTACTTGGAATGTGTCTGCCGCCAATCATTCGTTACATTCCACAGTCTAGAATTTTCACCGCCTTTAAATTGTGCAGCATTATGCCTGTACATCACACCACTCTCTCATGTCCTTACCCTGTCATTTCTCACATTGTGTGAGGTAGCTAATTAGACCAGAGAACATAGCTGCATACGAGTCATGTTTTCTTATTCAGATGATTTACCAGGAAATTCTGGTCAAACTCGGCCACCCTGTGCATTATAACTTGCTTCTGTATGAATGTCCTTTTGTAAGTGCAGATATTTGCATTCATCCCACACCAAAGTGCCTGGCCATTAGCATTCTGGGCCTCGGCGTGTCAGCGGCCTTCTTCCTTCAGCAGTGTGGCATTTTTAGCGGTTATAATTGGTGCAGCCTGTCGTCCGCTCACTCCTCACCACCACGGGTGCTGGAAAATTAAGATTAAAGGATCACCACACATTCTCTGGTCTGCAGACAGAGCAGATGTAAATAGATGAAGTGTTGGAAATGCACGCAATTATCGAAGTTGAGATCTGTGTTAAGGCCTTTTCACACCATTTCAGGTGCTAATGTCCAGTATTGCAAGATGATTATCATTTTCATGATAATTAACAAGTATTTAATTCCTGAGAAATATTGGAGGCAAAACCATATGCTGTTTGCTGAAATCTTTATATCCGTATTTTGTTATGTATAGTACATATTTACACTGATCAAGCAAGAAACAAACTTTCGTGTGAAACAAATGAATACTATTTGAGCACATTCTGGGAAAACGTAAGACGAAAACGCAGCTTCTCAGTTTGATCGAATCATTGTCTCTCTCAGATTGGTGTCTGTATTGTTGGTTCAGCCATGGTTATCCGTCCACTATTGTCGATGTTTGTTTAACAGGAATTCTCTTGTCTGTTGAGGATTCACATTACACGCTGGTGTGAACATAATTAGGTAGCGTATGATTGTTCCCTCAGTGACCTTACTAATTTCTTGAATACTTTTGTCTTTCGGTTTTATATTGCATTCTGCTGCCGGTTCAGTTAAGTCTCTGAATAACCTACAAGGTGGTATTTGCTGTACATCTTGTAGCAACCCTTCATAATTATAGCCAGGGGGGTAGGAATTAGAAAAAAATGTATATAGTTATTATATACTGATGGACTGACTAGACAGAAATAGTATAGTTGGATCAGGGGAACTTTAATTAGATGATTACATAATTGATATGCAGTTGTCTTAGAGTAAGGAGACACAACAGTGCGTGAGGTCATGACCTTGTTTGTGTCTGTGGAGCAGGATTTGAGGAATTAGTGATGTAACCTCGTCCGGCTTCACTGATCACAACTGCAATGCTATCAAATGCCTTAAAACAATCCTTGAGGTCATTAAGGCCAGAACCCGAGAGCATTTGTTCAAAGACACTACGTGCGCCATGCCTCGCCTTTCCAGACCCCAACATGATCAAGCCATTGGGCTGTGGATGGCTGGAACATCCCAAAATCGCATCGCCCAACGTTTTGGGGTAAGCCAACCCACATTCTCTAACCTTGTGGCTCGTTACCAGGAGACTGGAAGCACCAAGTATCGACCCCGACCTGGTCAGCCTCGGGTCACGACCCCAGCCCAGGACAATCAGATCCGCCTCGTCCACCTGAGAGATTGGTTTCGAACCTGCACCAGGATGGCTCAGGAGACCCTAGGAATCCACAGACCAAGGATCAGCAGAAGAACAGTGAGTCGCCAGCTTGCAGAGCGAGGGATCAGAGCTCACAGGGCATGTGTTAGAATGCAGCTTGATGCATGGCGCAGGGCTACCAGGCATCGCTGGGCTGAAGAATATGGTCAGAGACGAGTCCGCAACTGATTCTGGAGGAATGCTGTCTTCAGTGATGAGTCCAGATTTTGTCTGGACCGACATGATGGAAGACAGAGGGTCTACAGATGATGTGGTGAGAGATACGCAGCCCCCTGCATTGCTGAGACAGATCGCTTTGGAGGAGGCTCGGTGATGGTCTGGGGTGTCATTTGGTATGGCTGGAGGTCTGACCTGGTCATAATCAATGGAAATCTTAATGCAGCCTGCTACTGTGACCTTGTCATCAGACTGCATGTCGTGCCTTACATCACAGACCACCCTGAGGTCACGTTCATACAAGACAACTCACGACCTCGCTCAGCACATGTGACCCAGCAGCTCCTGGCCCAGAATGGTGTGCGAGTCATGGAATAGCCACCTTTCAGCCCTGACATGAACTGCATCGAGCATGTGTGGGACCTGTTGGATCGGCGGGTTCGGCAACGCACTCCAGCGCCCAGGACGAGGGCGGAGCTCCAAGAAGCCCTTCTCCAGGAGTGGCAGGCCATTCCCCAGCAACAGCTCAACAGAATGGTGCTGTCCATGCCAAGACAAGGGATGGCTTTGTTGCAGGCATGTGGCAGTCACACTCGGTACTGAGATTGGAGTTGATCTTTGTTGTTGATTTTGTTGTTAAACTTGTCATTGTTGATTCTTTTGTTGTTCTTTTTTTGTTGATGTTATCTGACATTTTGTCGAAGTTGTTGTTATGGGTAAAGTCAATAAATGGTTACAAATTTGAATCCGAGTTTGGCTACAATTCTGGTTCTAAGTTTTTAAAGTCCATCAGTGTATTATAATCAGATGGATTGAGCATGGGCAAAATTGTTGCTTAAGTGTAGGACGAATAGGCACTCTTAGTTTTAATTATGGATATCTAGCTCTGTGGCTGTACATTAAGCCTACAGTCGAGGTAAATTAGAAGCTTTATAGAAAATAATGTGGGGGAGGGAACACATGTCGCTCTATATGTCTGTGTGGGTGGATAATCGAGGTCACTCGCTGCCTGCATCTTCGGCAAAGGGAACTCGGGGCGAGGTAAAGAAAGGACATGACAGCGTTCGGGCTCGATTACGCTGCTCTTCATTTTTCGTTGCCCATACATTCGCTGCAGCATCCTTTCCTCTCCAATATAGACGTCAAGCAGCTCCTTACAGTCGCATTTTTGACTAATTGGCTGTCCTATCAGTAACTGGAGGTTCAGACTAGCTACACGGCTCATCGTCGAGTCAAAGAGCATAAATGCCGTTTACTCGACCCCCAGTACTGGTGTCGGAGAGATGGAAGAGCTGAAAATAAAAACATTACCTGTGAAAATTCAGGATTTGGTGCTTAAGCCTGTCTGCTTTTAGTGAACTAGTGCCCCTTAGAGTGCTAAATACAAATAATGTTGCTCAATAAGATATCAAATTCAAAGCCATTGAAAACCTGCCATGTGGCGACTTGTTTAAAAGTAGAACTCTTTTAAAACATGTCGCCATGTGATAGGTTTTCATCAGCACAAGATAATTTCATTTATAATTTTTGGAAAATTTATTTCAGCGCTCTAGGGGTTAATGTTTTAAAGGTTATGTGTTCTTTGCCTATACACGTATATTTGCACAAGCATGCGGTCAGGTGACAAATTAATGGAAAAATCAACAGAAGCAGTCTTGGGTAAGGTGTTGGGCCTCCACAAGCTGCCAGATGAGCTTTAACACGGCTCCACTACTGTAAAACTTTATTGAAGTGATGGAGAACTTTTCTTCCAAGAGATATTCCCTCATTTGGTGTTTTGATAATGGTGACGGAGAGCACAGACCTACACGTTCCAAAATTTCCCTTAAGAGTTTTCTAGGCTTGAGAGCTGATGACTGTGTTTAGCATTGTTTTCATATTCTCTTAAATATTCAGTGATCCCTTGTGTCCCATGAGGCTTTAGTCATTATCATCCTGGGAGATGCTTCTCCCGTATGGCAGAAATGCTTCATTATACGATATAAAGGTTACCACATAGAATAACTCTACACTGATTCGCAGTGACCCTTTTGCCCTTTAGGGGATGAGCGGACCCAGCCCGTGCCAGGAAAACGAACAGAAGCATCTGCATTTGTTATGTTTGTCCACACATTTATTTGGGTTTTTCCTTTAATTTGTCACCCCTCTGTATGTTGTGCGCCTAGTGACAGCAGCGAGGAGGTCATCAGCGTTGTGTAGCTCGTTACAGACGTGTTTCGGATTTGGGCGCCATTTTTCACTTCGTGCCGTGATGAGGCAGCCAATCAGAGCAAAGACGCACCGCCCACTCAAAAGTGCGCTTAGTTCAGGAGAGGAGAAACGGAGAGCCTGAACACCAGTTTTGTGCGTTATTATCCCCTGCCGGAGTGAAGGGAGGATTTTGGAACGAGTGTGTCCTTCCGCGTTTCCACCTGTCCAGTCATCTGTCCGTGTGCCTGTCCATCATGCTTCTCTTCCGGGCCAGAACTTCTGAACTGTTCAACGTTTTTTTTTTTCCCCCACAAAATTTTATATGTGGCTACATCTTAGAGCATAGATGTTCCTCTTCATATTTTTGTCTGTCATCCTGTCCATCTGTCCATCCCTCCGTCATGTTTCCCTTCCAGGCCAAATATCAGCCATACCATTCTTTCCTGGGCCAGAACCATGACGGGCGGTCTTTAGTATTTCCTAATTGTTGACTTCATGCTTCTAAAGTGTTTTATAGGGACCAGAGAACTGCCTTGTTTTATTTAAAATTGATAATGTGAGGGACCTTTGAGCTCAGTATCAGGCATTTATTTGTGGGTCTGTCTGTGTGTCTGTGTGTCTGTCCCTGCAGCGTGCGACATGAACGTGCACAAGCAGTGCGTGATGAACGTGCCCAGCCTGTGCGGCACTGACCACACCGAGCGCCGGGGACGGCTCTTCCTCAAGATCGAGGTCACTGGGGAGACCATGCACCTGACGGGTGAGTGCGGTCCGGCGCGGGTCAAAGCGAGGGCGTCACACGGCTCAGGGCTGTTCTGTACAGCAATGCACACGCCCTCCATCCTCCACTGGTTCAGCTGAAATAAATGGGAAAGAGTTATTCAGCTTACACTGTATTACACAGATGGAGCAGATGGAGCTGCAAACTTAATTAATGAAATAATATGTTGTTGTTGTGTTATAATTATAGTAGAGGGTGAATGGAATGTTCTCATCACTCCTTTTTTATTTTAAATGCATATTCCATAATGAGTGAAGTTAATAGGAATGGGGGTTGTTTAACCCTTTGTGCGCTGAATGCAACTATCGTTACTCAATAATGTAAGATATCAAAATCAAAGCTGTTGAAAACCTATCATGTTGCACTGGGGAGCTCTTTTAAACAAGTTGCTGCATGATAGGTTTTCAACAGCACAAGATAATTAATTAAATTTGTATTTTTTTTTATTTATTTCAGCGCTCTAAAGGTTAATAGAAGTCCTCTCTTTGAACAAATTGCTATCAATTATCCATCTCGGAAGTGCATACGTAGAATGATATGACTTTAAATTTGTGGCAGTGATGTCAAAGTTGTCTTTTTTTTGTTGTTGTTTTGTGCCATGATTTTTCTGCACTATGCCCTCATGAACAGATCAATTGTCCACTGAAAATGTACTGAGTAAATGCCTCTCCCTGTCGTCATATAACGGGCTTGGCCTCAGGAAATGATCTGTATAATTTTTCAGTTTTTAAGCGTTAGCAACTTGCGCATTTATTCCATTTTTACACTCCTCTCATTTCCTTCTGTCAGTCTTGCTCTGATGACTCCTTATTTTTGGAGTGAACATCTATCTTTATGTAAGACTTCAGAAGGTGAGAGAATATCTGTCTTTATGTGAGACCTCTGAAGGTGAGGCTTGTTTCACACAAGGTTATTAAGCTTCAAGTGGCTTGAAAAAAGCCAGAATATAATGAGTGGAAAATCACATTGTGCTCTTGGACAGAATGAGGGTGGGCCTGAGCAACACAGGGTGGGTTTATCACAAAATGAGTTGCCCCAATTCTCAGAGAGAGTGCCTGAAAGAGCTGTTTATTTGTCGCCCGGGGAAAGAGCGTGATGACCTACTGGCTACCTTGCACGCTTAGTTTAGAGACTATTCAGCCTCTTCAATTTTAAAACAAAACTACCACACCACAGACTCTATTAATTTGGGATTTGTGGATGTGTAAGTACTCAATTTCCCAAATCCCACTGGCCATGTTCAGCTCAGCCCTCCCAAGCTATTTTTGTTTAAAGCAGGCGCTGAACGGCGGCTAATTTCTTCTTTCTCCTCTGACTGTTCTAAGGCCCTGACCACATTAAATATTGTGGTGTAAGCATATTGTGGCATAACTAACTTCAGCCCAATTTGATTATAAATGTTTATTGTTTTTGTTTATGTTGGTTATAAAGTTTTTTTGTGCTATACATGTGCATAATGCTGTGTATCTTCTGCTTTAATAGCATATAAGAAAAATGTAAAATGAGTTTTAATTATGCAATGATGGGAGGTATTTAATTTTATTATTGGTACTATTACTTGTCAGAAAGTGGAACACAGGAGCCAAAAGCAGATCTCTGACTAAACCCTGCGGGAAATCTTTAATAGATGCAAGAAGGAGGATTTTAATGCTCAGGCGAAGTGGGTAGTCAGTCAACGGTCCACCGCAGAGGGTCAGGCTTGTTTAGTGTAATGGGTGGGCAGGTCCGAGATGTGGAGCCATGGTGTGAAGCTGGAGAGAGTGGGACAGACTGGGCAGAGACGCCCTCGATAAGGATGAAGAAAATATGCAGATGCAGAGGACAAATTACCCCACGGTAATCTCTATCTGTAAATATTTTTAGAGCAAGAGTTTAACACTGAAGAGCAGTAACAGTCTTGCAAAGGGAGGACGAATACCAATAACTTAAATACGTGGAGAATGAGAGTAATTGAATAACACGAAAAAATTATCAACATGAAACCAAAACTGACACTGACGGCTAGACTGCCAGAAACTCCAATTAATGAAATGTTTGGGAGTGACAAGTACAGTTATTTAGCTGATGTTTTATTTTTACCCCCTTGGCGATTTTTGCCAATAGGGTATTGTCCTCCCCTCTGTCGTCTATCTGTTCATCTTCCTATTGATTGTAACCGCTCTATCTGGTGAACCATTGTAGAGACAGCCCTCAAATTTAAACAGGTAATGCATATCGGGTGTTTCCAGAAGCCTACTTTGATGTCAAGCACATGGGTCCAATTTTGACCACATTTTTTTCGGTCAAAGGTGGGGCACGCCCACTTTGAGGCACGCCGAGAAGGTTTATAGCACTGAGTGCTATCTAGTTTCTCTTAGCTGCCCGTGAACTAGAGCCTGTCTGCTTTTTTTTTTTTTTTTTGTAAGATTTCATTTTATAAACTCATAATTCTTTTTTGTTACTCCAAGACAAGAAAATACACCGTATGAAGTTTTTACTGTAGAGTTGACAGAATCCCAGCATCAGTAGATCTTTGAAACATGGAAAATTTTCAATGTTGCATCCAATTTCTGTAAGAAACCATTTTAAATTTTAAAGTGAGTATTCAGATCTGAATTCATTCTGCAGTTGAAAGATTGGAGTTTTTCCACTGCTGGACCTTGAGAAAATTGCATTCTCAAGGTCTGATTCGCTGAAGTTTTTGAACTTTCATATTAAGTGCACCATAAATCTCCATTAAACGCTCGACAAACTTCCTCCCTCTCTCTCTCTCTCTCTCTCTCTCTCTCTCTCTCTCTCTCTCTCTCTTACCTGAATAAATTATTGGCGCACAAACAAATGAGTCAAGCTTTGAAAATTGATTGAATCCCAGGTGTCTGTATTAGTATGCTGGGCCGTTACAGAGGGATGGTTCAGTCGAACGCAGCTGCGTAACTGTGATTAAGTCTGGGATTGTGAGAGAGCTGAGAGCTCCAGCAATTCCCTTCTACCTCTGCCAACTCCCTTATAAAAGTGGGGAGATACACAGAAGTTCTGCCAAAACCTACCAAAGCACTGAGGGCATCCCTTGGATTGACTTGAATTTTATTTGGATCCAGCTTCACTGGGCTGTTATTTGAGGTGCAATTCACAGGTCATTCCTTGATGTGATGTCACAGGAATTACAGTCTCAGATCTGTCCACAGGGGCAAAGTTCAGGGGTCAGAGAGTATAAGTTCTGCTGTTTTTTTTCTTTTTTTTTCACCTTGGGACTCAGCCAGCTGATTCATTCAGTTTATTAGTTCTCCGTTCTAGCTTTTGATCGTGATGATCAGTGGTTTCAGGAAGAGTCATGACAACTCAAGAATAGGAGCCATTTTATTTCCATCATGGGAATTCAAGCCATTTCATTTGATTTTTTTTTTTTTTTTTTGTTTTCTGGTAAAGGATGCGTATAATTTCGGGCGAATAACAATAAACCAGCTAGCAATAGTTGTGACAAACATAAGAGGGAAAAATGTTTGGACATGATAAAAGAGAAAAGGACATAAAAGCTCGCTCACTTTGCGACAGAGCTCAGTAACACAATGGAAACAAACTATCTCCATGACCAGATTATCTGGAACCCTCATGTCTTAACTCTCACTATCTTGGAACACTAGTTCAGGGATTGGGCCCCTGGTATGCTGATTGGCACGATTCTTTAAAACTTTTCCTGCCTGAACATGAATTGTCCAGCTCAGGAACTGTGCATCGCAGGATGTTTTTCTCCTCTCTGTAAGCAACGGCTTTTCTTAAGGCTCTTCAGAGAGGACCTGTGGCCTTGCTCTCTGTTAGGCTGCCAGATTTGACTTTATATTTGGAGTCTATGGGCATTGAGAATGAAGTCCACTGAAATATGTGAATCATGCATAATCATTCAGAATGGCTTTGGCATGGGGACAAGCTGACAGGTGTTTTGATGCCTAAAATAGAGTCCTGTACCGCTGCGTCTAAGGCAGGTGCAGTGTATTTACCCAAAAAAAGAAACCGGTATGAAATTGCTGCTCCTTGCTGGCTCCTTTTTTCTTAATCATGCCAGCACAAGCAGCCATTTTGGAGAGGCAGGCCATCTGTATTGTTCGTTCTGCCCTGCTAGCCGTCCGCGATTCAATCTTCGATTGGACTGCAGCTAAATAAAAGTGCGCAGCCTATAGACTAACCTGAAAAAAATCATTGGTGAGATTGTTTCCCTAATGTATGTGGAAGTGGACAGATAATTTTACTCGGCGCAGGAAATAAACTGGTGACATGGTGCGAAGTCCACCATTTCTTGTTTGGTGCTTCAGTGTGTTCGCAGCCACTCTGTGACTCTGGTCCAGAACATTCTGCTACAGTTGAAGTTTACTTCTCTCACTGGCCCCGGGGCCCGACTGAAATATGCGACATGGCTGTTTGCTTCTTGGTCTTTCATCGCTCTAAATGAGCCTGCCATTTAGCCGGAACGCCCCGGGTGGGCCGCCAGTCATTGCAAATTGCCAAGAGTCTCCAAAATTGCTGTGGTTGCACTGCCTCTCTCTGTCGTGCGGAGTACTGACTGAAGAAATATTGCAATCAGTCATTGATCTCGCACAGGGCATTTGAACTGAGCTCCACTTTCATAAATATTTACAGGCAGTAATGTAGAGTCCCTGGAAAACGGCCACACTGAGAATACGGTCATCTAGCTAGCTAGTTTTTTTTTTTTTTTTTTTTTTTTTTTGAGGATCATAATTTCGCACAGAATCAGTAACTGTCATTACGAAAATGTCTAGGCCACAATGAAATATCATAAGATGGCCAGTTGGATTGATTTGGTGTTTTTCTTTGCGTGCCATTTCAGCACTTTTCCTTTACCTCGCTTGAGGACGGGTCGAGGGAACATTACTTGGATATTTTAAACTTACCTTGGGACATGTTTGAGTAAAACAATGTCCTTTCCTTCAGTAAGTCATGAGCTTGATGCCTGGCAGCAGCATAATTGTTCCAATTAGAAAACTAAAACTAATAGGTACTACAGCAGCAAATTGATCGTCAGAATTGATCAGTTCTTTCTTTCAGTGTTGACCCTGGCTTTTCTCGCTAGAAGGAAGCAACAGAGGCGCTAATTGCCTCTCTATCTTTGTGATGTTGACAATTTTGAAGCCCCTTGCCATGACTTCTAAACTGTTTCCAGGTCATATCTGGCTCTTTGCTCTTTTGAGAATTTCAATGCACCCATAATCTTTATGATATATTATCATTGTATGGTGTATTATGCAATGTTTTGGGTCAGTTTATCACTGAATATCAACAAGCAATTTGGTCTAATTAGGTGATTTAACTTGTTACAATGGACGAGTTGACGGTATTTTTGTTCTTGCCATCTTGGCAGTTTAAAGGAAAGGTTGTGAAAGGGGGTTGGGGTTTTTTTTGAGCAGTTGCTTGGCAACAACACTGGGTGCAGTGGGTCTGGCAGGGTCAAAATTGTGTTGAAAAGCTCATAATATATTTGTAATACTACCATGTGAAATTTGGTGGACTATCGGACAAAAATAGTTTGAAGTTGGCAAAACATCCGTATTGCTAAATATCCTAAAAACCATCCTTTTTCCAAAAGGACAAAGATTTAGTGTCGCTCATGGTAAAAATTTGTTGAACAGACAATGCAGCAATTCAGTGCCACACAGAAAGATTTTGATGCTGTTGTTTTGCACTGTTGTATATCTGAGCCTTTAATTTTTCTTTATATTTTACTTTGACCCTGTTTGGGCTCTTTCATGACTGTAATGCACGTCTTCTTTTTCTTGGTTATCTCATAAATGTAATAGCCTTTGTCTCTTAAAGTAACCATTGACTGGCACGTTTTAAGATAAAGCGATTTCTAGCCATATTTAAACAAAAATTGATATGAATGCTTGTGAAATGGCTTTTGTGCTCTTATTTTAGCTTTTGCTGGACTTTCTATGGTGGGAATGGTTTTGATCCATCGTGAATATAGTATTAGCGTGGGCACATAAAGATGGTGTGTATGTGTGCTAGTAGTAATGGTTCTGAAAATGGAGCTTTCCAATCATATATGAAGATTGAATTTAAATAACAATTATTTCAAACAATAATCATAATTCAACGCTACATTGGTGAATAAAAGCATCACAACATCAAAATTTCTCAGCTAGCATAATTACTGATCCTTGACATCTGTTGTTTTATCAGCTTACTTATTCCATGTTCCACAGAAATCGATCAATAAATCGACAATCGGGCTTTATATTTACAATGTACATACAGGTAAATGCGGAGTCATTACCCCATACAGAGTGCTGAGGTCCCAAACGAGGCCTGGCCGAGGTCTAGAGATGTCAGTCCCAGGCCTAGTTAATCAACAGATCTATACGAGTTTAATGATTACCACATTTAGTAACAGCCTGGCATTAAAGATTATTCTGTGTTAAGGAGAAGAGCAGGTCATGCAGACCCAAAGTGAAGGTTCAAAGCATGGTTCCCCATTTTACACAGGTGTTTGAGGAGGTCGTGCCATTTTGGCTGGTTATTGCATGGTTTTGTTTTTATTTACTTGGACAAATAAATTGGATGCTGCCTCCATTTTGACAGTGGCTGAGCTGTGACTCTAACCACAGGGTTTATGATTGACATCCATTAGCGTGTAATTATTGGCAATGCAGAAATCAGGGAGTAATTACTGGACTACATCACAGTTCCTGCTGTTATTTTCGAGTATTGTTATTTCTTGAGTCTGGTAATGATGATGTTTGTACAGAAGCCCGCAAAGGCTAGGGGGGTAAAACATTTATGGGGAATGTCACTGAAAACTGGACATTGCAAGGTACTGGAGCTTGTTCATACGAGATGGAACTTGTTCATACCTTAGGTTTTAGCTGACATTGTCCACAAATAGTTTTCCCCTTTGCCTTTCTGGGGTGCTGCATGCCTGTAATTTAAGAGCAGGTTTTTTTTTAGCCTGAAATAAATTTACTGAAGTCTTGGCTTTATTTGGCAAAGGTTTGATGTTGACTTGGTTATAGATTGACAACTGATTGAATCACAATATAGAGCAAACATTCTTTGAGAATTACTTACATGAGAATGTTAAAGCTCTGTTGCTTATCCTCGATTTGACTCAGTTCTGATCGCCCCTGTGCCATCTGTTCTATCAGAAATATCACCTGTGCATTAGCCTACACGCCTGGTTGCCAGGAAAAAAAGTGACTAATGAAATGAATGCGAATGGAATTATGAGCCCATCTACCCGCGAAGTGGCGTGCAGCACTAGCGTGGAACTGCAAATAACTGATACAGATAAAGCGACATTCTAAGACAGAAAGAAAGATGGATCAAAGGAAGGCCTTGGCCAACATTGCCTGCTACTTTTTTCCCCATCCTGTCTCTCAGGTCTACTGTATGTATATGCCTACGATACATGTAAATTATGCTTTAATACCACAGGTCGCATCAATGTTTCTGTCATATTTTACTGCTGCAGTGGTTTTTCGGCACCTCAGTGTTGGTTTAGGGCGGTGAGGTCTGTCCGAATCCGTGTCGTTTGGAGCCCAGTGGCTGTGTATTCTGCTTCTGTCTTGGGGGCATTTCACAGCTCAAACACAGAACCGACTCAGTCTTTGCCGCGGAGAGAATTAACTGTGAGGCATTGGCTCTATCCCTGACCCTTCAACACAAATTAATTGAAAACGTGCTACAGAACACAGTTTTCATTCCTCTGGGAAAGATGTATAGTCTGAGAGCCATACTAAACTCCAGTGTCTCTGCCATTCACCAGCTCACTTCACGAAAACCTATCACAACTGCACCCCAGCCCAGCCTTATCTCGTCCAACCATGTTACATTGGATTTATTTGGCAGGGTTTTTCAACCAAAACAAGTTACAGTAAAGTGCATAGGCTAAGGTCACTGAAAAGGCTGCTCAACATATTTGACAAAGTAAAATTCATATAGCGCATCAGTCCGCTCCGTCAGGAGCGAGTAACACGCAGACTATATCGTTAGCATTCGTCATACGTCAGCTATACTGTACCACCTTTCTCCTGGGTTGTGGCAATTGGTTTTTCTCATGCCATCGAGCTGACTTTGCTCAGGACATGGAATCTCTGACATTGGAGGCTGTACTCTGCCCTCGGGGAAAGTTCTAGATTTTCGGGGTTTAGACCGGGGGCGAGAGACTTGGTCATTCCAGCAATATGTCAGTGCGGGGAAGAAATGGGCTTGTGTTCTTTTTTGCAAATTGTTTCCATGCTTGCAATTAAGAAGTTGAAGCAGTAGAAGGGAAGATATCCAAACAATCTTGTTATTTTGTTGCTGTTCTTTTTTTTTGCGCCTTGTTTTTCGGCGGAAAACAATCGTGGGCCTTGTGAAAGTCTTGGACATATGTCTGATCATGTGCCTGTGTCTGAAACAATGGCTTTTTATTGTCCTTTGTGCTTCTGTTCCACAGTCTGCTCCAGACAGTACTGTCTGTCGGCAGCCTTCTTTGCGGATTGATTCTAAACCTGTTGTCAAGGGAAGAGTTCTGAACATCCACAGGGTCACTTGCAGCTCTCAAAGTCTCCTTGCAGATCATGTCGACCAATCAGCTGGTTGATGGGTGGGAAGCAGTGTGGGGAGATAAACACACGACTCAAGTTCAACTTCTGGAAATGGCTTGCGGGCAACGGATTGAGTGAACTTTGCATGGAGACTGCTGTCTAGACAGCGTCACAAAAATCACCCTGGAGACTTCCTGTGATAGCAAAGTTTTGGGTGCTTCAGAACATTTCAGGAAGAGACGATTGAAGAGATGGGGCATATTACATTTGTTTATATTCAGCAATGCACTTCAGAGCACATGGCCCATATTTTTGTACGACAGTTGTTTCAACCAGTAAATATCTGGAAATGATTTGTTGTGTTTTAAGGAGAAGGGGACCATGCTGATGTGTGTAAAAATGTTTTCGTTTTATTTGTGGGGGTGTTTTTATCAGATCTATCGAGAGACCGCTTGAATATGTATGCTCTTTACAGTCAATCACCAAGCAGGGTTAAATAGCCTTTGCCGTATCAGCTACTAGTTAGCGCTCATGCATATTGATAGCGGAGATTTGCTCTGAGGCTCACACAATGCAATTTATATCTTTTTGTTGGTATCAGGGAGTAAGTAGCACACTTTTACCTTATTGGTGGGAATGCTTATGTCACTCATGTACCGCAGTCAATGGACATAACTGTATCCGCTAGTGGTCAGTATACCTCCTAATCTGCATGGCTGTACTCATGCCAGGCTTAATGACTTCTGTTGTGTTGACTATTAGCTAGTACTCCTTCACCAATAGCTGGAATTGGCATTGATGCGAACACAACACTGGTAATGATCCTTAGTGTATCAGCTAGCAGCTAGCACTCCTCCATGTTAACCCTTAGAGTGCTGAAATACATTTTTAAATAATATAAATGTAATTATCTTGTGCTTTTGAAAACCTATCCTCCCGCAGGGGAGCTCTTTTAAACAGGTTGCCACATGATAGGTTTTCAACAGCTTTGATTTTGATATCATACATCATTGAGCAACGATAGTTGCATTTAGCGCTCTAAGGCTTAATAGCGAGAATTGGCGTAGATGCTATTGCACCACTTGTAATGACAATCATCAGCTAGCATCAGCTAGCAGTTAGCATTCTTCCACCTTAATAGCCGGAATTAGCGCAGAGGCAACCGTACTAAGTTTAATGACCTTATACTTACATTCTAGCAGTTAGCACTTCTGCGGCTTCAGTGTTGAGATTGATGGAGTGGAGCCCAGGGGGAAAGCGAGACTGTGTGCTGGGATATGGGGCTGGGGGGAGGGTGGAAGTGCCATGTTAATTCAGAGCAGATGGATGTGACATTACGTCTCACGAGATCCGCCTCTCGCTAGAGCAGGGTGCAGAATGCTGTGTTGGTTCTCCCATTCAGCTGTGTGGTCTTCATTTACAATGCCAATTGCGAGAGAGGGAATGGGGTTTAGCTGGGCGCTGTTGGCAGATGTAGGGTTAGTTCAGCAATGACATCTACAGAAGAAGGAAGGATTTTAGTGGCAACAATCCGTCAGTGACCTTCAGGCAAAGCCAATCGTCCTCTCTTGAGGACTCATACACTTGTTGAACAGTCAGTTCAAGGGCATACATGCTCAATGATCATGGGACTTCTTATTTTGGTTATAAAAGTTCAGGTAACGGTGGCAACCAACTCACTTCCTGGAGGTGGTGTAAGGTCCTGTAGCTTTCACTTTCTGTTGTACCAAAGTGTTCCTTGTTTAGCTGCTAACAATCCTCAGATCTGCTCTGAGCTGTGCAGGCGTAGTCAGGCGTGGCAAATTATAGTTGAAATTTAAACTCACAGGAAGGAAGATTTCCAGTAAAAGGGTTGATTACCACTACTTCAGGGTTACCTTTTCTTGAAACAATTCTTCATAAGGAGTTTAACTCTATCATGTACTATATGCACCACATAAAGTTCAGTAAATTCATAAGTGGCAGGAAATAATCTGGTTTATTATTTTTCTTCTGATGTGTCAAGTAAGAAACTCCATATCCCTATTTGAATGCAGCTAAACCAGAAGCTGTAAGTGTGTGGAGAGTTAGACAGGTGTATTGATTGTCTAAGGGTGGGGTGGGGACTGTAAGGGGGGTGCTGACTGGCAGCAGTAAAATTATCACCCAGGAGAGAACCAAAAAATTGAGGTTGTGCCCCCTCCCTATCCCCCTCTCTCTCTCGTACACAGACTGAATGCACCCAGCCCCCCTCCCCCAGTGAAGGTGTCTCTCTCCAGTGAGGGCCAGCCAGACAGTCTTTTTTTAATTGCAGCCTGTTGGTCCAGTATGAGATGGAGGGAGACAACTGTATAATTAAAGAGAGAGAGACTCTTTTTGTCTCCCCTTGCTGCTGCTTCACTCTGGCTCCAGACAGCAAGGAATTGTACACGCTCCTTTGTTCTTCTTCTTTGGTTTTTTCACTGTTTATCTGTCGCGTCCCCTCGCTGCATTGGCCCAGGGCTAATGAGCGTGCATTTTATTTGGCGACAGTAGCCTTAGCATGTGCCAAAGCAGCAGTCATTAAACAGCTTTTGGGGCCGAACAGCGGTTGAGATATTTATCTGATAAAAACAAATGATCATTATGTGTCCTTGACGCGTGTGACTGTATGCTTAGTACACCATTCCCAAGAGTTGTGGAAAGAATTTTGTGTAGATGCAAGTATGCATTTTTTATATTGTTATTTGCATAACAACATTTGCATGGTATTCTTAGTCTATGGCAGGGCAATTCAACATTATCCAGAAAGGGCCGGTGTGGGTGCAGGCTTTCATTCCAACCAAGCACTTACACACCTGACACCACTAATCAAGCTCTTTAGCAAACACTTCTGGGGGTTGATTAGTAGTATCAGATGTGTACGTGCTTGGTTGGAATGAAAGCCTGCACCCACACCGGCCCTTTCTGGATAAAGTTGAATAGCCCTGGTCTATGGTGTATATACAGTATATTGTATTTGTAATAAAACATTTGCATTCAAGACCAGGCTGTAGGGTTGTAGTTGTTAATCTGTTCACCATGTAATCTCCATATTTGTAAGGTACATGGTTTGCTATGCAAAGCATTACAAATGGCACAATTTACAGCACATTCAGAAACAATGCGTGAACAAGGAGAAGCCTATACTGTATATTACTGTAGTAAATAATGGTAGTGCTACTCGTCGGCTGTAGCAATAAATATCTTCCATGCAGTTATTGGCTGTGTGTTCTGGGGCAAGCAAGACCAAGGGAATATTTCTAAAATGGATCTAGAGAATGGTGCAAATTGGAAAAAGTGCACTTAGTGTTAATTTGCTGTTATTCAATCCCCAAGTCTGGCTATTTTTCCGCCCAAAATAATGCTGATATTTCAAAATGTTGATGTTTTCATTCAAGACGCAGAGAGAGACTCTAAAATGAAAGGCTTTAGGGGAATGGAAGGAGGGAGAAAGAACGATAATTCAATCTCCGAGGTGTTGCATCTCGCTGTTGTTTGTTTTCCGAGTGTGACGTCACTAATACGGAGTGTGTTTCTGTGTCCTGGCACACCGTTTCGAAGGCTCCTTCACTGTAGGCTGATTATTTATTTTCTGTCTGGTAAGTCTTCTGTTGCACTCATTGGCTAAGCACTAGTTATGACTGGGTTGAGCCTTTTCTATAAAATGATATGCCCTCTGTAAAATAAAAGATGATTGTGCACTCTAAAACAACACAAATGAGTGTGCCCTCTCTTAGGGTGATTTCCCCTGCCTGATTAATGTCAAAATAGATCACAGCAAGCACCATGATTATTACAATTGTGCCTTTCCTGAAAGGAAGCCATTCAGAGCTGAGTGTCTGATTGCGTTCTGGAGGATGTGTTGGTGATTTACCTTTGCAGTCAGAAAATGTTAAACGGCGGAGGTTGAGAACACGAGGTAATATGAGTGCGTCAGATTGAGGAGCTTGTCTAGGCAACTTGGGGGTTTTTGGGTTGATAAGACTCGCAGGCTTTGCGGTGATAGCTTGTGTGCAGCACAGAGCTGGTCACCAGCTGTGGCTCCGGTCTCCTGCCTGTCGGCCGCTCTGTGTCACCTGTCCTTCGGCCTGTGACTAACCCCCTTCAACATGAATGGTTTAGCCCCGAGGCCTGGCCCCTGCCAGCGCCGAGTTTGAGCCAGCCGTGGTGTTTGTCAGTACACAGGGATCAAAATGGGTTCTGTTCTTCACTACAGCATGAATGGTGCTCTGTTATCTAACGCTTCCTATGAAGAAGACCTCCTCAGTATATTAAAAAAAAGTCATTAGAGGCTAAGCTGAGCCAAAAAGCCTGTGCCCACAGAGGAGGAGGTGTCCATACCTCCCTTACTCACACACACACGCGCTCGCACGCACACACATATGCCTGCACACACATCCTTGTTCTCCTATACTTGTGAGGACATTACCTTGACGTCCATTCATTCTTTGTGTCTCCACAGCCTTCCCCTAATCTTAACCATAACCAGTTCGTGCCTGGCTCAAGACTATACCTTAACCTATCCCTAATTCAAACCTTACCCTTCATCTAACCAATAAGTCACAATATGCCTTTGTAGTTGTGAGGACTGCATAAAATGTCCTCACTCCCCAAAAATATCCCCACGTTGTTGGTTAATTTTTTGTGTCTACTGCATGTGCGCAAGTAGACTCCATACTATTGAGTTGTAAGTCCATAAGTAAAATTTCTCAGCCTGCAGTGAACTACCAGTCTGCAGTAGACACATGTACTCATCGAGTACATCGTTTTTTGTGGTCCTCACTATGTAGGACGTTCAAAAACACAACACACACACACACACACACACACACACGCATTGCCAGTGCTGCAGATCCTTCTTTGATGCAGACCTTTTCTCTTTAACTTTTAAAAATAGATGAACTTTCAATTTCCCAATCTCATTATGAATGAAATATTTATCGAGAGGACGATGCCCTCCAGGTCAGATAGAGCTAGACCTCGGCTGATTGTACGTCAGTGTCTGTGTTTTTTAGCCTTTCGTGTTTTCCGGCAGTTTTTGATTCTATGTGTAGTTATGCGATGACTGGGGTAAGTCATCGAGTGCATCTTCTCATAGCAGTTACGAAGAGGCACACTGCAAAAACTGTTTTTCAAGTCTTTATATCTTATCATGAGACTCAATTTCTGATATTTTTTTCTGTCGCTCTAGTGAAAAATATTCGCTCATTTCAAATTACCATGTGCTTGACAAGTTAAATTTTCGTATCCCATTGACAGATCTTGAAATGAGTATAAATTCTCTCACTTCAGGGGTAGAATTTTTGTCTTGCTGAGGGGAAAAAAGGTGACAAATGTTTTATGTCAAAATACAAGATAAAAATGCTCGGTAAGATCGATTTATTTTTTCGTTATTTGCAGTGTGAGCCTTTGTGAGCCCTGCTCTAAAGTTGATGGTTAAGCGTTTCCTGCTGCGTTAAGGTCCCCCGACCATAGAGGTCTGCCGACACTCCGTCATTTTCCCCGCCTGGAAGGAAACCTAATTCATATTCCCGTGACGCTCCCCGGCTAGCTCGGGTCGCACACGACTCTTCGCTCTAGGAACTCAGATTCTGCACGACTCTGTCCCCTCCGCCCTGCGCCTGTCACTCTGAGCCCTGGCATAAGATGAGTCGCGCTCTTCTCCTGATGGTCTCTGCTTCGTTCCTCTTTTTTTATTCGCACACTAGAGGCAAAGTTACCATCTGACTTTTAAATTTTCAGATGAAAGAGTGTAGCCTGCATCTTAACTACTGTAGACCCGACTCGTGAAGACATGGGGATCGGTTCCGTTTATTCCTGTTGCGGCCGTCATGCAGTGGCCTCTATTCATTAAACATCTCCGAGGAGGAGCTTTGATCTTGAATCAGTTTTGTCTTTTTTCTGCATATGGTGATTGTGCAGAGGATGTGGGCCGTAGAAACAGGTCTCAGATCAGTTTTCCTGCAATACAGTGGCTTGGCGAGTGGGTGGTGTGGCTCAGGTGTTCAAGCGAAGGCCAGTGGAAAGTGAGGTCGTATCTTTGAGGACTGGCTTTGCGGTTAAATGTCAGTATCGCTTCCTATACAAAGCCTGCAGCAGCGACCCACTAGCAGTGTATGCTGGGTTCCTGTGCTCTCCAGAGCTGACAGGCAGTCAGATAAGGTGAAGGCTGGGACGTGGATTGAAAAGACCGCTTCTGTTGTGCATTTGAGAAGCACTCGGTCCTATCAGATGTATTTACACCTCCTTATCGCTGACATTTGACACGAGCAAACTAGTTTATTTTGGACAAGACACCGCGCTGCTGTTGCGACGGTGAGAAACGATTTAATCTCTCTTAATCCCAGGTTGTTAAAAGGAGGATGCAGCTCTCCAGGCGGCTGAACGCCGTATCCAAGCAACGGCGACGGAGAAATGCCAAACCTGCATTGTCTCGGTGTGTATACGGACAGTTCAAACTATGAGTTTCAGTTTTAATTATTTATACTCAGTATGTAATGCGCTAACCAATTGACCTTACTATTAGCAACAAAACGAAAAACGGCGTCTGGTTCTTTTCAACTCTAAGCATGAATGCATTATTTATTCCCTTCCAATAAGCTAGTACTTAGTTATTGTAAGCATTTTTCCTGGTGCCACTGTCTATTTTTACGTGTCACTCCATCCATAGTAGGTTAGCCCTGCCTCTTGTACACGGAGGCTTGAGAGTCTGCATATGTTGAGAAAACGGCTGATTTCTACAGAGTTGCGCTCTAGAAAGACTTAAATGTTTAGGAGACGGAGTCAAATTCTTGTCCGCGGGAAAAATCTTATTGACGGATAGAGCAGTCTTGAAGAAAATTGAATGCTTAGGGTTCCCCCTACTGGCCATTTCTGTATTTGTAAATTCGCGATATGGCAGATCTGCACAGCTCATGGCTTATTGAGACGGAAAGTACTTCAGTCAACTAGGTGATGAGATCCGCCCAGCGTTTATACTGGTCCTGATTTGGTACGTGGAGGATTAACCATTATTAACTGCGTAGGTCAGGAGAGAGCGATATTTTATTGTTAATGAACCGGTACAGATCAAAATTGTATCCTTCTCAGTGCACTGCCTGTTATCAAACATCTACAAATCCTGCTGCTCTCAATAATTAGTGTTACAGGAATTCAATATCGCTGCATCTACCTCCGCCCCAGAACATAGTCTTTAGTCTGCTCTGTTTGCACATCTTGTAGCATTTACTTATTGTAAAGGTGACGTAAATTTTGCGAGTGTGTGTGCGTGTGCATGTGTGTGTGCTTATTTGTGTGAGAACATGTGTAATGTAAACTGTTTGAGGTTGTGGGGGAAGTGTAATGTCTTAATTCAAGTCATTTGGCTTTTTTTTTTTTTTCAGTTTTACAAACTTTGCATTTATCATTTCAGTTCTTCGGATTGCTGTGCACTTTTCTGTTATTCACTTTATTCAGTCTCGTACTTCAGGATTGCATTATAATTTTAGAACTGAAAAGTAAAGCCCTCAACTTTTTTTTTTTCTCTGCCAGGCCTTAAGCACAGAGGAGCAGAGTTCAGTCAGGTCAGTTCTTAATCACGTCACAAAATGACTTACATTAAATTCATTTATGAAATTTCAGTTCATTTTTCGAATGGACAGAACTGATAATGGAACTGAATTTGAAGGACCCTGTCTAACTCCTCCATTTGTCTTGCTCCCTGTTTATTAATTCAAGGTCAGACGCAGGCCTCTTAACGCCACTGTCCTCGGTCTCTCTCTTCTTTCATGTGAGGCCTTTAGGTCAGGAGTGGGTGTGTTAAAGAGTGATGTGTATGTGTGTACAGTACTGCCATGGTCAGGGTAATTTTCCTCCCCTTCATCCAGAGAGGAAGAGATGAAGTTTTTTTTCTGTCATTCCCCCCACTGCTCATCTCTCCACATGAGAACAGGAGAAAGCTGGGAGTTCTGCTCTCACCACTTTTCCTCCACTATGGTTTGGTTTCTGTACGACCTCAATGCGGGACAGAGCAGTATGATCAATTCTCTTCTCCTCAAATACCAAGCGCCCCCTGGTGGCTATGTATTTCCCCCTTAGAAACCTCACTTTCGTCGACACCCCAATTAACGTACCTCCATGGCATGGATGCGATAGCAAAGGAGGCGTTGAAAGTCTGTGATTTAAAGAAGATATTGAAAAAGCGAAGGTGTAGGGTGAGTTCAGCTAAAATGGAGCATCAGGTAAAATGGACCAGATAAGGTTAGAGCGTCATAGCACTTTAAATTTTTGCAGCAAATCAAAATAGCTGACCTTGCAGTGTTGCTACAATTCTAGTTGACATGTAAGAATAGTTTTGATTAGCTTGAGGTTGCTTAAGTGGGCGGGATTCAGTATTATGTGCAGGACGTCAGAGAAACTGGGCGTTAAGTGAGTATGGCATATCAGATTTCACTCATTACTAATAAGGGTGATAAAGGAATTACAGGTACCCTTACCAACAAAGAAAAGTGTGTATGAACAATGTTTTGTGTGGCTCTTTCTAATAAAAAAAAGTTTTGATTGTAAAGAACCTTTGATTTTTATAAAATGTCATTTTAGTTGCTGGTCCATTTTAGCTGAACCACCTCAGCTAAAATGGACCGCTCTTTTCAGCTAAAATGGACCGCATAGACACACATTGGCTGCATTAAGTAACTAAGCACTCACCATGAAAATGCTCACTTTGAGCGCTGAGCATATTTTAGAACCATTCTGCTCTATCTGAGCAGTGATCTCTCAGAAAATGGCAAAGAGAGCCTTAGCGGTTCAAGAACTAGCCACTTAATTATACTGTTCAGCTTGTTTTCTGTGAAAATATCAACTGCCCAGTTGTCAAACCAAACTACCAATAAACTCTTTATGCTAGCCAGCAAGCAATAGTGTTCCCACTTTGTTGTTGCTCATTTGCCATTTTGATTTCTCAGTAATTCAGCACCACTGTTATATCCATGCAAACTTTTGATAATCTTTTTGTTTAATTAGCCTATGTGTCGCAGACAGTACTCTAGGACAGGTTGAGAAGCAGAGAGAGAGAGGAAGAGCGAAAGAAAATGGCAAGAGGACAAATATTTGACAAAATTAATTTTTATATGAAATATGGTCAGTGTGATGTTGTATGAATTTTTGACAAAATGTTTGTCCTGATTAAAAGATTTAATCAGAAATAACTCTTGTTCTCCATTTTTACATCAGTCCATTTTAACTGACAGCTGGTCCATTTTAACTGAACAACTGGTCCATTTTACCTGAACAGGGTGTTGTTGCTCAAGAAAGGACCTACTATTGCTCCAACTCTCAAAATTTCAAAACTATTATATATATTTATTTCTTTTGAAGAAATAAATATTGAAGAGACTTATGCCAATTTAGAAAAACATTATTAAATATCATGCATAGGTTTTTTGATGTTGAGATTAGTCATTTACCAAAAAGTGGTCCATTTTAGCTGAACTCACCCTACTGTGTGAAAGGAGGAGACGGAGGGAGTTTCGAAATGTAGCCGAAAGAGCTGGGAAAATTATCTGACATCACTTGCATGACGTATCAAGTGCGAATGGCTGGTCAGCATGGGGTGTTGAAAGTCTGATCCCGAATCCATTGGGATGTATAATGGCATAAATAAGTGCAGGATTTATGGAAGGCAAAATTGCTCCAGACAAGGGCAATAGGCAAGGTTTTAAAAGTAAGGGGGCCAATTCAGTGCGAGGGGGTGTGTTATGGAATTTACAGATTTCCTGGACACTTCACCAAATATTTTTCCTGGAAAAAGTGTGTGGGACTGATTGTATTTTAATATGTAATTTATTAATTTCGTGAATTTATATCTTTTAATTTCTGAGAAATGAGGGCGAGCGCCAAACTCGCAGTTTGTCGCAAATTGATTTTTCACTTTTTTGGGGGAATTCTCTCCCTCCTCTTATTACTCTGGCGAGCCAACTGAAGCCGCACTGCGGTGCTATTTTTACCCGGCGTGGAAGCGCCGTCCCAGCGGAAGGACGAGCGGCCGCTAATATGACAAAGTGGGCACTTGTGCGGAGCACTGAGTTATTGTAATCCCTGTTACGGTCACGAAGCCGAGACATCAGCGTTTTCCCTGCCCCGGCTCTGTCGTCCAGTCACAGCCGCTCATGATGTTACAGCTACCTGCTTCCACACACTCTGATGGACGATATAGCCAAGTCTTCTCAATTAGGTCCCGCACCCGCAGATATAGCAAACTCTCCTCAGGTAAATTTCACACCCACAGGTATGAACAGCTCTTCTCAATTAGGTCCCTCACCTGCCAGTTTATCCAGCTCTCATCTGGTAGGTCCCACACCCACTGATATAGCCTGCAAACTTTGGTCCCAAAATTGTGAATTTTTTTCTACATTATTTATGGACAGGCTTCCTGCACCCATCTTCACCTCAAAGAGTATTGACAGCAGTACTCTTCTGCTGTGCACAGATTTAAAACCATCTTTAAATTTACGTTCTGACGATTGTTGGTATGGATAAAAGTAATATGGTGGTTGGCATGGCAACATCTTATTTTTTTTCATCATATATTTCATTTGTTTGAATTAAAATCGATTTTTCCGAGTCATATGTATTAATATATCTCCCTAATTTGCTGTGAAGACGCTTTGTGTTCCTTGTCAGTTGATTTGTCGCATTTGCGCTCTTGTTAATCAATTTCAAAGTGGTTGAGATTAACGCTCTGTTTAAAGGTAAGTTTTCCATCTAGTTTTAGCTTGCAGTACTCTGGGTGCACAGTGTCTACCTGGCCAAGAGTTTAATCTCTGTGGTCCGTACAAAGATATGGGGAATCTCACTGTTCTGGGAGCTCAAGCAGTCTAATGGTTTGCTGATAATACAGCTATCTTTGAGCCGTTTTTAAGAAGTTTACCTTAAGAGGACCCACTGAGGAAAAGCCAACATTCCTCTGCTGACCTCTGACCCAGAAACATTATAATGGCTCGCGTGTCTCCTGCATTTTTTTACTCACTTTTAAAGAGAGGTGCGGCTTACTCTTTGGAACCTTTAGGAAATCCTATATAAACACTGAATGTCTGTCTGTAGATTTTTGTGCATATATTTGTAGTTATCTGTTCATATTTTCTGCTCCCCTGAAAGAACTGTAATGCTTTTTATTACTTCCGTTGATGAATCCAAGCAGCACAGGGGTATTACTGACAATAATTCATCTCTAGTTTGTATTTTAGCATAAAAACTAATAATGGTAATGAAATAAAACGCCTAAGGAAGCATCTGGCTCCCTTTGGCTGAGTTACGCATTAATAAGGAAATATTTCATAAGCGGCAGTAGCATAACACTAGGTCGGCAATAACTGTGAGGAAACAGCTCGGTTGCCAAGGAAATGATGCCTGGGGATATAAACCTGCAGCGTGCGGCATATTTTGTGCATGTATGCTTAGTATAGGTTACTGTATGTTATTAACTGCCATCTGTAACTCCTGAGATGGGCTGTGGTCTGACCTATCAACCTCCTCTCTTATTACGTGTGTCACCTACCAAGCTCAGTTTTAGTGTATTTCTGAGCGCTGTACATTGGCTCTATCAGCTGCTTCACTGGAGTTGGTGCCTGATGAGATTTTGGTGTCTAAATAGCAAAATTGCACTCACCTAGCCACTGTCGTATTGCATTGCTGATTATTCATTATGTCTCCCTCCCGGAGGGAACCGAGTGAGTTTTAGGCTCGGTCCCCATTTGCGTTCGCGTCGGCGTTCTCACTTTGTTTCCGGACCGTAACTCCAAAACTGTTTGCATGATCTTAACGCAACTTTGCACACTTACTACTCAGGTCCTCCACTGGTGCCTTTTGGTACGTGTCTGTCTATCTGTCTGTCTGTCCGTCCGTCTGCTGGGTTAGGCAGGGAAGGGGGCCGGGGAGGGAGACGTACGTTTTTACGAGCAAAAACACATTTTAGTTGCATGTTTACTTTGGTAGCAGGCACACCAACAATGTCGCCTGGTCTGTCTGTGATGACAAGGTGTGAAACAATTAAAGTTCGTTCAGAGGTGTAACATGTTTTTGCCAATTATTTCTACAGAGTAGCTTTTCTACCCTGTTTGCTCATTTCTAGATATAGATCAGCATTATGTTAAGCCAAGGAGATTCATAATTATATCTGAGACTGGTTGTTCACAGAGGGTATAGTGCGCAGAGGTTACATTAGACTCAAAATAAACCATTACTGTAAGAAGCAGCTGGGTCAAATGCTGTGTACTGTGAGCTCTGATTCATTTGTGTTATATGCTGAGGTCAGTTGCATTATGTTTTCAAATTAAGTGAAAAAAGTTTACGTCACTATATGATATCATTAAGTGAAAACTGTTTTTCGGAAGCAAACTCCATTTTTATGCCTGTGTATGTGCCAGTACACTGTTGGAAACTTCTACACTCCAGTATTCTTCACAAAAGTGCTGAACCAACAGAAGCAGTTGTATTTGTGGTCACTCTTTGGATGAAGGTGTTGCTCATAAAGGCTTTATACAGCATGTATAATGCCTTCATAAATCATACATAAGCAAATCTCCTGCTTTATAAAGGGTGAAATAACACATCCATATTCAGCATTTGATGCCAGATGTGATATAACTGACTATGTCACTTAGCTAGTGGCTAAATGCTATTAGGGGTGACATTGTCAGCTAAGTGACATTGTCATTGTCACATCTGGCATCACATGCTGAATAAGTATACGTTATTTCACCCTTTACAAAGCATAACATTTCCTAATGAATGATTTATAAAGACATTATGTTTCATTTCTGAAGGAATTATGAGCAACAATTCAGTTAAAAGTGTGACCATATTTTTGAAGCTGGATGTACGCTCCTGAATGTATGAAGAATCCGTGGCTGTAGTTCTAGACTATTCTTTCTCTCTCTCGCAGTGGGTGAAGGTAGAAATCTGATCCCGATGGACCCCAACGGACTGTCGGACCCATATGTGAAACTGAAGCTCATTCCGGACCCCAAAAATGAGACCAAACAGAAGACCAAAACCATCCGCTCCTCGCTCAACCCCATCTGGAACGAGTCCTTCACCTTGTGAGCGCGGGCGCCTGGCCTACATGCACTGTGCTAACTGCACATGCACTGTGCTAACTGCACCCCTCTGTGATCCGCTCTCACTGTGAAATGTCAGATTTAACTCAGCATTTGGCAGAAAATGCGTTTGTGTGTTTGTCTATGTCCGTATGCTCGTCAGTGTATCTCTCTGTCTCTCTCCATCGCTCTCTCTCCCTCCTCCCCTCTATCTCTCGCTTTTTCTGTCCTCTCCCTCCTTTTACTTATCTGCCTCTTGTGTCATTCTCTCCTCTCTTTCCCTCTCTCCCCCCTCCCCTGCTCCCTTTCTCCCTCCCTCCTTCCCCTCCCCTCTGTTTGTATTCCCCTCCTTCTTTCTCCTTCCCTCAATCCCCCTCTTTCCACCTTTATCATTTTGTCTCCCTCCCTCTTTACCTCTTTTTCAACCTCTCTGTCCATCTATCTCCCTCCCTGCTCCCTTCTCCCTTTCTTTCCCTCCCTCATTCTCTCTCTCCCTTCCTCCCTTCTCTTTGCCCCTCTCTCCCTCCCTCCCTTTATTTCTCTCTCCTCCCCCCTTCTCCCTCTCTCTGCAGCAAACTGAGGGCCACAGATAAGGATCGCAGGCTGTCTGTGGAGGTGTGGGACTGGGACAGAACCACCAGGAACGATTTCATGGGCTCCCTGTCCTTCGGTGTCTCGGAACTGATCAAGTCGCCTGTGTGCGGCTGGTGAGAATATGCAGCCACAACAACACTTTGTTTATTTTTTTTCCCTTTTATTTATTTATTTAGTTTTTTGGAGGCACATTCCGGGGTTCACATTAACCCTTAGAATGTTGAAGTACATTTTTTTTTAATACAAATTTGAAGGAGCAGTGAGTAGAATTTAGATTGATATTTTGGCAGAAATGGAATATAATATTCATAACTACTTTTTAAGTAGTGTATAATCACGTGAAAACAATAATCTTTGAGTTTCATTCCGCTTAGAATAAGCCCTTCAAACCTACATGGGAGCGGGTCCACCTCCATGGAGACCGCTATGTTGCGCCGCCATTTTTTCTACAGTAGCCCAGAACGGGAAAAAGTAAATGAATAAAGCACTGATACAAGGGAGCGCGTTTCACGTTTTCGCAAGTTTTGCGGTCACCGTAGATTTTCTGAGAAAAGGAATGGTCAGTTGGTTGCAGTCTATAATCTGACCACTAGATGGCTCTAAATCTTACGCACTGATCCTTTAATTATTTTTTGCTGTTAAAAACCAATCATGTGGCAACTTGTTTAAAAGAGCTCCTCTGCAGGAGCTCTTTTAAACAAGTCGCCACATGATAGGTTTCTAACAGCTTTGGTTTTGATTTCTTACATCATTGAGCAACAATAGCTGCCTTAAGTGCCCTCAGGGTTCGGAGACATTGCTCCCTAGCGCCACACGGGAAAACTAGTGCATAGGTCAAGAATACCCTGGTTTCCATTCAAGTAAATAGCGACTTAAAATTATCGACTTTGTATTTTAGCATTTTTTCCCCCTGTTTAATGTACGCTCAATCTTTTTTCTTCATCTGATTGCCACCTTATCTGCCGATCCGTAAAGTTATTGCGTCAATTTGACGACAGAAAAATGTTTTGAGGAAAAATAAGGAGCCGGTTCCATCACTGAGTTTAATGCACTTTAATGGACGACTCGGACTTTGCAGCTCTTCTGTGCGCTTTGTGGCTTCAAATCATGTGACTTGGTGGCGCCTGGGAGCCGAACTTCCACGTGCTGGAATGCGTCTCCCCAAAGCCTTTTTTATATAGTTTATGAGTGAGAACAGACACTCACTGCTATACTTACCACTGCCCACCAATCCTACCCTTCTGCCCTTCGCTCCAGAGGTGTGAATAGAGCCGTTGATTGTGTTGAAGGTTTTGTGGTTCTCACTCAGAGTTGTTTCCAGGACTGCGAGGAAGTGTGAAGTCCATTCCTTGGGGCGTCAATGTACATCGTATCGGAAGATTAAAGTTGTTTAAAGATAGGCGGATGTGATAGCCTTTTGCCTGTTATATGAAATGAGCTTGTGTTGTGGGCTGTTTGTTTTGCTCGAATGTGATTTTGATGACCATCGCCAGAGGCTTAATCTCTCAGTAGGCCGGGGGTGTATATCAGTCCTGAATGAAGTGAATGTGCTCTGGCTTCATTGAAGCGCGGCCTGGCAGACCTGCGCTGCGCACTCTGCTGTTTGAAAGCAGTGGACTGCGGACGGTCATTGTGTGGTGCTGTCCATGCTACGGTCGGTGCCAGAGGGAGAATAATTCAGTTAGCGTTGTGACTGGCGCTTCTGGGTGCCATGATTTATTGTGACTGCTGGGTCTTTGCCCGGGCCTGGAGGGTATAAATAAGGTTTTGGGGGGGGGGGGTCTTTGTGGGTTGCCATGTCCCACCGTGTGCATGAGATACGGAGCTTTAGCGCCATCTTCAGGATGGACATCCTGTGCCACTTTCCTCCTTCATTAGGCTGGAAAAGTGGTGCCATCATTTTGAGGTCAACTTGCCGTAACCATGGCAACTGGTTCACATTGAACGAACCAAACCATAAGCAAAGAACTAGAACAGTGTTTATCGCCATGGTCCTCGTGTCTATGTATGGAATTAAGCTTTATTTTCAGCGATCTTAAACTCAAAATATGCTCATTATAAAAGAACAGGAAGCATTTCTCACTATATTTATGATCGTCAAATATTTAGGTATTTCGTGCCATGTGTTAAGTGTATGAGTGAATGTGTTGCTATGTTGTGAGCGTGAACCATTGTCAAGGAAGGGATTGTTGACCCCAGCGAAAATGACGTCACACTTCTTCAGCGTTTTAGTCCCCCGTCTGACTCAAACCATACCCTAGTGATGATGTCATTAGCATTTAATTCTGGGGTTGTTTAGCATTAAGGGGAAACTAGCAGTGTCAAAAGTCGATTTGTGAACGATTTTGATTAAATAGGTCTTTTCCGTGGGCCAGAACTGCTCGATGTCACCCTCCACCTGTTTAAAAGGTGTAGCATGATGCGTTTCTTCCAACCAATTTGGATTTAGACAGGCGATTAATAATTTAAGATAAATTTCAGTCCGGCTGGTGCAAATCAGTGATTTTTAATACAGATCTCATCATGATGCTAGCACAGTTGTCTGATCACAGCTGTCTGCACCCAGAAACGAGCACTACAGGAGCTCTGATTCTGTGGACAAACTCTTTATAGTTCTTGGGGGGGTCAAACTAGAAATGGGAAGATGGAGTTTTCACACCTATAACAAGAGTTCTTTGAAGAACTAAAAAGTTTTCCATGGAGCCGGGCCGAAGAAGCCTTTGTTAGCGAACCTAGTTCTTCCTGACAGGGTGAAAATGTATTTTGTTCTTTCCTCACGGTGAGTCCACACATAAATTTTGTAAACACATAACAGGAGGTACAGTAGAGATATTGCCCTGTGCTTCTGTTGCCCTCTGAAACAGATTTATTTCACACCCCAGTTTATTGCTTTCAGAATTTTAAAATGCAAGGTTTGGACCATCCGCTCTTCATCAGGCAAAAACAGTGGCAGAAACTTTGCTCATTAACCCTTCAAGCGCAATAGGCAACCATAGTCGCCCAATGGTGTAAGGCATCAAAATCAGATGCCGCTGAAAACCTATCATGTGGCAATAGATTTTCAACAGCTCAGGATAATTACATTTTTAATTTCTTGAAAATGTATTCAGTGCTCTAAGGGTTACAATTTGGGGAGCTTTAAACCAGAGTGCGGACATCAATCTCCTTGTGGTTCCTCTCTCGCCGGCGCCTGACTGTGGTTGTGTGTGTGCACCAGGGCTCCCCAAATCTGGCCCTCAAATCCAATTCCAGCCCTATTTTTCTCTCTTTCCTGGTAAATATGTGAACAGTTGTTGCCACTCATTGGCTGGACTGTCGTCAAACTTGACTCCCTGGTAAAGGGAGGGTGGAAAACCAGCAGTTTGGTGTGATTGATTGGCCCGTTTGTACATCTTTTACACTTTCCCCTCTTGTGTAGATATTCGTCAGAGGACTTTTGCATTCTCCTTGTCCCAGGTACAAGCTTCTGAACCAAGAGGAGGGCGAGTACTACAACGTGCCCATCCCTGACGAGGACGACGACGGCAACCTGGAGCTCCGGCAGAAATTTGAGGTGAGGATGGAGCCTGGCGGCCATTGCCTACCCAGCAGCCCCTGCTCTGGCTCTGTGGAGAGTCTCGAGGTCTTCAGTCACTGCGCTTCTCCTCTTTATGGTTTTCCACTTTCAGATGGAAGAACGCTCGTCTGCGCAAATCAGTTACATGACACACAAAAGTAGAACAATGGGGGTTTGCATTGTACGGTGGTTTTTTAAACAATTCCACAGTGACTTTTCCCTATTAGGACAGAATTGTGCTGATTCTGAAACTCATCACTCTTTTCCACAAACTTCTAACTGAAGTGAGTATTGCCGTGAGGTGTGTCCATGTGTCTGTTTGAGTGTGTATCGTGTGACTGACTTTTATTGATTTTATTCATTTGAACGTATTAAAGCATCAGTAAATTATTCTTTTTTTTCCGTCATCTCATCAATATGAAGAGGATAGGGCTTATGAAGGCCTTTTGTTTGAGGGCTGGAATAATTTTGGATGACTATTCACAATGCCTTTGAAACTGGGGTATTCTCTCTCTGTGCTACACGCTAGCCTCCTCATGACTGAGAGTAGAAGTCAACGGACAAAGAGCTAATTAGCTTCTTTAGCCTTAGTCCATTGACTTCTATTCATTGTCATCATAAGGTTAGCGTGTAGCCCGAGTGTCCCTTTAAATAAACTGTGAGGCTGGGCCAAATTAATATTCCCTCTCTGGCATATTAAGTCATTTGCTATTGTGCAGCAGATTGCTCCCTCCAAATTCAAAGTTTCGCTGCTTCTATTGGGCGGCCGGGGATAAAACGGTCACGACTTCTCCATGGAAACGGTGCCGTTGATTGCACTTTTTTCCACTAGTCATGCCTCCTCTGCCACACAGAGGACTGTTAGAAACCTCCAGCAGGGCTCCCGGCTCCGATCAGCCAAGCTCTGCGGTTTCCCGTGGTGCACTACAATAGCTGCGGTTTCACGTGAAGGTTCCGTGAGGAATGCGAATGCTCACTCCTTCGACCGTCGACTGTTGCTAGATCAACAGAATTCCAGCATGAGGCCGGCTGCCAGTTTATCGGGGAGAGACAGTAACAGAGAGATTAGGGTATCTATTCTTGCGTGGATTTTTAAAATTCTCCGGCAGACTCAACACTGGAACGACACTTGGTTAAGAAATGCACTGATAACATTGGGTTTGTGTTGACATTGTTATATCTTTGCTAAATCTTCTTGAGACACAGTGCCATTCTAGGAGGGTGTGAGCTACTCTCAGAAAATACTCGGTGAGCTGTGTGGCCACTAGAGGGTGCCGTTTTCTCCTCACAGAGCGCAAGCAGACAGCTTGTTGGTCGCTCTGAGCTGAACTGACTCGTCTCCTCTGGGAAATATGGATGATTGAACTTGAGGAAGCGGTGCGGACAGCCGTGTAATGTAAGGTTAGAGGGAAGGCAGCAGCCGTTGATCGACTGGTGATGGGTCGAACCCAAAAACTAAGAGGCGCACCCTGTTTAATCGGGAATGACCAGCAGTCACTTGTGTTTGGTTACCATGACAACGCACCAGCCCCACCACTGTGACCTCCGCTGACCTCTGCATTGAAGAGGGGCGACTGTTTGTTGCAGGTGTCATTACCGTTGTCCATAAGAAATGTCAACCTTCCGTCAACCCCCACCAGAACTACACTCAAGCCACCCACACTGACCTCATAACATCACCACAACCGCTGCAATGTACCACCAGGGGGAGACACCTGGCTGGCTGTCTTTAATCTCAAAAAATCAATATCTTTCAGTCCTGGCGAAGGCAACATTCGGAGCGGAAATGTTGTAGTAATAATATAATATGGGCCCTTCTCTTTTATTGAATTTTACAGGACCATTGTTTACCCAGGATGTCTTATTGAGATTAAAATCTCTTCCGCTGCTGTTACCATAGCAAAGAGGCAAAGATAAGTGTACAGAATCTCCTGCACTTCTGTACTGCTTAAGAACTGGCCAGAGCAGTGCAATCCATGCGCTCAATTTTCTGTTTTTCTTGCCTGGCCTACCCTTTATAAACTCAGCAACCGCTATAAAATTAGCGTCGAGGAGTATTTCAATCAATAACACTTTACAGGGGCTACCTATAGCATAGGGGCTAAATTGTGTTGCCGGGACCTGAAAGATTATTGGTTCAAACCTCAATGTAGCCAAAATACGATCAGCGCAGCTGTTTGGCCCTTGAATAAGGCCCTTAGCCCCGTAGCGCTGCACAGGTATTGGCCCCTGCTGATCAGGCCCTGGTCACTTTAAATGAAAACATTGGCTGAAAAAAAATTGTATTTCAACCTTAGAGTGTGATCAGTCCATCAATCAAAAGAAACTCGCACACCAAATCAGCCAATACAAAAAATAAATAGGTATTTATTACATCAGAAAGTGCAAAGTGCTACCAAAGTGCGTGCAGTGCACGATTACGCTCTTGGAACCTACGCACCCACCAGGCCTGGAGACTTTGGCGCGACAGCCTATTTGCTTAAAACCTTAGAGTGTGGAAATAAATTTTTTTAAAATGTAAATTGAATTGTCTTGAGCTGTTGAAAGCCTATCATTTGAAGCCAATTCAAATGTAAATTGAATTGTCTTGAGCTGTTGAAAGCCTATCATGTGGTGACTTGTTTGAAAGAGCTCCCCTGCGGGAGCTCTTTCAAACAAGTTGCCACATGATAGGTTTTCAACAGCTTTGATTTTGATATCTTACATCATTGAGTAACAATAGCTGCATTTAGCACTCTAAGGGTTAATATCAAGCGTAACCGTCAGTCAGTTCTCGTGATGCTCTGACTGGTATAGCTGTCAGTCAAATCATTGTATCCAATTACAAACTGGGGCTACTTCACCTCTCTCAAGCACACACTGGTGCCAGCACTTATGATGCTAACCCTTGTCCTGCAGGAAATATGCTAGGCTCTTTGTGCTGTGCTAGTTGCTATTACTCACAAACAGCCTTCATGACGAAGGTTTAGCTGAACTGCAAGTTTGTCAGAAGTTACAGCTGCTCGATTTTTTTTTTTTTTATTGTATCTCTTCACAGAGGCGTTTTTTTGTGAAGTGATCGGCAGCTCGCTAAAGAACTGCAACATGTTCTGTCAACGTGTTCTGATCACATAAGACTGATGCTTTATTCTTTTTTCTTTTGTATGTAGCTCTCCATTGTTACTGTCTTTGCCCGCTCATTCACTGCGTGTGCGTGTGCGTGTGTGTGTGTGTGTGTGTGTGTTGGTGTGGCCGCGGCCGCGCGTGTGGGTGGGTGGGTGTGTGTGTGTTGTGCGGGTGTCAGTGCACTGAGGCACATAAACAAGAGATGGAGTGAATAAAAGAGAGGAACATTTCTCTTTCACTCCGCCGCCCTCCGAGACGCAGCGCCGCACTTTCATTTCGCGTCCTTCGACTCCCGCTCTGTTGCGCCTCGCGCGGGTTACCATGGACACAGAGCCGGAGATGTCAATCTTCGTGAAACGATCAGCCGTGCCTACGTGGGAATTCTCTCTAATTATCAGAGGACGAGACTTTCAGAAAACTTCAAAGTATGCGTGGGTTACCACGGACACCGTGTCAGATATGTCAAGCATTTTGAAATGACAGCAATATCCGCCCCCTGACTATTTTTGGGAAGAATGATGTCGTCTTAATGTCAGATATTGAATCTCCATTATCCCAGTTTATTTTCTCTCCATGTTCCTTAGACAGTACTGTACTGTAATTCAGACTTTTTAACGCATTACGGCGATTTGGGCTGTGTAGCTCGGGGACGTCAAACTCCAGTCCTGGACGGCTGCAGTGTCTGCTTGTTTTTGGTGCGTTTTCTAGTGTGATTCATTTAAAGGCCCCATATTTTGATCAATCATTTTTTCTCGTTGAGTCCCCCATTACAGTGGTCTCCGCTGTATCCAGCAGTCCAGAGAAGTTTGATTTTGAAGACTCTCCCCTGTTTAGCTGATTGCATTTAAAATGCAGTTTGAGATTCCGGCTCGCTGCCCACCAGCCCTGTGTGGGTGCCCTGCTCCCTCCAGCAGGCTCGCCTGACCTCCCCTCCTCTCTCTCCCATGTCGGGCTAACGCTGCCTAATGTTACCTGGTTTTGTGTTTAGCTCTGTTTGCTTGCCGCTCTGGGCAGAGCTCGTTAGGATACAGGGGTCGCCCTCTCAAATCAGCCTGTTCTCCTGAGGGGAGAGAGGAACAGGCTGCAAAAGGCCAAGAATCTATGGATTCCTCTGGGGTCAGAATCAGAATCTCTTTATTGTCCCGTTAAGGGAAATTAGTGTTGCAGCAGGGGCACACAAAAGACAAGGTACACAATGACAATATCAGCAGTGAGAATAAGACCCAATTAAAAGTGTAAAATTCAGACATAATAAAAAACAACACAATATAAGAAACACCATACACAAAGTCACTTACAAATGTTCAGTCCAGAGCTCATACCAAAAATGGAAAATTACGACCAAGTCTTGCAAAAAGTGCAATATGTGGATGTGCAAATAAGCAATAGTAGTGACAGGAGAACATGAGCAACCTAAGGGCTAATTGCCATTAAGTAAATGAATTGCACTGGGGATAAATGAGACCTGAAGTCTTTTAGTCCTCCTCATAGGAGCCCTAAAACGACGGCCTGGGGTTTATTTTTATGAGGTTTATGTTTCATAATGGGTTGTTAAACCCCCCTCCTTTTGGACATTCGACAATATAATAACTTGAGAAAAGCTGCAAGCAGAAAAATGAGGGCCCTTTAAGTCAGTGATTGGCTGAGGCATCCACTCACCTCGTTCTCACAGCAGTGATTGGCTGCTGATGAAAGGAGATGACAAAAGCCTGTTTACGTGTGTTGCTCCAGGACTGAATTTTGACACCATCGTTCTAACTAATCACCAACTCTTGTTTCCTCGTGAGCTGGCATTTTTCAGGATTGGTTTGGACAGTGTGTTGCTGGGTGCTGTTGCGGGTGGGGGGGCGCTGGTTTTGCTGGGCTTTTGTCAGTCGGCAAGCGCATCCCACCCCCTGACCCGCCCACTCTGGGACAGTATGGGCAGGCCTGTCTCCCTGCCCCTCCCCTGTTCATGTCTAACGCTTCAGTTTTCTCTCCTGTCTTTTCCAGGACTGCCAAATAAATTTCCACTTCCTCAAGGTAGCTCTGGCTTCCCCAATCTCCCCTTCTGCCTGTCACTTGCTTTCTATCTAAACTCCCTTTTTCTGCTCACTCCTCTCTCTCCCCCCTCTCTCTTTTCCTCTCCTCTCGGTGTTCAGACATTCATCCTCCACAGTTCTCGATTGTTTGTATGTAGTCTTGGCTACTGCAAATAGATCCAATTTACTAACAATGAACTGCGAAACACGAGTGAGTCACGCTTTACTACAGATGGCGGACATTTCATTTCAAGTAAATATTTAGAATTCAAAAATTATTTAAACCATTCAGTGAGCATTCAATGTTAGTGTTTTTGCATGAGTCGCAAGGCCAGATATTGACTCGTAATATCATCCCATCCCATATTAAGTTCTAAATATGTGAAAATATATTAAAGGTCCCCTATTATGCTGCCAGGTACACAGCTAATTAACCATTATGAGCCAGTTCAAAGTCTCCCCTTTCTGACATCACAAGGGGAGGTGACCACCCAGAATAATGAAATCTAACTGTCATTTCCTTGCCTAAGGAAAGCTGTAGACTGTCTGCCTGCCATGTAACATTATCTGCTAGTTATCTGTACAGATCACTGAGGGAATCAATGTGGGTTACGACCAGTATCCCTCAAATGGAGGGTAATTCGATTAAAGCTCCCTCATCGCCCCCCCCCCTTCCCTGCCCCTCCTGCTCTCCTCCTCCCTCCTTCCCTCCATCCTATTCCTTCCTCCCTGACTGATTTAATGCAGCAGTCCTTTTCACAGACTACAGCCAGCGATAGTCTTCCCTCTGCAGTCACATGACCACCCTGATCTGGGCTCTCCACCATGGAACAATGAGATGTGAGGATGGTGTTGTTAGTAAATTAGCTGGCCTGGATTGGAGGGGGGGGTGGTCTTCCATCCTCACAGTTCTCTGTTCATCTCCACCCCCCACCCGCCCGGCTCTCTCCACCCTCCAGTTCTCCATCCACCCTCCTCTCGCATCCTGTCTCCCAGGGGCCAGCCCCTGAGGGCCGCACCTGGGCCGTGGGAGTACAGCCTCGGTGGTACTCTGGCCTCTACCTGTCGCATCACAAGCCTGGACTGTAGAGGGCCAAACCTGCCTGAGTGTGGATGTGCGGTTATGTGTGCACGCGTGCGTGTGTGTGTGTGTGTATGTGTGCGTTTATTCTCTGTCCAAGCATGCGTATGGACACATCCCAGGGATTTGAGCTACCTGTTTCCCTCGGATGCGCAGTGTCCATGTTTTTTTGTGGCTGTGTTGAAGGCATACGTCGTCCGTGCCGTGTTCAAGTCATGAGCTTGATTTTTTTTGTTGTTGTTGTTCTATGTTTTTTGGTTTGTCAAATCAGGCAAGGGTGTGCTAGGGAAAAGGGCACCATCTCTCACACTCACTCTCTCACTCACTGACTGACAGACTCACTCACTCTCTCACTGACTTGACAGCATGACAGAATGAGCAGTTTTTGCCAAAGTAATAACAGTTTGTTTGTACCACCACTAAGTAATTGCGAAACATAAATTTGGCATTTCTCAAATATTAGTTTTCTCAGTCGGTCTGTAAATGAATGAAATACATGTGTACTGAGGACCATATTGACAGCTTTCATGGTATACTTGAGACTGCCAGTTTTCTGACATTGTACGACTATTGAGGAAAATCACAAGATCAGTTTGTGGAGGCAGTGAAGTGCAGTGTTAACACTCACATTTGTAATATCGGAATTGTAAACCTGAGATGCTGTCGGCACCCTTATGTTATTACATTTGTGCACTTTTTAAGTAGTGGATAAGTGAGTATTATATATCCACAAGAGGGCAGCACAGATCAGAGAACAATTTGAAATGTGTTCCATCTCAGGTTTGTACTGCGAAGACCTGCACACTCTTAGTATCTGATTAGGTCTGTGTGGATATTGTGTTTCACTGAAAGAAAAAAAAAGGCCACGAGTCAGTTATTATCTGATTGCACAAGGTCTGGTTTTGGATGCCTTTTTATATTCTGCCTAGATTTTTGTTACAGGTATATAAATTAATTATTATTGCTGAGTTTCATATTTCAGGACATATTAAAATGACTTATCATAAACCTTTGAAAAGAACTTTCTTAGAGCGAATCCCACAAAAGGCAAATAGGGTTGAGTTGAGTTATTCAAATAGGGCTATTATTCAAATAGTGATGGGGTAATAAAATGGATTTTGAGGTGAATTTTATTGCAATATTCTATTTATTGATTCAATTTGAATAAAATAATAACTCCATGTTAATAATTTTATGGCTACTTACTTTCCAAACGGGTAAAGCCAAACTTATGTGATTTTCTGCATGTTATTAATCAGAGGTTGGTCGGCACTAATCATTTGTCCTTGAAGAAGATGACTCATTTGTTGGCATATAGTAAAATAAGGGAGATATGGCCACTGTTTACCTCATTAGCACGTGTTGCTTTGCTGTAAGAAGTAGTGTCATTAAATTTGGTGAAATACAAGCTTTGATACTTGGAGGAAATCAGTATCGGTGTATCTCAGACTTGCAGTGTACAATATATACAATGTGTGTCAGCTGCAGCTGTGTTCTTTTTAATCACCGATGCTGCTTGTCACCTTTAATCTCTGGCCGAACTATGATTGGACCTTGTTTACACTCGACTCTGACAGAAGTGACAAATCAGATTCTTCCGAGGTCCGCTCACAAACTGCCCGCTGGCATTTTAGAATGCGCTGCATAAATTGATTCCGCGGTGAGATTTTGTTCTGCACTGAGCTGTCCTCAACTACCAGTCACAGTGCAGAGGCATCTGCTCGGGTTTTCCCTCTGCATAGGGTCTGTATCATGGAAAGTCTAGAACATTCTGGAAGATTCAAACTTTACAGGGCATTCTCTGTAAGCAGCTGAGGCTTCTCTGGGGAAGCTGTTGTATTCGGGTTTTTGTTCTCAATAATAGCTCCCAGCCTGACTCTTGCGTGAGTCATAGCTGCTGTTTTTATGTGGATAAGGATGGGGTGTCACAGCAGTTAGATGCTAATCTGACCCCAGTAAAATCTTGTTTATTTTTTTTTCTTCACTCAATGTGCCTGTGTACTATGGAGTTCAAACAAATGTTAAGGCTGTTAAATGTTAAGGCTTCAGTCAGGAAATCCAGCCTTTCCTAATAACTGGGTTATCAGAGACAGATCTGGCAATGTTAGACTTCAAGGGCAATAGACTGAAGTCATATTTCACAGTGGTTCTCAGGGTTGTGTCCTGACCTCGCAGTGAACCTCAATGAGTCAGTCTTTCTTTCAGAACTGTAAACCAGTGACCTATTTTGGGGCCTGTCCCTTCTCTATGCTGTAAACATATGCATCGTGGTCGGTTATGCTGATACTTCATGAAGTTCTCCGTTTGAATGTTATGGGAAGCATTAACCCCACACGTAAAACCCAAGAGCTGCTTAGAACAATTTGATAGAGTTGTGAGATATATTTTAATGGAGTGTTAACAATTTCATTTCATTTTGTGGCTTGTGTTTGCTTACAGATTGTATCCTTTTTGGCAACTAAGGAAAGTTTCACATTTAACGATCATTTCTGCAAATTCACTGCCTGATTTTTTTTTTTTTTTTTTCTTGAAGCAGAGCATCACACTTCATCACATTCAGCTCTTTTTTACTATCTAAGTACTTCTTTGGCCTAAAGTTTAATTTTTACAGATAAAACGGGCCTCGTTTTTTCTGCTAAGCAGTGGATAAAAAATGTCTTTTCTCCCCAGATAAGTGGATGTTTTACCCAGTGTAACCACTAGGTGTCTCTCCAGGATATCCGTAGAGAGGAGGCAACATCCACATTTTCTATAGATTGGTGAATTGTACCGTGATATTCAAAAATGCTAAAAGTGAAGTGCATTACGGGGCTTTATAAAGTGACGGTCGTGTGACGTCATATTGCCCACCTTATCAGTTCAGGGTCATGACATTTTAATTTTAAATGTATAATTCTTTTGTAATTTCTATCATTCCAATGTTTTGTATACCAAACAATTTGAAAGGTAATTAAATGGGTATTAAAACTGAAGTGATGTAAGTTGTTTGCCACGAGCCCTTGTCTTTCTGAAACTGTATTTATGATAACCCTTTAGTCTTTCTTTGCGAATAAAACCAAGCGAATAAAATCTGGCTGGGGGGGGAATTGTTTGCCGGAAGCGAAATGTTTTCTTCACAGGATGGGGTTCATGTCTGACAGAAATGAGTCCAAATGTCTGACACACTCCCGACCAGCGAAGAGCCGAGGCGTAATAGTTGAATCTCGCGCGTAAGGCTCTCCGAAATGTTCCCAAACGCAATTATCGGCCTCTGCCGCTCTGAGTTGGCTCATGCCTGAAATGAGAAAGATCTCAGCATGAGAATTACCCTGGTGGGAAATTATGTGGGAGCTGAAGGCGGGGAGCGGGGAGGACTGGAATCATAACCGGTGTATCTGTCGAGCGATTTCGATTGCTGGGCGCTCCCGTCTACACAGGTTAGCAGCGCCGCGCAGCTGCGGTGAGCCCAGTCGCATTTCATTTATAATATCCTGTCCGTGCCCATTGAGTGTGATTCGAGCGTGAGGCGGCCAGTCATTTCCAGTTCATCAGACCGCTGACCGAGCCGTATTCACATTGGCCTCAGTGACGCCCAGGGGGGCGTACAAAATGTCAGAAGCATCCCTGATAAATGGCTTTCAAACTTTGAAATCTCTATAAGCCACAATTTTGAAAGGCTCTACACGGGTTATTCTTTTTCATTTGAATGCCAGTTTGCAGCATGTGTCCCCTTCAAAGAGATGTAACAAGCAACACATTTTGTGAGTCCCCTAAGTTAAACGTGAATACTAATTGATTTCATAAGTGGGCAAATAGTCGGTTCCCGAACCAAAGGTGCATCGGATCCCCAAAAAAAAAACAAACAAAAAAACTTCGAAATCGAATACGGTGCCGAGCGCTCTCAAAATTACGGCAGTATATGCCAAACACCAAAACCTAGCAATAACTTGAAAGATCTGTGGCTGTAAGGAGACAGGGACGGATGGAGACTTGCATTAATGGTAGGGCAGTTGATCACAACCATGGAGCAACAGCTCTAAGAATCTCCAAACAAATGGAGCGAACCATGGCTGAACCAGTGTCAATAAAAGCAGTATATTGTGAGCTTTACAAAGCTGATATTTATGACAGTGTTTCTGATTATTTGACTCTATCCCCTGTATTTTCAGGACTGGAGCCCTAGCACAGTTCTGTGTCCTAAATGTAGTTCACCTTACAGTAACTCTTCCCGCACTCGGTTGAGCCAGTTCTGACACTTCTTTCAACTGCAAACTGTAATTAGCTCCTCTGTCGCATGCTATATAGAAGACCTGTATTTTGTGTTCTTGAAACACATTCATGATATTATGATATTTGCCGTTCATGGGGTGGACCCCTTCAGTTTTTGGCCCTCATATTAGATTAATAACTTGATAACTTGCAGTATACTGCGGATCATTTTTATTTTTATTTTTATTTGTTTGTTTATGGTTGCATGGCTTTCTTATCTATAATTATTATCCGATACCCAGGCATTCATCTTTTTTGAAAAGGATTTAGTGATTCCTTGAACTCAGCACAATAATATTGTATGCAGTGCTCTCTTCATTTTATGCAGACGCCTGCATGTCTGTATTTCTGCAAAATAAAATGCACATTTTTTTAATTACCTGAACTTTCATGGGCTGATCAACTTCAGCAGAGCCTGTCAGTGTTTGGATTAGTGGAAGAGCTGTCCTTCCTGACCGTCTTCAGTCCTTAAATCAAGGGACAGCGGTGTTACTCAAATACAAATGAACACTCAGCACATTGCTGTCTGTAGTTAACATTCATATTCGGTAATATCCGCGATGGCGCGATAAACAGCTGTGCGGTGTTATTTGCTGTGATGTGTGAGGTAGAGAAGTGGGTTCTGTAGCTGTGTGAGTGAGGGTTTGTGGGTGTGTGTGTGCCAGCCTCCGTGTTTGTGTGATAGGACTCTTGCTAAGCCGTACTCCTCTCCCCTATGGTTTCAGGATCACAGTCTGGACGACTCTGATAAGGTGCGTCTGACAGGAAGTAAGATTTGTTTGCTGGCCTCTTCTTGTTTTGTCTTGTTCTGGCTTGGTTTTGCTGGGATTTCAGAGTGTGCTGGCCTGCAAGTTTGAGTGCCTCATTAACCTGGTATCCTGCTGCTTTTATACCTGGGACTCTGCTAACCATGCCTCCATGCCCGAAGATGAATATGAGGATTGTTTTTAGTCAGGGTGTCCAACTCCAGTTCTGGTATTCGGAGCGTTTCTGCACTAGTGGTTAGTTTCAGTCACTGATTGGCTAAAGGGTCAACTCACCTTATTCAGGCCTACCAAAGAAAACGGCCAGGCTGTAACAAAAGTTTTTCAGATGTCTACCTTTTTCAAATAACCAGCAACACTAAGTCGGAAACATGCCACATTCTCGCTAAACTTCACACCACAACACTTTGAAGTCGATACATTTTCATCAGAACCAAACTCAAAAAAATCGCACGGCCTGTAACAAACCCAGAGACGAACCAAATGAGTTTTCAATTGTATGTTGCTGGTTCTTTGACAAAGGTAGACATCTGACAATCTTTTGTTACAGCTTGGCCATTTTCTTTGGTAGGCCTGTTATTCTCAAGGGATTATTTGTTTACCCATTGGAAGGTGGCCTCAACAGCCTGCAGCTCTCCAGGACTGGAGTTGATATCCTTGGTGTTAATGGCCGCAGTTTAACTTCGCTCACACTGGTCGTGATTCGGGAGTCCAGGGATTCTGGGAATGCTGTTTTATCTAGGTTATCGCTGCCTTGAATGCAGCCTGGTGTGTGTTTGTATGGTTGGTTAAAATATTGCTTGTAGCTTGACCTACCTGAGCCCGCCTTTTTGTTGCGTGTGATGCGCAATGCAATGACTGCAGGTTGTTGAACGTAATTGGTGAACAAAATGAAGTGGGTGGAGTCAGCATGAGTTTTGGTTGTCTGATTCGCTGCTGCGTGATACAGCTCTGCTCCCTGTGTGTTCCAGGAGAGCTGTGCTTTAGTGCTTGAGTGAATTTTGGCTCTTTGCGCCCCTGTGGCAGTGTGGCACATCCCAGACTCTAAAACGCAGAATGAAAATACTTGTTCGCTTGTGCCATTTCAGATAATAATGCATTTAACCCTCAGTGCACGACACTTATGCAGACATTGAGCATATAACTGCATTTACAGTCTTGTTGTTAATTACAGTACACAAACACTTGCACCTTCTCATACACACATACACACACTCACACAGACACACAGCTGCACTCACACACCATTAAAATATTTTTCTGTGGCAGATTGAATTACCTTAGATCCTCATATAGGTTTTTTTTTATTTCACTGCTCCCTTGGCATGTATACACCCATGAATCAATTGTGAAGCATTATTGTTATTAATTCATTTTAATTAGCGAAAGTGCCTTTGGGATGAACAACAGTTCCCTTCTGTTTTGATTGCTTCAAAGGTGGTATAAATGCGTGTGAAATCCCTGAGTGCTTTCTGCAAGCAACTTCAGAAGCCAGTCTGTGGTTCTGTCTGAGAGTCCTGTGTGGACATTCAGGAAGTTTGTGCTTAAAAGTTCTGTGCACTCTCTCAATCTTCAGTCTCTGCTTCCTGACACCTCCCATATCCCCGAGCAGCGTGAAACTAATTATGCACTGCTTCCCTGGGGCTGCTGGCCGCAGTCGGCACCTGCACGGCCGGATTTCATCGAGACCGAGGTGGTCATCCCTTTCCCAGCAAGCGGCACCTTTACCAAGTGTGCCCACCCTGGAGCCCTGTCGCTGCCATAGCAACATCTGCTCTTTCCTCCTGCTTCCTGTCCAGCTGCCTGTCTGCGGCCATCTCTTGCAGAGGGTTGTGTGCGGTACTGAGACCCATCTGTCTCACACACAGGTCCCCGGGCAAATCTGAACTACTGGGTCACGGATCGTGCCAGTCATCCGCAGCCAAGTAACTCTGAAACACGTCTGTCTGCAAACAGAGCATTGAAGACAGTTGTTGTCCTCAGGGTTGGGGTCAATTCCAAGAGGAGTTGTAATTTATAATTCAATTCTAATTCAATTTCGGAATTGGAATTGGAATTGAGAAATTAGAGGCGGAATGGGAATTTATTATTTGGAATTGGAATTGATGAAACGGTATTGACCCCAGACTTGGTTGTCCTTCCATTAAACATGGTTCACCATTGTTCCTCGTGAAAACTGAGCGAGAGATTGGCAAACTAGATGGCAGTGTAAAGGACTGTATAATGACTGCTAGAGTGGTGCGGTCGTCTTATAGTGCACTGTCTGCGTCTGTGAGGCGGGAAGGATCTCATTTGTCCTCTTTGGCCTGCCTGAGGTGATGTTGGCAGTGGCTCGCATTAGCGGATTTAATCAAAGTGAGATATGCATACATCACACTGATGAGAAAGAACGTCACTTGATGACGTAGCGTTGGGGAGGGGGGGTGTTTGATATTTGATGGAGGTGAGTTCACACTGTTCACACAGTTGGAATAAAGTTATCTGATGGGGAATTTGGAGGTGTGGTACAGCGACTGTCTCAGTACAGATATTCTGTTCCTGGCCTTTTGCTCTGTCTCTTTCACAAGCAGAGCTTCTGTTCCTGGCCTATAGTTCTGCCCATTCACAAACAGATATTCTGTTCTCTGGCCTGTAGTTCTGCCCATTCATTCTTCCAGTTGATATTCTGTTCCTGACCTGTAGTTCCCATTGCCCATTCACCAACAGATATTCTGTTCCAAACACATATTCTGCAGTTCTGCCCATTCACCAACAGATATTCTGTTCCTGGGCTATAGTTCTGCCCATTCACCAACAGACATTCTGTTCCTGGTTCTGCCCATTGTATTTTGTTCCTGGGCCCATTCACAAACACCTGTAGTTCTGCCCATTCACCAACTGATATTCTGTTCCTGGGCTATAGTTCTGCCTATTCACCCCATTCACCAGTTCAGATATTCTGTTCCTGGGCTATAGTTCTGCCTATTCACCCACAGATATTCTGTTTCCTGGCCCAAGTTCTGATATTCACCAACTGATATTCTGTTCCTGGGCTATAGTTCTGCCCCCATTCACAGATATTCTGTGGGCTATAGTTCAGCCTGTAGTTCTGCCCATTCAAGAGATATTCTGTTCTGGCCTGTAGTTCTGCCCATTCACCAACAGATATTCTGTTCTGCCTGAGTTCTAGTTCTGCCAATTGATATTCTGTTCCTGGCCCATTCACCAACAGATATTCTGTTCCTGGCCTGTAGTTCTGCCCATTCACCAACATTGATATTCTGTTCCTGGGCTGTAGTTCTGCCCATTCACCAACATTCTGTTCCTGGCCTGTAGTTCATTCACCAACTGATATTTTTGTTCCTGGGCTATTGTTCTGCCCCAACTGATATTCTGTTCCTGGCCTGTAGATTCACCAACTGATATTCTGTTCCTGGCCTATAGTTCTGCCTATTCACCCACAGATATTCTGTTCCTGGCCTGTAGTTCTGCCCATTCACCAACAGATATTCTGTTCCTATATTCTGTGGGCCCATTCACCAACAGATATTCTGTTCCTGGCCTGTAGTTCTGCCCATTCACCAACAGATATTCTGTTCCTGGCCTGTAGTTCTGCCCATTCACCAACTGATATTCTGTTCCTGGGCTATAGTTCTGCCCATTCACCAACAGATATTCTGTGGCCTGTAGTTCTGCCCAGTTTCATTCAACAGATATTCTGTTCCTGGCCTGTAGTTCTGCCCATTCACCAACAGATATTCTGTTCCTGGCTATAGTTCTGTAGTTCTGCCCATTCACCAACTGATATTCTGTTCCTGGCCTATTCACCCACAGATATTCTGTTCCTGGCCTGTAGTTCTGCCCATTCACCAACTGATATTCTGTTCCTGGGCTATAGTTCTGCCCATTCACCAACAGATATTCTGTTCCTGGCCTGTAGTTCTGCCCATTCACCAACTGATATTCTGTTTCCTATAGTTCTGCCCATTCACCAACAGACATTCTGTTCCTGGCCTGTAGTTCTGCCCATTCACCAACTGATATTCTGTTCCCGGGCTATAGTTCTGCCTATTCACCAACAGATATTCTGTTCCTGGCCTGTAGTTCTGCCCATTCACCAACTGATATTCTGTTCCTGGGCTATAGTTCTGCCTATTCACCAACAGATATTCTGTTCCTGTAGTTCTGCCCATTCACCAACTGATATTCTGTTCCTGGGCTATAGTTCTGCCCATTCACCAACTGATATTCTGTTGATAGTTCTGCCCATTCACCAACAGATATTCTGTTCCTGAGTTCTGCCCATTCACCAACAGATATTCTGTTCCCTGGGTAGTTCTGCCCATTCACCAACAGACATTCTGTTCCTGGCTATAGTTCTGCCCATTCACCAACTGATATTCTGTTCCTGGGCTATAGTTCTGCCCATTCACCAACAGATATTCTGTTCCTGGGCTGTAGTTCTGCCCATTCACCAACTGATATTCTGTTCCTGGCCTGTAGTTCTGCCCATTCACCAACAGACATGATAGTTCTGCCCATTCACCAACTGATATTCTGTTCTGGGCTGTAGTTCTGCCCATTCACCAACTGATGTTCTGTTCCTGGCCTGTAGTTCTGCCCATTCACCAACAGATATTTTGTTCTGGCCTGTAGTTCTCACCATTCACCAAGATATTCTGTTCCTGGGCTGTAGTTCTGCCCATTCACCAACAGATATTCTGAGTTCTGCCCATTCACCAACAGATATTCTGTTCCTGGGCTATAGGCTATTAGTTCTGCCTATATTCTGCCCATTCACCAACAGACATTCTGTTTCTGTTCTCCATTGATATTCTGTTCCTGGGTTGTAGTTCTGCCCATTCACCAACTGATATTCTGTTCCTGGGCTATAGTTCTGCCCATTCACCAACAGATATTCTGTTCCTGGCCTGTAGTTCTGCCCATTCACCAACAGATATTCTGTTCCTGGGCTGTAGTTCTGCCCATTCACCAACAGATATTCTGTTCCTGGCCTGTAGTTCTGCCCATTCACCAACAGATATTCTGTTCCTGGCCTGTAGTTCTGCCCATTAGTTCTGCCCATTCTGCCCAACTGATATTCTGTTCCTGGGCTGATAGTTCTGCCCATTCACCAACAGATATTCTGTTCCTGGCCTGTAGTTCTGCCCATTCTGTTCCCAACCAACAGAGATATTCTGTTCCTGGCCTGTAGTTCTGCCCATTCACCAACAGATATTCTGTTCCTGGGTAGTTCTGCCCATTCACCAAGATATTCTGTTCCTGGCCTGTAGTTCTGCCCATTCACCAACAGATTCTGTTCTGTTTCCATTGGCCTGTAGTTCTGCCCATTCACCAACTGATATTCTGTTCCTGGGCTATAGTTCTGCCCATTCACCAACAGATATTCTGTTTCTGGCCCATTAGTTCTGCCCATTCACCAACTGATATTCTGTTCCTGGGCTATAGTTCTGCCCATTCACCAACAGATATTCTGTTCCTGGCCTGTAGTTCTGCCCATTCACCAACTGATATTTTGTTCCTGGGCTATAGTTCTGCCTATTCACCAACAGATATTCTGTTCCTGGCCTGTAGTTCTGCCCATTCACCAACTGATATTCTGTTCCTGGGCTATAGTTCTGCCCATTCACCAACTGATATTCTGTTCTGCATTGCCCATTCACCAACAGACATTCTGTTCAGTTCTGGCTGGCCTGTAGTTAGTTCTGCCCATTCACCAACAGATATTCTGTTCCTGGGCTGTAGTTCTGCCCATTCACCAACAGATATTCTGTTCCTGGCCTGTAGTTCTGCCCATTCACCAACAGACATTCTGTTCCTGGGCTGTAGTTCTGCCCATTCACCAACAGATATTCTGTTCCTGGCCTGTAGTTCTGCCCATTCACCAACAGATATTCTGTTCCTGGCCTGTAGTTCTGCCCATTCACCAACTGATATTTTGTTCCTGGGCTATAGTTCTGCCTATTCACCAACTGATTTTCTGTTCCTGGCCTGTAGTTCTGCCCATTCACCAACTGATATTTTGTTCCTGGGCTATAGTTCTGCCCACTCACCAACTGATATTCTGTTCCTGGGCTGTAGTTCTGCCCATTCACCAACAGATATTCTGTTCCTGGCCTGTAGTTCTGCCCATTCACCAACTGATATTCTGTTCCTGGGCTATAGTTCTGCCCATTCACCCACAGATATTCTGTTCCTGGCCTGTAGTTCTGCCCATTCACCAACTGATATTTTGTTCCTGGGCTATAGTTCTGCCCATTCACCAACAGATATTCTGTTCCTGGCCTGTAGTTCTGCCCATTCACCAACAGATATTCTGTTCCTGGCCTATAGTTCTGCCTATTCACCTACAGATATTCTCTTCCTGGCCTGCATTTCTACCCATTCCCCAACAGATATTCTGTTCCTGGCCTGTAGTTCTGCCCATTCACCAACAGATATTTTGTTCCTGGGCTGCAGTTCTGCCCGTTCACACACAGATATTCTGTTCCTGGGCTGTAGTTCTGCCCATTCACCAACAGATATTCTGTTCCTGGGCTGTAGTTCTGCCCATTCACCAACAGATATTCTGTTCCTGGGCTGTAGTTCTGCCCATTCACCAACAGATATTCTGTTCCTGGGCTGTAGTTCTGCCCATTCACCAACAGATATTCTGTTCCTGGGCTGTAGTTCTGCCCATTCACCAACAGATATTCTGTTCCTGGCCTGTATCTCTGTCCCCTTCATCAGCAGAGATTCTGTTACTGGCCTGTAGTGGTGCACCCTTCATCAACAGAATCTCAGTTATGTTTTCAAATCGAGCTGCTTGCTCACTTCACATTTTTTCCTTATATCGAATTAAGATTTCACACTTCCTCTTCTCACAGCCGAGTTTTGCTGTTTTTGCACATTTTCTTACATACTTTACAGCAGTAGGATCACGCTCCATGGTCTCAGAGTTTAGATGAGGAAGGCTGTAGGTTTAACAGTGATGGCTGACATTGTCTTTGACCAATATGTAGTGCCATCTTCAATCCAGTCTCCGTCAGCCAGAACTTTCTGTGGATGCTGTATTTTTGCTGTAGCTTATAGCTGTTTGTTTAAAATGTTTTTTGGAGTACAGTTTAAGTACACCAAAGGTTACAAGGAGTTTTTCTTGTATTGCAGAGAAAATATGATTTTGCTTTTGTTGCAATCGATGGGGACATGACGGCACTGTCTGCATTGCATCTCCCGAGAAAGATTCTCTCCACAACTTCTTTCCTGTAGTATTTTCCCTCTTGAGTCTTACTCCTCATCAAGGTATACACATGAGACCATTAACCACACCTAAGTAACCGTTTCCTCTTGCAAGGCAACTCTCCTTCAAATACTCAAGTGGGTTTATAAACAGCCTGTTGTGTTATTTTGTGGATGCCACCTTTGCAAAAATGACACACCCCCCACCCCCGTGACTGACGGCAGGAAGCCGGATTTTGCGGAGGGCTTCTGCCAGGGTTGGGGGGGGGGGTTCAGTAGCAGGGATTTTAGGCTGGGGGCTCCTCTGTATGTCGCAGCAGGCAGGGGCTGAATTATTCAGCGGAACTTTCCGGAAAGCTTCCGCCCCGCCACCGCTCCTGTGAACTTCATTTGACTTCAATCAGACTCTGGCCTCCACCTGCTCTGTGCACATGACGTAGTGCAGGGCTGTCTGACTCTGCTCCGGGAAGATTTACTGTGCTGTGGGCTCACACTTCAACCCTAACATATTGCACCTCTTTCGACGACAAGAAATTTTGACGAGCTGCTAATTAGGAGAATCTTTTGTTCCAAATTAGAGTTGAAGTGAAAACATCGGGGACAGTTGGTCTTCAGGAACAGGGATGGGCAGCCTTGACGAGGACCGTAAACTGTTGAAGCACACCCAGCTACTCATTTTACCTTTATACCTATATACTAACATTTCCGTCCACAACTGATAACATTTTACCATCTGCACCGAATGGTTGCATCTTGTTGTTTTTTTCTTTTTGTTTCTTCATTCGGTTTGTGTTTTCTGGTCATGAATCATGTTGGGATCTCTCGGGAAGGTGCGGTCCGTATTTCACTGTAAACCCAGCCCCTTCTGCCCGCTGTTGTCGCAGAAAGCCAAGCTGGGACCCGGGAAGAAAGTCATCACGCCATCGGATGACAGCCGAAGCTTTCCCTCCAACAACATAGACCGGGTCAAACTCACCGACTTCAACTTCCTGGCTGTCCTGGGGAAAGGCAGTTTTGGCAAGGTGGGTCAGATGGGAGAGAGTAAAGGGGCTGCCTTCTGTAGGGTCAATAATGAACCTTTAACCGCTCCAGCAGGAGTGAATCCACACCTTCATGTGGAACTTTAACCCCAAGAATGATTTTACCCCCTCAATTTACTGCCCAAATTCTGAAGAAGTTGTCACATCATGGAAAATGCCAATGAAATCCGAAAAGACTGATCTTTGCTCGACCCACGTTTACTCTTGATGTATTTTTTTGGATGCTCCTTTTATGCTATAATACGATTAGCTCACCTGCTTAGCATCACCTGTTTCACATCACCCTATTATTGCAACTTTGCAACTTGTTGCAACATTATTAGTTCTGAATTGCCCATATGCTTTTTTTTTTTTTTTTTTTTTTTTATTTGTGCATATTTTCAGTGAAAGGTTGTACTCACAAGTTAAAGCTTTAAACAATGTGGTGTTTCATTGTTTTTATCATACCTGGTGGTGAATGGACTTCTCAAATCACTCCTTTTTGATTTTATTTGCTTTTCAATATTGTGGAATTATGGTTGTATGTGCATTTCAAGGGTGCTTAGTGGAGATTTTATTATATTTTCTTCAATTCCACATCACGGCTTCTTTCATTCCCTACCCCACCAGCCCTTGGGTTTAATTTCACACCAACAGCTGAATTCATCTCAAGCTAATCAGTTACTTAAGTCTAACTAAGTTCACTCTGATCGTGCCCCACTCAAATCCCATGGGCTTCTTGCTGAAATGATGGTAGTGTATGGTGATAGATCGTGGCCTTTTTTTTTTTTTTTTTTTTTACTGCTGTTTCTATGTGACTGCTGTGGACTGAAGTTCATCTATGTTACTTTTTTTGGAACTTAACTCATTCCCTACGGCAAGCCGCTGCCAACGGCGTGGCGAATTCTACCATTCCCTACGGTAAGCCGGTGCCAGTGGCGTGGATGACCAATCGCAGTCCAACGAAAACACGAAATCAGTTGACGATCGCGGTCATGGGCCACCTGTACTTCAATACTTTATGTTGTGTAATTTTCTGGGAAAGTATTCCGTACAAACGTGACAATTTTATATAAAAGTATTCTGAGTTAAGATTATATTTTCTGTTTGAGAGGGAAAGAAAGATGGCACCTTTCATGATGAAACAAAGAAGGCCAGTTCCATGGACTTAAATTAAGCTCAGGTTTGACGTAAAATGAGTTTTCTATGGCGATGAATCCCCAGTTGAATCTGAATCTGGGCTAGGATTGGCCGTGGGCCGTGTCTGTAAAAGCAGCCCTATAGGTCTTAATAACGCTGATGTTCTGTGAGATCCGTGCTGGTGCTCATTCCCCCTCTGCCGGCCTCTGTGCTCAGGTAATGCTGGCAGAGATGAAGTCCACAGAGAAGCTCTACGCCATTAAGATCCTGAAGAAGGACGTGGTGATCCAGGACGATGACGTGGAGTGCACCATGGTGGAGAAGAGGGTCCTGGCGCAGCAGGACAAGCCCCCTTTCCTCACTCAGCTGCACTCCTGCTTCCAGACTGTGGTGAGGCCATAGATTCGCTATAGGAAAGATTGCAAACTGGCTATTGGTCCGCATTGGCGCTTAGTGAGCAAGCATGTCTGCCGCTATTTTCTTTTGTGGTCGGAGACAATAGCGACTAGTCGTAACCTTTTCAAATATTAGCTGTTGTTAAAGCAACCAATGGCTATCATATGTTTTAATGTTAGTTATAGCTAGCTAGCCAGCTCAAATGACCTGTTGCTGAATCTTGCCTCATTGATATTATCAACCAACCGATGTTAGCACCGCTGCCAAAATTACATTACGCTATGTGCAGTGGCGCTCATTTAACCGCCGCTAGCCCGTTTAAAAGTCGATTTTTGTCGGATATTCAAGATCATTTGGGATTATTTGAAGAGTTTGTTTCCAAAACGCAATATATCCATTTTACTCATTTTGATTAAACCAGCTTTTTCCATGTCAACGCCAATTGCATTTTATAGATAAACACAATCTTGGACCGTGAAAAAATACACCTTATAGCATGAATTTCTAAAAACAGATTTTTTGTACCATCTGTAAGAAGCCCAGGGCTATCACTTAATGGTTTTATCTTAATTTTTGTAATTTTGGTACTTATTGCGTTTTGGAAACAAACTCCTCATATTCAGTTCTGCTGTGTTCTGACATCATAAGCATATGTTATCTGGGAGGTTGATGACTATGACTATTTTTCATGTCGCCTTCTTAGAAATGCCCTGATTGGTGAACTGTTATGTGAAAACTCCTTTAACCTCTATTCACTGTCTGAGCCTCCATGGTCTGCCTAATACACACTTCAGGGTAACCCACCTTTCAGCCTATGTTCCCCTTCTCTTCTCTGGTTAAGACCCTGCCCAACTCCTCCATGCAAGCCCACTTCCTGTTTTATACAGCAGCTCACGCTGGTTTGTGCGTAAGAGCTGTACGTAATTACTGTGTTGGGTGGTAAGACCTCTTGCAGTCACTGGCTGTGACAGGGCCTTATTACATTCAAATGCTGCTAGCTACGTTAAGGGGAAAGAGTTTTGTTATAGCATTTTAAAGATGATTAATGAAGCCGTGTGAACTGTAAACATCAAATATATGGCATTCTGAACTCTGTGGAGCTCTTCTCTGTCATATGCTGCCATTACAGCAAAAGAGAAGTACGTAATTTTAAATGCTCCGACCCTTTCGGTTTTGGACAATGCTTTGACTGTGCAGCTGTGTGTGTACGCGTGGGAGTGCGTGCTTCTGCAGCCAGTCCTCATTGACGTCAGATGGAAAAATTGTCGCCATGTTCGTGAAACAGCTGGACCTTTTTTTTGTTTTATTTTAATTCTTTCTAAGTCCTCTGGCTTGTGTGCCCCTTCCCTGCATCCCAAAATACCTTCAATCTTTAATCCCTCAATCTCCAGTCTGGCGGAGCGTGATTACGGGCCGTAGAAACCTGTATCTGCACACCTGCCAGGCTTCTTTCATAGCCATCAGCAAATTGAATATGAAATTTTAATGTAAATTTAATTTGAGTATGAAGTCTGCAATTCCCAGCTTGAAATTAGTAGTCCAGCTGTTTGTTTACTCTGTGGATTTTGATTATATGAAAGAATTAAAATTGCCTCGGTTGCCATGAAATAAAGAGCTATTTGGAAAGTCTTGTGTAGCATCTTGTCATTTGCTTATTGGATTGTATTTAGTTCCTTATAAGAATACTGTTATTACCACTAACTTTTTATTTTTAAAATCTGGTTGCTGTAAACAACAAAATTTTGGCCTCATTGTTGGTGGATGTAGTTTTTTTCAGAATACAGAGCCTGTTGGAGTTCCTCTAACCATAAATAATCTGAAATTTATTGCTAACAATTGCTAACTATTCCTTTTGTTGTTCACTATCAGATTCATACTGTTAAGTTTTTGGCATATAGAACAGGTGGAGTCAGCCATCGGTATCCTGGCCAGCATCGATGCAGCTGGGCTCACTCGCCCATGTCATTGTCTGTTCAAGTGATCTCGTCTTTGGCTACTCTGAAAGTGGCCTGATGGCGCAGGAACCATGGTTTAGTACGGATGTGTTGTGTGTGCTAGTGCGAGCAGGACAAGAGGAATTATTGTGGCTAATTGACGGCATCTGCCCTCAGAGCAACACTGAGAAGGTTTTGTCACATTTGATATTTGCTTGGACTGTGCTATTTTTATCCTAATTTGTCCGGCATTAAAATTAACCAAAAAAAAACCTCATTGTATGTCTTGTTTCCATGACAACATCAAGCAGCTATTGGCCTAATACCCTCCACCCATTCTAGCTGTTCCCAACAGTAATTGGAGTTCTCTCACATTTGTTAATACAAAAGTCTGTAATTATGGCCTGTTATGATCAATATTCTGGGTTCCTACGGGTGCTGGAGGTCCATGAAAATGCTTTCATATTAATTTGCTGCTTTCAAGGTTTGAAAAAGTGCTTGGATTTTGAAAGAAGTGCTTGAAACTGCTTGAAATTCGAACGTTAATTGCAAAGCTATAGTAATACATTGCTGTCTGACTGAGTACCTTAATGAATGTGTAATTTTCAACAGCTGTAAGGAAAATGCACCATGAAAATGCTGGAAAAGTGCTTGAATTTAGCTTTGAACTAAGGGTGCATCTCAAAGAATAGGCTGCAGTCTTTGAAGGCTGTTTTTTTAGGAATCGTCACTTATTACCATTCGCCAAACTGACATTTAGGGTTAGGAATAAGAAGCAATTTACGGTTAGGTTTTCGGGCTAAGTGTTACAGTCAAGGTTAGCATTAGGGAAACCAGTGAAGACTCGCTTAAACCAAGGCTGTTTAGCAGAGATGAAAAGACATAATGTCACTTTGGCGGATGGAATTAAGTGACGACCCTTAAAAAAGCAGCCTACGAAGGATGTAGCCTATGCTTTGAGATGCACCCTAGGTGTAGGAACTGAGTGTTCCTCCTGTGATGAATCAAGGTTTATGCAGACTACCTAACATTATACCAAATGTGACAGTCGTGTTTCGCATGTTCGATGTGTTTGGGACCTGCAAGCATTGTTTTCCTTTTTGAAATGGCTTTCTGATAGCTTGAAGGAAAGCATTATTGGACCTTCCTGATTGGAAATCTTGGTTTCGGATCAAGTCTCCAGAAGATATGGATTCAGCACACGTGTGAGCACTCCTTTAAAAATATCCTTCAGACTCACCTTCACGTGGGCCTGTGTGCAAACTTTGACTCGCCTCCTGTCATTGAGTCATTAAGCGCTCTCAGTATCCATGAGAACTGAGACAGCGCGGGGTAATTACCTTGATTAAGTTAAGTGTTATTAAGCACATTAGTTCACTTCCTGTCTTGCACTCGGTAGACTTGTCAGCCTTTACCTCCCTGCTTAGCAGTAAGCTGGTGTCAAAATAGGAAGGCAGCCTTGCTTGTATTGTAGCCATTTGGGGTTTTTGTCAACGAATAACCCGATTACGCACATATTGTCCCTTTTATATTGTGACTGAATACTTGCTCTCTTTCCCAGAGCTCCTGTTTTCCCTAAAAAAACATTTTTTATTGATGTATTTTTAATTGATGTAGTGAAGTTTAACCTTTGTGTCTCCGGGTTAAAAAATAACTCTTCTATATTACAGTGGTGATGGGTTCAACGCCCCAGGGTGTAATTTTTTCAGCATGAGTTTTGGGTATGTTGCCTGGAAGGACACGATCATTACAAGAGGTTAATTAATATTTTTCAAAAAGCAATATGCCATCAGCGTGCACATATCTTCACGTGTATCTTATTCTCCTTACGGTTATGAAATTAGAAGTTTTAATCATTGTTTAGAGCAACATCCATATATAGTATGGTTGAATCAGTCAATTAACATACTATGTCTGATTTGTGGTGAGATTGAGTGGGTTTAACTGAATAAATGGCCTCTCTGGACTACGTAGTACGGAAACAGTTGTGCACTGATGTACTTAATGAGAGATTGGTGGTTTCTAATACCATAAATACTTCATCATGGCATGTCCAGTGAGGCTGGGTCATTTGTAAACAGGGGCTCATACTGTAATCTCTGTTATTATATGACATAAAGATGCGTTCCCTCCTGATTGGTTGAGGCAAGCTTCGCTGGTCACTGTAAACAGTGATATTCACTGCGCGAGAGTGTGCGAGAGGTGAATATGACAATCCGACGACCTCCTGCTAAAAATAGGTTAGGCTTCCCCACAGGAGCTCCTGACATGTGTCTGTATTTCCTGTCACTGCGTCCCAGTGAGGAGCTTTACATTAGTTGTCGCCCTTTTCTTATTTTATATTTTCAAGCAGGGTCATTTAATAAAAGTTACTGACTTCAGTTATTGGTGAATCCAATGATCTATCGAATTTGCACAAGTGATATTCACATCACTTGTCCTAGGTGGATAAATCATTGGATTCACCTCAACTGAAGTCAATAATAGTATATTATTTCAGGACAGAAAGGGCTAATAAACTTATTAGCCCTTTCTGTCCTGAAATAATATACAATTATTGACTTCAGTTGAGGTGCATTCCTTTAGCGTCATTTGCAAAGGACTGTTGACCTTCAGTCCTGTGTCCATAATGTAATTACTTATCTTGTACCACCGTATGTGTACCCTTGTCAAAAGATCAGTGCATAAATGCCTTTAAACAAGGTAAAACCACAAAGTTCTTAATCGATCCAGCTTTGTGACAAACTTGGCCAAATCTGACTTCCACCCAATAATGGATAACCAATTGTTATTCTAACAAGAGGCTCCTCAGAGCCTGTACTCGGGCCGGGTCTAGGTCTGGGCCAATCGCTTGAAAACTCTTGTAGACAAGACATGAGCAGGACAGTCGCGACCCGAAAAAAAAAAAAAAAAAAAAAAAGGAACGGAGCCGAAACTTAGACTCATGACCTACCGGCCCGAGTAAAAATGCCAACTAGAAGGTATGATGACCTAAGACCATTCAAAAGCGCTCATAGGCATCAACACATTGCTCTAACATGTGGTGGGGGACACGATGGCACACTGGTTAAGTGTGCTTGACTTGGGATTGAAAGGTGCTGAGTTTGAGTCCTTGTTTCATGGGTGTATTCTTGGGGAAAAATATTTTACTCCCACAGTGCCCCTCTCCACCCAGATCTATAAGTGGGTACCAACAAATGGTTGGGGAAACCTGACTAAGAGCTGGGGGGGGTATTACCTGCAATGGATTGGCATCCCATCCGGGGGGGGTAGCAATACTCCTATAGTCACTTCCTGCTAAGGAAACCGGAGTTAAGCACCAGCCTGATGAGCCACCTGGCTCGGGACAGACTTTGCCTTTTTGTTTTTTTTTTCCCTCCCAACATATGGTTATTTGTCTTTATTTAAACAGACACAGCAACAAGTCTCATTTGCAATAATGACCTGAAGAGCTATAGGGCGAGCGTCAGTGACCTCTCCTCCTCTCTCTGTTCTCCACACAGGACCGTCTCTACTTCGTTATGGAGTATGTAAACGGAGGAGATCTCATGTACCACATCCAGCAAGTCGGCAAATTCAAGGAGCCCCAGGCAGTGTAAGGAGTGTGTGTGTGTGGTTTCCCCGTAGCCTCGGTAACAGCCAGTGTCCCTGCTATTGCGTTTGGCAGTGGGCAGCTGGCTGCGGAGTCCTGGAAAATATCTTGTCCATGAAAACTGTTTGATTTCTGGACTGGATTTTTCTTTGCAGGTTTTTAATGGAGAAGAATTAATTTCATTGTCTGCTGCTCAATTCCAGTTCCATCCAGGATGTTGTATTGAGAAATATTCAGTACTTATATGAATTCCCAAATCTGTTTATATTTTTATTAATCCTTCTGGAATATCCAAGCTAGAGACTATGCTGATTGTGGTACACTCATGCTGGAATTCAGGCACGAGCACATACAAACACACACGCGCCCACAAATGCATACACGCACACACACGCGCACACACACTTTAATGTACATGCAGTACATTACCATTGTTAGAAAAAACATTGATTAGTTTATTAAGCAGGCATCCTGGCCTGTTTTCATAAAGCCACTCTGGAGCACTGATTTCAGTGCAGTTTCCCAGCCTACCTACTCAACAAATCCCCTATGAGTGAGAAAGACAAAACTGATCCTGGACCAGCATTTCTACTCTTACATGTTTCATTACAAGTGCTCCTGTCTGTATATTTCAATACTGTTAGTTTGCACCTGTAAAGAGCAGTGTATGTTTAACATTATTTTAGCATGTAAACGTCTGTCCACTGGGAAGAGTTGACTGACACACACTGATGTAAGCGTACTGTCAGTCGTCAGTATCGGCCAGTCACACACTCTCCAGCAGGAGTCTCCCCAGGTGATTATATCGATCTCCTAGGCCTGCTGTCTAAAAATGGCTGTGCTTGTTCGAGCCGTCAGGTGCCATTATTTGTGGGCTCTGGTTTTTCCGGCGTCATTTAGACAGCTAACTGGGCTCCCACTGCCTCGACCCCATCCTCCAACAGCAGGGGGCTCTTACTGCTGCCCGCTCACTCCACAGAGCCTGTTTAACGGACACTGCGTGATCGCAGTGCTGCCGTCACACCGGCTCCATTACAGGCGCATGGTGGGAGGAAGGGGTGCAGATAGGGGGCGCCGAATCTCCCGCAGAATCTGCCGCCACCGGCGAAGTCGCGGGCGGCCCCGGGCCGAGAACCGCCGTCACGCTCCGCGACCTTTTCAGAATGAGAGACGTCGGCTCGACTGGAGGGGGTAAAACAACATAATGAGGCTTTGAAGGAGCGGGCATCGGCGAGCTTTGCCTGATTTCCTCTCAGCCCACAATAGAGACTTCAGAAAGGTCATGTAATCTTTCCCTCCAGGCGGCAAGTCCAGGTTAATTGCCTGCAGGGTTTTTGAAGGGCTTTGCGAGACGTGATTGACCGCGGGCTCGTCTAATGCTCTGCTTGTCGTTGCAGGTTCTACGCAGCAGAGATCGCTGTCGGGCTGTTCTTTCTGCACAAGAAGGGGGTTATTTACAGGTGCGTATCGGTGTGGAGAGGAGCAGGGGATGTGGGTGTAGTACGCGGCACTCTGGTGGCTCGTATTGTGTTACCCAGCGTCACATTTTTGTCATAACTGATAGAGCAGTGATATTCTGCCATTAAAATTATATTGAAAATGTTTGCTAATGGCATGTTTATGTAGATGTGCACTGGAGCTAGTGAGAGTGTGTGCTGTATAATGCACTCGCTCTCTTTATTCAGTGTATTTCTTCCCCATGTTATTGGTGGCCTTGTTAGAAGCCTAAAACAAAGAAATAACCACCTTGTTTTTCTCTTGTAAAGCGGGCGAGTAGTCTGGTCTGTTTCATGTTTAATTTCCTCAACTGGGCTTAAAACAAATGCAGTGTGTTTTCAGAATGTGAAGAATGCATATATAATGGAAAAAGCTGTTTAAAATCAATATTCCAAATATTCCAGATACATTTCTTCCTGTATTTGTCTGAAGATCCTGCTTATTTACAGTTCAGCAGTGGCCCAAGTCCAGATGATGAAAAGACCTTGGATTTTCACTCAATCTGTTTTGTTCTCTCTCATAAGCCCTCTGTGCTTTTATCACATTTTAAATAGTAAAATATGTAGAATAAAGGACAAATGAACTGACACTCAGAACATCGGCCCTTTAAAACCGTGGAGCCATTTTCACCCTGATATCCAGGACAAGGCTGTCGACATTCTGCCACATCAAAGTGAGGGCTAATTCACTCAGAGTGACAGATCTTTCGAAAGAAGATCATTAAATATTTACTCTCTCATGAACAACCTTCACAGGCTTTTTGATGTTGATTTTGGGTTGTCCACTATCAATGTAAATTACTGCACAAGGCATATATTAATGCCGGAGAGTGAGAGCAGTGAACGTGCTGGAAAAAAGTTGCTCCTTTATTTCAGACTTGTAGTCAAATTACAACCTTGCTTTTTTTGGCCCAGGGACCTTAAGTTGGACAATGTCATGCTGGACTCTGAGGGCCACATCAAGATCGCCGACTTCGGGATGTGTAAGGAGAACATGTATGAGAACGTGACCACACGCACCTTCTGTGGGACTCCGGATTACATCGCTCCTGAGGTGAGGCAGGGCAGCGGCCTGTGTATCTGCTCCAGGGCTGACCAGGGGTGGGGTAATGTTTTGGTAGGGGGGCAGGGGGTGATGGTAAAGAGGAGGGGTATCAGGTTCGGGGCATCAGATCCCCCTTCTCACGTTTGGACCGTTGTGATCTGTGTTGGCATGGGTGATGGAGTGCTGTGAAAGAGTTTTTGCCCCCTTCCTGACTTCCTCCATTTTTGTTTGCTTTTCCACATAGGGCCAGGTAGAGTTGGATAACTTTTCTTCCTTCGATAAATTAAAGTATTTTTCAAAAACTGCATTTTGTATTTACTCAAGCTATTAACCTTTAGAGCACTATAGGCAGCTATAGTTGCCCAATGATGTAGGATATCGAAATCAGATGCTGTTGAAAACCTATCATGTGGCAACTTGTTTAGAAAAACTCCTTTAAACAAGTTGCCACATGATAGATTTTCAACAGCTCTGGATAATTACATTTTTAATTCCTAGAATTAAAGGAATTCTAAGGGTTAAGATTAGTTTGATCTGAAACATTTATGTTTAGCCAGCAGCCATACCACTACTCGATCTGCTCTAGCCGTGAGGCTGAAGCTAAGCAGGTGTGGGCTTGGTTAGTACTTGCATGGGAGACCACCTGGGAAAACCAAGTTGCTGCTGGAAGAGGTGTTGGTGGCCAATAGGTTGCAATCTTCCCTCTGGTGGAATAATCCCCAATGCCCCAGTACAGTGATGGGGACACTGTGCTGAAGGAGACGCCATCTTTCAGATGAGACGTTAAACCAAGGTCATGACTCTCTGTGGTCACTAAAGATCCTATGACACTTATCGATAAGAGTAGGGGGTTCCCCGGTGTCATGGCTAAAGTCCCGACCTGCCACCTAATCATCCCCTGATCTCATTGGCTATACAACTTGTCCTCTCCCTCCCCACCTCAACCCCCAGGGCTGCCTTGAAAAAGCGATTTCAATCTCAACAGGACTTCCCTGGTTAAGGGTTAAATAAAAAAAATAAATAAATAAAATGTGTGACAAATATGCAATAACAGAAGAAATCGAGAAGGGGGGGAAAAAAGTCACAGGACTGTATATTGTGGTAAGCTATATTCCAGAAAAAAATATAGATTATGTGTCATTGCATGAGTTTGGCCGAAACTTAATTATAAACTGGTGGAAAGGATTTTGATTATTCCAGTAGTGTCATTGCTGAAATTTTGGTCAGAAAACAGTTGTACACTAAGGGCTTTGCTCTGGTACTGGGGTACTATGAGATTGTTTTAGGCCAGTTGATTGAGTTGTCTCTCGCAGTGTACTGGACAGGTTCTCTCTTCTGTTTCTTGACCCCTTTAAAGTATGCTTTGTTGGAATTATTTGGAAAAATACCATACTTTATATTATTACCATCAAAAATTTCAAAATATATAGCAGTAAAAATTTTAGACGGGAGTCGGACATTTTGCAGTAGGCAACAGTCTCTTCGCATTACGAAGGTCACGGGTTGAATCTGGCCTGGGGACTTGCTGTGTAGAGTTGGTATGAACCTCCTATGTTTGCACGGGTTTTCTCCAGCTACTCCATTTCCTCATATAGTCCGAATACATGCATGTTAGGCTAATTAGTGACTCTAAATTGTGGGTGTGGGTGAATAGTGATTGTGAGTCTGTTATACTCTGGGATGTGGGATTATTTGCTCACATCGATAAAATTGAAGTCAAGAGGCTGAATACAAAACGCATCATTAATAGTTGACGTAAAACGTAAATTAAACTATATCCTTTGAATAAAATAAATGTTGTGTAACAATTTAGTGTTTTTTATTTAGTATTATTATATGACATAAGGATTCGTTCTCTCCTGATTGGTCAAGGTGAGCTCTGCCGGTCACTGTAAACAGTGATATTCACTGCGCGAAAGTGCGCAAGAGGCGAATATAACAATCCAATGAACTCCAGCTAAAAATAGAGTTGGCTTCCCCGCCTGAGCTCCTGTTAGTGTCCTTATTTTGTGTCGCTTCATCCCTGTGACGAGCTTTATGTTAGCGTTGTTGCCCTTCTCTTATTTTATATTTTCAAGCAGTGTCGTGTAATGAAACAGTTTTTGACTTTAGTTATCGGTGAATCCAATGCTTTATCCACTTTGGACAAGTGATATTCACCAAGGCACAGCCTTGGTGAATATCACTTGTCCAAGGTGAATAAATCATTGGATTCACCTCAACTGAAATCTGTAATTGTATATTATTATTTTCATAGAAACCGTAATTCTGTATCCCGTGTGAAAATGCCATCAATGGCTAACTCTGCTGGCAAAATCAAACAGGGTAGCATATGAACTGCTGGCATTCCAACAATAATTAGACAGTTTGAACCCAGAATAAACAGTATTATCTCAGTTCTAAAAGTAGTCCATTTTGACAACCCTGCATTTTACAGTTCTCATGGAAACTTGGCTTATAAACGCTGGAATTGTACTGCGAGTCATTTGTATGGCAAACATTGTGTCCTGTGTCTGGAGCTGATGAACAAGCATAATTGGTTTTTTGCAAGCCTAAATTCAATTTCTAAATTCACAATTTTTCCGTGACTGTTCTCCATTATTAACCAATCTCAAGAGGATATTATGCTTTATAAGGAACTGTGTTCATCTGCTGCTGTTTCCAAGCGTCTGTTTCTTACCTCCGCCAAGGAGGCTATGTTTTTGCTTCTGTTTGTTTATTTATTTATTTTGTCTGTCTGTTAGCAGGATATCTCAAAAACGGTTGCGTAGGTTTTAACCAAACTTTGCAGGATGTTAAAGTAGCACAAGAGGAACACGTGATTAAATTTTGGCATATCTAGGCCAAAGTACAGCTGAGATATAGACCAAAGTTCAAATCCAGCTATGCTGGCGGAGGTATGGGCTCTCGCGAGTCCAGCTCTGGTTGTGTATTCAATTCACCTTGGGCAGAAAGGCTACCATTGGAGAATACATCCTGGATACATTGGTGAAAAAATGTCATAGTCAAGATTAACACTGAAGCTGGTGCACAGCTCGTCATGGATTGGGTGGACATGGGTTCCCAGGATTTATGACCTATACCTGGTCAAACAACAAAAAACAAGGCAGTGGAAGAGAATTATGGACACAGCTAGTCTGGAGTGTGGAGTGGTGTCTCTCAGCTCCCCAGAAAATTCCCCCGAAGGCCTGACTGGTAATGCTCGTCGTGACAAATGCGGCCGCGTCTCTCCGTGGAGAGCTCACTAATGGATTCCATGATTTCCCAAGGAATCTGCGGCAGCTTGAGAAACATCATCAAGGACACTTATGGCATGCTCTTGATTTTCAAAAATGATGTTCCTGGAATTGTCCAATTCATTTCTCAAAGTTTAGTGCTGCTGGTAATCATACTTTGGCAAGTGCACTTTGGCAGTGGGGTTAGGTGACTAAAATAGTGGGTGTAGAATGCGTAGGGAACATTAATTCGAAACGTCTGGGTGCCTTGAGTTTAAAAGTGCCTGAAAAAAAGTGGTCAAATCATGGGAAATGCTGGCATAAATTTAGTGAGGCTGACGACGTACTGTTTTTTGTTTTTTTTTTTTTTTTAGACCACTTCAGGTCCGGACAGAATTCTGCGGTGATTTCTTAGAGCTGTAGCTCTGTGATTTGCTGCAATTGTCCTACCAAGTGCCTTTTATATCCCTGTTGGAGAGCCGTGACTGGTGGCCACCGACATTCTAATTTTTTTATTTTTTGTCCTTTGGCATATGTTGCCATAATTATTGACGCAATTCTCCTTACCTGCTTAAATAATGTGTATGACTGATGCCCCTCTAATTTGAGCACTAATTGTATAGCACCTTCGGAGCTGTTGCTTTGGAGACTTAATAGGCAAAGTGCTGCTGGTTCGCCAGGTTGCTGTTTTTTTAATTGCAGTTAAGAGCCTTAAAATATCTGACATACCCCAGAAAAAAAGCCATTTTTTCAGGGCCTTATCTGATATTTTTGATTTCCTGTATTTTGTAGTTGGAGAAAAGTGGATAGATCTTGCCTTCTGCGCTGTGGTGAGAGCAGGCAGTTAGCCAGAGGCATTGATTGACCCATATAGCAGTCACACAGGAGCATTATTGGCTTTAGTTTTGAGTTAATAAGTGACGCTGAGAGTCACTGCTCCACAGAAGTCCTGTCTGTAAACGTGTCTCGGCAATTTACACATGTCAGTCATCTCGCTTCTCTGGCAGCATCACTGTCCTGTCAGTGGAGATTCACTCTTAACCCTTAGAGCGCTAAATGCAGCTATTGTTGCTCAATGACGTAAGATCAAAATCAAAGCTGTTGAGAACCTGCAGGGGAGCTCTTTTAAGCAAGTCATCTCATGATAGGGTAAGGTAAGGGTACCGAATGCTTATTTAGCTCTCTGATGCATTTGTCAACTGTTAATTAATTGGTAGTTAATGCTTATTACTGCATGAACTAATGGACCCTTTTTGTAAAGTGTTACCAACTCGACTGTATTAAGCTGCGACTGACGTCATTCGACAGCAGCTCTTATTTAAAAACCCATCTGATACTCGCATTTCATAATTTTTTGTTTTATCTCACCCAAAATATGCACCAAAACCTAATGAGCTGAGTCTCCCTCCTCAGCATTAGTGTGAAGCTTTTACTATAAGGCATTCATTATATAATGAATTAAATAATTAAGTAACTATTTAAACAAATAATTAACTTTCATAGTGCATGAAACATGATACCTTGTAATAGGACTGCTTTATTGTTCCTGCATTAGTTGTCTTTACAGATTTTGTATACACCATCAATGTGTTTTTATCCGCTCCACTACTGTTAGCGCTGTTTAGATCCTGTTAATCACAATTTATCAGTCTTGCTGTCGAGATAGATGACCTCTCTACATTGCTCCGACAACACCCATTGTTTTTTAAATCATTTGACCTATATAGCAAGTCGTCAGATGGTGTCGTATCTGGGGAAACCGTGCCGCTACATTAAATGTGCATTTGCGTAGCATCTGGGTTACGGCTGCCGCCGAGCGAGCAGGCCTGTCGTGTGAAGTCATGTGAGAATGTCAGAGAGAGAGGGGGAGGGGCGGGAATTCCGCAGCTGACGTGCGTTTGTCTCTGACCCGTTTCCACGATGATCGGGGAGACCCCTCTGCTGCTCTTTCTCAGCCCATGGGACCCCTCAGCGTTAGCCGCTGCTTGGGACTACACTCTGCTGGGCTGTGTTGGCCCTCACTGTTATTCAGGTAGATCCTCCTGCCAACACGTGTCACTTTCACAGGCTGGAGGCGGGAGTGAATATGAGGAACACAATGTGCTGTTTGTGGGGCCCTGTTTTCTTCCCAGGCCTTTGTCTTTCGGCTGTCCCGTATCAGGGAAGACTTCTGGGGGTTACTGTGGTCTTGGAAGAAAGCTGTTGCTGCGTCCACTGCAGTGATTTTGCCATCATCACAAGAGAGCTTGAAATAATTTGTGGATTTCCTTCATATTTGGCACATGGTTTGATGGGAAAATAAACACTGGGTGATTTGAGCCTTTTTTTGGAACTATTGAGGCCAAAATAGGCCAAAAAAAGGCTTAGAAATGTTAATTTCTCATCATAGCCAGCTCTACTAGTACTACTACTACTACTACTTCTTGAACTACTTCCAGGACTTCTACGTTGTACTACTACTGCCAATACTACTAGTACTGCTACTACTACTAGTACGTGTACTGATAGTGATGCTGATAAGTGGTATAAGGACGTACCACAACCGGTTCTCAAATCCGAGAAGAGTGAGACACCTCAGGATTTTGAGATCCAGAAGCATCAACCAATGGAGGCTAGTAAACCAGACATTGTAGTACTTGAGAAGAAGACTAGAAAGTGCTTCATTATTGATGTTGCATGTCTGTTTGACACCAGAATTGGCTGCAAAGAGAAGGAATTGATTGAAAAGCTTCCGGACCTGAAAAAGGAAGTTAAAGAGGATCTGGAGATATGAGGACATTATGATCTTTCCAACCATATTTGGAGCTCTGGGAGCCCTTTCAGGAGGTCTGAGGAAATGGCTTGGGGAGACTGATGTGGCTCACGATCTGGAGTCATTACAGGAGGCACGCTTGCTGGGGTCGACAAGAATATTACGAAGGGTACTCAGCATGTAAGGAGATGTGAGAGGAGGACGGATAGTAACTTCAAGGCACCCAAGGCCACAGGAAGTGGCTCAATACCTAATGAAAGACTTCCAGACTTCTTACTGCGGTAATAACTATAGGCACTCCTAGAGTGCAAACCTCCGCCAAGGCAGCACAGTCCAAATCTTGGTGAGTGGGAGCAAAGTTCAGTTATCGTGTGTCATAGGATTTCAAGATGGCTGCCCTGGCAGCCATATTGTTCGACTGATTGCGGTCAAAATCAATAGGGTCCATCCCTGATGTAATAGCAACTCACCCACAAAATTTCAGAGATATTTGTTCATTACTTTTTGAGTTATCTTGTTCACGAACAAACAGACAAACAAACGGCACCGATCACATAACCTCCTGCCAACTTTGTTTGGCGGAGGTAATAATAATAATAATAATAATAATAATGATAATAATAACAATCATCAGACAAAAACTTGATAAACGACAAGATCTTGATAAATGTTGAATGAAACAGTGTCCGGGTACTATTTGGCATTTATGTTCCATCACTGTTAGACATTTCCTTTGTTATGTGGTGCTCAGCTGCTTGTACATTGGGCCGGCATGTTCTGCCAGGCTGAGTGCCCAGATTCAATCAATCAGGACATCAAAGTAAGGACCACTCGTTTTCGAGTGGCCACGGAAGTTCCGACTGCTTTGGGTCTAATGGAGCGGCTTTTTCTGTCCCCTCTTAGGGAGTAACAAGCACTCAGAAGTGTTGCTCAGGTGTTTTGAGTTTGAAAGTTTGTTTGGGTGCAAGAAATGGATGGATTCCAAGTTCTGTTTGTGCCGTCTTGTTTATTCTGAAAGGACAGACTCTGAATCTCCTCATTTCAGAACCGCTGCCATTATGTTCCATCTTTTAGTCATAAATGACTCCCTCATAAAACTGCTATCTTAAATCACACCGGGCCTACTTGGAGAGCCAGAAAAAAAAATGTATTTTTATTTTTATTTGCCGACTTCAAGCTTTAGACTCGAAAACATGAAGGCATCTTGACTTCTCCAGTCTTGGTGAGCAGAATTTGGGCATGTAGTGGTGCGCTTTTTTGGCAGCACCACGTTATACGATTTATAGCGAGAGTCCACACTGTACTCTTGCTGATTCTGAGTCATCCACTAACAGCCTTTCGTGTAGTGAGATTCTGCCGCTGATTTTCCACAAAATATTTCTATGTTCTCCAAATCGCATACCAGGTTGATTAAAAATGATCCTCTTCATAATTTTTATGTTGGTTGCCTTTGACATGAAAGGAAAAAATGGGGTTTGATTGATCAGTGCTGGAGCCAACCACAGTGGCGCTAGTGAGCTGCACCTTTACAAGATCTGGAATTAAGCTACTAAGATCTACTCTGACTGCTTGGTTTATGCCCCTGGTTAATTTGCATCTTACCAAGACGCTGGCCTGTTCCAGGAGAACTATGTTTGTTTTTCTATAGAAAATGTTTTTTATTGATTTCCATAACAAGCACTTGCATCCAATGTAATGCTATACTGAATGAAACCAACTGTGTGCTCAATAATTTTACAATCGGTATAATAAAAATGCAAAAAGTACACCTGAAGAAATAAGTCTGTACATCCTTGAGTAAACTAAAAATATGGAGAGAAAAAAAATAATGGGCTTATATAACTACGTGTTTGTTTTTTACTGCTTGTTTTTGTTTTGTTTGTTTTATTGTACATCTACTTGGTTTGGACCTCCGTCAAAAGCAGATGATTCATCTCAAGGGATTATCCCATGAAAAAGTGTAATTTTATTTCAGTTTGGCGCATGTTGCAGATTCACCACCTCTATTTAAAGCTCCCTCATTGCTCCTGAAGATGCAATGCCGTTGAGCATTGAAGCACTTGGAGGCAAATTCATCCTTTACAGACTTGGCTACCTGCCACTTGTTAACACCATCATTATATATAGCTGGACATATCCTCCAGAAAGTCGGTTTAAAATCTCCACTTCCCTCCTGAGAATCAGATGTGCATTCATACAGTTAGGGCTGTAGATCACTTAGCTCTAATATGTACTGCACACCCCCCGTAGCTCCCTCACATTGTTATTTCCCAGAACTCATGTTCTGCTTACTCATTTTGTTCTTTTACCCTGCACGTATCCCAGGAGTACAGCTTCTAGAAGCCACTTATTAGCTCCTCACTACAGGAGCCTGTGCTCGAAGGGACTGGGATAGCCTGGAGCAGCTAAGATACTGGTCCAGAAATGTCATGTAGCATTAGCCTGACGACAGACGCGTGCCGCAGCAACCAAGTGCACGATACGAGCGTGCACTGCTCTGCGTCGGGCGACGAAGCTGACTCCTAGCCATTTTTCTTTCTCTTTATTTATTTTGTGTGTGTGTGTGTGTGTGTGTGTGTGTGTGTCACTTGATGGGATTTCAGGCAAAAGGACACATAAAAAAAGGCAAAGCGCCAACGTTCAGGCACAGAGGTCACCCTGTGTCCACCTCCATCTTCCTCACTGCGATGACAAACGAGGGGAGGAGTCTACGAGACGTGTCCCTCGCTGTTCTGAGTGGTCCGGGGCGAAGGTCACGTCAGAGAGGGTATTGAGCAGGTCACGTGCTCCCACCACAGTGCTGCAGGGAAGGTCCACAATATTACATGTGTCATCTCTCCGAAGCCGTGCGATAAGGCTACTGCAGCTTCAGTGTGATTTTTTCCCCCTCTATTCCTCATAAAATGGTAATGCTTTTCTCTTGAGTGGTAATACTTGAGTGGTCTTAGGGTTTGTCTGTTGGTCTGGACGCTGGTCTCCAATTAAACAAGGCTTACACTGCCGCCCCCAACGGCAAAGGGTATATTGGCAAAAGCCCCGAAGTTGAAAGCTCCCCAAAAAGAGGTGTTCCAGGAAATTAATTAGTTAATATTTTATTATCATGAACAATACAAAGCCCAAAATCGTTCCAGTTCTCTGTCTTGATAAGATCTAAAGGCATATGAAATATGAAAAGGACCTATGAAATAGTTTTCGAGTTATTACATTAACGGGAAGGATCTGTGTTGGACGCGGCGGCGATGATGATTCCATAATATCGACTAAACATAGTTTTCCAAATATGATAAAAATTCTGAAACAAGAAGGCTCACAAAGAGGAATTTGAGAAGGGAGGAATGGGAGCTGGAAGGGAAGTAAAAGTTTGGGAGGCCTGAGTGGAGCACATTATTGACCTTTAATAGCATGATTACTCTTCAACCTGTTCCTGTTGACTCCTTGATTAGCAATCAAATGATTGATTCACCTCGTGAATCTAAAGACTAAAACATAATCAGGGCAACGACTGGCCAGTTTAGCTTCATTATGTCTCCTTGCATTACAAGTTTGTGAAGCGTTTCCGAATCCACATAACCTAATATGTGAACATTTTTTCTGGAATATTAACTGAACTATGAATGCACGCTAAACAGCATGATTTGCAACATTTTCGCAAAACTTATTGCAACTACTGCAGTTTTGCTCCAATGCAAGAATGTACTTATGCATAGCTGGATGATTTCTATTTTGGATGTATGCTATGCCTTCTCATGCTTAAAACTAAAGTGATCAGTGTCATCTAAAAATAAATCTAATAATTTTTAATCAACCTTAATTACTGAGGTAAAAATGCTTCTACAGGAGATGGACCTCAGAGAGTGTAGATTTTATATTTTTCTTCCTAATAAATATTCAAATTATTGTGATCCGTACAGTCTCACATTGTAGCATATATGTCTCCTTGTCATTGCCATTTCTTAATCATTTCAGCCTACATATTGGTCCTGATTGTTCAGTAAATAAATGGTTTGATTATTAATTGGGCAAAGTACATGGGAGCAGGTGTAGAGTAATTCTGTGCTAGAGGGTGAGGTTGCTGCCTGCCCTGGTAGCACGTCTGTGGAGAGAATGGTTTGAGAGGTGGGTTTGGGCACAAGATTGTTTTTGATTTCTTATTCTCCTGCGGCGCAGCAGGTCTTTACCCTGGCAAAGTCGTCATGCAGAGCACAGTGAGTGCTGTAGGACAGACTCCCTCCAGTGCATCTGTTACGCTCTGCAAAGAAGAAAAGGTCAAGACCTAGTTTATGGCTGGATCATTTATGTTCTGTGTGCAAAATTGTGGGCAATGATGAAGGCCAGTAGGGGAACTACACTTGGCTGGCTGACCAATGGCATAACTTTATCGCTCACTTACTCAGCCATGGACATCTGCTGGTGTATAGGGCTGGACTGTGCTTGTCCTATCCTGGCCTAAAAAGTACCTTCTAGAAACTTGAAAGAGTGGTCGGCCATCTTATGCAGTGTGAGACTGACATGCCTACGGACTGTCAGAAAACTTAATCACTTTGGCATGATTGCAGCTTATTTCTGCGCCACCCCTCCCACTGTTAGCATTCTCTCTCATCGTTAGCATTCGCTCCCATCCTGACTGGCATCCGCTGAGATGCTACCATTGTGCCCAGATTAAAAAAGGCTTTTCATCTCATCAGGGAGAGAGAACTCGGGCAGGGAGCTACAAGTTTGGCATGTTGCCACACTAATTGTTTAGCATCTGGTGGGCACCATGGCCCCAGCAGACAGTGGCAGCCCTCTTTTGATTCAGCATGTAGAGGGTTCATATCTAATGTATGCAGGAGGCAGGTTACGGCCTTTTCTTGCAGTGTCTGTGGGAGAGATTTTTGAGTCGACAGGAGCGCACTCAGGTACGCATTCGTCTGGGGTGAAGTGAGTCATTAACAAAGAGATGACAAGCCGTGCCGCCATTAATATGCTAAACTATTTTTTTCCTCTTCGAAACGGCTTAAATTATTTATGGTGTGCTCCATTTTCAATTAATTTCATGATGCAAATAATACGTCCCGGCTGAGAGATTTAATTGGTGCCAAAGCAGTGCTAGAATGAATAGTACCTCACCCTTTGTGTGTAAATGTGCAGTTAACTTTGCTTTTGAATCTGAAATCACACTGTAAAATGTAAAGTGTTAAGAGCTATTTCACGAGAGATTGACATTCGGTGCGCAGTTGACACCCCTGGAATTGAATGAAACTTGGCACATAGGTAGATATGGGTGTCTCACAGAAAAAGCCGAATTTTTAGGTCCGTATTTCACTTTGCCTGCCGATAGCGCCACCTGGAATCCACTTAATTGGCTCAGTTTTGCTGTTGACACCACATTTTACATCAACTATCATGAATTAAGGGTACACGGTACCAAATACACTGCCAAAAAAAAGTCACCGTTTGGAAATTAATGAACAAATTCTATAATTGGATCATTATTGCGGTTATTAATATGTTTCAGCTGGCAATAATCATTTTAACCCTGACTGATGAAGCGTGTCGCTACTCATTTCTTAAAAACTCATGTCGGAAGACACATCCCTTGATGGTGGAAAAGATGTTACAGTATTTCAGAATGGGCAAGTTATTAGTCTGTATTTAGCAAAGAAAACCATGAATGACAAAAACGAGTATGAGGAATCATTTTCACAAACAAATTTGCCACCAAAGAGTCCTGACCTTAAACACATTAAAAGTTATTGGGATGTGCTCAAGAAAGACCACCGAGTGGTTCAACCATTATGTCGAGAAGAAAAGATCTCGGCCAAAAATTATGGCATTTCTGATCGAAAATAAATGTTCTGGCATTGCATATAGTTGTCAAAACAATGACAAGACGAATATGCACTGTAATCAAAGCTACAGGGCTTCCAACGAAATATTTGAGTGTGCGGCTTTTTTTTTGGCCGGGCAGTGTATGTTATACTTCTGTCATGATCTGTGACACTTTAAGTCCGGTTAGATTTCAGCACCACATCAGCGCCAAGCTGGGTAACTACGTTATCGAGCCAGAATTATTTGAGAAATAAGAATAAAAATTGAAAATGGGAATGGGAATAAAATAACACCCCAGACATATACCAAACTAGAATGCTTTATTATGTGTTTACACACAACAAGACTATCATTTTCAGTGAAAAGTACTTTGGTATCTTGCTGTGTTTGTGCAATGGACGGCCAGAAAGATGGTTGAAATTCATTTTTGGTGCATGTTTGCGGTATGTTTTCTCTGTTACCCAGATTTGTACTGTCAGGGTAAATGCTGTTTGCTGTGCTTTTGGAACTCTATTTTCAAGAATGCCAAACATTTCTTTGGTAGTATCTGCACTTTCAAGCTAGACAGAGCCAAAGTTGGAGGAAAACTAAAAATGGTCCATTTCATAGCAGATTTTGCCTATGTTTAGGTGGCATTATTTTGTTTACCCAGCAAGATCGAGATCTGAAATTCTCTGGTTACATAGTACCTTTGGGGTACATTACAGCATTAGTAAAATCTCAAATTTATCATTTTCAGTGAAGATCATTTTAAACATCAAAAGTCAGAAAAATTTGGGGGCACTGTAGGCTGGATGTGAGTCAGTCAGTGAGTCAGTGAGTCAGTCAGTCAGTCAGTCAGTCAGTCAGTCAGTCAGTCAGTCAGTCAGTCAGTCAGTCCACAATTTTGCACATAGAACGTAAATGATCCAGCCATAAACTAGGTCTTGACCTTTTCTTCTTTGCAGAGCGTAACAGATGCACTGGAGGGAGTCTGTCCTACAGCACTCACTGTGCTCTGAATGACGACTTTGCCAGGGTAAAGACCTGCTGCGCCGCAGGAGAATAAGAAATCAAAAACAATCTTGTGCCCAAACCCACCTCTCAAACCATTCTCTCCACAGACTTGCTACCAGGGCAGGCAGCAACCTCATACTCTAGCACAGAATTACTCTAAACCTGCTCCCATGTACTTTGCCCAATTAATAATCAAACCATTTATTTACTGAACAATCAGGACCAATATGTGGGCTGAAATGATTAAGAAATGGCAATGACAAGGAGACATATATGCTACAATGTGAGACTGTACGGATATCAATAATTTGAATATTTATTAGGAAGAAAAATATAAAATCTACACTCTCTGAAGTCCATCTCCCGTAGAAGCATTTTTACCTCAGTAATTAAGGTTGATTAAAAATTATTAGACTTATTTTTAGATGACACTGATCACTTTAGTTTTAAGCATGAGAAGGCATAGCATACATCCAAAATAGAAATCATCCAGCTATGCATAAGTACATTCTTGCATTAGAGCAAAACTGCAGTAGTTGCAATAAGTTTTGCGAAAATGTAGCAAATCAGTGCTGTTTAGCGTGCATTCATAGTTCAGTTAATATTCCAGAAAATTTTGCACATATTAGGTCATGTGGATTCGGAAACGCTTCACAAACTTGTAATGCAAGGAGACATAATGCAAGGAGACATAATGCGAGCTAAACTGGCCAGTCGTTGCCCTGATTATGCTTTAGTCTTAAGATTCACGAGGTGAATCAATCATTTGATTGCTAATCAAGGAGTCAACAGGAACAAGTTGAAGAGTAATCATGCCATATCAAGAAATTCTTGATATTCCTGAAAACAGAGCTCCAAAAGCACAACAAACAGCATTTATCACCATGGAACATATCTGGGTTACTGAGAAAATATACCGCAAACATGCACCAAAATCAATTTTGACCATCTTTCCGGCCATCCATTGCACTAACCCGGCAAGATACCAAGGGAATATTAACTGAAAATGATAGTTTTCAGTTAATCCTCCTCAACTTCTTCAAAAAGTGCCATTTTCTCACAGAATGGCTCTTAAATCTGCTCTACTATGGCCTAAGTGGACTAGTGTAAGCTGTTGGAATGGAATTAACATTGGATATGTTCAATAGGATGAAATGACAAATATAGCTTGTCGCTCATTCCTTCCATATTTTAGCTAGCAAAATTGGAAAAATTCTATGCTGTTTGGAAACAGGTGACTGATGAGTGGCTTATATAAGCTCATTAACAGGCTACTCATAAAATGTTAGTGTTTAGCATGATTTTACACTGATATTTAGGAACTGCAGGGAACCACTTTGAACTTGAAGTAAAGGGGCCATGCTTTTTTATGTAGCACTTCTTATAGAGACTCAATGTCAAAGAAACTGTATTGGATGATGGGAAAACTGTTAAAAGATGTGTCTTGACCCCCAGTCTGTCTATCAGGTTTACTGCAAATAAATTCCATGTGTGAATGCAACTTCTCATATGGTTGTAAGAAAATATGTGAGGATGGGGTACCATATTCTGTGTCTGCCTCGGTCATGGCCGCTTCACTGCCTCAGTAGATGGCATAATCATTAATTGGAAATGCTCCTTTGGTGTTGGGCATCTTGGCAAATCATGTATCATGTTTTTATGCTTCCTTAAACGTCTGACATGTATTGCTTGCATACATTCCCCCTGTTGTTTATCCTTGTGAATCTTTACCTCCGCCAAGGAGGTTATGTTTTTCCCGGTGTTGGTTTGTCTGTCTGTCTGTCTGTTTGTGTACAAGATAACTCAAAAAATAATGAACGGATATCTCTGAAATTTTGTGGGTGGGTTGCTATTATGTCAGGGATGGGCCCTATTGATTTTGACTGCAATTTGTCAAACAATATGGCTGCCATGGCAGCCATCTTGAAATCCCATGACACGTGATAACTGAACTTCGCTCTCAGTGATATTACTCAAATTTTGTGGGTTCATTGGTCTCGCATCAGAGACAGAACCTATGTTTAAATTTCTTATGAGCCATGTTCACTCAGCAAGATTTCGACTGTACTGCCTTGGCGGAGGTTTGCAACTCTCGAAGTGCCTCTAGTTCTAACTGCAATGACATGCATAATGCTAACTCACTGATGCTGTGCCTACTGGTTGAGTGGGCTTAAATGTGGCTTCACCGTCCCTGCCCCCCTCCCACTGAATGCTGGGAAAGGCTCCAGAGCCCTTGTGACCCAGAGTTGGAAAAAGCAGGGTACAGAATGGAAGGATAGACTGAAAATGCCCACTAATATGACATTTTCTATGAAGCTAATGTCTAGTTTACCTCCTGAAGCACAACATTTTCATCAAGTTAATATAAAACAAAACACCAGGGCCTGTATTCACAAAGCATGTTAGAGCTAAAAGTAGGTCCTAACTGCCGGATTTAGGAGAAACTCCTAAAAAAAAAATGGGCGTGTCAGTCGTAAATTTAGGACTCCTAATTATTTTTACGAAGTGTTATTCACAAAGCATTTTAGGGCTAAAAGTAGCTCCTAAGTCTGGGAGAGCTTAAAAGTAGTCAAGAGGACTCCTAACTCGCTAAAACCTATTCTCAAAGAATCGGAAAATGGCTGCTGCTGTTGAAAGATGGAATGACTTGGAAATTCTGAATGATGCGCAGTTGTTGAAAAGATATCGGACCGACCGTGAAGGGATTTTATTTGTTGTTGACTTGGTGAGGGAGAGAATTACATCTCCAACCATGAGAAACAACCCAATAAGCGCCGAAATAAAATGTTTGACAACACTTCATTACTTGGCCACCGGAAAAATGCAACTTTGCAACGCGGACAATTTAGGGATTTCACAATCATCTGTCAGTCGCTCAATTCAACAAACAATCAATGCGCTCTGTGAACCCCCATATCATCCGACAGTTTATCCGGTTTCCAATGGACATTCGCCAACAACACAGAATCAAACTTGAATTCATGCACATCTCAGGTAGGCCTATGCCTGGTATCATCGATGCTATTGACGGGACCCATACTTGGATTATTTCTCCGACCCAAGATGACCCAATATTTTGGACATTGTTGCGAAATGGCCAGGATCCACATACGACTCTCGCATTTTAATGGAAAGCGGCTTATGCCAATTATTTGACAGGCATTATGTGCCTGCGGAATGCCACTTGCTAGGGGACAGTGGCTGTCCCTGCAAACGTTGGCTCTTGACCCCTTACCTGAATCCACAACCGGGACCACAACAAAATTATAACAGGTAGGTCATTGTTGCTATAGCCTACATTGGCATAGCCTATTACATGTGAAGATGGCATAATATTGTAAATTACAAATATACTGAACAACAAAAGAAACGCAAGTTAATTAAAGACAGACCGGAAATTAAGTAGGCGCGCAATTTTTATAGAAACTCAAATTTATTGCCAGCGTGTGCACATTTACACTTACTTCATCAAACTTTTCTTTGTTTTGCGGTCACTTTGACTGAGTAACCATAAGAATACATTAACTAACTAGCAAACTTGCTTTTCTTTTGTTGCTCAGTATATTTAGTCTGCTGTTTTCTTTTTCACGGTGCAAGTTAGAGCGCACAAGACGACACGCAGTGTGGTGGAGCGTGCATGATATTGGGCAGCTGAAGCGCCGGTTTCATGTGCTGCATGGGGAGGTGCGTCTCAGCCCAGAAAGAGCCAGCAAAGTAATTACAACATGTGCCATCCTTCACAATTTATGCCAACAAAGAAACATACCTCAACCGGATGATGATGGTCCTGCTGACTGCGGTGATGATGATGATGTCGAGGAGGATGACGATATTTGCAGTGTTGCTGAACAAAGTGGACTGGCATACAGAGACCACTATGTCAATTCCCACTGGTTAAAAAAAAAAAAAAAAAAAACACCCAGCCAATTGATAGCATCGTGGCTCCAGTTGAGCTTTCGCATCCTTTTTAAACTTTCATCCATGACAGTTTAGGGCAAACAAACATGAACGGCCTGACATTTAAATGATCGCAACATATTCCCATTGGGTAATAAGTTGCCAATTGGGGCAAATTATGCGTTTCATCATTGCCTCATTTTATGCTATTGGCGTTTTTACAACTATCTTTTTCCTTTGTATGTTTATTTGCCAAGAACGTGATATGTGGGCACTGCGCATAGTGTATTTTCAGGAGTGCTCAACGTGTTATTATTTCATGGGACAGACCAGCCACTCGGACTGTTTCCTCATTTTTTTCCTCCATGGGTTGTATGTGGGATATTTTTTTCAGTGGGCCGCCCTGTCACCAAACAACCAATCACCATGCTCATTGTCCCAAGGCTCGTGAAAGAGAATTGACGGCATCCATAGCAACGGAGATTTACTCCCACCTATCTCAGAGCTACTCCTAGTCTAGGAGTTACCAGTTTTCTTAACTAAAAGTTGCTCTCAGCGGCTTTGTGAATAACTTTTAAGATTTTACTCCTACATAAAATGTTTTAGCGTGACTTAGGAGTACTCCTAGCGGTAAGATAAGATGCTTTGTGAATACGGGCCCAGGTGTTTTGTTTTATATTAACTTGATGGAAATGTTGCCATATTTGTTCGTTGTTTTACATCACATAAAATTGCATACCAGAATGTTCTCTGGCTACATGGAAAATTGCTTAACATTTGAAAAGACATCAAGGCATGGCAAAAGCCTCCAAAAATCCTGATTTAAGGCTTATTACCATTTAAATTGCACGGCCTGCGTCAGCGATTCAGACTGCACTCGCCCTAAATGTTGATAAGCAGTTGAAAGTTGGAATTGGTTATTTTCTCTGCACACTCATCCTCGAGTCAGTGTTGTGCTTTAAGTGGGAAAGTTATTTCAGTCAGCGGAACTGAAATGATGACATCTCACCCAAAACTCCCTTTTAAAGTTTCTGTCACTCAGCAGAAGTGTAATTTTCAAATTAAATCGCAGTATTGCTGGTGGTTTAAAATAAAAGGACTAAATGAGTTTTAGTTGCCAAGTAGCACCGCTATCCAACTGGGACTGTGATCGACTGTGATGCCACTCATAATATCATCCTATCAAAGTAAGTTGGAATAAAATGACCAGAATTTCCCTTCTTTTTTTTTCTCACTCTATAAACTCTGAAGTTTTCATACTTCAGAACTTCGGGTTATGCTATTTGCCATGTTCACCGGTTACACTGGATTCCGGAGGAATTATCGGACATTTTCTAGTTATCATTGCTTTTGCCATTGCCTTGATAATAATTGAAGTGTTGTATTCTGTGCAGTCTGTGTGGGAAACTCTTGGGGAATATAAGGTGAAACAGGTCTGACCTTGTAACATGGCCTGTTATCAGCCCTGTGTCAGTTCATTAGGGACCCAATAGAGGAAGAATGTGCAGTGACCTTACTGGACCAGCTATTCTGAAGTCTTCAGCAGACTGCCCACTGACTGACTCAGCAGGAAAAGCCTTAATGGAGGCTTGAACATGACTCGACTCTTAACTGCTTTGTTAAACTGCCCTGCTTTACCACAGGTTGTGGAAACACACTGTGCATACTGTGCGTAATCTTATATAGGGTACATGGCATGTGCCCTTAAGAGGCTGATTTGATTTAAGCTATAGTGGCTCACTGGTATTTTTTGAGGTTAATGGCTATTTTTCTAGGTCATCTAGGTCATCACATCATGGTTCCTGTCAGGCATCAATATTGCACTACATTTCCCATGATGCATCCCAAGAAGTGGTCCGTGAACTATAAATCAGTCATGAGACTAGGTTGCCAGGTCTCATGTATCTTTGGTCAGGGGTAAACACGTGTGTTGTTGCTGTTGCATTTTTAAATACTGGAGTGATTTTTCCCCTGCAGTGAACATGGTACATGACTGGATCACAGTGAATGGCCTAGATGCTGTAGAAGGAGGGAGAATACAGCCTTATTCTGACATTAATAATGCAGCCCTGGAGCGCCACACTCCGTCATCATTATCTCATTCTCTCCCTTTTATTTTCATGCCCTTTAAGAACCAATTTTTGAGAGATTCAGACAAAATCAGACACATTGGATTGTTGACCCATCTGGATTTGGCTGATTTTTTTTTTTTATTTTTGAGATGGGTATAGTACCCAAAACTCAAAACCCAAACCGTTTCTCTGTCAACCCCTTCTGTCCCGCGCTACAGCGACCCCTTTTTTGGCCCTTTTTGGCCAATTTAACAAAGTTGTCAGTTCCCACCTCTCTGATTCTGAACTTCAATGGTGTCCCAGCTCAAAGCCCATTGAAAGTGGGTCTATAGGGAGGGCAGATTACCAGAATGTAGTTATCCCCTTGGGGCACCCTTGAAGTTTGTCAATAGGGGGCGCTCAAAATGCTCCAAACCATTTTTTTTTTCTTAAGTTTGTCATGGATTTTCTCCAAACTTCTAAGGTATCCCAGTTGCCTTTTGCAAGAATCTTTTAGTTGGAAGGACCTTAATTCAGATCTAATATTACGTTTGTGGGACATCCTTGGGGTTTGGAGAAAAAAGGGCCAAAAAAGGGTCTCGGACCTAAAAAAGGGTCATTTTGGGACCCTATTTCTCAAAGCTTCAAAGAGGTAGCCAAATGCTGCTTATTACACATGAAAGCCATAGACCTATACATTACCATAAAAGAACAAATCAGCTGGGATCTTGTCTCATTTGCCACGGCCTCTGTTGTTGGGACTGCTCCAGATCTGAAGCTCTCAAACAAAAGGGAAGCACAAGGAGGTGTATGAAGTTAGCCAGGAGAAGCAGACATTCCTGCTGCTCTCGTGCAGTGATGGACAAGAGGACTTCTGAAATGTGGCAGAACATTTTCTTTTCACTCATTTGTCACTGTCATGATATAGGCTTACTGTTATTCTACTCTCATCTCTCGTATCTGTGCTTTATGAGCCTGGCCATGAAAAGGCAGCAAGTACAACTGTATCAAGAGCACATTCCTGACTGCATGTATGCATACATGCTTCTTGTCACAACAAAGTACAATGTTCATGTTTTTTAAGGATTAGTGGTGGCGCCTAGATGCTATTTTTTAGAATTTTGGTTTTGTTAATTATAAGCAAATGAGATAAGATCCCAGCTGTTTTGTTGTTTATTTGTAATAAATAAGTCTTTGACTTTCATGTGTAATTATCAGCATTTGGCTACCTCTTGGAAGTTTTGAGAAAAAGGGTCCTAAAATGACTCCTTTTTTGGTCTGAGACCCTTTCTTTGCCCTTTTTTCTCCAAACTTCAGGGCTGGCTCACAAAAGTAACGGTAGATTTTAATTAAGGTCCTTCCAACTAAAAGATTCCTGCAAAAAGGTAACTGGGATACCTTAGAAGTTTAGGGAAAATCTGTGACAAACTTAAGAAAAAAAAATTGTTTTGAGTATTTTGAGCGCCCCCTATTGGCAAACTTCAAGGGTACCCCAGGTGGATAACTACATTCTGGTAATCTGCCCCCCCCCCCAATAGACCCACTTTCAATGGACTTTGAGCTGGGACACCATTGAAATTCAGAATTAGAGAGGTGGGAACTTGCAATTCATTAAATTGGCCAATAAGGGCCCAAAAAAGGGGTCACTGTAGCTGGGGCCAGAAGGGGTCAATAGAGGAACGGCTCTGGATTTGAAGTTTGGGTACCATACCTATCTCAGAAGTAAAATATCAGCCAAACCCAGGGGGGTCAACAATTCTGACTGTCTGAACTTCTCAAAAATTGGCTCTTAACCCTTAGAGCGCTAAATGCAGCTATTGTTTCTCAATAATTTGAGATATCAAAATCAAAGCTGTTGAAAACCTAACATGTGATGACTTGTTTAAAAGTTGCCTCATGATAGGTTTTCAACAGCACAAGATAATTTAATTTATCATTTTTTGAAAATTTATTTCAGTGCTCTAAGGGTTAATGCTGCCATTTTCGCAACATTAAGCATCAAAATGATCAAATGCGCACAACCAAGCAACAAAAAAATCCAGTACCACATCTAAACTGAGGATGGGGAGCCGCAGTTTGATTGTGGCGCGAGATCCATCACATTCGGTCTCTCGTTCAGTTTAACTGTGTGCTCTTTTATTCTGTGAGTATTCTCCCCATTAAGAAGCGTGGAGCTGGGGATACTGTAATGGGTCTTGTCCATCCTTCCTTCCGCGTGGATAAGTATGGACAAGTTTTGTCTGAAACTACTTTACCGAGCGGAATGAAATTTTGTGTGCATCTGCAATACTAGTTGTGACTTTGATTGGCTTCAAAAGCGGGATTTCATATTGGCGGGGGATATTGAGGACAACGTTGTCTTGTTTTTTTTTTTTTGTTGTTGTTGTTCTCGGTTGTTTGTTTCCATATCCTCTGTGCTGTGATCCCCTGGGTATGTTTTGCTGGTGGAGTTAAACTGCAGACATTCGGGCACGTCCTGACTGCAGACTCACTGTGACAGAATGTATTGATATGAGACTTTGTGGGTGGATGCGATGGAGGGTCCCAAATGGATGCCAGGGATAGTAGCAATTTTTCGCTAAATCCCCTGTGCTGAGTGGTAGACATTTTGAAGTTGCCGCTGGAGAACGTAAGGCAGCACGACTGTTTGTGTTACCTCCTTATTTGTTCTACTTTAGCAGCAGCTCTTTGTTCATGCTTGGAGTCTCAACTAATTCGGTGACATTGAGTTTCATTTGCTTGCCGTCTTGTATTAAATAATTTTGAACGACTGAAGCTCAAAATACACCATTTTTCCTACTAAACAAAGCTGTTGTTAATTTGATATACAAGCGGAAGTCCCACCACAGAGTCGTTTTAAACACCGAGTCCTAAAGCATTGTATTTATTTACAGCCCATCTGTAGCATGGCTCTGTACTCTTTAGGTTGAGTTCACCGTAACTGAACTGTCTGGTTCTTTGGGCCAGTTGACGGGAGACTTCACAGAGATGAGTGTGGCTCACAGTGCTGTGTTCCCCCGGTGCCTGGGGCTCCGCGCCATGTCTCCATTTGGAATGTGTGACTAACACCTGCCTGTCTTGTTCTCAGCCCTCTGCTGCCACCCGGGATCCGGCTCTGGCCCCCGGGGGCCCATCTTCAGTTCCACTCCCGACATGTTTTTTTTTTTTTTTTTTTTCTAAATGCTGCCATTTTTTAGTGAATGGTTTTTTAACCAAGGCATGTTAGATTCAAGCCTGTGTAAAAATTAGGGCTGGGACTTTAACGCGTTAAGTTCGATTAATTAATTACAGGAAAAATAATGCGCTATGAAAAATAACGCATTTAATCGCACCTTTCTCAGTTCCCTCATTTTTGTTGTTTAAGATCACGTATATATCTATTCATTGATTCAGTCGTCAACCAAAATTTATTTGAATTGAAAAACTTTGCTTATTGTGTCAAAAATTGGTATTTGATAAAAATGTGATTAATTGAGATTAATTAATTACAAAGCCTCGAATTAATTAGATTAATTTTTTTAATCGCGTCCCACCACTAGTAAAAATAAATAAATAAAATAATAATAATAATTATTATTATTATTATTATTATTATTATTATTTGTTTAAAATCATGTACATTTCATTGTGATATACTGATAAAATGCATAAGGAGTGTGATTGAAAATGAAGTTTTGAATTGTGTTTTGTGTGTGTGTGTGTGTGTCTGTGTGTGTGTCTCTGTCATTTACTGTATAAAATAGGTCTCTGTATGTCTGTCTGCGTGTGTATTGGTGTGTGCAGAGGTATATGAATCAGCATATATAATATCTGAGTGTGTGTGTGTGTGTGTGTGTGTGTGTGTGTGTGTATGTATGTATATATATATATATATATATATATATATATATATGAGTGTGTGCGTGTGTGTTTTTGATTGTTTGCGTTCATAAGGCCCTGTGTGTGTGTGTGTGTGTGTGTGTGTGTGTGTTTGTGCATCACTGTACTACAGCATGAGTGTTCCTCTGTGTGCCTGTTGAACTCCTCCAGTGGGCGCTACCTTTCTCAGGGTCGGGTCTGATTGGTCTCTGACGAGGAAAGCACTTTCACTCCTGCCCCTTAATTATAAATGTCGGATAAAAAACTGGCTCTTTGTTACAGTGTATGGTAAAAATAGTGCAGAATGCCCTAGTTTTGTTACTCCTGTAATTAGTGATGTACAGGGTCACACGCTAAGGAATGCTAATTGCATAGAGGAAGAGATACTGTCTGTGTGGGTGTGAGAGGCTTGTATCTTAATGTATCAGGAAACTGTCATTCAGCAGTGAATTTATTACACTGTATAATGATAACCTTTACTCAAGTAAAGATGAAATTGTATATTCTGAAATGGAGTGTCTGGGTGCTCTGGGGGTGCTGCTAATCTTATCACCTTGATGTCTCTCGTTGCAGATTATCGCATACCAGCCGTATGGTCGGTCTGTTGACTGGTGGGCGTATGGAGTCCTGCTGTATGAAATGCTAGCCGGACAGGTAATGAATGCAAACCTTTTCTTCTGAAGGCGGACATCTTATGGAAAGGCTGACTCTGACCGTGCTGCTTTCCTGCTAACAGTGATGAAAAGACATTGTATGTGTCACAAAGACACAGCTCGTCATTTGCACTGGTGAATGGGCAAGCATAAAAATGTAAAATTCAGTGAGATCTGTGTTAGGGTGCAGAAAGATAACTGCCCACGTTCACTTGCTCTCACGAACACACATGCGCACACACAAATCGCGCCTGCGCACAGTAAAATAAATGTAATCTTGTTAGTTGAAGGAAATCCACGAAATGTCCTGGTTTGATTTTTAGACAGTAAGTCTCCACCGTGGTGTTGAATAGCATTCTCCTTTGATGTCTTCATTTAAGCCTTGTGGGGAAACTTACAGACAGTTTTTTTTATTATTACGGACAGAAGAGACGGGGGCAGATGGGTGTCTCAGTGACCTCTGATTAATCTGTCCCCCAGTCTCACCCCCTCCCACTAAAACCCTGCTAAGTGTCTGTACTCTCAAACAGCACACTCCAATCGAGCTCTCTCATTCCTCCATCTTCCCCTCCTTTTCCCCTCCTCTTTCTCTCTCTCTATCTCCCTCTCTCTTTCTCTCTTTGTCTCTTTCTTGTACATTGTGTGTCTCGCTTTATCTCTCTCTCGTTCTTTCTTGCTCTGTCTCCATCTCTTGCTTTTTATCTCTTAATCTCTCTCTCTCCCGCTCTCTCTGTCTGTCTCCATGGCTTGTTGTTTCCGTATCTCTCTATCTCCCTCTGTATGTCTCTGTCTCTGAAATGGCACTTCAGCTGGGTCATGTCTCTGTCGACATCAGTGCTTTGGGAACTGGCAGGCGTGACATCAGTGGAGGCAGGGGTCTGCATGGTGATTTTCCTTTGCAAGCAGAGTGAATACAGGGGAGGGGGACCTCACCCGCCAAAGACACCGCCATTATGAAGTCGTCAGAATGATGAAAAGGTCGTCTCTCTGGACACTGATGAACTGCGAGGCGCACACACATTCACACACACGCACACACACCACCTGACTCACGCGTGTGCGCACTCACCATCTGAGCCAAGATGAAATGAGATTCGTAGCCTTGTCTAGTATTCAGGTAACTGCAATTTTACCTGTATAGCACTTTTTGCTAAAACATTGTAGCAAATATGCTTTGTTGGAGGAATAAAAATTGTTCATAAGACCACCCCTGAAGCATACAAAAGAAAATTAGCTGCTGTGGGCAGATGTAGGAGGAACCTCATTATAGATGAAGAGTCGCTTGGCCTGGTCTTCATGTCTGTAAGATCGGATGAAAGGCAAAAGAAAGTCAATGAGAGATTTATCAGAGCAAATAATCAAAAAGGGTTGAGCTGAATCCCGCCTGAGGTTTCAAAGTAAAGTAATAATCAATTTTAGGTTCAATTTCATTTCAGTAAGATTTTTTTCGCTGAAAGGCTGCAGCAAAGATACTTTACAGTGCAGCAGAATGTCAGTATCCGGCGTGAGCCTCCCAACATCACAAGTCTGTTTAACCCTTAGAGCGCTAAATACGAACAGTGTTGCTGAATGATGTAAGATATCAAATTCAAAGCCGTTGAAAACCTATCATGTGGCAACTTGTTTAGCTCTTTTAAACAAGTTGCCAGATGATAGGTCTTCAACAGCACAAGATAATTTAATTTATAATTTTTTAAAAATTTATTTCAGCACTCTAAGATTTAAAAAACTCCCACTTGGGAGACAAACACTGAGATTACGATAAAAGGTCACCAGTGGGACGAATTATCAATAGAAAGCAGACTGCTATTGGGAAATAGTGGGTGTGACCATGTGAGAAGTATGGGGGGGACACTGCCATGTAATGGATTTGCTTTTCACTATAACGCCATAACGACTGTAATCCTACCTGTGACAACATACCAACAACCTTGCTTCTATGGTCCTTGTTTACTTTCATGAAATGTTAATCTGAGTACTATCTGATACTTCATATACTTTTTGTAAAATATCTGTTATTGACCACATTCAGAAGACCTGTTCATTGTGAATCACATTCGCATGGGTTCGATGCTCCTAAGAATCCCTGATGGGTAAGATGTAGGCCACATCTCTTAAATCAACATTGGCGTGTTGGGGAATGACCTCAGGATTACATTTATATTGAAATGCAAGAATGTTTTTAAACGTGAGGCATCAGAACCAGGGTTATGACCACAATAAAGTGTTCTCATGGTGCTATTTGGCTTTATATCTTTCCTATTGCGTTCATGAGTCAAGAGGTAAAAATGACCATGGTTAAATCCCAAAACCAACATGATCAGGACAAATAACAACCAATCACTGCACCAATCCCCAGATGTGGATAGTCTGTGCGTCAGAAAGTAAAATCCTGCCATACCTTTCTTAGCATCATGAACCTTGCTTAATTACCAGTAAGGGTAACTAGTTCTACCTCCGGGTTGAAGAATGGAGGTAAAGGGCAAATTCAGGGGACATTTACATTATGAACCTGAGTATTCCACCTCTGCTATTCTCAGTGTTGTTTTCCACTTAATTATTTCTTTATTTTTTTTTTGCTAAAGACACTTGACGGTTACTGCTCATACACTGGTCGATCGTTCCGTTCCCGCTGCCGAGACGGTCTGAATCTGACCTTCCCCTGGCCTCTGCCCGGATCGTCATCAATTCTGCTCGTCTAATCATGACATACAGTGCTTAATCTCTGCTGTTTGCCCTTTTATACTCCTCTATCAATCACTTGCTCATAGCCAGCGCTGAGCGACTTAATTATTGTTCCTTGTTTTGTGACTGGTCTAGCCCTGTGCCCTGATAAGATTTCAGTGTCCTCCTCTGAACAAAACGTAAAGCTATATTTAGTTTGAAAGGATAAAATACATAACTTCCAGCTCTATAGAATGGATGTGTGTACACAGGCCTTAAATAAGATTCTGTCAGCTTAAACTCCCCTGGTAGTACATCATCGGGAATAATATGCATAATTATTGGGTAATAATATGTCCAGAAATTATAGCTTCAAGTCAACTTTGAAAGAGACAGGCATAAATACTCAGCCGATACAATGTAATAGTTCCTGTGAGGCTTCTCAGTAGCAGTTTGCGATATTATTTAATTCTTTTCCTCTCCAGCGGGAAATTAGATTTTTAAGACCCTTGGCAGATAAAAGCTGGTGATAAAGACTTCAGCAAGGTTTGCTAAAAGCTTTTTTTTTTTTTTTTTTTTTTTTTTAGAGGAAATAAATCACATTTATCGAGATCATTTCAGAATTATTGGTAGTTTTCAGAATCGGTCTGTTTGTGGTCCTGTGAGGCCAAAGATGCACAGCCTGCCATGAATATTTTTATACTGAACTCTGGCTCATCGGTTCAAGCTCTTTTGAATTTACAGGATGAACTTTTTACCTCTAGCTTCCTCCAATGATGCCTGCAGCAGGAAGTTTTAAAATGTTTCTGCGTTGTACGTTAAGTAGTCCTTGCCTGCGTGAACAGCTTCACCCATTTTGGCTACGCCCTTAGGTTTAATACTAGCTCTTATGAGGCAGATGCTGCAGCTCAGCACGCTTGTAACAGGCCCTGTTTTTTCCTTACAGCCTCCTTTCGATGGTGAGGATGAGGACGAGCTCTTCCAGTCCATCATGGAACACAACGTCTCGTACTCCAAGTCGATGACTAAAGAGGCCGTGTCCATCTGCAAGGGCGTAAGTGTTTCTCATTGGACGTCTTCATGGCGCTCTTAACCCTAGTCCTCAACCCACTTGCAAATGGCAACCTGCTCTGGTGGTGCCTTGTACAAAATGGCCGCTTGTGCTGGTGGAACCTTGTTGAAAATGGCTATCCGTGTTGATGGTGTCTTGTTGAAGATGGCCATCTGAGTAAATGGTCTTATTGAAAATCGCCGCCTCTGTTGATTGTCTTGTTGAAAATGGCCACCTGTATTGATGGTGTCTTGTTGAAAATGGCTGCCTGTGTTGATGGTGTCCTGTTGAAAATGGCCGCCTGTGTTGATGGTGTCCCGTTGAAAATGGCCGCCAGTGTTGATGGTGTCCCGTTGAAAATGGCCGCCTGTGTTAATGGTGTCTCGTTGAAAATGGCCGCCTGTGTCGATGGTGTCTCGTTGAAAATGGCCGCTTGTGTTAATGGTGTCTCGTTGAAAATGGCCGCTTGTGTTAATGGTGTCTCGTTGAAAATGGCCGCTTGTGTTAATGGTGTCTCGTTGAAAATGGCCGCCTGTGTTAATGGTGTCCCGTTGAAAATGGCCGCCTGTGTTGATGGTGTCGTTGAAAATGGTCGCCTGTGTTGAAAATGGTTGAAAATGGCCGCCTGTGTTAATGGTGTCTCGTTGAAAATGGCCTGTGCCTGTGTTAATGGTGTCTCGTTGAAAATGGCCGCTTGTGTTGATGGTGTCTCGTTGAAAATGGCCGCCTGTGTTAATGGTGTCTCGTTGAAAATGGCCGCCTGTGTTGATGGTGTCGTTGAAAATGGCCGCCTGTGTTGATGGTGTCTCGTTGAAAATGGCCGCCTGTGTTGATGGTGTCCCGTTGAAAATGGCCGCCTGTGTTGATGGTGTCTCGTTGAAAATGGCCGCCTGTGTTGATGGTGTCTCGTTGAAAATGGCCGCCTGTGTTAATGGTGTCTCGTTGAAAATGGCCGCCTGTGTTGATGGTGTCTCGTTGAAAATGGCCGCTTGTGTTAATGGTGTCTCGTTGAAAATGGCCGCCTGTGTTAATGGTGTCTCGTTGAAAATGGCCGCCTGTGTTAATGGTGTCTCGTTGAAAATGGCCGCCTGTGTTAATGGTGTCTCGTTGAAAATGGCCGCCTGTGTTGATGGTGTCTCGTTGAAAATGGCCGCCTGTGTTGATGGTGTCTCGTTGAAAATGGCCGCCTGTGTTAATGGTGTGAAAATTGATGATGTGTCTCGTTGAAAATGGCGCCTGTGTTAAAATGGCGCCTGTGTTAATGGTGTCTCGTTGAAAATGGCCGCTTGTGTTAATGGTGTCTCGTTGAAAATGGCCGCCTGTGTTGATGGTGTCTCGTTGAAAATGGCCGCCTGTGTTGATGATGTCTCGTTGAAAATGGCCGCCTGTGTTAATGGTGTCTCGTTGAAAATGGCCGCCTGTGTTAATGGTGTCTCGTTGAAAATGGCCGCCTGTGTTGATGGTGTCTCGTTGAAAATGGCCGCCTGTGTTAATGGTGTCCCGTTGAAAATGGCCGCCTGTGTTAATGGTGTCTCGTTGAAAATGGCCGCTTGTGTTAATGGTGTCTCGTTGACAATGGCCGCCTGTGTTAATGGTGTCTCGTTGAAAATGGCCGCCTGTGTTAATGGTGTCTCGTTGAAAATGGCCGCCTGTGTTGATGGTGTCTCGTTGAAAATGGCCGCCTGTGTCGATGGTGTCTCGTTGAAAATGGCCCTCTGTGTTGATGGTGTCTCGTTGAAAATAGCCACCTGTGTTGATGGTGTCTCGTTGAAAATAGCCGCCTGTGTTAATGGTGTCTCGTTGAAAATGGCCGCCTGTGTTGATGGTGTCTCGTTGAAAATGGCCGCCTGTGTTGATGGTGTCTCGTTGAAAATGGCCGCTTGTGTTGATGGTGTCTCGTTGAAAATGGCCGCCTGTTTTAATGGTGTCTCGTTGACAATGGCCGCCTGTGTTAATGGTGTCTCGTTGAAAATTGCCGCTTGTGTTAATGGTGTCTAGTTGAAAATGGCCGCCTGTGTTGATGGTGTCTCGTTGAAAATGGCCACCTGTGCTTGGTGGTGCCTTGTAGATTTCTGCCACAGCTCTGTACCTTATTAAGATTTTCAGACTTGTTAGAGCTTCCTTCTTCTTGTATGTTCACTTGGAGGATGCCTGGAACTCAGGAAAGGCATTTCGTCTCCACCTTACTTATTTTAGTGATGCGATCTTTGCAGGAGTGGGGAAGTCAGCGATAACACGGCAGAGACAAGTAGATGACAGTCAAAAGTCCAAAGCTTCATGTAAAGACGTTTTGTCTGGGGTATGGTGAGGGTGAGGTGGGATGAGTCTTTTGCTATTTATAATTTCATTCCTTGCATGACTTAAGAATCTGTACAGCCAAGGGCGCGGGAAGTGGGGTGCTGAGGGCACTGCAGCACCCCCTACTGGGGTACGTAGGGTGCTGAGCACCCCCTTACTGAGCAGAATAAAAAGTTTTTATCATTACTAATTTCGCCATCTGAACAATTTAAAAATATCACACAATGAAGTTCATATCAGAATATAAAAATAATAATGCATAAAAATGACTGACATTTATTTAAAATCCGTGTTTATGTAGGCTACGTTCTAAGGTCAAAGGTAAAAACGTGCTACTGTGGGAGATAGCCTAGCAGCTACGCAAGAGATCATTGCTGCTGAAAATGGCGCTGAAAAGAATGTATGACTTTTTCTCACCACGAAATAAACGGACTACAGGAGAGGCAGTGGTCACGGTGGCCAGTGACAGTGTCACAGCGAGTTTGTCTACAAGCAGTAATACAGCTGCTTTATCTCCTACTGCTGTCGAGTCACAACTGTCGGTAAACTCAGTTGTAGCAGGAGCTGCTGAAGAGCGGGACTTTGCGTCTCGGCTAGCTGAAGGACCACCACCAACTGCTGGATTTGACAAACCCTGTCAACCGAGCAGCCTAAGTTTTCCTGGAAGGAGGTTTGGGAGCGAAACTTTTGGACGGTCTTTTCAGCCAGGGTGGTTCTCTAGGTGGCAGTGGCTACATTATGTGTCGGATAAAGACTATGTGATGTGCTTCGTTTGCTGCAAAGCCAAAGAGAGAAAGGGTTCCGTCATGCTGAGGGAAAGAGTAGCTCCTTTGTGAGTGGAGGTTTTATCAACTGGCGTAAAGCGACCACAAAGTTCGCACAACACGATCGATCAGACCTACATATGGAATCGGTGAGAATGCTGTCCTCTTTCAACCTAAACCTCATAACAACAATGATTTCAGAAAAGAGACAGCGAGACCAAAAAATTGGCGTTAATGTTTTGGAACTGTTATTCAGCTCCATCAAATTAGCTGGACGTCAGGGCCTTTCTTTGCGGGGTCATAGCCATCGCGATGGCAATCTCTGGCAACTTATGATGGAGATTTATTATTTAACTTTTTCATCAGACCAGCTGATTGTTGATTGTTTATATGTATTATAGCCATGCTAGGATGGCATTAGGATCTTGTTGCCAAAATACTGTAGGTTAAGTCTCAATAATATTGCTATTTTTGATTAAATAAAAATCATTTGGAGACATGACATCCATAGTAAGAGTATTTTATTCGTTGTCCGAGTGCCTTAAGAAACATATTAATTTGATGTAGGCTAAAGGTCCGCATAGCATATAAATGAGTAAATTTATGCTTAACATTTTCACATTTCATTGATTTGAAATATTGCAGTGTGTACCTACTACCCAGCTAACACGGAACGTTACAGGAACTTTAAATAACTTCGTTGGCCCGTTGTTCTCCTATGGTTATTTTAAGAACGTTGCGCTGAAATCACAGGTTGGTTTTTCGAATCAACTTGTGCGCATATTGCATTATCATCAACGTGATGAGGCAATAGTGATGAATTCCCGCTTGGACAGTTAGGCCACAATCATCATGACTAAGCTTTCATTACCGCAAATTGGTGAACAGAAAGTAGATCATATTTGAAATAACCACACATTTCAGGATAGCCTATGCTAAAATGATAGTCAGTCTTTATCTTTCCGTCATCATCATACAGTTAGAACAATCAGTTAATGATGGAAAATATGCAGTTAATGTGCCTCAGGAATGGAGCTTCCAGAGTATTCAGACATCAGCGGTGGTGGCGCTGCCAATCACAGGTTGGTTCTGGAATTTTGTGCGCATATGGCGTTAATATGGAACATCGGGTACCGCACTGCAAAGATGCCAATCTTAAAGTGCATTAAAACGGCATTATATCCGGTATAATAATATATATGCTATATAGGAAGAAACTTCCCCATTAACTTGGCTACCTATATGCAGCACCCCTGACCTAAAATGTGTTCCCGCACACCTGGGTACAGCAGCTTCAGGAACTCATTCACTACCAGAGAAGCACAATGCTTATATACAGTTATACGGCCCTTCAGTGGGCTTGTGTTTCTGTGCCACAGATACGAACCACATGCAGCGATGGAAACTGCATGTTTAATTAATCCGGTTCTGCGACAGGCGGCCTGGTGTTTTACATTCATGTGATCTCACCTGGGGGGCTTTGACCTGGTTGTGAGGGCCACGGGGGTCAGTGCTCTACATCTCCATTCTCGTAAAAGGATTCACGGTGCCACACCGTAGTGCTACATGTGAACGTGACGGGCATGGCGATGGAGCCGTACCGATGCGAGAGGACACCTGTCACATGCGGTTCAGCCATTATACGCATGTACATGCTCACGTGTATTCTGCTGCACACATGTGCGTGCGTGCACACACACACACACACACAGGCAGCTACATATACGCACGCACCTGAGCGCTGTCACTGTTCCGCTCCACTTGCAGTACATGATAGGGAGATGAATAGACCGACCCTTCTGGAAGAGCGAGGTTTGGATTGAATGGCTCAGAAACACAGTAGGAAAAAAAATAGATAAGAGGGAGTGGAAATGGCGATACTAGTGGAGTTTGGTCCGCCAGGTGTGCAGATAATGACTCTAGAAGAGGGAGCGGGCAGATCCGGATCCTTCTCTAGTGCGTTTTCATGCTTTCAGAGCTTTTACTGGCCTGACTGTCTGCTCAATGCAGGAGACAGATTCTAGTGTAGGTGGAAGGGGGAGTCTAGTGAGAGGGGTTGACCAGTTTGGTTGATTGGGGTGGGACTGTTACTATGTGATACTCCTTGCAGGAAGCCAACTGTCTTCCTGACAGGCTGCACGCGCTCAGTTTTAACCACTCACTCACTAACTGCACGTGCTCAATTCAGCCACTCGCTCACTAACCACACATGGTCGATTCAACCAGTCACTCTCTAAATGCTCGTGGCCAATTCAACGACTCGCTCACCAACCACTCATGCTGAATTCACCAAAAATTCACCACTCATTTGATAATTGAACATGGTCAATTAAAACATTCACTGGCTGACCAGACATCCTCATTTCTAGCACTCGCTCACTAACCAGACCTGGTCATTTCGATAAACTGCTCATCGACTGAACGCAGTCTGCTCACCTGCTCCTCGTCATTTACCCCTGCTTCATGCTGAAACTGGTTAGCTAGCTCTAGTTTTTAGGGTAAATGGTCACATTGGGAAATATAGAAATAGAGCTTAGAGGAAAATATTAGTGATTATTAGTTAAACAGTTATCACTGTATTTAGTTTTTGTATAGTTAATAGATCAAGATACTAAATTAATTGGATACCACAGACTGATAACGAATTTTAATAGTGGTTACCATTTGATTTCTGATCTCTGCTATAAAAAAAAAAAAGAATTTTAATCTTTATTATAATAATCTAATAGTATTACTGCGTATTCTATATCTACAACTTGAAAAGTGACATTTCATTTAAACCTTTATTCATAATGGAAGAAGTTTGATGTAATCCTCTGCCAGAAGGGTTGATTGTACATTTTCATTGAACAGTTGAGAAATTTTCTTTGATAGCAGTAGAAAGATTGCGTCTTCCTTGCCCGCTTTGTATTCTACCAATGAAAACATTTTTTTTTATGGCTGTTCTAGTAAGGTTTTTTGGCGGGGTGTTTCTACACAAAATAGTGCACAGGCTGAATGCATTTAAAATGCTTCCCACTTTTTCTCCCTGGTTGTTTAATGCACACTTGAGATTATCTTTGTTTATCAAGAAAACCTCCACCATCGATCCAAGTGAGGAGAAAAAGGTTCCCTGAAGCATCAGTTTCTGTTGACAATCTAATCAAGCCAGATAGCTTTGACCGTTACCTACGTACATATATACTGCAGTGGCTCTTAAATCAAAGAAGTGATCGGTCTCCAGTGAATGTAAACTGTGATTAAAATCAGGGAAGGAGAGGCAGAAACTAACCGCCATTCATCAAAAGAACTTTTGCGCCATCGGTGTTGTGTGAATGAGGTCAAAAAGGGTCCTCTAGCATCACAGGCCTTCGACGATATTTGGTGCTCATTTCCACATCGCGAAGTCGAAGGACATCTGTCAGCGTTGAGCCGGAGTCTGGGGTGAGCTGAGGCTATGTTAGCCGCCTGATTCCGAGACGTGACGGAGCTGTTTGTTAATCTTTAATTCAGGAGCTCCAAACTCCGAGGTCGGGGAAGGACGTAGTTTATGTCTGATATCGTATGAGTAATGGTCAGTGTCATTTCAAACGAACCGCCACTGCCGCTGCCTATGTGCGCTTTGGTTTTCCCCCGAGATTCCACGCACGGAAGAACCAGCCCCCCATAAAGTAGACAGGGCCACACTGAACTGGGGCATTGAGGTACTCCGGGGTAAGTAGCAACAATAATGAGAGCACTTCTATTGATTTATGAGCCAGACGCAGGAGGCAGGCCCGGCAAACGGTCTCAGGAAATGGCGGTCGCGTTGCCCTCGTTACTCGCTCATGCCGGCGGCGTGGTTTCACACAAGGCTGAGCCGCATATGTTTTCATTTGTCTGCTTACTTGGGGAGTCCTGAGTTGTGACTGTGTCTTGCCTCAGTGAATGTAGAAACTGCCTGCTCACTCAGTGGCCTTGTAAGCAAGCTTGATAACAAGGGAGAGAGAGAGAGAGAAAGAGAGAGAGAAAGAGAGGAGTTGAGGGGGGAATGAGAGGCCAAACGAAAGAAGAGAGAGCTGGACTAAGAGAGTTTGCTATTATTCTGATTAAATACTAAGCCTTATATAAGTCCCGCCCAGTGTATTATTTCAGTGACCTTGGTGTCCTGATTCAATTATTCTCCCATGAGGTCAAACCAGAGAGGGTTATTAGAGACCCAGAGAGGGTTATTAGAGACCCATCAGTTGATGGCATTAGCTGCAATGCTCACTGAAATGAATGGTAGCAACCGTTAGCAAATATTCCATTCATAGTAAATGGCCGCACTGTGGATTATGGGTAAATACTACCAAGGTTAAATGCTACTTTGGAGTGCCCAGTCTGTTGCGGGCAGAACAAAAATAAATGTAAGTGAATTGGGATTGTCAGTAAGGCTGGATCTTAAACACAGGCAGAATAAATCCACTATTCACGTTTTCTTCTTCATCCATAAAAACAACCTGTCTGCTGTAATGGATGGGGAAACATGAGGCATGACAACTACCATTTATCTAGCCAAAAAAGGCCATCTTGTTAGGTCCATTTTTGAAACTGACACAATGTAGGACGAAGGACAAGAACATGCGTCATCTCAGTTTCCTATCTATGCTGTGCTAGCAGTACTGAATTGCAAAATGCAGTCACCCGTTGTGTCTCCTCCTATCGACGTATCTCTAACCGAAGGAATCTCTGCTACAACAAATGGACTTAAATCACCGGGTTGAGATCATGACCTGGCAGGACATTAACCGGTCGACTGTCCACCTCTACAGCTCTGTAGTGTTATGTGTATTAACTGCTGTGGCCCAACTTTAATGAGAGCAGTGAAAAGGTCAGAAGTGCAGCTGCAAGGAAATCTTCAGTTGAAAAGCCTTTCCCGAGGTCCGTCTTTCTCACGGCGGAGGATAATAAAAGCTCTCCCTCGCCTCGGGCTAGCGAGGCGTCACTTTGAACTGACAGCGCTGCCTCAGAAGAGCGTCTCGCATCTCCCTTGTGACCGGGCGCGGAGGAGACAGAAGGGCTCGCGCCTGTGATGCGATCGCATGAGCAACCACAAAGTGGGAAACCTGGTTAGTTCCTGAGGTTCGACGAGCTTAAAGCGTTTGAGCGGCTCCCTTGATCTTGCCGATGCTGGATCGAGGGGGATTTAATCGGCTAAACTCAGCGAGCCACCTCTTGGCTTTCGCTCCTGCGAACGCAGACTCTGCTGTTTGAACGCAAAGGGTAACATCCCCAGTTTTGCGCACATACAAGCAAAACTGCCCTCCCTGCTATCCTGTGCTATGTTGTGAATATGGCCTCTATCACATAAGATGCCGCAGTGTCAACAGGAGATGTACACTGCCTGTCCAAAAAAAACAGTCACCTTTTGAATTTAAATCAACATTCTGCGACTTGATCATTATTGCAGCAATTAATGTGTTTCAGCTGACAATAATTATTTCAACCCTGACTGATGAAGCACTTGTTTCCTAAAAATTGTCAGAAGAAGTATCCCTTGGTGGCAGTGTTTCTGAAGGGGAAAATTAAGAAAACAAAGATTGAGGAAAAACAAGTATGAGGAGTCATTTTCGCACATGAATCGGCTACCGCAAAGTCCTGACCGTAACCATATTGAATGTCTGTGGCATGTGCTGCAGAAACCTACTGAGTGGTTCAAGTATCCTGTCGTCAAAGCTAGAGCTCAGCCAAAAATGAATGCAACTGATTGAAAATAAATGTTCTGACATTGCAGACGGGTGTCAAAACAGTGAGGCGACGAATTTGCTCTGTAATTAGAGCTACAGGGGTTCCAACTAAATATTTGAGTGTGCGACTTTGTGTTTGTTTTTTTTTTTTTTTTTGGACAGGCAGTGTATTTTTCAAGTCCGAGGGCCGTGTACAAACCCAGTCAGTCCTTTTCCTCTCATCCGTTAAGGGCACAGGGCATGTCACCTCCATCATCATACCAGGAGCTGTTTCCCAGCTCAGTCATGGTGTATGAGCTTTTATTCGGGCCGACTGGCTGAAGATGAGGACGCTCTTGCAGAAGGTTGAGGGCAAGGGTATATTGCACCACAGTTCCATAAAAGGCTTTCTTCGCTGTTTCTCTCGGAGTAGACACGACACACCGCCACTTTTAGGCGGCTGAGACCAGATGCGGCTCGGAAGGAGACGCTGGGTCCATTTTCGGCCGTGTGTTTGAAGTGAAGCGGCGTGTGTAGACCTGTGAATATAGCTGTGAATTGCTTACAGGCTCTGACAGCTGTGGCTGTGCGGACAGGAGGAAATGGCAGGAGCGTTATTTCTGAATTTTCTGGGATTGCGCGTCTGCCGCGACATTATCATGTGCTGATGTGGTTTCCCTGTTGCATTCAGTTTCATTTGTAATGCTTCATAAATGAAGAAACACATCACGGGGTTATGCTTTGCACAAACATGTTATCGCATTGCTATTTGAGATTTGAATCGTGATCGAAACATCTAAATCTTTAGGTGTTTGTTTTCTGTGCTACCAGCTCTGAAAACCCCCTAGGATATTTAGTCTTCATGATTTTGTGGTCCATTTGCAATACCAAGTGCATTTTTAGCTTTGTCAGTTACTGAGGCATATCACAGTTTTCAGTCTGTTTATCTTGTGCGATTACCAGCGTTGATTAATTCTAACATTACTCTGGGGTGTTAGAAGTGAAATTTCAGTGACTCATTTGAACCCAAAAACCAGCAGAGAAATGTGCCTATAACGGAGAAAATGAATGCGTCCCCTTCGTGGATAACAGGCCATGCTAGCAGGTGTGCCAGACATGCTGAATACATTAAGCCATTTCGGTTTTGAATTTGCGTGAGTGACTAATGTTGGAATTGGAATGTGTAATGCAGGCCATGAGTCAGACTAAGTTTCCTCTGAATTCAGGTCAGTATGCATTGTACCATTACCATAAGGCAACATATACCAGAGCTGCCAAAATCTGTTCCTGGTGATCTACCATCCTGTTGGATTTCTCTCCTACCCTCACGTCTTTCAAAAGCTAGAGATCAAGTTACAAATTTGTGGAATCAGTTGTGCTAAGTTAGGATTGAGAAGAGAACCTGTTCTGAGGGCTAGGTATGCACTAAGCACTGACCCCTGCTAGCGTGGTTGGTTTAATTATTGCTGCAATGAGTTCAAAAGTGAGGCTTTTGAATTGCTGAAAAAATATTAAAAATTTTGATAGCTTAGAAAAGGGATGATTTCAATGTTTTGACATAGTTTGCTAACCATATTGTGCAAAGAGGAGGCCATATCAGTTGAGTTCGCTCTTCACCTCTTTGAGTGGAGCTCTTTGTATGGGGACCCCAGTGGGCGGTGGAATATTCCGGAGACAGAAGATAAGATCAGAACTGATAGGGGATTGCATCTAAGCAGCCTCCTGTTTGTCTCTGCGCAGCTGATGACCAAACACCCCTCGAAACGCCTGGGCTGCGGACCCGAGGGGGAGCGGGACATCAGGGAGCATGCCTTCTTCCGCCGCATCGACTGGGAGCGGCTCGAAAACCGCGAGATCCAGCCGCCCTTCAAGCCGAAAGTGGTGAGTACATCTGAGAGCGGTCTGGGCTGGCTTTCAAGGTCCTCAGCATTTTTTCTCAGGTTGAACAGGCGGACAACACACACACACACACACACACATAAATAAGAACAGACTGTGCTCTGCTGACTATCCACTCTAGCAATTCATTCAACTGGTGGTGCTGTAGGTAGGTTCTAAACTGCTTGCAAAACCAGCACTATTGAATAGAGTTATCATATTGAAATGCATCTCCCGGGACAACTGGAAGGTAATTGAAGGAAAGAAGGTTTATTTTCATCAAACCTAAATTAGAAACCCGAGAGTGTCTTGCTGTAAGTAACTCCAGGCATTTTTTGGAGACTGTCATTCAATTCTTTTCTCGTGCTGATGCTAATATTTCTGCTTTGATTTTTTTTTCCCCCATAATACCAGGCATTGCTACATATTTGCATTTCACCTGTACTCACAGTTTCCATAAACAGGCTATTATACACGACTAATGAACCCTTCTTTATTTATTTTACATGTATTGCACTGAATGATCCCATATTGTTCAATGTGTGTTGCAAACCACTCTTTCTTGCTGTAGTTGTGAGTGCTATAACCTTTGGGAACACAGCACGCTTGGCTTTACTCTGAGTCTCCGGGGAATATTTCCTTACCTTTTCAGTGAAATAAATACCCTCAGTCATCTGGCTGCTAAAGCAGTTGATGCCAGGTACGGTATTTTATGATCATCGCTGGCTGTATTTGGCTGAACAGAAATAAAGCCAGTTAAAGTTAGACTTGCTTGGTAAACACTGAGACACGCGGAATGCTATGCTCGCCTTGGGGGAATATTTCCTATTGTACCTGTAAAATAAACTCTCTCCGTTGCCTGGCCGTTCTCTCTGGCTGAAGTACGTTTCTGAAAGCAATCAAAGAGCGAATAGCACTCTCCTCCCCGAGATAGTCTGGCACAGTCCTCTCAGCACCATCACTGAAGAAAACTGAGACCTTGGGGCTCATTGTCCCTGTAGTGAGAAGCCAGCCTACAGTCTGTCACTCATTATGATTTTAATGCAGCTGGAGTACATGCAGTCGCATAGTGAAAAGCCACCTGTAAAACCTCGGAGATTCCGTAACTCTCCTGACAAAATCCCAAGGGTTGAAGACTCAATTCCTTTTACACCGTTTGTTTATGATTTTTTTGTTGGGGGACAGTGCTGAAGGTAGCACGACTGCCTCACAGGAAGACTGTAATGGCTTTGTATCCAGCCTGGGCCTTTGTGTGTAGAGAGTGTGTGTTCTCCCTGTGTTAGCATTGGTTTCCTCAGAGTACTCCGGTTTCCTCCCGCACTGTGGAGACAGCCTGAGGATAATAGCAAGTTTCGTTTCACTATAATGAGAACTTTAAACATTCAATTAATTGGTTTCAAGACTGATAATTTTTCATGGTTGTGCCGGGGGTAATCGTCTCTGATGACTGAATTGGCCACAATGTCAGTAGTCCTGTCAGTCAGTTACTTCAGTGCCACATTCTGCCTGAAGTGGAAGGTACGTATTGCTGAATATCCATTATTTAATGTCTTGACTGCTTACTTACAGTTTAATGTTGGTGGTTTGATTGAATTCCCTTTGCCATTTAAAATGCTGGTTAGCTTTACTGTAAAATGGAAGGAAAATTAGTGTTTTTAGAGTTCCGTTGCAAAATTCATCAAATAAATTATGTTGATTCTTTTGCTAGTTTATAAGTGATTTGTGAAGTTATAAGTGATCAGGGCCATTAAAGTACAGGTGATGATTTACTTTTTTGTTATAACAAACATGTCATCATGCCATTTTTGCTATCTCATTGTTAGGGAAGCTTTTAAAGATGTTAGCCTTTGTAAAACTGCAACGAAGCTCGGCTGGAAAGAGATCATTTATTTAATGGATTACATAATGAGAGAGATCATGGAACACTTCAGAATAATCCCACTTAATAAAGAATAATGAACTTTGGTGCTATTTCAGAGAGTTATCATTTATTGGATGGATATTTTATGTGCACTCTAATGGTGATGCTTCCTCTGGGTTGTCATTGAAAAGTTTTTTTTTCTTCAGAACTTTTAAAATGTTCTCATTCGTCCTTATTCAGACGCTCCAGGCCTCCCACTCTGTCTTCACCCTTTTTAAAGCCTGCCTTTTTGCTGGCAAAAAACGCAACTTAACTTATGCTTCAGAGATATCTTCACTTCAGAAATTTGAGGAGCAGCCAAAATGGAATAATTTGTGTTCACTGTCCAAAATACACACGGAAAGACAAATCTTTAGATTTGTACCAGGAGATTAGAATGATAAGACAGTGAACCACAAGTATACAAGAGTGTTACTTCAGGCAATTTTGATTCTGTTTCTGCTCTTCCGGCTTTTGACGTGGCTTCTTCTGTGGTATTTTACCTGTAATTGCGCCATTTCAGCTGAGGTTTGTAAATGACCTCAATAAGGAATGTGGTATTACAGGTATGAGGCAAACGCTCTGTGAACTGAAGATCTAAGATTATGAATGTGTTAGTTCTGGGTGAATCATCTCGGGGGAGAGGGGTTATATTGGAATGTCTGTCCCACTGTGACTGAGATCTGGAGTACAGTATGAGTTTGCTAACGTGAGTATGCAGTAGGTCTTAGCATCTCTTCTGATTAGACTGAAATCATGCCGCTCCTCTTGATTTCGAACCGTATCAGCAATCAGCCTCATCACGGGAAAGGTGCTGGGCTGTGTGCATGTGTGTTTCTATTTCTGTGTTTGTGTGTGTGTGTGTGTGTGAGCGTGCGTGCGTGTGTTCGTATGCATGCGTGCGTGGGTGTGCGTGCATGTGCGTGCGTGCTCGCTTGCGTGCGTGTGTGCGAACTTGTGCGTGTGTGCGTAAATGTGTGCAGTCTTTTATCGTTTATTAAGTGATAATAAAGTGACCTGATCTTTCCAGTCTGGCATTTGATTCTCGCGAGGGTCTGTGGTATTTGAAGAGTCTTACACAGACTGTCTTCCTACTCTAAACAACAATGGCCCTCCCCAGCCTGCACTGACCCAGCCTCATTAATCACAACCACCATAACTCTCACTGCTGCCTTCATGACATCAGACCTGAGCGCTTTGACAGCAGTTAAATTGAAATCAATTAATAGATGCAGGTTTATTGACTGCAGAGTTGCCATTGGAAACGAGGGCGACACACTGGGAAAATTGCTGTAGATTATTTTCTGGGGTTATATTTCTTCATTTGGTTGTTATTATTTTTGGGAGTCACATGTTTCATTGAAGTAAATCAGACTGGAGTTGTGACAGAGTGTTCGCTGTGGACATGTGATGTGTTGTTTCCAAGTTAAGAGTGTCGGCCTGGGAAATTTGTGTTGTGACAGATTTTTTTTAGCGGTTCGAGTTCCCTTTTTTAGGACATGGTGATTTTTTTTTTCTTTTAATTAGTGATTCTCATTTTGTGTTATTTGATTCAATTATAAAATGTGCAGAATTTGTGTCTTTTTGTAGCAAAAAAGAAAAGTTTATAGATGCGGCAATGACAACCAAAGATAAATTTTGATATGGGTTACTTGGTTTAAGTTTTTAAATGCGAGTTGGGCTATATGTGATATTGGGTACATGCAGTGATGGAGTGATGGACTAATGAATGTGAAATATGCTGAGGTATTTCATAGCATTGTGTATGAAAAGGTAATTTTGTGGCCATGAGGCATGTTTTATTTTACATCGCCTGGTAGATGTGCATTTTTTTTATTTTGGCTGAGGCTTCCGTGCAGCTGTATTCTGAAAATGCAAAGTTTGTCTCATTTTCGCTCATATATGAGTCAAATGCGCCGTATATTTTCAATACTTTATGAATTATAATGTGTGATTTTCATGAAACCACCTTGGGATTTGAATTGATTGGCAACCGCATGTTCAGCCTTGAACAACTGCTGCATTTACACAAACCGGTAGGGTGTCGCTGGATTAGCCTGGCACTGTTGTGTACAGAAGCTGGCAGTAGCTCGAGAGGACTCAAGTGCGGCTCTCATGCTAAATATCCACTAATCAATACAAAATGCTCTGCCAAGGCAAGTCAGTTACTCATTTGGCAAGAGGCTTGTTAATTGGAAGGCATAATTCGCAACAAACCCGTTGAGGCAGTTCCGTATAGATTTGGAGCCATTTCAAATACACCAAACCCCATAGCTGATAATGTTTCCAACTGCATGTTTCATGCTAAGCCCAGAAGTGCAAAACAACGATATAGCCCATGAAAAATTGAGCAGCAGAATGTTTTTGTCTTTTTCCAGTGTGCTCTGTGGATTGCATTTTCTGGTAAATTATCCAAGCATGCTCTTCCCCTCTGATTCCAATTTGATGTCCTAGTTCTCTAGCTGTTCAGCAGCTAATATTCCAGCTAGCAGTGATTGTATTTTTATTTATTATTTTTTTTTTTTTTTTTTTTTTTTTTTAGTCAGAACATTCCCACATAATTAGAAAGTTTGGGCTTAACATTTCTTTCCCGTGAATTTGTCGAGTTTTCTGGATGGGAATCTCATAAGGTGAAGAGCTGTGATCTGTGAAATGAAATTTTGCCAGTGTCGAGTTTGTGACGCAGTTCTTGTGGAGGTGTAATATTGCTACTGTAAGTTCTCCTTGACTGGATTTTATAGGTGTTTAGTGACAAAAGTTGAAATGAGGTACCCAAGTGGTCCTGTGTAGCCTCTTACGGCATTTCCTGAATCATTACTCGAGCGTGCATGCGCTTGCGAGAGTGCGTGCGCATGCGTGTACGAGTACGTGTGTGTGTCCACGTGCATTCATGTGTTTGTGCTAGCGCGAGTGAAAAAGAGGACTTTGCTTTCTCACTTTTGCCTCAAGTACTATTGGTCATATTGACAGGTGGCCACTAGCTAAGTGTGACCGTCTCTATTTATATCAAGAAACTCAGTTCAGTCTTTGCCCTCAGTAAACATTCTCCACTAATGTGGGATGTAAAGAGTTGTTTACATGCTCTCTTCCCAACAACATAAAAGGACATTTTTTTCATTTAATTGTGCTTGTTCCAGATCAAAGCATTTATAAGCACCATTTGATATTGAACAGCAAAGCTACAACCTTCAGTATTTTATGGAAGGCAAAATGTGTGAAACCAAGAATTATATGATATTACTGAAAAAGACAATGGTCCAGAAAAGTTAGCGATCACAAATAAATGTTATGCAAGGTAAATATGCCAAATTGAAAAAATGTAATGTGAACTACAGAACATGGAGAGGTATGACTTTTTTGTAGGACATACAGTATGAATGTGTGTCACGTGTCTAGTGAACTACATCGCATCAAAAGTGACAAAAAAAATGGGATAAGTGCACTTTTCACAGTTCTTTTTTTAATAAACTGTTTAGAGGAGACAAAATCCCTCAATTTGTAATCCATACATATAAAATGTCTTTTTAAAAAACTATATACATGTAAAATATGGGTATTATATAGACATAAAGTATCTCTGCTATGTAAAATATATTAAAATTGACTGATGTTGTGACTAAATATGGTGGTGCAGTTATTCCCTTGTTTATTTCTTTTATATATATTTGTGTGTGTGTGTGTGTGTGTGTGTGTGTGTGTGTGTGTGTGCGCGCGCGTGTGTGTGTGTTTTTTTTGCCTTTGAGGTGAACATGTTCCTGCCTGATAAAACGAACATGCTGTGCACACAGTGCAGGAATCTGCCGGATGTGTGGTGTCACACAGGGTTATGGCTGCTGTCAGCACTCTGTGTTCAGTGTCTGAATCAGGTCGTCCTCAGCACCCCCCTTTCCTCATTGTCAATTTCGCCAGCAGACACAAAACCCCACTTCAAGAGAGACCCTTTCCTCTCTGTTCTAGTACCACTGGGGATTCTACTCAGAACTGCAGAAAAGAGATGGTCATTGATCTTTCAACACAATCATCTTAAGTGTGTGAACTCCTCATCGAATCGCAGCGCGTAAATACCTGGGCTTATTTTCTGCTGTTATTTTATGTAAATACACATATTACCGATTTGTTGGGTGCAGGAGACGCCGGCAGATCTGTTTTGTGGCAGGCCGAAGTTGATATCCCGTGGTGTTGTATGATGTTAACAGACTTGGCGTGTATATGCCAAACAGATCCATTTCTATTTCGAGGCCCATTTTGTGTTTCTGCTGTGCTTAAACTGGCAGCACTGGAAAGATTCACCTGTCCCCTGCCCTGTGCTTATCTCAGTTTGGCTGTCCCTGTGGGGGCAGCGGGAGACTTCCTGTTGTGAGCACGCTCAGAGAAGATGGACACTGTCATGCTCCCTCCCCGAGCTGTGACCTGTGGAGGTCCCTGGCACACTGGGATCTTAAAGGGGAGATTCCCTCCCTCCACTTCAGTGCATTTCGGACCTTCAAAGACACTGTTACAAGCTTCCTCCCTCTCTTTCGCTTTGTCTCTCTCATTCTCGTGTTCTGTGTGTTTGTCTTTCTCACACACACAAACGGACACACCCAACATGAGTGGGATGCATTAAGTCCAGTCCTGGCAAATTAATTAACGTAAGTCATGGTACATTTTAATAATAGGAATAAATGCAAATGCCCTTTATTCCACAGCTTCTCTAAACATGATTAATGGTGAAAATCCTTCATCAAACAGAGTCTTCCGATCATTAGCTTTAATAATGTTATACCACTGACCGATCCTTTACTAGACTCTGTTGTCGGTCGCAAAAGTTATAGCCTTATTCTCTGAATGTTAGTGAGCATTTTAAAGCCTTTTGGTTCTAAAGATCTGGTGACTCCCACAGGAAATAAATGGTGTATTTCTAATTCATTGCAAATAATTTTTAGCATTTATTGTATCTCCCCGACAACGATAGTCGGGAGATACTATGGTTTAGTTTCGGGGCCGCCGCCACACCATCAGCCGCGCCAGCCGTCACCGTCGTCGCACCGGCTGCCGCCACACCGGCAGCCGCACCAGCCGCCAGTATGCGCGGAACTCAGCTAACTTGAGGCTTGACCACAAAATTCCTGAGATTCCATGTGCTGTGTTCAACATTGAAACTACCGGAGGAGTCACTGTTTCGCCCATTTTCCTTCAAAGCACTTTTGAAAGTGAAGGTTCCAACAGTGTACACATCACCATGAACATTGGTACTGCTCCTGTGGTTGGAGGAAATGGGGGCAGACAGGCTTTTAGCAAATCTTGCTGTGAACTCGGCGGTACTGCAGATGTTGATGACAGCAGTGAGATGAAGCAAAGAAGAGTGCGGTCTGGCCCAGCTAATGGGACCTATGGAAATGGAGATCCTGAGAGGCCTGCTGGAGTTTTCAACATATCGGCTCACGGAGGAATCTGTGTTTCACCCATTTTCAGTGGGTGCACTTTTGGAAATGGTGGTTCCAACTGTATTCACCTCACCATAAACATCGGTGCAGGTCTAGAGGAAGGGGAGAAGAGGGGAGAACCTTAAGATGGGGACTCTCCACCCCCCCCCCCCCCCCCTTGGCAGGGCTGTTCGCCTCTTTTACAACTGGAAAGATTGTGATTCATTCCCAGACCTTGTGGGTCATGAACTTCATTGTGTTACCTCAAATGAAAGAGTTAGTCAGCCGCGCCTGCAGTGAACATTTTTTCGACATGATTGAGCATTGATTATCCCTCAATGTAAATAAATATTTTTCAGAAAGTATTTTGCTGTGTAACTGATTTTTTTTTTTTTGAGAGTGTACATGCGATTTGCTCATGAAGTTAACCTTTGGGAGCCTTGTGTGACGTGATAAATTATTTTCTGTTTCACCCTTACATTCTCAAATTAATTTGTTGAATGTTGCACTGCCGATCTCTGTTCGACCCAGCTCTCGAAGGTCCTGAGTTTGGACCAATCATCTCTCTTACCGGCCCACATTGTGATTCGCATTTTGGACGCCCACATCACAGTTTGGACCCCCCAGCTCTCCCCTCCTCTTCCCACAACCCCCCTCCACAAGATCTTGAGTTAGGACCCTTCTCTGCCCCCCTATCTAAGGTCCTGAGTTCTGACCCCTATGGACCCTCTCTCCCAAGGTCCGAGTTCAGACCCCCTGAAGCCCCCATCGCCGAGGTCTGGAATGCAGACTCGCACGTCCCCCTCTTTGATGTCTGGAATTTAAATCCCCATGGCCCCCTCTTCAAGATCTGGATTTTGAATTCGCAAAGCCCACCTCTCTGAGGTCCTGAGTTCGGACTCCCCAAAGCACCCCTCTCTGGGGTACAGATTTTGGACCTCCCAAAGCCCCCCTTTCCAAGGTCCAGAGCTCAGACCCCCACGAACCGCCTCTTCGCGGTTGGGAGTTCAGACCCCCATCCTTGAACACAGGTCTGAAATTTGGACCTGCTTGATGCTCTTGCACCCCGGGGACCGTGGGTTACACTTGCCAATCACCAGGCAACGTCCCACTTATGTGTTCGTTGCCGATCGTCATGTCTTTGGCGAAAGTACTCCTCATGTTCATTGCCAATCGTGATTACTTTGGCAAACGTACTCCTGATGTTGCCGAACTTCAGACTTGGTGAACTTCACATAGGGCTTATATGTTCATGCTCCTGCACCACTTATTTAATCTTTCAGATCATACGTGAGATTTGTGATCCCTTTCTTGAGGCAGGAAGACACAGCAGAATACAATGACAAAGTACCAGCTGCCTTTTGGTTCTAAAGATCTGCTGACTCCCACAGGAAATAAATGGTGTATTTCTAACTCATTGAAAATAAGTTTTAGCATTCATTGCATCTCCCCCGACGAAGATAGTCGGAAGATACTATGGTTTAGTTCCGGGGCCGCCGCCACACCATCAGCCGCGCCAGCCGTCACCGCCGTCGCACCAGCTGCCGCCACACCGGCAGCCGCACCAGCCGTCACCGCCGTCGCACCGGCTGCCGCCACACCGGCAGCCGCCAGGGCCAAGATTTGTCAGCCTTTTCTTTAGGCAGGAAGAAACAGCAGAATACAATGACGAAGTATGCGCGGAACTCAGCTAACTTGAGGCTTGACCACAAAATTCCTGAGATTCAGTGTGGTGTGTTCAACATTGAAACTACCGGAGGAGTCACTGTTTCACCCATTTTCCTTCAAAGCACTTTTGAAAGTGAAGGTTCCAACAGTGTACACATCACCATGAACATTGGTACTGGTCCTGTGGTTGGAGGAAATGGGGGCAGACAGGCTTTTAGCAAATCTTGCTGTGAACTCGGCAGTACTACAGATGTTGATGACAGCAGTGAGATGAAGCAAAGAAGAGTGCAGTCTGGCCCAGCTAATGGGACCTATGGAAATGGAGATCCTGAGAGGCCTGCTGGAGTTTTCAACATATCGGCTCACGGAGGAATCTGTATTTCACCCATTTTCAGTGGGTGCACTTTTGGAAACGGTGGTTCCAACTGTATTCACCTCACCATAAACATCGGTGCAGGTCTAGAGGAAGGGAGAAGAGGGGAGAACCTTAAGATGGGGACTCCTCCTCCCCCCGGCAGGGCTGTTCGCCTCTTTTACAACTGGAAAGATTGTGATTCATTCCCAGACCTTGTGGGTCATGAACTCCATTGTGTTACCTCAACTGAACGAGTTAGCCAGCCGCGCCTGCAGTGAACGTTTTTTCGACATGATTGAGCGTTGATTATGCCTCAATGTAAATAAATATTTTTCAGAAAGTATTATGCTGTGTAACTGATTTTTTTTTTGAGAGTGTACATGCGATTTGCTCATGAAGTTAACCTTTGGGTGCCTTGTGTGACGTGATAAATTATTTTCTTTTTCACCCTTACATTTTCAAATTAATTTGTTGAATGTTGCACTGCCGATCTCTGTTCGACCCACCTCTCGAAGGTCCTGAGTTTGGACCAATCATCCCTCTTACCGGCCTGCATTATGATTCGCATTTTGGACGCCCACATCACAGTTTGGACCCCCCCAGCTCTCCCCGCTTCTTCCCACAACCCCCCTCCACAAGACCTTGAGTTAGGACCCTTCTCTGCCCCCCTATCTAAGGTCCTGAGTTCTGACCCTTATGGACCCTCTCTCCCAAGGTCCGAGTTCAGACCCCCCGAAGCCCCCATCGCCGAGGTCTGGAATGCAGACCCGCACGTCCCCCTCTTTGATGTCTGGAATTTAAATCCCCATGGCCCCCTCTTCAAGATCTGGATTTTGAATCCGCAAAGCCCACCTCTCTGAGGTCCTGAGTTCGGACTCCCCAAAGCACCCCTCTCTGGGGTACAGATTTTGGACCTCCCAAAGCCCCCCTTTCCAAGGTCCAGAGCTCAGACCCCCACGAACCGCCTCTTCGCGGTTGGGAGTTCAGACCCCCATCCTTGAACACAGGTCTGAAATTTGGACCTGCTTGATGCTCTTGCACCCCGGAGACCGTGGGTTACACTTGCCAATCACCAGGCAACGTCCCACTTATGTGTTCGTTGCCGATCGTCATGTCTTTGGCGAAAGTACTCCTCATGTTCATTGCCAATCGTGATTACTTTGGCAAACGTACTCCTGATGTTGCCAAACTTCAGACTTGGTGAACTTCACATAAGGCTTATATGTTCATGCTCCTGCACCACTTATTTAATCTTTCAGATCATACGTGAGATTTGTGATCCCTTTCTTGAGGCAGGAAGAAACAGCAGAATACAATGACAAAGTACCAGCCGTCTTTTGGTTCTAAAGATCTGCTGACTCCCACAGGAAATAAATGGTGTATTTCTAACTCATTGCAAATAAGTTTTAGCATTCATTGCATCTCCCCCGACAAAGATAGTCGGAAGATACTATGGTTTAGTTCCAGGGCCGCCGCCGCACCATCAGCCGCATCAGCCATCACCGCCGTCGCACCGGCTGCCGCCACACCGGCAGCCGCCGGGGCCAAGATTTGTCAGCCTTTTCTTGCGGCAGGAAGAAACAGCAGAATACAATGACGAAGTATGCGTGGAACCCAGCCAACTTGAGGCGTGACCACAAAATTCTTGAGATTCAGTGTGGTGTGTTCAACATTGAAACTACCGGAGGTGTCACTGTTTCACCCATTTTCCTTCAAAGCACTTTTGAAAGTGAAGGTTCCAACAGTGTACACATCACCATGAACATTGGTACTGCTCCTGTGGTTGGAGGAAATGGGGGCAGACAGGCTTTTAGTAAATCTTGCTGTGAACTCGGCAGTACTGCAGATGTTGATGACAGCAGTGAGATGAAGCAAAGAAGAGTGCGGTCTGGCCCAGCTAATGGGACCTATGGAAATGGAGATCCTGAGAGGCCTGCTGGAGTTTTCAACATATCGGCTCACGGAGGAATCTGTGTTTCACCCATTTTCAGTGGGTGCACTTTTTTGGAAATGGTGGTTCCAACTGTATTGACCTCACCATAAACATCGGTTCAGGTCTAGAGGAAGGGGAGAAGAGGGAGAACCTTAAGATGGGGACTCTCCTCCCCCCCTCCCCGGCAGGGCTGTTCGCCTCTTTTACAACTGGAAAGATTGTGATTCATTCCCAGACCTTGTGGGTCATGAACTCCATTGTGTTACCTCAACTGAACGAGTTAGCCAGCCGCGCCTGCAGTGAACGTTTTTTCGACATGATTGAGCATTGATTATGCCTCAATGTAAATAAATATTTTTCAGAAAGTATTTTGCTGTGTGACTGATTTTTTTTTTTTTGAGAGTGTACATGCGATTTGCTCATGAAGTTAACCTTTGGGTGCCTTGTGTGACGTGATAAATTATTTTCTGTTTCAGCCTTACGTTTTCAAATTAATTTGTTGAATGTTGCACTGCCGATCTCTGTTCGACCCAGCTCTCCAAGGTCCTGAGTTTGGACCAATCATCCCTCTTACAGGCCCACATTGTGATTCGCATTTCGGACGCCCACATCACAGTTTGGACCCCCCAGCTCTCCCTCCTCTTCCCACAACCCGCCTCCACAAGATCTTGAGTTAGGACCCTTCTCTGCCCCCTATCTAAGGTCCTGAGTTCTGACCCCTATGGACCCCTCTCTCACAAGGTCGAGTTCAGACCCCCGAAGCCCCCCATCGCCTAGGTCTGGAATGCAGACCACGTCCCCCTCTTTGATGTCTGGAATTTAAACCCCTATGACCCCCTCTTCAAGATCTGGATTTTGAATCCGCAAAGCCCACCTCTCTGAAGTCCTGAGTTCAGACTCCCCAAAGCACCCCTCTCTGGGGTACAGATTTTGGACCTCCCAAAGCCCCCCTTTCCAAGGTCCAGAGCTCAGACCCCCACGAACCGCCTCTTCGCGGTTGGGAGTTCAGACCCCCATCCTTGAACACAGGTCTGAAATTTGGACCTGCTTGATGCTCTTGCACCCCGGGGACCGTGGGTTACACTTGCCAATCACCAGGCAACGTCCCACTTATGTGTTCGTTGCCGATCGTCATGTCTTTGGCGAAAGTACTCCTCATGTTCATTGCCAATCGTGATTACTTTGGCAAACGTACTCCTCATGTTGCCGAACTTCAGACACTTGGTGAACTTCACATAAGGCTTATATGTTCATGCTCCTGCACCACTTATTTAATCTTTCAGATCATACGTGAGATTTGTGATCCCTTTCTTGAGGCAGGAAGAAACAGCAGAATACAATGACAAAGTACCAGCTGCCTTTTGGTTCTAAAGATCTGCTGACTCCCACAGGAAATAAATGGTGTATTTCTAACTCATTGCAAATAAGTTTTAGCATTCATTGCATCTCCCCCGACGAAGATAGTCGGAAGATACTATGGTTTAGTTCCGGGGCCGCCGTCACACCATCAGCCGCATCAGCCATCACCGCCGTCGCACCAGCTGCCGCCACACCGGCAGCCGCTGGGGCCAAGATTTGTCAGCCTTTTCTTGCGGCAGGAAGAAACAGCAGAATACAATGACGAAGTATGCGTGGAACCCAGCCAACTTGAGGCGTGACCACAAAATTCTTGAGATTCCATGTGCTGTGTTCAACATTGAAACTACCGGAGGAGTCACTGTTTCACCCATTTTCCTTCAAAGCACTTTTGAAAGTGAAGGTTCCAACAGTGTACACATCACCATGAACATTGCTACTGCTCCTGTGGTTGGAGGAAATGGGGGCAGACAGGCTTTTAACAAATCTTGCTGTGAACTCGGCGGTACTGCAGATGTTGATGACAGCAGTGAGATGAAGCAAAGAAGAGTGCGGTCTGGCCCAGCTAATGGGACCTATGGAAATGGAGATCCTGAGAGGCCTGCTGGAGTTTTCAACATATCGGCTCACGGAGGAATCTGTGTTTCACCCATTTTCAGTGGGTGCACTTTTAGAAATGGTGGTTCAAACTGTATTCACCTCACCATAAACATCGGTGCAGGTCTAGAGGAAGGGCAGAAGAGGGAGAACCTTAAGATGGGGACTCTCCACCCCCCCCCACCCCCCCTTTGGCAGGGCTGTTCGCCTCTGTTACAACTGGAAAGCTAGTGATTCATTCCCAGACCTTGTGTGTCATGAACTCCATTGTGTTACCTCAACTGAACGAGTTAGCCAGCCGCGCCTGCAGTGAACGTTTTTTCGACATGATTGAGCATTGATTATGCCTCAATGTAAATAAATATTTTTCAGAAAGTATTTTGCTGTGTAACTTTTTTTTTTTTTTTTGAGAGTGTACATGCGATTTGCTCATGAAGTTAACCTTTGGGTGCCTTGTGTGACGTGATAAATTATTTTCTTTTTCACCCTTACATTTTCAAATTAATTTGTTGAATGTTGCACTGCCGATCTCTGTTCGACCCACCTCTCGAAGGTCCTGAGTTTGGACCAATCATCCCTCTTACAGGCCCACATTGTGATTCGCATTTTGGACGCCCACATCACAGTTTGGACCCCCAGCTTTCCCCTCCTTTTCCCACAACCCCCCTCCACAAGATCTTGAGTTAGGACCCTTCTCTGCCCCCCTATCTAAGGTCCTGAGTTCTGACCCCTATGGACCCTCTCTCCCAAGGTCCGAGTTCAGACCCCCTGAAGCCCCCATCGCCTAGGTCTGGAATGCAGACCCGCACGTCCCCCTCTTTGATGTCTGGAATTTAAATCCCCATGGCCCCCTCTTCAAGATCTGGATTTTGAATCCATAAAGCCCACCTCTCTGAGGTCCTGAGTTCGGACTTCCCAAAGCACCCCCTCTCTGGGGTACAGATTTTGGACCTCCCAAAGCCCCCCTTTCCAAGGTCCAGAGCTCAGACCCCCACGAACCACCTCTTCGCGGTTGGGAGTTCAGACCCCCATCCTTGAACACAGGTCTGAAATTTGGACCTGCTTGTTGCTCTTGCACCCCGGGGACCGTGGATTACACTTGCCAATCACCAGGCAACGTCCCTCTTATGTGTTCGTTGCTGATCGTCATGTCTTTGGCGAAAGTACTCCTCATGTTCATTGCCAATCGTGATTACTTTGGCAAACGTACTCCTGATGTTGCCGAACTTCAGACTTGGTGAACTTCACATAAGGCTTATATGTTCATGCTCCTGCACCACTTATTTAATCTTTCAGATTATACGTGAGATTTGTGATCCCTTTCTTGAGGCAGGAAGAAACAGCAGAATACAATGACAAAGTACCAGCTGCCTTTTGGTTCTAAAGATCTGCTGACTCCCACAGGAAATAAATGGTGTATTTCTAACTCATTGCAAATAAGTTTTAGCATTCATTGCATCTCCCCCGACGAAGATAGTCGGAAGATACTGTGGTTTAGTTCCGGGGCTGCCGCCGCACCATCAGCCGCACCAGCCGTCGCCGCCGTCGCACCGGCTGCCGCCACACCGGCAACCGCACCAGCCGCCGCACCCGCCGTCGCACCAGCTGCCGCCACACCGGCAGCCGCTGGGGCCAAGATTTGTCAGCCTTTTCTTGCGGCAGGAAGAAACAGCAGAATACAATGACGAAGTATGCGTGGAACCCAGCCAACTTGAGGCGTGACCACAAAATTCTTGAGATTCAGTGTGGTGTGTTCAACATTGAAACTACCGGAGGAGTCACTGTTTCACCCATTTTCCTTCAAAGCACTTTTGAAAGTGAAGGTTCCAACAGTGTACACATCACCGTGAACATTGGTACTGCTCCTGTGGTTGGAGGAAATGGGGGCAGACAGGCTTTTAACAAATCTTGCTGTGAACTCAGCGGTACTGCAGATGTTGATGACAGCAGTGAGATGAAGCAAAGAAGAGTGCGGTCTGGCCCAGCTAATGGGACCTATGGAAATGGAGATCCTGAGAGGCCTGCTGGAGTTTTCAACGTATCGGCTCACGGAGGAATCTGTGTTTCACCCATTTTCAGTGGGTGCACTTTTGGAAATGGTGGTTCCAACTGTATTCACCTCACCATAAACATCGGTGCAGGTCTAGAGGAAGGGGAGAAGAGGGGAGAACCTTAAGATGGGGACTCCCCCCCCCCCTTTGGCAGGGCTGTTCGCCTCTGTTACAACTGGAAAGATAGTGATTCATTCCCAGACCTTGTGTGTCATGAACTTCATTGTGTTACCTCAACTGAAAGAGTTAGTCAGCCGCGCCTGCAGTGAACGTTTTTTCGACATGATTGAGCATTGATTATGCCTCAATGTAAAAAAATATTTTTCAGAAAGTATTTTGCTGTGTATCTGATTTTTTTTTTTGAGAGTGTACATGCGATTGGCTCATGAAGTTAACCTTTGGGAGCCTTATGTGACGTGATAAATTATTTTCTGTTTCACCCTTACGTTTTCAAATTAATTTGTTGAATTTTGCACTGCCGATCTCTGTTCGACCCACCTCTCGAAGGTCCTGAGTTTGGACCAATCATCCCTCTTACCGGCCTGCATTATGATTCGCATTTTGGACGCCCACATCACAGTTTGGACCCCCCCAGCTCTCCCCTCCTCTTCCCACAACCCCGCTCCACAAGATCTTGAGTTAGGACCCTTCTCTGCCCCCCTATCTAAGGTCCTGAGTTTTGACCCTTATGGACCCTCTCTCCCAAGGTCCGAGTTCAGACCCCCCGAAGCCCCCATCGCCTAGGTCTGGAATGCAGACCCGCACGTCCCTCTCTTTGATGTCTGGAATTTAAACCCCCATGGCCCCCTCTTCAAGATCTGGATTTTGAATCCGCAATGCCCACCTCTCTGAGGTCCTGAGTTCGGACTCCCCAAAGCACCCCTCTCTGGGGTACAGATTTTGGATCTCCCAAAGCCCCGCTTTCCAAGGTCCAGAGCTCAGACCCCCACGAACCGCCTCTTCACGGTTGGGAGTTCAGACCCCCATCCTTGAACACAGGTCTGAAATTTGGACCTGCTTGATGCTCTTGCACCCCGGAGACCGTGGGTTACACTTGCCAATCACCAGGCAACGTCCCACTTATGTGTTCGTTGCAGATCGTCAGGTGTTTGGCGAAAGTACTCCTCGTGTTCATTGCCAATTGTCAGTTTTTTGACAAAAGTACTCCTCATGTTCATTGCCAATCGTGATTACTTTGGCAAACGTACTCCTCATGTTGCCGAACTTCAGACACTTGGCGAACTTCACTTAGGGCTTATATGTTCATGCTCCGGCTCCACTTATTTAATCTTTCAGATCATACGTGAGATTTGTGATCCCTTTCTTGAGGCAGGAAGAAACAGCAGAATACAATGACGAAGTATGCGCGGAACCCAGCTATCTTGAGGCTTGACCACAAAATTCCTGAGATTCCATGTGGTGTGTTCAACATTGAAACTACCGGAGGAGTCACTGTTTCACCCATTTTCCTTCAAAGCACTTTTGAAAGTGAAGGTTCCAACAGTGTACACATCACCATGAACATTGGTACTGGTCCTGTGGTTGGAGGAAATGGGGGCAGGCAGGCTTTTTGCAAATCTTGCTGTGAACTCGGCAGTACTGCAGATGTTGATGACAGCAGTGAGATGAAGCAAAGAAGAGTGCGGTCTGGCCCAGCTAATGGGACCTATGGAAATGGAGATCCTGAGAGGCCTGCTGGAGTTTTCAACATATCGGCTCACGGAGGAATCTGTGTTTCACCCATTTTCAGTGGGTGCACTTTTGGAAATGGTGGTTCCAACTGTATTGACCTCACCATAAACATCGGTGCAGGTCTAGAGGAAGGGGAGAAGAGGGGAGAACCTTAAGATGGGGACTCTCCTCCCCCCCCCCCCGGCAGGCTGTTCGCCTCTTTTACAACTGGAAAGCTAGTGATTCATTCCCAGACCTTGTGTGTCATGAACTTCATTGTGTTACCTCAACTGAAAGAGTTAGCCAGCCGTGCCTGCAGTGAACGTTTTTTCGACATGATTGAACATTGATTATGCCTCAATGTAAATAAATATTTTTCAGAAAGTATTTTTCTGTGACTGATTTTTTTTTGAGAGTGTACATGCGATTGGCTCGTGAAGTTAACCTTTGGGAGCCTTGTGTAACGTGATAAATTATTTTCTGTTTCACCCTTATATTTTCAAATTAATTTGTTGAATGTTGCACTGCCGATCTCTGTTCGACCCACCTCTCGAAGGTCCTGAGTTTGGACCAATCATCCCTCTTACAGGCCCACATTGTGTTTCACCTTTCGGACGCCCACATCACAGTTTGGACCCCCCAGCTCTCCCCTCCTCTTCCCACAACCCCGCTCCACAAGATCTTGAGTTAGGACCCTTCTCTGCCCCCCTATCTAAGTTTTGACCCCTATGGACCCTCTCTCCCAAGGTCCGGGTTCAGACCCCCCAAAGCCCCCACCGCCTAGGTCTGGAATTCAGACCCACACGTCCCCCTCTTTGATGTCTGGAGTTTTAACCCTCATGACCCCCTCTTCAAGGTCTGGATTTTGAATCCCCAAAGCCCGCCTCTCTGAGGTCCTGAGCTCGGACTCCCCAAAGCACCCCTCTCTGGGGTACAGATTTTGGACCTCCCAAAGCCCCCCTTTCCAAAGTCCAGGGCTCAGACCCCCACGAACCGCCTCTTCACGGTTGGGAGTTCAGATCCCCATCCTTGAACAGAGGTCTGAAATTTGGACCTGCTTGATGCTCTTGCACCCCGGGGACCGTGGGTTACACTTGTTGATCGCCAGGTAACATACCACGTTTGTTTTCATTCCCAATCACCAGGTAACATTCCCGTTACGCGTGCATTGCCGATCAATAGACTTTTGGTGAAGGCCACTTAGAGCTTATATGTTCATGCACCAGTGCCTCTTGTTCAGTCTGTCAAAACATACGTGAGATGGTGATCCTTTTCGTGAGGCGGGAAGAAATATCAGCGGAATGCCATAACGTATGAGCCCATCTTTACCGTTTCAGACCCCCACACCTCAGTTTAACGCCCAACCTTTCCCTTCCCCTCCTCACAACCCCCCCTTCACTAGATCCTGAGCTAGGACCCCTCTCTGCCCCCCTCTTTAAAACCCCAAGTTAGGACCCCCCCCCCCACTCTAATAGAGGGTATTAGTTCAGCGTATATTATTTGTGTAATATAAACTATTAGTTATGCTAATGTATTAGTTATGCCTATGTTGTTGGTGGATGTGCTTATATTCATTATGTTTTGATTGATAAAATGTGATATTGCAAAATGATGAAGTTTAGAGAAAAAGTTATCAAAAGAAGAAGAGAAATGGATATTTTGGAACTTCTCGAAAAGAGTCGAAGAGGTTGGGACTTTCCAGTGTGGGCGTGTGCTGTGAGCTCATAAGCCAAACAGGTTGAACGAGCTGCTGCAGGACGTTAGCCTCCCTGCTGTGAGACTCAGCTGAAAGGGGGGCAGGCTGGGTAGGGCAGCGTGGAGGAGCCTCTTAAAAGCACTTCAAGTGAAGTGAAATCAAGCAAGAAGGGTATACAAGCCGAGCGCAAGACACCGGGCAGTATTATGGGATACGGCACACGGCTGAAACCAGCAAAGAGAAGACGGACAGATTGAAGACATCGTACGGCTTGGTGGCTGGGAGGACCGGAGGAACTGAAACATGAGACAAAACAGAGACACGGACGGGAGGCAGCCCTGAAGCAATGGAAAGAAATCACCGCCAGTCGTGGCTTCTTATGAAGACCGCTCAGACACAGAACCTGAGGGATCTGAACGCCAGCTATCCCCCAACTTCCCCTAAAGCGCGGCTCAAATGGCGAGGTCGAGGGTGACGCCCCCCAAGCCTCAGCCTCTCAAACAGCTATACCAAGGGCAGCTCCGTGATTGGACACATTTCTGAGTGCAGGTTTGACTCCTGCAAAACTGATAGAAGTAATCCTGTACTTTTACTATCTTCTGCATTTTTGCCAATTAATTCTTCCTGAATTAAGGATGCAGAATATTGAGTGTTTATGGACTTATCATAAAGTGTGATGTATGCACATCACTAACCTGTCTCCAGTGTCTCGTTGCTTTTAAGCCTCATCGTTGCAGTCAGTTGGAGGAATCTGTGTTTTACCCTTTTTTAGTCTGTGTGCTTCTGTAAATGCACATTACCCTAAACATCAGCCCTGCCTCTGGACCTGTACAGAACAGGGCCAGACCTTAACCAGGTTCTTTTATGTACAACTCAGCCCTGGAGATGTTTCTGGGGGTAAATAGATGTGAAAACACAAGAAAGACTAAAGTGGTTCCAGCAAAGATGAGAAGGATATTTTGGCCTCACTCAGAGGAGATCCTCTATGTAAATTTGATGTCCATATCAAGCAGGGGTTGAGAAAATTCTGACATTTTTCATGGATTTCAACATCTTGCTTGCAATGTAAAATACACGTATGACAGCCCATGTGTCACAATAATCCCAACAGTGACATCACAGCTCTTGGCCCGATTCACAGTGTTGTTCAAGGAAGATATTAGGGGTTGCTGAAAGCCTGTTTCACATCTGTGACTATTCTATTATCATCTCCAGGTGGAAAATTTGGATTTTTAGAGAGAGCATTGCATGCCCTTTCGAATGATACCAAATATGACATTTTTTAGGTTGCCGGCCGTAGACCAGTAACCTATTGTCGTCACTTTGCGTCCGTCGGCGTCATCCGTTGAAAGCCATATCTCAAAAACGGTTTGATGAATTTTTTTTTAATTTGGAGATGTGATCAAATCAGTCATCAAGTTAATGCCCGAGCAAAAATTTTTTTGATTGAATCGTTCGTTTAGACTTGGCGGCCATTTTTATGTCGAAAATGGCCATTTTTGGCACTTAGGTGCAATATTCTCAAAAACTGTCTGATGAATTTTTTTTTTAATCGCAGCAGTGGAATCAGTATCATGCTTATGTATGTATGAGGCGCCTATAGGTAATCAGGTATGTTGAACATTGTGAGTCTGTCGCATTTGACCTTGGGCCTCAAGGTCAAGGCCAAATGGCAAAAATGTGCTATAACTCTCTTAATACAGCATTTAGAGCTTGGGTATGTATGAGGCACCTATTGGGAATCAGGTATGCCGAACATTGTGAGTCAGTCACATTTGACCTTGGGCCTCCAGGTCACGGTCAAATGGAAAAAATGTGCTATAACTCTCTTAATATAGCATTTAGAGCTTAGGTATGTAAGAGGCATTTCCAGGGAATCAGATATGCCGAACATTGTGAGTCAGTCGCATTTGACCTTGGGCCTCAAGGTCAAGGCCAAATGGCAAAAATGTGCTATAACTCTATTAATATAGCATTTAGACCTTTGGTATGTATGAGGCACCTATAGGGATTCAGATATGCCGAACATTGTGAGTCAGTCGCATTTGACCTTGGGCCTCCAGGTCAAGGTCAAATGGCAAAAATGTGCTATAACTCTCTTAATATAGCATTTAGAGCTTAGGTATGTATGAGGCGCCTATAGGGAATCAGGTATGCCGAACATTGTGAGTTAGTCACATTTGACCTTGGGCCTCCAGGTCAAGGTCAAATGGAAAAAATGTGCTATAACTTTCTTAATATAGCATTTAGAGCTTAGGTATGTATGAGGCACCCATAGGGAATCAGGGTTGCCGAACATTGTGAGTCAGTCACATTATACCTTGGGCCTCCAGGTCAAGGTCAAATGGCAAAAATATGCTGTAACTCTCTTAATATAGCATTTAGAGCTTAGGTATGTATGTGGCACCTATAGGGAATCAGGAATGCTGAACATTGTGAGTCAGTCACATTTGACCATGGGCCTCCAGGTCAAGGTCAAATGGAAAAAATGTGCTATAACTCTCTTAATATAGCATTTAGAGCTTAGGTATGTATGAGGCACCTATAGGGAATCAGATATGCCAAACATTGTGAGTCAGTCGCATTTGACCTTGGGCCTCCAGGTCAAGGTCAAATGGCAAAAATGTGCTATTACTCTCTTAATATAGCATTTAGAGCTTAGGTATGTATGAGGCACCTATTGGGAATCAGGTATGCCGAACATTTTGAGTCAGTCACATTTGACCGTGGGCCTCGAGGTCAAGGCCAAATGGCAAAAATGTGCTCTAACTCTCTTCATATAGCATTTTGAGCTTAGGTATGTATGAAGCACCTATAGGGAATCAGGTATGCCGGACATTGTGAGTCAGTCACATTTGACCTTGGGTCTCAAGGTCAAGGCCAAATGGAAAAAATGCGCTTTAACTTGCTTAATATGACATTTAGAGCTTAGATATGTATGAGGCACCTAAAGAGAATGATGTATGCCAAACATTCTCGGTTGTTTGAATTTCACCTTGAGCCTCAAGGCGAAGGTCAAATGGCAAAAATGTGTTATAACAGCTTAATGTGGCATTTGTAGCTTAGGTATGTGTGAGGCACCTATAGGGAATCATGTAAGCCAAACATTCTCGGCAAGTTGAATATGACATTGGGCGTCAAGATCTAATGGCAAAAATTGCTGTAACTTGCTGAATATGGCAATTAGAGCTCAGGTATGTTTGGGGCATCTATAGGAAACCATGTATGCTGAGCATTCTTAGGCAGTCAGTCAAATTTGATGTTGGGCCTCAAGGTGAAGGTTATATCACAAAAATGGCCCATATTTGTTTAATATTGTTTGCAGAGCTTATGTATTGGGCACTAATAGCAAATCATGTATGCTGGTTGTTTTCGATATATTGGATTTGACCTTGGGCATCAAGGTCCAGGTAATGACAAAACGGCCTAAAAGTCCTTTAATGTTGGCTTTAGATCTTTAGTATGTATTGGATACTAATGACAAATCATGTATGCTGATCAAACGCACCATATTGGATTTGACTTTGGTCTTCAAGGTCAAGGTCATGTGACAAAATCAATCTATTTATTTCCTCGTTTAATAATGTCTTTAGAAATTAGTATGTATTAGGCACTAACCTATATATAATTAAAATTTTTACGGGCATTGTAACCGCATGGTCGACCTTATTTCACGATCAATTGCGGCAATAAAAACTGGTCAAAACCCATTTTTGGATGTTTGTTCCTATTAGCATCATGGAATAGAAAGAATAATACTAATTAGACCCACTCGGTGGCAGTGTTGTGTAAAAAAAAAAAAAAATCATTGACTGAAAGCAGAGCAAGAACCAGAAGTGAATTGAGAAGATGGCGCTCTTCACAAATTGACAGCAGACGACAGTGAAAGTTCAGTTTAGAAAAAAATCTAATCGGATTTCATGATGTAGACTTCTTAAAGATTATATTTTTGCTAAATGGCAGAAATGTTGCTGTCTGTCACTCATGAAAAAGTGTGACTGCTCAGTCGAGTTGCCCGATAATGGTAATTAAAACCCCTTTCTCACTGAGCTGCGTTGGCCCGTGGAAGTGTGGGGATGAAACAATTCTCTTCTTTCGCAGAGAAGAATTGATTCAAAGAACCATGAATTGATTCGCAGATGGGGACCATTCGCCATCACCGCCGAAATTGTCCGAGCTGGAGCTTTTTAACGCCAATATCGTGTAGACAATATGTTGCTTTCGCAAGAATTCATGTTGGCTTGCTGTTGAATCCGCGGACTGATGCTAGTTACTTTTCTCCTGTTGGAGCTGTAACTGCCAGCAACCTTCAAGGCCCTTGGCACTCTAGTTTTTTCCTAAGTTTTAAATCAATACATCTCCTGTGATCTGGAAAAACCTAGTACAGATGTCACTTTTGGGAGAAACTGAGTTTGAACCTTATTTGCAGTAATTATGAGTGGTAAGAATCTTAGAACACTAGCTTTTAGAGTTATTTGAACTGTCAAAATCAAGTTTTTATTATTTTTTTCGGTTGCAAAAAGTCCAGAATCTAAATGTTTTTGTTCAGTTGCAAGAGTACTTGCCACTGATAAATTCACTAGGTTTTTCCATATCACAGGAGATATGTCTACTTTAATATTACCCATGCATGAGTTGCTAGGTCCTATTTTTCAAAATTATCTCGTGGGTGGAGTTTGGCTCAGAGCTGGGAGTTTAGTTACATGAAATGCATCTTAAGTCATAAACAGCTTGTTAAAATCCTTTGATTGCAATTTCAGTCGTAACAAAACCAAGCATACACAGTGGGCCATTGGGAATGACATCTAGTGCCACTGATGTAGTACATGAAATCTGATGCACTGAATGCTACTTTATCACAGTTGATGCGGGAATAAATAGCTGCCTTGACCTTTAAATGTGGCTCTGAGCGGCCCAGGTGTACATTATCTCTCAGGACCTCCTCTGTAAGGAGTCCAGTGGAATTCCACACTCGCATCACTTTCGACTACTTTGCTGTTGAACACGAGACGTTTCATACTCGCGAATTTCAGTCATTTAAAACCCTTTGAACCATGTGTTATAGAAAGGTGTTGTGACCTCCACCGATGCCGAAACACAGCTTGCTGTGATGGGGAAGCCACCTGATTGTGAACAAGGGCACATGATGACGAAAAGTCGTGATCTAAGTCACACGTTTTGAGGCTGGTTTTCTGGCATTTTGGGTTATTGCACGTTCTCTATGCGGCTGCTAAACCAGTCTGTGGGGATCAAAGGGTTAAAATAAATTGAATGCCCTGCTGTCCACCTCAGAGGAATTAGCCTTCATTTTGCATGCCTTCTTTGGGCTTCTTTTACCATTCTTTCAGCTATAGTGTTCATGCGTAAATGTGTAATGACTTGAATTTCCTGCTTGTTGCAGGATCACAATGCACGTTATCATCTGTGAACGCTGTCAACGACTAGTTGTCATGGTGACTCGTCTTGCTGTGCTTTGTTGGGGAGAATCGATCTGGAGACGATCCCTCTCATGGTGTCCTGTTTGTCTCCTCTGTTTGCAGTGTGGCAAAGGAGCGGAAAATTTCGACAAGTTCTTCACCAGAACACAGCCCATGCTGACTCCGCCCGACCAGCTGGTCATCGCCAACATCGACCAGAGCGAGTTTGCCGGCTTCTCCTTCATCAACGGCCAGTTCGTGCACCCCTCCGTGCACAGTGTGGTATGAGGGGACGGACAGACAAGCGCGCTGGAACACCTGACAGCAGAAAATCAAAACACCCGTCCCCAGTATGGAGAAAATATCAGTAATTAACTATGAGTGAAAACTCCAGTGGTCTTTACACAAAAACAGGAAGTCTAACATAAACATATCCAAACGAGGAAAAGAAATCTGATGTCATCAAACCCTCGCTGTGCATTATGTGCAAAATGTGGGCATTTAAGATTCAAACTCCCGGAGTGTTTTCAAATAAAATCCAACCCCATTGTTCTGCCAATCAAGCTAGATTGCCTCACTCTAGCCAGTGAGGGAGGTGCTTAAGATCATTGGGTGATCAGTCCATCAATCAGTGCTTTGTGCATACAGAAAATAACTGTAGCCATGACAACAGAGGACTGATCATGTGGGTCATTGTGGTTCATAGTGTTTGCCCTCAAGTAATCAGTTCCTGTCTTGGTCTTCCCAGCAAGAAAATCAGAGATAACATATCGTGAGCTAAATGCGAAGTGGCACCATGTATAAAGTGTCAGGCTGAAGTTTCTGAGATAGTTTACAGTTTTCAAAATGTTTTTTTTTTTTTTTTTTTTTTTTTTGCGTTAGTCTGTGTGTAGTCGCATTTATGGCATGATGGGCGTCTGGCACCTTGTGTAGAGTCCTCTGCCTCTGTGTCCCTTGTCTCTGACAGGCTTTGTGCACCCAGAGCGACATTGTGTGCGTGCGTGAGTGTCTGTGTGTGGGGGTGTGTGTGCGTGCGTGTGTGTGTCTGTGTGTGGGGGTGTGCGTGCGTGCGTGTGTGTCTGTGTGTGGGGGTGTGTGTGCTTGTGTGTATGGCTTGAACGCTTCTTCTGTTGAAGGGCCAATCCTGCTTTCCTTTTGTGCTGTTTTGTGTCGTTTGCACTGGGGTAAAAGATGCCTCCCCGCCGCTGTGCTGCGTCCATGATGTCGAGATGCGCTTCAGGTCGCAGAGTTTACTCCCCTTACCCAACAAATGCATTCTTGCACCCCTCCCCCTGCTTCACAAAGAAATTGACTCTTGAAATAAAGTACTTGGAAATACTAGGGTTTCATGGCTGTCTTCGGTGTGCCAAAAAAAATTTATTATGGTATCAAACTATTTTTGTCTTGTTTTTCCTGAAAATTGGAAAAGCATTTCTGTTCCTGGCCAGAATATGCATCGAGTCCCGAGGGTTTCCATCCCCCTCAGTATGAGACTGTGTTAACTGAGGTCATGTGGGACTCATCCCTGTTCTTCATCATGGGTTAATGGGCTCCCTCTGGTAGTGTCAGCATCTGGCCAGTATTCTCAGTCGGGTTTGGTCTTAAATTCACAAATCTATCTCCCAAAAACCAATCATTTTTAACCAACAGATACTCGTCTACCCAAGCACCTAAGTGCTATTTTTCTGACATTGGAATTGCTGCTGAGGGGAACATTTTTACAGTGTAAAATCCCACTCTCTACCCTGATAGTGGCTAGATTGAAATCATAAGCATACAGAGATTGAAGCTTTCCTATAAAGGGAAGGTGCTTATGTGTTACCAACGGGAAGTTTAATAATTTGTAAATGCACCATGCAGTTCTGCGCTGCATGCTCTGTCCTCTGAACTGAATTCTACCGCCATCCTTATAATGTAAAACTGAGTATTAATATTTTAATTAAATCCTATGTGTTATACTCGTGGAAGTCCTAATTTGATTATACTGTATGTTTCAAATCATGTGATTCTTTTTTAGTTAATGTTGTAGTTTAGGTTTAATTTGCTTTCCTCTGCTTAAAATAATTTCATGCATTTTTTTCCACTCATGAATTAGACATTTATATTGTGACGCATTATGAAGTATTAAGTATTTTGTAAATATTAACAATTTATTTCAAAAACGTACAGCAACTTGCAGTTTTTATACAAAGAACTGAATGTGCTTTTATTACCTTAGATAATTTAAAATTTCTATGTGAAATGACCCGAAATGGAAGATAACTTTGTAACAATTGGGTATAATTCTTTAGCAGCTTTGATATCGACGAATCACACATAATGTCTTTAAGTCTTCATCGTTTTGCGGATTTATCACAACTTCGTTTTAATAGTTCACTGTTTGAACATATCTGGACTTGACCTTGATGTGTGAGTTGGTTGAACGCATATTTGCCTCGATCGTACCGCTGGCACAATGTTTTACCCTCCTTCACTGCATGTGGTGATCGGAAACTGATGCATGCAAATAAAAAGGTGTTGCATGGATATTGAGCCCGCTGGTCTTAGAGCATGGCATTACTGTGTCCTGTCCAGTCAGACTCTGCTCGTACCATAAGCTCCGGATTATTTTCCTTTAGTTCTCAGATAGCTAACTTGCGTCGGACACTGCTGAGAACGTCAAAGATGAATATGTATCGGCCGCTGATGATTGTTGGCGTTTGTAGTCCTCACCAGTGGCTGTGGCTGAGCAGAAAAAGAGGGGAGGAAAAGCATCCCTTTTTAACTTATAAATATTAACGTGTTTTCAGTCATTTTTCTTGATTATCACATTTACTAACAATAAAAATAATTCATTGGCTGCTAGATACACAGATTTCTTAATAGTGCAATGTTAAGGCGAGTAAATAATAAATTTAATTTTAAAAAGCATATGATTCACTTTCCTAAGTTGGCTACGCCTTATGAAAATAGGTTGACTACTCTGGAACTTCCTTTTCCACATCGTGCAAAGCAGGTTATCAACTGCATGATTGCTTAAATGAAAACAAAGACTGAAATGCGCCAAATTTTGCGTCCAAATGAGGCATTTTATCCTTGCCTCACCTGAACTAAGAGAATTGAATACACCAGAGGAGAGTTGAATGTTCATGGAGTTGACATATTTTTACTCAAGGAAATTTACTGAAAACAGATCAAGACTAACCATTAGTTTAAAGCAGGAGTATTCACTCTTATCCAGAATTAGCCAGTGTAGGTGCAGGCTTTCATTCCAACCGTGCAGTTAAAAATCAGATTCTACTAATCAAGGTCTTTAGTAGATTAGTTGGCCCTTCAGCTGATTAGTAGAAGCAGGTGTGTAACTTAATGGTTGGAATGAAGGCCTGCACCCATACTGGCTCTCTTTGGATGGTAGTGAGTACCTGTGGTTTAAAAGGATATTGTACACCCCCGTTTTGTTCAGCAGCCGCCATTGGTCCTTACCTAACCCTGTATTTTGCGCCCCCCTTCGTGAGTTTTTCCTCCAGTCCGTGCCAAACCAACCAGCACAAAGAACCTTGCACTAAACATACTCGGCTGGCCTGATAACGGAGACTCTTTGTTATCTGACTGAGTGTCGAAGCCATGTTCACCTTCTTCTCAACCTCTCTAACTCCAGCTTACACTTAGAAAAGTAGCAAACTTGTCCTGCTGAAAAAAATATCATGTCAACTGAGTTCCACATAACTGAGTTGGGTAACTTCAAATTAATTTGAATAAGTAAATTTGTGTGAAATGCTATGATTTAATTACAAGTTACTTAAAACAGTATGTTGAACCTGTCAGCATAACATTTTTCACAAAATCTAGAATTGTAATTTGAGTGTACTCTGTAGGGCTGGGTTCACTCAAAGTGAAATCCAGTAGTTACTGTATATTTTGTGACTGTATCTGCACAAAATATCAAAAAGCTGATTTTATGGTCAGATGACAGAAAATAGACAATTGTGAGGAGACTACTCGGCGACAGGGTTCTTTTCGTGAAAATCATTATGTGTCCGACCCATTTCATTCCTGAAAGTAACAGAAAATGGAAAATTAAGGCACAACATACAAAACAGTGAAATTCAGTATGTCAGTTTTAAAGGAATTGACCTGTTCGCTTGGATGAAGAAATAAAATGTAGATTTTTAGACGTAACAATTCCTCCTTTTGTGCCAGAAATCGATATGCATATTGGTTGCATCAGCTGCAGGGGAGTGTTTATGTCTACCTGGCGCATTTTACTTGATTTTCTTTTATATTTAGTCACGTGATATTGTGAGGTCCGTGTGGGAGTGCGAAATAGGCGCATTGCTTTGGTGAAACCACCCCCGCCGTGTGCGACTGAGGTCACACTGAATTATGCCGTATGATGGCAGCGCACGCTGTTTAAATGCCACATATCCTCGCTGAGTCAACGCAATGCACGCGTTTGCATGCTCGCCGCCTTTGTGAGGTGCCGGAGTGAGATTAGCGGTAGTCAGCGGTGCAGCAGTATTCGTTTCACGCTACCATCTTGAGTCTGCTGCATCCCTGCATCTCCAATACCGAGAATGCACGATGCTGTCTGGTAATGTTATTGCCTCCGACAGCTCTGCTTGAGTATGAATGCGTTTGTCCATTTAACTCCACTCAATTCCTGAATTCCTCCTCTCTCTGTCACTCGTGCATTAGTCGACACACCTTTACTTACCCGCCGTAGAGCCAGCCATCTTACCAAAGCCCCTGGAAGAAGTATTTGTGCTGGGCCTGAACAAATCAGTTCCATGCAGAATGGTGGCTTCCCTCTGTTTCTTACCGACTGTAGAGTAAGACGACAGATGGGTCAAACCTCTAGATTTGTCTTTTGTAAATGTCCTGCTGTAGTTTTTCGGGACTTTTTCAACTTTACAGATGTAGATACAGAAAAATAGACATTCTATGAAATTGAAATACAATTCTCAAATGTAAGGCTTAAGATGCTGATGTGTTTGTGGTACCCCAAACCAACAGTTTTGATATGTTTCTATAATGTCATCCGCTTTGGTCTTTTCCTGTCAATGAGAGAGATTTTTTTTTTTTTTTTATTTGGCTGACTCATTGAGCATGGTATCAACAATGTGTAGTTTGCCTTATTTCGTATAGCCTAGTCAACCCTCTCACTCGTTCTTGTGTTGGCACATGCGCAAAGCATTTACACCCTGTACATGATGGGGTTAAATATCTATAGCCGCTGAAAAATAGATATATAGTATTTGGCTGTCTTACTTGACCTCATCAACCTGAAACGAACCCAGGCTATACACTTTGTAATCACCAATGTTATCTGTACCTATTGTATGATAATGAACGCACACACACACACACAGACACACACACACAAAAGAAATTAGGTTCATCAGCAAATATAGACATCCTTTAATTTTTTCAGACTTTCATTCGCTTCTGTGTTTTATGCCCAACATGCATCATTTGACGTGTACAGTCCATGTTCTGCACTGTCAGTACTGCAAAAGCCCTCCTCTTTTCGTGACTTATGTCTCCTCTTTCTTTCTCTTCTGTAAGCATGGACGAGCGTGCGGCGTTACCGCATGATTGGAGCAGAGTGCTTTTAATTTTAGAGGCTTAGCCCACACTGTGCTATCTTCCGACGATAATCATGCTTAGCCTCCCAGCTTCATCCCCGTTTGTGTATCTGCCACTACCAAGCGCAGGCATAATCGTCAGACCAGGTTTTTGGCTAACCTGGTGGTAATCATCTGTTTATAATTTTAACTAGTTCTTGATTCTGTTTTGTCTGTGAGGATTCTAATTTTTATTGAAAATTGGCGAAAGGGAGCTAAGACGGGGTTTCGAATCTTCTGTGTTGTAAAAATGTTATCAGAGGTAAGGATTTTTTTTCACATATGTGAAAATATAATGAGCATGAGTGACCTTATATGCAGCAAGGAGGAGGCATTACAAACCAAACGACTAGAAAAGATACTGTGTTCACGGAAAGTGTGAATTGGGTTCTGAGTGGACAGGTCCAGAATGCTCCAGGCAAGTCGAGAAGAATTTTTTGAATTATTATTTCACAGCTATTATCTGCAGAGAGGTGACCGCTAAGTCTCGCTCAGACGTGTTTATTTATGCAGAATAGATCCTTCGCATTCCCGCTTACAGAACGAGAGGCCTTTGCCGTATGACTGAGAGCGTGCCGCACGACAGCGCTTTTCCGTCTCTAAATATCTGCGGCCTCGTCAAGGTCGACTAAGGATCTATGGGGACAGAGTTCATTTACGGGCGTACAGCCATGATGATCCATCAAATGCTTCATCGTTTACAGGATAAAGGAGACTTCAGGCGGAATCCAAGAAGTCCCCTTGATACTGTCAGGGTCGATTTTGCGGCATTGAAGACAGAATGCTTGAATTTAATAGCCGAACGGTATATGCCTCTCACTATAGCCAGTGGTGTCCACCTCTTTGTTGACCGCAGTTGACTGACTAACTGTTTGTTTTTTGATCAAATAATTTCAGACAGTCTTCTCTTAGAAAAGGTAATCATTGTTGTTAATGTCTTTATTAATATTATTATTGTCATTCTGTTTTTTCGTTCTGTCCTCATCCTTTGTTTTGCATGTTCTGCTATGTTCCTGTTAATTGTAGTATGAAGGATACTGTGTACAAATAAAGGTATTACGTCTAAATCTATTTTTGGTGTCCATCTTGATTTAATGTCTGTGATTGCAGGTTGAACCTTATGGTAATTCTGGCTCGACTGTATATCGAAATCCCGGAGGATGCGTTGTAAAATGAAATTTTAATGACAGCTGCACGGAAGCATGAAATCTGAGCCTGAATATTTCATTGCTCTGGTCTGAGTTACTGTGAATTGGAACCTTACCTCTTTTTTTATGAGAGGGGGCCAGTGGCAAAATATATCTGCCCAGTTTGTCCACTTTTACCCCAATGGTCATATGCTGTTGCACTTCTTTTAGGGAGTTCCATTTTGATTTTTCTACTTCTCTACCCTATGGAGGGAAATGTAGCGGGGTTGGGGACTGTGGTGGGTGCAGAAAACTGTCCAAAAACAATTGGCTCTCATCGTGTTACACCCCCCCCGCTTGTATCAGTGGCCACAGATCCCTGATCCTATTGAGTTACATAAACATGCGGTTTCCACTGAGCCCTGTTACAGTGCATGTCTTCGCTGACAGGTGGGAACATTTTGATCGGAGCCGTCGGTCTGGATCACAACCAACAGACTCCTCTCCAGTTTTCAACTGATCCCTTTAGCAGTGGAAGCTGGGTGATAGAAATACACGCCTTACAGTATTTAAAATCTCTTTCCTCAGTCCTAGCCACCATCACTCCAACCCCCAAAACTGTATTGTTGATGCTGATTGGCTTTGTGACTACTCACATTTTTTCACAAAAAGCAAACGCAATAAGTCAAAGAAGTAGAATCACTGAAATGGCTTCTTCTCACACTGTGTGCGGTCCTCGTCTTCATGATGATTTGTGGGCCGCATACGGTCTCGCAGTCTGAAGAAAATGGATTCACAGGAAACAGGGTGCCAGGAATGAGAGCAGATTTTGGCTCAGTAAAACAGACACGCAGGCAGTTGTCAATGTGCTATGGGTATAATGGACCAGAACGGAGCATCGCCAGGTTTCTGAAAAGATTGTTTTCGCCATGGTGTTTTTATTATCTGGCTGTGAAGATACAGTTCTACAAAACAGAGCCCCTGAAAATGTCATGCATAATGTGGAACGAATGTGTCAAAAAAAAGAACTGAAAAAATATTTTCCATCTTAAATTATAAATTCTAGCTCAATACTAGTAAAATGAGGAAAATTCTCGTAGGTGGTGTTGCGTCCACTGAGGCGAGAGGTCTTGGTGGATTCTTCATTGACATTGCCCCCTTGGGTTTAGACCTGAGTGCAAAATTAATCTCACTGCCTAAACACGCACTGCATTAGTTGCAGTTCTGTGTAATTTCTGGCATAGAGCTGACATGTCCCCCAGAACTGAAACTACACACATACAATAATGCACAGCCTATCTCCACTGGTTCAACTCTCGGGGGGGGTGTCATCTCATCTCTTTAATATAGTTTCAAGCTGGGGCGTCCATAGCTAGGTTTCAGCCGCCTCAAAAATGGTGTTTAGCCACCCCCCCCCTCTCAAAAGAAATCATGTATGTTTTTGGCTTCAAGACTTCAAAATCTCTAGGACAGGCAAGACCAGCCACCCTACAGTAAAGGCTTGCCCCCCCTATCTATCTTTAGTTATGTTCCCGGTTTCAAGAAATCTTTGGAGTTCTGACATCAAAAATGTCCCCCGCTTGGTGTCTTGGTAGCGTAATGATACTGCAGTGCCTAGTTAGGCAATTACACATAAGCACAAGCACGATTTTCAAAATGTCAGGCACCTGGAAAATGTTTTCGGAAAGAGCTGAGGGGAAAGCACATTCTATGCCAGTGACTTTGAGAAATTCGCAGCATATGCCTGTGAATGGCAGTCATTTTACGCGAGTGTGACCCTCCATCCATCCCTGATCAGCTCCCCGCTCGTGCGCATTTCCCGGGAGGTGCTCATTTGAATCCCATGGAGATTTCCCGTACAGGCCTTGACCTCATTATGCTCTGAAACCTTGACCTGTCCTGCATGTCCGTGGTGACTGTAATCCAATTGGGAGCAGGCAAGATGTCTCTCCTCCGTGAATACATTAGAGCAATTAATGAGTGCTGGCATGTGTAACCTTGCGGAGAGTTATCCAGTGTCCTTTCGTATGGTAGAGCTAAAATAAGAGAATAGAATATGGCTGGAAAGTGGAGGTGGGCAAATTTAGAGCCGTAAAGAAGAATAATTTTGTTCCAGTCGCGTGGATTAGCTAAATAGCTTGATTTTTCAGCCAGGCCATGGAACTAACAAGTGAAATCAACTGAGGTGGGTCACGTTCGGAAGAAAAACATTGTAGAAGTTTTACATTGCGAAGACATTGTGAAAAGCCAGTGCTACTGTCTCTTTTGATTATTTTATTATGAATTACATAAGGCTGAGTTTAATTTTCATGACCCTGAATAAATGTTAAAAAAACACAATTAATCCAAGCTGTCAGTGATTAATTGACTTCATTACCATAATGTTCTATGGTGAAGGCATTGTTTGAGCAGTAACAAAGGATTTCTTTGAAACGCCTCTATGCACTTATTGTGTAAATACAGTATGTCAATATCAGTCAGTCAGTCAAGCTCTTTATTATCCAGCTGAGAGCTAACGTGGAAATTCGCAACTGAGCCTCGCGAATGATGATTAAGAGGACCAATGGTGGAATCATCCCATTATGTTTTGCCCCAGATTCATTCTTTTTTTTTTTTTGTCACCCGTCTATATTTACCGCATCTTCCTCTTCCCACACTTGCCTTATGCTTCATCATAAATGTATAAAAGGCCCCAGATTATTAGCCATCATTGTTCCTCCTCATGGGTGCCTATTAGACAGCTGCACATGAATACAAGATTCTCTGTAATTTCTGACAATTTTCCTGCAGCCTCTTATATAGCTATAAATAGCAGAAGGGTCATAATTTTGTTGATGAATAATTGGATAGTTGCAGTGGTTAACCGTTATTTAGCTTTGTTTCAATACGAGCGGCGCTCCTTATGCCCGAACACACGATAATTCAGTGTCTCATGAATCATCACTCTTGAATGTGACTTCTAAAATCTTCATCCTTAATGACCACATGATCCATAAAATCTCATTCTAAATGTTTGTGGGTCACGTAGTATTAAATATGTATGTATGCCATTCTGTCATGGTTTGATAGTATTAAATTCTAGAAACCATCCTCCAATGGAGTCACACCAGCCACTCCTCCTATTCCCTTACTTCCCGGGCCTTTGCTAACTCGGCCTTCATTGAGGTCTTGACTACACATCTGTTAAGTTTCCTTACTATATTTTTCACGGTTGTGATGCTATTGCGGTGACAAAATTTGTGCGGAAACGGACATATAAACACCTGGCAAAGAACTGAAGACTGCCTCTGTGGTCGTTCCTGCTTTAATAGGTGTCTCAAGGACCACACTTTGCCACACACACACACGCACACACAGACTCTTAAGGTGAAAACAATACCAACTAATGCTGTCGCAGCTGGTAAACTTGCTGTCACGGGACCCTGTAGTTGCTTGCTATGACTACTGCATTATTGGGAGACTCCACCAGGGCGAAGGGCAGGCCCTGACAGTATTGGCCCCAGGCTTCTGATGACATGTGCTAGCCAGCTGTTTGCTATCCTGCAGTACCTTCAACCTGAGGCTGAACCAGGAGAGAATACCAGTGTTGTGAAAGACATTCTGTCTGGTCCTGGTTCTCAAGAAGAAGATGCCATCTGACTGGCTGGTCTTGGCCCATCTTAGGCTGCAGGTGAAACCATTGTTGGACCCTCTACAGTTTGCCTATCAGCCCCACCTGGCAGTGGACGATGCCATCATCTACCTGCTGCAACGAGTTCACTCACATCTGGATGGAACCAGTAACAGCGCGAGAATCGCATTCTTTCATTTCTCCACAGCTTTGGACACCAGCCAGTCAATGCTACTGAGGGAGAAGCTACAGGAAATGAGAGTGGACATGTCCACTATCCCTTGGATCACCAACAACCTGGGTTGCGTTTCCCAAAAGCGTAGTTGCTAACTAAGTTAGCAACTTACATAGTTAGTCCATTCACAGTCAATGGGTCCAACTATGTAAGTTAGCATCCGTGACTTTGGGAAACGCACCCCTGACTGACAGACCGCAGTTTGTTGGACTGGGCGGTGCTCTGTCAGATAGGGTGGTCAGTAGTATAGGACATCCACTGGGGACTGCGCCATCTCCCTTCCCTTTCACTTCATATTCCATTGACTTTCAGTGCAACACTGGGTCATGCCCTATCAGATATGGCCAGTTTTCGTTTATAACGCATACCGATTACGACTCCGGACTTCTCACGCTCTTCTTTATTCAGGGATTGGAAGCAATGCATGTGTTTCATGATCGTTTAAATTAAATATCATTTGAAGCGTCTTTATGCAATTCCACTGCTTCCAACCCCTCCATGTGCAAGGACTTCAATTCTGCGCGAGAACCTCTTACATATGCGTTGATTAAATAATTGCTGACTACCGCAGAGGAACATAAATATGCCACTCACACCGAATGCATGAGAGTTGACAGGCATGCGTTATAAATGAAAACTGGCCACACCTGATAATGTTGAGAGTTATCGGAGTTTCTGTAATGGTAATTCAAATGAATGATTGAAAACAGGTCGTGACCAATCATTAATTTTAAGGGATTGTTTTGAGCCTCCCCTATTGCCAGTTCACTGGCCACCACTGGTACAATGTGTATGTATGGTATGTACAGTATGTATGTATGTACGGTGTGTATGTATGGTATGTTTGAATGAATGTATGAATGGATGACCTGGCGCCGGCTGTATTCTGCAGTTCTGCAAGATACGGAAGGCAAGGTTATGTACATAACCTGCTGTAATTACTGGGAAAGAGTACTGCATGATGTACAGCTTCAGTTCTGAAAAAGTTGATACATTATGGAAAATGTTAATAAAATCAAATCTAAGTGATTGGTGAAGTCCATTCACCCTTTACCATATTGGAAACATTGTAACACATTAGTTGGCGCTTTAACTTGGGAATTCAATTGGTTATTGAAAATATAAGCTTATTTCAAATCTGATGACTGCAACAGACTCCAAAAAAAGTGGACACCAGGGAAATTTAGTAATAAATTTGTGACAAGTTTCAATTAGAAGTTGATGTGAAACTGGCAGTGTTATTCTTTTGTACTAATTGTGTTGCAGTATAAAAGTAGCCTCCAAAACAGTCCCAGTACCTCAATGATGAGTCGATACTCAAGGCAATTTGCAGTAGATGCGTAAGCTTATAATCCATCAGTCAGGTCCTCAAAGCTAGCCTTATTGGCTGTTCCAGAGTCTAAGTTAAAAACAAAGGGTGATCAAGCCTTCTCAGTTAAAGCTCCAAGACTCCGGCATTGCCTCCCAAATATTATTAGGAATGCTGAGTCTTTATCTTCTTTTAAAGACTCACTTTTATAGGCTTGCTTTTACTGATTAAATTTTTATATTGTTCTGGTGTGATTTTGTGTAAGTCTGCTTTAAAATCTTAATTCTTCCTGTTTTGCTTTTTAATGTCCCTAATTATTTTCCTCAGTTTGTTTTATTGCTTTTTTGTGCATGTATTGTTATCTGTTTGTGAAGCACTTCGTGCTGTATTGCTTGAAAGGTGCTATAAAAATAAAATTTGTTCTATTATTATATTATTATTATTATTATTATTATTATTTGAGAACAATGATCTCTGAGGACAAATTGATGGAATTTTGGACGTTTCTTTCTGTACAGTGCTTAATATAATTAAAAGATTATAGGAATCTGATCAAATATCAAGGACTAAAGAGCAAGGCTGAAAATCACTTCTGAACGTGCATGATCTCTGATCCCTTAAACGTCACTGTCTGAAGCACCGTCATGCAACTGGGATGGATATCTCAACATGGGCTAGGAAATTGGTAAACCTTTGTCCACCAACAACATTCACAGATGCATCCACAGATGGAAATGGTACCCTTACTATACAAAGACAGAGCCATACGTCAACACTGGCCAAAAGCACTACCAGCCTCTCTGGGCTGGATGTCATCTTAGATGAATTGTAGCACAGCGGAAACGTTTTTCTTAACGATTCAACTTTTCAAGGGGGTTTTGGGGGAAAAAAGATGCTGTGTTCCCTGGACTAAAGACAACAAGGATATCCCAAGCTGTTATCAGTGTCCAGTCCAAATGCCAGTGTCTGACATGGTGTGGGGATGTGTACCTCCATATGGCATAGGTGACTTTCACATTTGGGAGGCCACCATTAATGCAGAAAGGTATGTAAGAATTCTGGAGCAACATCTGCTGCCATCTAGACCTTATCTGTTCCTGGGACGTCTCTGCATTTTCCGGCAAGATGATCCCAAACCACTTTCTTAACAGATTACAAGTGCATTGCTGTGCTAACAGAGGGTGCGGATTCTAGATTGGCCAACCCGCAGTCCTTATCTGTATCCAATTGTGCATGATAAAGTGTTTTAGAGTTTAACTAATCCTACATGAAATGCAACTGGTAAAGAAAAATGATTGGCTTTTTAAAATAATTTGATTGTTCAATTGTGTTTGGAAGGAAAGCCAGTATACGCATGGGCAATTAAATTTACACTGTTTCCAATACAGCAGAGGGTGAATCGATTTTCTAATATGAGTCCTTTCTTAGTTCATTTTAATTTTAGTTTCCATAATGTGCCATACTTTTTTTTCAGAACTGGGGTTGTATTAAGTCTACAGCCTAAATCAGATGGTTTTTAATGACTGAGATATGAAGCAAACTGTGCATCTAAAGATGAATATTATCAAAAATTATTTTATGGGATGATGATGGTGACTTATTATTGTTGTTGTCATTTTTATGGTCATTGTTTTTGCTTATGCCTCTGACCATTTTAATAGTTAAAACCTAAAATCTCCATGAGACTAACCCATTGTTTTCTTTCTTAGACAAGGACGAGAAGCTGGTGCGCCTTCTGTTAGCATGAAATTCTCTCGACAATATCCTGCTTATAGGCTTTATGCACAGCTCCACTACTTCCTGAACTTAAATCAGCTCCTTTATTTCCTGTCTTTCATTATTGGACAAACTGATTAATCCAGGTGTGCCTGACCATTGTTGTTGTGGGGTCAGGCACACCTGGATTAATCAGTTTGTCCAATAATGACAGACAGAAAATAAAGGAGCTGGCTTAAGCTCAGGAAGTATTGGAGCTGTGCATAAAGCCCATTGCCTGTAGGTCTTCAGAAGGGTACTCTTGCCGCTGGCCTTGGTTCTGAAGCAATTCAGATAGTCCATTGAGATTATTCAACTCGGTGCATGATAAGTGGTCACCACTTGTTAACATTACCCTTAAATTGGTGCATAACCTTTTCATTAAAATTATGGTTAAATGCTTTTGGAAATATTTATGAATTTAGGATGAGTTATATTATTTTGCGCCAATACAGTGCAGTCAACAGAAGTAGCCTACAGCATGCGCTTCCTCTGTGTTAAGTGGTTTCTGGGGCGCGTTCTGACCTTATAATTGACTCCGCTGACCTGCAAGGACTTGGAAACATTCTGTGTCATCAGACCCAGCTGCAGCCGATGCAATGCTTGCTGGAATATTTTTTATTATATATTTATCTTATGAAAGGTACCTCAAAGTCTTAATGATTCCTGAAAAGCATTTAAAAACAGTTTATGTACTGAAGTGCAGAACTGGCATTTGGTTTCCTGGACACAGTGATGTACACTAGGCACAGTTCATGAATCTTTCATTTGAACAGCTTGGTCCATAATATATCTATGATGTTCTTGTAAGACTTCCTGCATGATACACACTGGCCTGTTTATAGCATTTTACAACGTAGGTTTTTCTCAGGTCGATAAACCTTGCTATTTGTCAATAGCGCACACACTGTTAATCTGCTCTGAGGTGGGCTTATATATGGTCTTGTATGGTTGTCCAGTGGTTCCATTTGTTTCATGTCTCTCCATTTTTGTAGTTTAAATAGGCTAATTTGAATATAAATACACAAATGTTTGGTGTGGTTAACTAAAAAGAAGGCCGACAATAAAATATCTCCTGGGCTCCATCCATCCATTATCTCAGCCACTTCTTCCTCACTAGGATTGCGAGGGAGCTGAAGTCTATCCCAGCCAGCTGTGAGAGAATGGCAGGGACACACCCCGGACACCTCGCTTATCCATCGCTGGGCCCACTCACCATTCACTCACACACTCATACCTACGGGCAATTAAAGATTTCCCAGTAGCCTTGCATGCATGTCTTCGGACTGTGGGAAAGCAGAGTTCCTGGAGTAAGCCTAAGCGAACATGAGAACATGCAAAGATTCAAACCCACAACCTTCTTGCCATGAGGCTGCTACCCAGCGCTGCACGCCAGGTCTGGACACCAGTTGTTTGTGAATAATTCATTCAACAAACACATTTCAATCAGTTATAATTGTAGAGGAGTTATGGGGTGGTTTTGAGAAAAGCATACACTTTGATGTCATCGATTTCTTCTTCTTCTTCACTATTTTTTCCGTTACTAAGCCCATAAAATTAATTTAAGAATGATTATAAAGTGGAAGTAGCAGGGCCTACTCATGTGCGTTGGTTGGCTATGTAATGTCTAATCCAAAATGCGCTGCAGGTCTGTTTTTACTTGATCGTTGCATCCTCTCGTCACGCGGGAGAGCTGTAGGCTATAACCTGCCTGTTGTCTGATCGCGGGTTGTGTTCTCTTCCAACTGCCCAAATGAAGTCAAATCTCATCAGCCCGTGAAAAGGTATCAGAAGCGTGAGATTCTTCGTGAGAAAGCCATCGACGCATGCCTTTGGCGATCTGCTCGCAAGTTGTCCCATTTGGCTAAATGTAGTTTCCTGCAGTACATGTGCGAACCTGCTGAAAATTTCCGAAGGCAGACCCACCTGCGCGCGCGATTACAGGAGAACGCGCAGAGCCATTATTGTCCAAGGCAGTCGGCGCGCTACACATTTCTTTCTTGCTTCCCATCTGCGATCTACGCGAAGACAAAGAGCGGTGGAGTGGTGAAACAACCCAGTCGGGAATAGTTATCTCGCCGAGTCTTTGTTTTGAAAGGTAATAATTGCTATTTTACGTGTTATGTCTAGAAATGCCTTATGTTTTTGTTGGCCTGATACTTTAAGGAATGTCACCGGATTTCCCGTTCTGGTATTGTTTGGCTATTAAAAGTAATGATGTTGCTTTCTACAAGGAAATAAAATATAACGGTTAAGTCTATTATTCCCAGCTGATTCATAAAGATTACTCATGAATTCACGCTCATTATTTTGAATTAATATAACCTGAATGGATTGCCTTCATAACTGTTTTAGGCAAGTTTTGAAATGCACTGTAGACATTTCTGGAATCGAGCACATGATCTGAAAATAATTGATGTTCTAACAACTTAACATTATAATGATTTCCATGTTTGCTTTTAATTTTGTTGTGATAGTGCTACACACGAGGCGCTTTACCATTATTGCAAGCAGCTTTTTGTGTCAACAAATAGGCTAGTCGTGGAAACACGTCAAGTTCATCTGTTGTTTTAGACTGAAAGTGATTCGTAGTTGTTTGAAAAAAAGCCAGTCCCACGTTCGTCACTGAATGAAAGCGTTAGTATTATAAAACATTGTCATAGTTTCCCATCACGATGCTGTGAGGAGTTGCACTTCATTGCCATGAAAATTGAATTCCCAAGTCTCGTGCGATATATTACCTTTTCATAGCTTTTTGATGAGTTGATTAAACTACATTTAATTTATTCTCATTTTTCATTTGCCACACAGGGAGAGTGAAAGCAGATGTTTTGACTTGGGCTAGTTTTTCCGTTCGTTCGGCCACCTCGGGGTGCATTAGCTGGAGAGAGCGAGGATTCCTTGCTAAATGGAGCGGAAATGCATTTTGCGTTGCGTTTGTTTTGTTTTTCTTTGCTCGCGTTTAAACTAGTGTTGGTGAAAGTAAGGAGCGTTTTATCGAATGTTTGATGTCGTTCACTTTTTCACATTCGAGGCTGCAGTATCTCAGTATCTCACTTAAATAGGCTACTGATGAAATAGTATGTGCCATGTTTGCCCTATTTTCAGGACTTCGGACAGCGCCTGCATTTACTACCTACATGAAGTAAATGAAATGATGAGAGTCGGATCAAAATTAAACATTGTCTTTTGACCGTGGAATGTTCTGTAGCCTATGTGGTTGATTGTGCTTGTTATATCAGAGTGTTATGTGAACTATACCGTCCGTACATAAACCTGTGCTCCCAAGAGAAAGGGCAACCTCATGCTCCGGAATGGTCCGTATGAGCTCGCGGCGTTTGCTTCCCGCATCTCTGACTCACTTCTCGCCCATCCACGCGCCACACGGCTTTATTGTACCGTTCGATGGCACGTTTTCGTTGCCGTGGAAGCCGCGGACGAGGAAGACCATAAATGAACCGTGTCCGCTAACTAAGTAGCGCTTGTTGATGTTTTTCGTTGAGCGCAGCCACTGGGGGTAAAATTATTATCACAGCTCTCGAAGCAAAAAATATCGGGGTGACAGTTTTTTTTTAAAAAAAAGAACTGGATCAAAGCTTGTTGCCCCTGCTGTTGGTTTTAGGGTAACGTAACTGGAGAAACTATGATTCTGATTTTATGCTAATTTGGGTTACCTTGTCCTAGCAATTGTTTTTATTGTTTATACTTAAGTTTGCAAAATGAGGGTACCAACTCATTGACGCAGATTATTATAATTTTTACACGTCCGCCATACATTAAAGCACATTTGCATTTTTGGTGTGCTTTTTTAGGTCTGGTGGGGCAGCCATACAATTATATGCCGGCAGATCCCTTTAATTAGTTAATCAAACGTCTATTAGCATTGGCATTATTGCATAAAATGAAGTCAATATAGAAGCAAGTATTTTTGCTCATCAAAGATAAAACAGTATATTGGGGTTGGTCTGTACAATATGTAAATGTTACTCTTTATTTATATAGTACTTGGCAAGAATAGTTTGTTCTTAGTATGAATTTAGGTTAAAATCAAAAGTATTGGCATCTTGGCCAATACACAATGGCACCATTGCTGAAATCAGCCTGCTTTTGTCCTTACCTTCTAATTACTTGCATAAACTTTTCAGCAGGTTAATTGTCATGCTTGCTGGACCTGTTCCATACTTCTGAAGAAAAATAAAACAAGGACTTGATAAAATGAGTTCAGCACAAATTAGTATTAATGCCAGGGCCAAAGCATGCATGACAAGCTTCGACTAAACGCTCTAAACTTGAAAACCTTCAATGCAAAAGGAAGCCAGTGCATCACTACTATTTATGTGCACCTATCAGCTCAAGGGATGGGAATGAATCCAATTTATTGACACCACAAAAAATACGGGTGGCAGTTCCTTATTTCTTATTTTTCCTTATTTCAAACTATATGTATCATTTTGCTAATAATTAGCAATTTGATAAAGTTTTACTCATAAATTCAGTCTGCAAGACTGTACAAGACTGCAGAGTTTCAGTTCAGAAATGTAACATATTAGTCTTGCATATTATGTTAGCCCTGGGTTGGAGTCACTGTGTTATCAAAGAGAGGACTTTCACAAATGTTGTTCCATGGTTAAGTTTAAGTGATGAGTCTGTTTCACCTGTCTTCAGATCCTGATTGCAGCAGTTCTTTATGCGCATGACGAGTGTCACTGACAGCGTGCTGCACAGTTCATTAGCAGCTCGTCACATTGTCCTCACTGCCAGGATTTCCTCTATTTTCAGTTTGTGAAGTAAATGACTAAGCAGCCAGCAACACTCGAAAGGAAAGGAAATATTGCACCTCATGGAAAACTCCTCTTTAGCAAACAAACTGAAGCACAGTGAAACATTTGCAGAGCTCAACAAACTTTGTGAGCCCTTTTGCTTTGGATGGATTTAAAGGGAAATGCTAGATAAACACAGTATATGTCACTTTAAAATACAAAAACAACAGAATAAGCAAAGCGCCATTGCTATTTCATGACTTAAAACTATTCAAATGCATCCAGAATACTTGGTGATTTAATCTCCTGAGTCCATTGATGTTCAAAAATGTTCCCTCTGACCTATCGTTTTCACTAGCTGTTGCTACTAGATTCCAGAATACATACGGTAACACAGCTAAAAAAAATTTATTTGCCATATGTACCTGTATTATTTGCTTAAGTTTGAATCAGGTGCAGGCAATTTACATCTCTCCAGAGAATGTTTTTCTTATGTCTTTCAAAACTAGCTTGTGCAATTTTATCTTTAAGCAATTGCAAATGAATGATTTAGACAGTTATTGCATTTGAAAGCATTTCAATTTAACTTGCTGCACATGCACATGCGTAGTGTACACATGTGCGTACAGTGGCACATCTACCTGTAAAATATTCTGTAGGACTGACTATAACACGAGAAGCAGTTTTGGCAGTTAAGCCAGGGTCATGTTTCAGAAACGGATCCATTAGCATTCCCTCTCCTGCTGCCTCTCTGGCAGTACATGACTCATTCCAGCTTGGTATGTTGGTGTCCTCGGCAACACACTTTTTAAAGGTTTCCACTTGTCATAGTCCTCAAGTGAGATTCTTCTCTGTACATTCATCAATATTGTTATGCCCTGGCACTTTTGCGTTGGTGCCGCCATTTGTGAAATTGCCTATTTCACTTGGAGGGTCCTGGAAAGCTACAGCGTCCACCAGTTTTACGTTACTCATTTAAGTCACTGATTGGTCAAAGAGACCACACATCTTGTTCTCAAGGCAGTCATTGGCTGCTGATCGAGAGAGGCTCACAAAGGCCTACAGCCACTGTGGCCCTCCTTGACTGGAGTGTGACACTCCTAATGTTGCTGTACAGTGCTGTTCTTAAGTTAACTGTTTTAACCTCAGTCATCACAGTGACATTTCAGTTCCTCTCATTGTAGGAACTCCAGGTTCACTGCAATATCGATGGTAACTGCTGCTCTGAGTGCATGACTTTGAGCACAATAACAGGCAAGGCTCTTTCTAAATTAATCTAATTTGGTATATGACTGTGTTGCAGTGTTCGACTGTCCTTGTTGTGAGCGCTTGCATATACCATATTTAACTTTCTGGTCTGTTTGAAGCTATTTGTTCTGTGAGAAAATGAAGATTTTATGCTGCAGTGTGTTACAACGTTGTACTTCTGTTCATCTTTTCTCCTGTCCAGTCTTGGCAAATGCGTGGATTTGCCAAGAGGCTTCTTTCATTTGTTAAATTTTAACTTCAAATTTTTAAATATATGCACTCATTAAAGAGATATTTGCCAGGATTAAAACTTGTCAAAACATTTTTAACCTTGTCTAGGTTTTTAGACTTCCTGGTGGCCCAGTGGTAGTCCAGGATCTGTGGCAGTTTATTGACGCTTGATGTGTCATTGTTAATGCCCTGCCAGCTGTTAGATTCACTTCTCAGGAAGAGCACGAGTCTCCATCAGAGGAACAGGCTCAAGTTTATCTCACAAGCAGCTGTAAGAGTGGCCATCTATTTTCAGCCTCAAGTTCGCAGTCTGAAAGATGAAACAGCAGTTAGCACCCACGAGTATTATCATAAGGGCCATTAATTCATGCTACTCAGTAAAATTTCTGGCAGTGAGAACTTCTTATCTGTATAATGGTCAATAGTGCTCTGCGAGACGGAGCGTGGGCTGAGAAACGGGCATAACCTATACCTATGAGCAGTGGGTGAGAAGCCTGAATATCTGCACCAGAACACTGTGGAGACGTCCATGGTAAACCATCATACCCCCTCCACTCATCAATGGGCCCCAGGGGCCCGGAGACCTCAGCAGAGGCAAGATGTCCAATTACTTACATCATCAGAACGTGCATATGCCTGTTACCCGGGAGACGGGGTCGTCAGACCGCCGTTTCCTGAGCTGGCTCGGCAGGGATCCACTTTGTTGTTAACGGTTGTTAACAGTGCAAGCTTTTCCAGAAAAGTATAAGATCATGGATTTCAACACTATAATTCATGGGGAAAAAAAGCTTTCTCTTACTTTTACTCATACTTCTGGCATTTCGAAGACCGTTTGAATAGGGAGCCTGGTTTCATACATTGCAGACGATTGCATCTTCGAATCTTTGACTTTTTTTGAGATGGGATACATTTTTATTTAGGACATGCAACACTTGAATAGAGCTCTAAACAAACAGTTTGCAGGATGGTTTGCAAAGAATTTATTGGACAATTACACTGACAGAATAAATAATTATACGCCTGCTGGATTACTTTAGTTGGCCATGCTAGCTTTCATCCTTTCCCTATAATATGTGTATTAATAATGTTCTCCATTTGCTTAATGCTTTTCTCCCATACTTACCTCACCTTAGAACAGCCATTCTTTCATCAGCAGCTGGTTCATTCCTGTTCAAAAGTGTATATAATTTACGTTTATGGCCTGATTGTGCACTAATTGAATGGAACTGACCCACTTTCCACAGTGCACTTACTTTCCCATTCAGTCCAGCCTGAGCGCACACACGGAGTCACTTAGTGCTTCAGTTTGGGTTCATGCTGTTATTAAGGATCAGAGACAAGCCAATGGAAAAGGTGACAGAGAACATTCCAGCAGACAGCCAGGGGTACGTTCCACAAAAGCATAGTTGCTAACTATGTTGGCTACTTAAATACTTCTCTCTCTGTGGCTCTGGTTCAAACTATATAAATTGCTAACACAGTTAGCAACTAAGCTTTTGGGAGACAAACCCCAGAACAGGCGGTGCTTTTCATTTTGATATTACAATTGAACATGGAGCTTTTCCGTGCCAGCGCACAATTTCCATTTCGATATTCAATCACTTCACTGGTCTTTTATTGTGTTTGCATGAATTTACAGGAAGTTTACAGATAAAGTCATGGCGCTGCATTCGTGGACTGTCTTTCATTGCTCACTGAGAATTTTTCAGCGCGAAGCTCTGCTAACTACGTTTGCCTTCACGTTTTTCTCTTTGCCGTGTGGTTCCAGTGGCCTAGTTTGTGGTGTGTCCTGGCCATCCCTTGGGTTATGACATACTGGCGAACTCCGTATCAAGCGTGTAAAAGACAACGCTGGGTATGACGCTCAGTGTCCGCTCACAGTTGAGAGAAAAAGACTCCACTGAACCACATCTGGTTTGTTACATTCCCAGGAGTGGCTCGCCAGCAGTGACCCTAGAGGAAGGGAGGGATGCTGGAGGGATCTGTACCTCTGTCTAGTCTTGTGGTTGTTGCTGTATAGCACTGTGCCTTCTACAGTAGTCCCCAAGGGGTTTGCTGTGACACATTTTCTGTCTATTTAGCATTCGTATGCATGCGTAAGAGTTCGCTATGTGTTGCATGGAGTCTACGTGTGTTTGTGTGTGTGTGCGCGTCCGTCTGTGTGTGTGTATTTGTGTATTTGATCGCACCTGCGTCCGTGTTGTTCGTACGGCCTTCAGTCATAAGGAGCGGGATGTAAATATGCTTCTCAGTGTGGAAGCTGCTTTGAACAGATGGCACGGGCCACACATTCCCCGAAGAGACGCTTTCACTTACAAGTATACGGGAAAGAATATAATGTGCCATTTCACAATTAAAAGATTTCCTGATTTGGCTCCGTGATTATATGTGTGACTTATTTAAGGAGATGTTTCAGTAGCGTGGCATTTCAGAAGCCTCTAATCATGACAGAGGAAATGACTGCTTCTTCTGAAATTTTCGGGGGAGAGGGAAAGGCTGTGCGAGAGAATGAGGAAAACAGAGAACTAAATTCAGCAGAATGAGATCTCCCCCCCACACCCCCTTGATGAATGAAGATGAGTCATTCCTGTCTTCTTTTCAAACAGTCCTTTCTTTTTCCCCTCCTTCTATTGAGAGGAAGAGGTGGAGAAAGAAGGGAATATTACTACAGGGTACACCGGTTTGCTGTTTACTGCGGTAATGGAAATTCCAGCTTTTGTCCCAATTTCAATGTTGCGTGTGATGATTAAGTGGGTCCTGTTACATGTGATTTCACAGAGAGATGCCAGGACCTCTATGATTGTGTTTGTCCCATTAGAAGTAGTTATACATATTTTATATTTCTCGTTGTAACCTTGGACTTAAGGCTGAAAATCGTGCTGTAAACAATGACAGTACAATTATGCGTTGCCAGAGTAGGGCTAAATTTAAAATGTGTCACCTGGAAAATGGGGTAAAGAGTAGTTTACAATTTTGAGTGAAATTGCTTTTATACCTATAAAATACTTTCACTGAACAGAATTGCTTATAATGCAATTAATGAACAACAAAATTTTCATTCAAACTGAGTCTTTGCAATGTTTTAATTTGTTTCATTAATTGAATTTTAATTTGCATAAACGTAACATAGTTAGCAGGTAGCATCCTCTCTGTTCAACACAAATGCTTTGGATGATGAGCTGTTACAAATTAACACACTGACAATGAATATCTCACCCATTTACCCATACCAATCCACCCCTTCACTCTGTTATTTGTTGATTCCTGTTTCAGAATACCTAAAACTAAATTTCACTTTCATCAAGAGCACTTGAGTATTTCAAAAGTCATTAAGTCTACATATTATGATATTTTAGCGCAGATGTGTGGAAGTGTCAGCCGGGTACTATGGAAAAATGTTTTTTAAAAACCACTACCTGTCAAAATACGATAAAATCAGCGAATGCTTTCACTGCACCGTACAACATACAACATCCAAAATCACTTTTACCAGCAGGATACAAAACTCATACTTAATTAGTGAAATAATGAATCTCACGTGTTTTACCCAGAGAATGTGGGCAGAAAGGAGATTTAGTGACTGAAACGTTGTCAGGGCAGAAACAATTATGATTGGTTCAAATGTGCTACCAATTGTAAGGCCACGCCTCCAGCCTTCAAACTCGCCGGTCTGTTAAGACCCAGACCGCATCCTTCAGCTTGGCAATCATCGCATGCATCTGTCGTTCATTTGCACTGTGTGGTAATGTTGTGCTATTTAAGACTGAGCTTCACAGTTAGTCTTTGCGAAGTCTCGTAAGCCACATGCCTGTGTTTAACCTCTAGTCTTGTATAGCCTTATCTCCCACATTTTCACGCGTATATAGTCTAACTCTTGTACTTAGTGCTGTTTATTATTAATGTCAGAACTTTAACTTTATTATCAGGAACCTCGTTTCCTTTTTCTTTTCTACTTGTAATACATTGTTACTGTAGCGAAAGCCTAGTGTCTGTATTACTAATAGTGTCATTTAGGAACCTTGATTCCTTATTTGTTTTGTATTGCTTTGTGTGTGCCTTCTTGCTGGGCCAAAGGCATGTTAAATACAACCAAGTTCATCCTTCCACCTGAGTCCAGTCCTCAACTTCCTGTTCTCCTTGCACATCGCCAGTGTGTGAAGCACAACCCTTACACCAATCAAAACAGTGAAGAGACAAGCCAAATTGAAACTGTTACTCAAATACACCACCTGTTTTGCATTTCAATAAAGCTTTGAAGTACATTTTTCTTAATACAAATAAAAACAAGCAATACGCAATCTTACTGGATTGTACAAGACCCTCTGCGATGCAGTTGATTTTTGTATATTATTTAAGTATGATGCAACTGTACAGATTCACAGAACATTTTCTTTTAATTAAATTGATAATTGTGGTGGTGAATTAAAAAGGACAGCCAAAAAGCCAATGTTACAGCCTACTATCAGTCTGCAAGTGTTGCTTGTGAACATAGGATTTGGGAAATGCATTTTGCTGGTAAACATCATAGCTTATGTTATTCATGCCCAGCCAGCATAATTTAACAGTACAGTAGCCTGCTAGCTAGCTACAGAGCTACATGAAAATTGGGTGTTTGATGGCATGGTTTGGAGTTACATCAAGTTTTGCGCCCACTTAACTTAAGAGATATAGCGTCAGCTAGCTAAATGGCAGCAGGTATTCCATATTGCCTGAGGACAACTGCACTTAGCTACATGTAGCTAACTTTAATGTTAACTGTCTGGTTGTCACCACAGTGTTACCGTAATCTGAGATATCACAACGTCCTCATGGATAGCTTTTAAAGTAACTGTAATATTACTGGAGCAAATGAAAGTACACACACTACAGAGCTACATGAAAACTGTGGCATTGAGCAGCCTGTTTTTTTATGTAGCTCTTTATAGCTGGCGCCTGTAGACATGAAGTGAAGGTATGCACTAGTCGCGTTAGTACACTACACTTCAACTGAGGCAGTAACACAAAAGAAACATTGGTAGCATAACTACTGATGAAACTGAGTCTTTATCAGGCTTTGATCGTATTGCTAATAAGTTTGTAACATGCTAGCTAGCTTGGTTAGCAAGCTGACTGATAGAAGCAACGTGCAGTCCTATTGGATTGTGCTGGACCATGCGATGTGGTGCATTTTTGAGTATTAATTTAGTTCAATGCAACATCAGATTCAACCAAATCTGCTCATCTGCTACACCATATCTGTTAATGTCCAAAGTTAGAAGGTTATGGGTAGTACCATTCTTGAGATATTGAGTATGAAAGGATTGTGACTCACTCATTCACTCACTCCCTCACTCACCTCCATTATGGCCATAATAGCCCGCTATCGCATGGAATGTTTATTACTGCCTCAGTGGGATTTGATATGAAGGTGAATACCCTTGCACTGCAAGCAATGCCTAAGCCGAATAATCCAACCACCTGGTCAAACGTGATGGTCCACCACAATACCAGCTTTGCCAGCTGGGTCCGACTCAAAATTAGCCCGCGTCTACCGTGCTTTGATTGGCCACCAGTTTTGAACCAATCATAACAGTCTCTGTCCTGAGAATATGTTTCAGTGAGCAAAACTCCCTTGAATAAAATGTGGCACCAGCATACACACACAGGGCTCTAGGACTCTTTGTTCACGTACTTTTCGTCCCTGGAATTTTCGTCCTCTAGGTTTTTTCATCCTTGGACTCTTCGTCCCCGTGGACTTTTCATCCCTGGACTCTTCGTCCCTGGATTGTTTGTCCCCAATAATGCTTTGCCCTCTTCCTGCATTATAACCCTAACCCTAACCCTTATATCATGGTGATCCGTCTGTCATCCCTCGATCAATCCGTCTGTCAATATTGGCAGCACTCTTCGTTATCATTAGGGGACAGAAAATCTGGGGACAGAAAGTTCTTGGGGGCAAAGTCCAGGGACGAAAAGTCTGTGGTGACAAAAAATCTGGGGAAAAAAATCCTGTAACCCACACACAGGGCTCATTTAGTGTTTTCATTTCACTAACTGGAGTGCTGACAAACTACCATGGAAATCAGCTGGTGATCATAGGTTTCATGCAGGTGCTACATGCAGCATAAATTAATCTAATGGGGGGAGGCTGTTTGGGACTAACACTTTCATTCCCTGCATTTACAATGCAGGCTGTAGACTGAGGAGACGGCAAGTCTCACACTGCATCTGTCTGCACCATCTCACTCCTCAACCTCTTTCATCCAGTATCTTCTCCTGAGAACGCCTCACGTGCTGCCCTGTTGCTCGCGCCTGCAGGAAAACGCCGGTTATGCTCGAAGCCACGAAATTCAAAAGACCACTTTTTTTTACTGTATGCCCCTCCAACACACACATAAACACACACCCACTCACAAACAGTTGCACGCACACATACAGTCACTCGCACGTTACATTGTCCGTTCTGCTATTTAAGTCTGATTGCACTGAAGACCGTCGTGAGATGAAAGGGCATGTGACCGCACCATAAGCAGGAGAGGAGACAGGGGAGCTGAACCGCTGCCGGAGATGAAAGTTTCACGGCTATTTTTAATTCCCGGGAAGCCGAAAGCATGCTGCGGCTGCATTAAAAGCTATCCTTTATTCGCTGGCGAGTGTATTCACTCGCGCACGAAAGGGCTCGAGGGCCGTCTGTGACACGAAATGGAGGGACGACAAAGGTCCTAAATGTCGTTCGGTACTAAAATCACGCCGCGAGGCGCTTGGTGTCACCTGCGAGTGCGGCCGGGCTGGTGATTGGGGGAACAGAAACGGGTGGCGTACTGCCACTGAGCTCTCCACGTGCCGTCGCAGATACGGCCTGATTGCTGCCATTCTCCCGCACCGACACCCAAAGCTTCACGAAGCGCTCATTTGCGCTCGCCTCACATTCATTGGCTCTCTGTGACCCTTTCATTTCTGATTTGAACAGGCTCAGTGTGTAAGCGACTTCTATTGAATTCCTCACGTCATACATCAACCCCGCTCAATATTCAATAATACGGGAGCTTACTCACTGAATGTCAAGTCTATGAAAAAAATTAATTGATTGATGAATTGTGGTGGTTGCCTCCTTAGGTCTGATAATGAGCTGATACTGATTTGATGACCCTAAGGAATTCATTATTAATTCACTGTAATTAATTCATTCTGCCTGCAGAAAGTGGCTGAATGATAAATGCTGTTTAAAGACTGAGACTGCATTGGTTACCGGCGGACATCAAATGGGCACTAACACTGATAATCCACCTCATTTCCCTAACGGAAGTGATTTTAAAGCACTGTTATGCAGCTTAGACACACCTCCCTGCACCTCTCCAGCACAGCTCACCTGCAGCCCATTGTAATTGGTCTCTTTAGATCCCTATATAAACCCTTTTGTTCGGCCTCATAGTTGCATGTTTATCACCCAGTTTTTTTATGTCTACAGTATGAGTGGTTCTCGGCTATGGTTTGGTCTGTCTTGTCAATTCTGTCTTGTCCCTCGTATCTGTTTATTTTACCCGTGTTTGATTAACTTTTTTTGGCTATGTGGTTTCCAATCTGCCTTTCATTTTGGCTTTGGTGCACATCCTTACTGGTTTTTGGCTATTGGATTGTACACTGATTATGCTGCGGGATTTGCTGTCCTGTACTGCATTGCTAATGCTCATGTTTGACCAGGATTGCCTGACTACTCTGCTGAATAAAACCTGCAAACTAGATTATTGTCTGCGCTTGAGTTCTGAGTCAATGAAAAATTCTGGACAAAATTCACCCCTCTAAATACAAAATTTTCTAATCTAAAAAATGGCGAAATGCCCAACCACTTCAAAATCACAGGTGCACAGGTTTTCATGATAATGCATGCCAAGGTTGAAAACAATACACCATATAGTTTTGGAATAAGCTCTGGGAGAAAGGAGAAAAAAACTCACCCCAATATTCAATTTCTTTGAAAAATTGCAAAATTTCCATGAAATTGTTGGATCTCTTTCAAAATTACGGAGCACAGGTTGTTATGGTGATGATATTAATGCATGAAAAGTTTGGGGGGGGGATTCCACCATGTGGAGTAAGAAAAACACTCCGGACAGAAGTGCATCCACGGAAGGATATGAGGACGGAGGAACTGATTCCAGTAATCCCCGAACTCATTGGGCGGGTCTGAAAAAAAAATAGATTCACTGACAAAAGCTACTGTGGAACATCCAAGTCCAGTCAAATGGTAGCCGACTGTTTCCAAATGTAATATCTTTACCTAATCCGATTGTGGTAGGCCGAAGGAGGGCCCGGGCAGAGGATTGAACCCCAGACTCCCGAGCAGAAGCCACCCGCGCTGACCACATCGCCAAAGAGCCAGGCTCGTTGACAAGGTAGCCAGGGCGTGTAGTACTTATTGGTGTCATTTCTAGTGACAGGACCAATCAACTGTCACACAAGTTCATACTGTTTTCACATGCTAGTTATCTGCTCTCCAACCAGAATAGACATGGAACAGAGGATATACTGTAGTTCTGAGGCATGGCCCATTTTTTCTGAGCTAAATCAGTGAATTTTTATGTGCGTGTGTGCACAGTTTCATTAGAGTTGTCGCTCGTTCCTTTTGAAGAAACACTGATTTATGAACGGGAAATTTACCGTCTCCGTGAATATTTCACAAACAACGAAATTTACTGTCCCGCAAATAACTTTCTTTCTGCAACTTGATCCTCATGCTCTTTGACCCCATTCTCTGTGCCATTATAAAAAAAATTCTGGTGTTTTTTCTTTTTTTTTTAAGAACGAAGACACGAAATAAAGACTGAATAAATAAGCAAATTTAGCTGCAGCTAACATTGAAATGACCCTAGACTTCAGCGAGCAGAACAAGACACCCATTCCATCATTCTAATCAATTTGACGCCTCATCCAATTCTAGCGCTCCTCCGCAGCCGTGCAGATTATAATCAAGTTATGGCCGCGTGAAGCAGGCATAAAGCAATTTGAATAATCAAATAAACTCTCGATATTGTGCAGACGGTACATACACTGCTCCAAAAATCACACATTGTCGCTTTCCCTGTGCGTGTCATCCTGGTCTAAAGTCGAGTGGAATCCGCTCATTTATGCAAATTGAGTAATTAGCTAAATGGCGGACCAGATTCGTGGTGATACGCTTCATGCATATTACAGCTTGAAAATAAAGCTGATTACCAGAAATGTCGCCGCCTTCCATTAGTATCGCAGTTTCGTTCGTACAGTTTATTGCTGTTTACTGTGACATTAATTATACCTGCAATATGTACTCTGAATATAAAATAGTTCTATTACAGTATATGAAATCAGAAGCTTGGTGTTTTGGAGAAAATTTTTGTGCTTAGAACTGTAAAATATTTGAGAAAACATTAAGTTGTTTGTGCACTAAAAATATTCAGGGTTAAAACAATTCTTTCAGAGTCAAATGCACTGCTACAGATCTCAGTCTTCCCTGAGTGGTATAAAATAGACTCTTTAATAATAGATTTCACCCACACACACAAAAAAAAATTGACTCTGTGGATTGTTGGTGTCCTGACATTTCTTCAACAGAAGATTGCAACTTCGAAATCAGGCTGAAAATGTATTAAGAAAAATAAAAATCTATTTTACAAAAAGGAAATTGTGGCTAGCTTTAACAGGTGACTGCATGCCAGCACGAGGAGAGCCCATTGATCTCTACCTTACCCCATCTTATACTCAAACCACAAGGATGGGTCTCAGAGGAATGACAGCTGCCTAAATTCAGGAAGAAACAATCAGCATTCCAACAAGTGATAGAGAGAGTGTTTTCAGGAGAGCACAAGGGTGTCAGCCAAACTTCTCTGGCCCTTGGGAGTTAGAGAAGGGGGAGGAGACAGTATTTATACACAGGACCACTGGGGTTGTAAAACACCTGAATTAAAAATATACGTACTCAAGCAGACATCCCCACTGTGCATGTAAGCCGCGATAAAGAGACCAAAAGAGCGAGGTGATGGTGCACTCAAAAAATGAAATGTTAGATTTACTTAATGATGTGATGTCTAGTGGTTCCACAAAACGGAGAGAAGTCAATTACACTTTGGTGAGGGGATGTTACATGCCTAAAGCTAGAGCAGTCAAATTTTATCCAAGAAAAACTGAAACTTTTGAAACATAGACTGATGAATTTAGCCAGCGCATGTCTATGAAGAGCAATGCAGATGGTGCATTTGAATAAATGTACTTGTAATAAATATGCAAATAAATTAGTCGAATTCAACTTAAAATAACAGTGACATTATATTATTGAAAGACCTCTACACGCTGTGTGGGGTTTGCCAAAATTCTGCAACAGCAAGATCTTGTCGCGTTGGTTAAAGCTAACGTGTTATTTATACAGTACATGTAATAAAGTCTGCCAGTGTGATCTTTCATTACTGTACCTAAATTTAGATTGCAAAATTGTTTCTTTGGGGTCAGAAGATAGAGCTAGATCATCATTATAAAACTTGCTTACATAAGGTAAACTACAGCAGGAGGCTTCAAATGACTGCAGGTTTTTCAAATGTGAAGGCTGTGTGGGGGGGGGTGTAATCCAGCAGAAACCATGAAAATATCACTTCCCTTCCCTGTTTGTATGTACGCACTCAGCCACTGTGCTTGACAAAGGCTGCATTCACGTTTGCAGTCGGCCACCCTCCCTGCTTCTGCTGACAGCGCCCCCTGCTGAAGACCTGTGGAATGAGCATATGCGGCAGAAAGGCGTTGACGTTGCTGAGCAGCGTGTTCGCGGTCTGCGGCCTGGGGCTCTTGGGCATCGCCGTGAGCACCGACTACTGGCTCTACCTGGAGGAGGGCATCATCCTACCCCTGAACCAGAGTACTGAGATCAAGATGTCTCTGCACTCTGGCCTGTGGAGGGTCTGCTTTCTGGCAGGTGAGAGCTTACCAGGCTAGCATTCACTAACTTGCTAACGGCTATCTCTCTCTCTCTCTCTCTCTCTCTCTCTCTCTCTCTCTCTCTCTCTCTCTCTCTCTCTCTCTGTCTATCTTCATGGGCACATCCATCGTATCTGTCAGTGCCATGAGAGCAGCTGTGAATGCTGGCTGCGCCTTTCTCTGCACTCGAATATTCAGAGTTCAATCAGGTCTTAAAGAGCCTATGCTACATGGCCAAATGCAGGTTGATGCCTCATCCTTCATCCCATTTCTAAATCTCGACCGTAAATATGGATTTCTTTCGTTCCATACAGCTTAGTTATGATGCTGCATTTCCACCAAACGCGAAACGAATCATTCGGGCGGCCAGATTATATGCAAAGTTAATACAAAGAAGCAAATACATGCGAGAAGGCACAAATTTGCGTCCATTTGCATTTTTGCATTGACTTTGAATGTAATCTGGCTCCGCGAATAATTAGTTTTTTGTTTGGTGGAAACACAGCTTGATAGTTTCCACTCTATTGGGAAGGATTTCCATTGATGTTAGAGCACTTGCTAAAGGGATTTGCTTCTATTCCACACAGAAAAGCACTGATGAAGTCGGGCAGTGATGTCAGGCTTTAGCTCAAATTTCCCTTTCCGGTTGATCCCCGTGGTATATAATAGGGCTGAGGTCAAAGCTCTGTGTAAGCACATAGTCATCACTGATGTAATTTTATGATACCGCATCAAAATTTTCTCCTTAAGTAAACCAAGAAGCTCAGCCAAACCCAACAAACAGCCCCAGACTAAGGATTGTCCACATACTTTTTGGCCACACGGTCCATTTGATCCCACTCTGGCATGAGAAAGGTCTGTGAGAGTCCATTTTAAGTCTGAACATTTTTCTGTACGGCCTGTTCACACGCTGATTATCACAATTAACCTCCCCGGAAATGGGAAAAATTCAGTGATGTTGGTAATTATTCAAACAGCAGCACAATTTGAAAGTGGCTGTAATATCTGTGTGCTTCCATTCATATGACTGTGCAGACTGACCCCTTTAAGTTAAGGGATTTTGCATTGTCAGTGAACCATGCAAGGAAATACTGTTAGAGGCCCTTTAATGTTGGGTAACATACTGGCCTTACGCTACATTTCTAAAAGATGCTCTATGGGCACATGAATGGTAAAATGTGCTCTACTGGTGAGAATCTGTAGATCACGGACAGCTCCTGAAAAAACTCTTCCCTGTCATGTCTCTCTTGAAGTAATTGCTTTGTTTGGCTGGCTAACAAGGAAAAAAGAGTATTTTTGTGACAACGTGAAACAGTTTTCTGTGTTGATAGCATGCGTGAATCATGTCTGCTGACACCGAAGGTTACTGATGACTTTTATATGCGATTTTAATATTCATTACAGCAATTAACAGTGATGAAGATGCCTGTAACCGCAAGCAGCCCTGATTGAGTGCATTTGCTATTTTCTGCACTCCACGGCCAGCCACAACTCACAAACTTTCTGCAAAGTTCAATCGAGTTTCAGTGAAGGTGGCATGTCGATTAGTGATATACATGCGTGGGTAGTGATTTAGTTGGCTGTATGATAGCGGTGCTACATTACTGTGATGTGCTGATTTTTTCTTTCGTGATGTATTACAATTATACCCTCTCTGTTTTTACAGGTACAAATAAGCACAAAAATACACGCCAACACACACACACACCCAAATGAACACACCACACACACCCGCTCACACGCAAAGCAGTCACACATACTGTGTTTTGTGTCTGAAAGCTTGGTGACTAAGTAAGTGCATTGGGGGAGGGTAGGAAATGATTGTAGAGTCTGGAGTTCTTTCTCTCAAGCAAATACCTTCAATGCAAAACAACAGCCCCTTTCAACCGAACAGCAGCTCATTGCAGTCACTTATTTAGAAGCCCTCCTGGCCTTTCTGCATTTCTCATTCTTCACTCCACTCTGCAGGAAGTCAGAGAAAAACTGTTTGGAAAGCAAGAAAAGATGTGGGTTCAAAGAGAAATAAACTAGACTAAGGAAACACCCTTTGCTCCTTTAAAGGTCGTTTTTAAATGATGTCAGTGACTCACAGTTACAGGTGGGGCAGATGTGTGACCAATGTGGAGAGGTAGATCTAAAGATCAAACATTTAAATGTCAAGCATTCTGGGAAAAAAATACTCCAGCAAGGGAAGTCTTCGACGCTCCTTGACAGGAGTTACCTTGGGAAAACCTCTTATCCTTTTTCTATTACCTTGATTGGTTCTTGGAATTGAGCAATGGTGTAGTGGAGGGTATACGCCAGTATATAGAGTGTGCCCACCTGTTTTCTGTCAATTTACAATGTAATCACCTATCAGCCCAAAAGCCATTGAAATACACTGAAGAATATATCCACTTTCCCCGTAGTAATCTACCCATCTACCTAACAGGGTTTATCCAGCTCTTCTTCTGTCAATTTACGGTATAATCACCTATCGGCCCAAAAGCACATTGGAGATTATACCCACCTTCTCCTCTGTAATCTACCCATCTAGCTTATAGAGTACACCCACTTCTCCAGAGACTGTTGCACCATTGAAAAGGAGTGAAAAATAAATGATTTGAATGAGGCTGCTCACTGAGTCTTCCTCATGTGTTTTTGGCATGGTTACAAAATCCGCTGTGTCTGTCCCACATCTTGGCAGTGGCATCCCTGCCAATCCTGCCTTGTCGTTTCTTCCTCACACGAATGACTGCATCTCTTCCTGCCACCAGGTTTTCCCAAAAACTGGGTTGCCCTACGTTGGTCGGCGCTGGCCATTGCATGTGATTCTGGGCAGCGCATTTGTGTGTTACCCTCGGACAGGACTGAGCCTTCCCCTGCATGTGTGGCATGTGGGTCATTCTCCAGATAGCAAGCGACTACGGGCCAGATCTATGCCTGTTTTAGCTGACTTCTGGCCAGAACTGGAACGGATCTGGCCTTGCTATTTGGGTCAGTGCAGCCAAAGACAACTAACTCGAGCCCTTTCCTCCATAGACTTGCCAGCGGCTGATCGAGTGTTGCCTTCTGTTGCCCCAGGTATTTGTCTCCTCTTGTTCATTAAGATTAAATGTCCCCAGATCATAACAGTGTTCCAGGGAGTCTGGAAAGCAACCAGGCAGTCTGATTTACACACAGGTAGCAATTATAGAGATACATTGTGAGATCCGTAAATAGTTGAAAAATGGAACAATTTTATTGGGCTGTAACTCCTACACAGTTTCATATGGTGTTACTGACAGCATTAATTTGAGCCCATAGATATCCATATTGAATTAACTTGCAGAAATTGCGGTGCTTTAAAATTGAGCTTCTGTTCAAGCACTTCCAGAGCCTCTTGAAGTGCTTGGACAGAAGCTCAATTTTAAAGCACTGCAATTTCTCTTTATAGGCAGCTTCTGCCTCGTGGCTCTGTGGCTTCCTGTAACAGCTGCTGAATAGCAAATGACGCCAGCTCACAGAGGTCACCATGTTTGAATATGGCATGTTTTTTTTAGCACGGAAGTATTAATACTGGGTGTCAACATGTTTTAATGTATTAATAACAACTCAGTCTAAATCCTCCCTGGGGAGTAAGGGAGACTGGGGTCAGATGAGCCATGGGGATCAATGAGCCATATCTCTATTTTGCGAGCAATCGATGACAGAGCTGCTTAAAATAGGCAAAATATTTGACCATTGACTGATGAGTCATGGGGACCAATGAGCCATATCACTATTTTGCGATAAATCCATGCCAAAGGTGTTTGAAATAGGCAAAATAGTGATATGGCTCATTTATCCCCATGACTCATCGTCAATGGTCAAATATTTTGCCTATTTTAAGCAGCTCTGTCATCAATTGATCGCAAAATAGTGATATGGCTCATTGGTCCCCATGGCTCATCGGACCCCAGTCTACCCTACGTGGTTTACTTTGAGGAAATTAAAAAATTATGTCCGTTATAGAGTTGGGCTGATACTGATGCTGATATCGGATATTGATCCAATACTGACTCAAATAGCCAAGTCCGGTATCGGTGATAATCAGCCAATCTTATTTTGGAACCATTGTTTTCATAAATGATAATCCAGTGCATTGATGTCTATGTATTTATTTGTTAGATTTTGTTTTACGATGTTGGTTTAAGTGTTTAAGTGTTTAAGTCAGACCTGATGTTGCTGTATCACAACCTTAGAATTACAGGGTTCTAACTGACATTTTGGTCAAAATTTAATTAACTATTGCTCATAATTGGTAATAAATAGTTCCATCTAATGATTAAGTATGGGCATTCAAGTCATTTGTTAAATTGGGTTCAGATCAGAATGACAAAGTTCCAGTTCCCAAAGTGAACACTGAGCGGCCAAAATTTGCAAGCAAATTCCTGAAAACTTTGTAAATTTTAGTAAGAACCCTGTAATTCTATGGTCCCGATATGCATAAAAGAATAATCACTGACTCCTCCACACAGTGAGGCATGATTCAGCTAATTAAGTATCAGATTGGTACGCGGTATCAGCCGAGACCCAAAACCCAGGTATTGGTATTGGTATCAGGACCAAAAAAGTTGGAATGGTGCATTCCTAAGCCATCGTAGAAGTAAATTCATAGTTTTCAATTTGGGGACTTGAATTTGGGTGAAATGTGCCTTTTGGCACCAAAATATACTGCAGCACAGTGTACTATGATATACAGCTTCCATGGCTGGTCAGGTATAAACAACAATACCTAGCCATCGGAGTGTGCAAGACTCAATGGAGTTGTCAATCTCTGGTTCCCCTGATGGCAATGTAACTTCCCCCCATCAGCACAGCCCATGTTCTTGATTCTGGAAAAACACGTATCTGGCACGACGCACCTCTCACAGGGCTGTGATGTAATCGGCCTGGACTGCATTGGCCATGCTCAGAGTCACTGCCAGTGTGACAAATGGACCAGCAAATGTGTTTTGGTATTGAGCGGCCTTCATGCCTGGCTGTGAGGGAAAAGCTATTTGACCCAGACACACCTCCTCTGCTTACTATAGCTGAGACTGCCTGCATTTACAGTACATTACAACTGAATGATTCACTATGCAACAAGGTTTGTAAGTATTTGGACAGTGATATGCTTGTAATTTCTAAATTTTTCAGTATTAAATACCCATAAAATTAAAGTAAGATTCTCAGTTTTAATTTGACGGGATTTCACAAATCCATATCGGGAACTGTATAAGAATCGTGCACCTATAAATGTGTGTAACTGTCCAAATACTTGCAGATTTTGTCATGTCTCTCCCCTGCCTGTCGTAGATGATGCCAGCTAATTCAGAGTTTACAAAGAAGAGACTCAAAGAGTAAAGCAGTGCATTGCATAGCAGCAGATGTTTGTTTTACCAACAGCTGCTCATGGTTATATTGATCATTCAGTAGCATTCAATAAGACTGCAAAATGCATTCTGCCCTATTCCATAAGGGTGACAACAATATTCTAGGAAGACCATATGATTTTCAGGACATCATACGATGCAACATTGTGTTCATACAATAGAAATGGTAATATATTTTTTTAAGTTTACAAGTTAGTACACTATCGTGCATTTGAATCACTGGATATTGTGCTTTGTGTTCGAGTATTTGGACAAAATTTGCGTTGTACTAATGGACACAGTATTGCATGCTGCCAGATGCAGTCATTTTGAACAGAAAGCTGCAGAAATTGTATTTTTTGTTACAATGTTGGTAAATATTTTTGTTGTAGGTAAAAGAGGAGCTGCACTCTGTGTTGTTTGATATGAGGTGGATTGTGTCTTCACTGTAATGTGTCTGAAACTCGCACCTAGATCTCATTCCCCTTCCCATTACACCACTGCTTTGTGTTGCCATAGTAATAGTTGTCAGGGAGCATTATTTTAAATCCATTTTCAGTGCTCTTGATATGCAAGGGCAGTATGTAGAAATAGACTTCCGCTTTGAAATGAAAAAGCTCTTTATCATGTGATGGTTAGATTGACCGTTATAAATTAAACCTGATCAAATGCATTCTTACTCAGTTCTGGAGGAGCACACTCCATATACTCCTCAACTGAGACAGAAAGAATTAAACATCTCTGACTTTTAAATGAACAGACCTCATCAAGACGATTTGGGAGTTGATAAGATGAGTAATTAAACACATTGAGTGAAAAGGCACCACTCAGGACACCCATCTTCACTCCACCAGGCCGAATGTAATCCCCTGAATGAGCTCTCTCATTAATTAAATTAGGTTACTGCTTGGGCAGATATTGAGGCTTCTGCCAGGGACACAAGAGTAAAATTACCACTAAACAGGGCTTTGTCCCTAAGCTCAATGAACTCTAGTCATAATGCATGAGAAAGGGAATTATAATATCTTGAAAAAAATGATCCCGTCCATAAACACACACACATGCACACTACAAATACACACACACACACACAAGCAAATGCAGTCATGGCACAGATTCTGAGACCACAAGCTCATTTATATACTGAAGGAACAATGGCCCACACATAATGTATGGTCACAGCCAGTAACTCGAGGCATTGCGAGAGTGCAAACCTCCGCCAAGGCAGCACAGTCGAAATCTTGCTGAGTGAACATGGCTCATAAGCAATTTAAGGTCTCTGCAAAATAGGATTTCGAGATCGCTGCTGTGGTGGCCATGCTGTTTGACCGATTGTGGTCAAAATCAGGGTCCATCCCTGAAGTAACGGCAACTCACTCACAAAATTTCAGAGAGATCTGTTCATTACTTTTTGAGTTATCTTGCACACAGACAGACAGACAGACAAACTAACGCCGGCAAAAACATAACCTCCTTGGTAAAGGTAATTAAGAGATACACATTGCCGAAACCACCTCTGTGTTTCTCATGAGAATCATGTTTGAATGAAGAGAGCCTGAGACCTGGGGCTAGAAATTTTAATTTTACATTTCAGCGTACCATGAGACAGGGAGGTGGGGTGAGAGTACAACCCACAGCTGTGAGAACAACTATATGGCTTTGTTTGTCAACAGGCGCCAGGACTCCCAATGGCTCAAGTGTTAAGCTGTATTATCGATGACAGCAGGAATGGAGACAGTAACTGCTGCAAAACTGTATGTCAAATCTCAACACTTGAGCAGCTATAAGGGGTCTGAAATTAGCTTCATACAGCATTAAAGTTTTTAGAGATGCATGGCCACACAAATCCACATACGCATGCACGCAACCTTGTCTGAGAAACCACAAATCCTCTGCTCCTAAGTCTCGGCTTTCCCTGATTGCTTTTTTGCCAACCGACCGCCGGGAGACAGAATGACAATCTGTACCCAGTGAAGCGCCAAGCTCTCCAGCTGTGACTCCACCAGCTGTGATGTCAGCACTCAGCAGGCGGGGCCGTGTGATGTCAATGCTGAGTGGGCGGGGCCCTGTGATGTCGCAGTCACTGGGCGGGGCCTGGTTATATGAAGGCTGTCCTGTTATGCGCTCTGTTTCAGGGGAGGAGACAGGCCGCTGCTTCACCATCGAGTATGTCATGCCCATGAATGTTCAGATGACCTCCGAGTCCACCGTCAGCGTGCTGAGTGAGTGTGTGCTCTCTCTCTCCATCTCTCTCTTTCACTTCAAACTCAACCAGGTATAACCTTTGACCCCCAAGCACAATTAGAACAGTTATTCATAAGTCTATGGAACAATGGAATAACCTACCTGACAATATTACACAAGTTAGGAGTAAAAGTGGATATTATCATACACTTCAAACTGAAAGAGGTAGAGTGTTTGGCTTCTGGGGCACTGTTAGAACTGCTATCAGTTGGGCTATAAAACAAAGGAATAACCTGCCTGCCAATATTACACAAATAGGGAGTATAAGTGGTGATTATTCACTTCATACTGAAGCAGACTTGAACTCTCAGCACTGTTATGCATACAACTATGGAACGGTTTCAGTAGCCGACCAGACAATATTTATAAATAAGGAGTAAAACCTCATTTTAAAAAATACAGTGAGATATCTGTTGTATTTATTTAAGATTATTTTAGGGGTGGGATCAGAGGGAGTGATTAATGTTTTGCAGTGTCACTGTGATTTTAGTGCATACACAGACAGACTTGGGACTCGGGTGCAGACAGAATTTCAGAGGCTTTATTGAGAATGCAGAAGGGGTCGTAAAGTCCAGTTTGTTAGCAATTGGCGGTAATGCAGCGCGTAGATGAATATCCAATAAACTGCTGGGGGGTCAAAAGCCAAACAATGAAATTTATAAACCAGGGAGAAGACAAAATTATAAGTTGAGCATTCAGTCAAAATCATGGCCAGGAATATAGCAATACAAAGGGCAAACTCAAAAACAGGGGACAAAAAGAATTCAGAACCAGAAAACACTTTCATAAATTCAGAAGGCTCATAAGTTGCTTGGGGAAAAAAACAGGCTTGCAAACTAAATGGGGAAATGGGGAATTTATCAAGCAAACAAATCAGAAAGGACAAACTCAAATCAGGAACGGGAAGAACAAGGAAGTGTGACTAGGAGCTTGGTTACAAACGAGGGAATTAAAGAACTAAATAATTGACAGAACTGGGAGGGCTCGTGCAGGAGTGCATGAAAACAAAGACATGTGGATTAGAAATAAACAGGGAATAAATAACAAAATAAACAAAGCAATGCACAAATAATGATCAATAATTATGAATTAATACAAAAAACTGGAAATAACATGAAAAATTAAATGAAGAGACAACAGATTACTGACATACATGAGTTTCTGATGTGTGTTTTATGTCTTGTGCCGCAGAAAGAGTAGCTCTTGGTAGGAGCTAATTGGGTTCCTAATAAACTGAACTAAAAACCAGCAAACACCTCTCTGGAACGTTCACTATGCACAACAGTTCTCTATCACCTCTCTTTTCGACTGTTGAGGCACACAGTAAATGAAGACCCTGTGTAAGACCTCCACCGTCCCTTGAAACAAACCTCAGATGAATATTGTCAGTTTGATCCATGAAATGGAGAAGCACTGGGAGTTAAAAAAAAAATGTGTTTCTGGTTATTAGGTGCCCCGAGCCTTTCTCTCGACCCCTTAGTCTCTGGCATGCACCTGCTGCGTGTAGATATAGTTATAATGATGGATAGAGGAGAGTTTCGTGCTGCTCGGAGCGGCTAACGATTGTGTTATTCTGAGTAGATATTGCCGCAGCAGAATCATGGTCCTCACTCCCCTCTGTGGAGCAATCAGGATTCCCCTCAGGTACATAGAGACGGAGCACACTCCTTTCTTTATATAACAACCTCTTGTCTTGGAGGCTGATCCTAAATATGTTTTCAGTTTTTTTGAAGATTTCAGCCTCAAATGTTCTTAAATGTTCTTATTTTTTCAGTTTCAAAATCTTTTTTAAAATATAGTTTTTCATTAATAGTGGCTTGAGATGTTGTTTTTTTCTGTAATTATATTTTTAAGCAACTGATAAAGCATTCTTATTAAAATTACAGTTTTGTGACACGTCATTTCAATACAATCTTGATCCAAGTTATTTACTTCAGTACTCATTCTCAACCACAGGATTTTCTTAATAGGTTCTTAATTTTATGGGCATTTTTCAGCCACAACATTCATATAAAAAAAAAAGAATGCATGTCTCCCAACCTCTGTAAAATAGCAGTCTCCGACTCCAAATCCCACTCTGGCTCTCTCCCATTTCCCAAACCACATGCCCTGTACTCTATGCCTACAGCACTGTTGAATAAATATTAGCGCAGTAAAATTACATTTGAGCCCATCCTCGTATTTGGTGAAGTTTATATTTGCATTCTATCAGGTGGTAAAATTATTTCTGCTCATAATACAAGCAGAAGTCAGCTTAGCATGCAGTGCATCCTTCTTTAATTTCTATTTTGTTTTATACCTCATTCAAGCTGGTAGAAAACAGAGGAGAGAGGCTAACAGAGAAGGACCCGGAGGGTGACCGAGACACTGTCCATTCGGGGGCACCTGTACGCGGTTTGGCTGTTGGCTCTCCCTATGCTGTGTACTTCACAAGAATGATGTTCTTTTTATGGTTGTGTTTTCATAGTTCTGGAGGAAATAAATATTATGCAGAGTACACCATCCATTACTTTGCTTAAACAACATATAAATATGCTGTGTCGATTGCTCAGATATCCTGTTAGCCCAAAATTGTGCTCTTTTTCAATCAAACATTGATATTTGTCCTAAAACTGCAAGAAAACCCCATGATAAAACGCAAGTGTGAATATTATGTGGTCTTCAGTAAGTGTACACATTTGATTTAAGTCTTTTTTCAGCTTCTTTTTTTATAAATTACCAACATCCCATTTGAGACCGCCCATAAAATTCCTATTCTAAAACAAAAATTGCATATTTAAACTCCTGCTATTTTGTCAGTAAGGCCGACATGTTTTTTTCTTTAACTCTAAGCAATGCTTCATGTTTTGAATAAATATACCACATCAAGGCGATGTAAGGTCAATGATTTCATGAAAATATTACGCTGAAATATTCTACAGCAGGGGTGTGCGACCCTGGTCCTGGAGTACCTGTTCCATGTCAGATTTTAGTTCCATTCTTGAGTGCTGGATGATGAAAGGTCTTGAATATGACTCAGCAAATATTCTGATTGAGAAAACTCTCTAAGCTCCTCAGAACATGATCAACCACATTTCGGAGGGCAAGATAAATTAAAATCAATCCAGGTATTCAGCTATTGGTTTGGATGGCACAAAAACCAGAAAAAGCATTGCCACTGAAGAACCGGGATTGCCTACCCCTGTTTTACAGTGTAAATTTTACATTTTTGGAATCCCAAAATGGGTAAAAGCGTGAAATAACACCTGGCAGATTCCACAGAAAGTGTGACCAACAGGTCCCATTGTACCTAACAGGATGAAATAATAAATTAATTGTATATATGTGGTTTATTTCATTGATAACATAAAAACAAATGTCTACAGGAAGTTTAGACCTGGATCACTGCAATTTTGGTAAAAAAAAAAAAAAAAAAGTGAATTTAAAAATTTGGTTTTGTTGCTACTGTTACATGGACAGAAAATTGGTTTTCACAGGACGGAACTCAAACGTCTGCTGCCAACAGTCCTCCTGTACACAGGATATTTAAATGCCACAATGACTGTTGTGCATTTATATCAAGATAACTGCATCTTTTTAAGATGACGGAGGACAATGATTGTTTTTGTGGCAAGAGATAATTTTTTTTTTAACTGCTGTATAGATACTATGGGCAAGTATATTGAGCAGTTTGCACATCAGGCTTAGCTGAGGAGTTAAATCCAGGCAACTCCTGAAAAACAGGGATTGGAATGAACTCGTCCATATTTTAAACTGCGTTCAAGCTCGGCTTGATTGTGAATATTCAATAACTGATCCGGGTGTGCCATCGAATGAGAGAATATTGTAACTACGCGCATAAATCTGCAGCTCCGTGTCCACTGGCGGACACATCTGCACAAAAGGGTTTAAATACCCAAGGTTTCGGGAATGATTTCGGTAGAAATTTGGGTCAGAAGCTGTCTCCACACTTCGCTGAATAATGCTAACGTTACTGTGGACGGAAATTTTTACCTTTTTTATGAGGGAAACAAACGCGAGTTGGTGAAAATTCTAGAAGGCCAGGAAGTAAACATCCGCTCGCGCATGCGCTTTACCCCGCTTTCAAACTACTGGTTGTTATAAAATAGGGACTTCAATGCGGAATGCAGAGCGAATGCTACGACCACACGTCGGACTGAAATTACATCCGCGGCCAAAACTGGCTTCACGGCATGAAATAGGGCTCAGGATATTTCAAAACGGTATCTAGTATGGTAAAATAAAGAATGGGGAACATATTCCTGGCCATACCTTCAGTAGTAGATGTACTGTTCTTTTCACAGTGGCCCTGTCGCTAACCTTACGGGACTGGACAGAACATGTGTAACGTTCGCAACTGGATTAATGCGTTGGATTCATTGACTGGGACAATTTGCCGATTTGATATCGCCCAATTCCAGAATAAAGTCATCTTTTTAGTGAAAAGTAACAAAAGAACAACAATAGCCGTGCTTTTGCAGGTAAAAAAAAATGTATTCTTTATTCTGTTGACATATTTTATTGAAAATACAGAGATGGTACATTTTATATTGGTTCAAAAATAAAAGTTTTCAATTGGTGACACTTTATGTGAAATCTGCCACCTGCCAGTCAACTTGATCTATTCTCACACAGTGGCCAGACCTCAGACACACAGTTTTGAAATTTTCTCTAAAAATATGGTGGCAATTTTAGGGGCCCCAAACAGAACTTCCACTAAAAAAGTGGCGACAAATTTAGGCCCCCAGAGTTTGAGAGGTCAACAATCGGTGAAAGCCCGGATGTTGCATTTAAGAAGGGGGGCCTGGAGATATTATTTGACCCTGAATTTTTAGCATTGCCTGTAAACATCTAATACAGCCAAGTGGTGAGGAGTGAGGTTCCTGCCTTTTGTCAGAGCCTGCCTGTAGAGTCCACCTGAGCAGTAATGCCGGAGCGTTTCAAAGCAGACAATGACTCAGCTCTGGTTTGCGTCACCGGAGAACAGGACAATTTACCGAAGCCCAGAGGTGCGGAACCTGGTGACGGTGATCAATGACAGACTCCACTATCAGTGCGGAGAAGATCTGCGGCCCTGAGCGGTAATAATCCGAAGACAAACAGGAGGAAACGTGAACGGACTGCAAACACTGCAAACTTTCATGTAATTTCACAAATTACCCTGGGCCTCTCAGAATGAGCCGGAAAATGCCGGAGCGGCAATTACCTCTGGTTCTGTGTAACAATCAGTCAGCGCTGCAGACAACCCAAACATATTAGCGCAGCCTGTGCTGTCAGAGGAGAGGTGTTTGAGTGGATAGTAATAGCGGGCAGAGATGGAGTGTTGTTGTCTCCAGACAGCTGTCTCCTCGAGGCCGCCACAGTAGGAGCTCTTATGGCTGCTCTTAGGCCTGCATTGCTTTATTGGACCTGTTAAATATATGGTTCATTTAGCTCTGATTGGTCTGGAAAGGACTCACTGAAAACTGGTTGTGTTAATTGGCGGAGAAATCAGCAGGGTTTGTAGCTACCTCTGAGGCTGCTGTGGTTCCTGTTTGTTCCGCCAGTTGTCTTGACCTGGGTTACCCTTGCGTGTCTCCTACCCCCCTATTTTTACCCTCCCCCTTCTCCCTCCAGAGATGATCCGCTCGGCCACACCCTTTCCTCTGGTCAGCCTCTTCTTCATGTTCATTGGGTTTGTGCTGAACAACATTGGACACATCCGACCCCACCGCACAATCCTGGCCTTCGTTTCCGGAATTTTCTTCATTCTCTCCGGTAATGGCTTTTGCTACTTGGGCTAGAACTACCACAGCACAGCCAAAGAAAATTAGATAAACAGACAAATGAGATGCTAAATAATAAGACTGCGAATGTAATACACTTGCAGAAGTTGTAATATTGTGAATATATGAATGTTTGTAATCCTCAGACATTGATTTCAGGATATATTAGACTGCTGGCTCAGACAATTTGCCTTCTTTCTGACTTGGTTTAGGTTTGTCCCTGGTCGTGGGCCTGGTGCTGTATATATCCAGCATCAATGATGAGATGTTGAACAGAACCAAGAACAATGAGGCCTACTTCAGCTATAAGTATGGCTGGTCTTTCGCATTTGCTGCTATCTCCTTCCTGCTGACAGAGGTAATACCCCTTCCAGAACTTTCTCTAGCTAGCTCCTGGGTCCTAACGGTTAACTCAGTTCAAATGCCACGGGGAAGTTTACTTCTGGAATATAGCTCGTTAGTGGCTACCACCTTGTATCTTTGATGTGCTTGTGAGATCACAATGTTTAATTTAACGCAATTAGCATTAAACACTCAAAGTATCTGCTACCTATCTTGTGAAGAGTGTTTCAGGAATATCACACTTTTGAGATTATCAAGTTCTACTGGATTTAGTCTACTGTACTTCACATTGTTTTTCTGAAGCATGCTACTGCTCGCAGTTTTTTTTATTAGACTACATATTTTTGGTGGCTTCCTGTTGATATCTCCATAGGTTCTATGCTAGCATCTTCTGCTCTGGCTTTAGTGAACAGCTTTGCTATGTTCAGTCTATGTGCCCTGGCCTGCGCTTTCCTGTAAAAGGCATTTTCGTTTTCAAGTTTGTGCCCCAGGGTTTCGTCTTCATTTGTGCTCGACCAGTTAATGGGTAGTTTGTGTCTTGCGCAGACCGCAGGCGTGATGTCTGTCTACCTGTTCATGAAGCGGTACACGGCGGAGGAGATGTACCGGCCACACCCCGGATTCTACCGGCCCCGCCTCAGCAACTGCTCCGACTACTCGGGCCAGTTCCTGCATCCGGACGCCTGGGTCCGAGGCCGAAGCCCCTCCGACATCTCCAGCGAAGCCTCTCTGCAGATGAACTCCAACTACCCGGCTCTGCTCAAGTGTCCTGACTACGACCAGATGTCCTCCTCGCCCTGCTGAGGCCCCTGACCATCCTCCGGTCAGGGATAGGCCGAGTGCGTCTACACTAGGCCGTCATCTTAAGAACCAGGAAGTTCCCTGCTGAGGGAAAGGAGTCCCGTTTGACTTTCTGTTTTTCGGTCCATTGTGTTGTGCCACGGTATGCTCACTTTAAGCCACGAGGAGATTCCCCTAGCTTGAATATTTCTTCACTATCATGTACAGTAGCAATACAAGGAGTAAGCATACATTTTAGACATACTTTCAAAAATATTAATTTTTTTTTTCACCATCTGCTACCAATTTTAGTGTTGATGCTTTCACATTCCCCTGTTGAATTCTGTTTTATTATTTAAGTTTACTGTGGGCTGGCAGATTTCTGTTTCCAAGTATTCTCAATAGTAAAATATTTACATGGGATGGCCATTTAACTGGCTGGAATAGGCCTACATGAGTTCCCATTGTTTGTGTGTTCATGCTTTAATGCATTCCCACAGCTCAGTTATAGGCGATATCTCTCATTTTGAGAGCTCATCATGTCATAATCCATAAGCATTCATAATGCTTCTTCGTTACGGAAAAAAAAGTGTTTTTGTAGGAAAAAGTAACTCTGCCAAACCCTAAAAAAGGACCAAAATGAGAAAAGTGATATTTCACGTCCTGCCAAGTGCGTGGATGACACAGTCTAATGGACTACAGACTAAAGGCTTCATATAGTGCTAAGACTCATTTTGGGTTATGACCCTGAGTTTAGGAAATGCTGCTCTATTGTGAAGCTGATAAATCTTTCAGTGTGATGGAATTATTAACATTCACACGAACAACTTCCATACAACCTGCTTTCTGCATTATAATTTAATTTATCACATTATCAATCCACACATCGCCCAAATAACATTACTCAAAAAAATTAATGACATGCAGGACATGTTTGGGATGGCCTTGAAATAATCATTTTTGAATTTATGGCTGGAACATCATGTGATGGAAAAAAATACATAATTAATTGCGGAATGTTGCACCTTTCATTTGACTAAGCATATGTGAATATACCGATGATAATAACTCATGCTGAATTTAACCCTTAGAGTGCTGAAATAAATTTTTAAAAAATATAAATGTAATTATCTTGTGTTGTTGAAAACCTATCGTGTCGCGATTCATTTAAAAAAGCTCCACTGCTGGATCTCTTTTAAACAACTCGCCACATGATAGGTTTTCAACAGCTTTAACTTTGATATCTTATATCATTGAGCAACAATTGCTGCTCAAGATTATAATTTAGAATTTAGAAGCTCAAGTTGCAGCCTACATGAGCTGACAACAACTGAGTTTGCAACTGGCTGCAGCTGTATCAGTGAGTGAATACACCTCTCAGAGAGATCTGGAAAATGGTGCTCTATTTAAGGCAGGGGTTCTCAAACTCGGTTCTGGCGCCCCCACTGTGTATGCTGGTTTTAGTTCAAACCGCAGTTGCAATCTTAGGATTTTATCAAACAGTTGATTTGTCTTAATTAGGTACATTTATGGTTAAAGCAGTTATCTATCCTCTTAAGCCACATTTGACAAATCTATGCATGCCATGTAGAATAAAAAATTCATATCCACATTGAGATATATTAGAAACTAGTATGAATAAGTGCAGAGGGAAACAATTGAACCAAACATTTAATCAATGTGCACAATCAATAGGTTCCTTATTTGAAAAATCTGTTGACACATGGTTGCAAAAACTAACAATCTATTTGGCAAACAATAGAGTCAATAGAGTTCTGTTTCATGTTTATTTCATTAAGTTCAGGAAAATTATTTTGAAAAATCTCAAAATACCTGAGTTCAGCAACTCAATTTGTAGCTTACTGATTTTCTCAGAGTCTAATTTGATCTCTTTAAAAATATTTTTACCCAAAAATCCTTGCAATATAGAAAAATAACCACAGTATGTTCAAGGGTTTTTATTCTTCATGGCACAACAGATATGTCCATCAAAATGTGGCTTAAGATGGTAAATAACTGCTCTAAACATAAAGTGCAGCTAATTACGACAAATCAACAGCTTGCTAAAATCCTAAGATTGAAATTGTGGTTGAAACAAAGACTTGCATACACAGTGGGGCACCGGGACCAAGTTTGAAAACCACTGATTTAAGGACAGTCAAGCTCACTCACCTCCGCTGGTTAATTTGCTACCTCTTCATACACAAGGTGAGAGCTTGTTTTCGGTTGATACCCCAGCCTCCACCTGCTTGGTTTCGCCCTGTCTGACACTGGGGGGACTCAGTAGCTCTGCTTCCTTCCTAAATTCTGTTGTTGTTCAGTTTGTTATTGCTGTGCCACTGGAAGGGAGCTCCCCCAGAGCAGAACCTTCGGCCAAAATTATGATCATTATGACATCTTCATGCCAGGAAATATTCAAGCCAAATACATGAGTTTACCTGATTGAAGTAGCATTATATATTGCATATACTGTTCATACCTGTCTCTAATTTCAAATGGATGTTTTCATTGCTGGAAATATACAATACTTTCTTTTTTTAACTTCATGCACATTATACGCATCGACTTGGTTATAAGTCTTAGTGCCAGTGCAATATTTCGATGAGTAATCCTTTTGGATGAATGCATTTTTCCCCAATTTTTTAAACACATAGCTTCAGTCGTTAATGTATGCATCAGTTTTTTTTCCCGGATGACTATTGGTTGTTTTTTTATTGCTACTTAAACTGTAAACTGAAAAAACTGGTAATTCTCAATGCTCCCCATTCTGCCATTGTATATTTCATTATAGGCAAGTTTGACGAACACAATTAACCTAGTCTTACACTAAATTTTATTTGGAATAGATTCTCCATAGAAAATGTACAACCCCAATTCCAAAATAGTTGGGACGAAATGTAAATTGTGAATAAAATCAAAATGCAATGACTTTCAGATCACATTAGCCAATATGTTATTTACAATAGAACATAGATAACATTTCAAATGTTGAAACTGAGACATTTTACATTTTTATCCACAAAATGAGCTTATTTCAAATTTTATGGCTGCAACAGGTCTCAAAAAAGTTGTGACACAGGCAAAAAAGGGCTGAAAAAGCAATTAATATATCAGAAAATCAGCTGAAATAACATTTAGCAAGTTATAAAGTTAACTGGCATCAGGTGTGTAACATGTTTGGCTATGAAAGGCATGTCTTAGAGAGGCTGAGTCTCTCAGAAGTGAAGATGGCCAGAGGCTCTCCAACCTGTGAAGGCTTGCGTAAAAAATTCTGGAATACTTTAAAAACAATGTTCCTCAACGTCAAATTGCAAAGGCTTTGAAGGTCTCATCATTGACAGTGCATAACGTCATCAAAAGGTTCCGAGAAACTGGAAAAATCTCTGTGCATAAGGGACAAGGCCGAAGACCTTTACTGGATGCCCGTGATCTTCGGGCCCTCAGACGCCACTGCATCACTCACCGGCATGATTCTATCATTGACATTACTAAATGGGCCCAGGAATACTTCAAGAAACCACTGTCTGTAAACACAGTCCACCGTGCCATCCACAGATGCCACCTAAAACTCTATCATGCAAAAAAGAAGCCATTGTTGAGCATGATCTAGAAGCGCCACCGTGTTCTGTGGGCCAAGGCTCATTTAAAATGGACTGTAGCAAAATGGCAAAGTGTCCTGTGGTCAGACGAGTCCAAATTTGACATTCTTGTTGGAAATCATGGGCGTCATGTCCTCCGGGCTAAAGAGGAGAAAGACCACCCCTTCTGTTATCAGCGTTCAGTTCAAAAGCCAGCATCTCTGATGGTATGGGGATGCATTAGTGCATATGGTGTGGGACACTTGCATGTTTTAAAAAGCACCATGAATGCTGAAAGGTATATAAAAGTTTTGGAGCAACATATGCTCCCCTCCAGACGATATCTATTCCAGGGAAGACCTTGAGTATTTCAGCAGGACAATGCAAAACCACATACTGCAGCTATTACAACAGCATGTCTTCGTAGTAAAAGAGTCCATGTGCTGAACTGGCCTGCCTGCAGTCCTGATTTTTCACCGATTGAGAACATTTGGCGCATATTTAAACAAAAAGTCCATCAAAGGAGACCCAAAACTCTCCAGCAGCTGGAAGCCTGTATTAAACAAGAGTGGGATCAAATTCCAATGGCTAAACTCTAGAAACTTGTCTCCTCAATGCCCAGACGCCTCCACTGTGTGTTAAAAAGAAGAGGGGTGCTACACCATAGTAAACAGGCCCCTGTCCCAACTTTTTTGAGACCTGTAGCAGCCATCAAATTTAAAGTGAGCTCACTTTGTGGATAAAATTGTAAAATTTCTCAGTTTCAACATTTGCTATGTTATCTCTGTTCTGTTGTGAATAAAATACTGGCTGGCGTGATTTGAAAGTCATTGCGTTTTGATTTTATTCACAGTTTACACTTTGTCCCAACTATTTTGGAAATGGGGTTGTAACTTCAGTCCAGGACTAAGCTTAACCTGTTGTTCGTGAAACAGACCCTGTGTGTTTAATCTTATCTCGTAAAACTTTCATTTTTATTTGTAAACCTTATTATCACACTACGAGCATACATTTGTACACCCATATGTGGTACTCCATTTCACTTTTCTATTGTTTGAATGTTTGAGCTTCAAATTCAATTGTATGTGTTTAGCTATTTTCATCATTGTATTCACTTTATCAATGTATATATTGAAATTTAATGTATATACTGTATGTTAAAGACAATTTTATAGAGGCTTTTAATCATTATTGATGTTTGACTATTTTGTATCCACTGTAAGCTTATTAGAAATTAAATGAATATTTGCTATTGCTGTGGAGATAGCTGCTTTGCCTTTTGCAATGCATTTTTCGAATGTGAGCTTTTGCATATGTTGTAATATTATGCAGTATTTGAAACAGTATTTTTATTTTTAAAAGTACTGCAGAATTTTTGTCTTTTTACTAGGGATCATTTTAACAATGTTCATATACCGTGTGTACTGTATAACTTCAATGTTGAGAAATAAAGCACCACTGCCATGATGATTCAAACACAGATGATTCATTGTTTGCTGAAGCCAACTGCCTGCAGGCATACTTCCGTATGAATTGACACAAATTATTGTCCCGCTTCTTGTCTATTATCACAAGATTAATGTGTCTCCATTTTAGCCCCCTCTACTGGACTTACATGGGTTGTACTGCCATTGCTCCTTGGCAATACATTGTTAACCCCTTAAACTCTTGAGTTCTTCACTTAAGTTTTCCCTTAAGCAGTTTTAATGTCAGAAAAGCATTTTTTTTTTCATAATGTAGGACAATGTCACGTACACATGCTGTATCTCCTGGTCGCAGTGCTTCAGTGAAGCTACATCTCGCATATTAAGAGACGTATTCAAACATAGGGCACCATTTTTCATAGCCGCAGCATTACAACAAATGGAATATATCAAGATCTTGTCCATCATTTCATACACATTCCCGATAATTCAGCAGGACGTATTTGGGTTTTTTGGAAACCTTGGAGTCTCCACTACAATTTCAAAATGGGCCTGAAGTTCCACAGGTTTGAATGCAGCAGCTGCATTTAAAGGACCCACATATGTGTTCATAGGTTTTATCTATATACATATATAATAATATGTGTGTGTGTGTGTGTGTGTGTGTGTGTGTGTGTGTGTGTGTGTGTGATGGTGCCAACCATTCCAAATTCATGCTTTAAATCAAATATTCAATATAATAATAAATTAATATTAAATATAACTGTCTCATAAATATATTTAAATACAATATAGTGGTGTATATGTTGGTACAGGCGGAGTGATAATAGAAATGAATAGATGTAAAAATGAACTTATAAGTGCCTGGTGACATTTTCTTTATGTCACTTATGTTGCTGTACTGATGCAGTTTTCTGAAGGGTGAAAGATAATACCACGGTGATCTGCTTCTGCAAATTTACGGTTGACATTCCTGGAGGATGATCTGATACCTGCAGAAATTGAGGAGGTAGGGTTTAGTAGCTATCAAGCAGTGTCACAATTTATGTCCATGGAATATAGCACAGAAAGTATACATAATTTTACAGTACGAATTGTTGTCATAAAAGTAATACGCAAGCCAATCATTTAGAATTAGGAAAAATATGTCACTGGACTTTTTAAGTTCTATTGCACGGCAATATGCACTTTATGGCATCTTTATGCAATAAAATTTGAATTGAAGTAGTAAGAAGCATTTCCATGTCCATGCATTTTCAGGGATTATGTTCATGTTCAATACCACTTGGTGGCAGCACTGCTTCAAAGTACATTTTGATAGCAAACTTGCTTATCGCGCTTCCTTCTGGAACACATTTTAAAAATATTAATCAAGAGACATCATGATTTATTAATAGCTAATAGAGAATTCAAGTCCTTGAATTGTCCTTATCTGGTTTAAACATAACAAATGAGCAGGTTGCTTTTAGACCATAAATTGGCAGTAGAACTCCTAATAAACACTGCTCACAAGGCATATAACAAAAATAAAAGGTGATAAATAGTGCTGGTATTTAATTTCTCAAAATACAACCAATCAGATGAAAGTAAGCAATATAAGTAATTACTGTAAGGTAAGGCTCATAATCCTTTCAGTCAGTGGTGATTGATCACTGCAATAACCACAACCAATCTATTGTTACTCAATAGATGATGTCACCAGGCACTCCAGCAGTATTATTGACAAAGTGGTCCACCAATCACTGCTTGGAACCTCCAGGGACATCTGTTTACTCTGAGACAGACATCATTGTACCTGTTAGAGGGTAAAACCGGCAAATTACAAAGCTACAAGTTGCAAAGTTGTTTTTTTTTTTTGCCGGTGGTTGATATCTTTTGTCTTTAGAGTTTTAGAACAGATTTTTCTTTATCCTTATATTGCAAATATATAAGCATATTTGCTTTTGCTTTTCAATGATATTAAATTTACGGGGAACTTCCACAGTGTATGATGAAAACCATGAATTATAATTTCTGAAACAGCTTGTGCTGGAGATGACCAGTGACTGCATTGTTCCCAAAAAGTGCATAGTATTTAAATATAAATGGAATGATGCAAGATTTTAGGTGAAAACAGTTTTCTCTGTACCTCAAAATCAGTCTTCCATGAGCAAAATTTGAGTTCCATGACAAGTTTTGATTATTTTAGCTACATATTACAATACTAATTCCCAAGAAGCTAACCTCGTACCAGGACCCAATCATGTAGTTAATTAAAAAAAAAAAAAAACCTTTCAGAGGTATAGAACTGTTTTAGATGTAGGATCTTATTTTCAGAAAATATTAGCGATCAAGATTACTAAGTGCTGATTTACCGCAATTAATTTTATCCTCATTGAATTGAAAAAATGCAGTTTTCTTTCAGTTATGTTGCCATCTAGTGATCGCAAATGGCAAGGAATTTGAGTCCCTGAGAGAGAACTACACATATTTCTATCACAAAGTGAAAGATGCCACTATTTAAAGCTGACGTCAAGTAACACGGTTAAACCTTTATAAACGGTCTACCAGTGAGGTAATCCTTTTAATAACCACAATACTACGCAGTAATAACTCAAGAAAATAAAACTGAAACCAGCTACACTATTATTTTGCCATCTAAGAGCAGAATAGCTCTACTTCTGAGACAAGCCTGCTACTTCTTGTTGAGTCAATGAGTTTAAAAAAAACACACACGCACGCGCACGCACGCACACACACACACACACACACACACACACACACACACACACACACACACACGCTGTATGGGGAGATTCGGCTCAGTGGTGGTCCCAGTAGTCAACTGTGGAATCTCAGCCGTTAGCATAAGATTTTATTGTCAGTGAATACGAAGAGTGAGGACATGCTCAGACTGTCACTCATTCCGTAATATGTAAGATGGACATGAATTAATTATTATTGAGTAACACCCAAATTAATCATGCTTTTCCTCAATAGTTTAGTTAACGCGACAAAATATGCGTGATGTTGAATCTGACACTGCATTTATGTTAGGTGTTGAGTCTGGGTTGATACACCTATGCAAATTTTCCAGCTAAGATGCGGCATAGCCGTAATGCCATCTCAGCGAGCTCTCCGTGTTCACCAACATGCTATTTGGTCAGTTAGGACTAGAACACTTAAAGGATCACAAAGGATAAATGAAACAGTGGAATTTTCGGACTTGCAGCCCTATATATCTAATTTCTTTACATTTTATTGAACACAAGTCTTACTTTACTAATTAATGCGGATTTTTTCTACATGTAAATACAGATGTGAGATTATAAGATAAGTTTTTGCCGATGCAAACTGTGGGCAAAGACAAAATTTGAGACAAGACCTGCGACAAAATTTTGCATTAAAATATTCGGTTGCCAAATAAATCTGTCAGCCATTAAAAGTCAATCTCTGCAGAGATGTAGTTTATCTCAACATTAAATATATTTTCTGAGAAAATGGAGCAAGGAACTGCTGAATCCAAAATTTAAAAAAAGTTGCTAAATCACCTCAGTTTTGGGTCTCAGGATGCCACAAAACACTTTGACAGCTCCCGACCTCCTCTCAGCGGAGATGGTAATAATCGGTTTTTTGTGTTAATTTCACTTGTGCATTTTATGAAGCAATGGCTTCCCTCCAGCTCGAGCCATATGTCGACAGCTATAGTGCGAAAGACTGAGACGGAGGCTTCTGTTCGCCGAAAGGCAAGCGGCCCTTTTCTAAATGCCTCCGCGCCACTGTGTATCGCGGCAGGTTGTGCCCTCGAACTATGTTAATAACACTTTGATTTCGCATGAAATCTGAAATTTCATCCCCGTTGTTATAAACCTAGCATTAATAATAATAATTTTTGTGGCGACTTTTGTTGTTCACAGCCATAACAGCACCTCTCCAAATGGCATGAAAAGAACGGAAAGAATGAGTAGGCTATCCTGACGTAACTGGTGTCAGTTTAGCTCAGTTTTTTTTTTCTTTTTACACCAATGAGTCTGTTCTCTTGATCAAGACTTACACCCAGCAGTAATATTTTGCACTTTTTGATTGAAAAAAAAGACATTACCAAGAAAATAATTCTGTTCTGGTTACCATATGGGACTGGAGATTAAATGAGCTATGGGGCAGCCTATAACCTATAAAGCACAACGCATAGAGTTAAATCAACTCTATAGGAGTCTGTTTGGTCCCACTCTGGCAAGAGTGGACTCAGACTCTGCAAGAATTAATTGGACTCTGTCAGTCTTAAATTTACACTGAAAATTTTGCTGTGTACTGGCTGAGATGCATCCTGAGTGACTGGGCCCCGTGTCTAATCTAATCCAGTGAAGGTGAATTTGAATAAAACAGCAACTACGTAAATGAGACAGTAATTTTAGGAACCATTAAACATTGGAGAAATGAAAATATGCCCTGCGCTTACACATTATTCAGGTGGGTATGCAATTTCTTGAATTAGATAATATGAGGAAACCAGCCTCACTGATATATAAATTTTGCCAGAATTGTACAGAGGTAATCAAAATCGTTCTGACAACTTAAATTTCAGATCTCATCAAAATGAATGCAACAAAATGAGCTAGAGATTCGATTTTAACGGAATCTAGACGACAGAATAAAACATTAGTAACGACAATAATCCGTATTTATTTTTCGAAAACAAACTGCAGTTTCATGCCAGCCCCTGGATACATCTTTTTCAATAAAAAATAATATCACTGGCATAATGAGCAGAACTGAAATAGCAGTGTTGGTTAGATTTCTGTTTCCCCTGATAAATCACTGTTCCTCTCACAAATATAATTGTGTCTAATTCATTCAGGACTGATACCTGTTCATGCTTTGAAGGTTTATACTCAAAACTTTTGAAAGTCTTTCTTGTAACACTTAACTCTGTCTCCATTTACCATGTTTAGCTGAAGAATCCACCGCTAAAAGTACTTTAAGTCACAAAATGGCCATTTTGCAAAAACTGAGAAAATTGACTTGGGTAACTATTAAAGATGTTTTCACATCCTTACCTCATGGTGTGTGAAAATGTGATTTAAGTACTTTAGACTCTTCACTTGTAAATCTGGGACCAGGATTGTACAATAACTCAGAAAAGGGCTGCTCTGGTCTGAAATTCACAGGCCCTTGTTTCTCTAGACAAAGTATGCAACATCAATCCTTGACAAAAAAAAAAAAACTACCCTCAAAACGTAATTAAAGTCCAAAGTGCAGGACCATGAGAAAAGCCAAGGCGCTCTGTCTTGAGGTGCGGATACAAATAAAAAGTCATGACTCCGATGAATGCCAAGTGCAGATACGCATTTGTCTTTTACTGCCATGTTCTAATGTCTCAACCCTCATGTGAATTCCCTCCGTTTATCCTCCTATTCAGCAACTTGCACGTCAATTAGATGTAAGTCTCCTTTGATTGGTTTATGTCTCACATCTATTCTCCTCCTCGGTTGTGTCTTTGGTCATTTAATAGTTACTTCCTAATGGTTCAGTGACATGTATTTCAATCCCCTGCTCTGTGTTGCAAACTGCTTATAATTTGCTATTTGTGCTTAGAAGCAGTGAGTGAGTATTCCTCATGGAAACTCTTTGTCTTCATTAAGTGTAACATGATCTTTAAAGACAGCCATTCGCGGAAGCTTCCCTCTTTACTCAGTTAACTTGAACAAGCTTCCAAAGCCTATTCAGGTCCAAGATTGGGACAGCGTTCTTGTAAACTCTTCCAAGTCAGTTTTTCTGTCCAGTTTGTTAGGGACAAGCTCTCAATCCTTCTACGGTCATCAGGATTGGAATCAATTTCCCTCTAAGCTACTCTATCCTCCTGTGGGACAGTTCGGTGCTAGAGAAGTCTGCACCCCACCTGGCTGTATCCTGGACACCACTGGCCGACGATTGACTGCTCAACTTTGCCTACAATATCTGAGTTGAACGGTGCAATCGTCTCCTGAGGTTCCGTCCCCACCTCTTCCTCTGGGGTTCCGTCCCCAAGTGTACCATAAAACAGTCAATAAATCTACCTATTGGACTGTACTCTGTCTCTGCACTTGATTCACGGTCTGGGACATAAAATTTGATCCATTTAAAAACTTTCTGTTCATTCTTTTGTCTGAACATAGAGTACAGTGGCTTTTATTCCCCTGTGCTCTATTTTTGGCTTCATTTTTTCTTTTTGGACGCAGTTTTCTGTCAAGAATTCCTGTCCTATATTCTGTCTGGAGGACCTAGATGACACTCAGACAATGCTGAAATTACATGAGTATTCTCATGGGAGTCTATACAGGGCTTTTCTCGTATGTCTCGAGTGTGATCTCACGTTGACTTGGACAAAAACCTCAACACAACTGAGGCTCAGTCTTGCTCATGCACCATCATGCCTCTGCATAATGCAACTATGAAGGCTGCAAATCTCAATAATGCCTCCAGTAACTGATGAGCAACAATCTAAATTATTCCAACCACAATGTAAGGCTGTGCTATTGGATTAATGAAAGGCAAAAAAGATGTAGTCAGGTTTAAAAAAAAACACTCCTGAAGTACATTACATCCAAACCTTCCCAAACTTTATTGCAACCCTGGACCAAAATAAATTAGGGCTCAAACGTACATTCACACTTTGCGGCATGCACGCTCATTTTCGATTGGATTATGTCTGTGACACAACTAAAAGCCTGATTGGTGATTAGATCCCTGAACGCACTGTTCAAATGATTCCTTATCATATTGGGTAATTAGAATTCATGACATAATGATTCCGCATCAATGCGCCAAGGCAATCCACAGAGCTAAAGAAAACAGTAGAGTGGACACAAGACCAGTTTTGGTGAGATTCGTGTCCGCCATCTTACTGAAGGATAGCGTCCCGTATGGAACTGTGAGAAACCTTCGACCATGGTAGTTTAGAGGTAGAATACAGAGATTACGTTGATGATTTTTACATGAAGTAAGATTCTAAGGGTATATTAACCTAGGTGAAGTTTATATACGAGCATATGTGAAAAATAGACCCAAAAGTGAACTTGATGCTGATGATACTACAATTAACAGATTTATCATTTATCATACATAATATTTTCACTGTGAAAGAAATTCAATGTTTTTCATATCATTTTATCAAGTCGCATATGCACGTGTACAGCATTTGATTGTGCAATTCCTCTGCCGATTCCTTTCACAAGATGGCGGACGCAAGTCACGTTTTCTGGTTGGTTCAGCCAATGACGTTGTCGACTCTGGTGTTTTCTTCAGTGTTTTCTTAGATTACCTCTGTGAGGTAATCGCTTTATTAGATGCGACAGGAAAGATGCAGCATTTCCTGCCTTCAGAACAGGTTTGATAAAACAAAATGGGCATCCTTTATGGTATTCATAAAATGCTATTCAAAATTTAGTGTCTGTGAATTATTCAAAATGTTCCACATGCACGACTTTTACAGAGGGAGCCACATGCATTGCTGCTACCCATCAAATGAGCTACGTTGCCATTTAGTAAAATGAAGTGCCTCCTGCAAGCTGTCACATGCCATGTAAAGGGCACCTTTCTCTTCTCAAATCCGTGGGAAGCACTTATTATGCCTTATTCTCTATGTAAAAGGGATTGATGCAAGTGATGCATCATTTTCTTGTAAAATTGTCTTCTTTTTCGCTGGTTTCTAAAAGAGTTATGAACAAACAAGAACTGCCCAGGAACTTGCATCCTGCTCAAATTTTAATTTATTTTTAACAATATGCTGCATTTCTACCGCATGCTGGAAAAACTATAATTTTTCATATTCTGGGGAAATCCAATAATGGTTAATCGTAAACCAAGATGAAGAAATTGCACAACACTGCCATAAAATGTTATTTCAATCGGTTGCACTGTTAAAAAAAAAATGACTGCAATAATATGCATAAAACCTCCTTACATAATGCAGAAATCCTTATGTAAATCTGCAGAGAGTTTTGTCCGTTATCCAAAGTGTGCAACTCAGTGTAATGGACAGAGCCCTCCACAGTAAGCCTTAGGGAGTAAGGGGGAGCGCATGACACTCGCGTATGCGTTCGCGCTTGATCATTTTAGAGAAGACCGCATCCTCTGATGAGTATTCGCGACTCTTCATTTACGGCATTATCAGCAGGCCTATCCATCATTCGGTCAGGCATGCGGACGTTCCACCCACACCCCACCGTCGTCTTCATCAGCATCCATCTTAGAGTTCCCTTCTGGGAATAAGACTGGAACTAGGTCAAGCGGAAGTTAATAATGCTCAGCAAATGAACTATAAAGCTTATTACTCGGATCTACGAGGGACTGAAATAGTATCTCTGCAGGCAGCTGGGAATTTATAGGCAGGCCATTCACACGCATTCAAATAAACCGTATATAATTTTATGAAAATATTGCAATGGTCCTAGATGTAGTTCAACAGCGCTTGCAGTGCTCACTTGTGTGATGACTATCGGATCAACAAAACCGAACCAAATTCTGAACTCATCAGTCACAAACTGGGCAAAGGGGCAGCTAATTGCCAGATCAATAATGAGCCACTAAGGTGTTTTCATAAAGAGGAGGAGAAGGAGAAATGGAAGATAGCTCAGAGAACCCACTGTACCTAATAATTTGCTCACTAATAATTAAGCTCACTGGAAGAGACGTTAGGGAGGATAACTAGAATTTAGGGTCAGCAGTCACTGAAAACCGTTAGAGCCCTGGTCCTCAAATCGCTGTCCGAGACCTGCTGGTTTTCCACCCTCCCTTTACCTGGGAGTAAAGACAGTCTGGCCAATCAGGGACAGTAAATGTTCATTTACTTATCTGGGATAAAAGAAAATCTGGACTGAATTTGGATTTGAGGTCCAGATTTGAAGATCCCTGTGTTAGAGTAACCCCCTTTGTGAACAGGGGTCCTCAATCTTACCCAGAAAAGGCTGGTGTGGGTTCAGGCTTTCATTCCAACCAGTCAGTTACTCATCTGATTTTTCTTATCAGCCCTCAGAGTCTTTGCAAAAGACCTTGATTAGCACAGTCAGGTGTGTAAGTACTTGGTTGGAATGAAAGCCTGCACCCACACCGCCCCTGTCTGGGTAAGATTTAGGACACCTGCCTCAGAGTAAGCTGATCCAGTGCGGACTGAGACAAGACCACCGACAAAGTTTTCCAAAGGGTCAAAATGAACATTGCAAGGTGAAATGGGAGTAAAATATTCACTGAGAGTTAGGCAAAGAAAATTTGAATTTGTGATTCATGTTTCATAAAAAAGTGGAAATACGTACAGTCTATGGGCTCTACATCTGTAACTTTTGGAGGGATTCTGTGTGGACCGTAGCAGAAAAGCATATTATATCATCCTCCCTGCGGCTGCACCATCTCTCAAATGGACTGGTTGTTAGAGGACCTGTAGAGTAAACAAGAGAAGAAGAGGGCCCATAAAACAGAGCAGACTCCCAGCACTGCTGAACAGGGAGCTACCTAAAGGTATGTGACTGTAGTAAATAAATGCAACCGGCCCTCATGTTCTTCCTATGGCCGGCTGGTGTTCTGTGAGTGTGTGCGTTTGTGACTGTATCTACAGTTGTATGCAAAAGTTTGGGCACCCCAGATCAAAATTTCTGTTACTGTGAATAGCTAAGCGAGTAAAAGATGACTGCTCTCCAAAAGGCATAAAGTTAAAGAGGACACATTTCCTTTATATTTTAAGCAAGATTACTTTTTAATTTCCATCCTTTTACAGTTTCAAAATTACACAAAAGGAAAACGGTTTGGGCACCCTGCATGGTCAGTTCTAAGTAACACTCCCTTTGACAAGTATCTCACCTTGTAAACACGTTTTGGTGCCAGCTAAGAGTTTTTAATTTCTGGTTTGGGAGATTTTGTCCATCATTCTTTTTCAAAGGCTTCCAGTTCTGTGAGATACTTTGGCTGCCTTGCATGCACTGCTCTTTTGAGGTCCATCCACAGATTTTCAATGATGTTGAGGTAGGAGACCATGAGGGCTATGGTGAAACCTTCAACTCGTACTTCTTGAGATTGTGAGTCAGTTGTGGATTTTGAGGTGTGTTTAGGATCATTATTGTGTTGTGGAAGCCATCCTCTTTTCATCTTCAGCTTTTTTACAGACGGTGTGATTTTTGCTTCTAGAATTTTATGAAATTTAATTGAATCCATTCTTCCTTCGACCAGTGACTATTGCCCCCGTGCCACTGGCTGCAACACAAGCCCAAAGCAGGATCGATCCAACCACGTGCTTGACAGTTAGAGAGGTGTTCTTTTCATGAAATTCTGCATCCTTTTTTCTCCAAACATACCTCTGCTCATTGCAGCCAAAGAGTTCTATTTTAACTTCATCAATCCACAGGACTTGTTTCCTAAATGCATCAGTCTTGTTCAGATGTTCCTTAGCAACCTTCTGATGCTGAATTTCATGGTGAGGATGCAGGAAAGGTTTCCTTCTCATGACTCTTCCATGAAGGTGATATTTGAGCAAGTGTCCCTGAACTGTAGGGCAGAGCACCATGATTCCATGGTGCGCTAAATCTTGCCAAAGGTCTTTTGTTGTCAAACAGGTGTTTTCATTTACCTTTCCAGCAATTCGATGAGCAGCTTTCTTGGAAAGTTTTCTTGGTCTTCCAGACCTCAAGTTGACCACCACGGTTTCTGTTGACTGCCATTTCTTAATTATATTATGAACTGAGGAAATCGCAACCTAAAAACTTCTGTTATCTTCTTATAGCCTTCTCCTGCTTTGTGGGCATTAATTATTTTCATTTTCAGAGAGCTAGACAGCTGCTTAGAGGACCCCATGGCTTCTGATTGTTGGGCCAAGGTTAGAGGAGTGTGGGTATTTATAAACTTCAAAATTTGCATCACCTGGCCTTTCTTAATGATGATTGTGAACAAGCCATAGTCCTAACAAGCCAAATAAGATCTGAGACTATAGTCAAAGTTACCTGCAAGCTCAAATCTTTTGGGGTGCCCAAACTTTTGTACGGTGCTCATTTCCTTTTTTTTTTGCTCTAGAATTGTACAAAACAAAAGTAATACACCAATCAGGGTTGGGTTCAATTACTTTTTTTAATTACAATTGATTGTAATTGTAATTGTAATTACAATTACTTTCTGGGCAGAATGTTCAGAAAGTAATTGTAATTACAATTACAATTATAATCAATTGTAATTGAAAAAAGCAATTGAACCCAACCCTGACACGAACACTGCTTGAAATGTCCAAAAATGTGTTATATCTTTAAAATTTATGCCATTCAGAGCTCAGTTCATCTTCTACTTGCTTAACTATTCTCAGTAACAGAAATTTTGATCATGGGTGCCCAAACTTTTGCATACAACTGTATGTGTGTGTGTGTGTGTGTGTGTGCGTGCATTCTTGTGTTTGTGATGTGTGTGTGCATGTGCACTCGTGTGTGCTAGTGTGCGTACTGTATGCACATGCATTCATGTGTTTTGTGTGTGTGTGTGTGTGCATTCATGTGTTTGGTGTTTGTGTGTGTGTGTGTGTGCATGTGTGTGCTTACATGTGTTTGGTGTTTGTGTGTGTGTGTGTGTGTGTGTGTGTGTGTGCATTCATGTGTTTGATGTGTTAGTGTGTGTGTGTGTGTCAGTGTATGCATCTGTTTATGTGTGTGTGCGCACACACACATCTGTTTGTGTGTGTGTGTGTGTGTGTGTGTGTGCATTCATGTGTTTGATGTGTTTGTGTGTGTGTGTGTGTGTGTGTGCATCTGTATGTATGTGTACATGTGTGTGTGTGTGTGTGTGTGTGTGCATTCATGTGTTTGATGTGTTAGTGTGTGTGTGTGTGTCAGTGTATGCATCTGTTTATGTGTGTGTGCACACACACATCTGTTTGTTTGTGTGTGTGTGTGTGTGTGTGTGCATTCATGTGTGTTTGTGTGTGTGTGTGTGTGTGTGTGCATGTGTGTGCATACATGTGTTTGGTGTTTGTGTGTGTGTGTGTGTGTGTGTGTGCATTCATGTGTTTGATGTGTTAGTGTGTGTGTGTGTCAGTGTATGCATCTGTTTATGTGTGTGCGCGCGCACACACATCTGTTTGTGTTTGTGTGTGTGTGTGTGTGTGTGTGTGTGCATTCATGTGTTTGATGTGTTTGTGTGTGTGTGTGTGTGTGTCCATCTGTATGTATGTGTACGTGTGTGTGTGTGTGTGTGTGTGTGCATTCATGTGTTTGATGTGTTAGTGTGTGTGTGTGTGTGTCAGTGTATGCATCTGTTTATGTGTGTGCGCGCGCACACACATCTGTTTGTGTTTTTGTGTGTGTGTGTGTGTGTGTGTGTGTGTGTGTGTGCATCTGTATGTATGTGTGTGTGTGTGTGTGTGTGTGTGTGTGCATATGTGTGCATATGGATGTTCCTCAGAAACAGTGGGAGCTCCAGTCTCCTGTGACCCAGACTGAATGAGTAATGAGAGAATAATGCAGACAGAGAGCAGTCAGGTGATAGTTTCTCTCACCACCGGGAGATTTAATTTCTAACACAGCGCCCAATATTCAGCTCCATCATCTAGCAACCAGACTCCTACTCCTCCAACTCTTAATCTCTGTCTCTCGCATTCTCCCTCCCTCCCTTTCTCACTCTCTCTCTCTCTCTCTTTCTCTCACTCTCTCACTCACACAAACACATACTGTAGCTTATTACAGTTCAGAGTGAAAAAAAACACAGTTGAAATCTCTAGCCAGCTAGAGTTGTTCGTTTGTACAGACGGCTGGCTGGATCACAGCCTCAATATGTGCTCAGTTCTGTGGTCTCGTAATTGGTCCACAGATTGAGATGTGTATAGTTTGCTTATGCTGCAGCCATTGCTACAAATGTTAATGGAACCTGTTCTGAGATTAGCCTATTGTTATAATAGGTCTTTAAACATATTAGATAATGCACCATCAAACATCACAAATTACAATATCTGATGCAAATAAGCATAACATGTTTTTTGGAAAAAATATGAATAACCATAGCTGATATTCCATTGTACAGTAAAATGTACCGAAAATATATTTTTTCCTTGTCCTTGCTAGACTCCAAGACACCTATCCAATTCATCCTCACAGAAATCATTGATCCACGGCCTGCATGCAAGTGAGCCTAAGTCATTAATTAGTTGAAGAGCAACCCACCCAAAATCTCAAATTCCCGAATGATTTATTGCTGAACGCTATATTCTGGCCAGAGGTTGTTCCCAATTACATCACCAGAAAAGAATGAACCTATATTTTATCAAGCTGGATGTCTGTGCTGACTATAATATGCCAAGTTCAATTTCTTCAATCATGGTTGATGGCATGACTTTGAATGATAAATTCCCCCTTAAACGGACCAATAAACATTATTTAATGAAACTCCAGGAACAATGTGGATTAATATCAATGTGATCGCAACAGACATGGATATAGACACATACAGTGCGGACACACTGACGCAGACAGACTGGTCATTTTGAAAATTGCTTAAAAATCAGTAGACACATAAACACCTGAATACCCAAGTGTTTGTGTGTTTGTGCATGCATGTGTGCATGCATGTGCCTGTGTATGTGTGCAACTGAGTGTGTGTGTGCATGTGTATGTGTGCACGTGAGTGTGTGTGTGTGTGTGTGTGTGTGTGTGTGCGTGTAAATGCACATAGAATATTCTTCTGAAATGATATTTTAAATATAATAATATTTTAAAAGAGTTTATTCCCTTTATTCATTGGAGTGAATCTTTTAATCTCAAACTGATTAAAAATCAGCAGGGAACAGAAGCCCAACTTTCTCAAGCAAGGTTATCCTACATCCTAAACTCCCATTATTGAAGAAAGTTATTACAGTTATCGAAACCTCAGATCATATTTTACACAAAAAAGAATTTTAGATTTATTGCATGCCGCATTTGACTTTAGGAATGCAGCCAGAAAATCAGACATGGTATTCTGTGCTCCACAGAAAACAGTCATTCGCAGAGCATTCAGGAGAAAAAAACACACCAGACTATTAATTCTGTTCTGCAATTAGTCGCCTGTCCCCTGAGGACGGCTCCGGTTGCAGGTTCAGCCCGAAGAGTATCTCCGTGGCCAAATCCTCCGGTGGATGGCCGTGGTCTCAGGTTCCAGTGAAGTGCTCCTTTTTGGCAAAGAGCAGTGCGTCGGCAGCCCTACTGGAGAGGTACACAGCTCTACGTTTCACCTCTCAAGCCCCCAGGCCATCCAGAGAACTATCGCTTTCATACAGGAAACTGGGTCCCTTCACTCTCGCCCTCCGAACCATGCAAATCCTTTGGGACGTGTCCTCCTCCACACATAAAGAATGTCTCAGGCATTACAGGACCATACACTAATAAGGCAAATGTTTTCATCCAAAGTAATGTACAATAACTGTATAAGGAAGGCTATCAAGTCAGCAGTATAACATCGATCAGATGAGATACAGTTCATGTAGAGCCGTGTTCATTACAGCACGGTCCTTGAGGGCTGAGAATTGATAGTTGTTCACCCTCCCTTTACCTGCGAGTCAGGAGTGGTGACAGTCTGGCCAATCAGCGGAGTTGTTTCATCAATTACCCTGCTGGAAAGAAAGAAAACCGAACTTTGATTCGAGGGTCCATGATTCGATTAAAGATTTGTTTTCTTTTTAAAGTCATACTTTACACACTCCACAAATGAGTCCTCGAAAAGTTAATGCAAGATTTTATATGTTTTGCAAACCACACGGGCACAAATTCAGAAGAACAAGTTTCTGTCTTGAGAAAAGCTTTTTAAAAAACTAGTTTTTTTTTCAACATTGCGTCATATTACTTAACAAAAGGGAATCGATCTCCTCAGCTGAATGTATAGTAATAGGTGGTGGTAAGTCTGGGTTTTCATGATATATTGACTTGGTCTTTTTTCAGCAGTTTTATGTCGCATTTCACAATTTATTTTTGTAATAAATTATTACCTTTGTGGAGGTGGCACAAACTCCAGCCTGACAGGATGTTGAGTCCACAATTCTACTGACGGTAAACATTGACAGCTGAATTAAAGGATAGAAAAATCCCTTTTAACTAATAAGAAGTCTTATCCTTTTTTCAACCATTTTCTTTGATAAATAAGTTTTCCTACAATTAGAACAATCTATTGGCAGTTAAAAGCACAGCTTCATTCTTAATGCAATGCTGCAGTAATTAAATGATAAGTTCAATTCAGAAAAAAGTTTTATTCACTTTACAAAAAAGATAAATTAACTCTGTTCATTTCCACATTTGCTTTAAGCACATCCCAAATGCAGCTTGTCTAACCTGCGCCTCATGATTGCTTAAATTACAATAAAAAGAAGATTAGTAACAAGTATTCGCAACTGAGCAACTTTAACTTTAAATGAAATGGCGTATTTTATTTCTCCCTTAACCTTCACTTGGAGACCAGGCCACATCTGATGGTGTTGTGCGTTTTCCAAGTTTGCTTTATGTTAATTTAGATAAATGGCTTAAGTTTAAAGGTATTTTCTTGTTCTCCCCAATTTTTCGCTCACTGGCTGCCACTGACAGGAAAATGAACAGTGCAGCTGTAGCCATGGTCGAGCTGTAGTCCCTCGGCGCTGTTGTGCAGGAGAGGAGACGGGTGTTATGCAAAAATGTGGTAGCGCATATTGCTTATTTTAGACTGGAGGATTATCTTCCCAGCAATATGATGGAGTTCAGGATGGGATGTAGAAGCCAGGACCAGGCGCAACAGACAGCTGGCGCAGTTCCTAGCGCATATTGACAGGACGCTGGTGGGAGTAATGGTGACAGATCTGTCAGAGATTCAGCTTGATGAAAACATGAACTGTGCACCTTAAGTCTTGTGTTCTAATGTTTGCTATTTTCCAAATTAGTTTGCGTTTCTAAATTAGTTTCTAAAATGATAAGCAACAAGGGATACGTGTTAACTGTTGCAAGGCAGCAGAGTCATCTCGCAAAACCCATCAGTTAATGAGGCATAATGAATGATGTCAGCTAGCATCAGCAACTTACACTAGTTTTGTTATAACCCAATACATGACCGCAAACTTTAAAATGTTATGAATGGAATACAGCGTTAAATATCACTAGCTAACCTCCATAGATATATATGGGTATCAGAGGTGGAAAATCCAGGGCTCAGAAAGTGAAAATCCTGCCGTGTTTTTCTCTCTCCCACGAAATGAGCTGATCACGCTAATTGGCTCAACCTCCTGGCAGACGTAATAGGACGTGGTTGCAATAAGGTTTTGGGGTGGATTTTTGCTCTCTGGTCCAGGACTTTCCACCGTTGACAGGTATATGCTAGGACAGGAGCCCACTACTCCACTGGCTCTCTTTACACTGCAACTGGTTCTTTCTCCCATGACTGTTATTCCCTCTACCCCTGGTCTGTTCCTGGACCCTTGGACGTCTACATAACAGAGCTAAAGAAAACACTATAGTGGACAACATCATTGGCTGAACCATCCAGAAAACGTGAGACACATCTGCCATCTTGTGTAAGGAATCGGCAGGGGAATTGTGTAATCAAACCCTGTATTTGTGCATATGCGACTAAATGAAAAACACTGAATTTCTTTCACAATAAAAATATTATGTATGATAAGTGATAAATCTGTTAATTGTACAACCCCCGATTCAGAAATAGTTAGGACAAAGTGTAAATTGTGAATAAAATCAAAAGGCAATGACTTTCAAACCACACCAGCCAGTATTTTATTCACAATAGAACAGAGATAACACAGCAAATGTTGAAACTGAGAAATGTTACAATTTTATCCACAAAATGAGCTCATTTCAAATTCGATGGCTGCTACAGGTCTCAAAAAAGTTGGGACAAGGGCCTGTTTACCATGGTGTAGCATTCCCTCTTCTTTTTAACACAGCATGGAGGCGTCTGGGCATTGAGGAGACAAGTTTCTAGAGTTTAGCCACTGGAATTTGATCCCACTCTTGTTTAATACAGGCTTCCAGCTGCTGGAAAGTTTTGGGTCTCCTTTGACGGACTTTTTGTTTAATTATACGCCAAATGTTCTTAATTGGTGAAAAATCAGGACTGCTGGCAGGCCGGTTCAGCACACAGACTCTTCTACTACGAAGGCATGCTGTTGTAATAGCTGCAGTATGTGGTTTTGCATTGTCCTGCTGAAATACACAAGGCCTTCCCTGGAATAGATCTCATCTGGAGGGGAGCATATGTTGTTCTAAAGCCTTTATATACCGTTCAGCATTCATGGTGCTTTTTAAAACATGTAAGTGTCCCACACCATATGCACTAATGCATCCCCATACCATCAGAGATGCTGGCTTTTGAACTGAACGCTGATAACAGGAGGGGTGGTCTTTCTCTTCTTTAGCCCGGAGGACACTACGCCCATGATTTCCAACAAAAATGTCAAATTTTGACTCGTCTGACCACAGGACACTTTGCCACGTTGCTACAGTCCATTTTAAATGAGCCTTGGCCCACAGAACACGGCGGCGCTTCTGGATCATGCTCAACAATGGCTTCCTTTTTGCATGATCGGGTTTTAGGTGGCATCTGTGGATGGCACGGCGGACTGTGTTTATAGACAGTGGTTTCTTGAAGTATTTCTGGGCCCATTTAGTAATGTCAATGACAGAATCATGCTGGTGAGTGATGCAGTGGCATCTGAGGGCCCGAAGATCATGGGCATCCAGTAAAGGTCTTCGGCCTTGTCCCTTACGCACAGAGATTTTTCCAGTTTCTCTGAATCTTTTGATGATGTTATGCACTGTCGATGATGGGACCTTCAAAGCCTTTGCAATTTGACGTTGATGAACATTGTTTTTAAAGTATTCCACAATTTTTTTTACGCTAGCCTTCACGGGTTGGAGAGCCTCTGGCCATCTTTCTGAGAGACTCAGCCTCTCTAAGACATTCCTTTTATAGCCAGTCATGTTACACACTTGACGCCAGTTAATGTAATTACTTGCTAAATGTTCTTTCAGCTGATTCTCTTATATATATAGCTTTTTCAGCCCTTTTTTGCCTGTGTCCCAACTTTTGTGAGACCTGTTGCGGCCAGAAAATTTGAAATGAGCTCATTTTGTGGATAAAAATGTAAAATGTCTCAGTTTCAACATTTGCAATGTTATCTATGTTCTATTGTAAATAACATATTGGCTCGTGATCTGAAAGTCATTGCATTTTGATTTTATTCACAATTTACACTTTGTCCCAACTATTTCGGAATTGGGGTTGCAGTATCATTTGCATCAAGTTCACTTTCGGGTCTATTTTTCTCATATGTTCATATACAAACTTCACCTAGTTTAATATACCCTTAGAATCTTACTTCATGTAAAAATCATCAACATAATCTCCGTATTCCACCTCTAAACTACCTTGGTAAAAGGTTTCTCACAGTTCCGTACGGGAAGCTGTCCTTCGGTAAGATAGCGGACACGATTCTCACCAAAACTGGTCTCGTGTCCACTTTATTGTTTTCTTTAGCTCTGTGGTCTATATATATATATATATATATATATATATATATATATATATATATATGGGGGCGGAGCTTATTTAGGGCTCAGTTGAAGAGAGCGGGGATAGAGGGAGTGGCCTGGGGAACAGCGCCAGGGAGAATTATTAGCACAGGTGTAGCGGGTTGTCTAATTACTCTCCTCCTTTATAACTGCAGTAGTGTGCTGGAACCTGGCGTGGCATAGCCTCCAATGTGTGTATGCCAACAGACACATGTGAACCTCCCTGTGCAACCAAGAAACGCTCCAGTGGAGCCGAGCATTACCGAGAGGGCGTTCTGTAATTGTGTACATGCATGTTGTTCAATAAACGGAGAGCTTTCTCCAATGGTATTTCGTTTCTCAGGCCTTCTGTCAATGCTGATCAAACCCACGTGACAAGAGTCCTGTTCCAATAAATATAAATAGAACAATGATGCTGTTGTGTGTTATATGGAAATGAATAAACATTTACAACCTCTTCAAAACTATTGCTGAGATCCATTCATTTCTCATTGATAAACTTGATAGCCCTCCCTTATGTCACTTCCAGTTTGGCTTTCTTTTTTCTATACATTGGGGTTTACAACCTGCAAGTTGCCCTTTAACAGCTCAGTATACAAACAGGGGGAAGGGGGTATTTTCCTTAAATAAAAGCAATGACAAAACAAAAAATGTGATGTGTAGCAAGTGCCAAAATATAGATGGGATAGAAGATTGACAGATCATGAGGGTAGCTGAGGGGTTTCAGATTGAAACAGACAAGCCGGGGGTTAAAATCAAAAATCCCTGACAAGTCATGGAGTACGACTTAATATAGAATTGACAGGGCAAGAAAGCTATAACTCCAATTATTGAGCACTTTATTGATTTGAATGAAGCTCAGTATACAGTACCTCCCAGCATGTTTCAGAGAGCTTTGTTATGACACGGCACTTGAATTTTTGTTTTTCACTTTAAGAAACAAAGGTGTGTTTTAGACTCTGCCTTGGGCTTTTGCTGGTGATTATTTTTTCCTCTGCTTCTCTCAGTGGCAGGTTCAGTGGGTGGAGTTTATCACCTGTCTCCAGTAGAGTTAAAGACAGCTATACTCCATCGGGACGTGAGTAAGAGAAGCAGGTGTAACAGGGCTGTAAAGAGGAGCAGAGATTCCTACTTTCTTTAGAGTTCCATCATGTATTTTTTTTATGCCACAATACAAACCACATGCTTTACACTGCTGATGCCCATTTCTTCACATTCATGAGATTATGTTGTTTAATCAACAATAACATGACTGGTATCTGGTCATTTGGCACTTGTTTTCTGTTTTCACTCCTGCACCTGCACCGTCACTCATTCATTTTTTGATCGTTTAATTGTTCCTGTATCAGTAGCCACACCTCCCTGCACGTCCCTTAGGTTCACGCACCTGAACCCCATGTGATTTGGTCCTTTTCTTCCCTAAATATTGCCCCAGTTTTGTGCAGACAAGTTCGAGTTTGTCAAGCCTTTTTTCCCAGTGTCTTGCTTATGAGTGGTTACTACTTCCGAGATTTGAAGATTTGGTTGTTTCTGATGTACAGTTCTGTCCTGCTCTCTGTGTCCAATTGATTACCTGGGTTTGATTTCCTACTTGGCTTTCTGGTTTTGATTTGTCTTTTCATTTGGCTTTGGTGTACCTACTTCCTGATTTTTACTTTTTGGACTGTATTCTAATTACAAGTCTGGATTCTCCCTTATGTACTGAAATCTCACTGCCTGTTACCAACATTGACCGTGATTACTAATAAAACTTATGAACTGGATTTCTGTCTGCGCATGAGTTATGACCCTGCCTCCTGTCACTCGGTACTGTGCCTCCACACATATTCCACTCTTTGTCATAAAATGAGAGCCAGGTTTTTGGCAACAAACTTTCAAAAATGAACACAAATGAACAAATGAACTGTGTCACGATTACCGCACATGCTCAGAAAGCACATCCTAAGACAGTGACTCTGCTTGACTGCAAATCATAATCTGATTCCATTTTTGCCAATCCGTCTTCGTTTTGCATTGTATTTATATATTTTAGTTTCTCTGGCATCGTGGTTTTAATATGAAAGAGCTTTCTATGGAAATTTGAAGATTCAAAGCGCTAATTTAAGCTACATACATAGAATGTAAGCTAGTTGCCATTGCCAATAATCATTGAAGAAGATAAAATACCTTCTAGAATCTGACTTGCAGTTGAGCGGATTATCTTTGTTCAAAGTTGTGATAATGCGCATTAATTGTGAGATAGCTCCTTTAAATCCACCCATCCATTATCTAATCTGCTCAGCCTTTCTGGGTCAGGGGGCAGCAGCCTATCCCAGCATGCAATAGGCAGAAACATGGCTTGGACTGTTCGCTAACCTACCATGGGGATCACTCACCATTCACTTAGACTCTTAGATTCACTTAGACGTTTTTGGAGTGTGGGAGGAAACCCACACAAACACAGAGAGTCTCCACATGGAAATGCCTCGGGCCACATTCGAACCCACAACCTTCTGGTGGTTGTCATCAGTGCTGCCTGCTGCACCACCATATCCAAGATCTGAAAATTATCTTCTAGGCCACAAAGCTGCACGTTTAGTTTAGTTCTGCAATCTCCTGACGGAAATTTTGGTGAACCATTTGCTCATCGGATGTGTGGGCAGCACATCAGACCAGATAAAAACTTGTCTTACATAACAGGAGGTGGAGTTAGTAATAACAGAGAGGACGGATGCAGGCTCTCTGATCGGAGCGGGAAGCACAGCGGATATGCGTGGGGAGAAATGCGTACATTTCACATTCATAATCAATCGGCCAGCAAAGGTTGTGTTAACTTTGCCATCCTCTCAGCACATCACCTTCTGCACATTTTAATGACATGTATCCGTGCAGCCTGCAGTTTTAAAGTGGGAAAAAATCGGCCATTGCTGCCCGTGAGTCGCACAGAAAGGTGAGTGGTCAAAAAGGCCTATAGTGGTGATCTCAGATTCCGCTATCTCTCTCAAGCAGCTTACGGTGACTTCAGATGGTACTTTTTCCCCTTTTTATTGTGTGATGAGATCTCTCTCTAAGAGCTCCTTTATCAGTTTAAAGTCCCATATAGACCAGCCAGCCTATGACATCAAACACCGCCAGCGTGTTTCTCTGCTTGTTGATTCTCGCCCCATGCCAACCGATGGCCAGCCTTGGATTAATCTTTAAAGACCTTGTGCTCACTGAATTATCTTTTTCAGTTTTCAGTGCTGATTCTGGAAAGTATCATGTATGTAGAAGATGAAGAGATAACCCTTTTTTGTAACCTAAATTCATTATAATTGTTTGTGATTACGTTCTGTGCCATGTCATTTACCTAAATGCATATATACACAGTATCTGGTCATTACTTCTTCTGAAGAGAGGTGTATACATGGACCCAGATTTACTAAGGCTGTTTGTACAGGCAAAACCAATTTTATAGCCAATGAGTGGTGCAAAAAAAATACTCTGGTAAATCACTGGCCATTTATTGACTTAGCACGAACAGAAGGTCATAGTAAAACCCATTGTGTATAAGTTTCAACACTGGCTGCTCTGACGGAAATGTCTCTTATTCCGTGATTTAAGAATGAAATTGAGGGTTGCGCTGGTGTGGTGACAGTGTGCATATATTGTCTAACCCTTTCTCAAGTGGGCAGCAGGGTGGTGCAGTGGGTAGCATAGTCGCCTTGCAGTGAGAAGATCATGGGTTTAAATCAGGTCTATACCTTTTAGTAGGAGTTAGCAAACTTTTCACAATCTCCAGGTACTCTGGTTTCCTCCCACAGTCTACAAACATGCATGATAGGCTGCCCTTATGAAAAATTACCACAAAATACTACAGTAAAAATATTATAGTTTTCTATAGTAACTGTGGTATTTTTGCAGAATTACTATAGATATACAATAGTAACTCTGTAGTTTACTATAGTGATGCTACAGTAAATCACAACAGTCAAACTCTACTATAGTAAACTATAGCAATGATACTCAATTACTATAGTATATTTGCAACAAACTATAGTTTACTGTAGTAAAGTGTAGTTTACTATAGTTTACATCAATTTTACTGTAGTAAACTATAGTTAACTACAGTAAATTTTTATAAGAGTGCTTAGAGACCCTATAATGCCCATCAGTATGAGTGTGTTGGTGAGTGGTATGTGTGGCCGGCATTGGACTAGCAAACGGTCCAGGGGGTATACCTGCCTTTCACCCATTAGATGCAGGGTTAATATACAGTCCCATCGTGACCCTGAACAGGTTTAATCAAGATAATGATGGACTGGCATACAGACTTTCTACAGTAGATGATAATTAGAGAGTTCCCGCCAAAAAAAACAATACTCCTGTACATGTCTGGTAGTAGTCCAGTACTTAAAAGCAATGTATGGATGCACAAAAACATCATAATGGAGTACAATATGTGAACAGGTTCCATTTTTATACTGGTAAAACATATTTATCAGATATTCTTGGGCCTTTTGCATGTGTACTTATGGTCTATATGTAAAACCTCAATTCCAAAAAAGAAGGCAAATTAAAATGCAAATAGAATCAAAAATGAAATAATGTGAAAAGTCCAAAAAAATAAAAAAAAAAGCCTAGCTTTTGGACCTGATGTTCATAGCAGCTTAGGTTGTCCTTATTATTTGGTCCATAGAACACAGTAGATTTTTTGCCCAAAAAACCACATGAAATGTTGCCTTGTCAGACGACAAAACACTCCTCCACTGAGCTACTGTCGATCTCAGATGATGCCAAGCCCAGAGAAGTCGGCAATGCTTTCGAGCAGTGAGGGTTTATGCCTTTGGCTTTGCATAGGAAAGCTATATTATGCACTGTAGAAGGTGAAATGGCCAAAATCCCTACCCATTTGTCTTTGTGGAATGTTGTTCTCAAAGTGATGGATTATAAGCTTTTTCCATCTGTAGGTAAATTGGTGAGCCTCACTACATCTTTGCCCTTGAGGGACTAGGCCTTTTTCTGGCTCATTTTGTATTATAACCTGATTAGCTCACCCGTTTAAAATCACCTGTTTCACATCACCATAATGTTGCAACTTGTCATACCATTGTTAGCCCCATATTGAGACTACAGCAACTTTTTTGGAGTCTGTTGCAGTGATCATGTACATAAGCATCTATATTAAATAAACTACTGAGTTCCCGAGTTTGAGCATTTACAATGCATTGTTGTAGTGTCCTCAATAAAGTGGAGAGAGAATGGACGATTCAAATAGCTCCTTTTCGATTTTATTTGCATTTTCCCTATTGTGCCGACTTTTTCATAATTTGGGTTGAAGTATATAGTATACCCGGAATTTAAACAAATCAAACCACTGCACACAGACATCACACGCACTGGAGAGCAGTCTATCATTCTTCCTCTCTTTCACAAATAATAGTCCCGCGCCCATTCTCCCCCTCTGTCTGCATGCCAGCCTTTTCGCTCCAGGCCCCAATCATGGATACGAGCCGCGGTCCCTGTGCTCATTCGTAATGCTGACAATTCTTCGCATCTGGCGCTCCGCGATGAGCTTCATTGTGTCAAACAAGCTCCTAATCTGACTCTAAAGCCAAGAAAAAAGGGAGGGGGGTGACGGGCGTCACATGGGTCAGACACAGAAGCCATCAGTGAGTCAAATTAGTTAAATGGGCTCGTGAGAGGACTAGACACAGGGAGGCACACAAATAAAACATTTTTTTCATCACCAATTAAAGAGACAGGGACAATGAGGATGGTAAAAACAGCGGGTTCCTCGCGCCTCTGATTATTGCGAGCCCGTAATTCTGTTAGTGCGCTCCTCCGTTCTGTATCCTCGGCGAAAAAAAAAAAAACCCCACGGGCACTGTCTTTCAGCGCGCTACAGCCGGTACGGTCCAAGCGAGGCCCATTACAACAGAACTGCCGCCACGGTCATTATCAATATTGCACTGCTGTGAATTGCAAATGAGCACCCCAGCACTTCAACCACATTCCATATTTCTCTCGGAGCTCGCGGTCCTCGAGAATTCTGTTTGCAAAAGAGCAGCTCACATGGCTGGGCTGCAGCATGAAGAGTGAAGCGACACCAGGGATAACATCAAGAGCAGAATTACGGAGAAACAGAGGAGGAGAAAGGTGAGGAATAGGTGAATGCGGTGCTGCACGATTCATTTGGACTTCACACACGAACTGGAATGGCCTTCGTTCTCTATCGGATTCTTCTCACAAGACCAAAAAAACAACTCCTCTCAGGTGTTCAGAAATGTGTCAATTCAATCCCCTAAAAATGAGAAATTGAGCGCGCGTCTGAATTCTCCTACGGAGGCCACCTATCTTCTTTCCTCTACTCTTTTCCTTGACCTTGCTGGAAAACATCACAAAGGTGAAGGGAAAGTAACAGGGCGATTTTAAAGGTACCTTGGGCATGGTTGAGAAAAATCAGAAGTCCTTTCCTTCAATACGTCACAAGCTCGATGGCCATGATAGTCTTCGATTGACCTTTCAAATCGCTACAGCTGCAAAGGATTGTGGTCCATATTCATTCCTGTTTTCCTTCCAAGGTTGCTCTTGTGTTTCCTTGCTGGAGGGTAGCAACTGAGGAGCTAACTGCCTCCTTTCCTTCATGAAATGGACAATTCGGTCGTCGTTCCTTGTCATGGCTTCCAGCCAAATTATTTCCGATTCATGTCCATTTGCAAGGAAGGTTTGTCGCTCTTTCGAGAATTTGGATGTAACTTAGGTATGAAAGCGCGGGGGTCACATGGAAGGAACGCAGGGGAGAGTTTTACGAAGCCTGGAAGCTAGTTTTCCCTGGCTAAACATAATGCAGACAGCCCTCACAGCTGATTCCTTTCAGAAGAGCTACCCTTTCTCCTTCTCCTCTTCCTCCACCTCCTCCTCTTCCTCCTCCTCCCGTCCGCAGGGGAGAACTCCGCAGCCATATCTCGGCTCAGCGAGCGACCTCGACACAATCGAGGCCTCTAAGTGAGCAAGTTCCCAGAGAGACGGAAATGATTCAGCACAGCTCCGGAGCAGGAGACTCGGTGAAAGGGCTCTGGATTGTGAAGAGGCCAATCGCAGCGGGTGGCGTCTCTCTCTGTAGAGAGGGGGCTCGGCGGGACTCCCGGTCTCATTCAGCCTCCCAGGCCAGCGGAACACTGTCAGCCTATTCATCTCTGCACCGGGACAAAGGCCGCTATTCGCCACAGACTAGTGGTTAAGGATCTACCGAACCCTGCTGCTTTCTGTCATGGTAGATGATACAAGCCTGCAATTGACCCCAATCACCTGTCAGTTTTTAACACATTTGTATAGGGAACGACCCCCTAACATTGATTCACGATTGGACTCTCTGTCTTCCAAGAAAGATGCAAATTTACAACAATCAAGTAGGATTTTGTTGCCCTATTAATATAATGTGGCCTCATTATTTTTCAGTTTAGTGTGGCCTCATCGTTTTGTCTCACCTATAGTGGTACAATATGAGATATCCTAATCCAGGGGTGGCCACCCCTGTCCTAATCTATAACAAAGTCTAATTTTTATTTATTTTTTTGCTAGTTTTAGAAGCTGTGTTTTGAATATCTGGCTGAATATGTGGAATATCTGAGCAGCGTGTGGACTTAAGCTCTGGTCACACCCAGACAGGAATGGTGACAATCTGTAGTTTGTCTGCTGCGTGAATAATATCACTGGCATTACAATCACTTTGCTGACATGTTTATCCAGGGCAACTTACAGTAGAGTTAACTAAACAGGGGAAAATCCCCCTCCAGAGCAATTAAGGATCAGGGGCTTAACTCAAGGGCTCAACAGCTGCGCTGCTCTTATTGTGGCTACACTGGGGCTTAAACCACGAGTTCCTGGTCCAAGTCAAATATTTAGCCCCCATATACCCCCCTACTAGTCCAGGAGTAGCCAACACTAGTCCTGGAGGACCAGAGTGTTAGCTGGTTTTTGCTTTTACAAAGGATGTTACCGATAAATTAAAGCAGATGGTAGCACAGTTAACTCACCTCACCTGGTTAAATTGAATGGTGGAAACAAAAACAGCATACACAGCTGCCCCCCAGGACTGGAGTTAGTCACGCCTGCTCTACTGCGTGTTGCTTGCCATTTCTAGCTCTATCTGCTGCATGTCATATCAGGGCATTACAGAATCTGTCAGCCAGGGACTGAGGAGTGAGATCACCTGTCACTCCTGCATCACAGGGGGACATCTGTTGATTCTCATCTCTTTGCACTGACAGAGAATGATGCAATTCTGAAATATTAATGAGTGTTGCAGTGGAGCACCCCAGGGAATTCTGAACACCAGTGTCAGTGTGACTTCAGTCATGAGACCAGCAGTATAGTGCATAATTATTGCCTCATTTTTAATGGGATGGGTAGGTCAGGGAAAAAAAAATGTGGAAAAACCGATAGAGTACAAATCTGCTCAGACACTTTGGGTTGTTTCAACTTAAACTGCTACAGTGCAACCAATTTGATTAAAACTGTTAATTTATTCCGCAAATTGAAGTGGGCGGGGTGCGTAATGCCCAATCATTGATCAGCTATTGTTCAGTTTCATCTGGCTTTTATCACCAGCCATTGTCCACCAAATGTTAATGCTAACTGATGGACTGAGGCAAGGAAACAAAGCCTTGGTGTGTGTGAACGACATTCTGCCTCGCAATGTGACGGAAAATTGTTCCGCAGTTCAGAATATAATCGTGATTGAGCATCCAAAACTGGGGAATAAATCAAATTGGGGAATAAAAAAATTGTTCAGTGCACATTTGCATTTATATTGAAACATTTTCTGGACCCTGACGTTGTGGAATGATTATGTTTCATTTTTAAAGCATTTGATTGTTGCGTATTGCATGCGTATCCACATAATGTATGAAATCACGGTCTGCAATACTTTTCCAGTTAAGAGAGAGGCAGAGATTTATGGTGGCTGACAACAAATAATGTAGTGAGTAACCGTGTGCGATACAGTCAACAACCCTGGACATGAGTGGGAGCACAGATTGGTGTACAATAGGATTGTTGGCTCCGTCTCAAATGCTGTGTAATCCATAGTTGCAAGACCTAGGTCCACACAGTAAGTCAATGCATTACTACAACAGAGCGTACACTAATGAGCCAAAACATTATGACCACCTGACTGCCTAATGTGCAACAAGTCCCCCGTGAGCTGCCAAAACAGCCCTGTCAAATTGACATGCACATAAATACCTGGACCCTAGCAGAATATTTTCCAGCTATCACACTCCAGCTGGTCTTTTCCCCATCATGCATCCTGGTGCCATCTCTTCCCCAAGTGTATGGTGCTCATGTAACTGGCCAGTGTACACATTGTAAATGAAACACGGGGCTCATCAGGCCAGGCAACTTTCTTCAATTGCTCCAAGGTCCAGTTTCAACACTCACGTGCCCGTTGTAGGTTTTTTCAGCGGTGGACTGGGGCTAGAATGGGCACTCCAACTGGTCTGCAGCTGCAAATCAATATACGAGGCAGGGCGCAATGCACTCTGTATTGTGACACACTCTCCATAATCATCATCTACATTTTCTATGACTTTTGCCACAGCAGCGCTTCTGTTGGTTCAGAATAGATGGGATATCCTGTGTTGCCCTCGTGCATCAAAAAGGCTTAGGTGCCCAACACCCTGTCACCAGTTTGTGGTTGGTCTCTCCCCAAACCACTGCAGGTAATTACTCACCACTGCTGACTGGAAGCACTCCACAGGACTTGTCACTTTGTTGATGCTATGACCCAGTGGTAAGGCCACAATGATTTGGCCCTTTTCAGTCGCTCAGGTCGCATTTCTCAGGCATCCAACACGTCAACTACAATAACCAACTGATTGCCCAACTCCTAAGATCTGTTCACAGACCCTGACATGCGTTGTTGATTGACTTCATCTGTGAATTGTCATAATATTTTGACTCAATGATAAACAGCTATATTACTGGTTCTTTTGTTGGGCCCCAGTTGCATTTTCTGTGTTCCCACAAGCAGCTAAACTATGGCACTGAATGAATAACATTCCTGTATGGATTTTTTCTCATGGCAGCGGCTACAGTAACTTTGGTAACTAAGGTTGGTCAGGGAGCCAGCTGTCCAAGATTTCCTTTAATGTCAATGGAGCATTGGTGTGCACCACTGGACAATAGTATAAAGGTGTCCTACAGCTGTGCATGAATATTGACCAGTCCAGCAGAGGGGTCTCTACATTGTAGCGAGTACCTATAATGCACAAGGAGGCATTCCCTGCAAGTCTGGCACTATTACTCTTGGCACATGAGAATACAATGTGAATATGGAGAGAGAGAGAGAGGCAGGACCAACACTGGTCTGTACAGATATAGAGATACAACTGTCAGAGCAGAGCAGAGTAAGGACCCAAATGCACATAAAACAAGGAGAACTCGATATAAATATACAAAATATACTGATGGACCGTAAACACAGGAATATAGAAGAGCGTGTTCAAGATGAGACAAAAAAGCAGCAACATCACATATGGGGGGACCAGGGAACCAAAAAGAACAAACAAACAAAGACAGAAAGGAAATGTGGGGTATATATAGGGAAAAGCAAAGGGAACCAGGAAGTGACTTTAGGTGTGCAGGGAGCTGGGAACATGACTAGGGGAGTGGCTACAAACAAGGGAATGAAAACAACTAATTAACTCACAGAAGGAGGAGGGCGAGTGCAGGAGAAAACAAAAGCATGTGAGAAACTGAATGGGGCATAGAATACAGAGAGGAATACATGAAACACCTGAAATATCAATAAGTACTACATGAAATCATAGGAAAAGCAATAAACACAGGTCTAAAACACTGACAACAGTAGATTTTAGGGTGATATCAATACAGACAGAGCACATTTTAATCTGACAGAGAACTTCTTCTTGCTCCTTGGACTTAAATCAATTAATTTGTGATTTATCTACTGTGTGCTAGCATCAAACGGAGGGGGAAAGGAAACTGAGGGCCCTCAGTAATAGCATCGTCTAAAAGCGGTAACTGGAATCTTTTTTCCACAGTTGCTAAATGGCGAATATTCCACAAAAAAACTTTTGTTTTCCAGCAGCTTTGATCATCTTGTCTTTCCTCATGTACCACAGTTGCCAGGATGAAGAATAAGGCGCATAATTAACATTGCTTTCCAGCGCTCAATCATGAAAATAATGAAAAGCAAAGAAAAAACTGAAACAATACTTACGTACAATATTAGCCCATGCTTCAAAGGGACGGGACTTTTTGACTGTAATGATTTTATATTCGTTAATGAGCCAGCGTAGTCATGAATACTTGACGATTAGTCAAATTCTCTAGAAGTCATGACACACTTTAAGTTCATACCACAAGTTCTTAAAATATCTTTGTTTATCTTGACTCTACTGTCTGCTTTTGGTTTGCTTCAACTTTTATGGAACTTCTGGCTCCGTTTTGGCACTTTCGGAGAGCCTGCTGTGCCTTCTGCCATTGATGCATAAGCCGTGTATTTAAATTCTCATGGAGTGCTACTGTAATACAGTTCAGGCTGTGAAACGGGTGAGACTTCAAACTGTGGAACCACTCTGAGCATTGTCACGTATAAGAATATTTCAGTGTCTTAAGCTAAAAAAAAGGCCTGTTGAGAGTTTGCCGATTGCAGTTGCTTCTTCAGTTCTTTAAACACACTAGAAATGTATGTACGACAGTAAAGACGAGCGGAGGCCTTCCCCATGTTTCCTGTCATCTCAATTCCATGAAGTCTAAAAAAAAAAAGGCTAGGACTTGAGGATTAACGAACATGTTTCTAGGCAAACTGCGCGGTGAGAATGTATTCTGCCAACTGCTAAGACCTGCAGCGCATGGCCCATTATCTTAATTCAATTTGAAAAAAACTAGATGAGAGACTATGAAAATAGAAGAGGGACCATAGGCAAGTAGTGAAAATACGTCTTGGAAAACGTTGTCTCAGAGGAACTGCCCACGAAAGTAGAAGAGGTGCAATGAATTGGGAAGGAAGACTCCCTGCACCCACCTGACTTGGAGATGACTAAAAATCGGTTGCTCCAATCCACCAGTTGGTTGTATTATTTCTCTAAAAAAAAACAAACAAAAAAAAACCAGACATTTCAAGAAGTGTATATTTTCACTTTAGTTATTATTGAATCACCGAAAAATATTTTGCTCCATAAAATACAATAGAGAAACCTCTCGGTAAAATAGCCACATGCTCAAATAATCAGCTACAGGGTAAAAACACAAGCACACTGCATCTCATATAGACATACACAGTACACTGATGATTTCCTGACAGCCATCCCATTGGCATGCTCCTGTCTGAGTCTGCGTAAATAAGGCACCTGCAGGTGTAGATTATGCTGGACCTGACAGCCTGGTGCTGATAACTTGCAAGCCATAATAATAATGATAATAATAATTAAAATGTTAACTTTTATAGCCTATTTTTCTTACACAAGGATACTTAACAGAGTATAACAATTCCGCAAAATGCAATGCTGACAAACCAACAAAATAAAGGTTATTTTCTATCACTAAAGCTGCAGCTGCTCTTTTCACCCTTATTTACGTTCTGGTAGTCTTGGTCATCAATAAACAGGCGCTCGAATTTGCATTAATCTCATTTGATCAATTAATCTCATCTGATTTCTGCATTTTATTTTCTTCATGTCAGATTCACCACAATGACCCTCACCACCGTGGGAACACATATTTTTTTAAATGTTCCATTCCAAAAAACGATGCCTTATCATTCTTTTATTGCTTCTGTCGGGAAATGTTCGACCGAACCCTGGCCCTGTTTTTAATCATTTGAATACCCCTTCCGATTTTAAAGCTAGATCAGGGCTGGGTATCATACACCTAAATGTCAGGAGTTTGCTTCTTAAATTTGATCTGGTGAAAATCCGGATAGCATCATCTGATACCGATATTCTCGTTTTATCTGAAACTTGGCAGAACAAATCCATCACTGACAAAGATATTGCAATTAAGGGTTACAATGTCTTTCGTTGTGACCGTCCTAGGAAAGGTGGTGGTGTTGCCATTTATATAAAAAATAAATTTCACGCTTCCATCTTATCTTCAGTTTCACTCAGCAAACAATTTGAATTTCTTGCCTTGAAACTGGAACTTCTGAAGGGTCATTTCATCACTGTTGTGGGTTTTTATAGACCTCCGTGTGCAAGCAATGAGGCTTTATCTTTGCTGAGTAAACAACTATCTACCCTAAATTATAATGAGATTCTCCTTGCTGGAGATTTTAATTGGAACTGGTTGTCCCCAGTCTCTGACAGTTTTAAATCTATTTGCGATTCATATAATCTTGCTCAACTAATCACAGACCCAACTCGGCTAAATCTTAAACGTCCAGAAAAATCCTCGCTTCTTGATTTATTTTTAACAAATTTGCCGTATAAATGTTCAGGCGTTGGTGTTTTTGCAAATGATGTGAGTGACCATTGCGTTATAGCTGCAGTCAGACAGGGTAAGCTCCCAAAATCAAGACCAAAAATTATTCTTAAACGAGACTTAAAGAATTTCTGTGAGGAAGCTTTTTTTCGTGATTTGTGGGAATTTGAATGGAGTAAGATTACTCTTATTAATGATGTAGAACTGGCATGGAAATATTTTTATGATGCTTTTACTAGTATAATAAATAAGCATGCTCGTATCCGCAAATTCAGAGTAAAAGGCCGTAATAATCGATGGTTTTCCCCTCAGCTGTCCACTTTACTGAAAGAAAGGAATGCTGCTTGGGCTAAGGCTAGAAAATCCAAATCCCAGGTTGATTGGCAGATTTTTAGACAGCTCCGAAATCTTTTACTTCTCTTGTCAAAAAGGCATCTATAGTATTACATTTCTCAAACTAGATATAACTTAACTGATCCAAAGAAATTTTGGAAAGTAGTAAAATCCTCATTTGGGGATATAATCATAAATGAGTTCCCAGCCTGCATTGTAAAAGATCCGTGCATTTTATCTGAAAAGTCAGCCATTCTTAACAGTTTAAATGAGCATTTTGTCTCTTCAGGATCTCTGTTTGAGTCTTTACATACAGATCAAAAACAGCCTAATGAGCAAAGGGTTCACTCTTCACCTCCCCTAATTATTTCTAAGGGTCAGCCATTCAATTTTACTCCTCTTGAAGTGAGAGAGGTCCATAGAGCCTTAAAGCAGCTGGACTCTAACAAATCTGCGGGTCCTGACATGCTTGAGCCTTACTTTCTCAAGTCTGCTGCTGACTTTATTGCAGAACCTCTGACCCATGTTTTCAATTTAACCTTCTCTAACAATGAGATTCCTACAATATGGAAATCTGCCTATGTTCTACCTTTGCTAAAAGGAGGGGATCCCTCAGTTGCTAATAACTACAGGCCAATCTCTTAATTATGTGTTTTAGCTAAAGTCTTAGAAAAATTTGTAAATGAACAACTTGAAGAATTTTTGAACACAAATGGCATTTTATCACAACATCAGTCAGGCTTCAGAAAACAGCACAGCATGATAACTGCAGCCATTAAAGTGGTGAATGACATTATTGAGGCATTGGACTGCAAAAAATACTGTGCAGCCCTTTTTATTGATTTGTCTAAGGCTTTTGACACGGTTGATTATGCCATTTTAGCAAATAAACTTCACAGTATAGGCTTATCGGCACATGCTGTAAGATGGTTTTCAAACTACTTGTCAGCTAGAAGACAATGCGTACAGTTTGCTGGATCTTCCTCCTCCTTCCTCACTTCATCAAAAGGTGTCCCTCAGGGTTCCATATTAGGACCACTACTGTTCTCCATTTATGTGAATTACCTCTGTGATAATTTACCTAATGCAGCTTTCCACTTCAATGCAGATGATACAGTTATCTACTGGTCTTCCTCCTAAATAGTACAAACCCTTCAATTTTTACAGTCTGCTTTTGATGTTGTTCAGTCTCATTTATCCCAGCTGAAGTTGGTATTAAATGTAGACAAAACTAAATTTATGCTATTTTCAAATGGCAAAGAGGTAAAACTAATCTTCCTAAGATCACAACAGCTCAAGGGGTTGAAACTGAAATGGTCACAGCGTATAAGTATTTAGGTATCCTTATTAGGTATCCTTATTGATCAGAATTTGTCCTTCAAATTGCACATTGAAAAATTTGTTTCCAAATTGAAACTTAGATTAAGTTTCTTTTTTAAGAATAAATTTTGTTTCTCTTTCCAGGAAAGGAAGCACCTAATATCAGAAACGTTTTTAGCTTTATTGGATTACGGTGATCTACTCTTTATCAATGCTTCTGAGCAGAGCCTAAAGAAGCTGGATACTGTGTATCATTGTGCTTTACGTTTTATTACTGGTTGTGGATATCGTGTGCACCACTGCACTCTGTATGCTGCTGTAAATTGGCTAACCCTTAGCATCCGGAGATTCTCGCATTGGTTGACCCTTGTATATAAATCCATTATTGGAATGGTTCCAACTTATTTGGGTACATATTTGCAAAAAAAGCATAATCGATATAATTTATGCACTGAAGGTACTTTGCAGATGCTAGTCCAAGGGTTAGGACAGAATTGGGCAAGAAAGCTTTTAAATATGCTGCTCCATTTTCCCAGAACAATCCACAGAAAAATCTGAAATTGTCAGAGCTGATTAACTTTGGGGAATTTAAGTCCATTTTAAAGGATCAAGAAAAAAGTTCCCTTAATGAATGTGATTGCTTTTAAATTCTACTGAAATATTTTAGAAATCTGTCCATATCTTCTGTGTCACAACTGGACTTTGCCCTTCACCTGTTTGTAATCAACTGGATTTTATGTTCACTTGTATGCAATGTGTGTCAGTTTTGTCTTTATTTGCTGGTATCATTGTAATTTTGTCTTTGCTGCTTTCTTGGCCAGGTCACTCTTGGAAAAGAGATTTTAATCTCATTGAGGCTTTCACCTGGTTAAATAAAGGAAAATGAAAATTTAGCAAATAATACGTGCGTGTCAATCTGAATTTAATGGCACAAATAATGCCACGAATATTACTTGCCAAATGTTTAGTCAAGTTCTTTTCTAATCTTGTCTGCTTCCGCAGATCAATGCAGTTTGAATTGAACATAGCAAGTAGAGGGAAGGCCGCTAATGCACAGCAAGTCCTGTTACCTCAGATGTCTCAGTTAGAATAGTCTGTGACATGAACTGTAAAGAGATTCATTGGTGACCACATCTGGCAAGGAAAATAAATACTCGTAAAACTCATTTATTACTCAAATTAGCCTGAAAGGTGATTGTGCCCAGAAATTTTAGCCCCATTACAATTTAAAGATTCCATTTGAGATTCTACATCATTCACATATTCTTACACTGACAAATTTCAGCACTTTTCCATCTGTCACTGTTCGGTTAAATTTCATTAATACATACTTTAAGCTTTCAGGAGTGTTAATCTGTATTGACCAAGAAGAGTTTTTTGTTCTGCATGGATGCACTAAGTCTCTCACTCAATCGTGTTTAGTTATGTGTGGTTTGGAAAGGCTCCATCAGTTATCCAGTCATTGACAGGCACGACCTGATCAATAACACAGAGAGGCAATCTTGTGCTTGCCACACACATTCGGAAGGGGCAAAACAATCGGCAAGAAAACTCCCAAGGGAAGCCAAAAGCACATTTGTTCTAATGAGTTTTCGGAAGCAGTGTAGTTATATGATTTACAGAGCTTGCTAATGACATGAAGGTCCACTAATAAACGCCAGATCACTTTTTGTCTTCCTTCAAATGTTATCAGACAGTCGCCCATGAGGTTTAGACGGGGAAGACAAATGACTGTATGGATGAACCCAAACTGCCTCCGGATACTGTCAATGGTGAGCTCACCACCACTAAGTGTCAGGTGGGGTTGAAAAATCGCTCTCGAGGAGTAAATGTTCAACGGTAATATTTCTTCTGGGAAGCAAATTGAATCAGCTTCGGCTATCCTGAGGTAGACAGATCGATTTTAAGCTTGGTAACAGAGGCTTCATGGAGGCTACATTTAGAACAACATCAATGTTTTGTAGAAGTATAAACGCCTCACGCTTTTATTTTATTTCAGAAAATGCCCACAATTTGTCGTAAGTTTTACTGTTACCCCCATAAAATGCATAGTTTCTAGAAACAAACGGGAGCTACCATGTTTGCAATGGGCGCAAACGAGATTGATATATTTTCGGCTATCACGTCTCTCTAATTGACCACCTCAGGCTCTCTCCACGCGACGCATTTCGTCTCCTCCTACCGAACGATTTTCACTTTCTTCCTTGAGCAGTTACAGTGAAGTATTAACATGTTTGGTTCCCATTGGCTGGTTGTAGCGAAGGTGGGGTCTGGGTGGAAGCTGTGGACGCGCTTTGTGAATTAAATCATCAGAGTTTGTGAAAGCTGTTCGTCCCGGCAACAAACAACTGGATTTCAGCGAGAGTGTTCAAAAACTGAAAAAGAGAACGGAGGGAAAGTACGCACAGTGGCCACATCTGGCTAAAGCGCGGACATCTACGTTGGAGAACGGTTGAAGCACAAGTAACAGCATCATCAAGTTACTTATCCAGAACAAGTGCCGAAGTTTCCAAAGGAAATGCAATTCATGGGGACTTAAAATATGGACAGACATGACACAAAGGGGTGTCAGTAAATAGTGTGAGAAGGAAACTCTTAAATAATGCGCTTCAGGGAGTAGACCGGTCTGGATTATTATGAGGCGCCATGGCGTGGTGTGATCGCGGGGTTCAGATGTTACTGACCACCGTGGGGGCTTTCGCGGCTTTCAGTCTGATGACAATCGCAATTGGTACGGACTACTGGCTTTATTCGCGGGGGTACTCATGCAACGCCACCAATATCACCACAGACGAAACTCAATCGCAACCTAAGAAAACCAAAGGAGATCTCACACATTCTGGATTATGGAGAATCTGTTGTATTGAAGGTACCCGACATTTAAATGCCTTCTCATTTGTTTGTCATTCAGTGGAAATTATTAATTCCGGACAGAATTTACACAAAATCTAATCAAATCACATGATTATTGCATAAACATTAATTAATCTTAGTGCAAGATGTTCCTAAACATTCTAGTACGCTCTGTCTTGTCAATGCGTCCCTTTCATCCCTCCACCCCGTGCGTTAAAGAACTATGGGTTCCAGAACAGACGCACGGCACTCATAGTCCCTAATGTTGAGAGGAAACGTTTAGGAGGTTCGAGGTAGCCTACGTAAGCAAGGAGACTGTGGACGAGAGAAAATTGCTTTTCGTAAGTATCAGTCGAGTAGTTTACGGAGCTCCTCAAAAGGTAAACTTAACGGGCGGAGGGCGGAGAATTTGTTCAAAACATGCAGCGAGAGAAAATTAATGACATTAAGTATGGAGATGGAGTACCCTCGTCAGAAAGGCACGGTTTTGGTCTAGCATGAAATATACCATTACATTTTCAGATTTGGTGTGATAGGGTAAGAGCACCCGTTAGAAGGGAGCTACTCTTTTTAATCCGTGTGGTGCACATTCTAATGTCATATTAATGAGCTGAAGCGGTGATATGGCTCTTTGGGTATGCCATTTTTTCTTGTTAAAAGTCACGGTAATGGAAGTAAATGGTTAAATATGACATTTAACGTCAAGTGTTTTTTGAGTGAAATCTGGACAAATGAAGACTTTAGATGCGCTACATAAACAGGCAGTGTTCATTCAGCTCTTTATTGTATTTGATGCTGTTGCTTGGCAACTACATCTGTGAAATTGCTATGGAAACATGGGGAAGATTTAAAAATAGACAATTCTGAACAATGGTCAATTCTGTCAAAGTGTTTGTTCATAGGAAGGCATGTTATAGACACTCTATTAAAATCACGAGATACTTTTACTTTAGTCCACGATTTTTTTCTCATCATGGCAGTAGTCTTTGTTCTGATGCGCAAGGCAGCTATGGTGAACGGATGGAATAGTAGTGGAGTTAAGGGCTCCTAAATACATGGAAAATTTTCAGCAAATAACCATTTCATTGTTTAAATTACAGAAGCATTCGTTAATAGGCTACTGCGTAAATGCCATAATTTATATCATCATATAATTTTAAGTCACTTTATTATTGAGGAATTTAACTTATTATTATTAATATTATAATTATTATTCTATCATTTTCTAGACGCCTACACATGGGCAACTGAGCGATGCAAGGTTCAACACAATGAAACAATGGGAAAATTTAATGCATTCTTAACCACCCTCGATGTTTCATTCTCTATTAGGCTATAATTTTAAAATGTACTGGTGAAAAGTGGTCTAACTGCAGAATGCCACTTCTTAACGAACAATAAAGGGAAATAGCCTGCTTTAGTCATGAAATATTCACTTGAGGGAGGAGCTTTCTCATTAGGACTCGGGAAAAAAAATAACTCGACAGGGGAGGTAATCTGGTAAAATAATACGAGCCACATTTGTACTGTTTCTTTTGAGGACATCCTCTGGAGTCCTTAAATACGCATAAATAAAACTTGTTTTGTGTTGATGCGCGTACCTATTCGCGGCGGAAAGCTTTCATAACAGTCCTCCCACTTGTTTCCTGTGTGTGACGATGTGGTCATGTTTTCTTTCTTGTCGATGTTTACTAGAATCCACCTTTAAAATACAGGCTACATGCGCCGCGGTTGTCGTCGCAAGTTGAGCGTCATTACTTACGGATATGGACCTTGTTAAAGGAGTGCTAAGAATGATTCTTTGCGCGTTGAGCGTAATACCAGGTTTTTTTTTTTTTTTTTTTTAATGATTCGTCGGTTAACAGAGCACAGCCAATTGTGGACATACTGCACTATTTAATTAGATGGTACTTCCCCTCCACTTCCCCTCTTCACTCTGCCGTTTCAATGCGACGATCACCGTATTCTCATTGGAATTAACGCATCTTAAAGCCCTGCATGCAACATGTGGAAAATTAAGTGCTAGTTGCATGAAGGACGATACCATCGACGTCCTCACCAAGAAATACATCTCAGAAAAAGCTTTAAGTGGGCGGGAAAGGATATGATTCTCGGCATTCAGTCAAGTAACTTTGCATCGTACAATAGGCAATCTACATAAATGCATGGTCAACGTTGAAACTGACTTGGCTCTCAAGAAAAAAGATGGTTTCTCAGATTGCTCGTTGTACTTTACGTGGCCAAAGAACCAGCCTATTTGCACGAAATGTCTTAATTCACGTCATGTCTGGCTGGAATAATAATTTGAAGTCGTGTTCAAGCAACTGGTTTGTAGACCAAAGGCTTGTTCACGATGGCTGTACTGATTTTAGGCTTTGTAGTGATCAATGTTCCCTAAGTTTGGTGTTTGTTTCATTGTATATAACCAGTTCTCTATGAAAATAGAAAGTTTTTTTCTTTAGGGCTACCCCATTTTCCCAATAAGCAACGCATCACAGAAAGTCATGTGTACTGAGAGCTGTGTGCACACATAAGGTATTCTCCTTGAATTTTTCAGAAATTAAAAATTCAAGGAGAGTCAGTGGACAGCTGAAAGACTGAGATCCAGACTAGTCTAACCCCAAAAAATGAAAATTAGAGTTTGGGTGATATTGCGACAGATGTTGATAAGATTCATGACGCTAAATTGGTGTCATGATGTGTATTATACCTGTGAACAACATTATGAGTAATGTATATTTTTTTATATTTTAAAAACTTTGACATCTATTATCTCAAAAACAATGTTCAGCGGGTTAGACTTCTCTGGTTCCAAGCCCTTCAGTTCTAAAACCTGAAATAATACTGCAGTAAAATAGACTGGACAGCAACTGAACTACAATTAACTGGACCATGTACTTTGGTACAATTGTTGTGGGGAGACATGAACCATGGAGGTGTGCTGGACAGAATCTAGAGGAAGTCTCTATTTGATACCAAAGCTGATATGCAGAATCGTGTATATCTCCTATATGCCTAATTCTGTTTAGTTAACAAAAGCATGAGGAGCACACACCATGCAGGATAGGTGCAGGTAATATGAGCTTTTTCCATCAATCCAACCTGCTTCTGGGTACATGAGAAAACAATTAAACTTAAAACATAAGAAGCGCACACCTAATAGTGTAAGGTGCAGATTCTAGGATATCAAGAAATAGCCAGCTTGTCAGGTGAAACATTGGTGACATTGAACTGTGTGGTGTTTGAGTGTGTGACCATTTTATTCTTTTTAAAACACAAGGAAACGCCATGATATATGGTGTAGTCAAGAGGGAAATATTCCAGAGATGTCTGGGGGAAAAAAAAAAAAAAAAGCTGGATGAACTTGGTGCTTACTCAGTGTGCTTGATTAATTTAAGTGATGAAAGCAGGAGGAAACGTAAGGTTGGGAGCAGGAGCTGAGGTTTGAAATGGGGATGTATAATCGGCAGTGATTTCTCTGCGGTGATGTTATTTGTTGGCAGGGGGGAATTGAAGGCCTACTGAATTGCCAGCCCTGGGCTTGATACAGGTCTGTAATTAAAATGCAGCAGCTGAAAGACTTTTGGAGGCTCTAATTAGCCAGTAGGCCTGACTTCCGCCGCTGTTGGGCGCTGAGCGGGGAGAGCATAAGGAGCGATGTGTTTGTTCCCGACCGCGCTCCGGCAGGATGTCACCAAGAGAGGATGTCTCATGCGAGACGCGTTGCACCACTGTAGGGTGCACGTCACCCATTCATTCAACTGTCGCATATAATGCCGCCATCATTTCCTGTCGATATAACATCTCTAATGATCCCACCAGTTTCTAATGGTCTCTTATATAAAACAGCCTGAATGGTTTAGAGTAAACCTCATGGGATTGGATACCATTTAATGGCTGAGACATCCTGTAGCCTAGTGGTGAAGGTGTTGACTGGGACCATAAACTAACTGGGACACAGAAAGTTGATGATTCAGGCCTCAGTGTAGCTGTTTGGCCTTTGAGCAATGCCATTAACCCCTCATTGCTCCAGGGCAGATTAGCCCCTGCAAAGTTGAATCAACTCTAAGTAGCTTTAACTGGCAGCAGCAACTAAATAATACAAACCCCATTCCAATAAAGTTGGGACGTTGTGTAAAATGTGAATAAAAACAGAATGCAATGATTTGCATATCTTATAAACCCACATTTTATTCACAATAGAACATAGACAACATATCAGATGTTGAAGGTGAGACATTTTACCATTTCAAAAATATTAGCATATTTTGAATTTGATGGCAGCAACACATCTCAAAAAAGCTGGGACAGGGGCAACAAAAGGCTGGAAAAGTAAAAGGTACTAGTAAAAAAACAGCTGGAGTAGCATTTTACAAGTAATTAGGTGAATTGGCAACAGGTCAGTAACATGACTGCGTATAAAAAGAGCATTTTAAAGAGGCAGAGTAAAGATGGGTAGATGCTCACCAATCTGCAAAAAACTGAGTCTAAAAATTGTGGACTAATTTCAGAAAAATGTTCCTCAATGCAAAATTGCAAATATTTGAATATTCCACCATCTACAGTACATAATATCATCTTAAGATTCAGAGAATTTGGAAGAATCTCTGTGGGCAAGGGATAAGGCCAAAGGTCAATATTGGTTCCTCGTGATCTTCGGTCCCTTAGGCGGCACTGCATTAAAAACAGGTATTCTGCGCTAGAATTCACTGCAAGGGCTCAGGAACACTCCCAGAAATCATTGTCTGTGAACACAGTTCACGGTGCAATCTACTAATGTAAGCTAAAGCTATATTAATGCAAAGGAGAAGCCATGTGAACACGATCCAGAAATGCCACCATCTGCTCTGGGCCAAAGCTCATTTAAAATGGACTTAGGCAAAATGGAAAACTGTTCTGTGGTCAGATGAATCAAAATTTGAAATTCTTATTGGAAACCACGGACGCCGTTTTGTGCGGACTAAAGAGGAGAGGGACCATCCAGCTTGTTGTCAGCGCTCAGTTCAAAAGCTTGCATCCCTGATGGTATGGGGTTGCATTAGTGCCCATGGCATGGGCAGCTTACACATCTGGATAGGCATTATCAATGCTGAAAAGTATATAGAGGTTTTACAACAACGTCTCTTTCAGGGAAGGCCTTACATATTTCAGCAAGACAATGCTAACCCACATATTGCATCCATCACAACAGCATCGTTTCGCTGCAGAAGAGTCCGGGTGCTGATATGGTCTGCCTGCAGTCCAGACCTTTCACCAATAGAAAACATTTGACGCATCATAAAACGAAAAATCTGGCTTACAAGACCCAGGACTGTTGAGCAGCTAGAATCCTACATCAGACAAGAGTGGGACAACATCCATCTTCCAAAACTCCAGTAATTGGTCTCCTCACTTCCCAGACATTTACAGACTGTTGTTAAAAGAAGAGGGGATGCCACACAATGGTAAACATGGCCCTGTCCCAATTTTTTTGAGATGCATTGCTGCAAAATTCAAAATGAGCCAATATTTTTTCATGAAATGGTAAAATGTTTCACTTTCAACATCTGATATGTTGTCTATGTTCTATTGTGAATAAAATGTGGGTTTATGAGATTTGCAAATCATTGTATTCTGTTCTTATTCACGTTTTACACAACATCCCAACTTCATTGGAATTGGGGTTTGTAGTAATGTTAATGTCATCTCAACCCAGGATTGTGAAGGAAAAGCAATCTCAGAACTTGGGACTATGATTCTTTGTATTTTGGCTCAGGGCGTGGTTTTAATGTGTCATGCATTTCAATTAAAATCCACTAAGGGTCTCTATTGACCCTCAGTTTAATACAGAACATGATGGGTGGCTATATTAAAAGTGATTAATAAATTAAGAAAGATGATACAGTACATATAGATATTGGTGAAATCCAGCAAATTAATGCAAGTTCTGTGATTCTGTATTTTTCCATGGCTGAACGTCAAAGCATGCCAAATCAGAGAACAAGCATGCATTTGATTGAGTGCCCCATACAAGTACACCAACCTCATATTCGAGTGTGGTTTTTCATGGCGGTGCAGTGGGTAGCACTGTCGCCTCTCAGCAAGAGGGCTTCAGGTTCAAGCCCACATAGGGCCGTTTTTTAATGTAGAGTTTCTCCCCTTTTGAGTGGGCTTCCTTGGGGGGGCTCTGATTCTTCCCACAGTCCGAACACATACATGTCAGGCTAATTAGAGTCTCTAAACTGCCCATAGGTAAGACTCAGAGATTGAACTTGTGATCCTTGTGATGGATCTGTGAACTACCTGGGCCTGTGATCCAGACCAGGAATAAGTGGGTTTGATGTTGGTTGGACGGATTGCTGTTTGCATGGCAGGAAACTAGTTGAGAAGGCTATATCGGCATCTTTCTTTTGGAGGACCCAACTGCTGCTTTAAGCCCCGGGGAATTTGAATCATCAATTCTCTTTTAACTGTCTTTTTTGGACTGCGGGTAAACAGTAGTACATACACAACATATGATAAGATGACTTCCTTTCCCTAAATAGATTCACAAATCTACCGATTTTCCTTTTCCTAGTGGCTGGATTTAAATTGGGAGGGGTCTTTTTCATCCCCGGAAGATGTCACGCTGTACTCAAGTAATCCACCAAAATTCATTGGTAAGGAGCTCAACCAATCACAGAGTTAATATAAATCACCCCTACCTCCTGAAAAGTTCATTATGGCCACGCCCATACAGTCTGCGAGAAAGCTGCGATGGTTTTATTTGGCTATCTTTGCCATGCATTTTATGTGTGAATTGTTTTTTTTTTTCCATTCTAACTGTGGTAGATGTTTCAGAACAAAGTCAACCTTGATATGTGGCATCAATTTTTACCAGCCGTGACAACATCGACTGAAATTGTTTCCACCTTGGGAGTTTGGGTGTGTGTGTGGGTGTGTGTGTGTGCGAATGGATGTCATCTTTGCAAAATGTGGTCCTGTAGACACCTACTGTTGCAGGAACTACCACAGCAGTCGTTTTGATCACTCTGCTGTGTTTTTATATCTCTGCCTGCAGACAAATTTTGTCACCGCAATTGCGTCACAACCGTGACAGATGCAGTCACAAAACTTTACAGGTGTGTAGTTGAGATCAAAGTAAAGACTGACTTTGAAGATGGGTGTAGTGTGAGTAGTGGCACGGTGTTGGAAGAAGTTAGCTCAAAGGCTTCCTGCCAGAAAGCCTACAGGAAGAGTCAGGTGACGTAGTATTAAGAGCCACTGAGTCCTCAGGACAAGTTTTGGTGGTTAATTGTGACTCTCATCAAATAAACAAGATTAAAATCCCATGTGTGCTCATGTATTTATCATTTATTACTTTTAGACTTTGTTGACATTGTTTTCAGTTTATATACGATTTTCAGTTCTCAGTCACAGTTTGGTTAACTTTAGGTAACAAAACTATTTGGTTAGGTTTAGGCACCTAAACTTCTTGGTTAGGATTAGGGAATGAAATCTCTTCAGGCGTACGCATGAAAACTTTTTGGGTGGGTTTAGGAAAAGATCATGGTTTGGGTTAAAATAGACCCTTTCACATTGTTAGCCACTTCTTCAAAAGGCTTTCCGACAGAAGCTTTCTGGCAGAGAGACTTACGGGCAGAAAGGCCTTTAGGGCTAACTTCTCCCATGTGCGCAATGGCACGGAAGTAGGAGGGCAAGAAGAGAGGCTGGACCAATCCCATTGCAAGATGCAGGAAAGATTGAGTCCTTGTTCCCAGGGACTTTAAAAATCAGCTGCAGAGAAAATATGCCCTTAGCTATACCGCTCTGTACTGGGGTACTTTTTCTCATCTTTCATCATCTGGCTCTTAGTTAAACACAGTTGGGAGGGGTGGGGTGGGGGGGGCACAGCACAGACCTGCATTAATAGAGTAGGGGTCTATCGTGAGGCAAGGCAGAGATGAAAGAGATTAAAGAAATAAGAGGCTCCATTGACTTATTGCCAGTTTGAATTTCACCCGGAGCCAATGCACACAGCAGTGACAACTGCTGCATATCAAAATGAGATCTCCCTCCCTCCCATTTTTGTCACTATCCAGACCTGTGAAAGATGCTAAAAAGCCATTAGGCTCTGCCCTGGCAGGTTATATGTTTGTGTGTGTGTGTGTGTGTGTGTGTGTGCATGTGTGTGTGTGTGTATTTGTATGTTTTTGTACTTGCTACACAATGAGGACTTGAAAACGTTTTTTCCTACGGAGTGGGGACATTATTGGGAGATGAGGACATTTTTAGTTAAGGTTAGGGGTAAGGTTAGATTTAGCAATAGGTTAAGGTAAGGTTTGGGTTAGCCATACGTTGCTTATTGTTAAGATTAGGGAAAGGCTGCAGAGACACACAAAGAGTGAATGAAAGTCAATATAATGTTCTCAGAAGGATGGAAGTATAATGATATGAGTGTGTGTGTGTGTGTGTGTGTGTGTGTGTGTGTGTGCCTGTTGGTCTGTTTTGACTGAGTGTTTGAGTGCCTGAGAGAGAAATGGAAAGACAGAGGAGAGAGAGGGTAAGCAAGAGGGAGAGAGTGGGCGTTTTACAAGGAATATAAACTGGAAGTACTCTGCTTAATACCTTGTAAATCTGAATTGGTTCCCCCACGGGGACGAAGTGGATGATCTTTTACAAATTAAGAGCACAATTGAGTTTCAGCTATTCCTTCACGCATAATTAAACAGGCGGTCCTAATTACATGCAAGGTGTATGCAAGTCCAGCGTGTTGAGCTCACTGATTGGTGTGTATTGAATTCTGATCACATAAAAAAGAATGATGAAAACCACTAAGTTGTGAGCAATATTTTTGTATGATTGACCAGTCATGTGTCATCAGTTATTGGTTTAAAATCGACTCCGTGTTAACAGAGCTCGCATTATGTTATTGAAACACCTCTTTTAGTGAGTGTGTGTCACACAGCTGGATTCTGTGTGCTGTATGTATCGGTGGATTGGGTTGGGGGTGGGTGGTGGTCGAGTTTGATTCGGGGGGTGGGGGGATGGGGGGTGGAGTAGGGAGTGTTTGGTGGGGAATGGAGGGGGGATTGGGTTTCTGTATTAAAGAACAATGAAGATGTCAAAGCCATCCTCGGAGACGTTATGGAAATGCGATTCTTGGAAGGGAGCTGCCGTTACCATGGAGAAGATGCGCCGCGCGATCGCTCTGCAATCAGACGGGCCTGAGGGAGCGGGGCTCCGTTTCCGTGGCGCGTCGCCTCCGTCGCCATGTCCGCCGGCTGGCTTTATTACTTCTTTATGAGGCGAGCGCGCCAGAGCTCGTCTGACTCTGATACGCGCGAGCGCCCCGGAGATATAGGGCTTTCTGTAAATATCAGCGGCACAAGGCCCTGTGCTCTCAGTCATCACAAATCAAATGTATTATTTTAAAGATAATTAGATAAAAACAGGGCATTATCCTTGCACTCGTGGAGAAAGAACAGGAGGCGTGTGGTGCAAAGCAGGTTTACTAAATTAGCTGATTGGCAAAGCAAAATGACTCAGGAACAACTCTTTTTTTTCCTTCAGTTTGTGTTCGAGATTCAGGTGAGATCTGAGTTCTACTTGGTGCAGTCTTCCAGCTAACTCTGTATTCTAGCTTTGTGGAGCTAGCCTGCGAACAGGCCCTCGGCTGGTCTTTTAGCGGTGTTTATTCTCCAGGTTGGTGCTCCTGTGGTGCGCGGTCAAAGGTTTGGGGATTGGGGTGAGCGAGGAAAACGAGAGCCTGCAATGGTCTTTGTAAGATTTGAGTATCTAAGTGTAGATCTGAACGTAAAATACTGTTTGGTCAATTTAGAGCATGTGACCGCGAGACATGTATAAAGAAACAAGACAAGAAACAGCTCAGTGTACTCAATTCAACATTTGGCAGAACTCAAACAAAACAAAGATCATTGCAGGTGCTAGTCCCGCAAGCTTGGCTCGAAAACCGCTCGCTATTGTAAACTCGGCAAAAATTGCCTTCAGCGACTACTAGCGCCTGTATGCAGGCTGCTGTGGAGCAGGCCTCTGGTGCCACAGTGTGAAGGGTCTGCAGGATCAGCACATGCAGTGGAGGTCTTGCGTGGATCAATGGACTTTTGATTGCAGTCTCTGTGGCTGCAGATCACAGTAAATGCCCTAGAACCACCTGCTGCATCTGGGCAAATGGGGGGGGGGGGGGTCGTGGGGGTGATGGCTGTAGACATGGCGATGAACATTATTCACTCATCTCTTTTACATATTCAATTACATAGTCATGTTAATGCACCGGAGCTGGAATAGTTTTATCCCTGAAAGATATCAAAGTTGTGTGTTCTTTGTTTGAAAGGTTGTCCTTGCATGGAACAGCCTCGCCAGCCTATAATCTAGTGCTGAGATATTCAAATCTGGCACTTGAATCCAAATTTGTCCCGAGATTTCTTTCCTACCAGAAACGCAAACTGTCTTTTAGCCTGACTCCCTGGTAAAGGGTGAGGGCCGTGATTTGAAAAGCGGGGGCCTGGTTTTTAGAGTGTGTGACTCAGACTCACAAGTTTAACACTTCACACCCTGGTACTGTCACAGTAAGACCAGTATAGCTGTTTGGCCCTTGAGCAAGGCCCTTAACCCCCACATTACTCCTGGGGGGATTGGCCCCTGCTTCGCCTAATCAACTGTAAGTTGCTTTGGATAAAATCATGAGCTGATTAACGGTACTGAAATGTGAAGTTGCCTATCCTGGGCAGCGAGGATAGACTCTTAGGAGGAAGTTGAAATTGAGTTGTGACGGAATGGCAGGAGGCCATGTTTGGAAGCTCAGCCAATCACAGTCAGTCTGAAAAAATGTTTGTGCAGCACCTTCACTGCAAACATCTGGTGAGTCCCAATGTGATTGTGTGTTTGAGTACAATTAACACGTGCCATATGCTCAGTGTTTTTGCATGTTTGTGAGTCGACCCATACATCCTTTAATCCTTTACCCCAGGGGTTCCCAAACTCAGTTCTGGGGACCCACGGTGTCTGCAGGTTTTTGTTCCAGCCACAACTGCAATCCCAGTATTTTAATGAGTTGCTAATTTTTCTTAACTGCGCTACACATACTCATATGGATTATCTACACGTTCAAGCCACATTATGTAAAAAAAGAGCAATTCGGGTAATTGCTGAAGAGCTAGAGAGCAGCATATTAAAATTGAAATTATTACAAATTACTTTATTGCATAAAAAGAGAGGAAAATAGTTACTCTTGAAATTGAGGAATCAATTGACTTTTAATGGTTGAAACTGTGGACACGTGATCACTATAACTAACCATTTATTAGGTGATTACGATTTCAAGGACAAAGCAAATTATGGTGAGTCAAACCTGTATGGATCTATTTTTGTGATTGGTTTTAGGAAAACCGTTTGGAAAGAACCTGAACACCTGTGTTCAGAAGCTTAATTAGCAGCTTATTGATTCACCACAGCCTTAATTTTGATCATTTAAAACTTATAGCCACCTTGCCTTGGCTTCCTTACAAAGAATGTCGCAAAATTAGCACAATATAAACGGTGGGCTTTTAAACATTATGCAATGCATTGCCTTTTTGTCAAAGCGGTTTTAGAGGGTCAAACGTCTCCCTGGCCTGAAAAGCAATTAATTGAAAACTTAACAGCTTTTTAATTCTGGGATTTTAAGTGTGGTTGGAACAAAAACCAGCACACACAGTGGGTCCCCAGGATGGAGTTTGGGACCCCTGCTTTACCCTATCCACTTATTCCTGTTCCTGGTGAGGGTCATGGAAGGTGGGTCGGGAGAGGGATGGGTGGGTCTGCAAACAATGGGCCAAAGGCAGGAGCAACACCAGACTGCTCGCAAATCTATTGCAAGGATCACACGACATTCCCTCCTCACAGTTAAATTGGTTAAATCCAGAGGTGGATAATCAGTGGTGCAGTGGAGGGTATACGCATGTATACAGAGTACACCAACCTCTTTCCCTCTCAATTCACAATACACCCACCTATCTGGCAAAAGCCTTTGAAATACATGGGAAAGTGTACCCATTTTCTCCTTAGTGATGTACCCATCTACCATAGAGCAGTGGTTCTCAAACTCGGTCCTGGCACCCCACTATATATGCTGGTTTTTGTTCCAACCACAATGGCAATTGTAGGATTTTAACAACTTGTTGATTTGTCTTGATAGCTGCACTCCATGTTTAGAGCAGTTATTTACTATCTTAAGCCACATTTTTTTTAGGGCATATCCTTTGTGCCATGAAAAATAAAAACCCTTGAACATATTGTGCTTATTTTTCTATATTGTGAGGATTTTCAAGCAAAAAACATTTGATAACAGATCAAATTAGACTGAGAAAATCGGTAAGCTCCAAATTAGGTTGCTGAACACTGGTGTTTTGAGTTCTTTCAAAATAATTTGCCTGAACTTAATAAAATAGACATGAAACAAAACAGATGTGACTCTATTGTTCGCCAAATAAATTGTTTTTGCAATCATATGTCAACAGTTTCACCAATAAGGAACCTATTAATTGTTTATGTTCATTAAATGTTTGGTTAAATTGTTTCCCTCTGCAGTTATTCATACTAGTTTCTAATATATCTCAATGTGGATAGGAAACTTTTATTCTTCATGGCATGCATAGATTTGTCAAATGTGGCTTCAGAGGATCTATAACTGCTCTAAGCATAAATGCACCAAATTAAAACAAATCAACAGCTTGTTAAAATCTGAAGATTGCAACTGTGGTTGGAACAAAAACCAGCATACACAGTGGGGGCGCCAGGACCAAGTTTGAGAACCACTGCCATAGAGCATACCCACTTACACCACTGTTGACAATCCAGGTTCAGAAAATCCTCCCTAGTATTTTGATCAAACCACCTGTATTTGCTTATGAGAACAGCCCTTCAGCCGAGAGTTTGAACTAATTCGTGAGAACAGAGGTGAGGGGTGGAGGTAAAACATAGCAATTCTTCTACTTCCTAAGCCCAGAATTACCAGCTCTGCTTAAATCTTTACAGTGACATCAACCCAGAATAATTTTAATGTTCGCGGTTGAGTTTGTGCACTGTATTGTGTTATTCTCTTAAAAGTGTGTACTTCAAAGAAGCTTGGCCCCATAATGACTGCTGCTCCTGGGCACAAACACATAACTGGGTTAGATTCAACACCCCCATATGTGGACTTAATGCTCTCTTCTGAAACAGTTCATACTTTATCATGACTAGACAAAGAAACTTGTGCTCTACTTCCTCAGACTTCCTTAATTATAATTAATTCGCTCTTCCTGATTAAATGCTACACCCAATTAAAAGCAAACTGTGACACAAACGCAAAGTCACTGAGAGGCGGCTGTTTTTTTATTTCAACCCAAACATTGTCAACAACAGTCACAGTTATGCAACGATGTCACCTTCGGAGCGTCTAATTTATTCAGCAGCTGAGTTTTTTGCCGACGGGTGTTAACTTCTGTACACTAGTCTATTCGCCGAAAGGTGCACAAAAAATATCGCATTTCACCATTTGCCTCAGCACAAAAAGTTTCACGCTGTGGCTTTTGTATGGCGTTTAAAGCACAATACGTGATGAGAAACCATGAGCTGCAGAGAACAACTCTTCCCGGATGAGCTAAGTGAGTCACAGGCCGCGTTCGTCAAAATGCCCTGATGTCGCAGCCACTTACTCAGACAAAAGTTAATGGGAGTGTTTATAAATCACTGAATTACATCTAGAACCTTTCAGCCGCCTCTTCACCCGAGGACATTTCTATTTTAGCACAGCACATCTTGCTTATTGTTAATCTCCCTAAAATGGAACTGTTTGCTTTGTCTGTTTTGCATTTGTAGAATCGGATCCAGTTGTTGACGCAGTTCACATTCAGGGTTTATATGTGAAGTACTATTATTTGCACAATATGAATACCCTCAATGTACTTCTATCAGAAAATAAACCTGTTTATTTCAGAGTCTTCACAAAATGGAAATCAGTGCGAGCCATTGCTGTATATCTTTGTATTTACAATGAATTCTTTCTGATGTGTCAGACCCTATATGTATGGTCAACTCTGAGACAATTAGCTCAGTGGTCCAAGCATCACTTAAAGCTATTTATGATTCATTCCTCTCATAAGCTTCCGGAGGAATTTGATCTCTATAATGAACAGATCGCTCATGGAAACACACAGTAATTACGTTTACATCCTCCTACAAAGTGAAATGTTCAGAGTCTAATCGACATTCACGGCCAAACTAACTCATACAGAGTCCATTTGAACCCACTCTTGTCAGAGTGTCATGAAATAGAACACTTTGCTCTGTTTTAAACATGAAAGTACTCAGCAACAGTACAAGTATTCTAAATGTTGCATAAAAGAGATTGGTAGTCGCTTATGCATCAACCAATAAATAAATTGTTTTCAGGGAACTCATTTTGGGCTTGCTACTCCTGAGTTGTAAGACTATTCAAGTGCAAACGGGAGAACAATAAGGGCACTGAGCTAATCTATTTACAGCCAAGAAGTGAGAGACATTGTCTGCTGAGGAGGAATAATGTAATATAGTTCAGTTCATGAGCTGAAGAGTGACGCTTCATTTGCCGAAACACTAACCCTGATGTATATTTCACCATCCATCTACCCATACAACCATGCAATGCACATACTGCTGGTCAGCATCACGTAAAGGGGGCAGAAATATATCCGCAAAGTTTCCTTTCACGTCACAATTATTGCATTTCATCCTCTGAGCAGTGTGCTTTTGACCCATTCCATGCCATTTACGAGATTTTCTGTCAGTTATCAAGGAATGCTTCCCCTGCCATTGACCAGCTATTCTGGCAATCAATGTTTTCATTGTCCTGTGGTGGGGGGTGCGGTCACAGATCTTCCAGCAAATATAGGTATCGAAAGATCTACGAATATTATCAAAAATGCTGGCTGTAGCTGGCAACTTTAAAATTGCGCTGATGAGATAAGTGTTAAGACTCTTTCGCAGTGTCCACACATTTTCAAGTATTCAGTGCATTTTTGAAGCGCTTTATCTTTTTCACTAGCTGTTTTTTCATTTTTAGTTTGGGAAATCAAATTAACCTTTGGAGCGCTGAATAAATTTTCAAGAAATTAAAAATGTAATTATCCTGAGCTGCTGAAAATCTATCATATGGCAACTTGTTTAAAGGAGCTCTCCTGCGGGTTTTGGGCAACTATAGTTGCCTATAGCGCTCTACAGGTTAATGTGCAGCAGATCTGTTAAGAAGCTGGAAGTGATGATAGGGTGACCTTTCCCTCACAACAGTGTACTGATAGTCAAGGCCTAGGGGTGAATATAAGCCCCTCTGTGCTCACGAGGCATCAGGCAAATTAAAGTAGACGTGGCAATATTGGAGTCTTAATATAGAGTAATCATCTCACCCATTCCTAAATTTTCCCCGGTTCGTTAGCGAAATAGCTAATTGGGGGTTTGGGTTAAAGCTTAAGGTTGAAGGGGAAAATTATTTGGAAACACTCTGTCAGACTTTTAATCGCTGCTAATTAATAGCTAGCCTGCGGAGGCTTGATTGATTCTCTTGGTTCTGTGGCGACAGAAACAGAACAAAATGACGAGGAGTTTTGTGCGCTTTGAATTAATGCCATCAGATTGCATTGTTTTCTCTCCATTTCATCAACCTTCGTAATTTATTCTGAATTTGCTCATGCTCTATAGGTATCAACAAAGGGAGCTGCTACCGGATCAATCATTTCCCCGAGGACAACGACTATGACACCGACAGCTCAGAGTACCTCCTCCGTGAGTGAATCCCTCGCCGCCTCTTGCAGATCAACGATTTCCTGTCTTCATCCTTGAGGGTGTTTTGAGTCATGAGGAACATCTGACATCTGTGTTTCAGAAGTCCTGATGTATGCAGGTGTCAGTGCTAGACTAGTTCATGATTAGCACGTAGGATGTAGAGCTCTCTAGATGTAAAGTGCGTGTGTGTGTGTGTGTATATATCCATGCTCAGTGAGCTCCATAATTAATTGGACAGTGACACATTTGTATTTTGGCTCTGCGCTCTGGCACTATGAGTTTGAAAGGATACAATGGCTACTAGTTGTGGACAGTCATCTTTACTTTGACGATGTTTTTATTCATACCTGATGAACTGTTCAGAAAAGTCACCATCCCCAGCCTCAAAAATAATCATTTTTAAACATATTTGGTCGCATATCCTTTGCATGTAATGACTGCTTGAAGTCTGTGATGGATGGACCTCACCAGTCAGTGGATATCTTTCCTGGTGATGTTGTAAAAGCCCTGTACTGCAGCCATTTACAGTTCCTGCTTGTTTCTAGGACTTTTTTTTTTTTTTTGCCTCCAGTCTCCTCTTCATTACATGAAATGAAAGGGAGGTTTACAATTGGATTCAGAGCCAGTGATTGACTCGGTCAACAGAGCCAAATTTTTAAAAAAATTGTCACTGTTTCATGAATTATGGTGCTCACTATATTTGTGCACTGCTTATAAACACCATTCATACTCTAAGGTTCCTCATGAATTTGGGCCCAGATTGTCAACTGATCCTTCCAATTTCTCATTAAGAATGAGCCCATAAGAAGGGTTTTTGAAAAAATAAAGAAATACATGTGGGGTGCAAAGAGGAGGCTGTAGTATACAAACACATGGAGACAGTGATTTTCAACATGCAAATGTGTTCATGGTTTCTCTCTATATAAATAGCATGTGCATGATTTACAGTGCAAGGACAAGGTCATGGGTTGAGATTTAAGGTTAGAGGGGAACTACTGAATGCAAATTGCTGTTTCTTGGCTACTTTCAGTAATTTCCCAGGATTTCTGGAAATTTTCATTCTCATGTTTGAAAATTGCAGTTGATCCAAAGATTTAATTCATATCTATTTTTCCCTTACCTAGCGTTTTGTCCCTCAGTGCGAATGGTTTAGTTGATATTTTACTCCAAAAAAAAGCAGTTTCTGGGCGTATTTTTATTTTTTTTTACTCAAATTCAAACTGAATGTTGGTCACGACTGTTTTTGTCAGCTGATTCAAACACGGCTTCCGAGTTGAGCTGAGAAGTGGAGAATTTTATCGTTTTACAAGCTTCGCTCAGTGCAAACAGTGAATTTTTGGCAAAATTTCAAATGATGTAAAATAAAGTGATTTATTTATCATTTTATCGTTAGGCTTGGTTGTTCTCTTGATGGAAGCGTACATCACAGATGATTTGTTCAAGAACCATCGGAAAATTGAAAATCCATTCAGTTTTGACAGTTTCTGGCTATAATAAATGATGTAATTTTCATGATATTTTTAAAGAAAACATGCCATTCAAACCCATTGGTGGGTTCTGGGATTCCGTGGGTTAGTTTATTTTAGAGTTCTGCTTTGAAAAGCTGTTAAGATGCAGTTCACCTTGATATAATGGACATCCACTGACCCCGGTTTTTAATAATACTTATTGCACTGAAATTGTATGTAAACAACCAGATGCAAATTTAAAAGCTGCAAGTTGTTAGTACACTTAACCTTTTGTTTCCCAGAACGATATGTTTTAAGAAGAGCAGATAAGCTATTTGATCAAACTTTAACACTAGAATGGCCGTGAGGTCATTTTGACCTCCCTCGCCAATTAAACTGCACATAACTCTGTTTGAATAACAACCCTATGTCTCTCAGACAGTGACTTTTCCTAAAATGGTGTTATTTATCAACTTATGAGTTATGGGGATTCTGGAATAAAAGAGAAAGAAAAAAATCACCGATTATACCTAGAACTGCCAAGAGGTCATTTTGACCTCCATTATTCATCATGCAAAAAACTGTAAATGGACCATATAGTCTGGCTGTATAGCTAGGCTATATAGGCAGCCTGGCTAGGCTGACTATATAGCTAGTCAGACAGACAACTCAAATGACTTGACAGTAGGCTAATACCTTGCATATGCCCATTTATACAACACATTCATATACTGACAGCTATGCAAGGCAGTTAACTGCATCTTGGTTGCCTAGACATACATTTTGTTACTTTTTGAATAGTGTGCAGGTGCGTATATAAACCAGTTGCTGTCATGACGTCAGAATCAGTTTGTTCTCCCATTTTGCAGATAGAAATCATGATTGTCACTGGGCTGTTCTCTTAGTGATTTAGTTTAGTTAGTCGGGCAGGCTACCAGGAATGGAAATGGATCAGAGGAAATGGATGAATGTAAGTCAGGCTTTGGAAAAGCATCAGGACATGAGCTCTGGTGAGTCGGATGGAGAAGAAATATCAGGGCTCAGTGATGTGTCTTGCTCCAGTGAATCCGACTCTGATTTTGAACCTGAATGTCAACATGAGCCACCCCATAAAAGGATCACCCCTGCTGGGCAAACCAAGCCTCTGATGCCAGGGAGGTCACCTAAACTTGATATTTATTCACCTCATAATGCTCAGGTTTCACAGCATAATTTCAAGTCCAAAATTTATGAAACATTTCAAAATAGCCACAACTGCCAACAAAGCCAAGCTCTAAAGCTCTAACTTCTATACTATTCCATCAATATAAACAGAGCAAGCAATGAATTTACATTGTTATATTATTAAAATAAAATAAAGCCTAATGTGGCAAAATTAAATAAAATAAGATGTTTTTCATTTATTTTTACATGCTATTTTAAAATAATTAACAACTGTTCCAGTTACAGACTTCTAATTTGCAATCATAAAGCCTGCAATGACCTTGCGGCCGTTCTAGGAAGTACTGCATTGTCGGCCCTTCTAGTGTTAAAACCTTTCACCTATTAGCACCAGACGAGCTTTGAGGAGTTTTAGGAGGTTTGTCTCGGCCCTCCAGTGCCTTTCAGAAGATGAATCTAGCAGTGCTTGTAAAAAATAATTAGTTATTGATTAGGTCAACCAAATCAAATATATAAGCCTTGAATCTCATTTGAATCAAAATATGAACTTATATCTAATGCAAGGGACCACACAACTCGCTGCCCTCAATTAAAAGAAATAACTCAAATATTCCAGCATTTGTTTTCCCATATTTTTTGTATGTTTTATTGAAGTGCATTTGGGGACAATAATGTATAATTAAATCTGTTCCTATGGTGGGTAGCCAGTTTAATTTTCGTGGAGTTTGATGGTTTCCCCTCAAAAGTGTGTATAAATTACTTTTAGTGACCTCACTAACAGTTCTAATCCCCCCCCAAAAAAAACAAAAAAATATACTCAGTCAAAAAAGAAACTTCACACTCGTTTGGAGGTCGATAAGTTGAACATACAAGAAAAGTGGTTTTAAATAATGATTTAATTCCATTCTGTACCCATTATGGACGGTGTACCATAAAAATCATGTTCATAATGTAACCAGTTCCACCGGAAATGCTACGGAAATGTAAGAGAGTAAAAATGGTAAGTTACAACTTGATGAAAGCATGTCAATAGCGCCGTATGCCCTCCATGAGCGTTCACAACTGCGACGCAACGTCTCCTCGTGGATTGAATGATGCGTCTGAACACAGCTTGGGGGATGCGTCGCCATAATTGAACCAACATGGCACCAAGTTCCTGCAAATTCTGCGGAGGGTTCCTTACTTGACGGAGTCTTCTGCCCAACACATCCCATACATGTTCTATGGGATTAAGGTCGGGAGACCTTGAGGGCCACTCCATGACATTGATGCCAGCATTCCTAAGAAAATTCCGCGTTAAATTGGTCGTATGAGGTCTGGCATTATCGTGTTGGAATGTCAGACCTGGGCCATGAGCTGCCATGAATGGCAAAAGCTCTGGAATGAGCACTTGATCTCTGTATCCTGCAGCAGTTAGGTTTCCTTGAACAACCATCAGTCGGGAACGGGCAGGACCATTAAAGGCACCCCAAACCATAACACTACCGCCCCCAAAACGGTCCACTTCCTGCACACAAGACTGGGCGTTGCGTTCACCGCGTCTCCTCCAAACTCTAACTCTCCCATCAACGAAGTGCAAAGTGAATCTGGATTCGTCACTAAAAACGACCCTATTCCAATCACGTTGAGTCCATCTCAGATGTCGTTGTGCCCAGAGAAGCCGTTGATGTCGGTGTAACTGGGTTAAAATTGGTCCACGATATGACGGACGTGCATGGAGACGAGCAGTGCGCAGGCGATTACGTATAGTTTGGGCAGTCACACGACCTCTAAACAATTCATTCCTAGTGGACGCTGCAGTGAGAAATCGACACGCAAATGGCGAAGACGATTTGTTGGTCTTCTGCTTGTGTCGTCACACGTGGTCTACCCGAACGAGGTCGGTCTGCTGTGGTGCCAGTTTGTTGGAGACGTGTCCGAAGATCATGGATAGTCCGTCGACTGCATCCCATAACCCTGGCAACGTCAGTGACCGACGTTCCCGTATTCAGCATGCCAATGGCACGTTCACATTGAATGTTTGACAGTCGTGGCATTGCAAATCAACGGATAATTGACTGTAAGAACTTGTTTTTCCGAGATGTCACTCTACCGTGCTAACGTGGGCTCAATTGCACGTGTCTCATAAGGTCACGTGACTAGGAACACGAGGAAACATGCTTTTACCTTGATGTATGCTGGCACGTGCTGCATGCTTGTGCACGTCGGAGTTGCTGTGTGTCATGATGTCTTTGACAACGCATTTACCCCTAATAATAATAATAATATCTCTTGTATTAAGTTTCAAGAAAATATTTAGAAATTTATGAGTGTGAAGTTTCTTTTTTGACTGAGTATATATATAAGACTTCATTAAAAGTGCACTGGGGAAATCGTTTCGCACGATGGTAAACCATCATTACTTTCATTAAAACTTCTTAAAACCCATGGTTTCCCCCTAAACAACAAATATACTGTATACTGTACTTCATTTCAGTGCATTCGGGGAACAAAGATATACAAATTCATTTGTTTGCATTCTGGTAAACCAGCGTAATTTTCATTGAAACCTCACTGTTTGGTCCAAGAAATAATAATAAAGGCATTGCATAACTGTATAAATTCCCAGAATGACCTCTTGAAGGGAAACTTCCCAGCCTTGTCATTGAGTAATTCGTAAATGCCACCCTCAGGGCAGACGGGCACCCTCTTTCAGTTCTATAGTTTTACGTATCAGGACATTGAAAAAATCAGCTGGTAAACCCAATTGAAATGCTATGGCGTGACTGTAAGAAAGCGGTGCATAAACAAATGCTCTGAAACATGAATGAACTGAAGCATTGTTGCAAGGAAGAATGGGCCAAAATTCCTCGACCATGATGTGAGAGACTGATAAAATCACCAAGGAAATAATTAGTTAAACTTATTACTGCTAAAGGTGGTTCTACAAGCTATTGAATCATGGGGTGTACTTAGTTTTTTCATAGATGACTTCTGAATTTTGGCTAAATTTTGGTTTAATAAATAATGGCACGGTGGAATCTGTTGTGTGTTGTTTTTGCACCTGAGGTTAGATTTACATAATTTTAGGACCAGCTGATTTTTTTTTTTATTATGTCTTGAAATGTAAAACCATAGAACTGAAAGAGGATGTAACTTTCTTTTTCTCATGACTGTTCATGCCACGCTGACCCCTCCTCTCCTCGTTTGCGTTTCCGCAGGCATCGTCCGCGCCTCCAGCGTGTTCCCCATCCTCAGCACCATCCTCCTGCTGCTGGGCGGGGTCTGTGTGGGCGTCGGCCGCATCTACAGCAGCAAGAACAACATCCTGCTCAGCGCCGGCATCCTGTTCGTCGCAGCCGGTGAGCCGCCCACCCGCCTCGCGCCACTTTGTGCACCGCGGCTGCTCGCGTTACGTCGTCGACAGCTTATGGCAATGCTGGTCCGAGACAATGCAACACCGGTGCAGCTAAATACACCGCTGGACAAACCGTCGAGAAATGACAGCACCTTTCGCTCATAGTCGCCCCCATTTTTGAGTGCATGGAAAAATGTTTGACTGTTTACAATAGTGTACAATAAATTAATTTAAATTCATATTTAATATTTGGTTGAATATCATTTGCATTCCATGAGTGCATGAAGTCTGTGACACATAGACATCACCAGGCACAGGCTATTGTCCCTGGTGATGCTCTGCCAGGCCTGTGCTGAAGCCATCTTCAGTTCCTGCTTGTTTCTGGGACTTTTTGCCCTACAGCATCTCACAAAAGTGAGTACACCCCTTTATTATATCTTTTCAAGGGACAACGTTACAGAAATGTAACCTGAATATATTCTACAGTAGTCATTGTACAATATGTGTAGCAGTGTAGATTTACTGCACTACTAGAATATATTCAAGTTTTATTTCTGTAATGTTGTCCCTTGAAAAGATATAATAAATTAATTGTCGAAATGTGAGGGGTGTACTCACTTTTGTGAGATACTGTATGTCCCCCCCCCCCTCAGAATCTTAAGTAGTTGTCCATGCTAAATTTGATTGAAATGCTGTGACTGACTCAGCCAACAGAACCAAAACAACAATCAAAGTGACACTATCGTTAACTCCTGGATAAGCTGTTTGTGAATTAGGGACCGGTCATCCTTGCCAAGATCATATTTATCTTATCACCCGTGGTCGTGATAATGGCAAATTGATTGATTGATCGATTGATTAGTGAGTGACGCTCGAGTCTCATCACAACACACCTTCCTAAGCTTCGCTTTTCCAGGAATAAAAAAAATGTCCAATCAATTATTATGCTTTCTGTATGTCCTTAAATTGGCTGTATCCAGGATACTTTCCTATTATTTAGGCTGGAAAAAAGTGCAGGGATAGAATGACATTTTTGAATGTCTTCCCCTATAACCTCCTCCCTCCCTTGAATCTGCTAAGCCCCTGCCTGAGACCACGTTTCCGTGCTGAAGCATAAATATGAGATTAGCATAATGAAGAAAAAAAGGACTCCTACTTCTCCGTAAGGTGATCAAGTGACTTGGCCAGGCTATTTCAAAAGAAGTTTGACTGTTCCTTTTCCATCTTTTGCTCATATGCAGTACATTCAGATTGAAATAGCATTGCTCATGTTTCTGAGGTCCACAGGAGATTGTATCTGATAATAATTTGATCGATATGATCAGTCGTGGAGAACCGATACCCCACAGTTGGTTGAGCTCTTTCATGACCCTGTCCCTGTTGCCATGAAGTGAATATGACTGTCCTGCTGAAATGAAAACCAAAGAGCTCATTCTATATCTTCCTTACTTTCTCTTTCGGTCTCGGTCTCTCAGGCCTAAGCAACATCATCGGCATCATTGTCTACATCTCCAGCAACACTGGCGATCCGAGCGACAAAAAGGACGAGGACAAGAAGAACCAGTACAACTACGGCTGGTCCTTCTACTTCGGCGCCCTGTCCTTCATCGTGGCCGAGTCCATCGGCGTCCTGGCCGTCAACATCTACATTGAACGCAACAAGGAGATCCGCTTCAAGACGCGCCGGGAGTTCATCAAGACTACCTCCTCCTCCTCGCCGTACTCTCGCATGCCCAGCTACCGCTATCGGCGACGGCGCTCTCGCTCCAGCTCCCGTTCTACGGACCCGTCCCGCGAGACGTCACCCGTCGGGCTGAAGATGGTCAGCTCCATGCCCATGGGGGAGATCTCCATGTACACTTTGAGCAGAGACCCCCTAAAGTCCGGGAATGCCGCCTCCTACAGCCCAGATCACGACTCCCCGGGCTTCCTTCAGGTCCACAATTGCTTCCCGAAAGACCTCAAGGACGGTGTTAACAGGAGGACGACGCCAGTATGAGGCCAGTTTCCCTCTGCTGGGTCGCTGAAGACGCCAACACTGCAGGATGCAGGATTGGTTCATTGAGGCAGTGCCTGCCGAGCTAAGACTAATTAGCATGGCGCAGGCGTCGGATGGTCGGTGTTCATGGGAAGGAATGCGAATAGCCTTTTGTGTCTAGAAAAAAGGCTGTAATGTGTGAGGCGGGGGAAAGAGGATGCAGCTAGCCTGACAGCGCTAAGGCTGCAGGGGAAAACGCATTGCAAAATCCAGAGCCGTAGCTAACGAAGATCTCCCTGCTTACACAAAGCACTTTGCCGAAAAGGGTTCCCCAATCCCCCCCCAAGAGGTCCAGAAGTAGCAATATTTTTTTGAGATGCACTGGAATATCCCCCTTATATGTTCAAGATTCAAGTAACAGAACTTTTGTTAACATTACAGTAATAAATTTAGCATGCAAGCTGTGGTTGATGGTGAATTTTCTGATGATTTTTCTTAATTTACTTGTCCCATTTTTTTTTTCACTGAAGTACAGTATGTACGTATGTTTAGTTTATTTAATTTAACCCTGCTAGGTATACTGGTGCTAACTAAAATATAGTCATCCTGAGCCTTTACTACGACTTCTGTGTTTTCTAACAGGCCTCAAATCTTTGTCGGTGTGTTGGAGTGAAGTATGTTGTGTTAGTATTGTGCTTTCTGAGCCACTGCCAATCTTTCACAGTTGCTGTTCATTGCTGTTTTCTGCCATCTCTTTCAACAGTTACCTACATCAAATTCAGGGGCTGTGTCTCTATACTGCGAACGTCGTCTAAATGGGTATCATTCAAAATATTTGGCATGTCAGTTTTGATGTGGATGGATTTATTTCGGGTCCATCACCCATTATGTCATTAGGACCACAAATCTCTTGTGTGAACACAGAATCTAAATGTGCTCAGGGAAGCTGCAATCATGATTTTGATGTAAGAAAAAAAAAAAAAGAGAGAATAAATCAGCCATTTTTAATGCGTGTTTGGGAAAGTATTATCGTTGTTGACGTTACGCATTAATCTCAGAATGACTGTTCCTGTTCCTCAGTGTCCTTTTCCTTGATGAAAATTTGTTACTGAGTTGACCCTGGTCCTATGCTTTTACTCGTGAGCCCACAGTGCTGTGCGACTGATTTATTATTCAATTGCTGCTTTTGTATGAGAAAAAAAAATAGTTTGAAATGAGTTCAATTTTGGTTTGTCTCTCAGTGTGAAGCTGTAAAATGAACTGCATTAGAGGGTCTGGATAGGTTAGATCTGTCCGCTATCACAGCCATCGTAACTGATGGAGATCATTGCCATGATGAGGTCGCAGGTGTGAAGAGATCAGTACAAAATGTACCTTGTGAAATCAGCATGGGGTGGACAAATTATCAGAAGCCCCCCGAAAAATTACTTTGAACTTTTAAGTCTCTAACACAAATCAAAAAGCATCAACACGGGTCATTCCTATTTATCACATTGCCAATTAGCAGCATATGTCTGCTGCAGAACTTGGCAAAGTTAGCCTCCGAAGGATGCTCACAATGGCCAATTAGTTTCTGCTTGCATTGCAGATCACAAAAATGGCAAGATCATTGAGGCTGGCAAGGGAGAATGTGTCAAAAGTTATGAACCAGTCTTTATAAAAGCAGTTTATCTTGAGCTGTATGTAGTTAGTATTTTTGGCAGTGTTTACAATGATTTGGAAACATTCCCTCTATGTATTATGATACTGTACTTTGCCGTGTAAAACTTCAGTCAGACTTGTAATCCACAACTAACAGCTAAGCCACAATGTAGACCTTCGGGCTAATGACAAGAGGAAGTGCTGGAGAGTTTATTTCTGACCCTTGTCTTTCTAAATCCTAGTTCTAACTACATATTCTTCCTTCATAATAGCTCAACTTTGCCATATTCAATTTCTGTGGGTCCCAGATCCTTGAGGTCTGAGAAATGCTGGTTTTCCACCAACCCTTTACCTGGGAGTCAGGTGTGAAGCTAGTCTGGCCAATTAAAGGCACTAAGGGCTCTAAATTCGTTTACCAGGCACAGGCGCAGCGCAGGTGCGGCGAATGGGGGGAGCGCCACGCCAACGGGGTGTATCCAGGCATATTTTGCAATTTCGTGCCCAGCGCAAGTACTCCTCTGTCCCGCCTCTGTCCCTCCTGCCGGCGCAAGTGGCAAAGAGGGAGGAGAGAAGGCGTGAGTGGGTTTAACACAGCCGAGTCAAATCTTCACCAATCAAATGAGCTCCTCCCCTCACCTTTAAAATGTTGGAATAAAGAAGCCTCTGTCCTATATCTGCATGATGCGTTAATGTTGCATTTTACTTTGCTGCTTCAGGCATGTTTTCTGCACCACTTACGTCTATATTAAGCATTACAAATATGAGATAGCTGGCTAGCTAGGACATTTGCGAATTATTACTATTAGCGAACTTGAATGGAATTTCAAAACGAACTACGTCAGATCATTCAAACTTATGAAGCTGGAATGAAATACGACGGTTGCTCATTTATTTCTTCTGCCTGCATCATTGGGAAGAGAAACGATGGATAGTGTGTTCCTATTATTACACCCTGTTGCTGCTTAAAATTTTGGGATTAATATGCATGGACAACAATGCAAGATACGTTACACATTTATTTTCAATATGTGATCTTAACTCAGTATGAGATCATAGCAATCAGGCTGTATTCCTTTCCCCCACTAAAAACGATAAAACCTAAGTGACAATAATAGTATTAAGCCGCTTGCACACTGGACACGAAACGAATTTTTCGCATGACAGATTACATTCAAAGTCAATGCAAAAGTATTCACGTCTTTGCATTGACTTTGAATGTAATCAGTTGTGCGAAAAATTTGTTTCGCGTCCAGTGTGCAAGCGGTTTTACTGAGCATAGAACACAAGCATATGCACTACCTGATGCCGAGGCAGTTTGTGGCTGGCTGAGAAAGATGTGAAGTCGTTAGTTTGCATCACAGATTCAGCTGCGTTGATTAAGCCAGGTCGAGTTTCCATTAAGCATGCCAACCGCCTTTGATCTGACATCAGGACAATCGATATAGATACTATAATTTATGTCCTGATTCAGATAGTTACATTAAATAGTGGTTGCTGTAATTATTTATTGCATTGAAATGTGCCTGACATTCTGGAAACCTGCCTGTGATGTTTCGGTGACGTGTGCGCACAGTGCGCCGGTCAGCCAAATTACCACTGCGCAGAAAGTAAACCAGGTTGGAGCTGGCAAGCTCTCTGCGCACTTTCGGCGGAGCCTTTTGCCACGAAATTGTCACTGCGTCATGATGAATATGTGACACCTCCCCCTACTACGCTGCCACACCCATCTCGGCGCACGTCCGTCTACCAAATTGCCAAAGTGGCTGCACACGGTGTTGCACCGCACGAAATTACCACTGCGCGGGCTGCACCAGACAAAATTACCACTGCGTGGGCTGCACCACATTGCACCATCCTGCGCTGCGTCAAGAAATTAGAGCCCTAAGTGTTAATTCAGTTCAAAGGAAGGAATTTGAATTCCAGGTCCAGCTTTGAAGATCCCTTCAATAGAGTGTAAAAAGAGGCATGTTTGTCTACAAACGAAAATGACTTCATGGTAGTGTTTATCAGTCACTCAAATCCTGTGAGGCTTTAATACATGATAGATGTGAGGTTAGAAGATGATGTGTTCCCTCACTGCTGGGCTTGGAACTGTCACTTTCAGAATTGCTGGCTGTATTCTGCTAATCGATAAACAGCAAAGTATCATAGATAAAATCAGAAATAATAGCAAATGCACTGCTCATTGCGTGTAATTGATTCCATAAGATTAAATTGTATACGCATTTATTTAGTGATTATTGCCTTGAGTAAAAGTGTAGTGGTTCATACCTTTCACTGGCTTTGTAAAGATATCCCCAGTCATTTGAAGCAGTTAAGGGATGTACAAGAGGGGAAATATAAGCTATAGTATTGTTAGGTGCAAACTGTAACCTAAAGTGACTAATGTGTTTGATCGAGTCTCTCAGGGTTAAGGCTGGAGCACAATAGGACCAACTGTTGGGCCCCTCAGCTGGGCCCTTAGCCCTATGTTGCCTCAGGGGGATTGGCCCCTGCTAGGACTAATCAACTGTAACTGGCTTTGAGTGAATGTTTACAGCTACTGAAGGGTGACAGATTCAGGCCCTCAGGCCTTTGAAGTAGGTAATTTTCATGTTGATTTCCCCAATCAGTCAATCTCTATGGGTGCTTTCACACTAGGGGCTCGGGCACAGATCCGAGTACACTTGACCCCGAAGTCCAGTTTATTTGGTAAGTGTGAACGCAAGCCTTCCATACTCGGGCACGGTACACGAGTCCGCTTGGAAGAGGTGGACTCGGGCACGGTTCATCCGTACTCAAACCAAATGTGAAAGCAACCGCACTCGAGCACGGAAGTGGACTTTTATGTGACATCTTAACTGTTCGACTCTTTTGTACTAACAAATAAAGTGGCAAAAGGATCCTTCTGGTCAAACGAAGAAATTGAATGCTTGCTCGAAATCTGGGCAGATGAAAACATACAATCACAAGTGGATACTACACACAGAAACACGGAGATATATGGAATAATTTGCGAGATTTGCGTGGTTATCGCAGAACAATAGAACTGTGCCAAGACAAACTTAAGAAAATGCGGCTGCAATATCTTAAAAGTGTGGAACGTGGTATGAAAGTCTGGCAGCTGAAGTGATGAAAAAGATATATTTCCATGGCTGCTTCTTCTTTGTGTATTTTTTCCCATTTCAAAACCACCTCGGTGCATACTGTCATCTACTGTATCGGAAATTCGACAAAAGCAACTGTACTCGGGACGGAACGACATTGCTCGTGTGAAAGCTGACCAGTGGGGAGAGGGGGTGAGGGGGTGAGGGGGACAATTGTACTATGGCACGGTACGGAACAATCGTACCTAGTGTGAAAGCGCCCTAACACTGCGTAAGCCCCATATTATATGTACTGTCTCACAAAGTCATTGGGCCCCAGCTTAGTTTGACCCCAGTGAGCAAAAAAGCTGCCATTTTTTCCTTCTTGCAATGCAGAAGTTATAATAAAAACTCAGCGCTCATAGTTTTAATCATGAGCAGACAAACTATCAGATGGAATACAAAGTCAAATGGACCATCCTCTTAGTAAATGTAATGAGATGAGCATTGAAGGCAACGATAGCTTCTGTTGAGGCAAATTTTTTACATTTCGGTCATAGATTTCTGAAATTTGAATGTGAAAAGGATACTTAGGAGGAACTGGGGGTACACCAGCACATGCCTTTGATGTGTTCAAATTATATACTGTATGCCCATGTGCATTAGTATTAAATTAACTGATGATTAACAGTGAAATGTAGGGATTATTACCTTCTTTTCCCCCTGCAATTAAATGATCAGATTGGATTTTTTGACAAAAGGATTCAATCGTTCAGTCAGAATACTTTTTTCTTTTAATGATGTCACTGATGTGGGTTGTTGCTATGGCAACATCTAATGCAACCAATGGCAGCACATACTTCTATTCCAAAGCCAATTTGATTGCGTTCAGTGTTTTGGTTATGTCTGAGTAATCAGTGGTTTTATGAAATCGTAACATGTTTATGTGAAATAAAAGAAAATTATAGCTCTTGCTTGTGGCAAGAGTGTTCGTGCGTGCATGTTTGTAGACCAGGGCTGGCATAACTGACCTTTACAGAGCGTTTATCTGTGTGTGTGCACGTATGTATGTGTGTGCGTGTGTGTGCGTGCATATGTGTGTGTATGTGTGTGTGTGTGCATGCGTGTATGAGTGCGTGTGTTCGTATGCTCATGTATGTTTGTTTGTGTCTGTGTTTGTGTGTATGCATGCACATTGTGTGTATGTGTGTCTGTCTGTCTGTGGGTGGGTGTCTATGCTAGTGTACGTCATGTACCTTGGCATGTGGCTGTTTGCATGTGTATGTGTGTACATGTTCACATGTGTGTGTCTATCTGTTTGTGGATGTCTGTGCTTGTGTATGTCATTTACCTCCACATGTGGCTCTGTGTGTGTGTGTGTGTGTGTGTGTCTGTCTATGAGTGCCTGTCTGTGTGTGCATTTCTGTGTGTATATTTGTGTACACGTATCACGTATATCTGTGCCTGCCTGTGGGTCTGTTTGTGTGTGTGGGTGTCTGTGTTTGTGTACATCCATGTATGTGTGCATTTCTGTCTGTAGGTGTGCGTCTGTGCTTGTGCATGTCATGTACCTTTGCGTGTGGCTGTGTTTGTATCTGTTTGAATACATGCAGGTGTGTGCATGTGTGTGTGTGTGTCTGTCTGTTGGTGTGTGTCAGTGCGTCTATTCATCATGTACCTTCACATGAGGCTGTGTCTGTTTCGCTGGACAGAGCCAGGTGGTGGGAGGGGAGGAGGGACAGGAACTCTGGCATCAGCTGGACTGTTCTGCCTGTGATGCTCTGCTTTGGATGGAAACCACTACTACACAATCAAGTGGTCTAAAGGTGGCTAGTCTGACACAATCAGATTAGATTAACCCCAAAATAGTTTAGCTGTTGCACCTATGTGAATCCTTGTTCCTGAGAAAATTGAGAAAAACAAAACTTGAGTGGGTAGTGGGCCTTGATCAGCAGGAATCTCTTGTAGTCATTCGTCCTATGAAGCCAGAATCATAGTTTCCCAACTATGATTTGTCAACTTTCATCAAGCTGAAATGGAATTGATCACATTCATGGCCATACCCATGACAGCATGCCAATGACCAGTGCTACCGGAGTGGCTGGCAAATTAACATCGATTCATGTTAAAGCGAAATTACAAATAAATCAGGTGTCATAAGTGATCGCAAAAGAGATATAGGACTGTAATTTCAGAGTTCTTTTTTTCCTTCTATGCTCTTGCCTTGAACTTTCATCTCCCTCCTAAAATGCTTGGCATTTACCTAAACGTGGGTCAATCCACTAGCCTCTCTAGCCAGGCATGCTTTGTAAATTTCAGTGGCCCAGAAACTACTGTTATGAACCAGGAGCAGCCTTGTATTAAAGTTTGTGAGTGCTGGTGTTAAAGGAAGACTGGGAAATATGAAGGCTGTAGGGCAGGGCTTGTAACAGAAGAGAATCAGACCCAGGAATGACATTAAGATTGGGACAGAGGGAAATAACTACAGACACGGCCAGCAGATGACACCGCAGCCAAGACTGGCTTGAATAAGTCTGCCTTTGTCCTGGCTTGGAAAAAAGCACTAAAAATATGTTAAAGACAACAGCCAGTACCACTGCCTCAGCTAGGTTTAACACAAAGACTGCACAAAAACAAGCCATGTTGTGCTTTTTGTGTTAATGCTCGCGATAAATGTGAACTGAGGTTTTACCAACTCTGCAGTATCCTAGCGCACGATTTCACATTCCTAGTGCACTAGTCTTTCTAGTGCACTTGCTGTTCTGTGCACACTCAGATTGTTTGGGATGCCTAAACCTGGTCTTTTGTTGAGTATCTCCGCACCACCGCAGTGGTTCTGCTTTGTAAATCTTAAAATCTTTGCATATGGCAATTTTCACTTGATTTTATTACTGGATCTTGAACGCGCTTCAAGTAGAGAAGAGACATCAAATGACAGGCTTTTTAGGACTGAAGCCTTCTCTTTTTCACGCCAGACCAGTGATCGATGTGGGGTTTTACTACGAGCAAAAAAAAAAAAAAAAACAAGACAAGAAAATAAAAATAAAAAGAATCCTGGCCATTTGCCATGTATGGTTTCTGTGTGTTGAATACCAGTTCCAATATTTTACAGGATTACTAAAATGAAAGCTATATTTTGCTGTTTGTAGCTTTATGTAGAGTAGGAACAAATGCTAACACATGTACATGAACTCTTAACCTAAAACAATGTGCCATAAATGTATAGGTAGATTCATTGGTGTTTGGAAGGGGTGTGGGCAGAGTTTGAAGACTTACTTTTGTCCACAAATACAGTTGTAAACCTGTAAAATAACTCACTAACATGCCTGTAACAAACTTGTATATTTCCCTATCTAAAGCTTTTTGGACACTTTTTTTTTTTTTTTTGCTTTGATATATATATATATATAAATATATTTTTGATGTTTCTTGTCAGCTGTCTCCATATTTACCGTACACTTAAATAAATGGAATCAGGGGTATGCTTCTCTCTTTGGCTGGTGTCTTTGTTATACCATTGTGAGTTGATTTTTTAATTTATCTTTTTTTGTGTGTGTGTGTGTATCTTTGATTGTACAATATTTCTATTGTTTAAAGTGTGACGTTAACTAAATAAAATAAATGCCAATTACTCACTTAATTTGGAAATTTCATTAGAAAAATAATAACGGGTTACCTCTGAATGACTGTTGCGTTGCCTGTCATTCAGCACCGGTGAGTTCACAATACAAAATAAAGTCACGAAATGTTTTTATGCGCTAAATTGTCAATCTAGTAGTGGTGGAAAAGGCACGGAGAGGCTTGGTTACGCGCGGCTGGTGAATCGCTTGGTGTGGGGGATTGTACTGTTCAGGCTTTCAGAGCTGATCTTCCGCGTATTTTGTATTTACTGAAATCTTCCATCAGGATCTTGTGTATACCTACCGTACCTAATTTAGACATTTTGTCTGACGTCAGGAGAGGGAAATATTGCATTTGTGGAGAAAAGCCAGATTTTTGACAGCTTTTCCCACTACGACTGTGGCTTTCATCAGGAGACAAAACGATAAATATTTATTCTCTTTGATTTGGCACTTAAACACGGAAAGACGAAGATGTTTTCAGACGTAGTGTGATGCTTCCTCGAAATGTGTCGGTAGAATGCAGTGGTCTGGCTCCACTCTAAAAAAAGCTGTTTGATTTCAGGTTTTTGATGATAGAGTGGATTTCCTCCTCAGACAGTGGGCATTGTACAAGTCGGAGAGAGCGATGATGCGTGTCAGGGCGCGGGGGGGGGGGGCATAAATCAGCTATTACAGTGGGGTCAGCGAGTCTGACTGCTCCGAGTCAGGCTCCTCTCGAATGGAGTAGCGCGCACTCGTCTCAGACAGAGAGGAGCCGAGAGAGGAGCGCGTCCGCGGAGTACATACTTCAGCCTGCCTCCATACACTCATTCAATGGATACTTCACCCAGAACAACTCAGATCAGTGCCATTCGGATCGATGGTGCATTGCGTAACACGTCACTTAGGTGATGCTTTTATCAAAGGTGACTTACAGTTGATCAAACCAAGCAGGGGTAAACCATCCCAATTTTGACAATTTTACAATAAAGCGACATTAATTAACATCAGATAAAGCAGTAATAAGCATTTTCTAACAGTTAATTAACAGTTAACTAATATGTCTAGTAATCATTTCCAAATGGAGTTCATGTTAACTAAGGTATTATTCAACATTGCAAAGTTCAATAGTTTGAAGTGTTACTTAAGGGATGCAGTACTGAAGGGGTATTTTCAACTTCACAATATGAGTACAATATGAGCGACATAGAGCTTTAATAAATGGTTAATTATGGTTACATAATGCTTATTCAGCATTCTGATGTTTTGTTTAACCATAAATTGACTGATAGTTCATGATTATTGCTGCGTTAACTAAGGTTAATTAATACACCCTTATTGTAAAGTATGGGGTCGAGGGCCTCACTCAAGGAACCAGCTGCAGCGCTGATGGTTATTGTGGCTGCAATAGGACTTCAGCCTCTCAAGATTTTAACCCTCTCAGGCCCAGTCAAACACCCTAGCCCTGAGGCCGTAGGGCCTTGGTATCAAAAACATGACATGAGGACAAGGAGTGAGTGGCACCTGGGGGGGATGGACACCTGGCACCTGAAGTAGAAGCCCATTGCTTAACCTGGCGGAGCACCAATCAGAATTAAGATCAATGGCAGCTCATTTATGCTAATGAGGCAACCGGGGAATATAGGTGGTGTAAGGGCCTGCGAATGAGGGACTGGTGAGAAAACAGTACCTGCTCTCTCCCACTCTTTCTCATTCACTGTCTCTCGTCTCTCCCTTTTTATCTCTTTATCTCCCCCCATCTCTCTCCTCCTCCCCCTCTCGCTGTCTCTCATCTCTCTCTCTTTTTATCTCTCTCTCCCACTCTCTGTCACTCATCTCAACTCTCATCTCTCTCCCCATAATAACGAATAGATTCCCAATCATACACAGCGAAGCAGCGCGGTGACTGTGCGTAGGCTATCCGCCAAAGAGTTTGAATGGATGAGAAAGGATTCACCTGACATCCCATCTGTCCCTAAAGGTCACGGAGTCTCCCCTATATTGCGACCCATTTCCCGACTCCTGGAAGTGGTCCTAAATTCCCCATGAATCTCCCATAAAATTTTCTGGAGCGCCCTGGCCTCAAATATTGTGAGTGACAACAAAATTAACCCCCCCCCCCCCTACACACAATGTACTGAGGTAATACAATGATTTTGCTAGATTTTTGTGAAGGTGGGATGTCTTTGTCACCCAGCTTTTAAGATTTTTAAGTTTTTGTACAGGGATTATTCTTCCGCTTAACCCTCCCAAACAATGGTACATAAAAAAGACACAAGGTTTAAACTTTTCATTCACCTCTGGCACACTCCTTCACCAGATTCTATCCATCTTCTTCTATCACCACTCAGTATTTCAGTATTTCAGGGCTGCAAAACCCCATGTTAGGACTCACCTCATTAAAGTTCACAGTCATTTCCCAACAGCGGGACATCTAATAGCCTTTTTCCATACACTCACGCTGGTCTGGCTTCACTCACTTCGACTCAGCAGGTCAGCCCAGTGCACCTGGGATTTGTGCTTCCATTACGATAGAGCTAAATACTTGAAGGCACGTATTTAAGCGATGCTACGCTCGTCTTGAGTCGATGATATTTAAATTCAGTGGGCTAGTAAGCGCTATCTTACGCTATGCAACAGTTGATGAGGAAGCCCTCTGATGCAGGTGCAACCCTCTTGAGGGCAGGTCTGGCATGCTTTGGCCCAACCATGGAGGTATTCGATCTCGGACACGACTCGGCACGCAGAGAGAGGTCAAATCAGTGCAGCGCAGCTTGACTCGCGAATAAAAAAACGGCTTCAGGCGACACAAAGTAGAATCACACATCAAATTACATAAAAAGACTCAAATTATTACATACCAGAATATCTGCATGCAAGGAATTGAAGACGCAAACAGAAATTGCGTAAAAGCTTGTGTGAAATGATGTAAAGCATAGCTTTTTATGGAACAAAACCAGCACGGTGGGTTGATTGAACAAAAGTGCTGCGTGTTTTATAGAGGGCATATTTCAAATCAAAGACAGACCTAGCACCCCCCTGATTCATCTGCAAAACAAAATAACAGGTCACCAATGAGTACTAATTTTCATGCCAACTTACAGATATAATTGGATTTACTGCATACCTGCCTCCAACAGTGAGAGCTCTGGCTCCAAGACAGAGAGTCTGGATATCCTGAGTGTCTTAAAGAGTAAGAGTAAGAGTAACTGAATTCAGATGCGACAGCATGAAATGGACAATATGTATGATCTCACACGGATTCATTAATGTCTCTTTTGTATCATACGTAATCGGTTCTGCTGATGAAAAACAGAATTATTATTTCTCCACCGTCTACTCTTGTGATAGATTTAGCGCAGTTGTAAGCTTTCTCCCCGAAGTCAGCCTTTCCGCTCTGTTCCTCTCCACAGGTGAGGTGTTTCATCTATTTAATAAGAAATTATGCAACTTTGCCTCCTGTACTAACACTTCAAATTCTCACATCACATTCCCCCTTGCTGAGTTTCTTCGCAGTGCGTTTGGTGTCTTCGTATTACATTAATTTGGCTTGTCTGTGTTTTTTTCCCGATTATGGAGAGAGGCTGGAGCAAAATGATGCTTCTGTGCAAATCAGTATTTCTAGGGCAGTCTCAGAGCTAATCATTTCAGTAACAACATAATTAGTTGCAAGGCAAAAAGTAATTTAGTAAACTAAGGATGTTTTTGTATACTGAATGCAGATGCATTTTTGCGGTATAATTTCTGGCAAAGGCTTCTGAGAGTGAACCTACGCAAGCACTAAAAATTAGAAAACTGAATATTGCTATTGGTGTTGTCGCACTGTTTGAAATAATGGTTTGGAAAGCAAATATCATTGCTCGCACATATATTTTACTGAATCTGCATCCCATGGTCAGATCTATTTGTGTGTGCAAGGTTTATACAACCTTTTAAAGACGGTTTCAGGGTTCTCAGGTCCGATCTGAAGTTACGCGGCCTGGCTTTAGAAATCTCTGGTGCTGACATTATAAACCATTGCAATGAAACTTTTCTGAGTCAATTTACAGGAAATATGTTTGCGGATAGAACATAGATATCATGTCACAGATTAAATATGGCCTGGTGTTTGTCTCCAAGCTTAATTTAAGGATGAAAGTTTAAATATACTTAAATGCTGTAGTGGTGCACAAACAGCAGGGTATTACATAAGTGTAGTTGACTGCTTTCTGAATTACAAGATGGCAATCCATATCAAAATATTTTCAGGAGTCTAGTAACTTGGACTACAGTCCATTTGCACTGTGAAGCTCTTTTCGATAGGTTTGCCTAAATCTGAACAGATATTACAGCATTTTAAAATTCAGAATTCGTCCTGCTCATTTGTCAGCAGTCATATTATTGATAAACACAAAGAAATCACTTCAAGTGGCAGCCGTGCATGCCCACACCATAACACTGCATCTACCAATGTGCTGCAGTAGACAACTAATATAACAAGAATACTACTGCTAATACGAACACCACCACAACTACTACTACTACTACTACTACTACTGCTACTACTACTACTACTACTACTGCTACTACTACTACTATTAATACTACTACTACTACTACTACTACTACTGCTACTACTACTACTATTAATACTACTACTACTACTACTACTAATAATAATAATAATAATAATAATATCGTAAAATGGGGTAATAAGGGACGGCGGGGTAACAAGGGACAATTTTCTCAGAAAGTTTTCAAACGCAAATTCAAACTTTGTTTCGACACTCCCTGTGATGATACATTATTTTCATGATACCTTGGTAGGTACTTGAAAATTGCAAGGTGAGTTGGATATGATTCTATTGTTCCTTTATGATTGACAGAAATAAGCAGCTATTTATGAAATTTTTGAAAAATTTTTCACTTGCAAAACTTAGTCATTTCAGACTAAGCCAAAGTGTTCACAAGCTAAATAAGAGTTTCCTTGGCAAGAGAAGACTACCAGGTGTGTGCACTTTGGATAGTGTTATATAATTATTATTCACAGTTCAAATTTCTTTTATTTTATATTTTCAGGTAAAATTTGACTGAAATCTGGGGTAACAAGGTACACAGTGCCACGAACGTATGAATAAAAGTTAGACAGGAAGACTCACAAAAAACATGAGACAAAGGATGCTCTGAAGGCTGTGGAGGCAGTAGATAGAAGTATGTCCAATAGAAAAGCAGAGGAGATGTTTAGCATACCATGGGCAGTGACACAGAAACATAAGAAAGACCTTAATGTCGGGAATCCTGGCAGACCAGTGGTGAAAGGTGCCAAAGTCGAAGAAATGCTGGTGAAACGCCTTGTTACCTGTGCACTGTTATAAACTTAACTGTTAAATTAACGCATTTTTATTTTTGGTTATTTTAACTGCAAGTGGAGTCCTGCACGCATTTAACTGTGGTTTATGCTTAACATGCACGGAACTCTGTTGTAAATTTATTGTGAAATTACAGTTAAAATAACTTGCAAAAAAGGTGCCAGTTAAATTAACTGGCAAAAAAGGTGCAAGTTTATAACAGTGTGGTGAATGGGGTTATCCAATAGATTTCATTGATCTACATCTGATTATGTGCATTTTTCAGTTAACCTAAAAATATTTTTTTAAACATATTCTGCGTCCCTTATAATGTGTATAATAGAGCCATAAACTCAAATGAGTGGGTGTCCCTTATTCTGACTAACAAATAAAACTAAAGTCACGTGGCCCCACATCCTCAATATGTCCAGTAGTAATATAAAGCCTGGGCACTAAGTCACAATGTGACACATACCTGGCCTGCAAAGTTATTATGCTTTAGGAGGAATCAAACAAAATATCTCAAAAGTGTCTCTTATTACCCCATTTTACAGTAATAATAATATTAACAACTATATTTATTATTGTTGTTGTTGTGGTTATATTGTTGTTGTTGTCTTTGTCAATGTTCAAATATTCATGGAGCTGACTGTACATCAATGTACACATCAAGTGAATACTCACTAGCTTTCTTTTGTCTGAGATATCTCTGGATAAATTTCAAAGTGGACGTAGTTAATGTAATGGGGGTGTAATGGGGGACACATAGTGGCAACCACCCAGGAGAAGTCATGCTTTCTCACCAGTGGATTCATAAGCCGTACAAGCACTCATGGCCTCATATCTGGACTGTGATGCCACTTTGGTCATCATATCAGCCTCTGCTTTCAGACCTCTGAAACTTTTCCAGATTGTTCTGCTAAGCTGGGCCTCCTGCCAGTCTAAATTCACACATGCTGTAGCACATTTGAACACCCATCACTGGCTTCCATGGCTGCCAATATTAAATTTAACTCCCACACACTGGCACACCTAACTTCAAATGGTGTTGTTTCTTGCTCTCTGTGGACAGTGATTATATATCAAACACTCCAAACAGATCTACCTGATTAGCATCCTCCCACTGGCAGTCTGACCAAATTTCCTTAGGAAGGTAGAACGCTGAATATCCAAAATATGACAAGATTGTTTAAATTGCGGTCAAAATCGCCCTGGTTCGTATGAAAAGTTCTGTCTTTTTTGAAGATGTTGAACAAAGGGAATAAACAAAAATTTTAATTTGTTTTCTATTTTACAAAGACTACTGCACTCCCATAGCTTTAATAGGTATTTTTGTTGCTAATTTTAAGTTGTTAGTAAACTTAATGAACTAAATGCAATTAACTAAAATCAGGTTGCTAATTTTTCTCAAATGGAGCTAAACAGCTGAGCTCAGGAGCAGGGCCACACCTCAAAGACTCCCCCTTCATTCATCTGCTATAAAAGCCCTCCCGCCCCCTCTACCTGTCCTGTTACTATCTCGCATACCTGCCCTGCCCTCCCACCCCTGTTGGTCTGCTTTTGTTCTCCCGCATCTCTGGGACAGGGTCCAGAAGGTTCACTGAGGGCGCTTTCACACCAGGGTAGTCTGGGGGACTCGGTTTGACTGGGCAGGGAATGCCAAAAAATTTCACACTTTCATTTGGCTTGGTTCACTTTCACAGTGCACTTTTGAAAGCCGACCAAACCACCTGGACAACGTCATGCAGTTACAACAGCTGCTCGTTTGGGGCGGTATTGCCCGAGACCAGCACTAACCTGAAAGAAATCAAGCATGAGGAAGAAGAAAACCCAGCTCACTGATTGGCCAGGACCTCTCTTTGGTTCACTTCCTCTCTCTGGTTCGCAGGATAGTCTGTTTGCATTTCCCACAGTAAGCGAACTGCACCAGGGTTCACATGCAAGCGAACCGAGACCCACGTTTTCAGGCGGACCAAAGTTTGCTTGTTTGTTCCACATCAGAGTTTGTATGAGCTTTCCCACCTGCCCAAACGAAGCGGACTGTCCAAGGAAACGAATTCTGGTCTGTTTAAAGCGGACCAAACAGCTCTGGTGTCAAAGCGCCCTGAGGCTGCAGAAGCAACTGTGAAACCTTCTCCAAAGTCCTCCCCGCATCACTGACTTCATAACCCTATCTCTTTTTACATCCATTAATTACAGCATTCAATTCAAAACACCAGCTCAATAAACATTCTTGTCTGCATTCAGTCAATGGTATAATGATGAGGTCCTAGGCAAGTGAATTGAACTATCTCTGCTTACAGGAATTGTTTTCCTTAAGCCAGGTTATGTCAGCTATGGTTATGCATGTCCTTAGGAGTTCTGTATTTATTTTTGTACTTTATTGCAAATAACTTTTTGTTGCATAAACAGAGGGGGAAATTGTAACTGATGAAGAATCAATTGGCTTCTAATTGGTGAAATGTGGACACGTGGTCATGAAAACTTAGCAGTTATTGTATTGGGGGTTCTCAACATTTTCTGAGGTCCTGCCCTCACATACGTGGGCATTTTTTTTTTTTTTAAACCTGGGATCATTTATGCGTCTTGACCTTTTGCCCACATGAAAACTGCATTATCGATCACTGAAACCGGTCCTTATGGAAAACGCCTTCCAGGGTGAAGATTCCTTGAATCTCCGTTTTCACCATTTACGTGTGGACAGGGAAAACGAGTTTTTTTGCTTGTGACATCAAAGTTGGCGTGCCATATTTGAAGAGCTTTTCAGGCTTGTGTTTGGCCTACATGATCTTACATGAAATTATATTATTGTGGCCTGTTGGTTTTGCATGGTTTTGACAGCGCATTTATTGTGTTTTTGCATTTTCATGTGGATGCAGATTTTTTTTTTTTTTGGAAAATGGCAGAGGAAAACCCCATTCTTAAAAATACAGATGAATTTGTGGACTAGGCCAAGAAAGAGCCAGAGTGGCATTAGGCTTTCATTGCAACCATTCAGTTTTATACAATTGATCAAGGTTTTATCGAAGGTATCAGGTGTGTAATTGCTTGGGTGGAATGAAAGCCTGCACCCACACCAGCCTTTTCTGGACAATGCTGAAGAAGCCCTGTATTAGATCAAAAAGAATTCAAAGACAATGCAAAACGATGAGTCAAATCTGTTTTGTGTTATTTTTGTTCTCAGAAAAACATTTTGAAAGACCCAAACACCCAAGCTCCGGAACTTAATTAGCAGCTTAGTGATTCACCACAGCCTAGCATTTGATCATTGAAGTATGTTGTCATTTTTTTCCCTTGTTACTCAGAAAAAAGCAGGATGAACTCAAAATAAAAAACGGGCTTTTATTGTTCATGGAACCTGTCATATTTTTTTTTCAAACCCTGCATTAACTAGATAAAACCTACTGAACCATATATGGGCCAATCAAATGCAGCTGCTGTGCTCAAATCTGTGGAACTTCAGGCCTATTTTAGTGGTGATCCCAAGGTTTCCATTGATCCTAAATATGTCCAGCTGAATAACAAGGAAATGTGCATAAAATAATGTACAAGATTAAGATAATTCCCCTTAACGTACTGCTGTAGCCATAAAAACATGGTAACCTGGGTTTGAATATTTATCAACAAACTTCACTTCCAGTGAATTTGGGTCGTTGTGCAAAACGTGAATAAAAACAGAATGCAATGATTTGCAAATCTCACGAACCCACATTTTATTCACAATAGAACATAGACAACTTATCAGATGTTGAAAGTGAGACATTTTACCATTTCATGAAAAATATTGGCTCATTTTGAATTTGATGGCAGCAAAACATCTCAAAAAAGTTGGGACAGGGCCATGTTTACCATTGTGTGGCATCCCTTCTTCTTTTAAAAACAGTCTGTAAACGTCTGGGAAGTGAGGAGACCAGTTGCTGGAGTTTTGGAAGAGGGATGTTGTCCCACTCTTGCCTGATGTAGGATTATAGCTACTCGACAGTCCTGGGTCTTGTAAGCCAGATTTTTCGTTTTATGATGCGCCAAATGTTTTCTATTGGTGAAAGGTCTGGACTGCTGGGAGACCATTTCAGCACCTGGACTCTTCTACAGTGAAGCCATGCTGTTGTGATGGATGCAGTATGTGGGTTAGCATTGTCTTGCTGAAATATGCAAGGCCTTCCCTGAAAGAGACGTTGTTGTAAAACCTCTATATACTTTTCAGCATTGATAATGCCTATCCAGATGTGTAAGCTGCCCATGCCATGGGCACTAATGCAACCCCATACCATCAGGGATGCAAGCTTTTGAACTGAGCGCTGACAACAAGCTGGATGGTCCCGCTCCTCTTTAGTCCGCATGACACGGCATCCGTGGTTTCCAAAAAGAATTTCAAATTTTGATTCATCTGACCACAGAACAGTATTCCATTTTGCCTCTGTAAATTTTAAATGAGCTTTGTCCTGGAGAAGACAGCGGCATTTCTGGATCATGTTCACATGGCTTCTACTTTGCATGATATAGCTTTAGCTTGCATTAGTATATTGCACGGCAAATTGTGTTCACAGAAAATGATTTCTGAAAGTGTTCCTGAGTCCTTGCAGTAAATTCCAGTGCAGAATTATGCCTATTTTTAATGCAGTGCCGCCTGAGGGCCCGAAAGATCACAAGCATCCAATATTCACCTTCGGCCTTGTCCCTTGCGCACAGAGATTTCTCCAGATCCTCTGAATATTAAGATGATATTATGTACTGTAAATGGTGGGATACTCAAAATCTTACAATTTTACATTGAGAAACATTTTTCTGAAATTTTTCAACAATTTTTAGACTCAGTTTTTTGCAGATTGGTGAGCCTCTGCCCATCTTTACTTTTAAAATTCTCTGCCTCTCTAAAATGCTCTTTTTATACCCATTCATGTTACTGACCTGTTGCCAATTAACCTACTTGTAAAATGCTTCTCCAGCAGTTTTTTTCAGTACCTTTTACTTTTCCATTTGTTGCCCCTGTCCCAACTCTTTTGAGATATGTTGCTGCCATCAAATTCAAAATGAGCTAATATTTTTCATGAAATGGTAAAATGTCTCACTTTCAGATATGTTGTCTGTGTTCTATTGTGAATAAAATGCGGGTTTATGACATTTGCAAATCATTGCATTCTGTTTTTATTCACGTTTTACACAACGTCCCAACTTCATCGGAATTGGGGTTTGTAAATATAAGTGTGATGTAACCTCGGTGAAGCACTGCAACCAGCAGATGCAGTACACGACATTGTTCTAAAATGAGAAAAGCGGTTTATCTGACTCTGAACTTACGTAAAAAAATAAAGTTTAAGGGGTTAAGAGGGTAAATAATCCCTACTAATCAAACCACTGAGCAGCTACGAAGCGTTTAATGTAGCAAAAAATCACAGCTTGTTAAAATTCTTGTATCCGGGGTTGGGACAGAAAACAGCATGTACAGGAGGTCCCCAAGAACAGTTTGAGAGACACTGCTTTAAGGCAAATCCCCGTGACATGGGGTTCCATTTGTAAATGTTGCGTAGGCACAGAAATGATGTGTACAGCAATTTCCAAGCAGATTTTTTTCAAAAATCAAACTTGGCATTTTAGAAATGCTGAATCAATAAGATTATTTACATTTGAAAAGTTACATGGTAATCCTGATTAATAATTAGATAAAAATTGCAAGCATTTTATCTTACTCATAGTTTTATGAATTAGGATAAATTATTTAGCACACACTTTTTTTTTTTTTTTTGAAAGTACGCAATATATAGGTTTGAAATCCGTGTAAATTTCTGTAAATAAGACCCCTGGCCTCTTACTCTCTCCTCTCTTTGATTTCTTCATTCACACCCCAACAACCATCTCCAGGCAATCAAGGAGAAGTTGTGCAAATTGGCTGCTTCTCACAGCCCGGCTGTTTCATGTAAACATCTATAAACCCTCACATTAAAATGACTACTCTGAGCATCAAAAAAAAAAAAAAAAAACTAACATTCTCTGCCTTTTCCTCCAGTTTTTTGATTTCATTTGAATAAATATGGATGTCAAATGACTAAATTGCAAATTTAAATGCAAAGCTATTGCCTTGCCGTTCTTAAAAAGGAAATGGGTTGCTATGATTACTTGAGGAATGACAATTCCAAATGTAAACAAAGAATAAAAATAAATTGAGCAATCACTGCTTTACCGCTGAAACCAGTTTCAAAATAAGAGGCTTACGAACCGCTACATTTTATCCCTCAGTTCTGCATTGCATCCCAGACAAATTTCGGACTCTGAGGGAATCGGGACTGCTCAATCTTCATCCCCATTGAACCTGCTTACATCGCGCGCTTGCAATCCAACAATCTGACACTTCTGAAAAACAGCTTTCGGTGTGCCAGAGCTCAACATTAAGAGTGAGAGGGAAGCAAGAAAATTGTTTCAGGACTAAATGGGTCAGAACCCACTGAAAGTGGGCCATCGCTGGTGGTTTAAAAAAAGCGCAGGGATGTAGGGTATAGTGGGCGAAACTGAAGGTGGCAGGCAGCAGATTTTTGAACAGCTTTGAAAGAGGAATCCAACCCACTCATACCATCAAAATCAAAGGTGGAAAATCGGACTCCAGAAAGTAAAAGTCCTCGACAAAAATTTGCTCCAACCACTTGGCTGTTCTAATGAGCAGAATTCCTCACAATTCCTGTAGAAATAATCACTAAAATCAGCTGACTGAGTTCATGGCTAGAAGAGAAGCCTTGCAGGGCTATTACTTTCCGAAACCTGGATTTTCCTCTGCTGAAAAACCATCTCCAGCAGCGCTCTCATAAAGGCAGTGATCTACATTCTCAATTGAGGAGTTTTTCCTGTTCTCGCCTTCATATCAACAATCAACTTGGACCAAAGTAACCAGGTAAGGCACGGCAACTGCAAAACAGACAGCCTGAATTCATTAAGTGCCGAACAACTTAAGTGCTGAGTCACGAGAAAAACCACCAGACCATGCAGCTCTTTCCAGAGCCATGGCTGAAGATCACAGCTTTCAGGTCATGGACTACCAATTCCACAGAGTAGAAGGATAATAAGCTTTTAGCCCCAATAGGACTCATTCATTTTCAAAGCAACACTTGGCCTCATTTTCAGACGACACTATTCTCTCTCCCATTGATTACTAACCTTGGGGATGGAGTGATTAATTTGAGACACTGATTGGCTTATGAATCCACGCACCTTATTTTCAAGGCATTAATTGCCTGCTGATAGAAAGGGTACCGCAAAATCCTGCAGACATGGCAATCCTCCAAGACTGGAGTCGCCTATCCCTGCCTCAGTTCATTCCTTGAATCAACAGAAAATTCCACCCATGCCCATTGCTCATACCATTGTACTTAGACTTTGAAACCCTTGAACCATGCCTTGCCTAGTATAAAAAATAATTAATCGATTAACTAATTAATAAAAAATGTTATTATTAATAATAATAATAATAATAATAATTAATTAATAATAAATTTCCCAAATTCTTTTTTTTTTTTTGAAAATTTCTTTAACTTTGCAGGAGAACCAAGAGTAGAGTTTCCTTTTTGCAGTATTGGTCTGGGGAATAGAATGCGAGGGATTGTAATTGTCTGTACAAATTTAGATAACAATTTATCTTTTCTTGGAATAGCAATTTATTCAGTCCTAAATTGTAGACAGTGGTATATGCACAAATGGTGTAATGGATACCGTTTACAATGGCACATATCTTTGTGTACGGAAGCCAAAGGGAGGCCATGATGCTGTGACAGCCATTAGCTCGGCTGGATTGAGACAGCTGCTGTTTATACACAGATTGTTCTTTATAAATAGTTTATAATTACATGTTTTAGACACTGCCTGGCTGTTGTGTAAGCAAAGGTTCGCTGAAGGGTATGGAACTAAATAATACTCTTGCTGAACTGAATATCAAAAGTGAGCACTTACCTCCTTCATCAGATGAACTGAATGCTTGTCAACATTGTTTTCAATACACTATATACATTATACAATTCATACAGTATATTGCACTCATCTTGCACAGTGGCCTCTAACCCTCTTCCAGGACAGTAACCATCCTGAAGGTTTTCACTCCAACCAAAGCAAAGCACACCTTATTTCCCAGTTAGAGATCTTGATGAGCTGATAATTAGCTAAATCGGGTGTGCTGAATTACGGTTGGAGTATAAACCAACAGAGGTGCATTTCCAGAAAGCACAGATGCTAACTTACATAGTTGGAACCACTGACTGTGAAAGAAGAAACTATGTAAGTTGCTGACTTAGTTAGCAACTACGCAATTGGGAAACACACCCCAGGATAGCAGCTCTCTGGGAGCAGGGTATGAGACCACTTAAGATGACCTCATTTGGAGTGACATACAATGTACTGAAAGGGAGGCAGAAATGCATTCACCTGAGTTATCCATTCATCTATTCATCCACCTGTTTATTCCTGGTTAAGCAAAGCCTCTTGTTCCTGGTCAAGTAGCCTACCTCTGCACACACAATGGGCAAGAGAGAGGAACACAACAAGCTCAGGACAATTTGCCAATCCATCGCAGGGACCAAGCATCATTCACTCACACTCTCATACTGCACCTACAGGCTATTAAGAGATCCCAGTTAACCTGACATGCACATCTTTGAAGTGTGGGAAAAACTCTGGAGTACCTGGAGTAAACCCATACGAATGCTACCTACCTACTACATCACCGCACTGCCCTCATCTGAATCATATGAGCAGGAACACCACAGAGGAAGGAAAGAAACTGTCGTGAGCCTCCGTTAGAGGATTCCTCTGTCCTGACTGCTCTGTTGTATCCAAGGGAGAAATACAGACAGGTATCCTTACAGTGAGGGCAGCCATTTTGAGAGGGGAGAGCCAGTCTCCTCAAGGTTAATCCAAAAGATCAGCTAGTAATTTTTTACGGGTGTCAGGCTTTGCCCTGTTGAAAATCTAAACAGCACAGTTCAACATTTCTCTGAACTGTCTTTGCGGCTTTTGAAACAAATTTTGCTGAAAATTTCAAAGTGAATCAAACTGATTTTGCTGGAATGGCTGGTCGCCTTCGTCAGTATTTTAGATATGACATTCTACGTGTAAAGTAATTTATTTTGCCGCTTGAAGGCATGAACAGTTGACAAAACAGACCTTGCTAAAAGAAGGCTATGAGAAGAAGTAACAATCACAAGTACACAGAAAAGTCCATAGACGCTCATGTTAGCATCCACCTTAATGTGAGTAAGCTCTCACTATTAATAAATGACAAGCGACCCATCCAGCTAAACAAAATCACAATTTTTCTTTGTGAAATTCTCCAAAGCATTATCTTTAAAAACTGACACTCACCCAACCCACACATGTGTAACTTGATCATCAGACAGCCTGACATGCCTTGACTCAGTGAGCACATTAATAGCAACACAGCCCCACACCCTACTCAGGCAGTCCGTGTGGTCATCAACTTTCCTGATATACCTTAACAGCTGTAGTCTGAGCCTTAGTCCTTCACTCTGAATGCAACTCAGTCAGAGAGAGAGAGAGAGAGAAAGAGAGAGGGAGAGAGACTGTGTGTGCGCGCGTTTGTGTGGCGTGTAAAAACTAGGGCACTGTTCCCTGGCCTCCTTTCTCGAACCAGAAGCAGAAATTTGCGGAGATCGAGCGAGACGGACCGAAGAAGCAGCAGGGAGCAGGTTTACTGTTGAGTACAGAAGCGCCCAAAAACTCAACAGTCCGGGACGCCCAGCAGCGGTTAAAGCGGATCTCTGTTTTTGCGAAAGGAGGTAAACTGTAGCGAACGGGCGAGCGATCATCGAACAAACGAGGCCACCATGTTGATAGACAAACAGACTAAGGTTAGGATCACCTTCTTCATCATCCTGGTGGGCATGGCTTGCATGTTGACCGCGGTGGTGACGGATTATTGGGCGGTGTTGAGCCCGCGGGTGGAGAAGCTCAATACCACCTGCGAGGCGGCCCATTTCGGGCTCTGGAGGCTCTGCAAGAAGAGTATCTTCATCATGGAGACGGCCACACAGGAGAAGGCCTGTGGACCCATCAGTCAGCCTGGAGGTGAGTCAACACCTCCTCATGCTGCGGTACAGCTAATGCGACACCACATGCAATCACATTTAATGCCAGTTGACCTACAGACAGAAGTCAACATGCCTTGTAAAGTATAGCAGGCTGGGACCGTAGGGCAGCGCAGCGCTATAAGATTGGCCTTTGTGCTATGGATCCGCAAACATGGCTGCACTGAGAACTCGTTAGATTTTGTCAGCAGAAACAGCAATAGACATGTCAGGATGAAGGTGAACATTATTCTTATCTTCAGCCGGAACTGAGTCGATATGGATCCATGTCCTTACAAAATATATCCCCTCAGTATAAATTTTTAACCGTTTTGGTCAAGATATGAAGAAAATGCAGTATACAATGCAGGCCTACAATTTCGCAAAATATGAGGACTCAAATAAACGTCAAAGAAAGCGGATACAAAACGTTTTCAAAGGAGAAGAAATTAGTTCAGGCTTTGACAATGCTACTGCAGATCTAAGTTAAAATATAGCATACCATATGAAACGGCTGATACTGAAGCTAAGAACCCAAGATCTCGATTCATAATGCATTAATGAGGTGAACAGACAGTCATCAATCCCTGTGTATTTTCTCTTTAATTCAGATGGTGAAGGCACAGATGGAGACAAACAAAGAGATATTAAAGGAGCATAGAAAGTAGAGTGGCAGGTAATGGGACCTATGACCAGATGAAGGGAGTGAATAGTAGGCCATCAAACTGCCTGAACCAAACATTCTTACAGCAACATCTATTCTGAGATGCTGCACGTGTTTCTTTTTTTTTTCTTTTTTAATGATCTCAAATCCTAACAAAAAAAAAGCATATGTATATACAATTCTGGTACTTGTTTCACAAACATGCAACTGGTCTTGCTTTGAAGTTTAAGAATGTAATTAAAAGTTCATGCTTCACATTATTTGCAAGCTCAACAAATAATCTTTTAGAGGATAATTCCTGTACAGTTCAAAGCATCCCCAGTGATGTGGTTTAAATGGGGTTAGGGCCTGCTCTAATACCTTAAAATAAACCGCAAGCTGACTGCGGTTGTCAGCCTCTGTGAAGCAGAGGTGAGCTGAGCTTCATTTCACAACTGTGAGTAAGAGGAGTGCAGTTAATCATGAGCCATCCTCTAATGAACATAATGTTATATATGAAAGGTATTAAGTGCATCGTGGGGGAACTACAAATCCATACAGTGTTAAATAGGCTGCGTGCAAGATGCGAGCCAGTGAACAGAGGAGAATTTCGTTTGGAAAAGGATCGTTGTTCGCGGCAGCTGTATTTACTGAATGCGTCAGACAGTTCGTTAGTTTACCTTAGATTGGGCATGGCATGCTGGATTCATGTGTTCTTTTTCTTTTTAGGAGTTCACTTTAAGCTAACAACTTAGTTAGTGTTTGAAATATAAACACATGATTCATTGTATATGTAGATTTCAGTGTCATGTAAATTAGGATAATGCCAAGATCCTATCCAGGGGTGCATTTCCCAAAAGCGTAGTTGCTAACCAAGATAGCAACTTACATAATTTGTCCATTCACAGTCAGTGGTTCCGACTATGTAAGTTAGCATTTGTGCTTTCTGCAAACGCAGCCCAGGTGCCTTATTCAGTTTGACATGGGATTTAGGCCATAACTCGTTCAAATTGCATCACCTGTAAACTAAAATGGCAGCATTGCAAAGGTCTCTTTAGGTGCTGACTGTATTCATTCTGACCAGAAGTTCAACATTCCGCTCAGAGAGCCATTTGTGCTGCTGAGCTGTTTAAAAAATGGGTTTCTGTATGAGTGGGAACAGCTACTCATGTATGGCATGCGCTTCATTCATTCTTGCTTTTCAAGAAAGTTCTTACTCACATTGCTGCTTAAACAATGGGATATAATACCAGCTGCCAGGGGGTGGGGTGGGGCCTACCCTTGTGAAAATATCCTACAGTTATTTCTTAGTAATACTATAGTATTTATGGTATACCTATATATTACCACAGTTTGCATAGTATAACAATAGTAGTATTATAGCTATCACATTATAACTATAGTATTACCACAGTCAACAGTACCATGATATTTCTATAGTCCACACAACTGTATTGCTGTAGTTTGAATAACTATAGAATCACTATAGTAATGCTACATTGTGGTGGTGAAAATACCATCCATTTACTATAGGATAACTATAGCTTGGAACTATAGTAATATTTCATAAGGGTAGATGGTAGAATAAGCTAAACCTCTTCAAGGTATCACTTCCTCTCCTCTTCTCTATGGCTCACTAAGGGGAAGTAGTCATTTCGCCCGATGTCATTCAAAATCTAACCATCTCAAACTGAAGCCAGGTCCCCATGGCATTGGACTGTTGAGAATTCTGACGCTGTCCGGTGGTCGTATGGAGTAAGGTGTGAAACAGCGGTTGGCAGCGTCCGTTTAGGCTTTCGTCAGGAACCATCGGTGCTATGTGAGGAATTCCAGACAAACGACCAGCCTCATTGGCTAGAATTACCACATTTGCCACCAGTTGTTCTACAACCAACATTTTTTGATGAAATCAAACACCCAGCCTGGGGTGCTGAGACCATGTAGCCTTATTTATAAATGTGGCAATGTGTCTGTATTTTAGCACATTCCGCCCGTTACATACTGCATAGGTAAATTCACTGAAATGTGCATTGAGTTGTCGCCTGTAATATAGAGGTACAAGTGACACATTGTTTTGAAGGGCATTATTTATATTTCCGTAATACTCTCAAAAATTAACAATATACAGTATCTCACAAAAGTGAGTATACCCCTCACATTTCAACAATTAATTGATTATATCTTTTCAAGGGACAACGTTACAGAAATGAAACTTGAATATATTCTAGAGTAGTCATTGTACAATATGTGTAGCAGTGTAGATTTACTGCACTGTCCAAATAACTGAATAAACAGTCATTATTTCCAAAATGGGTGGCAACAAAAGTGAGTACACATCCCAATTGGTAATGGTCAACCAAGCAATGAAACGTGTCTTATTCATCATGTTCATGCTTTTGTCTGTTTGACTGGGTCATATGAGGTTGTGTAAAGTGTTGAAGGTTTAAATTGTGGTGCTTTGGGTGCAATGCTCTCATTCTGGTCGCTGGATGGCCAACATGGCACCTCATGGGAAAGAAGTCTCTGAGGATCTGAAAAAGAGAATTGTTGCTCTCCACAAAGATGGTCTAAGCTACAAGAAGATCTGTGAAACCATGAAACTGAGCTACAGCACGGTGGCCGATGTTATTCAGCGGTTTTCCAAGATGGGTTCTACTTGGAACAGGCCTCATCAGGGTCGACCGAAGAGGTTGAGTCCTCGTGCTCTGCGTCAGGTGCAAAAGTTGGCTTCAGAAAACAGACGCAGGAGTGCTGGCAGCATTGCTAACGAGGTTGCAGCAGTGGGAGAACAGCCTGTCAGTGCTCAGACCATATGCCGTGCACTGCACCAAGTCGGTCTGCATTCTGAAGCTAGCCCACAAGAAAGCCCGAAAAAAGTTTGCTGAAGACAACCAGTCCAAGAACATGAACCACTGGAACCATGTTCTGTTGTCTAATGAGACCAGGATAAACTTGTTTGGCTCAGATGGTGTCCAGCATGTGCAGCAGTGCCCTGGTGAGGAGTACCAAGACAAGTGTGTACTGCCTACAGTCAAACAGGGTGGTGGCAGCATCATGGTCTGGGGCTGCATGAGTGCCTCTGGTCCTGAGGAGCTGCGCTTCATTGATGGAATAATGGATTCCAACATGTACTGTGACATTCTGAAGCAGAACATGATGCCCTCCCTTCGATAACGGCAGTTTTCCAGCATGATACCAACCGAAACACACCTCCAAGATCAAGGTGAAGGTGATGGCGTGACCAAGTATGTGTCCAGACCTGAATCCCATTGAGCACCTGTGGGGCATCCTCAAGAGGAAGGTGGAGGAGCAGCAGGTGTCCAACATCCACCAGCTCCATGATGTTGTCATGGAGGAGTGGAGGAGGATCCCAGCAACAACCTGTGCAGCTCTGGTGAATTCCATGCCAAGGAGAACCAAGGCAGTGCTGGACAACAATGGTGGTCACACTAAATATTGGCACTATGGACACAATTTGGCATGTTGACGGTGAGGTGTACTCACTTTTGTTGCCACCCATTTTGGAAGTAGTGACCGTTTGTTCAGTTATTTGGACAGTGCAGTAAATCTACACTGCTACATATATTGTACAATGACTACTGTAGAATACATTAGGATTTCATTTCTGTAACGTTGCCCCTTAGAAAGATATAATGAATTAATTGTCGAAATGTGAGGGGTGTACTCACTTTTGTGAGACACTGTATGTGCATTTTGAGGGATGCAATTTTAACCCCTGACTCAACTCTGCACTCTGATGAGGAGACTTTGACAGCGAAACGAGAAGATTGATTCCAAGTCAATTTATTGAATATAAAATGTAGAATTGTTGCTCTCAGGCAGAATTCTGGAAAGTTCATACATAAACACAAACATACATAAACATAGGGAAATACATACTAACAAAAAATCATTCAATATTAAGTTAGCACCCCTCCCTGAATGAACAGGTGACCAGAGACGTGCCGTCAGCAGTAGGTTGGAGGGAACCGAGTCCTGCCTTTTGGCGCATTATCACTCTCCACCATCTTCCCCTAAACCGCTTCTCTTAATTAGCAAGCAAACCATTGATTCGTTCAATTTCTAAGACTAATAGAATGACTGGCCAATTTATATTTAAATGGCATTATTATTGTATTTTGAAAATTTTTTTCCCTCATTATGTCATGGTTTTCTTCCACTAGGACCATGGGCCTAGAAAGGAGTGAAGTGGAATGCAAATAATCTGCTAACACCTCCACCTTAATGGGCTCCACCTCTGGCCCATTTAGGTGAAGGTGAAAGAATGTGCAAGGGGAGGGGCTGCAAGGGGCAAACCCTAACACATTAATTATTCTGATTACTGCCATCCTTATGATCTCAAATTAACTGCGCATACATGCACACAAATTTTCTGCTATTTTTATATGACAATATGCTGAATTTGATACAGGTCAAGCAAACTGTATATTCCTTTTAGATATTCTGAATTAGGCCTCATTCCAAATGTAGAATTTTCCAATTAAGACATAAGGGATATGATGGTATTATTTTGGTTGTGAGAGCATTCTTTGAACATATATAGGCCTACAGCGCAGTCGGATCTAAATTTGGGTTTCGACGGCAGCTTGCGACACACGGCCGCTTGTTTACAGTAAAAAGCCCACATTTCTGGTCGGTACGAGAAGTGTGCTCACTGTTCAACATTACGAAAGACTTGGGTATCAAGTGATCTTTGGATATGAGAAAATATCGCAACGCTAACCTTTTCAAAGAAGTGGTTAAAAAAATGAAAAAGGGAAACTTTTTGCATGGTCAAACAAGTCTACCACCGGTGGATAACTTTGAAAAAGTCCTGTTTAAATAGGAGTATGCATGGGTGTATGTAAATGGGAGTATTTTAGAGCAGTGGCTCCCAAATTCGTATATGCTGGTTTTTGTTCTGACCACAACTGGCAATTGTAAGACTTTAATAAGCTGTTAATTTGTCCTAATTAGGTGTAATTCATTTTTAAATCAGTTATTTACCACTTTAAGCCACATTTTGACAGAAACATCCTTGTGCGATGAAGAATAAAAGACTCTTTAAAATATTGAGTTAATGCTTCTATATTGCAAGAAATTTCAGGTGACAACATTTTTGAACAGGTCGAATTAGACACTGAGAAAATCAGTAAACTCCAAATTAGGTTGCTGAACGCAGGTGTTTACAGTTCTTTCAAAATAGTTTGCTTTAATAACAAATATGACCCAAAAGAAGTTCAACTAAAATAGTCAAATAGGCTTAAGTTTGTAAATAACTGATTTAAATATGAAATGCACCAAATTAGGATAAATTAACAGCTTATTAAAATCTTACGATTGCAATTGTGGTTGGAATGAAAACCTGCATACACAGGAGGCCTCCAATACCCCTTTCATACTGTGCCAAGAAATTTTGGTCGCTTGTGAAGCGCTCTTACTCCCAGTGAGAAAGGGGTACAAGACAGTTTGGGAAACAAGTTCTCGAGTATTCATTTTCATTGACCATGCAAACAGCTTTGTATGAATACTGTTTTTTTTTTTGTTTTTTTTCCGGAGTTGGGTTAAAAACCAGAATGTTTTGTGCACATAAATATAGTCAGTGCTGCATTATTCAGAAACTAAATGAATGTATTTTTGCTAATCAGGTGAAGTACAGAGGAAGGAGTGGAGAGTAGCTACGCGTTACTGGGTGACGTCACTACCTTCTCTGCTGGGACGTCTCTGCCAGTCACACAGAATATATCCACCAGCATCAGACTAATAACGTGCCAGAATAGAAGGAGTAAGTCATCCTCAGACCAAACTCAGCTGCCTTGCGTGCGAGAAGATTTGACACAGAGAGGCCGGGATGTAAATAACCCTCTCAGGGCTGCCTGCCAAACTCGTGGCTGAGTTGGATTTAGAAAGGAGCAACATTCATGACAAGACTGCTTTGAAAATTTCCTTGTTTGTTCCACATCAAGAGATTGTTTCAGAGGTCTTGGAAATCAGGGAGTTCTTTTTTTTAAGTTTGGGGAATGCCACCTCATGTCCAAAAGACACTAGCGTGAAGTGTAAAAATAATCAGATCACTGAGGACAGGCCACTGTTGAATGAAACCGCTTATTTTTTTGAGGCAACTGCAGCTGAGATTAATATAAGGGAGGAAATGTGATTGAACGCATGACAGGCCATAAAAAATGTCACAATCATAATTTTACCTGCCTCAGCTCGAGAGGAGGGATACCTGGATACCAAGCTATAGAAGTGAGCGTCCCAATACAGGTCAGCTGACCTAAAGAATTCATAAGAAGGCTGATGCCAGTTTACTGTTAGCAAATCAAGAGTTTGGCACTCCGTCTCTCACACACACACACACACACACACACACACACACTCACAGCCCAGATGTGTGCCTGTGTTTGTTGGACCAAGTAAACAGCTGTTAGCGGGCATGAAGCAGAGAGGCATTTCTCCCCTGAGGCAGGGGTGCACCATTTGATGCGCTGGCGGTGTCACATGATGTTTTCGAGATCCATGCATGTTGGAGGTTGGAGGTTGGGGGTTGGGGGTCGCTCTCCTGGGGAGGAAACACAACCTGAGCAAGGTGGGGTGGGGTGGGGGAGGTCAGGGTACAAGGCTGGTTGAAATTCACGATCCCACAGTAGGCCCAACACATGTGCGGCACTTCTGATAAATTAGCAAAACGTAGCTGGCATTAACCTTTAAATGCATGAGTGTTTCGCCTGAACATTCCTACGTACCTCTGGTCTTTAGAGACCATTAACCCAATCATGCAACACAGGGTGAGTCAAATTTAAAGACTAGAGCTGGACTCGCGAGAGCCCATACCTCCGCCAGCATAGTAGCTGGATTTGAACTTCGGTCTATATCTCAGCTGTACTTTGGCCTCGATATGCCAAAATTTAATCACTTGTTCCTCTTGTGCTACTTTAACATCCTGCAAAGTTTGGTTAAAATCTATGCAGCCGTTTTTGAGATATCCTGCTAACAGACGGACAAACAAAGAAATAGCCTAAATAAACAAACGGAAGCAAAAGCATAACCTCCTTGGCGGAGGTAATAACATTGTTTGAAGACTTCTCAGGATTTAGCACTAGCAAAAAATGAATTCCTTAAACAAATTTTTCAGAATAATATTCGACCAATATTGACTGTCAGCAATATTGAGATTTCGACACCAAATTTTTTTTATTTAAAATTGCTGGGAGTTGAAAGCTTATTTTAAAAAATAGGTACTTGAGGAGTACATGTGTCTGCAGCCAATTGGTAGCTGACTGCAGGCTAAGAAGTTTTATTTACTGACTTACGGACTTACGCTTTCAACTCCATAGCATAGTGTCTACTAGCGCACATGCAGTAGACAAAAAAATGAATGAACTAGAAAGGATGCACGAACAACTTAAGCTGCCAAGTTCTTGAACTGCACATTTAAGAGTTAAATTTCTGTGCCAGAACCATCATTGGCTTTGAACAAATGACTTTAATTGGCTTTATAAGCTTAAATAAAAGTAAACAACTCCAAGCCCTCGACTGATTGAGTGAAGGTGCTGATTCTCAAGTTGAATGCTCCATAATTTGCCATTTCTCGCTGTTTTCTTTCTCTCTGGGGACGGATTGCAAGGCTTGCAGTGTTTGCGATGCCGCTCAGTGTGTGCCCAGGAGAAGCCAAAGCAATAAAAGTGTCTTCAATGTTATTTGAAGTGAGGGATAACAGCTTGAGTCTTGTTAAAAATCGAGCCGCATAGTTTTCTAAGTGATTAATTCAAAACTGTGAAAAACCTCCCACAGACTGGCAATCATTTAAAAACAGTGTAATGTGCTGAGGAAACAGAGAACATTGCCCTGCCAAAATAATTTGGCATACAGTATTTTATCCCCCCATTTCTCCCCCCTTGATTTTTTTGTTCGTTCACTGCCAAAGGTGCCTATTGGCGGTTAAATTTAGGTCGCACAAATAGCCAGCTGTCCTGGGGAGAAGCAGGGAGGGAGTCAAGTGTGCGGTTAAGCACAAACGGACTGTGAGTGACAGAATCAGCTGCAGAGGCTTCACATTGCACTGCGAGCCCAGGGCCCGATAGGAACCCCGGCGAGAGCACCCCCGTCCTGTCCCTCCGCTCCAAACCCAGGGCTGCCTCGGCCTCCTCAGACAAACCGTGAGACCATCACAGGCCTCGCGCTGTTTCACCCAGGCATTAATCTCTGGGGAGCGTTTTCATTACCCTGTCAGATTAACCAGACCCCCAGGCCCAGACGCATGCAGATATACACATGCGCACATACACACGTACAGCAGTTGGACAAAATATCAGAAGCATCACAGAAAAATGGCTTTAACTTAGAGGGAAAAGTAATCTGACCACAATTACGGGGCAGCCAGGCATAAAAATCTCGCAGCAAAAGGAAAATAGCACACGCCTTACCAGTGACAGCTGCGTGACTGAAATTAGAGGACGCACAAAAATCCCTTTTAACTAATAAGTAGTCTTGACCTCAAACATTTTTCTTAACAAAAGTTTGCCAATGATAAAAAAAAATCCAGCAGTAAACACATGGCTTCCTTCAGAATGCAATGTTGCTGTGATTAAATTCAGTACAGAAAAATGTGTCATTCACCATACAAAAAAAGATAAAATACTCAGTTACTGTCTGTGCTTCCTTTTAGCGAATCCTGTAAATCATATTTAACGGCACTTCATGATTGTTTAAATTTTTAAAAAGAAAAGATTATTAGAAACAAGTATCTTCAACCAAATAAGATTGACTGAGATGCAATTTTGCGATGAAATGTTGCGTTATATTTCTTGTCTTACCTTAGCACAGAGAACTGGCCATGGCTGATAGGACTGAGCATTTTTGGAGTTCATGTGATGTTAATTTTCAAAAAAATTGAAGACCACAAAGGAAAAAAATGATCGGTCCAAATTTTGCATTTTTGTATATTTTATATATATAATATATCAGTAGAATATTTTATATATTTTATATTTTTTGCATATTTTTTCAGTACTTTGTTTCTAAAATCGTTTTGAATTTTTAACTCATCATTTCGCCGCAACGTGAAAATGTGACTCTGATCATTTTTCCATTGTGTTCTTCAGCTGTAAACAGGTCATGACCAATCATTGGTTGGGAGGGATGTTCAGAGCCTTCGGTATTTTCAGCTCACCAGCCACCACTGGTCCTACCATTCTCACTCACACGACTCCGGAATCATCCATACAAACGACTGGGAGTGGGATACTCAGGGCTGAATGAGCGCTACGTTCCATCATGCGACCAACTTACAGGGGGTGGGCATAATAACAAGAGCACCTCTGAAAATGGCTTTTTCAGTCTCGAGAGCTCAATGACAATAGCATCTATGGAGGTCATTCAGACTAATTTGAATGTTAATCAACAGCATGTGTCTGCTTGAAAGAGGTCAAATCAGCAGTGCTTTGCTTAATAAGTCTCCAAAGCGAGATGAAAAAATTATGCTTCAAAGGCGCCAAGCAGTTGGTGCCCAAATTGAAAGTGTGTCCATCACAAAAACAGAAAAATTATTAAAGGTTTCACTGGGTTCACTGTAAAAAAAAAAAATCCGACATCATGTGTGAAACGTCAAAAACAGCAAATAACTGTAGAAAAGAACTATCTGACAGAGGCAGAAGAACACTCGGTGAGATAGAGGCTGATAACCACAGAACTACGGCTCTAAAAATCATCACAGAATTGAACTAGAAAAGCACTCGGTAGAGTGCATACCTTCGCCACTCAATATGTCAGTATTAGTGGTTCTGGATCTACAAGAATATTATCCAGATCACCAACAACTATAATCAATTCTACATTAGTGTAGATTCTATTTAACACTGACATCTTACGAAAATCTGTTCATTACATGAGGGATAATCATTCTGTTCAGGTATGATTGCTCTTCCTCCAGATCTAGAATCCAGAATATGTTCTGAATCGCTTCCAAAATTGAATCAACTCATCCTTGGACTACCACCTACCATTCTACCAAAGTTCATGCCAATCCGTTCATAACTTTTTGAGTTATTCTGTTAATAGACACACAAACAAACACGGGTGGAAGCATAACATCCTTGGTGAGATAATGAATACATTTCTTTACCAGTTTTAGGAAACCCAGTACAATGCAAGCTTTACATGGCTGGTATTTATGGTTGAGTTTCAATTGATTTGACCATGCCCCTATATAGTAGATTTTTGCATTTCGGAGGAGACATTCATACCACTATGCGTGGGTTACATTAAATGGAGATTTAATTATAAACTTTTTTATTATTTTTAATATTGACAAATACATTGCTTTAAGCCATTGCTTTTTTCCCTTCAACACATCTTTTTCACATCCCACACCTGTCTGTACATTAACATTTGCTCTATTCCTAACTCTCTGCATCCCTACACATGAGGGGTGTGTGTGTGTGTGTGTGTGTGTGTGTCGGGGGTGGTGGTGGTGTAAGGAAAGCGGGGGCATTTCCCATGTGAGAAACACCCCGACAGGTGTTGTAAAATAAGCAGGCACATTGGATTCATTCACACAAAAAAGGCATTTATCTGACTTTCCTCAGCAAAGATGATATAAATCAGTAGCCGCTGATGAGCATTTCTTGCAACATGACTGGAGCGCCGCAAAGAAGGCTACAGGCAGCAAAATGTGGTTTAACCCTCTGACCGCACTCAACCGCAACAAGCACCCCAGGAGGGACAGTCACATTCGCATTTACTCTGACACATGCACTCTACACACACTGCGTGTGCACACTTACAAGCTCAAACACAAATACAAGCAGAGAGAGAGAGAGAGAGAGAGAGAGAGAAACTGAGGGTGGTATTCCCTAGATATCACAGGGCTCTTAGCATCTTAGCAGGTCTGTCTCTCTGTGCCATCTTCTCATGTCGCATCTTATGTAGACTCGCAGCTTTTCCATTTAGGCTACAGCACAACATGCCTCCGTTTTCCACATATTTGACCTCATCAATCCCAAATCCCTTTGGCACAGGGCAGGAGTTACCTCTCTTAAACTGCTGCAGTAGGACACGCCTTGTGGGCCACTAATCCTGACAGTTGACAAAAAGTCTATTTCAGGCGAGCGATACTGAGCCCGGGTACAGGACACTTTCTGTAATGGTGATGAATCACTCCCTGTGACCCTCTACAATAAGTACATGACTAAACCCTTCACATAAGAGTGGCAAGCCCTTCAGCAAATTTGTCATGGCTGGGGGCACTTAGAAACTATGCCACAGCGCAATGGTTATCAACTCTGCTCCTGGAGACCGACTGTCCTGAAGGTTTTCATGCAAGCCCTTATTTTTCACCACTGACTCAACTAATTAGCAGCTTTGTTTGTGCTTTGTTTGTGTTGGACAGTAGATCTCCAGGAGCAGGGCTGTTGACCACTGCTGTATTGCCTATGATAAGTCTAGGACAATCACCATCACACTCTGATTAGCCGACCTTGTTTGGATACACTTATGTTCAAAACATTATCCCTGGCTCTCATGGTACAGAACACGCTTATAATTTGAAATTCATAACGATGAACAATGTGTCAGCCCAATTGTAATCTGTTTATAAATTTCCTGTACTTCTCCATTAGACTTATTTATCCAGGATAACGTGATGCCTGGTAAATTCATTAATGTTTGGCACATCAAAGCTTACAGGGCAACTATTCACCAGCTTATTTCTGAGTGATTGTTCATCAAAACAACATGTTAAATAATTTGGCGATGTTTTAAATCGTCTGGAATAAGTTAACATAGTGTTGTCGGTTATTATTTTCAAGTGTCACAATTTTGAAGGGCAGCAATTCTGACATTGATCACTCGATTTAGATGTGTTTACCCACAAACTGAAGTGCAGTCTGTCTGAAGGTGTAAATCTGAGGATTTGCACGTCTATGGAGCGAAAAAAAAAGGTGACAGATTTACAGCCCTTCAAAATTACTTCACTGCCCGAACACCTGAACTTCACTGTAACTTATGTAATATGGCGCTTATGTAATCGCTGCTTCATCGACTGTGATTACACTAAATAAATAATGAATAAGTAAAGTAGGTGAAACAGGAAACCCATGCAGATAAATCTGGCAGCGAAAAAGAAAAACTCTCCCTGCTCTTCCCACTCTCATGACATTTGAATCATCAATATAAACACGTAGGAGTAGCATACTAAGGTGTGAATGAACACGACATTCAATAATACAACTAAGTTTTTAGATCAAACTTCCTGTCAGGACTGCAAATTTATTGCTGATTAAAACCAATGTGGCCATAAATTAAACTCATTTGGATAATGGTTTCAGATGATGGAAAATAAAAGTTTCACCTTGAGCAAAATTTGTGTTTGTCTCCTCCTAATTATTTAATGATAAATCCAAACATTTACGTTAGATTCCAGAAATTCATTTACCCAGGAATAACTAAGTACAATTTTAAGGACTGTTTACTGCGAGGTGTTCATATTGTTCTGGCTCTAACATCAGACAACCAACAGTAAAAAAAAAAAAAAAAAAAAGAAACAGCATTAAAGCCTAATATTAATCCAAGGAAAACTACAGTAAAAAATAAGGAAAACTAAAAAATATGCGCTCACTACTATGACCATCAAGGATGCTTTTTGTTCAGTTTCTTCTTGGCAAATGTTTATTTAAGTTTATTTGTTTTGTTTTTGCTTAAAGAGGTATTTGAACAGCCTGTCAGGTGCACCTGTGTTGCTACTCTGGTGCGTGGACATCATGTCTTGTTGCTAAGCATGCGATTATGGGGAATGAGCCAGTGATGTGATTGAGGGGTGTAAATGAAAGTGTTCGGGGAAGTGTATTGTTTGGGCCGGGGGCAATAAAGTGGCAAAAATCACTGATGCAGACAGCACAGCCACATAATACACATAATCCCAAGACTTAGTGTCCATAATAACAATCCTGTAAAAAAGGTCAGTGATGTAGCCAAAAAAAAAAATGGTGGACATATATAATGTCTTCTACACGTGGACACAATATCCTTTAGTTCCTTTTTGGAGAGATCTCTGCAATGCCCATATATTTTGTTCAGACTGTGTCATAATTTAAGTTGTACCCAATGGTGTGAAGAGAAAAACAGGAGCGGGTGTTCAAATTTTATCATAAGAAAATTAAGAAAATACTTCCTGAGTCTTAGTGTCTTAAATGGACGTTTTCTAGGAGCAATCTGAGGCCTAGTTTTAATCATCTCATCGTGTGATTTAATTCACCCTGATGACCACCAGGGCCAGTTAAACACACACACACATATACGTAAAACATAGACATACACAAGCCAATACTGACACACACACACACACACACACACACACTATGCACATGCGGAGAACATTAAAGTCCCTTCTTCGGCTTTCAATTTCAAATGACAACAAACGGTGGTTGTAAGACAGCTGTCAGTAGCACAAACATATGGCAGCAAAACTGATGCTAAGTTGAAGTATAAACACACACACACATATGCACGCACATGCATACACACACAAAATTCCCATAAAGATTCCACTGCAAACAGCTTTGTACTGTTATTCCCAGGGCTAGCCCTCAGAGAATGTGAGTTCATGACACAGTTTCAGAAAGAGAGGCATAATTGTACCTCGGGCTGAGAAACAGAGGGAAGGTATGGGGATTAGAACCTATATATTTTTGTCTGACACAAATAAACAATGCCGCCATGACAATGCGCCATTAGCATCATGCTACATAGAGATCCAATAAGCATTATTTGGCTTCTGCTGAGAGACCAGGTGTACCAGCCACTATGAGCAGCAATGAAATGCTATTTTAGGGCTGCTTGCAAAGGGCACGTAAACGACAGTGACACCAGAGTGTTCTAACAGGAAATGTCCAAAAAAATAAGTGCAAATCCTGGACTGGAGGCAGCACCGTGTTAGTTCCATCCTCCCCTCTACCCAAAGCCTTAACTGATAAAGCACAGACAAGCCTGTTGCTAGGTAACGTCTTCTTTTTTCCCTTTCTGATGGCGATCCTCTGGCCTGAGTCACAGTCACAAATAGCTCCTCTGTCAGCGTTGTCCATGGGCTGTATAAAAAAAAAAAAAAAAAAAAAAAACGTGATTTTTTTTCTGAAATCTCTGGGAATGCTGTCCTTAAGTGTTTCCCTCAGCAAGCGCCTGTTGGCTGGCGTTTCTCAATGAAGCCAGACTCAATAAACAGTGGTCTTACGGGAAGCTGTGATAACGAGCTATATGGCATGCGCCAGAGACTATTTTCATTCAGTGCAAACAAAGAAAAAAATACAGCGGCAGGGGAGATGAAGTCAATGAACGTATTATACTGATTTTAAAGTTCCCCTATTTCACATTGTTTTTTGAGACCTGATCTAAGACAGAGTGATCACCTTCGACACTTCCAATGCATCTCTGTGAGCGATGAAATTAATACTCCTCCTCAGCAGGGATAGTCTGAAAGGCTGAAGGTTTGTCATGAAGTGACAACATAACGCTGACTGTATTATACCGCGCGAAGAGTTCGATTTGAATGTATTCTCTGGGCTTGTTCAGCTTTAGTCGATGGGGCAGTATAGAGAGAAAGGAACAGTGGGATTTGAGAGAGAGGGAAAGCCGTGCTACAGAGGCCTGTGGGCAGATTTAAACCGCTGACCCTGCGGCTTAGCGTAAGCGAGTGGATAGTGTTCCGTAGGCTATGTCACCCTGAGGAGTTAACGTCTGCTTTCTCTATTTCGTATTATAGCAAACGATTTGATCAAATTTTAGGAAATGTCAGTCATCATATTTACGTACCGTAGTGCAAAGCTGACGAATGGTCGCCTGCCAGGTATGAGGAAGTGGAATTTTGTAGCAGCGTTTACCGATGTCACTTGAATGTTTGGGTGGTTGTTTTAGCTTCTGCCTCGACATCAAAGCACGGTATGAGCAAAGTCCTTTTGAACCACTGCTTTCCTCTAGCATGCCATGTGTTGCATTAATGTTGAATGATGCCTGATCCCAATGGCTGAGCACTTTCTCAAGAACAAACACTGCCCATGCTGGCTGAGAGATGGTCTCTATATTGCTCTCTGACAGTCACGCAGAGAGTGTCTGGCAGGAAATCCCAAGGAGATAATACCAAGCAAACATGGTATGATATTAATAACGGTCCTCGGCAATATCCGCGAGGCATTTGTAAAGCAATTTTCATCACTCTTTTGAAATTGAACCCTTTACTGTTCAGACAGAAAGTTAAAAAAGGCCAGTGCTTATGTACAATATTCTTATAACCCAGCAGCAACAGTATGTTCAAATTTTGAGGATGTGCGTATTGCTATGTTGTCAGTTGAGCAGTTACATTTTAGCCCCCAAATGAAAGCTGATGGTGCAAATTAGTGTGTATCTCCACTGGCGCGTCAACTATGGTCTGCAACATAGGACCTCATCCACATCCTGATACACTAAATTTATTGAATGACGCAGCTAAGCGAGCAAATTATAAATACTACAACCATATTACTTGATGCTAATCTATTATTGCACATATGGCATTGTGTGGATGGCATTGACTGGAATTCAAGCATAGTATAGTGTAGTGTACTGTGAGCATTCCCACAAGAATGCTCATCTTCAATAGATTTCTCAATGATCGTGTTCACTGAAGAATCCAAAATGATGAGACTTTTCTCCTTTGCACGATTGCTTACTTGACCTGTAAACAGGAACTAGAAGCATATATGGTGGGACAAATATAAACGTTCCCTTAAAATACTATGGACCCTCTACCTCTTTGCCCAGCCCTCTGGGTTGGACTGGTTTATTTGCTGAGCAGATGTGTTGATGGGTACCCCAGGGATGGATCTGTGATTAGCATAGTATAGCACAGAGCATAGCCCAAAGGCACATGCCACACTTTCATCTGCAAAGGCAGGGACAAAAACAAGTGCCACAATTGGGACAAATCCCCGGTGAATTCCTGTTCTTAACATAGCGCTGGGATGAAAGTATAAGCACAGCCTGTCAACACTAACACTATAGCAATAGAGTCCACCGCTGATAAGGGTTCTCATCCCTTTTGACATAATCCTCTGAAACTCCAACAGGTATCCACGATGCCGATAATGTTTCCTTTCAAGCAGAATTCCAGCTAAATACAGGTCAGCCGCCCACGCTGAGGACAAGGTCTCTGGATTGAGTGTTGTGGCACACGGCTTTTCTGCGAGAGACATCTGTGAATTTCATCTGTAAATAAGGAAGGCTCTGAGAGAAACATCTAGCAGGCTGTGGAAACATCTGATCCCTCAGATCTGACCATCCCCTCCCCCCTTCTTTTACTGTCTCCCGCAGAATACAACTGCTCCTACTTCAAACACTTCACTCCTGGGCAAGATGCAGAAGTTTTTGAAGTGAAAACTCAGAAAGGTAGGTGCCGTCTCGCCTGTTCAGATTCCAAGTGGCCAAGCACTGCAGCCTATCTTATAGGAGGTCCTATTAGGCCTTGCCGAGGCACTATAAGGATAAGTAGGACCTAAATAATCAGTTTTAATTTCAGGGCTAGAGTACTGTCAATGACTAATAAGTGAGTATGTCCCTTTAAGTTAGTTTCCTTTTCTTGAAGCCAGGAAAAAGTCCAAAAATAAATTTTATCAGCATAGTTATTCATTTGAGAAGATCAATTCAAATCAACGGTGACACTCAGCTAACTTTGCCTTATGAAGCGTATTACTTAATTTTACTTAATTGGTATTACTTAATTTCAATTCTGTGAAAATTTATATGACAAAAATAGAGATTTTTGTTCTGTGGACCAGCATTCTCAAACCTATTCTAGGGGATGCCCCACCGCATCCCAAATATTTGATGCATTGCAGCACAAGCACACCTGGTGCATCTAATCATGGGTTGGATTGGTTTTATCAGAAGGGTCAGGGATGAGAGACACTAAGTATCAAAATCTGGCTGGAAGTCCTTCAGGAGAGATTTGAAAACTGATGCTTGTGTCCCTCTACAGCAACAGTGACCATCTTCTAGCCCAATGAATATAGTGATTACTCGAGCAGATGTAGTTGTAGATAATTTGACTATTTACCTGTTTTGGGCTGATTTCTACATTCTCAATCATAATAGGGAATATCTTGAGTGTTCAAAAACAATATTTAATGGAATAGCCCACATAGCTTAAGGTGCAAGAAGCAACTGAGGCTGAAGATTTGAGAAATCACAAAGCATCCATGCGAATGGGACTGCATAGTAGATTGATGCCACACTCCATATCACATTCCTGGCTTGATCTGTACTTGCTATCTGTGCAGAGATTGCTTTTGCTGTTGTTTTTAGAGCATGAATGTGGGTTGTTGCTAGTTGGGAGATGTGCTGGTTAGGATCAATCAATCTAACAGACAGCATGTCACAGGATAAGAATTTCTTATTTATCGTCCTTCACTTTTACCATATTTTGCAGTTGCACAGCATTACAAAATCTTATACTGACAAATAACAGACCGATAATTACAAAATAATTTAGCTAGTGTATACCTTGACTGTAATACTGTAAACTATATGGTTAAAGTGCCAAGGACCACAGAATCAGTCTTTTAAATTGAGGTCATATTTTCAAATGGACTTTGTTCGGAAGCATTCGCCAAAGTTTGTATTGGAACAAAAAAACATTCATATGATAACATACATAGCAAAGATAGCTGAATAGACTCTTTAGAGCTTTCTCATGAACTGCATGGCCGTGGCCATAATGAAGTTTCAGGGGAAAAGGGCGATTTCATGATTGGTTGAGCTCCTAGTTAGGTGGGTTACTCAAGTGCAACGTGATGTTTCCTCGGGAAAAAAAAGGTCACACCTAATTTGAATCCTCTCTGGGAAAGGGAAATCTTTAGATTGCTAAATTGAAAATAGTCATCTCTTTTGTGTGTGTACACTGTATACTCTCAGGGAGCAAATGAAATCAGATAAAAGTGAACTAATTATTTAAAGAGTAGTTTTACTATTTTTAATATAGGGCTTAATATGCAGTTACTAAAGTGAACAATACCTTTTGCAATTGACTCACCAAGACTCCATGCCTCTGCGAAGAAGAGGGGGTGTTTGAAATTTACTTCCCCATTCACTTGCATTGAAAAAGCTGCGGAATCACGCAAATATAAACAATGCATTTCAAATCCAAAGTTTCCAATATACCATAACATTTATACACTTAGTATTAAAAAGGTAGGTTTCTCTTGGCCATTATGTGCTTATTGTTTGTGAAATTATCATTTTAAACCGTTTTAAACACAAGTAGATTTGATCTTTCAGACAGGGATCCTTTGACCTTAATCATGATTTTGATGCACCACAAGACTTTCTCCCATTGGTCCAGCTGCTTAGCCGTGGTGTGTCTGTACCACAATAAACAAACTTAGCAGTTTTGGGGTGATATCATGTAGCTACAGTTTGTTTGCACAACTTTGAGCAGCACGGCAAAACAAAAATTGGACCAAACTAATGAAATACCTTTCAGTAAAATTTTAAGAGACCATTTCAACGGGGAAAAAAATCATATGACAAACAACTATTATTGGACAGGTTCTTCAAAGTATGCAAATCGTATATTCTGCAATATTTGTAGGTGCAATGCAAGCACACGGGGAGATAAATTCCAAACACCTCTTTGTCACAGATGAATGGAGTTTTTGTGGGTCCATTGCAAAATATATTACACATTGGTCACTGCAAATTAAGCTGTAAATGCAAAGTTGTGAAAATATTACTTTAGGTTCCCAGAGACTTTAAAATCACTCAATCTAGAGAGAGCAAGTTGAGATAGCAAGTTGTATCTTTCATGAGGCCACTTGGCTCCAACCATGGCCCATGAGAGGCCAAAGATGCAGTCTGAGATTCTGCCAATTGTTCTTCACCCTTAGATGTAATGAAATTAGGTCCAGTTCAGAAATATTCGGGATATCCACGTTTCCCCGAGTTTCAGGGAGGGGCGGAGCTCACGCTCCAGCTGCCAGCATCTGAGAGACTCCTAGCAACAGGGTGCACGCACGCCTCCTTTGCTGCCGTGCCGTTCTCCCGTCAGTAATTCGCCATACGTCTTCTGAGCCCGCCTGGGCTAGCGCTTTTTGAACGTGATTAGCAGAAGCCTGAGCATGTCAGAGGGCCTGCCGCGTTAATGCGGGGCGAAGGCGCGACGCCCCGCGTGAAGCACTGTCGAGCTCTGTGGCTGAGGTGTAAAAATACGGGCTGGTTTTGTAGATTCTCTCCAAGACGCGCAAAACCCGCTTCATGAAATTGCAGCATCCACCGTCATGCATGCGTTCCATTTTCATTTGAATCCCTTTTTCTGGCTGCTACCTCCTTATTATAAATCGGAGTTAACAAAGATAAACAATGAGGCTAATGGTGAATTTTATACCAGGGCAAATAACAAAGGGCAAGTAAAATTTCTGCATTTAAGGTTTATTCTTGGTTCTGTCATTGTTGGATGGTGTTAATACATTGCTGGAAATGGACAGTTATAGGCCTTTTTTTGAATAATATTGGCTACAAATGGAAATGTATAAATGCATTTTACATTTCAAAATGTATATTTTATGACTGACAATTGGAAAATAAGATCCCTTCTCTGCGCCTCTATATTAAATGTTCAGAACCTTGTATGCATTGAGTTTGGAAGTGAACACAGGAACCACAGATGAAAACCCTTGAAATTAAACTATCAGTCACAGATAAAAGTGTTTTGTCTGCAGATTTTATTTCTTATTCCATTGCAAAGCAGATGATGTTATATTTCTTATTCCATTGCAAAGCAGATGATGTTGCACATTATACAGAGTTTGACAAATAATACATATTAGGCATTACAAAGTCATGCTGAAACTACAAAGAGACAATGCATGCTTTTAATCTAGAGAAACCCGGCTTATTATGTGGCCTTATCCATCTAACGATCTTTTATGGGTGCCCAGAGAGAGCTAAACCACAATTGTACAACACAATGAATGGGGATTGCTGTCAGATTTGTACTCAGTCACTATGTGCTATAATGAGCGAACACAGATGAGAGGTGACATTTACATGAACTGATGTTCCTAGAAGCAGTGGCACCAGGGCGTCACATTAGTTTCTACCACGGAGCTCCTGCAGAGAACGGAGGTGGTATACTTTGTTGTGTTACCGTCATTGATCAAAGTCCCTGCGAACATCCAATCCCGTCCAGCTCTATCGGCTTGGAGACACCAGCATTTATTTCTCTCACAGCTGTCTGTCAAAACGGCTTTTAAAAGCAATCCCTCTCTCCTCGGCAATCAAAGAGCTTGCTTTGCTTTGTTTGCCGGTGCAGAATGCACAGCCAGCCATAGATTAAAAATGCAAGAATTGGCCGGCGAGGACCAGCGAGCATTGGCCGGAAAATGTGGCACTGGACTGTCATTTTACTTAGCCATCTGATTTTGAAAGCAAGCTGCCGTCCTGAACACAGCCTTTGAGGTTTGACAAAGGTGCCTGATTACAGCTTCAGTATATACGGTATCCCTCCACCACCAATCCAAGTACCCAATTCAGCCTCTGAATTTACTTCACATCAGAAGGGAAATGATCATGTGAGGAAATTAAATGCAAATAAATGGACATTTGTTTTAGGCAAGCAGAATTAATTAACATTTCACCGTCAACATGCTACAATTTTAACATGAAAATGGAGCCGTTTCAATGCACTTTTGGGACGAAGATGAAAAAAATGGCTTTGACTCCCATATTTGGAACAGCTAGCCATAAAATCAAATAAATAAAACAGCGTACAAGCTCAACGACTGGGCACATCAGAACAGTGCATCATGATACAACCTCAATTGTGCATGAGCTCCTCTTATTGATTTTGAGCTTATTCTGGGGTATTGAAGGGTTTTATAGAGGGTTTTGATTTCTGATTTAAGAGCACACGTTTCGCTATATTTATCATGATTTTGTCTATGTTATCTTAAAATCAGTTGTGAGAATGGAATTTAAGTTCTCGACCACTTAATGATGTAAATGATTTTTGATTATCCACATTAAAAAAAAAAAAAATCTAATTTCGTCTGCCTTGTTTTTCTGTGTGTTCAGTGGTCTGCAAAATGAAAACAATTTTAGACATGCTAACATAGTGTATCAGACAAACCACATGTGCTAACAAGAGTTATCAGAAGATGACATATCCCCCCGGGCCCCGCAATCTCATCTCAGAAACCCCAAAATATCAAAAGGCACCAGTCTAGGACCTGATTAATATGCACAGAAAGTTTAGTTTAAAAATATTGAATGGCATTCGAGTTCTGCTCCGGAAACAAAATGTCCACGGACGGACAGACGACCACACTGACGACTATATCCCTCCTAATTATACGCCGGGGAAATAACAACACTGACAAAAATAAAACGCATTGTGCTTCAGCGCCATTTTGGAAAATAGATGCTGATAACTCCACCAAAACTGAACATCCCCTACGTCACAGTGTGTCTCATTCTGACACCTTCAGTTATCATCAGCAATGAACTGCCACACTCCTGTGCTCTGACTACAGCAGAGAGTTGACGCAAGGAATCAATGAAGGATGCTTCCTTCATGCCCAACATTTTAATCAGAGATCATCAATTCCTCCTCTGTCTGAGACTTATTCCTGATCATTTCCATAGCACTGCATTTCCATTTTGACTTTGCCCCAGAAAATAACATTCTTGATTTGCTAAGCAGCTGTATTTTCTTTTTTTTTGGCACCTTTCGTTGTATTTTAGCACTTTTTAGTTTGTTCATACACCTCTTTATTTACACCCCATTTATTTGTTACTCTTTATGGTGTTGATTTCTTAAATTTCACACTCAGGGTTAGAAGGTGCTACCAAAGATGGCAGAGAGCTCCACATCGGACTATCCATGCACAGCTGGACACGATTGTGTTCCCTGCAAAAACATTTATTTGCAGTGAAGCCATGGGTACAAAGTGCTTACATTTTCATGGGGTCATTCCTATTTTATACCAACAGATCAAAACGCCTCGTCTACTGGTATAGAATTAGCCAAAATTACTATACTGGGAGGCATTAAAAAACGCATGATAAAATATACTGTTTTAAGTAGTGGTAAATGGTTTCTTTCGTAGTTGCAAAACACGGTCTCGGGAAACTGTGCTTTTTCGTAGTGAAACTTGCCCTCACTGTTATCGTTACATTGGCAGTCAATTCAGCAGTTCTTATGCATTATCTGACATGGCAGAAGACATTTTATGGAATGTGTTTTTGTGGCGTCACAGGTGATGCACTTTGTCGGGGATGACAGCTGACACATCTGGTCATTCTGTGTCATCCCTGCAGTCTGGATACAGTCATTTAATGGACATTAATGCGTCCAGAATTTTTTATTTGAGACTGGCCATCATTCAACATTCAACATGTTTGATTCTTCTGAGATTCATTTGTTTGTGGCATTTATGTGTGTTTTTATTGGGCCTGATCTTCAACTCTTCATGTGCAAAATGATTTCTCCCAATGTGATTCACGACCATGATCCAGGGAACTGTGCTGCATTTAGCTAATCATAATGAGTTGTTAAACCAAGAAAGGATTCGAACCCAGACATTGACATTTTGCAATGCTTACCATACCTGATGGTCATCATGTCAATCAGCAAAAGGAAAAACTATCAGTTTTCAAATTAGACAATAAAAACCACTTTGTGTTTTTAATGCCTCAGTATATATCTCTGTCTCGTAGTGTCTGCAGAACACATGCTGACAAGCCACTCGATTATACTTCACAATGCACAGTAATGGAGGACAGTATGCTAAAGCTAACAGATACACGCTAGCATTTGTAGTGATTGCTTGACAAGTTATTGGAAATCCAGCAGGCTGTTGTTTCTTTCTCTCATCATGTGTTTTTCAGAGTACAACATCTCAGCGGCCGCTATCGCCATCTTTAGTCTGGTCTTCATGATCCTGGGAACGATCTGTATCCTGGCCTCTTTCGGAAAGCGCAGGGACTACCTGCTGAAGCCTGCTGGAATGTTCTATGCTTTCGCAGGTAAGGCAACACTGAGTTAGATGAAGAATTCATTCACCACTAAAGAGAGGTTGAGACAGAGCCTCATAATTCTGTCTCTCTTTGCTGAGTACGCACTACTGTCTAACCAAGAACACCGAGTCTACAGATCTTACGGGTATTATTTGGTGTTTAATGCGTCTGTGGTGATGATGATGATGATTGACGATTGATGGTGATATCGATGATTGAGATGATGGATTATGATTGATGATCATGATCATGGTGGATAACTGTGATGATGATGATGAAGATCATCACAATGGATCTCTTTCAATAATTGAAACACATCCTACTTCCCTACCAGGCCTGTGCACCATAATATCAGTGGAGGTGATGCGCCAGTCCGTGAAAAGGATGATTGACAGTGACGAGACCATCTGGATCGATTACTACTACTCATGGTCTTTTGCCTGTGCGTGTGCAGCCTTCGTTCTCCTCTTCCTCAGTGGGTTAGGTCTTCTCCTCATTTCCATGCCGCAGATGCCTCGTAACCCGTGGGAGACCTGTATGGATGCCGAACCCGAGCCCATCGAGTAACAGAGCGACAGAAACACAGTCAGACAGACAATAGCAGCCACTGCATTGATATTTCTGTGATGATCACAATAAATTACATGAGCAGGTCACTGAAGGAGTTAATCCAATATTTTTAGGCAGTGACAAAAAAATATGATGCTCAACAATTTCAGATACATAATTTCAACAAGTTCATGTACTGGCATCTTAAGTTTAAAGCAAATAACTTGGTTGTACGTACTGCGTGTTTAGTGTGAAGTTTCTGTACATACGTGTCCCATTTGTTATCAAAAGTTTCTCAAGCTTCTTGGCTTTAACATTGTTGTAATGATACGTGTCCTCATGCAGCCGTAATGTAACATTTTTTAATTCAATACGGAGATGTTGTGTTAATGAGAGATGAAAGAACCATAGAAGAATGTCTAGTGCATTTCACGAAGGGTAAACACACAATGTAATTTAAATCAAATCGTCAGTATCCGATGTTACTTGCGTCAGTGCTCTCAACTATGTTCTTAGCATTATGAAGCGCTGGCTCTGGTTTCACGACTGAGTTGACATTTTCTTTTGAAACCATGAAATAGCTCATTACGTACACAGTATTCGACTAGTGACTAGCAGGTGAGGGGAGGAGTGGCGCTTAACCATACAGAGCCATTATAAGCAGGGATACGTGGGACAGTGCGTGCCTGTTTTACTTCAGTATTTGAGGAAAGCATTCTGAATGCTAATGCCCAGTCTTTCTGAAGCATTCAGTGCTTGCGCAGCTACATTGGACTGAGTTCAGAGTTTGCAGGTGTTCATAGAAAGCAAGAAAATTCAAGGGGTTTTTAGATTTCTTTTAGAGAAGACAAGCAAGCATAATTCCTTTTTCCTCCCTCTTTTCAGAGATTTCTTTACTGGCAAAGCCAACCGTTTTTTTTTTTTTTTTTTTTTGCGTGTGAGAGTGTACCTTTTTTTTTTTTTTTTTAACGGGGTCTGCTTCCAGTTCCAAATCATTTGGCCACTCTTTATCAATGGTGTTTATCTGAGACTGAACCGCTTCTTGAACTATCCTTCAGACTTGGGACAGAAAAGCAAACGATAAGGCATCCTAGCAAGTGCAAGGTTTTCTCGTCTCTAAATAAAAGAGGCGCAAAAAAATAGGATTGCTCAGTTTCATTTGAAATCTCCAGACTCCAGACAGAGACTCGATTCTCAATGGGTCATTTTTTATCAGGAAAACCAGTACACACAATCTGTCCAAACTTCAGAGCATTCGCATTCATCCTTTGGAAAAAAAAAAAAGGAGAATACCAAAGTGGATGCTCAGGCTCATTTGAAAATATTGTTTATGTGCGGGGGAGGTATTCCTCCTGTATTATTCAACAGTAGCTCCGTTCTGTCCGATCACATTATTATGATGGAGAAATATAAGCTGGTTTGCTCTTAACAAGCTACCAGCTCTGATGCCTTGCTCCCTAGATGATATTTATTTGAATAGAGAGGGGAGTGTAAAAACAAGAAGGGGAAATGCACTTCAGAAATGCAAAGATAACACTGACGAGGCGACCACAGCTGTTTCTCTGTAACCCATTCGGACTTTGGCCAATAGGGAATAAGCAGACTTTTATCAAAGTAGACTCGTCCCTTGGGATGTGAATGTTATGAACTAACCGTGCAAGCGGATGTATTTTTAATTAAAATAAATTCAATGAAATCAGCATTGAGGTGTCAGTCTTTCATTGTTGCGCTTTCTTGATGGCAATATTTAACAAGAGTCATCAGAAGATGACATATCCCCCCGGCCCCCACAAACTGATCTCAGAAATCCCAAAATATCAAAAGGCACCAGTCTAGGGCCTGATTAATATGCACAGCAAGTTTTGTTAAAAAAAAATTTGAATGGTATTCAAATTCTGCTACGAAAATGAAATGATCACAGACAAACTCGACGCACAGACAGACGGACATACTGATGACTATATCCCCCTGCATTATATGCCGGGGGAAAAAAAATGAGCTCAAGAAATGATAAAGCAGATCATGGTTATCTTTAGCATTGCTGATGAGATTATGGCCCACAACCTCTGTTGAAAGCCATGAGAGCAGCAGCTGAGTCATTTGTGGTTTGGTTGTACAGTCAACTGGCACCAATCTTTTGCTTTCAAGCTCAACTGTACAAAGTGTTAAAGCTGCACTGAGCTGCCGGATAGCTCACTCTGTTAAAGCACCGCATTGCGAAGCAGAAGTGACTATCACGGCATAGGTTTGAGTCCCAGTCGTACCAACCGGCAGTGGTCGGCAGCTTTTTCAGAACAGTGCACAAATGGCAATTGAGCTACAGGGATGCAAATTGGGAAGGGTCTGCCGGGAAGGGTAATATTAAATGGTTGCTTCGTTCATTGCTTAAGCGCCTCCTGTTGGCCAGCCAGGCGCTCGTTAAGAAGACTCTAATCTTGTTCATGTTCAGGTATCCTCCGCCCTCGTTCTGAACTTGCGAGGATTCAACCAATGAGTATATAAGAAGCAGTGGCTGACAGGCGTGTGCTTCGGAGGAGAGCCGTGAACTGTCTTCACTCTCCAGAGTTGGTAACAGGGGGTCGCATATGCGAAAGCCTTGTACATAGTTCCCCAATTGGGCATTCCAGATTCAGGTGGGATTGGAGATGCCAAATTTATTTTTTAAAAAAGCTGCACAAAGCAAGCATGAACAAATATCATGTTCTTTCATATATCAATAAATTCAATTAATAATAAAATCAATGAATGAGCGTACAGGGAGAAAAATTGAATATTCTGTACCGTAAAATGGGATAATAAGGGACGGCCAGGTAACAAGGGACAATTTTCTCAGAAAGTTTTCAAACGCGAATTGAAGTTTTGTTTCAACACTCCCTGTGATGATACATTATTTTTATGATACCTTGGTAGATACTTGAAAATTGCAAGGTGAGTTGGATATGATTCTATTGTTCTTTTATGATTGACAGCAATAAACAGCTCTACATGAAATTTTTGAAAAATTTTTGACTTGCAAAACTTCATCATTTCAGGCTAAGCCAAAGTGTTCACAAGCTAAATAAGAGTTTCCTTGGCAAGAGAAGACTACCAGGTGTGTGCACTTCGGATAGTGTTATATAATTATTATTCACAGTTCAAATTTCTTTTATTTTATATTTTCAGGTAAAATTTGACTGAAATCTGGGGTAACAAGGGACACTATGCCTCGAACGTACAAACAAAAGTCAGGCACGAAGACTCACAAAAAAACATGAGAAAAAGGATGTTTTGATGGCTGTGGAAGCGGTAGATAAGAGGTATGTCCTACAGGTAAGCAGAGGAGACGTATGGCATACCAAGGGCAGTGATACTGTTGGGAGACAGGATTTTAGGGTATTGGCAATATGAGGTGAGCCAGACGGTTTGATCAATAGGAGCTGAATGTGTATTAGAAGACAAAGAAAGGCCGTCGGGTCCAACAGGACATATCACCTATTTGCCAATTCTAGCCGGGATCTTCATTTGTCTTCAGTTCCGACAGGACAGTGCGCACTAGTGCCTTTTAGTTGGAGGTTTAGTTGGAGCTCACTTCCGGGGGTTGGGAGTCTATTGAACCAATTAAGTTGAGAGGTTCAGGTGAGGCCCAATTGTAGAGTATCACTTTTATCCATGTGTAAACCCCTGGACCAATCAGCAACAACTTCTGATAACATTAAAGAAGTCGTGCAAATCTGTACTTTTGCCTGTATGAAGTTTCTTACGAAATTAATGAATTCCGTACTCTGCATTATGCTGTTGTTCCCATGGCCGGCTGTATAATAAACTTTTCCTGCCTTTGCTATGAACATTGGAGTCTGCTTCTTTAATGGGACAACGTTCTTGGTTTTTCATTAATTAACCGACAATACCGAGACATAAGACCTTAATGTTGGGAATCCTGACAGACCAGTGGCCATAGGTGCCAAAGTTGAAGAGATGTTGGTGAAGCACATTGTCACCTGTGGGGAATGGGGTTATCCAGTAGATTGCATTGATCTACGACTGATTGTGAAAGGATATTTGGACAGGCGTGGGACTACCATCAAGGCCTTCAAAGACAACATGCCAGAGAAGAGTGGGCCATTCTGTGTCCCTTAGAACCCTTATGTGTATGTGTATAATGGCCATCAACTCAAATGAGTGGGTGTCTCTTATAGCCCCATGCATGGGGCTATAAGGGACACTGACCAACAAATAAAAATAAAGTCACGTGGCCCCACATGCTCAATATGTCCAGTAGAAATATAAAGCCTGGGCACTGAGTCACAATGTGACACATACCTGGCGTGCAAAGCTATTATGCTTTGGGAGGAATCAAACAAAATATCTCGAAAGTGTCTCTTATTACCCCATTTTACAGTATTTTGTTTAGAGTCGAAAAATTTCAAAGACAGAAGCCAACTTGGTCTGGAGTGACCAGTGGCAGGAAATCTAGCTGTGATTCGGCGTCATAAAGGAGGAGAGGTCGCACTCTGTCATTACGAAGTGGTGCTATAACCAAAGGCAGAACAGAACAGTATCTTGACTATAACATAAAACTACTGCTTAAGATGCTATAGTGGTATTTTAGCTTTGCAATGGCGAGATAACAATGAATGAATGCAGACAAGGATCCAGCTTCTTCAGCTTTGAAGAGGAGTATGGTCAATATACCAAAATAGCTCTCATCTGTGCCTTCCTCGGGTGGAAGAAGGAACAAGAGCGGCAAGATATTATTTTTCTGGATAATTAAGTCATGACTATGGTCGGTTTCTTTATTTGAGCACTATGTACACCCCCAGAACCAGTGTGATTTCTCTAAAGTAATCTATTGTAGGGACAGATTAGCCTTGGGCTAATGAAGCCTACATTTCATTGCCTACAGGTAAGCTTGCCAATTTAAAGGGCTTCTGGTGTTCATTGTGTCGTGAGATCAAGCTAACTTTATGTTCGTCAACCACAAAGACAGCCGACTTGTTCAAAATAAGAGTCTTTGCGGTTACAAGCTAAATGAGGACATTAGCACCACTGGCTTACTTCGCTAGTCAGGCATGCCTGAAATGTTAACTCCTGGAGCTTTCCAACTTTAGCGTGGGTTTTTGTTGCGATGGAATCTAACCTCTTTTTTTTAGGCTAACGAGCTAACATGGACATTTGATGAATCTTTAGAGGTGTTGGAGATGCCATTATTTCTGTTACAGCGGTAATGTTCGCTGAGATAGACCTGTGTTAGATGATTAACAAATGTTGTCAGTCAGCAAGTTGCATAACTTGCATTATGGTATGTTAGGCTTTTGGATTACATCGGATTGGCAACGTTCCCATCACACACAACTAAACTTTAATTGTTGCATAGGAAAACAACCTATGCTACTTCACTCATCGTCTTCATTGCATTCACTTTTTTGTCAACTGCTGTTTACATCTCCCGGGTTACATCATCAGTAATGGGTGAAAAAGCTAAGGTGCAATGCCACGCTAGCCACTTACCTGCGAACATATAGTATGGCATTGAAGTGAAAGCAAAATGACTCGTGTAGGGTTAGTCGTAAATGGAAGTGAGTACTCCATATAGCAGGGGTGGGCAATTCAGGTCCTGCAGGGCCGGTGTGTATGCAGGTGTTTATTTCTATCAATTACCCTGACTAATTGAGTTCATTGATTGCATACACAAATATAGATTTGTGCAAAGATTAGATCAAAGAAAAAAAATGTATGTGGGGAGATGAGAACAGTCTTTGGTGGCCATTCATGATAATTTAAAGAAATGCGCCTGAAATGTAAGATTGCATAAATAGTTTGGCTAATTTAGATAATGAACTAATTAAAGGCCAGAAGTTGGTGTGAATACCAGGGACAGATACGGCCCTCATTGCCCACCTCTGCCATATAGGCTGCAGAATTTTGAAAGCTTAATACCATATTTGATGCCGACTTTTTCATGTAATGGCCCTCGATAAGTTGATTCTGATTCAAATTCGTCACCAGTTCCCGACGACACACGTGTTTGTCGAGTCAGTTATCTCATTAGAAGCATCTGTCGAGAAGAGGCGATGCAGACACACAATGCAGATTGATTTAAATTTCAGGCCACGGTGCCTTTGGCAGTCGATAAGGTTACCGCACACCTGCTTGGACTATGGACAACAATCCGCTTGCTAGCAGAGCCGTTCCCGGCTTATAAATGCCCAATTTCTCCACGGCTCTGGATGGAAGCCAAAAAAGCAACAGAGGGCTCTTAACATCACGAAGCTGCAAAATGAGATTAGCCCTTTTATTTCAGCGGCAATCCTCAAGAGACTGCGAGGCAGCCTGAATTTAATGCAACACAGCAACCAGTTGTTCTACATTAAGCTGAATGAAGCATTGACCATCAAATCATCTATAAATTATTTTTATTTAACGGGGTTTGTTTAGAGCAATGAGCCAATAAAGCCATCACTCAAATGCTCCTTCACCTTCCCTTTTCCCCTCTGTGACATGGGACTTGTGTAGCAGGTATACACCAATCCACAATGCCCAAACCCTGAGGTTCCTAGAGGAACATTTCACAGAGCATCACAGACCCTCCACCAGCCTGTCTTCATTCCATAGCACATCCCGGTGCCATCTCTTCCCCTGGTGAGTGGTCCACACGTATCCACGATGTAAGACAAAACAAGATTTATTGGACTGGGCAACCTTCTTTAATAGGCCAAAGGTCCAGTTCTGATGCTCATGTGCCCATTGTTGGCACTTTCTGCAGTGGACCAGGGTGAAGAATGGACACCTCTAGGACCACTGTCGAAAGGTAATAATCACTGGAGCACCCCAGCAGTCTCGCCACGACAGAAATGCTCTGTGCGCCTCATCTGGCCATAACAATTTGGCCTCTGTAAATGTCTCTCCAGTTCCATTACTCCCACATGAAGCACATCGATCACAAGAACTGACCGTTCGCTTACCACCTTGACATGAGCTGCCAATACGAGAAAAATCAACATTTTACGCTTCATCTGCAAGCGTATTTATGTTTAGGCTCATCGGTGAAACTCAAAATGGCTGGAGTTGCCTTACCTGAAGTAACATAGAACTTTGTGTAATTTGTTTACCGGTGGCAATGCACAGGACATTGGGCGAAGAATCTGTTCAAAGACAGTCAAACTTGATGCGTTCGTACCGGCGCCAATTTTTAAGTCTTTACAAGAGTTGAGTTTGAGCCGGCTAAATATTTTTTTAGATGTTTTTGTCAAAGCTACCATAGATACTCACTGGTTTCTCAAACCACAGGTGGCAAAATTACCAAAATACGTACCGTCCAGCAAAGATATTCATAGTGCAAAACAAGCCCATTTACTGAGTTATTTTCAGTTGTTTTGGAACTGTTCGTAAGTGATCTGTACCACCCAACAAGACATGATCCATGTGAGTTTCATTAGACGCAATAAACCATGCATTTAAACTGATTTAGGGGGACAATAACATGAAACCAGTATTGATGTTGTAGCTTAAGACAAACGTTTGCAGTAGCTACCAATATACATCCTTTTTCAAAATATTTAACGCATTTGCTCTTCGTTATCACACAGCAAAATGTATAGTTATGAAGTCAGTAGAATGATTCACCAGTTATTTTTAATCAATATAATTTTGGCTTTATACAGAACATGAAGTCCATGAAGAACTTTGATTTAGTTATGAGTAGGTTTTCTAACAATATGATATGTTTTCGGGATGAAAACCATGATCCAATTTATTCGTTGATTTAGCCATTTTTAATTCTTCTCCGATGAACTACACGTTTCGCTCAAAGGGCGCCCTTTTGAGAAACAACTCAATCAGGTGAAAAAGCCTTTAGCTTTCGAACATCATACAAAAAAAGTCAGTCTGTTAGTCAAAGGCAATGCCTTTTTTTAGGGTGGCCCGATGGGTTCACTCACAAATGGAAAAAATACAGCAGCCATTGAAGCGCCATGAATCAATTGTTGACAGGACTGCCATAAATCACAAATCTTGCACAGGCATAGGGGAAAAAATGCTAGCCAAAGATGAAGCCCTAGCTTCCCTCAATGTTGCCAGGTCAAATAAAGGACATCTCCAGCAAATCTGGCCATGATGAAGTGGCGTGGTTCGCCAAATCGATTGTGCCGCAAGAGGTCGAGTAAGAGGTCAGGGATTCAGATGACATTCTGAAGAGCGCACAAGCGATTAAAACAAATACTGTCTAGGACAACATTTCCAAGTTCGCTCGTCCAAACCCACAGTGGGGTTAGTACAACAAACCAGTGACCTGAATTAATAAATGCACCATCATTGGCACATATTCGTGAAGCCCCGTAAAAGCAGCATCAGTAATCTCACTCAGTCCAGTATCCCCACCCAAACACCTCACCAAATCCACTATTAGCAAAAACGACAAAACTGATCCAAGACCGATCTTATGCAGAAGTTTTATGAAGTGGGGCCATTAACCGCAATTACTATATCTGATGCCGCATATCAAAACGGAAGATTTCTACTCGTCTTTGCAACTGAAATTGAATAAAAAGATGAGAACACTGCTTCAATAAAAACACTTTAATAGAGAAACAAATAAAAAAGCAAATCAAAATTAAACTTATTTTATATCACAACCTAAATTCATCAAAATAACCATCACCAAATAAAAGTAAAAAAGAAAAGATATAAATATATTCATTATTTTTACCACTGCATGGAAACTTAAGGGAAAAATGACAGCTGTTGAAATTTCCGGAAGAGTGAGGAGATCAAAAACGACAGATAGCGGAAGATGATGTCATCATATCACCAAAGGCAGAAGACAGTGCTCTTTACCAACAGTCAGGCAAAAACCACTTCCATTTACTGACCAGCCAATAAGGAGCGAGAATCAACTGATGGGCTCGTGGAGTGTGACTGTTCATTTAAGCATGCGTCACAATACAGCAGCTGGCCAGTTCTCTCAAACATGCATGCTGTACACACAAATTCCCATTCCAGCCATTCTATCGACATTTAAACTTATTTACCAAGAGATACGCTGAATGATAATCTCTCAGCAATCTTCACCTTTTCTGCTGTCATGGCATGGCAAAAAGGAGACAGGATGAATATTATAGTGTAGCAATATGTGACCTGACCCCAGGAGGCGCCGCTTCATAATCTGCGCATGTCGTTTGATAAACTGACAAATTAGACCTTTGATGAAAGATGGTGATTCCTGTGACCGTTCAATACGAAATAAAAACAAACTCGGAAAACAGACTGGTTTGCTTGTATGATTGGGACTTGAGCACATAGATTTGATCACGGCAGTGTGTCGTTAATTCCAAGGGGCGGGATTCCAATCAAGTGTTAAAAGCCAAAGACGCACAGATCAGGGAGTACTAATGTGTTTGTATATACCTGCTTAAATACACGAACATATGTACAAACACACAGACATACATTTACACACATATAAATGCATACAGAGGTATTCACAAACATTTCACAAGATCAGCCATTCAAAGTGTTAAATGGACATGAGCTGGGGCAAGCAAATGTAAGGACAGGAAGCAATGATACCGGTCTCGGTACATAACAGCCATGTTCTGGTGTGAAGGGAGACCAGCCACTGAACTTTCTACAAGTCTAAAACCGCGTTAAAAATGAAAGCATACAGTCGCAAATCGTGTTTTAAAATGCAAGTAAGTTGGTAATAAGCACAACTGACTACAAGGCCCTCAATCATATGCCCAAATCAGCATGGGCATGAACTCAAACAGGGACCAGCGGCATGCATTTTAAATGAAGGAGAAAACGTATGCAACAAGCGCAAGACATCTGGTCTTGTTCAATATGCAAATAAGATTTATACTTTCAGAACTGAATTTTGCTGAGAGATTACGCGTTTAAGCCACTGCATTGGCAAGTCAACTGAGGAACAGCTTCTGCCCAGCAATATAATCATAGGAAATTAGAAAAAATATATATACATAACTATTGCATTATTCAACAACATGAATGTTAGTAAAATATGACCATTCTTTTTCCATTATGTCACAATTTATTGTACACATCAAATAATATACCAAAATCGGACTTTGAGGGAGACAACAAAAATTTGAATGCTGCACAACTTTGTATATTATTGAAAAGTGAAAAGAAAAAACAGGCAGGCCAGTCGGACATGCACAGGAAATAAGTACGATCTTCACAAAATCGATCATTAAAATCACAAAGCACCTAGGAAAGACAAATGTTCTCCATTCTTGATTTATTACCAAATAAAACGGGAGTAAAACAGCACAAGTACTGTAAAAAATAAATGATCTACATGAACAAAAGATCATTATATGCTTGCAACACAATGTTCTCTGCAAAGCTGCCTGACACCAGATTTTATAAAAAATGACTTAAAAACATCTCTCTTTCTCAGAGATATAACCAGTGCCGACAAACCATTTGCGTTAGTCAATTTTTGTAGGTTTTTTTTTTTAACTTTGCATAATTAAAAAGGGCACACATCCTCTTTAAACAGCTTCTAGAAAAGTGAGGCGCCCCTTCATATCTCATTTGTAAAGACCTAAAAAATGCCTATTTACAGAAAGATATTTTTGCGATCAACTAAAACCACATAACTTCCAGAATCCAGACAATGGGAAAATAGATGACAGGCCAGTATCAGCAAAACATAAATCTTAATTCCTTCCTTCGATTGTAGTTTTTCCAGCCTTTGCTAGAAAAAGTTTCCTTCACAAACAACTTGTGGCTTTGTTTTTCCAGATGATCGTCGATTTTCACAATTTAGACCCCATTAATTTACCAGCAATTATTGGCAGTTCTGCCCAATATAAGCGAAAAAGGAAAAAGTAGCAAACTGCACCAGACAGCGTAAGCAGGGGACACTTGAAAAGGCCAAAATCAGACTGAAAAAACTGATTTTAATTTTATTTAACCCTAAAAATTGAGTTTTTTTTCTTATCTGAAACAGTGCAACAATTAAGTCAGCATAAGAAAAGTGGCATTTCAGAAGAGGCATATCAATTATAACAGGCATATTGGGTGTGTTTTGCATACAATACATGTACTGCTCTATGTGACTAACAGAGACAATTATAGCCTTCTTAAACTGGATATAAAAGGATTTCCTTTTATATCATGATGCAGTATACAAACTCTGGTGAACGGAATGCTATTAATGATTAAACACAAATGTGTAGCTTAACGAAAATATCCTGACATAAAGGAACAAGGACAGCAGCACTCCAGCTTTCGAATAGAAATGCACTTTTAAATGCATTTTTCAGATTGTAAAATGCACTTCATTTTACAGTATTAAAAACTGTTGGCAGGGCTTAAAACTTCAGAGTACAAAAAAAAAATTATTTTTAATCCATTTTTAAATCAACATTATAACTGCGATGGAACCGTAATGTATTTTTACAGGGTCAGCCAACCATGATGGAAAATTTCTGAGCTCCATATTTTCAATGCATACTTCACACGCAAATAAAAAAACAAACACAAAAATAACTTATGCGTGCATAAATTCACTGCTTTCACCTTCAAAACTTTCCTTTGGACTTAAGACTCGCCCAGTCTGTATACCCCATCTGCATGATCCAGAACTCTAGGAGCACCAGTGCGGGTATGGTCAGGAAGAGCACAATTCCCTCCCCCCCAAAAAAAACACACCCTTTCTGCTCTTCACCTGACCTCCATGTCATTCATCCCACTGCCCTAATCTCAGCACCACCTCCAAACCCACCACAACCACACAAGCCTTCATCGCAATCATCCACCTCGCAATTGAGCTAAAACTCAAATTAACTGAATGAGCAGCTTTCTCCAGGTCTGTTCCAGCTGCCATTCGACTTTTACGATTGACAGTAGGAATAAAAATAAACGAACAAAAAAAAAAAAAAACCTACAGATTACACACAGCCACACAGTTCTGACCTCAGTACAGCAGGGACGTTAAAACTGGGAGGAAATGGGGAGGAATCACTCTGGACTAAATGCTCACGTTGGTCTAAAGAAATGAGGAGAGCTCTGTGCACTTCTGATTGGCTGCGTGCAGAGCCATCTGGGGACAATACCCACACTCTATAGACATGAATAAAACCAAACTATGACAGGTGTGCAACTGCCACTATCACAGGAAGTAGAATGGAGTGCACATGGTTAGCACACCCTCATAACTAATGGTTCGGCTTTCAGTGTATTACCAAGCTGCTTTTTTTTTTTTTTTTGGTTGTTTGTTAATTTTTTTTGGGGGGGGCGCGACTGTGAGGGTGTGGGTGGAGGGAGAGCCGGGGTAGGCGGTGCTTGAGGGAGGCTAACATGATTCGAGTTCCTTTCTCTTGTTTCGCATCACACCCCTTTTTTTTTTTTTTTTTTTTTTTTGCTTTTGTGTTTTTTGCCTATTTTTTTCCCCACCAAGACTTACTCATGATCATCCTGTCAAGCTCTTTACAGCTGAAATCACACAGCATTTAAATGGATATTATCTGTGGAAAACTAACAGAGGGCGACGGGCCAGGATCAAAGATAGTCTGTCACAGAAACACAAGAGAAGATCTAAAATCAAATGCTCAACGTGGTACAGGAAATTAAGCACATGGCATATATCTCGTCTGTTTATTTCCATTATATGTACAGAAAGGAAAAGCCTTGACTACTTCTATACAATGTTTAATACAGTTACCAAGTAGTTGACCACTCAGCTGCGCCTATAATAAAAAAAAACAACTGTAAAGGTGGTAAAACTTGACAATTTAAAAAAAAAAAAAAAAACTTTGAAAACAAAGGGCTTAAAAGGAAACAAAAGACAGGCAGCCAAGTGGTCAACCAAAGACGTATTTTTTAAAATATTTTTTTCCAACATTTTATGCCTTTTTTTAATATATACGTTTAATTTTCTCTTTTAATCACAGATATGTCAAACTGTAAAAGAACTGAGCATTACCGATATAATGTTAAAAAAACAAAGCAAAAAAAAAAAAAATCTATCAATAAGAACAATTTCTAAAAGCTCTTTTTATATTTTTTTTTTCAGAGGAATATTTTCTATTTTTTTGTACATTTTTTCCCCCCTCCGGGTATTTAAGTTAAGCTCATTTAAAATATGAATAATATCCGTTCGTACTGTTTGAACTGCCTATTCTAAGTTCCTGCAACAAGGACAAGGGGTCGCTGTTCTTTTTAACCTGCTCGGGAAGAGGGCGAGGCTTGGGCGGGGCACGGAGGGCGCTGGCGTAGGACATGGTTGGAGGCTTGCTCAGGCTGGCCCCGCCCCCTCCTCCGGGATCGGCGGAAGGCTGTTTGTTGGGCATGAGGGGAGGGAACTGTCCGAGGTGCTGAAGAGGGCTAAAGTTGTGGACAGAGGGCTGGACAGGTTCCGCCTTCATGTGTTCCTCTGCTGAGCGCATGGCCTTCGCTGACGCTAGCAGGGGGGGAGACAGCAAGGCAAGAAGTCATTAGATTCACATCCGCGACAGGAAAGGCCATCCCGCCACCTCAATAACTCAAACAAATATCGCAGGCAGCTTCAATAAGGCTGAGATAATCTCACGAGGAGCCAGAGTAATTAATACTATGGGACCAGTCGCACATGAAAACAAACCAACGGCGTTCATTTCCTTTCTCCTGCTTTTGTCATGGTCCGCGTTTTTACAGTCACTGGGAACAACAAGCCCGTGACAAGCTTGTTGATGCGCAGATTAATGTGGTCTCAAGTCGGCAATACTAAAGTTGCACAGTAACAGGGGCTTTAAAACTGATTTTTCCATGTTGCTCTATCGTTCCACCAGCCAGCTAATGCCCAATCTTAAAAACCACTGCCACACTATGTCCTCTATGAACCCTGTCCCCTGTCCAACCCCAGGACATGAGCATGCCACAGGATGACACACAGAGGGGTGTGGTCTCATTCCCCCAAACTCCATCCACATCTCTCACCCCAAAACCTCAACTCCTGCCCCATCCCCGACCTCCAAACCTGAGCCCCTGTCCTGCCGAGAGCTGGGGCTGCCCAGGAACCTACCTAAAAGGTCCCTGTGTTGAAGAGAGCTGGCTCCATTGCATGGAATGTTCTGGAATGGGAAAGGGGTGCTGTTGCTGGGCCAAGGTTCTGAGGAGCTCGGGTAGCTGTAGGAGAGATGGGCGTGGTCCTGTGGGTCCTTGCACTGCGTCAGGACGCCCGGGGAGGTGCCCGAGTCGTCGGGGTACGGCTGAGCGGAGCTGGAAGAGATCCTCCTTTGGTACAGTGGCCGCCCGGGGCCTCTGGGTTCATACTGGAGAGAGGGAGGGAGAGCGAGAAAGAGAGGGAGAGGAAAGGAGAGAGGGGGAGAGCAAGGTAAAGGGAGGATGGAAGGAGGGCAAGAGAGAGAGGGAGAGATTTTGATTTCCAAACCATTTTCATTCACGGTGACAAACATATTTTAATGCCATACTGCAACACAGAAATACATCAGGCGAAACTGCACAAAGCATTACTATTTCAAAAAATTTTTAAAAATTCAAAAGCTTTTAAAGCCTTTAAGCTATTTGTTTACAAAATTTAAACTAAACATTTCAGGCTTTTATGCCTTCAACAATGAAGTAATATCCCGGCAATGTCCACTCTCGTTTGTTCCTTCTAGTACAATAAAATGCAAGTTTCGCTTGCCTGGTAACAGTAAATCCAGTTAAGTCCTATTTTAATCTCTGAACAGGGAAAGGGAGAGAGAACATATGAGATGGAGGGAGAGCGAAACAGAGTGAGTGGGAGATAAAGCGACTGAGTGTGTTATTCAGGAGGGACGGAGGGAGAGAGACTGTGACCCCCAAAATTACAGGGCTCCGAGCAGGGCAGCCTCTCGGTGACACCTCGCTTTTCTGCATCGCCCATAATCCCATGGCAGAACGGTGTCAGAGCTCAGCCTCTGGTATCATTACCGCCATCATGGCACCAGCAAAAGAAAAGCTCTTATTCTTTCCCGGGGATTAACAAAAAAGTGGAGCAATCAGGCCCCGCTATCCCATAATTCCCCTGCCACTGAGCTCCTGACCGGGGCACCTGCAGGGACGGCAATCACTGCCAAAAAGAGAAAAAAAAGCGGAAAAAAAAAAAAAAAAGAATGAAGTAAAACTAAAAAAAAAAAAAAAAAAAAAAAAAAAAAGGAACAACCATCAGAACAAAATGCTGCCAAGGGGGGGGACTGATATAACAATGAGGGCAAATCAGCGCTTTCCGGAGACAATGGTGAGCCTTCAGCCCCGGAGTGCAACATAAAATACGGAGGAGACCCGAAACACCAGCGGACCCCTTTACTCCAGCAACCCCGCACCCCCTCCCCAATTCTATTACAGGCGGAACCCCAAACCCCTCAGCCGAGGGCCTTCAGGACACGATAGTTACCAAGGACAGTCCTGAAATGCAGGGTGACCCTGATGTGCCCCCAATTTCACATGCCAAAAAAAAAAAAAAAAAAAAAAAAAAAAATGCACATCGACGCCTCTAGGCTCAAGCCATTCAAATCACTTTTAAAGAGATCTTTACTATGTGTAGATCCAATAACGGTTCTCCTGTTCCTCTTGTATCAAATAAATGTTACGTTTCCTCCATTATGAGGCTTATCCTCCCTTACATTTCTCCCAGAACAGGAGAGAACAGAGCCGCGGCGCAGGGCTGCGGTTTAATCCTAACTGAGACAGGGCACGCTTCAGCTGCCAGTCTCGGGCTCAGCTTTCTGAACAATCCTCCGGTCGATGTAACAGCTCGAGTTGCGTACGAGCGTGCGCCTACACAGTTCACAGTTAAGACATTCCAGACCAGTATTTTCCAACTCTAGTTCTGGCGTACCCTTGCCCTGCATATTTTAGATAGGTCCCAGATCTAACACGCCTACATCAGTCGATCGGCACGTCGGTAGAGCACTTGATGATTGGAACTGTGTGTCACATAAGGGGGATGTATAAAATGTGCAGGGTGGGGGTATCTCAGGAGCAAGGCTGGGAAACACTGTTCAAGACTGATTGGAGGAGCAAAATAAAAAAAAAAAAAAAAAAAAAAACAGAAAAACAGAGACTCATATGGCTGTGCAGTAGCTCTCAGATTAACCACAGACAGCATGTGCAGAGGGGGGAGGCGGTATCTGGAGGCTGTCCGGCTGTTCGTCTGGGGTATCTGCCCTATGGACTGCCCTGTCCTGCATTCTTTGTTTGTTTCTCCTCAGTAGCTGAACCTGACCTGAGACACAGTCACCTGACCCCTGTACTGACAGGTTCCATTAACACCTCCAGTGACACCACCCGTCTGCCAAGAAATGATTTTAACACTCACTAACACACTCCAGAGGCGAGTCAAATGTAAAATCTACAAAAAAAAAAAAAAAATTTTGCAGAGCTGTACTGTGAACTACTACTGCCAGTAATCCAAGGTTTCAAGACTGTGACAGGGTGACAAAGTGGTTTTGTCTCTCTGAATATTAAGCTATGACACACACTATTAAGAGTCAGTAAATTAACCAATAAAACCACCGGGGAATTAAGTCGTTTTTACGGCAAGGCTACTTAAATACAAATTTACAGGGGCGTTGCAGGCAAAATTTGGGGCACAAAGGCCAAAATGAATGGTTCAATTACATGAAGTAATTATAACACCATATGCAGTTAAATTGGAATAAAATCAACAAGTCATTATAGTGAAAAACACTACTGAGTTCACTGAAACTGTACGCAATGTTCAACTTTTCCACAAATTGCTGACTGATTTTTAAAATGTGAACAATTCATTATATTGTTACGATAAACAAAGTCTCTAAATTGGGCCAAAGTGATCAAAATGAATCTGAAAAAGTTCCAACACGCAAGCAGCTTTAGTATGAAAACTTCTCGAGGAGAGACTAGGATAGTAGCCACCAGTTGTGTAACAGCCAACAGCCTAACCAAACCTGTATTAAGGGGGAATAGGCTATGAATGCTTCCAGAGAAACGGATGTACCTGTGTGCACATGCTAACGTGTGGTTATAGGTAGAGTTCCAAGATTGGGTTACGACATGAGGATCTCAGAATATCTGGTCATGGAGCCATTTTGTTTCCATTGTGTTATTAGGCACCGTCTCAAACTATAATGAGATTTTTTCCCCGCTTTCCCTTCTCTCATGCCTGAGCATTTTCCACTCTTCTCATGCTTGTCCATACCATTGCTAGCTGGTTTATTTCATTTTCCCCATAACTAATATATTACCCTCCTAGAAAAGACTAAAAAATCTAACAATTTCCATTGTGTGAAATGGCGAGGCTTCCATTTTTGGAAACAAAATGGCTCCGATCATAGGGAATTGGCAGAGGTCACGGCCCCATACATCTGATTAGCCTAACTGTTAAACTCTGGTACGCAGGAGTCCTCCTCAACTGATTCAGAACGACTCCGAGGACCATCAAGCTGAACATTTGGTAGACTCTTTATTGCCGAATGCTATATATAGATTCATCTCAATTTACCTAGTGAAAAACGTTTCAAGTGTATAATATTGACCAGTAATTTTGTCTCGTTCCCTTACCATTTTAAAGTTTGTTATGGAAAAAGTAGCAACTAGTCACATCACACAGCTAGATATTAACTCTGGACGGTCGTAGTTAGCCAACAATATGCAGCATCCTGGTACACTTAAAACACACGCATTAATACTCTGAAGCGTTTCATCACATAACGTTAATTGTTCGCTACCGTCAGCCAGCAGGTTAGCAGTTTAAGTTTCCTTAATGTTCTGCATACATTCGCGGGAGAGGGAGAAATCTCGCCTAACTGTCGCTGTCCACCGTCATAAATGGAGCCACCTGGAAAATGCGAGTTTATTCACTGCACTGCGTGCAGTTCTAAGTGAGGAAATTCACAAATTTCTTTTAAGAGCTCAACGGCCAGTTCAAAGCAGGGCATGCCATATTATGTGGGGAGTTAATTTTAGACATGGCATTATTAGCGCACTCGGGGGCATTCACGGCACCGGCCGTTTGACCATGGTATAATTCCTGCCCAGGGTATACGATGAATCAGAGGTAAACAGAGCTGTTAGGTGAAACAAAAATAAACCAACAAACGCTCGTAATATTCTCTTTCGTTTAGAGCAGACGGAGATTAAATTACACGCACGAAATGAGCCTTTTCGTTTTGGTGCCAGCTAAGTGCTTTAGCTGAGTTTCTGAAAGACGATTCAGGATTGAGGGCAAAATAACATTAAAGGGTAATTTGACCAAGACTTGGATGGGTTGGTGACTCAAGCTCTAATGTAGGCACAATCAGTCAAATTAAGATTTTGGGCTTTCGGACAAAGTCTTTAACCAGCACGGACTGGTTAATGCTTGGTGACATGAACTATGTAGCTTTGGATGAAAACGTCAGCCAAATAAGTGCAATGTAATGCATGTCCATCCAACTAGTGCAAACACCGAGCCGAAGGAAACAGCTCTTCGGCTGTTTCTGGAGAACGAAATTAAGAGGATATGCAATGGCACACACAGACTCACAGACAGACACACACAAACACGCACGCACGCAGAAAGGTCTGAGATGTCGAGCTGCCACAGTATTTAGTATAACAGAACAGCACCTTAGATGGTGCCACGGCGGTGGATGGGGTGCGAGGATGTGACAGAACATGCATTCCTTCCTGCATAGTTCTACTCAGTTCCCCACGACAGCACAGACAGCTGTGGCAGCACCTGTGCTCCAACCCAAGGTGCCACAGTTATCCGAGCCGCACGAATGCCCCCGCGTACCGCCACTCAAAAAACACAGGCCAAGGTGCGTCGAGACAGCGCACAATTACACCCCTCTATTCTCAGTCCAGAACTAGAACATTTGTATCCTTGGACATGGATGCCTTCGCCACTGACAGTTTGTGAAGCCCCTAAAAATGTGAAATTATGGAATTTTGTCAAACAGAATATGAGACGCACACCTTCGATCTATCTGGAAAGCATTTACCAAAGCTTGTTGAATTCCGTCCGGTAATTTTTGAGGAGAAGCAGATAGACAATATCCCCTATACAGTGCTGAATGTACGGACAAATGGATGGATGTACAAGGGTAACTATATACCCCTGCCATATATGGTGGGGGCTTGTCGCTCCTAGTAGCCTTTCTGCAAGGCTTCACCACACGCTGGTACTGCACAGTAATTCAAAAACCAGAGTCCACCTTTCACTGGCGAACAAACTGCTCTAATCAGCCCATCCAGTCCAACAGAACAAGGTGTTTATTTATGAGAGCTTATTAAACAAATAGATTAGTGCGAGTGTTTCACACGCCAGACAAATTTCGCTGAAGTGGCACCATTCACACCACACCACTAGGCTGCTGGCGCCATTCTACGGTAGATTCCTTGGTCAAACTCATAAAGGAATTAGCAGCTCTGATTAACAGCCCAAACGCGAGAGAAGCCTTTACCCGCAATTTGGCAGAGGAGGCAGATTTCTCAATTATGAGAGCAGCAGCAGCAGTGCAGTTTCAGCCGAACTAGGTTTGGCTTCGAGCCCTTTTGAAATCAATATTACAGTCAGGCAGAGACGCGCAATTTCACTTGTACTGTATTAGCTTCCTCTCCCACCGATTTGCACAATCAAAACTGCAGAGGAGCTTAATTTCAACATCCAACAAGTATCAGTTATCTGAATTTAAACTAGAATTCGTTTAAATGATACCACAGTATCAACTTACTGAAGTCTTTATCGTTTGTAATTATGCCTAATTTTTAGACCGAGACATCGCCGCAACTTCAGCCACTCGACAAATTTTTTTAACAGTGTGAACTAAATGTGATGCTCATTATTGAGGATAGCAGCATTTTCTGGCCTGAGTATTGCGGAAACGTTACATCACGGTTTTTTCGTAGATGTTTTATCCAAAGCGACGAGCAGATGAATGGATTAAGCAGGGGCCAATTCCCCAGGGGAAATTTAGGATTAAGGGATTTTTAAGAGCTCAACAACTCCACCAAACAAGATGACGGGGGGGCTTGACCCAGTCAAATGTGATGAGCCTACAATGCTCTTAATGTACTTAAGTAGTCATGTGTCTGTCGACATAGTCCAAAGACCAAAATGATGTCAAACAGACAGAATAAAAGTGTTGTCCAACAGTGTCTTGCACCTGTCAAATACCTGTAATGTCTCCAATGCTATCACTGGTTGTCTTATAATTTCATTGGATGGATGGACTGAGAGTCCAGTGGCCCTCACAGAGATAGAAAGTTGATACATAAGCATATTCAAAAAGATTGGTTGGTTATTGTTCTTTCTTTCCAACTATAATCACCATGGAGATGACAGTTTGCGAAACTCACCCTGTCCTATACTTGGTTTAAACATAAAAGGACCTGTATGATCGTCCTACACATTTTTTCAGACATTCGTCGATGTATGTCTTACAAATATAAAATGGCCTTAAGCCACATAAAAAGTAATTTCTGCTTACATGGTTCCTAGCAAGAAATGCCCGGGACTGCACACTCTTTTCAAGCTTAACTGCTCTGAGTCTGACGTCAACAGTATTGGCAAAAGTACAGTTCAATAGCTTTGAAATGTGCATATTCTCTAAGGGAGCATCAAACTGGTGAAAAAATAAAGCAAAGACTTCAATAATGCTTAAAATTGCTTGTAAAGACTGAAATAATTGTTTTATAATGATTCCATCAATACAAATGATTGCAAAGCCTGATTTCCAGCCAACACTACCCTACTGTGCCAACAGCAAACACTGTGACACAACTAAAGTGCTAAATTGATAAACAAATTTGCTAGGCTAATTTGGCTAGTAAGAGAAACTGCTCATTACATTAAACACAGTAGAAGCTAATGTGTGTAGCGGCCGGCTACTGTATGTGTATAAGGGTACAGAAAAGCACTCCTGCGATATTCGCGAGATCTCTGGCAGGACAAAAGCTCCACCTCTAATCCGCAGCATGTATTTGAAGCACCAGCGATCACATGAAGCATTCCCCACACCGACACCAGCCGCAACTCCGGTCAAACCGTCCCTCATGGTTTTCCGGGCCCCAATTCAAGAACCCCCGCCTCACTGAGGGACAGAATCCCCTGTAATCCCGCGTCTAATCACGGCCTGCTCTTTCAGCAGCACTGCTAACCACAGGGACGGGAAACTCGGAGGCCGGTCGTCCGTAAAAAGCCTCACCTCTTCTATGCCGTGCAGGGGGGATGCGGCCAGGGTTCGGGGGGACAGGGGGCGGTAGGGCTCCTGTCCCGGAGCTGGGGGCTGCTGCTGATGCTGTTGATGTTGATGATGTTGCTGCTGCTGCAGGGATTTTTGCTGATGGAGCTGCAGGAGGTGCAGCTGCTCCTGTCGGTGGGCCATTACGGGCACTCCGAAGGGGAAGCCCTGGCCCAGCACGTGGCTCTGCGGCAGCCCGGTGTGGGCCCACTGCCCGTCCGACAGCAGGTACTTGACAGGGGCGGGGTGGAGTGTCCGGGGGCGTGGTGGAAGGCCGTGGGGGGGCCGTACATCTGAGAGGCCGGATGCGGGTGCGGCTGCTGCTGCTGCTGGGGGGGGAAGGCCGCGCTGTTGAGCATGTCCAGCTCGCGGCCGGAGTCCTGCGAGGGGGGGGCCGTGGGAGGGGCTAGAGGATGACGGGGCGGGCAGGTCACCGGGGCCGCAGGGCTGCACCTGTCGGTACTGGAGGAGGCGCGACTGGGGCGGGGGCATCTCCGCCGGGTCCCTCTGCTCGCCCGGCTCCTGGGAGGCCGTCTCTCGAAGCAGCCCGGGAAACCTGCAAGGGGAAGGCCAGCCGCCGCCGCCACGTTAAACACGCGAGGAGCAAGCAGAGCACAGCAGCTTTTACAGGCCACTAAGAGGACATTCAACAAGGTTTAATGCCGTCTGAACCACCGTAACTAGGAAATCAAACCTGTCTTTCCCTCTACAGCCGTTCTGCTTGTGACGCCATAAAACCGGCAACAAGGAAAAGGCGGCATCCCGGCTGGCTGTCTCATACCCAGCCTTGACTCACACCCTTAAATAACTCTCCTGTGTATTAGCGGGGCACGATGCCCAGTTGAGTGGGTGCAGTTACCTGGGGAACGGCGGGCCGGTCTCGTCCTGGCCGCCGGCGCCCATCCTCCAGTTAGCCCGTAGAAGCTGAGGGGGGAAGCGCAAGCCCGGTTGGGCCAGGTGAGCCAGGTGCTGGGGCAGGGGGAAGGCTAACCCACCCTGCAGCAGGTGACTGTGCTCCCCCCACTGACTGAGCCGGGCCTGCTGGCTCATCGCCTCCTGGAGGTCTGCGGAGAGAGAGCCGGGCGACCATTACGCCAACTGAATTACCCTATCATCAAAGAGCAGTTAGCATTAGAGCACTGACTGTTACACAGTTCTCGATACTCAAAATCACAGCATAGTAGCCATTACTAAAGCTCACAGGACTGACCACCCCACTGCAGTCATTAAACTGATCTCACAATACTAACTATTATAGGCAGTCATCTCTCAAACTGAACTCACAGCACTGACTAACCCAGGGCAGTCATTACTCAAATTGAACTCACAGCACTAACTACTTTTCCTTACTGGGACTGTGCCAGCGCATGGATGTAGCGTCTTTGAAATGCAGCACACTAAAATATCTTTACTTCACACCATTTCACCAGTTAGCACTGATAACCATTTTTGTTCCAACAAATGTACTCAAATAACAAAATAAATGCACATCAATATTGATTTCACAGTTTACTGGACGGATGAGTGTATCCTGAATAAAACAAATTTTGCCAAACAGGCTAAAATTAAATATATAGGGTGTGATTTTTTAGTTTATTCGTGTTGAGAAAGACTATTGTGGTTATTAGTTTCCAATTTTTTTTTCAAACTGCATGCTAGCCCTTTGGATCTCACAATATTAATAAAAGGTTGTGCGAATGTTATGGTCAATAAACTCAGATCTCTGACACCGACAAGAGGACTGACTCAGAGGGAAACAAGCCTCCTTTTCCATAGGTTACAGTCCAGGTCATCACCCAGCTTTTTTTAATGGTTTAAAAAAAAAAAAAAAAAAACCAAAACATTTTTACCTACATTTTGGCATTAATGCAACCACTGCAAATTAAATCTGACAGACTACAATAAGGCAGCAAATCCATTATTCTCAGTAAAGCACTGGCCAGTCAAACCAGACCAGTCAGTGAAAGAACAACACTCTGCTGAGCATCGCCACTGGCCTTCTTTTCAGTTACGAACATAGCTTAGCTTAATTAAGGGATGGCATACTTCTGACAGGCCGCCTGGCTTCAATCGTTCGGGACAGAAGTGCCCGCAGCAATCTGTTCAGGTACGCAGGGCTTAATGCCTGTTTATTACCCCGTCTTAGAAGCGCTTCAAATGGCTGCCAGAAAACTCCGCCATGCGTTTCCATGGCAGTTGCTGCTACTTAACATAATGCAGTGCTCCATTATCATTTCCTACAGGCTTCATCACCACATACCCGTAACCCTCAAAAAAATCCCTCACAATTGTCATAGCAAAGAATGATTTAACACTTCAATCACGGACAGGCCTGATAAACAGGGGGAAAGCAGCAGCTGTATGTGTGTGAAGACGCTGATCACCGGCAATTCAAGGGGATAAAAAGATTGGTCTTCTGGAATCCGACTAACATTTGTGACCTCTACATGCAATCCACATGTGTAAATGAAATTTTGACGTACCAAGCCCCTCCCCCAGCACCGCCTCGGGGCGTTCCTCAGCAAAGCTGTTGACGCGATTGGTCTGCGGCAAAGGCTGGGGGTGCGGTTGGTGGCCAAGCTGTTGGGGGAGGGGCCTGAGGGAGCCGCTGGCATCCTCCATCATCACGCCAGCTCCCGGGGTCTCCCCGGACATGGCCTCCAGGCTGGGAGAGGGCAGGGCGCGGGCGTGGATCGGGGCGTGGAAGAAAGAGGGGTTCCCCACGGGGAAGGCGGGAGAGAGCTGGGCCGAGTGTTGGCTCGGCTGCTGCTGCGACTGCGAGGGCATCTGCTGCATTTGGCCCAGGTGCTGAGGGGGTAGGGGGCCCTGCTGTTGCTGAGGCTGGACCCTGAAAGGCGGCCGCGGGACCGGGTACTGATGCGGGAACTGCCGGCTGTTGGGGTGCGGAGGCATGGCGGGGTTCGGAGGGGCCAGGTGGAAGTTGAGGGGCCTCTGGCCGGGATTGTCCTTCCGGTGAAGGCGGGTACTCGGGAAGCCCAGAGAGTCCTGGGAGTCTGGACTCCGGTTCTGTCCGGAATCAGGCTCCCCCTGGCGGAAAGGTAAAGAAAACGGTGCCACGTTATAGCGAGGGAGACAAACAGCAGGCCATCAGCGAATCCCCTCTGCAGGGCAGACACAAGGGGACTCATACAAACCGAACGGCAGTAATGTAAACAGTCAGCAGCCAGATCTCTTTGAACATGCTGACAGCGCATTCACAGATAGACAGACAGACAGACAGACAGACACACACACACACACACACACAACATAGAGACTGACAACAGCACCTGCTTTCCCTTCAGGTCAGGAGCCTTCCTCTCTGGAGTCTGCAGCCGATTCTGTTCCGGTTTCACACCCCCATCCATTTTTCCTGCAAACACATTAAAAGTCCAGCAAGCACTGGAATTTAAATTTCAACCCAGCATCTTCTAGACTCATGGTTACCAAATTTTAATTGCAAGAAGCAACTAATCAGACTTTCTCCCCAGAGGCCAGTGACAACCAACAATGTTGCTTAAGATTTGCCATGCAGTAGATTTTTGCTCCAACTCATCAGGCTTACCTGAGTCAACTAATTACAGACTTAAGATGATCTGTAGCTCTTGACAGCAGTGAGCTTTGAGAGTTGGTTACCACTGGCCTTCCAGTTCACCTTCTTCCAAAGCAAAACTCAGGCATAACCCCGTGAACTCTGATTTTACCTTGAATTTCCCCTTTAGTAGATTCAAAGTTACAAAAAGCAATTTTTCCATTTTGGAGGACAATGTCACAAACACTTTATCTGCTGGTAGCAGTGCTTTACTGAAGCTACAGCACACTTATTATAAGAGAAATATTCAAACCCTGTAATTCAGTAGAACATATTTGTAATTGTTGGAAACCTCGGGATCGCTAATAGAATTTAAAATGCGTCCGAAATTCCACAGGTGTAAATAAAGCAGCTGCATTCGAGAGGTCTGTAGGGGCTCTAGGACTCTTAGTCCCCGGACTTTTCGTCCCCAAATTTTTCGTCCCCGAGGAATTTTTGTCCCCAGACTCTTCGTCCTTGGACACTTTTCGTCCCCATGAAATTCTCGTCTCTGGACTCTTTGTTCCTGGATGGTTCATCCCCAAAAATGCTTTGCCCTCTTGCTGCATTGTAACACTAACCCAAACCCTTATTTCATGGTGATATGTCCGTCATCTGTTTGTCCATCTGTCTGTCAACAATGGTGGCACTTTTTTTTTTATCATTAGGGGCCGAAAAATCCGGGGACGAAGAGTCCCGTGACCATCCGTAGATTTTATGGGGTTAAATCGGAGCCGCTCACCGTTCCTGCTGGCCTCTGGGAGCAGCTCCTTGTCAGGACTGGCCTGCTGGCCCACACCCAAGGGGGATGGGTGGCTGACACCATAGGGGACGGGCGAGCTGCGGTTCTGGGCCTGGAGGAGGTTCATGTTGTACGCCATGGCCGCCTGGTGGCTCATGATGCGCGGGTCCACGGCGAAACGGCCCTGATAACCCGGCCAGGTTAACTGCACGCGACACGCAGGGAAGCAACATCACCACACGTGTACACTGCCACCCTGACAACTGTGCAGAAAACAGCAGCGGCAATGCGGCTTCGAGTCCCACAACACCGGTGAATCAGTAAACCCGCCTTTCGAAAACGGGACAAAGCCCAATAACCACTAGGCCTAAAAGAATTTATGCGGCTGGAACGAAATACGGTGAACAATAAACTGCGCTCTTCGGCACACATTCAGAAACATGCCTGTACCCCACACACACACACACACACACACACACACACACAAGAGCTTTCAACCCAACCACCTGAGAAATGTCAAAACATCCATTAGAGCAGAAGTAAAAAAGCCCAGTAGGTAAAGAGGCAGGTCTTCCCCTGCTCCTTGAGAGGATGCAGCACTCAATAAGGGCGAAGGGTGAGTCAAGGTAAGAGTGTCTGAGAGGGCGAGTGGCAACAGCTGCAGATTTATGTCCGGCCGTAAAAAACAGGACAGTTCCGGAGCCCACTGGCTCCTACCTGCTGAGTCAAATCGAACGGCTGCTTAAATTGCGACTCTAAAGTTATCAAGACGTTGGGACCAATTTTTTTATTCACAACATGCAATTACATTCAAACGTCAATGTCTTTTGCATTGACTTTGAATGTAATCTGGTCGTATAAAAAATTTGTTTCAAGGTCCGGTGTGAAAGCGCGCGAATCCGCCGACTCCGAGGCTGAGCTTCTCCCCGCTACATCATCAAACCATGGCTAATCCATTCTACACCACTGGAGCAAAACATACTGAAACGCCGTATTAAACAGTCATTTTATTGAGCGTCCAGATTAGCGGGAATACACTCGGGGAGGACCATAGTAAATTCAGGACTACGTTCTGCATTTGAGCGCATTGAAATCGGTGGAAACACACTGCGCCATTATCTAGCAGAACTAATGAACAGTAAGGACGTGTAGCGGTCTGTCGCTCGGCCGAGGCACGACAAAGTTTAAGGTACCCCGAATTTTTCATTTAAATTTGGTCTCGGGTGTTTATTTTTCACTTTGCGCATTTGAGAGGAGCACATCTGAGATGAAAATTTTTTATTTGAAAGATTATTTTACGAATAAATGTCTGTATTTCACAGAAGAGTGTTGATACTGATCGCCTTGACATGGCCCTGATCTCAGAATTGAGGCAGTGTGGGATTACCAGGAGAAAGAAGCAACGGAGACACACTGCAGAAGAACTGGCAAGTTCTCCAGTGTGCTTGGAACAGGCAAAAAGCCAATTATTTTATAAAACCACAAGACCACCCGACAGCATACTAAATTTTTTGGCAAAGAGCAACAGCGCCAAATTTAGTTTAACAGTTCGAGGCTCCTAAACTATTCATTCCATGATGCGTGGAAGCATTTTTCCCCTCAGTAAGTAGTTTTGAATACGCCCTAAACCTTAGCGCAGTGCATTACATCAACATAATGTTTCGTCAACATTAATTCTATGATACGACATGAGATTTAAAATGTCCAGTTCTTTTCAGATGCCATTAACATCTTCAAGAGATGACTGGTAACGACACTGCAGGGCCCTGGTCCTCAAATCATGGTCCTTGAGGTCCAAGAACTGCTGGTTTTCCAGTCATGTGAGGCCAGTCCAGCCAATAACCACGGCAACTGTTTATCTAATCATCCAGTAGGGCTGGATTTCGATTTGAGGCTCAGATTCGAGGGGCCCCGCAAAAAGCACTGGCAATATTTGCAATAGGTTCGACGTTAAAAACCAATTCTACATACTGGTGAAATGGAAAGATAAATTATTTACATGGACATGAGAAATCATGATTAATCATAATTAATTTACGATACAGAATCTGCCATGTATACGCATGAACCAGAGAGGCAACTCGAGCCCACTGACATTACTTCGAGCCCTCAGTGAGAATCGTGGGACGCAATATTTTTTTTCGTAGGAGAAGTCTGAGAATTTTATAAATATTCATGAGGAGCCATCATCCGATTGGCCAGTGACGACGTTGACTTGCGTTGGTGACGCTGGCTTGTTGTTCATGGTAAGCTAACCCTAACCAATCAGATGATGGCTGCTCATGAATATTTATAAAATTCCCAGACTTGTCCTATGAAAAAAAATTTTGCTTGTGGGACAGCAACAGCGTGTAGATGTCAGACAGAGTGGGCGGCACCTACACACAACGCCGAATGGCCAATGGTTCAATCTCAGGGCCGGACATCCAGAGAGCATTTCAATGACAACCAATTGCAGCAATAAGAGGTCAACAAACCGGAGACCGAGAGGAGAGGGCGCTGTTTATGTCGTTGATGGGAATGACGCAGAAGGTCTCAGAAGAAAGCACCAAAGACAAACACTCAGTCTCCCCTCCCACGCGGCTGTTCCGCAATGCCACAAATAACCTTTTTCGCGTGGAACTGGGGCTTTAACAGCGCGTGAGCATGAGTCTGGATAACAAGCGTAGGCAACAGCGGGAGGCCATTACTTACGGGCAAAGGCACGGACATCACCATGTTCCCGCCGTACACGGCCGGCACGTACAGGATGCTGGCCCCCGTGTGAGGGTCGATCCGCTGCACGGGGCTGGGGGACTTGCCCATGGTCGGGGCGCTTCCCAGGGGGGGCGTGAAGGCGCGGATAGGGTTCCCCATCAGCACCGCTGGGTTGGGCTGAACTGTTGGGGTGGACAAAGGAACACAAACTGTGAAGCACTGTGTTTGCGTTTCTGGCCCGCAACGCTAATCGAACGCGCGTCCTATGTAGCGTGAAGTCGCTCTCCCGCTTTGGTTCTGTCAACACAGCTAAGCAAAGACACTTTTATCGAAAAACATCAGGCGACTGTGGCTTCAGAGTGGACATGCATCATCGTAGAAGACTTATCAAGTATTCTCAATTTACATCGGTCACCAAAACATATATATTTATCATTATAGTTTAAAATGGATTTCATACATTTGAGCCATGAGCATGAAATAAATGTTTACATACACAAGGATACACTTAAGAATCATACACGCACGTACAAGCTTCTCTGCACCTGTGTTCTGTATTGATAACACCTCATGCCATAATGACACTGACCGTCGAGACGCCAATTTTTTCCCCATTGTAGACCAACCACTAAGTCTGACGGGGGAAAAAAAAGACATATACCAGGCACTTCAGCATTTTCTACCCATCCAACCCGCTGACCAATCCATCCACTATCTATCCTGTTCGTTTCCGGTCAGGGTCGCAATAAAGGCAAAAAAGCGTATTCTTCAACACATTTTCTCTTCACAAAAAAAATCGCACCTGTAGTTACCAACGCAAGAAAATATTATGTTTTTAATACAATGAGCTGGGTGTGCGCTCGGACAAGGCGGGAGAAACATTATTCATTCCCTCGCCAATTTTTCTCAAGCTGGCAGCGGTAGGGCAGCAATGGAAACGGTCAGCCTGGAGCCCTCTCCTCCAGAGGAGGGGATGAGCTGAAGCCCCAGGCGACGGCGAGCTTTTGAAGGGCGCGATAAAAGCTTTTCCGTGTCCCGAATCATCCTCTACACCTCAGTGAACTCATCCTCAATCTGAGAGACGGTAAAGAGCGCAAATCCTTCAGCGGCTCTCAGAGAGATCGACCGCGAACGGCTATACAGGCTCGCAGGAGGCACTAGGCGCAGTTAACCCTTAAACCACAAGGTGTCTATCAGGCTCAGCGTATATTATGATGGACACCTTCAAGAAGGTCAAAGTCAATGCAAAGCGCTCATTGCGATGCCTCCGCCTGACAGACGTCATACGCTCTAAAAGTTAATTGTCGGTCCCCACAAAGAACTGACCTAGAGACCTTGACCTTTGACCTGATGACCACCAAAAATGTAATCAGTTCAGCCACCCTCTGCCGGGAGATACAGTGTCTGATTTGGTCAAAATCCGTCCACTCCTTCAGAAGACATCATGCACACAGATTATGTGAGACGGATGGATGGACAGACAATGGGAAAACAGTATGCCTCTCGGCCACTGAATGGGACAAAGGCAACATGGCAGGAGTGACAACACTGGGAAAATGCAAGTCTTTAGCCCCAACACCATATGTATCCAATGAAAACAAAAGAACAGCAAATACTATGAAACATAAGAATATACTGCCTACAATCCACAATGCTTGTGGATTTTTCTTCACCTGTTCTCAGACTGTTTCAAATCTAACTAATCCAAACATTCTAGCACATTTACCTCCAAGAAACAAAAACAGACCTATGCATCTCAACTTGGACCATAATACAGAGAACACCTTACAATATTATTAACAACCCATGTTGTGTGAGTGCGTGACACGCCCAGCTTTTTGTGTCAGAAGATTGCTGAAACCTGTACCAAGACTATTATCTAAACGGGATAAGACAGAACACCTGTGCCGCTGTGAAAGGTGTTATTACCAAACCATAAACCTTAGCTTTACCCAACAGCGAGAATCAGCAGGAGAGTTACAGGCAGCTAAAGGGGGGAGCTCTGAGCTGGTCAGGATGGGGTCAGACACCTTTCACCCCAAATCAAGCGCCTCTCTGAGCAGTACAGTGGAAATAATACGACCCAGGGTCCTGAGCTCTTGCGGCTAATTACTGGCGAGGACAACTCAGTCAGTGGTGACTGATGAGAGGACGGGACTTACCGAATCCCTCAGCTGGAAAGTGCTCGGCCTGTTGACTAGCGTGTTGACCTTTACCCTGAAAGAAGAAGAAGAAGAATAGAGGAGTGGGGGGTAGGGAGAAGAGTGCCCTTTAGCTGCAGCAGATTGAGCGAGGTTGTCATGGCAACCCCAGGTTCCCCCCCACCCCCACCCCACCCCAGTGCAGCAGCATGGTATCGTTAACGGGACCGTAACTGACGGCTCATGGTACAGGATGAGAGGGGAGCTCTCAGGAGACGAGGCCGGGCGTAAAATGGGAAAACAAGAACACGGACACAGATGAATGCCGCCAGGATCGTCAGTTAGCCCAGTGACACGTGAGTTCCATGCGTGTGTGTGTGAGTGTGTTTGCGTGCAAGAGTGTGTGTGTGTTTGTAGGGACCTTCCCTGGGGCTCAACATCCCCGAACACTTCAGCTAGCTAGGCCACAAACCATTAAAACATGAGCTCCTCCGCACAGATGCACACAGACATGCGCACCCCACCCCCACCTCCCCTTACAAAAACAATCAGCGCCCCAGGCGAAGCACATTACTGTTATTCGCAAAAGCACACAGTCCTCCCTCGGCACAAGTGACAAGAGAAAAGAAGAAAGCCGTCGTCTGGGGAAGGAAGAAATGAAACAGCCTTAAACAGCCTCAATCAGCAGCACTTCCAGCGCAGACGCGTACAGTGTCACTCTTCAAACGAGCCATTAGCATACCGCTATGATTCCTCCCCTCTTTTTAATAGCTTAATTGCCATTTAATTCTCATAAGCATGCAAACACACACTGGCTTCCTTTGACGGCAGCCTGAAGCATCCGCTGAAAGACAGTGCACTAGAGACGGCATCATTCTCTCCCTCTTTCTCTTACACCATTCATCCAACCAAAAAAACAACAACAACAACAACAACAACAACGAAGGATTAAGGAATTTCCTACGTTCATCGTTTGGCCCACAAAGTCTCAATTTCACAGGCGGAGAACCTAACTGGATTGGCGTAATCCCCTTCGAGGGAAATGGCTACGTATTCGAAATTACGGTGAGGTTTCCCCATTTGCGATTACAGACCTACCTAAAGCCCTCTGAAGGGATGGGGCCTGTGTTTGAAGCGAGAGAGCGTAAAAATCGATCAAAAGCGAGGCCCAGCGTGAAAGGGCATTCCACGGAAGATAACTACGGAGGTAAATAATGAGAGGCATGGGGGAATTAGCGCAAATTTACAACTGTTACTGCCTCTCCCGCAAAATGTAAGAGTAGATTCTGGGAGATGGGGTGAGGCGAACGGCCTCAGGAGCATCGTTGAGACCGAAAGGCAGGCCAGAGGATCAGGAAGGAGAGTCATACAACACAAATTCAGCCCCTCGCCGGCTGTGCATCTGTTTCTCTCGTGCATCGAGCGATACGTTCGTCTCACAGCCAGTCTCTGGGGCAGGGGAGGGGGGTAGATAAAAACAGGAGGGATGAAATAGCGTCTGTGAAGCTCGCCTGTCGCCGAAAGAGGAGCCCAGCTGTCACTCAAAGCCTCCCCAGGGAATTGGATCGCTCACACGGGAGCTCAGCTCGCAAACAAGCGTTCGCCCGTACTCAGCAGGTGAGGAACTGAATGGTGTGGCCAGGGTGGGATATTATAATTAAAATTTCTATCATAGTCATGATTTCCCTATTAAATCAATCTCAACACCTAAAGCAGTGTTTCCCAACCTGGCTCCTGAGTACCACCGCCCTGCACACACCCAGTTCAGCTCTTCAAGTACCCCACTAATGAGCTGATCAGATGCGTCAAATGCAGGGATACATCTAAAATGGGCAAGGCAGTGGTACTCCAGGAGCACGGTTGGGAAACTATGATCGATACACAGGTAACAAACCCTTTTCCTCAAGATCTACCATCCTGTAGTAATTCACAACATCCCTGACAAAGCACACTTCACAAATCACAGTTGGACTGAAAATCTACAGGATGGTAGGCAGGGCTCGACATTAACGCTTGTCCAGGACAAGTAGATTTTATTGTCGGACAAGTGGAAGAGAAATTTACTTGCCCTACCGGACAAGTTAAAAGTTGCTTAAAAAATACAGTGTCTTCACATTATGTGCCCTGAATTCAATTCCCTAAATGAACACATTCAGAATACCAATTTGAAACAAAAACGTTTTTCCCAACGACACGTCTAACCAGCATCCAACTCGAATGCTTTGATTGACCGATCAGATACACAGACACGGACACACGCGCGCGCACACATATACAGCAACCCCTTACATCAGAGGAGCAGCGATGTTTCTTAAGGCTCCGCAACCTGGGCAAGCCCCAGGAAAAGCCCCAAGAAAAACAGCAACTGCACCTGAGCGACGTGAAACTTGGTCTGTGCGATGGATGAAAAATGAACTGTAATAGCACCGGTGCAAAGAGATACAGAGTGAGTGAGACGTGAATCAATGCCACCTCGCAGCATCATCGATAGTTAAGCTGCTTGTTAGATTTATCGTCGTAATATATTTTTGTTTGTGTCGTGAGTAGGTTTAGTGTTTCATATTCTTTATTATTTAGTGACATCGCCAGTGCTTCGTTCGTTACTGACCTAATTCACTAGTTGACGAAGACATTCGCGGGTTTATTTTAGGTTTCCAAGGTAACAGCGTAGGATTGTGGGTAATGTAGTAATTCTCCGTGACATGAATAAAACTTTTTTTTTTCCTTCCAAAACAAGGTTGATTTCATTCGGACTTGTAGTTTCTACAGGAGCAGATATCATTGTTTCACAGTCTGCCCTCGATGTTTACGATATTATATCTGATAATCGCAATCCCAGTCGCTGAATCTCATTGGGATTTCACCTCCGGAACCTCACTGCCCAGGTCTGTCAGTCTACAAATTGGTAGTTGAATTATAAGGTTAAGTAATTTAAATTTTAAATGACTCATGCAGAGGCACCAACCTAAACCTGCCAGTTTTTACTAAGTAGTTAGGCCTACAGTCACCTGTGCTCTAATGATTGGTTGGAAAAAAAGTGTTTAATTAATTTTGTGATGTTAATAGCATCATGTTGAGAAATAACTTAATTAAAATATAAGCCCTGCATTCAAAACTTAATTTAATAATAAACATTTTTATTGGTTAAATTTAGTTAAATACTATTGGAAAAGTCTTAAACTGCTATCTGTTGACATATTGCTTAGTTATTGGAGTCAAGCTTACTGGTGAATATCTACTCCTTCAAGATAATATATGTTTTACAACTCATAAACATACAACAACTCATTTGGCAAACATTTAATATATTCAGAACCAACCTTAGCTCCATGTAAAGTGAATAAACATGTTTCCCAGATAATGTTTGCCATTTTAATAACTGCTGATTTGTTAGACTGGAGTTACATTGACTGAAACACTTCATTAAGCACAGTTTTAAATGTTGGAAAATGTTTATGTAACAAAATTTTAAAACACCTCAATAATCACTTATATCATTCCTATAATATTCCAGCTCATCTTCCTTGGTCAATGGGACAAGTGCCTTTAGACACGACACTCTGCTGTCCCATGGGGCAGTAAACAGGAGTCATCAGGAGATGGCATATCCCCCCGGCCCCACATACTGAAAGAATGAAAATATCACCTGCTCTGGAAACAGACCATACCCCCTAAAATTCTAAGTTCAAAATGTTTCCATGGAAAAGAGAAAAAATACAAAATTCATCAACTTTGGATTAGCAAAAGGCACCACTTCAGGTCATGATTAATGTGCACGCCAAGTTTTGTTAAAAAATATTGAACGGTTTTCAAGTTACGCTCCGGGAACGAAATATTTACAGACAGGCGGGTGGACGGATGGACGGACAACCGCGCCCATGACTATATCCCCCTGTATTATATGCTGGGGGGACAACAATAACAGACAGACAGATGGACAGGCCAAACACAATATGCCCCCGAATCTTCGATTCTGAGGGCATAAAAAGTAAATTTTTGTCAATTATACCCGGACAAGTGACTTTTGAGCCTGGACAAGTGAAAGGTAAATTTACTTGTCCGAAGGACAAGCGCCTCAAAAAGTTAATGTCAAGCCCTGGTAGGTCTTCATGAAAAACAGCAGGTTACCACTGATATACAGCATTACATAAGCACCAATCAACAGTCAAAGATGCATGCACCACTGTAACTCAAAGGGAGCCATTTCTAAGGATGTTGGACCGTACAAGTAATGGCATCGATCCACGCGCTGTAACCCCCTATGCCTCATAACATGTGGAAGAAGGTGGTTGGCGATTCGAGCTCATTACGCCGTGGCTACGCACTAGCACTATCGTTGATAAAGTGCCTCGACAATCAGCACTGGGAGAGAAGGCAGGAGGCCATGTACCAAAACCGGCGAGACCCAGGCTCAAGCCGGGAAACACCCCCGACCCCCTGAAAACAACTTCCAAAATCACAGTGACGGGCACAGTCTCTCCAAACAAACAAGCCATGAAAAACAGCAGAGCGCCGATGCCATAGAAAAAAAAAACCCAACAACAGACCTTCACTAATACAGGCTGACAGCAGTGGGGACTGCGGACAGCCTAATGCCACCCTGTGACACATGATGTGCAAAAAAAAAGCCCGAAACAAAATAAACCCACGTAATCAAGCAATTTCCACCATGACGAAAACAGAGCAGAGGACAATTAAGAACCATAGCGAGCCGGGCGAAACAGAACCAAAACAAATCTTCACTGCGATGGGACTGAACGCAAAAATCAAAGCAATGGTCTCATTTTTCTCCTCACTCATTCTGTACTTTGTCATCACATCGCTCATGGATGTGACGTAACGCTAAGCTGAACTGCCTGCTGGAGATGGACTCTAGTGGAGATGCAAAGACATGCGAAAGCGCCAACTTTTTAACCCTTAGAGCGCTGAAATAATTTTAAAAAAAAATGTAAATTTCATCTTGTGCCATTGAAAACCTACCATGTGGAGACTTGTTTAGGGGAGCTCTTTTAAACAAGTCGCCACATGATAGGTTTTCAAAAGGACAAAGGAATTACTTTTCAAAAGTCACAGTCTTCTCGCGATCAATGCCAGCAGAGTCAGTACCCACAAGAACAGCGCTCAAGTGAGGCGAACAGCTCGAACACATATTTCTTTTAAAATCAACAACAACGCTAATGTAATCATAAATGAGTTATAATATGTAAAAAGCTAGAGCCAAGTTCAACTCAGTGTCTTCCGCTGGGGGGAAAAAAAAAAAAACTAGCCTACAATCTCCATTATTAATGTTACGGAGCCGCAAAAAAAAAAAAAAAAAAAAAAACAACTCACATCAGAGTCTAACTGATCAAAGGCAAATTAACCTCAGCTGACAGTCGATACCAGATGCTGTTCTCATGTAGCCTGACATGTTTACCATTTGAAAATACACCCACGTCACAATCTGGGTGGGCACATCACCCTGGGGGCCCAGCCCTGCACATGAACAGAGAGTAAGAGTGGGGGGGGGGGGGAGAGAAAGAGAGAGAGAGAGAGAGAGAGAGAGGAGGGAGGGGGGAGGGAAAGCGAGAGAGAGAGAAGCCCCAAAAAGGCAAGCCGCCACGCAATTTTAACAGGCCACAGGCATGGTGCTAAACCAGGTGAGTCAAATTGCAGAGTGCTGTGTCGTGCCGTACGGTCTGCAAATCTTCAGCATATTTTAGCGCCAGCAATAAACTCCAGTCATTGATTGGCTCAGGAGTTCCCTAACTTTGCTCCTACGGCTTTATGTAATTGGCTGCTGATCGAAGGGAAACAAAGTGCATTAACAGACTGCAATCCTCCAGGGCTCGGATTTAACAGCCCAGTGCCCAACACGTCAAGATCAACAGCTTTATATATCAGACTTCAAAAAAAGAATTTGCCAATCCACATATATGCAATAGACTTAGTACCCACTGATAAAGCACAGCCAGTCATTCAGAGAGAATTTTGAGTAATTTTTTTTTTTTTTACAAACTATCAATTGAGTTGGATATACATACGAAAATCGTGAGAAACGCAGCCACAAATATAATCTGGGAGAAACTTGCAGTATATGGTTTTTACTGAGACTGGTTCAGATGAGGATTGATGGAATTCTCTGGCGACTTTTAGAGCTTCAGTACTGTGGTTATTGGCAATTACTCCACCAAGTTTGCGCCCGTCCCCAATGGAAAGTTTTGACTTGGACTGCAGATTAGAACTCCTGAGAGGAGACATATGCTGCTAAATAGCATGCAGACTGGTGTAGATGTTTTTGTAGTTGAGATTTAAAGACCTCAAAGTTTAATAAATTTTTACTATATTCTCCAAGCCACCAGTACTTTCCACCCCCTGTAACAAGAGTAACGCGGAACGTGGCATATGCCCCTGCCCGATTGTTTAATTGGGGTTAAGATTGAATAGGTTGCTAGTTTGGCATGGTGAATAGTGAAAGTGAATAATACTGAAAGTTTAAAATGTTAAAAGAAAACTGGTTTTTGAATGAAGATGAGGAGTTCTTTAGTTATTGAGTGGAAACTGAAATCAAGATGGCTGCCGTAGCAGTCATATTGGATATCGCACGGTGGTGGTTTTCGAAAGGAACCTTTGTCTACCCACCCCCCATACACCATCGAGAAATGAGATGGATCGGACGAGGTGTTCTTTAGTTACTGCATGGAAACGAGAAGTTTACAGCCGGACGCCCGGACGGACGGACAGAAGGGGCGTTGACATAATGCCCCCAGCTCATTCGAGGCGAGGGCATAATAAAAAGGAAAGTAATTCAGACTACGCATCTCGCTCAAGCATACGGTGATGTGGTCTCAACAAGTGATCAACCCTGCAGAATTTACCTCATGAGGCTAGTTTCTTAGCAATTATATACACCTCGGCAAAAGTTAAGCACCACCAAACTCAAAAATAGGACCAAGGGTCCTGTAGCTTACCGGCAAGCAGGCTTACAGCGATGATACAAGTTATGAAAATTTCACAAGTTTGACATTTGAATTAATGAAAATCAAGGTCAAGGTCACTAAATGTAGTGTAGCTAAGTGGCTACACTGGACATTTGGGCCAAAAACATGGTGAAAAGACGTCTTTACGCGTCAAATTTTAATGTTGGGGCCTATGGACACTTGGATTTCGCTGCACGAGTAGTATGGAGGCATTTTGTGGTTTTTAAATGTTGTTTTTTTACGCTTGAAAGAGTGGCCTCCATTGACTTCAGTTGATTTGGATTTGTCTTCAATGCTGTTTTTCTTTCTAACTCCAAAAGTGTTTTGAGGATGAAAGAAATTCACGGACCCTTCGATTAGCCTTGGGATGAGTAGCTAATGAGTGAATTTTCATTTTTTGGTGAACTTCCCTTTAATTCTGTCCTGAGGTGAAGGGGAACTTGTTTTAATAACTGGGTGGTGCCTAACTATTTCCCAGGTGTATATTACGCTACCAGTATAACTGCACAATGCACTACCGCTGCTTTCGTTGCTGCACCTACCCGGACTGGTTTATGTTATGCCGTTAACACCACACACCATGAGAGAGTGAGGTGTGTGCGCTGGTACAGTTGCAGGTAACAGGGAGAGAGACAGACCCTGCTTCAGCTGAAGTCCAGCTATCTCCGAGCGACAGCAGGGAGCGTGTTTAACAAGAGCACGGTGCGGCTCCAGACTGACCGAAGGTTAGCCTCCAGGCTCTGAGAGTCTGTGCATGGGCGTGGCAGTGAAGACACAGCCCCAGGAGCAGAACAGCACTGCAGGATGAGGACTCCACGGCCGTCAGCGCTTTTTTCATCTCCCAGTCCAATGGGTGATCTACGTCCGCACAGCCATACTATTATTTAAGCTTCCATTTCCTGGGCAGGATTGTGGAGTCTATCCCAAGTTCCAATGGGCAAGAGGCTGGTTGGTATTGGGGGGCACACATTCAGACACTAACCTACAGGCAATTTAGAGTCTCCAATCAGCCTAGCATGTATGTCTTTGCACTGTGGGAGGAAACCTGAGCACCTGAAGTAAATCCACGCAAAAACGGGAGAGAACCAGGCCAAACTCACACCAGTAACCTCCTTGTGGAGACAGAGACGGTGCAGGTCATCAAACCCAGAGTCACCAACAGTGCTGACGCATGATGGAATGAGGGCTATGTCAGCATGGGTCTGATGGGGCCAACAGCCTCAAGTCACATAAATAACCAATAAAGAAGAGAAGTACATGATGGAACTCTGATGCCAACAGGCCAACATGATGGAACTCTGATGAGGCCAACAGACCCAGCTAACTCAAGTCACATAAATAACCCAATAAAGAAGAGAAGTACATGATGGAACTCTGATGATGCCAACAGCTAAGCTAACTCAAGTCACATAAATAACCCAATAAAGAAGAGAGGTACATGATGGAACTCTGATGAGGCCAACAGACCCAGCTAACTCAAGTCACATAAATAACCCAATAAAGAAGAGAGGTACATGATGGAACTCTGATGAGGCCAACAGACCCAGCTAACTCAAGTCACATAAATAACCCAATAAAGAAGAGAGGTAGATGATGGAACTCTGATGATGCCAACAGACCCAGCTAACTCAAGTCACATAAATAACCCAATAAAGAAGAGAAGTACATGATGGAACTCTGATGAGGCCAACAGACCCAGCTAACTCAAGTCACATAAATAACCCAATAAAGAAGAGAAGTACATGATGGAACTCTGATGATGCCAACAGCTAAGCTAACTCGAGTCACATGACCCAATAAAGCAGAGCTTGACAGATACAACCCTGAAATAGACAGTCATAAAGTAACTAGACTAACCAGAGACAGCAGGAGATCAGAGCCCAGCCAGAGTATGGAAGAACACACACACCCAGACACACACAGACACGGGCGTGCAGACACAAACAGATCGACACACAGACACACACACACACACACACACACACACACACACACACAGGCGCAGTCACAGACACACACACACACACAAACACAGACAAACAGACACACACGCACAGACATACACGGACACATGATAATTACAGTAGCCGAATGGCATTAAATGCACTTGCTGTTTCCAAAACTGCATGCGGGAGTGTGTGTTCACTTTTCATTCATGCACCGATACTCCCAAAACCCCTCGCCACGCTTTACGAAACAGAAATGCAGACAGCACTGGGAATACATTCACCCAGATTACAACCAGTATATGCAAGGCACTGCTGAGAGGAGGAAAGACTATGAACATCCACCAATCACAAAGCACCACATTTACCCGGGATTTACACCAGATGTGTGTGCGCTCCGCCTCCGCCGTGCTGCGTGTATTGCCGTCTGTCAATTTACAACGACTGTGCCTTCACTGCGTACCGGCGCCGAATGGCTTGAGCAGCTAGATCAATGAGCGAGCCTGTCGAGATCACGTGGGAATTACAAAAAAAAAAATCATGCGGTAACTAGATAACTGGGTCGCCACAGGGACCGAGTCATGTATCTCACCGATCCCCAAATTTCAGATAAAATGACCGCCGGCAGCCATACTGGACATCTAAAATTGCCGAAAATAGGTCTTGAGCATCGTCAAATAAATATCTTCGCCTGTGTTAGAAAAAATTCCTGTAATAATTGTCGCTTCCAGAGCCCAGAACAGAAAATCTCTGCGGGTGCGGCGGCGGAGGCCCCGGGAACTAAACCACAGTATGTCTCGACTATCGTCGGGGAGATACAATTACAAAATCACGCGCGATTGCCTGAGATAAATGATACGTTGTATTAAGTGCATTTACAAACAGGCAACAGCCTCTGTTCTTTACCGAAAGGGTTGAGGGACGGTTGACTTGCTTCCATTTGTTTATTTTTCGAGAATTTGTGTTTCTACCACGGATAAGTAGCCTATTTATTAATTAATGTTCTTAAATTCCTGTTTGTGTTGGGTTTGTCATTTGTTTGGAAAGTGTTCTGTCGAATAAGTTTAGCCATATTCTGACTTCGGTTGCTGTCCTAGCCCACAATACGAACTGGCGCCAACACGGATATTGAAAATTAACTGTATGTTTTAATGTTGTGTCTGTGTTCCGATCGATCTGCTGTGCTGAAGTGCTGCGTTTCTGCTGCGGCATCCGGCAAAAATAGAAGTCTTGCGTATCTGCTGTGCACAGCTGCGGTTTGCCGGAGCTGGGACAGACGAGAAATGCAACGCAGCGGATCTGATGTAAATACACTCATTGACTAAAGTGAATTCTATCAGCTGTGCTGCCATGGCGGAGCGCAGACGGACCAAACACGCATCTGGTGTAAATTGGGGGTTATACAGGCAGGGCACATAATCCACAGTTCCAACTCCACTAACATGACCAAAACATTTTCACATTGAGGAAACTTCCCAATAAGTATAATTGCTGCAACACAGAAAAAGCTTCACATAATCTCCGGAAATAAGCCAGCTAAGCAGTGTTTCCCGAACCCACTTCTCGATTACCCCCAACCAGGTCCAGGTATTTCATTCATTCTACCTCAAGCACCCTGGATGCAACAAAACAATAATTAACCAAGCTGTAGGTGAGCTTGCAATGGAAAGCAGCAAATATCAGGAAGCACCTGGGGGTCCCCAAACAGAGGTTCGGGAAACAACAATTTTCAGGTCATTTATGGAACGGGCTGTAGAGGTTACTTCTACATTCCAATAATAGGACAACCACTTGTGATATAAGACAGGGGCGTCAAATACCTTTTCCAGAGGGCCACAGCCTCTGCAGGTTTTTGCAATCACCTGTCAAATCCGCAGCCAATCAAAATCTTCAGAAAACGCAGGTTTTTGTACTCCATAGCCAATCAGCGACTTTCATGTATAACTAGTGAGGAGGCAAGAGCAGACCCTGTGGCCCTCCAGGACTGGAGGTTAGATGAACCCCATGGACAAGGTTGACCTTGAGGTTGAGGAGCAGATGGAATGGGGCAGGAATGAAGGGGCAGGATGACTGCTGTAGCTGAGGGTGGGTGGGGGGTGGGGTGTACCTTCGGTGGGGACTGCTGCTGGGGCTTACTGAAGCCCTGCGGGTGGTGGTGGGGCCGCAGCGCTCGCGGGATGAACTCTGGGGCCAGTGGGTTCAGCACGTAGGTCTTCTTCAGCTCCAGGGCTTCCAACTGGGCCTTGATCTGCTGGAAGGTGATGCCGTGCAGGCTGCTATTCTCGTGGCAGATGGAGATGAACCTCTCCCAGAACTTCCTGTGCAGAGATACCACACACATGGGGACACACGTGTTTGTATGTTTCTGTCTGCGCGAGTGTTCAGCACTGCCTCCATCTGGGCACATTCGCCCCCCCCCAAACAAGGAGAAAACATAACATCACATGACTGATAGTTGGTTGACCCTTCAACGAAACAGAGGCCAAACATCACCCAACCACCCAAAGGCCCACCAGCTGCATTCGTCCTACTGAGGCTACACTAACCCTTCAACCACTCGCCTTCTGATGCCAAATCCACACTAATGTTCACGTTAAAATGCAGTTTTAAAATGTAAACGACATCCGTCCACACAAACTTTTTGGCACCATTTCAGAAATAATCTCTGTCCATACCAACACACCTGAGAACTTATATCACATGACCATTCACTTTCACTGGGCAAGCACGTGCCAGTGTAAGCAAGAAGCTGACTGTTTACTAAGGATGGGGATCGAAACCCAGTTCTCGTATGGACTCTGTTCCGCATTTTTCAAAAACCGAAAATCAATAACGTTTGAGCTTATCGACGCTGCTATCGAGTCTCGTGGGTCTATTGACATAATGTTATGGCCCGAGTCGAGTCACGTCATTTAAATGAAATCACTGGTGCACAAACATACATCAATTGTTGAAAAAAGTTTTTTGGGGAAAAAAAACTGAATTGTCAGCCAACAGGTACATGAAGAAGAATTCTGGTCAGTTACTTGCCAGGATGGCAGATCATGCAAAGAGGTCTAAAGTTTGGTTTCATTTTACCAAAGAAAAAGATAAGGAGGAAGCAAAATGCAATTTATGAAGCAAACTAATTCCCTGCAAGGGGGGGAACACAACCTCCATGGCCAAGCACATCCGCACTGTGCACCTAATTAAACAAAAAATTAGCCTTCGAGTTAAAATAACTCAGTCAACTTCGGTTGCTGTTGCTGTGGGCCAGCCATCCTCCTCGTCCGCTCGAAGCAACCGCGTTAAGCACACACAAACTCTGTAGCAAGTCCCATTAGTTAAAAATACACTGATGGACTTTATGGCTATTTCAGCATATATTACTTACGGTGTGATTCCTGACCCAATGATAGTTGCGCCTGCTAAATTAATGTAACATAAGAACAAAATAAATCGATTTAACGAAAAGTTGGTTTTATTGCACATTTACAAGTGTTAGCGAGAAAAGATCAATCATTCCATCATTATCGAAGTGCACTATCGTTGGGTCGGAGATCACACAGTAAATTATATTATGCATAGAGCTAAAGTCCTTCAGTACGGTAACCTAATGTTGAAATCTGTGTTGAGATCGGCTGGATAAAAACTAGTCAGCTAACTAAACGAGGTTTCCAAAGATTATGATGCGCGTTCAAGGTCGGGTCAGTAAAATGACTTGTGGGCGACGGTAAATAATGCGTTATCGTAATGTGTTCTAATCTAAAAAAAATGAAAAAGAAATTCTGGAGCACACGATTATTTAGGCAATTTTGACTCTGAAGAAGACATTTTGTAGAAATGTCAGTCACCTGCACCTGAATAAATCGCCTTAATAACCGTGTGCTCCAGAATTTTTTTTCTTTCATTTTTGATAATTTATCCCCTCTTCTGAGAGGCACCGTTTTGGCTTCTGTTCGTCCGCTGAGGTGCGTATTTTCCCTGGTTGTGTTCAAATGTAATGTCAATGATAAAGAAACTCTGGGTTTGGTAAGAAACCTGAATGAATACAATTGTTTGGAGAAGACTTTTGTGGTTACCCAGCTATATAAAGTACACATTATGAATGAAATTACGGCCTATTTAACTTCCTCGCACAAATCAGCTTATAATACATCATTGAAATTATTGATGCCAAGATTTTTAAAGCAGATATTCAAATTAAAATACAATAATACAAATACAATCACTAAAACATGACATGAAACTGATGGCAGACATTAACCAACACTTAAGTGCTAAAATTTGCCAGTGTGAAGCAGCATGTTAATTATTTAATTTATATATTTTGTTTTATTTATTGTTGGAAAAATGTTTTTAATTTATTGTTGCTGATATTTTTTTTTATATTATTATTTATACATTATGCTGAAGGGGTTCCTGTCACATTAGCTGTGTGTTTTAAGGCAGAAAATTTCTCATTCTCTTCAGAAACAGTCACTTGTGAAGCAATAAAAGCAATCAGTCCTGTTAAAAACGTATTGTCATCTCGTCTTTCCACAAAATAATGGAGAAGTATCGATAGTGGTATCGATAAGGACTCGAATCGTGAGGGAGTCTCGATAATGGTATCAATGTCAATAAAAATTACCGATCCCCATCCCTACGGTTTACTCCGCATTATTATTTACAAAAGTCTCAGTTTCTGCTCCTCCATGCTAAAACCTAACCCCAGAGTTTTAAAAGGATAAGGGGTCATTCGATATGAACTCAACCGAAGTATAAGAATCTTCCACAGTCACAGACTCAGATTTGGCTCAAATTTATTTTTGGAATACCTCTATATTCATAATGAACACATGCAAAATCTTAGGGTCCTACTCTAAGGTGTTTCCAAGATATGGCCCCCCAAAAATCAAGGGCCTTGCCCAAGCGAATCGCAAACGTTAATTTATGATGATGAAGATGATGCAAAACCTGGGAGATCTTAGGTAGGGAATGCAACATCATGTCAGATGTCAGATTCTCTTAGGAAATGATGTAACTTGAGTTTCTAAGTAAGCACTGTCTATTTAAAACTTCTAGTTGCAGAAGGGGATAATAATGGGCATTTTCACCCCAAAATACCTATAATTGATAACATGATTAAATAGTAAAGGAGATGGAAAAACAAGTTGTAATTTTGAACAAATAAAGCCAAGATATATACATTTCTGTAGAACAAGTTTCATTACCATGGGTAACTGCCCACATAGTGAACTTGCCAATCCAAAATTGGCAAAAAAAAAAAAAAAGTTACTTTTTCAGCTAGGACCCTTTTCAGGGTCTCCTAACTCCACTATTATGCCTTGAGTGCAGTCAATCTTCCTTGTTGAGACAGACCTGTTCTCAAATAGAAGAAATCCAGCACAATTTAGCCTCTGTAAGGAATCCTGGCCTCATAGGGGGCCTTTGAAAACAGAATTTCTGATTTCCACCCATAAAAAGTTTAATATTTGAGAGGCCAATATCTTGAAAATGAAAAGAGATAGATACATTTTGAGAAGAGATTCTGATCGCATGAACCCAAATTACCCTGGGTAGCAATTTTCAGCCCATACCTAGGATTTGTTCCAAAAATATTGGCCTCCAAAATCCCTATAAATTAACATTTGCAATTAGCGCGGGCATGGCCCTTGATTTTTGGGGGGCCATATCATGGAAACCCCATGAAGTAGCACCCTAAAATTTTACAAGTGTTCATTATGAATATAGAAGGACTCTCGAAATAAATTTGAGCCAGATCTGAGTCGGTGACCTGGGACCTCTGGTCGACTTCATATGGAATGACCCTAAGGTGGTCAACATCGTTTTCAAAAGCCACCTTCTCAGGGGTTTGAAAATGCTAGAGTGACACCAACTAAGGTATAATAAACTGACTTTAACAATTGATAGTCAAACTAATGGCAGAAAGCGCTTTATTGCAGTGTCCACAGTGAGAGAGTCAGAGAGTCACAGTCAGAGAGAGAAACATCATCCCAACTCATGAAGCAGAGCGACGTGAAATTGGGAATTTTCAAGCCCGAACTTGACACAAAGGAAAGCAAGATATGACCTAAGTGCGCAAGTATCCTCAGTGCTGGGTGCACCTCAGCACTGTCCTGGCTACTCTACTACAGTCCCACCGCCAATGGCACAGAGGCAATTTCTTTCACAGACTCTGAAAAACACTAGAGAGCACAAAGGATTTCTCTGCAAGGGCTCAGCGATGTCAGAAATGTGTTCCTGGCACAGAAACTGTCACAGTAGCTGTCCGGCAGGAGATGCGCGTGGTGGACAGGTGACAGGCGAGGCGGGGCCACCGAGTCAATTACTGTTAACACAGTGGGGTGCGATGATTTAGAGTCGCCGTCAGCCCTAATGGCATGGAGAGAAACGACTCTACGGCGCATGAATGAAGTATAAAGGGGATAAATTATTTAATCAAGGCGCGCAGTCTTGTCAAACTCTGCCACAGCGGCGGGCTTATTCTAATAAAACTGTGGGCGATCGGATGTAGTGGGGGGGGGGGGTGAGAAGCAGGGATGAATAATTCACAGATTTGCATATTTACATAAATGCGGGTGACCGAAAGCAGGGGGAATCTGGGGAAAATAAGCTGTCAGGAGCCCCCAGGAGATGGACAGATCCCAGCTCACAGCTCTACCTGCGCTTCAATCTCTCCAGTAATCACTGAGGGGAGGGGGGTGGAGAGAGAGACAGAGCACACACAGTTCTGCTCAGCTTTCACAGTGCAACAGCAGCGAGGTACCCGTGAACCCCTCCGCCAAAGCACAGAGGAAGAGCTGGGTTATTAAACAAGAGGCCTGTCGGCCTAGTGAGCTCCGCTGAGGATGAGTGAAATGTCTATGTCATAACTTAATTTCAGAAATCCTTGAAGACTATTGCAATATTAAAACATACGTATGACACATTTTGTAACCAGAATATGCTGTGAACCAGTTTGGTGTCTCAATTTATGTAGTATAACAATAGAACCACACTACAAATTGCAATCATTTATTTCAATCATCTTACCACCAAGCAATACCGACAGGCCTCTTGTTGAGATATTAATGAAAGACTGAAAAAATGAGCACAAACACCGATTTTCTAAGTTCAAAATGCTGAATTTCTCAAAAACCGGGATGCAGAATTTTCTAATTTTCACAGTGAATATTCAGAATATCATAAGGAGGGCTCCCACCAAATTAGAAAATAAGTTATCAGACAGTTTTTGAGATATTCAAATTTCAAGTTTAAAGTTGACGCCAGACGGACGGACGCCGGACGACTCGGCATTAAAAAAGCTCCACTGACTGCTGAGTATCGTCACAGCGGAGCAAAAAATGACTGTTAGCGTACCAGCTCTTACCCATCTGATAGACTGGGCTTCACCCCCTGAGGAATCACTCATGAGTTCTGTCTCCTTATAGGATGCAAATACACAAGGGGGGGTAAATGAGCTCTTAATGAAAATGTGTTTTCACATCTCCGTCACAGAAAATAAGCAGAGACCACACAGCCAAGGAGTTTCAGATTTAAAAAATACTCATTGCACCATTGATTTTTATATCACAAAAACAGGGGATTATGACCCGAACATCACACACAGAATGACAGCTAATGGCTGTTCAGTCAGCGTTACTCTGCTCTACAGGAAGGATGTTGGCCATACACTGCACCACTGTGACTCAAGCGACATCTGCAGCCTTACATCACTGTCTGCAGGGACGAGCAGGGTAATTGATCCGTGGTGACTTGTGCACGCTATTTTTAACCTTTTTAGGCTATTGCGAAGGCTAAATTGGCTTTGACTTAAAGAAAATATAAAACAAATGTTCGCAAGCTGGCGCCCCTGGGCCAGACCTTCTCTGTTCCGCCTTCTCTCCCAATCACACAAATTTACAGCATCACTTCCCTGACCCAAATCGCACCGAACGCAAATGACACCCCCTGCTTCCAGTCGCGGTGTTACGCAACACTTAATCAGACCAGCCCAAAATCAGAATAAATGGCTTCGGACAACGCCGAGCCATGTGGTGCTAGCTGACGGTATTTAGGCTCGTAACGCACTGATAGCAAAATCGTGCCAAAGATCGCGGGTCCATAAGAGGTGACCGGAACGAAGGCCAAGTGGGATTAAAATAATTGTTTGCAGGGAACGGCAGCGGTTTACAGCAGGGCTGTGTACTGGGGACTGCTGTTCTGCTCTCAGTGGGACGCCTGCACGTGGGAGCGGATGTCGATTAAGCTGTTCTGGCGGATGCGCCAGACTCTGCCGTCTGCACTGGCGAGCCCAGCCCTGCCTCCTTTCCGCCACACCACTCCTTCCTCTCACCGCCCTACCGCCCCCCCAACCCTCCACCCGCTGTTCGGCCCAAAGGGGAGGTCCTGCACAGGCTCCTCCGTCCACAGTTTAAGGAGAACCGTTTGATCTTCGATCCAGGTGAGAAAAATCTTTTGAACTCACCCCTCCCCCCCATATCGGTCACCTCAAAATCCAGCCCAACCTCCTGTGTTACGTTACCAAGCATTGGTTTAATTGGCGGCTCTTTGGGTGACATTTCCAAACCCGCGGAGCAGGTTGCGATTGGCTGTTGTGGAGCAGTTGCCATGGTGACAGCCTGAGGCGAGGACAGGGGGGTTTGAGGCTGAGGGGAAGCTGACACTGGGGAGGATGGATCGTAACGCCTGAAGTTTGTTAATGAGGGGACGTCTCTTTCAGGATCGGGGGTGAAGAACACGTCTCCAGGGCAGCTCCTGGGCAGGGATCTGATGTTCCTCCAGTACACACACTTTAGAGCCAGCTCAAAGCAACTGCAGCCAGGAGACACGCGTCCTCTCTCATGCCCAGCATCACAAGCCCCCGGGTCGCGTTGCTTCATTTCTCTGGCAGGAAAAGGCTAAAGGCCTGTTCATTACCACAATAACCACACCTCTCGATGGCCTGCACGGCAAATGAGCCACGAGGGGCGGGATCAATATCCGCATCGCCAAGAAATAACCACAAATACTGTGGCCCTCCCAGGAATAGCGAGTGCTCGAGCTCCCATTTGCATAAGCCTCAAGCAGAGGCCTGTCCATTTGTTTCAAGGCGGGGAATAAAAATAAAATTTCAACGTTTGCTCGCACTGAAGATCTGTCATTCACGAAAGACGAGTTATACGGACAGCGTACTGCTCATTTGCACTGAATATTCACAAATTGTTTGGAAAGGCTGCTTCAATTGATTAAAATCAATGGAAAATCTGGGTCAAATTTAGAGGATTTGACATAATTAGCAGATGAGCTCCACCCCCGCCCCATTCCCACTTGTGGAGAAGAATCAATGTGGCAACTGCACACCAGGACCCCTCCCTGACGGAGAGGGAGAGCGCTGTCGGGGGTGGGGAGTAATCTGTGCAGTGGGGGGCTGGGTGTGTGTATATATTTGTGCGTGTTTGTATGAATCTCTGTGTGTGTGTACAGAATATGTATATATTACATATATATTTGGGCTGTCAAAATAACACATTCATTTTGATGAATTACTTAGTAAATCAAATAATATATTGCCAGCATTAATGCACATTAATCATGACCGACTGTCTTGCAAATGTCACAGATCACATCACATATGGAAGTGGTGGTTACAAAGACTGGTGCGAATACGACTAATAAGATAGCCAGTATATAAAGGCATAATCAAGGTGTTAATAACAGAAACGCATCATGTTGTGCAGTTGGATATTTGAATCGCAATGGCAAGAGCCCAAAAGCTATTTTGTGATAAAAAAAGTAATCCAACAAAAACCATTTTGAGACTAGCAACATGTCTGCTTTCTCTGTTCTGCCCAACGTCACGCATACGCCAACATTCAAAATTAGTACGGCTGTCTGACTGCAGGGCTACCCTTGGCGTTAAAAGGAAACAACTTTATGAGGAAATAACTATAGGGAACAGTTATTTGTACTGAATCTTGTTAAAAGTACATTCAGCTCAGTCATGGCCACTACTTGCCTAACCTCATTAGCTAGGCTGTGGTGAATTAGTTAACTCTGGGCTAACTATCACACTGTTCATTTTTATATCCCAAAAGTGCCTGGGAATACAGCAGATTCACCTATGCTGCCATTGCCCAGAACCTCCATGTCTGGTTATGACAGTTTTTAGAGGAATAACATGAAACTTCCTGTGTTCACTCTTGATGTCCAGGACAAATCCTATTGTTTTGTATGACCTCATGGCCTTTCCTGTGGCAGCACCACCAGGTCAAAATTTGCATTCCCAAATGCGATGGCTTAAACAGTTTGCTGGGAATCATGTCACACCTCATGAGACTGTATCCAGTGGATAGAGAAGGAATGCTGATCAACCTATGCCCTGTGCTGAAGCGCCACCACCAGGCCAAACGTTCAATTTTTACAAATACAAAAAACCAAACATCCTTAATGGGAATCATGTTAAATCTGCTTTTAAAATTCCTGGTGCAAAGAGAAGGAACTTGATTGATTTTTATGGCTTTTTTGCCTTTTTTTAAAAAATAAATAAATAAATAAACACTGCAGCGCTACCATTAGGTGGTAACATGTTTAAATGCAGTAAGTCAAAATGTCCTCATGGGAATCAGATCAACTTTGTTCTGATCGTCTTAGTGCCGAACAGAGTACTCCCATAGTTCCGGTGACACCATGGCCAGTCCTGCAGCACTATCCTTAGGCCAAACATCACTTCTTCAAAAGTTCAATCCATAACCTTTACCCTATAACCTTTAATTTACCGCCTCTACACCACCAAACTATTAATTATGCCTATGGGGAAAAAAGCTACTGTTCTGACGATATATCCCTCTGTCGTCCATCGACTACATTTGTCTAGTGGAATCAAACAGCGATCAAACGCAAATTACCCAGCCGTGCAGAACCCATTTGCTGCCAATATGCAGTTTCCTTCTTTATTGACGATGACCCAGGTTTTGCATGGCACCGTCTAGTGCAAAACCAGCCAATTTGGAAACTCCTACATTCACATATTACAGAGATTGCCAATCATGTCATGGAAGAAAAAACCATCCAAATCCCGTGGGCAAATGATATGATTGTTAGCATTGAGCAAAAGATAAGCTTTCATATTTTTGTTATGGCCATTGTTGCATATGAACATCGAAAACATGATATGAATGTATGGGCAATAAAAGAGATGTTGACCTTTAAAGTTCATAGTATTTATTTATTGATTCATTGACCTGCCAAAATACATTTGCAATGAAACATTTTTAAATGCTTCTCAGGGCAAATACTATTATATGTAATTAACATAGATATATTAATCACATAGCATGTCATGAGGAAAAAAAAAAAATTACTCGCTTGATGGCCCATACATATGTGCGTGCGTGCGTGTGTATGTGTGTGCGTGCGTGCGTGTGTATGGTGTGCGGAGTGCGTGCGCGCAGAAATGTGGACAGCAGATGTATGGTGAACTTCTGCCAGCCAGAGAAAACTGAAGCATGTTTGCCACACTCCTCCCCCAACCAGACCTCTTAGAAATCAGCAAATAACAGCGTAACACCGTCTCATTCAGCATGAAGCCTCAGTGTTTACACATCAGCACTAAACTGCTAGTAAGCAGAAAATCTCACACACTCCATTTTGCATTCAGCAGACATGACAGCAGACATTCATACAAACCAGTTTCCATCCATTATCAAACCCTCTTGCTCCTGATCAGGGCCATAGGGAGTGGAGTCAATCCCATGATCCCATGGCTAAGAGGCAGGAATACACTCTAGTCTGGACGGTTATCCAATCAACATTAAGCACGTTCACCATTCACTCCCACACTCATAGCTATGGGTAAGTTTGTGTGAAAACCAGTTTGTGTCCCAAAAATGATTGACTAGTGAAGCAGAGCAGTGATGACCGCAGCAGTCTCACCCTCCTGCATTCAGGCTTTGGACTCCAGTCAAAACACAGATTGCACACTGTCAGCAGAGCCGCGACATCACCAATGATGAACAAACACACACCTGAGCGCAACAGAGACAGATGTGTTCAAGCTCTCTCCCTCGCACAAAAAAACATTATAGCTCTTCCTGTCACTCACTCACTCACTAATGCACGCACATACAGCAGAGCTGTATCTGACAGATGCACAATCTCTCTCAAACACTCTCTCCGGACTACCCGAGCACTATGATCATTAGGAATATGCACGAGTCCGCTTCACTGGCCTATAGCAGAGCAGGCTAATTTACAGCCTCCAATTCAGCCACGCTGATCGATCACTAAATCTTTGACAGGAAGCAGTATTCTTCTCTCGGCCTAAATGGGACAAATGTATGGATTGCGGATGGCAGTTAAAGGGAACCGAATAAAGGAGGACACAGTTAACTGTATCATACAGACTGTATAACTTGCCTCAGCACGTGCAGTAAGCAAACCCACTCCCGACACCAAACCTTCAATTCTGTCCGTGATACAGGAAAGGCCAGAATTTCACAGCCTCTTGGAGTTATCAGGAGCTTACGGACACGTTCTCCAAATACCACATCTTTTTCATGGTGCAGTGAGGCGTGTCTCAGAGAAAGATCAACTGGCCGTCATGTTGCACGCATGGTTACCTGTCTCCTTTTTCCACACGGTTAGCAACAATGAATCGGACTCTGGGGAGGCGGTCCGGTCCCAGGCTCTTTCTAAACCACAGGACTGAGGCCAGACAGGGGCTTGGAGAGAAACCAGCTTCTGTCACTACACTGATAGTGAACTGCCAATGGAGCCAACTAACGCCAACCACACCCCCCACCCCAATACTGCACACCAGCACTACAGCTGATGGAAACAGAGTGCTTAACAAATTTATTAAACCACCACCCACTGTAAGGTTTACGCCACAGCTGCCCTAAATTAACAGTGTTGGTAATTTCCAAAATAATTTTTATGTTTCTGTAATGGTTAATCCACCAGTATGCGCAAGCTCTTGAATTGAAATGATATTTTTAATGCTAAAATATAATTATTGTTGTTATCCATGAATTTTCATATTTAGCGTTTAACAATAAAGCAGAAAAAAATAGTTAAGCATGTAATTATTTTTTGATTAAGATGCCAAATAAGAGTTATTTTCTTGCATTCCTGAACATAAAAATTAGTTTTAGTGGTTGAATGCAAGAATGCAAGCCGTTATCAAGGCCGAAGGAGGCCATACAAAATATTGTTCTTTTTTGGTTTTTGTGTGAGTAAGGACTATTTAGTGGTTTCAGTTCGTGATTTGCCAAAGAAATATCAAAATAAATTTGTTAAGCACTGTATGAAATGACTACTTTTCTTTCAGCGTTTTGTACTGGTCAAATTACCAATGTCAATTTTGGCCAATAATAGTATCTATCAAGCTTCATTGACAAACGTTGATTAGAAGTATATCCAAGGTCAACTTCAGTCGGAATATGGAGGGAGGTCGAGATGCATCGGTAGATGTTGTGACAGCCATGTTATTGGGGTGCTGTCTTATTGGAAAATTTGTGATACAGGGAGAGACAGAACTCCTCCAGGACACCTGGAAATTAAGCTCTTGCTTAAAACCGACGTCAAAATGTTTAGTTGGTGCATAGCAGCAGGTTAAAACGGCTAGGATAACAGCGTTTCCTAAAAGCCTGTGATGACATGTAATGGAATGAAAAAAAATGTATTACTTAATAACGTAAGGATTTGCTCTCTCCTGATTGGTCGAGGCGAGCTTTGCCGGCCCCTGTAAACCGTCATATTCACCGCGGGAAAGTGTGCGATAGGTGAATATAACAATCTGACAACCTGGACCTAAAAATAGCTGAGGCTATCCTGCAGGAACTCCTGACTGTCCGTATTTCGTTTCGCTTGGTCCCTGTGAGGAGCTTTACGATAGGGTTGTCGACCTTCTCTTATTTTATATTTTCAAGTAGGGTCATATAATAAAACATTTATTGACTTCAGTTATCGGTGAATCGAGTGATTTATCCACCTTGGGCCAGTGATATTCATCACTCGTCCAAGGTGGATAAATCACTCGATTCACCGATAACTGAAGTTAATAATTGTAAAACGTAACATGGGATGGCCGAGCGGGGGCCTGAGGGCCTTTACCTGCACCGGCCCACCGAGCAGAGGGCGATGGGGTCGCCCACCACGGCCACCAGGGACTGTGCGCGGGTGATAGCCGTGTTGAGGAGCTTGTAGTTGGAGAGGAAGCCGTAGTCCAGGTCCTCTGTGGAGTCCTCAACCAACTGCTCCTTCCTCTTGATGGCGGTCTGCTTGTGCTTGCAGGTGTGGCGCGTGCGGACCGTGCTCAAGAACAGCACCCGAAACTGCTTACCTACGGAGGAGAGGAGGGACAGGCTGTGGTTAGACGGCAAGGCGACGAACGTCAAGGTCAGGGATCGGGAATTCCAGTCCTGGAGGGCGCGTGTGGATGAAAAGTTTTGTTTCCAGTAATTATCCTGACTAAATTAGCTAATGGGCTCCACACGTAAATAGGAGTTTACTCAAAGACTGAATCACAGTAAAATGCTTCATTTAAGGACACAAGCGCCATCTTTTGTGGTCATTCACAAGCACTTAAAAGAAATGCTGGAAAAAATTTAAGATTTCATAAATGCTGTGGCTAATTAGGCTAACTAAGCAATTAAAGGGCAAAATTTGGCGTGAAAACCAGGAATAGATCCAGCCCATGTTGCCCAATTCAGGTCAAGATCACATCATTGCAAAGGATGGTCTGATGATACACGCACACTGTTAGCGCCCTGCGATCTGTTATGCAGTGATTACTGCTGACCAGAAGGGGAAAAGGAGTCACCGCGACTGAGGACGATGTGTTTAACAAATGCAACAGACAAAGAAGGACAGGTAAAACATGCTGAAGAGACAACCGAATCTACACTTCAACTGGTCATCAGTAAGTTTTGAGACAAAGACAGGAGAGAACACAAACGGAAAACTAATGTAATACGCAAGAGAGACTGGCTGCAACTCAAGCAAGGGAAACTCAACAGACCATACTTTGCTGCAATGGGATCCAGGCACTAGTGTTCAGACCGAAAAAAATGAGACGGGACGCAGGAGCTTAAAATGGTTCCTGCCTTAGGCTGCTTTGCGTAAGGCCTAGAAAGCTAATCCAATGACTTCTCCACTCCTCACTCTATTAGCACTCTGTGGTATTAGCAGCCAGTTTCGAAGCTCGATACCAACACAACCAGTCATTAAGCTCACAGGGATTTAATCCCAAGCCCTACCGCCGCCAGAGCTTAAACGTTTATCAAGCAAGGCAGCCCCTGCACGGGGGATTTTTCCAAAAGCCTTTCATCCCTAAGCGTTATTGTCAAGCAGCTCTAAGCCAATCATCACCAGCCCTATTCCTAGAGATCTACCATCTGAGTAGGCTTTCATGCCAACCCAAACTCGGCTCACCTAAGTCTACTGATGAGCAGCTCTATTTGGAGAGCTCTAATGGTTAAATGAGTTGTGCTTTGTTTGGGCTGGAGTGAAGCCTTTCAGGACGGTGGAGCTCCAGGACCATACACAGGTGCTGGACACTGGGCAGCAGGGTAGCCTGAAGGTAGGCTGCTCGACTAGTGTTTAAAGAGCTGTAGGTTCAAGCCCCCGGTGGTGCCTGGGATTCTGATTGGCTCTGCAGTGATGAAGCTGGGAAAAACTCTGCTGTTGGGCCCTTGATAAAGGCCCTTAACCCCAAAACTGCTCCAGGGTCTTTAGCCCCATTTCTCTCAATCCCTTCTCACTTGTAGTTGTTCTATCAGGCATTCCTCCAACGGCTTCTTTGAAAAAGAAAAACGCACTCTCGATAGAACTTTCCCTGCTTAAATAAAGGGAAAATAACAAAATAACATTTAAAAAATTCTGAATGAGAGAAATTCTCAATCAAACTTTTCCTATTTAGTTAAAGGGATGAATAAATAAATTTGAAAAAGAATAACACATTCTCACTGGAACCTTTGAAGGGCTAAATAAAGGGATATATAAATTAAAAAAACAGCAGCTAATGCTAACGTGCGGGGTGCTCGCGCTGGCTCACCCTGGACGTTGAGCACCCTCTCCACGCTCACTTCCGGCATCCTCTTCTTGCGCAGCTCGGCCCGGATGCGGAACACCTGATCGGCGTACGGAGACACCACCCCGATGCTGCCCTCGTCCAGCTTACCCCAGGCCACCGGCCACTTCCTCCGCATCTCCTCCACCCGCTCCACGATCTCAAACACCTGCACACCGGGGGAGAGGGCGGAGAGGGGGAGAGTAAGAGAAAGACAGAAGGAGGGAGAGAGGATGAGAGGGGACAGAAAGGGAGGGACAAAGTGAGAGAGTGGTGGAAGAGTAAGAGAGGGGAAGAGAGGAACAGAAAAAGAGGGATGAAGGGATAAAGTGATAGAGGGAGAGTGAGAGGAATGGAGGGGGGAGAGAGGGATGGAGAAGGAGAGAAGAACAGGGAAAGAGAGGGATTGAAGGGAGAGAATGATTGAGGGACAGTGAGAGGGATGAAGAGGAAGATGGGGGGGGAGACGGAGGGAGAGAGAGAGTGACAGAGAGAGAGTAGCACAGTTATCAAGGCTCCTTGAAGGACACTCTTTAACACAACTCTTCCCAGCTCAGAGCCGCCAGCTGCCGGCACTAAGGGAGCCCTCCGTCGCAGCGCTTCCACTGCGCAGTCGCACTGGGGTGTTATGAGCACAGAGCACCCTAATGTGGAGACAAAAGTCTAACTTTTTAAAATGCAACAGGAGCAGAATCGGGCGTCCTGCCGAGGCACAGCCATTTGGAGGGATCAGAGGCGCCCGACGCCTGAGAGGCTGGAAATCTCCCGCGGGTTTAATGGGGCGCGGCTAGCAGCTGCTGCTAAGCCACTCACGGGGTCCCCCCCCTCAGCATGCACCAGCTATTCAATAAGAGCTGTGAAGCAGGGGGCAGGACTGCGCCACATGGCTCTCCGCACCCCGGCCAACTGCAGCCTGACATGTGAGGCCTACGCTGGTGTTAGCTGTTCGGCTGGAGAGCACGATGCAGTCAGCACACACCAGCCATAGAGTTTAAAACAATAAAACAGGCGATGTCGTGGGGTAATGTTATCCGGTATGTTCCAACGATGGGTGCCATCTTGGGTAAAACCGTAGCGGTTCTGTGAATGCAGTGATATCAGAAAAGTAAGACCACAGAATTCTACACTGGCAGGTTAATGGTAGCAGGCAGCTGAAGTGCCGCCCAAGATGGCCGACAATTTGACACATCCAGATAACAGTCCTGGTCGTTCGACCCTTTTAGAATTCAATGGTGCCTACTGTGCTACTTCTGTAGCTACACTTCTTTATTGCTCTTACTGCATACCAGTGCACTGACACTAGCTTGCCACCAATGACATACGCATGTATGTACACGTGCGCGTTCGTTACTTATGCGAGAGTGGGTTTGTGTGCAGGTGGGTAGGCGAGAGTGCTCGTGTGGGGTAAAAGCACATTTACAAACACATTCACTCCATTAAGTGACTATTGTCTCATGGCTTCCTGCACTCCACAATGTAATATGATGGTTCTTGGCTCAATGTACATTAGTGGATTGCTCTCACATTACAGGAGGTGCATGTGGGGGACTCTTGACAGTCGTCAGCGACAGGGTGTTAGCGAAGAGACGGCTACAGCAGCGAGACCAGCCAATTAAACACTGATCATTGACAGATAAGCCACAGGATACACTGCTTAGGAAGGCAGGCGCGGAACAGAGCTCTGTCGAAGTCATCACACACACGACGAACAAGAACATTTCTCCAAAAAGTATGAACCTCGTCCCCATGCGCAGTTTTCTACCCACGGTCTGGCTTTTTAATGGCAGTTTCAGAGCAGTGGCTTCTTCCTTGCCGAGTTGCCTGACAGATTAAGTCAATATGGGACTCCATTTACTATGGATATAGATAATTGTGCAGCCGTTTCCTTCAGCACCTTCACAAGGCCCTCATGATGCTGTTTTCCTGGGACTTGATTCGCACTTACGACGCCCAAAAACATGTCATGCACAAAAGTAGATGTCCTAAGCGACTTGCCGTAACTCCAGTTTGTCGACATGAAATGAGTTTAAAATGGTAAAAAAAAAAAAAAAAAAAAAGAGTTTTCATGACTTCAACTTACCGCTTTAACCGAAAGCCCTAAAATGAGAACCACTTCTGGTATCGAATTTATGAAATCAGAAATTATACTTCAGAGGCTCCGACGATGTTTATATAGTTTCCTGTGGTTTCTCTTCCCAGCACGAAAACACGTCTTGGCAAATAAAGCATTCCTTTGATTAAGGAAATCAGGGCAAGCAAAGCCCCAAAAATTCTCCTTTGCTCACACTCTCCTCCATGGTCACAGAGGAAGGAGTGCATGCGCACTGAGACCTGAGATTACACCCCATGCAGGCTATGGTAAATATCAGGACCGGTAATATCAGACAAGCTCAACAGCACAGCATTGTGACAATCTAGCAATCTAAGCCACACGTCTAGCTAGTGGATCACGTATTCCCCCCCATTAAGCAACAGGAAAGGACAGCACTGCCTCCTGACGAGGACGATCGTGTCGTAGAATAAAGTCAAGGTCCGCAGTATCGCCGCACAGCCGTACTCTGCTAGCATAGGCAAATGCACTCTGAATGGGGGTCTAAGCTCTACATCACAGACTCTCAATCACATCCTCAAATGGCCTGTGGATGCAGGCTTTCATTCCAACCACGCATTTCCACACAAGGCCCAACTAATCAACCTCAGAGTTCTTCGCGAAACACAATGGCCTTGTTCAGAATCGCTGACAACTAACCACCCAGTAACAGATCATGGCTGAAGGAAGAAACTAGCAAAGAGAATGCAACATGCATTAAGCAGAATGCCAGAGAAACACAGATGACACACCACACGGGCCAAATTTCCACGCACAGCCAGGGAAGTCTTTGTGATGTACTGCATCACACAATGCAACAGGGCCAATGGTAATTGAAATGGTGACTTCATAAATTTGGTAGTAATGTGGCAGCATTTGAAAGTCACTTGCTGACGACTACACGGTATGCTACTATGGAAAGTATGTGCTGGTTTAGTACGCGGTACACAGTAAACAAGTAAGTGATTCTGAACACAAAAACCATGATTAGTGGCGTGTAGCTGCTCAGTTGGAATGAGAGCCAGCGCCCACAGTCGTTCATTCAGAAAAGAGGCTGAGCAGCCCTGATATACAGTAAAGGCCCTGACATACAGGTGGAGGAGAGGCAGTAGGGATGGAGGAGAGGCAGTAGGGATGGAGGAGAGGCAGTAGGGATGGAGCAGAGGCAGTAGGGATGGAGGAGAGGCAGTAGGGATGGAGCAGAGGCAGTAGGGATGGAGGAGAGGCAGTAGGGATGGAGGAGAGGCGGTAGGGATGGAGGAGAGGCAGTAGGGATGGGGCAGAGGCAGTAGGGATGGGGCAGAGGCAGTAGGGGTGGAGGAGAGGCAGTAGGGATGGAGGAGAGGCAGTAGGGATGGGGCAGAGGCAGTAGGGATGGAGCAGAGGCAGTAGGGATGGAGGAGAGGCAGTAGGGGGGGAGGAGAGGCAGTAGGGATGGAGCAGAGGCAGTAGGGATGGAGGAGGGGCGGTAGGGATGGAGGAGAGGCAGTAGGGATGGAGGAGAGGCAGTAGGGATGGAGGAGAGGCAGTAGGGATGGAGGAGAGGCAGTAGGGATGGAGGCAGTAGGGATGGAGGAGAGGCAGTAGGGATGGAGCAGAGGCAGTAGGGATGGAGGAGAGGCAGTAGGGGATGGAGGAGAGGCAGTAGGGATGGAGGAGAGGGTAGGGATGGAGGAGAGGCAGTAGGGATGGAGGAGAGGCAGTAGGGATGGAGGAGGGAGGCAGTAGGGATGGAGGGAGGCAGTAGGGATGGAGGGAGAGGGATGGAGGGGCAGTGGGGGGCAGAGGCAGTAGGGGTGGGGCAGAGGCAGTAGGGGATGGAGGAGAGGCAGTAGGGATGGAGCAGAGGCAGTAGGGATGGAGGAGAGGCAGTAGGGATGGAGAGGCGGTAGGGATGGAGGAGAGGCAGTAGGGATGGGGCAGAGGCAGTAGGGATGGGGCAGAGGCAGTAGGGATGGAGGAGAGGCGGTAGGGATGGAGGAGAGGCAGTAGGGATGGGACAGAGGCAGTAGGGATGGAGGAGAGGCAGTAGGGATGGAGCAGAGGCAGTAGGGATGGGGCAGAGGCAGTAGGGATGGGGCAGAGGCAGTAGGGATGGAGGAGAGGCAGTAGGGATGGGACAGAGGCAGTAGGGATGGGACAGAGGCAGTAGGGGTGGAGGAGAGGCAGTAGGGATGGGACAGAGGCAGTAGGGGTGGAGGAGAGGCAGTAGGGATGGGACAGAGGCAGTAGGGGTGGAGGAGAGGCAGTAGGGCTGGTACCTCGGCGTTGTTATAGTAGGCGGTGCTGTTCTTCTCCTGCACGTCCTCCCCCCTTGCGGTGAAGAAGGTAAGAGGGAAGAAGTCCTTGTGGGAGGGCTGCTTCCCGCTGGCCATCAGCTTCCCATCGTAGAACAGCTCCGAAGTGTAACTGGGGGGGGGCGGGACCACAGGGTCTCTCAATTCTAATGCTCTTGAAAAGGACATTTCTACAATCTGCATTTGTTCTGACAAGTCACATGACTACCTAGACCAGAGTCGTGGGAGCAACTTTAATGTAAAAATGATTCCTCGTTTAATTAATGTATTTGCTTGTTAAATAAGATGTAACACCACAATACTAAAGCAATAATCTTGTGTCTCTCGCATAGCCTGTGTTGAGCAACACCATTCAGGCAGGAAGAAGAAAATAATCATTTACGAAAGTGTGATTTTTACACGATAATCAAAATATTTTGATCATCAAAATGTGTTGGCCTGGAAGCCAGATGCATGAAGTCAGTCACACCATCCTGAAGAAGTGCAAGACTTCAGGCAAACGCAAAGCCTTCCTGTCATTTCAATTTACTTTTTTTTTTTTTTTTTTTTTTTTTACACTTTTACTTGACACACAACTCTCTGCAAAAACAACCAGATAAAACTTACAGGCAGGTGATAAATATGTAGATTTTATGCACAAAAACCAAAGCAAACAGGCATTTTTTTTTCTTTTTCGCAAAGGAAAAAATATCAGAACAATTTTGTACCAACTACCACTTCAGCACTTCAGCGCACAAACCAAGGTTACCTCACTTTTTCAGGCTTCCGAAGATGCAAAAATCTTGAGTGAATGCGGTAACTTGATGTGTGTGTGTGTTTACAAACACTTCAACAAGTGACAGCAATATACAACACATCCTCTGACACCGCAGGTAATAATAACACTGTTTTCGAATCAGTGTAATTCAACAGATTTCTCCTGTATTAGCCCACACCCAGGGCTGCGCACACCGCAACGACTAGCAGACTTCAAGGGATGCGAGTGTCTCAACTCCATGTATACTTGCTTGAAAACACCGTAAAACTGCCTGAAAACAGGTTAAAATGAGGAAAATAGGAAAAAGGGCTATGTCATTCCCCGCCTATGCCAATCCTCGATGTCCATGTGCAGTTTCAGAATGATTGGCTAACCCATTGAGGAGAAATATGGATTCAGATAGTTTTCTCCCCAATTGGGAGTAGGATTACAGAACATCCGAGTGATGGACCACCGCATTAAAACATAACTGGGCAATAAAAATTGGGCAAGCCCAGAACTGCAAAATATGAAGCATTTAATGGTCTTAACAACAAATTATTGGTCAGAAAATTAGCAAGGATTAAACAAATGCACTCGAGTCCTCTGCGACTATCTGCTTTGTAACATTAGATGCAGTGAACAGTTGCAGAAAAAGCTGGAAACTGTCACCCCGTGAAAAGTCTACGAATGCTTTGGCGTACAAGAGAATACTGGAGAAAGGGTCGCTTCCCAAAATTGTAAAGTTTGTACGAGCAATCAGGTATAATTTTCCAACTCTTCTTTCTGTAAAAAGCTGTCTGCAAGTTTACTCACAAGGGTCAAACTTTAAAAGAAATTAAAGAAAAAGCCATCCCATACTATAAAACTTCATCCATTTGTTCAATTCATTCTCATTTGATGATCAGTAATTGTTTGTCAAGACCGTCAGCAGATTCATATTTTTCCATTATAGGCTAGGCCATTTTTTACCCAGGAATGCACTTCTAATAATATAATTAATTTCTAACTAATATAATTCTGAATGTAAATTTAAATAGAATTTAAATACGATGTCAGCAATTTAGCAGGGGCAAGCAAGGTTGCTTCACAGTCTCCATCTCTCCAAAGACTTGTATAAACACGAGAACGTTGAAAGGACCGCGGTAACTCGGCGGAGGCCCGTGATAGGGCCGAGCGGCCGGGGTGAGGCTCTCCGTGGGAGGTCTGCACGCGGCCCGAGCCTCGGACACGGGTGTGATGCAAGAAAGCTCACACCTACTTGATGATGGCCTCGTGGGAGCGGTAGTTTTCGCACAGCAGGATCCGACAGGGGTACTCCGAGGGGTAGTGCTCGTACAGGCGGTCCAACAGCGACACGTGCAGGTTTCTCTCCCGGGCGAACTCGCTGTACACGAAGGGGCTGAGCTGGAGGAGAAACAGGGCCGGGTGGGGAGGGAATCAGATGAGAATACGGTTGCACCACATCGCCCCCACCCGAGGCTGCACTGCCGTGCACTGCCACCAGTTAGGCCATCCATTCACAAGCACAAGACATCACACAATGACACTGAAACCCGCCCACCAACAAAGAAGAGCGGCATGACCAACGGCGGAGTATCTGAGCGCGGTCAATACAACACAATGGCTCCTCTTGCCTCATTTCACAGATATCGCAGTTAATTGGAGGGGAATAATCAATGCAAGTTCAGAACCAGGTGCCACATTTTCTCACTTCAGCTGAAAGACTTGCCATATTGAAGGCACAGCAATGCAATTTTAGAAAAGAATGTAGCTTAAAAAAATGGAAATCAAACTAAATCAATTCTCGGCCTAATTGAGAAATCACGGAGGAGCGCATAAAAGCCAGCGAACCAAGGAAGGGTAAGTTCAGAGCCATAATGCTGCCCTTTGGAATTTGAGGAGTCCCTGGCACTGTTAAATGCAGTCAATGAACAGCTACGGTTAATGCTTACACAGCCCGACTTAATAAAGCCTCAAAACACAGGGAATAATGCGGAGCGAGCCGCCAGCCCGGAGAGGGGGAAACAAAGGGCTCTGTAATCCCTGCCAGGAGGAATGCCGCACAGAGACCACAGAGGAGAAGAGAGAGGAGCGCCGCCGAGACGCCGCGCAGAGGAGCTTTTCATACGCAGGGAATCTCTTCCAAGAAGCCGAGGAAATTCAGTAATTAGAAAGCCTCGGGGAATTTGTCAAGATTTTAGGAGCCATCTTTCCTGAGGGCTTATTCCTCATTCCGCCCTCTGCCAGGGATGGCAATTAAACACCGTCGCCCAAAAATGGCAGCCTTACGGTTAGCTACTGGGTGGGCCCTGCTGTTGACAGCTAAATAGCTGCCATTAAATCAACACTAGCAGTGCATAATCAACTCATACAGAGTAAAAAGGGACACTAGTCAAGTGAAAAGTACTCTAGGTAGACAGAAGATTCTGCTCAAAGTACATGCTCTGTCCAAAAAGGAGAGGTAGACCATATAGCACGGCCAAAGTAACTTCCTGTCCCCCTGCTCAGCGGATCAACGTGACCTGCTATACAGCCTTCATCAATCAGAAGTAGTGCACACTCAGTCACTGCTAGCAATGCAATTACTGCACAGGCAAAAAAAACTCATCACTCAAAACTTTTATTTGCTCATGTTTTTATTTGGCGTCTCTAATCCCTTCTGAACCTGCCATGTCCATCAAATAAATACTAACAAGCAAGCTCCTACTGACACCTCAGGAACGGCTCTCGGACTCTTCGTGCCCAGATGTTTTGTCCCCGAATTTTTCGTCCCGGACTTTTCGTCTCCATGAACTTTTCGTCACCGGACTCTTCGTCCCTGGATGGTTCATCCCCAATAATGCTTTGCCCTCTTCCTGCATTATAACACTATTCCTAACCCTTATATCATGGTGATCTGTCCGTCGTCCGTTCGTCCATCCATCTGTCAACAATGGTGGCACAGTTAATCATTAGGGGACGAAAAAATCCGGGGACGAAAAGTCCGGGATAAAAAGTTCTTGGGAATGAAGAGCACAGAACGAGGTCAGAGGAATCTAGAGAAAGCAACCAACAAGCACTCCATAAACCATTAGGCGCTTGAGTAAAATGGTATGCACACCAAAATCGACTGTACCCCTCCCATTTCCCTGAGCAGCATGGAGCCAATTATACACTGCTCTCATGCCACACTCAACACTGACACAGCAAAATTCTGTGTACACCAAGGCAGTAATTCTATTCTAGCGCACCAGCTCAGAAGCCTCACTCGCAGTCCTGATTCAGAAAGCACATCAGAACCTGGCAGTCATCTCTAGGCCTTACCTGCATGTGGTCTCCCGCCAACACGATCCGGGTGCTCTTACTGGCCAAAGCAAAGGGCATGATGGTCTCACACTCCATGGCCTGAGCGGCTTCGTCCAACAGGATGTGGGAGAACAGACCTATTTCAGACAGAAAGAAACGCTTCACCTTATTTATGCACATGCCATGGTATGTGCCAAAGCACTTCAGCGAGGAGCATCTTGACAAGGGGGCGCGAGACAGATCTGCGCCAGGGATCGAGACCTACGACCCCCGTAGCCGCAATGCAAGCGTCATGCACGGTCAAATACGCTGCCACCCCACTGCTAGTAGCAGATGAGAAGTTCATGAAAGAGCATTTTCTGGCACTCATAAATATTCCAGCAGTTTCCGCAGAGGCTGTCCAGCCCTTCGGCTCCGCTGTGCCAGACTGCGTGGGTCACGGCCAATTGAGTGCGGCCGCAGACCGGCGACAAAACAAATTGGCACCACGGTGAGCACCACTGAAACCAACCCCAGCGAGTATTCCTTTTTCGGACCAACTTTTTTTTTTTTAGAAAACACACCCGCATAATGCAATACTGCCAGCCGTAATAATGCAAGTGTCTTCTTCTACGAGCATGAGCTAGCCAGTGCCATCCATCCAGATTCCCCTCAGCTAATTGGCCAGTCGAAGAAGGAAAGATACATTACAAGTGACTCTGTAATACGGCACGAGTAAAATCACTCTGATGTGTTCTGCCCACTTAGTCAAGCTTGAGAGATGGTTTCTGCCGCAAGTTTCGTATGAAACCGCAGGGTGCACACGTATTGTGGCTGTGCAGTGAGGAGGTATAGTTTATTCAGGGTCTAGAGTTCAAGGCAATTTACAAGTTTCATCATCAGAGGCCTGTATTACTGTATTCACTGGCCTAAGGTTGGCAAAAACAAAACAATTTTTTTTTTAAAGCAACACCAAGTTAGCAGCAAATGAAGGCATCAACTTTGGCCGATACAACGACCCAAGTTTACAATCAACACAATCTCTATTCTGATCAGAAGGGCAGGATTTTGTCCACAATTTTCGGCTCTCTTCACCAATCCTGGCACCTCTCCGAGTTCTGACCGTATACCAGCCAGAAAGTTATGCTAGTCGCGGTGGACTCTGGCTCACATTATGGGGGTTAAGCCCACAATAAACCCGTGACAAGCCATGGAAGGATTAACCCTTTCAGCGCTATAGGAAACTATAGTTGCCCAGTGATGCAAGACATCAAAATCAGATGCTGTTGAAAACCTATCATGTGGCAACTTGTTTAAAAGAGCTCCCGTGCGGGAGCTCTTGTAAACAAGTTGCCACATGATAGGTTTTCAACAGCTCAGGATGATGACATTTTGAATTCCTGGAAAATTTATTCAGCGCTCAAAGGGTTTAGCCAATAGCCTTCTTTTGGCATTCAGTCGTGGCGATGTAGCAAAAAGCTACTAGTCGTGCACGGTCTGTAGCAAAGGCAAGGGCACCAAAAACATTGAAAACAAATTACAATTCCACAGCGCAAGACGTAAAACTGCTCGATGTGCAAAGAGAATACAGCGTAGGCTACGCATAAGGAATGATTCAATTTGCACTAACATTCTTTCCTTTTTCTCCCAAAATCTGCATATGGTTTGAGAGACAGAAATAGGCAGCTGCCCAAGAAAAGGAGAGGCATCAAAACTGGGTTTTTCATCCCGAAAAGCCCAGGAAGACCCTAGAGGAAAAAACGCATCACATTTGCGTTTCCAGCGAACTTTGGCTACACTTGAAGCCGCGCGCCACCGCTCACATCTGAAACTCGCTACTCCGCGGCTGTCTGATGCCTCCTCAGCTCTCCCCCCACACTCACAGATTCAGCTTTGAGTCGCGGAGGCCAGCGCACGTTTAAGAAAACTGCAGCGGTAAAAGCGAGATCAAAATGCAAAAAGCAGTAGTGAGCAGAGGGAGATAAAACAGCATAATAAATGAATTGAAAAACCAGAGCTACATAAGCAGAACGAAGATGACTGAGAACAGAAAATATTGCCCGTTACGAAATCTGCAGCGAGCAAACCTCGCCGTTCGTATAAAGGGGTCAAAAAAACCGCTAATTATTTCAACATCTTTGCTTACTTCTCACCACTATTTCAGCTTTCACTGTGTGTTTTTGCAGGTCAGGTAGATTATGTTTACGGAGAAAACCACAAATCAACATTATAATGGTTCAGTGAACACAGACAAATATGATCTTTGCCAATGTGGCAGAGACAACTGCAAATGTAGGGTCAAGAAAGCACAGCAGAGAAGACTATTAGAGAAACGCATGTCAAAAAATAATCATTATGAAAATGCGGATAAAGAGTGCAGTTGAACTGAATAATTTAACTGCACCAATAACCAGACAGTCGGTCGGCAGCTGGTCAACATGTATACCCCGGACCCCCTAAAGCGGGGGTGTCAATCTGGTGCCATAGAGGGCCAAGAGGCTGCAGGTTTCCATTCTGACCAGAAACTCCACCAGGTGATTTCACTAATTTAGTCCCTTTACTCCGCTTGAAGGTGAGGTAATCAGTGAAATCACCTGGTGGAGGTTTTGGTTGGAATGAAAACCTGCAGCCTCTTGGCCCTCCATGGCACCAGTTTGACATATGTGCCCTAAAGCAAACGCTCCCAAAATCGCAGGCTTCATCACATTACCGCACACACAAGGCCCACGCCGATACAAAACGAATCGGTCGGAATTTGTGGCCTGTAGAGCGCTCACAAAAAAATCTCTACGGACACGGCGACGATCGCTGATCCATAGTATTCCCGATTCGTCAACCGGGGATACTATAATGACCATTATTGTCACCCAACTGGAAATATAACATACACTCATGACACAAATAGACTGTAACGTCTTTATTGAGATCTCCTCAGCAGTGCAGTATTACAGGCCCAGTCCGGGCAAAGGGAAATAACCCATTACCAGATACATGCAAAGCCACATTCAAAGCCACATGCAACACAACATGCCACCCACATTTAAAGCTAGGTAGGAGACAGTTAGTGCAGGGTGAGAGGCACACAGTGCTAAAAGTGTTCATTAGCATGACAGTAAGTGTTCATTAGCAGGACAGTACATAGACTAACTGCCCCAAACTGGACAATGGAGTCTTTCCTAACCATGTGACCACAGGAAAATCAAATCATATCCGTCATCCTCCCAGACATGACAGAAATGCACAGGAGAAATTTATAAGAGTAATCTCAAGATAACTCCATTTCACAAAAAGAAGCAGCTCTGGGTTTTATGGTCTGAATTGCTTAAGCCTGGACCTGTCGGGTTTGTGAGAGACTCGCACCACACTACATGCAGTCACCAAAGCTGGAACATCACATCTACATAGCTGCTTTCAAACATTCAGCTGATGCCTGCAGAAATTGGGGCCACCCTCAGGAGGTGGACAGGAACTCCGAGCACAACATGACAGGCCTGTTACCGCAAACATACGCGCTGCTTTTAATGCGAACGACCAGCAACAGTCAGATATTCACAGAGACACGCGCAGGAGATACTTCGACAACATAACGAAGCACGAAAGCAGTTCGGTCCGTGGCAGATTTGCGATGCATGATTTGCAGCCGCAACAAAGGAGTCATGGCTCCCCGACGCCTCATTTAGATCAGATTTTCATCAGCAGCGAAAACAGCGCTAAGGAGGATGAAACAGAAGCCAATGATGTAAAGTGCATTAGCGAGGCAGATGGTGTTTCCAAGCAACAGACAAACCTCTCAGCTGACGCATTAAAGCCGGTTATTAGCTTGCTACGATAAACTGTTTTGGCTTTAATGTCTTTTCACGGACGTTATTAAGTTGCTATTCAGGGGATGTCTCCTGTCCCGATCATTATGGAAACTTCCTCTGATGTGAAGCTCAAGCCGTTTCGATCCAATTCAGAGTGCGCATCCTCATAACCACTGATATCTACACTGCACCCTATTTCATGTCAATTTTACATTATAAACCAAGTCAGGAATGTTAAGAGCTGGGCAATAAACTCACAGACCAGTACCACCCAGTTAGCAGGACAACAGCAAAAAGTATAACCTCCTAACTTCAGTCCTTGTAACTACATAAGGTCCACGCTCTAGCTGTGTTTAACTGGAGCAGGTGGTTGCTGGTTCGAGTCCCAGTGCACAATAAGATCACTGCCGCTGCGGGACCCCTGAGAAAGGCCCCTAATATCACATTGCTCAGGGGTGGATTGGCCCCCAGGGTGGATTGGCACCTGCTAAGTCTAATACGCTGCAAGTCACAGCGGATAAAAAAGCCAAATAACAGTGATGTAACAAGTTTATGAAGGGTCCCAGTTAACTTATCCAGGCAAACAGGACCCAGAGATAACCTCTCTGGCTGCTACGGTCACTTACCCGGCTCCAGGTCGAGCTGACACAGATACTGGGAGGTGCTCAGGGTCACCACCACCACCCTGTGTTTGATGATGTCATCCCTCTCGGGCATCTGGAAAGTGAACTGTGTGCTGGAGATGAGGCAGTACTGCTGCACCACGGGGTGCACCGTCTTCACCCACCTGTTCCTGAAGTAAACCCTGCAGGACAGGACAGACGAGGCCAGGGTCACGACAGGGACACTTCAGAGGCACTGAAACGGGGCGACGCCAAGTCTGCCCCAAAACATCTCCCATCCTGTAGGCCTTCACTCAGTCACCAGTCTCAAAGGCCGAAATACGACCCACGCAAGTGCTCAATTGCAGACACTTGAAGCTTCGCGAGATCCATTTCGCGTGTCCTTGAGCTCTACATTGTGTCGCCGAAAAACTGTAATGCAACAAGTGCAAGCTGCAGTCTGAGAGTCGCAGCTCGCGGGCGCTATAGCAAAAAAAAAAAAAAAAAAAAAAAAAAAAAGTGGATGCTGACCCGTTAATGGAGCCATGTTTGTTTACAAATGTGGCCATAAAAATGTTCCAATTAGTTCTATATCGCCCCCTCGAGGACGGACCTTCATTTCCTCCATCGCCACGTAAGTGTGTGTGCATGCTGAGTATATTTACCAGGGGCGAGTGTCTGCGCCAGCTGGGCTGGGCACCGTCATTTGCCTTTGCGCACTTGTGTGAACCATGTTACTGCCCAAACAAAACAGGTCTCATGGGAGTCTGGGTGGCGCAGCCGGTCGAGCACTGTTCACCGGAGCTGCAACATCATCGGTCTGAATCCTGCCACCGACATTAGTCTCCTGTCTCTTCCTCTCCCAGTCCCCCTCATTCCAGAATAATTCTGTCTCTCTAATCCAAGCGGCAAAAAAAAAAAAAAAAAAAAAAAAAAAAAAAACTGGAAAAAGCCCTAAATTTGTATTAAATTTAAAAAATGTAAAAAGAACAAAGCACTTCAAATTCAGAAACTCGGCTAGAGATCTTGAACTGCGAGAAGAAGAAGGCCTGCCGAATTAGAGAAGGAATAAAAACATGGAGAAAGATCTCTAGGAACAGCATTGTGTAACACTGCATTAAAATCATAGGCTCATCTCAGAGAAAAAAGCACACAAGTAAGCTGACATCATCATCGGCAGGGGCAATCAATGAAACTTACTCATCCTGTTAACTGAGGGTGAGAATTGACCTGAATTGACCTGTCAGCGGTGGTCCAAACAGAAGGCAAGTAAGACAGCAGACATACCCATAAAGGACACAGAAAACTAATTTCAAACAAATTTCAATATTGGTAAAATCTTGTGGACGTTCACCATGAGATAATATGCATATAAAGGTATAAAGTCGCATAATAATAACAAAATATGTCCATAATTGCTAAACAGCAGTGATAAGACCTTTGAATTGACAGTGCACCATTCCGGAATGACAGTTAACATTGTAGACAGCCCAAGTCAGTCAGTCGCGCTAATTAATTCAAATTTGTTAGCCCACATCAACAAGTCTAATTTAATTTCAACTGGTCTCTTAAGACCAAACAAGCATGCTACCTCTCACTGATAAACATGAAAAAATATGGTCTAAATGTCTGCGGAATGGAATTTAACTTATCCGCATGTTCCTCCTAAAGACAACACCAACGACGAAAAAAAATGAATATCCGAGTCTGAAAATTGTACGGTAACTTGTATCTCACACTAAAATCTGCAGTGATTCAATGTCTACCTTGAAACTGGCACCATGTTAACCCTTAGCGCATTGAAGTAAAGCTTTAAAAAATATACATCATCTTGTGCTGATGAAAACCGATCATGTGGCGACATGTTTAAAGGCTGTATCAGCGATATGACGTCACTATTGTTGACAGTTGAGACGTTCTCAAAACACAAGAGCTGCTCGCCCTTGCCCTTCAGAAGCTTGGAACTTAAACGTGCTTTTCTTAAAGTGAAACTTCTGAGTAAAGCTGCTTTCACACCGGAGGCGAAACGAATTTTTCGCGCGACAGATTACATTCAAAGTCAATGCAAAGACGCGAATGCGTCCGGTGTGAAAGCAGCTTAAGAACGGCTCACTCAGCTGGGTAAATGGCCATATGCAGCTCGTTGTGATAAAAGCCCGGTAATAACAATGACGACCATTGCCAGATGATAAATTTACACCATTAGTGCTAGCTACAACAAGGTACCTGACAAGTGTCTTAGCTCGGCATTACAAAATGAGTATTAACAACATCACACAGATCATCACTTTTAGCTAAACTTATCACGCGGTTATACATTCATCAACGAATTTCAACTCTGAGTACTGACCAGAGAAAAAATGTTATTACACGAACAAAAAGTCTGGTTTGATCAGACAGAATAAGCAAACTCACTAGCTTGCCAGCCGAGAGTTAGAAAAGGTTGCCAACTCGCTCCAAAGAGGAATTATCAATCTCTCTACTGTTTGATTCATTCTGACCAGCATGATCTATGCAAGATAGCCTAACAAAAACAATACACGTGCATCCCGCAATTTGGCTTGGGATGACAATTTATAATTCACATCCAACAGAGTTAGCACCAGCTCTACTCACCTCAAGTAGAAACAAGGCGACCTGGGCGTCAGAATTAAGACCATTCAACTCCCGGAATTCTCTCCAATGTTGGTACGCTTTCCCTACGTTTATTCGGGACTTTGCATGGCTACGATCGCGTTCCTTTTTCCTCTACATGCACTCATTCGAGCATCTCTTTTTCGGTTTGGCTTCCACCATGCTTCACTCTGCCGCATCGGTAGTGCCACTGCCAGTTGCTTTCGTTGCCCAGTCCCACCCACTTGTTGTGCAAGAGCACGGAACTGGCACAGAAGACCCACCCCTGCCCTCTGATTCGTTGGAACACTTTTGTTGATGTTTGGGGATGCCGGTAGGTCCCCACGAGTTTGTGTATCTTTCTCAGTGTCTACCTGGCTGCAGGTGGCCAACAGAGACCGGAGTTTTTCACCGCCCACTCATGAGAGGAGCTGCTAACATTTCGTGAGGAAAAATCTCCTGTACATGACAAATTATGTTTTGGCTCAGAATCGCTGATACAACCTTTAAAAGAGCTCCCCGTTAAACAAGTCACCACATGATAGGTTTTCAACAGCTTTGATTTCGCTTTCTTGCATCATTGAGCAACAATAGCTGCATTTGGCGCTCTAAGGGCTAAAAATACACAAAGGCTTTGGAACTCCACTCACTGCAATGAGCGAATTATTGCATTGTCATGTGATGTGTGTCATTTCTGAAGCAGGGCTGAAACACACCAGAGCAGTGGAGGCCACAGAATGCTTACCTGAGAGGCCTCGCGTGTGGATTTCCTGCTTCAACGTACGGATGAAGATAATCCTTTATGTACAAATCTGCAGCACTGTTGGAGTGGGTGCAAATGAGGACCCTGAGAATAAAAGAATAACACTCTTATATAGCGAGTGTAAAGCACACATACTATGTCCTTAATAAGGTCCCATTCCATCACAGGTATTGACCAATTCCAATCCTTTGACACGCGTTTGCTTGGTAGCTAAATAACTGCATTAAGAAAATTTTATAAAATGTTAAGGGCTGTTATCATAAAAAGCTCTCCATGCAAAACCGATTCACATTTTCACCACAGCATATACTTATGCATTTAACAGCCCTCATGGGGGGGGAGAAGAAAAAAGAAAAACACTCCTAATTCAGAACTGGCAGACTGAATCTTAATGGGAAAACTGCTGTCACTTGCCATATTGAATCATTGTGTGCATGCAGAGAATTAATCAGGGCACATTTGCATAAAATGGCATGTTCTTTAAACATGTTCTCAGCGAAGAACCCTTCAAATCCGCTCGGAGCTGCATTTTACATGCACAATTGCACATTAGTTCCGCCTTAATACAAATATTTAAAGGATGGTTCCATTGCCTCAAAGTGTAATTCAACAAAGCATTAAAACATTAAAAAAAACATTTTTCGAAGCTCATCCAACTTTATTTGAGCTCACTTCAGTGGAATCCAGGGAGATGAGTGGTTAAAGGAATTCTGACAGTCTCTCTTTACAGGAACACTGGCACATGCAGCAACCTTCACTACTAACACACCTTTAATCCCACCCATCACTAGGTGCTCATACAACCACCTCAAATTTAGGGGCATTTCTCCTTTTTTCCCCTCTTATCAAATAAATGCTCTAAAAGCTCAATTAAACCACGGCTCTGCTTCATTAAAAGGAGTTAGCTGCGTCTAAAAGCACATATGTGGAACAGGAAAGGCACATTTGAATAGACAAAATATCTAGACTGCGCAAGCTCCTCTGAGCTGAACTGCGAGTACAGCCACATAGCCACCGTGTGTACAAAAAAACGAGACAGCCAAACGCGCACCGCCCCACAAGACAGCCACACACACACACACGCCGCTCCACGAGACAGCCACACACACGCCGCTCCACGAGACAGTCACACACACGCCGCTCCACGAGACAGCCAAACACACGCCGCTCCACGCGACAGGCACACACACGTCACTCCATAAGACAGCCACCCATAAGGCGCTCCACGAGATAGCCACACACACGCTGCTCCAAGAGACAGCCACACACGCTGCTCCACGAGACAGCCACACAAGCTGCTCCACAAGACAGCCACACACATGCTGCTCCACAAGAGAGCCACACACACGCCGCTCCATCAGACAACCACACACGAGCCGCTCCACGAGACAGCCACACACACGCCGCTCCATAAGTCAGTCACACGCACACCGCTCCACGAGACAGCCACACACATGCCGCTCCACGAGATAGCCACACACGCCGCTCCATAAGTCAGCCACACACATGCCGCTCCACGAGACCGCCACACACACACCGCTCCATATGCCAGCCACACGCGCCGCTCCATGAGAAGGCCACACACATACACACCGCTCCATGAGACACACAGACGCCGCTCCACAAGGCAGCGCCACACACGCCGCCCCACAAGACAACCAGACACACGCCGCTCCACGAGACAGCCAAACACATACGCCGCTCCACGAGACAGCCACACACACGCCGCTCCACAAGACAGCCCCACATACACCGCTCCACGAGTCAGCCACACACACGCCGCTCCACGAGACCACCACACACACGCTGCTCCACAAGACAACCACACAAACACCGCTCCACGAGACAGCCACATACACACGTCGCTCCACGAGACAGCCACATACACGCCGCTCCACGAGACAGCGACACACACGCCGCTCCACGAGCCAGCCACACACACGCCACTCCACAAGACAACCACACACACGCCGCTCCACGAGACAGCCAGACACACGCCTATCCACGAGACAGCTACTCACACGCCGCTCCACAAGACAACCACACACACGCCGCTCCACGAGACAGCCAGACACAATCACAGCTCCACGAGACAGCCAGACACACACGTCGCTCCACTAGACAGCCACACACACACACACACACGTCGCTCCACGAGACAGCCACACACACACGTCGCTCCACTAGACAGCCACACACACACACGTCGCTCCACGAGACAGCCACACACACACGTCGCTCCACGAGACAGCCACATACACTCGTCGCTCCACGAGACAGCCACACACACACTGCTCCAGGAGACAGCCACCCATACGCCGCTCCACGAGACAGCCACACACACACATCGCTCCACGAGACAGCCACCCATACGCCGCTCCACGAGACAGCTACGCACACACCGCTCCACGAGACAGCTACACACACGCCGCTCTACGAGACAGCTACACACACGCCGCTCTACGAGACAGCTACACACACGCCGCTCCACAAGACAACCACGCACACGCCACTCCACGAGATAGCCACACACGTCGCTTCAAGAGACAGCCACACACCCGTTGCTCCACGAGACAACCATACACACGTCACTCCACGAGACAGCCACACACACGTCGCTCCGCGAGACAACCACATGCGCCGCTCCATGAGACAGCCACACCCATGCCACTCCACAAGACAGCCAAACACCCGAGCTGCACTAAGTGACGGTGGCCTGCACAGCACCGCGAGACAGTTGCATGCACTCCCACTTACCTAGTGTCCTGCTGCCGGAGAATGTGCTTGACCGCCTGCGCCAGCGTGAAGGTCTTGCCCGTGCCGTAGGGTCCGATGATGAGCACAGGGGGCAGTGGGATGGACAGCGGCGTGGTGATGGCCAGGATGGCCTCCTTCTGCTTAGCGTTCAGCCGGGGGTCCAGCTGCTCGTCCCACTGCCTGTGGAGCAAAGCGGGGAGGAGGAGACGCGAGTGAGACCCTTAACCAGCCCTCAAAACCCACCCAATCACAGGCCCACCCACATCCATTTTAACATTACACAGGGCTACATTCTTCCTGGTGCTTATAATCAGGTAGGCAGTGTACACAGGACCACATTCATATTCCTATTCTTTTGGTGTAAATGCCCACCAATGACCAAAAAGGTCATCAGAGGGGTCAACAAGGGAGAAGCTTCCTACACAGATCAGGGTTACCCCCACTGTATTACAGGCCTGGCGGGATGCCAGGCCTAACTTGCCCCCCCCGCCAGGCTTAGCATCGTTTATTTATGTATTTATTTAATTTTTTTGTAGGTTTTCAAATTCCAGTCACGCTGGTGCGGTTAGCGACAGGGAACAGCTTAGTTAGAAAGCGCAATGGCGACATCTTTTGGTCAAGACGTGAACTCATCAAGTCAAGGGTCAGTTAGCTTTTTCATCCAATAGATATCTTTTCATCTCCTGAAGCTACGCCTCAAAGCATCGCCAACTGTCATCACACACAAACATCACATTAAAACCTCACGACATAACAAGACGTGTCTGGAAAGAAAAGCCAAAAAACTTTGGACAGTTTGTTTTTTCGGCAGTTGACAAACACTGGAGGAGACGGTGAACCGGGCAGTAATGAACGAGAGGCAACGAGTCGTTCTCGTTAGCTGGGCCGCGGCTCAACGAGGCACACCTGGCTAGCACGGCTATTGGCACGATTTCCCCAGCAGCACAGCCGAGTATTTCTGCGACCTGAAATTTAGCGGATGGCTATACAAGACCAGATACGGTAAGCATAACCCTGTTTTACGCGATTGAAAAATATTATAGTAAGCGCGAGTTTTATGTTAGCTTAGCACGAAAACACCACTATTAAATTAAGCGTTTGATAACTTTCATTTTAGAGCTGTGTCTGTTTTAATAGAGTCAAAATGTCATTGTAGGCATGTTTTGCAGACAGCTATTCACCGGACTCAAGTAGTCCTGATGTGTGGGTGATTTAGTTGCCTTACCGTCATTTGTTCTTAACTAAATGACTTTCGTGAAATACCGACCAGATCTTTTTAAGTTTTCCATGAATGGTTGAAAATGATATGCCTGATACAGTCTCTGGTTTATGTTTGTAAACTCTTACTTTTAAAATCAATTTTATGCAATACTGCAGCATGAATGAATACGAAATTACGAGTGATTCATCAAGTGCTACATTAACATGAATTGTGCGTGCACTTTTGTGTACAGTGGGGTGCAAAGATTTGGGAACCCCTGGTTTAAATATCTGTTACAATTAATCTCCAAGTGATTGAAAGCAAAACTGAGCACTAAATGCTACAAAGTTAAACATGACACCTTTCTGCAAATTTAAAAGCAAGGTTTCTTTTCATTTTAATTTCTCTGAGTTTTTAAATGATAAGAAAGGAAAAAGGGCCCTGTGAAAAAGTTTGGGAACCCTTTTGGATTATTCTTTGTTACCTTTTAAGAAGATGATTACTAAGGCCCAGACCCAGGTGATTTACTCTTTAGGGCTTCAATGAGTCAGGTGAATATAATTCCAGGGTTGAACTATATATTCTGAAGTAATTCCATGCCTTCTAAAGCATCTGACTGTGATGGCTGTTGTATCTGGTATTAAAAACCATGTGTTCCCCTAAACAGTTGTCCAAGGATGTCAAAATCAAGATAATTCACTTCCACCAACAAGGAGAGGGCTACAAAAAACTCTCGCAACATTTCAAACTACCCATTTCTACTGCCAGAAACATCGTAAGAAAATGGAAAATAAATGGAACAATTGAAGTCAAGGCAAAATCTGGAAGTCCAAGAAAAATTTCAGATAAAATGGCTGGAGATCTGGTGAGAAATGCTCAGAAGAACCCACACATCACTGCAAAAGAGCTGCACAAAAGAGTGGAACACACAGGTCTAGTTGTTCACAGGACAACAATACAGCGTACCTTAAACAACACAGACCTACATGGCAGAGTTGCAAGAAATAAGCCTTTCCGATGACCTCGACTCAAAATTAAGCATCTGAAGTATGCGAAAGAAAACTTTGAGAAACCTCAAGCCTATTGGAACAATGTGCTTTGGACTGACAAAACCAAAATTGAACTTTTTGGCCAAAAGAAGGTATGTTTGGAGAAAAAAGGGTGAAGCATTTGTAGAGAAGAACATGTTGCCAACTGTTAAGCATGGAGGCGGATCCATTATGCTTTGGGGTAGTGTAGCAGCTGGGGGGAAACAGGCAATATTGTGCGGGTGGAGGGAAGAATGGATTCCACCAAATATCAAGACATTCTAGAGGCTGATGTTCAAAACTCAGTCCAGAAATTGAAGTTGAAGAGACTTTGGGTACTCCAGCAAGACAATGACCTGAAGCATACCTCAAAATCCACCATGAAGTACCTCCAGGAAAGACGGATGAAGGTTTTGGAATGGCCATCACAGTCCCCAGACTTGAATATTATTGAAAATCTGTGGAGAGACCTCAAACATGCCGTGCATGCAAGAAGCCCGAAGAGTATTTCTGAGCTAGAGGTGTTCTGTCAGGAAGAATGGGGAAAAATTCCAAAGACAAGTATTGAAAGACTCTTAGCTGGCTACAGGAAGTGTTTGCAAGCTGTTATAGCTGCCTGAGGAAAGGTTATAAAGTACAAGCTGACAGGGTTCCCAAATTTTTGCACATGGCCTTTTTCCTCGTTTTATTATTTTGAAACTTTAAAAAGTTGAAAATAAAAATTATTCTGGCTTTCAAATGTGATGAAATGTGTCATGTTTAACTTTGTAGCATTTATTGTTCAGGTTTGCTTTCAATCATTTGGAGATTAATTGTAACGGACACTTAAACCAGAGGTGCCCAAATTTTTGCACCCCACTATATATAGAGATCATTTACAGCGCTCATTTTGGGTCAAACTGATCTTAAAAAGTACTGCCTAATTTGGCCACTCCTTATTTCGATATACACAAAAATGCACAGAGTCAATTATCAATTCACCAGATAGGCTTGCTGGTAAACACTGGTATCCCCAATCTGATAGATCCCTGACACCACCTAGATTATGCCCAGCACTCATGATAAAATATTGCCAGTGAGTAGTTTAACAACTGGCCGCTGCTGCAATGTCTTCACGGTAAAATAGCTTGCGTACTGCTTAACTGGCAGTCCTGCCAGTATGTTCACGGTTTTAAATAGTGACAAAAATTTCTGGCCAGCAGATGGCAAAAGGGTCCAAGTCTGAAAATGATACAACTGTGCATGTGTACCAGAAGTCACGGCAAAATAGCCGCAGAAATGTTAAACCGGTTCACGGCAAAATATCCACTTTTGTTTATTATTTATTATAATTTATGTTTTGGGTCATTCCATGCCAAGTGGAAACGCACCTGGGCCATCATGGTTTTGGATTTTACTTTAACTTTCTCTATTTGTTCATTTTGGCCCAAATAATGGATATTTATGATTTTTTCGCAAACTGCGCTCTGGTATTGGTTTTATGGACCTTTGAAGAAATTCCCTGTAGGGGGCGCTTCTCAAAACATGATGTAGAAAAACCCTTATATCTCTGGCCCTATAACTGATACAGGTCTGGGGTTTGGATGGATTTGTAATATGAGGCGTCCTCTAGCACCACTATCATTTACAATGGTTGTATCTGTTCTTGTTTCCATATTTCTTGGTGTGAACACTTGATACGATCTACTTTAGTTGTGCTTATTTTGTGGTAGTTAAAAACAGCATTTCAAGATCACCAATTTGTAAGGACCTGCTAGTTGATGTTTATATTTTGAATATATGTCTTATAACAACACATAATTATGTAGTTATATTTTCAAATTTCCAGTCAAATTTTAATACTGATTCAATGCAGGGCCCTATGGCATCTCACCCTCTAAACTCCACCGCTCCATTCATGAATCTGTCATTTATAAGGCCCTGTCATCAGCCAGCTGCTGGCCTGAGCCGCACCCCCTAAAAAAATTAAAAAATTAAAAAAAAAAAAAAAAAAACACTTTTCTGGGTGAAACCCTGCAGATGTTTTATTGAGTTGGGCCCATAACATCTCAAGAGCACTCACCTGAGACAACTAGTGTTGCTGACCTGCACTCCCTCCATGGCCACATCAGAAGGCCTCTGATCACACAAAGCTAAAAAGTCTGCTCAAGGATGTTTGATAAGCTACTATATCGCATCCATCACTGAGAACCAGATGGTATCCAGCACTGACCTCACCAGCAGGCGAGGTTGTCTTAACCTGCGGTGGGCAAAGAGGGCTGCACCTGTTCCTGGCTTTCATGCCAACTTCTGGCATATAATTAATTAATGAGCCTAATTAGCCAAAGCATTTATGAAATCTTAAATTTTCCTTGCATTTCTTGAAAAGCTGATGAATGACCACTGAAGACTGTTGTACGGTCCCTAAATAAAACATTTTACTGTGATCTAATGTATGTGTTCGGGATGAGTCGATATTCAACCGCAATTATTAGAGCGTAGCAAGACCGCCATTAGGCACGAAATGGCCTAATGTAAGCCCACAAAAAAATTGTGCGATCGCGTTCATGCAAATCTGTGCTGTTCTATGGCCATTTAAATTTCAAATGTGAAAATCAAACATGGTATCTTGATAAATAGGGCTATCCATACTCATTCAACAAAGTAAATAAGCAAATTTACTGTTGTATTGCCAACTTGGCAAAGTAAATGGGGACAGGATTAGAATAGCCCAGTTGGTCAAAAGGAGATGATTCTGTGGTCCTTTACTCCGTTCAACACGTCGCCGAAAAATACTGAGGTCAGTCAAGTTTTTTCGAAAGCATTTCACATGCCCTCTGATGTTTGGCACCTTCAGCAGTCGCTAGTTCAAGACTGCATCGGGTTGAATGAAAGAAAAGGATAAGCTTGGACACCCCATGGCAGCAGGTGGTCTTACTACGCTTCAAAAAAAATTGTGGTTCAATATCGCCTCGTCCCTAGTAAGCATAAACTCATGCTTGCTTGAAAAGCCAATTAGCTAATCATTAAGTTAAGATAATTGGTGGAAACAAAAACTTGCAAACACACTGGCTCACCGAGACTGGAATAGCCCCTCCCTGGTCTAAACAAACAAACTGCAACTCAGGATTTTTGCAACTTTTCACTGAGGATGAGCCATTCAGTCACACTCTACTCCTCAGGTCTTGCAGCTCACCTAATGACCACATCGGCATCGCAGGAGGCCTCGCCAAGGCTGAATAGTCAGGGTCCTCTCCGGCAGGTGGGCTGCCGAACCAAGCCGGCGTAGCAGCAGGTATGCCAATCAGAGAAAACGCGCCATCGATCGATGCGCCTCAAACGGAGCCGGGAGAGACTCCAGTAAAGGGGATGCGGATGATAGAAGCCCGAGCAGAGGACCGGTTACAGTAATGAGGTCTCCGTAACGGTCCAGCCATCGGCGATCCGATGCCTCCTGATCAAAGCGCCCGCTCCAGGGCTACAGGCAGGAGGCAGGGACATGCCAATTAGAACCCCCTGCTCCTCCTCAGTCAGGCCCAAAAGGCTGGACGAAGCCCAACGAGGGCAGGAAGGAGGATAAGCACTGCCCAATTAAAGGCCTTATGCTTATTCAAGCACCTTCGAGCTGTTTGCATACAGTTTCCCCATTTTTTAATGGGCAATCGGCCTTGAAGTTTTGTAACAGAGGTGATCTACACTACAGGTGAGACTGTGTTTGGCTGGCACACGTCGGGATGTCCAATTGATGAGCCAATTTTATATAATGCGTGATTTCACCTTTTCTCTACGCAATAGTACTGCCAATTCACTCGCAATATGAAAGAAGAGGGATTTTTGTTGCCGTCTCAGGGAACAAAGGGTTAAAAAGAAAGACCCTCCTCGTGAACAATGCACTGTGATACAGTTGCAGCATTCAGCTTTTGAGCCAGGAACACTCCAACTACACGCCACTGGGGGCAGTCATAATATACCAAAGAAACAAGGAGAGCGAACAACACCATATATGCTAAGTGGTTTGCTAATTTGAAGTGCCGGTACATTAGCCCACTGATAAGGCAATTGTGCCAACGTCACTTATTAATTTGCTTTGCAGGCAGATAATAGTAAAGCAACTCGCTGCATGCAGCTCGTTTTTGGATAATGAATTTGCGCTAGCAGATATTTATTGGTGTAATTCAAGTTAATCGCTTTACCCTCGCACACGGGTACAATAGCGAAGCTATTATAGGTGGCTGGGAACGGAGTCGGCAGCCGCCGAGGGACACGACGAGCATTGCAATTACAACACGACGGCTAATTCGCCAAAACCTCGGGATACGACTGCACCCATTTTGCGGCTGTATGCCGTTACTGTGCTTCAGATGGAAACTCGAGCAGAGCGTCACAGTGCATTCTGGGTCCCTAATTGCAGATGGATTTCAGGCGTTTTTCATCCGGCCTGCAATGAAACAGTGCCCCCCTCGACATGGCCTTTCTTAAGAAGCTGAAACTTATTTCATCACTTTAAAACTGGGAAAAATAAAGGAAAGCAGCTCCGGAATCGTGTAAGCGAGAGACGAGCGGGGGCAGTAGAGGTAACTTGTCAGCTGTCAAACAAACAGTCGTTTTTTTTTTTTTTTTAGTTTGTTTTTCATTTTCATGGCCCACATTCTCTCATTCACCAACACAAACATTTCAGGCTACCGTTGAAACATATTCCATTCAAGTTCCTTTGGAGGTCGCTCCCGGGCTTTGGTGAAGCCGTTTTGAAGTGCAATTCAACAGCAGCTAAGCAAACATCTACTTCAGAGTGCCCACAAATAACTCACAGAACAACTTTTAAGAAGTTGGATGTCAATAAACTTGAGATGCTCACTGCAACACAGTCACCATTATTTGCATTTTGTTAGGAACACTAAATAAAATGGCAGATGTGTCCGCCTAACTAAGGGAACCATCTTTACCCGACCAATTTGAGCACAATTTCTTAGGAAATCACTGCTGCCTGGATTAGAAATCCCGCTGAAACGTCAGATTTCAAATTCAATGCGGCGCAGTCTACTGCGCGTCACGCTGTGCGCACCAAAATCAGTGAGAAAATAAACTGATAAAAGCAATGGTGCAAATGTGTAAGTGCGTCATACAACTTCAGATCTACCATAATGTACCCTCTCACAAATTGCACGCACTTGAAACTTTAATGCTGAAGTGATTCTATTAAACTTTTCTTAATATTCAGAGTGGAAAATTAAAAGCAGAGGATTAACCCCCATGCTTGATATTTGTCAAAGGGCTTTACCGAGATTAGGGGATTCTGTAACCTCAACCGCCATCAAACATGACTTGCTAAGCTGAAGGCAGCGCCACAAGGCTTTTCAAATATCCAGTCAGTGTCAGAAACTCATTTTCCCCAGAAAACTGCCGTCATGTCAGAGTGTAGTCTTAAAAAGGAGCGACAGCAGGTGGAACACACTTGGTGATGATTCATGAGCGATTGAGCCAAAAACATGGCGGTTAAAACCCTCACAAGTCTCTTCAATCAAGGGAAGACATTCGCATTTTAATCTGTTCTGCAGCAGGTGAACAGGGGGCATGGATGCGGTATCAGGGATGCCGTTCGGTCTGAACGAGTCCCCAGAGCCACAAGCGCAGGTCCATCTGAGTTAAGCTGGAGTCAGGCCATTTCCTGCTCAGTAGTGACCAAATCGCCAACTAAAATCCATTTGATAACGGGCTGCACCAATAGCGGTGAGTCAAGTAAAACATGAATGAAAGTGAGGACGCCTTCCTGCAATCTAAGGCAGCGACGGGAATTTCAAGAAATTTCATGCTCTGATCTGCAAACATATTGCAATGCAGAGTTCCTTGTGTAATTACATTTCCTGCATTTAACAGGTCCAGCTTGCCAAACAACAGACGCAGAAAAACGCCATTTGCAAATTCATAAACGCAAAAGTAAATTTTTGCTTTAAATGCAAATCGCACCGTTTCTAAGCATGAAAATTGAAAGCTGGCACCTCAGTTTGAGTGGAGTCTCATTTCAAATTCCCTTTTGATTGGCGGCCCACTGAACACTCAGTGCTGACAGGTAAAAATGCAAATTTTCCATATAAATTCCACTATTTCCTCACCGTTTTCATAATCTAAATCGTCTGGCACCAGGCAATAAAATGATCCTTTCTGTTCTCAGAGAAAAAAAAAAAAAAACACATAAAATATACCAGTAGGCAAAACAGGTTTCCATCTATAGCCTTATCTCTCTTTTGTTCTTAATATACAAAATTAAAAATTAGCATAATGATTTGCATGCAACAAGATCTTTGAATTAAAGGCTTTCTGAGGTCAGCAAGTAAACTTGTAAGGCTTCATCAGCTGGAACTGGATATACATAAACTGGATGCAGTACTGCAGCGCGAATGAAACGTGCCCATGGAAACAAGGCAATCAAGTTCAACAGGTACTATAAAATAACTGAAGATGGAATATCACTGCAGTGTGGAATGAGAGCAGTGAGAAATGCCATACATATCTGCATGAAAAAGCAGTCTGGAACAGTGTAATGTTGGGGGCCAGAAATTCACGCGTTGAGATATTCATATTAACCCTCTACTAAATGCAGCTATTGTTTCTCAATGACGTAAGATATCAAAATCAAAGCTGTTGAAAACCCATCATGTTGCAACTTGTTTAAAAGAGCTCCCAGGGGAGCTCTTTTAAAAAAGTAGTCACATGATAGGTTTTCAACGGCACAAGATCATTAAATTCATATCTTTTAAAAATTTTTGCAGCCACAGTCAGACCACTGGAGCTCATGGGCCCTTTAACAAGGCCCTTAACCACGCATTCCTCCAAAGGATTAGCCCCTGCTTTGGTAAATTGACTGTTCCTTTGGATGTAAGGTTCAGTTAAATAGCGCTTATATATTTGGGTTCCATATTATGTTTCTGAAGAATCTCGCCAATGGATGTCATTGCAGCTTAGGGAAATACAGGGCCGCTTCAAATGCTCTCCTCTAGTCATGATCATTTGCAAGCAAGTGATGAGTTCCATTTCATGACTTAGCAAGCAGACATGCGCAACCTTTTTCAGCTTGTCTTTCATATCTTTATGACCATGAGGTATCGGAAACTTCCTTTCCCATTACTCAATATAGCTAACAACACTTCAAAATTCATAGAGTTTGAGGTGGAAGATCGTTAGACGAGAGTGAGATCACTTTATTTCCGCAGTGCTGCATCAGATATCAACACTGTCACGAAGGCTGGTTGACCTATAACCTATGTACCATCATTGTGAAACTACACCAAGACGCTCAGGAGAAAAAAAAAAACTAATGGATAGCCAGAAAAAAATAAATGAAAATTAAAAAAAAAAAAAAAAACCTTGGGTATCAGATTCTTGGCCACCAAAAACAACCCAATTCACATTGTGTTGGCTTTCCTCAGAAATTAGTTATTAAGGTGTGAATTTCTGTGAACTTGCCTTGAAAATTCGCCATTCTTACTTGTATCTTATGCTGGGTTTACACATAACGACGACAAGTCACGAATGCCACGAATCTAAATTCGTGACCGAGGATCACAAATTTGAATTGAATTTGATGATTCGGGGCAGAGGCGTCACGCGTCATTCAGTAGAGTTCTTGACAGCTTTCGTGTCGATTTGTGACGACGAGTGACAGTATGGGCTCAAAGAATGGCAAGAATACACTACGAATGCTGTCACGCTCTATTACGAATCACCACTAATCACCACGAATTGACACGCTCGGTTGCAAACTCCACGAATCGAGGGTGATTCGTGACATTCGTGGAATATTTTTTGGCAGCCAAAAACGTGCTCCACGAATGTCACTAACCGACATGCGCTGTTAAGAACCCTATTCAGATGCGTTAAGTCACGTTATGAATGTCATGAATGTGCCACGAATGACGGGAAAATGATATTCGTAACGCATCGTGCCTACGTGTCAACCCAGCTTTATGATGGTTGAAATGAAAAAGTTAAGAAATTTGAACGCTTTGCTATACATAGTTGCACGCCACTCTTTTCATTTGGTGGCGATCATCTTTTTCTGGTAAGCTACCAAACTAATAATGCTTTAGGAGGATATCAGTTAGTTTATCATTGCAATTACAAAACCACATTTCCCTCAAAGACAAAGCTTTGTGGAAATAAACCACATCGTAAAAGAACGCAATAAATAGATGCCATTTTTCGCTTTCTGCCCGACTGAAATGGTGCTGACAGGACAGCATGGGAAAAGATTAAAACCCAACAAAATGGGAATTACCCATAATGCAGCGTCAGGCACACAGAGCGCTTCTCAATTACTCGCACTTCTTAGATAAGCCAATCATCCAAGCATAAATACACATCTGAAGTGCTTTTGTTTTTTTTAATGGACGGAATGATTTTAATTATTTATGCTCGCACCCAAGAGTGCCAATCCTCCTTAAGAAAAATATGTTTCTCATTATGTTACTGGTAGACTCGCACCATACTTACCCTCCCTACTGAAATGCAGAAACAGAATATTTTATCCGCTAGTATTTGTTGAAGAGACCAAAGGGAGACTGAAATTTCTTTTACAACTTTAACACAAAATTGGATACGCAGCTCATGAAGGTGCAGAAATGCTCCTCACGCGCCTGAACTGTGTGTATTTGCAAACATCAAAAGCACACTCGAGACATCTTACAACACATGGTCAGTTCAGCCGAGCGAACATCGAGAAGCCCCGTTTAAAATAAAATAATGAGCGCCCCGGTGGCTCATTGGTCTAAGTGCGCATACCATAAAGGCTGTGTCCTTCCCGCAGCGACCTGGGTTCGATTCCGGCTCAGGTCATTTGCTGCATGTCTTCCCCCATTCTTCTCCCCAACCTTCCTGTCTCTCTATACTGTATAATTATCGAATAAAGGAAAAATTCCCCCCCAAAAAAAATCTTTAAAATAAGATAATGAGCACTAGGGACCAGCCTGTCCTGCAGGTACTACTGTTCGGCCATCAATTTTAACTCTTAGAGCGCCTACATGCAACTATTGTTAGTCAATGATGCAAGATATCAAATTCAAAGCTGTTGAAAACCTAAAGTCTCCACATGATAGGTTTTCAACAGTGCAAGATAATTAAATTTACATTGTGTTAAAATTTACTTCAGTGCTCTACGGGTTAACAGCAATAACAATACACAGGCACCCAATAAAGCACAGAGTAGAACAGGATCTCATTAAACCATCCTGTACTTGTGAATGAAAAGTGAACATTTCTCAATAAAAGCCCTTTTTGGATGCATGCACTCCCTGCAGGTCCTCAGTTTTATGCAACCGTACACCCCACAGCAGGACAGAGAAAGCCGGGTACCTGTTTGGGCTCCAGGGTATGGTGGGGGTCAGGCTGACATCGGGGAACAGGATGCCGTTGTCCTTGATGCGGTCCAGGGCATAGTGCATTTCACAAAGAGGCAGTCGATTCAGCTGAAACTGCAGTTCCACCTGGAACAGTGATGGGCGACACGAGGTCAGCTGATCCACGTCAAGTCAACAGCGTTAGTGGACCCTTACAACGGAAATATTGAGGCTACGAAGAATTTTAACATCCCGCAATAGTCCAAACCATGTGCAATGCCAAATAATTCAAACAGCAACCATTTTTAAAAAGACGTATGAAAGCATGCATCATTTTGAGGGTTTGGAGCACGATGGTTGTATGTCCAAAATTTGTGGTTTTGAGATTTTTACCCCCTGTCACAGCTTTCTATCAGCTAATCCTCGGAGCACAATAACTATACGTCCATCTGCGTTCATTTTTAATCAGAATTCACATTTTCATTTTGTGATATGTCCAACAAAATCTGCTTAAATGAATTAAACATTGACATTTTGATGAATAAACATGAATTTTATAACAGAATAGTCTGTCTTCCATTGCAAACGAACTTACCTTCAACCAATCACCATTGTGTTATGTCACATCATGTGCTAGAATTGTTGGAGCACTGAGGTGAAATCCATTTTTGGCAATTTTGACCATGATGTTGCGGTTACACTCCTATGGAAACTTAGGTGTTAAATACACTTCTGAACCATGCAGCAAGAGTGACTGGTAAAAAAAAAATGATATAAAATACCTGATTTAATAGAACACTTGGAAACCTAAAAATCAATTATTCTCAGAATCTCTAAAATGGACATATAACCATTGCGCTCCAAACCCTCGATTTCTTTTTAAAAAAATGTGACAAATCCCACATGACGAAAGATGGTGATGACCTAAAAATTCCATACATGGCTTCAGCACTCTGTTGATGGAATGGCTCCGTCTCCATCACAATCCATTTTCGTCACGGTGATAATGACAGTTATCCACTATACATGACTGTAAATAGGATAAGCACCAATGATAAAACCCTCCCATTCACCTTTCCCTGACATTAGATGCAGTTAAGGTGTGTACAAAAGGAAGGAACTACCATAACCTCAAGTAATGCTATCTTTCAAACTCCGAGGCTGAAAGGATGAGCAAGAAGACCTCCAAGCTCATGGAATTTATTGCGTCATCCTTCAAATTAAGTTCTTTTTCCATGTTCAGTGGTTTCTGTATAGTACTGACAGGGCATGAAATTGGTCTAAAATAAGCTCAGTAGGGGACAATCTTGTTGATCAAAGAACAAAGCAAAGAGTGCTTTAACAAGTGGATGGGATTCCTCTTCATGCACAAGTATCAGAGGTTCAAAAGAACTTGTAGAGGAATGATGTTTCTTACAGAGTTCTGGAAAATTCTTACATTTCCCAGTCCAATGCACTGCTACGTCCCCTCCCAGTATCTGCTTGTGATCAAAACTGAAAAAAGCTGAAAGAACAGCACAGACATCCCCTCACTACAAAGTAAGCAGTGTGTGAATTGGGGACAATCTCTTCAGTCATCTTCGCTTTGTAAGCCATCCTGACTGGGGCTCGTGCATGACTCAAGGCCGGGGGAGAATCCTCGCCCAGAAATAAATTAAAAATCTTAATGATGAGCGCTAGCCGAAGAGTCGCTGGGATCGTTAGCTCTGATTCCGTCTCACCGGAGGCCCTTGCTCTGTTAGGGTTAGTAGCTGGGTCGTGTAGAGAGAGTGAAGGGCAAAGACACACACACCATCCCATCTTCCCGACCCTCTCGATATTCGCCGTTGGGAGACAATGGGCAGATAACATTCCCGGCCCAGACAGAATCAAGCACCCTTTGCCAGAATTATGTTATCTTATATTAAGTTCCTGCCCTTCTGCTCATGAGGACAATTACATTTAGAGCTAAATAATCAGAAATATGTCTCATTTCTTCCTCCCCATCATGTAGGTCTCTAAGAGATGGGCTTCATCGCTAAAGTTACAATCAATACTACAGCCATTTCCCCTTTAAAGCCAGTTTCGGAAAAACGCAGCCAACCTTGGGTACCCCTTTTTCTAATCGAATCCTTTTATTTCTCTTCTGGGCGGATAATAAAATGTAAAATAACCCTGAATTGGCCGTGGGAAGGTAGTTTATACACCTTAACTGCTTTGCGTGGGGAGTTTAAATTTTATGTCACGCAGTCTGAAATATTGGCATCGGGCAAAGAAAGACCGCCAACATAACATAAACACAGGTTGCAATGTTTAGCACTGCTCTATTTACCGATGTATACCAACACTGAGGGCGGAAGGACACGTTATTATTGCAAGCCCATGCTGTATACCAGAGGTGACAAACTCCAGTCCAGGAGAAGCCAAGTGACAGCAGGATTTTGTGGTCCCCTTCCAATCAAAAGCCAATCAATGCCTTCAAAACAAGATGGACAAACTATTTAGCCAATAAGCGACTGCAATTAATCACTCCAGCAGCCACGGTGGCCTAACAGGACTAGAGTTTCACACTCCTTTTGTATCCTGAGCCAAAGCAGAGGTGTGTACTAAATGGCCGAAATAAGACGTTTCTGAGGCACATTTCCAGATCCCCTTTAGACTTTGCTCACGGACAGCATTTTGGCAGGCTTCAGTAGGAAAAATAAACCCATTCTCCATACAAATGAATGGTAACTTTACAGAAAAACTCAAATGATAATTTTTTTCCATACAAGTTAAAGCAGTCAATATGCATTTTTTCTTCGTTCAATTGTCCCCCAGTGTGCCAATGCGTTAAACAACTGCGCGTTTTGAATAATAAAGAAATGTTTTGTGGACGAATCAGGAGCGTGAGTGCATCGAACAAGATTCACGGCAGTCTCAGACTGGACAGCTGTGCTGTGCAGACTCGGGCTCAAACCAGTACAACATGGCCGCATCATAATCTGAACGTCCCTGTGCCGAAATGCTTTTCCCCAAGCTTGAGCAGTGAATGGCTGATGTGAAAGTGTCTTCGTCTACAATTTTATTGCAGATGCACTGATACCGATACAAGCATCAGTCCCATACTGACTAAAATAGCTGGATCGAGTATCGGTGACAATGGGTCAATCTGATATCGGAAAGTCATTTCAATAAATAAGAATATAGTACATTGATATCCATGTATCCATTTGTTAGATATTATTTTACAAACCTCAGGAAGCAGTGTTTAAATTAGGCTTGATGTTTCCTTTCACAGAAAAGAATGATCCCAGTCTCTTCCATACAGCGAGGCATACAGCTTACCATCCCATAAATCAGGGGTGTCAGAATGACCCGCCAAAGGGCCAAGAGGCTGCAGGTTTTCAATCCTACCAAGCAGAAGCACACCTGAAACCAATGATTTAATCACCTGATCTAGGCCTGCACATCTGATTAGTTGCATCAGGTGTGCTTCTGCATTGCTAGAGTGAAAACCTGCAACCTCTTGGCCCTTTTATGGGTCAGTTTGACACCCCTGCCATAAATGATTAAAAATCGGCGTCATACAACCCATGAGATACAGGTTTGGTATCACACGCATGTGATACAGCTTTCTCGCGTCGCGATTGGTCAGATTCCGTTGATTGACAAACGTCGACTGATATGTTTCGCAAAGGTAACTTTACCAATTCTGCTGGTAACCATTCCCCATCGCTGGCATTAGCTTCTAGCTGGCGGTTTATTCTAGTCAATATGAATAATTCGTTAGCTAGTATGCTAATGCTTTTGGCCAGTAAAGTAATAAGTTACACATGAAACTGTAGTTGTAGATGCTTGAATTTATTAATTTAATGGAGAAAAGCGTTAGCATGCTAGCTAGCGAATTATTCATCCCATTGCCTTGAAAATACTTCCAGTTCGCCAATGTTAACGTTATTTTTCCATTTTATAAATAATACAACACTGACACTCATGGGATAAATAGGATCTCAAGTTTGTGAGCCCGAGATACCAATTTATAAGACTTGAGTGGTAATTTTCATTTATACCACGCCAAAGGCTCGGAATAAATGAAAATTACTGCTCTCGTTACATAATTTTGATATCTCAGGCTCACTCATTGGAGATACTCTATTCATTTGAACACTAATATCAGATCGATACTAAGTATTTAGTTAATACTCAGTATTGGCCAAAACCCAAAGCTCAGGCATCAGCACTGGAATCAGCGCATCCCAAGTTTTCACACAGTCTGTGGCACATACCTGCAGCTCCCTGTCCGGCTGCAGGCACAGCTCTTCACAGCAGTCTCTGCAGATGCGTAGGAAGATGTACTCCTTGGTCTTCTCCTCGATCACCGCCTCGTACACTCGCTCCTTCACCCCTGGCGGCTGGCCGGGCCACTCGCGGCTCAGCGGCAGCAGCAGGACCGAGTTGACCTTAGTCATGACCAGCCGGCCGGCCAGCGTGTCCTCCGACAGTGTCTCCGTCAGCCTGAAGCGGCCGAACAGCTGTCCGTTCTGGGCGTACTTGGCGCCCCCGGAGATGCCAGTCAGCATGAAGCTGGACACCAGCTGGAGGCTCACCTTGATGTTGAACCTGCGGGGAGAGGCAGGTATGGGCATTAGCTCCGCCCTTACAGTGACACAAGCCTGATGGCACAATGAGCTCACTGCCTTTTTATTGCTCTGGGACTAGAGATGTCACGATACCAAAAATTCAGTAGTCGGTGCCAATACCAGTAAAATTACACAATTATCGATGCCAATTTGATACCACGTAAAAAAAAAAAAAAGCATTGTCAAAGATCCCATGGCAACGCGACCGTTTTTGCCTAGAAAGTCAAGCAACAAAGTCCCACGATCTGACAAGAAGTTATCATAAAGAAAGTCGTTCTTTTGTTCACGTTCACTCCATTCAGAATAAACTCTTTTAGTTCAAAGTTCATTCAGCCAAAGAGGGGTGCGTTTAGTTCCCGTTCTTCAAAAAAAGGAACATGTTCAGGCACAACACTGGATGAGGCATTGCAACACATGTGCCTGCAAGCCATCCCAAACATCATGTAACGTGTATTTCAGTATGACATATTAAAAAAGAAAACAATAATTCATGAAAATGTTTGGATGTTGTTAATCAGTGTCGTGCGGTCGGAGGTTAGTTTGGTGAGGCAGAATCCTTCCCTTTGCTTGATTAGCAATCAGACGATTAACTAGTTTAGTAAGACTATTTGGCAGAATGACAGGCCAGTTTAAGTTTCATGGCGTTATTACTCAGTAGGCTACATCGAACCTGAAATGCTCACTTAAAACTGCAGATTTGCGAGTACTTGCTTACAGGAAGCCAGAGGCGTGCGGTGAGGTGAGGCAGTGACCCAAACTTTTATCACAGGATTTTGTGAACCTGTTCCCACGTACTATTCCTGACTGACAATCAAAACAATTAAGACCAAGCCTATAGGAAGCCCGGATACTGATAGAGGAGATAATGACAAAAAGATTCATTCACGTATACGCTTCAATTCGAGACTGCAAGGATGGAAATCTGAATAATCAATTGGGAAAAATTCTCTGCTCTCGGTAATTCTGTATATCGTTTAAACATTTTGTTAATCGGATTATTATAAGACTGAAAATAAACGCCCGCCCTTTTTTTTTTTTTTGGTGTAAAAGCGCGCATTTAAAGGAGAGTACATTGTATTTTGATTAAGCATTGAGCTCTGCATAAGTCGAACTGCTTTAATATTTGTTGATGACATTGCTTCGGCTTCCTGGAAGCAAGTACGCGCAAATCTGCTGTCTAGTGAGAATTTCAGGTTCGACATACTGAGTAATAACGCCACGGAAACTTAAACTGGCCCGTCATTCTGCCGAAAGTCTTACTAAACTAGTTAATCGTCTGATTGCTAATCAAGCAAAGGGAAGGATTCTGCCTCACCGAACTAACCTCCGACCGCACGTCACTGTTGGTGCCTTTTTTGTCAACGAGTCGGGGTGCCACAACCGCAGTTTACATCTTTCACATGGGGTGTGTTGTGACATGTGAGGTCTACTTCTTCGTGACCTCCTTCTGAATGCAAGTATCAGCTGGAACACTGATGCGTATACTGCCCCCATTAGGTCCGGAATAGTCACAGCACCGAAACTTACCATGCCTCGGTGCTTACGGTGCCTCATATTAGTAGGTATCGTCGGTGTTTTTTTCATTTAAGAATCGAAAGGTATCGCAAGTATCGGTTCTTGTGACATCCCTATCTGGGACACACAATATATAAAAGTTAAGCTGGCAGCAGTGAAAATATCATACATCTGACAAGATGGCAAAGTTAAAATCGAAGTCAAACAAGGCCTGTGACACAGTCTTTGAAATCAATTGACTCTATAAATGCAGCTGCTGCATTCAAAACAGTGGAACTTCACACTTATTTTAAATTCTAGAGGACATCCAACGGTGTCCAACAATCCCAAATATGTTGAGCTGAATTACAGGGAAATTAGTGTAAAATGTACAGATTCTAGGTATTTTCGATTTGATGTTATGCTGTGGCCATAAAATCATGGTGTCCTAGGTTTGAATTTTCTCTCAATATGTATGTGATGCAGCTTCAATGAAGCACCGCAACAAGCAGATACAGACCTTACGACAAATTGTCCCGCAACATAAAACAATGCATTTTCTGACTTTGAACCAACCAAAGGGAAAAATTTGAGTTCTAGGGGTAAAGACCACAACAGCTCATCCTAGTCCTGCTGGTTGCCAATATATAGAGGACCCACACTCATTTCCGTGTGTGCCGGTTGTCAATGTTTCCCGATATCCATTTCCTTGTCCTCGACAAGCATTATCCAAGAGGCAGGACTAGGGTTAAAATGAAAATATGTCAGACAAGGTCAGCAACAAAATTCTCTCCGAAATCTATTAATTAAGACTGTAGAAAACCATGTTCAGATAATTCCAGTTTAGACAGGAGAGGAAAAGCCGTTTGAATGGATATTCTCACAAGTCTTCCAACTTTGATTACATCCATGCTGAACCTACTACAGATTCTTTAGGACTCATACAGCCAAATTTGTAAAGCACAAACCACACAAAAAAACTTGGATAATTAAGTGAAGTTACATGCACACGTTGGCTATAACAAATCCTCTAATGAGAGCAAATATAGCACGGCAGCCGTAGCAAGCCAAATCTGTGAAGGAAGGTGATAATCTACAGGTTCATGCGCTATTCGATAGGATGCTTCATCGAGGGAAGGTGGCCAGTTTCCACAGTTAAGAACTGTCAAAAGTGCCACGGTATACGATAATAGCTTAAAAGTTGCAGCAAAAATGGCAGATTCACCGACACTGCTAGCATATTCATGACTAAATGTCATTTAAAAGAAGGCATTTTATTTCCTTTGAACCTACAGGCTAGATTCTAGATTAGCAGTAATAAAGTTGGTTGGTACTGAAGAAGGCAAAAGTATAAATGGTTTTTAATGAGCAAGGAGGCTGGTGCGTCAACAGATATCAGATCAATGCTATACTAAAGGTAGAAGGGTGGGTGTATCTATCACTTAACAGAGGAGGAACATAGCTTAAATCCTTCAACCAGAGAAGGGAGGCATGTAGCACATGTTCTATAGAGATCTGAGAATTTCAGCTGTTGACACAAGTGTGGCCAAGGTCCCCAATGGGAAAGAAGAGGAATGCTAAGCAGCTGCGAGTAACAGGCTCAGCAACTCAACAAGTAACGGCCATGTCGCAAACCGCCTCGAGATTCCAAACACTACCACTGTTACTGCACAACATTCACACACAAAAATAAACCCCAATCAAAACCTGTATATCTTAATGACGTGTGAGCCTTATAGTGGTCTATTTGTTCAGGGAGAACGATGAACGAAACTGTATTCGATTGTATCAAAAAAGTTTTTTATTAGTCGCTGTTAGCTACCAAAAACACTACTGCAGTGAAGGGTGGGGACAGCTGTGTCAAGCTTGAAGTTAGTTAACATGTCCCCTGCCACATCATCAGGTCACCTTTAAAAACATTGACAAAATTAGAACTGATTTTAAAATTACTCGCAACACAACAATATCACTGCAGTTAATGAGGAAAATATAATTCAAAGTGTGATAAAAAATAAAACTCAGAAACTTCAACAAGCAACAAGTCCAAAAGCAGTGAAAAACTATGATGTTCTTCAATTAATTAGCTTGTGAGTTAGACCAAGGAAAAAGCAGAACAATGAGATAATTGAGTAGAATAATAACACGCAGCAAACACTAATCACAGAAGAAATTATGAGGGGTAAGTTATGGGGGGGCAATGAGACTAGTTAGTTCAGCCAGAGGGGCTGATTTTCCCAGTCATCTGGGCAGTCTTTCCTGGGTTCTGCTCAAGAGTCCGTCTGCTGCTCGTCTCCAAGAGCATCGCAGTCAGAGCAGCAGCAGGTGCCGAATTAAAACACAGACTGAAAATCAGTTCCATCTTAAAAATAAATGACTTACACTCACACACAAATGTTCAGCCCAGTAGATTCCCAGGACACACACATTTGGGACATGTATTATTAAAAGGATTAAACCCGACCCCCTCCACACACCCCCTGCTGCCACTCTCCTACTCATGCTCTCACACACGTACACACACAGACACATGCACACACACTCGCATCCAGGCAATCAGCACCCACAGATGAACACATGCATCCATGCCCGACCACACATACATGAACACAAAAAGCCAAATACACAATACTCCCACCACCCCGAGACATCCACACACACACACACACACACACACGCACGCACGCGTACTCACAACCACGCACGAGAGCATGCACATACAGGCACACAAGCAAAACTATGGCTCGCTTCCACCCGCAGTAGCTGTGAATAATCTCAGACAAAGCTCCACTGACACCTAGTGGTGAATTGGGCTGTGCATCACCAACACTGCAGGCAGTTTCCTTCCACACAGTATAAGCACAGGTGCACCACAGGAAATACAGGAAGAAAGTGCAGATTGCAGACACTGAGAGTCCAATTTGACCATTTCTTTGTAAAATGGTTTCCACATGAAAATGCGTAAATTATGAGCGAAGTAGTCCAAAACTATATTCTAGCTGTTGAATAATATGGTTAATACATTAAAAGTTGGCAGGCAATAAGGACAGCAAATGCCTACAAAAATGGCTATTAACAGACTCCACATTGTTTTCCAAAGACCTAATCAGACCATCCAACGATATTAAAAAGCACAAATTCGCAATAGCAGCGAGCGCTTGCATGCATGCATCCACGCAGGCATGCATTCAGCAAAACAAACCCTCAAGAACACCTGACATCCAAAGCAGATTCAGCCTCATAAGTAGAAAGTTGCATTTTCTATAGGGTGAGCACAGACTTTAGGGGACCAATGAAATGGAGGACCAAAAGTTGGCCATATTACGAGAATCCGTTCAAAGCTAATGGACCTTCCTGTTATAGGCCACTCCCCTGCCACACCCCATTTTTGCCAACTGGCTGATAGCTAATCATCTTGTTCTATGGCTCATGACCAACCATTCCACAAAATCCTGTGCAAGTCAGAGAATCCATTCTGTGATTAAGTGCCTTCTCGCAGGAGGCCGCCACCTTTTAGCCAACTACGATGAACATAAACACACATGTTCAAACACACACTTGACCTCCATGCCAAATTTCAGCCCCTGAGGGGGGAAACTAAAGCTGGCAAAGGGTGGGGAAATCTTTGTGGACGAACCGACTGACCGACCGACTAAGCAAATTAAAGAGCTGCTGGGCGGAGTTAAAAATTGCTTCAGCTCATTAAAAAAAAAAAAAAAACTGCTGGCAATGCAGAGCAATCTGGACCTTTTACTTCAACCTCTGCACTTCAGCAGAAGCACTTCACAAACACGAACTACTCAGATCACCAGTCATGAGATGGCTAATATCTGCCCTACAAAGAAAACGCCGTTTAAGGACAGAAAGACGGACAAGAGGACAGAAAGAAGAATGAAAAGGTGCATCTATGCAACAAGATGCATCCACATTCAATTTTGTTGAGAAGTATTGAACGGTTTAGGAGTTCTGGCCAGGACAGGAATGGAGTGGCAGTGGAGGGACGGACAGACTGACATAGGACTGAAGAAAGTATGAAAAGGCACGTCTACGCAGTAAGATGTGGCCATATTTTAAATTTTGTTGAGAAATATTGAACGATTTACGAGTTCTGGCCTAGAAACGCTGTGTAACAGACGGATGGACACGCAGAGGGTCGACACTCATCCCTACATCTCCACCCTCTTTGTGACGGGGGCTAATTAGGTGAAACGAGACCAAACTGGATCAGCGCCAAAGATCATGCAAGCACCAACTGTGCTTCATAGGATACTACATCATTAGACCTCACAAAACTGGACTGTACATACTGTACTTCATTAGCGCTCACGGCTCTTCCCAATGCCATCTGCCTTAGTCATCCCAACATCCCCCAACGTGCATCAAGTCATAATTTTCAGTTCTTCCATATTCAAATATCTACAATATTTCATTGATGATATTGTGCCCTTTCATTTGGTACATAAATCATAAAGAGGTAATCACAGTGTTCTGCATTTAAATGGCAGAAAAGGGCAAATATTGAGCTGTATCTCACAGCAATTTTTTTTGCCTCATCATGCTCAAAATGGCCACAGTGATGTCATAACATTACCCTTTGACCTTCCAAGCCTGAGGCTGTCTAGTAACACTGACTGCAAGTCTGATTTGCATATGGTACTGATTATCACGCAGCCCAGCTGAATGAAGCAAGAACTTTTCCCTATTGAGCTTGTTAGGCAACGGTGCAAAAGTGCCATGTAGCAATTTTTCAAATTGTGCAAACAAGCCTTGTTAGGACACCGAGGAGAATCTCATGGTCACAGCTTAATTTCTGGCCTTGAAGGCAAAAAAAAAACAAAACACAAAATTAAAAAAAAGCCTGCCACCCCTCAGACACCGATGTCACAACGTCTAACCGTTTGACTGTTACAGCCGCTCAAAGCTGTGACTGACCATTTATAATAAAGTCTGCTTGAACATTAGTTTTTTACGAAAACAAAATCGTCAGCACAACCCATGTTACATCGTCATACTGGCTTGGCCTACCATACCAGCCATGGCCTTATTACCAAGCTAAGTGCCTGTTCAAGCCTATATCACAAGCAGATATCAATTATTACTGCACATTGCCAACTATGATTGTCAATTTATACACTGACATTAGTTGGAAAAACAAGATTTTATAGACAAGCACAGTATAAAATGAGTGCACATGCACCGTGTTCCGAGTGTACCTCTTTTTTGAGACACCACTTCTAATTCTTGAATTTCTTAATTTTGTTTTTAGTCATATCTATTCTGCATTCTGGTCCCTATTGATAGATCTATATCTCAGTCAAATTTACCTGAGGTAATAAAGGTAACTAATGGCAGGCTCCACTGCATACCACAGCTCTGACCGTCCGATTCATTCATCCGAACACGTTACAGCCTGGTTTGGTTCATCGCTCGAGGAGCAGAACTGGCAGTGAATGAGTCTATTGCTGCCACTCTGAACCAACAGTCCTGCATTACCCTGTAATCCTGTTGAACTAACAGGAGACATGTTTTCAAGCTTTCGCTCCAGCCTGTGCTTCACTGCGCGTCAGTTCCTGACATGTCATCCTCCAGGAGCCAGTTCAAAGGCCCGAGTATCTTTCCTTTCATGCGCCCCTTGATATCGCAGAGCACAGACGACAACGAACATGCGCAGCGGCAGCGGTTCTTAAACCTTTCCCTTCCCGTCACACCCCCCTTCAGAAGCAAAAAAAAAAGTTCATAACCCCAAAACCAGGAAAAAGGGATCTCATTTTTATCAATCATTAACAATTTGCACACTCAAAGTAAACAAAAGATTCAGATTAGCGAAATTGCCCATCGAGCGTCAGAGTACTTGTGTTTGTTTATTTCACCACATGAATCGCATTCATGCAACTTTAAGTGTCCCCAACATCCCCCCCCCCCCATTCCAGTTCCACTGCACAACAACTACTGAGACAGAATTACAGGTAACACATGAGAATACTGAAAAACACACAAAACAACTAGAATGTGTTTTTTCTTGTAAATACGTACGTCTCCCCCTCGGCCCCCTTCCCTGCCTAACCCACTGGACGGACAGACAGACAAACAGGCACATAACGAAAGGCAGCACTGCAGGACCTGAGTAGCAAGTATGCAAAGTTTCGTTTAGATCATGCAAACAGTTTTGGAGTTACGCTCCGGAAACGAAGTGGGAACCGAGCCCAAAACAATATGTCTCCCCTCTCCCTCCGGGGGGGAGAGACATAATACAACCCCAATTCCGAAATAGTTGGGACGAACTGTAAATTGTGAATAAAAATCAAAATGCAATGACATTCAGATCACATGAGCCAATATGTTATTTACAATAGAACATAGATAACATTTCAAATGATGAAACTGAGACATTTTACATTTTTATCCACAAAATGCGCTTATTTCAAATTTTATGGCTGCAACATGTCTCAAAAAAGTTGGGACACAGGCAAAAAAGGGCTGAAAAAGCAATTAAAATATAAGAGAACCAGCTGAAAGAACATTTAGCAAGTAATTAAGTTAACTGGCATCAGGTGTGTAACATGATTGGCTATAAAACGGATGTCTAAGAGAGGCTGAGTCCCTCAGAAGTAAAGACGGCCAGAGGCTCTCCAACCTGTGAAAGCTTGCATAAAAAAAATTGTGGAATACTTTAAAAACAATGTTCCTCAACATCGAATTGCAAAGGCTTGAAGATCTCATCATCGACAGTGCATAACATCATCAAAACATTCAGAGAAACTGAAAAAATCTCTGTGCGTAAGGGACAAGGCCGAAGACCTTTACTGGATGCCCGTGATCTTCGGGCCTCAGATGCCACTGCATCACTCACCGGCATGATTCCGTCATTGACATTACTGAATGGGCCCACGAATACTTCAAGAAACCACTGTATGTAAACACAGTCCGTCGTGCCATCCACAGATGCCACCTAAACTCTATCATGCAAAAAGGAAGCCATTGTTGAGCATGATCCAGAAGCGCCACCGTGTTCTGTGGGCCAAGGCTCATTTAAAATGGACTGTAGCAAAGTGTCCTGTGGTCAGACGAGTCCAAATTTGACATTCTTGTTGGAAATCATGGATGTCGTGTCCTCCGGGCTAAAGAGGAGAAAGACCACTCCTCCTGTTATCAGCGTTCAGTTCAAAAGCCAGCATCTCTGATGGTATGGGGATGCATCAGTGCATATGGTGTGGGACACTTGCATGTTTTAAAAAGCACCATGAATGATGAAAGGTATATAAAGGTTTTAGAGCAACATATGCTCCCCTCCAGATGACATCTATGCCAGGGAAGGCCTTGTGTATTTCAGCAGGACAATGCAAAACCACATACTGCATCTATTACAACAGCATGGCTTCGTAGTAGAAGAGTCCGTGTGCTGAACTGGCCTGCCTGCAGTCCTGATCTTTCACCGATTGAGAACATTTGGCGCACAATTAAGCAAAAAGTCCGTCAAAGGAGACCCAAAACTCTCCAGCATCTGGAAGCCTGTATTAAACAAGAGTGGGATCAAATTCCAATGGCTAAACTCAAGAAACTTGTCACCTCAATGCCCAGATGCCTCCACTCTGTGTTAAAAAGAAGAGGGGATGCTACACCATGGTAAACAGACCCCTGTCCCAACTTTGAGACCTGTAGCAGCCATCAAATTTGAAATGAGCTCATTTTGTGGATAAAATTGCAAAATTTCTCAGTTTCAACATTTGCTATGTTATCTCTGTTCTACTGTGAATAAACTACTGGCTGGTGTGATTTCAAAATCATTGAATTTTGATTTTATTCACAATTTACACTTTGTCCCAACTATTTCAGAATTGGGTTTGTAATTAGGGAGCAAAGTCAACGTAATAAAAAAAACTAGATAACTCTGTCGCCACAGGGACCAAGTCGTGCATCTCCCTGATCCCCAAATTTCGGACAAAATGGCCGCCGGCAGCCATATTGGATATCCAAAATTGCCGAAAATTGGTCTTGAGCATTGTCAGATAAATATCTTTGCCTGTAAAAAAATTCCTGTAATAATTGTCACTTCAGATCCCAGAACAGAAAATCCCTGCGGCAGCGGCGGCCCCGGAACTAAACCACAGTATCTCCCAACTGTCTTCGTCGGGGAGATATACATAACATGATGACATCTCACAAAAAAATTCACTGCACTCTACACCACTGACGCCCAATTACCTGCCATGGAGGGCCAAGAGCTGCAAGCTTTCATACCAAACAACTGCTGCAGATTCCAACCACCAGCTGATTTCACCAATAAGCACACCTTCGAGCAGAGAGGAGGGAACTAACTGGTGTAATCAGCAGGTGTACTGACTGGTCAATATTAAAATCTGCATACTCTCAGCCCCTGATGGAGCAATATTGACAGCACTGCTCAATACCCAACAATAAGCTTACAATATAGTAACATAATATAGTATACTTGTACACATGATCATATGTCAGTTCAATTTGCAAAAGGCCCTAGTTTGTTTGCTCGCATATCATTGCAGTGCAAAAGTTAAAAGCCAAGAGACTTCCGGTGACCAGCGAGGCCAATGTGGGAGAAACCATAAAAGTCTGGACTCACTTGCTGACTTCCTTGTACTGGGCGATCTCCTCGATGTAGAGCAGGTCATGGAGCCGGGACTGGTAGTTCTCTCGAGTGAGGGTCTTGTCCAGGACGGACTGGGTGAAGAGCTGGTCGGCCGAGAGGGGGATCTGGTAGCGCGATAGCAGGCTTCGCTCCAGTTCTGCAGTCTCGTTGGGCTCGAACTCCACGATGGTCTTGCAGGACGAATCCCAGCGCTTGGCCGTAATCAGAAGCTGCTGCCGGGCCTGCTTGAGGTGCTCCAGGTCTGGGGACAGTCCATGATCACACAGTCAACACACCAAATCTCAGCTAACGAGGTAACAGGCTAGCAGGTTATGTCCACGCAGGCAAAGCATGAATGAAGGTAGCTCATTTCTCTCCAAAAGCCAACCTAGATTGTCCCCAACACAACTCAGTTCAGAAGCTATAGCCCAGCTATAGCCTCAACCGCCCAGCAAATCTCCAGAGCAACATCTCAAAGCCTTCAGCTTCACACCACGCATCATGCCAATCGCCTTTAAGTCGTGTTAATGAAGACCGACCGCTCAGCAGCAGTTAACAGGGTCAATACTTGTAAAAATAAATGCCCACCACCCCCATCCCTGCTGCAGAAACCCCAAAATACAAAAGGGTACTAGTTAAGTGGTCCATCAGTGTACCTAAAAAATTTGGTAAATACATTGGTTTCAGATATAAACCGAAAACACTTTGAGAACGCTGAGGGGAACTGAGCCAAAAACGATACGTCTCAGAATGGGACATTATGAAAGACAACAGAGGTGAGCAGTGCTGCTAGCAGATGCAACGCCGTTTGTACCTTCATGGGCCAGATGGAACAAGGGAAAGGGGGAAGCTTTAAAATGGAAATAAAAAGAAAAGGTGGTGTTCTCAAGCACGTGAACGCGGAGACGCACCCTCTATCGATGCGGCATCCACCATCACCCTCTGCATCAGCACCGGCTCAGAGCCGAAGTCGAAGACGATGGTCTGCCGGAAGGTGCCAAAGATCTCCGTGCTGAAGCCCACCGCCACCTTGTAGAGGCAGTGGTCCATGCCGTTCTGGGCCAGCCCATCCCCGGTCCACTCCTGGCAGCCCTCAGGCACCTCCTGCAGGAGCTGGGCCGAGGGGTCCCCGGCTGAAACCGCCGTGATGGAGAAGTGCGGCCGGTGAGCGTCATAGAGCAGGGCGATGCGGAACAGCGACCGAGCCGGCTGGGGGATGGAGGACACCCGAGTCAGGACCGTGACTAGCGATGCACTGATTTCACTTTATCAGTCCCGATACCAACACCGATACCTTAACTTTGAGTATCAACCAAGACTGAGTATCTGTTTCACACTAGTGTTTAATAAATAAGCTGAATGTCTTTGTGTGGAAGAGATGGACATAATTCTTTTAAGAGTAAGGCAACATCAGACTTGACCTAAACACTGCTTTCCTAACTTTGTAAAACAAAATACAAAAAACAAATACTTATCTATAAATGTACTGAATTGTTACTAACAATGGTTTCCAATACCTCATTGGTCTATTGTGATCTATACCAAATCCAGCCATAGGAGTCTGTATCGGGCCAATATCAGTGCATCTCCAACAGAGAGTGGGTATTTAAGCTGATGCATTTATATAACGACTAACAGTTGATTTGACTGGCTAAGGGTCAGTCGCCCCTGGAGTAATGCAGGGTTAAAACCCTTGCTCAAGGATACTGTACCCACTGAGACTAGTTCAGGTGTAGCACAATTTGGACCACGGACCACTAACCTCCCAGACCTTGGTAAGACACCTTCACCACTTAGTTGCCCAACAGGCTGGACCAAACACTTGATAAAAAGGTGCCAATGACTCCCCTTCACTTTCTTTCACAGCCTCTAATATGCATGAGGACTCGCTGTTCTAAATGCCCAGACTAAAAGCACCACAACCTAGGGCTGAGCAATCTGGTGATCTTATATCGATATCATGATACAATACAACATATTGTCTGGGATTTTAGATATCGTCAGATAGAGACATAATGCAAGTGTTGGCTTTTCTGGTTTTAAAGGCAGCATTCCAGTAAAGGGATGCAGTTAGACTGTTTTAGCAGTTGTCTGTACCTGCTTTGTTATCATATCCACATTACTAATGACTGTTTTGCAAAAATCTCATTGTGTAAACATTTAGTGAAACCACCAATAGTCACCCCACAATATCGCCACAATCATAACATTTCATTCTGTCCAAATTGCCTGGCTTTACAATAAACCTCTTTATTTAAAAATTCAGCACACCTGTACACACCCACAAGCCAAGCTCCAAGTTACCTTGCATAGGAGTGAAAACGTCCAGGAGTGAGATGATTTCTTTGTAGCGACTGTCACCGATAGATCTGAACTGTGCTCCACGGTCACCCCATCCAAGTAGTCACTCAACTGAAAAAATTAAAACATAGAGTCACAAATGTAATACAGCACCACAAGTATAAGCGAGATCATCAGTTCATCCCGTAACTCGTGTGGAGAGAAGACGCTGAGGCAAGGTACAAGTTTATCTTACAAGAAAGGGACAAATCTGACTATGAGGAGACATCGCTGATGATTTGTGGGTACAATTAATAGACCAATGTGAAGGACAAAATCTGTACTTTTGAGCATATTGATGCCTGAAAGACATGAAGTAAAACTATACACATGAAAATGAAATTTTTAAAAAAGCGAGCTTCACTATTTCAGAGCCATAATTTCTGCCTAAACTTTAACAATGTCAAAGAAAATCTCATACGGGGATAAAATTATGAAATCAAGTTCTGCAGGAAACTGAAGGAAAATTTTCATTCCACGCATTAAAATAGCTTCACTTGGAGGGCAAGGCAGGCTCCAGAATTCTAGTCCCCGAGGCAGTGACGTTTCGTGTTGCGCCTGTTTCAAGAGGATGGGCATCAACAAATGAGCACAAAGAAATCCTCACCACTTTCTCTGGAGACAGCGAGTTCATCCACTTCTCGATGAGGGCCTCCATGTAATTTTCGGTGAAGTGCTTGCTCTCCTGCTGCTGTTTGAGACGAATGAGTCTGGAGGCGTAGCGTTTCTGCCACTCCGTGAGCTCCTCCTGAGAATGAGCTGAGGTACACTGGGCCCCATACCTGCACAGGCCCTGCTCCAGAAACCTGCACACACACACTCAGATCAAGAGACTGGCAGACACATATTCAGCCTCAAAGACTGGCATACACGCATTCAGCTTGAGACTGGCAGATACACATTCAGCCCAAGACCAACAGACAGACAGACAGCTTCAGAGACAGGCAGACACACACTCAGCATCAAAGACTAGCAGACACTCTCATCCTCACAAACTGGCAGCCACACATCAAGCCAAACATACCACCATAAACATTCAGCCATTGAGACCAGCAGACAGACATTTAGCTTTAAAGACCAGCATAGACATTCAGCCGTGGAGACAGACACACACTCATCCTCAGAAACGGGCAGACACACATTCAGCTTCAGAGACCAGCAGACACACTCCTCACAAACTGGCAAACACACATTCAGCGTCAGACTTGCAGAGACCTATGTAACCTTAGAGACAGTCAGATGCACATTCAGCCCCAGAGACTGGAGACATTTAGCTTCAGTAATCAGGAGTCACACATTCAGTGCAGTCTAAAAAGAGGTCTATCCAGCAGCACTTTGCCAGGCACGTCTTGAAAGCAAGACAAGGAATGAGGATACCAGAACAGCTATAGAAGGAAAATTGTTGGCGCTTGAATTGCAGGCACATCAGTCACAAAAATAGCAGCAAAACTATTTAAGGTGGCAAATGGAAAATAAGGGAAAATTAGGAAAACAACTACCCACACCTACAAACAACCAGTAAAAAAAGAATGGTTGTCACTGGTTTAGGCTCGGACAGGGAGACAGACTGGCCCTTGTTTGGATAGCGGAACTACAGCTCTAAAAGCAAAAGCGAAACAGGCTGAACAAAACAACATATTGTGGTTCACAAAGCTGGTATTTTTGGTAGTGTTTTTGATTTGACCACCCCTTGCATGTGTCAGTAGGCCATGCACAAAGAGGTCAAGAATCAATGCCAGGGAGAACCCAGCTACACTGCATTGTGGGGAAAAAAAGGCTGAAATACAACACCATTACCTTTTACATAGTGTGTATTCCTCACTACTGGTCACCCCTCGAGGAGGGGGGCGGAACTGCCATCCATCCTGTACATCTGCGGGGAGAGGAAACCGAAAGCAGACTTAAAACAAACTGCTGAACAGCCAGTGCCTCAACAGAAGGGCCTCAGTGGTTCGGCCATTGTGTGCAGATTAAAGGCTGCGGGTGACAGAGCAGGAACACCCACACAGGCGCAATTAAAGCCACCTGTAGATACAGGGGAAACCACCAATTTCTCCATCATCAGGCTCCATTCTAAAGGTGAAAAGTACCAGCCCACACAGAGCCCCGGAGCAGCTCACCTTCCTCTGTCTCTTCTGTATACGCCGAGACCATCTTGCTACTTACTGCCTGCGAAAGACATTTTTAAAAATCGTGATCGGAGAGCACAGCAAAACTAACGGGTCAAGGGCAAAGGGGTCTGATCCAGGCCTCGATTCAACACATTTTGAAAGGCTTTATCGATGATCAAAAGCTATGTCTGAAGACAGGATCAATAATACACCAAGCATGTCCAGCAACAAGTTGCACGGTAGAAACAAGCCTTCAATTCACCAATTTCCAGAAACATCAACAATAATACAACACTCACAACAGCTTTCATAATATAGCTGCGCGTCACCCCATGTTTTCCTCCTCTGCGACAGGGCGCAAATCACAATATGAACTTTGACCTCAAGTTCTTTCTATTACGCCAGAGGAACGTGCACGTCTCCTCCTGGCCTTCAACAGACACTTCAGTGTGGCGAGGGCCAGGACAGAAATCACTGTACGAAATAAACCCAGCACAAAGTGTGCTTTAGTGTCTTCGTCATTTTGTTCACAATTGCAACTCAATCCGCAGACACTTACAGGAGGTCAAACGGCTCAAAGGCTAATAATTAAAGGTCTTGAATGCAATGGTCTTCATTGTCGATTCCTTATAGTGACAACAACAGGCCAATAGAGATTAAAGACTTACTTCTATCTCAGAGAGAAGTATTTTCAGTCTTGTCAAATCCTTTGTCACGATCCCATTCTGTGCAAACAGAGGAAAACACTTGTAAGGCATTCACAAACACAAGTTGAACACTGTCAGTTTCAATAACGACGGTTGCAAGCTGCCGCCGCTCAATTTTCGATCCACAGCTGCACGACCACCAATCATTAGCGAATGTAATTTCTCATCACAGTTGACAACTATTAATTTCTTCTTGGTGTTCTCTCTCAAAGGAAAGTGAGCTAAAAGATGAGGGTTTACAGAGACATCTTGGGAACAAGCACAGTACATACAGCCAGGGGCTCTTCTTTGAACACGACCTCATGACTCTCCATACAGCCTTGCCATCCAAACAGCCACAAACAGTACTGTGCTGAAGTAGATAGCAAATGTAAAACTAGATAACTCGGTCGTGACAGGGACCGAGTCGTGTATCTCCCCGATCCCCAAATATCAGACAAAATGGCTCCCGGCAGCCATATTGGACGTCCGAAATTCGCGAAAATCGGTCTTGAGCAATCAATATCTTCGCCTGTGTGAAATTTGGAGAAATTCCTGTAATAATTGTGGCTTCCAGAGCCCGGAACAGAAAATCTCTGCGGCAACGGAGGCCCCGCAACTAAACCATAGTATCTCCCGACTATCGTCGTCGAGGAGATACAATAAAAGCATTCCCAATAATAAGAAAATTAAGTTTCCATGTATCAAATATGAATCACAAACAGTTCAAAAACCAAATCAAGAGCTGCCGGATAGCTCAATCGGTAAAGCATCGCGTTGCAACGCGGAAGTGACTATCAAGTCGCGGGTTCGATCCCCGCCTCGTACCAACAGGCAGTGGTCGGCAGCTTTTTCTGAGTAGCGCACAATTGGCTATTGCGCTACAGGGTTGCAAATTGGGAAGGGACTGCCGGGAAGGGAAAATAATTGCCTTGTTCGTTGCTCAAGTGCCTCCTGTTGGCCAGACGGGCGCTCGTCAGGAAGATTCTAAGTCTGTTCATGTCCGGGTATCCTCCGCCCTCGTTCTGAACTTGCGAAGATTCAACCAATGAGTGTATGAGAAGCAGCAGGCTGACAGGCGCGTGCTTCGGAGGAGAGCCGCGAACTGTCTACACTCTCCTGAATTGGCAGCAAGGGGGTCGCATACAAGCAAGCCTTGTACATAGTTCACCAATTGGGCATTCCAGATTCGGGTGGGATTGGAGATGCCAAATTTTTTTAAAAAAAAAAAAAAAAAAAACGCAAATCAAATACACTGCCTTACCACCCACTGCTGGTACACAATACTAGAGTTCAATTAAAAAACTGGCAGATGGGCTGTTCAAAGCATTTTGGAGAATACGCCACAGCTATCAGGGTTTCCCGCAGCGCTTTATAGTTAGGGCGGCCACCCTGACAACAAATGCCCCCCGCCTTGACTACGTCCCCTCAAAAAAAAAAAAAAAAAAAAAAAAAAATCTGCTGCATCCACGCATGCATACACAGTAAAATAAGGCCGCATCGCGATGAAGCCGAATAGCGGCTGGCATCTGTTGGTTAAATATGTTACTGCGCCATCTATCACCTGTTGCTACGCCAACATTATTTTTTTTGTATCGGGAAGAAGCTAATTATCCGGATATACAAAAACCTGTCGTCGTCGTGGGAAGGACACGTGGAGGTAAGATAATTATTCATCTAAACTAAACATTGGAATAGTGTCTCCTATCAACTGCTTGCCCACATATTCAGTTTCATTAAGATACGCTATATGCAATTCGTTTCGTTTCTTATCAAGGCTACCGATGTGTTTGCGCATGGCTTTCTGCTATGTTTGACAATTGCACGTGGTTTTCTCTAGTGTACAGTAATGGATGGGAAAAAGTAGTCAAAAATATCAGAGTACTTTATTCAAAGAAGCCAGCCTACTTCACCATCTGCGCGTAATTAGATCTCGTAATTACGAGATAAGGTGTATATTTTTTTTATCCTGTGAATGCAATACGCTTCCGTACATAATACCGTTCTCCTCTCCCCAAGCATAACCACAACTGCAAAGCATTTCGGGAATTGAAGTCAAAACGGATAACACGCACATTTTCCGTTCTTACATTAATTTTCGTTCAACCCTTAGGGATGGTTGTGCGCATTTTACACTCTTTTCATTCTTCTTCTTTTTTTTTTGATAATTTTGGCTGTGTTCATGCATGTAGCATGAATTTTAGTGAGATTGTGTTTTTATTTGATCTTGTTATTTCCAGCCCAGCTCTTACAGTAAGGCTAAAATACACTGTGTACAAGCAAGTGTTACACTCAGACTGTTAAGCGCAAAAAATGCGCCATTGAAACCCAGAAACCCATTCAAACTGCAATTTTTGATCTCACTTCCATGAAAGCATAATACATGCATTTTATTATATCTGAGTGTCAATCAATAAAGTTACAAGACTGTTGACTTTATTACTTTGTTATTGCACTTTAACTGCTTTATTTATTTATAAAGAGTAAATAAACGCTGACTGTTGCTGCTGCCGCCACCCCCGGTCACCACCTTGACTAACTGATTTTCTGCGGGAAATCCTGGTTATTCTACCACAACAGCCCGGATTTCCTCCGATCAGGGCTCTGAGACAGCTATATCACCAATTACAACCTTCAACCCTTTCCCTCTAGAGTTTTCCTAACATTTTCCCAGTTGCAGAATACTTCTGGGCCATGTTTAAGGGAGTCATGATTTTATACATGACACCCTGTGAGTGAAGCTTACTAAATAAGTCACTTGCCATACCAGTCTGTAACCACGGTAACAATGTCCTCACAATCAAAGAAGTTTTATTTTTGGACCCATAAAGTTTTCAAAAGGTTTTCCATTATGGAAAATTAGTGTCTGAAAACCTCAAATTAGCTTATCATATTAATAAAAAAAAACCCCCACAAAAACTAGAAAATCTGTGTCCTTCGACAAGACTGACGCCGCCACAGAGTTTGTGAAGCTCATAAAATTATGAAATTATTCAATTTGGTCAAATATGAAATAAACGCCTTCGATGTATCTAGAAAGCATTTATCAAAGCTTGTTGAATTCTGTCCAGTAGTTTTTAAGGAGAGGCAGAGGTAAGTATATGCCCCTGCCATATGTGACGGGTGAATTAAAATCCAAGACTGAATTTATATAAAAATTTATGGGATATATAGGATACCCAAGACTTTGCGCAGAACTGTATTCATGGAATTGAATGATGCAATAAACTGCCCAGCAGTTTCTCAGTGGCCAGAGGAAACTCAGCAGTCAGTCGTTTTTCTCTTTCAATGGCACACCGACACTCCTTATGCCGTTATATCACCTGTCGTGACAGTTAACAAATTCTAATCTTAAGATACTCAGCCAACTGAATACGTCCTGGCTCGGGGGCCTTTTAAACTAGTGCAGGCAGAGTTTTTAAAAGAAGCCCCCATCGGCAGGTATCATTTCCCCAAACTACCAGTACATAGAAATGGGAAAAAAAACCATGAGAAAAAGACAGACACAGCTCCAACTGAACACAGACAGGAAGCACAGGAGGCCACTGCACTTGCAGAAAGCATTAAAAATGAGCAGCAGAGGATGAGGACTGGAGAATTACCAGAGGCTCCCCGAAGAGTGCCTTGGACAGAATGGAGGACACTTCCTGTAGGCTGCCGTCCAGCAACATGCTGTGCAGGACTGCCTGAAACGAGCAGTCTCCCTCTGCCAGTTCTTCTGCCAGCACTGTGGGAACAATTAAGGATGCTCAGCCTCACTGCCCCTTATCTATACATGACTACAAACCCTCTGGAACCACCCTATCATATATTCAAAAGCTTCTGCTTCAATGACGCACAATTCAAACAGTCCTCATCACAAATTAAATAAAAACTGACAAAAAAAGTACATCAAGGGTTAGTGCTAGGGCTACAGTAAATTCAAAACACTGGGTTCTGAATTTTCAACCTCGCACCCCTTAGAGGAAGATCTATGACACCACAACAGACGGAGACCTTTAGAATCTTCAGATTCAAAAAATGCCAAGAACTCACCATGCTTACAATCTTCATCTGCTAGATCGTAGTTCTTCTACAGAAATAAGCAAGAAATAGCGTTAGGGCAAACACCCAAATTCTGTTAAAAAAAAAAAAAAAAGTTAAAAAATTTTAAATACAGAGGGGACACTTCAAAGGCATCTTACATTTATTATGGAATCACTGAATAGCATCATGGGACATCAAAACGAAGATGAGATTACCGTACCAGCATTGCGTACTTAGGAAGTGAGAACAGCCACAACTTCCTCCTCCTTTGCTGGAACCTTTAGGTCATGCTCACCCATTTATAGCAAAAGCAAACACGCAAAAGAGACAGACCGTGCAACCATACTGTCACAAGCCCCAACATACAACCATTCACAACTAAGTCGGTGGTTAGAGGCACAAATAAATAACAATAACCCTTAGAGTGCTGAATTAATTTAACTTATATATTTTTTTAGAAATTATCTTATGCTATTGAAAACCTATCATGAGGCAACTTGTTTAAACAAGTCACCACGACAGGTTTTCAACAGCTTTGATTTTGATATCTTACATCATTGAGCAACAATAGCTGAATTTAGCGCTGTAAGGGTTACAAAAAAAAGCCCCTAGTCTTCGCATGCATAATAAATATCTTCTTAATGCTGTTCACTGCCAATTGGGAAGCCAGTAAAACCATTATTATATTAGACACAACAGCAAAGCAGCTTTGGCAACAATTGCGAGGAAGTGCAACAAGCGCTAGCAGGGGTCTGTGCGTGTACGTGTGTGCTTTGACTTTCGAACTGAACTAGGGCTCTGAACAGGAGAGTATGAGGTGTGTGTCCATTACAGACAGGCTCCGCCGCAGCCATTGCAACTGCTCGTATCGCTTGTGCATTAAAATGAAAAAACGAAACTCATACAACATTCCAGGTGTTTCCCCTTTCATGTTTGCAATAATTCGGTGTTTAAAATAAACCCAGCGAACCAAACTGCTTCTATTCGGTAAAGAAATCCACTTGTCGCGAGGAACACAAATCTTTCCATGCTGTGCTAGTTTGTGCTTGCCGCACGACTATGTTTTTTGTATTTAGAAAATGAAAGCAGAAATGATCAGAAGTGAAAGGATGGAAAAGTACTGGCAGGCTGTTGCTTGGCCATTCTTCTCCTGACAATACGATTCAATGAATTCTCATCACAAGTGAAAGAGACTGCCTTATGCTGCCAGCTAAATTATGCTTTCACATTCGCAGCTCAAGGCATTATCTGACAATTGCATCATCCTGATGCAGCTGTAATAGCAGAATTAGTCAGAGAGCCAAGAGATATAACTTTTTATGCCACATCTATATAGTCTATGGAATTAAACATCAAACAAGGTAAAAACGGTGGCTCCAAAACACAGTAAATGACTTACCTTTTAGAAAACACAAACTGCAAGCACTATCCTTTTCCCACAGAATTTAAAAGCTCAGGGACATCAAAGAGGCTAGTTTTCAGGGGACCATTAAAAAAAAAAAAAAAAATAAAAAAAAAAAAAAAGAGTTCCAGTAGCTAAACTCAATTAATGTGAAGAACAAGTCTGTAGTAGTTTGCTCATAAATTACGACAAACTTGGCACCCACACTGAATAAGGTCCACTGAAATAGCCACGGTCACTAGTATCTGCGTGTGTAAGGTCTGTTAAAATTGCCCTGCTCACGAGTAAATGTGTGCGAGCATCAAGTCAGCCAAAACAGCATAAGTCAATAGTGATTGTGTGCGTGTGCATGCGTGTGAGTGTATCTAACAGGGCTCTCCAAATCCGGCCCTCAAATCCAAATATTGTCCTGGTTTTCCTTCCTTCCAGGCAATTAAGTGAATAATTAATGCTGCTGATTGGCCAGATTGTCATCTCACCTGACTCCCAGGTAAAGGGAGGGTGGAAAATCAGCAGTGCTCGGCCCTCGAGGACTGTGATTTGAGGAGCCCTGGTATATGAGGTCAAACAAACCAAACTGTTCACTGATAATTGTCTGTGTGAATCAAGTCAGTGAAAACAACCCTGTTCACAAGTATGGAGGTTTGTAGGGAGAATAAGCAGGGGGGGCTCTTCACTGGATTCCTTTCCACTGAACACCCACGGAAGATTGCCAGAGAAGGAGCCAGGCTCTGTGGTGAGGGGAGTAATGGGTGGCCGGGTCGGAGGTGGCGGTAAGGCGCTCTCACCAGCTGCACGAGGGCGGCGATCCGGTAGAGCAGGGCCCGACCGCGGAGGGGTGCGGCGCGGGGGCCGGAGGGGGGCAGTGGGCCGAGCGCCAGGAGCGCCTCCGTGCAGTGGCTCACCGCCGCCTCGTAGTCCCGCCTCGCTAACGATTCGCTGGCCTCGTCACATGACTTTTCTGGCCTTCTGTCCGCCATGACTTAGGGACAGAACTTCTGATGGGGGGGGGGGGTAAAGAAGAGAACAGAAGGTCAACCGCACTGACCCGCCTCAGGAAGGAGCGTAAACGCAGTGGGTACCTTCCCCATGCTCACAGAATAAGCCATCCTACCTCCACTCTTCTTCTCCTATCCTGAAGTGGGGGTGGAGGGGAGGAGGATCTATTGTGTTAAAGGCTCAGGGACATTAACAGTTGAAAACACCTTTCCCTTTCCAACTTGTTGACATGATATCATGTAGTTTTGGTCACTGATGCTGCACATTTTTTTATATACATCTGATGCTTTCGAATGAACAAACAGCTTAAAAATTACTTTCCAGGCACGAGTGAAACATGCCATTCTGTGAATTAAAAGATAACCTTATCAACTTTTAAGAGGCAAAAACATTAAGTCAGAGATTGAAGGCACTGTATTAAAGGCAAACAAAACATTTGTTTCAGCTCTTACCCAAAAAAAGTATGTGTTCCTTTCATTTCATAAAAATCTTTGGGATTTTTATGTACCGAATAATCAAATGTTAAGCTACTGAAATACAACTCTCAAGCACATGTTCATGAATGCTGCCATTCTGTATATTTTAGCCAATCAAAAAATACTTTGTGTGGCAATGTCCCGGATGTTATAAAGCGCTTCAGCACCAAGAAATCAGCTGATCTACATGCACAGGGTTTTTCCTGCAAAGAGAATTTGGTCGCGGCCGCCACCGCCTAATTTCTTACCGCCACCAGCTCCCAACGTGATTTTCTGTATCGCATTCTCATTTGCGTGCGCGAAAAAAAAAAAAAAAAAAAACGGAATTTGCGCAATATTAGTGCCATGCTCCTGCGATAAATTCAAAAAAAAAAAAAAAAAAAAGCATGCATAGCCCTCCCTCCCGCTAAACAAAATAAGAAGTATGTAATTCCTGACCCCGGCTAAACAAAATTAAAAGCATCTAACTCCCCCCCGCTCAACAAAATGAGAAGCATCTACACGCTACCCCCCCGCTCAACAAAATGAGAAGCATGTCTCTCCCCCTCCCCTTCCCCCCGCTCAACAAAATAAAAAGCATCAACAATCCCCCCCGCTCAGCAATACTTTGATTGTGTGCAGGAGGCTATGACGGAGTACCACCACCAGCTCATTCTGAGCCAGGAAAAACCTTGTATACAGTGTATACAAATTAGTCTTGATCATCACGCATAATGTGGCTTAATTTTATGCCAAACGCTCAAGGTTCGAGATTACCAATCACAATTAGAACCTGAGCGACATAGTCAATGCTGCTGTGTGTGGCAGTTGGTTGCTCCAATAAAACTGGAAACTCAGACCTACCCGTGAGCAGATTTCCCTCAGCGAAGCCTGACTTGTTGTGCAACCACAGTCATAATAACACTGGACAACGGGACTTCCTTCCACCGAAGAGTCATCAGTTATGTTCTACACTTTTGACCCAGCTGTTTCAAGGAGCACATTTATGCAAATTACGGAATTGAATCGCCCAGTAAAAATCAGAAGATTTTGAAAAATGATGCCGTGCCAACGAAATTCAGTCATCGGCAGGCCCCCAAAACCCAAACGCCTGTCAACTCTAGCAAGGCTGGAGAAACGACAGCATCAGTTACAGACAGAACACGAAGGCTTTCCAAATCTATGTCAGCTTATAATTTCTCATTGTAGTTACACGGATTCAGAAATGATTCATCGGATGAACTCTTGCTTACAGCAGCCATGTTTTATTATCCCCCGCCACACGAAGTGGCCGGGGGATATTGATTTGACCTCCGTCCATGCGTGCGTGTGTGCGTGCGTGCGTCCGGATAAAGGAGAACAACTTTTCACAAGAAATATTCGAGATAGGATAACCAAATTTGGCATATAGGTTCAGACCATGAAGGCCTTGGTCGAGTTCGAAAAATGAGACCAGCGATTATTTTTCCAGAGTTATTGCCCTTGATTCGCATTTTTGAACTCTGACTACGGTGTCTATAAAGGAGAACAACTTTTCACAAGAAATATTCCAGATAGGATAACCAAATTTGGTGTGTAGCTTAAGACCATAAAGACCTTGATCGAGTTCGAAAATGAGACACGCGTGATTATTTCTCCCGGAGTTATTGCCCTTGATTCACTTTTTTCAACTCTGTTCACGGTATATGTGAAGGGGAACTACTTTTCACGGGAAATATTCCAGATAAGCTACACACCAAATTTGGTTATCCTAAGACCATAAAGACCCTGATGGAGTTCGAAAATAAGAAGCACACTATTATTTTTCCCACAGTTATTGCCCTTGTGGCACTTCTGGGAGCCTCTGTTCATAGTATCTTTAAAGAAGACATTTTGGCGGGGGATGTTGTTGACCATGTCTACTCGTTTCATTTATAACCTCCCCCTGCACAAGAGATCCAGTGTCCGGGTGACCTGGTAAGCGACCCTGATTCCACCAAATATGGCTCACTGCACACAACGTATACATCTGATCTTTTCGAGCTGATTCAGCCTTTAAAGGATGTTTCAAAAATTACCCAAAAATATATTTGAATAGTTGGGGCAGTGTACTCACTGTACAGTTTTCTTTGGCTTTAATGATTAGAATAAGTATGACTTTCATAATTAAATTATTCAACAGCATGGCATTACTTCCTGCACGATGGGTTCTTTCTTAAAGACCAGTTCGAGGGCCAATTTCTGCACTGATGACACTCTCCTATTCAATTCCAAAATACCTGATGAACTGCTTACAATAAACAATCATTTGGGACTGCAAAATCACATACATGTCACTTATACACAAACAGGGTAGGAAATTCACAGGAGTCAAAAGTAAAAATGTCCTGATAACACTTAAGATGCCCCTGACATCACATTTTCCCTTTATTTTTGCAAAAATCATTTGTAATTATATTCCAGAAACTGAGTGTTCGGGGATATCACGGCTTTGCCTTGAACATCACTGCCCAGATCCTTCATATTCGTGCAATAACCGTCCGTTTTTCATAAGTATAGCATAAAACTTTTGTTCATTCCCAGCACATTGACAACATATCCTAGAGTTTTGTGTGAACCCATGACATTTCCTGAAGTACGACCACCAAGCCACTCCAAAATGAATTTTGATGGGAATCATGTCACACTTCTTGTGATTGTCTAGAGTGCATATAGTAGGGCTGTTACTGGTGTTCAGCACCCTGTTACCTTTGCTGTAGCGCCACCACCAGGCAAACTCTTCATGTTTAAAAATTGCAATAACCCAAATGGCTTTAATGGGATTGTGTCAAATCTGCTTTAACATTCCTGGTGCACAGAGGAGGAAGTTACTCTGTTGTAGGGCTGGGCGATATGGACAAAATCTAATATCTCAATATTTGTGACCGAATACCTCGATACCGATATTTTGCCGATATTATCGGGAAAAACGTTGGTGCTTCCGCAAAATATTTACACAATGATATTTTTGATAACCATTTATTAGTAATGTTGACATAATGACCAATCAGGTGCAGGCAACAGCTTCAACAGTCTTGTAAGAACAGAAAAATGCAACCCTTAACTGTAATTCAGCTTTTAAAACCAGAAAAGCCAACACTTATTTCATATCACGATATCCAAAATCCGTGACGATATTTTACTTTGCATCACGATATCGATATAATATTGATATATTGCCCAGCCCTACTGTGTTGGCTTTAATGCTTCCTGTATGGTCACCACTTAGACAAATTTAACATTCCTGAGACGGCTTTGGTGGGAATTATGTCAAATCTGTGATCGTTCCTGATGTACAGGGGTGATGTTGGTGACCTTCTGACCTTCCCTGAATATTTTGTTCAACGTACGTGATGTGGATTCAGTGAAGTGCTGCAACCAGCAGATACAGAAAAAGTATGTGACCTGGTCCCATTACAAGGGAAAAAATGCTTTTTAGTACTTTGAATGTTCTAAAGGGGAAATTAGGGCAAAAATGAGTATTTAATGGGTTACTACCCAGTAGCATTGCCTATAGATTGTTTAACTCGAGCAAAACGTTTTGGGTACGCTTACACAAGCTTCTCACAATAATTGCCGGAATTGGAGGTCCATTTCTCCACACAAAACCGATGTAACCGAGTCAGGATTATAGGACTCCTTACTGACAAGCTTTTTCAGTTATGCCCACAAATTTACTATTGGTCTGATGTTAAGGCTTTGTGACGACCATTCCAATTCCTTGACTTGGCTGTCGATCCATTTCATAGAGCCACTACTTTTGGGAGTACTTTTAGGGTCGTTGCCCATTTGGAAGACCCATTTGCGAAAACACTCTGACTTCCTGGCTGAGGTTTTTTAAAATTTTGCCTCAATATATCCACATAATTATCCTTCCTCATGATGCCAATTGTTTTATGAAGTGCACCAGCCCCTCCAGCAGCAAAGCACCTCCACATGATGCCACCACCCCTGAGCTTCATGGTTGGGATGGTGCTCTTCAGCTTGCAAGCCTCCCCTCATTTCCTCCAAACATAACCATGGACATTACGGCCAAACAGCTCAATTTTTCTTTCATCAGCCCCGACTTGGAGATTTCACCAAAAAGTATGATTTCTGTCCGCATGAGCAGTTGCATTCTTTTGTCTGGCTTTTTATGGCAGTTTCAGAGCAGTGGCCTCAACCATGCAGAGCAGCCTTCCAGGTTATGTCAATATAGGACTCGTTTTATAGTACAACCCCAATTCCAAAATAATTGGGGCAAGGTGTAAATTGTGAATAAAATCAAAACGCAATGACTTTCAAATCACACCAGCCAGTATTTTATTCACAATAAAACAGAGATAACATAGCAAATGTTGAAACTAAGAAATTTTACAATTTTATCCACAAAATGAGCTCATTTCAAATTTTATGGCTGCTACAGGTCTAAAAAAGTTGGGACAGGGGCCTGTTTACCATGGTGTAGCATCCCCTCTTCTTTTTAACACAGAGTGAAGGCATCTGAGCATTGAGGAGAAAAGTTTCTTGAGTTTAGCCACTGGAATTTGATCCCATTCTTGTTTAATACAGGCTTCCAGCTGCTGGAGAGTTTTGGGTCTCATTTGACGGACTTTTCATTTAATTATGCGCCAAATGTTCTCAATTGGTGAAAGATCAGGATGCAGGCAGGCCAGTTCAGCGCATGGACTCTTCTACTACGAAGCCATGCTGTTGTAATAGCTGCAGTGTGTGGTTTTGCATTGTCCTGCTGAAATACACAGGGCCTTCCCTAGAACAGATATCGTCTTGAGGGGAGCATATATTGCTCTAAAACCTTTACATACCTTTCAGCATTCATGGTGCTTTTTAAAACATGCAAGTGTCCCACACAATATGCACTGATGCATCCACATACCATCAGAGATGCTGGCTTTTGAACTGAACCCTGATAACAGGAGTGGTCTTTCTCCTCTTTAGCCCGGAGGACACGACGCCCATGATTTCCAACAAGAATGTCAAATTTGGACTCGTCTGACCACAGGACACTTTGCTACAGTCCATTTTAAATGAGCCTTGGCCCACAGAACACGGCGGTGCTTCTGGATCATGCTCAACAATGGCTTCCTTTTTGCATGATGGAGTTTTAGTTGGCATCTGTGGATGGCACGGCAGACTGTGTTTACAGACAGTGGTTTCTTTAAGTATTCCTGGGCCCATTTAGTAATTTCAATGACAGAATCATGCCAGTGAGTGATGCAGTGGCGTCTGAGGGCCCGAAGAAGGGCATCCAGTAGAGGGTTTCGGCCTTGTCCCTTACGCACAGATTTTTCCAGTTTCTCTGAATCTTTTGATGATGTTATGCACTGTCGATGATGAGACCTTCAAGCCTTTGCAATTCGACGTTGAGGAACATTGTTTTTAAAGTATTCCACAATTTTTTTACGCAAGCCTTCACAGGTTGGAGAGCCTCTGGCCATCTTTACTTCTGAGAGACTCAGCCTCTCTAATACATCCCTTTCATAGCCAATCATGTAACACACCTGATGCCAATTAACTTAATTACTTGCTAAATGTTCTTTCAGCTGATTCTCTTATATATTAATTGCTTTTTCAGCCCTTTTTTGCCTGTGTCCCAACTTTGTTGAGACGTGTTGCAGCCAGAAAATTTGAAATAAGCTCATTTTGTGGATAAAAATGTAAAATGTCTCAGTTTCAACATTTGAAATGTTATCTATTGTAAATAACATATTGGCTCATGTGATCTGAAAGTCATTGCATTTTGATTTTATTCACAATTTACACTTTTTTTTCACAATTTACCACGTCCCAATTATTTCGGAATTGGGGTTGTAAATAAAGATGGTTTTGTGCCCGTTTCCTCCCGCATCTTCACAAGGTCCTTCGCCATTGTTCTGAGATTAACTTTTCACAAAGCACGTTCAGCTCGAGGAGACGAAATGCACCTTCTTCCAGAGCAGTATGACAGTTGTGTGGCCCCATGGTGTTTATACTAGCATACGATTACTAATAGAGATGAATGAGATGCCTTAATTCATTTGGTAATCACTCCCAAGGATGAACCAAGCTTGGGAGGTCAACGATCTTCTCACTGAGATTTTGTCTGATTTTCTCATGATCTCCAGCAAGGAAGCACAGAGTTTGAAGGTAGGCCTCAAATTACATCCAAAAGCACACCTCCAATTGACTCAAATGATATTTCTCATTTTCCCAGCAAAAGCCTCTAAGGCAATGAAATCATTTTCTGGAATTTTCCAAGCTGTATAAAGGCACATTCAACGAAATGTTTGTAAACTTATGACCCACTGGAATAGTGATATAGTGAATTATAAGTGAAATAATTGGCCTGTAAGCAATTATTGGAAAAATTACTTGAAAAATTTACTTTGTGCATGACACAACAGACTCATCAAAACTACAGTTAGTAAATAAGAATTCAGTGGAGGGGTTAAAAAATTATTTTTACAGTGTTCAACTTAAATGTGTGCAAACTTCCGACTTCAACTGAAAGTCAAATAGTTCCAATGGGAATTGGGTAAAGTTTGCTGTAAACATTCCTGGAGCCTACAGTAGTCCCCGGTTGATTTTCTGGACCCAGTACCCTTTCCTCAGGCACTACCACAAGGCCAAACTATAAATTATGCCTATGGGGAGAGTCCTACAGTTTCGGGGGTATACAGCATTCGTCTTACCAAATTATTTTGTTGATTATCCCAAAGCTTGAGCAAAAGTATGGAAAATACTAGCCGCAAAGCAGTTGTGAAAGCTGTTAACAAACACTTCCCGCTTCCAATGCACTCTTTTGAAATTGCTTTTTCCCACCTAGCTGAATTCTAATGGAGTAAAATGTCATTGTCACACCCCCCAAATCCATTCAAAATGGCCTTCAACCAGCATGGGCAAAATTGCCGCCCCCCAAGAAAAATGTAAATTACACGCCACTAAACCACCAGCGGGCATGGGTTTATGGAAAAATTACAATAATAACTAGAAAGTGAAACTGCACTAGAGGGAGCTGATGCAACCCTTTATAAATGGCTTACTTATTGCTGATGCAGGAAGTATTTGAAGGTTCACTTGAAACCAGGGATAAATGTTTTTAGCACTGTGCACATTGTGTTCAAGTGGCAATGGATGAAAGTGCAATATAATGACAACAGCCAAAATAACAAGGCGAGGCCTTGAAGCAAGAAGCTGCAGAGGGCTGCGTCCTGTGCCGCACAATACGAACTAAAACAACACAAACATCACTGCTGCTGGCTGCATATGAAAAACATTACAGCACTGCACCCTGCTTGGTAAGAACAGTGGAAAGGTTTAAATTACTGCTGAACAAACACACAAAGGACTCTTGCATTTCACTGAAATATTTTATGCTTTTTTTTTGTTCCCAAGCAATTATTTAAAAAAAAAAAAAAAAAAAAAAAAAAACAAGGTGGTGCTTTCACCATGGCTGCAGCCAAGTGCCAAAAGCGCCCAACTTTAGTGATGCACATAAGGACAGAAGACAGCGCCCAATACCGAATGAAACAAACATAAGGGGGTAATATCTGAAATAAAATCATCATGACCACGGAGGTAAAGCCCAAGTTGCTGAAGAGAGCCCATAAGAGCTAGCTATGCAGGGGCTGTTTTTTTCCAAGGACTTTGGAATGACTGCTGTGAGACTTAAGACAATATTCTCAGCGACAAACACCCACCCTTCGGGGTTAACAACACGCACAACCACTTCTATAAAAGGTGCTTTTTTTTGTCCCCTGCCTTCAATTTCAGGGACAGTGAGAAAATCTTTTGGGCATTTTTTAACTTTGCCCACCGTAATTTCCCTCTCTGTACGTACCATTATTTATAACATTACTAGCTGCACAGTTGGGAATAAGGCCAAAGATAAACTAGTTGTAATTAAAAGACGGGTACATAATCCCCCCTGAGGTATTCCCCCATGAGCTGAGGACGATGTGGGATATCTACAGTTCTCTATATATCTGCAACAAGGACAGTGAACAGGCCCTTGATGGAACATTCCAGACTCCCACTCCAAATATTATCTTTATAGGCATTTTGAGCTGTCCTCCACTCTTTCTCTCAAGCGCAGCCATAAAACTATCCCATCAATTAATTACAAGTTAATTAAGTGACGATGCAAATTACTTTCAGTAATTAACAGGGGTGACAATAAGGATTTGACTCAGACCGAAATTGGCCATCTATGGGCATCAGTGCCCGAGCAAGAGCTCGTGCCAGGCTCAAAAGAGAGGTCAAAATTGGCATCTCTCCTTCAGGACCTTCCACTTTGGCAAGTATTTACAAAACATGCCTCCTGTTCTTACGAGGTCTCCCCAGGCAGAAAAGTAAGTGTATACATTACATATGGCAGGTGTTAGAAACATGTATGGTTGTAGTGATACGAGAGCTACGGCGAGGAGGCCTCATATAGCCATGAGTACAGCGTATGTGATACAAGAGGTGGTGAATGATCCAGTGGCAAAAATTAATAGTGGGGGCATCACACGTGAGCTCGGCACCTGCCGCCACGCTTCTCATGTCAATTAGGCGACTAAGCTAGCTATGAGGATGACGATATTTTGGGCACACCGCGAGGAACTCGCATCAGTCCGCCTACATGCGAGCTTAGTGCTGGCAAGGCACTGTACTTCACCAGCAGCGCATTCCGGCAGTGTAACTTAAGTTATAATAAAAACTACACGATTACAACATACAGCACTTCCTAACAAATCTGTGAATATGGAAAACCCATTTAAAAACACCGAGATGGACCAGAGTGAGCCATACATTTCTGCAAATGGTTAAACTCTGGCAAATGCTCGCGCTAAAATGATACGTTTCTCAGACGCCAGGGCACAGCCCATATAAAAGTGAAATAAAAAAGCAGCAGCTGTTTAAATGCAACAATTTCCTTCTTGAACCTCCTCTCAATCTACTTATGTTATCTCGGAGATGCACTAGATGTAATAATTGTAAGTTACAGGGCACGCGCATCAGGAGGCCAATAAACAGCATTGTCATCAAGCTGGGACCAGTGTACAATGCTCCTTAGGGTTCTTGCATCTCCCACAGAGCAGGCTGGCACTCCACAAGGAGCACAAGGGCAAGAGCACCATCTTCAGAGACAAACATCTCCCACAGATAAAGTAAAACAGCACCACTCCAGATTAGATCCAGCATGGATCTTGTTCATTAGCTCAGGAGACACTACTCAGCCGAACACAGACTGACCCAAGAACAAGAATGTTGAGGCTGAAAAATGCCCAGAAATTCAGAACGTGAAGAAAATCCCGAGGCTGAGAATAAGTGCTGACGTAAGGAAACTGCACTGAGATAACAGCATGGAAAGACATTTGTCATTTTTGTAGGAGAGCCTAATCAGCTGCTTACAATGCCAATTATGCAAAAAATATACGATGTCTTCAGCCATTATTAACGTAAAACTGTACTTTCAATAAAAAATTAAGAATATTTTAAGAACATGAGGCAGAAATCCTCAAAAAAAGAACATTCAAACTCAGCCCCTAAAAGGCATTCTTTCACAAGAGAGTAGAGAACCTGCCCGACAGGACCAACCCCAAATTTGATGCATAATATTTCTGTACTTCAGTTTCCCAGAGAATATAAACTGGGACTCCGTCTTGTAACTTCATGAAAAATTACTTGATGCTGGATTTCACGATCTTTTTTAGGGCGAGTTATACATGTGCTGGACGAAAGTCGATTTGCAAGCTCCGGGAAACTGTAAGTATAGGCATGCGTCGTCTCAGGTCAACCGCATAAATAAATTTTTTTTAAAAAAACAACTGCTATAGGCTTTATAAGACAGTACACAAGGCAACAAACTTTCGAAAAAATATACGAAGAACCGAGGACGCCCTGGCATGCAGGTAGGCCAACAGATAAATCCGTGTTTTCATCCGGAGTACGGAGGGGGCGGGTCCCGACCCAGCTACCATCTCCCGCGCCTCAAGCAATTAGCTTGGTATTGCAACGACAGCGCGGCATGTCACCATCACCTTACACAACCAGAGCCCTTCTCTGATACCCGCAAAAGCAGAGCGGTGTTCACAGTAAGCAAAAGATGTCCCGCTGACCTTAAACCCAGCTTCTCACTCAGACCAGCTAAGTCGCAAGCGACAGAATGCTTTCACCGGACTGCTCTATTCTTTAAAATTCAATACCACACCAACGCAAGAACCAGATAATATCAATTCACAGAGACGGGGCTAATTGCAGTAATGGAACATCACACTGTACCTCGCATGTAAGGAGTGAAACATCAGCTGCATGCAACTGCCTGACAGTGATCAACAAGCTTCCCAATACAGCAGGCTGGCTAAACAGCTAGTCATCGAGCCATCTAGCATGTTGATTTGTCGAAAACAACGTTTACGGCAGAGCTCAACGTGATTTTTTTTTAACCAAGCTTTTCCAGCTGCCGCATGGGAATCGGAGCTGGCTGGTCAGCAATTGATACTTGCAAGCCATTTGGCCGTAATAAGCCTTCGAAATCCCCAACAGCTAGATTTTAATGAGCACCAAAACTAGCTGCGTTATCAGTCAAACTACAGCCCCCCGATTGAAACCTTGAAACCAAAAAGCTAGCCAGCAACTTAGCCATGATAACAAAATGACTTTCGGAGACGCTAGACAATCAGTCCAACAGTTCGACATAACATTGACTAGCGACATCGTTCCCTCGCCAAGTTAACCCTCATGTTGTGTTCAAATTAATATAGCATTTTTGGGTTGAGATCAGTTTGATCCCTGCAATGAAAAACTACTTCAGATGTTTGTAACTGAAAGTGTTACCCAATCTCCTCTCAGCTCATTTATGCTTTTCTACTGCCCATTTCAATAGCTAAGTAAATAAAACACAGTCGTGTTTATCCTTATCCTCCCCTTATACATCAAACATCGAGTTTACATGATAATAGCAAAATGGATGTGACCAAATGTGAAATGAGTGCGAAAATAAGTTCGAACATGCCCTCAGGATTCGGCAACACTACAAAAAACAATATCAAGATGATGGTTTTATGTAATTATTGATCCTAGGGTCGAAATGACCCAAATACCACCAGTGCTTACAACATGTGTGCACAACACTAAATAATTTTTTTTTTAAGTGAAATTCATGTTTTACCCGTGAAGTCAGGAAAAAAATCTAGCTGAAAAACTGATGTTAACCATGATTTTAGGGTTGGCACTAAATACAAACCTCTGCAGCAGGGTGAATCACTCTGCAGCAGGGTAAATCATTGCAATTTCTCGTCACAACTTCTTGTGTACATGTTAGGCTAAGGGTTACTGTTAGGGTTAGGGTGTGCTTACTCAAAGCTCTGCGCCGTAGAAATGCACTGAATGACCCTGCTGTGGAGGTTTGTATCTAGCGTCAACCTGATTTTAGAGACATGGAACATTGAGTCGGGTCAAATTGACCCGGAACATAATAAGAGGGTTACATTTCAGTTGAACCAACGAGCTAACGCCAGACTACTCATTTGCCCGCATATCAAAGCTCGAAATATATGAAGTGTTTGAGCAATTGGCAAACGGGCTGAATATACCAACGAGGTGACTTTGCTAACGCGTAACTTTACTCGCCCCAAAAATGGTCAAACAAACACATAAATATAAAGCCAGCTGGCTGAACATACTCGCTATATCTTTGGATTCTAGGTCAGTTAGCCCTGGCCAGTGATAACGCTATCCAACTTGGAAGCAAATTATTTAGCTGGTTAGCTTGATATCCCGTGTCAGAGCATTCAGTGGTAGCTAATGTTAGCCACTTGCTTAAAATGGCAAAACTGTAAAGTTAGTCCGCCAACTTGATCATAGCAACTGGCGTCAGCTCGTCAACAGCGTCCAGAAGCATTAGCAATAAATGAAGCAACATTTTTTTTATCAGCAAGTCGCAGTGTTTTGTCCAGCTAGCAAGCTAGTTAGCTGGAATATTTTGCGTCATTCGACGAGCAACCGTTATAAGCTGCTTTCACACCGGACGCGAAACGAATTTTTTCGCACGACAGATTACATTCAAAGTCAAAGCAAAGACGCGAGTACACGCGTTTTTTCGCGTGTACTCGCGTCTTTGCATTGACTTTGAATGTAATCTGTCGTGCGAAAAATTCGTTTCGCGTCCGGTGTGAAAGCGGCTTTAGGCAGTGGCCCACTTGCCACAAAGTCACAAACAAGTAACGTTTATGTTGGATAGTTGGGGTTTATCAAGGGTTTAACGTCGTACAACACATTAAAATGCTGGTATTTGCTCGCTCGCAATTAATGCAGGTCGTTATTATCCTGATAGCAAGCAAAGTTATTCTTAAACTCCATTGCGCAACAACCGTTACTATCCTAAGACACAAAATAAACTAAAGCCCACCTTCCAAGTGATTGTGGCTGACGAAGCTAATAACCCGAATATTTGAAGCCACAATTGTAAAAATTGCAGTAAAATGCATTGTCTGCACGTCAGCCAAATTTAGGGCCCTCTATCCGTCTAGTCTAGACCAAAGGCAGCAGGACACAGCCATATAACGTTAGCTAGCTTGCTAGCCAAGTTAGCGGTTGCTACTTGGCTCCATACGGGCCTGTTGTTTGACTCGCAAATTATGTTTACGACGACACACGGCGGATTCTTTTGTAGTCACGGTGGGTTGTTTGGCGTTCCTTTAATATCATATTGGTATACAATGGACAATTTTTCCATTTTAAGCAGCAGAAAGGCCGAACTGAAAAGGGGTGAAAATGGCAAGCCTACACTTACCTAGCTTTACTTTCTACGCCATCTTGGATCCACTTGTCAGCCCTCTGCAAAGAATCATGGGATAGACCATTTCTGCTCTGAAGTTGAGGTATAAACGTAAACATGGGTTGGTTATACTTGAGGCCGTAAACTAGCCGTTTAGCTTCACAAAAGAAAAATATTACGTATGGTTGAATGAATATTCCAAATTCCAAGTGTTGCATTATAAATCAGTAACATCCGTTCAAGTACAATCATGTGGTTGCCATAAGAAAAACAGTCATTTGTAGCATTTAAGTCTTATCTCTGCAATTGCTAGCTATGCCTTTGAAGGGAAATATCTCCAAAACTTTGCCGTCGCTTCGATTCACACCGGGGTGACTTCATTGTACAGAAATTAAACATATTCCACAGGTGTTTGGGAGGGATGGCGTAGCTAAATCAGTGGCCATGCTTGCTGTCACTCAGCTGAGAAGGGATAGACAATTCCAACTTGCCTGCCAGTGATTCCCCCCCAAGTTTGTGTGTTCACCATCTTGATGCTGCTTTTCCGTCTTGGCGCAATTCGACCATTGACTGAATGTATTCGACTCTAAAAGGACGGCACGTTGACATCTAAATTCAGGTGGTCCACCTGATGCAACTAAAAAGTGTAGTGGTGTTACTTTGCCACTCTCGACAATATTTCAATTTGATTTTTGAATTCATCCGCGTAAATCATATGAAGATTTATCGATATTTCCAAGTGAATGCAAATGAACATAAAGTGCGGGAAGATTGTGACTGGTTGAAGTGAAATGCAATTGATTACATAATTTGTTCCAACATTATCATTCTGGAATCATTGTCTGTTGAAGTTCTCATTCTCAAAGTACTTGTATCTCTCACTTGCTTCAAGGTCCCCCCACCCCCCACGTTTATTCACCAGAAGGCCAATCTGGCAACCCCTCTGGCACAAATCAAAAGCCCACAAAATGCCTGAGCACTCAGAGTTTAGGTCTACTGCCTCAACTACAGACTGGGAATATACTGCAGCAGTCCTGTTTCAACTTTAAATGCCCAGAGGCAAAAAAAAAAAAAAAAAAAAAGGTCATTTCAGGTAATAGGAAAATAGGAAAAATTGCCCTGTTCAGAGGAAATGGAAAAAATTGTGGACAACCTTCTTCTGGGTGAAGGTAAACATCTTCCAGGTTAAAAAGGAGGAGGGAGTGCACTCAGAGGGAAAAAGAAAAAAAAAACCCTTTCAGCGACTTCTCTACCGTCTGAGCAGATTAACATTTAATGGCAATCTATTAGAGAGAGACGTTTTATTGTTTGTTGTAAATAAAAAAAAAAAGTAACAAAGATCATAACAACACTTCAGTACATCATATCATAGCTCACAATGTGTATATCAATCCCTTAACAGCAAATTGAGGAACACTGACAGGACACAACAGAAAACCAACTATTCCATCAGGAACCAACCACTCTAGGCCACTAGCTCAACATGCCAATTAGTCCAAGGATCACTTTGAGAGTGTGACCAGTCCGTTCAAACAATCCAAATCGTTAGCCTCATAGCATAATTGCCCAAATAATTTTTTGGCTTACTGTTGCAATATCAAAAAAACACCAATGCGCTTGCTAAAAATCGTGTTTTTTCTTGTTTTCCGAAAACGTTCAAATATGACTTAGGCAACTATGCTATTAGGCTAACAAAATGTATTTTTTGCCACATTGTATGGGACTGTTTGGGGAAGTATGGTATATCAATACAGGAAAAAAAAAATCTTGCAACATTCTACCATCCTTTCTCTCCCCCCCCCAGTAGCACTCATTGAAAATCAACCCGAAAAGAGCTGATCTTATCTGCTCAGAGAACATGGTATGGCAGCAATCGCTACGCATAAAACAGAATGGTTGTGGGGACATTTTCTCGTTTTTTTATTTTTAGGCATAGCCCACATAATCCAACCTTATAACAAAAAGGACAGGATCTTCAAAGTTTATCACTGCAGATTATGTATCATCTCCTCTTTAGCAATCAAGTGTGTGGTTTTGTTGACCAGTGACATGAGCGAGTTCAGTTTGTGGGACCAGTCATTCAGCAGATCGTTGGGGTCCTTGGGCCTCTGGAAGTTGATGATGCCAGCAAGTCGGTCTACCTTGGCATAAATGGTCTTGTTGACAACCAGGTTGGAGAGGAACTCTTCAGACTCCTGCAAAGGAGACAGTTTTTTTCCCAACAAAGTAGGACGATGCAAAGTAAACTATTGAGTTTTTTTTTCTTTTTTTTTTTTTTTTAAACACATAAAAACAAATGTTTGCCACCCTCCTCAAAACCCCAAAGTACTAACAGGCATCAGTTTAGTAACTGATCAATACACCTACAAAATTTAGTAAAAACATTGAGCGGTTTGTAAGTTATGGTGCAGACAATCAGGGAATGGCTACGAAGACGCTGACGGGAACGGAGTCAAAAACTTTGGGTGGGGGAGGGGGCACAATGATGTTCTTACAGCAATAAACAAATGTAAAAGAAAAATATATTCATAACAGAATATAGCGATATTCTTGTAAGCCATGCTCAGGGATATATAAAACACTGGAAGACTTGCTGAACAAGATTCTCGTAGCTTACGTCAACAGATAGATCGAGGAGTCCAGCCATCCTTTTCATTGTGATCCTTGTGTAATACTTGGCCATTATTCTTATGTTCTAGAGCAGGGAGGAAAGAACATGAATGCAAATTAACAGTCATCAGTGTTTCATACACTGTGAGCGTAATCGAGTGAACCCATTGGCCATTAATAGCTGGGTTCACGCCCTTTAGGGAAACTGCTACAAACTCACATGTTCCACAACTCTGTTTTTCAGGTCTTTCCACCTCTTCTCACCCTCCTCAGTGTAAGAGAAGACTTCGGTCGCAGGGCTTTCGGGGGAGCCCTCCCTCAACTCCTTCCCATAATCCTCCACCACAGAGGCCCAGCGCATCAGCTCCATGGTGGTGAACTGCTTCAGGAGATCTCTGCGGAAAGAGGAGTAATTTTTCAAACTTTGGCCTTCGCCGCAAATTCATTCCCACCGACGATTAGCTTTTGCCAAACTAATGATGGTGCTGAAGGCTTTGTACTTACAAATAATGCACTTCCCAAGGGGTTACCAACCACACAGTAGGACATTTTCAAGTAATTGTGACCATTGAGGTTTTTAAAGTAAGCAACTGCGGCAAGAACAGACAGCTCGACTCCATCCATTAAATTCACAGGGGCGCAAGATATTTTCTACTGCCCAGCAGCGTACTTACTTGTACTTAGGAATTTCCTCCAGTTTCTTGTCAGCATTGATTCTGTGCACCAGGTCAGACTGCTCATTGTCATATGGGGCCAAAATCACGTACAGGACAACACTTTTCAAAGCCTAAAATCCAAAAACGACAATCCACCCACCAATGTGTAAATGTGCAGGTTTGTAACAAGAAATGACCTCTCATTCAACTGAACAGCACTGCACTGACATTTTTTCCTTAAATCCATGTTGAAATCAACCCCAAAAATAATTTAACATGTAGCATGATAAATGAGCAAGTCTTTATGATTTTAGACTGAAAAGTATATGCTTAAAGCACCTATTGTAAGTTTGCAGGAATGCATCTTGAATTCACGACTCTCCAATGATAAATATTATTTAGTAGAAGAATAATCAGCATGACACTGCCAACACAGCCAGCTGGTTGGATATATATTTGGCTTGGAAGTTGAAAAGAAGTTTAGAATTTATTTTTAACAAGTCCAAAGATTTAAAAAGTAAACAATTGCAGAAAAAGTACACCAAAATCTCTGCACTGGTATATGGCTCCTGTCATTCCATGTCAACTCAGTCACCCATGTACATGACACCTCTCAGATTTTCCTCAAACTTTGTCCAAAAATACTTTATGGTACCAAAACAAAAGAATCCCAAGTTTTGTGTCAATATCTCTAACGGTTTTCGTGTGAAAATTTCTTGAAATTTGGGTGCCACGCCCCTTTTTGACTTATGTGAAATGGTCATTTTGTTTTGTAGCATTTTGGGGGGACCATCACTTCTCACATAATAGAGACAGGAAGCTGAAATTTGATGTGCTGGTGTATTCTGGCCCATATATCAGGATTTTGCAGCCAGAATCACCATGAGACATCAGAGGGGTGAGAGGAGGGCCCCCAAAATCCAAATTTTTAAGGCGGCAAGTGATTTCACTTTTTGGGGGTCCCTAGGATTCGGTTCAGTGAATGTTACTGTTTGAAATGTGGTTCTCCCTCATATTTGGGAGCTTTCCCACTGCCAAACTAAGTTTTAGGATAATGGTACCACTGGTAGGGGGGACTTGTGAGGGTCAGAAAACCACTTTGGGCCAAAAAAAAAAAAAAGGCATTGTGAGACCCTTTTTCGGCTGAAATTTCCAGAGGTCCAGAAACTAGGTCAAACAGGATTACATAGAAAGAATGGACCGAACTGTCTAAAATCAGTTATAATTACATTTATACAGGTGGTCAATGAAAACCTGAGGTAAACATCCTAAATTATGTAAAAAGGGACTTTAACCCCTTGTACACCATAACACGACCATGACCTAATGTAGTGGGAAACCAGGTTACAACATACGGTCAACAATTGGTCAAGACATGGTTTCAGCACATACGCAACATAATTTATTGGGACACATGGAAGTATTCTATTGGTTACCTGGAAAAAGGAATACAATTTATTCAGAATCCTTCAGGTCTTTTGTCCTACAAACTGAGGAAGAAGAAACATGATTCCTTGATGGTCATATTCCGCAAGTTTGTACTGGTGCGCACTGCGTCCATGAATTTCAGGTGCCTCTATACCGCGGATAATATGCTGGAATGGCATCCAGCATAAAACCTGTTCCTGGTCAGATGACCAAGAGGGGATACTGTATGCATGTTTCATGAATTTCATTTAGACGGCACCATGTTTCTTCTTGCTCACGTGTATTGCATCACTTGGAATCCTTGCAAATTTATTCTGATTAGGTTCCAGCGAATTGACACCTTGCTAAAGACATACAGTACTTGGGCCCTTATTTTAACCCTTAGCTATATCTCATTTGGTAGGAATCATAAACAACATAATTTATTGGGACACATGGTAGTATAACATGGGATGCCTGATCTTGCATGGAGTGATCACCCTTGACCATGTTGACAGTATGTTATAACCTGGTTTCCCACTATATTAAATCTTAGTTGTGTTATGGTGTACATAGGGTTAAAGTCCCTTTTTGCATAATTTTGGATGCTTACCTTGGGTCTTCATTGATCAACACCTGTATTAATGTTATTTTAACTGATTTTAGACAGTTTGGTCAACTCTTTCTATGTAATCCTGTTTCCGGACTTAGAAATTTCGGCCAAAAAAGGGTCTCAAAATGCCTTTTTCATAAAATATGTTCATATAGAAGGAGGTTGATAATCAGCATTTTTATTTCATTTAATGAATGTTTAAATATGTATATTTGTCTAATATAAATGCCATTACAGTCATCCAGTGCCTACGGGGTCATCTGGGGTCTGAAGTCCAGGGTCTGAAAGGCCCATTTTGGCCCAAAGTGGTTTTCTGACCCCCACAAGTCCCCCAACAATGTTACCATTATCCTAATAATTAGTTTAATGGTGGGAAAGTTCCCAAATATGAGGGAGAACCACATTTCGAACAGTAACATTCACTGAACTGAATCAAAGGGACCCCCAAGAAGTGAAAAATCACTTGCTGCCTTAAAAAAAAAAAAAAAATTTGGATTTTGGGGGCCCTCCTCTCACCCCTCTGATGCCTCATGGTGATTCTGGCTGCAGAATCCTGATATATGGGCCAGAATATACCAGCACATGAAATGTCAGCTTCCTTTCTCTAATATGTGAGAAGTTATGGTCCTTCCAAAATGCTACAAAATGAAATGATCAATTCAGATCAGTCAAAAAGGGGAGTGACACCCAAATTTCAAGAAATTTTCACACGAAAACTGTCAGAGATATTGACACGAAACTTGGGATTCTTCTGTTTGGTACCATAAAGTACTTTTGGACAAAGTTTGAGCAAAATCTGAGTGGTGTCATGCACAAGGCACCCCAATATTGGCTGTTTTTACATGGAATGACTCTTAAATATTAAACAACAGATGCGATGAGAGCAGGCTGCAAAGCATATTCTAACTGGTGCTTGTTCTCCATTAGCATACCAAGTGGCTTGAAGCCAAAAACATTTGGTCAACTATATTATACTCCTCAGTGGAAAAAAAAGCAAGTCAAATGGGCATCTCAACCATGGTTAAGCATAGAGGACAAGGTTTCCAAGTCCAGATTTGAACCCTATTGACGCCATTTGGCATCACATTAAACATAAACTAGCAATGAAGCATTTTCAGCTACTCATCAACTGTTTGAAGCCATCAACATTGAAAAGAACAACACTGGGTCTTCTTTCTACGAAAAGCAGCCTGCAAGTTTATACAAAGGGCTTAAGCATCTAAAGACATCAAAGGGAAAAGCCATCTTGTTATAAGTTACTTTATCAGTTTGTTTAATTTCTGCCAATTTAAAGACCAATCATTTGTCGTTAAGACCATTAGAAGCCTCATATTTGAAGATTCTGGGTTTGACCCATTTTTTGCCCAGGGGTGAACACACTAAACGCCATGTTTCTCACATAGCACAACAGTATTAGCCAATTCTAATGGCAAAAAATGCTAATTGAACTGTGTGTGTGCGCTCTGTGTGACCTACAGCAGATTTCTACTTTGGTACTGGAAAAAAAAAGATGAATGTCAAGTTTTATTCATCCATTTTTCAAAAAGAGCACACTAGTCCATAATAAACAGCCAGACAATAGTAAGCTGATGTAAATCAAATCTTAAAATGACCCATATTAGGTAGATTGAGGCATCACAAAAAAAAAAAAAAACAAAAAACTTTTTTTATGTTACCATCCCTAGTAAAGCAGAGACCGCTTGGCAGCAAAGCATGTCTCAGTTTGCAAATTCATCAGGGATGAAAAATTCTCAGCGCAGGCAATTCGAGCAATCGTCAATACAGAAGGGGGGGGGGGGGAGACGCCCTGATATTGCAGTCACGCCCATTTCAGGAGCTGTATGGGATAGTTCGGAGTCGCTTCTGGTCTCGTGGAGCTGCGGAAAGTTACTCTAGCGTGCGTGGTTACGGCTACTTGGCTGTACGATACCCGTCGTAGAAGCCGTATTAATAAGCTTTCAGCTGGGGAACGTTCATTTTTGCTAAGTTTCGAGAAGGGCCTTCCATGGCAATATTCAGGTGATTGATATGATTTCAAGCATAATTTTTGGCATTGCCCTCAACAATCAGATGATGTTGATCAGTGCTTCTCAAACCTCTCCTGGAGTACCACCTCTCCGGCATGTTTTAGATCTCTCCCCGCTGGCACGAATGATTCTTATGATTCGCTCATTATCAAGCATCTTCACAGGTAACAAGCTGATCATTTGACTCACCTGTGCTGGAGCAGGCAGAGCTCTAAAACATGCAGGAGAAGTGGTACTCCAGGAGAGGTTTGAAACGCACTGATGTGGATGATAAGATTGCTATCGTTCAATGTTATAATGCGCATGCAATAGACCTAAGCACTAGCAAGCTGGCCTCTGGAAGTGCGGTAGTCTCGAAAGTACAATAAATTTTGGCGAAAAAGCTAGATCCGGCTATTTTTTTGGGTATCGACGATTGCTCAAATTAAGTTTTATGCACCACAGTGCTACACATTGTACACCATGCAAAAAACTGAATCAGAACTTGGATTCAAGGGTTCTCTATTAGCATACTCTGCTTTTGAGGTTTTATATGCATATGCATCCTGAGGTATACAAAGATTGGCCTTACCTGCTGCCATTTTCCATTATCCTCCAGGATGCAGGGAGTATCATATATCGCACGATAATGTTTGCAGATTGAGAGGTAAGATCCCTCATGTTGATCCACTTGAATCATCAATTTGTAATACTTCAGCTTTAAATCCTAAAACAGAGGAATCCATGACACTAACCTCCAACAGCGGAAAAACACACACACAAACACAAACACAAACACAAACACACACACACACAGACAAACACACACAATACCCCGCCCGAGGGAGAAGTTTTTGTGTTTTGAGTGTCGGAACCCTCAACATTCAACCCCTGCTGCCCACGAGCAAAAGGACATCACACCACAGTGTAGCATATGGTTGGAAGCAGAATTGAAAATGCGGGTTTTGAATCCAGTTAGAAAATTATCGGAGCAGATTTAAGGAAGTAGGTGTGAGAACCTTGACCCAGTTAGGACCAAAATTCAATCAGATGATCCACTGTCCACCTTTCCTGAAAATTTCATGCAATTCGATCAAACCGTTTTTGCGCTAAAATGCTGACAGAGACAAACAAACAAACCGGTGCTCACAAAATTAATGGTGGTCAATGGAGTTTGCAACTGTTTACCATTTGGACAATTGTAAAAATACAAAATGAAAATCATTCATCCTTCCCCCAAATTCAGCTGCTAAAGCCATCAAGATAGAGTATAACTGGAAAAAATCCCAAATGTTTTTGAATATCTGACAAAAATCCAGTTTCGGTCTGACAGCACTGGTGATATGCGACCACTGAACATAGTTAAATGTAACATTAATTTTATCAGCAACGCTAGTAACGAACATTAATGTCAGTTTGTTAAGCAAGATACAATAACAAGTGACCTTTGTTCGCTAGGAGGTCGTAACTAACATTAAAATGTATAAGCCAATTTGTAAAAAAAAAAAAAAAGTACTTTGACGCTAGGCTTTTTTAGGCCGGATTTAAAGATGCTTAGCCTACATTTGGACAATTTTTCTTTGTAGGTCTCTGCTGCAGGTTCTGTCTTTTAATCACATGACCAATCGCCCAAGGCTATGTTCAGTTTATCATCGGCCAACATTTGTAAAAAAAATCGAGCATTTTCATTTTCAAGTATGCAACAAATAAAAGCAGCCTGAAAAAAATCCAAGACCGCAGTTCTACACTGTGTGGGACCTATTTTGACAGGCATTTAACTTAGGAGCGGTGCGTCTCAAAGACTGGTCAAGGGTCTCTCAGCGGATTTCACTTAAGCCAGTTCAAAATAAAGCAGACGACTCAGTGCATTTATCCGCAGAGCAATAAATACAAAGAACAGAATGATTTTGACAAGCAGACTTCAGATAAAACCCAACAACATCGGTATCCTGACCTCTGAGCCCTCCTCTTGAAAGAATTTGGTGTTGATTTTCTTGCTGATGATCTGAGTGCGAATGTAGTCCTTCACAGCGATGCACAGCCTCATCTGCTCCAAAATGAACTCCACCTTCTCCTTCTTCTCCATGGAGCCATACGTCTCAACCTAGTAAAGAACAATTTCAACAAGTGCACAGAGGACAGTGAGTCAGGGGCATGACATTAGCAGCAACTCCTGTCCATCCATGCATAATCCCAGATCATATGGCAGAAACGAGGTAAGCGCGTTCCTGAAGAACCATACAGCTCTGGCCAAGTTCTTACCGGGACTCTCTAGGAATTTTTGTACGATTTTTTTGTGAGACTTTGTTCAGAATTACAGAAAGTGTATTAGAGTGTTTTTCCCCCCCCTCTCAAGCTTGTGCGGGACTGCACAATTTCACAAATGGTAGGCATGACATTCACAACTGTGCAAAATTAGCAATATGATTAGAGTGGAACTAACACAATTCAAGTAAGGCATGTAAGCCTCAGTCTTACCTGCAGTTCCTGCAAGATTGAAGCTGCTTCTTTGACTTCTCCATTCTGCTCCTTTATATTTGCCAAAGTTTTCGTCAGTCGAGCCCGCTCAATTTCCACATAGATCTGAAAAACAATACAGGGCTTAGTCGCTTTAGCAGAGCGGCAATGTCACAGTGCCTGAAGTACCAAAACAGCAGTGTATCACACCTAAGGCATCAGATAAAATCGACGATGTATCATTATTAAGCATAGGCCTGGGCAATAAAACAATAACGATGCTTACCGCAATTACTTTGAGAACCAAAAAAAAAAAAAAAAAAAAAGATTCCTCATGGATTCGTAAGTTTATGAGGCTGACTTGAATGCTAAGCATTGCCAGGCTGTTGCACTAGCGAATCAAAGAAGTTCATTTGTACAAGCAAACTCCCTCCCCAAGTCATAATGAGCCCATCGTATCTCAGGCAAACAAAAAAACAGTGTTAAAAAGTGATGCGAAAACAGCCAATCAGTCATCAGCTCTCATGGTTGGTTGCACTGCGCGCTCACCTAGGCACGCTTCAAAACATAGACAGCCTAGCTGAAGGCAATTTTCAGAGTGGAGGATGAAATTCCTGGTAAAAAAAAAAGGCAACTGAACTTCGGCAGTGCGGCAGCTTTTCACTCTCAAACCAACAACAGGGTGCAGTTTTGAGCGAACTTCCAACATTGGGTCACAGGACAAATCTGTTTAACCACCTGAGCCTTCATCACTCAGTCGAATACAAGATGTCCATTGGCGCAGAAAAACAGCCACCTCATAATCAGAGACAACCTAAACTTGGACAGGACCGTAAAATGACATGTTCCCAAAGCACAGGAAACACGTAAAAGACAACTACGGCTTGTGCTGATGAGGAGCTACTACAAAAGCTTCTAATCTATAACCAAAGAAAATTTTAAATGGACCTTTACAATGTGTACTGTGAGGCAAAGTCATTTTGCTCTGTTACTCAAATGACTGCCGGACAAACATGCATTCTAAGCTCATCCGTGAACACTGATAATGGAGAGGAAAACTGCAGAACCAGACAAACGAGCAACTTTTCTCTCCTCTGAATAAAACAGCAGATTGATACTTAGTGCTTCAAATTGTGTCATCATAAATTGGCAGTAGCCCAAGTCAAGTACGTAATCACAATATAATAACGCAAATGGTAAGTAAACGGCTTGCAGCATCCTTGCATTCGTGCCATAAGAAAACTGCAATACACCAAGTCTCTTCTTGCATGACTTCAAGTCGGGTAAATCCGGGATGTTGTTTCAAAGGGGACCAAGCAGTCACTTAATATATGTTAGGAAGGAAGATCAACATGACAACATTGTCATCAATATCCCCCGCCACCATGGAATTCTGTTTTCGAACCCAATCAAGGTCATGACTGGTAAAATACACACAAAGTTTCATTCATCCAAGTAAAGTTGTTCCTGAGAAAACTTCTGCCAACTTATCTGGACAGACAGACAGACACACAGACAGACAGATAGACAAGTGACATTTTAATGATTTCTGTTCCACTTCGTGTCATGGCAAAGGATAATTATTGTTATCAATCACTATGAAGTAACTTTATCGAGATAAGGATTTTTGTTTTATCGCCCAACCCCAGTTAAGCATTGCGAGAATCTCAGCGCAACAGTATGACTAGAGAAGGATGTTTCTGCAGCAGTACTGACCTTGCCTGCAGTAACGGTACGCAGGGTGTCAATGAGCCTCAGCTTGATAGTCAAGTCAGTCACCGCATCCACATATTTGTAGCATTCCTGCACCATCTTGGCAACTGCCTGAGAATGACAAGGAGCAAAACAAAGACCCTATAACAACAAATCGAGTGAAGGGACTTTTTTAAAAATTATTTATGTACAGAAAAATCAGGGCTTACTTGGTTGTGCATTTATGCTAGAGTTTTGTCCTTTAATACAGATTAGATCAGGCATTTACTTACAAGTCCTTGATAAAATTGGTTAGTCTTGACCTACGACCATTCTTACAAAACATCAAGTCTCTCATATACGGCAAAATTCAGTCCACAACAACTTAAACCCCACCTGTTTAAGCTGGCTTCGCCTTTTGGAAAGAAGCATGATGTTTTCATTCAGGGAGTCCCAGTCTTTTGCTTCATAACACATCTGTACAATTGCCACCAGAATCCTTGACGTTGACACCATATCAGACGCCTGTTATACATTAAGAAAATCAAATCATGTTCTCAGATGAGATGCCAGGAAAGGATTGCAGGAAAAACACACCATGTACAAAATTACACTCTAGTGATAAGTCAATATATGCACAAAATAGAATCTGAACTTGAAACACAAACAATACTTCCAAAGTGCTAAATATTAAACTGTTAATCAATTACTACTTACTGTTCTTGTTTGTTTTTCCAAAGACAACAAACTTTCAATTGCTTCCTGCAACCTTCCTTCCTTCAAAATTAGAAACAGTTCTCATTAATGACAGTAAATTTCCAAATGTGTATGAGTGAAATTCCACATTAAACTCTTCAATAGAATTACTGCAGTGATCAGTATTCTGATCAGAAGTTCTGGTCACGATTTTTTTTTTTTAAATCATTTTTAAACAAATCAGCATCTCCACAAGGTTGCTATTGGTCCAATTAATAAAAATAAAAAAAAATAACAGTCTTTGATTACATTTGCCCCAAAAATATTCTACACCTTCAGCGAGGTGATTAGAAATGCAAAACTAACATTCAGTATTGTTAACATTATTAGAACAATTATTAATAATTGTATGCTCTTTATCTTCACCGGCATTATTACTAGCAATACTGTTCCGAATATTATATAATTCTATTTACACAATTGGCCAGCAAGCCTACAATCATGAAACCAAGAGCCCGATTAGTGGAAAAGCCAGGGGCGGAAAGTCCTGGTTCAGAATGTTAAAGTCATCCCCAGTGCCTTAATCCAGTCAAATACAATAGTTTCAGGAAGAGGAAGAACCAGCTCTTGTAATCTTCTGAGTTCATGGGTGGCAGGAAAATGATTGATCCAGACATTAAGATCCCTGGATTTTCCACCTCCGGGAAAAGCAGTGTCTGATAACAGATGTACCAACAGATGTACTAGTCATCCAAAAACATTATAGAAGTGTTAACTTACAAACATAATGTGAACAACATTAGTGCACGGCATATTACCCGGTGCTTCATACTGCTTTCGAACTAACGTTTAATAGCTACCTTCTCGATGTTCCGACGTTGTAGTAAGCTACATACCATCTAGCATTCAAGCAGATAGCGCATTACGTCAGAGTTTGCAGCACAAATCGGAATGGGCTAAATCTGAATGAATTAGCGAAGACTTTTAACTACAGCAAGTCGTGCTTGTCCCTTCTGAAGAACCAAGATTAGCTACCAAGCTTTCCAAAAAGCTCGCTCTAACAGTTATGGCCTGGCTAAATGGCAATATACAACCAGCATGACTCAGCCCAGCGTCTCATTCCATACACCATTGCTCTTATTCAACCTACTTTAGCCATTTTCTCGCATTCTGGGAGACGTTGTTCCACAGTTGAACTGTAGTCAATCTCCATTTTCACGATCCTCCCGTCGGATCGCTCTGATCTTTCTTCTGCCATCTCACCGTTTAAAATTGTCTGGACAACTTGGTACCTAAGATTGGACGTTACTTAGCTAGCTAATTCCAAAGCTATCGAGCGCTCCAGTTCCGGTTGTTGTGTCAAGTTCACCGGATATTGTTTAAATACGGGCCAATAAATGCACAGCTTTTAAGGGCATCTCAAAGCGCAAGGACCCCAAAAAGGTCCTCTAAAATCCCAGGCATTTTTGTAGTCATCTATTGGACAATTTTTTTCACAACTTCTGCCAAACGGAACGACGCAACTTACTGGCCTACTCAATAATTGAAAATGTGACGTTTTTTTTTTCTTTTAAAAAGGCACAGAGGTAAATCCTGTCTTTGAAGTAAAAGATAAAATTGACAACATATAAAACGTCTATTGGTCAACGTATTTATGTCAATTTCCCCACTAAATTATAAAGCGGCACATGCTAATTTATTAACAAACCAATACTTGAGTTCATGAACAGAAGCAAGGACGGCAAACCACTCCTATAGAAACAACAAATTCGCCTGATATGCGAAAAAAGATATTCTCCATCTATATCCGACCAGGAGCCGCTGGGAATGGAGATAAGTGGAGGAAAGTTGGAAGCATTTTTATTGAATATTGGGACGCACCGATTGCTCATGGATACATGATCACTTCGGAAGGCAAATCAGGGGGTCAAAACGACTGGTTCTGCTCGGGGCGATGAAGTCCCCAGTTATGACATGGTGATGACACTTTCTGAAATTATTAATTACTCTATTCGGACTGATGCCGAGCAGAGACCATAAATATATTAAATTTGTTTTTTGTTGTATGTCTTTTTTGTACCATTTGTCAAAATCAGTGCAAAGTAACATCACAAATTGCTTTTGTTCTCTCATCGTTCCTTGCTCGTCTGGTATCGCCGTTTATCGCCCAACAACAAAGTGATCGATGCGGTAACAGTCACTTGCTTTATTTGCTCTAAGTTTATGATTGATCATTCTGAAGCCAGATCAACAACCACGCCAATCCTTACAGCATCCAGTCGCATGTTGTTATTATTATTTCGATTCACATCACGCTGGTTTTAAATGGTAAATGTATTTCCTACCTCAGAACGACTGTGAAATTTTGAAAATTCATTTCAATTTCTATTGGACTATTTATTCAGAAAAAGGAAATGTAAATATCCTGATTAGGGAGTTTTCTCTTTATTTTTTTCAGGGGTTAATTTTAATTTTAAATGGGCCAACACATTTCACCTATTGGAATGACCTTAATTTTAACTAAATAATACTGTGGGCGTGCTTGTGCTCAAGGGTTCCACCAAGCTTTTTTTCAGTTTTAAATTAGTTTGGCAGGAACACTGCGCCTGAGTTTATTTATTTCTATTTTTTATTCTGCTTCTGATGTTGAAGGGGTTTCAGTAGGAAAGTGAACTCTGCAATTCGCTTACACGCGGTGCGTTTCCTGCTCTGTACGGTGGGGGTAGATGTTTCCGTTGCGCTACAAATATCTCGTCGTTCGCGATGAAAGCTTGTATTAGCCTCTATCGACCCACTGAGTGACAGCTCCCGACCGAGCTTGGCGTAGCCTATATTCGTGAGAATTCTTCACATTCTGAGAGGAGGAAACCAAGACGCAATGAGTGTGTAGCGAACCGAGGACAAAGCTTTCTTGCCAGTGATGTGAACGCTCCTGGCAGTGTGATCATTTAGCCTACTCTTAGAACATACTGACGCGATTTGGAACTCGGCTTTTACCAATTTCTGGGACATCGAGGAAGATGAACTCCTGCCTCTCATTTTTGGTTGGGGAGGCTACATTTTAGCCGTCGGTAGCTGACATTTGACGATCGGACTCGTTTTTCGTCATATGGACATCTAGAGACCGCAGCATTTATCTTTCTTGTTTTCTCTGTTTATTTTTTGACCTGTGGCAAACCCGTTACTGATGTATTTTGCGGAGGGCATATCGTGACCGTTTTGACGTTCTCGTTCTCTATTCCATCTCTGTAATTCCGTACATCAGAGGGGGACCATGCCGTTTGTCTAAACTGTAACCTATTGACTATTTTATTTGATTGATGAATCATTCACATGATCCAAAAGTAACGAGGAGACAGCGTTCAATAGACATTTTGTTAAATTCTGTCCGCTTTCAGAATCATATCGAATTATTGTTAGAGTTGGCTATTTGCACGTATCACCAAATGCTAGGGTGGAATTAGACCATCAGTGGTTTTGAAACTTTAATACTTATTAGCCACGTAACTGAAAACATCGGGATACCACCATATCAACGGGAATATGTTGTTGAAGGAGTACAGAATATGTATGCCGCTAACGGTGGAAGAGGTAAGTTTGCATTGTTATTATGAAAATTACACCGTTTAATTGCACTATCGGTCACTATGGCAGCTGTTTTATTCATAACACTCTTACAAATAAAAAGGAAACAAGATTGTGGCTACTGTATATTCCCATGCTGAATATGTAAACTTTCTGCTTAGTGTGATTTTGTGTGTGGAAAGGATGGGAGTTTCTGATTGCAAGTATGTATCAGGTAAGTTCACATGAATGCTTCGGATATGTCAATTTTAGTCAATCCTCTTCTTTCACCTCGTATTCATACAATTCTATCGCCGAATGAGGCTTGCCGCTCATGGTAGGGGCATCGCACAGCTGGATGCTGGAAACCGAGATCACTGCTGGTGCCTGTAGTTCTGACTCCTCGTGCTCCCTCGTCCTCCTGTGCACTCCGTTTCTCCACAAAGGAAGATGAATAATGTGGGCTAAACGATCTGCGGCACCTGGTTTGCCTGTATTCTTTTACGTTTAAAATATCCGAGTTAATGTGAAAACATTGAGCTATAGAGACGGCTAATTTATTATTTATTTGCGCGGATATTTACGGTCTTAATTTGAGCTTAACTCGTGAAACACCTCACTTAGGAAGCACAACGTAGAAACCACTGGATGGCGGTAGTGTAGCTCCCTCATATGACAGCCACTTGACCATCAAGATGTTTGTCGCTTACCGTGTGCTGAGTTCATGAGTACGTGCAGAAAAAAATGGCCTTACAACCAGCGTTGTACATATTTGGTGCTTCGACTAAACAATTTAGGTAGAAAGTGAAAGAGGCCACGTCTTTTGATGTAATCACCTTCATCATTTGATTTAACTCAGCATGTGCTGATCTTTACCTCACGAAAATCCATGACATGTTTTTTGTTGTAAAAAAGTAAGGACTTGAGACTAAATGATCTGGATTACCAAAAACCATGGTTGGCAATGTATTTAGGCCTACTGTTGGGGTGGGGGTTAATATTAGCCAACTGGAGTGATGATCCGAGAATGCTGTGTGATTTTGAAGTGTTGTTGACTGAAGACTGAGCCTCTTTGCCGACAATTGAAGATAAGCCTATCTGAATGGTTTGCCTGGATCATTTACCTAATGTACACAGCATTTCAAAAGACAGTGCTGGTGCCACAGGCCTATATCTAAGCGATTGGTCTGTGATAAGGATTTGCCTTTATTACAGATTATGGAAGAAGTGGTCTCTGTTTACTCCCAGGTTGTGGAGAATTGGTCATATGCTTTCAATGTCCCATTGCCATCTCATCTACCTGTTCTCCTACTATATGAGTCATTTTATTGCAACTTGTAAACAATTTATTGCGCATTGGTGCATTGAAATGGGTCTTCTTGCCACTACTAATTATATAATTTAGCTGCCTAACCTCTGTTAGGCTGTACCATCCTGAAGGTTTTCACACCAATCCTTATGAAGCTTGCGACACTCAGCAACTCCAGTTCTCATTGAGCGGCTAATTGGTAGGATCGGGCACACCACATATTTATTTTGAAATGGGAGCCATCAGGATGGAGCTCTACAAACCGGATTAGCCGGCAATTGATAGAAATGCAGAACAGATGGAGTCTGAAGTCAAGTTGATTTATGATATCGCTACTGTTCTGGACCGACCAGGGTACTGGATGGCTCAGCATTTTTGATGGATGCGTCCCACATTCCTGTGTGAAATCTAAACACTGTCACATTGCTGGCCGTGGCTTTTTCTCATCAAAGGCAGGCAGAGTTCAGATTATACGTTTGTTCCCTTCTGATTTCTCGCTAATCGTCATTCTGAATCGTCGCCGGCATTTTGAGTTGAACCTTGTAGGCAACAAGTAAAGCTGTGTGTTCGTGCAATTAAGCTCGGTATTTGGGAAATTAATTAAATGGAAATGATTGCCTCGTTAGTGCCTCACATCAAAGGGGAGTTAGTTTTTCCGGGGTACATTAGTTTGATGACGTCTTTTGTTGTTCAGTGCACCGTGTCGTTGCTAGCGTTGTTGATTTGTTATTTGGTTAATGCACAAGCATCATTGTACTAGAGTGTGCACTTATGTTGTTTCTGTTTGCTGATGATGTCTTTCTCTCTGAGTTCCATACTGATATCATGCAAAAAAATGTTTGTCAGCACTCCACAAATTCAGAAAGTTGAGGGGTTTTGGGTTTTCAACAAATCACCCACAAACGGCCCTTTTTACAGACTCTGAGGTCCCCTTTTGCAGTCAGGCTGATCATAATTATCGCCAACCCAGCCTGCTTTTGGCCCTCTATTATGACGCCCTGTCAGTAATGATCCTCTTCATTGTGAAAGGTGTTGCCCAGTAACTCTGATAACATGAGCATCATTTTCCTGTCGAATGGAAAAAAAGGACGCATGAGCATATTTAGACTTAAGCCGAACTCCTCCCACTGCTCTGCGGTCTTGAGTAACCTTCGAGGTGTTGTGATTGTCATCCAGTGGTACCATTTTTTTAAAGGTTAGGATCAGTAGATTCTATAGATTATATTGCTGCAGTCCTTATTTGCCTCCAGGTGTGTTCAGAGTTATCCTCTGTTCATTCCCCGCCAGGGCTGCCTGGCCCTATCGCCCTGGTTTAATGGTAAGTGCTCGAGTGCTGACACACTCTTAATCATGGAAGCTCATCTCATTATCCTCCTGGAAACTTTTATCAATGGCATCTATAGGGAGCTTGATGGAAGTATTGGTTCGCGGTTGTGAGATATTTGGGCTTGAGAATTTCACAGGCTCTGTAATCAGGAGTCGTGAGTAAGGGGGGTCTTTGAAGTGCTCTGGCTGAGAGCCATGGCGTTATAGTCATTGTGCAGGGCTTTAGCTTGTGGCTGTTTACGTCAGTTTGTCTGGCTGCAAGTTCTCATGCTCTCATGGTTGGGCATGCCCAGCCTAGCTTCTGTGCGAGTCAGCCATCCTGTCCTATTCCTGCGGATACTTGTGACAACCTGACAGCGGAGAGGTGGCATGGATTTCCTCTGTCTGTGAACATTATTTATTTCTCTTCATATAAGAAATACAGCTTCTGAGTTCTTCTTTAATCGCAAATCGTTGGGCAGGGATGTGGTGGGATGTGGTGAGAATGGTAGTGGACATTGTTCTTAATGTGATGGGAAAGCATTTTGTGCGGTTTTAAAAGAAGCATTGTGCTGCAGTTGCTCGTCCAACGCAGTAAGATTTTTCCCTTGACCACGCCCTGTGCTCTAGCAAGATTATCACAAATACGGTATTCCTGGGATTTTATGGGTATAGAGGAATTGCACAACATGATGATCTCATCCAGGTGTGGCTGTAGAACATACGTTTTTAATCTCTTTTCCTGGCTGCTTTCTGCTGGCATTTTGGAGCAGTGACTCAGATTGCTAAATGTTCCGGAGGTGTTAAGTTTCTTCAGTTTGTCCATGCAAGGATTTTATTCCCTGTCTAACCATATACGGAGGTTAATTAGAATGTTGTCGAAGGAACAAATGTAGCTGATATGAAATTATTTTCTGCTGTACATTTAGTTTGGCCTTTATTAGCCTGTAATACAGTGGAATGCAGATGCTGATATTTCCTTTACCATCCAATCAGTTTTTTACATATTTTTTTTTATTATTTTTGAGCTGGAATATCATACCGTTTCTTCCAATTATAGAAAAAGAAAATGGCATCGAATTCCCTCAACACCATTAATTCAGTGAAGCTGTTTACCCAAAAATGATGTGTTTTCACTCTCGTGTGTCATTGTCTGGCAAAATGGAAAGGATTTAAAACAATGTTGCCACATGACCCCCAGAATCCTGACCGACACACAGCGTACCTCAGTAGGAAGTAGTTGTCAATGAAACTTTGTGCAAGGCCTGTGAATGTTCGCGATAAATAGGGACACAGTAAATTTGAAAAGATATATATATATATATTAAAAGAGATAAAAGAGTTTTTCTTTTTTTTTCAAATTGGACTTTAAGCACCTCACTCTACCCCATTGAGGATCATTGCATGAGGGTGAAATGCAGAAAATACCCTGAAATCTGATCAAATCTCTGTGAAAGTCCATTGAAGATGACACTCGATAAGTGGAAACAGCCGCGGATCATTCTTAGCTGAACTGTCCCGCTAAAATGTGCTAGTCTAACTGCGGATCAGTTGTATGCATTCCTCCAGTCGGCAAAATGACAGTATTTCATTAACTAGATGTATAAAATTTCTAGTAGTAGGAGAAAATTCGGCACTGCCACAGCTCTGTAATCATTAGGCTCTTGACACACTCGCATAGATATGTGAAACTGTGATGTATTGACAACCAAATTAGGAGCAGCACTGCTTTTATGTTTCCATGGTGATGTGGATTATTTTCCTAGGGTACACAGTGTAAATATTACCACAAATAGCCTGGGTGCAACGTGATTGAAATAAGTGAGCCAGAGGTGGTAATACAGGAAAAAAAAGCATAGTAGAATCATTATATTATGTACATACAACACTTATGTTTTATAGTTAGTTTGAAGCATGACATGATATACAGTGCATTTGTACTCCACTTCCAGATTGTAAATATCCTAGTTGATTATGGGTATGTCGTTTAGTCATCCTGCATTTACTTCGGCATCACTCTTAAATCCCCATTATCCCCGGCTCCGTGATGTTTTGAAAAGAGCCGATCTGCTTGTGCTTCTAATTTGCTAGAACTGTTCACCTGCCTCTGCGCTGAACAGGGGAAGGAGACAGCCATTTTCCCAGGAACATTTTTGAACTGCCTCCTGCTCAGCCATCCGTACCTTGAATCTAATTTTCAAAAGTTGTAATCCTGTGACTTTGCGTTGAAAATCCTATTTTTAGGAAATTAAAGAAAAAAAAAGAGATTTAAAATTTCATCTGTACAGTAATATCTGGAGATTACCCTGCTGTTTGACGTCATTGTGTATAATCCTCCATAATGCTTGACGTGAACAGTATTAATAACTAAAATGGCATCTAATTTTGTTTTTATGATAACCTTTTTTTCCCCCAAGGCCCTTTCTGAACCAGCACTCTAATTTTTCTTTTGTTTGTTTGTTTTAAAGCATTTAATTTGCCAAATCGTTCTTATTCAATTAATTTGCAATGAAACGCAGGCCTACCTGCATTTTGGCTCACTAACCCAATTAGAATGTTTTCTCAAAGATGAAAAACAAAAAAAAAAAAAAACAAATGATGTTAAACAGTGAACAGTATGTATTCTGTTAATGACAGTTGCATAATAGATTAGCATTTGTAGTGCAGTATAAAGGACTGTGATGCATATTGTGATGTTGGGAGCCTAACGTGTGAACAGTGGGGTTGCACAGTCTCTGGCTGAAGTTCAGTCAGTCATGCATTCTAAAAGTCCCCATCGCACTTTTCTTTTCACTGTGGGAGCGTGTGGTTCATACTCCGCTGCAGACAGACCTGTGTGCATCAGTTTGCATCAGCTCTAGCCTAATGCACCATCTCTACTGACTTCGAGAGCACCTCTTGGGGTGAAATCAGGCATAACTGCCTGTCTCTGTGCCACGTACACCATTCTGCTCTCAGTTCGGAATAACAATCTCTTTGAATCAGGAAGAGTACTGTAATCCTCCATCAGCGTTGATTCTCTAAGTAGGACTGCAGTGTTTCATGATTGCGCATTTACGAGATTGATTTGTTGATTTTTGTTTTGTTTGTTTGTTTGTTTCTGGCTGCTTCATGATTGTATGGTCACAGGAATAACATGAGGTTGGGGACGTTGATTTTGGTGAGTGTGTGGATGCATTCTGCTTGACCTATAGTGCTGTGAACGTTCGTGATCATTGCGGAGGAAATTCTGCCCTGAATGTGGTAGTGAAGGGTGATCTTGCTGCCTGGTACTTGAAATACCATTCAGGTATGAAAGAGATGTAAGGAGTTTTGCAGGTTACTGAAAGATGATGACCCTTCAGTTGTTCATATCAGCTGCTGACATCAACGTACGCATCAGAAAGAGTTTTGAGCACTGCTTCAGGAATTTTGAGAACACAAGACTGTGAATCCCTCTTAGGGATTCTCATAATATTAAGAATTGCATGAAGCTAGCTATCTTTTAAAATGGTGCACAGTCTAGGACCCCTCACAATTCAGATAACATTCACTTCTTCAAAGTAGGTCATGTCTTACCCTTTAATTTTCGCACTATGGTGTGGCAAGCCCTTGACATCACAGGATTTCTTGGCCCTTCAAGCTCCTTCCAGGCCATTGTGCAGATTTAGATCAATAATGTTTAGAAGCACCTTTTCATCTTTCAGATAACAGCACTCCAGTTGCAAAGCTTCAGCTGATGTGTTCTGACTCTTATTCGCCTTTTAAGAGAGCTAAAAGTGACACTAAATATAAGCGAAAATGTTACATTGAACCGTGGTATGTGGAACATATGCACCCAATAAGCACTGATGATCGGGCATCCTAGGGAAAAAACATCTCCTGCATTTATCAGTTTGAAATTTCTGTATGTGCGTCACTGCTTTGGTCCAACAAGGAATTCAAACATCGATAATACTAAAGCGGGCCTTCGCACTGCGATAACTGAACATGTTAAGAACAGAAAATGTCTCTAATGCTTGGAACAAGTCAACGTTAATGGTAAAACAGCAAAATTCAGTTAATTAGCTGCTTGCCTATAATCTGGCTGTTTACTACTGCAGTACTTTCAATGGCGGTAACTTCGGTCACAAAAATAGGCAAGCATTGGAAGACTTGGCGTGAATATGTATATCCACATTTGCACTTGACATAAATAGCTAGCTTGGTAAAATATGATTTTGTATTGTTTCTTGCACACACTGTTGTTTCTGGCGTGGCTGTGGGTTGTATTCACAGATGTCACGGATTTTTGTGTACCTCCCCACAATGCACAGTGTGCCACCATTTTGCTTCCTGATGCCACCTTAACAAAATGTTTTGCAACAGCAGCAGCAAATAAACACAGCAAATTATTTGGAAGTGTTTATGTTTCGGCTTCTGACTGTATTTTAGCACCACACAGTTTTGAATAGGAACCAGCCTACTTTGATTTTCGATACACTACCGGAAAATTTGGTTGGACAATATACAACAGATGTTGTTCTTTTATGGAGCTAGTCTTGGGCTTATCCAGAAAGGGCCGGTGTGGGTGTAGGCTTTCATTCCAACCAAGCAGTTACACACCTGACACTACTAATCAACCCCCAGAAGTGTTTGCTAAAGAGCTTGATTAGTAGTATCAGGGGTGTAACTGCCTGGTCGGCATGAAAGCCTACACCCACACAGGCCCTTTCTGGATAATGTTGAATAGCCCAGAGCTAGCTAGTACTAACTCATGGTTTTCACTCCGTCTCTCTCTGGAACCAGAGACCTGACTCCCGGCAGAAGGCAGGCTACGTTGTTTGTTGTAGGTTATAAATAAACATTCTCTCTGTGAAAAGTCAATATTGGTTGGCAAATGTTTTGCGCTGAGAGGCTTTGTCATGATATATCGTATGTCTATTAGTGAAGAGATCATTATGACAAAAGAACGACTGACAATGATGTCATTAGGCTTCTTGAAATTGTTTATATATAATTAATTCTCAAACCAAGTGGAACATGGCTCTTAAAATGTATACTTCCCGATTTTATCGGGAGGTCTGGTCACCGGTCATGGTACTGTACTGCCCTGATAACACTTAATTATCTGGAAATTGAAGGTTGTGGACTGTGGCATGTTACATTTTTGAAAAGGAAAAAAAAAGTGATTTTTACCATTTAAGAAATGGTCAGAACACATAATCATGTGATTCCACTTCACTGACAATATCTGTCTCATAATAATGCATATTCATATCCTTCATTTTCCTCACTTAGCTGGTAAGTTTCATCACTCTGGTTAAAAATAATTCTGGGGGTTTTTGGATAATGTAAAGGAAGACTCGGACTCTTTGAAACCTAGGAGACAAGTTAAGTAGAGAGACTAGGGAAAATCAATACCAAATAACTTTGAGTACAAGCAACTACCTAAATTCTGACCGATGAATTCAGTCGTATGGTAGTTTAAGTCCCTCATACAAGTTTAAAGAAATTGAATTACTAAAAATGGTTTACAGCCTCTCTAATAGGCATCTTGCTTTTTCCCCTCTATTGGCCTTTATCTCAGAGCTCTGAGCTTCCTACCATTGTTGATTCCCTTGCTTATCAAGACTGTGATTCAGCTGAAAACACCCGGCAACTGGGGGATAATGGGTATTCATTATGTAAGCTGACATTTAAAGTACAATGATGAACTTAGGGGATGTACTTAAAAGAGTATTGACCTATGCCTGACATTTTATTATCACAAATTGATAAATAATTTACAAAATAAATGTTTTAATTCTATTCATATCTAAAAAAAAAATTGCATCTCAAACATTTCTTAATGCAACTTCAATTCCAAAAGAACTAGGATAATGTATAAAATGTAAATATAAACAGCACATAGAGTTTTGAAAATCCCTTTTAACCTGTATTCAATTGGAAAAGACAAAGTCAATGATGTTTTAAGTCATCAACTTTATTATTGTATCTCCCCGACGACGACAGTCGGGAGGTACTATGGTTTAGTTCCCCCGCCGCAGCCGCAGAGATTTTCTGTTCAAGGCTCTGGAGGCTTCAAAGTTTATAGGATTTTTCTCTAAATTTGCATAGTCAAAGATGTTTATTTTGCAATGCTCAAGATCAATTCTCGGCAATTTCCGACATCCAGTATGGCCGCCGCCGGCCATTTTGTCAAAAAATTTTTTTTGCAGATTTTGTGTTTTCTGCTCATTTTGAGCCATATTTACATATATATACATGCGCAGGGATGCATATTAATGTCATAGCAAGAGTAAAAACCGTAACATTGCGGCTGTAAAAATTTGCAAGTGATCTCTCATGGGGATCGGGGAGATACACGACTCGGTCCCTGTGGTGATCGAGTTATCTAGTTAATATTATTTATTTATTTATTTATTTATTTATTTTGAAGTATGTTGTCTGTAAAATGTTCTATTGAAACTTGGCCTGGTGCATGTTCACCACTGTGCAACATCACCTTGCCTTAAAATTACACCAAGCAGTCATTTTGGAACAGAGGACACTAATTGTTGGGTTTCCGAAAGCGGAGTTTCTTGCGTGTTTTAGAGTTCAGTTGATCAACAGTTGCATTTTGCGATTTATAGTGGGAGACATGTCCTGGGCTGCAGGCAATACGCGTACTCTGTGACCGCAAAATTGCACTGTAGTAATAAGTGCTGTGTATGTTTTGGCGTTATCCTGCTGGCACAAGTTGGGGTGTCCCTTAAATAGACGAGGTCTGGAAGGTACTGTACATATATTGTCCCAAAATGCATGTGTACCCTTCTGCATCAATTTCGCCATCATAGATATGCAAGTTTCCCATTCCAAGTGCACTAGCGCTGCCCTAGAATATGACAGATACTGGCTTTTGAACATGTCGCTGATATAGCTGCTTTCACACCGGACGCGAAACGAATTTGACTTTCAATGTAATCTGTCATGCGAAAAATTTGTTTCGCGTCTGGTGTGAAAGCGGCTTAAGAGTCAGGACGGTCCTTCTGCTCTTTCACCTCAAGAACACAACGTTAGTCCATTTCAGATGAGTTCAAGCTCAGAGAAGTCAGCGATGCTCGCGGATGATGTTGTTATAAAGCTTGATACATACTCCACAAGAACAGAGAAATTTGTTCTTGCTCTCGAGGCTGCAAGAACAAAATGACATCATTTTGTTCTCGCAGCCCTGGCTTCGGAGTTCTTGCAGCTTGTTCTCAACACATCATCTGGGCAGAACTTTTTTCTCGTGTCCTCTTTGAGGACTTACCAGGAGTTCGGCACTTGAGTTTCTCATGAAGTATGAAATGTCCTGGTCAAAATGAACTTTGTTCTTGTTCTCGCAGCCTTGAGAACAAGAACGAATTTCTCTGTTCTTGTGGAGTACGTATCAAGCTTAAGGTTTCCTCTGCGTAATCTTAACTTGCGTTTGATGATGCCGGGACAAATTGTGATGACTGATGCAAGTCTTTTCAAATATTTCTGAGCCCATATGGTTACATCCATTAAAGAGGCTTCTCAGTACTTCATGTTGTGTCGTCTTGAGTTGCCCAATGTCACAGCGAGATCCCTAAATTCAGTGCAGTCGCGCATTGAGAAAAGTTGTTCTTGAACTTTTTTTACGACTTGTTCACACAGCTTTTGGCAAGGTAACGACCCTCAGACCATCTTTCTGATAAATGACTGTGCCTTTGTGACTGCTCATGTTATACCCAATCATTACTTAGTCACCGATTCACCTGATTACCTGCAGAATGTTTTCTGAAGATTCCTCGTCTTTCCCAGTCTTTCCGTTCCCCTGTCCCAGTTGTGTTGGAACATATTGCAAGTGTCAAATTCAGAATTTGTGAATATTTGCAAAATTTAATACAGTTGACTAGATGAAACTTTAAATATTTGTTCTTTGTGCTGTTTTTAGGTTAAAAAAATGTCAATTAGAGTTTTGTTAATCACTAAATTCATTTTTAATTTGTATTTTACATACTGTCCTAATTCTTGTGGAATTGAGGTTGTAATAAAATTTAAGACCCTTTATATTGCAAATCTCTGACTGTTACCACGGTATTGGTGTAGACTGGTGTTGTGTATTTGAGTGTGACTTCTTATTTGCCATTTACTCCCTTCAGTCAGGAAAGGGGTAGGGCTAGACTTTATATCGATATTATATTAAAATCGTGGTATAAGATTAGATCTCGTTTGGAATTTTGGAGATGGTATTGTGGTGCAAGGAGGTACTCTTCTCCTCCCCCTTACCCATCATTCTGTCTGTACCTGACTATTCAACCAATCCACTCCCATAGTTTTTTTTTTTTCTTTTAATATCCTGCCATCACCCCCCTGCTTTGGAGGACAACTTTATTAATTCAGTCAGTTATATAATTGTGAACGAGTCCTCCTACATCACCCGACAAAACAAAACACACACACAAAAAATTTAATAAATGATTGAATAAAAATAGAAATACAATACAATAACAATTACATTCGAAATGCTTTACAACCTTTTGCATTAGTCGTTATTAGCTCACCTATTCCATCCCTCATTATTCCCAACCTTCAGTCTCCCTTACTTTATCCCATCTTTTGGCATAAATTTCAAGTCCTGTCTCATGGGCCATCATACACTCAATTCTACTGTAATACTTGACAAAATTTTTGAATTTCTCAATTCTTAATGCCTCCACAGATGTCAACCCGAAAATAAATATTTTTGCTAAATATATAATTGTATTACAGATTAGGTGTGTTCCTTTTGTTACATCACCCAGTAACACTTTAAATAAATCTAATTGTGTACTATTGTACTGAGATATCCAGCCTTGTACCTTTATCCAAAATAAGGCTATTATAGGACAGTACCAAAATAAATGGTGTACTGACTCCACTTCCTCCAGACAGAATCGACAAAGGGGTGATGACTCTATTCCCCATATATTTAGCATCTTTTTAGTTGCTAAAAACTTATATGTTAACTTATATTGAAAATATCTAATCTTTGGATCAAATGATGTACTGTAAAGGATTTTGAAAACTTGGTTCCATGGGATTGGTGTATCTAACATATTTTCCCAACTGTCTAGAATCCTGTATGGTACAGCGACTAAGTTCTTTATTCTTAAATAAAATGTGTATATATGTTTGTTGATCTTTATTCTGTTTAACCGATTTGCCATTTTCATATGAGGCCTACAGACTAAATGCCCTCCTGTTCCTTTAATAATTTTTGATTTCCAAGCACCTGGTAAAGCTCCAATAAGTTGATTATATTGTTGCAATGTACAGACTGTTCCATAAAAACTAGTTAATTGTTTGTTGGACATGAGTTTATTATCCTCATTCACTATATCCCTTATAAAAAAAATACCTATATCAAACATGCGTTTCCAAAAAATCATCATTCTATCAACAAGTTTATTAGAATTTAACGATATTATTTGTTGTAGAACTTGTTCTGCATTTTTTGGTGGGTGAAACTGAAATTGTAACCAACTTCGTAGCGCTTCTTCCGAAAAAGTGGAGACACCAGAAAACATGTCATCCACTCCCATTGTTATCTTTTGATAACTGGTAATTCTGTTGGGTCCTTAATTCACTTCAGTTCTGGACTGGTTTGGCCCAAAGCTTGAGATAGAGATAGAAGAGATCAGACCGAGTCTTTTGATGAGGAGAAACTTTACTTTGCAGTAAGAGCCTCCATCTTTGTACTGCCTCTCGTCTTTGTGCAAGGCTTTCTCTCATTTCCTCGAAAGCTGTCCCACACAGCTGGCAAAAGCCTATTAAATAATTCCCCATTCAATGTGAAACTGTCACGGCCTACAATCATTCACTGTATTTGAAGCAAATGGCATTGCTGTGTAATTCTTGTCAAGAGGCAATCAGTCTATACACCCACCCAGCGTTTTCTTTGAACGAGTCAGCCCTATTCATTTTGCTCTGGCCTGTCCTTCATCCATTTCTTTTATTGAGCCATACATCTAGTAGCTTGAAAAGATGGAGAATAACGTACAGAAACTCATCAGGCAATGGATCTGAGTCTTACAGTAATAGTAAGTCCAGTGTGTATCCACAACGACCTCCTGCTGGAGTTCATTCTGAAAGAAACTACCCGTGCATCACACTGTTCGTGATCCTCAGAATGTTTTAAAATGCTGAACCCTCTTCTTGACATACTTGAGTACACTCCATTACACTGAGATTGTAATTCCATGAGTTGATCAATTTTAGCATAGTCGCTATTCTGTAACCTCATTCATTGATGTAGTTTTACCCAGCCATCACTGGTTTATCTTTTCTGCTTCCTGCTGCTTTTGATACACTGTATAGCCAGAAGTATGTGGGCACTGTACTGAACCCTCATTGACATTCATTGAAAACGGGCATTTTTTGAAGTGAATGTCCCTCTCAAAAAATCCCATAGGAGCGGATGACGTCAAAATCCTGGCACATCTTCAGCCGATTTTATTCATTACAGCAGTGCAAGTACACGTTTTAATATAATCAGTTTAGCTGAACTTGCAATACTCTTCGTTTATCTAATAAAGATCTCCCCAGGTGCCTCGATCTGCTAATCCCCACTCATTTTCCAAATGGTATCGCAGCAGGATTAGCGTTACTCTGCAATGGTTGGAACCACCTGTCCTTCATGACGAGCGCAGTTGGTGATCACCTGCTTCCATTTCGCCAAAAAAATATCTCATCAATTAATCTTCAGCGCAGGGGGATTGCGATTTGCATATTTGCAGCACGACGGAGCCAAGCGCAAATGAATGTGGAATACTCAGTGCGGAATGCTGAACCGCTCTGCGTTCGTTATGTTAACAAATGTGAACCCGGGTGGCAGGGAGGAAAGTCGGCCGAACTGTATTTCACGCGCCGGGACGGAAAACGCTGAGTAATGCCTTCTCGAGACAGGCTGTTTGAATAATGGTTTTGGCGTGTGATGAATGAGTCACATTTCAGGCAAAGTGCTCTGCAGTCATACCTTTGCAAAACAGCAGCGATTGGACACAATGAGGAAGTCAATTTTCCACTGCGGCTTCCACCTGAGGGCTTTTCTGCTCTCATCTTTCCGCCGGAGACTACAAAACATGAATATATCTAGGCCATAACTTGCAGCTTAATCCTTATTAAGTTTTTTTTTCTTCTTTTTTGCACAAATCCTCCTCATTCATCATTCCCCTTATTCCTACTCTTATTTCCAAGCTTGAAAGGATAAATTTGCCTTGGGGTGTTACTTTCGAGCCCTCTGTCTTTCATTATGGTTCCTCACCCTGATCCCAGAAGTTGCTTCTCAGATGGTGGTGGTGTGGAAATATCAGTGGAGGTGAGAAAGGGTAAGTGACCCCTGTTAAGTCAGGGCAGACTGGTCACTAAATTAATGAGACAGCGAAGCGCCCTCACCCAGAATAACTCTGTGTGTGTGTGTGTGTGTGTGTGTGTGTGTGTGTGCGCGCGCAGGTGTGTGTGTGTGCGTATTTGCGCATTCTTGTTTATGACCACCTGGAAGTTTTATTTTGTTGGTTCAGCCTGGTGGGACTTATTAAATTGTGATATCTGAATATTTCAACATTAATATCTGCCAGGAATAATGAACATTCCAGCATTCTTACCACCATTTTCAAATTTTCTTGCCGACCAACTGATGACCCAAACCAGTCAATTTTTGGAAGAAATTTAGAACTTTGGACACTTGTCACACTTGTGTACCGAATGTAAGTGCATCTCAATTTAAAATAACACAAAGGATATTTTGGTCTTAAATTCCACTTAGCTTTGCCTTTTCCTAAACATGGAATACGGGTTTGCTCATTTTTTTAATTGACTGAGTCTGAACAGCTTGGTTGCACATTCATTATACTGCTAAATTATTTTCAGAGTTTGTGAGGTTTAAACAGCTCCGGCAAAGAGACATCTCAATTATATATCATAGCGAAGGATGATCATCGAACGGAAACGCACATGCTGTCGCTGTTATTTTTGTGCTCAGGGGCAGGATTGGGGAGCCAGGGTCGAGGAAAACACAGAAGATTATTATCCCCCGCCACAAAGTACAAGGGGATATGGGTGATATTGAGTGCTGTCGTTCCGCATGTCTGTCGTCATTTCCATCCATCATGCTTCTTTTCTGGTCCAGAATTTCTGAACTGTTCAACATTTTTCCACAAAATGTAATGTATAGATACAGCTATTGTGTAGACATTCATACTTCCATCCGTCTTCCTGTCCATCTGTGTCTCTCTCTCCGCCACATTTCGTTTCAAGGCCAGATATCAGCCATCCCATGATGGGGGATCTGTGTACTTCTTGCTTGTTCCGTCTGTCATTGGTCTCTGAGTGCCAAATTGGGTCTCGGCAGGTAAACTCCGGCTGTGTCATATCAGCGAGGACCAGTTAGCCGGGAGGCTGGTGAACACTAGTCTGCACTATTGTGTTTTTTCAGCTTCTTTACAGCTAGAACCCCACAACCACTGCCAGGCCTTTCTCACCAGCACCCCAATTCCTAGCACCGGCCCCCTGCCCCGCCATTCCGGCTCTGTTCACGGTGTAATGGTGGGGAAACGCTATCGGGCGAAATGATCTTTAGTCAGTGGAGGGGAAAGCTTCGCGGCTCTCGCTGTGTGTGCTGCTGCATAATAGAGCCTGGGCTGTTCATCTTGGATGGCCTCTCCAGATTGTTGGGGCTGCGCAGGGGGGTTCTGGGCTGTGCTCCAGGCCCAGGGACAGAAGGTTTGTCTGTTCTTGTCCCCACCCCCACCCCACACCCTCCCCCAATGCACTAAGCACTCCCACTGCATCTCTGCATCACCCCCCTCACTGGTTTCCAAGGCTTCAGGTTTGTATGGTGTCCCAGCACAGACGGATCTTTGTTAAAGGCACGCTCGATCCCCCCCCCCCCCCCAACAGACACGATTCTCAAGAGTTGCTCTGACGACTGGCATCGTTTCTCCATCTCCCTGCCAATGCCTGCAGTCCCTGACAGATGCACCGACGTCGAGTCCGTCAGATCTTGTAAGACTGCCCGATCTCGGCGCAGCAAATATTTTTCTCCTCGTTTTGTAATTCTCCTGCGATGACTCAGCCGTGACACCGCGGCGCAATGGTCACCTCTGTAGCGGACGGGAAGCCTGTCCCTTGACCGTGGACACCAGTGCGAAAGGGAGCATCTCCGTACCACAGTCCCCGGGAATGTTAGATTTTGTTTTACAGCATGACGTATTAGCAGTACTCGTTTGCTCAGCTTAAAGCGCACCTATTATGTGACTTTTCATTGATCATTTTTGTATTCTTGAACTGTACGAAAAAAAGGTTTAAATGCATCACTGTTAAAAAAACACTTGAGTTTTCTCATGCTTGCCAATTCTGCAGTACCTGTCTGTGAAACGCTCAATTGAAAGTCCTGCCCCCGCCCTCCCGAAAACTGCAGTGTGCTGTGATTGGTCAACTTGATCACTCTCTTGTGATTGGTCCACACTTCACGCCCCTAGTCGTGCCCCTTACCATAACTGGATTTTAGCTTTAGAAACAAATACCAGTTAAGCCTTGAGGGCGAAACCCACTTGATTCAAGGGCGTGCCAAACTATCTGGTTGGAGCAAAAATTCAAATGGTGACATCACCAATTGATGAAAAAAATGGCAAGAAGCGATTGGGGCGTTTCAGTCAGCTCTGGAGGTGTGAGTTTTGCGGCAGAAAGCGCTTCTTCTGGAGGTGACAACGAGTTGTCTCCGATACAGACCTTTTAAATGCGCATAAAAATAATAAGATTCGCACTATGACATTAAAATAATGAAAAACCATAAAAGGTGCACTTTAAGAGAAACTCAATCTGAAGGAAAGCAGTTTTACGCTTCCTTGGTGTCGGGGTTGCGGCACCAGCACGCCCTCTCCCAGCTGAATGGGAGACCTGGAGAGACATGTCCAAGCAGCTCTTAATGGTCCCCTTTGCTTCATACAAAACAAAGTAAACGGCATGAGATGAAACCAAATATTAGCTCATCAGGGCCTTTCAGTACCATGCATTATGTATACTGCAGGTTCAGCTTAACTGATTGTGGTATCAGTTTTAATGCCACTTCAGAATGCAGCAGGGCACTTTAATGAAGGCCCTCCGTTTCAGCAGAATTCCTCCTCTGCACTTTATGCAGCCCTGGCATATTTAATCCGAACTATCGCGTGCAAAGCCATTTAGGGTTAACAAATTGGCATAAAATGCTCCCCACTCTCCCATGCTTGCTCTGTCCTCTCTTATTACCATTACAAATGAGCTTCCCGTCACTAGAATTGAGCCTAATTCTCGCGAGCTGTAATCGGGCTTGTAATGTTAATTGCGTTGTGCGTATGTGTTAATGTTCTGGCCCTGCCATCTTCACCATTACCTTATAATGGGATATTAAAACAGACCAGCCTGTCACAAAATCAGTCCTCCAGATGCCTGTAAAGTGGAATGTGTTCTGCGTGTTCACTGCCCGCGTGCAGCGGTGTACATTGTTCTGGATTGAACTAGCGCACAATGCATCCCAAGAGTAATACTCATGCTTATGCCTATATCGGTTCTCACGAGTTCCACAGTTTATTGGAAACATTAGGTGATGTAATTCCACGGTGCTGGGCATGTAAGCAGCAAACTTCTGACTTACGTTTCATATGCAACAAGCTTTAACTGAGTGGTTGAGCTCAGAAGGGGAGCTTTGATTCGTTCTCTGTATTCTGAAGTTCTTACAAGAACCTAGTGCGTATGTTTTCACTGTTCCAGGGAAAGAAGTAATTGTTATTCAATAAGGGGGTTCCAGAGATATTCCTGATTGAAATTGATTTGGCAGATATGGTGTCAGAGTCTCTGCTTTTTAGACCAAACACGGAAAGTAGAGACTGAAACTGTCCTCCAGTCATTGTGCGGCAGAGCAGTGGGTGTAAAGACTCTTCTTCTATGATGTTTATTGACGGTTGGCAAACCAGCTTACAATCTGCATATCCTTTGGCTAAAGTGAGAAAACAGCGCTTTGAATCTTTGAATTTCAACAGAAAACTCCTTAATATAAAAAGCATAATGCCTGAGCAACTAAAATTTATAAATACAATGCAAAATGAAGAGGGAGTAGCGATGATAGAATCAGATTTTGACTTGCAAACGAGCGGACTTGCTTTGTTTGATTTTTTTTTTTTCAGTTTTCAAAGCTCAGGGCATGCAGAGTAATCGTGACACAGCTCCTTAAAATCCAGTTTTATTCCAGTTCATTGGTAGTATTGAATTGGGTTGAATTGAGCCATTCTTCAAAATATATTAGGTTTTCAGACAAATGTCGCGCCACTGTTGCTCATGGCTCTACGTATCAGTCAAGTTGCAGGTTTACGCTGATAGGTGTGAATTCTCCCAAAAAATCATTATTATGCATCCCAGTCCCTTCACCCAGTGAGCAGGGAAAGTCTCATAGATAAGCTTATTACTAAACGAGCAGCCAAGCCGGTGGCTACCCTGTCCTTGAAGCAAGTCAGAATAGTTTTGTTTCCATAAAAGAAGTCTGGGGAACATAAATCATGTCCTAATGACTTTACAGCAAGGTCTGCATGGACCATTAATCTTGGAAATTGATGTCGAGCTGTAGCCTCACCTGCGCGCACTGCTACTTTTAAGCAAACAATGCAAACTCTTAGTGCCCTTTATGAAGCAAAATGAAGGATAAAAAAAGTCATCTAAAAAAAGGCTTTTTCAAGGCTTGGTGGTGACAGAACACTCGAGTGGAAGGTTGAGATCTCCTTCGGATGAATGTGCCTTTATGTCCTGGCAGGAGCGGAGCACAAGGTTGAGGGGCGGCTTCGCTCTCTCCGCTGAGCCACTGTCGGTTGCTGAGTCAGCTGTGTAGTGCCTGATTGAAGATTTGATGTAGGGAACTTGAGGTAAAAAAAAAAAAAAAAAAAAGAAAAGCCTCGTAAGCACTATCGACTTAAGTCCAAGACCGAGTCGCATTATTTCATTAAGAGATGAATCGATGTACCGCGAGCTGCTGTGTTGTGTGTGGTCATGCACAGAAAGCAGAGGTGATGGATTATGGTTTTATGTTTCAGTGGTGTATATGGTGAGTGGGGGAGGGGCTTCATTGAGCTGTGGCTTTGGATCCATGTTTTCGCATGCAGCTTACCAACTGAGGAATGTCACATCGGATTGCGATGCCGCAGCCTTTATATCTTTCGTCGTGCACCGCACATCCCCCGGTGTCGACCTGCGATCAGCACAGCCCATGAAAGCCATTAGTATTGTATTTCTCGCTAGCAGCGGGAAGGTAAGTACCCTGCCGCGATGCATCAGCCCACGGTGGGCCACGGCTGTTTTTCTTTCTGTGCCGTTTTTAAAGCCGCTTTCACTTTTCCTGTTTTACGGCCTTGAAGTGCAAACACCGGCAGATGTTGTGACTCCTTAAATTGAATTAAAGGGGGCTTTAAAGACAGGGGAGGGTACTTTGTTCAAATTAAAGTCATGCTTTCACTTGAAAGACCTGCGATGTAGCTTTTTCAGGCCTTTGGTCCCTGAGTTGTTGTGCTGTATTTCAGCTTTAAGAACTTCTTGAGACTCAGGTTTACTCTGTCACATAATCACGACTATTGCATCCCATCCCTTATGACTGTCCCATCCAATATGGCATCATCCCATACTGCATTCCCATCCAATATGGCATTCTGATCCCATATGGCATTCCTAGCCAATATGGCATTCCCATCCCAAACAGCATTCCCATCTTTTATGGCATTCCCATCCAATATTGCATCACCCCATATGGCATTCACATCCAATATGAGATTCCCATCCCATACAACATTCCTGTCCAGTAAGGCATCATTCCATACAACATTTCTATCGCATTCCCATGCCATACAACATGCCACCCAATATGGCATCATCTCGTACAACATTCCCATTCAACGTGGCATTCCCATTCCATATGATATTCCCAACCGAAATCACATTCCCATCCCACTTGGCACCATCCCATTCATTATTTTCATCGAAAATGGCATTCCCACCCTGAACAAGATGGCCATTCAACCTGGCATTCACATCCCATGCAACATTCCCTTCTCATCAACTTCTCATCTTATATGACTTTCCAGTGCCATACAACATCCCATCATACACATTCCCACCTCATAAGACATTCCAATCCTATACTGCATCCCATCCCATATGACCTTCTGATCCAAAAAGACATCCCCCATTCAATACAAAATTCTTATCCCGCACAGCATTCCCATCCCATACAATATTCTATCCCATATGCCATTCCCATCACATACCTCATTCCATCCTATATGACATTCCCATCCCAGTCCATACATTATACCATTCTATATAGCACTGCTAAATGCCTTCTCTCTTGCCTAACACAGTACAGTTATCTGTTGATGGCAATTTTGACATTTTCTCCTTATACACATGATTTTTTGTTTGCTTTTTTTGCCTTTGTGGCTTTTGTCTTTGTGGCTGTTGTGACATATCCTTCAGGTGTGTGTACAAAATAGCCTCACAGATGAGATCTGACAGGTAATTCATCTGCTGTTTGTAAAATGAATTGGGGAGATTCAGTGAATTTCTGTCACTTTCGAATTGCGGGTCCTCACTGAGGAACAGTCCAATGTTTTGCAAAGAGAGAAGACTTGGTTCATTCATTACTAGTCGAAAATCTAAAATCTGTTCGGGACAAGTGTTTTGGCTCGCTGAGAAAAATGGTAATTTATGCTTCAGCCAGGGCCGTCAGTAAAAGTTGCATAATTAACTTCAAAGCCCTAGATCCCTGTACTTGCCCACGGCCAAACACAAACCAGGAATAAAAAAACACGGTTTGGGGTTAGCTCGAGCTTTGGGCAGGGCTGTGCCTGTGGATAGAGGAGCGTGTTGAGCAAGCCTCTCGACGGTGTGGGAAGAAGGCTCTGGTGCGTGTGAAAGTGGTGATGAGTGAGTCAGACATTGAAGTGCTCTCCAGCATGCTTTTCTATGGCGGCTGCTGCCGCTGGAGTTTCAGGGGTGGGTCTGCCGTGCGTTTCCCGCCCTCTGCCTGGTGCCCTCTCTCATTACAGGGCGATGTCCCTGCTTCTTGGAGGAAATGAGTGTCCTGTTGCATGGAGACTGCTGGATGCTGATGTACTATCTACTGCAGATGTTACTTGTGCTCTCAAGTCTACCCCTTCCAAAGACGTACACGAATGCATGCACCCGCACACACGCTTGCAGGCGCACAGACACACACATACATGCATGCATGCACACGCACACACATTTGCATCCATATGCGCACTGATGGATACGTATACATGTATACACATGCATTCTCATGCACACATGCATGCTCATACAGATCCAGACTCGGACTGATAGACATGCACTCATGTTCATATACACACTCAGACATGCACTGTTAGACACATACATTTGCATGCACATACTTTTGTGTACAGACTCACATGTGTACCTGCACACTCGTATACGCAAACTCCGACACAGGCAAACCTCCGCACATGCAGACAGACACACACTGATAGTCATGTTCAACACTGTGCACTTTCCGGCATATGCACACTTTTACGGATGTGCGTATGCACACGCACACCTATGCATACATGTACACCCCGTGCAGAAACAGAGTCACACTGTTGGATACACTTACTCGCATGCACTCGTTTGTATTCGCACGCATACCCCCGCGGACACACACATACACGCATGCATCATCTCAGACGCACAAATGCCCAGAAATGTGTGCACACATGCAGACATAGACACACTTTCACAGAGATAAATTCAGACACACACTTAGAGACATTTGCATGTGTACACAGGCCACGGGTACACGTATTCACACAGATACGCACTCATATAAGCTAAACACACTCTATGTAAGCACACTCTAGCATTCACTCCTGTCCTCATCATCCCTGTGGAAGTCTTTGGCTTAGCCAGAAAAAGCAGTCTGTAATTATCATCTCCCCAGGCATTGTACAAGTTGTTTTGCCTCTCAGTAGCATCAGGTACGGTTACTGAGTCCTCCACTGCCTCAGCTGAGAAAGGCTGTTTTATTTATGGATTGCGTTCTCCAGGTACCGCCACTGTGCTGGAGTCATTTGTTGACACATTTTATGTGTGCCGTGAAGCTGCACTCAATTAGGCGATTATTTGGTACTGCATTTTCACACTATTTTTTTTTCTTTTTTGACACAAAAATAAAATAAGAAATGTCATCAGCAGCATGTGCAGCTAAATTCCAAAATCAGCATTACATTTTGAGTGTGCTTTTATCTGTGTCAACTTTGCACTGATGATGCCTCTGTTTTGGGTGATTTTGATTGGCATGAACCTGCCTGCACTGACTTCCTGTTCTGTTCCACTCTTCTCCTGTCCTGAGAAAACATAGCGAAGGAGTCAGTTAATCAGTCAGTCATTCAGTGAGTCAGTCAGATAATGAGCGAGTCAGTAAGTGAGAGAGATTCAGTCAGTCAGTGTTCATTGCATGTGTATTTTTGTGAGACATCAATTGTCCTGCAAATCAAGAAAACCTGACCTTCCAGAACAATTCTTAATTATTTAAGGGCTGCAGGATCCAAAAAACAGATGGGTTTTCCTTCCTTCCTTCCTTCCTTGCAGAGGAATATGACGTCATCGCATTTGAAGTTCAGCCAGGCGAGAACAGGAAATTTATGAGGGTGCGGTCTGCTGAAGAAATTTTTTGGTCAACGTCTGATGGTCAGCGTTAGCCATGAGTGACAGAGGAAGCAAACAAAAAGAAGGATAAATGTAAAAAGCCATTTTCTCTGGGGAATTTCTTCAATATTAAACTATCCTTTCGGTAAGAATTCCTCAGTTTAACCTTAAAAACATACACTTTTGGACTCTGACATATAAACGAAGATGATCACCGGCACCGCCAGATAAAGGCCAGTTAAGGGTGTGCCAAACAAATTAACAAACAAACAAACAAATATAGTAACTGAACCAAGTAACATATTTGCTGAAAGAATTTCAACAAATAACAAACAAACATACTAACCGAACCAACTAACATACTTGCCGAAAGAATTTCGACAAGTAACTATAATTGCACGTATGTTTTTCTTTCGTGCATGATATTTGATTCAATTTGATTTTACGAATGTTATCAATAAAACTCTTATGCCATGTACGATGCAAGTAGCATCACTGGGTTCAAATACTGAAGGGGACTACAAATTTTCTAGAACATTCAGTTGCTTTCAAAATCATTAAAGGACTTCAACCTCTGTAATATTCATCCGACGTAATTTTGGCAGTAACTTGCATGCAAATTTATTCGCTCTTGATTTTTCCCGAATTTCTCTACTTGGCTTGTCTCTCCTACAAGGGGCCTTTCAGTCTCATTTATAAACAGTGTGTAGGCACAAAAATTGTGCATACGCAAATTTCATTGCAGATTTCTAATTTATTAAAAAAAAACTTGACATTAAAAAATGGATGAAATTAATAAGATTATGCTTTTATGAAAATTTCCAAGTTGTCCTACTCCTTATTGGTAATTACATAAAATCGCAAGCAATTTAGCTTATACACGGTTTTATAAATTTGTGTTCTTTACTATTTGATTTTTTTGGTTTTTTTTTTTTTTTTTTTTTGAGTGTGGGCATTATTTATGTTGGTAAAGATTTATAAAGGAAAGCCCTGGTCTTACTATACATCATGCAAAACGCAATTTGCATCCTACCAATTATAAGGAAGCTCATCACCTTTCCTCAGCTACTAGTAGTTAAAGTCAAAATATGGCTGCAGTAGCCTCAGGAGTGCGACTGCAAAGCTCAAGGTCTGTGTATGGAAGAAACAACAAAAATTATATTGTACTTAGTTAGCTGGTTATGTTAGTTGTAGCTGTGAGTATGTGTATTAACTATGTCTTCCAGTGCTCGCTTATTTGCATCACCCAAGTTGGCTTCATTATGGGCATTGTACAAACTCCAGTTCCGATGAAGTTGGGACATTGTGTAAAATATGAATAAAACAATACAATGATTTGCAAATCCTTTTCGACTTATATTCAATTGAGTACTCTACAAAGACAAGATATTTACTGTTCAAACTGATAAACTTTATTTTTTTTCTTTTTGGAAATATTCACTCCTTTTGAATATGATGCCAGCAACAGGTTCCAAAAAAGCTGGGACAGTGGCATATTTACTGTGTTACATCACCTTTCCTTTTAACAACAAGCAATAAGCGTTTGGGAACTGAGGACACTAATTGCAGAAGCTTTGTTGGTGGAATTGTTTCCCATTCTTGCTTGATGTACGACTTCAGTTGCTCAACAGTCCGGGGTCTCCGTTGTCGTATTTTGCACTTCATAATGCACCACACATTTTCAATCGGAGACAGGTCTGGACTGCAGGCAGGCCAGTCTATTGCCCGCACTCTTTTAGTACGAAGCCATGCTGTTGTAACACATGCAGAATGTGGCTTGGTATTGTCATGCTGAAATAAGCAGGGACGTCCCTGAAAAAGATGTCGCTTGGATGGAAGCTTATGTTGCTCCAAACCCTATATGTACTTTTTAGCATTAATGGTGCCTTCACAGATACGCAAGTTACCCATGCCATGGGCACTAACACATCCCCATGCCATCACAGATACTGGCTTTTGAACGTTGCGCTGATAACAATCTAGATGGTCCTCTTTAGACCGGAGGACACGACATCCATGATTTCCAAAACCAATTTGAAATGTGGACTCGTCAGACCACAGCACTCTGTTCCACAATGCATCAGTCCATCTCAGATGAGCTCAGGCCCAGAGAAGCCGGTGGCGTTTCTGGGTGTTGTTGATATATGGCTTTTACTTTGCATGGTAGAGTTTTAACTTGCACTTGTAGATGTAGCGACGAACTGTGTTAACTGACAGTGGTTTTCCGAAATGTTCCTGAGCCCACATGGTAATATCCAATGATGTTGCTTTTTAATGCAGTGCCGCTTGAGGGACCGATGGTCACGGCATTCAATGTTGGTTTTCGGCCTTGCCGCTTGTGTGAGATTTCACTGGATTCTCTGAATCTTTTGATGATATTATGGACTGTAGATGATCAAATCCCTAAATTCCTTGCAATTGCTCGTCCAGAAATGTTGTTCTTAAAATGTTGGACTATTTGCTCACGCAGTTGTTCACAAAGTGGTGAACCTCGCCCCATCCTTGCTTGTGAACAACTGAGCCTTTCGGGGATGCTCCTTTTATACCTAATCATGACCTCACCTGTTCCCAATTAACTTGTTCACCTGTCGAATGTTCCTAGCAGGTGGTTTTTGAGCATTCCTCAACTTTCCCAGTCTTTTTTTTTGCCCCTGTCCCAGCTTTTTTGGAACTTGTTGCAGGCATCAAATTAAAAATGAATGAATATTTCCAAAAAAACAATAAAGTTTATCAGTTTGAACATTTAATATCTTGTCTTTGTTGTGTACTCAATTGAATATAGGTCAAAAAGGATTTGCAAATCATTATATTCTGTTTTTATACACATTTTACACAATGTCCCAACTTAATTTGAATTGGGGTTTGTAGTTGTACATAACTAGATTGCAGTCTAGCAGCTAACTGACTTTAAATTTTTATCAGTATATAGTGAATGTTGACTTGTTCCCATGATAAGCAACAGATCTGCCATTGAAATTATCAGTCATATCAGTGAAGGCCCATTTCAAGTGTTTTCGACGTCCATATTTATTATGTCTCCCGCCCTGGAGGGAGAGGGGAGACATATTGTTTTAGGCTTGGTTCCCGTTCCCGTCCGCATCGGCGTTGCCGTTCCCACTTCTTTTCTGGAGTGTAACTAGAAAACCGTTTGCATGATCTTAACGAAACTTTGCATACTTACTACTCAGGTCCTGAAGTGGTGACTTTTGGTATGTGTCTGTCCGTCCGTCTGTCTGCCTGTCCCAATGTTATCTATTTCTGTCCGGAGCATGACTCCTGAACCGTTTGCATGATCTTAACGAAACTTTGCATACCTCTACTCAGGTCCTGCACTGCTGCCTTTTGGTATGTGCCTGTCTGTCTGTCTGTCCGTCTGTCCGTCCATCCGCTGGGTTAAGCAGGGAAGGGGGCCGGGGGGAGACGTACGTTTTTACGAGTAAAAACACATTCTAGTTTTTTTTTTTTTTTTTTTTTTTTTGCAGTGGACTGAAGCTGCGAGGAGGAGAAGGCAACAGTTTGCAACGCCCATGCTGCGATAGAGAAATTTCAAACTGATTAATTATGTTCATTGACATGTTCTTTCTCCAGATTCGCCTCTCATCCGTGTTCATTGGGTGCATATGTTCAACATGGTTAATTGTAGCATTTTTGTGGATGTGTAGTGTCGTTTTTTTGTCGTCAGCCCGAGTAAGGCACAGCTGCTGCTTGCAGCTGGGCCCTGGTGTTTGTTGTATCGTCGACCCCTGATTCATCCTCAAAACATGAATAATTTGTGTAGAAAACCTACTTACACTTTTCACTGCACAGTTTTGGATTAGAGGCAAAACTGAAAGTATGAACCTACCAGATAAAATGATCGCATTGATACGTTTCCTTTTTTCTCTTTTTTTTTTTTTTTTTTTGCATTTTGACGTTGTGAACATTGTGTTACCATTAGGTACTGTACCAGTGGTATCAAGCATAACAAAAACCATAACTCTTCTTTTATGTTTTTTTTTTCAATATATATATATATTTTTTTTTACATTGAGGCTTAGAAGGCGCTTGGAGCTAAGGATGGATCCTAGGCCTTTCTGTTGAGCTTGTGGAGCCAACAATCAGCTGCAGAGCCATGTCCGGAGGCATGATTGTTTGGGTGTCCGTGCTCGAGCGGATAGAGTACATCGCTGCGGAGTGGCCTTCGCCAGCTCTTCCGCAGCCAGTCGTTCCAGGAAATTTTCCGTCAGCTGTCCAAGCAGATTCCATTTATTTACCCCTGCCCAATCCTGCGGCAACCGCACTTCAGCTCAAACCTTGTTTATAGCGAAAGTCCTGGCAAGGCAAAGGGAAAGAGCAGTAGCTTTAAATAAATAAAAGGCCGACATGGTGGGTGAGTTGCTTAGGAAAGATTTGCCCAGAATGATTCTGTGTAAGTCGAGATATATGTCCTGTTGGGGATTTAATGTTAAAATTGGTCTGTTGGAGAGCAGCAGAAAGAGCTGTTGCTATGACTTCAAAGCACTGGCTCTGCAAACATTTTAAGTGCAGAAAAACTCAGTGAATGCTGGGAATAAACAATGTTTTCTTCTTCTCTGGGCTTTGGCAGTGACACTGACTCTGCTGGGCTTTTTCTAAATCCCTGTGGTGACCTCGGGATGAGGTGAATATGTTCTTTTTATTCCTTTAGTATGGCTTTTTTTGTTGCCAACCAAACATATTTAGAAGTGTTTGCATTGGTTGTATGATGTGCATGGATCATTTTCTAAGCTAATGTCAAATAAAAATATTCACTGATGAAAGGCCATCTTTTAGAAGCCTGATGTTTTTTGTTTTTTTTTGGGTAAAATCTGTGTGCAATTCAGGTCTTGAATTCTGAAAGTCGCTTGCTGTGCACACATGGTTATAATTCTGACATAACCAGCGTAAATACTCCCACAGCTTAGATTTCGGCCCGTTCATCTGGTTTTACAGCAGGTAATGACTGCAGGCAATGTGTTCTGCATTATTGTGAACACTGTAGTTCAGGGTGTGGTGTTGTCAGATATCCTTGTTGTGTTCTCTGAGAAAATGGTAAGACTCCAGGATGTTTCATGAATATACTAAGTGTTTGAGTGGATTAGTGTGCGTGCGTGCGTGCGTGTGTGTGTTGGACTACCTAGTGCACCTTAAGTAGTCAGTCCATCTCTTGGAATCTGCTGCTCTCTTTAGGAAGACATCTGAGTCCACCAAACAGCCTCATCATGCTGGGTGAAATGATATCAGTGCTTGGGCGTCAGTAAACACATGACTCTCTGTCCTTAAGGAGGACCTTTGAAATTGGCTGGCCTTCCAATCCAGGTTTTTTCTCATGGGATTAGTAGGTTTGTCTACTTTAAATATCCTGTTTCAGGACTGGAAGTAGCAAGGCTAGACTAGCTTTATATCTCGCATCAAAAATTCACTTTGTCTCTGATTTTTTCATACTTCATCTACATCTGTCACCATACTTAACAGTGAACACATACAGTATTTAAACAGTCCAGACTAGTCCTCAATTTGAGCTTCAATAAAAAATTGGAATAGATATCTTGTTATGCTATTTTGAGATGCAATGGCCACAGGAGTGTGAGGCTGTGAACGCTGGCATGTATGGATATGAGTATGTGACTTGTTGATAGTTGTAATACGCAGCTATTTTAGCAAATGTACAGTCTATTTTAAGTAACACATGCTACATTTCCTGGAGTTAGTTTTCCGGTTGCATCTCACCCTTAACTAACCTCAGGAGGAGGCCAGTGTAACTTCTCATGGGAGCGCTCCGATTTCTCGAACGCTGTCAACTTTAATTGTTTGCACTCGGCCAAACCACCGAGTGTTTTGGAAACAGTTGTTGACCTTTACGTATTTTGACTACAATGGAAGGCCTTAATGAGTCGTTTTGTCTGTCAACTAACTACACTGGTGAGCAGACCCTTTGTAAGCTCAGACTGAGGACCCAGTTGTATTGTTTTTATTGCCATATGCTGTATATAGCAGGGCCAGCACAACTTTGCTAATGCATATACATAACTGGAGAAGTTTAAGTGCTTCTGTTTTAGGTTATGGTGTGACTCAAGCCCATACTTCACCCTATTCGCTCTCTGGTTTAGGGAAGGGCATTCATTGATGCAGAATTCACGCCGCGCATGAATGTTTGATGCAGCTTGAGTAATGGCTGCGTTTTTTAGTGCGCTCGGCTTATTGTGGGCGTCTATCATGTCGTGGGACATTATCTCCCTGCTATGAAATGGAGCGCATCTCTGTGAAAATAGCCACGGTCCCATTTGAAGAGACCCAATGAAAATGGTGCAGACAGTTGTGGAGTAAATCTTGCGTAATATTTGCTCCTGCTTAAGTAGGAAGCAGAAAGAAAAAAACCATCTGGGACAGGAAGGTTTGTTAAACACTTGCTTTGGTTGGCGTCTTCTTCAATCTTGGAGTGCGAGCAGTCATGAACTAATGGGAAAGTGTACAACTGAGGATGCATTTGAGCGGAACGAAAGCTGCAAGATAATCACAATATAGATGTTTTTTCAGTCCACATTTTGAATTGAAACCAAGGTGGGGTAGAGGTCATCATTTCGATGTTCATTTTTGGTATGACAGCCTTTTCTAGATTGGAGTTGTGTGCGTGGTCAATCGAAGCGGAAGTTGAAGTGCGTCTGCATAATGTGTATGACTGACAATGTACATTCCCATAAAGGTTCTTTGAGATTGATAAATACGGTACTATAGCATTCTGTCGTACAGGCTTCATCGAGGAAATTTGGAATGGCTTCCCAAGCTTTAGATGGCATCATGTATAACCACAGTCACAGTTGAGGAATGGTTAAAGTTGATAAATATATTTTTTTTTATCAAAGAGCAGCTTGTGACCAGTTGGTATTTGCGTCTTGCCTAATATCATGAACGTGCCAATGAGTCACCCCCCAACATCTCAGTAACATAGCTGTAACCCGCCTCACCCATGTTATAACTGAAGTTACACCCCTGGGCATTCAGATGCCCAAAGCCCCGTTTGCAAAAATGATACTGTAGCATCTAAGAAGGCTACTGTTGAGTGGAAATGGTCATCTACGCTTCTGATAGTGTCGTAATTTAGGTCATTGTCCTAAATATTTTTTCATCCACCAGCAATTTCACTGAGGTGCTTGTACTTCATAATTTACATAGGCCCAACTTCACTGTTTAACAAGCAACAACAAAATTACAAATGAGCTTTTGTGATCGCGGCAGTCTGTGACGTGAGGTCAATCAGCCCCTTTAGAGCAGATGAACTGACCAAGCAGTCTCCAGCTACCACAGGGTGTACAGCTGGAACACAGCAGGCAGTCTGTGTCATGGGCATTTCCTCTTACAGGAAGTGACATCACCTGCCTGAAAGAATTTCTTGTCAGACCTCCAAGCTCCCATTGCTGGGAAAGGCTGGGAAAAAAAAAAATGTGACACTGTGAGGCTCCCCGCTATTCATTCAAACAGCGCTGAACTCTGCTTATGTACTCTTTTAAAACGCGATTATGTTCTCTGATACTTAAAAATGGCAGAGGAGGCTGAAAACTGATAGGTTGGGACGGCCTGAGCATTTTTACGGGCGGCCCAGCTTCTCTTCACAACTGCTGCGCTAGTTACAGACCCATTTCAATTTGTCACTCACTCCCACCTGCCCCTCCGTTCCAGTGCAATTACTATGCCAAGCAGGGTAATCACTGCCTGTGTGCCTAATTGTTATGAACTGATTTAGAACCTACATTTTGCCAAGGCAGGTGCCAAAAAGCCTCTGACAGGGAGAGCGGCTCCATGCGAGCAGAACCGTGGACTTGCCTGGTGCCCCTGGCAGAGGTGGTTTTATATGCATCAAGGCACGGTGTGGGTAGGAATCGGCTTCAGCGTGTGGGCACACAGGCCGACTCGGGGCTCTGCACTAACCTCTCAAAGCCTTCACCAGTCTTACCAAAGCCAATGACTGGGGGATCATTTTTACCGTGGGCCAGTGCTGTCTAATTATCTCTGTCATCATTTATACGAGTTGGCGCGTGGTGGTTTAAGGTTTATACCCACTTCTTTTTCTGTAGAGTTATAGTATACCCACCTATCAGCCAAAAAGCCATTTAAATTTATCGTAGAGTATGGGCTCTATCTTTCACACTGCCCTACCCGTTGCCACTACCCGCTACCCGTGAATTACGCATTTAGCAGCTTCCACTATCCCTAAACGGTATCTTGCGGCCACACTACCCGCTATGCATTATGCCGAATCCTTTATTTGCGACTGGAGGTGTGCCGTGGGGCGTGTTTATGCGCTTTCCCTAAAATTGCTATCTTGACCACACAGGTTAGGGAAAGCGTATTGCGGATCCTCAAACCACCCGCTACCCATTTGGCAATTGAAGACACGACTTCTCTCCCCCTATGCGATCTAACAGCGACAAATGGGCTACATTCAGTTCAGAAAAATAATTAATTATAATTAGGTCTATGCACTGGCACTCAGCGACGTAACTTTTTTTCCAGCGAGAGCGGCATTTCAGAACTCTTCAGCGAATGAAGGTAATTCTGGTGACAAGTATGTGGTTTCGTCCGTTTACATTTTCCAATCGGACAGCTGTCTATTTTTTTTTTTTTTTTTTTTTTTACAGCAAGTTGCGTGACGGTGCTGCAAAAACAGGTGTGCGTACTTGTCGCCGAAATTACCTTCATTCGCAAAATAGTTCTGAAATGCCGCTCTCGCTGGAAAAAAATTACCGTTGCTGAGTGCCAGTGCATAGACCCCTGGTCCTCAAATCATACCCTACGAGGTCCGAGGACTGCTGGTTTTCCACCCTCCCTTTACCTGGGAGTCAGGTGTTAACACAGTCTGGCCAATCAGAGGCACTAACTGTCCATTTACTTGCCTGGGATTACAGAAAACCTGGGCTGGATTTGGATTTGAGGTCCAGATTTGAGGACCCCTGGCATAGACCTATTTATAATAAAATTATTTTTCTGTACTGAATGTAGCCCATTATTGTGTCGCTGTTAGATCGCATGGGGGAGAGAAGCCGTGTCTTCAATTGCCACTTGATTATTCTTGAATTGGAAAACGTGTTAATAAGGGAAAACCATCTAGAATTAGCCAAGACTAATTGTAGTCAATAAAGGGAAGGATATGTTCTCCCAAATTTTTAGGTCTAGCGCCGGCCCTGAGTATTATTTCCCACAGAACGAGAACGCGTGACAAAACTGCGCCTCTCCCATCAGGCAGTGACGGAATTATGCCACCTGAGGTGCGTTCAAAGTCACACTGGTGCACACCGTTTTGTTACGGTTTCCGGGTTGAACGACCAGTTTCCTCCAATCGGCGCGCAATGGTGCACAACGGGGTCTGAGGTATGTTTTCTCCTGTTTGGTGGGTGTGCCCGGGGTGTTATCCAATCAGCTGCGACATGTATATAAACCGCGCCATCTTAAAAAGGCAGTGGCGCAATGAATCCGACGAGGGTAATATATAAATGCATCTCTTGCAGCTTGGTATTGTATGGCCCTCTCGGCTGCCTTAGTTGCAACGCTTGCGTGACACAACGGGGCATTCAGCGCGCTACTGTTGCTGTTTAAATATACATTTTGCTACGTGGTGCCGACTTTGAACGCACCCCTGGTTGCAGATGATGTATACACCGCTGCCAGCTGTCCGTATACCTTGCCCGTTGCTGTTAGGGTTACTGTGGCACTATTTTTCTATGCTAGTGGGTCATTCCAACACCCACTCAGCTTAACTGGAGGCATGGCCCAATCATGGTGAAACTGGAGGCATGACCCAATCATGGTGTAACGCATTTTTTTCTTTTTCTTTTTTTTTGAAGTTTCCATCACAAAAGGGGTAGGCTTGATGTTTTTTTTATTATTATTATTACATACCAAACATTAAACAATATGTCAATGTCAAATAATAATAATAATAATAATAATAATAATACAATTCATGATTAACTTAACAAAAACAGATCCTCCCCTGTCTGGATTTGACCTCATGCACGAGCAATTTAACTTCGTCTTTGGAGAAACGTGGCGACCTTCCTCTCTCCATCACGGGTTTCGGTTTGAGGATTTGGGATAGCGCAGCCTGCACCTAAAGGCAATGGCACCTAGCACGCTGATTGGTTTAACTGGCGTAACGCCCAAACCACGTCTATGCATAATATAACGGGTAGCGCAGGTGTTTTAGGGATATAGGCAGGTGTGCAAGATAGCAACTTTTGCGGGGGAACGCCTCTTACGCAATGCTAAATCCCCAAATAACGGGTTTAGGGACTCTGGCGCAAGATAGGGCCCTATATCCGCTCTCTCGAATGATCTACCCATCTAGCTAAAAAAGTATACCTACATCCCAAGGCACCGTTCCACTACTATTCAAAGTTGATTCTGGTGTAAATTGGCCAACTGTGCCGGTGGCATTATATGTGTGAACGCATTGAGTAAAAATTCACATTTCATGACACTTTTTGATTTTGAGAAAAAGGCTGTTGAAGTTGGGCACCTTGTACTTGATCTGCGATAGCAATTTACTTCTTATACGATTACATTGAAACTATTTGGTGAATCGCTCAAATTTTTTTACATCTAATATTCATTGGTACATTATAGAAAAAAGTCAAAAAAGTCTAAGTGTGATGAAATGTAAATTTTTACTTCATGTGTTCACATGTATGAAATAGCTCTTTTTTTAAAGATAAGAATTAATTCCTGAACTATTACAGTGCATGTATTTTTTTATTTTATTTTTTACTTCTGAGAGGGCTGTTTTTGTCTGATTTTAGATTTTAAAGACTGCGGTGGTGTCTGCATTGTGGCAGAATGTGCTATGTTGAAGGCTGGTCCACAGGGTATTGAGGAATATTAACCTGGAGGAAATACTCCCAGCCCACGCCTTTCTGCCAAATTCTCTCTCTGCACTGACAGCTATCTTCCATCTGCCCTGGGAGAAGCTGAAGACTATTCAAATTACAGGTCTCTGAAAATACGAGGAGTGGATTGTGCCAGCAGCGTTTGAATGGATCAAGATGTCCGTATCTGGAGATGCTATTCACTAGGTAGTGCCCTTTAATTGATGTAAAGCGGAAAGCTTTCCTTTTTACCCCTCTGCCCCAACTAAGGGCCAGAGGGTATTGTTGGCACGTGCGATGTCCATCCATCTGTCTGTCCGTCTGTCCCGTAAACTTTTGTATTCTGCACAATAACTTGAAAACGCCTTCGTCAATCGACAGCATTCTTGCTGTGTTGCTTGGTCTTCTGTACCTACAGAAGCCTATCGATTTTGACGGCGCTTGGATGTTCCGTATGGCCACCACAGCCGCCATCTTGAATTTTGTATTCCACAGGAATACGAGCGCGCTCAGCGCATCAGCACTCGTTAAAAAACACACACCCGAGGGCCTCCGAGTTAACAGCCTTGTAGCCGCTTGCCCCCATTAATTATGCAAACCCCTTTCAACCAAGGCAATAGATGTCTTAAGAGGGCGAGAAATCACAATGGAGCCGCACATTACTGATTCAGCGAGTCCGGAGGACCACCCCCTCAGTTTCCGGTTTCTGAGAGGCAGCCGCATGATGGACTGCCCCCTCCTGCCCACACCACCACACCCCCTGGGCTGCAGTATTGATCTGAGTGTGCAGGGAGCTCCAGTGCCCACTGCAGCTTTGCGCGCAGGTCTGCGCAACGGCAAGCTAAACGTTCACCTCCGTGTGCCTGTGCGCTCGCGGCTGCTTTTACACAGAGTTATGTCTAGTGTTAAATCAACTCTTGCGGAGTACATTCGGTCCCTGTCGAATGAACGTACACTCAATTATACTGGATACTCTGTTAGGATTAGACAACCGTGATCCTATTGCTTTTAGCTCAGACGTAGCTCCTACCTGGTTACACAAAAATAAACGTGTGAATCTTTGCACTGCATACATTCTTATAATTATGATTAGTTTTGTGTTATAATTGTATCCCCAGTCAGTGAGTCGAGGACACTATGGATCAGAAATTGTTATGTTGCATCCGCCATCGTGTCCGTATAGATTTCTTGTGAGTGCTCTACAGGTCACCGTTCATTACGGTTTAATTCATATTTGGCAGGGACCTTGAGTGTGGTAAGCTCACAAAGCCTATGGATTTTGGGAGTGATTGCTTTAGGTCGTCCGGGGATGCACGTCAACCGATTGTCTAGTTATTTTAACAGTTTCACAAACAGATTTTAATTAACTGCCTCTCAAGTTGACAGTATCATGACATTGTAAAACAGCTATATGTGTATGTCAAGGTGTACGTATACTCTGAGCTTATTTAAATTTTATTTTCATTTTGTGGTTTACAGTGCCTGACAAAAGTCTAGTCAGTTATCCAAGTTGTAGTAACAACAAATAATAACCTGACTTGTAGTTGATCAATTGGAATCAAAAATGGCTCATATGAAAGGGAAAGCCCTCTAGATTATGCGAAAAATACCAAAATAGAGTTTTGCGTCATTGATTGAGTTTTATAATTTAATTTGTACAGAAAGGTCAGATTTTGCCTGGACAAAAGTCTTGTCGCATTGAAAAAAAATGTGGAAATTATGCATACACTTTATTTTGAATACACAAATATGCCACTATAATATCAGAACATAAAGCCATGGTGCCTTTGAAAAAAGAATTAATATTGCGTATGACTCTCATGAGCTTGGAGGACTGCATCCATACGTCTTGGCAATGACTGAGATAACTTGATGATGAAATCATCTGGAATGGCATAGAAAGCAGTCTTGCAGGACTCCCAGAGTTCATCAAGATTCTATGGTTTCATCTTCCAAGCCTCCTCCTTCATCTTACCCCTGAAATGCTCAATAATGTTCATGTCAGGTGACTGGGTTGGCCAATCCTGGAGTACCTTCACCTTCTTCGCTTTCAGGAACTGTGACTTGGAGGCAGAAGAATGAGAAGGAGCAGCAGTATAAGTAGGGCAGCAAGAACTTCTTGATATTTCAGGCTGTTGATGTTGCCATCCACTCTGCAGATCTTTCTCACACCCCCATGCTGGATGTAACAACAAACCATGATTTTTCCTCCACCAAACATGATTGTTTTCTGGGAGAATCTTGGGTCCATGAGGGTTCCAACAGGTCTTGTACGGCGACTGGTATGCAGTTCAATGGATGATTCACCAGAAAAATAAACTTTCAGCCACTTTTCCAGTATCAATCCTTTCTGCAAGCTGTGGGCCTTGGCAAATGCAATGCAGGTTTTTTGTTTTCTGTTTAATGCAGACTTCTGTGTACTAATTTGGCTATGAAAACCACTTTGAGAGAGAACTTGACAAACTCTTCTTGTAGATACCGGGATTTTTGGTGACATTTCCTCTTGTAGCTTCGCTGTAGTTGAAGAAGGGCTAGCCTTGTACAGTTGAAGCAACAAACGGTCCTTTCAAACAGTTGTCATACCGGGGTCTGTCTGACCTGCGCTTGCCATGAACGTCACCAGTTTCTTCAAATCTTTTTCTTATCCCCTCCACTTGACATTTGGATACATTAAAGATATCTGCCACCTCAGCAGCAGACTCAGTCTTCAGGCTCTTGATGATCAGCACTTTGGTCTGTGGTTGAATCTTTGGTATGTTGTCAGAGGTCTAGTCACACGTCATATGAAAGTCTGGTGTGCTGAGGTTATTTCTATACACATCTGGGAATGTGTTAATTACAGTATTTGTCATAGGTTAAACTCTAATCTGTGATTTGTTGCATCATCTGAAGAGACGACAAGACTTTTGTCCTAGCAAAAACAGATGTTATGGGCTTAGCCAAGCTGTGAACATCAGAACACTTTTTGACGGTTTCATTTTGCACCAAATTATTAATGTGAAAGCCCTTGACATTAAGATGGATCATTTATTGTAACAATTGATTGGTTAGAAATAAAGTTATATGCTATTTTTAGTTACTATGTCCTTATGCGACAAAACTTTTGTCAGGCACTGTAAGTTTATGTTTGGATATTACTCATGATTCTTTGCTTCATGCAGAAAATGGTCATTGTTTATTTTCCTTGACCACATCCAGTGCTCACACTGCCTTACAGTTATTTTGCTGTTGCACATCCAAAGCATGATATTTGATCAGGCAAAGCAGGGGCCAGTCTCTGCCTGGGTCTATCTGAACTGAAGGGCCTCGCTCAAGGGCCCAACAGCTGCACTGATCTTATCATGGCTGCTATCTGGGGCTTGAGTGTCTCCCACTGATTGCGACCATCTGGGTCCCAGTCAAATGTGCCCCCCTCGAGTCCACAGGCCACCCAGTATTTGGGCTGAATCTCAGTGTGCAGGGTGTTGAGGCAAAATCACCACTGTCATTGTTGGGGGCTTTTGCCCTGGCCTGCATTGCTCCTCATTTACTATTTTTAGTTGGCAGGAGGTTATGTGATCGGTGCTGTTTGTTTGTCTGTTTGTTTGTCTGTTTGTTTGTGAACAAGATAACTCAAAAAATAATGAAAGGATATCTCTGAAATTTTGTGGGTGGGTCGTTATTACATCGTGGATGGACTCTATTGATTTTGACCGCGATCAGTCAAACAATATGGCCGCCATGGCAGCCATCTTGAAATCCTATGGCGCGCAATAACTGAACTTTGCTCCCACTCAGCAAGATTTGGACTGTGCTGCCTTGGGAGAGGTTTGCACTCTAGGAGTGCCTCTAGTTAGCTGTGTAATCTTTATTAATCCTACATGCATTTAGGCCATATAATGCAGACGATGGTTCTTATAGCCTCACCTTCTCCCCTTCCCTGTGAAGTCGTGCCCCTGTTTCCTGTCTCCCCGTACCCTTTTGGCTTCTCCCTTCGCCAGTATTCTCCTTCCCCTTCTCTCCTCTTTTCTCCAGGGCCGACAGGCATATCAGTTCCCCCTTTTTTTGGAGTTGGGTCCTGCCCAAGTTTTTTTTCCCCACTAGGGAATTTTTCCTTACCACTGTCACCTTTTGGCTTGTTCATTAGGGGTTCAGAACTCATTCTATAGAAAGTGCTTTGGGTCAATCCCAACTGTAAAAAGCGCTAAAGAAATATGATTGAAATGAATAGAAAAAAGGTAGGAATTATTGTATTATCCTTATCCATCTTTGCATGGAGATCTTTGGCTGGTCTGGTTGCCTGAAACAGGACGATGCAAACTGTAAGTGTCAGGCTGTCTCAGTGGTGATACCTTTGCTTTGATGATGTCATGTTGCAGGGGCTTGAATGAATGGAGAGGTGAGTGCGGGAGCCGGGACGCTTGATGCCGGAAGATCAGATCCATTATTGAGCTCAGCAGGGCAGGCTAACTGCTGCACTCCCTCCAGAATTATGAATCCAGGGAGAGCGTGAATGCAATTAGTCTGGCTGTGTTTTATTCATCTAGATTTCATGACCCAGGTCCCCTCAGTGCTACATTTCAATGGAATAACATTTTTATGCAACTTTAAAAAACATTTGTCTGTCGTTTGGCGAGAGAAATGTTTCACAAGGTGGGCGGTTCAATCTCTTTCTCTCATTCTCCGCATGCGTTTATCTCCGTACTCAGTTTTTTTCCTGCTGCTCTGGCAGCTCTTTCAAGGAGGACATGAAAGGAAACGGGTAAACAAACATGATTTTGAGGCCCATAATTGGCAGTGCAATTGGAAGATAGCGATTCTTTTCGCCTCAACATGTCATTTATTTGTGGAATAAGCAATGTGTACAAAACGCAGTGAATAAATTCAGCAGAGAATTTTGTGAGTACAAATCAATTATAAATTTTGATACAAAGAAGCTCAGTTTTTAGGTTCTGCTGCCACCTCAGTGATCACTGCATGGTGCTGTGCTTCTCTTTTGGGCATTAGGCCTTGAGCACATGCTTCTATGCACACACAGGCACATATGCGCAAACACACACATACACGCATATGCTCTCACACATATATGCATTCCCTCGCACATTAACATATGCACAACCATACATGTTCATGTAAGTTAATTTGAGTGTGGGCTCTTCAAGAGTGTCCTGAGTATCAGTGATGACTGGGACTCACAGACAGTGTGGCAGCGCTGACACGCTGTTCAGTAATAAACAGTGAGTGCGAGGGCGGGGAGATTTATCCCTGCTAATTTCAGCAGCTTGACATTCTGACACTATAGTGGCCTCTCTGAGGGGGTGCGGGCTAGGACCAGTGTAATTGTACTGGAGTGTGAGTATCAGTGTTGGATTGCTCTGGGTACTGGGTTGTTTAGGTCGCTGGGCTGTTCAGGGTGCTGGGTTGTTTAGGGTGCTGGGCCTTGAAATCATGTCTCAGGGGCACGGTCAGGTTTCAGCTTCAGGCCTGAACATCTGTTGTGCTCCAGAGTCTTTGCTCTTTTTTTACATGCTGATACTGAAATTCCCTTTTTCTTTCAATGCAGTCAGTGCTGAATGAACACGTGAAAACTTCAAAACTTAAATACTTAAATGAATTCAAGAGCCGTGCACTAAAAGTACTTTAGTCACATTTCTTTACTTAGTGAGGTAAGGATGGGAAAATATCTTTTATCTCAGTTGGTTTTTTTTTCAGGTTTCTCAAAATGGACATTTTGTGACTGAAGCACTTTTGGCACTGGGGTCTTCAATTACTCCATCCGTCTGTCCGTCCGTCCATCCATCCATTATCTAAATCGCTTCTTCCTCACTTGGGTTGTAGGGGAACTGGAGCTTATTCCAGCCGACTATGTGCGAAAGGCAGGGACAAAACCAGGACAACTCGCCAAACCATCGCAGGGCATGTATTACTCCATGTATTATCACAGGGCATGTATTACTCCATGTATTATCACAGGGCATGTATTACTCCATGTATTATCACAGGGCATGTATTACTCCATGTATTATCGCAGGGCATGTATTACTCCATGTATTATCGCAGGGCATGTATTACTCCATGTATTATCGCAGGGCATGTATTACTCCATGTATTATCGCAGGGCATGTATTACTCCATGTATTATCGCAGGGCATGTATTACTCCATGTATTATCACAGGGCATGTATTACTCCATGTATTATCGCAGGGCATGTATTACTCCATGTATTATCGCAGGGCATGTATTACTCCATGGATTATCGCAGGGCATGTATTACTCCATGTATTATCGCAGGGCATGTATTACTCCATGTATTATCGCAGGGCATGTATTACTCCATGTATTATCGCAGGGCATGTATTACACCGTGAAAATGATAAAATGTGGAAACGTGCATTTAACCCCAAATATTTCCTTCCGCTTCCTGGAAAATGTGACATCATCGGGCACCGCCAGGCATGGTGTTGATTAAATGCACTCTGTCAATCATCTTTCCCCCTCCAATCGATGTCCTTTTATGCGATTTCAAATCCATTTCTTGTCCGCATTGAAGATCAATGACATTGATTCCGCTGTGCTGAATGGTTTGTTTTCCTCTGAAGGGCTGTATGTCACACTGCTGTAGATTGTTCCCCTGCTACTTCCTGTTCACAGTGTCTTTCAGCTATGACATCACGAATGTTTTTTTACCGAACATTCTGACGGTGATGTCACAATCACTACTGGTGATAAAAAGCAATGAATTTACAGAAAATTGACTTAGAATGTTGCCAAAATTCAAAATCCACCGACTCTTTAGTTGGTTGAGTGTTGGAACATCAAGTTTTGTATTGGTGAGAAATTTTTTTTTTTTTTTCATTGTTGTTGTTTTTGTTTTTGGCAGACCAGCTCTGATGAGGTTTTATTGGGTGTTCGGCCGCGCATGAATTTAAATGTCAGCGCAGACAGTGCGTGGTAGGAGGAGGCCATTGTCTCGCGGCCTTGGGTAATTAAATCTATTCATCAGGGGCTGTGTGAGAGAGTTCACCTTGCAAACAGCACAGACGCACACACACACACAAATACACGCTGTCTCACAAATGGCTTTTTTAGCGCAAACTGAGTCAGCATGCACCTGCTGTAGGAGAGACACATCAGTCAGAATTCCCTTTGGCTCCTGAAGTGACTCCACACCAACTGAGGCTTGGTACGACTTACCTCATGAATATGGAATTATTTTACTGTATGCCTGGTTGGATGTTGTGGACACATAGAAATTACCCTTGAGGAAAATGCCAGGTAAGAATAAGTTTAAGCTGAACTGTACTCACTGCCTCCAAAGAGAGGACAGAGCTGCGGAGTGTGCTCAGAGTTGGGAGAGGCTTGTGTAATGTCATTCAAGTGGACAGCGCACAATCAGAATCTCCGCCTTTGAAGTTCTGAAGAGTTGAACTTGCATTGCAAATGACTTGTTCTCAAACAACGCACTTCAGCAATGACTGTTCGATTATATTAATCAGCTGTACCACTAACGCCGGCTGCAGTTCCATATTTGGGCAAACGAGAAGGTAAAATGATAATGTGTTTTTGTAATATGCCATTATTGAAGATAATTGCTTGTTTGGGCATGGCATGTTTTGGCTTCGGAAGAGTGTTCTCATACGAGCCAAAGTATTTAGTCAGTTCTGACAATTTTGTTGGCCATTGAATGTTTATCATCTTCAGGGAAGTACTGAGATTTCAATCAAAGATGTGTCTGTAAATGGAGAATTATTTTTCAAAGACCTTACTTCTTGAACACCTTGGTTTTGCATGTGAATTACCGAGAAAAAAAAAAAAACTCATTCAGAAAATGTTTTTGAAAACCTTGTGGTTCTTGTCAGGATGTGCAAAAACCTTTCTTATTGAAAACCTATAAACTGCTGCAATGCATCATGAATTAGAATCCATGCGAAATTAATTCTCTCCTAACCTGTATGGATCTGGTTATCTGGTTTGTGAGAACTGGCGCAGCAATTATGATTTTGATGATTAATATTGATTTGCAGTTCTTTAATGGAGATTGCTGTGGGGTGTGCTTGAGGGCTACAGTGAATGGGGTTGTCATCCCAAGGTAGAACAGTTTTTTTTTTTTTTTTTTTAGCCCTTTCAATTAATGAAAAACATTGATCTCTCGCTGCCATGTTCTGAGCTTCACCTGAGAAGGGACTAGCTGCTAGCTGCCCCTGTGCTGTGAGAACTGCTTCAGAAAAGGCCTGTGGCGTGATTGGCGTGAGAACCAGCAGAGCGCGAACAGAGCTTCAGTTCCTCAGCCATGAATGCAGTCAGCTCACTGTGACCAAACCTGACTCCCCTCTCACCACAGTCTGCACTGGCCACCACCACTTCCTGTAGTCTCCAGGACTTAGCTTCACTTGTGATATACTCATGTTCCCATGACAACGGTTACCTAGAGACCGGATTCCTGCAAAGCCTTCAGTGTTGATGGCTTCTTTGTCTTGAGAAGGTGTTAATGGGGGTGTGTGTGTGTGGTTGTGTGGGGTTGGGGGGGGTTTGTGTGGGGTTGGGTGGTTGTCTCTGTCGAATCCAAGTGGGTGGCCTTTCATTTCTGTGTAACTGTGAAAGCGGCGGTTACGATGTTTGACATGTGAGGCAGTGTCGGTCGCATTCAGACAAGGTTATGACATTATAGCACTGCAATTCTCTCCCATCAAGCTGAATTGACTCCAACTGAGGGGGAAATCCGGAGGTTTTATTCGTCCTTTACGCGATGAGATTCCCAGATGAGATTGTGTGGAGCTGAGGAACGAGGCCATCCCATCTGACACAGTGCCCTCCATTAGACCTCACCTGTCTATAGTTTTTCTGCGGTTAGCTGAAGTTGTCCATAGGGAGTATACTCCATCTGTGACAGAACAGAGAGAGCTGACAAGAAGCAGTCTATTTTTTACCCGTTGGATTCCCTCAGGGTATACAAAGACATCTGAGTAGCGCTAGGTCACAGTTTTAGCACCCCCCCATTTTGCAGTTATGTGAGCCTCATTGTTTTCCAAGGAATTTTTCCACCTTTTCTTGTCCGCAAATAGCTTTGGTTGGCGGCTTTCGGGAAATGGTCTTGTCACGGAGCGCAGAGCGACGTTCCTTCCTGACATTGCCTTTACGACACCACCGCTTCCTGTTCGAACTCAGTGGAAGGCATTTGGGGAATACGGGATATAGGATACTCTCTGTCCTGGTGGAATTCCAGTGGCCGGGTGCCAGTGACCTGACCGCCAACCATATGTAGGCCTTCATCTGAGGGGTTTCGTCTTGTGAGCATTTCAGCTGGTTGCTCCTACTTATACTGAACACCCAAATGTGTGGCACACACCTGTAGTTAATTCTACACTAACGGTTCTCTCAACCTTATACAGAATGAACCAGTGTGGGTGCAGGCTTTCATTCCAGCCATGCAGTTACACACCCGATTCTAGTATGCAGTCCCTAGCGCTTTCAATGAAGACCTTAGCTGTGTTGGGAAGGTCGGCATTAGATTCCATCCACCAATAGTACGAGCCTGAGGTAGATTTCTGAATAAATTATAACTCGTGACACAAGATTATCAGAAATTTGTCAGATCGCCTCATGTAAAACAGATTATGAAAATAATCCCCTGATTATGATCCCCTGACCCTGACTCTGTCAACCGAGGGTCTTTTGGTGGATGGAAATTATACTCTACCTGTTGGGGAATCACGCCTGTTTACTACATACTGCATATGACGCCAGTATACTCCATAATGCTCTCTGAGGTGGTATACAGTGTAGTGGCCAGTATGTGACCATAACCATGTCATGAACAATGCTTTCACGTGACCACCAGGCTATTAAGATCACCTGGGTCTTGGTTGCATGTTGCCATTGACTGCAATGCATTGTGGGCCACAGAGCGCCACAAAGACTGGTCTGGCTGCGCACTGTGAAATTTAGTTTTTGTAGCAGTCGCATACTGGTAGATGTCATGCTGGTCACTGGCTCCTTTTGACCATGTTTAGTCATCAAGAGGTAAGTAGCTGGCGAATTTAAGCATGGCTGGTAAGTAGTATAATCCTGGTGTGTAAATGCATGGCTGGAATGGAAGTCTGCACACACTCACACACAGGCTTGAGGACTCCTGTAACTGTCACTGCAACTGCAATCAAAAGGAAATTTTTGGCCTTAGTTTCAGTTCTGCATAATTGAATGAAAACATGTTAAAGCATGTATGCTCCATCAAAGTTATCAAATTTAAAAACTCGTTCATTTCTACTCCAAATATTGCTTCCTCCCACCTCTCAGGAAAGGATTTATGTTTAGTGGGAGATCATGGAGTTCCAGCTGGAGTAGTGTTGATAAATGCTTCTGTCAGTCTACCATTCCCCTCAAATCAGCGTCCTTTTGCATGCATTCAGATCTGACGCTGGTCAGAACGCACTTTGAGGTTTAAAATCAATCAAATCAACTTCCCTTTCTTTGAAAATTTTGTTTTTACTCCAGTAGGTCGAACTGCTGAAGTTTACTTTCTTCTGTCTTCCTATTCACGTCTTTCCTTTTCAACACAAATTATGACCGCTCATCGAGGTCATGATAGCTCAATGTTAATTTCTGTGAAAGAAATTAATAGCATTCAATGCTTAGTAGATCTCTTAAATGGATGTTGGATAATGAAGTGGATGTTGACATTGCAATTTCAGTCTTGGAAAATGAGCTCTTGGATTTTAGAATAAATCATGATAGAGAGTTAATTTAATCTGTGTAAATATACAAAATAGTGAAATGATGTATGGGGTGGCAGAAAGTATGATCTAATTTCTGATTATTTAAAATATGCAAATTAATCATCTTTATCATTCAAGCAACACTACCTTTTCGCCTCGGCATTTGGCAGCTCGTTCTCATTCAAAGCTCCTCTCGGAATAGCAGCGAAGAGCGGCCTACTGAGAGAGAATCTTATTCATGCCAATTACCTGAATGAAGAAATATTTAGTATGTTGTTTACCCTTTTGCTCTGTTGAGATTTTAATATAGGGATATGAAAAAATAATACCCAAGCAATCTGCTGCTCTGGCATCGCCAAATAAAAAGTCAGTAGAGATCGGCTGATACGCCGTATTAATTACCCGTGTGTAATGACGAGTATGCACTGCTTTGAGTGTAGTGCTGCTATGAATACGAGACGATAGCTTTGGCGTATCGTTCCAGCAAACTGAATTTTTCAGGACCATATTTTAGAAACGTGGTTGCTTGGTTTTCAGCTTTACAGAGTTTTATTTTACTTGGTTTGGCACAGATAATTTAATGAAAAGAATTGGGGGGGAGGGGGTCTGTAACCGCAGCACAGCTCCGTTTGTGATGCGGACAGTTTGGCTGTGTGCCGCTTGTTCTCAGGGCTCTGGTCTCCTCGCGGCGGCTCGCATGGGCACAGAGGCAGCGGTGTGGGAAAGGAGGAGTTGCTTGCAGAATCGGGTGGCTGCGTTGCATAAGAGCTCCACCTCTGCAGTGTTAAGATATTGGGGTGAGGGGGTGAAAGCCCCTGAGCTCTGCTCACAAATGTAATGAATGAGTGTTGCTTTCGATGCGTGCATGCGTGCGCACTCACACAAACACAAACACACACGCACACATGAACACAAACACACTCCCTTTCACTTATTGTCTCTCTCTTCTGCACGTGTGCATTCTCATGCATGCACATACGCACACACATACTCCCTTTCACTCATTCTCTCTCTCATACTGCATGTGTGCGTTCTCGTGCACAAGCATGCATGGGCACACACTCACTTTCACTCATTTTCTCTCATACACTGCATGTCTGCATTGTCGTGCACACTTATACATGCACGCACACATGCACTATATACACTGTCACTCATTGTCTTTTTTATACAGCATGTGTGCGTGCACACACATACAAACACACACACATATACACACGTGTGCCCTCACACACACACACACAGACTTATTCTCTCTCTCATACTGCATCTGTGCATTGTCTCACACACACATTAACACAACCAAAAAACTCACATGGCATCTCCCTCTTTCACTCTCTACAGCACATGCCCCCTCGCACACGCACACACACACACTCCATCTCTCGGACACTTAATCTTTCACTGATCCCAACGGACCGACCTATCCCCACGTATGAGTTTAACACCATCGTAAAGTCTTCACTCGCTAATAAAACGCAGAGTGAGCTTACATTTAAATAACAGTGTCCTGACATTCCATAATCCACTTTTCTTTACTGCTGACAAACCCGACTCCGCGGGGGAAACTGCCACTCCTTTGTTTTTGTGGCAGAATTAGCTGGAGCACGTCGGTCGGCCGCTGTCGTCAGTGTGAGGCCATGCGTTGCGGTGGCAGTGGCAGCTGAGAGGGAACGTGTCGATAAGGCTTTCCGACAGACTCTGTGTTGTGATGTATCCCTGCGCTGTCAGTCATCCTGCGCTCCGGGGAAACTGGCAGGTCCACACTGGAAGTGGGGGGGGGGGGGGGTTGTCTGAATATGGCCACGGCGGACTGCAGCAGTACTGCACATAGTCTGTAAAATTCCCAGCCTGGTATTCATTACATTGCATTATACTTATTTATTAAGTCATTCATTTTGTGTTATTTGGCTTGTTGTTGATGAAACTAAGCGGGAGCAAATTCCCTTTGGAGCAATGTGAGGCTTTGAATTGATCTTACTGTGGCTGCACTGGGACGTGAACTAATAACCTCCTCTGCCGTATTCAGAAGGTTGCCTCTTGGCTACGGGCCACCCCAGCATGTCACTTCTATCCCAGTGGGCACTCAACATCATTTCAATGTTGAAATTAAGTTGATATTTGGTCATGACGTTGCACAACGTTCATTCAACATTGAACCAAGGTTACGCCATTCAACCTCCGACGTTGTCAAAACTCTAAAGTTGAATCAACGTTGATTGAACACTGGCTTCTTCAACGTTATTTATTGGTTGAAAATACAATGTTGTGTCGACGTCCAGTAATAGTTGTATGTTTGGGCGCCAACGTTGATGCAACGTCAGATTGCCAACGTCCACTCAACTCTCAATCTAACCTTATTTCAACGTTGTTCCAACATTGGACGTGACGTCATTTCAATGTTGTGCCCACTGGGATTTCCGTTCCTCAGTTGCCGTCGTGGCCAAGGGAAGAGGATAACTGAAGGGCTAAGAACCAGAGTGGTTTAACCCCCAAAAAAAGAGAAAATTACAGTTTGGATCATATTGTGACAGATGTTAAGATTCATAACGCTAAATTCGTGTCATGATGCGTATTATACCCTCGAACAACATTGTGAGGTATATTTATTTGTTTTTTTTTTAAACTTTGACATGTATTATCTCAAAAACAATGTTCTGTGGGTTAGACTGCTCTGGTTCTAAGCCCTTCAGTTGAGGTTAACTGAAATGTTGGAAGGGTCTGCGGTGAAGACATGACCTATGACCTCTGACGAGTGTGTATGGGCTGTTGGGTGATTTGGGGGAAAAGGTCACTTTCATCTGGAAGGTTTCGTGGTCGTACCTGTGGTCTCATGACAGAGACAGTGGTTCTCACCACCTGGTCTTCTGGGATAAAACTATCACCCCTCATGCTGACCTGTTGAGTTTCCCAGCAGCGCTTCTGCACTGACCTCCCCCAAAAAGCCCCCTCCCCAGGACCCCCATCAGAGCGTCTGTGCCTCCACTGACCTTTCTGCTGCCCCGTCGCTTTCTCCCTCTGCTTCAACACAAAAAATCGGGCCGCCCATCCACCGCGGTGTCATTCCTACTGTTGCACAGTCCATATAATTCCTGACTGCTCTGAAGGGATTCTGTTACTCAGCTCTTTTGTGTTGTGCGTTCTGGTCAGCATGCATGTCAAAGAGAATCAAATAAACTTACATTCTTTCCACTAAACTACCCCCCCCAACTTCCATCTAAACAGGGTAAGGTGCATAAATGCCATGACATTTAAGGACAGATGTGTGCATATGTCGACACAAAATTCATTAGTACGCACGGACACACACACGCACGTGCTGGGCAGTTACGCGCTTTTCAAATTGCTACGGAGTTTGATTCAAACTAGCTAATTAAAGAAGTCTTTGTGCCGTATTCATTCAGATTTTCATATTCATTCATCGTTCTCTCTGAATGATTCTGCTCTGAGCTGCTTCATTTGTTTAGTACGCTGGGGCTTTGTCAGGAGATAGTATCTGACATTTTCAATGGTAAAATCACATCATTAGTAGGAAAAATAATGTCTCCACAGGACCAGGAGAATTCCGCGTTATTTCACTGTGTGGGTAAAAATAAGCGTCCGATAATTACACTTGGTGATGAGAGAGCTGTTTCATTCGTATCAGTCATCAGTGATTTGTTGTCTTACTCAGTGATGGTCTTCTAATTCTGTTCTAATGAACGAAAATCTCTGCGAGGGGTACTTGAGGTCCCTGCCCTGCCCTGTACATAGGGGGATACTGCATGATGCAGTCTGTGCAACCGTCAGTCTCCTCTGGGGGTGTCTGCTCAGTGTAGTGCTGATGGGGTAACGTCTCACACCTGAACACCACAAGGAAAAACAATCAGTCCAAATGTAGCATTTTGGTATATTTTACATATTATTTATTAGAAAATATTTATAATAATATATTATGATATTATATATACATTATTATAAAATTTTATATATATATATATATATATATATATTTTTTTTTTTTATTGCATATTTGTTCAGTGCTTTGTTTCTGAGATCATTTTGAATTTTTAATTCATCATTTCTCCGGAAGGTGAAAATGTGACTCTGATCATTTTTCCATTGTGGTCTTCAACTGTTCTTGAAAAAAGACATAGAATGTTGTTATGAAAATTTTATGAAATTAATCAGGTACTTCCCTCTGTGTAGTGTGTTATTCTGGGCTGGTCTGAAGTAGATGTATTTACAGTCCTGACTGAGATTGCTTGTGTCTGCAGTGGGAGCAGCCATTTCCAATGGAGAGCGTTCGGTTTGTAACTTGGTGTCTCGCATAAAAAGATTTTCCATTTTTAGAATGTCATGTAGGATGGGCTTTGAGCTTGGCAGATAGAGATGTGAAATTATGTGGCATTTTCTTATATCAGCAACGATCTCAGCCCCTGACTGTTTCTTATTTTTGTGAAGGGAGCGCAGAGGTTTGGTGAGCAGAATGTTCACAGTTCAGCGAGTCAGGGTGGATAAGTGGAGGTGGAAGGGAGGCGGGGGGGTGCAATAAAAATGGGATGGGAATAGAAGACAGCGGCACCTCTTGCTTCAGTATGAAGCGAGGACTTATGCGCGTCGGCCGCGCAAGGGATTCTTTCCCTCCTTTTCCGGCTCTTTCCGTGGAAAAACACAGACAGCCGGCCGGGGATGGGGGGTGTGCCGCAGTTCTAGAAATTTTTTGAAGGGGGTGTGTGGGTTACGTAGGGGTCCGGATGCTATGTTCTGAGCATAGAGTCGCCGGTAGTCGGGGACTCCGTCAGCAGCAGTAGAGGCCATACATGCTGGCCCAAGCCCTGCCCACTTGGCTATGCGTACAGAGCATTCTCAAGAGGTTTGGGTTGTGCTGATCTCTGATGACGTCATGGGTGGATGGTGGGGGGGTGGTAAATGATTGCCAGATGTGCAGAGCTGTGCTATGCAGCCGCCCCCATGGACCGAGTGTCTTGGAATACAAGACAGTCCCAGTCCAGCTGCCAGCTCAGTGCTGCCTCTGGTATGTGGTTTGTGAGGTTAGCTACAGGCAGTCGCTCCAGCTCAGTGGTCTTTCACAGTTCTGTGCAGCCTCTCGCTCCTGCTGATGCACAGCTGGCGACCCCTGCCCTGGTTTCCTCACACATTCTGTCTTGGCATCGCAGGGTTCCGCTAACAAAGCGGAAACCGCTCCAGGGTCCGTCTCTAAACACACCACCCTGCATTGGAGTCATAGTTTGTGTTTTTGTCGTCGTTGTGCATTATCTCATTTGACATAGAGTTTTTTGGTGTTGCTGGTTTTTTTTTTATTGCCGCTGCCATTGGTACGTGCGCCAGTGGGGGGTCATCCTCAACTTGGGTACTACTGAACTGTACCCAGGCTACCTGGAAACATATCAAAATGTACCTTGGTTCCTGGTATGTCGTTTGAAACATACCCCAGCTCCCGTACCTTTCAACAGAACTTGGGTACGTTTCGACAGACATCCCAGGAACCAAAGTACTGTTCGATATATTTTACTGGGTTACACTTTGCTGGTACCCAGGAAGAAGATGACTCTATTTGAGCAACTAGCATTTTTTTTTTTTTTTTTTTTTTTTTTTTGCATTTTCAGTTTAATTCGTTCATTCTCATGGCTCTCTCTGACAAGCACTGAGCTCGGCACACAGCGCGACCACAGCCCCTCTCCCCCGTTGGAAAGAGACAAAGAGCGACCTCCGTGTGCAGTATTCCTGCCCGCTGCAGTGAGCCGTTAGCGCTTGGGTCTATAAACGTTGTGGCAGTCCCTCAGCTGACCGCAGCACTTCAGGCACGCCGAGCGTTTTTAGGCGAAAAGGAAATGACTCACTTCAGCCTTTCTGTGGCCATCAGAAGCACTTCAGTTAGGGTTTCAGTTTATGTGCACATAATATATGGCACTCGTACAAAAGCGTAATCGCTCTACCTATAATTGAATTATACTGCTGACTTTTTTCTTTTAATTTTGAAACGTCAACAGGCTTGTTTTGAAATCAATATGGTTCAATGGTGTGCACTGTATGTTGCACGAGAACAGATTTTCCATTCCCAAGCAACCTCACTTCCTGTTAGTCAGGGTTTACGGTCAACACAGTCTGCTGCTTCCTTCCTTCTTTTCTGCTGAGTGACGTCCATCTTGGGTAATTGGCTATGCGCTGACTTTTTTTTTTAAAGGTCATTTCAAAGGTAAAATATTGAGCTCTGGGAACAGAGCATGTATTGCTGTAGTGAATTGAACTGGGCTATCTATCGGTCAGGGTTATGAGCGAGGCTGGAAACGATTTTCCTTATTCCTGATGATAAAATATGAGCCTGTTTGAGGTGGTGTTACAGACAGGTAAAACAGAAGTGGCCGGATTTTTACTCTGTGTTAGGACTTATTTCATGACCTGCTGCTTGTCCAGCAAAACAAAAAAATAATGTGAAAAGGCCCACATATTTTGAAGAACATAACCGGCAAAGAGAAAAGTTGTTTGTGCTGGCTTCTCAACCGAGCAGGTTTCATGTGGGTGGTAACAGAGGGATAAGTAGAGATTCAGACATTGGCTCTATCAATGTCTTTTTAGATTTTTGTTTTATGTTTCAGCAAGAGTCAGTATTTTATAGCTACATGCAAACATCCACTGAGAAGAAGAGAGTGTGACATTTGGTTCGAGTTATTTAGACATTGAGCGTGCAAAATGTGCATTAAAATGCACGTATGCAAGCAAATGCCCATTTTTAGCCGGAATGAGACCATGTATAAAAATTTTTCTATGCCCATTTAATGCAGTTATGCCATCTTTTGCGGGAACGTCAGGCGGCAGTGCTGCCTTTAAAACCCTGTCTGTTATCGCCAGTGATACACGCCAAGATTAAATGGGTTTGCTCGTTTGATGACAAAGCTGTCACCTGTTCCAAGATTGCTGTTGATTTTTCGTTGGCACGGAGATGCGTATCTCATGAATACTGATGCTCACCATATCGGGAGAGCAAAACTATGACTGAGCGCGCTCGATGCTGGGTTTATTCGCGCAGTCCAGCGGAGCACAAGTGAGAAGCCCCTTCATTTGCCTCACGCTTGGGTCCGTCTTTCCCCTGCGGCTGGGATAAAAGCTCTCCCTGAACTCCCCTGCTCAGTGTCAGGTCATAGATCAGGATAGGGGGGAAATCAGTGGGGAAAGTTCCGGAAACCCTGTAAAATGCCGCCAGCTCTATTCCAATGACGGGAGATTTTGCTTGAATTAGTTTGCCCTCCGTGGAGTCGTAATTATCTCAGTAGCCACACGACAGGAAGTGCTATGAAGTTATTTTATTCCTAGCTCTTTGCAACCATTGGTCTCTCTCTCTCTCTCTCTCACCCTCTCTCCTTCTTTTGTTTTGTCACTCTCTCTCCCTTTCCCTCATCTCTATCTCTCTCCCTTTCTTGTCCTGTCACAATCTCTTACTCTTCTTTTCCTTCTCTCTCTCTCTCTCTCTCTCTCTCTCTGTCTCCCTCCCTCAGTGTTGCTAAAGCATGACCATCTGGATTTTGTTCATCTGGAGCCGGGTGAAGGAGTTGGGCTTTGTATTTTTCCATCAGGCACTGTTATGAATAATTCTGGACTCACTGTCAGTTGCAGCTCCCCCTGCGCTGTCACAGCCTGTGTATTGGCGCAGGCCTCTGTGCTGTTTGCCAGCCGTACGGAGGGGAGGTCGAGCACACAAGAGAGATGCGGTATGAAGACCGCGAGTCGGGCTGCTTTCAGCAGTCAGACGCTGTGGCCTGCACTGCATCAGGGGGAAGATTTAATCGTTGTAGGCGGAGTAGAGTTTATTTCGCTGAAACGCTTGGCTGAGTTGATGGGAAGGATTTGGGACCGCAGTGTAGCCTAGTGGTAAGTTAGCTGACTGGTAATTGTGTGGAGTTGCTGCACACTCCGGTGGGGCTTGATGCTTTTCACTTTGCGTTTTCCAGTCTTTGTTGTCAGAGGACCATCCCTCCAAAGACAAAAGGCCTCTCTGTAGTTTGTGGGAACTGTCTGTGTTTGCCATCAGACCTAATGAACACACAGGCCACATTTGGTATGGAGAGAGCGTGGAGAGCCCTGGAGTACTGATTTCTGGCTTGTAAAAGGCACATTGACATGAATGTGTAATGGGCCTTGTTCAGTGCGGGGGGCTTATTACACTGACAGAGCTGCAGCGCACCCGGAGGGGGGTTGTAAATATGTTTTCCATACGCTCTGCTTTATGTAACAGTCCTGACTCCTGACACCCCGGCTGCTTCCTGGAGCGTCTGAGCCTCGTCAGGACGTGAATGTAGAAATGGCGCATATGGCGCGTTGTCGGTGCGTGCGGGCTGTCGCCGGGCGTGGCCCTGAGGCCCAGGAGGTGGGCCGCATAACCATGTTGCTATTAGGAAACATGCAGTATTTATGATGTGAAATAATGATCGCCCCCGGTACCGGGGGCATTCGGGTTTAAGAGGTTAATCAATTGGTCCTCGGCCCATGGCCGATACTTCTGCAAAATATTACTGAAATTGATTGAGAAATTTGAGAGATATTGTCTGAACGAACAAATAAACAGCCAAACAAACTGACATGGATGAATAGTAACATAACCTCTGCCCTACTTCATCGGTGGAGTTGAAAAACTCTCAAGATTTTCTTTTACCTCAGTGGAAAACTTCACGAGTTTAAGGAAAAGTGTGACGGGGAATTCATAGCGGCTTAGGAAAAGAGAATCCGAATGCACTTACACTATACAAAGTGTCATGTTGGTGATGTTTGATTGTTTTCGTGATTGGCTGGATGGTTGCATGAAATATTGCTGCCACAGGGGGCAATATTGTGGGACGGTGTTATATCCTTTCCTTTTGTAAAGGATGGTTAAGCGTACTCTATGCTAAAAGAGATAAATGAGGAAGCACTGAAGCACCTTTCCTGACCATTTAGAAAATTCAAGAACACTTATCATGGCTGCCGCGTAAATACTTCCTGGTAATTTTCAAGCAGTGAGGGAATTACCTTGGCACAAAAGACTATTTGAACGCAGCCAGAGTGTCTAATAAGGTATAGACCACTCTTAAATTCTATGCATATCACACGGTCCAATGCCAAAATGAGGCTTGACTAGCAACACAAAGAAAATGGTCGCATCCAGATCGGCGTTTCACTGTTGTGTCCGGCAGTGTGATGGCAATACTTGATTGCACGCTGATCTAATTTTTCATCATTTTTCAAAAGCTTATCTCCGTAGAAAGAAATGGTTGAATCAGATAAAGAGAGGTGAAGGGCTGGAACTATAGGGGTTTTATGCTCGCAATACACGTTTCCAATGGTTTTATTTATCAAAGCATTGGCGGTGGCCAGATCAGGTCATGACAGAGTACAGTATAAGATTCTGTTCATTGGATAACTGAATTGCACAATTTCATGGAAAACAAATGTAATTTTCCTTAGTGCCTGAATAGTAATTCCCTACATATGTTAGCACTGAGCTAACGCCATCTCTGTGAAAACTTACAATGCGGTCAAGCTATCACTTTCGCGTTTGAACTAGCAACCATTTGTATTGATCAGTTTCTCAACAGGAGTTGGGCTATGGGAAAAGTACAGTTATGTGAAAGAGAAAAATCTGAAACAAAAGCCAAATCATGGTTTTCGTCCACTGCCAACTGAGTCGCTAGCTAATGTTATTTTGCTAGCTAATGCTCTAATGTTACATAATGGTTATGGAAAGGTACTGCGAACACGCTAGCAAAGTAACGTTAACGTAGTTATGAGAAGGGCACTTAGCTTGCCTGCTACAGTGCTAAGCCATAGCGATTTAACCAATGTTACTCTTGGTATTCATTCAGTTTGGCTAAATACTAACAGCATGACTTTACATGGAGCGATTTTTTTTTTTTCCCCCATGCTCTCAGCCAATGAAATTTCCATAAAAAGTGCTATTTACTTTGGGTAATATCAAATAGATGTCATGCGTTGGGCTATGAGAAAAGTACTACAGTTATTTGAAAACTAAAAATCTGGAACAAATGCCAAATCAGGGTTTTCTTCTACGGGCGAAGCCATTGCAAATAGCATGTTAACTAAGCTGGCGACCTAGTTATGCATCTCAAGCCTAGCTTTGGACAAAAAGGAATACTCATGACCTGGATATTAAGAATGGTCAATTGTCAGAGAGGGATATATGGGCGGGGCTGGTCATGTGCATTTAATTTATGACTCGGCACTGAAACCCCATCACACAGGAAGTGGAATAAGGAGGAACAGAGCTGTATCACTCTAGGCCTGTGGCTGGTGACCACTGCCTTCACATCCTTCTGGTGAAAGTGACAGCTCTCTTGGGCCGTACAAATGATACAGGCCTTATCAGAGCAGCCAGCTGTTTGCTCTGTCATTCACAGCCCTCCCGTACATTCAGTCAACTCAGAGGAAACGTTCTTCTCTGAACATCAGCGCTGAAATTTTTTTCTTTACTTACTGCAGCTATCCTCATTTCTTTATGCCACTTCATCTACTGGACTGGCGAGAATTATGCATGTGTGTGAGAAATGAAGTTAGGTGGCGGGCTTACGGACAGATGGCAACAATAAGATGCACCATGATGCAGATACTGTCATTCTTCGAGTCGGCCTGGCTTTTCCAGAATTCAGCAAGCCTGTGACTTTGTGCCGTTTGTGTTCTGCTCCATTTAAAATATGCCCTGTGCAATCTGGTAGGATTCCCTGACAGAGGTTGAAATTATTCATGGATTTTTTTTTTTTATCAGTTTGGTTTCCATAAAAAAGGAAACAAGGAGCACGAAGGAAGTTCTGATGAAGAAATTCATCAGGAGTGAGCCTGGTTTGAATTGACTCCGAGAGCATCGTCAAGATTAGGTATTTGTCATTTTAGTTGATTTTTTGACGGCGCTACAGAAATGAAAGGTAGTAAAATCAAAACAAGAGTTGAGAGTATTTTTTACTAAGAACATTTCCAGCCCCAGAAAATGAAGTGATGGTTAGTTCTGATGTATTAACCCTTTAAAGAGGGCTCTGTCAGGACTACCTCTGGTTCAGAACTCAGGAGCCCATGTTCTGGAGCGTCTTTGCTTTCACTGAACGGTGGTGATTGTTGAGTTTAGCAAAGGGTTCAGCCAAACCCATCAATGTCCTCACAAAAAAAGACTATGGAAAAAATTGTTTTGCTCTACCAAACAGTTGAGTAGAACATTAAAGCGTAAATAATATTCTCATCTGTTGTTTGTAACCTTACACCTTAAAGCGTTAATAGAGAAGGGGCGGGCCTTACATTATATTCCACCCTTATGGTTGGGGAGAATACCCAGACTGTCACTATAAAGAGCCTATTTGAAAAGTCAGCAAGTCCATTATAAAAAAATAAGATTTTAATTGCAAGGCTTGTACTCGATCCACATTAATCTTTTCCACTGCTTAAAAAAAAAATTGAAAGAGAAGGAAATTGCCGCAGCAGTATGTATGAGTGTTTCAGCTTTGGTCTCTATGTCTGGGGATCACCAAATCTGGCCCTTGAATCCAGATCCAGGTTTTCTTCCTGGTAATTAATTGAACAGTTGGCATGTCTGGTTGGCCAGGCTGTTTTTACACCTGAATCTCAGGTAAAGGGAGGATGGAAGACCTGCTGCTCTCTGGTCTCGAGGACCGTGATTTGATGATTACTGCCGTGTGTGATCAGCTTCATAAAGGGGTGGCACCTGTCCTCGTATCCAGTGGGTCTGACCTGACCTGGGCTGACCCAGTCGGACACGTGGCCTGCCAGACAGAATCATGCTGTTTACTGACAGAGCGTGTGTGAGACTGTCTGCCAGGTTTGAATGATTAGGGAAAGACGTGGCATCCCTGGACAGATGGCATGACGTGTGGATGACACCATATGCCAAGCTAGAACACTTGAGCTTTTCATTAAATGACTGGAAACAACTGCAGGCTCCAATGACAGAGGTGTATTTTTCATGGCAAGAAGGGTTAAGTGAAGTGGATTTTTTTTGTTCCAGACACCTGTAAAAGAGGAAAGAGATGGTCTTACGTTTCTCTAGGGTGATAGCAGTAGCTGTCCTTCTTCTCACCTGTATATTGCCATGGAGAAAAGCCTTCTATTCTTATGAATGCATATTCCCTTACATGGTCATGAACCTCTGTTCTTTGGCTTGGGGGCCAGTCTCTATGCTGAAAAGCACAGTAAGGGATCTGAAAACTTCCTTGTGGAAGATCTCAAAACCACTTTCAGTGAACTCCTGTCCACACTCGGCCTTCTCCATGCCCCCGTATAGCCAAACTAAGATTCACGCTCAATCTATCCCAAGCCCAAATTGAGCCCACTTCAAATCCATACTTCTCTACCTCAAGCTACCTCAGTACTATTCTTGAATTATCTAAAATTCACTCTCAAGCTACTGTACATCCAATCAATGCTCAAATTACCTGAATCTGTATGCAGGCTTCTGCATCTCAATTTTGCCCTCAAACTACTTCAAATCTGCACTCAAACTACCTCTAATCTAAGTTCAATTTACATCAAGACTGCTTAAATGCAACTTCAAGTACAGTCATAAAATAATCCACTTTCAAACTACCTCAAATCTTCACTCGAGTTACCTTAAATTCATACGCAGACTAGCTGCCTCGAATCTGCACTCAAACTAAATTTTATCTACTCTGAAGCTCAAATTCTCACTAAACTCAAGCTTTACTATTCTGAAACTAAACCAAACTTGCGGTCAATGATAGTATGACCTTCAGATTAATTCATGTTACGTATAAAAGTTAGAGAATCGTATTTTGTGGGGTTGTGTGTGATTCAGGTGCATGACTGGTACAAATGTAAATCACGTATTGGGCCAGTTTCTCAGACTCAGATTAAGCTTTTGTCCTTGACAAAATTCAGTTTTCAATGGAAAATCTCCGTATAGAACTCAGTTTAGTGAAGAACTGAGCTTAACCCAAGTCTGTGAAACTGGCCTAATAAGTCTACAATACTCAGTATTACTCAGTGGTGGAAAATCCTGAATTCAGAATATAGAAATCCTCTGAGGCACTTTATCCCAATCACCTGGGGTTACTTGCTTGAATTGCAAAGATTTATGGCCGGGAGGCCAAGTGAAATCAGCTGGCTGGGGTTACAGGTGGAAGGGACACGTAAGAGAACTTTAACTTTTTGACCCCAAGACTTTCCGCTTGTGGTATCAAATGCGGTAACATGATTTGTTTGTGTCTGACCTGCTATCAAAACATGAGACGCTACAGACTTACTACACTGCATTCTGAAGGGAGGAATGGCACAAAAATACCAACTGTGCTGCTGTATCTTTGCTCTTGAGGAGACTTTCACTTGTACACGTTCCCCAGTGATGATTAGCCTAATATTCGAGACGCTGTTTGTAAGCGCTAACCTGATTAGCTCACGCTGTGCACTGTAAGCATCAGTACAGAGAGGTACAGAACAGTGCACAGCCTGCCAAGGACAGCTGAGCCGCATATTTTGCTCTTTAATATATCTGTGCTTTTAAATACTCCTCGAGCTGTGTACTTGTGTACTTTGTGAGTGCAGATCAAACTGTTTTTCCTCAGGATATCCTGCTGCGTACTAATCTCCCCTTTACATTCGCTCCTTCAGCGAATCTGAGTTCTCCGTGTTTCATTTCTTCAGTGCTGTAGTTGAGTTAAGAATGCTGCCACTCTGCCAACTTCTCCATTTGGCTGCAAAAGCATCTCAGGTAATCAGATTTGAGACACAGAGAACACAGAGTGCATAACCTGCTGTATGCATTTACTCTTACGCACACACTGATGCATAGTCTCTCACTGCAGCGTACACTCAATCACATGTGCGCGCACACGCACGCACACACTCACACACACACACACACACACACAGATACAGTATATACACATGCTGACACACTGATGCATAGTCTCTCACTGCAGCATACACTTAATCACATGCTAACACACACACACACACGCACACATAAACACACACACACACACACACACACAGTATGTACACATGCTGATACACTGACGCATAGTCTCTCACTGCAGCATACACTCAATCACACACGCACACACACACATACTACGACAAACACTCTACCACACGCTGACACACGCACACATGCATAGACATACAAGCACTCGCACTCAAACACACAGAAGGGTTCACAGACACATGCTTAGAGATCAAATATGCACGCTCAATCACAGATTGACACACGCAGAAGCGGACACACACATAAGCCGACACGCTCTCACTCACAGAGATGCATGCTGACACACACATACACACTGAGACATATGCTGACGCACTCACACACACATATGAACCCACACTGACACAGAGACGCATGCTGACATGCTCACGAACACACACAGTATGTACACGCGCTGATGCACACAGAGACACACAGTATGTACGCTCGCTCAAATGCACACACTGAGACGCACGCTCACACGCGCGCACGCAGAGTGTGCGCACATGCTGACACACACTGAGATATGTGCTAACACACTCACACACACATTATGTGCACACGCTGACACGCAGAGATGCGCACTGACACACTCACACACACACAGTATGTATACACTGACACACACACCCAGCCACATGCTGAATGACCCGCAGTGTGTTGTGCTTCTAGCTAAAGTAGCCTGCTCTGACCCAGGGGCGGTCAGCGTGTCACTGATGGATGCAGCGCGAGAATCACTGTGATGTGTAATCTGCTCAGCACTGCGGCATCAGTTAGCCGAGCGCTAACAGGCCACAGCATCTGTGAGAGAACGGCACGTTCTCTGATCGACCGCTGACCCTGTGCACCCTTCCTCCTGTTCCCCCTGCGCTTTTTACTGCACCCTAACTCCCCTTCCTCCCTGCCACCCAGCTCAACACAGCACCTCAGCTGCAGGAAGGCTAAATAGGGCCCAGGGAGTGCCACAGTGACACTGCTGTACATGCCCTGCTGTGACTCTCAGTGCATGTGCACGCAGAACACCGACGGCACACTGGTACATCTGCATACGCTTCTGATTTGTGTGTGTGTGTGTGTGTGTGTGTGTTAGCACGCATCTGCCTGTGAATGTGCAGGTGCTCATTTGTATGTCTGAATTGTTGGGGGCTTTTGTTGTGGTGCACATTTTGTGTGTGTGTGTGTGTGTGTGTGTGTGCGAACATTCAAATGCTTTATATGTTTGTGGTCACGTGCAAATGTTTGAATGTTAGTCGGCTGTGTTTCTCCCAGAGGCATTGTGGGTATTGGATACTCTGGATGGATCTCTCTCAGCTGCCGAGGGGTGCTAGCATAAATCACGGAGAGCGAGCGAGCACACCGCTGTGTCCCGTAAATTGAGTGGCCAGCCTGCCGCGCCTGACATCCCTTTGTTTCCTCTTCGGGGCGAAGAAACTGATCTAATCACAGCTCGACAGTAAAAGAAATAGAAATCACCACCATCCGTTTCCTCTTCCCTGTAATGCCACTGCAAATGGCCCAATTGTGGGCCGGTTCCATGGGCCGGGCCGGGGCTCGACGGGAAGTAAGGAGTTTGTTCCCGTCGTGTTTATGGCCCGGCCGCATTTTTCAAACCCGAAAATCTGCCACGATACATCCCTCACGCAGCGTTCTAATTACATTTAGCCTCATAGCACACCTCCGCACTGGGGCTGTGTCACTCCGACATGAGCGATTTCACGATTTAACGCCTCCAAACGCCGGTTTGTTTTTCCCTGCCTCCTCCTCTCTCTCCAAATCACGCGGGACGTCACTCAAAGCCAGCGGGAGTTTGATTTCTTCGCAATAAATTGCGAGGGTGACAGAGTATTTTTTTTTTCCCCAGAAGTACTGGGTAATCCTCAATGGACAGGGCCATAATTCACCGATGATTGATGACAGTTATCAATCATTGTGATTTGTGTGCTGAACCCCTGTGTAAAGTGAGCACTTCCACTGCAATAGTTTGTGAATAAGGCCAGTTAGTGTTTCTCATGGAGAAATCCTGCCATTTTGGTTCTATTTCAGCATGACTGGAGCATGCTTGTGTTCGGGGCGCGCTGAAGCCTTTGTATTTCCTGCACCATTATTACCTCTGCCAAGGAGGTTATGTTTTTGCTTCCATTTGTTTATTTATTTATTTATTTATTTTGTCTGTCTGTTAGCAGGATATCTCAAAAACAGTTGCATAGATTTTAACCAAACTTTGCAGCATGTTAAAGTAGCACAAGAGGAACAAGTGATTAAATTTTGGCATATCTAGGCCAAAGTACAGCTGAGATATAGGCCAAAGTTCAAATCCAGCTATGCTGGTGGAGGAATGGGCTCTCGCAAGTCCAGCTCTGGTTTTTAGGGTGTTGGTTTTCCCTTTTACTCAACCAAGAGGCTAAGCAGAAAATCTGGGTGAGTGCATGAGTACCACCGCAGTAGAATGGGGACCTGCCATAGCCACAGCCCTGAGAATCAATAGAGTTTCCAAGGGGCCTATCAACTGTCTGCACTGCTTCTTTCTGTCAATAAAAGCCAGCCCTGGCTGCAACATTCAGTGGCTGCCGAAGCCAAATTTATGGCCTTCCACAACAAACTGAGTGAGCAGATAGGCTTCCCCGGCTTACAGTGTCTCTGTGGTCTACTGCAGAGCCTTAATGTACTGTCCAATTCTGTTCTGTTACTGTGTCAGTTTCCTGTGCTGACAGTATGTTTTTCTTGTTTTTTTTTTTTTTGCACTAACCATCCACCAGTGATCTTTCATGCAGACGTGTCGTACTGTTTTGTCAATGTGTCAGAGGTCTGCTCAGAGCATGTGTCAGCAGTTCGTTCTGTAGGTGTCAGTGCTCTGCCATTTCAGTGTATCATTAGACTGATATGTGTGTCAGTAGTCTGTTCTGTCCAAGCATTAGAGGACTATTCAGGTTAGTCAGCAGTCTGTTTTATGTGTCAGTAGTCTGATCTGTCAGTGTTTGAGAGAGGTCTGTTCTGACTGTGCATCAGTGGTCAGTTCTGTCATGTGTCGATGGTCTGTTCTGTCAGTGTGTCAGTGGGATGTCTTGATACATCTTAAATTTAAATCTTCATTTTAGACTAAAATTTGATCCTGCTCGAGTGTAAGTGCCTGAAAAACATTTACACAATCTGTCTGCCACCTGGCGAGAGGAAATAATGACTTTCTGTGACAGGAGACAGAGAAACCAAAACCAAATTGCCATGTTTAAAAAGTGATTGAAATGACAATGGCATGCTGATGCTAAAGTGATTAGCCCCTAATTACAAAAGAGAGCTGATGCCTGGGAGTTGATGTCTGACGAACACCTGTAAAGCCTCTTACTTTCCTGACACACTCGAGGTCCGCAAGCACATCAGACGTCTTCTATCACAGTGAGAAAAAAAAAAGATGGAACTGCCATTTTGAAATTAAACTCTCACTAACCTGTGTGAGCGCATTGCATCTTTTCTCAGTCTGGTGCTTATATCCCGATCAGTTACACCATTATGTTATCTGTGAACACAAATAAGTCAGTAATGATTTTTTTTTTTTTTTTTTTTTTTATCTGTGTAAATGTGGCCTGGCTTTTCTTGAAACCCACCGAAAGAAACTCCCTCCCGAGTCACCGGTCTCAGTTATGCAGTAATCTCGCAAACATTCGCTCACCCATCCATTCTCTATAGCGCTTCTTCCTCACTAGGGTCAAGGTGGAGCTGGAGCCCATCCCAGCTGACTCTGGGCGAAAGGCAGGGATGCACCCTAGACAGCTCGCCAGTCCATCGCAGAGCGATCTTGCAAATCGCTCGAGTGGAACTTCTCTTTCCTCCAGACAGAATACTTCTGCGGAGCATCGTGGCTGAATTATGATTCCTCCAGAGGAAAAGATTGGCCCTTGAGCATCTCTCAATCATAGCACATAATTAGAAGATGCCGCTCTCGGCAGGGCCGTTTAAGCCGCATTCGTAAATAAGGGCCAACTAGCAAAGTGGTCAATGAAATATTACCGATAGCATTCAGCTGCACTCAACACAAAGCCCATTCCATGCAGCGGAAATCCATTTGCACAGCAACCTCGATATAAACCCGAATTGCTGGACCCAGGCCGTCAGCGCAATGGCAGCAGTCATATATTCTACAGACGGCTTCTGTCTAGCTGTGCCCCCATGTTGCTTGTTAAGGCAGTTAGAACAGCGTGTGTCCATCCACATGTGTTCGTGTGCAAACTGCAATCTATCATTACCCTGTCTCGCATCGCTCTGTGCTCGCTGCTCTGTCCGTACAAGTGTGAGATTACAAGTAATTAGGCTTCTCAACACTGATAACTGCGCCGGGCCGCGTAACCAAGGAGCCCAGACACTTCTGGCAATGCCATGGTAACCTAGGAGGAGGCGACGTGCAACCCACATATGCAGCCCACTCAGTCCCTGTTCTGAGGGCGTTCTTGCAGTTCTCATGAAGGAGAGGCGAATTTCACTCCAAAAAGAATACTGTTATGATCCAGACCAGGAACAAAATAATGAGTCAAAAGTAAAATCCAATAGTGGGGTTTATTGATAGCAATGCGGTAATGATAGAGGAAGGGAGCCCAGAGCAGAATGGCACAGTTCGGTTCAGATGGTACAGGCTTGAGTGCGAAGGCGTATCCTTTTCTCTGCCGGTGGCTATCCGGGACAGCTACCAGATGGAGTGCACACTTTGCCAGAGCAGAATGGTCAGGTGGCAGGACAGTGGAGTTTAGCAGGGACGCAGTCCCAATGCTGATGACCGCAGAAGCTTTGGGAGGTTGTTCCTAATAAACTGGGCAGAGGAACAGACTGAGGTTTGATTAATATGATCGCAGGCCCAATCCAGGAGACTGAGAGTAAGGCTTGGGAGCTTGCTCCTACTAATAGAACTAGGGAGACAACTTTTGTATATTACAATCATGAAACGTTACAGATAAATTCAGGAGATGAAAGATTTTATTTGGTAATACTAACTGGTTGCTAAAGGGCATATAACAAATGACAATCCAGTGACTTGCGCATTCAAATACTGAATAGACTTGCAAGCTGCTGGATCTGAGGAGACACAAGAGGAATTCACACAAGGGTTGTGACAAAATACACAGCAGGACGAAGAGTAAGTCAGAACAACATGGGGGATCAGTTGCTCTTAACCATTTAACTGTTCCACTCTACTGCTTCCATTAGGACTAGTTCCATGTTACAGGGGCAGACAGCGCTCAGAGCACTGGAAGCATAATTTGCAGGAGAGCAAGATCAAAGGTCATGCGTTAACAGTAACCCTGGATTTGAAAAACTTGTGAGTTTGGCAGTTTGTGTGGTCGTTTTGGAATGTTGTTGTGGAACTGCGAGTAGCGCTAGCTGCTACGTTAATACGCCAGTACTCCATTGGCTAGCTGGTATGTCAATGCATCAGTACACCATCATTTGCCAGCCACTACTTCATTGCATCAGCAAACCATTTGCAAGCCACTATGTTAGTGCATCAGTTCACCATTTGCTAGTTGGTATGCCAATGCATCAGTACACCATATGCTGGCCATTGCATCGATGCATCAGTAGACCATTTGCTAGCCACGACGGCAATGCATCAGTACGCTATTCACTAGCCGCTACGTCAATACACCAGTACGCCATTTGCTAGCCGCTACATCAATGCATCAGTACTCCATGTGAGAACCATAGCCAAGAAGATCAGGTGAGGTCGGATTGACATGGGGCCAGCAGCACAAACAGTTTTTTCCCTCAAAAGAGCACAACATCTAAAATAGCCAATAAGAAGTAAATAATTTAGATCTTATATGGTTCTTTGAGGGTAAAAATAGCCGAAGCTGCATCAATTCCACCTCCAGTATATACAGTAGACAGGCTGGTCTACATGTAAGCATTTGACCATGATATTGCGCACACATAAACTAAGTTTTCATCACAACCGCCGGAGGAATTGGCTGGACTCCGTTGCACTCGAGGAAATGGTGAATGGAGCAATGTGCAATCATTTGTTAGCCGAGTCATGTGCTGAGTCAAGTGTGCACGTGCAAGACCAGCAAATCTGGGGCTACCATCTAGACATGGCTCAAAGGGCTCATCTCAATTCTGTTTATTTTAGCATCCTTGTTTCCTCTCTCTTCCATACTTCTGCCTGAGACCCTGGGTGATTTTCATCATGCTAACTCATGCTTCCTCGCCTCCTCGCCTCTTCTGTGACCCAGTAATCATTCTGCCTCTGCCATCATGGATGATCTTCCAATCCCTTAAACGCACCTCGAGGAGACACAAAGCGAGGAGAGAGGAGCTTAAAGCGAGGAAATGCAGGGGCTGCATATTTTATCTCTTGGCCTGACCTTTAAATGCCGCCCTTCCACATGTGCCGGCGCTTAATGGAATGAAGGATTTCTCATTTGGCAGCATTCAGCTCCTCTGTCCTTGCAACGCTTCCTCGAATCTCTCTCCTTGATCTTCGCTGGCTTAGGAGCTAAGACGCGACGAAGAGACGCAAGTTAGGAAATCGAGAAGACATGTTAGCATAATGAAAAGCACCCCTGGAAATCCACCTCTGCTCGCCATCTTGACGGATGACTCAATTCTTAAAACACAGCACAAGGAGAGAGGAATGAGGAGAGAGGAGGCTTGCTGAAGGAACTATGAGCCAGGATGCGCTGGCGTATTCTTTTCCATAGTCCTTTCGGCACCGACAACATAGAAAAGAGGTGTGACACACAGCTACCACATCGTGAATTCAATTAAAAGTAAATATATGAGTTGTCGTGAAAATTGCTATGCTCATCTGACAGAGATAATAAAAAAAACAGCGGTAGGCCATAACAAAATGATGGAGAGATGATGCAGCTGTGCCACACATCATATTTAAGTGATGTTTGTTGTAAATGACGACTCTGAAGCACGGATGTCTCAGTTTTTTAAATGCCTGTAGCCTCGATTCCTCTCTCCCCGTGTCTCTTCCATCCCTCCTCCGCTCACACCTCAGGTGGGGGGGACTGAGACACAAGGAGAGGAAAGGAATCGAGGACGTATAAACTGAGAAACGAGAAGAGGGGCAAGTAACACAACTGCAACATCTGCACATGTAACAATGTACTGCAAACACATTTTATAACGCTTTTGGGAAATTGAAAGTAATGTCTCTGCTTGGCAACTGGTACTTTGTTTGTGGGAAACTTGCTTCATTTGGGGGTTTACTCCATGAACAGCTGCAGATTTGTAAAACCTAAACGTTATTGCTGTACGTTTATTACAGTACGTTTGATTAATGCCGGAATTAGGAAGTGAGCCTACCAATTAGAAGATGCAATTAAAAAAGTTAAACCTGCTTTGTTGAGATACTGTTAATGTTTTGCCTTCAATGAAAAAGGATTTCCCCGCCTTATATTTCCCTCACCTGCAGGCAAAGGACTGGCATTCTGCACTTCTAGCTTTAACAAATCGAATCTGTTCAAAACATGCTTGATATATCTCATTGATTTAAGTCACGAACTGGCAAATGCTCGGGTGAATGTAATGTTTGCATCAGCGTGATGTGTGAATCAGTGCATCAACAAAGCTGTAGATTTTGATCTGGGTGTCAGGAAGATCCGTAGATATATATATATTTTTTTTTTTTCCGCTGGTGTGCGTGTTTGAAAGAGAGCTAGAAGCTGGTGTTTATGTCTAAATTTTTTGACAAGCATAATTCTAATGTCTGAGCAGGGAATACACAACCGGTATTCATATTCAGAGCTGAACAGGAAGCAAAGGTGTAAAGCAAAGAAACCTCCCAGGTGTACTCGTCTCAAGTGATGACCAGCTCTGATCCACCAGTCCACACGTACAGGCAGAATTACTGGTAGCTTTGATGATAACTACAGAGACAGTATCAGGTCAAAACCTAGTGCTTGCCAAGACCGTTTATGGTCTCTGTGCAAAATTGTGGGCCATGAGCAACGGCCAATGATGAGAGTACATTCAGCCGGCCAAGCAATCATGTAATTTCAGCAGTCAGTCAATCACTCTCCCAATCACTCACTCATTCACTCATTTACTCACTCACTCACTCACACACTCAGCCATGGACCTCTGAGGATATAGGGCCAGTCCATGCCGGTCCAAAAAAAAACATGGTCAATAATCCATTTGTTGAGTTCAAGCATACCATTAAACTACACACTTTTATTTAAATACATCGATTCTCATGTTTGATTGTTGTTGGTTATCAGCCCTGCCTAACTCAGTGCAGACGGGTAAGAGGCTGGTTGTCACTGATAGTGCTGCAGCCATTATACTGCAAGAAACAAATACCCGGTGCAAAATGAGACATGTTCTCGCTTTTATTGCCCTGTAGCACGGTCTGAAGCTGAGAGTCAGGGAGAACTGAAAGAGAGACACAGGCTGCTTTCAAATAAAATTGAAAGCGGTCAAGTGCAATCTGTAGTCATCAGACAGCCTGTGGGTCCTATTGACCCAGCCACTCATGTGATTTTAATTCTACCCTGTACCTCTCTCTCCATCCCTGCACCTCTCTCTCTCTCATCCCTGCGACACATCTGTTCACTGTATGAAAGGGAAAAGGGGAGACAATGAATTATTTACCGCCACTTTAGCCCCAGAGCTTTTCATACTTCAGGTCCTTGTTTTCATATGCATTTCCATTCCTTTTCTTTTTTTTTTGCTATAAGAGGGACCTCGGTGAGAACTGAATTTCATTAATTAGACTGTCCTTATTGCCATGGAAAATCACAGGCACCCTCAGTTTGAATTGAAAGGCATTTTTTTCTTTTTCTTTAACACCATAAGTGCTGTTTATAAATTATTATTTTCATAATGAACCCCAGCTGTCTTCATGCCAAACACTATGGAAGCCGCCTGCCGTGCATTAGAGGGTACATGTTTTCAATAGAAGCCTTCCAGTGATTTTTGCTAAGCTTTTCTCTCTGTTGAGCATGTGGGAATATGTTTTCTTCTTAGTCGCCATGCTCACTGCCCATTGGAGCAAAGGCCCCTACCAACATTTTGTCTGCCTTGGCACACTGAGATGAATGAAGTCATACCTGGGAGGCAATGCTGGTACAGTGTGCTTGCTGTCTGGGTGGGTGGGGGTGTCGGGGGAGGGGTTGGCTGGTTTCTAGGGGGGAGGTGTGTCCTGGGTGACATTGCTGTCTTGATCTCTGGGCGAGAGTGAGGGAGTTAATTATTCATCGTCACTCCGGGCCGGGAATAAATGCCGCAGTTTGGTTTCACCGCAGTTTGCGAGTCTAAAATGCACTTCGTGCCCGTGATTGAGATGAGGCAATTCGGCCATTCTCTTCCCTTCTTCTGATTACTTCAAATTTTCTCAGCCTTTTACTACGCAAAAACAAATATAATAATATGTTAGCAGCCAGATAGAATTGCGGCTGGATTATGTTCCATGCGAGATTTCGTTCAGAGTTTGATTGCCAGGTATGTGTGAGTGGTTGCCCCTTGAGACTGCTGGAATGAAGAATCTATGGAGACAGTTTTTCAGCTTCTTTTTTTAGCTCTGGCAGAAGAGGCATCATCACAGCCCCCTTCAGAAACTGCCCTTCAGCTCTTCAGCTGGGACAAGCCAGACCATAAGTGAATCATTTCAGTATCAGTAAAGTGGTGAGGAAACATCTCTGGCAGTGGCTAACACTGGGGGTAATTGTTACCATCGGGCCTGCATCCGTGGAAAGCTGACTCTAAGGAGGCGAGGGGTGAACAGGCTGGCCTTATACAATAGCACTGGGAGAGCTGCTGTGTAATGTGCCGGAGGCTGCCTGCTGTGTGCGCGCCGCCCTCGACGCTGTGTTATTTGGCAGGGAGGCGGGCATGTGGGGTGTGTGCAGCGCAGTCCTAATGTGATCAAATCCCCCACCCAAATCTTGTCGTTTCTCTTTGTCTTTCTTTCTTACCATCTTTACGTCTCATTTGTTTGTTATCTTGTCGTCTATATGATCTTTTCTTGGGCTCTCACTCTCTTCCTCTTCTCTCTCTGTCTATTAGTGTTTTCCTTTTTCTCCCTCACTGTGTGTCTCTCTCTCTCTCTCCCTCCATCCCTCCCCATTCTCCATCTCCAAGCCTATTGTTATTAAATGTTATGGCCTTCAGCTTAGCTTGATCAAACGCAGTCATAAGTGACTCCTGAATAATTTAAACAGTATTCGATTTCACAGAGGAAAACTTGGCAGTGCCTCTTTTGACGTCCCGGGGAGATAAAATAGCCAAACTTAGCTTATATCTAGAATGATTGTGGACAGGAATAAGGGCCTACCTACATCCCTTCAGAGAGAAAGCTTGCTCTGTATTAAAGTGGGATTATTAAACAGAAAATTCCTTTACAGCATCCAAGCGTAAATGCCAAGGCGAGGCTGGCCTTGAGTTCAATTGCACCCGTAAAATCTGAGCAATTTCCTCTCAGTAAAAACAATAGCAGAAATCGGAAGGCAGTCAAAAGATGATAAATAAGATTTGTGGCCGTTCAGATTGATGAATCTCAGAGAAAGTTCAGTTGAAATTTTAATGGCCTTGAGCCTGCTAAAAATGTTTAGCACTAAGCTACTTGAATCTGTCATAAAAAATGAAAATTGGTTCAATACTGGGACTTCAGCAAACCTATGAAACAGTGGAAAATTCCAGCTGTTTGATTGCAAATGAAAGTGTACTCAGCTGATGCAGAAGTTATATGTATTATAGCTCAAATCTCAAACTAAACTTGATTTGCTCCTGAGCACTGGAGGCCTACATCCCTGCCTATTCAAAATTTGCAGAATGAACCTTTCACTTTTTACTGAATATAAACAGACATTTTCAAAAAAAAAAAAGACAAAAGCCATTGTGTGCTCTTCAAGAGCAACAGATTACAACAGATTAAAGGCAGCCAAGGAATTTTCTGAGACAGGCTGAGTGACAACCAATTTAAACCCGCCGTTTCAAAACACATCGCAAAATTGCCATCATTGTGATGGGCCTTTTCAGTGGAGCAGTTTGATGATCTGTTTGCATTATTACGGTTATACTGCATGTTACAACCCAACTGCTCTCGGCAGAATGACGAAATCATATTGGCTCGCGCTGCATTGATTTTCCAGTGTGGGAATGCGCACGTCGAAACTTTGAGCCGCTGAGGGGACGCTGCTGTTCTAAAGGTCACCTCCTGCGTCGTGTGTCCGTTCCCCCCACCATGGTATTTGCTTTGTAAACTGTGTCAGCCTGCCTCAAATATACGAGATTTAATCTGCACAAAATGTCAACTTGGTGGTGTGTGAATAAAACTGAAAAAAAATGCAATTAAAAGGGGTTCGGGCGCGGCGTAGATTATTTCTGGGGCACTGGGGTTCGACGGGGCCATACGTCGTGTTGCGTGGATTGTAGAAAGTAATAACTGAAGCCATTTGTGAGCCGTAATCTCTCGAGTGCGCTGTTCAGTGGCCAATCTAATCTGTGCCGCGTCTCTCTGCCCCTGCAGTACAGGATCGGACAGCTGTACATGATCAGCAAGCACAGTCACGAGCAGAGCGACCGAGGGGAGGGGGTGGAGGTGGTACAGAACGAACCCTTCGAGGACCCCACGCACGGCTCGGGCCAGTTCACCGAGAAACGAGTGTACCTGAACAGGTGAGATCCTCAGAGCAGCTGCCCACCCACCCTCTACCTAACCACCACCCACCCTCAACCTAACACTTGCCCATCCACTCCCTACTGAACACCCAATTACCTACCCCCACCTAACACCCGCCCATCCCCCCCTCCCCCTACCTAATACCCTCCCGCCCACTACCTAAGTCATGGGTAGCGCTTGTGCAACTGTTAGCATTTTCTTGCTGCATGATGAACTGTGACGCACACAGTGCAGTTGCGGCCATCGGTTGGCCGTGCTAAATCATTTCCGGTCCGATGCTGCATATGTTAACTAAATTCATCGCGATTAAAAAGGGCAGTAATTCCTCTAAATGCAGATGGAAGAATTACGCAACAGGAACGTATGCTGCTGTGAATGGCTTTAACTGATCCGACGTTTACTTGAGTGTTGTCCCCATAGGCATCTTTAACAAATTGATTTTTCCGACCGCAATGCTTAATAATGTCACAATAGCGAGAGTATCCGAGACGAGGTGCTGTAGCTCGTTTCTGCCGCGGTCAGGTTGCCGCATGACACGTCAGTACGTCTCCAAGGGCATAAAGTCAGAAGTTGGCAAGCACCCCGGGGGAAAGAAGAGAATTTCGATGGCAGCAGATTGCAGAAGATCGGCTATTAATTTAAGCACAGATACCTCACTCAGCACTCTGGGCTTCTGAGAGCTCGGGAGATCGATGACTCAGCAGAAATTGGGCCTGTCACCTGTCCAGCTTTTCAGTGGGGCTCCCGGTGGGTGGAGGAGAGAAATATGAGTGAAACTCTGTCATGCTTTTTCACTACTCTTGCATCAACACACACACACACGCACGCACGCACACGCACATAGACACACACACACACACACACACGCTTGTACTTCTATTCTTGTGAGGACATTACAATGACTTCCATTCATTCTTTGTGTGTCTCTACAGCCTTTTCCTAATCTTAACAATCAGCAACACATGCCTATCCCCTAACGTTAATCTGTCTATAATTCTAACCTTACCCGTAACCTTAACTTGTAAGTCACAATTTGCCTTTGTAGTTCTGAGGACAGTCTATAATGTCCTCACTTTTTAATAATGTCCCTACCCTGTAGGACAATAACGTTTTCTAGTTCTAACTATGTAGCAAGTACAAGAACAGGCACACACACACACACACACCCACACCTACACCTGCTACTGAAATAGAGCATCCATTAGCTCTGCTGTGGAATGTGCTTTGCCAGTCCTGTGAACTACTTTACAAGGACATAGATGGATATTTGACCCCAATACTGCCTCACACACGCAAGTGCACACACTCCAGCCACACACGAGGCGACGAGATGACTTTCCTGTCAGAGAAGTTTAACAATCATTCGGCTGTCTGAGAATTTTTCACAGAAGTGCTTTGAAATGAAACCGAAGAGAATGCTGATGAGATTTTAAAAAGAGATGAAATGAAAATAAGCATTATTTTGTATCTAAGATCAATGGACTTCAACATAAAAATCATAATAGTTTCGTACAAGACAATGTTGTGTGTTTGGTAGGGGTGCAGAAGAAAAGTAATCCAAAAACTACAGGCGAGCGTGCCTGTGAATTGCTCTCAAGAAAAACAGGGCCTTCAACCCCTGATAAAGGAAATTTCTCCGGCCCATTGGAGAGAAGTGTAACTACTCCCACAAACATTGAGCTGTTTGAACAAAAGGTAATGAATTTATTACACAACCAGGCAGAAATTGGTCATGTGCGACTACAGCGCAACTAAACATTGGAGCAGGGATTATGAATAAGTTGTGGCTGTCAATATTTTGAATTATATTTATATTCTTGCTTTATTAACTGTTTTCATTTTTTTCTTTTTGGTGCAAAATGTTTATGTAAAGAACCTCGTGACGACGGCTAAAGAGGTTTATTCGCGCAAAACAAGGAAAAAAAGCCACCAATTTTACCACAAGTTCAGGTCAAGACTTTTACTCAGAAATCCGTTTTCTCATGCTTTTATTTGTTTCTGAAATCTATTTTAGTTTACGGTATTGAGTATTAAACAGAAAAAAATAATTGGTTTGCCGGAAGCCTTCTTAGTTGCATGTGTTCCCAGAAATTACCATTAATTTCCACTAATTCCTAAATATTGCATTCCATGGATTTTCATGGTCCCATTTTCTATTTATAATACCCACAGAATTCAGCACTCATTCAAAGTAGCAAAGCAAGTCATTAATAATCTCTAATGAGCCACTGGTGATGTTGGGGCCAGGAGGTGCAGCTAGGCTGTGTTGTATGTGTGTGCTAGGCTGAGGATAACTGGGCTTTATGAGAATATCTGCAGATATGAATGTGTTTTGGCTCCAGACCCACTCATGTATGCCAGAGAGCTTTAAGCCTCTGTGCACTGATTAATCCATGCATGCTTCCAACTGCTTACAGATGATCGTGGAATAATTATCTGGAAATGGAACACTTGTAAACATATTCAGAATTGAAAAGCAACCATTAAAAAAAAAACATCTGAATTCTCATTTTGAATTCAAGACAACAGCACTGTCTTTTGCTCTCTGATGTACTGTGTATTCTCAAATGTGGTTTCAACTTTGCCCCCTAGTGTGTTCAGAGATTGAGTCTGGGTGTGTAAGTGTATGTCTGCGTCTTTGTTAGTCTCTCTATGCCCTTGTCTCGGTTTTTCTTCCTGTGAGACTGCATCTGTGTTTGTCTGCCTTAGTGTATCTGTGTGTGTGTGTGTGTGTGTGTGTGTGTGTGTTTCTGTCTTCATCTGTCTGTCTCTGTTAGTGTTTGATTCTGTATGTCTTTGTCTTGCATGTGCATGTGTGTGCACAAACGTGTGTGTGTGTGTGTGTGTGCTTGTGTGTGTCTGGGGGGGGAGTTTGCACAAGTTTGTGTCTGTTTTTCTTTGTATACGTGTATGTGTTAGTGTGTGTACATACATGTTGGTCTTGATCTGTTTGTGTCTGATGGCATCTGCATGTGTCCCTTATGTGTCTGTTTTTCTCTTTAAATGCGTAAATGTGTGTGTTTGTGTGTGTGTGTGTGGGTGCATGTTTATGTGTTTGGGTCGTGTGTGTGCGTGCGGATAAGTGTGCAGGCCTGCGTGAATGAAACTGACGGGGCATCACTGCCCCGTACACGACAGTCACATGAGGACCAAATAACCTGCTCCTCTCAAACCTGCACACTATACTGCAGTGGAGCTTAGCCTTCAGTCTCCTGCTCTCCTGCATCCTTCTTCATCCAGACAGCTGCTCTATAAACCTGCCTGATCACTTCTGACAGAGGAACCCGCGCGGAACAATAAATAAACGCTTTTTTTCATTGACTAAACTGGCTGTGAGACCACATAGATTAATGCATTCAGCGCTCCTCCAGTTTGATTCAGCTCCCTGTCACAGCACACAGCAGGTTTTGCAATGTCAAATGAGCCACATATCTGCTACATCATATTAGCCATAGTTTGTTTAGTAAAAATACCCTGTTTTTTTTGTTTTTACTGGAATTTAAATTCTTCCCCCTCAGTTTCCAAATAAAGGAGGCCTCACACAGACACACACACTAAAGCGTTTGTATTCGTTCTTCATTTGAATATGGCCTGTATGTTTGGACTTCCCACCGTCTAAACTAAACCGAATTATGAATGCCTTTCCATGGTCATTACTCTTATTTGCATTATTTTAGCAGCTATGCCCTGACTGAACTGGACAGTAAGGTGTAATGTCAGGACAAGAGCAAACCAAAGCCTCCAGTGTTACTCTGAGACTGCCTCATCTGCCATTCAGTCTCATGTATCATCAGATGGGCACTTCTGAATTTACCCCTTTTCTGAATTAACCCTGGCACTCGCAGTATGTCGTCAATGCAATTGACTCAATTACACTTTTTTTGTGTCGAAAATACTGATGTCCGCTTAGGCATGGTAACTGCAAGACATTTGTGAGTGTTGGCTGTGTCCAAAACACTGGAGAAGGCATGTGACTTTAGTTAATATCACTGTATTTTTCAGAATGAACTGAAAACCTTAAGTGTGACATAAGGTATTGAGAGGGAGTCATGTGGTTAAATCAGTATGTGATGCTGCTCAAACTGAAGCCGTTACTTTGACACTAAAGGCTAAATGTATCAATCCAAAGAGTCACCTTCCCTTTTAAGGTCCTCCAAAAGAAAGGAAATGTAAATTCACCAATCTAGCCTTTATATGAGTTGAGAGTCAGTTACATATCGTAGAGTGCAGTTGATTAAGACTTAAATTATGAGTGCAGTCGAGCAGACTGCGGTTTGGTCATTTGAGCGTTAATACAATACCATTTTCCACCCTTTGCGTTTAAGAAAATCTGATTGCTTCCTGCTAATAGCAGATAGAAACATCAGCTTGATGTGCAGTTGATTGCATTAGGTAATATACAATTGACCCTTTAGTGAGGTTCAGTAATTCCTCTGATTCAAATCCACACATCCTCTCGCAAATCCAGGCCCCGCACATCACTGCAAGGGATTATGCAGTGCTCATACATAAATAATACATAGCGCATAACTGGTCGTTTTGTTTATGGTGACACAGCTGTCACGGTCTGATTCGAATGCCAGAAAAGAGTTAAGAATGCGTACCTTCCGGCTTGCAGCCAGCTGTATTGCTGTGTTCGGTGCGTAGAGGACCGAAGAAAAATTTGGCAGCCATCTGTCTGGGTAACAGCCCAGATGGATCCCCTTCTCGCCGCATCTCATTCTCACCCGGGGAGGCCGTGCGTTCGCTCGCATGAACACAGCCATCGCTATCGATGTCTGAACTCGTGCGCGGACGAGACGGACAGACACACCGGATTTTTTTCTATCTTTATTCCTCATGAGCAAGCGCAAACCTTGAGGTGCTTCTCGGGACTTTCGCATGCCGGTGTCACACAGAACGTGGTGACTCGTCGGAGTCTGTGACTTCCAGTGTTAGAAGTACTGCTCAGGGGCGCGTTTCCCAAAAGCGTAGTTGCTAACTAAAGCTGGATTCATGGTTCCGCGTCGACTCCACGCAAAGGGCACGCTGTCGCCTCAGCGCCGTCGTGGACCTTTCAAAGTTCTGCGTTGAGGTCCTTTGCGTCGTGTGTCGGTCTAGCAGAAGTAACAAACCGGAAAAGCGAAGCGCCGGAAGTGATGTAGTAGAGTGGACCAATCAGTGCCCTTGCTGTCTGCGTAGCTTTGACGTGCAGTTAGAAAATTTTCAAGGTGCACGGCAGGTGACGCAGAGGCTCTGTGTGGGGGTTCACGTCACCGCAGAGGCTCTGCGCCGCGACGGCGTCGGTTCGACACAGAACCATAAATCCAGCTTTAGGCCGCCGGTATACTCGCTGCATGGTCAAACGTACGCGTACATGGTGTGCTGTGCCTGTGTGTATACTAGCTGCAGCAACGGTCGTTCACCGATGCAGTCAAAACGCTGATACTGGTGGTCTTTGCTAGGGGCAGACCGCAGCACTCGGACACAGAGGTCACGAAAGCGAAAAGGCGGTGACACTGGTGTTTCCTGATATAGCTAGTAAACCAAATTCGCACGAGCGCCTTTAGTGGTCATGTTATTATTGCACCTCGCGCACGCGTCATGTTACCTCGCGTCGAAGTGAGCAGACTACGCGCCAAACTACCGCTAAATACGCATGGCAGATTTGATGCGTACGCGAACGCGTTCTCTGCAGCGAGTATACTTCGGCCCTAAGTTCGCAACTCACGTAGTTCATCCATTCACAGTCAATGGGCCCAACTATGCAAGTTAGCATCTGTGATTTCGGAAAACGCACCCCAGATCGTGTATCGGGCGTGGTGGTTGATATGTTAATAAACATTAAAATGCTGCTAATCCAGTCTCTCATCATTGCTAATAATTTACTTTGCTAAATATCAGTCTCAGCCCAATTTTCTTCAAAATGAGTAATTCAGCTTTCGTACTGTTAAGTACATTTACCTGGCACTACTTCTACGCTTTTACACAAGAATGATGTTAAATGTTGGATTTGTATTAGAACAGAGGTGCCTTTATGTTGCATTATCGATTGCTTTAACTTGGGTACCCGATCTAAGTACTTCCTCCGACAGTGTAGCCTCGGTCACAGAATCTGAAGGCTCATCAAATTTGGTGTAGCACCCGCCCATACTCATAAATGCTCACGCACATGTGCAAGCTTTCTCCTCAGTCTCCCCAGCTAATGTACCGCACATGATCACAGGCACACTGGCTGATCACAGTAGGCGCTCAGTTAAGTATAGAATCCCATTCAGTCCCAGTGGTTGCCTGAACGACTCAGAGTTTGGGCCACCTGCTTCTTGTTATGTACTTCAATGGAACCAGGAGGTCTGGAGGAGTCTGATGGCTTGGACCCAGGACACGCTGGGCTCATTACCGCCCTCAACTTTGCGATCCACGGGGGTCACACCTCCACAGTAAAACTGAAGATTTAGCGTGCTGCAAATTCAGTGGTAGTGCAAGGTTACGCAGCCTTTAGCTTAATGCAAATTTAGAAGCATTTGATAGTTATGTAGTCTTGAGCACTATGCAAATTCATGGGCAGTGCAAGGGTCGTGTAGCCTTTAGCATAATGCAAATTCAGGAGCATTGCAAAATTTCGCAGCCTTTAGCATAGCACAAAATCAGGAGAATTTGGAAGCTATGAAGTCTTTAGCGCAGTGCACATTCAGGGGCAGCGCAGTGTTTTGCAGCCTTCATTGATGTGCCGTGGGTGTGAGCAGGTTGGTGAGTGTGTGTGCGCGTCTGTTTGTGTGTGCGTGCGTGTACGTGCGTGCATTTTTGCACGTGTGTGCTTCTGTGTGCGTGTGTGTGTGTGTGTGTGTGTGTGTGTGTGTGTGGGCACGTCTATGAGCACACACTCATGCTGGTGTGTTTTCATATGTGTGTGTAAGTGTGTGTAGGAGTAATATGAAATAGAATTACGCCAAATGAACACCCCATGCATTTTAATGGTCATGGAACAGAATCCTTTCATCTCTGCATCATTGTTTTTTTTATTCTTTTTTTTCTCCCCCTCGGTGTTGGTCGTGTATATGGGTTTGACTATAAAGCAAACAAGGCTATTAAAAACCTGCGGCAGCTTGAAGTAGCCTGGGGCCAACTTTTGAAAAGGGAGTCCAATTTGGCCTGAAAACTGTGAATTTTCAAAGGCTGCTGCCGCCCACTGTCGCTGTTTCTGTGTGAAACTCGGGGCTGATGAAGGCTGTCCAGAACCTCAGAAAAGATCTAAAAAAAAGAGAGAGAGAGAGAGAGAGAGAGAGAGAGAGAGAGAGAGAACTTGGCAGGCATGAAATTGCTCTTAGATTTTGTCTCTCGTTAGATTCCCTTAAATAAAAAAAAAAAAGCCACAAGAGCTGGGAAATGTTTTAATCCTCTTTTGGTACATCTGCAGGAAGTGCAGATATTTTTAACAAATGTTACAGGCCTTATTAGCGCACACATTTGTGTTCTTTTGATCAAATTTTGAGAACGTAATGGAGTTCAAATTTAGTCAAAAAAAAAAAAAAAAAAAGAAGTAAGAGGAGATTCGATTTCTTGTCAGGGATGCTTTTTCCTTTGTAGTCTGGCTCAAATATTCCCTGTTGTCTTCAGCTAGCAAGAAGAACACTGATGTGAGCACCTATAACCCAGCCGTGGGACATTCCTCTGCAGGAGGAAAACAGTTGCAGATTGCTCCATACTCTAAGCAGACATGCAGCTCACTCTCCTCTCTTCCTGGAATGATTTACTTGTTTTTCAGTGCCTGCTCTGGTTAATTTATACCCAATTTATACACGGTATCCATTAAAAAGGGGGATCTCTTTCTCATTTGTTCATCCTGAGAGACTTATTGAAGTGTGTTAGCCTGATTAATGACCTCACCATTAAATGCAGCAATACTCTCACCCTGTACTTTGCCTGATTAACAATCTCACAATTTATGTTCTGAATAATGAAGACCAATATGTTGCATGTAGTGTTTAAAAAATGCTTATAGCAAATGGATAATTTGACTACTCTGCACAATCGTTCAGATGGTAGTAATCTGAATAATAATATTGAGAGCAGATCAGCTTTTGCTGAATTCCTGTTGTTGCACTCATTTATAATAAGTATGAGGGACTTATTTTATGACAGAACTTGTTGAGGCTATCAAAACAGCATTTGCGCAATGTACTCGATAGAAGAGTTTCTAATAAGTATGAAATTATAATGTTTACATTGAGCCTTGCAAACCAATTCACACGACACTGTGCTGATTCATGGACATTTAAAGTTGAGAATCTTCAAACATGCGCACACTCTACAGGTATGTCAAATATTTTTCAGATATTTGTCATGTAATGGACAATAATGCTGTCTAGCTACAAATTTCTCAGTCATTGGTCTGATTGGCCTTATTTATGGGGTGAATCAGTCATTTGATTGCTAATTAAGTGAGGTAAATGAGAACTAGTCAAGCGTAATCATGAGTTTAAAGGTGAGTTTTCTGCCTACCTTGTCCTTACTCAGAAGGCACATCTGCAATTCTGATCACAGCAGGAAATATGTCATCTCTTCAGACTGCTCAAGCCCTGCTAAAATGCTTAGATGAGAGAATTCAACATTCTGCAGTATCATTATTTTTTTTCTCTCTGCTCTCAACACATTTTCTTATTGCATTCTACAGGGGCCTTTATTGTGCTGAAATCCAATATAGAATCCTCCCAGCTATCATAAGAAATGAGACCACGAGATGCTGTCCTTTAATAGAGTCTAACAGAAGAGTGTGATACACAAGGGGCACAGTGATACAAAGCCTTTTGCGTCCGTGCCGGTGAAATAAATGGCCATTTTCAGGACATGGCTGGCCGCTACTCAATGCCAGGCCCTGCAGGTGTGAGGCGTGCCCGCGCTTCGTTCATTTTCCACTGCCAGCACTGACTAGCTTTTATTCTAACCCTCCCACCTGCAGTGCTGTGTAGGCAAAAGCATTCGTTTCAGGGCGCCTTTCAAACAATTTGTCCTTTGTATGTCTTCCAGCAAACTTCCCAGCTGGGCTCGAGCTGTGGTCCCCAAAATCTTCTACGTGACGGAGAAGGCCTGGAACTACTACCCCTACACCATCACAGGTCAGGCCCCAAACATCCGTGTTTCATTATTTGCATCTATCCGGCAGACGGCTTTATCCAAAGTGACGCACAAGTGATTTTAGAAGGTCACTGCAACTGCTAACCAATATAAATTAGATACAGTACGAGTCGCATCATAGGTTAGTCAATGTGTCCAAGCAAAACCCGAAGACACGGGGGGAAAATGGTGGCGTTTAGAGAGACGGATGTAAAGTGTATTTCTCCTTGTGTGTGGATTGGCGATATGAGCTGAAATGCTGATATGGAACCATTGTAATCGGCCTGAAAGACACTGGAGCGAGATGAGATTTTAGGCGCTAATCTAGACCCTCCCTGGGTTTCAGTTGGAGACCAAGAGAGGAGTGGGCACTGGCCAGCGCAGTCATTTCCAGGGCTCACTCTCCGTCGTACTCTTCCACGGCCGTGGTCATTACAGGGGGGAACAAGTTAGCTGGGCTATTGAGGGACTAGGGATAATTGCATTGCTGCAGTGCAGTTTAATCCGCAGCACCTGCCTGGCTGGTCGATGCCTCTGGCTTCACATCTATATCCATTATCTGGAAAGACGGTGCCATTCAGGTGGCATTGTCATTACCGACGAATTCTGAGTCAGGATAATTCTAGCCGCTCATTAATTGTGCCCTCATGGCCTGACTGCAGTTGCTTCGGTTAATCAAGTTGCCATGAACTGAGAATTATTGTGCTGTTATGTAACGCAGTGGGCTAGTGCCAAGACAGAAACGCTTCTACAAGGGTAGATTTTCCACATTAACCCCTTTGCACAGATGTTGATGCCAGCGTCCGTAAAGTCCGAAATTTAATTCTTAAATAGTTCTGTAATTGAATTTCCAAATGTCTTGCTTCACTGGAATAATTTTCCATTGTCTCTGTGACACAAATAATGAGTTATAAAGTCTAAATAGGCTCATGCATGACAGGAAAATTTTAGCATTGTTTGTATTTTGAGCAAAGGGGTTAATAAACAGAAATATTGATGAATAATAAACGGAAAGATTGAAGAGGTGCTTGATGAGGGTGTGGTTTTGTCTTTACGTTTTGTTGATGTGGTTTATAAAGCTACTTGCGTGCTCCGTTGTGTGTTGACTGTGTTCACCTCTGATGGGCTGACTTTGTTTCTTCTCTCATGCTGTGCTGCTGATCCATTGCCTCGGCACGACTGAAGAGTACACAGTGAGTATCTCTTTATATACACCTCTATCTCTGAGCTGCAAAGGCCCCATCCATTGATAATGTATATCAAAGACTAATGTGATGGAAACGGTGGGAAGAAATGTGGGCGGTTGTATGACACGGGTACATTTACAGTGCTGTTGACGGTCCCTAATATCTCCGTCTCATTTCTTCTGTAACTGTTTTTGTCCACATTGAGAAGTTGTCAGTAAAAGTGGCGAGCGACGGCAGTGGTCTTCCCTCTGTCTCGGCTGATAAAAGCGAGTTTCTCACATCAAAGGACTTGAGCGCACTCAGTGCTGTGGACTAAAGGGACATGCAGGCTTTTCTGAAAGAGCCCGTCTGTCAACACAAAGAACCCTGTAACTTACTGCTGAGAGAAAATATCCCCTTTGTCATTTTGTTGCTGTTTGATGAAATCAGTCTCATGTGTCCAATTTGTTGATGACCCCAAGCATTTATTAAAAAAAAAAACAAACAAAAAACAAAACAGGTTTAAATCTGTTATCTCTGTCACCACTCTAATGCAATAAGCTTCTTTGCAGTGTCATGGTCTAGTGCTCTAAGGGCACTTTGTTGGTAAAAATTAGGGGGAAAAATGGAAACTGACATTAAAACTACTTGCATGGCACATTTATTCAATCCTTGAAATGCTGTAGATAACAAAAAGCAGTCTCCCTTGCTATGCTGCCTTGTTACAAAAGCAAGGGCCCGCGATTGTTCGTCTTTTGTGTCGCAACCCATTAGATTCCCTTAATCATCGCAATTGAATGAATTAATGAAATAATCCAATTAATGTTTAACTTTCAAAACAGTCCAGGCAAATGAACTCATTTAAAACATCATTACACCATTTCAAGTGAACCAGAAGGTCTCTTCGATAAGCGCGGTGAGCTAAATTTAGCCACGCCGCTCTCCTGCTTCATGAGCCTCGTTAATGTTTTATGTGGAAGCGTTCCCTGCGGACTCTGGCTCTTTGGCCTTCTGCGGAGACGATTTGAGAAAGGGGGCAGCGTCATTTTTTGCCCCCCGGCTCCATGAGATCCACGGGTGAAAGCGAGTCTTCGAAGCGTCGGCTAATTGATTTTGACATTCTGTGACCAAACAACCAGAGAACGAATCAAATGAAGACCCCGTCAGGAGTTTGTTGTGACAGACGGCAGTTATGTGCTGACCTGGGAATAATCTCGAGCCCCCGATAGCAAAGTTATTTTGAGGATCCAGAGGGTCTTGCGGCCGTTGTTATTTGCTGGTAATGTGAGGGCACCGCTCCGTGTCTGAACTTACCTCTGCAGGACTCAGATTTGAGACGAGCTAGTTTTGATAACATGCAGTTGGCATGACAGATAATGCCAGTTTTCATCAACTTGCATAAAACTGCCATCTCTTTTGTCTATAAGTGTAATGAGCATTACAACTGTCAAATGACTTATCTACGAAAGTATGTTAATTCAAATTAGCTGGCATCATCTGTTGTGGCACTTGTTATTTCACATGTATGAGAGTTTTATGTCCGCTCAATGTCGAAGTGTTACCAGTAATCAGGCATCACTAAGTCTATTTTAGCTCCCGGCCCTAAAGTAAAATGCACATTATTTGTTTAAATCATCAATATTTTGGAAAGAACATGCCAGAACAGACCCCCCCAGTTAAATTTTAGCCCTCCCTTCAATAAATCTGTAGTGACACCCCTGCAGCGATGTAACTTTTTGTGGGGACCATGTGCCGACGCGGCGTTTGACTCAGAGTGTGTGCTATGGCTGGTACACCTGCACTCACAGAGAAGCATCCGTCACAGGAAAAGACAGGCGCTCGCCCAACAATCGCGGCCACTATTCCTCACTCTACCGCTGAGCTCACTATTCCTCACTCTACCGCTGAGCTCACTATTCCTCACTCTACCGCTGAGCTCACTATTCCTCACTCTACCGCTGAGCTCACTATTCCTCACTCTACCGCTGAGCTCACTATTCTTCACTCTACCGCTGAGCTCACTATTCCTCACTCTACCGCTGAGCTCACTATTCCTCACTCTACCGCTGAGCTCACTATTCTTCACTCTACCGCTGAGCTCACTATTCCTCACTCTACCGCTGAGCTCACTATTCCTCACTCTACCGCTGAGCTCACTATTCCTCACTCTACCGCTGAGCTCACTATTCTTCACTCTACCGCTGAGCTCACTATTCCTCACTCTACCGCTGAGCTCACTATTCCTCACTCTACCGCTGAGCTCACTATTCCTCACTCTACCGCTGAGCTCAGTCATGAGCCAGATGCCAGCCCTTCCTGGCGCTCCCCAGGGGGCAATCACTGAGTCCACCTGGCCCATCTGTGGCCCGGACCGCCCGGCAGAAAACTAAATTTGGCAAGTCCCCTTACAGGCCGGGAACAGGGCCTGCGCACAGATTCTGTTGTAACATGTTGGTAAAACACTGGGCCAGAAAACACACTGTTTAATGGTGTTTGTGTCACATTGAGGCTTAATATGACTCTTCCAGCTGTTTGGTTCAATCAGTGAAAAGTCGTTGTGCACAAAGAGAGGGAGAGAAGCCGAGTTCAATCACACAATGCTCAAAGGGTGAATTCCTTGTGCTGACGCAACAGCCACGGCTTTGATTCATTCCACCAAAGTCAGCACCCAAAATCAAAACCGTGCCATCCATTTTTTTAAGGCACGCAACATTAGTAGCAGAGTCTCTTTGTTTTCTGTTGATGTTTGTCTTGTTTGTTATTGCCTCTTTGAGTCCGATGTGCAGTTCTCGTGCAGTGTTTTGGGTTTATTTTCCACTCCACACCCAACCACCCCCCACCCCACCCCACCCCCCACCCCCCGAGGCCAAATAATTCTTGAGATCAGCGGTGTAATCAAAGATGGACGAGGCCTTGGCTTTCAAAATCGTCCCGTTTATTCACCGCGGAAACTTCCCATTGATGAAAGAAAAATCTGATTACAGAAGCACCTTGTGGGTACCGAGATTAAAGCATTGCAGTACGCCTAGTCGTCTCCACCAGCCACTCCATTAACACAAGAGATGCCTGTCTCTCTCTCTCTCTCTCTCCCCCCCCCCCCCCTCATTCTTTGCACTGATGCCAAGAGTCTGAAACAATACGATACTCCGCCGGAGGCAAAACTTGAAGATGAAGTGATGTTTTTCTCTTTTTCTCTTGGTTTCCTGTACATGCGCACATTTAATCATGCTCGCATACACACCTATGAAGACAACAAAGGAAAGACGATCAGAGTCCAAATTTTGCATTTTTGTATATTTTTTACATTATTATAATATTAATAATAATATTATATATTATTATAATATTTTATTCTTATTTTTTCATTGCTTTGTTTCTAGGATCATTTAGAATTTTTAATTCGTCATTTCTCCACAATGTGAAAATGTGACTGATCATTTTTCCGTGGTGGTCTTCATAAGTCCTGACTGTCCCATTCTTTAGGTTCTGATTTAGGCAGGGGCTAAGTAGACAGGGATATAGGGGGAGCGTGGCGGATATGGGCTTCACAAAAGCACAGTTCTGTTTCTAACACTTGAAAGTATTCTGGAATCCAGGAAATGTGTCAATTCCACGATAGACCCCCCCCCCCCACATCTCTGCTGCTTCCTACTCTCCCCAAAGCCCTTGCACAAACACACACACTCACACACTCATACACATGCCATTATGCACAATGAGGCACAAGCCCACTCCACCGCCTGTCAAACCCTGGATTCAGTGTGATGCCCCAGGGGGCGGCAAGGGAATTAATGGTGATTAATTACACAGATGCGCTTTTCCTGAGCCGCGAGCTCTGCTCTCAAAATCCCACGAGCTCTGCGTTCCCTGAGCTTAGCTTTTTTTTCCCCCATGTAGACTTCCACAGCTCAGGAAGTCTTTCAGTATCTGTCCCAAAGATTTTGATTTATGTTACGAGGCACTCGTAAACCGGGCTCACACAGTCCTCATTAAAAGGGAATTTAAAGGGGATGTGAGGAGAGGGTCAGAGGACAAGGCCCTCAACCCCAAAAATTGCACTGGGGTCTTTACCACTGTTTTTCTCTATTGCCTTCTCTCTTGCAACTGTTCTATCTGGCATTTCTCCCTCAGTGTCCTTGAAAAAGAGAAACAGGTTCTCAATGGAATTTCCCTGGTAAAATAAAAGGTTAAAAAAAAGTAATAAGGTTTAGAGTGGAGAAATGGCTGTGAATGCAGAGGTCCAGGGTGTCAAGCTGCTTTCACACTGGACGCGAAATGAATTTTTCGCATGACAGATTACATTCAAAGTCAATGCAAAGACGCGAATACACACGTTATTTCGCGTGTATTCGCATCTTTGCATTGACTTTGAATGTAATCTGTCATGCGAAAAATTCATTCGCGTCCAGTGTGAAAGTGGCTAGTGCCTCTGTACGGTACATGCATCCCTGTGCACTTTAGCCTACCTACAGACGCCCAAGGCTCAGCTGTGAGGTTTGGCTCTTCTGCTGTATATCCTCTTGCACATGACCGTGACGGTGCGATGCTACCTCTACTGAAACCTGGAGTCCTAACGCTAAACACCACCATACTGGAGTCTCTTATTGTATTATAGCCCCGCATGTGTCACCTACTCATCAGCAATTTACATTAATGCATTCTCATGAGTTTTCAAAATGCCAATAACACCCTCAGAAGTCATAAAACATCTGAAGACAACAATGAGTGAATGGGCAGCACTGCATGTGCTGCTGTGTACACTGTACTGTGCTGTACTATTTTGTGCTGTACAACAGTGTACTGTCATGATATTGAAGGGTTAATCCTCATTAAACATGTACAGACAGTAATGTGTGGTACAGCCATATACTGTCCTATACTGTACCAAGCTATACAGTACTTCAGTGCACTGCTTTAATTTTGAAGGGTTAATCCTGCATTAAACATGTACAGACCGTAATGTGTGGGTCTAGAGGTACAGACATACAGTCCTATACTGTATTAAACTGTACTGTACTACAGCGCACTGCTTTAATTTCGAAGAGTTAATCCTCATTAAAAATGAACAGATAGAAACATATGGGAATTGTAGAACAGTAGGTTCTGCCAAACACACTGTCCTATACTGTACTTTTGCGTACTGTTCACTAGTGCACCATTGTCAGCTCGAGGCAGTAATCCTCATTAAACATGTAAAGACAGTATAGTGAGGATATTGCTGGAGATGCAGCCTTATACACTGTCTTTTACAGTCCTGCGCAGTAGTACACAACAGTGCACTATAGTCACCTTGAAGGGTTAATCCATGTAGGGGCCTGCAGTGGTGGTGGTGTGCTCCTGCGCTCTGGCCGTGTGTGATTTAGTTGAGCTCGAGGGCGCTGTACGTCAACTCCGAGAGATGGGAGGAGCGCGGTGGGCGTGGCCTAAGTCCAAGATGGACACACCGCAAGGGCCGCCTCCTCCCCGCCCCTCTCCCAATGACTCCACAGGTCGCATTTCACAGCTGGCAAAGTCCCGGCTGATTTATTTTACAGAACCCCTCTGATTCCCCAACCCCCAACCCCCCCGTTTTGTTCCCCCTCATCATCTAGCCGTCTGTGTCCGACGGAGCCGTGGAGATTAACAAGCAGAAATAGTGCCTATTAAATCAGGGGGAATATGAAGAAACACAATTATGGAGCGGGAGCACTATGAGTGGGAGTAATATTGGTTGAGTGATTGTGTTTCCTAGGGAAAGTGCCCTCTTTTCTTTAACAAAGTGTCCTTTTTCATTCCAGTGCTCCTTCTTGCCGAAGTTCTCCATTCATATAGAGACAAAATATGAGGATAACAAAGGATCTAATGACAATGTAAGTATATGTCATAAATATGGGAATGTATCTTGTGTTTGTGTGCACGTGCGTGCGTGTGTGTATGTGTCCCTGTATCTCTGGGACTGACCTTTCTACGCAGGACTTTCGTGGTGAAAAGACCTCCCCATTTAATTCAGAACAACAAAGCCTCTGTTTTTAAGTGCACCCTTATAAATTCCATCTGAGCTCACCTAATTATATCCCCGAAATGGGAGTTTCGGGAATATCATGGTTTCGCCCCACCCGCGTCCGCTGTGTCCGCCATGTCCGCAGATTTTAGCCGTTAGCGCGATAACTCACAAAATACTTTACATTGGCTTCTCATTTTTAGCATATGGGTAGATATGGTAGAGAGGATGTTCTGATTCGATTTTGGGCAAGTATGCCCTCCTAGGTTTGCCACCAGGTGGCGCTATATATTGAAAAAATCAGTTTTTTAACCATATCTTTGGTACAATTACTTACAGAGACCTCAAATTAGCCTCATATTGTAGATCTGGTAAACGGGAATCTAATGAAGGGGGCTTCGAGGATTGGGGAATTTCGGGGATATACCCCTTGCTGTCGGCCGCCGACAGCGTAGGCCTAGTTCTTGGAATGCTTTTATGGCTTCACTGGCCCTGTCGACACTGTACCTGCAAGTCTGCCCGCAAACCCATTTAAAGCTGCCTGAAGCAGAACTTCTGAACCTTTATGTGCTCTAATGCTATGTTGAAGGTTTTTGTAGGTTATGTACATGGTGCTTTTTTAGTTATATATTAACAGAAACTACCAGTTTTGCCCCAAACACAAATACAGTTTTGCTTTAGTATGGACGGAAGCACGTCATTCTGGATGATGGCACTTCTGCTAAATGCTTATGCTTATAGTATAGTGAATATGGTTGGGTCTGTCTTATCTACTACCTGTGAAAGGTTTTGCGCGAAGGAATGCTCAAATTTTAAGCACGATTCAGTTTTATATATATTTTATGTATTCTCACTCCTCTATCAAACCTTTTATTTCTCTCTATCTATGTAAGTTCCACCTCTTCTTACCTGCTAGCTCGTTGTTTCAGTAGGGATAGAGGTCGAAAAGGCTCTTCGCCACTCTCCGCAGTGTTCGATAAGAGTGTGTGTGTGTGTGTGTGTGTGTGTGTGTGCCCGTGAACTGCAGAAATGTCTCATTGTTCCGAGCTAAATCTCCTAGGCGTTAAGCACCCCCTCCTCTGCTCTCCTGTCAGCGAGGCTGCCAGGGCTGCACACACTCTGGAGCACCAGAACGCTTTGTTCCTTCGCTATTTCGCATACCGCCGCCTCCTCCGCTTTAGCCGAAAAAAAAAAAAAAAACTCAGAAAAGTCTCAAATGAGCAGCAGCACCGACGCCCTCGTATTGCCTGCCTGCGCTAGAGTCAGAAACGGAGTGTCAGGACATGATATGACTGCCTCTCGATCTCTGCACTTTTGTCCTAGCGTCGCTACAGACTCTGCTGTTCATTCATATTGTGTGGCTTAGTTATGAATGATGCTACCTTTGCGAGAGTGATGTGCTCCCTCTCTCGATGTGTGGTTATCTGAGGTTCACATCACTGTGGAAAGCTGGCATGAATTTTACAGAATGTCGAGGGGTGAGGGAAGCGGGGGGTGGAGGGGGGGGGGGGGTTTAAAATGGCCTTGAATGGCCTGGAGCTGCATTATACAGCCAGGCATACGCTGCCAGAACTGTGTACATGATGTTTAAAATGCAATTTTTCTCCCTCCTGCAACTCTACACAGTAACACTGAACAAAGGCTCGGCATTACAGGATCTTGATCTCTGCGCTATTGTTTGACCATCCTTGCAGATTGCTGTTCATTCTTGTTTTGTGGTGGGGTTATGAATGACGTGAGCTTTGCATACTCCCCCTCTCTCACTATACGGTTACCTGAGGGGGGGGGGGGCAGCAGGCATGACTTGTATCTCTGAGAGCGGATTTAAAACAGGCAGGAATATTCTGTTTCTCTGCCGTCTGGGCTTTGCTTGTCCAGGCCTGTTTACAGTATAAACTAGAGGCACTCCTACAGTGCAAACCTCCGCCAAGGCAGCAAGGATTTCAAGATGGCTGCCGTGGCGGCCATATTGTTTCAGTGATCGCGGTCAAAATCCATAGGGTCCATCCCTTATGTAATAGCGACCCACCCACAAAATTTCAGAGATATCCATTCATTATTTTTTGAGTTATCTTGACCACAAACAAACAAACAGACGGCACCGATTACATAACCTCCTGTCAATTTCGTTTGGCAGTGGTAATAAGTGTATAAAAAGGAGTTGCTCCTTCCTGTAGCTCTCTGCACCTCTGTAGCCATGTAGACTCACTGGGCATAGAGCACTCGCTGCAGCTCTGCCGCTGAGACTCCGCCCCTTTACCTGCACTTACCTGGGGGGAGAACACAGTAGCTACACACAGATGCCTGCTCCGCTTCCTGGAGCAATAATAATCATCATCAATGTAATTGTGATATCGATGATGATGCCGTTGTAGCAGTCCGCCGATAGAATGCTATGTCTGCCTTGTGTTGCATTGTCACTTTGTATACAGTGTATTCCTGCCTTCCACACATTGAATACTGAGATAGGCTTTAGCTCCCCATTGTAACCCTGAGTAGGAATAAACTCATTATGCATTCACATTATGCGGTGCTGTTTTCCTGTTGTTCGTGCTTGCATCTGTCACACCATCCGTCACAAATGTCTTGTTTGTGGTAAATCATACTGAAAGAGTGGGAGGATTTTCACCAAATCAGACTCCCTGAAGAGGGTAGCTGAACTGATTAGGTTTCAGAGGTTAAAGGTCAAGGTCAGATAAGGTCACCTGCATGCGGTGACCTTAGATCAACTTTTAGAGCTTGTATAGCTATGGCAGGCGTAGGCATAGCAAGCAACGCTCTGTGCTGATTTCAACTTTATCATGATGATGATGATGATGATTATTATTAAAAGTCCAAATTTTGCATTTTTGTGTATTTTATATATTATATATTATTATAATATTTATAATAATATATAATAACATTATATATTATTATAATATTTTATATGTTTTATATTCTTTGATTTTTTTTCAGTGCTTTGTTTCTAAGATCGTTTTGAATTTTTAATTCATCATTTCTCCACAACAGTAAAATGTGATTGTGGTCTTGAAATGTGTGCTGAGATTACTAGTATAGGACTGAGGTGGTAGGTCCCCCCCAGAAACGCATAACCTGGTTCACGGAGGAGGCTGCATATCACCCTCTAAAAATAGCCTCCCAGCTGACACTGTACCCAGTCTGAATGCAGGAAAGTCTTCTGGTGAAGTGGGCTGGCACTGAGTCTCTCGCAAATGCGTTTTTTGTCCTCATATCACTCTCGAGTCCTGCATTATCCTCACCTGCCACCAACAGTCAGCAAGGACCCATCCCCTACGCTCACTGAGCTCCACTGTATTGCAGTGAAAACCGCTGCAGCTTGTAGTCGTCGGCTGCGTCCAGCGGATGAAGTGTTGATGTTTAGCTGCGTGGCAGGCAGGTTTGTGATGTGCCCTTCAGATGGGGAGCACGGAGAGGGTCGACCCTGCCGCCCGTCTGCCCCGGGATAATTACCCGGAGCTCCACTCTCCTGCTCTGCACACAGATGACTAATTACTTGGCTCATTTCTTTTTTGCGAGAGCTTCAGAACAAGATCCGCAGACATACATGCCTCTGTGTTATTAAAGCCTAACCTGCTCCCGTCCTCATCTCAAATCTCCAAAGGCATTAATGACAATGATTAAGTTCTCCTATTATTTTTCCAGTTTTTAATTAAAGCAGTTTATATATCAGAAGGGACGAAATGCTGGAGACCATAAGCTTAGAAAGTACCAAACAATTTTCTGTGGATTAGTTTTTTGTGAACGCGTGGTTGACTAATGAATGAATGAATGAATGGCAGTGATGCACACCGTTTGTGCATTTGAAATTGGAGGTTCTCTTTGTGTAACAGGAACTGCTGTCTGTGATTAAATGGTTTTGTAAGTTGAAAGAGAACCCATCAGACCCATAGGCTCAGACACATAGACTCCGACTCAAAGACTCAGATTGAGAGATTCAGACCCAGAGACTCAGACTCAGAAACTCAGACACATAGACTCAGGCAGAGAGACTCAGACTCAGAGAATCAGATCAAGAGACTCAGACCCAGAGACTCAGACTCAGAAACTCAGACCCATAGACTCAGACAGAGAGACTCAGATCTAGAGACTCAGATTAAGAGACTCAAACCCAGAGACTCAGACTCAGAGACTTGATCTCAGAGGGCTCTTTCACACGAGGTACGATTGTTCCGTACCGTGCCACAATATGATTGTCCTCCCTCCCCCCACTGGTCAGCTTTCACACGAGCAATGTTTTTCTGTCCCCGAGTACGGTTGCTTTTGTCAAAATTCTGATACAGTAGGCGACAGTATGCACTGAGGTGCTTTTTAAATATGAAAATCAGAGGTGGAAAGTCCAGGTTCAGAAAGTAAAAATCCTCCCCAGAACTTTAGTCTAACCACCTGGATTTACTTCTGACAGAGCCAATATGAGTGGGGGCTCATTCTGTTGGAGGGAGAAAAACCTGGCTGGATTTTTACTTTCTGACCCCTGGATTTTCCACTTCTGATGAAAATATACACAAAGAAGAAGCAGCCATGGAAATTGATCTTTTTCTTTACTTGTGCTGCTAGACTTTTGCACCACGTTCCCCACTTTTAAGATATTGCAGCCACATTTTCTTTGGTTTGTCCCGGCACTGTTCTATTGTTCTGCGATAACCACGCAAATGTAAATACTCACAAATTATTCCATAAATCTCCATGTTTCTGTGTGCAGAATTCAGTTGTGTTTGTATGTTTTCGTCTGCCCAAATACCGTGTCCGAGACCCCCTCTTCCAAGTGTACTCCGATCCGTGCCCGAGCCCCTAGTGTGAAAGCACCGAGAGACTCAGAAATTCAGACTCAGAGACTCAGGGATTCGGACTCAGAGACTCAGATGACCCCTGGTATTAGACAGCTCTTCACCTGAGTTCCCCCTGTACTGCCCCCTCCCTACTATGTAAAATGGAGTGACTCTCACACAGTTAGCATACTGACTTCAAGCTGCACAACAGCAGCAGGAAATAGAGGAAATGGAGGCTTCATATGAAGAGGCGGGAAAATGTAGCACGGGGTTTGTCGCTAATTATATCACATTAACCCAGAGGGCCCCCTGGTGGCCGGATTATTAACTGCAGTGTTAATGTTCAGCCGGCAGTACCCCAGGCCTTACTCATTTCATACAGTTTAAGGCGCTTATTAAATTTCAGCTCAATTTTTACAATTTGCCCCAAGGTGCGATGCTCTTGGGAGGCTAAGTGGTTGCTTTTGCCTCCAGCTGCTAGCTGCTAGAACTGGGTATGTTCCTTATTATGAATGCAGCATTAATGATCACATTAGCATGTAGCCTTTTGTGTATAATAGTTTTATCATTTCACAGTGAAGCAAAGATGGTGCCATTATGACATTCCTACTGTTGCTCTAATTTCTCTCGTCTGAGATAAGGAAGTGTTATTCTCATGCAAAGTCTTCCACATTAACACTGTTATACCAGGATGTCTCTCTGATATTTCGAATGCTCTGTATATATCCTTTCTGACCACTTTTGCTCTGAGTGGATTGCATCGTTGCAGCATAAGCTTATAAGGCTGTGCAAGCACATAATTTCTAGAATGTTCTTGAGGCTTAGGTCAGCCAGCCAGCAAACACAGTCAGAGGGAGCTTGAGTTTTTTTTTTTTTTCCTTTTATTCCAAAGCAATTTGGCCTGCCCACCCAGGGCCAGATAGTGGGGGGCTGGGGGGCTGAATACTGTTGAATGAATTGCAGCCAGGAGAGGCGATAATGGTCTGTCTTTGAAGCATTAGACTAAGAACTGAATAGCTGTGTCATCCCAAAGGGAAAAGCTGGCATTAGCCAGGGAAGCTATGAAGGCCAAGTACCATAACACAGATGTGAGACCGTGGGGACGATGCTGTGTACGCGACGGTGCTTTATTGCACCTCTGCTCCCGGACTATTCATAACCTCCTCAGTGCTTTTTGTTTATATTTCCTGCAGATCTTCGGCAATGAGGCCAAGGACATAGAGCGGGAGGTGTGCTTCGTGGACATCGCCTACGATGAGATCCCGGAGCGATATTACAAAGAGTCAGAGGTAGAGCGAATGGTTTACTGAGTAGGTCCGAGACAGTGGCAGTTGGAGGGTCAGGGGAACAAATGCTGCACTCATTCTCTCCCAGAATTCACATGTATTACAACAACCTGCCATTTTCCAAGCACACTGTCCAAAGATTTTGACAGCATTATAGTTCTGTAGACTGACGCACTAGGCGATGTGCCTGACTTCCATTAGAAGTGTCAAAGCACCCTCTTCTCTCCCAGACAAGGGCTGTCTCTCTCCACTCTCTCCTCTCTCTATCATCCTTGTGACTAGGGTCAGCTTAGTACGATGCCACATCGACACGGTCATAATTAAACTTGAGTCTGCAATTAAGCCCATTCAGTGTCCTGCGGTTGTTCACCATATAAAGATGTCCGTATGGGGGAGGGTCATCGCCCTCTTGCCCTGTCCGCCCCACTACCACACCCGGAAACCATCTTATCTCCCGCCCATCTGGTCCTGTCCTTGAGCTGATAGGTAGATGGGGGAGGACACGTCTCTACAGAGAGTCAGTTTCACTTAAAAACGTCGAGCCGCTTCAATGCCCTCAGAAGGTGACGAAATCCCAGAGCGCATTTTATCCGCTTGATGTAAAATGGGCGCGTTAATTCTCGCGCCGCTGCTTTTATTTTCCCGCGCGCGTTCCCTCCTATGCCCCAGTGGATCATTCTGGAAAGACTGAGGGGGAAGCATCGCGCAACGCCCTTGATTGGGTCTCTGTGGCTCCCTCAGGTTTGGCTGGCCTTTGTGCGGTAATGAGATGCGCAGGTACGAGAGCAGCGCCCCCTCTGGGCAGGCTCCAAAAGAGGACTCTGCATCTGCATTAACGCTCTGGGATTGGTACCTCAGCACTCGTTACCAATCGTGGTTCAGGATGAAGTGGTCCGAGGTTCAGTTCACTACTGAGATGTGCTGCATGTCCTCAAGCCTTGTAATCAGGGGACATTAAGCTGTTAACTTGTGATGGGCGTACAATTTAATTAAAAGTAACCTTGTGATCAGTCGTCTGATTTTATCTCTTTTAGCTCATTATAATTCTAGTTTATGTAGGACTCACTGTTTCTGATTCCCAATGATAAAAAATTCTTCTGGTGTTTTTTTTTTTTTTTTTTTGGTGTTGTTGAACGCTCCATCTGTTTTTCACTTCTGCAAAAATCCCTCATATGTAAACTGTAAATTGTAAATTTGCAGTTCCAAAATGCATTACCGAGTCATGCTAGCAAACAGTTTTGGACATTGTCAGTACTGACTGTGTTGAAAGACACAACTCTTGCTCATAGGCAGATCTTATTCTCTTCGTCAATCTTGTTACGTTCTGATGAAGACAAACGTTAAATAAAATAAAGGCGTGGTGAGGAGTCTTTGGGTTTATTTTTGGTATGCCGCTCTCCCTTGTCGGGATTTCTCATCAGTATTATTTTTTGAGTTGAGCACCCAGCCTGACTGTTGTTCTTTTTATGGATGACATGAACTTTTTCAGCCTCATATAGATCCATTCTCTTTGTCTGTGTGCTCCCACAATGCTTTTCAGGATCCGCGGTACTTCAAGTCGGAGAAGACGTCGCGAGGCCTGCTTCAGGAGGGCTGGCGTGACACGCAGGATCCAATAATGTGTTCCTACAAACTGGTGACTGTCAAGTTTGAGGTGTGGGGTCTGCAGACACGTGTGGAGCAGTTTGTGCACAAGGTTAGCCTGATAGGCTCCATAGCCCAGGCCCTGCCCATTCTGCCCTAAATGCCATTATGGCTCAGTCTCCGTCCGCACAATGTTTACATAAATCTGAACTTCATTCTGTTGCATTTTACCAAGGGTCTGATTTACAGTAACTGTTAGCATGTGCAATACCTTTCAATGCATGCAAATCTAATGTTAAAACTAACAATCAGTCATGGTATCCTTATCTGTGTGTGAAAAATGGATTGCAAGCGCTGATGGTTTGGCCATATAAAAAATCAGTTGGTTAGCATCCGATACATTTCAATTTTAAGGAGTAGGAGGGAGTTTTTTTTTTTTTATTTTACAACCCCAATTCTGAAATAGTTGGGATAAAGTGTAAATTGTGAATAAAATCAAAACACAATGACTTTCAAATCACACCAGCCAGTATTTTATTCACAATAGAACAGAGATAGCATAGCAAATGTTGAAACTGAGAAATTTTACAATTTTATCCACAAAATGAGCTCATTTCAAATTTGATGGCTGCTACAGGTCTCAAAAAAGTTGGGACAGGGGCCTGTGTACCATGGTGTAGCATCCCTTCTTCTTTTTAACACAGAGCGGAGGCGTCTGGGCATTGAGGAGACAAGCTTCTTGAGATTAGCCATTGGAATTTGATCCACTCTTGTTTAATACAGGCTTCCAGCAGCTGGAAAGTTTTGAGTCTCCTTTGATGGACTTTTTGTTTAATTATGCGCCAAATGTTCACAATCGGTGAAAGATCAGCACTGCAGGCAAGCCAGTTCAGTACACGGACTCTTCTACTACGAAGCCATGCTGTTGTAATAGCTGCAGTATGTGGTTTTGCATTGTCCTGCTGAAATACACAAGGCCTTCCCTGGAATAGATGTTGTCTGGAGGGGGGAGCATTTGTTGCTCTAAAACCTTTATATACCTTTCAGCATTCATGGTGCTTTTTAAAACATGCAAGTGTCCCACACCATATGCACTAATGCATCCCCATACCATCAGAGATGCTGGCTTTTGAACTGAAGGCTGATAACAGGAGGGGAGGTCTTTCTCCTCTTTAGCCCGGAGGACACGACACCCATGATTTCCAACAAGAATGTCAAATTTGGACTCGTCTGACCACAGCACACTTTGCCACTTTGCTACAGTCCGTTTTAAATGAGCCTTGGCCCACAGAACACGGCGGCGCTTCTGGATCGTGCTCAACAATGGCACCTTTTTTGCATGATAGAGTTTTTGGTGGCATCTGTGGATGGCACGGCGGAGTGTGTTTACAGACAGTGGTTTCTTGAAGTATTCCTGGGCCCATTTAGTAATGTCAATGACAGAATCATGCCGGTAAGTGATGCAGTAGCATCTGAGGGCCCAACAATCACAGGCATCCAGTAAAGGTCTTCGGCCTTGTCCCTTACGCACAGAGATTTTTCCAGTTTCTCTGAATCTTTAGATGATGTTATGCACTGTCGATGATGAGACCTTCAAAGCCTTCGCAATTTGACGTCCAGGAACATTGTTTTTAAAGTATTCCACAATTTTTTTACGCAAGCCTTCACAGGTTGGAGAGCCTCTGTCCATCTTTACTTCTGAGGGACTCAGCCTCTCTAAGACATCCCTTTTATAACCAATCATGTTACACACCTGATGCCAGTTAACTTAATTACTTGCTAAATGTTCTTTCAGCTGATTCTCTTATGTATTAATTGCTTTTTCAGCCCATTTTTGCCTGTGTCCCAACTTTTTTGAGACCTGTTGCAGCCAGAAAATTTGAAATGAGCTCATTTTATGGATAAAAATGTAAAATGTCTCAGTTTCAACCTTTGAAATGTTATCTATGTTCTGTTGTAAATAACATATTGGCTCATGTGATCTGAAAGTCATTGCATTTTGATTTTATTCACAATTTACACTTCGTCCCAACTATTTCAGAATTGGAGTTGTTTTTTATTGTAATAAGAGTTTTAGATCCAAATGACACGAAAGGTCCAAATCACAAGTACTTGAATTGAAGGAGGTGCGTCAGGATTGCTGTGCATGCTCACAACTTTGAACGAAGTAAATCTGCTCAACTGCTGGTCAAAATCTTGGAGGTAGTTTTCTTTTTCTTTGATTATTGGTGATGGCAACCAGCTTACATTCGTTGTATCCCTTGGGTAAAGCTTAAATTAGTGCTTTCAATCACCACATTTCCATACAAAGCTCTTTAATTTCAAAAGCACAATGCCTGAGTAACTAAAATATATAAATAAAATGTGAAAGGATGACGGATTGGCAAGGATGAAATCAGATTACGGCTGCGTCTGAATGTTTTTATCATCTCGCTCCAAGAAAATGGTGCCTTGTTTGAAGTTACCTTTCACTTGGCAAGTGGAATCATCTTATTTCATTGGCTGGCAGATTTTGAAATGGGTGCAACGCTTTCACTTCTTCAGAAATTTTTTTTTGTCTTACCTTACAAAGGAAGTAATAGGAATAAAATTCTAGCTCTCAATATGAGACAAAAGAACTTGATGAGATCTGTGCATTTTAGTTATTGCGTCACAAGTTATTGGATGAAAGCATCCACTATATTTTATTACTATTATTATTATTATTGGTAGTAGTAGTAGCAATAGTAGTAGTAGTTGTAGTTTTGGGCACTAAAACCTCCTGTCTCTCCACCTTCAGGTTATAAGGGACGTCCTCCTCCTGGGACATCGACAGGCCTTTGCCTGGGTGGACGAGTGGATTGGTAGGTTCGATGACTCTGCCACTGCTTTGCGCTTTCCTCGACTTTGCCGCGCTGATGCAGACGTTTAGTTAGGATTGACTGGGCTCTCAGTGCTGCCACGGTGGACACGCTTCACGTGTCGAGGTTACTCTACGCTGCAGGTCAAGGAGATCTCAGATTTCCTCCCATTTCCTCAAAGGCTTTCAGTGTACTGTCACAACTATCGCTCATGTCCCCTCAGTGGGTAGCCTTATGAAACCAGTCCTCTTCTGCGAGTAGCCCTTGTGATTTTCGCTGACTGAAAAAAAAAACTTCGCTATGAAGTGTTTTTTTTCTTTTGGCTCTCCTCATAAACTCGCAAAGGATCAAATTAGGCATGCAGCACTCCGCCAGTCATGTGAAATAGATTATTACCAGAGCACCTTTTAATCAAAATGCAATATCCCACCGAGTCCCAGCTGACAGGAAAGCAGGAACGAGTTAGAGAAGAGATAACGCGTGATGGAAAAGGCAATGAATTCTTTCTGATATCTACTATGACTCCCCCTTCTTTAGTATTAATGACCTGGTCCCACAAGATCATCCATCAAGGCAAGGACCTCTTTCCGCTGCTCTTCAAAAAGATATCACAAATTTTAGACAATTTCTTTCTTGGGGCATTTAATTCATGTCTAGGTCCTCCGAGAGGGCTGTCACTGATTCTTTTTAGAGATAAAAGCTTGGATAGACCACGGTGTATTTTTTTTTCAGTTCAGAAGTTCAAAACTCCATTCTTATGCCGTTTACCTCTAAAACTACTACTAAATCAGCTAATCGTAAGAACAAAGACTAGAAAACCATTTAGAAGCTATAACCTCCTGACTGAATGTCGCAAATCCATTTCTTTTTTTATCGGTACAAATGTGATTTATTGTTCAACGACCGTGATGCTTAATGTTTTTTTTTTTTTAATGTGACCAGTATCAGTTGCTACTGCATTAAATGATCGATTTTGCTTTTACTAACAACACCCTTAAAGCTGTGATCTCAAAGGGATACAAAATGGATCTGTGCCTGTAAGACGAGACTGCGTGTACACATCGTTTATCTAATAGTAGCGTCAAGTGTCCCTTTCTCTTACGGCCTTCATCTTTATCTCTCATTGTCTCACATATGCATGATGTCAATGGTCAGGTATGGAATACCATAATCATGATGTTTCCAGCCTTACTGTTAGTTTCAGTTCGAATTTAAATTATCCAAACAGAATACGGCAGAAAAAAAATTGAGCACATTTGTTTGTCAAAATCCCCAGTTATCCTCCATTTTATTGAAAGAATACACCCAGTGTTTTTTTTTTTTTCCTAATTTCCCTTCACCTCTATTTAAAAAATGAAATATGCACAAGATTTAGCCAAATGCTGTCAGTCTGTTTCACTTGAAGCCTCTTGTCCTTGGGGCACGGTCAGTTAAAATCAACAAATTATTAGCAGTGTGAGAGTCCAAAGAAGGGGCTGGTTGTGATATTTGGGAGTCTCTGCTTAATTGCGCGGATCCATTCTGTATCCCTGTCCTTTCTAAGTGCTGTCGCGAGGCCCTGAAGGCGTAATCAATAAAGCCAGATTCTCATTACTCGCTGGCAGCTCTGAGCTGCGGCTTGAATACCGCTCCTCACCGTGGGCACGTGACGTGAGCCCTGTAAATTAGGTCTGCAGTCCGGTGCCTGGAGTCCTGCAACCAAACACACCACTCAGTTCCTAACCCCCCCCATGCCCCCGACACTCCCTCCCACATACTCAGTCACACTCCCACTCTCCGCGATTGTGTGGGCAAACCACTTAGTTTCCCGCTGTGCTGAGATGGGCTGAGATCATGTGACCTGCCATACTTAAAGTATTGTATCCCATTCACTTTTAAAGGAGTTCAACAGCTTGTACAGAGTGGGCCGATGCCGGTGTAGATTCCTTTTCACTCAAGCAGGTTCATGCTTAATTCTACAAATCAAGGTCTTAAGCACAGACTCCTGGGGTTGATGGGTAGATTCATAGCTTTATTGAAAGTCTGCACCCACCTCGGCCTTGGTGAATTAGTTTGAGAACCGCTGCATTATGGCAACCGAGATCTCCTCCTCCAACTGTGAATGGCATCCAGGTTGAAGGTAGCAGCAATAGTGATCAGCACGCATTCTGTGTGGTACCAAAGAAGTCATGCATTCTGCAAAAAATACCCAAAAAAGTATCAGGTGCCTTTGTACCTGCCCCGAAGTTTGTTTTATGCATACCTTCTGGCAATGAAAGGGCTGTAATTCTTTTATATTGCTGAAAAAAATATGGAGAAAATTTAGCAGAATGTGTTACGTTTGGATTGAACTCACTTTAGATGCAATGTACAGGCTCTGAAATCTGCTTAAGCACAGCTCTTGGATTGATTTCCCATACTAACAACTCTCTGCATTCCACCTCTGAAAGGTAAGTAGATAATGGCCAATTAGAGCACCTCAGTGGAATGAAAGTAATATCTGCCCTCTGCATTAACCTGAATTACAGTCAATCCTCTGCATTTCAATCCTAAAAACCACGTGATCTTCAAAAATTACTCTTGCATTTTTGAAGATCGTTTCCTTGGGTATGCTTTTTTCCTGGGTTCCAACTCCTTTCCGAGACTGCGCTGCGGAATCTGGACATTTTGATTTAGTTTGATTCCTCTGTCCTTGCCTTCCTGTCCTGCTCACCTCTGGACTGACTAGCTTTTGCATCCTCTCAGAAATTATTTGAGGCCGCGGGAAGCTAGTTCTGCCCCTTACCCATCTTTGCACGACTTATTGCAAACCACTAACCACCGCCAAAAAAATCCCACTCACCTCTCTCGGTTTCTCCCCTCCTCCTCCCCCCAACTAAATCTGGAGTGTGCTAACAGGAAGTGCCGCCATCTTGAACTCTTTGCAGATATGACTTTGGATGACGTGCGGGAATACGAGAGTCAAATGCATGAACAAACCAACATTAAAGTTTGCCATGACCAGCAAGAACATCCCACAAATTCATCTTCACTGGATGAAATAGAGATTCATGACAAAGCAAGTGTATGTTTCCTTTTTTTTTTCCATGTTTGTATTTGAATGTATGCCAACTCACTCACAACTAGTCCCATAAACCCCCACAATTTAACGGCTCTAAATTGCAGTCATTACCAGCATTTATGATCCTCCCTCGTAAACACTCATTGGGTACAAAACAAATGTGCCTTTTTATGAGCAGCCAATTAAGTTCTGTTGGGCACATAAACCGTACAGTGTTAGCAAATGAAATTTTGTTCAGGGAGAATTGGAGTGAGCATCATGTTGCGTCCACTTTGTTCAGGTTGGTTGCAATGAATCAAGTTCTGAGTAGATGTAAGGCGCAGTTAGTTTTTGCTTTGCTTATATGTCTTAGTTAACTTTTTATTTGAAGTTGAGGTACGTGTGTGTTTTCCTGACAATGTACAGCGATAAATAGAGTGACATGGTCAAGTAATTTCACAACCTGGTGATAAGTGCATATACAGTACCAGTAAAAAGTTTGGACACACTTTGCTAATGTCACAGCACTGTTTTTATAGAAATTTAACCAGCTGAACTTCTCTTTATAATCTCAAATGGAATCTGGTAAGAGGTAAACAGTCAGAAGTTAAAAGAGAATAATTTACTTGTTTGAATAAGTGTCCAAAATTTTAGAATTCTCAAAGAAGCCATATTTTGTACAGTAAGCAGACAAACAAGCTCTTTCCATTTTCCAACAGCCAAATTAAAGACAAGCTGTTTTGGTATTTATTGGGCAAAAAAGTCGATGAAAAGCAAACCACAACTGCCGCACATCTTTGGGAACTGAGACGACCGCTCAGCAGCAAACTCTTTATAGCCATATAACTGCTCCTGTAAAAAAAAAATGTGAGTATGCTCTGCAAATATGATAGCAAATGCTGATTGGTTTGATGGATTTAGAAATAGATCTTTTTTTTTTTTTTTTTGCAAAATAAACGGTACCTATTTCTTTATTTAACATGTCTTGTTAGAAAAAATGTGGGCGTGTCCAAACTTTTGACTGGTACTTTATGTTCAAACATGAAAACCTGCAGCGATGTAATAGAGAGCAAGAATTTGATTTGAGATCCTGAAGTCTTTTCTCTCTCTGCCCCCTCCTGCCTCTTCCTGTTGGCGTCTGAAGACATGACGATGGATGAGGTGAGAGAATTCGAACGGGCCACCCAAGAAGCCACCAACAAAAAGATAGGGATTTTCCCCCCGGTGATCTCCATCAGCGAGACCCCTCTGCCGTCCTGCGCCCGCAGCGGCCCGTCTAGTGCCCCCTCTACCCCCCTCTCCACCGAGGCGCCCGACTTCCTGTCCGTCCCCAAGGACCGGCCCCGCAAGAAATCAGCCCCAGAGACTCTCACCCTGCCAGACTCCGCCCGCAGGGATTCCGGCTTCCGCCTCGCCTCCCTGTATCCCTGGCACTCCAGCGCCAATCAGAATGAGTGACAGGCTGCCAGTCCCAAACCCCTCCCACCTCATCCTCTTCAAATGAACATCCGCATCCCCTTAGCTTAGCCGCGTTGTAAATCGTAAAAGCCACAGACGATGTGTAAAATACTCAGTCCTGAAACTTGCAGGTGATTCTCTAGCCATACTAATGTCACAGGCTGTGCCTCCTCTCAAAACTTCTCATCTTACTGGCTGCTCTATCGTACACAACTCATTATATGTGATGTTTCCATTCTGAATTCCCAAACTAATGCATGATGCTCCAATCATTGTTTTCCAAAAAGCTCACTGGCCAGTGATCAGTCCCATAAATCACTGGCTGGATCCTGATTCCTGTTGCCCATGTATTTTGTGAGTGCCTCCGTCCTCTCCGCAATCCCGGCCAGAGTTGGCTGCATCGAACCCCTTTTGAGCAGCTGTTTGTCTGAAATTAAGAACAGCAGGACACGCAGGCGCTCTGATTCAGCTTAACTGCAGCCATTTGCCAAGACAAGTTGCATTAAATGTTCAGTGTTCCTTCCTTTTGAGCTCTCCTTCTTCAGAAAACCTTGAATTACGATACACTTGAAAGCCAGAATGTCCATTTGGATGTCTGTTCTCTCATTCAATTTCCTCGCGATCATTAAAAAACTTGGATAGCTGATGCTCCATATGCGTCGCAGGCCTCGTTGCCCCGGCGATGCGAAAGCACATATGCCGCCACTGATCTGCATTATATATCCTGCACTATAAATACAACCGTGAATGAATGGATTAATTGGGGAAAGTAGAACTGCTGCAAGCGTTCAGACAGCTTTGTGAATGCATGCATTGAATGCCTAAAAGGATGGCGTCGGGCTGTGTCCTGCAGGGCTCTATGGGAGTATGAGTGGCGGATTTGCCGGTGAAGTAGGTTTTTCAGATCTGTTCAGGTGTTTTTGTGCATCTCTGTCTACCCTTTGTCTCTGGCTCCTTTTCTCAGCTCAGATCCTGAAAAGTAGGAGAGAAAAAAAAATCAAACAGTCAGTGAAAAACGTCAACACCACTCAGGTCCTGTACCTTCTTCTGCCTCAGTGATGCTTTTGATACACAAAGCAAGAAACCTGCCTCCCTCTCTCTCTCTCTCTCTCTCTCTCTTTCTCTCTTACTTGCTGGGTTACACTCAAGTTGTATTTTTCTACCTGCTCCAACATATCAGTATACATTCGCAAACGTACCAGAAGCTGGGAGGTTTATATTCAACACAGCGACATGAGAAAGGGGGAGCATGTAGACATTAATATTGGAGGCACTGGAGTGAGAGCTGGGGACTCGCATTGCTGAAATGGGATGGATGTGAGAATGGAAAAGCTTTGTGAGGGTGAACATCTGAAAGGAGAAAAAAAACACTGCAGGTGCTGGGTTGGGGATGGATTGCATAAAAAATAAAATGTCTGCACACTGCTTCTCGCTTCCATCAAGACAAGAATTTAACTGAAAAACAGTTCTGCTTGATCTAAATGTGTTTCTTTTAAATTCTCTTCATTTTGGGGGAGCAAAAAGCAGTGTGTGGGCATTATCCTTTTTTAAAAAACAAAGTTTTATATAAAATAAACATGCCTGGCCTCAGTTTCCTGACAGGAGGTTGTATTGGCAAAATGGCACCTAAACTACTACTGCGAACATTTCTGTTATACATGAAGAATCCAACAGAAGAGTGACGACTAAATGAGAATCCCTTTCACTGTTATCCTCTGAATCTCATAGAACACATGAGCTAGAACTGAATTTATTCCCTTTTTTACTCCAAATAGTAATATGGGTTAATCAACTGAAAATCCAGGTTCAGATATTAAAAGCAGCATGACACAATCACTTAGATTTACTTTTGAGAATATCTCCTCAGCAAGGAGGGAAAAATTAATAAGTGAAATTAGCTGTGGTCTGGGTTGGGAGAACTACACTGGCAGGACAATTGCTGTCTTCTGTACCTTCCACCCCTGTTGATCAATAATAACAAAATATTTGTCTAGAATGTGTCTGAAATTATGGAATTGCATTAAGTAAGAAAAGAGTCATGCACTGCTGAAAGAGAAATTCATAAACAGGACTGGGAAATGGATACAGTTGTTTGATTTTAAAAGCCTGGAAGATGAAGGCGAAAGACTGTATGATGTGGGTAAATTCTGCACTCTGCCTCACATTTCTGGGTCATTTTTCATTATTCGCCCTTTTTGGAATGCGAGTTGATATTGCCTGCAGTGTACCAGTTTTGATCAGCTGACAAAATAACTTATGACTCTGACTTTGCTCATTAGCAGTGCCAATAACTGCTGTGCATTTTTTTTTTGATACTGTGGTTGGAGATGGAAAAGTATGTAAGTTTTTAATAAAAGAATGCTTTTTTTAGGTAATTTTTTTGTTACCTTACAAACATTTACATTTAATGGTGGATATTTATGCTGCATGAGATATTCTAAAAAGGTGTATATACTGTTAAGAAGCAAGGTTAGGGGAAAAAAAAAAGATTTGTAAAGAAAAGCACTGAATGCAAGGTGGCTAGCTGTATAGTTACTCCTTGTATGACGTGATACAGCAGCTTTTCCAATGAAATTGAGCATGTTCCAAGTATAAGGTTTCCAACTCAGTGCCTCTGCATGCAAAAGCCTACCCTCTGATCTGTATACCAAATTTGTAGCATATTTGTATAAACCTTACCTGGGAGTTAGTTTCCCTTACGCAAAACTTGTGTTTCTGGTGCCATGAGACTTTGGAGCACTGCTTATTGTTTAATACATGACACACCAGACTAACTAACTGGGAAAAGAGAGTCATCAACTCGATGATTACTCGTCTCTTGCAGCTTCTAACCACCTTTTTTTTTCTGTCCTGCAAATTGGCTGATGTGGGGAAAAAACAGATGTGTTTCATAAAAATGCGTAAAAAGGTAATAAGGACATATTCCTACAGTCTTGTCAGATCTTTATCTTTTTCGGTGGGTTAATCCCATTTGGGAGTCTTGGGCAGTGGTGATTAGCAGTTTGGAAAAAAGATGATTAGACTCACCTATTTAACACGATAACTGTATTATTATTATTATTATTATTAGGGACTCCTGACTCAGTTATGATCTAAAATTTAGAAGGAAGTTGATGGGCCTTATCTGTTCAGTGAAAGAATCCTTTATCAAACTGCGTTTTTAGATTAACAAATAAAGACTCTCTTAGAATCTAGGCGTAAATATTATTTTGCAGTTATAGGCCTACTCATTTCCCCCACGGGCTCATTTGTTTTGTCACCCAGCGCCTGCCATTTTAAATTGACTATTGTGTTTTCCTTGAGAATGTCAAAATTCTAGTTCATGCTTGATTATAATGACTGACAAGGTAAATACGCAGTATTAATCATGCGATATTAAACAACTATGGCATTGTTTATGATTAGGTCGTGTAAATAGTTTTCGCGAGATTCTCAGTTCTGTTATTACACTGTAAGTATACAGTTTTGAATATTCCGTGTCTTAACGCTTGAATATTAAATTGAGTATTTGAATTGTTCTTTTTTGACATCTAAAAGCAGGACTGATTCACGGAGGGTTGACCTCTTTTTCTTGGGCTCTTGCTTTTATTTTTGGATTCACATTAGTTGTTTTCATTGTGGATAATCATAAAAACATCCAAAAATCAGTTGAGCTGTTATAACTGCGTAAAGTTAACTTCCATTACTCAGTGATCAAAAATGAAGGAAGGCCATCACTGAGTAATTAGACGAACCATTTGTATTATCCACAGGTGAAGTACTGTTTGTTGCATGAGCTCGTAATGCAGGGTGATACTTCGATACTTGAGCGCATGGAGGGTAGAATCTTCCACTGTAAAGCTTCTGACTGCTTGGTCTGCGTCGTAAATAAAACATGTATTGTTGCACATTGACTCGCATAAAGATGAATTAATGAATCAAGAACGTGAAAATGTGGTAAGTTTCTCAGAAACTCATTCAATATCTAATTTGTCTTTTAAACTAGGTTGTTTTCATTTTGCGAGAAAAAATGAAATGTAAAATTATGTATGGTATAATGTATATGGTACATATAATATATACGGGTGCGTGGAGGGGTGCGTGTGAGTATGGAGAAATTTAAATTACACTGAATATGACTGTAAATTGCTTAATTTTTGGTGACTTTTTTGTTGTTTGTTTTCAGTATCCATGGAGGTTTGATTTCAATTCTGTATATTTTTTATAGTAAGTACCGCTGTGGTTTGAGTTTTACGTTGCTATATCAATCAAATCGCTAAAAGAAATAAAAGGACCAAGCTTTTAGCATCCCAGTTACTCAGTTGGCAAAACCGAGCTGTGGTATTTTCTCAGAAGTGCCATCCGCGTTCGGCTGCTGGAGGTCGCTGTGGGTTCTTCCATATTAAGTTGTTTTATCACTTATGTGTTTTTTTCTGTTTAGTTGTAGTAATTATCTCACATTTTCTTATATCTTGTAGTAAATAAAGTTTTCTTGCAATTGCATTTTGTGTGATCCTTGCTGTGGCAATCAATTTCACAATGAAAACCAATCTCCATAAATTATGAATGGGCAGTCCCTTAGCAAAAAGTAGTATACTTGAAATTCATTTAATTAAGTATACTTGAGTATAAGTATAAGTATAGCAAGTATACTACGGACCATGTACTTGTAGTGTACTAGAAAGCATACTAATTTAATACTTCTTCGGACTAAATTGGAACATTTTTAAGTTTTTAAATGTATACTTTTAAGTATACCTCAAGTTTAAGCAAAGTAAACTGAAAGTACCCATCTAGTTTACATCCAAGTTTTATTCTATACTGCAAGTACACTACAAGTGAGCTTTTTAGTATGTTGTGAGTGAACTAGTTGTATACTTTTAGTATACTTTTCAATTTATGAAAGTATACATTTAAGTATACTGCAAGTAAACTTACAGATATACTGCTAGTTTATTAGTTGTATACTTCTAGTAAACTTTTCAGTTCATGAAAGTATACTGTGAGGGATACTGCTAGGAAACTTAGAGTGTCATTGGATGTTTAATGACCACAGTGAGTCAGGACTTCAGGTTCACATCTCATCTGACAGGCAACATCCTCATCACTGCACTGGAATATTGTGTATTATTCCACCAGAGGGAAGATCCCAACCTACTGGCCCACCAGCACCTCCTCCAGCAGCAACTTACTTTCCCAGGTGGTCTCCCATCCAAGCACAAACCAAACCTACATCCGCTTAGCTTCAACCACACTGCTGGTGCAGATCAAGTTGTGGTATGGTTGCTAGTTTTAAAACTAGTACAGACATTTCATGGTCATTATGTCGGATAGCACTGAAGTTCCAGTCTTCTTAATCTCATGTTTGAAAATACTGTGTACATTTATCTGTGAATCTGCACATAATGGCCAGCTAGATTGAACTGATATCTCAACTTAAACACAGCAATGTTTGGTACAGGTACAATATGCAGGGCTTTGATGTCCACACTTGTTTAAAAATGATTAAATCATTTATTAAACAGAATGTACCATTTCAAGTATTACAGCACTGCTGCATCTTTTCTTTAGTCGGTCATATTTTTGACTGTGATACAGAACTCCATTAAACAAAAAACAGCTCATCGGCGTACTCATTTGGAATATTTCATCAGCCTTTGCTTGAGTCCTTCAGCCTACTGGTCAGGCTGAAGGCATTGCTAATTAATATTTTATGCATATTTCTGGTTCCATATGAGAGAAAGAAGTATTTTTTTGTTTTGAATTGGGATTATAATAATAGTTGCCATTGCTGTATTCTTATACTTTGGCATTCAATACAATATTGTGTTTAATTTAATTTATAAAGGAATCAATTTTGTTCTCAATCCTGAGTATGTGTTTCATTGTAAATTCTTATAAGTACCTTCATCTGTAAATTGAAGCAGAATGCACTTAAGCATTGTCTACTAGTAGAGCACATGAGGTAACCTCTCTTCTACTAGTGTTAAATAATATCTGAATAGCAACAGTAATATATTTTAGATTGCAATAATCATAAGCTGTGAGTATGATGTTAAGTTAGCTTAAAGAAGACTTTGAAGTAAACTTGCAGTTTAAACAAAAAACTTTTAGCTCCCTGAAAGTTTAAAACTACTGTAAATTTAAATTACAGAGGGCTTGAAGTATAGAACTAGTGGACTTGTAGTCTACCTATAAGTTTACTTGCAATATATTTCAAAGTGTACTTTCATGAACTAAAAAGTTGGCTTGAAGTATATAACAAGTAAAGTTGTAGTACATCTGAATTTACTTTCAGTATACTTCAAAGTATACTTTTATAAATTAGACATTGTGCTAGAAGTATATAACTAGTGAACTAATAGTTCATCTTTAAGTTTACTAGCAGTATACTTCACAGTATACTTTCATGAACTGAAAAGTTTACTGGAAGTATACAACTAATAAACTAGCAGTTTATCTGTAAGTTTACTTGCAGTATACTTAAATGTATACTTTCATAAATTGAAAAGTATGCTAAAGGTATACAATTAGTTAAGTCACAGTATACTTAAAAGTTCACTTGTAGTGTACTTGCAGTACAAAATAAACTTAGATGTAAACTAGATGGGTATCTTAAGTTTTTGTTGCTTAAACTTGAAGTATACTTTCTTGTAAGAGTATGTATCAAGTCTGTCAGTACTGCAATAATTGTCAAATTTGTTCTCAAATAAAATCAGACAAATGTTTATCTATTTCTGTGTGGGAGAATAACACTGCATAAAAATCAAGTTCAGCTCCACCCATGCACTATTTACTCTGCTATGCTGCCCCAAAGCTGACATGTTACTGCAAACGTACATGTGGAATATGTAAGTCCATGAGATAGTAAAAACTGAGTAAAAATATAGTGCAGTATACTTCAAAGAAGCCAATATGTATGGTAAAAATATTTTAATGTGCTTATTCTTTTGATAGTAGCCTAACTGCAAGCCAGTATACTTGAACATTAGGCATGAATATTTTAATACTTTGAGATATACTCAAGAAAAGTATGATAATCAAAAGTTTAGGTACAAGTACTTATCAGAGATATACTTAGCAAAGTAATACTTAAGTATTCTTAGCTTATACTGTGTACTTTTCAGTATAAGCTAAGAATACTTAAGTATTACTTTGCTAAGTATATCTCTGATAAGTACATCAAAAGTAAACTGAAAGTATACTCTCTTATTGTTAGTTTAGAAGAAGTATACTAATAGCACACTTGAATAAACTTCTTTTTCGTAAGGGGTACCACCATCCAAACAGGTTTAAAGAGTTCATTCATCATTGATATGGATGTGGCATGGTAATTAGAAAGTCCAGCCAATGAATAAGCAGCTAAAGACTTGAATATGGCATCTACCAATGAAAGTTATGGAGGCACCTCACTTAGCATCATAAAAAGCAAAGAAACTCATTAGAATGATCTCTGTAGCCTGTATACAGAAAGGGCAGTATTTGCACTCAGATTATTGCAAATTGTTCCCAGTACATCAGCGATGTTTCATAATTTAGTCAGGCTCAATGTCTGCATTCCTGTTCACTTCAGTGGTCTTTGATGGGTTTGAGGTCAGGCCAAACTAATGCAAGCAGTATTGTAATTTCAAAGTATGCTATTGCCTCAAGACATACTCAACAGCAACAAAAAAAGAAAAAAAAAACCCTCCCATGCCAAGGACTGTCCATATACATTTGACCATGTGGTTCACCGTGGTCAAGGGTTTCTAATGCGTTAGAGACTCTGCTCAAGGCTACAGTGTTTTATCTGGGAACCAAACCTGTAGGTCATGGGGACTGTTTCCAAACCATCATGTATAGGTCTTTATAGGTCTGTTTATTTTATTTAACATTAAGCTATTCATGAGATCGCTTTAAACCATAAAATATTTCTGAAATGAGTTTGAAATGTTGAAAATACCAACAACATTAAGGTTTATTTATCTGTACCCCATTATGTTTTTGTCTTTCAGGAAGTGCATTTGTAGAAGATGCTAGTCTCTATTGGCCCAGTAGATGGCGTATTAGTTTCAGAGTTGCGATTCCAGAAAAGCGCTGAGTTGTTCGTATTAACGGACTTGAGTGCTGTTATCACGTCATCATATTACTGTTATTGTGTGCAGAATGGGTTAATGTTAAGGCGACTAGTCAGACCTACTGCGATCAAAAACCAGGAAACGAAGAAGTATTGTGAGACGCATATCTTAATCTTTCTAGCCCTTTCATCCGTAAACCATCGTGTTCAGTAAGGAAATATTAATAGATGCCATTTGCACTTGATTCTGTGGCATTGTGCTGTCTTTATGAACAACTTTCAGGAGAAAGAGTGAATTGTTCGGGGTCAATCATAACTTTTCATAAACGGGGAAAAATATGGGCGGTTTCATTAAATTTTAAAAACAACGAAGCCAAATCCCCCCCAAATTCTAATGCAGTATAGCCTTTACTTACTGAAAAACACACCTGCGTGTCACAACCCTAGTGTGAATGCATTTGGTGTTTCCTCTGATTGGGTTATGTCTCGCGTGTTCCCCTACCCCATGCTGTGTCGACAGTATTTTCCACTAGATGGCCCCCCTCTTCGGTAAAAAAAAAAATTCTCTGCTTTGCGCTGCAAGTTGCTGGATGGTATATTGCTGCTTGTGCTTAGAACCAATCAGTATTTCTGGTAAAATCTCACCTTATTAAAAGTAATGACATTAAATGACAGCGATTTGCAGAAGCTTTCCTCCTTACTCAGTATTATCGAACAAGCTTCCGAGTTTATTCAAGGTCTAGGATAGGGTCTGCATTCGAGTTAACACTCGGAACTTCTCGGCAGATTCCGCTACTCTACATCAAGCCTCGGATGTGTGACAGAAAGTTGATATGCCGCTCCGCCTGACATTTCATTTGCTGGAAGACCGATTTACGCAGTTGTCTAAATCTGCGCACTACATTGCCACCTAAAAATGGAGGCAAAACTGACCTTCGCAAAATCTATATGTGGCGATGCTTCTTCGTGTCTTGACACAAGAGGCAACACGATGTTTTCACCACTTTGACATGGAACCCAGCGCTGATGCCACTGGACGCTGCCATGTTTATCCAGAGAAAAAAGTTACAGCTAATTGCTTCCGCAGTCACACATCGGAGGTCTGATGAGGAACGAGTCGGGCGAGGTTTGCCAAGTGTCGAGTCAACCCAACTCTAGTCAGTTCCTCTGTCCAGTTTGATTGGAAGCAGAGCAATGGCTCTGATTGGAAGAAACTCCCACGCTTAATTTACGGTCCAAAATGGACCCTTACGGTGTAAGGGCGTGAAAAATAGAGATTTGGAGAGCGCATGAGCACTGAACATTTTATATGGCAGAAAAAAAAGTGGAAACAGTTTACAAGCCTGCAATCAGAGAGAGGAGAGCAATTTCTCAATTCAAGGTTTGTGAATTAAGACAGAAACTGAACGCAAAGATTTGAATGTACCACACTCAAAGCTCAAAAAGGGAGAATCCCCACTTACAGTCCGCACATTCTGAAATACCAGGATAACTGGGTCACTTAAAACGTCTGAAGAGCAGGTTGACACGGTTTTCAGTTCACTGCGTGCAATCATTTGGTTTCTTCGTGATTTCGATTTCATAATTTCTTGCTATATATAGCCAACAAAATTGAATTTGCTTGCTAGTTAGTTTTGCGGACGTGAATTAATGTCATTAACACCACGATGATTGGGTCCCACGCCATAAGTCAGCTAATAGCTACGGTGTTCCTGCGACTAATTCACGCTGTTTAAAACAACTAGCAAGCAAACATGATCCTAATCTCCTCTCAACATGGATAAGTGCGGAGGTAGCCTACACATGTAAAATACAAGGCCAAGACATACCAAAACAACATCATTACTATTTGACTGAACGGAACACATTTGATTTTGGATTTTAATTTGTACTGAAAATAACAACGTTGAGGACTTACCTTGACAGAATCTCGCTGATATGGCTTTTCAAGTCTACGTTGTGCCGAGGGAGTCAATGCTTTCAGTTTGTAGGAGAAAACTAATGGAGCTTAGTCTGCATCATAGTCTGGGAAAGAATACCGTATCCAACCTCCTCTTTTCTTGGCTTTTTATTTGCCAGAACGATTTTAAAAGGGGGGTGCTAATATACAGTGGGGTGCAAAAATTTGGGCACCCCTGGTTTAAATGTCTGTTACAATTAATCTTCAAGTGATTGAAAGCAAACCTGAACACTAAATGCTACAAAGTTAAACATGACACATTTCATCACATTTTAAAGCAAGAATATATATATTTATTTATTTTTTTACTTTTTACAGTTTCAAAATAATGAAACAAGGAAAAAGGCCTTGTGCAAAAATTTGGGAACCCTGTCAGCTAGTACTTTGTAACTCCTCCTCGGGCAGCTATAACAGCTTGCAAACGCTTCCTGTAGCCAGCTAAAGTTTTTCAATTCTTGTCTTTGGAATTTTTCCCCATTCTTCCTGACAGAACACCTCTAGCTCAGAAATATTCTTCGGGCTTCTTGCATGCACAGCATGTTTGAGGTCTCTCCACAGAATTTCAATAATATTCAAGTCTGGGGACTGTGATGGCCATTCCAAAACCTTCATCCGTCTTTCCTGGAGATACTTCATGGTGGATTTTGAGGTGTGCTTCAGGTCATTGTCTTGCTGGAATATCCAATGTCTCTTCAACTTCAATTTCTGGACTGAGCTTTGAACATTAGCCTCTAAATGTCTTGATATTTGGTGGAATCCATTCTTCCCTCCACCCGCACAATATTGCCAGTGCCCCCAGCTGCTACACAACCCTAAAGCATAATGGATCCACCTCCGTGCTTAACAGTTGGCAACGTGTTCTTCTCTACAAATGCTTCACCCTATTTTCTCCAAACATACCTTCTTTTGGCCAAAAAGTTCAATTTTGGTTTCGTCAGTCCAAAGCACATTGTTCCAATAGGCTTGAGGTTTCTCAAGGTTCCCTTTTGCATATTTCAGACGCTTAATTTTGCGTTGAGGTCGTAGGAAAGGTTTCTTTCTTGCAACTCTGCCATGTAGGTCTTTGTTGTTAAAGGTACGCTGTATTGTTGTCCTGTTAACAACTAGACCTGTGTGTTCCACTGTTTTTTGCAGCTCTTTTGCAGTGATGTGTGGGTTCTTCTGAGCATTTCTCACCAGATCTCGGGCCATTCTATCTGAAATTTTTCTTGGTCTTCCAGATTTTGCCTTGACTTCAATTGTTCCATATTTTCCATTTTCTTACGATGTTTCTGACAGTAGAAATGGGTAGTTTGAAACGTTGCGAGAGTTTTTTATAGCCCTCTCCTTGTTGGTGGAAGTGAATTTTCTTGATTTTGACATCCTTGGACAACTGTTTAGAGGAACACATGGTTTTTAACACCAGACACAACAGCCACCACAGTCAGATACTTTAGAAGGCATGGAGTTGCTTCGGAATATAGTTCAACCCTGGAATTATATTCACCTGACTCATTGAAGCCCTAACGAGTAAATCACCTGGGTCTGGGCCCTAGTAATCATCTTCTCAAAAGGTAACAAAGAATAATCCAAAAGGGATCCCAAACTTTTGCACTGGGCCCTTTTTCCTTTCTTACATTTAAAAACTCAGAAAAATTTAAATAAAAAGAAACCTTGCTTTTAAATTTGCAAAAAGTTGTCATGTTTAACTTTGTAGCATTTAGTGCTCAGGTTTGCTTTCAATCACTTGGAGATTAACAGACGTTTAAACCAGAGGTGCCCAAATTTTTGCACCCCACTGTATTTTGGGGGGTTAATCAGTGAGAAGGGGGTTTAGAATTTGATATTAATATTTAATATCGCAAATGCATATGCTGCGCCTGCCCTAGCAACCCGGTGTGCCATCAGTAACATGGCAGCCGCCGTTCCGATATGCTACTAACACGAATAGCAGCAGTAGAAACTAAACTCTAAATTTCCTTGACTGGATCTAGCTTGACGTGTTTACACACCTGAATGTTTCTCTGGGTACATCAATTAATGTTGGTAGAGGTTGAATACAGAATTCTTAATCTCGCCATCCAGACTCAAAATGTACGCTGCACACCCTAGAATGTTCCTGAACGAAAATTCTTCCTGTTTATAGTCCGAATCCGCACTGTAAGCTGCCTTTTACCATGGGGAAAGGGAAAGAACTTATAATTCTCCCCCTTTTCAATGAGATTTGTGCATTTTCTGCCGTACGTAGTCTGCAAAGAGCATGCGCGCGACGCAAATCTCGCTGAAGCTGAACTGGGCGGTGTACTACGAAGCTAGCTTTGTGATTAAGCCTGACTTCAGCACTTTGTAAAATCAGAAACTTCTTCAAATCTGGAACATGGACTGAAGTAAAAGGAGCCACTTCGGGTTTTACTTAAGCTTAATGTCAAGCTTAGTTACAAAGCCAGCTTTGAAGTACGCCTCCCTGGTCTATTGGGACTGCATTTTTTTAACTCTTCCAAGTCTGTTCCTCCACACAGTTTGCCAGGGGCAAGCTCCCAATCCTACGGTCATCAGTATTGGAAACAATTTCCCCTTCCGCTACTATATTTTCTGGTGGGACTGGTTGGCTATGGCAAAGTGTGCACTGCACCTGGCTGTCATCCAGGATGCCACTGGCCAGTGATTGGCAGCTCTGCTTCGCCCAACGCATCTGTGCTGAACTGTGCTTCCTTCCTTTTGGGTACTGTCCCAAAATGACCATTCTGCCGTCAGTAAACCTACCCATTGGATTGTTCTCTGCCTCTGCACTTGATTCCTGGTCTGGATCATACACAAGGAATATGAAGCATTTTGCACATCCATGGTTATGACTGTGTTTATTGCCTGCTATATTATTACTCATTTTTTGGTAAATATGTTTTCCTTCTCTCTTAAGGTCTGGGTATCCTTTTGTAAATTACTTGCTGTGAAAAACCTGAGAAAAGATGTACTGGCATTCGAATAAAACTCCAGCAAAATTTGATTGTATACAATCAATGATTTTCAGATTTTGCTTACCGGTGTGGAACAGGTTGCAGGCCTTCGGCAACGATACCTGTGAGGGGGATCGCTAGTATTGTGGGTCATGTTTCATCTAAGAGGTACAAGTAAGGGTACCGCATTAAGTCCAGATAAGCATTTTTGCCTTTTTCACTTTTTATTGTCTATTTATCCCACTCATTTCAAAGCTACATGCACATGAAATCAGTCCAGGCCCATTCATAAAAGCTGGGACAAAATTACCTCCTCTAGTTACTGAGAGAAATAACCAATGAGAGGACAAACAGTCACTCATTTTTCCATTGAAAATGGCTGCCTCTAGGTCAGGGATGCTCATTCTTTTCCTGAATGGGCCTGTGTGTGCAGGCTTTCATTCTTTCATGCAGTCACACACCTGATTCTACTACTCAACCCTTAAAGCTTTTGCCCTAGACCCTTGATTAGTAGAATCAGGTGTGAAACTGGTCGATTAGAATGAAAGCCTGCACCCACACCACCTTATTCTGGAGAAGAGTGAGTATGTCTGCTGTAGGTGCCCTCTGTCCACAATCTGACCTTTTTATAGCCTGTGCAACATCTTCAGCCGGATGGATGATCACAATCTGAAGTTGAACCTGAGAAACACTGAGACAATCCCGCCTTGCCGATTCCCCCGCCCATATGACCTGTCTCTCCCTCTGAATGGCATTACTGTGTTGATCTTCTCTTGCATGGAGAACAAAGGCATACTGGTAGATGGCAAACTTAGCTGCATTTAACAAGCTCGTGGAGCCTGGCATGCAAATTATCAAGCACGCAAGGAGACCACCCATTTCTCGTCAACTACTCATCAGAGGGGTGTACTACGAAGCTGGCTTTGTGACTAAGCCTGACTTCAGCACTTAGTAACACCAGGAACCTCTTCAAATCTGGAACATGGACTGAAGTAAAAGGAGCTGTTCCAGGTTTTACTTAAGCTTAAAGTCAGGCTTAATCACTAAGCCAGCTTTGTTGTACACCCCCCTGAGCTCATGGTCCTCTACCATGTGGGCAAAATCTGAATATTCCTCTAACAGGATTTGCAGTCTCAAGTGTTTTGACATATATATCTAATGAATAATCATTGGCCTCCTAGAGTTTGTTTTGCCTTTATTGAACTTAACACTGCAGGGACGTAGAAAAGTAAATCAGCTTGCATTTGCACCCATGCCCAAGACACAGCTGGGAAGCAATCATAGTAATGCACTCGCACTCAAACTTTGGCAACAATTACATTTTAGTTGAAGTAACCATCAGCAAAGCCTTAGCACAAATAGCGCAAAATGAAGTTTTCTCCACTAGTATTCGCTCCTTTAGAAAACACATGTAAAAGTGGTTATGAATGCCTTTTGTTATAGGGACACCGGCTCAAGTTTAAACCTGAGCACGTCTTCACGGGCCATTACAGCCTTTTTCTTGTGTTTTTTTTTTCTTTTTTCATCACTTCTCTTAATATTGATTTTTTTTTTTTGCGTTTTGTTTGTTAATGTCTTTTCTGGTGTTTCTTTTTTTGGGAATAAAATGCATCATGTATTGTTTTTGTAAACAAAATTTGAATTGAACTAGTTATATTTGCATTAAAATTTTCCTGTTTATTCTCTTTATATATTGAATGTTGTATTATTTAGATTATTAAATCAGAGGTGTTTTTGTATTTTTTTGTTTGTTTGTAGTAGTACTGATTGCATTTATTTTTGCTTATGACATCACTTTGATTATGTAAGTCTGACATTTTTTTGTGTGTGTATTTCATTTCAATGTGGCCAGTTTGTTTGAATTCATATTTGCTTTTGTTGGTTTTTGTGATTGCGTTTTTCAGAAAATTGTACTACCAATAAAAGCAAATTTTGTTTATACTCTTGATAATACATTCAACATATTTTTAAAAATATATAATCTATAATTGAAATAAAATGATTGAAAGCAAAAAAAAATTATAATTTAAGAAATCTTTTTCTAAAAAGTTGTGTCCCACTATTCCCTCCGTGGAATATTTTGCCTTAGATCAATGCATTGTCCAGATTAAAGATTTATCCATGGCCTCGTTTCAACTTTCTGGCAAAATAAGAAAATTTTCCTTCATTTTCTTTAAATCCAAGGCTATATTTTTTGTCAAAATATTGAATTAAATATGGAAAGGGTTTTCTGGCAACCACATCTTTTCCTTCACTTGTTTAGCTGACCTTCTCCTGTGTAATGCTAGTGTACTTCCTTACCTCGAAAAAAGAGAAGTTTTTGTTGTTCTCTGAATGGCATGTTAGGCTTCACTCTGTCCTCAAACTGTAGCAAAACAGTCTAACCAAATGATGGAGTCAGCAGCTTTGTTGGACCCAGCAGACGTCAGCTGAGATGAGGAGCTATCAGACATAGGATACGACCTTACTGTGCCTCTGGGCACAATCGAGGAGGGCCACAGCTGAGGACGTCAGGTGGGCGGCTCTGATTGGCTCAGAGGAAGGAAGCTCCCGACCCTGGCTGTGAAGATCCCGTAAACTCCGAGCCCCTGCCTTGTCGGCTGGTCCCTAACACCCAGACTTCCAATCACGCTCCCCATCCAGTGCCTGTCGCCAGCTCTAAGGGGCCTCCAGTGCCTGTCCCCAGCCCTGAGCTGAGCTTTGCCTTGCTGTTCGCAAAAGAGGGCTGTTCAGACTAGTATTCTGTGTGAACTTTATTGGCTCACAGTGGATTAATTGGTCTTCTGCTTGAGAAATTGTGTTCTGTTTTATGGAGAAGCACTTGGGCAGGAAATGTGTCTGCTGATGGAAAAGTACAGGGTGGTAGAAATCAAGTGTTACTGTGCGTCTCTGCAGGACCCATTCTGTTCTCTGTGAGATTTCCCTGCTCATTTAAACTTATGTGGTACTTTTCATGTATGTTCTTGGCCCATTCTATCATAATGTCCACAGGGTCAACCCTTGGGGGGAGTTAGGCAAGCCTTATGCCGCAGACAATTTGTCTGGCGATGGATATTTTCTGCTTAGTAGAGGTGTAATTTTTATTTAACTTGGTTTCGTGTGGTACCTCCAGTGTTTGATCCAGCCCATTATTGGAATGCTTCTTGAGGCCCCTCGGGCAACACGCTGCAGGAGGTCCCATCTAAATGTGAATATGTTAGATTACACAATAAATGTTCCTGTACTCGGGTATTGGTACCTTGCCCGTTTGACCAAAATGCTCTGGGTTGCTACTCTAATATTATTTGCCCACTTTTAATTTATAACTACTGGAGCTGCCGGATAGCTCACTCGGTTAAGGCACTGCGTTGTAGTGCAGAAGTGACTATCACGTCGCGGGTTCGAGCCCCGGTCGTACCAACCGGCAGTGGTTAGCAGCTTTTTCAGAGTAGCGCACAATTGGCCATCGCGCTACAGGGTTTCAAATTGGGAAGGGACTGCCGGGAAAGGGAAATAAATAAACAGCTTTGGTCATTGCTCAAGCGCCTCCTGTTGGCCAGACGGGCGCTCGTCAGGAAGATTCTAAGTCTGTTCATGTCCGGGTATCCTCCGCCCTCGTTCTGAACTTGCGAAGATTCAACCAATGAGTGTATAAGAAGCAGTGGCTGACAGGCACGTGCTTCGGAGGAGAGCCGTGAACTGTCTTCACTCTCCTGAGTTGGCAGCAAGGGGTCGCATACGAGCAAGCTTTGTACATAGTTCACCAATTGGGCATTCCAGATTCGGGTGGGATTGGAGATGCCAAATTTTTTAAAGAAAAAAAAAAAATTATAACTACTGCTGTGCTGTAGCCTATGTTCAGAAGTATAATGAAAAATAATAGCATCCGGGTTGGCCACAGTTCCTTCTGCGACGTCCCTCCCTTCTCATACGATAACGCTCCATTTGCTCTACATCCAGGCTTTGGCAGGTTAGTGCCACGAGCCTCTGCCACTCCAGACGGTTAGGAACCACATCATGTCACTTGCTCAGAAGCTTCCCTTTTTTCAGAACACTCTTAAAAGTGTCCTTGAACCGCAACTTTGGCCGCCCCACTGGTCGAGAACCATTGGCTAGCTCGCCGTACAGGAGCATTTTCTTTGGTCTGTGTTCCTCCATGCAACAGACATGGCTGAACCAGCGCAGCCGGCTTCTTTTTACGTAAAGCTCTATATCATCCATGCCCGCACGCCTGAGCACCTCTTCATAGCTCACAAAGTGATCCCATTTGATGTCCAGAATCAGACGTAGATGACGCTGCTGTATTGTACGGAGCTGCCGGACTTCATGATGATATAGTGTCTGGGTTTCGCTGCCATATATCAGCAGAGGCATGAGGCACTGGTTGTACACTCTGCTCTTAGTGGAGATTGTAAGGTCATGCGAGTCAAATACCCTTTTTTTTTTTTTCGCAAACGTCCAAATGCACATGATGTTGCCTTTGATGTTGAAGTTCTTCCTTCATGGAGCAATCGCTGGTAACATAGCTACCTAGATATTTGAACCGGTTTACAAGAAATATACCACCCGACAGGCCATAGAGTGCAAAGTGTGGCAAGAACGAGCTCGCTGCACCATGCGTGCATTTGGTGGGGTGAAATGAGTTATGAAATTTAAGCACTCGAAAGTGTTGAAGTGTATTTGATAATGAACTGATCTAGTACAGAGAACTTAATATCAAAAATGTTCATGAATTTGTATTGTGCATCTTCATGTTACTTTTTTTTATGGTGTTCTCACGCTCATTCGCAGGTGAGATGACAATTCACCTGCTCACGTAGTTTGGCTCTATGCTGCAACGCCAAAAAAATGTTAATTGGCTGAGCCCTTTTGATCATCGTTCAAGAAACTTATCAAGTGTGGAGAATGTAAATGAACATGTGGAGTAATCGCTGCAAGCTGCGGTTTTCAGTCAATGCGCTATCAACACACCCTATTTTAGGGTTTACAACGGTCGGTTGATGCAAGTGTTCAGATGAAGATGTTACCGGTGCCAACCATAGAGATATATAATAGAACCAGAAAGAACGAGGAAGTACCTTTGCTTCAGCCAGTTAGCATGTTAGCTTCCTGCTTCCACGTTTCCCAAGGATGCAATTTTGTGGCCAAAGACGCTGAAGCTCCATAGACACCAATTGAAAAGTGCGCATTTTTTTCTTGCCAAATAAAGCGAAAACAAAAAAAAATGTATTCGGTAATCCTTCATTATTTTGCTCTTTGTCTGACGCAACTGTTCGATGTTTTCAAGAGGGCCTGTAAAATAAGAACTGCTTCTTAGAGCTTGATGACAGCTCGTGCACGAGTTTGGTTGTTCAGCTGTTGCTCTGACTGCAGCAGTTCAGCCAATGAGTGTATAGTGCGTGCGCGTCCCGGATTAACAGCGTTGCTCGTCATTTCCCCTCGAACACATTCGCCAATCCGCATAGAAGACACGTCTTCTTGGCCATTTGTGCTGTATAATCAGATTGGCAATCATATGGAATAGTGCCGGAAATAAGCACCCATGGAACGCCATTTTTATAGATGGCGTCGTCAATTCCGTACTTCCTGGGCTGAAGTAACAAGCCTAGCATCTCCCATTGAAAGTAATAGGGGTGGTACTTCCTCGCTCTTTCCAGTTCTATTATATTACCTCCATGGTGTCAACACATCCTGGTTTTTTCATTGATAGTTGGCCATACCCTAGGGCAAATTTCAGCAAATTCCCTTAGTGTGTCCTGGCCGGGAACTTTGTCAAATGTACCATCGTTTACACACGTGGCTGTTGGAAATCTCCATTTCAGAACATATTTTTTGAACAAATATCTTCCTATCTCAGCAGTATGACATCAATTTCAACAAATTCTTTTTTATATGCATTAGGAAAATATATCCGCTACGATGTGCATTGATAAGCACATGATTATAATCATTGGTGACACTTTGTGGGGCCCAGAATGGGTGGCCCCGCCCAAAAACTAAAATATCTTAAAAATATTATTTTTTGTCATAAAGAAAATTGGTATCACAGGTCTCTCTGGTGGATTCATGAACCCCATGGGGTGATTAATCAATGCTGAAAATTATTTTGAAATAGGTGGTTTGGGCCAAAAAATGCCCTTTATGGGACTCCACCTTTGACGCAAATCTGAATTGGCGACCATACAAACTGTTATTCATTAATAGACATAACAATTCAAAAAACAATGAATACCACAATACAACAAAATTAAAAAATGGGAGTGGGAAATTTCAAATGATAAATGCCAATAATACAAAAGACAAAATACAAGAGAAAAATATTGCTCAAACAATGATCACCAAAATATGGATAAACAAAAGATTCTTCAAAGAAATCTAAATCATTAGCACAAAATTTATATCACTAAAAAACAAACAGAAGATCCAAAACTAAAGCCCAGGTCAGACCAAATCTTTGATCTGAACTGGGCTGAAGAATACAAGCAAAACACATGCCAAAGGATTGAATACAAATTAAATCAAATCAAATTTATTTCTAAAGCACATTTAAAACAACTCACGTTGACCAAAGTGCTGTACAGAGCAAAGCAAATAGATAAAATCAGTAGTACAATTATGAAAACACTAACATAGACAACAGGTAACACAGCACATAAACACAAAAAATATATATATTATTATTATTATTATTATCATTATTATTACTATTATCATCCACAACCAGAGCAGTTAAATAAGCCGTTCTTTCTAATGCTCCACCCCCCATTTCTCTGCAGCCAGGGTCCGGTTCTTTTGGAGGTTCACCAATGCGCCATCCTGAAGGAGTGATTAAATTCTCTGGAGCGAGAGTGACCAGGTCCACTGCTGTTTTTTGGTAGACCTTGATGTTCCTTGCCTCCCATAGGACTTGTTTAAAGGTTTTTATAATGTTCCACTGATGCTGGCTTTCGATGGACTCACAGCCCTCCTGCGGACGCAGGACGACTTGCTCAGCCGTCAGGGATGCCACCGGCAACAACTTGTTGAGGGAGACTGAGGAAAAGCAAGGCCAGAGACCCGACTGGCCACTGAGCACTCCCTGAAAAGATGGTGTATGTGCTCCAGGTCAGTGGATCCATGGGGGCAGTTCTCCGCTAGTCTTGAGTGCTGGCAGTGCATGTAAACTCCAGTCTGGGAACACTGGTGAGTAGCCATCCAGGCAATGTCTTTTTGCTTGTTTGTTGAGCATGTACGGGTGACATCTGCCCAGACAACATGCAGGTCCTGGCCTGACTCACCCTTGAGGATGCTACAATATGGCTCGTCCGAACTAATAACAAAATGATTTTCTAAATCCACGAGGTTGGGCCAAATTATGCAAAACTATGGAGTCTTCCCCTGTAGAAGGGACATGTGAAGTCTTTTGGTCTGAAACATTGTCTCAATGTTCGGGTAAAGAAACCAAACACTCAGTGGATGCCCAGAATCAGGGTTGATATGCACACCTGATAGCACCTTGCAATAGTCACTGCTTTATAGCATCAGAATGAAACCCCTGAGATGATTTAATTCAGTCTGAGTTGTTGTGTCTCCACATTAACATCATACTGAGGTGTCCGGAGTGTTCGGCGTTTGTTGCCTACAAGGGAAAGAAAGTGGAGGTAAACCTGACAGAGAATCAGCAAGTGCCCATCAGTACCAACCCCTCACAGACTCAGTGGTTAAGTACCATCAGTATCTCAGCAAATGGGGCTCTCTAAAATTTTTACTTGTCTTTTTTGCTCTGTATATATATCAGCATCAACACTGCCGAGTTCCCTTCATGCCATCGCCCCTATAATTTACTAAGTAGATTCATAGAAATGCATACAATTATCCCAAGATACACCTCAATGAATGAGGCAAGATAAGGGTTCCTTTAGTGTGGGTTTACCCTGTTCTCACCTGTGAACACACTTGCAGACCAATCCTACAATGGAAATGAAAAGCACAACAAGTGGTACTACAAGTACCCAGTAGTGACGCCTTGTGTTGCAGTCATGTGCTGGTTCAGCGATGTTCCATATCACCCCATCTGTAAAGGCAATATAAATCAGCAACATTACGGTTTTACAATGACACTGATACTTCTTGCCACACTCTTGGATTATTGTCATTATTTTGCCCCCCATTGGTAACTTAATCTGATTTTGGAAATAAGCATTAAAAATAACAGATTATACCGGCATATGCGGTTTTTACCCCATTCGGCACGCTTCCTCTGATCTCCTAAATGGGCTTCACAGCTATATGAAACCATAATGCTGTTAGAAATGTCCATGCTCATTCTTATCTGGCATATCCCATCGCAATTTGGTCTGATCCCAGAGGACCAAAGACCGTCCTCTTCAGTCAAGATGTCTGCATCCCGATACATTGCCGCTGTCAGGTTACCACGGCAAACTCCAGTAACTAGGCAGGCCATAACAACCTTTGCGGGGCAGTTGGATCTCTTCGCAAATACTGCTGCCGTGACAGGCGCCAAGATGGGAAAAAGAAAAACGCGAAGTTTGTGCACAAGTGCAAGGAAAGCCATTGTACTCACATATTTTGCGTATGCACTATGTAATGCTGGTATAATTCAATCTGAAATTTGTGCAATGCTTTGGAAAATATGATTTGCAAATTTCACAGAAGCGTACTTGAAAAGATGAAGATGCCTATGAGCAATAATCATTTTGATATTTCCTTATATAATAAATATTATATTTATATATAAATTACAGAAACAAAATGACACATTTACTAAGGAAACATAAAAAAGAGTATTATGAAAAGCTTTTATTCGAAAATAAACATTACACCAGAAATCTCTGGAATATAATAAAGAACGTCTCTGGGAGGACACCGAGGAGGGAGTACCCTGCATTCTTTAATATAAATGGCAAAAAGGTAGAGAACATGGAATTGGTCGTGGAGAATTTTAACAGTTATTTTGTGAATGTTGGGCCAGAACTAGCAAAGGGTATTAAATCCTCACACCTAAGATGGGACTACCTTGACAAGGATGAGGAAATCCAAGACACAATGACACTAACTCCTGTTACCGAATCTGAAATCAGATCAATTCTGAAAAATTGTACAGCTAAGACATCAGTTGATGTAAACCAATTAGATATGAAATTACTGAAAACACAAACTAACGCAATTGTAACTCCACTTACGCATATATGCAATCTATCCTTCTCCTACGGAGTGTTTCCAGATAAACTGAAGATAGCGAAAGTTATCCCTCTCTACAAAAGTGGGGATAAATATGATTTCTCAAACTATCGTCCTGTCTCGATTTTACCTCAATGCTCGAAGGTCCTAGAAAAGCTCTTCAATGACAGATTGGATAAGTACATTGATAAACACAAACTACTGTGTGACAGTCAGTATGGGTTCAGGAAAAAGCATTCGACAGCACTAGCCCTAACAGAATTTATTGAAATGATTAAAGATTCACTAGATTCAAACTTATATTCTATAGGCATATTTATTGATCTGAAGAAAGCATTTGACACTATAAATCACGATATATTGATTGAAAAACTTTACAAATATGGATAAAGAGGGACCGCATTAAAATGGATCAAAATTACTTAACAAGTAGGACCTTAATTTGTGCAGATGGGCAATAGCAAATCAAATTGCTTGGACATTACCTGTGGAATTCCTCAGGGGCTCGGTCATAGGTCCCAAGTTGTTCATAATTTACATAAATGACATTGTTAAGGTGTCCGATATCCTAAAACTAATTTTATTCGCAGAGCGACACGACTATATTTTTTGCTCAGGTGTCGATCTCAAGCAATTGACAAAATTGGTTAATAAAGAAATGTCTAAACTTCACCGTGGTTTAATGTAAACAAATTATCATTAAATCTTACAAAGACCAAATTTATGATATTTGGAAAAAAAAAGGCCTAAAGGATGACATAGACTTAAAGGTAAATGGTACCAGCATTGAAAGGGTAAAACGAATATAAAGTCATGGGAGTTATGTTAGATAATCTCTTAAGCTGGAAACCACATGTAAACTTGGTTCAAAAGAAAGTTAGCTAAAAGCGTGTCTATTCTTTGGAAAATGCAGAAATTATTAAAACACAAGTCTCTTAAAATAATCTGTTCAGCACTCATAGCACCCCACTTACATTACTGCGCTGAAGTATGGGGACACACTTATAATAATACAATAGAATCATTGTTTAAACTCCAAAAAAAGGCCCTTAGAATTATTCATAACGTTCCCTATGGAACTCATACAAACGATTTGTTTATTAAGGCAAAGTTTCTTAAATTGCAGGATATAATAAAATTCAACTCCTTGCAAATTGTATATTTAGGATACCACAAAGAATTGCCTAGAAATATACAATGCCTATTTCTCCAGCGTGAATGTATTCATGACCTAAGAGGCAGAATGTTGTTGCAAACTGGAAGGGTCAAATCGACTCGGAGTGAGCACTCCTTATCTGTGGCTGGAGTCAGTGCATGGAACATACTTGAAGACAATATTAGAATGGCAGACAATCTGAAGGACTTTAAGTATCTTTTGAAATGTGCATGTTTGAATAACTATAAACTTATCCAACAAAATGGCATTGGATAAATTAAACGGAACCATAACGGGCATAAACAATAGGGGTTGTTTATAGACACTCAGCTATATTGTGATTAAAATTCTTCATGATGTTCATAAATCTCTATGATTTTATGTTGTGACGTTTAAATCGTAGTGTAAATGGACACTCAGCTCTGTTGTGATTTATAAATCTTTATGATATCTTAACCATAATAAAACTGTTTTTCTGGGAGTTGGGGGCGGGACTTTGACAAGCGATTTCGCTTCTCCCGCGACCCTTTCGGTCATGATACATGTTGTGTTGAAATTGTCATGGAACGACTGTACAATCATGCCGAAATGAAAAAACAAATAAATAAATAAATATTGTAACCATGTCGTGATATTGCGACATTCCATTCCACTACACAGCTGTATGTCACTGGTCTGTTATGGACCATGTTACTCACATGTCATTGGACTCTCCTTCGCATCAAAAAACAAGGTGTCCAAAAGGTGAGTTACACAGTCATTCTCCACATAGAATGCAGTATTCATGATGGCGTCTTGGTTCCTGTTCCACTTCCTTTTAATGGGGACAGCAGACTCTGCTGAAGCTTCCCATTCACGCCTGGTGAGATTTAAAGACAGGAAGTCCCCTCCGTTCAGCCTGTACTCGGCAAAGGTCCCTGTAAGCCGTACATTAGAGTCAGGGGTCCTCTCGATCTCACAGCCAAATCTCCCCTGTAGGACAACAGCACCTGAAGCATACAGATATACATAGGTAAAGCTGTGGTTACCTCAATGAACAGCATGGTCCTTTCAGTGAACTTTACACAGAGGTGCAGCAGATTAGAAAAAAAAAATTATAATAAAATGACCTTTTAAGGTTGCAGGTCACATATGTAATTGGAATGCTCTTCACTAAACATTCAGATATTGTAACAAAAATCATTACTGGTAATTGAAAGAACAGAGTTCCATAACACTGAGCATTAAAAAGCTGAAAACATACAGGCATTTCCTTACCAGATGTATTAAGTCCTCTATCACTTTTAAAGATGTCAACTTGACCTCTGTTCCATTGTAGTACATTGAAGAGTTTGATAGATATCCACAGGCCATGGCCGCGCCCCTCTCTCATCCAGTTTCGACGGGGCATACTGACTGTGCCACTGCTGCTGTAGGAGTCGACCATTTCACCGTCCAGCCACATAACGGAAGTGAATTCATCAGCATTCACAGCAGTGTGGGTACCAATGAGGGAATGAGTCTCTGAAAGAACTATAAACCGGGGAAAAACACATTCACAGTATTTTCAGACACTGCTTCTGCTTCTACTAACTGCCAGTAACAGTCAGCAATCCTTCTTCTGTCAAGTTCTGTGCAAACGAGTGAGCTTTAAATCTTATGAGATTAAAATTTGTTTTAAATTAAATTTGTTAATAAATTAAAATAAAAAATGAAATAAAATTAAAGGATCTGTTTCAAACAAGTTATAAGTCCTCTGAATTGCCGTCTGGCGAAGAGGAAATGTGGTAATCTGAGAATCACTAATACCTTCCAATTAAGGGGAGGAGAAACCTTTTGGAAAAAAATTGTCATTTTTGGATAGAAATCATTCATACTTGGTGTATTGACAGTATATGACCTGAAATACGCAAAATATGAATTTGACCTAATTCGCATAATTAGGTCATGTGATTCAAGATGGCCGACACCCCGATTTCACCATTATTTCTTTGCCCTATATCTCAGGACTGAAGCAAGATATTTGAATCAGGTTTTTTTTTTTTTTATTAGATTTAGTTATGTTTACACCTTCTTCTGAAGTAGAATAAAGCATTTACACATAATACTAGAGATTTAATGGGGTCAAAGAGGATTTTGCCATTTTCGCCCCCCTCCATATGAAATATAAATCCTTATAACTCCACAGACCCAAAATTAACTAAACCAAAACTTTTAGTTCAGTAGACTTCTGATATGTACACAGACTTCTGTCAAAATTTCAGGAAAAAGCTCTAAATAAGTGAGATATAGTGCCTTAAACCCAGTAGCAATCGGGGCAAAAATCAGGTTTTGAGAAAATCCAGGTTAAAGTCAAAGTACACCTACAAATCATTGTAACAGTCAACGTAGAACATTAAAATGCCCCTGAAGCATAAACTTCTCCCTCCTGCTCCCTCTGATTGATTGTCCTGTTCTTGAGCAGATTGAAGTGATTTTTGGGTTTCTCCTCCCCTTAAAGTACAGTTCTTGGATTAATCCACGCGGCTAAAAGCACATGATAACCATTTATACCAAAACAAAATGCATTTCGAACGCCAAGCTACTGAATGAGCTCATAGCAAAATTACTTGAACGGCGCATGTGTCGCTTATGTGGTGCTAAGGAATCCGTAACTTCAATATACAACACAAAGCGATATATCACATAAATGCAGAGACTCTACGGATTCTAAGAATTATAAGCTCTGCAACTAAGTATTTTAGCTGACTAAGCGGTGCATTTTTTTCCTTTTTTTTTTGTTTTTTGCCCAAGTGGAAATTGTTATCTCCTGGATAATACTAAAACAGAATGCTCAGTTAAATTTAGGTAAATGACAAATATGCCCTAGGTAAATATATGGATGCCTTCTAGCATGATTTTGTAAATAATAAAATATGTCTCGAAAAATTAACGTTTTTCAAATAAAATGGTTCTATCTACATCAGAAGCCGAGAGTTCAGAAAGGTCATTTCTAAATTTCTAACCATATTCATATCACAGGGAATTTAGCCTGTACTTTAATAACATTATACTAATTTCATACAATTATATTAAACAGAGAGGTACCTTTAAAAAAGCACGTCAGCATTTACAAACATAAGCTAAATAATTATTGCTTATTTCATTTTTCACCTTATAGGTGAAAGCTGCTGAGGTAGCTCACGTTTTCCACACAATGAAGCATAATCTCAGCTATAACAGTCTGGACTGTGCTCTTAAATTAAACCTAAAAACGCTCCCGGACTCTCAAATTATAAAGAAAATGTCTCGTGGAAGGACCAAAGCTGAGGCTGCTGTGAAAGATGTACTTGCTCCTAAGGCAATGAGTGATGTACTGAAGTTGATGAGATTTCCAGCTTCTCTCCACTTTTCAGTCCAAAGCGGATGCCTCCAATAAGAGACAACAGGAAGATGTTTATCCTACGGTTCAATTTTTCGAAGACCAGACAAGTAGTCTCAAATAAAATGGTTGATTTCATTGAAAATGCAGATGAATCTGCCAGCAGAATATTGTCACCATCTTAAGCTCCTGACTGGGTGTATCAATACAGCGTGTATTGTCGGCATTCAGTGCTGACAACACAAATGTTAACTATGGAATCAACTATTTTGTGTTTCACAAACTTGAAAAAAGAAAGAGCGGCAGATCTAATTCAAGGTAACTTACTATGCGCGCATTATTCACAACACTGTGAAGTATGCACTTTCGACAAACTTCAATGGAATTGGATGTTAGAACATTATCTTGAGTGTACAACTTTTTTTCAATCTCTGGCAAGAAAATCCTTGAAGTTACATAACTTTCCTGTGAGGTGGAATTTCAGGAAATCCTACGCCATGTAACAACTAGATGGCTGTCCCTCAACTCAGCCACCTCTCAATTATTGCAAAGCTGGACTGCTTTGAAGTCTTACTTTCTCAGCTTGCCCAGGAAGAATGTCCCAGACAAATCATGGCCGTTGCTGAGGCTAAATATGGATGCAGCTGAGGTGACGATGAAAGAAGCAGGCGTTATTGAGGTCTACCTCCTCTTTTGCAACAACATCCTCCCCTCTTTTTTGAAAATACTGAGAAAATGCTTGAGAGAAATGACACAACCTGTATTGATCTTTTTCTACACAATACAATTCTTGCAAAAGACAAGTTTACCCAAAGGAGGCGATGGCTTCAATGATGCCTAACCAAAGTGAGGATGTAGCTTGTCCTTATCTGATGCTTACTGCCAAGGCTAAATTCACAGAATTTCTCAACATTGCCATCAACTACAGTGAGAACTAGCTTGACTTCTCAGAGGAAAACTGGCTCTTCAGTGTATAGTCCCTCTCTCCAGGATGGTCCACTCACATTCAGTGATATGGAGAAGGTTGTTGGAAAACTGAACATGAGCAGACTCCATCTTGACACGGATAAACTGTATGATGAGTGTACAGCAGCTGACTCTATCTTGGTAAGACTCTGAGAAGATGAGCAATGGGCATCCAAAGGCTCTGCTGCAAGGTGGATGGCTGTGTTTCAGAGAGCAGATGTACCAAACATGCTGTCTGTACTTTCTTTCATTCTGAGCATACCATCATCTACGGGATACATGGAGAGGATATTCTCAAAAGATGGCTCAAAATGGACTGACACAAGGAACAGGTGTTCTGTGGGACTCATCAAGAGGGAACTTCTTGTCACCTTGAATTTTGACATGTCCTGGGCTGAATTCCACACCATGGTTTTGAAGGACAGACATCTACTTCACGCAGCCCAAAGTAACTTAAAAAGTACACTTGGAAAAAAAGTGATAAGTATGACGAGCTGATTATTGTTTCTGCTGCTATTTTTTTTCCCATTTTCTCTGAGTTGTTTTTTTGTTATTGGGGACACTAAGAAAATGCACTTTTTCAATTTTTTCAAACTTTTTCAATTATTTTGAAAGATTATCATGCATATTTAAGCATTCTTGCTGAATACACATTTCTAGGTTGTTAATAAAGCATTTCTTCTCTTCACCTGCCCTGTTCCTTATTTTCATTTCTTTAAGGTGGCAACCCTAACTGCGGCCTATACTGCAATTACCTAACATATTAATGTACATTACTATTTTTTAGTTCCTTGGACGGTGGTATTTTTGTTATTGAAACAGCATAGCCCATGGGCCAGTTTTTGTTAGTGTTGCAGCATAGAGCCAAACTTCACAGGCAAACAAAATGGGTACATGCGCAAAGCACTATAGAAAAATAGGCTGTAGCTCTATACCATGGACTGCATAAACAGTGTGTATCAAAAAAAAAAAAAAAGGTAATCCAACTTCAGCGGGTTAATACACCACGTTTATATCGTTTCATTATGTCTATGCAATTTTCCAAGGAAGAGGGGCGTCCTTAGCTCTTTCATGGATATCTGCAACATTACTGTTGTGCATGACTGATTAAATGACCTTTGAAAATGGTAGATCAGAATTTCATTTTTACAAGTTTTGGTAATGCATGAAAGACATCCAGAAATCGGCACATTACTTGATTTTCCTTTGGGGACATTTGAAAAACAAAGTGTTTGTGACTCCTCCTAGATCTTGACGACTGCAAGAGCACATTCAAAATGAAGTTAAGGCTTTGTGGAATGATCAGGCTATGGTGAGATGTGCAATTGAGGGCATACTCCGTCGCTGTCAGCTTTGCATCGAAAGGGGAGGTGGACATGTTGAAGGTGTCGGTGCGTAGGCAGAGGGCTTTCATTAATAAACAAAACTTGGAAAAATGAAATTTGAATCTGCCATTTTCAAAGGTCATTTAATCAGTCATCTTTCTTTAATGTTGCAGTCAAGGGTATCCGTGAAGAGCTAAGGATGTCCTCTTCCTTGGCTAATTGCATAGAAATGGTGAAACAATATACAACTAAATGTGGTGTGTTAACCAGCTGAAGTTGGATTACCTTCTGTGATACGCGATAGATATATATATATATCGCGTATCATATGGTCTGACGAATGTGTTGTACAAGAGATGTATGACCTCCTTGGATTTGTACTCAATGCTTTTGGCAATGTGTCCCAGCATCCAACTGGCTTTTTATAACTGCTACGGCACAATGGCTAGAACCTGTGAGGGTTTGGTCAACAATCACTCCCAGATCTTGTTTATGTGGAGCACATTCCAGTTTTAAACCTCCCATGAAGTAATCCTGTCTAATAAATGAAGGAACAGACTGGAGCACTCGAATCACTTACATCAGTTTATTGAGTTGCCAAGACTAACGTTTCGACGCACAGCGTCTTCCTCAGAGTCAAATTAGTATTGGTGAAGTTGGGACAGTTAAATAACTTCCTCCACACAGAATGACCTCCTATTGGAAAGGAGTTAAGTTGGGAGGTATCCATAATGAACCAATACTGTGATAGCACTCAGTGAGTGGGTGTAATCTCAAATACCAACATTTCCTCCCATTAACACAAATTTCAGCCATCATATATATATATATATATATACAGGACATAAATTAACATGTATACATTTACAGAAAACAGGACAGATTTAATTCTTCATTCAATCCATGTGGTTCCACAGTGTTCAATGTATAAATCAATACGTTTCTCTTTTGAGCAGTCTGTTAATAATATCCCCACCCCTCTGGGGAGGAACAATTTTCTCAATACCCCAAAATTTAAGAGATGCTGCCGAACCATGATTAGCTTGGGCATAGTGCTTTGCTATTGCGTAGTCCATATTCTGATTACGAATAGCAGCCTTGTGTTCGGCAATGCGGAGTTTGAGGACACGTTTTGTTTGGCCTACGTAGACCAACCCACACGGACATTTGAGAATGTAAATGACATGTGTTGTGTTACAGTTTATAAATGAATTGATTTTGTATTTCATGCCTGTATGTGGATGAGAAAAATATTTCGAGTCCGAGGAATTGGAGCAGTGAACGCAGTGCCCACATCTATAGAAACCTATCGGTGGGGAGGGCAGCCATGTAGATTTAGGGGAGGGGGAAGGCATTACAGAATGCACCAATCTGTCCTTAAGCGAACGAGATCTTCTAAAGGAGATTAAGGGAGGCTCGGCGCATATTTGTTTGAGGGCTGGGTCACTCTGTAAAACATGCCAATGTTTCTTAATAACATATTTGATTTCACCCGCTATGGGGGAATATTCAGTAGAAAAACAAACCCGTGTTGATGACGAGCGCCTAGTCTTGTTCAGGAGGCGGGCCCGAGGCGTGCGCATCGCCCTCTGGTAGGCTGACGTGATATCCTTTTCCACGTAACCTCTTTCACGGAAACTCAGACATCTCCACTGCCTTGCGCTCAAACTCCTCGTTTCTGCTGCAATTCCTTTTCAAACGCAAAAAAAAATTGTCCAATGGAATATTTTTAATAAGTTGTTTGGGGTGATTGCTATCTGCTCGCAAAAAGTGTTTCTACTTAATGGTTTGCGGTAAATTGTACTTTCCAAACCCCCTTGGTAATCTTTATAAATTGTCAAATCAAGAAAATGCACTTTTTCCAAGGATTCCTCAATCGTAAACCTTAAATATTGTGTAGTAGAGTTTATATAGTCTGCGAAGCCCTTTAATTCTTCCGAAGTGCCAGTCCAAACCAATAAGATATCGTCAATGTATCTCTTCCAAAATTGAAATTTTCGAGAAAAACGGGTTATTCGTTTGATTGTGGATACACTTCTCCTCCCAAAGACCCATGACTAAACATGCAAAAGACGGAGCAAATGAACTGCCCATGCTTATACCTCGCTTCTGTAGATAGTAGGACCCCGCATATTGAAAATAATTACGGGTTAAGATAAATTCCGCAAGCGTTACTAGGAATTCGCTAGGTGGTAGAATTTCGGTAGGTCTTGATTTAAAATAATGTGACATTGCTTCAATGCCTTCAGAGTGAGGTATACAAGTGTACAAACTTTGAACATCACATGTAACCAAAATAAAGTCAACATCACATTTAAAGGAGTCCAACACTTTCAAAATGTCCGTCGTATCTCCAAGGTAGGACGGAAGGCTGAAAACATAAAGGAAAAATCCAAATACTGTGACAAGGGTTCAGTGAGACAACCAATACTTGATACAATTGGTCTAAGAATTGGACTAGTAAGTGATTTATGTATTTTTGGCAGCCATAAAACACAGGACAAATAGGATGTTGTACAGTTAAAAATCTTTTCTTTCTCTGTAATCCACCCTCTTGTGAGCCCTGCCCCCAGAATCTGATCAATATCAGCCTTAAATTCATCAATGGGATTATCAGTAAGGGGTGTAACAGTTGTGATCGCTCAGCTGGGATTTGATACCATCATCATATTGGTTCATACCCATCACAACAATTGAGCCACCTTTATCAGCTGAACGAATAACAATGTCTTTTCTCTTTTCCAATTCATTTAGGCATTTTACTTCAGAGACAGACAGATTCATTTTCATTCGTTTAGACTTTTTACAAATTGCTGACAAGTCATTTTTCAACCAGGTGACTAAATGTAATGATTGAGGAATTCAGATTCGAATGGGGGAACAAAACGTGATTTCTTTTTTTTTTAACGGAGTGGTTTCTCTGGTTGGCTGGTTGGCTACCCCAGGATCTGAATTTCTCAGTACCACATCTCCATTGGACACGACACCATGTCTTGAAGAGAAAAAATATTTCAACTGGAGAGAGCGAAAAAATCTAAATGTGTCCACTTTTAATTTAAATGGATCTGCCCTGTTAGTGGGACTAAAGGACATACCTTTACTCAAGACATTAGTCTCTCCATCGCTTAAATTCAGTCCTGAGATGTTGATCACAGTCTGTTGCGATTCCGTTGGGAGCGCCTCGGGAGCTCGGGAAAAAGCACCAGGGTTTTTTGCCCAATGCCAGGCCTCCACGGCAAGGAAGACGAGGAGAGGGACGAGGAGGGGGACGAGGGGGGAGGCGAGCTTTTTGAGCTCCCGAGGCGCTCCCAACGGAATCGCAACAGACTGCTCGCCTCCGCCCCCTCGTCCCCCTCCTCGTCCCTCTCCTCGTCTTCCTTGCCGTGGAGGCTGGCATTGGGCAAAAACCTCTGGTGCTTTTTCCCGAGCTCCCGAGGCGCTCCCCAACGGAGCGTGGACACATTTAGATTTTTCGCTCTCTCCAGTTGAAATATTTTTTCTCTTCAAGACATGGTGTCGTGTCCAATGGAGATGTGGTACTGAGAAATTCAGATCCTGGGGTAGCCAACCAGCCAACCAGAGAAACCACCTGTTTAAAAGAAATCACGTTTTGTTCCCCCATTCGAATCTGAATTCTCAATCATTACATTTAGTCACCTGGTTGAAAATGACTTGTCAGCAATTTGTAAAAGTCTAAACGAATGAAAATGAATCTGTCTGTCTCTGAAGTAAAATGCCTAAATGAATTGGAAAGAGAAAAGACATTGTTATTCGTTCAGCTGATAAAGGTGGCTCAATTGTTGTGATGGGTATGAACCAATATGATGATGGTATCAAATCCCAGCTGAGCGATCACAACTGTTACACTCCCCTTTACTGATAATCCCATTGATGAATTTAAGGCTGATATTGATCGGATTCTGGGGGCAGGGCTCAAAGAGGTGGATTACAGAGAAAGAAAAAGATTTTTTTAACTGTACAACATCCTATTTGTCCCGTGTTTTATGGGCTGCCAAAAATACATAAATCACTTACTAGTCCACCTCTTAGACCAATTGTATCAAGTATTGGTTGTCTCACTGAACCCTTGTCACAGTATTTGGATTTTTTTCCTTAAAAATATGTTTCAGCCTTCCGTCCTACCTTGGAGATACGACGGACATTTTGAAAAGCTTGGACCCTTTAAATGTGATGTTGACTTTATTTTGGTTACATGTGATGTTCAAAGTTTGTACACTTGTATACCTCACTCTGAAGGCATTGAAGCAATGTCACATTATTTTAAATCAAGACCTACCGAAATTCTACCACCTAGCGAATTCCTAGTAACGCTTGCGGAATTTATCTTAACCCGTAATTATTTTCAATATGCGGGGTCCTACTATCTACAGAAGCGAGGTATAAGCATGGGCAGTTCATTTGCTCCGTCTTTTGCATGTTTAGTCATGGGTCTTTGGGAGGAGAAGTGTATCCACAATCAAACGAATAACCCGTTTTTTTCTCGAAAAAATTTCACTTTGGAAGAGATACATTGACGATATCTTATTGGTTTGGACTGGCACTTCGAAGAATTAAAGGGCTTCGCAGACTATATAAACTCTACTACACAATATTTAAGGTTTACGATTGAGGAATCCTTGGAAAAAGTGCATTTTCTTGATTTGACAATTTATAAAGATTACCAAGGGGGTTTGGAAAGTACAATTTACCGCAAACCATTAAGTAGAAACACTCTTTTAAGTGAGCAGATAGCAATCACCCCAAACAACTTATTAAAAATATTCCCATTGGACAATTTTTTGCGTTTGAAAAGGAATTGCAGCAGAAACGAGGAGTTTGAGCGCAAGGCAGTGGAGATGTCTGAGCGCTTCCGTGAAAGAGGTTACGTGGAAAAGGATATCACGTCAGCCTACCAGAGGGCGATGCGCACGCCTCGGGCCCGCCTCCTGAACAAGACTAGGCGCTCGTCATCAACACGGGTTTGTTTTTCTACTGAATATTCCCCCATAGCGGGTGAAATCAAATATGTTATTAAGAAACATTGGCATGTTTTACAGAGTGACCCAGCCCTCAAACAAATATGCGCCGAGCCTCCCTTAATCTCCTTTAGAAGATCTCGTTCGCTTAAGGACAGATTGGTGCATTCTGTAATGCCTTCCCCCTCCCCTAAATCTACATGGCTGCCCTCCCCACCGATAGGTTTCTATAGATGTGGGCACTGCGTTCACTGCTCCAATTCCTCGGACTCGAAATATTTTTCTCATCCACATACAGGCATGAAATACAAAATCAATTCATTTATAAACTGTAACACAACACATGTCATTTACATTCTCAAATGTCCGTGTGGGTTGGTCTACGTCCAAACAAAACGTGTCCTCAAACTCCGCATTGCCGAACACAAGGCTGCTATTCGTAATCAGAATATGGACTACGCAATAGCAAAGCACTATGCCCAAGCTAATCATGGTTCGGCAGCATCTCTTAAATTTTGGGGGTATTGAAAAATTGTTCCCTCCCAGAGGGGTGGGGATATTATTAACAGACTGCTCAAAAGAGAAACGTATTGATTTATACATTGAACACTGTGGAACCACATGGATTGAATGAAGAATTAAATCTGTCCTGTTTTCTGTAAATGTATACATGTTAATTTATGTCCTGTATATATATATATATATATATATTGGCTGAAATTTGTGTTAATGGGAGGAAATGTTGGTATTTGAGATTACACCCACTCACTGAGTGCTATCACAGTATTGGTTCATTATGGATACCTCCCAACTTAACTCCTTTCCAATAGGAGGTCATTCTCTGTGTGGAGGAAGTTATTTAACTGTCCCAACTTCACCAATACTAATTTGACTCTGAGGAAGACGTCGTCAAACGTTAGTCTTGGCAACTCAATAAACTGATGTAAGTGATTGAGTGCTCCAGTCTGTTCCTTCATTTCTTCTGAATTTGTCCTTTTCTGTGAGCACCGACCTCTGGCAAGAGAGGGCTGAAGCGCAAGGATTCCTTTTATTTTGTAATCCTGTCTAATGTTTTCATTCCCTACATGTACAACTTTATATTTCGCTACATTAAATTTCATTTGCCAGATTTCTGCCCAATTCTGGATTCTATCCAAATCATCCTGAATCACTTTCAAACTATTTGCCAAACCTCCCAATTTAGTATCATCTGCAAATTTAACTAATTTGCTCTCAATATTCAATCAAGATCATTAATGTAGATGAGGAACAGCAGGGGTCCCAATACCGATCCCTTGGGGGCGCCCTCCCCTACCATAACTAGTTCAGATGAGATTCCACTGACCACCACTCTTTGTGTTCTGTCCTGTAACCAATTTTGAATCCACTCCAGAATACCTCCTGTAACTCCAATGGAGCTCATTTTAAAAATGAGTCTCTTATGCAGCACTCTATCAAATGCTTTCTGAAAATCCAAGTATATGATGTCATAAGCCCTGCTCTGATCATAGGTCTTGGTGGCCTCTTCAAAAAATTCCAGGTTTGTCAGCCATGACCTTCCCTTACATAAACCATGTTGGCTATCCCTCAAGATATTATTATGTTCAAGAAATAATTCCCAGCTCGTCTTTTATGATAGATTCAGTATTTTGCATGCAATGCAAGTTAAACTGACTGGCCTGTAATTTCCTGGCTCAGCACGGTCCCCTTTCTTACACAGTGGTATTATATTGCCCTACTTCCAATCATTTGGCATTTCTCCAGTTTCTAAAGACTGTCTGAAGATAGAGGAGAGCGGTTTAAAGATGATCTCACAAACTTCCCTGAGCATTCTAGGATATAAGCCATCAGGACCCGCTGCCTTATCTGCCTTTAGTTTATGCAACTTGTCCAATACTTCATTGTCCCTAACCTCAATTTCCGCGAAATAAGCTTGAGCATTGGACATGCCCTCTGGCCAAATAAAAACCTGCTCTGAGGTAAAATTCTCAAAAAAGTAACTGTTTAAGGTATCTGCAATATCCTTATGTTCATATAGCAGCAATCCATCTTTATTCTTTATGCACTCAACCTCCTCTTTGACTTTCCTTTTTCTGCTACAGTACTGAAAGAAGCGCTTAGGATTAGTTTTTGCCCCTTCCGCAATTTGTCAATCATACAGTCTTCTAGCATTCCTCAGCTCTTTTTTGACCACAGCCCGCATTTTACAGTATTCAGCCATAGTATTCTCATTGTTATCCTTTATGTACATCTCTTAAAGATTCCTCTTTTCCCTCAAACTCCTCCGAATAGCTGTGGTCATCCACTGAGGATTCTGCTTTTCAGCTTACTTTTGGACACCTTTGGAATGAATGTGCATTTTGAATCAAGTAAAACCCCTTAAATCTTTTTCCACATCGCATTTACAGACTCACAGTGCAGGAGTGTCTCCCATTTTATTTTGCTTAGATACGAGAGCATCCTGTCAAAGTTTGCTTGCCTAAAATTGAAAATTTTGGTTTTCGAAGACACCATTTTAATTTCCCATGAAACATCAAAATTAACAGTAGAGTGATCACTAGTCCCAAGTGGCTCCAGTGCCTCAACATCGCTAATTCTATCAGGGGTCATTACACAGCACTAAATCTAAAATTGCCTTCTCTCGTGTAGGTTTATTAACATACAGCACCAAAAATTGTCATTTATTACATCTAGAAATTCTTCCTCCCTTTACCCTGTCCTCTCACCATTTCCCAATCGATACCAGGATAATTGAAGTCTCCCATAATGATGGTCCCTCCTCCTCTACAAGCTTGCCTAATCCTCTTAAAGAGCATTTCATTGACAATGCTGTCCAAAGCTGGCGGTCGATAGCATACTTTTTTATGTTTAAACCTGTCTCGTGTTTGCCAATGAGCCTGACCCAGATATCTTCACAGGGCAAGGAATGTTCAATTTCAGGAATTTCCTGCACATTTATGTTTTCATTCACATAGAGTGCTACACCCCTCCTCGCCTATTACATCTACCCTTCCTAAAGAGCTTATAACCTTCTATATTATATTCATCTCCATCCTCTTCACTAAGCCATGTCTCTGTAATTCCAACTATGTCATAGCCCTCACTAATCATAACAACCTCAAGTTCTGGAAATTTATTTTTTAATGCTTCTTGCATTTAAATAAAAACATTTCAGGTTATTACGAATGCTCTTCCCCTTCAATTTCCCATGTGCCTGCTGCTCCATGCCCCCCACTACGCTTTGTTGAAATAAAAATATATCATCAATAGTGCATGTAGCACTGTCAGCTTCCATCAGGGCAGTCTGAATTTCCCTATGTATAACACTCTCTAACCTCCCTGCCCCCCATTAAATACTGCTACCTGCTACAATTACCCAACATGTTCATTTGTATTCTCCTCACGATCGTATTTTTTTTATTAATGAAACAATACTTTTTGGTGTTACTGCATACACCCTGTTATGTATGAGTATTTTGTGTAAAGCACTGGATATCATTTGTAATTGGAGATTTATTACATACTATTTGTGCTGCCTTACTGGTCAGCTATTTGTTTATTTTGTTCATCATTTAGCACCTTCTGTTGGTATGTCTGTATAACAGTTTATTTGTAGCAACACATGATCTGATGCAATACCACTGGTTTGTGATGAAATAGACTAGTGCTTTCTAGAAGTTTCTGGCATCTTCTTACCTGGACAGGGCCAGATTACCGAGGAATCCTGTAGATCTTTCCAGCATGTTCCTAGTCTTTATAAATGCTGTGATTTTGGTCAGTTGGTAGAGTTTTTGTTTTTGCATCAGAGTTACAAAGTGGCATTAGAGTGTTATTATACGATTACACAGTGGATTATTTATAGAAATTTTTGGACCTAATCAGTGAAGAATAAATTTGTTTAAATGAGGAGACAGCACCTCAGAAAAGTATATTTCAGCAGAAAGTAGAATTCTTGAAGTGTCTAAAATGCATAGTTTTATAAATTTTAATTTGGTAATGATTCAGTGTTACGCATTTTTTTTAACCGGAAAGTCTTCAAATCAAGGTCAATACCAGGGGGCAGACATTTTTACTTGGGGAATCTAAGGCTGCATTCGAATGCACATTTGTCCACTCGCTCACCTCACTCTCTACAGCCGTGTGGCCAAAAGTTTTGAGAATGACACAAATATTAATTTTCACAAAGTCTGCTGCCTCAGTTTTTATGATGGCAATTTGCATATACTCCAGAATGTTATGAAGAGTGATCAGATGAATTGCAATTAATTGCAAAGTCCCTCTTTCCATGAAAATGAACTTAATCCCAAAAAAACCCATTTCCACTGCATTTCAGCCCTGCCACAAAAGGACCAGCTGACATCATGTCAGAGATTGTCTCGTTAACACAGGTGAGAGTGCTGACGAGGACAAAGCTGGAGATCACTCTGTCATGCTGATTGAGTTAGAATAACAAACTGGAAGCTTTAAAAGGAGGGTGGTGCTTAAAATCATTGTTCTTCCTCTGTAAACCATGGTTACCTGCAAGGAAACACGTGCAGTCATCATTGCTTTGCACAAAAAGGGCTTCACAGGCAAGGATATTGCTGCTACTAAGATTGCACCTAAATCAACCATGTATCAGATCATCATGAGCTTCAAGGAGAGAGGTTCAATTGTTGTGAAAAAGGCTTCAGGGCACCCAAGAGAGTCCAGCAAGCGCCAGGACCGTCTCCTAAAGTTGATTCAACTGCGGGATCGGGGCACCACCAGTGCAGAGCTTGCTCAGGAATGGCAGCAGGCAGTGTGAGTGCATCTGCACGCACAGTGAGGCGAAGACTTTTGGAGGATGGCCTGGTGTCAAGAAGGGCAGCAAAGAAGCCACTTCTCTCCAGGAAAAACATCAGGGACAGACTGATATTCTGCAAAAGGTACAGGGATTGGACTGTTGAGGACTGGGGTAAAGTCATTTTCTCTGATGAATCCCTTTCCGTTTGTTTGGGGCATCCGGGAAAAAAGCTTGTCTGGAGAAGAAAAGGTGAACGCTACCATCAGTCCTGTGTCATGCCAACAGCAAAGTATCTTGAGACCATTCATGTGTGGGGTTGCTTCTCAGCCAAGGGAGTGGGCTCACTCTCAATTTTGCCTAAGAACACAGCCATGAATAAAGAATGGTGCCAAAACATCCTCCGAGAGCAACTTCTCTCAATCATCCAAGAACAGTTTGGTGATGAACAATGTCTTTTCCAGCATGATGGAGCACCTTGCCATAAGGCAAATGTGATAACTAAGTGGCTCGGGAACAAAACATCGAAATTTTGGGTCTATGGCCAGGAAACTCCCCAGACCTTAATCCCATTGAGAACTTGTGGTCGATCCTCAAGAGGCGGAAGGACAAACAAAATCCACAAATTCTGACAAACTCCAAGCATTGATTATGCAAGAATGGGCTGCCATCAGTCAGGATGTGGCCCAAAAAAGTTAATTGACAGCATGCCAGGGCAAATTGCAGAGGTCTTGAAAAAGAAGGGTCAACACTGCAAATATTGACTCTTTGCATAAACTTCATGTAATTGTCAAAAGCCTTTGACACTAATGAAATGCTTGTGATTGTACTTCAGTATACCATAGTAAGATCTGACAAGAAGATCTAAAAACACTGAAGCAGCAAACTGTGTGTGAAAACCAATACTTGTGTCATTCTCAAAACTTTTGGCCACGGCTGTATATTGTTTTCAGTGTGGAACATTCACTACATAGTGCCCTGTATTGTGGGCGAGTGTGCATTTCGGCGCATTATCAATCAAACGCCAGTGCCGCGGTGCTTAATGCGTCAGTTATTCTCTTTCGTGACGTCAGTTGTTCTCTTTCCTTTCATGCGGGCCATGGAGGAGTTCAGTGGGCTTTCAATAAGCTCGCCCTTAACGGCTTGACTGCCCGCAAGCTGTTTTTATTTAAGCTGGCCTGATTAACAATCAAACAATTTATCGACTGAGCAACCAAGACCCCAATACATGACCTATAATTAGAAATGGTAGTGAAAGGTGAATTCCATTGCCCTAAATTTATATAATTGATATGGCATTGTAATTCCAAAACTTTCGCTGACTTTTTCTGCATTTTGTTTTCACAGTCCTTGGGATTGTCACACAGCTGTGCAACCTACAGCGCCCTTTAGCCGTAACAACATTCAAAATATAGAACGGATTTTCCGCAAATGTGCTGCTGAACGAGCAACATTAGCGCTGAAATTACAAAGACATATTGATATTTTACGTCGTCATTTATGCGCAGAAGACGCTTCATAATTTTGTGGTGCAATTCATAACAATGCTATCAAGAGTAAATAAGGTCGTCGGTTTTTACCAATTAGTCTGTGCAACTGTGGCTAATCAGGAGATGTAAACTGCGAAAGGTAGCGGTTATTAAGCATTTTTAAAGGAGTGGTTTCCGAAGATCAAATTCAAAATCAGAAGATTCCAAGTAAAAATGTCTGCCAGTGGCGGTTCTAGAACCGGGAATTTGGGGGGCGCAGACAACTGAGAATTGTGACAAAACATCCGTTTAAAACAGTTATTAGTCCTGACCTGGGGCCTGTCTCGCGAAGCTGGATTTCGGTTTAGCGAGGCAACTTCTGGATTAACCCTAAGTTTTCCGTATCACGAAGGTGGTTTGCTTTTTATCGGGGTACGTTGCCGTGGCAACATACGCTGAACACCTAACCTGTTCCGGAGCAGGTTAAGTTCAGGATAAGAGCTCAGCAGGTATAAAATCCCCACCTACTGACCAATCAATTCTCTTGGAAAATGGCCTGCCCATTTGATGAGAACCCAATGGGTCTAGGTGCACAACTTGCGCGAAGAGCGCTTAGGCGCGAAAGAGTGTTTCGCGATCGCTGTAATCCTTTTGATTTGCCCGAACAATGTCTTTACGAGAGGTACAGGTTTTCCGCAGAAGGACGACATATATCTGTCAGCTGCTGGAGCCGTTCATTACCAGTTCCACAATTCCATTGTGATCATCCGACAACAGAGACAGTGTGAAGACGTAAAGCCATGTACATGTGCATATACATATGCTACACGTATAAGATATAGTAAGCGTACTGACCACTTTGCAGTATGTTTTTATACTTATTTTTTTATTTGCTCCCATGCTCTTTTTGCCCCACTGGAGTCGCATCTGAAATGATAAGGCCAAAATCACATGCCATAACGACAAATTTCATAAACACATAAATTTATGGAACACACAAATGTTACTATAGTCAGATCTACTCGTCCCGTCATGGTGGTGGTGGTGGGGGGGGTAATATTACAATCCCACAAATTTACGCATTGACACAGTCGGCGATCTTTTTTTGCCAGTATTCCTTGCGGCTTTTGGCAGCTGCAACTATGTTGCTTTTTGCCTGGATGATGGATTTATATTCCTCGTATTTATTTAAGATTAGGCAGTTGCTACGGGTACGGCAGTTTTCCAATGCATTTCAATGCAGAGAGGTACGGCAGTCCCAACTTCAAACCCTGCCCTAACCTAACCCTGACCCTAACACTAACCCTAACCCGGACCCCTAACCATAATCCCTAGCCCTTATCCCAATCCCTTCAAGTTCAGTTGTACCCATACAACTGCCGCATTTCTAGACTCTGCGTTAAATTTATTGCGTGCTCCTCCAACGTGAAGCATCCGGCTCGGGAGGATTTTTCCATGTTTGCGATTGGTCGTATGCAGCAAACACCGACCTTTCCCTGTGAGCGCGCACAGATCTAGATTGGAAACTCCTGGGTTCACTTAACGAGTTGATAACCGGCTTCGTGAGACTGATAATCAAGACGGCGGATGTCTGGTTAAGTGCAGCTGGGTAACTGAGGGAAACCCCGGGTATATTAATCCAGCTTCGTGAGACAGGCCCCTGTTCTCAGTCATTTAAATGATTAACAAAGGGTTCACTCCGAGAGCACTCCACACTTAGCAGGTGCTGCTTGTTCTCCCCGATTACGTAAGAAGACAATCATTCATCTCAGGGCTCGGAATTAACTTTTTTTCTTAGCGCTGCGCTCCCAAGTTCAAAAAGTTAGGAGCGCAAGCCAAAATTTAGGAGCGCACACCGAAATCTTACAAGCACCATTATATTTTTTAATGTTTAAAAAACTACAATATAACACTCCACAATAACAATACAACTGTCTCCAACTAATGGAAGTTATTTAACAATATGACTGTCTTGAGTTCATTGATTAACAAAAGTTTCCACTACATCGGCTTTATGCCATATCCTCAGGCCAGGATTTAAAATTAGGTCTCCTCGCTCTCTGCCCTTCCATCCATCTCTTTACTGCCTGGCATCACTGCCTGCCATATTTGCCTGGCATCAACTAAGTCCAGAGGCGGACCCTCCACACTGATCCAAATCAAATCTTCAACTGTATTAGGGTTATATGCAGATCTGACGTAAAGTCGTAAAGTCTTTGTTTTCGCCTTAATATTGCAATACGAATCAGTCTACAGAGGTAACTTTGTTATTTGTAAGCTTATTATAACATAAGCAGATGTTATAATGAGTTGGATACGTTTGTTTGAAGATATATGCCGCATATTATTTTCATCTAATTTTGCATTTTCAGGAAAACCCAGCGTGTACATGCAAATGTATAAACGCTTACAGGTCGTAAGACGCGCGGAAAAAAATTTGTTTTTATGATTTTCTGCAGATAGGCTACTTTAGACATGCGAAGAAATCGAGACGTAGATTTTTGGTCTGCGTGTTTGGACCCAGTAGCGAATGCGCTGTTATCTGTGAGATCCGGGCCATATTCCTTGCAATGAACAAAGTGCATTTCAGCCTCTTTAAAACTCAGCCATTCAAAATTTCGAAGCCACTCTTTGTGGAAATAAACTCTTTTCGCCGCCGGTTCGTCTAAATCACCGTAGTAGTTTTGACATGAGTCTCAGTTTCAGTAACTTTTGTTACAGACTCTTTTTTTTAACGTTAACGGTACCAAAAAAGTCTTCTATTGTTCTTCGTTTCATTTTCCGTCGAAAACTTGTGTAGCCTATAGTTACAATAGTAACTCTCAGTTCCGCGAAATGGAGTGATTGACGGCTAATATTAACCATTCTAGACTCGGGACTGAGGTTTGGGACGTAAAGCTCCTCTTTGATTGGTCAGAGTGGTCACGTTCAGCTCGAGGGAACACACTGGGTGCGCTCCATTCTTTCACCTGTACGCAGGCCTGGCGGCGAATATTTTTTTTCCTAAACGCCATGTCTATTGCGCCTTTTACTCGTCCTCTGATTGGTCAATCGTTTCCAAGGAGACATTGAAACTTCTGAATGGGCGCGGTCATGTGGTAGAGTCGGGTAGAGTCCCCGACTTACGGGAGCGTATTGCTGCCATTCCTGGAAAAAAACGGGTCTGTAATCATGTCATGAGTGAAAAGTTTCTTGTTATTACAAGATCCTTTTAGCGTTATTACAACATATTTTCACGTTTTCACAAGATATCTTCACGTTATTTCAACGTGAAAACATCACATTATAACAAGAAACTTTTGGCTCATTTACATGATTTGATTAAGTTCTACTTCATGCTTGTCTTGAAACATGGCGAGATTATGTTATTATTGAGCACGGTGGGTGATTCGCGATATTGTGATTAGTATGCGTACACTGAGAGGGATTTTAAAATGCTTGGCTGTACAGAAGACCGAATGAGCCTGACCCCCTGGAGGTAGCGACGTTTCTGAATACAGGTCAAGCTATCACTAGCATGGAAGACGTCGGTCGTACCGTCACAGCTAATAATGAAATGCGCAAATACGGCAGACATCACGGTAGTAATATCACGTGATGTAATTGCTGTCAAATAATCGTCTCATGGAAAGAAATAACGAGGCTTGTGCAACATAAATAAATGTGTACTTTGTTCAGAAAAATACGCAAACAAAATTGCATAATTTGGTTTTCGAGTGATTATTATGTATTTATATTTTCACTAATCCAGGATAGGAAGTTGGTAGTTTGGCCAAGGTGATGGGTGCGATTTTGGTGAGGTGCTATTCCAGATCAGCACTAACAATTGCTTGTTACAGTACACGTGTTTTGACATTAAGCAAATAGATAAATTAGAGCAGAAAATACTCTGGATTTAATGCATGAATTTCCATCAAAATTGGTATTGCTGAAGGGGTGAAAATTGAAGTGGGGAACATAAAAACTTTTCAAAATCAAAATGTTTACTGAAAATAACATTACCATACTGTTACCTTTTTGCACATGTAAAATAATACAGCAGGGAGCAAAAATTTACCCATTCAATTTCTTGGCACATTCATGCAAAAATTCCAAAAGTTAAAGTTTAAAATGTCTGTTACAATTAATCTCCAAGCGATTTAAAAGTGAACACTAAATGCAACAAAGCAACATGACACGCCATCACATTTCAAAGCAAGAATAATTTTCATTTTTAACTTTTAGGCCCAAAAACACCTTGTGCAAAAGTTTTGGGACCCTGTCAAGCACTTTGTAACTCCTCCCGGGAGGTGCACATTCATAAGCTTTCAATTCTTGTCTTTGAAATTCTTCCTGACAGAACACCTCTAGCTCAGAAATATTCTTCAGCCTTCTTGCATGCACGGCATGCTTGGAGGTCTCTCTACAGATTTTCAATATTCAAGTCTGGGGACTGTGATGATGGCCATTCCAAAAACCTTCCATCCGTCTTTTCTGGAGATACTTCATGGTGGATTTGAGGTATGCTTCAGGTCATTGTCTTGCCAGTGAGTACCCAACGTCTCTTCAACTTTAAATTTCTGGACTGAGCTTTGAACATTAGCTCCCAAGAATGTCTTGATATTTGGTGGAATCCATTTTTCCTCCTCCCACACAATCCTGCCTGTGCCCCCAGCTGCTACTGCTCCACAGTTGACAATGTGTTCTTCTCCACAAATGCTTCAAAACATACCTTAGTTGAAAAAAGTTCATGGGTCCATTTCCAATAGGCTTTTAACATACTAGATGCTTAATTTTGTGTTGAGGTCGCGGGAAAGGCTTCTTTCTTGGGTAACTCTGCCATGTTCTTCTCCACAAACAACTTCACACTCTTTTTGCAGCTCTTTGCAGTGATTTTTCTCTTCAGGCCATTTTATCTGAAATTTTTCATTCCAGATCTTGCCTTGACCATTTATTTTCTTGATGTTTCTGACAGTAGAAATGGGTAGTTTGGAACGTTAAGTTTTATGTTGCCCCTCTTGTCGGTCAAAGTGAATTATTTAATTTTGACATCCTTGGACAACTGTTTCTCACATGGTTTTTAACACCAGTCTCAACAGCCACCACAGTCAGATTTTAGAAGGCATGGAGTTAAGGCTTCTTTCTTTGCTTCTGCCATGAAATATGCTGTATTGTTGTCCTCAACCCTGTGGAATTTTTGCATATGTGTGGGTTCTTCTGAATTTCTCCGAAATTCACTGAAGCCCTTCCAATCTTGCCTTGTTCAATTGTTCCATTTATTTTCCATTTTCTCATGATGGTCTTCTTGGGGCCTTAGTAATCATTATCTTGGTATCCTTGGAAAAGGTAACACATGAACACCAGTAATCAGATCAAAAGGAGAGAAACTGATTCACTGAAGCCCTAACGAGTTCAGGGTCTGGGCCAATCATCTTATTAAGGTAAACAAGGAATAATTCAAAGGAAAAGACGTTTACAATAAATATTAATTGGAAAATCAATAAGGAAAATTTGAGATCTAGCCAGGACTAAAAGGGACGATATCTTCGCCCCCTGTAGCTCCGCCACTGCTCGCCATGTTTTAAGACAAGCATGAAGTAGAACTTAATCCAAATCATGTAAATGAGCCAAAAGTTTCTTGTTATAATATGATGTTTTCACATTGAAATAACGTGAAGATATCTTGTTAAAGCGTTAAAATATTTAGGTTAAACGAAAAGGATCTTGTAATAACAAGAAAACTTTTTCACTCATGACATGATTACAGACCCGTTTTTTTTCCAGATTGGCAGCAATACGCTTCCTTAAGTCGGGGACTCTACGACTCTACCGCAAACCGCGCGCCCATTCAAGTTTCGAAATGTCTCCTTGGAAACGATTGACCAATCAGAGGACGAGTAAAGGCACAATAGACATGGCGTTTAGAAATAAATATTCGCGGCCCGGCGCTGAACAAGGGAAGTGGGGGCCGGAACGTCGCTATGACAATTAGGATAGTCTGGCTGGTTCTCAATTATTTTCCAAGTGACGCGTTTCCATTATAAATGATTGGCAACTGAATACGGTTTCTCGCCATATGCGATCTAACAGCGATGAAATCATAAAGTTAATTCAGTATAAAAAAACTTCAAGAAAGGGAATAAGGGGGACAAAACATCCGTTTTTAAATAATTTTAGTCTGACCTGTTCTCCATTTTCATGATTAACAAAAGGTGCTGTATTTAAATCAACATTATTCAGAATTTGCATACCTGTCGACTCTCCGTAAATTGGCTAGAGCAGCACGCTGCCTATTTAACTGCAGAGTGCCACTTTTTTTTTTTAAATCAACCCACGCAATACCGAGAGTGAAAGGCGATATTTCATTGGAACGCGGACCTGATCAATCAACACGAAGCACTGGCCTATTAATAAGTATTTTTCTGTACTGAATTTCGCCCATGATTTCATCGCTGTTCGATTGCATATGGAGAACCCGTGTCTTCGGTTGCCAATTACGATAATTGGAAAACCCGCATCAGTAAAGGAAAATGATTGAACTAATAGGACTAATTGCCGCCAAAGGACGTGTCTGCCCCAATTCCCGGTTCTAGAACCGCTCTGCCCCTGGAATTAGAAGCCAATTTGAAGACTCGCTGGTTTAAAAAGTAAATCGCACTGGATCATAACCAAATTAAAATCACAAAACTATGCGTTTTAGACACTTCAGAAATCTACTTTCCGCTAGTATACTTTTGCCAGTGCTGTCTCCTCCTTTTAAGTTGTCATTGCTGGTTCTCTCTAGCGATTTTCTCAAGTCACCAACAACCATGGCATCAGACGAATGAAACCGACAATTGTCCACTTACTGCTACCAACGAGATGAGCAGCGCACGCACATTAAAGGAAATACGAAAACGCAAATGTTTGGCATGTTCATATCGTAAGACTGTCAACAATTACTGTCGTATTCCTCCTCCCAGTTAAGACCATGCTTTCAATTTACTCACATCCGCTCCGCAAGGTCGGATTTAAGACATCAATCTGACCGCACTCAGAAACTGTGCTCACTCGCAGCGGGACGTCCCCCTGGCGGTGCGCAGGGGTTATATCATGGACTCCAGCACTTTTCCCGCCGATCTTTTCGTAGATCGCGTCAGACCAATTATGTTATAATGAGCGTAATGAGATCATTTGCAGTAGATGCTTGACTGCACCAACTGTTGGAACTAAGGGCATACATTCACGATGCCTGTCGGTCAATGACGAACGATGACTTTTAAATAAGCAGTCAAATCTATTAATCTTGGAATTCTCGCAAGAGATCGTGTTTTGTGTTCTGTTTCTTTACTTTGTCAAAACCACTTCAGGAACGCCACATCGGCATTAGTGTTAGTCCTGCCGTTGATGGTGACTTCTGACCGCAAAAACATAATAGTAGCGCACTTCACTGGCTGATACTGTCTGGGTTTCCTCCTTTTAATTTAAGCAAGATTTAACTTGCACAAGCATGAGCTCGAAGAAAGAAATTACGGCAACAGGGGAGACTTAAGTTTCGATCCCAGATTTAAGCATCAGTTCATGGTAAAAAAAAAAAAACAAAACAAAAACAATGGATCTGCTAAGGTAGCTGATGTTAGTTTTCCATTTCCATAGAATCATTGACCATAACATCCACAAAACCATAAAAGATTACCAAAATGAAAAAAAGACAGACACACGCACAGACACACAGGACCATCATTGGTACATCAATGCGTTCACGATATGCAACGCATCATCCTGTAGCCCTACTTCAAAAGCCACATAACTGCAGTAGAAATAACCCCAAATTCAATGTTTGGTCATGCACATGAATTAAATACCTTGCCTGCTACAATTGCCGACAGGTTCATTTGCGTTCTCCTCACGATCGTATTTTATCACTGAAACGATTCTTTTTTTTTTTTTGGTATTACTGCATCAGCCAAGACAGAAACATATAATAGTTCACTTACACCGACAGGTGAGCAGCGCACCGTATGAAGGAATTGCAACGCACATATTAGCATGCTCATGGAATGTGCACCTTAGCAGCAAATACTGTCGTAATCTTTCTCCCTGTTGCAATTAATCTTTTCAGCCCCTAATTGCCTGGTTAATCACTCCGTCAATGCACGTTACCCAGTTGTATCGACGGAGATGTGGACCTTTCAGACTTCTCCGTTGCTTAATGGGTGTTGCAAAGCAATTCACCGCTAGGACAATAGGGGGCGTAGCGTTTTTTCGGAGACCTGCCCTATGTCATGACGTCTGAGCGGCATTCTTGGAATGATGTAGTTAGCTGACCAATCACAGGCTTGCGCTGTCCGTGAGCTCTCCGTCGTATAGGGTGAGCTCCAGGCAACTCGTAACCCGTGATTTACCATTTAAAAGTGGGCGGAGCTACCGTCAAACCTGTGAATTCACGCCGGTGAACTCGATTATGCTCAACGTACTCTAACTTCCTTGTTTGACGTCACGCGAAAGCTCCAACTAAAGGGAGGCGGCACCGGCTTTTATCAAAGTGAAGTCAATATGAAGTCGCTGACTCATAACTTTGAAGTCGTGATTCTGAAGTTCAAACCCTCCACTTCCAGAACGCAGCATTAGACGGATAGTTAGAAAGCAGAGTGTTTAGTATGCGTCCGAGAACATGTCGGAGAGGGTTGCGGCGTCGGAAAAGGGCTCTGCGGATCTGCGCGTTGACGGGTTGGACGAGCTATAAATTAGAGCTTTACTTTTACTGTTGCTTTGTCGCCCAAGCACGCACTTCAGTCATTCGTGCTGTTGCCGGAGCTTATGGCGCTCGTATTTCAGGCGTGCCTCCTGGCGGCACGCTCGAATTACTGCAGTCATGTGCTGCTTACATTCAGATAGTCAGAGACTACGTTTATCTGCCTGACAAACATGGGATAGACCCGACCGGTTCAACGTCATCAAGAGCTCCAGCGCAAAGGCCGCGCCCCATTTTGGGGGAAAACAATCGCGTTTTATGCATTGAAATCAGTGAGAAATAAGCGCGAAAATTGACGGTAAATGCCCCAAAGGGATTGTTTATGTGCCGGGTTGCACCTCGAATAAATAACAGTCCGGACCTCAGGTTCCTTCTCCTACCTGGAAAAGGGAAAAATCCGAAAAGGAGAGCTTTATGGCTTCAAGCTATCCGGAGAGAAGATAAGCAGGGGAAGCTATGGGATCCATTATCTTCCCATGTTAATGTGTGTGGGAAACACTTCATTTATTAAGGTATCGCGAACGCTCAGGTTCGGGCAAGGTAGCAAAATAATCGCTGGACATATCAATAAATCAAGAAATGAATGTAAACAGGAAATTAAGTTAAATGGAGCCTGATCAATGTTATATCTATTACAAGGTCAAAACTATTACAGCCAATGTTATTTGTGGTTAATCATCCCCAGGAAAGGAGTACGGACTTCAATTTTTTGACAAAGACCCGCATTCATCATTTAAATGTATATTCAATGTGTTCGCGTGATCAATTACTAAATCTAGCGTTCAAAAGTGCAGTTCGTTTGATTACTTAATCACAACACGGTATGACCGTACCTGAGTGGTATTTGACTGAAGTATAAAGCCCACAATGCATCACCGGCTGGTGGTGTCATCAACAGGAGTTGAGGGAAATACTGAGCCGGGTTATCTCTACCTGCGTTCTCGGAAGCCGCACTCTCAAGAAATTTCAATGTAAGTAAGATGTTTTATAAACGTAATTTCATATCATAGTCCCGTTCATATCATAGCGTCATGACGATGCATGTTAGGAAGCTCCGTTAATGTGCATGTGGTGAGGAAATCCACATCAACCTCTTCCCATGTTTCTTTGCCAGTGACAGAACATGTTTGGAATACAAACAAGGGAACTGATCTGCTAGTTTATCCATTTAGGAAGAATAATTAATAATCTGCTTTCATATACGGGGGCAAGAAGTGCTGCAGCGGATGAATACAATTAAGTAGTTTCATGCTCTGATTATCGAAGCCTTTTATTCATCATTCCACCTCGTGAATATTATTTCTTTGAACTTTTTTTTATTATTTTTTTTATTGCTGGATCATGTTTCGACAATGTTTTAGCTCCATACTTGGTCTGTTCTAAAGACACAAATATACCTTCATAGTTCTACAATATCTCTCCACAGATTAAGATACAAAAACTTTTCATTGTAGTCTAAACATTAAGAACATTTTTAAATGTTAATGTTAAATTTAACCTTTCTCTTAAACTGCAACCCACTCTAAATAGGTTGTTGGCTATGTATTTATCACTGCTTATATCTTGATATGCACAGATGTTTATCATTTTTACTGTTTCATGATAGGCATGTGCTATGGTTGATGGAACTACAGAACTTGGTCATTGGTGAGCAGGCTAAAAGAAAATGGGAGAATCTCAAGTATAAACACAAGGTATAATTTCAGTATCGTTAAAGTATGATATCAATTTTAGTGTTGATGTTGCCTTTTTAAGATTATTGATTTGTTTTGCAACGATGTAATATTTCATTTAACTACATAATGTGATTATGTGTGAAAACCCACTCAGGAACTGAAACACAAAAGCAAACAGGCCGGGGCAGGGACAGATGGAGTAGAGGAGACGGCAGCCACATGGGTTTTTTATGCAGCCATGGACGAGGCCATTGGCACAAGGGCTTCAGTTACACCTGTCAACCTTTTTGCATCTGGTGGGCCAGAGGGTGGATGTGATACAGTAGAAGGCCAGTCATCCCAGTACCCCCAAACCCTCTATCAGCGGACCATCCACCCCACCAGCCCTCCACCAGCAGACCATCCACCCCCAGCCCTCCACCAGCGGACCATCCACTCCCAGCCCTCCACCAGCGGACCATCCACCCCCCAGCCCTCCACCAGTGGACCACCCACTCCCAGCAGCCCTCCACCAGCGGACCATCCACCCCCAGCCCTCCACCAGCGGACCATCCACCCCCCAGCCCTCCACCAGCAGACCATCCACTCCACAGCCTCTTAATAGCCAGGGAGCACCAGAGGCCCCTGGGACTGTTTCTAGGGCTGGAAAACATATAAGAAAGAATGAGGTTATTCAGTTTTTGGAGGATGACCATGTACAAAGGGCTGCAGAGCAGCAGGAGAGAGACAAGACTAACCAACATAATTTTGAAAGAAATGCTGAACAGATGGACAAACTACTTGAGATATTTGGGAAAATTGTAGAAAAAATGTAGGCCTTTGTGCTACTGGGAGTTTTTTTTTTAATTGTATTTCTTTTTGTTCATTGTTCATGTAAACAAATGTATTAACATTTGGGTTTGACTTGAAAATATACAAATGTGGTCTTGTTTTTCTGTTTTAGACAATATTCATAGGTATGTTTTGTTTGTGTTCAATTTTTTTTTGAAGTTTAATAAATGGTTCATTGGTTCAACCATCACTGTCTTCCATTATCCTTACAGTAGTGTTCTTAGAATAAAATTGTAATGTCTTGACCTTTGCCACACAAACTCATTCTGTAGTTTAAATTAATCCATTATGAATGTTAAAATACCCAAACTGCAGCTTCACAACAGAATAATATACTCAAACATTGCCAAATGTGAAAGTGCAAACATGAAAGATGTGACACTGAGAACAAAGGTTTTAAATACAGCAATGCTCCATCAATTGTGATGATAATAATCATGCTCCATCAGGTGGTGCAGGTGGTGCTACAGGGGCAGACACGGGCACTAAGCCTGTCCCTTACTGCTGCTCCACTCGTCTCTCGAAAGTCCCCTTCTTCAGGTGGGACAGGAGGAGCCTCTACAACTGCATCCTCAGGCTCCTCTGGTTCCAAAATGCCACCATTGCTGATGCAGATGTTGTGAAGCAATGCACAGGCCATCACACCATCTGTGCAGAAGGACAATTGCACCTCCATGGCTTTAGACAGCGTGGACCTCCACCTTGCCTTCATGACTCCAAAGGCAGGCTCTGTAACTGAGTGTGCCCTTGCATGGCATTTATTGAAATGCTATTGCACTCTTCCTTGTGCTGTCCAATAGGGAGTGATGATTGTGATGGGTGTCTCCAGGCAAGGGTAGCCTCCATTCCCCCACAGAAAATACTCTTGAGGTGGGTACTCAGCATTTAGGTTCAGTGGACTGTTCTTGAAAACCCGTGTGTCATGTACTGATCCTGGATAACCCACAAAGATGTTCAAAAATCGCTCCTGTAGCATCACATACTGCCTGCATCTGTATTGAATGGAACTGCTTGTAATTGAAGCAGTCCTCTTTGTATGGCCCTCTTGGTGTTATATGGATGTGGCATCCATCTATTGCACCCAATGCTTTTTTGAAAGCATATTGTCGGGCCAAGCGGGCAAAGCCCTCACCAGTGTTGTCCAGCTTGTGACTGTGGGGGTAATGGATGACCTCGCCCTGCCTTATGAGTTGCTTGAACTCGTGAGCAATCTTGTGTGCATGCCGACAGATGGTAGATTTGGGTACATCAAATAACCTGGTGACAACTCTGTAAGACAGTCCATGTGCAAGCCAATAAACAAACATCAGGATCTCAATAGTGTGTCCCTAACCATGGTCATCTTCTCTGTGGAGCATCTGAAGAAGGGCGTTCATTGATGTTCTGGTGAGGCAGAGGTCTAGTTGTATGTCCCTAGTTGGATCGAAGAACAGCTGCAGAATGGGCATTGTTGTATTGAGAACAGCATATCGCTGTATGTGAGTGAACTGTATACAAGGTAACAGGAGAGAGGGGATCAATTAGTGATAAACTTTTAGTCCTCTGCTGTCATGTATTGACAAAATGGAAATATTAAATGGGAGGGTACTGTTATTATTGCCATGAGAGTGATGTGGTCAGGAATGATGCACTTGCGTTAGCCATCTTTGAGGAGGGAACAGAAACTGTTTCCTGTTTAGACTGTTTGTGTACTGAAATAAGTGACAATAAGTAACTAACTAAATAAAGGTCAAAATACTGGCCTTGGTGACAAAATTTTATCCCATAATTATGTCTTAAACCCATCATGCTTATGACTCTAATCTCAATGTTCTAATCTCATTAATTCAATTTATGGTTTTCTCATAATAATATTAATAATAACAAAAACAATAATAACAAAAATAAAGAGTAGAATAATTTCAATTTCAAGGCTTTACTTGGGGTAAAACATACGAATGGCTGACAGAAGTTTGATATGGTGCAGACCAGAGAAAAGAGTACGTGCTGAATCTTTCAGTTGACTAGACACATCCGATTCTACTATTTTTAAAGTGCCTTTTACCTGTAATACAGCTGGGGCCTATTCCACGAAAGCAGGATGAGGGATTAGCCTAGGACTAGACCGGGCGAAGCCTGTGATTTTAGCTCTGAATCGGTTCCACAAAACCTGTGGGCTAAGCCATGGTGTTTGTTACACTGGTGACAAGGTCTGTGGAGCTAGCCAGATCCGAAGCAGGTTTACAAACTATGCTAGCTAAGCTCCTTCCTCCAGCCAATTTCACCTCACCTCATTCAGCTGTCACCCAAATTGAAAATCAATGTCCTTAACAGTCATTCTGAATTGTCCACTATACATTGCTATCTCAATTATAGTAGGCCCAGCATAATCATCTTAGAAAATTGTGACCATTGATGTCAGTGAAATGGCCAATAATCGATCATTATTTTCAAGTATCCATGTGACAGCGACCATCACTATTCAATCAGTCCCCTTCCATGTCACATTTCAACCATATTTAGAATCCGTCTTTATCAGATTGGTCCTTATTCCACAAGTTGAGACTTCCATCAGAGTGGAAAATGAGCAGCGTTGTATGAAGTTTGTTACCGTGTTTCAGCGCGGTCTTAAATCGCCGTGGTAACCCCCTTCATACAGCACTGCTGCGGGGTAGAGTCGCGTCGTTGCCTTGCTGGATACGTGTGCAATGTCGCTGGCTTCGCGATACTGGAATCAAACATATTCAGGAGGCTCCTTGACATAATTTTCTGACGTTAACATTTTACTATATAATTGAGTATGCCTCCATCAGAGGTGATTAAAAGCAGAAAGAACTCAACTAGTCTGAAAAGGTCTTGATCTGACAATCATTTCAGTTTGTATCGGACAAATAGAAAGGGCTTGTAGCAAAATAATGGTACGTATACAGGAAAAAAAATGCATGTAAAAAATCTTGGAGAATAAGACACCCTATTGCAGCTCACATGTGCATACTAAGCACAATCACGAAAATGCATTTAATATTCGAGATGTTATATAAATTTGTCTGTCAGCGACGGCCTATCTCGTTCACGGTAACGCCAAAGTGCATTAGCTACTCCCTTTCGACGGCGCTGAAACATCTCCCGAGTCAGTAACGTGCGGTCGGAGGTTAGTTTGGTGAGGCACAATCCTCCCCTTTGCTTGACTAGCAATCAAACGATTAACTAGTTTATTAAGACTATTCGGCAGAATGACGGGCCAGTTTAAGTTTCCGCAGCGTTATTACTCTGTATATCGAACCTGAAATGCTCACAAAACTGCAGATTTGCGCGTACTTGCTTACAGGAGGCCAGAGACGTGCGGTGAGGTGATGCAGTGACCCAAACTACAGGATTTTGTGAACGTGTTCCCACGTACTATGCCTGATTGACAATCAAAACAATGAAGATCAAGCCTATAGGAAGCCCGTATACTGATAGAGGAGATAATGACAAAATGATTCATTCACATATACGCTTCAATTCGAGACTGCAAGGATGGAAAATTTAATTAATTAGGAAAAATTCTCGGCTCTCGGTAATTCTGTATATCGTTTTAACATTTTGTTAATTGGATTATGAAAGAAGACTGAAAATAAAAGTCCGCTTTTATTGTTTGGGTGTTAAGGCGCGTATTTAAAGGAGAATACATTGTATATTGATCAAGCATTGAACTCTGCATAAGTCGAACTGTTTTAGTATTTGTTGATGACATTGCTTCGGCTTCCTGTAAGCAAGTACGCGCAAATCTGCAGTTTCGTGAGCATTTCAGGTTCGATATACAGAGTAATAACGCCGCGGAAACTTAAGGGTTCATCTGGGGTTAAATGAAAAATGACACCAGGAAACAACTCAGAATTAATCTAAAGAGGCATATGTAATAACCACCAAAAAAGATACAAGTTGGCATTTTTCTGTTTATGCGGTTGCCATGGTAACCGAGCAAGCTCATTAAATATGCAGAAAACTTCTGGCACCAATTCCTCTTTAACTCTATGGTAGAATTCAGTTTTTCTTTCATCATATAAAAGCAATTGCTTATCCAAATGCAATGACATAGCCATTCTTTGCCCAATTTATCAGTTTTGTGATTTTGGGGCATTTTACTCAAATTTTGAAATTATTTTGCGCAGAATCTGACGAATACTCAAAATATTCAAAGTATGTAACAGATAGGCAAAATTTCCCTATGTCATTGCATTTCTAATGAAGTAAAGTACCTGCAGCCCAAATTTCATTGATTTTCAATGATAAAAAAAGTTATGGCTGCCAAAAACATGAGAAACATGGAAAAAGTAATACCTTAGGAAATCAATGGAAAATTCATTAGACTGCATTGAAAAGTTGAGTTCAGTTTTTAATCCTTGTAGCAATTAGTGATTATTAAAGGTGGGTTATTATAGAATATTTTTATTAAAAAAAAAAATTTTGGAAAAATAATCAAATTTTGCCTATTTAACCCCAGATCACCCCTTAAACTGGCCCGTCATTCTGCCGAATAGTCTTACTAAACTAGTTAATCGTTGATTGCTAATCAAGCAAAGGGGAGGATTGTGCCTCACCAAACTAACCTCCAACCGCACGTTACTGTCCCGAGTTTACTTTCACTTTAGTTTAGCTCACTTTAACATTCTTCTCAAACGTCCCGCACCATTCAGACAGATACTGAAGGAGTAGCAAGCAGAGGCATTTCAGATATAGGCCTACCATCGTCCCTCTGTCCGAACGCGGTCTTTGAGTGTAACTGGCGCATGCGTCTGCTGCAGCTACTTAGTGTCCATGGTGATGATCAGCGATTCTGTGCTCGATCTCTGGGTCTATTTAAGGTGGACGTGTGTGCGCACTCAACAGGATTAGCTGCAGCTGGCTTGAATTAGCAGACCCTCCTACGCCCGGTTCTGCCTTCGTGGAACTAATTAAGCCAGCTGCACACTGTTTGGGATTTGGTAATGCTGGATATGTCATTGATCCTGGATCTCAGGATCCTACTTTTGTGGAACAGGCCCCTGGCTCAGCAGCAGGCTAAGCTCCCTAGGCTAGGGAGATCAGTCATGAAACCCTATAAGCTACCGAATCACCACTATAAAAGCAAATGCACATGGAGTCATACACGTTTATCGATCAAGAGTAAATCACATTTTTTATTGAGGGTAAATCATTTGATCAAGAGTAAATCACATTTTTTATTGAGTAAATCACATTGTTTTATTGATCAAGAGTTAAGAGTAGCTTGCAAGTGTCACAACATGTTGAACGTAGAAACCACTGAAATCAAGCTGAACTATACAATAGGTTAAAGGCAAATTTACAGATATGCAATCCAACCCAAGACAAATCCATAATGTATATTAAATGCATTATGACAGCCACACCATTGGAAATGCAAAAATATTGGCAATAGGTTGCATGCACATAACTTCTGGTCAGTCCATTTGGCAGAACCCTAACAGTCAGGTATGCCAACATGAACAAAATAGAACCCTCTGGGCGGTCATTTATACAGGTTGAGGCTCGTCAAGTGCAAGCAAATAAAAAAATTTAATAAATAAAAATTAAAAAAAAAAACCCTTCATGGGTCTTTGAGCTGGGGGAGAGAGAGAGCAATGTTGCATTGAAATACTGTGAGTGTATTGTATGCATGAAAGGTCTTCCAATTAAGGGCATAACTTACCTCCCTTTCCACTTTCTGTCTCCTCAGGTCCAGGATCTTCAATTTTGTCCTTTTTATTCGGAGTCCAGATACAGATTGTGCATTTTTTGCTTGTAATATTGAGTCTGGACCTGAGCCAGTTCCATTTGATGCTTTAGATTTTTGGCATAGAGCTCTCTGACAGTCTGAGTTCTGTGAAAAACCGAAGTTACCACAGCAGGGATTGTGCATAATTGGGGGGTTGTTTTAGTAATTCTCACCAGTTTGGGAAACGGGCCTCTCATCTGCTCTGTATCTGGATCCTGTCAGAAATATTTAGTGTGAGCATCACACTCTGACTTCTCACCAATGGACTGAATACATACTACACAAACTTGACATAATACCTCAGGCCTCCTAGAGTCCAGACAGGGTCTCCTCATCCTCCTCTGCAGTGGTTTGTGCTGCTTCTGCTGCCACACAGGGGTCTGCTGCATTACTGGGGCCCTCACCCTGCTGCCACACAGGGGTCTGCTGCATTACTGGGGCCCTCACCCTGCTGCCACACAGGGGTCTGCTGCATTACTGGGACCCTCACTGGGGCCCCACCCTGCTGCCACACAGGGGTCTGCTGCATTACTGGGGCCCTCACCCTGCTGCCACACAGGGGTCTGCTGCATTTCTGGGGCCCTCACCCTGCTGCCACACAGGGGTCTGCTGCATTACTGGGACCCTCACCCTGCTGCCACACAGGGGTCTGCTGCATTACTGGGACCCTCACCCTGCTGCCACACAGGGGTCTGCTGCATTACTGGGGCCCTCACCCTGCTGCCACACAGGGGTCTGCTGCATTACTGGGACCCTCACCCTGCTGCCACACAGGGGTCTGCTGCATTACTGGGGCCCTCACCCTGCTGCCACACAGGGGTCTGCTGCATTACTGGGGCCCTCACCCTGCTGCCACACAGGGGTCTGCTGCACAGGGGTTGCTGCTGGGGCCCTCACCCTGCTGCCACACAGGGGTCTGCTGCATTACTGGGACCCTCACCCTGCTGCCACACAGGGGGGGTCTGCCCTCACCCTGCTGCCACTGGGGCCACTGGGACCCCTGCTGCCACACAGGGGTCTGCTGCATTACTGGGACCCTCACCCTGCCACAGTCAAAGAAGCAGGTCAGCAGGTCCATTATTTTTCAAATGCTGTCCCATTAGACACTAGGTGTGCCTTGTGATTTTGTCTTATCCTTTATGTGCCTTGGATATATAAAAAAGGTAGGAAAACACTGCTTTAATGACCGGTACCCACTGGATCAAGCGCTGCTGGTGCTTGTGGGTCTGGTGCTGGTGGATCCACCAGCATGATGGTATTACCAGACACTGCAGGGCAAGCCAGAGTCAGACTAGTCTACATTAGTTCATGTGAACGTCTGATTGTGTTCCATGCATATTGGTAATAGAGCAATGTACCTTGTATGAGGTGGGTGGTGTCTTCGGAGGGACAAGAGTCAGTGCTTGTCCCCTAGGGATCCCCTCCACCACAGGACATCCTTTATTTAATGCCAGGATCCTCTCCTCTGCTGGGGTGTACTCAGCTTCTGGTGAGCCACCGCCTCATCCCCATTCTGCTCTTCATCTTACATGCTTCAATCAGTTCAGACAGTACAATGGGTGATTAGACACTTTCTCATGTATAGATCACATACATTTAACCATAGATAGCATACATTTTTTGTATACAGCAGATAGCATTTTCCTCCCTTGGTACAGTTGTGATTAGGTTTGCTTAGCTACATTGTGAATAAGGTTTTACCTCAGTATTGGTCTGAGGGAAAAGGTTGTGTGAAATAAATGTAAAGATTTGTCAAGCCACTTACCAGTCCCCAGGATGTTCTTGTAGTTTATCTTGCATTGCTGCCATGTCTGTCTTTGTCCTGTCGTGTTTGGTCTGTGTGAATAATGAGGATTAAATGGAGAGACACATGAACAGAATTATATAGCAGTCAGTCAATGTGATAATTTTCTCGCCTTAAATATTTACACATTGTAATTTGGCATGCGCCAATTGACAGAATGACTTGCAGATAAAGAGACGACAGGCAAGATAAAGTTTGTAATTTAAATTGCATGCACAAATCAATTGCTATTTCAGCAGATTGATATTAGTGGAAGGTTACGACTATTTTTCACATTACTTCAATACCTTGACATGCCAAATTATGACCGGTTTCAGTGGAGCAGTGGTTGGTATGAATGTGTGTCCATGATGACTACTTACACGTTGAGTCGGTTGACGACAGCTTGCCACCCTTCCTCTCTCTGTTTTTTTGCAGCTGCCCTGCTTCCTCTTTTTTTTAATCATAAAACTATATTCCTCATACGCCTCTAATAAAAGTTGTTGCTCGCTCGGTGTAAACGCCGGTGCTCACGTGTAGGTTGTCTCCATGGTGATCATCAACGATTCTGTGCTCGATCTCTGGGTCTATTTAAGGTGGACGTGTGTGCGCACTCAACAGGATTAGCTGCAGCTGGCTTGAAATAGTAGATCCTCTTACTCCTAGTTCTGCCTTCGTGGAACTAATTAAGCCAGCTGCACACTGTTTGGGATTTGGTAATGCTGGTTATGTCATTGATCCTGGATCTCAGGATCCTACTTTTGTGGAACAGGCCCCAGCTCCGTGGCTGGATGGAACTAAATGGAGGTGTATGCCTCAACATCCAAGTAAAGCCTGCTGAAGCAAGGGGAAATTAACAGGCATAAATCATGCAAACAAGTAAATAATATGCTGGTATTGAAATGATATCCACATATATTACCGTTTGTTATTCTATTTAGGCCCTAATTTCAAAATAAAATTTTATTATTATTTATATTTTTTATTTCACATTTTGAGAAATAGGAGGCATGTCGTGAGAGCGTGTGGAGATGGTCATATGCGTGAGTTTCATCAATGCGTGAGAGTTGGCAGCTCTGATACAGCCTAAGCTTATAAGATAAACAATGATTGTTTTGTTATTGTTTTATTTATTGTCACTGATCAGTCTAAATGGGAAACAATCTCAGTTCTTTTCCAAAGACATAATGAATGATGTGTAAGCTGTGTGTATATGTGCATGTGTGTTAAGTTTACCTCGTGTGTTAACATGACTCGATTGTCAAAGTATGGACTTTGTTCTCTTCGCCTACGCCTACGCCTTAACATCTGGTTGGTCCTTCAAAGGATCTGGCTAAGCAGAGGCCGTGTTCGAAACCGTGCACTGACATACTTCTCGCACTACCGAAGACGTCAGAGTTAGGGGGTAGGGTGTTCACTTATGCGTGGGGAGTGAGTTTGTGTCCGCAGGAAGTTCCCAGATGTATACTAGATTGGGCAGATATTTTGTGGGTACATCATAAGCTCACTATTCATACACAAATTACCCAAGATGCAACCCGTCCTAAACCGCCAGAAAAATTAGCTGAGGAATAATAAGAAGAAGAAGCAACAGGAAGAGTTTGTTCGTGGTGAGTAGCGTGCAGTGTGGCTAGTGTTTAGTGAGAATAGTGTATGTAGAACGTAGAGCGCGGTTTCGAACACGGCCAGAGAGCCTAATAATGCCAGGACGATCAGCTGCATTTTCGTGGAGAACAATCCAATGCGCAAGGTAAGGGGCATTGTCAAGTATGTCCCAATTGCTTTTAAATATCCCCGCGTACTTTGCCACTTAATACGTGCTTGCCCACTGAAGGGAAATGTACGTTCCACGTGGCAAAACGTCACCAAAGTGTGTGCATAACCAAGCGCACTCAGCGAAGTGTGGAGAAATGGGCAGCCCCACTACTGTTATATTCGATGGCTTTTATTGGTTCTGACAGTTCCTTAAATATTTTTCAAATCAGACACTTAATTTCCAACAAAAGTACAACATTATATAAGACAGATCAAATCAATAAACATGGACAAAATACATAAGTACAGCAGGGTGAAAGTACATAATTAACAAAATTATTTCTTAAGAAAAACATAGATTACTCCATAGAACAAATCCAACATAACAATAGTGATACGCTTATGAAACATTCACTTGACCAAGTACATACATCCAACTAATATATAATTATAATCACACAGTCAAAAGGAAAAAATACAAAGAACAGAAATGGCCATGTTTAAAGAGGAAAGTCCGTGCTCGGGTTCTTTTGCAGAGCAGGTGTCCCTCTCGATGACACGGGAGGGGGTGTACTAAATGACCAGTTCTTTCCAGTGGTCCACCCCCCAAGTCTCTCGAGCCAGGGTTTCATTCTTCTGAAAGTCCACCACAGTGCTGTCTTGGAGGAGTAGCTGGATTCTCCTTCTAAGGTGACCAGGTCTACTGATGTTTTTTGACGGACGCTGATGTTCCTCATCTCCACAGGACCTGCTTGACGATGTTAACGATCCTCCACTGACACTGGAGCTCTGGTGTTTTCAGTCCTTCAGCTGGTCCGTAGAGGACGCTCTCAGCGGACAGGGAGGATCTTGGCAGCAACCTGTTATGGGAGACAGAAGACACAACAAGGCCCCAGACCCAGGGAGCACTCCCAGAAAAGATGGTAAATGTGCTCTGCGTCTGTGCATCCGTGGGGGCACTGTTCAGTCAGAGCCAGGTGACGCCTATCATGAAAGACCTAGTAGGGAGACACTGATGAGCAGACATCCATGCAATGTCTTTCTGCTTGTTTGTGAGTGATTTATGGGTTACATTTAACCAGATTTTGGACAGGTCCAGTGCAGGGTTTCCCCTCGGGAGTGTTACCATTTGGCCAGATGTTAGGAAAGCCATAATTACCTTGTAGCTCCATGAGGATAGCCCTGCCCCGGGAAGACCCGCCTTGAAGGCAAAATCCTTGACAGATCGATATGCGTATGGGGGGGTCCCAGCTATACAGGGTCTTCAGGTCCAGCTTACACAGGCCCATCGTGCGCAGAAACAGAGCGGCATAGTACCTGGCGAATGTACCAGAGGCCTTCTCACGTTTCTGCACATTCCGGACCAGTGCAGCCAGAGCCTGAGCTTTCAGGATGGTAACAACGTCTGGGACCCCCCAGCCCCCATTCCTCTCCTCCTTCAAGAGCACAGATCTTTTTAGCCTTTCCATGGTGCTCCCACAGACAAAACGGAACATGAGCCTGTTGATTTGTTTCGCAATGGCTCTGTCTGGGGGAAACGACTGGCCGACATACAGGAGTACAGGCAGGATTATTGCCTTCAAGACCAGGATCTTACCCATCATTGTCAGAGGCCGCGCGCTCCAGCTCCACAGTTTACCCTCGGAGTGGCTGAGGGCTGTCTCCCAGCTTTCTCCGCCCTCTCCGTCTGTCTGGAAGATCAGCCCCAAGAGCTTGATGTTATTTCTGTGCACAGGGAAGGAAACAGTTAGGGACCCAAACCAATGGGGAGACAGAAAGAGTTCACTCTTGCCCCGATTGACAAGGGTGCCAGTGGCTGCACAGATTTTGTCCAAAATCCTGGAAGCAGTGGTAATGGAACGACGGTCTGTGGTGACAATGGTGATGCTGTCCATGTACACCATCACACCGAGCTGCGCTCCCAGGGCACCCGGCAACGGGTATCTCGCGATGCCAGGGTGGACCTTGATATGCTGGAGAAGCAGCTCAAGGTAGATGACATATAAGACGGATGTCACTGCGTGGTGGTCTGAGAAATGGACCGCCCTGATGGAGTAGGAGTGCACCCTCAGGCCTGGGGAGAGCAAAAACATATCAGTGCGAGACGAGGAGCTTCCATTGGAACTCACCCACGTGTGTTGAGGGGGAGTGGCGCCCCCAGTGTCGTGGAGGGAGAAGTCTTCTATGAGGGACCGCAGCTCCTCGCTTGATCGGTCCCGTCTTGATCTGCTGCAGTCCACCTCCCGAAGGGCACAGTTGAAATCTCCCCCCACGACCACTGGCATTGTGCATTGGAATGTGGATCATAATTTGCCAAATAGGGCAACTTTCTCAGCTACGTTGGTAGGGCCGTACACATTGACCAATCGGAGTGGGGAATCCCCAATACTGATGTCTGTAACGAGGATTCTTCCACTCTCAACGATCTTACTTCCCGTGATTTTGATGTAGGGGTTTTGGGTCAATGTGCCGACCCCATCGGCTCTGACGAGGTTGGAGCCGGACCAGAGAGAGTGGCCCCTTCTCCATTCCTCCCCCAGAATGCCATCCATAGTGCGGTAGGGAATGCTGCACTCCTGTAGGAGAATGACATCTGAGGGAAACTGCTATAGAACAGAAAAAACAGTGTGATGTTTGGATATTTCTTTATGCTTCTGATGTTTAGTGAAGTGATTGTAAGAGGATGAACCATGATTTGTATTATTGTTTGTGTGTATCATGTGAACCAGGCATATTGCTTGCAATGTCTCGGCAGAGTTGATTGAATTGCTGTGAAATTATGTCCTGGTTATTAGGGCGCCTACTCACGCCCTGATTTTGTCCGCCATCAGTTCTCCCTTCCCGGCTGCCTGGCAGCTTCCATCCTGGAGAGGTGGGCGCTGTTAGTTTTGCCCCAGTAAGCCCCCCCCATTTTTTTTGAGTGTTGATGGGGAGGACGCGTTCTTTTTGTGTGATAGTTTTTGTTCTGGGGCCAGGGTACGGACATCCATTAGCAGAAAATTTAATGGTGTTGGGTCTTTGTGGCAAGGCAGAGTTTTCGGTGGATAGTAGTTTCTGGACAGGGAGGGGGCAACCAAAGGCCTATTTTCTGGCGGGGGCATGGCTGTGTTGGAGGTAGTGGAGGCTAACAGAATTTTGCATCTTGCTGTTCTTTGGTCTCTTGCAACTGCTGGGTTTGGAGGGTGGCTGGGAGCGTCTATTGTTGTGGTTGTACTGTTTCTGCCCTTTCTTTTCAGAGTGACCTTGTTCCAGCTGTGAGTGTTGTCTGTGTATGTGTCTATGCCAGAGGAGCTCGGGTCTTCCACTGTGATGGGGGTGTCAGACTCAGGCTCCTCTTTAATGGGGGTGATGTTTTTGTATATTTGTGAAACTGTGGAAGGCGATGGAGTCTGTGGGGGAGGGGGATCCAATGGACCTGAAGGAGTCTGAAAAGTGAGTGGTGCAAGGGTGGGTGCAGTGGTGTCAGGCCCAGGAAGTGTGATGTGATCTGTGCTCAGCTGTGGTGCAGAGTCTGAAGGGGTATTCGTTTCTGGGGGTTGGGGGTGGGCAGCTTAAGATGGTGGGGGCGCTTCTCCCCTTGCCCTGTTGGCGTATGAGAGGGGGAAATCGCAAAAGAGATGTCCCCTCTCTCCGCACAAGTTACAGGGCTTGGGGTCACGGCATGCCCAGGTCTCATGCTCACCGCCACAGGTCTTGCACCTGACTACCGTGCAGGCTGCGGTGGGATGGCCCAACTCGCTGCAATTCCTGCACAGTTTAGGCATGCCGTGGTAGAACACAGCGCCCCTATTCCTCCCCGGCGTGATTGTGCTGGGGATATGGCTCACTCCCCCACTGCAGATGGGTCAGTTCTGAGTTGGACGAGCCATCTCCTGGCCCCAGTCCACACTCTGTCCTCATCCAGCACTCTCCTACTGTCAGATTTAACCTGGCCGAACCTGCCCAACCACGTGGCAATATTGTGGTCCTGTACAGTCTCGTTATAGAACTGCACAGTGACCATTTTGCACTCCATGTCGGACACAGGTTCGACTACAAAATTTTTCAGGGGGACACTGTCCTTCCCCTCTCCATAGAGGTTCCAGAACCTCTCCAAGACTTTAGGGTTTTTGAAACTGACTTTGAAGATGTCATTTAAGCTAGGAACCTTTACCAGGCAGTTAAGGTCGGCAGGTGTAAAACCCATAGCTCTTTGAAGAACAGTGCGACTAAACTCTAGGCGGGTCAAACCTGTCACCCTCTGCTGACTACTGGACAGGGGTGCATTTCCCAAAAGCATAGTTGCTAAGTAAGTTAGCAACTTACATAGTTAGTCCATTCACAATCAATGGGTCCAACTATATGAGTTAGCAACTGTGAATTCGGAAAACGCACCCCTGGGCAGGAGCAGTGGCTTCAGCTGCCCCCCTTCCGGATGCTGACCCAGTGATGCCCCCTGTTGCTGAACCACTGGTTCCTTTTTCCCCAGGGGGGTCTGCATTGCTGCTGCCTCGATGGCCTTCAGTCTCCTGAATCCAGATCAGCTGGACAGCGTTGTGGCGTCTCATCCCTGGCTTGGCCCTCGTAGCCATCCTCCCTCTCTCTGGGGCTGGAATCACTCTGTGGGAACAGAAGCACAAAGCGAAGATGCACTAAGAATGTTGATCTCTATGGAGGGACCCAGAAAAACTGCAAATTCAGGAGACTGATCCAAGATCAGTCTACTCTGTTGCCTTTGGACCTCCCTTCCAATAGGGCGCCAAACATTGATTCCACTGGCTCTGTGGGTCAGGTCAGCGCCTCCAGCTCAGGCAAGGGGGGTCCGTGGGCCTCTCTCTGGTCTGCTGGCCGCTCTTGGTCCACTGGAGAGTCCTGATGGTCCAGCTGCGAGGCTCCGGAGTGTGGAAGGGAAGTCTCAGGCAGATGGTGTCCTCCTGCCCTGGAAAGGAGAGCCCAAAGGGTCTTGAGGCTCCTTCAGTTTGAAGGTCTAAGAATAGGCAATAATTTCAAGCATAAACATCATAAGGGTCATGGTTAATAACTATATTACTGAAAAAAACTTAAACTAGAAGAATTAAGTGAGATCCATGCTCACACTATCCATTTCGTATCAACACACCCCATTTTAGGGTTTACAACAATCGGTTGATGCAAGTGTTCGGATGAAGATGTTACCGGTCTTGACACATCCTGGTTTTTTTCATTGAATCTTGGCCATACCCTAGGGCAAATTTCAGCAAATTCCTTTGTGTTTCATGGCCAGAAACTTTGTCAAATGTACTGTCATTTACACACGTGGCCGTTGGAAATCTCCATTTCAGAACATATTTTTTGAACAAATATCTTCCTATCTCGGAAGTGTGACATCAATTTCAACAAATTCTCTCTTTATTCATTAGGAAAATATATCAGCTACAATGTGCATTGATAAGCACATGATTATAATCATTGGTGACACTTTGTGGGGCCCCAGAATGGGTGGCCCCTCTGAAAAACTAAAAAATGTTAAAAATTTCATTTTTTGTCATAAAGAAAATTGATATTGCAGGTTTCTCTGGTGGATTCATGAACACCATGGGGTGGTTTATCAATGCTGAAAATTGTTTTGAATTTGGTGGTTTGGGCCAGAAAACGCCCTTAATGGGACTCCACCTTTCATTGAGCCAGCTGTGACAATTTTTGATGCTATCTTGAAAAGCAAGGGAGACTGTTTGCAGATATTCTCATTTGTCTTCATAAGGCTAAATGTGGTCAATCATTCGAGGGACAAGACCTTGCAAGTCGACTCCACGATTTTAAACATTCCAATGGGCCACAGTGAAATGGTTTCAAAATAACATTCTGTTGTTTCATTCCTAATCACATTTCCTTAACCTCAGTAGAAGCTATATTGAGGTTAAAAAGAGCTATAAAGAAGAGCTCTAAAGGACATGGGAAATCACATCTGCACTGCTGAAAGAATCCAACCATACTTACCCCTTCATGTTCATGTATTCATATGAATGGTCATTCTAAATATGTCTGCTGCATGGATTTGTTTGCCTTTATCTCCTCTTTTTTTGTGAAGGATTGTCAGGTGCACTCAGTGCTAAAGGAGATGAGTTAGGAGAGCCCAGTCTCATCCTGACGCGTCATATAGTGACGCTACCAGACCAAGCGTCAATATACGACTTGAAAGGAGGTTTGGGCAGCCTTATGTAATGCCAGTTTAAAACGAACCCTTTACCCAAACCCTCACCTTAAGCATTAAATAAGGATGCCAAAAGCCTCCTTTTTCATCGTGTATCGAATCAGAACATTACCAATCCAACATCACTAGGATCAATTTGCAGTTTGAATGCTTTTCTGAAATTTTGTACTTGTAACAGTGGAGAATTCATCAGAGTGGCCTTGAATTTTTCAAATGCAGACTGATACTCACTGCTCCAAATTAATTTTACATTTTTCTTTAGTAAGTTGGTAAGTAGAGATACCACATCAAGTCAGCCATCCCCAAGAATCTCATGAGTTGTCTTTTATAGTTTGGCACTGGAAAATTGGCAATAGCTACAACCTTTGCTTTTACAGGTCATACCTGGCTTTGTTCTACCACATGTCCGAAGAGCATAACATGAGCCTTTTGAAGTGCTTCAGACTTCACAGGATTCATATGATATGGATGTTGTTTCACAGGCATTGCATCCACATGATGACTAACTAAATCCATATTACCACGTACATCGTACATTAATTCTGATAACCGAGCTCTTTGCGTATTTGGTAAATGAGAATTTCTCATCCAAATTGTTTAACACCTCAGAATTCATTAAATTAGGTGAAGCATGGCCATCAAAATCATCAAATGTTACATGATCAACATAATTTTCTTCACATTCTGTAGAACAATCACCACAATCCACATTAGAAGTGTAAGTAGCCACACAATGTATTTGTTGATTGGAAACTCTTTTATGATATGGTTTAATCATGTTAATATGGTACAACCTTTTTTTGCTTTTGACGGCTGAGAGTCTGAATGACATAATCCGAGTCACTAACCCTTTTCTCAATTTGGAAAGGACCTTGACACAGCTCTCAGAGGTTGACCTGGAACAGGGAACAAGACCAAGACTATCTCCATGTTGGAATTTTTTGTTTTTGTTTTTGTTTTCTTCAGATTTTGTCTGGCTAATTCATGGGCTTTTGGCAGACTATTTCGATAGGTTGAAATGCATTCCAACAAGTTGATTTCAGACTTTTCTTTCATCCATTGCTCCTTTAAATGTTTTAGTGGTTCACGCTCTTCATGACCAAAAACAAGTTCAAATGGACTAAACCCTAGAGATTCCTGAACTGATTCCCTCACAGCAAATAGCAAGAAACATATGCCTTCATCCCTCTCTTTTTCAGTTTCAAAAAATAAACCTAGATCATGTTTTTTCAACATTTGGTGAAATCTTTCTAAACCTCCCAAAGACTCACGATGGCAAGCATCAGACGTCATCTACCAAATGCCAAGCCTATTCATGGCCTGTTGAAATAAGCCTGACCTAAAGTTAGACCGTTGATCCAACTGAACCACCTCAGGCAAATCAACCAGAGTGAAAAGTCTTGTCCGTGCTTTCACAACCACTGGAGTTGTAATGTTTTAAAGAGGGATAGCTTCAGGAAATCTTGTAGATGCACACATAATCGTCAGGAGATAGTGATTACCAGACTTCGATTTTAGTAATGGTCCAACCCTAATCAGTGATGACTCTGTTAAAAGGCTCTTCAAAAGCAGGAATGGGTTTTCATTGAGCTGTAGGGAACCCTCTGATTTGGTTTCTGAACAAGATGACATGCATGACATGTTTTACAAAATTCAGCAACATCATGTCTCAGCATTGGCTAAAGAAAAAGTGTTAAAATCTTCTCAGCAGTCTTGTTTACTCCTAAACAACCTGTCAACGGTGTTTCATGAACTTTCATGTGCTTTCTAAATACCTTCGGTACCACAATCTGATGATAAACTCTTCATTCATCGTCAGCTGGCATGTCAGGTGGTCTCCATTGTCTCATCGCAGCTCCATCCCTCTCATAGAAACACTCAGAAACCTTGTCCATTGACTTAAGAGTAACAGCCCTGATTCTGAAGTTAAAAAGTTCAGAGTCCTCACTCTGTGCTTTACTAAGTTCCTTTCTTGGAAGAATCGTACCATCTTCAACCGACAAATCAACAAAATCTCTGTCCATCTTGAGATTATCTCCCTTGACTGGATCACATCATCAAAATAATTACTCAAAAAGGTATCTGATAAATCATACAGAGAATCATTCTTATTGAAAGTCTTTTCTTTAGAGATCTGATTTTTACCACCAATCTCTTCTCCGGAGATCTTCTTAGCCATGGCACAAGTCAAAGCACAATCTAATAAAAAAACTGGGAAAGTTAATCCCTAACTTCTCACTACTCTCAGAGTTGCTCAGCTCACAACTAACATGAGGATCAGCTGATACCTTGGACCCAACTAAATCATTTCCAATAAGTAAGTCCGCACCTGGAACTGGGAAAGAGTCAAGAACACCAACTGTAACTAATTTTAACACCAAATCCAACTTTAAATTCACAGAATCGAGAGAAGCCCTAGAAAAACCACCTATGCCCTTTAACAAAACATCCGAGTTCACTAAAGATTCACTTGACAACGGTAAAACATCCTTTACCAATAAAGACTGAATAGCTCCAGTATCCCTCAAGATAGTAATGGGCTGTATGTCAGCTTCATCACCCGTAAGTGACACAAATTCTTTATAAATGAAAGGCAGATATTCCTCTCTAACAGCAGACTTTAGTGACTAATTATCATAAGAAAATCTCTCCTCAGATCCACTGAAATGGAACGGCTGAGGTGTGACGGAACCAAAAGCATTTGGGGAAGATCCAGACTGATTTTTATGTTTCAGTTTATAGCTCTCAGACATCAAATGTCCCGGTTTTTTACAACTGTTACAAGCAGGTACTGATTTAGAATTACCCGATAACTTTGAATCCAAAGATGAAGAATCCAACTTTTTGTCAGATGAAGAATCTGTTTTAGAACTATGTCTGTGACTAGTATCAGAAAATCCTGTGTTGGAACTTCATTTACAAGTGGTATTAAATTTACCTTGGCTTGACTTAAATTGACTTCCTTCAGCCGGATCAGGAAACTTGAAAAAACTCTTGAAAAATCATTGGCCAAAACAGCATCATACAACTGTTCTTACTTCTGTTCATCCAAGTTGGTCTTCAAATCCGTATGAACACTGTGATGCCATGCCCTCAACGCCCTCAATCATTGACCTGTTAAGACCCAGCACACATTCCACGCTCTCCCAGAATCATCCGCATCTGTTTCTAATTGTGATTGCACCAGGAGTCTGTGTATATAAGCATGAGCTCCGCACTCATTCGGTGCAAAGTCTTAAGCCTGTTGTAAACCTCTAGTCTTGTGCAGACATTATTACTGTGTATTTGCATCTGTTTAAACACTCTATTTAAATGCTCTGTTTTTTTGGTTATACATCAGCGCATTATTATAAGTATAGTAGGAACATTGTTTCCAATGTTTCTTTTGCCTTTTTGCCTGTGCCTTGCTGCAGGACAGGCATGATAAAATCCTCCTTCATCTTTGCATCTGAATCCAGTTCCATGTTTGCTATTTTTCAATACACTCTGCTCAGTGCACAGAAAAGTCCATGACAAACACACAGCTTGAAATCTTCTGACATAAGCTGCCTCAGTCTTTCATAATCACTGTCAACTCTCTTAGATGCACAGCATCTATCAAACAAAGTTTCCTTCGCTCTGTCAAATTCCACTGAAGATTTGCCATCTTTCTTCTGGGCTTTTCTACATTTTTTCTCTGTATGCTTCAGGGACCCGTTCATAAGCTTTTAGATCATGATGTTTTAACTGTCTCATGATTTGAGCTTGCTTCAAAAGACATGGCTGAATAAATTTATTGAGCTTCATCATTACGAACAGCCTGAAGAAGCACAGTTCAGGACTCCTTGGGCCATTTTAAATCTTGAGAAATTTTCTCAAAGTTTAGTTAATATTTATCAATTTCTTTTTCGTTAAACGGTGGAATCAATCTTGCATGTCTTGTAGTATCAAAATACTGTGAATCAGATGAAGGATGAGATGTAGGGCCCAATTCCATTGTCTTAAATTCGATTTCCTTTTGAATTTGTGATTCTTGCACCCTAAATTCCTTTCCTCTCTTTTTCAATTTCCCTTTCTTCCCCTTATCTTTTCACTTGCACTTGGTATTCCCTTTCTTCTCAAATTTGCCATCCCATCTCTTTCTCTTTTTGCAGCTGAAGTACAATGATCAGCCACATCATTAAAACTGTCCATCTAATATTGCATAGATCCTCCTTGTGCCATCACATCAGCTCCATTGATCTGAAGTCCACTCGAATTCCCAAACTCAGGATTTCCCAGCCTAATATTACCCAGAGCATCACATTCCTCCACCAGCCTGTGCCCTTCCCACAGTATATCCTCGTGCCATCTCTTCCTCAGGTAAATGGTGTACACATACCTGCACAGGAAAACTGCACTCACTAGACCATGTGACTTTATTCAGTTGCTGCAAGGTCCACTTCTGATGCTCAAATGCCCACTGCAGGAGCTTTCGGCAGTAATCCAGGGTTAGAATATTCATTCCGACTGGTCTGCAGCTACTACAAAGGGCGATATGATGCAGACTCCAAAGCACTCTGTGTTGGGGCACACTTTTAATGCATCATTAAAATTCTCAGTGACTTACACCACAGCAACCCCTCTGCTGGTTCAAACAAAACGCCTTTAGTCACCTCACGGCTTGCCACAAACCTCAGGAAGATTGGTTTCCAACAAACATAGGAGGTGGCAAACGACATCCAAGCACAAGAACCCAATGGCAGGAAGGCAGTGTTCATACCCAAAATGGAACAATGGGGTAATGGCAGGTTCATTCAGCAATTACAGTTTCCATTCCATAAGCATCAATGGTGACCTTCATAGAATCAGCTGACTTTGATAACCACCATATCATGATGACCTCAAACATGATTTTTGACAAATCACATTGAGTGACATAATTAAACTGACCAGCATTGAAAACGCACCACCTTAATTTCATGGCCAAGATACAAATTATGTATGTTTATGATGTGTAAGCACAACAAAAACAAAATCAGATTGATGCTTCTAATGATCAAACTGGACACAAACCAGATGATTTAGGTTTAGATTTCTTGCCTCTAGTTTGGAGTAGTCCTTGCTTTTAAATAGTACAACAGTGGTGTCTTTGGTGAAGACAGACTACAGTGGGGATTTAACACGCCACTTTTGCAGCTGTTCGGTAACTTATAACTGTCGATTTGGACACTGGACCCACTTGACATCACCTTGGTGAGCCGTTTGAGTCAATTTGAATGATCCCGATTCTTTAATTTACGCCGTGGCTGGCAAACTGTGGACAGTCAGGCACTTGGTCTCCCCAGAGATGGATTAATGAAAATACTGCCACGTAGCAAGACCACAAACGCGTATTTGCACTCGCAACATTCTAAGGGTGTGTTTCTACTCATTTTCATCAAGTTATCGCCTCATTAGCCATCTGATGGTGATGTTTATTAACTGACTTAGTGTGGCTTTTGCCTTGCCACCTTTTGAAAGACCACATTTCATGAACAGACCCAGAAAGATGTTATTGCATTTTGCCTTTTGATTTTATTAAAAAAAAAAAAAAAATCATCATCATCATCATCATTTCCAGAATCCCGTCCACTCATCACATCACCCTTGTTCACATCTCCACTGGCTCCCTATCCGTAACCGCATCGATTTTAAAATTCTTCTACTTACTTTCAAAGCCATTCACAACCTCGCTCCCTCATATATCTGTTTCACATCAACGCACCTTCTCGCACTCTCAGATCTTTTTCTTCGATTAAGCTCACTGTTCCCTCTGCCCGTCTTTCAACCTCTGGTTCCGGAGCCTTCATCTTTTCATACAGTGTCCTTGAGTGTCCTGAAAGGCGCTATATAAATAAAATGTATTATTATTATTATTATTATTAATAATAATAAACCTATTTTTATAGCATGGTGTTGTAACGTCACTACCAAATCTGCAAAAAAAAAAAAAAATGTCATTGCAAACACACTCCTTCAGACGTTAGTACAACAGGAGGCTAATTTTCCTAGAAATTATAGAATCCTTCGCATAATGTATATTGTCCACATTAGGTCAATACATCATTCCTCTTTCAACCCTCAGTTTCGACGACAATGAAGGATTATAACGTTATCGGCAAGACTGGTCAAGCTATGCTTGGTGGTTTATCATTAATCTTAACTTGGTGAAGTAAGAACTCGTAATCAGACACGGTAAAATAACAAGACAGTCCTTTACTACGGACCAATGCTTCGGACTCGTTAAGTTAGATTCAGTTTGAAGAGTTTGCAGTATTTACATGAGGCACGAGGGGGCACTGTTCAAATATGGTAACATATGTGATCACTATGCTAGTGTGGACCTTTTACGGTAGCATGACGTATGTGTATCGCGATTCCACATTTCTGTTTCCTCATCAAACATGGCCGCGCTCTATGAGGGATTCACGTTGTGCGGAATAGTATCAGGACAGAGCATCTCTGAAACGGGGATTCAAGGGATTGAATGCGGCAACGAAACTGATCATGTCATAGTCACTGACTCCGGTAGATCCGTAACCGTTTACAAGGTAAGCTGGTATAAATTGGGTACTTTCCGTCAGTAGCTTTCACGGTCATAGCCAGCAAGGTGCCACACTCGTGTTGATTGTATCTAGCTACTGTACTGCCTGGAGTCCTGCCACTAGCTGGAATGGCATCATACATGTCAAGATTACGTCTGATCATTTAGTGATCAGAATTTAGTAGTATGCTTAATCACGATGGACGTTCAGCCGCAATCTGAACAATGCATGTTGTGAGTTTATTTGAATGATGTGTTGCATCTGGCGGAGTGATTGGTGTTATGATATATCACGGGTCGAAATGCAGCTACTGATCAATGAATGGTATTGTCTATTCTAAGTATATAGACAGTTTAAGTATTCTTGCCCTTGTTTGCAGCCGGCTGTGTTAGTACTAGAACTCGCTGTGGTATTGTACAAACTCTGCTTATTCTTGTGTGTGAGCTAGCTTGCTGGCCATCCCCTTAACAGGCCAGTTGAGATGCTGGGTATTTGACATAGTTGGCTAAGAAATTCATCCATTGTTTCGCCTTTTTTCACTTATAAAGTCAGAGTATCCCGCTTGGCTTCACTGTGTGCGGAATCAGTATCGTTTGGAGTTCGCTTATTTTCCAGGTGTCCGATCAGAAGCCTCTGGGGTGCTGGACGGTGAAACAGGGACTAACGTTGACCTGCCCCGCTGTGTGCAACACTCAGACCAGGGAATACGTGGTGGTCACTGATAACAAGGTATTGAGGACATTACAGTTGCAAGAAGTCTCCTTATGATTCATGCGTTTAGTCTGTTGTAGTGTGCTGCATCCCCTGTTAGTGTACGAAGTCAGTTCATTGATCACGGTCAATTTCCCTGGTTCGTAAAACCATTTAATTCTGATTTTTGAGCATGCTTTTTGAAAATGAGATCATCTTGCATACCATGTAATGTGTGCCCCAGGTTATTAGAGTTTGGAAAGATGAGGACATCAATCTTGACAAGACTTTCAAAGCTACTGTGAGTATTGGTCTATTTGCACTTTTTTCAACAACACTTACGAGCTTGTAGATTTTCAGAATTATTTTCTTTGCATTTTGCCTTTGCAAAGATATGTCTGATCTGTTTTTTTTTTTTTTTGTGTGTTCACAAATCTCTGCTATTACCTTCTAAAATCTTCAGTACGACTAGTTTGCTAGAGTGTCTGGGTGGGACTCTTGCCTACTATGTGTAGAAAGTTCCATTTGCATGCATTTTGATGAGAATTACTGTGGTATTAACGGTTATTTGTCTCGTTTTCATGACTATGCTAAAATTTAGCAGGTAGAAAAATTATCTGCCCTTGCGGCATCCTGGCATGTCACTCCTCTGATGGTGCTAAATCTCTCTACCCCACCTTTCTTCTTTCCTCCCTCGCTGACAGGTGTCTGCTGAAGTCCTGAGGGTTCACTCTGCCCGTGACAGAGAGCCGGTGGTGCTGTTTAGCCGCGGGGCAGTAAGGCTGCTGGACTCCCTCCTGGCCGCTCCTCAGCAGCCCATAGAGGATGTACTGTGTGAGGAGGAGGTCATCAGGTGTGACCCTCATACTGCCCCCTGCTGGGTTTTTAATGTGGTTAACCCCATAAAACCTACAGAGCTATATATGGATGCAGCTGCTGTATTCAAATCTGTGGAACTTCAGGCCTATTTTAAATTCTACTGGAGATCCAAGGCATCCAACAATCCTGCTGAATTACAGGGAAATGTGTATAAAATGATGCTCAAGATCTAGATATTTTCCATTGGATGTAATGTTGTGGCCATAAAAACATGGCTTCCTGGGTTTGAATATTTCTCTCAATATAATTTCAATGTAGCTCCAGTGATATGCTTCAACCAGCAGGGACATAATATACACGTGACTTTGTTCTACAATATGAAAAAAAAGCTTTTTTTGACTTACAACTTACAACGTGAAAACTAAGAGTTTAAGAGGTTTGCTGTACTGAATTTTGTGATTCATTAAGCGCTCATGCTTTTTCCAACTCATTGGAAGTTGGATGTTACATTTTTGTCTTTGTTTTTTTTCCCCACTGCATTTATGTTTGGTCTTGTGACAGGCGGCCTAGCTGCTTCAGCGTTGGTGGCGTTTTCGTCTCATAGCCGTGTCATTGACCACTTGAATGCCATGACGGGCTGGTGTGTAAGACTAACTCTCTTTTGCGGTGGTGTGTCTCTTTGCAGGTGGAGCAGCAGTGTTGTGGAGGGGGAGCAACTGGTGGTCATTTTTTCCACGGAATGGGTGAGACGAACCATTTCTCCCCTGTCAGTGTGTAGGCCGTCATTTATGTCAGTGAACGTAAACGTTTCCAGACGTTATTGCCGTCCTCTTGATTAGCGCTGCTGACCTTCCTCTCTGAATGAAAGTTTTCATTTTCCTGTTACAGAATGGGGATCACTTCCTGTATCTTCAAAGATTCAGCCCAAACTCCACTCAGAAGTACAAACTGAAGGCCGAAGGGACTCCCAATCACCCAATAAGTTTCTCAGCAACTATAAAGGATGGCATCATAGATCTTCTGTATTTATGTAAGACCAGTCTCCTCTCCTTACTGTGTTATTTTCCCTCCCAGTCGTACTGTTTTGTTCATGCACTCACAGTGAAATATTTTTCACAAGGAAATCCTCTGCAGTAGCTACACTCTGATTTCCACTCCCCCCATTATAAAGGAATGTTCAACCATATAACAGTGAACTGCTCTTGTTTTCATGGCAGTGCATTAACTTTTGCATTCAATCACTGGACTGTGGCAGTTGATCTCTTTAGTGAATCACTGAGTTGGCCATTTTGTGTTCTGTTGTTCCTCAGATTCCAATGGCAGTGTGTACAGGAGTATGGTTCAGAGGAGTCTGGCACAGGGAGAGGAAGCAAACGCCCTCCCCCGGACCCTGCTCCTGAGCCTGCCTGTTGGGGAAGGGGATCTGGCCTCTGCGGCCCTGCTCCCTCTGGACCAGGCCCACCTCGCTGTGGTGGGGGTCCCCCATCCCTCTGCTGGAGCCGGGAAAGGTGATGCACTCGCTCTTTGTCTGAACGCGTGCATGAGCAGAACCCACATGCATTTGCGTTTTCTCATGCCCATGCACGCGTACACATAAAAACATGCACGCACTCAAACAGATTGAGAGTACGGCTCCAAGACACAGAGGTAATGGCTTACGCGCATACACATGGACTGTGGACTGTTGTGAACTCCAAAGCGGTTCGTTCCACCTACAGATTACAGTCATGCCTGTTATTCCCCATCTTTTGCTGTCTATATTTTCCAGTATTCCTGCAGGATCTTGGCTTGTACAGCTGGGCTTTTTTGCTTAATTATCCAGTGGTGGGAGACCGTGGGGATCTTGAACGCTGCCTGTTAAATGGGTTGATCCATCGCTAGTTCGCTCACACATTTCTGAAATGCCTCAGTACAGGAGCAGTTTCAGACATCTTTAATGCCTCACAGTGTTAAGAGGCCTTATTTTTCGCCTACACTTATACAACTGCACTACTTCATACAGCTCACTCGAAATTCAGTGAATTCATTTCAGAATGGATTTTTGTGCCAGAGCTACAATTACTGTGTATCCTTTTCGTGATATTGAAATCCTAGATTCACAATTGGGATGCTGGTTATATGAATGCCTTTGGGTACGTCTTGATATATCTGTTTTTTTTCTTTACAAGTGGCAGCACTCCTGCAGTATTTTAAGCCTTTGGAAAAGAATTTTCAGCTTCCTCCTTTTCGAAGAAGTGTATTCTCAGCTTTTCTCCACTTTTGTCAGGGTTGAGTTGCAGCCAAGCATGTAAACTCTTCCTTTTTTTTTCCACTCTTTTTTCAGACTACCTGTGTATATGGAATACAAACTTCCAAACCCTACAAGCGAGCAAGGAGATGACCGGGAGAATATTTGGACAGGTCAGGATAGTAACATTGCAGAATTGTGGTGTATGGCATGTGTGTGTAAATATATTTTTAGACGGAAGACATGAATGGAATGCTCAACATGGAGTCTTCATGCGGTTTTGGGCCTCCACATGCTGCCAGATGAGCTTTAACACACCTTGGCTTGGAGTCTCCAAGAGTACAACTTGGCGTCCCTTTCTGACTAGAGATATTCCCTCATTTGGTGTCGAGAAGATGGTGATGGAGAGCACTGTCTAACACGTTTTAAAATCTCCCATACTCGGCCTGTTATTTTGGGATCTGGGAACTGTTGAGGCAGTGACAGATGCGTAGGCTCGTTTTCATACTATTATAACCGTTCAGTGACCCCTTGTGTCCTGTGGAGTTTGGGCCATTGTCATCCTGGAAGAGACCACTCCAATCACGGAAGGATATGATTGGTCTTCATCGTAGGATATAAATGAGATCACTCAGAATAACTCTTTATTGATTTGCAGTGACTATTCCACCTTTAAGGACGCATGGAGCCAAACCATGCCAGGAAATTTAATAGAAGCATCTGCATTTGTTATGGTTGACCACCCATTTACTCAGGGTTTTTTTTTTTTAAATATATATTTGTCATCTTCAGTCGCATCCGAATCTGATATGCCCAATTGGCAAACTATGTACACAAGCTTGCTCATATGCACCCCCATATTGCCATCTCGGGGGAGCGAGACAGTTCACAGATCTTCTCCAAAGCACGCGCCTGTAAGCTTGTCAGCCGCTGCTTCTATTTACATTCATTGCTCGAAACGCAAGTTCAGAACGAGGGCGGAGGTTATCTGAACATGAGCAAGCTTAGAATTTTACAGGCAACCGCCCAGCTGGCCAACAGGAGGCGCTTGAGTAATGAACAATGCTGCAATTCAACAATCCCAAACTGGCAGTCCCCCCAATTTATTTCCCTGCAGCGCAAAGCCAATTGTGCGCTGCTCTGAAAAGGCTACCAACCACTGCCGGCTGGTACGACTCGGGTTCGAACTCGGGTCGTGGTGGTCACTACTGCTCTGCAACGCAGTGCCTTGACCAAGTGAGCAAACCTGGTAGCCAGGTTTTACAATTTGTCACTTGACTGTGTGCGTCTTTATTTATTAATTTTTTTAGTCTTGGCGGTGTTGGTTGAGTGTTCTGGATTTTTCCACAGCTCTGGGGTTACGCTAGGAAGCTGTTCGTTCCCCATGGGAAGTCTCTGACTGTCATCCCATATGAGGTTCAGCGGTCATCTCTTGCTGCGGCCCTGGGGAAGCTCAGACAGTCTGGCACAGAGGGTGAGCTGTTAATCTCGCAAAGTGTGGAATGGAAAATGCTGCACCAGTACATACATTGTGACATCAACAGTCACGACCTTTCGTGACATTGACCTTTCCCCCTTCCAATTGGCTAATTTGCACAACACTAGGCTATGCCACACTGAACAGTGCCTACTCACGCATCATGGAATAAGCTGTGCTGTATAGTTCTGATGGGCCTGAACATCTAATAGGGTCCTTCAATTTCAGAGTAAAAAACGAGCAAAGGGGAAATGTAACTTTAGGTTTTTACTTGTTTCTTTAAGAAGCAGCTTCTGTGCCATCTTGGAGTTCCCTGCTCCATGGAGAAGTGCCCCAGCCTCAGAGCATCGTTCGAGGGGTAGAGACACGGAAGAGTGTAAGGCGCATTGCTTTACTAATCTGTGCAGTGTGTGGATACACGATTAATAGATTGCATAGTAGTTTGAACAAAGGCTTCATGCTGTACTGTGTTGCAGTGGCAAATCCTTTCCTAAATGAACTGGTCTACTGTGCTGGCTGTCCTACAGAAACTCTGAGGATGGCTGACCTTGTGATTTTTTTTTTTTTTTTTTTTTTTTTTGTATGTTCGTCATTTTATAGAAACTAAATCGGAAGAGTCAAGCAGCCTCCGTCCTCACGGTGGACCAAGTTCTTGAGCGAATAACGGTAAAAAAAAAAAAGATTACTTTGTCTCTGTCGTGGACATTATCCCTTGTGATTGGGTTTCACTGCCGTCCGCAGAAGTGGAAAGTCCAGAGTTCACACAGTAAAAGTCCCACCTGGTGTTTGTTCCAACCTTGAACTCAACCAGCTGATTTTTCAAATAATTTTTACCTCCTGGAGGAAGAATTGTGCAAATGGGCAGCTCCAGGTGATTGGAATCAAATACTGCAGAGAACTTCGACTCTCAGAATCTGGATTTCCTACCTCTTGCCCTCGGCGTCCATTGTTTGGCTTATATGTGATGCTCTTTCTCAATCTGCCTGGCTTAGATTGCCCCAGTGGAAGAGGTTGAGAGGGAAGTGGGGCAGTACCTGGGCACGACCCCTGCCGTCGACCTCCAGCTCACCGCTGGCCGCCTGGCATCACGGCTGGTGGCGCGCAGCCAATCAGAGCCCATCTTCTACACCCATAATGCACTGGTGCAGCTAGTGCACACACGCTGTCTATGCCACAGGTAAGAGGTGTAAAGATGTGACTCTATCACCTGACTCGATCACAGAATTCGGGTACTTCAGATACTGAGATGTAAAAGGGAAGACTGTATCGTGTAGGCCGGTGATTCCTGACCCCTGTGGCTGGAGATCCTGCTGGGTCTGACTCTAATCCTGACACAGCTCACCTGATACTACTAACCAGCTGCCCAATGAGATCTACAGTTGTTGGCAGAGATTTGACTTTTTTTTTCTGGTCAAAGTGAAAACCTACTGAACAATTGAGGAGTATTGGGAAGGATTGGTGTGGGTAATTAAGGAAACAATAGCAGGGTAAAATCATCTTGACAGATCACTAATGTACAGCACCACTAAAAACTTTAGACATACCCCCATTTTTCTGACAATACATGTTAAATCATGAAATAAGCTCCCTTTATTTTGCAAAAAAAAAAGATCTAATTCTTAAATCCATCAAACTAACCAGCATTTGTCATCATATTTGCTGAGCATACTCATAATTTTTTCCATTAGGGCGGTTATATGGCTAAAATGAGTTTGCAGCTGAGCGGTCTTGTAAGTTCCCAAAGATGTGCTGCACTTGTGGTTTGCTTCTCATTGACCTTTTTGCCCAATAAGTCCTAAAACAGCTTGACGTTAATTCAGCCATTGGATAATGGAAGGAGCTTGTTTGTCTGTTTACTTTGCAAAATGTGGCTTCTTTCAGAATTCCAAAATTTTGGACTGTATTCAAACAAGTAAATTATTATATCCCCGAAATACAAGTTTTGGGGATATCATGGTTTCACCCCACCCGCTGCCGCCGCGTCCACAGATTTTTACCGTTAGCGCGATAACTCACAAAATACTTTACATTGGCTTCTCATTTTTAGCATATGGGTAGATATGGTAGAGAGGATGAACTGATTAGATTTTGGGCAAGTAAGCACTCCTAGGTTTGCCACCAGGTGGCGCTATATATTGAAAAAAAATTGTTTTTTAACCATATCTCTGGAACAATTACTTACACAGACCTCAAATTTGCCTCATACTGTAGGTCTAGTGAAAGGGAATCTAATAAAGGGGGCTTCGAGGATTGGGGAATTTCGGGGATGTACCTCTTGCTGTCGGCTGCCGGCAGAGTAGGCCTAGTTCTCTTTTAACTTCTGACTGTTTACCTCTTACCAGATTCCATGTGAGATTATATAGACAAGTTAAGCAGTTTAAATGTCTCTAAAAACAGAGTGCTGTGACATTAGCAAAGTGTGTCCAAACTTTTGACTGGTACTGTATGTACACCACCACTTTCTTAAATTCTGGCCAGGTTATCAGATGTATTGAAATAAAGTAGAACCCCAACTTGGAAAAGGTTGGGACAATATGAATAATGCTCATAAAATCAGAAAGCAGTGATTTATAAATTTACTTTAACTTGTATCTCATTGCAGACAGGATGAACACGAGAAATAATGTTCCATTTAGTCATTTTTCATTTGCTCACTTGATCCAACGGACCAAAGGGAGCTTATGGGATAACATGGCAGCATCACCGTTAACTTCTGTCTTCAGTCAAACCACTGAAGGCATCAATGTGAAATTTGGTGGGGAAGTGCGTTTGGATGTACAGATTAAAATTGGTTTCAGGCGTCAAAACTGGACATCGAACATGGCCGCCAGTCAGCCATATTTAAAATCGCTCTGTATCATGCTGGAGAGCTTTTGAAAGCAGCGAGAATGCCGAAACACACATACTTTTGAGGACATAAAAATAAAAAGCTTGGCTATTAATTTGCAACAATGCTACTCCCTTGAGCAACATATTTCAGCCCAAAAGCCAACTGGTTAACTCATCAGTACTCTTCAGTAACTCTTCCCTGTACTTTTGCACACCTGAAGACTTTTTTGGCAAGGAGAACACTGAAACCCTTAATCACTTGGTGTCCTCAGTCCCTCAGTGTTTCTTAAGACTTGTGAAAAGGAATGGAGACATTACAAACAGGTAAATACTTCATTGTCCCAACTTTTTTGGAAATGTGTTACTAAAATTAAAATTGAAATGTGTGTGAATGTGTTGATTTTGGAAAATAAAATATGTGTGGTGATGCATTGAGAAATGCTTGGATGTAGTACTGTTTTCATTGTAATACAGGTAAAAAATAATTTACAAATCACTGCTTTCTACTTTAATTTCATTATAACATATTGTCCCAGCTTCTTCTGATTTGGCAATTTATTTCAAGCTTATTTTGAAGAAATGTGGAATGCCAGTTCACAATGTCATTTCCCTGGTAATGAGTACATTTTTACTTTATGTCCATTACAAAATTAAATGATTCCTATCTGCAGTGAGCAAAATTTGTTCTGCAGGAATCCCCTAATCTAGCCCCCCAGTCCTAGTTTTCTTTCCTTCCAGGCAATTTAGTGAATAAGCTTTGCTACTGGTTGGCCAGACTTTCATCACGCCTGACTCCCAGGTATCATGAGGGTGGAAAACCAGCTGTTCTCTGCTCTCATTATCATGATTTAGGGAACAGTGTTGCACAGTATGATCTTGTGATTGCAGCAGTTGCAAATTATCAGTATTGTTGCAGCTCAAAGCAAAGAGAGCGAGACCTTAAGGGTCCCTGAGAATCATTGTCCTCCAGATTTACCTCACTGTACCATATCCTTTAATGCATCGGCACATGACCCTTGACCTTTCATGGAAATCGGTTTGTTTTGCAGTGTTTGTCCTGACCTCCTGATGGTTGCACTGGAGAAGAAGGACTACTTCCTCATGCAGCTCTGTTTGCAACATTTCCCAGACATCCCAGAAGCCGTGACCTGCGCCTGCCTAAAGTCCTTCATCAGGTGAACATCTGCCGCCACTCACAGCTCAAACCGACGCCCAGGTTCACAGTGGCTACTCCTTAGGGGGCAGTGAGCGTTTGTAGCAGAATTTACATTAGTTTGCAAATGACAGAAGTTAGAAATACGCGATGCCTGTGAAGGTAGAAGTATTCTGAGGGTGGTTAGCCAACTCGCTCTGAATTTGCTGGTGCCATTTTCTCCCCTGTCTATTTACTGTTTTCCCATTACAGTTATTCCAAAGCTGTGCATTATCTGCATTTTGAATGTGCTGTGGTCACGAATTGTTGCTGTGGTTCCCACCTGGTCACCTCTCCCATGATGTAAATTGTAACTCCGGCTCTCCTCCTGTATGTACTGCTCGGGTCGCAGTGTTTCGGATGGTGACCTGGAGGAGGTGAGCCTGGATCTGGACAGTGTGGCCTTTGTAGAGAGTCTGTTATCGAGCAGCACCAGGTCGGACGGCCTGCAGAATGGCTTCAGCCCCGTGCCTGTGGAACAGGATACCTGTGACGTGGAGATCGCCACTTCCAGGCCGGAAACGGAGCCGCCTTCTCTTGCGTCCGATCCCACTTGCCCAGTGCGGCTGAAGAAGGCTGCACTTCTGTATCCTTCGACTGTACTTCTGCCCACTGGGCAAAGGACTTTCTCTGACTGACACATACTCAGGGCCAGGAGTGGCTAAACTCGGTCCTTGGGCCCCACTGTGTCAACAGTTTTTTACCCCTCGGCTGAAATTCGGCCAGAGGGGTATTGTCGTCACCTGCATGTCTGTCTGTCTGTCGTCTGTCCATGACTTTGTCCGGGTCAGTACTCAGCAACTAATGATCGCAGCTTCACCAAATTTGGTGTGGTAACTCACTAAGACCCATAGATGTGCAACGTCAGGTTTTTTGCTTGATTTGACCTTTGACCTTAGCGCTGTGACCTTGATCGTGGAAATCTTGCCCGGCCAAGTACAAAGTAACAATTGGTTGTAGCTTCTTCAAATTTGGTATGGTAACTCATTCTGACCCATAGATGTGCAACGTCAGGTTTTTGCCTGGATTTGACCTTATCGCTGTGAACTTGAGACAGGAAATCTTGTACGGGTCAGTACTCAGCAACTACTGATCACAGCTGCACCAAATTTGGTATGGTAACTCACTTTGACACATAGATGTGCAACCTCAGGTTTTTTGCTGGATTTGACCTTTGACCTTAGCGCTGTGACCTTGAGTCAGGAAATCTTATGCGGGTCAGTACTCTGCAACTACTGATCGCAGCTTCACCAAATTTGGTATGGTAACTCACTGTGACACACAGATGTGCAACGTCAGGTTTTTTGCTGGATTTGACCTTTGACCTTAGCGCTGTGACCTTGAGGCAGGAAAAATTGTACGGGTCAGTACTCAGCAACTACTGATCACAGCTTCACCAAATTTGGTATGGTAACTCACTGTGACACACAGATGTGCAACGTCATGTTTTTTTGGTGATTTGACCTTTGACCTTGGCCGTGGGGTATTCAGCACTGCGGTATGTTTTTTTTTTTTTTTTGGTTCTAACCACAATTGCAATTGTAGGATTTTAACTAGCGCATGAATTGACTTAATTTGCTGCATTCATCTTTCGAGCAGTTATTTATCTTAAGTGACATTTCCACAGATATTGAGACATGCCATGATCAATAAAAATTCCTTATCCACATTGATTGACCAGAAACAACTGCATAAAAACTGAAACAAAACGTAACCAATCAAAGTAAATGAAAATAGGCTCCTAATTGGTGAAACTTTGAAAGCAAGCCCTTTCCAGGCAAGCAATAGTCAAACCTGGTGTGTAATGTTTATGTTATTAAGTTCAAGCCATTTATTTTGGAAGAACTCTAAATAACTGCGTCCGGCAACCTAATACTTGAAATTACTGTGGTTTTTCTGGTAACAAATCCCACAATCCACTGGTGTTATGGTGGAGAATTTGAGGTGAGTGATGTGTTCCTTAACTTCGAACTTCAGGAATGAAATCTTGCAGACAGCATACAGTGAGAACTTCCTGCTTCCACATCTAAAGGACCTCTCTGCTCAACAGGTTCTAGTGAGTGTCTGTTCATCGCTGCCCTGAGTTTGTGTGCTCTTGCTTAACTTTTTGGTTGTGTAACTCAACAGCTGTGGAGAACTAGTCTTTTTTTTTTTTTTAATGCACTCAGCCAGGTTACCCTAGTCTGTATGAACTTCATGTACATCTATACGCGGTTGATCATGTTGGTGGGGAGTATCATTTATCCAATTTTTCTCAAACACTGGTCAAAAGAATAAATTCTTTGAGGTTAGACAAGTGCTTACAACAGACACTAAAGGTGTTCATCTCATACCTTGTTTCTGAATTTTTGAAGTTTTGATGATTTTTCAGGTGTTTGAACTTGGGGTAAATTGTCGAGTTTCTCAGATGCAGGCGTATCTGTGTCCCAAGGACACAAATTTTCTAGTTGTGGCCCCCCGGAAAAAGTCGGGCAGCTACTATGGATTCATGCTTGTCGTCTCCGCCGCCGCCGCATCATCCGCATCCACAGATACTTGTGGATGCTGTAGAGGCTGTAATTTTTGACCAATTACTTTCATATTTGGTATGAACATGTGTTATACTTCACTTATGACACCTATTGATTTTGGTTGCCGTGGTGACAGGATTGGTCGAATAATGAGCAAGTTAGTGGCAAAACATAGAGATTTCCTTTTGAACGCAGTACAGGCTGCAATTTTTGACCGATTACTATCATATTTGGTGTTGACATGTGTTACACTTCACTGATGACACCTGTCGAGTTTGGTTGCCATGGTGACAGGACTGGTCGAATAATGAGCAAGTTAGTGGCAAAACATAGAGATTTCCTTTTGGACGCAGTACAGGCTGCAATTTTTGACCGATTACTATCATATTTGGTGTTGGCATGTGTTACACTTCATTGATGACACCTGTCGATTTTGGTTGCCATGGCGACAGTACTGGCCGAATAATGTGCAAATTTGTGCTGAAACATACGCACTTGCTTTCGGACGCTGTACAGGCTGTAATTTTTTACCGATTACTTTCATATCTGGTATGGACATGTGTTATACTTCACTTATGACACCTGTCGATTTTGGTTGCCATGGCGACAGTATTGGCCGAATAATGCACAAAAAAGGGGAGAAGCAGGCTTTTGGAGGCTACACCCATGCGGTCGCGGTCATCCGGACTGTCTAGTTTCACAGTGATTTAATCGATGTTCTCTCCCTAATTTGTTTCAGCTGTTTCTCCGGTACCTTCACTTCCTGTATTTCAAGTGTTCACAAGATGTCACTACACAGACGTGCGGTTTAAGGTCACCCACAATAGCGCAGGTTTGTACATGCTCACATTTTCAGCAGTGTTTATGGGGCCCATGTTGGTTTTTTGTCTTCATTTAAGATTTTCTGTTGTAGATCGTGGACTGGGTGGGCTTGTTGCTTGATGCTCATTTCACAGTATTGGTCATGGTGCCTGACGCGAAGGAGCTGCTGTCTCGACTGCAGAAGTTTGTAAAATCGCAGGTACATTTTGTAAAAAGAAATGGTTTTCCCTGTGATTAAATGGGTATAATGGGTATAAATATTACGACATGGTTGCCGAGAATTATTGTCCAAATAAATGCATTGTTATTGACCAAGTTTCTGATTCTGCTCGCTGAAAAAGATATTTCATTGATATCGATTATTTTAAAGTAGTACGTTTGATGATCACCTGCAACTTTTTCAAAACCCAGCACCATGTTTCTTGAAGTCAGTACATTGGGTGCCTGTGAGTTCTGTTTTCAGAATTCTTTAGGAAGTTTTTTTTTCTTTTCGATAATCAATGGTTCAACATCATTTAACTTGTCATTTTTCTGAGGTGCAAGTCCAAAGGTTTCTCTAGAAATGCACACGCTGGCTTATTTGTTATTGCTGAGGTCCCGCCATGGTAGAACTGGGGCGGTGTCAGCGGAAACTGAAAGTTCTTGTGTAAATGGTGTGTAATAACTGCTGTTATTAGTCGCCGCATTCATTTGTATTTTCCTCTGTGTTCCTAATTTTTCAGGTTAAGTTGTTTTCTGAACTGGGCAAAATTCAAGGGAGCCTTCAAGAGATACACAAACTCGCACCAACGGAGGACAGCAGTCAGTACTCCATCGAAGTGATAGAGCTGTTTTAAAATGAGAAATGTACAGATTAATTTTAATAAACGGTGCTGCTCTTTGACTCATTCATTTCAATTGATTCCACAGCTATGTACTCTGCGTTTGATACACCACATGGATCCCCCACCAAGTGTGTCAGGGGTTCTATTGAGGAGTTTACTAATTTCCTGGATACTTTCCAAATATTTTGCTTGGAAAATGTTCAGGGGATGAAATTTTTTTTTTTTTTTTAAGTTGGGGTTCTGTGCTTTTCCCCCTACTTTGCTCCCCCTTTTCCCCATACTCATTACATCTAATCACCCGAGGTCCTCAGCATGCGTTTGAGATTTATGATGTATTCCTGTATTCCTTTAAACATATGTCATAAGCATTTGCGATTGAATTGTTTGTGGTTCAATCACGGCCACCACAGCATGTGCATTTTCTTGAAAACACCATACATTTAATTGGCATATGAGAATGTATTTTTCCCATTTTATACCATTGAACAGCTAATTCTGTGTTAATTACTGATCTATTGGCAGACTATCTTTACTTTTAACCGTCTTTTATCTGCAGTAAGTGAATTGAATCTTCGAAGAACAGTCCCCGTCATTTGATTCAATATGCCATTAGTGAATGAACATATCGTGCTGTTGTGTCATAAAAAATAAACACGTTACGTGGCTTGACCGGTTGTTTTGTTCTAATGTATTGACTTTGCTCGTTATTTTTAAGTTGGCTTGAGAATTACGATCTTAATGTCTCAAGAAGTTACTCCACATTTGGGATGCTGTCTTTATCAATCTTAGAACCAGTGTTCCAGGAATATAACCCCTCTGAGATTAGTACTAGATTTAGTCCTTATATTGTTATCCTGATGCATGTTACAGCTCGTAGACCAATGGAGATATAAAATAGGCATGGGCAACGCTCTGCATAAACTCTAATGGAATGCATAACAGCTGAACTGGGGCGGTAAACAAGCCTCAGAAAACTTATAAAAAAATGATGTAAATACCATTTTCATACAAAAAGAACACCACGGTTTGATTAAAAGCAACCTTTTCAATAGGATACCCGCATTTCATACATGAACTCTGCGTATTACGGCCAATAACGCGATTTGAACAGAGCTATTATTCGCCCATTGGATGAATGCATGACCTCAATTTGCGCCGTGTTTACAAACTGTCAAGTGCACGGCGTGGAAAAAATATCCATTTTGGAGGTAGATTTCAAATAGCCCGTGATGACATGATATCCCAGCTACGGCCCTGATTGAATTACAGCCATCTAATTTGAGAAATTACGAGTCTATTCGTCCAGTCTAGACCTCCAGGGGATGTGAAATAAGTTCGACAGAAGTTGTTGAAGTTTGTCGCGAGTTCGCCGTGACGACTTCTCAACAATAGCAAGAAAGGTGAGTGTATTTTTACTGTGAACCTACATAGTTAGTTGACAGAATATCCTGTGACCCTATTTGTGAAGTTTCAGTAAAATATACCAAGGAATAAACCAGCGCCAGGCGTTCAAAACCTACCAGTGTTCTGACAAATTTTGCTACCTATGCCACCTCGCGAACACCGGTCACAAGATTCATTCACTTATACGCTTCAATTCGAGACTGCGAGGATGGAAATCTGAATAATCAATTAGGAAAAATTCTCGGCTCTCGGTAATTCTGTACATCGTTTAAACATTTTGTTAATCGGATTATGAAAGAAGACTGAAAATAAGCGCCCGCTTTTTGTTTTGGGTGTAAAAGCGGCGTATTTAAAGGAGAATAACATTGTTTATTGATTAAGCATTGAACTCTGCATAAGTCGAACTGTTTTAATATTTGTTGATGACATTGCTTCGCTTCCTGGAAGCAATACGCACAAATCTGCTGTCCTGTGAGCATTTCAGGTTCGATATACTGAGTAATAACGCCCGCGGAAACCTAAACTGGCCCGTCATTCTGCGAATAGTCTTACTAAACTAGTTAATCGTCTGATTGCTAATCAAGAAAAGGGGAGGTTTCTGCTTCGCCAAACTAACCTCCGACTGCACATCACTGTGTTTTACTATGAATTATTCACAGTAGCTCATTGAAACTATCATGGGAGGAGGGTATATTGACATTATAAAAACTGTAAAGTTTTTTTTTTTTAAATCACCACGGGTTATTGAAGGGGGGCGTTTCAGTAGCAGTGGGAGGGCAAACAACTGCCGGCATCAGCGACTTCACTGCATTTTATACAGTAATGGGCGAGTAGCGTTAATGTTTGCCCTCCCACCGATAATTTTGACATTTTGCAGGCCATTGATCCAAAAAAACTTCACAGGCAACCCATTCATACCATTTTTTAATATCAATGCAAAACCTAATGTTTGTTGAACATAATTGGGTGAAATTCAAAGCATTTTCTATTAAAAAAGGGCCTAGGGGCGCTGCTGTACTTCAGAAAAGGGGTTGATGACTTTAGCATCAATTATTTCTGTTAGGGTACCCTAATGGATAATTTGGCCAGGTTTATTTCTGAGTAGACTGCATTTTCGAAAATGCCCTCAGGCTTCACCCCCCAATTTTCACAATGGGTTTTGTTGATAAATGCCGAAATCAGCCATTTTTGGGACCCTGTGGCTCTGAGACCCTTTCCTGTAAAGGCGTTGGACTTGTGGCAAACTCTTCGTCTGTGTCTTCTGTACTTACCTGCAAAAAATCATTAGAAAATAATAAAAACTTTTTTCTCAGCAACTCAAGAAATGTTGTCATTTTATTCATTTGTATTGCCCATGCCTATATAAAATGGAAACCAACAACAAATATACAGGCTACTTAAAAACGCTGTGCCTCTGAGGAACTGAAAACAGTGTCAAATTTCCGAAATGTCTTTCTTCAGGAGAATATTCCGATAGAGAATGAACGGGTGATGGCTCTCCAACTTAAATCCTAGTCTCCTTGGCAACATTATTTACACACTTCGCGTGTCTGATTCGTAAAAGATCTTGACATACATTATGACTCCCAGGTAAAGGGTGCGTGGAAAACCTGCCCTCAATGACGGTAAGTTTATGATCCCATGAATACAAAATTTCCAAGGACCTGTGGCCTACTGCCTAGCTGCTCGCGTTCTTTGAGCGCCCCCATGAGTTCAGTTCGTAATGAAAATGTAGCTCAAAAACCCACGAATTTGGAACAATCTGAGGGCGGTCAATGGCAAAGTGCACCAAAATTTCCAAACGCCAGAGTTCACTCTTGCTAATCAGCATAAACTGGAGCAAATGCCGAGGCTTACGTTGCTCAGTGGAATCATGCCCATTGAGAGCATTCAGTTCAAAGCTTTTTAGGGCAACACTCAATTTCTAAATCAAACTCGCTCAAAACATTGCGGGACAAGCATACACAGCAATAGCTTTTTTTTTTTTTCCAAAAGAAGCACCATTCTTGTCTCCACAGTTGTTCATTTTTTTGCCACGAAGAGGTGCTATTTTTCACTATTCTGAATGTCATGTTGAGATAGCGCGCACGGCTACTACAAGAAATATTTTCCTGCTTTGCTTTCGGAGAACGCGAGCCTGAGACCCACTATGAACTCCACGTCGGAACAAGCGCAGTTAGCCGATGCAAAAAGTAGTATTGAACTCATAAGAATCCGTAGTCGGCAGGATTCGAACCTGCGCGGGGAGACCCCAATGGATTTCTAGTCCATCGCCTTAACCACTCGGCCACGACTACTTATTTTCTATTCTAATATCTTTCTTTAAGTACTCAAATAAATCGTGAGATTGCAGTAATCTTTTTACGCCAAGTGCTGTTCGATGTTTTACAATATCGATTCAGCGTGTGTCAATATGGTCATTGAGATTCATTTCGTAACTGCAATAATTACGCAATCCCCTCGCGCTGACTTGAGGGAATTGGTTGCGATATTATCTTGCCTAGCCGAGCCACTTATGCCGAGCTGCATGTTTTGAGTGGCATATCAGTTGACTATGACACCATCTCCCTTTTAATTTTACTTAGACAACGAATTAGCTCATATTATTCGTGTGCAGCATTATTTCCCCAAACTGGTAAATAAAGAATTCTTGCTGAGTTCGACGCCTACCAGTCAGCTATGTAGGTTTCGCGCCTTGTTCGGTTCCCTCGGTTGATTACAGTCACCGTAGACATGTCCTGGACGGTAGTGACCTCGTGCTAGGAAGTAGTGAATGTCAACTGGACGGTTAACAGAAGAGAAACTTAGGTCTAGAAAGTGACACTCGCATTGGTTGTTCTTGACATATAATAGTAGCCAGTTTATGCTCGACTTATGCTATATAAACCTACCGCTTACCCTGTTGCCGAGTTAAGTCACTACGCAGATGTATCTGATGGAAAGAAAAACGACGCAAGAGTCACGATTGCACTTAGCAATCTCTTATGCTGCGTCAGAATGTTCACCTGAACAAGGTGATTTCAGCGTTCGAATGTTTTCAGAAGTCGTGAAGTGGAGATTTTTTTAGCGGATCTGTCTGTTGTTGATAAAACATGGCGGCGGGCGCTTCTATGGATAACTCTGTTCATGGTAAAATTACGAAATTAGTGAATGTACATATATTTATAGGAGTAGGTTTTTTATATTTTGATACCTTGCAAGTATTTAATTAATTTGACTAAATTTTCAGTCAGGCTATTGCATGTCCGGGCACTCGTGCAGACCGTAGCATTGTATATTGTGTATCATTATGATTATCCTAACACATCATTCGACGCGTTACAAAAATTTCCTCAAATACGAAATGTTTAAGTGATAACAGATTACAATAATACAAGGCCAGAGTGCATGAAGTATTTGAAACTGGTGAAAACCATTCGAACGTCCATCTGATTTTCCTACGTTGTTCACGGGTTACCTGGTACCATTTTCACCACTTACACCGGTACCATTCGAACGCAGCATTATTCATGATATTCCAAAGTGGAAAGCAAGAGGGTACAGAGGCCCTTAATGATCAGTGAGCGTCATCTTAAAGGAATATTTCAACATTTTGGCAAATTGGTCTGTTGCCATAATCCCTATAGTAATATGAGTAGGCACATTACCTTTAGTTATCCGTGCCCGTTGTTTTGAGATTCGGGGGTGAAAGGCTAGCTGCTCAGCGAACATAATGAAAGTCAACGGTACAGGTCCCTCCCTCCTTCAAAACTCATCAAATATGCAATCCAGCAGCTCCAAAACACTCTCGCGGACAACTTGTGACCTGCACTTTCACCACGCTATAAAATAATAATGTATAATTACGAGAGAGTGATTTTCAAGGCAAATGCATAATCGAACTACATTCCAGACACACCGGCTGGGCGGAGTGATTTCAAAAACGTCTGTTTACTGCAACTACTCCCAACAATCCGCCCAGCGCCTTACTCAAGAAAGTAGTTCCGAGTATTTGCTATTTGCTTCATGTGTCGTGATGTTTCCTGATTATACATTATTATTTCATAGCGTGGTGAAAATGCAGGGCACAAATTGTCCACGAGAGCGTTTTGGAGCTGCTGGATTGCGTATTTGATGAGTTTTTAAGGGAGTTTTGAAGGAGGGAGGGACCTGTACCGTTCACTTCCGTGATGTTCGCTGAGCAGCTCGCGACTCTCCCGCCCGCGAATATTTTTTTCCTAAACGCCATGTCTATTGCACCTTTTACTCGTCCTCTGATTGGTCAATCGTTTCCAAGGAGTCATTGAAACTTCTGAATGGGCGCGGTCATGTGGTAGAGTCTGGTAGAGTACATCATTGGTAGAGTCCCCGACTTACGGAAGCGTATTGCTGCCATTCCTGGAAAAAAAAACGGGTCTGTAATCATGTCATGAGTGAAAAGTTTCTTGTTATTACAAGATCCTTTTCGCGTTATTACAACATATTTTCACGCTTTAACAAGATATCTTCACGTTATTTCAACGTGAAAACATCACATTATAACAAGAAACTTTTGGCTCATTTACATGATTTGATTAAGTTCTACTTCATGCTTGTCTTGAAACATGGCGAGATTATGCTATTATTGAGCACGGTGGGTGATTCGCGATATTGTGATTAGTCTGCGTACGCTAGGAGGGATTTTAAAATGCTTGGCTGTACAGAAGACCGAATGAGCCTGACCTCCTGGAGGTAGCGACGTTTCTGAACACCGGTCAAGCTATCTCTATCTCGGAAAACGACGGTCGTACCGTCACAGCTAATAATTAAATGCGCAAATACGGCAGACATCAAGGTAGTAATGTTACGTGATGTAATTGCTGTCAAATAACCGTCTCATGGGAAGAAATAACGAGGCTTGATCAGCAAAAAGATATGTACTTTGTTCAGAAAAATACACAAGCAAACTTACATAAATTGGTTTTCCGATTGATTATTAAGTATTTATTTTTTCACTAAACAGGATAGGAAGTTGGTAGTTTGGCCAAGGTGATGGGTGCGATTTTGGTGAGGTGCTATTATTCCAGATCAGCACTAACAATTGCTTGTTACAGTACAAGTGTTTTTACATAAAGCAAATATATAAATCAATAAGTGCAGAAAATACTCTGGAATTAATACATAAAATTGCCATCAAAATTGGTAACTGGTGAAAAGGAGAAAACTGAGGAAAAATACACGACCATACTGCATGTGCTGTAGTACAAGTGTATTGAATAAGGAGAGATTCAATGGGAGAATTATTTTATAAATGGCCATCAAAGTTAGTACTTTGCAATGTGCGATTGGAGAAAATAGAATGAAGGGTCATGTTTTAGGGCCTGTAATTCCCACAAATCAAAAGGTTTGTGAAAAATAATACTTGCATACCATACTACATGTATTTTAGAACAAGCACATTGAATATGAAGAGATTTCATGGCGAAATTATGAATAAATGACTGTCAAGTTGGTACATTGCAATGTGTGAATTGAGACAACTGAATGGGTGGCCATTTTCATGGCCTTTAATTCTTGCAAATCAAAATTTTTTCAGAAATTAACACTTGTGTATGATACAGCATGAATGTCTTTAATACAGGAATACTGAATATGAATACATTTTGTGGTGGAATTATTAAATAAATGCCCATCAAAGTTGGTACTTAGCAATGTGCAAATAGAGACAAAAGAATGGAGGGCCATGTTTCAGGAAAAAAATATTTGCAGGCCTGTAATTTTTGAAATTCAAAAAATTTGCAAAAAATGACACTTAACTACCATAATAGATGTATTCTAGCACAAACCCACTGAATATAAAGAGATGATATGGCGGAATTATTAAATAAATAGCTGTCAAAATTGGTGCCTTGCGATGTGCAAATGAACGGGGAGCCATATTTGAGGGCCGTAATTCCAGCAAAGCTGAAAGTCTGTCGTAAATAACCCTTCCATACCATTCTACATGCATTCTAGTACAAGAGGACTGAATATGAAATGATTCCATGGTGGAGTTATTAAATAAATGGCTGTCAAAAATGGTGCTTTGCAATGTGCAAATGGAGACAATTGAATGCGGGGCTATATTTTAGAGCGTGTTGTTCTTGCAAATGAAAAAGTTTGTATTAAGTGCCAAATTCAGACAATAGTACAGGACAGGCCAAAATTTTGGGGCCACTCTCAGATTTTTAATGGTGCACCATTGGTTTTGTCCCCTTCGTTTTGGGGAAGGCATTTATACAGCATGCCTTCTTGTTACACAAAATGATTTTATGTCACTAGGACGTGAACATTTTTAACACAAAGGCATTGGAACTCAATTATAAAAAAATTGTGGTCAGTGATCAATCAGTCAAGAAAGCTTTAATATGTGGTCTGAGGTCTGGAATTCACCCAAAACCTATTGGCTTCCCATATTTTATGCACTGAAATCATTTCATGTGCAAAAAATAAGGAACAAACAGTTGATGTGTGATTTTTTTTTTTTTTTTTAAATCTGAGGGTGGCCCCAAACTTTTGGCCTCTAGTGTGCATGTACATGTAAGAGCACACAGGATATGAATGGATTCCACAAGGGAATTATTAAATAAATAGCTGTCAAACTTGATACTTTGAAATTTGCAAAATAATGGGTGGCCATATTTGAGGGCCGGTAATTCCTGCATATCAAAAAGTTTGTGAAAAATAGCACTTCCCTAGCACACTGCACATGCTCTCAGACAAGCATACCGAATGAGAAGAGATTCCAGTGGAGAATTATTAAATAAAAGTCCTTCAGATTTGATACTTTGTGATGTGCGATTGGAGACAATTGAATGGGTGATCATGTTTTTGGGCCTATAATTCTTGCATTACAGGGTTGGTCAAAGATAACTTACATACTACACTATTTGTCTACCAGTGCTCTTTTACATCAAACATACAGTGGAGTGCAAAAATTGGGGCTCCACTGGTTTAAATGTCTGTTACAGTTAATCTCCAAGTGATAAAAAGCAAACCTGAACACTATGCTACAAAGTTAAATATGACACCTTTCTGCAAATTTAAAAGCAATGTTTCTTTTATTTTAATTTTTCAGAGTTTTTAAATGATAAGAAAGGAAAAAGGGCCCTGTGCAAAAGTTTGGGAACCCTTTTGGATTATTCCTTGTTACCTTTTAAGAAGATGATTACTAAGGCCCAGACCCAGGTGACTTACTCATTAGGGCTTCAGTGAATCAGTTGAATGTAATTCCAGGGTTGAACTATATATTCTGAAGTAACTCCATGCCTTCTAAAGTATCTGACTGTGGTGGCTGTTGTGACTGGTGTTAAAAACCATGTGTTCCTCTAAACAGTTGTCCAAGGATGTCAAAATCAAGATAATTCACTTCCACCAACAAGGAGAGGGCAACATAAACTCTCGCAACATTTCAAACTACCCATTTCTACTGTCAGAAACATCATAAGAAAATGGAAAATAAATTGAACAATTGACGTCAAGGCAAGATCTGGAAGACCAAGAAAAAATTCAGATAGAGTGGCCTGAGATTTGGTGAGAAATGCTCAGAAGAACCCACACATCACTGCAAAAGAGCTGCAAAAAAGAGTAGCAGACACAGGTCTAGTTGTTCACAGGACAACAATACAGCATACCTTAAACAACAAAGACCTACATGGCAGAGTTGCAAGAAAGAAGCCTTTCCCACGACCTCAACACAAAATTAAGCATCTGAAGTATGCAAAAGAGAACCTTGAGAAACCTAAAACCTATTGGAACAATGTGCTTTGGACTGACAAAGCCAAAATCAAACTTTTTCAACTAAGGTATGTTTGGAGAAAAATGTGTGAAGCATTTGTGGAGAAGAACACATTGTCAACTGTTAAACATGGAAGTGGACCCATTATGCTTTGGGGTTGTGTAGCAGCTGGGGGCACAGGCAGGATTGTGTGGGAGGAGGGAAAAATGGATTCCACCAAATATCAAGACATTCTAGAGGCTGATGTTCAAAGCTCAGTCCAGAAATTGAAGTTGAAGAGACGTTGGGTACTCCGGCAAGACAATGACCCGAAGTATACCTCAAAATCCACCATGAAGTATCTCCAGGAAAGACGGATGAAGGTTTTGGAATGGCCAGCACAGTCCCCAGACTTGAATATTATTGAAAATCTGTGGAGAGACCTCAAACGTGCCGTGCATGCAAGAAGGCTGAAGAATATTTCTGAGCTAGAGGTGTTCTGTCAGGAAGAATGGGGAAAAATTCCAAAGACAAGAATTGAAAGACTCTTAACTGGCTACAGGAAGTGTTTTCAAGCTGATATACCTTCCCGAGGAGGAGTTACAAAGTACTAGCTGACAGGGTTCCCAAACTTTTGCACAAGGTGTTTTTCCTTGTACTAATATTTTGAAACTGTAAAAAGTTAAAAATAAAAATTATTCTTGCTTTGAAATGTGATGACGTGTCATGTTTAACTTTGTAGCATTTAGTGTTCAGGTTTGCTTTAAATCACTTGGAGATTAATTGTAACAGACATTTAAACCAGGGGTGCCCAAATTTTTGCGCCCCACTGTAAGCCTATTTTACTTTGGAATTTTTGCATGAATGTGCATCAAAAGAAATTGAATGGGTAACAATGTTTTGGGCCTATAATTTATCAAAGGCTATTTGCACACTGTGCTGTATTACTTTTGCTCTGTTACATCAAAGAGGCAGTATGGTAATGTTATTTTCAGTAAACATTTTGATTTACAAAAGTTTTATGTTCCCCATTTCAATTTTCACCCTTCACCAAATACCAATTTTGATGGTAATTCATGCATTAAATCCAGAGTATTTTCTGCTCTAATTTATCTATTTGCTTAATGTCAAAACACGTGTACTGTAACAAGCTATTGTTAGTGCTGATCTGGAATAATAGCACCTCACCAAAATCGCACCCATCACCTTGGCCAAACTACCAACTTCCTATCCTGATTAGTGAAAATATAAATACATAATAATCACTCGGAAAGCCAAATTATGCAATTTTGTTTGCATATTTTTCTGAACAAAGTACACATTTATTTATGTTGAACAAGCCTCGTTATTTCTTTCCATGAGACGGTTATTTGACAGCAATTACATCACGTGACATTACTACCGTGATGTCTGCCGTATTTGCGCATTTCATTATTAGCTGTGACGGTACGACCGTCGTTTTCCGAGCTAGCGATAGCTTGACCGGTATTCAGAAACGTCGCTACCTCCAGGGGGTCAGGCTCATTCGGTCTTCTGTACAGCCAAGCATTTTAAAATCCCTCTCAGTGTACGCATACTAATCACAATATCGCGAATCACCCACCGTGCTCAATAATAGCATATGTAAATGAGCCAAAAGTTTCTTGTTATAATGTGATGTTTTCACGTTGAAATAACGTGAAGATATCTTGTTAAAGCGTGAAAATATGTTGTAATAACGCTAAAAGGATCTTGTAATAACAAGAAACTTTTCATTCATGACATGATTACAGATCCGTTTTTTTTCCAGGAATGGCAGCAATACGCTCCCCTAAGTCGGGGGACTCTACCCGACTCTACCACATGACCGCGCCCATTCAGAAGTTCAATGACCCCTTGGAAACGATTGACCAATCAGAGGACGAGTAAAAGGTGCAATAGACATGGCGTTTAGGAAAAAAATATTCGCCTCCCGCCCCCCCCCCCATCGACCTTAAAGGAGAACTGGACAAACAATGAAGGGAGGAACCGCGCGCCGATATGGGCTTAGCGGTCAAGCTGACATTGCAAGTCACCTGATGCTATGGGTGCCAAAAAGAAATTGGAAATTTTCAATGGAAAATGGTCTGAAACTTCCTCAGTTTTTCACATATATACTTATGTTTGTTATCAAAATGTCTGTCATGTTGTTGTGTAGCCATTAAAAATCATCAGGTTTTTCAGAACAATCATTTATAGGTTTAAATATGGATTTTTCGAGGCCTTGCCCGCAAAAATCTTGAAATCACTAAATAGGTCACTGTTCACTTCCTGTATGCAAATATCACATTTCAAATCTATTTTCTGGACAGTCCCACAAGTAGGTACATATAACCAGAAGATGGTTCAAATTGGGCTGTGGGAAAATTTGCCTATGCCCTGCAAAACCTCCTTTCACTGTGGCTCAGACTTAAAGTGTAACTTGCCGATTAAATGGCCGTATGAGATTTATATATAATCTTGTGTAAAATGACAATTTTAAAACATAATTTAGGATTTTTTGGACATAGGGACAAAAAATCGGAGTAAAAGGTGGTCTTTATGAGCGAGACCCTTAAAAATCCTTTTTTTTCAAGTGTCGCGTCATATGACGTTAGGAGAGGAACACATGGCACCTGAATCTGCCTCTGACCAGTGTGCAGTAGTAGGTGGTATTGAGTCTGACCGGTTGTCTTTCGGTGTATGTGTATTTTTTAGCTTGTTTTACAGTGCAGTTCAATTCTGGTGACCATGTCGAATCATTATGTGTGCTACGGGTGCACAAACCCCTGCATATTAGGACATCGAGACCACAGTTTTCCTGACAGGAGAAGAGCAGGTGCAAGGTTTTGCTCCTGGATGCTGATGGAAACTTAGCTAAGCGGCACACTCATAATTAACGTTACTTAAATAGCTCGTCAGCGTACATGCAGTATCTTTCCATAATCATTATGTCATATTAGTTTGTTAGCTAGCTGCTCAATTGACTGAATTGAGAAACCCTTGCTGCCTAGTTTAAACGTGCATATCTGCGACTAGCTGACTGACCGAGTTGCAGAGTAGCTGGCTCTAAAGCCGCTTTCACACTGGACGCGAAACGAATTTTTCCCACGACAGATTACATTCAAAGTCAATGCTTTGCATTGACTCTGCATGCAATCTGTCGTGCGAAAAATTCTTTTCACGTCCGGTGTGAAAGCAGCTTCACGCTAAGATATAGCGAATGGAAATAACAGTAAAGACACTAACGGAAATTGTGCTTCCCCCCCAATAAGATTACACAATTCAGTCGCGATAAACAGAATATTATGCTCTTGGTCTTCTTATGAAATGCGTGAGTAAATTGCGGGTTTGTTGCTCTCTGAAGCTGGCTGCAAATGCCAAATTTAGCTACTGAACTCGTGAAAAGCGACGACCATTCGTGTGAGATCCTACAAAGAGCTGTCAATTAAGAGAATTTCTTGCATCTTTCCGCAGTGAAAGACATCTGGGCTTGGAGAGTGGTAACAATTTTAATTTTCCAGTTGCCATTAGCTTTCTCCTATGAGATGCAATTTCAACTTTTGATCGGGAAAAGATGTGACATCTTTTCTCCACCTCCTCCGGGCTTCGCTTCAAATCGGTGAATGAATTATTCAGACATTCCGTTATCATCTCCACCTCGCCTTTTTCTTTTCAGGAGTTAAGATCAGACTCAGCTCCCCTCGTAGAATGTGGTTATATTCAGCCGCATAGTTACCGAGTGCCAAACACTCGTAACTTGCCCAGTTTCGCTTTCGCTTTTTCTGACTTCCATTATCTGTGTCATCTGTAAACTCAGATGCGCCGTCAACAAATGCACGTTTCGAACAAATGATTATGCAACCTAATTTCGATAGTGAAGCTATCTCCATGTTTAGAGAGCTCTCCCGTTGTTAAAGGTGAAGCGTTAAGAAATGTTTTATAATCAAATAAAATTTTTAGATAAGAATTCCGTAAAGAATTTTTATGAATACGCATTTAAAAGACTCAAAACTGGCATTGGGATCCATATTTCTTAATGTTAATTGTGATCGAATTCAGCCCTTCTGCCTCAATCTCAATCTCAAAAACGACTCCAAAAGTAACTGGAATGTGTATATATGTATATTTTTTGGAAAATCAAGTTTCTAAATAATTTTACAAAACATTGATTCACTCGGGCTCCAACCTGCAATTTACACTTTAAACGTATGGTGACTGAGACACAAAGCTATTTGAAAGCCAGTGCTTTCACACAGGCATGGTGCCTAAAGCTGCCAGCACATGATGGGAAATCTGCTCTTTACTCACTGGGTGCATCTCAAAGTAAAGGCTGCAACCTTTGAAGGCTGCATTTTTAGGGGTCAGCACTTAATTCCATCTGCCAAACTGACATGACATCATTTCATCTCCTTTAAACAGCTTTGGTTTAAGCGAGTCGTCTCTGGTTCCCCTAACCCTAACCTTAACTCTAACCCCTAACACTAAAACTCGCCTCAAAACTAACTCTAACTAACTAAGGTGAGGGATGACCCTTTCAGGGACACTGCCTAATAGTGCCTTTACTATGAGTCACACCCACTACCGGGAAGTGGATTATCATCACTTCAGGCTTCAGCACATACACAGCTGTTATCTTTTTGGTTGAGTTTTGAAAGATTAGTGATTGCTGAGGTTATAGTAGAAATAGTTAGCACTTTGAGTGCAGTGCTCAGTGGAAATTTGAGTGGCGTGCCATGCAAAGAGTTGCGTTTCCGTCTAGTCGGGTACCACCACTTTCCCCATAGGAAAACAATAGCAGCCCCAGCTCAAAGCAGTTTTACCTCTGACAAACAGGGCTAGAAAATGGGAGCTCTGTGAGTTTGAAATGGGAAAGATTACTCGGGTAAGATCAATTTCTAAATTTTTGGAAAAGAATGGTGAGGGCAATATGTCACAGGAAGCTCTCCGTCTTGGATAAATGGTGTCTGTGAGTAGTCTGGCCCCAATAGACAAACCATTCATGACACTGGGTAATTCTTACTTTTCAAAGTACAATCAGGCAAAGTGTACAATAAATAACTGAGCAGGGGACTTACAATCAGTTCAATTGAATCATCCTGCAGCATATTTTAGATAACATGCGGAGTGCTTGTGTAGCACCTACTGTAGAAGCATGCAGGCCTAAGTGTTTGGATTGAGTGCAAGTCTTGGATATTTGATAAATGGTAAGGTGCACATTTTCCTGGCATAGTTTGAGTATAATCAATCAATCAATCACAGCTTTATCAAGGACGCACAAATGCCCCATAGCACAGTAAAAACAATAAAAACGCAATGAGAGCAATAAAAACACGATAAAAAACATAGTAAAAACACAAATACAAAAAAAAAAAACAATAACAGACAGAATTCACAAAATCACATATTTACATATAGGCTAAAACGCTAGTGTTTCCACATACTTGAGGAAAACCTGACTGAACTTTGTGCAGGTTTCATCAGTGCTGAAATTATGCTGTTTGCACAACATAAGATCAATTTAAATATTTATTTAATAATTGTTAATGATCGCCAGCAGTCCATTTTGCAGTTTTAATTTTTTCTGTTTGTTGGGGCTTCCTCCAAGATGACAATGCTCATAGTCACAGAGCAGGTGTGCCCAATGGTTTTATGAGCATAGCAAATAACTATGCAATAGACCCTCACAGTCACAGGACCCACCAATCAAGGAGTTATGTCTGAGACAGCATTTTCCATCTCAATCAAAAGGAATATGCTGATTACCTCTTTTATGGAAGAACTGTGTTTCTGCCCGAATTGTGCCCCAGCTGTAGATTATATCCCACAGTGGATACTGTTCCACTGGGGTTGAGGGAGAGAGGGAGATGACAAGTTGCTCTGAATATGTCCGTGCCATCAGGGAAGAAAAAAATCCATTGATGGAAAAACCTGGACATTCAGTAGTCAATTGACTTAATTTTTTTGGCACATATCATTGCCGAACCTAGACTTGAACAACTGAAGCAACCCCAGATCATAATACTGCCCCCACAGGCTTGTACGGTAGGTGCTAGACAAGATGGGTGCATCACTTCTTCCATCTTTCCTCTGACCCTGTTGCACCCATCAATCTGGAACTGGGTAAATCTGGACTCATCAGACAACATGGCCTTTTTCCAATGCTCAAGAGCTCAAGCCCTATGCTCCCTAGCAAATTGAAGCTTTTTATTCATTTTGCCTCACTAATGGTTTTCTTAAGGTCACACAGTTGTTTAGTCCCAATCCCTTGAGTTTGCATTGTGCGTGTGGAAATGCTCTTACTTTCACTATCAAACATAACCGTGAGTTCAAATTGTAAAAAATCAACAGTTGATTTCTTCAAAAGTTTAAGTGGTCGCTGATCACGATCATTTAAGATTTTTTTCCGTTCACATATTTTCCTGAAAGAGTATGGTTCACCACTATCCTTCCAGGTTTTAACAATGCGGTGGACAGTTCTTAACCCAGTTTTAGTGGTTTCGACAATCTCCTTGATTTTCTCTTTGATTGGGGCAGGCCAATAATTTTACCCATCTGAAACAGAGTAACATCGTCACCACGATAACAGGAGATGTTTTCCGACATGGTGGTTTAAGGAATGAGAAGCTACTCACTGCATCAGTTTGGGTTAAATAACTTGTTGCCAGCTGACACATATTAATCACTGCAGAAATTATCCAATGAAAGGCTTTTACCTATGTGCTTTGTTAAACCCGGGTGGTGACTTTTTTTTTTTTTTTTTGCCAGGCCGTTTATAATTACGACCAAAAGACCCCAAGCGCGCGCGCACGCACACACACACACACACACACACACGCACACACACAAATAAAATAAAACAAAATACTTCACTTAATGACACTGCCTTGATTTAGGTCTTCTCGTAAATTCAGTGATATATAAGCTAAACAGTTTATATCCAGCAAGAATGCATCTGTGGAATAAAACCAATGGACTCGATTTGACAAATACCCTCAACTGACTTCAAATACATGAGTGCAACCGCGATTATTTATTTATTTATTTATTTATTTTTGCTTGAATATACAAAGTATAGCATTTACTGAATATCTTTAAAATCAATTCAGCCCAACTCATTACAACAATTTCTATCAACTACTTATGCCCTTTTTGATGTTCAGTGGTGCTGAATCCTTTAACCAGAAGAGGTAGCTACGGGACAAAGCTTCATTCATGCGTTTCGCATTCCAACCAGGAGCATAATTTTCCGTCATTCAACGTGCTGTGCGCTACGGTCCTGTAAATGGGATCACTTAATGGCAAAGGGTGTATTATCCGGTGCTTGCATGAAAACACGTATATTTTTATTTCGAACGATTAATAAAGAGGCTTCTACACACGAGGACTTGCATCAGCATCTCTCATTCGATTGGGTATAATCTTAACGTGCGGTGACATTGTTTTACTAAATGTTTTTGTTTTCATAACTGAGTGGGAAGTGCCGTTTCAACGTAGGCTACGTACAGTACAGCGCTGCAATGCCGTGTTTACTGTGTTTTCAATGTCGAAAAAAAATAGCTAAATTTTGAGCTTTTGCAAAGCTCCATTGGGGAATTCTACATGATCGTAATTAAACCATCGCGTAAGCACTGGGCTTGCACTTCCAAATTACTAAGCTAACATGGCCATCATCACATCAACGCGAAGCCTAAGCTGTTTCGCTCCTATTGTAGAGTAGGGATCACGTGACCATCGTACTAGGCCTGCTGTCTGTTTTCAGTAGAGGGAGAGAGAGGAAGAAAAATGGCGACTGTAGGCGACCCGGAGCGGGACGCCGGCCATTCTGTTTGAGCTTTCTCTCGCTAACTGAGCCCGGGGCTTGGTGGGACTATTTCTCGGTTATCTACGGAGGTTCAACTACCAGGCGGTACCCGTTTTCTCGGGTTTACGAGGGCGAGTTGCGCGCGAAAACTGAAATTGGAAATAATACATTTGTACCTATATAATGAGGGGGAGAAGAGGCAGGCCGCCTAAACAGGCGCTGATGCAGGAGCCTTCCCCAGGGCCAGTCCGTGGATTGAGACCCAGGCGAGGATTACGTGGAAAAGGTAGAGGTACGGCCGATGTCGAATTTGTGACTCCCAGGAGGGGAAATTACCACTCCTCGAGAGGCAGGAGGAAAATGGGATCAACCACGACATCAAGGGGTAGAGGAAGAGGCAGGATTGCAGGCAGCGGCGGCGGTGGAAGAGGGAGACGGGCGGTAAGCAAGGTGGTCTACGATGACCATGAGAGCGATGAAGACGAGGATGCGGTGAGCTTGAGATCGGAGGAAGACGAGTTTTTACATGAAGAACCAGTATCGGATGAAGAAGAGGAGGCACTGGACGACGAGTCCGATTATCTGGAGGAAATACCCGATGATGATGATGCCAGCTACTGCACTGAGAGCAGTTTTCGGAGCCATAGTACGTACGGCAGCACTCCAGGTAAATCTAGGCAAAGCTTGGCCAATTTAGTAGTGCATGATACGAAGACGTGGTCAGCGCATGAGGATGCTGAACAAATCAATCAAACGTTTTCTGAGCGATTTTCACAACGTGCACGTTGCTAAATATTGCAGGAAGCTGCATTGTTCAAAATGGAGAATGCACCCGAGAGCAGGCCTCAGCTCATTGAGATCCAGGACCGAGTGGATCCCGCTGCCGCTTGCTAGTTAGTTAGCTAGCTAGCTAACTGGCTAAAGCCGCTTTCACACCGGACGCGAAACGAATATTTCGCGCGACAGATAACATTCAAAGTCAATGCAAAGACGCGAATACACGCGAAAGGCGTGTATTCGCGTCTTTGCATTGACTTTGAATGTAATTTGTCGTGCGAAAAATTCGTTTCGCGTCCGGTGTGAAAGCAGCTTAACGTTATCGATACCACTATCAACAATGTTGTGGCGAAATTAGCGACCACCCCTTTGCACTCGAATATGGACATACATTATTATTTTTTTTTTTCAATGAATCCATTTAAATGTCTAATTTAACCCGTTGATGGAATGGATAGGTATAACATTACACGCTGTAACCATTAGCTGGCTAGCTGTTGTCTTGCTCGTTAGCTACAGAAAGCATTTACCTGTATAATGTTCCGTTAGCACTTGGCGTAGCGGTATTTTTTTAAACCTGGCTAGCTCGCATATTGGTTGGATGAGCTAATGTTAGATTTTTCTTTGCGGGTCTGTGATTTTTTTTAAGTTTCGCTGAATGCTGACTAGCCGCTTTCTGCTCTATTTTCCATTAATCACGCTATTGTTCAGTGTTTTTTTTGGCGGCGCAACATCGCTACCGCTAGCAACAGATGTCCCACTATGTAACTTTAGCATAGATGAGATGTTTATATTCGGCCAAAGTTTGCATGGAGTTGGAGGTAACAGCATGACATCTATGAAGAATGACTGGGCAGTAAACATAGTTCTTTTATCCCTTCATGGAACTTTTGGTAAAAAAAAAATTGTCAGAGGCGCCTTATCACATTTAAAATCTCATTAGCTACCATTTGCTAGTTCAGTCAGCTAGTTTGCTACTGAGGCAAGTGACAGGATTGCATGCGGCTCAATGTTTTGAAAATGGGCGCCTCTGCTTCACCTGTTGCTAATGGGCGATTTCACTCTGATTTCAATTTTAGTTCCTCATTACTTTGGGACAACTGAATCTCACGCTTTGGAGGTACAAAAAAAATTCTGCTGGCTTATGTTATTATTGCCTTTTGGACAAACAGATTTCCATGTAACATTAAATGAGATTCAAATGTTTGTCTCGTTTCCATTGAGTTTTATTGTTTTTCCATTATACGCTGGGCAACACGGGGGCCTGATTTGTAGTTTGCTTGCCGTTAAAATATACGCTGATTTGTGACACTTTTGGAAGAAACACTTGAGACGTTGCTGCATTTATTGTTGAAAATTTGCGAGAGCTGTTAGACGTCCCATATTTAACTCTTAGAATTTGAATTTTAAATTTGGAATTTCACTGGTGCACATGAGGGCTTCATCACTTGAGCTTTGATTGTTTTCCCATAGAGTGGTACTAAGTAAAATAATTTTTCTTCTGTTATTTTTATTTAAGTGGGTAAATATGGCTGGCGGTATTATGTAATTTATTGTGGTCAATCTACCATCAACCTCAAAAATATCGTAAGGAGCTTCGCAATTTTGCAGACTTTAATTTTGTGATTGCTCTGGGCAGGAAGGATTTTCCATCTGAATTTTTATTTTATTTTTTTCATTTTTGTATTGGAAGGTGTCAGGTAATCGTGATACTATAACAAAATTTATGCATACTTGGGTAAACAGCTAAGAAAGATGAATTAGCTTTCAGTTTATAATCGGTATCCATCTGCCACCTCTAGATTAATGGTATTGCTTTATCAAAGCGTCGCGATGGGACCAGATCCAATGGTCAGAAGCTTTTATGCGGCACTTTGGCCGTTTACGATTGTGAGTGGAAACAATTAATGATATGCTGAGACTGAAGTTCTTCCTAGCTTTGCTGGGGTGGGTTTAGCACTCATTTCAGTTGTGTAAATGACCTTGGTGTGTGGTGTTGGATGAGATGACCCATCCTGAATTATGCTCTAAAATGACATGACATGAGCGAGGGATAATCGTAGCTTATGCAGTCAGTGTGATTTGTGAGGGAAAGTCACTTTGTATATAACATGCATAATGCCTTTCTTTATTTACTACATTTTTTTTCTCATTGAAGACACAGCTCTTGATAGGTCGTGCCTCTCATTTACTCAATCTCCTCACCTTCCTCACTGACTGTAGCCACCACTGTAAGGACAGGAGGCAGTCTGTTGTTGGGCACCCTGTGTCGATGCAGCAAGTTCATACACTCCCTGCTCATTTGCTTTTTTTTTTTTTTTTTTTTGCTTTGCGAGTGCTTTGGGCCAGGGGGGAGAACATGCATTGAACTTCCTGTTCAAGTGAGCCTTCTTTCAGTCTGAGCATGGTTGTTATGTGCACTGAACGGGTTAAAGTGCTTCTAAAAGCCCTCCCTGTGGCTTTGGATCTCACACGGATACAGTGCTGCTGGCCTGTTCTGAGGATGTGGCGTGGGGAGACTTTGTGAACCATGGGGAACAGGTACTCTGGAGAGGTGCCCTTGTGCTTGCTGCAAATCTGCACTGAGATGGCAAAACTTTGCTCTGTCACTTTAGAGCTAACTGGGGGAAAACATGGCTCTCGAGACCCAAATCTGAGGGTCTTTGGGGGGTTTTCATTGCAAGAGCTTGCAACCCTGCTGTAAAGGTTTAAGCTTTGCATTCAAGTGCGCCAGGAATGCTCAAGACTGCATGATTGTTGGAGCACTTGTTTTTAAATTGTTTTTGTTTGGCTCAATGCTCGGTGTGATGCTGTGAACTCACCATGGATAAATGAAGTCTGTTTTATGAGACATGAAAAAAAAACTGTATGAAATGGTCATGAAGATTTTTTCCCCTGGTTTTTTTGTGTTTTTAAAAGGTGTAAGCGCAAATTATTTGTTTTGTCTGGCGGAGCCTGTGACATATTGCCTAGGTAGCGCCTTCTTGTTTTTGTCATGCAACTGATCTTGAGAGAAATATTCTGTGTTCAATAGACTTGAATAGTGCAGTTGGACTGCAATATTGCCTGCATTGGCCATTGAAAGGAAATTTCTAAAAGGTCTTGATGTGTCGCTTCGGTGGACCATGCTCTCTCTGTCTTCAGGAAGTGATGCGATCTTGAGTTGATCATGTTGCCATTGGAATTACATTTTTACAATTTGGGAATTTAGTGAAAATTCACTTATGAGCAAAGCTCAATTTTGAGTTTTGACTGTCATTCAAGCGGCTAAGTAATGGATAAATGAAATTAGTCTGGTGATTGGTATTTCATGAAATTCAATTTCTTAAAGGCAGGAGCAGAACTAAGTCTTGGATACAATTTATTTTTGTAATTTTACTTCATGTCATGTTTTTCATATCCATTACTTTTGAAACATGAACTGTAATTTATACACCCTCTGTAGTTATGCTGTAAAATAACTTAATTTCTGTGCAAGTTACATTCTGTTCATCAGATCCAGCTTCTTTTCAAAATGGTCCTGCATCCAGAACCCTGAGTTGCTGCAGCATGAATCCACAACATGAATTCATACATTCATGGGTAGATAAATGCGAAGAAGAACTTAATTTTTGCTTTAATAGTCATTAAAATGACCATCTGAATCCAGTGGTGTTAATTGCATGCAGTAATTAGGCTGGATGATATGGAAATGGTTTCATATTGTGGATCGTTCAAAAATGTTGTCTGGTCTTGTAACAATGTCAAATCAGGGTTTCCTCCAGGATTTTTTGAAACTGTGGCGGAGGGCTTCAGCGTCAGGTCAAAACTCAGCATTATCAGGTGTGGCCAGTTTTTATTAATCAGCATGTAGGCGATGTAATAATTGAAGTCTATGTGCACAGAGGTTTATCAGTTTCACATGCGTGATGGTGGATTTCACATATAATATGAAAACCGATTATGACTCCGGAATTGGAATTAAATAATCATGAAGATACAATTAGGTAGAGCAGGATGTGCTCACAGCAAACGCAGAAGTTAACATCGTAGTTTATCATTTTGTAAAGTTAACAAAATATTTTTTCTCATCATTGCACACATCGCATTAAGAAGATAGCAGCACGTTTTACTGCCGATGGCTAATTTTTATTCATTGGAAAACGTGTTCATCAAGCAAAATGATTGACAACAGGTCAAGAATTATTAGCGCTCATTTTACCTTAACAAGGAGAACTGGCGACACCTGATTGTCCTTAGGATTTTTGGAGTTTATGTAAAGTCATTTTACACAGGCGTGGCGGCTTTTATTTTGCTGTGGCGGTGCGCCACGATCAATTACATGTAGCAGGATCCCTGCAAAGGGAGATTGGGGTATGAGACGTCAATCGTCTGCCTTGGTAATGTCATTTGTAGGTTCAGAACTATTGCAGAGTGCAATTTGTCAATTCACCTTTGTTTCACTGATGACAAAGGTTGCGACAGTGAAGAAGTTTGCTTTTCAAGCATAAATGATATGTTTTCATTATTCATATTCATGATAAAACTGGTGTTTTAGTAGCGGTTAGCAGGCATAAATGCGCATTTGGAAATCCCCTTTTTTCACTGTTTAATATTTTGGCACAACTGGGCCTACATCTGGGTGTCTGATAAACAAAAGATGATGATAATGAACAATCATTTGTAACTTCTATTTGGCCAATTGTGTAATCATAATTGTCTTGTATCAGAGTGGTGCACTTAGCTGGCTCTTGCCTGTCATGTGTGGACAAATTGTTTAAATTTTAGGGTTCTGGAAAAAAGCTGAAGGGGAACCTTTAATGCTTCCTAGGACTTCAGAATATCACTCAGTGAATAATGGAAAGTTATTTTATTTCCTTGACAGTATAAGGACCTTACGCCAGCAAGAGTGCTTCTGCAGACTCCCTCCCCTTCTGCACCACACCAAGGGCACTTGGGCCCTTTCTTTTGGTATTCTGAAACCCTTGACATTTCCTGTTTCGCTTGGAAGTAAAACGGGCTGTAGATGTAACGTGAAAGTGCCAGTGCTCTCCGAGCTCAAAGCAGTGCGAGGGCAAAGGTAAAATGGAGGGAACTGCACAACGCCGTTCGCACTGAGACGTCTCAGGCAGGGAAGCATCTTAAAGGCGCTGTATTATGCTGTTTTGTCCCCACAAGGTATCATATTCCTGAACGCTGAAGGGGAGGTGTTCATAGACATTTTGGTTGAAAACCCCATAAAAATCTGTAATATCTAGGCCATTTACTGGCCATCATTGTCTTTTCTTTGAAGAATAGGCTGTTTTGTTTGAGTGGGCGTCCCCTCTATGATGAGTTCCGTCCTGATTGGTTGGCAAACTGAGCAAAACACTGAGATGGTAGTTTTGGTGTTGCAAGGGGGAGAGAGATTGGGAGGGCAAGCAGGGCACCCAAACAGACCTAGCAGGAGTGAATTGTGCAGAGCTGGTCTTCTTGTGATGTAGAAAATGGCAGGAGTTTCAAGCCACGTTTTTCGAACCCTGAATTTGAAAAGGGTGTTTGATGGCCATATTGGGGGGTCTGTATGTGGTCCACCCTTTTTGGGCTGTTAGATACAGTGATGACTGTACCGGTGGACTGAACTGGGATTTTGCATTTTGCATAATGTGGGTCCTTAAATTTGGTTAACTTCAATGCCCAGCAGGCTTTTGTCTTCATCATCTGAGTTTCTGATGCTTACCTGATAATAATTTGGCTACCTGAGAATTTAATTTAGAATTGCACCTCTCTGCAGTTTTAAATGTAATATGAATGTAATTGGGATTGCTTTTGTCTTCAGAATGTATTGCTTTACCGGTTTATCATGCTTTTTTTTTTTTTTAAATCAAGTACCTACCGCACACGACATTAATGTAATCATGTCCTCGGTACTCTGAAAAGTAGAATTTATAGTTTGTCTGCTGAGAAGTGTTGGGTTTCATTTTCCAGGCATTGGTTGTGTTTGTGTTGTACAGGCAGATTTGGCAAACAAAGCACTATTTACTTCATGATGTAAAAATATTGTGAAAATAATAATTGCCAGACATCTCGGTAGCAGATGGGAGGCTGGTCGTCAGGCTTCAGTGGCAGTTCTGTGGTTGAGGCACAAATTTCCAGCCTCCTCACCGGTAATTAATTGGCGCAGTGTGATACTCTCAGTGCCTTGGAGCTGTATTTGAACTCAAGATGGTAAAAGCACCAAGCTCTTGTTTTTTTTGGCCCTGGAACCGATCTGGTAATGACAAGGCTTTGTCCCTTACTGAGTGATGGACTGACATTACCTTGCTGAAACGTGTATGCACAACAGTGGTCACACTGTTTAAACGCTCATGTTGACCACATGCATTTTTAGACTGAATAGTGAATCCCTAGGGGGGGTCGGGGAGAAGAGCATTTGATATCCAGGGAGGGTATCCATGGCTGAAAGATTTGACTTCTGAGTTTTAGGGTTTAGTCAAGCATCTATCCATCGTTCAAAGGGGCATTTCAAGATTTAGATAGGCTTAGATGTGTGAAAATCAAATTAAACGTGTAGCTTAAAAACACGCTCTCATCCATACAGTTGTCAGTTTTAAAATGCTTGTCTAAAAGATGGGCGGGCTGTTGCCTGGAGAAGAAACCGTTGCTCTCTATATATGGCAGGGAATGGAGATAAATGCTATAAAATGCCTTGTTGGTCTGTTTCAGTCTGGAGCGGCCGCATAATGCGGGACAAAACTGGAAAAAACTCACTTCAGCTTACCTCATATGTTTACATAGAAGCGAGGCCAGAAATTTTCCCCTCTGTATTTTAATAGAAAACAAGGCTAGCCTAGCTCGCTAACCCAAACTCTTAGCGCGCTAACTGGTAGATGATGATGAGGTAATGTTGTATTCGCTGGATCAGGAAGCAAGAGGCAAATGTATGGAACGAAATTTGTTCCAACAGAAATTGAATTGAATTTTGGTTTTGAATTGAATTTAATTAGTTTTGAATTGAATTTAACCTGCTTTGAAATGAATTTTATCAGGTTTTGAATTGAATTTTGGGTTTGAATTGAATTTAATCGGCTTTGAATTGAATTTTATCGATTTTGAAAACGAATGAATAAGTAATCTGAAACTGAATCCAATTATTTTTATTGAATTTAAGATAAAACTTGAAGCATTTCATTCAGTTCGCACATTCAAATTCAGTTCATAAAATTTAAATTCAGTCCTAAAATCAAATTCAAGTTGAGTAACATCACATGAATGCGCATCGTGAGCTGCAGCCCCGCCTCCGTCCCTCGTGGCCTGCCTTATTTGGAATAAGGTGATGTATATAATGTCTGGGAAGCGCATCTCAGAACGAGTTCTAAACCCACTGAACTATACACCGAAAACGTTTACCAAAAATTTGGCTCTTTATCAGTTTATTTGTTTTAGCTCATCATATGAATCTTCAGCAGTTAACCCTGAGTTAGCCCAAGATCATCAGTAAATGCACTCGCTAATTTCAAGCATTTCTTCGGCTAAGTAAATAATGCTAACCTTAGTTACGATTGAGTCACTTTTTCTCCCAGTCGGTATTTGTGAATGTATTTCGCTGGCGAGCCTAAACGTTCAAGCTCGTGGGCATCAATTGTAACGTTATATTCAGTCAAAATCAAAATGATTAGATGGAGCTGTTCAGAACTTAAACTGGTCCAAGAAATAGTCAGTTTTTGGAGCAGTACTTCACGCACATGCAAATTCACTCATGCACGAAAATATGCAGTTAAGAGCACGGGGATATGCTCTCTGCTGAAATACGGATTTACTTATTGTGTGCACACGGTTCTGTAGTTGCATATTAAACCCTCCAGGTTCGTTTATAGCTGGCTAGCTATATCCGACAAATCATGTGCAGCATTCACGGACACATGAAATGCAATGTAAATTCGGTGGCTCCTCGGAATTCAGTACTCTCTACTGGTCATCGGCAATGTCACTAGTTCGGTCTCTGGCAGGTTCAAACCCTGAAGGAATATGCTTAAGTAAAAACTGGGACATTGCTCACTCCCTGTAAAGACACAACCGAGACCGAACTAGTGACATTGCCGATGACTAGTAGAAAAGTACTGAATTCCGAGGAGACTTCTTTTGTGACTTCAGGTATTCTGAACCATTAAGCCATATGAAGTTGAAGTTTAAGTTCTGAACAGCTCCATCAAATTATTTTGATTTTGACTGAATATAATGTTATACTTGAAGCCCACGAGCAACGTGTAGGCTCGCCAGCTAAACACACATACCGATTGGGAGAAAAAGTGACTCAATCGTAACTAGTTAGCATTATTTACTTAGCCGAAGAAACGCTAGAAATTAGCGAGTGCATTTACTGATGATCTTGGGCTAACTCGGGGTTAACTGCTGAAGATTAATATGATGAGCTAAAACAAATAAACTGATAAAGAACCGAAGTTTTGGTCAACGTTTTTCGGTGTATAGTTGGGTGGTTTTAGAATTCATAAGGTGCGCTTCTGGGACATTATATAGGTCACCTTATTCCAAATAAGGCAGGCCACGAGGGACGGAGGCGTGGCTGCAGCTCGCAATGCGCGTTCATGCGATGTTACTCAACTTGAATTTGAATTTAGAGAACTGAATTTGAATTTTATGAACTGAATTTGAATGTGCAAACTGAACGACACGCTTCAAGTTTTATCTTAAATTCAATACCAATAATTGGATTCAGTTTCAGATTACTTGTTCATTCAATTTCAAAACTGATAAAATTTAATTCAAAGCCGATTAAATTCAATTCAAACCCAAATTCAATTCAAAACCTGATAAAATTCAATTCAAAGCAGGTTAAATTCAATTCAAAACCTGATAAAATTCAATTCAAAGCAGGTTAAATTCAATTCAAAACTAATTAAATTCAATTCAAAACCAAAATTCAATTCAATTTCTGTTGGAACAAATTTCGTTCCATACAAATGGTTCACTACTTGGTCACATTAAAAGGGTTTCCAGGCTGGTTCATTTGGTTTATTTATTTATTTTTGTTAAACTTATGGACCAGAGTGGACTGGTGATGACAAATAAGTTTGGTTTGTTCAATATAATCACAGTTGAATGGAAAAAATGAGTCCAGTCCAATTCTTGAAATGTACAAAATGAATTCTGTTAAAGTCGCCCTCTCTATTTGGGGAACATGGTGAGTTCAGATCCTTTCCAGATCAGATCTCTGTCATCCTAGGGTCAGATTGTCGATCGGTCTACAGGCTCTTACACAACTGCGTTTCAGCTTTGAAGTGTTCGTTATGTTAAGATGTCATGTGAAAATGCGTTCGATTTCAATAATAAATGCAAGCTGTTAACTACTGATACATACGCCTGCTATATTTCATCACACCCCAGCTAACTAATGGAGGCGAAGTTATTAGCTGAGCAGTCTGTAAACAGCACCAGTGTTGTGCATAGATGGCTGTGCTGTAGTGCTATTGCTTGTAATGCACAGCAATAATAAATGGCTACAGTTTTATAGCTTGACAGCGTAAGTGAGAAGTTATTGGAATGGGCAGCAGTACATCTCTCAGATTGATGCCGGCCCAGCAAGTTCTCAGCTGCAGAATGCACATTATCAGAGAGGGGAACAGAGGGGGGCTCCATTTTTACATGTGCGCAGGGGAGAGTCGACATGAGCGGAGCTGCTAATTTTTTCGAGTTCAAGTAGACACTGGATCAGGGAACATCCAGCACTTGTAGGAAAATGGGGGGGCAGTGTCAGCAGGAATTACTGCATCTGCATCCCCGTAGAAACCACTGTGTTTAAAAAAAAAAAAAAAAAAAAAAAAAAAAGGAATATTCTCTTCTAGTTGGAGATAACAGGCTTCCACTGGCTTTATTGCTCGTCCTCCATTGGCTAATAAATCCGCCAAGAAAGAATTTGCCCATGTTTGTGATTCTGAATTTGTTGTATTGTCTAATTTCGGAGGGCTAACTCTAGTGTTTTTTCAACCGTTTGTTTGTATAAACATGCTGGTTAATACACTAAAACCGCAGGTTCTTTTGTTCTCTCAAGGTGAATTACACCTGATCTGTTATTAATCCCTGCCGTGACATGAAGTGGAGCAGGGGATATTGGAATGGGGGTCATCCGAGCGCCCGGATAAGTGGGAACAACGTTTCTTCTAAACTACTTTACCTAGATGAATGAAATTTTGTGCGTTTACTTCTAGTCGTAACCTTGGGTTTGAAAACGGGATTCCATGAAGCGGGTGATATTGATGACTGTGTCCTCATGTTTACTTTTCTGTTCTTTCTTTTGTTTCTTCTTGGCGCTCAGGACCCAGGAGGTCGCGGGTGCTCCGGCCGAGGTCGCCCATCTTTGAGGAGAAGGAGATCCCTCCGCTGGAGCTGCCCAAGACGTCGGAGGACCTGATGATCCCGACCGAGCAGCTGCTGAATGTCTCGGCGGTGTTCGAGGTGCTGCGGAACTTTGGCACGGTGCTTCGGCTCTCGCCCTTTCGCTTCGAGGACTTCTGCGCGGCGCTGGTGGGTCAAGAGCAGTGCACGCTCATCGCCGAGACACACATCTCGCTGCTGAAGGCCATCCTGCGTGAGGAGGACACCTCCAACACCACCTTCGGCCCCGCCGACCTCAAGGATAGCGTCAACTCCACGCTTTACTTCATCGATGGCATGACGTGGCCAGAGGTGGTGCGCGTGTACTGCGAGAGCGACCCGGAGTATCAGCACGTGCTGCCCTACCAGGAGGGAGAGGATTATCCCTTTGGCCCCCTGCAGAGCAAGATTAAGGTCCTTCAGTTCCTGGTGGACCAGTTCCTCACCACCAACATCGCCCGCGAGGAGCTAATGTCGGAGGGCGTGGTGCAGTACGACGACCACTGCCGTGTTTGCCACAAGCTGGGCGACTTGCTGTGCTGCGAAACCTGCTCCGCTGTCTACCACCTGGAGTGTGTCAAGCCGCCGCTGGAGGAGGTGCCTGAGGACGAGTGGCAGTGCGAGATATGCGTGGCGCACAAGGTGCCCGGCGTCACGGACTCTGTGGCCGAGAGCCAGAAGAGCCGGCCCTACATCCGACAAGAGCCCATCGGCTTCGACCGCCACCGGCGAAAATACTGGTTCCTCAACCGGCGGATCGCGGTGTAAGTAAAGGCCTGCTGGCCTCTGGTCGCTGACTTGCCGATTGACCTTGTTTTGTTGAGTTAGAGTTGCGTTTTCACCAAAAACTTCTTGTATAGTACCTTTAGAACTGGTTCATTACCTGTACAGAGCAGTTCCTAAAACTTTGAATTTGATTGGCGTCTCCACTACAGACAGGACCCTTCACTGTTCTTGCTGTTTGGTATTTGCCACGTCAACTAGGTCGTTGGCCGAGTGAGTAGTGACACTCTCTTGACCAATCAACTGACTGCAGTGTTTCTGCCTCCACCTTTCAGTATCAGATCAGTGTGCTAGGCATCTCATCAGATTGGAAACGAAAAAAAACTGGATGGATTTGTATGGTTCTTTTGGTACCACCATCTACTTTTAACAACAGAGAGGTAGAAATAATCATTCTAATGTGCAACAAACTGAACATAACCGGACCGCTTAGTGGAAACAAGGCTTTAAAGCAGGTGAATTTTCAACTCTATTGCGTGGGGTCTCAGCACTGCCGTCTCGAATTCTCATTTACATTATAATTTGGAAGAACACCTTTTATGTTTTCTTATTTCATAGTGCTCGTAATTCGGTTTGCTGAGTACAATACATTGACCTGACATGGAATGTGATGTAAAGTGCGACATTCGCTGATGGATTAGAATATCATTTTCTTGCTCACTGGTTCATCATGTACAGTATTTTTTTAAGAAATGGCACTATGCCAGCCAGTGTATCACAAAATAATGAATGAAAATGATTTGCCTCCGGAGTTTTAGTGTACAGGTTGTCTCTTGTGCTTTTGGGTCAAATGGTCTTCTGCTCTAGCTCTCCTTAGCAGTGCTGATTATTTGAGATGGATGTTGAGTACATAATCCTAAGCTCATTAATTACACGACATTGCTCCTCTGCTAGGGCGGTGATACAATATAGTATTCACATTATGGATCACATTTATAAGACGATCTTTAGAAACTGGAGAAATACCAAATGATTGGAAACAGGGCAATATAATACCAATATATAAAAAAGGGGACCGTACTGAGCCAGGTAATTACAGGCCAGTCAGTTTAACTTGCATTGCGTGCAAAATATTGGAATCTATCATAAAAGATGAGCTGGACTTATTTCTTGAACGTAACAATATCTTGAGGGATAGCCAACATGGTTTTCGTAAAGGAAGGTCATGCCTGACAAACCTTCTGGAATTTTTTGAAGAGGCCACCGAGACTTATGACATCATATATTTGGATTTTCAGAAAGCATTTGACACAGTACAGCATAAGAGACTAATTTTTAAAATGAGCTCCATTGGAGTTACAGGTGGTATTCTGAAGTGGATTCATAACTGGTTGCAGGACAGAACACAGAGTGGTGGTCAGTGGTATATCATCTGAGCTAGGTAGGGTGGGGAGTGGCGTCCCCCAGGGATCGGTGTTGGGACCCCTGCTGTTCCTCATCTACATTAATGACCTTGATAGGAATATTGAGAGCAGATTAGTGAAATTTGCAGATGATACTAAATTGGGGGGGCTTGGCAAATAGTTTAGAGTCCACTAAAGTGATTCAGGATGATTTGGATAGAATTCAGAATTGGGCAGAAATGTGGCAAATGAAATTTAATGTAGCGAAATGTAAAGTAGTACATGTAGGTAATAAAAAACATTAGGCGGGATTACTTCATGGGAGGTTTTAAACTGGAATGTGCTCCACAAGAGAAAGATCTGGGAGTGATTGTTGACCAAACCCTCACAGGCTCTAGCCATTGTGCCGTAGCTGTTAAAAAAGCCAATCGGATGCTGGGATACATTGCCAAAAGTATTGAGTTCAAATCCAAGGAGGTGATGCTTCTTTTGTACAACACATTCGTCAGACCACATCTAGAGTATTGTGTACAGTTCTGGGGACCATACTTTAAGAAAGACATAGAGGCTTTAGAGAAAGTTCAGAGAAGAGCCACAAAGCTAATTCGGGTATTAAAGATGAAAGCTATGAGAAAAGGCTGAAGATCCTTAATCTCTTTAGTCTTAGGAAAAGGAGACTAAGGGGTGATTTGATTGAGGTCTTTAAATATGTTAAAGGGATTAACAAAGTGAATTATGTAGGATTCCTTCAACCAAGTGTTGTTAGCAGAACTCGGGGTCACAAATGGAAGCTGACTAAAGGTAAATTTAGCACTGATATTCGGAAATATTTCTTCACCCAAAGAGTAATTTCAGTGTGGAACAGCTTGCCTGACCATATTGTTGAGGCAGAGACCTTGGGAGTTTTCAAGAGCAGACTTGACTTAAAGCTAGATACCATTGAGTCATTGAGTATCTGAAGTGATATATTCACGATGGTACAAAGAAACTGGCGAGCCTAGTTGGGCTGAACGGCCTGTTCTCGCCATTCATGTTATGTTATGTTATGTTATAACACAGCGGAGCTTGAAAAAGGAGGCACAAGTCATTCGATTGGGGCGGATAGCATCACATAAGAGCGAGTGGATTGCTTGTGAATGATGTGCAGTTGCAGGTATTGAAGTATAAATCTAGATTGCTCAAAGTGTGTTCTCCTGGTGTACTATGATCCCACTGGGCTAGTGGTTTAACGATACACCGATACAGTATCGTATCGCTATACAAAGCCTTCGATACGATACATCGATTCAAAGGACGTGTATCGGGACACACAAGGCTTTTTAAAATAGTCCACATATTTTCTTAAAGCCAGAAATTGCTACATTTTCTATCGCTTTTAAATGAAAACGTAGTGACCTGCCTCATTCCAAGAGGTTGCATCGCTCCAAGTGCAATTTGTTGAAGTGTTGTTTCAACTTGCTTGAAACAATTTCCAGACTTTAAGTTAGCTACTAATGATAAGTAGTTTGCAATATGACTGTTTCTTCTAGTGAATAGCAGTGGAGACCTATTCAGCTTTTATCAGTTTTTTAAGTTGAAGACATTGACCTGAACAGTAAACGCACAGTGGTACCTAAAGGTAAACTAACTGTATTCCTTTGTTTTAATAAACTTAAAAAGCCTGGTCTTGGGAAATCTTTCAGAGTTGCTGCTAACTTGTAAGTAGAAAGAAAATCAGCAGTGAAATAATTTGTAGTGTATCAAGATGCGTATCGTGTCACGACCCCTGTATAGGGATACGTATCGTATCGTGACCCCACTGTATCGTTACATCTCTACACTGGGCATTATGGGAACCGGGCTCATTTCAGCGCCATTCCGCCCGACGGCGTCATCCAACACGTGCCGTAACGGTGCAGCAGCCGCGCGGCTCTTTCTCAAGAGCGTTTTAAACATGATATTGGGCATTACAACTGTGCTGCTATGACTACAGTCACACGAGTGGAAGATTAATGTGTTGTCCCTGATGTCACCTTCTGTCCTTTTTTTGTAATCAGCATCTGTTACATTGGAGAGGAGATGAGTCAGTCCTTCTGTGCCGTTTTGTGGCTTCTCTCATATTGGGGGTGTTTGGCCTGGTGTTAAGCATATGTGACTGGTGCTTCAAGGCCCCAGCGTAGCCTCAAGTAAGGTCAATGATGCTGCTTGGCTTTGGAGCACAGCCCTTAACCCCACTTATACTCTGTGTGAGAATAGGCCCCTCTCAGTCTGACTTACTGAGCAGCCACCTTTATCCAAAGTTAATGACAGTAACTAGTGTAATATGCACGCAGTGGTAGAATGAGCTTGGGCTCAGGGGAAGTCCCACATTGAGGGCTGGCTGCTAGTGATGGTGGGATGCTTCAGGAAATGCTTGCATTTCTGTCGCCTGTTTCATAAAATCAGAAGCCTCCTGAGCAAGTAACGCAGTGGCACAGAGCGGGGTATGAATGAATGAATGAATGAATGAATGAATACCCCTGTGCTGTTTACCGTCAGGGGTGGCTGGGTGGTGCAGCTGGTTGCACTTTTGCCACACAGCAAGACGGTTGTGGGTTCAAATCCAGACTGGTCCTGCTGGGATTGGCTGCCCTGTGCTGGCATTGTTGTGTCGCGTTTACTTCTAACCACATACCTTAGCTGATGCATTGGCGGACATAGGGGGCGCTGTTTGCTGTAATCTCTCGGTAGGAAAGGATAGCGAAGCTGTGCGTGGCGTCGTTTTGTGAACGTGCTCCCTATCTTCTCCCACCCCCAGCGAGGAAGACGGTGAGCACGAGAACAAGAAGATATGGTACTACAGCACGAAGGTGCAACTGGCCGAGCTCATCGACTGCCTGGATAAGGAGTATTGGGAGAGCGACCTGTACGCCACACTGCAGGAGATGCGCGAGGAGGTGCACTCCCACATGGACATCACAGAGGACCTCACCAACAAGGCCCGGGGCAGCAACAAGTGCTACCTGACTGCTGCTAACGGTAAGTGCTGCGCTAGCTCGCCGCTAAAGTCGTGCTCACCGGGGAGGGCTGCGATAATGCGATGCTAGCACCGAGTCACTGCTCCTGCTAGTTTTTTCCTGATGCTTTTCTCTATTAACTCTTTGAACCTTACGGGGCGGTTTAACGGCTGCATCATGCAATGACCCAAATTGATGTAAAACCAACCTCCAAACATGACACTTTGATCCCATGACTTTTGGTTGTCATGTGACCTTGTTTATGATGAGGTGGTTTTCCCCCATCACAGTAAGCTGTGTTTTGCCATAGGTGGGGGCCACAACCGCTTTATATACGTAATACAGGGTTCAAAGGGTTAAAGGTTAAAATTATTATTATTTTTTTACTTAAAGAAATTGTGCAGAGGGCGCCACGAGCAGTACTTATCGAGTAGCGGTGTGTTTGTGCATACGTGTGACGTTGAGCGTTATCGCTTGCTGCCGTGACGTCCAATCGGCTGGTTAGCTGCAGTGTTGGAGAGCCTGTTGCATTAATTGACTCCATCAGCGTAATATTCTCGTGTTTAAGCACGAGTTGTGTGTACGTCGGGCTTGGATTTTTTTTTTTATATTTAGCACAGGAGCCCAAAGAAATCCAGCATCCTGGGGTGTGGCTCACAGGGGAGCGCTGCTGCAGTGGTCCCTTGTGTGGGTGTCGTTGGCAGGCAGGAGGTCCAGAGAGATATTGGCTCTTGTTACAGACTGAGGTGTTTTTTTTTTTTTTTTCAAAACCTGCACACACACTACAGTTTTTGCTAGGGATGCACCGATCTGATTTTTCAGCCCCGATACTGATAGCCATATCCAGGCTTTGGGTATCGGCTGATACTGAGTACCAATCTGACACCAGTGTGTATGTAGTCAGCGCCTCACTGTATGGAAGGGACTGGGATCATTCTTTTATGTGCAAGACAACATTCAGCCTGACTTAAACATTGCTTTCTGAACTTTGTAAAATGAAGAGTAACGAATAAATACATGGACTAAACTTGTTGAAATGTTATTTGTTAAAATAATTGTATCCCACACTAGATTGGCCCACTGTCACTGCTACTGACTCAAATGGGCGGATCAGGTATCAGGCCGATAATATCAGTATTGGTATTGGTGCATGGCTAGTTTTTACATACAGCATGGACTGTGTGCAGATTCCCCGCCATTAAGGCTACAACCAAAAAAATGATTTGATAATTGAGTGGAACACTTCACGAACAGCTGTTCTGCAGAAACAAAGCCCATTACGCACGGTTGCCTGCCTCGTATGGTGAGGTTTGTAAATGTTTTGTTGGTCACACTAAAGAACCTGAAGGCCTATATCTCGGTCAGTTCACTCCATGCCCTTGACAGTCTGCGCTTTTATTTCTCGGCACTTCAAGGGCTGCATGGCTCAGGAGGTAGAGCGGGTGGTCTAGGAATCCAGAAGGTTCCTGGTTTGATCCCCCAGAGAACATGTTGAAGTGTCCTTGAGCAAGACACTGAACTCCGCACTGCTCCTGATGTGCAGGCTGGCGCCTTTTGCATGGCAGCCTCTGCCATCAGGGTGAATGACAGGCATACTTATAAAGCGCTTTGGGGTCATGTCATGTGACTAGAAAGCGCTGCACAGTGCATTTACCATTTACTTCAATCAGCATTGGTTAAAATTTTGCTGCGGTCTGAGTACTTGCAGACCTTGCTGCATATGAGCCATTTTGTGTGAAAGGGGCTCCACAAGGTTGTCTCAAACTCAAGCTCAAATTTATTTTTCAATCACGTTTAAAAACGGCTACAGCTGACCAAAGTGCTGTACAAGGCAATGTTATAAAAACAATGATAGAATACAGACCAAAAAAAAAAAAACGATAAACAAACAAACGCAGGCAATCGCTTCACTTCAAGTGGGCTGAAAGGCTAGAACACAGAAGTATATTTAGAGGCGAGACTTAGAGGAGTCAAGAGAAGGAGCCGATCTGACGGATGGGGGCAGGCCATTCCACGGTCTAGAGGCTTCAGCTACAAAACCGCGGCCGCCTTGGCGTTTAAATTTTGTTCGAGGGAGAGCCAGAAGACCCATGTGTGAAGATATAAGGGACCTGGAGGGTATATAAGGAGTCAAGAGGTCTGAAATACAGGAGGGGGCCAAACCATTCAGGGTTTTATATATAAAAAGCAGAATCTTAAAATGAATATGGAGGTGTACTGGAAAGCCAGTGCAGAGAGGCCAGAATCGGAGTGATATGGTCCCTCTTCCTTGAGGTTGTTTGGGTTTTTGGTTTCTTTTGGGAGATATATGGGTTCCTTCCGAATGCAGTTTCATCATTAGGAGGGTTCCCCTTGCCTTTGAACATTTTCTAGAATGACTGGCTGTGATTTATCCAAAAGGTTACCAGTCGTTTAAAGAAAAAAAAAAGTGGACCAAAAATGAGAATTAACGATGCAAAAAACGCTATAGGCAGATGCATTGCCTGTATTTATACTAATCCTGGATGAGAATGGCTATCTTAGCATTCAGCATGGATATCTTTGTGCTCACTTAATGTTAGAAGATGCCTCAAGCACAATTGAATCGCAGTGCCCTGGTTTATGGGTCTTACACCTGTAAATGAGTGTTATCTGTTACTCTGAGTGATGTGTTCATCATCACGGTGTGTACTTTCAGAAAATAAAAATAACTTTTTAACAATTTTAATACTACTTTTGATGCCGGCGTCGAATGTTTTATCAGTATTTTGCCACCGAGATGGAACGATTTGGAAAGTTCAGTTCTCTCTTCACTCTTGGCACCAGATTAGCAGTAAGGTGTATGATGGTGAGGTGTTAGGTTTGCGGATAGTTTGCCTTTACGGATCCCTTTGGCCAAGGCAGTGATGGAAGACTGCCAGAAGCCAAGAGAGCGTGCATGCGTTGCCTTTCAGATTTGACATGGCTTTTTGTTGTTGGAGTCTTTGTCGTCACTGTTGTCAGCAAGTGTGAAGCTCCCTGAATCGGTTTGCTGCATGCATGTGTTTGGTGCATATTATCTCGTAACACCATGTAATGCAGGAAGACATGAATATTTTCTTTTAAAATCTGGGTCATCTTCATTTAAAGTAATTTATGGCTGTGCATTTGTTCCACTGTAGTTGTTTCAGGCGAATTCCTCCTTACTGAGTCAGAGAATCTTAATATTTTATATAGACTTGACTTTAATGTCCTAAGTACTTTTTCCTTAAGAAAGTCGCCTTAAAAAGTTTTGTTTTCAGCAAGAGAAGAATTAGTTCTATGTTTTGAGCCATCGTGTAGGTTGCTCAGGAGGAAATTGAATCTCGGAAAAGTTCACTTATTCATTTGGTATGTGATATACCCACATATTGTCTTTATGGTTGGAGCTGTGCATTATACCAGTAAATTTACCACTATTCGCATGTCCTATGATGTGGGCGAATCTGTTTTTTTTGTTGTTGTTGTTGTAAATGAGCATTTCCCACTGTCCCATGTCTGATTATGATGGGCAAATCTGCTTGGCAAATTAATTGTGCTGTGTAATATAGTGTCTGCATTTCAGCCTTTAGTGTTTTGGCTAATCCCTCCTAAACACACCGGAAACATTACAATAATTCTGCGCAATATTTACATTTGCATGCAGAAGCAGTTGAAAAATGAGTCCAGTTATTGTATGGCCTCTTTTTTTTTTTTTTTTTTTTTTTTTTTTTTTTAACTTTTGAGTTGGTAGACGTTAGGGTTAACTCCATTTCCCATGAGCCATCTGTGCATTTTTGCTTTTACCTGCAGTAAACTGTCTCACTGCAGCAAGTAGGGCCGTAATGGTGAGGAAACATCTCCGGTCAGTTTGTTATCCTAATTTTTGGCTTCATGATGTTGTTTTTTGTATGGTAATTAATAACAAAATATATAACAATGGTAGTTCCTGGGTAAGTAGTAAATGTACGATATAAAATTGCTTTTAATTCATGGTGACGATGATTAATTGGTTTGAGTTCTTTTTTTCTGGACAAAATTATGGATTGACACTTGGGAATTACATTTCTTCAGTTGTAACATGGGTATGTAGTGTAAAAATGCAATGTGTCAATATCGCTGCTACTGCTGTTTGCAAATGCAGGTTTGCATACATGTAAAATCTGTGCCTTCCATATCTCCATATGGTCACTGATGAGCTGTGATTGCATTCCAATTCCAGTGGTGCTTACTGCGTTATTGGGATGCACCGATCTGACATTTTCAGTACTGATACCAATACCTGGGCGCCTTGGGTATCAGCCAATATGGACTACTAATCTGATACCAGTGTTTAATCAATCAGCTGTGTGCCTCACTGTGTGGGAGAGACTGGGATAATTCTTTTATATGAAAGGCCATATCAGGCTTGACTTAAACACCACTTTCCATAGTTTGTAAAACAAAATATGGAGCGTGAGAAAGGGCCGAACAAAATAGAGGTCCTCTGTTTCTGAAAATATCAAAAATTTGGGTTGGGTAAATGGATAAAAAAAACTATTTATTTTTTAAGGCCTGTGCTCAATCCTTACCCGATCCTTTCCAAAATGTATAATCTATCCTAGATGATGAACCACCCATCCTTTAGACTACGGAATGACTGTGGAGAAGATTTTACCTTGAACGATAAACTTTATTCAGAATCAAATCAAAACTTTTTAGACCACTGTCCGAAAATGTAGAAAGGTCAAAATTAATTCAGTATAAGCGACTGATATTACCACAACTCAAACTAAACTATTTGAGACCACTGTCCAAAAAAAGAAAAACCTCATTTGACCCAACATCTATATCTAATAATAATAATAAAAATGCATTTTATTTTAATGGCGCCTCTCTGGAAACTCAAGGTCACCATACATGGCAAAAACTATACATGAGTACAAATAATAGAAAATAAAGAAAACATAACACAAAATGTGCAAGACAGTCTGGGGTATGCAAGAGTGAACAGATGGGTTTTGCATAGTTTTTTGAAAGATGTGAGTGAATCTGAGTGATGAATGTGTGCTTGTAAAGAATTCCAGAGCCTGGGTGTTGCAGAGCTGAAAGCTCGATCACCCATTGTAGATAATGGTGTGGTGGGGATGAACAGAAGACCAGCTGAGGAGGAGCAGAGAGTGCGAGTTGGGGTGTATCCATGAAGAAGGTCAGAGATGTAGGGGCATGCAAGAGTGTGCATGGCCTTATATGTGAGGAGGAGCATTTTATATTCAGTGCATTGTTTGTCTGGTAGCCAATGCAGCTGAGCTAGGACAAGAGAGATGTGGTCATTAGACTTTGAGTGGGTAAGGATTTGGGCTGCAGAGATTTGGAGTTTGTTAGTGAGTTTAGAGGGGAGTCCAGTGAAAATGAGGTTGCAATTATCAAGCCGGGAGGTGACAAAGGCATGGATTAATATTTCAGAGCTCGTGTTTGAGAGTGAGGGGCAGAGTTGGGAAATATTGCAGAGGTGGAAAAGTGGAGTCCTTGAGATGTTTATGTGGGGTTCAAAGGACTGCGTATTATGAAGAATGATGCCGAGGCTTCTAACTTGCATTGACAGAGGAACAGGGAAACCACTAATGGTTGTGAGGAAGCTGGTTGTTTTGAACCAATGAGCACAATTAAATTTTTATTTCTATTAAGTAATAGGAGGTTAGTGGTTATCCAGGTTTTAATGTCATTAAGACAGCTGAGGAGCAGCTGGGGAGGCAAAGGGACGGACGGCCTGGTTGAGATGTAAAGTTGCCTTTCGTCTGAATAACGGTGAAAGTTGACATGGTGGTGACACATAATACAGCTAAGGGGGCGGAGGTAGATGATGAAAAGTAACGGACCAAGCGCTGACCCCTGGGGTACACCATGGTTAACTGGAACGAACCTGGACCTGTGATGTTTTAGCTTGGCAAACTGTTGTCACCCTGTCCGGTAAGATGTCAACTGGGCTAGCGCTGTGTCGGTGGACTCCCAGGGAAGCTAGGTGGTTGAGAAGGAGTGTGTGAGAAATGGTGTAAAAAGCAGCAGTGAGATCGAGAATTTTAAGCGCAATAAAAGTAACTGCCATTATGGGGCAGATAGATGAGCCTGCTTATTACCTTTTCTATGCCTAATGCCCCGTGGAGCAAACATCAGAGCTCATTTGAGATGTTTCCGGGAAGAAAAGTGCGATTTGAAGTCTCCTAATTACCAGCGAGGTTGGACAGCTTCCTTCATCTTGGCATAATTAGCTTACCTTAAATCAATTCCCGTGTACTTTGCCTAACTTGCAATCAAGCCATTTATTAAGCCAGCTGACTAATCAAAACCAAGATGTGGCCTATAATGATTTAGAAGAGATGATGAGAAGCAGACAGACCTAATCAAGCTACAGTGTTAGACTGAAAGAATGTCAGTAATCTGAATAAATAGCAGACCTCTGAATTCACCTCTCATGGTTGCATTTTTACGTACTGTTAGAAAGATTTTTGAAAAATAAAATCATTTTAAGATTGCCCTGGTTTTAAAGCGTTTAAAAATATACGCAAAGTGGAAAACATTTTGTGAAGCATATGAAACGTGAATGTGAGAAATTATTTTCGCATTGCACGCAATAGACAAATGCACCAAATTAATATTTGAACAGGACAAATTTGAAATAAAGTAATTCATAGCTCTTGATTCTGGTTACTTTTGAGCATCTAAATAGCCTACAGTGAAGGTGGAAAACATTTTGTTTAAGTGTATCGAACGTGACATGTAAATTGTAAACGCATTTGCACACAGAGGCCAAATGTGAAACTAGAAATAATGTACCAAACGCATTCAGGCAACTGTCACGTTTCATGGCCATTCAAATTTCAAAATGCGACAAACAAAAATGATATCGAAATAAATTAGACTGCCAACCAATTTAAATCGATAATTGAGCGAGCCAACTGTTTGATTGCAAATTGAGCAAAGTAAATGGGAAGGGGGTGAAAGCAATTGTCGAGTAGAGGATGATGATTTTGAAGACTATAACGTTGCTTGGTTCAGCACGCAATTTGCCTGAATGTGTTTGCTGGATTACTACATTTGGCCATTGTGTGCAAATGCGAAAACAATTTACGTCACGTTCGATACGCTTAAACAAAATGTTTTCCATCTTCACTGTAGGCTATTTAGACGCTCAAAAGTAACTAAAATCAAGAGCTATGAAATACTTTACTTCAAATTAATCTTGTTCAATTATTAAATAAAAAATGCTAAAAAATTTGCGGCACAGACTTTCCTGAAAGTGCTTGCAAAGTCTTCGGTGCATTTGTCCATTGCTTGCAATGCCAAAATAATTTCTCTCTCACATTGACGTTCGATATGCTTCACACAATGTTTTCCACTTCGCGTATATTTTTGAACGCTTAAAAACCAGGGTCATCTTAACATGATTTTATTTTTAAGAAATGCTTTTGAATAATACGTTAAAGTTTCACAATGAGAGGCAGAATTCAGAGGTCTGCTATTTATTCAGATTACTGACATTGTTTCAATCTAACACGGTCTGCTTCTCATTGTCGCTTCTTAATCATTATTGGCCAGATTTTGGCTTTGATTGGTCAGTTGGCTGAATAAATGGCTTGATTGCAAGTTAGGCAAAGTAGACGGGAATTGATTTAAAGTAAGCTAATTATGCCAAGGTGATGGAGGCTGTCCAACCTCGCTGGTAATTGGCAGACTTCAAATAGCACTTTTCTTCCCGGAAGAATTTCAAATGGCCTCTGATGTTCGTTCAACACTAAATTAAAGGTATGTGGCATAGAAAAGGTAATAATCAAGCTCGTCTGTCAGCCCCATAGAGGCAGTTACTTTTATTGCGCTTAAAAATTATTGCGATACATATATCGCGCAGCCCTAGTTGAAAGCCAGATTGGAAAGTTTTAAAGAGATTGTCTGACTCCAGATGAGTTTGGAGTTGGGCTGCCACAACACACTCCGTTACTTTCTACAGGAAAGAGAGGTTTGAAATGTGACAAAAGTTTTTTTTTTTTGTTGTTGTAGTCCACGCCAGATTTTTTGGGCACAGGTGTAATGGCAGACAGTTTTAATGAGGCAGGAACATAGCCAGAGACCAGGGATGAGTTTATAATCTGGGTGAGCAATGGAGAGAGGGCGGGGGAGTGCAGCTTTAACCAGGGTGGTAGGTATGAGGTCCAGCTGACGGGTGGAGGATTTGGCTAGAGTAATCATTTTGATTATGGTCTCCTCAGTAACTGGGGTGAAAGTGGAGAGAGAGCTTTGATAAGGGGAGTCCATGGAGGTGGACATCCAGGTGGGCAGTGCAGTGGGTGGGGATGACCGAAGCAGTTGTTAATGGATATCATCAATTTTGGTTTGAAAGAAATTCAGGAATTTATTGCTTAGATCAGGGGAGGTGTTTTCAGCTGAGATATCATGAGGTTGAGGAAGGTATTTCGCTGTAGAGCACTGGGTTTTGGAATTGGCCGTCTCATTATTAATGATATTGGAATAGGTAAAGAGGTTTTAGCCACTGTGAGGGCATTTCTGTAAACATCTCATTTAAACCTGCTGTGCTGGTGAAGGAAAGCTGGACTAACACCATCCACAACCTAAGAAACTATTAAATTCAGTGGGGAATAAGTTATTCCCTTGTGTCAAAGCAAAACCAGGATTCTCAGAAGATTCTGAACCAGATAGGTTGCTAAAAGTTCTTACGTCCTTGCGCTATAGCAGCTAGAACTGACTGCGATATCCGTTGGGAAGCATTTGCGAATGATATCGCATAATGTTGCATGATTTGCTGTTTTCTGGCTTTGGGAAATGGCTGCCTTCTATCACAATGAAATCAGTGCTTTAGGTGGAATTTTAAAACATGAATAAATTAAGAAGGGGGATCTAAAATACTGTGTGCCGCTTACTAACTTTGGGAGAAAACTCATTTTTTTTTTTTTTTTTTTTTTTAAATGTCCTTCATTTGGGTGGCAGTTTGTGGTTGAGTAACACTGACCTGCACTTGAGTGAGAGAGGAGGTCTCTCTCGGGCTGTTGCCCCACCAGGCGTGAACGTTCATAGCATGTCCTCTCTCAGCGCGAGTACTGTCTGTGATCAGATTACCCAGCAGGCTGTGCACGGAGGACTCCAAAGCTGTTTTTCCCCTCTTTCAGTTTCTCCGCGACGCCATGCGCCCCTTCTGCGATGGCTGACGATGTGTGCGCGGTAATGTGATGGAGAGAAACGATGGAAAGCTAACTAATCTCCCTTTCCCCGCCACTCTTCTAGTCCCGTCACTCCAGATTCATTGAAAGGATGAGTTTATTCTGTGTGTTTTGTGTAGAGAACATGACTAATTTGCCATTGTGTTGTACTGAGGTGTCAGGGTGACCCCAGTCCGTCACGTGTGTCGCTATCAGTGCTCAACTGAAACTCCCTCATACTTTTTGGGACCTGATACACTTGCCTGTGGCTTTTATACTGGAAGTCTTGGTCCCTCTGACTGGTCATTGGCCACCTCTGTCGTCTCAGCTGGGAGTTGCTGTGCTGACGGCTGGAGCAGCTGTTTGCTCGAGTGTGTGTGTATGACAGTGTGCACGTGTGCGAGAGAGGCAGAGATTGTGAGTGTGTATGGGTGTGAGAGCGAGGCAGAGATTGTGAGTGTGTATGGGTGTGAGAGAGGGAGAGGGAGAGATTGTGAGTGTGTATGGGTGTGAGAGAGAGGCAGAGATTGTGAGTGTGTATGGGTGTGAGAGAGAGGCAGAGATTGTGAGTGTGTATGGGTGTGAGAGAGAGGCAGAGATTGTGAGTGTGTATGGGTGTGAGAGAGAGGAGAGATTGTGAGTGTGAGTGTGTATGGGTGTGAGAGAGAGGCAGAGATTGTGAGTGTGTATGGGTGTGAGAGAGAGGGAGAGATTGTGAGGGTGTATGGGTGTGAGAGAGAGGCAGAGATTGTGAGTGTGTATGGGTGTGAGAGAGAGGCAGAGATTGTGAGTGTGTATGGGTGTGAGAGAGAGGCAGAGATTGTGAGTGTGTATGGGTGTGAGAGAGAGGCAGAGATTGTGAGTGTGTATGGGTGTGAGAGAGAGGCAGAAATTGTGAGTGTGTATGGGTGTGAGAGAGAGGGAGAGATTGTGAGGGTGTATGGGTGTGAGAGAGAGGGAGAGATTGTGAGTGTGTATGGGTGTGAGAGAGAGACAGAGATTGTGAGTGTGTATGGGTGTGAGAGAGAGGCAGAGATTGTGAGTGTGTATGGGTGTGAGAGAGAGGGAGAGATTGTGAGTGTGTATGGGTGTGAGAGAGAGGGAGAGATTGTGAGTGTGTATGGGTGTGAGAGAGAGGGAGAGGGCACGGAAGAGAAGACCAGGCAGTGATGTGTCAGTGTGCTCTGCACAGAAAGAGAGAGGAAGTGTAAGGGTGAGTGACAATATTTTGGGTGGTGTGTTTAATGTGTGTTACAGGTGGTGTGTGATTATGGTGCGTGGCTGTGGATTGTGTATTACCGGTAGAGTGTGATATGGTTGGTGGGGGTTAAATTGTATGTGACAGGTAGAGTGCAGTATTGTGGGTGGGGGGGGTATAATGTGTGTTACTGGTAGAGTGTGATATGAGGGGGTATATTGTATGTGACAGGTGTAGTGTGATATTGTGTGGGGGGGTATAATGTGTATTACAGGTAGAGTGTGATATGAGGGGGTATATTGCATGTGACAGGTAGAGTGTGATATGTTGGATGGGGGTACAGTGTGTATTACAGATAGTGCGATATTGTAGATGGGGGTATTGTGTTTGTTACAGATAGATTGTGGTATTGTGTGTGGGGGGTATAGTGTATATTACAGGTAGAGCCTGGTATAGTGTGTGGGAGGTATAGTGTATATTACAGGTCGAGTGTGGTGTAGTGTGTGGGAGGTATAGTGTATATTACAGGTCGAGCGTGGTGTAGTGTGTGGGAGGTATAGTGTACATTACAGGTAGAGCGGTGTATAGTCTGTGGGGGGTATAGTATACATCACAGGTAGAGCGCGGGATAGTGTGTGTGGGGGGTATAGTGTGTAATCTGAGCTAAAGTGACACTCCTTTGTATCCCCTCTCTAGTCCCTGTCCTGCCCTATGCTAACACGCATCCATTGCAGTTTGCCTCGGCCGCTGCTCCGTGTGGAGGTGCATTGTTAAGTCCGTGCTGGGGGAGATGGGGACGGTGGCTTCTGCACACTAATTAGTCCCCAGGGGAGCGGGCGGCGAATAACACACAACCATTTCATAAGCAGCTCACATTTTACAACCTTTGTTTGACTGACTCTGACGGGGCTTTTAAAAAAGGCTTGCAGTGCACCTGGTGCACATGACTACATTTTCATTTTTAGGGGTGGGGTCGGGGGTTGGAAAATACCTCCATTTCTCCCATCCCCCCTTATGTGTTTGTTTATTTTTTCTTTTCTTTTTTTTTTCCTTTGAAGATGATGATGAAAATGGTTAGACAGCAGTTGCTCAGAGACGGAAGCACGTCTCTCCCCCGCCCAGAGCGGAGTATCTGAGATTTCGATTGATTGTGACACGTTGGCATGTTTCTCTCGAATAGTGGCGCTTGCCTGGCAAACTCCCCCCACCCCCACCCCCCACACCGCACCGACGGGAACATATGCGTTTAGACAAATTGTCATTCTCCCTGAGCAGCGCAGCCCAGCTTGTCTCTGGGTGTGAGAGATTGGAGCTCCTTGCTGGCCATTTGTATCCTCCATCAGAAAGCATACTCTTCCCACAGCTGAGCAGGAGCAAATGAGATCAATTCCGAAATCAAATCCAGCAATTTCTTTGCAGCCCCCTTTTTTTTTTTTTCAGAATGATTAGCATTTTCATTCCAGGTAATGGATCTTTGTTGTCTCCCAGTTTATGGCAGTCTGGAGCAGTTATTAATATATACTCTGAGACCAGGCCCTTTTTGTGCGTTCCTGATTGCGCTGTTGTTGGAGCATTGTTGTGTAACCGCACGGTTGTAAGCACGTGCAGCGAAGTCACCGTTTCCTCGCCGAGCGATTTGAGAGACATGAGTCCTTTGTCTCCAGCATAATCGCGGTGTCCCTTTTATTGACTGGGTTCCCCCAGTCCGTAAGGCCTAGCGCGATTCACTGGCTGATTTGGTGCACATTCACAGTGGTTACTCGGCTACAATACTGGCTGGTAATTCTGAGCGTTATCCAGTTGTTTGTGGATTTTGGCATGTGATGCATATCAGTGTTCATCTGTGCTGGTTTGGTTGGTTAATTACTGAATTCTTTAGCTCCGCTGTGACGATAGTCAGCAGTCAGCGGAGCTTTCCTAGTGCTGAGTTGTCTGGCGTCCGTCTGTCTGTCCGCCCGTCCAGCGTCAACTTTTCACTTCACATTTGAATATCTCAAAAACTGACTGGTAACTTTTTGTCTAATTTGTTGTGAGCCTTTCTTATGATATTCTGAATATCCCCTGCGAAAATGAGAAAATTCTACGTCCTGGTTTTGAGAAATCCAGCATTTTGGTCTTAGAAAATCAGTGTTTGTGCTCTTTTTTTCAGTCTTTCATTAATGTGTCATATGTGTTAATATTGCAATAGTTTTCAAGGATTTCTGAAATTAAGCCATGATATGGACATTTCAATCGTCCTCAGCGGAGCTCTCTAGGCCGACAGCCAGGCCTCTTGATGGTATATGGAACCTGTATTTTTCGTAGTTATATTTTCAAAATAAGTTAATTCGTTATTTTCAGTCTCTCTTGTCCCATTTTTGCATGGACGCTGGGTCTCCTTGCCAAGGTTTGACACGGGCAGGTGAAGAGTTCCCTCCCTGCTGAAACAATTCTCAATGGCCTCAGCATTACATCAGATGGAAAATATTTACATTTTTTACACCATTTTATGCACGTTTCTCTGTAATTTAGCAGGACCTATTTAGGATTGATGGTAACCTTGGGGTCTCTACTACACTTTAAAATGGGTCTGAAGTTTCACTGGTTTGAATGCAGCAGCTGCATTTGATGGACCCATATATGGGTCTGTGGCTCTTAAGGGGTTAACACGATCATCTCAAATTGGAACAGAACTTGGACCCAAACAGTGCCAGATATGGGACAAAACCAGAATTATTGAAGCACCGCAGCTGCATAAAAATGACAGAGGAAGCACTGTATTGGTTATGCTCCTGAAGGATATTCCCCTCTGCTCAGAATCCTACCCTGCATTCTGAGTGGCTGTTGGCTCGCCAGGCTGCCAGGTGATTGGCCCGTAGAGCTGCCTGTCTCTGTTCCCATGCCTCTGATTGGTCCTGTCTCTTGCAGAGGAGATCCTGGAGCGGCTGAAGGCCCGGCAGGATGCGGAGCTGGACATAGGGAAGCGGCGGGTGGCGGACGAGTCGGAGAAGACCCGTCGGGAGTCTGACACTGACGCTCCGAGCGATTCTGCGGAAAAGACCGAGGAGGAGGCGTCGGCGGAGAAGCCTCTGGAGGCACAGGAGCAGAAGCCTGGGGAGAGTGAGACGTCGACTGCAGGTACGACCCCCTCCCAGTACGACCCTGCGTAACCTCGCCTGCTGATGCGTCCGTTGTTTTGCATCTTGACTTGGATTTATGTTTTTTTTTTTTTGACTCCACTTTATGTTTTCAAGTTGCCTGTTGGCGAACTATGGCCTGGTGACCATCACTTTTCACTGGGGCTTTGTTGGTATGATTTTGGTTGGGCAGGCCCCAGTATAGCCACTGTGAGATCAGGTCAGGCGTTGGGCCCTTGAACAAGACCCTTGAGCTTGCATGGCTCCGGGGGGGCCCTGGTCGGGGTTGATGGTGGTTGGGGGGGTGGGGTGGGGGTTCTCAGGGTTGATCAAAAATATGCAGGGGGTCCCAGACCCCAAAAAGGTTGAGAACCATTGGTCTAATCAACTAAGTTGCTTTGGATGAATCATTAGCTAAATTAGTGTCACTTCAGATAAAGAACTGTCTGTGAACTCTTTTCCCCATAGACTCCCCCCACATATAGGCCTCATATTTAGTCATTATGGGGAAGAGAGTTAAACAAGCTCCAATACGATGCCTGTTTACAAGGCTTGTCACCCATGAGTCTGCAATAAGGAGTGCAAAAAACGGTGCTGTTCAACAGCCCAGGTTTGGTAAAGCACAGTTCCAGATAATGCATGGACCCCAATGGCTGCTGTTGAATTTAAATGGCTGTCAGCCCTGCAATACATAGTAGGAGGAGGGAGGATTTCAACCAGTTGGGACAAGGATGTTGCAGTGGGAAGTATCGGCGTTCCCGTCTCCCCCTGCTGGTCGTATTACTCAACTATAGTGCACCTGATATGCTGCACAGGAAGTGACAGTTGATGTTATTGTGGGGAGAGCAGCGTGGCCAGGGCTGCGCTGTTAAACTTCTGTGAAATGGAGGGAAAACTTCTCAGAAACACTCAACAAGTCTTCAGTGAAATGCGAAGGAGAATTCTTATCCTGAAATACAGTCTTACTCCAACAATAGTTCAGATGCTGAAAGGTTTTATAGTTTTAAATCTCCTGTGTTTGGAACTGAATTCATACCCATGGCAATGTTGGCCCTTGAGTCAGTGTAATAACACCTTAATGACCTGAAAGGTACCAGGTGCGTAGCTGACGAATGATCTGTTAATTCTGGGTTGGATTTTTGACAACAGATTTTCAAAATAAATGTATAAATGTCTGGAGTGATAATTTTGGCTTGTTCCCCTGTGAGCAGGCATGTGGAGTATTCCTTTACAAGTAATAAAGACCCAGAGTGTTTTCTATTGTGCGTTCCACTATAGCAGAGGCGCCCCCTACTGGAGAGGAGGGCTGTAGCGCAGCCGCGCCGGAGCCCGACTCGCCCGCCCCGGACGGTGGCCTCCCTGCGGCCGAGCAGCCTAGCCCTGCCGGGGGGGCCCAGCCCACCCCCTCCGCGTGTGGGGAGAGCAGGGAGGAGGGGCTGGCCGGTGGGGGCGAGCCAGACCAGGAGCCTGCAGGTACAGCAGCAGGGGCCCCCAACTCTGCTAAAGCTGGCTTCAGTGTGCCTGTGTTGTCCTTCGCTCGTCTCTGTTCCTGTGCGCTGTCTCTGTGCATCTTCATCCACGTCAGGATACACCAACCCCTCCCCCATTCTGGAGTCACTCACTCATTCACCCTATCAGTCACTTAGGATTAGACTGCTGCCTAAATGTGCTCGGCCTGTCCGTCACCCCCCAGAACGTGGTGGGACCAAACTACTGATTTAATCGGTAGGGGTCAGTCATTCTCTCCAAAAACAGCAAAAACAACTCATTCTCCCCTAAACTACAGCCTAAATATGAGCATTGAGCTGAGGGGTTGACTCGAGCATCAGTGGTTAAGACTTTTTTTTTTTTTTTTTTCCCGAATCCGAAGTTTTAAGCCTGAATTGATGCTTAGTGTCGATATCGTCCTCACTTTGCATTCTCCCGAGTCATAAATCAGGAAACGAAGTGCATTAAATATTCATAGTAATAAAACAGTCCGTCTCCGTAGATGTGCGGTTGGGTGTGAAAGTAGCATAACCACGGTGATGCTGTTTTCATTAGACGCCATTGGCGCTCCCTCTGCTCTCTGCATTGTGCTGGGCTGTTACCCGGCAGCCTGCGGAAAGATAAATAAGTCAGCTCGCGGGAAAGACTGCCAGGAAGCAAGTTTGATCCTGGTCCTTCTCTGGCATGACTCACTGTGACTTCAAGGGTTTGGCAAAGCTTCTCTATCCAGGCATGAAGTATCCAGTAAAGGCCTGCATCTTCGATTATTCTGCAGGTCAAACCATATCCGTATCAATGGCTCTACCCTTCTGGTCCTCTCTTACCATTTCCCCTTGGTTAAGGCTTCGGCCACGGAAAAACTGGACTTTGTCCCCCTGGCATAAAGCCGAGGACCAGTTACCCCAGGGGGCTCAGATAAAGGTATACTGAGTAGGATTTGTCTGTTGAGGTTCATTAACACAACAGTCAAAGTTGGTCCCTCCTCCTCAGCTTTGGCAAACGTGAAATCGAGTTGAGATAATGACTGTGTAAATGGTTACTTGTTCAAACCCTTTCTGTACCTTTCAGTAAGAGCCATTTTATCCTTTGACAGGAGATGCCCGTGTCCTCAGCTGTGTGTGCCAATACCTGATTTGTTTTTGCACGTGTCAATTCTGAGATTGTGCCCCAGTCTGGCCGCTGTGACTCCCATTTGCATTATGTAAACATTGAGTCATCCCGACATGCTGCTCTGTTCCTGCCCTGCTCCAGCCATGTGATTATATTCAGCCAATGTGTTTAGCATGTGCGGTTTCTTTTCTTTTTTTTTTTTTTTTGGGGTATTACGTGTCCTTTTTTTTTTTTTTGTTGTTGTTGTTGTTGTTGCTTTGTTTAAATGCATCAGCGTTGCTTGCATGTTCACTTTTTTGCTCCTGTTCTAGTTCGAAGTGGGCTTCCTGCCTTCAGTGTTTCTCCTGTGCTGCTGTGACAAGAACTGGCTCTTGAGGAATCACAGAGCCCTTAGCCGAGCACCCGTGAATCTCCTGTTGTTCTGTACCCCCATTCCCTGAAATCATAGTCCCCATTGGATTAGAACTGTTAGGCGTGAAACCAGTCTGGCCAATGAGCAGTGCTAATTGTTTAGCTTTTTACCCGGGAAGAAAGAAAACACGGGATAGAAGAAAATAACAATTCGGCGGCCAGAGTTCAGGATTCCTGGTTTACACCTCTTAAGGCTGAACAATATCTCTCCCCCCCTCCCCTTAAAGCCATCCTGGAATGGCATTGATTGGCTGGTGCCTCCATGTGAGTTGGGGTCTATTGTGACTACTTTTCCAGTAGTTGCTTAGTTCGGGTGATGCCCTATTAGCCGTCACTCAGGCTAAATGTTCTCAACCTTATCCAGAAAGGACCAAAGTGTGTGCTGGCTGTCATTCCATCCAATCAGGTTCAAACCTGATTCGACTAGTCAAGGTCTTTTTGCAAGGATTCTTGGGCTTGATCAGTAGCGTTAGGTGTGTAACTGCTTGGCTGGAATGAAAGCCTGCATCCAGGCCAGCCCTTTTTTTTTTTTTTTTTTTTTTTTTTTAGGGATAAAATTGAGAATCCTTGGCTGGGTCGTTAAGAGCTGTATGGCTCCATGTCTTAGTTTCCGCATGTATTGCTATCTAGTGACCCCTACTGGTTCGGTCGTGGCTGAAGATTTTTGCAAGAGGACTTAGGACTTCATTAAAACTTTCTGTTAGCCAACGGTTCATGACGTATACTGTTGAGGTTGCGCCATTTCAAACTGAGGAGGGAATTTGAGATGCTCAGCCATACATTGGATGCCAGAATGATTTAAATAAAAATAAAATGATGCCCGTCATTTTTTTTTTTTTATTCACTTAGAGGTTTAAGAACCCAGGTTTACTTTGCTGCCTGCATTTCTTAAGTGCAAGTCCGTGAAATGCTCAAGCTTTTCTTGTGCCGAAATGTGCTCTTTTTGTGTAGCTCTGCGATTCGGGCGTTGTGTCATTGGCTGCTGCTGCCGCTAAAGTGCGTTTTTCTTCGAGCTGGAGATTAGCGCGCCTTTTGTGTTGAGCCAATTACTGTATGTGCAAGCGCTTTTGGCCGCTTTGGAAAACAAGCATGTTGTATGCCACTAGGGGGAGCTGCCACCATTCAATTGCGTTCAACTGTGGGTAATTTTTCTAAATGCAGTTGAAACAACTCAACTCTCCTCTCGACATGTTGGAAGAGCAGAAATACAAAAGGATGTCATTTGATGGGTCATAAGAATGGCAGACTGTGCTTCCTATGCTATATGATTATCCATTAGGTTAATGTGCGATTCAGTAACTGATTTTCTTGCAGATTGGGCCATGAACACTACTGATGTGTCCATTTCCCCCTCTGTGACATTATCACTTTATCAATGTGCCGTGAAATGAGGAGTGGGCCTAATTGCCGGTGTGCATTTCTAAATGTCCTCCACAGATAAGTCCAATGTTGAGGGGGGGTCCTCCGAGGCCCAGCCCCTGCTGGCCGGGGACGAGAACAGCAACAGCAGCCACGCGTCCACCTCCGAGGCCCCTAAGGGCCCGGAGGAGCCCGACATTGCTGACAAGTCCTCTCAGTCCTCTATCACCAGCCAGGACGACGCAGGTATGCTTGTTTTACACACACACACGCTTCTTATGAGGCGTAGTCTTTCTGTTCGTGGCTCGCATCACCCAGGCGTATTTATTACCTCCGCCAACTTTGGAGGTTGGACAGAGGTTGTGTATTCACCCATGTCTGTTTGTTTGTTTGTTTGTTTGTCAAGACAGTATTTATCAAATTCCTCAATCTCATTTCATTGATTTTTTTTTTTTTTTTTTTTTTTTTATAGAAGTGTGGGCCTTGGGCAAAGGAACAATCAATTTAATTGAATGCGGCCACCGGCATACTTGTTCAGTTCATAGTGAAAAATGTGGTGACAGGGGTATGCACTCCCTGAGTGCTTTTTAGTAAGGGTTAGCCTTTTTTTTTTTTTTTTTTTTTTTTTTTTAGCTTGTCCAACCCAAGAAAGCAACAGGTGCCATATTAAATGATCACGGTAGAGGAGAGGGAGGAAATGTGTCCACACACAGATATTTTACTCCTATTTCATTGTGCGTCTCAACCATTGTCAACCATTGAGCCTGATGACATTGTCGATAAACTAGTGTTTCTCAAAGGAGGTCAGTTCTCTCTCTTTGCCTACATGAACCACAAGTGAGGGCAGAATTGAAAATGCATAACCCCATTAAACCTATGGACTCATGTATATGGGTCTGTCAAATGCAGCTGCTATTTGCAAACCTGTGGAACTTTCGGCTGATTTTAAATTCTGGCGGTGAACTCGAGGTTTCCAAAGATCCCAAATATGTCCTACTGAATTCTAGGAAAGTGTGAAGGAAACGATTTCCAAGATGTTTTCTGTTTGATGCACTGCTGTGGTCATGTAAACTTGGTGTCCTGGCTTTGCATATTTCACACAATGTAGATGTCAGTGAAATGGAGATACAAAACATGTATGTGGCTTCTTCCTGCAATATGATATGGAAATATAAAATATGCATGTGACTTGTGGGGGAAAATCTATTTAAAAGGAAATTTACGTGAAGTTTTGTGTCTCAGTGGTTAGAACAAAGGATCTCTGCACTCAGGTTTAACCATTTAGTGTGATGTAGTAGTTATTCCATGATTTAGCTCCCAACTGAGAGACTATGGCTCTGATTATTAATCTGTGGTTACTCTGGTCTGAAAGGGATATTATCTGTCATGCAGGTGAGGGGAAGGAGAAGTCGAATGGCGAAGGAGCAGGTGTGGCTCGGGGCCCGTTGGCGGCCACGCGGATGGTGACGCGCCTACGGAACCCCGACAGCAAGCTGAGCCAGCTGAAGAGCCAGCAGGTGGCTGCTGCTGCCCATGAGGCCAACAAGGCCTTCAAGGAGGGCAAGGAGGTGAGACTGGAGAGAGGGAACTCTGGTGATGCGCTCTACACTTGGGCTTTAGCACGTTAGCACTACTGCTGGCAGTACGTCTGTACGCAGGTGAGACTAGACGGGTAACTCTGGTGATGTGCTCTACAATGGGGCTTGACACAGGTAGCTCTGCAGTTGGCGATGCAGTTTGCTGTGGGACTTTAGCACGTTAGCATTTTTGCCGGCAATATTGCAACAAGGCAATCATGGAGGGCAAGGAACTGAGGCAGGAGAGAATTGACGCACCCACTGCTGGCACTCTACACTGGGTTTTTTTGGATGTAGCAAGTTAGTATTACTGCTGCCTTATAGTAGCGCGGCACAGGAGGAGGTCAGGGAAGAAAGAGCGTGCTAACTGCATACATGCTGTGCGCTGAGACGTAAGCTCTTAGCATGTTTCTGAAAAAGAGACTCAATATGGAGCATCGATCAGTTTGAGACTGCTGGTGTGGCAGGCTGTTGAATGGTTGTGTGCAAATGAAGGTTGATAATAGAGCTAAACTGTTATTTTAGATCATCATCTCAAGGTTTTCTCTGCCACATGTGAGGTTATCAAATTTATGGGGATTTATGTTGATGTGTACATCAATAAATAGGAAAAAATTCCCCTCGTGCTTTCCCCCTGTGCTGAAGTCCATATGCATGTTTATCTGTAAATTGATTGCAACATGGTGTACTTTATTACTTAGAACTTAAAGACTTGTGTTTTCTTTGTTTTCTTTTCTTTTTTTGTAAATAAACATGTTTTGATGGGAAGGTTGTGGTCTGAACTGTAAGGTCATTGACTGTTTGTCTTTGTCGTTCCATGTCCTCCAACATTGAATAAGTGGGGTACCATGATTTGGAATGTCTGTTAGAAAGGAAAGGGTGGACCGTGTAGCAGTGTTTCATTCTCGTCGGGAGTAACGAGTGATTCATGGGCATAGAGGAAAAAAATGTATCGTTGATGGTTGAAAAATTTTAAATCTTCATATCGTTTGTAGTTTTTTTGGGGGGGGTGGGGGTCAGCCTTTGTTTTACATGGCTGGCTGTGCTTCTGTAGTTTTTAATGAAAACAAGGAAATGAGGTTAACGATTCCATCCTCACTTGCCTGCTGTTTTTTACTTTTACACTCAAGGGTGTTGGCCTTCATATGTCAATATTAAAGCTCTGACTGGGCCTTCCTTACCCCACCACCCTAGATCCTCACCGTAAGCACTCAAGGAGAAGTGTCTCGCCTGAGCACCAAGAAGGAAATTGTGATGAAGGGCAGCTTGGGCAACTTCTTCAAGCTGGGCCAGGAGGGCAAGTACAGGGTCTATCACAACCAGTACAGCACCAACACCCTGGCCCTCAACAAGCACCAGCACCGCGAGGACCACGACAAGCGTCGCCACCTCTCCCACAAGTTCTGCATGACCCCGGCCGGCGAGTTTAAGTGGAACGGCTCTGTCCACGGCTCCAAAGTGCTGACCATCTCCACCCTGCGGCTGACCATCATCCAGCTGGAGAACAACATCCCTGCCCCCTTCTTGCACCCGAACTGGGCCTCACACAGGTACCCGCTGGGAAGTTGTGGGGGGTGTTTGAAAGGGTCAGTCACTCTGACTGCATGGGGTGGCTTTGTATCGAAATGGGGCTTTACCAGTGAGTGTTCCTGGGGTACATTTTGTGCTCTGTCCTTAACAGGTCTAACTGGATCAAAGCGGTGCAGATGTGCAGCAAGGCGCGGGAGTTTGCCCTGGCTTTGGCCATCTTGGAGTGCGCCATCAAACCGGTGGCCCTTCTGCCGGTGTGGAAGGACTCCCTCGGACACACCAGGCAAGTCGAGCGCAAAGCTGATTGATCCCCCGTTCACTGTGTTTGCACTGGTGTACAGTCACATCATCAGTGAAAGAGAAACACCTTGCGGTTATAAGTAATCTCCCCAGTGTGCGAGGCTGAGGATGTTTACGAGGGAGGCGATCGGCTGTGGATCAAATGCTATTCTGCCTTGTGAGAAAACAAGAAATCATTTACACACGATGACCGCGACCTGTTCTGTAGTCCCTAGGGTCTGATCGCCTCTCCACTGCTCAAAGAGTGGAATAAACTGTGTGAAAAGGCATCCTGGCCTGGGTGTGTCAGTTCTGAGCGCGTGCAGTAGCCTACCCTGCACCCCAGGGAGCGTCAGGGGCCTGGTCTGTTATCCATGGACCTGTGCCAAAACCAGTCCAGGATTTACCTCCTCTTGCTCTTTGATCTTGGCTGAGCTTCTCAGCTAGGAGTTTCACAAGCTATGTGCGGCGTGTGTTAGCGACATCCTCCTCAAGTTATTTTTTTACCCCCCGCCCCCTTCCTAAAAAGTGGTTTGCAGTGCCCCGCGCCAGACTCGTTACGCGGGGTGATACTGCTTTCGTTGTCCGTCTGCCCACTCTGTGGAATGACCTCCCATTACATATTAGATCTGCGGAGTCTGCTTGGCGCTTCAAAACACTTTTTCGTACTTGCTTTTCTTTAATACAGTAGCATTTCCACTCTTTCTTTAATTTTTTTGTTTGGTTTATTGCTGCTTTTACTATTACTGTTATCAGTGGGATTATTATCCCCCGCAATGACATGAAGAGGAGCAGGCCATATTGCAATGGAGTTTGTCTGTCCGTCCTTCCGTTTGTACGTACGTCCAGATGAGCATGGACTACATTCCACAGAAACTGGTTCATTTAGATGAAATTTTGTGTGCATATGCTATTTGTCATGACCTTGTTTGGGTTTGAAAAGGGGATTCTAAGCTCTTGCCGAATATTTCTGACAAGGTGGTCTTGCTGTTATTAGCATTAGGCTATCAATAGTCTCTTCCTTTTTTTTGTATTCTTCTTTGATCATAAAATGGTTCATTTTGTGTTTTCTGTATTTTTATGTCTCTTCTCTCCCCCAAGAAGGACAGGGGAGGCATATTGTTTTAGGCTCTGTTCGCGTTCGTGTCGGCGTTCCCACTTTGTTTCCGGAGTGTAACTCCAAAACTGTTTGCATGATCCAAACAAAACTTTGCATACTTTACTACACAGGTCCTGAAGTGGTGCCTTTTTTTTAATGTGCCTGTCTGTCCGTCCATCAGGATGTCCGTCCGGATGTGATCAATTTCTCTCCGGAGCATAACTCCTAGACCGTTTGCATGACCTTAACTAAACTTTGCACACTTACTACTCAGGTCCTGAAGTGGTGCCTTTTGGTATGTGCCTGTCTATCTGTTAGGCAGGGAAGGGGGGCCCGGGGGGGGAGACGTACAGTGCCGTGACAAAGTATTTGCCCCCTTCCTGATTTCTTACTTTTTTGCATATTTTTCATACCTAAATGTTTCAGATCATCAAACAAATTTTAATATAAGAGAAAGATAACCCGAGTAAATACAAAATGCAGTTTTTAAATGATGATTTCATTTATTAAGGGGAACAAGTTATCCAGACCTACCTAGCCCTATGTGAAAAAGTAATTGCCCCCCCCCCCCTTGTTAAATCATGAATTAACTGTGATTAACCACATTTTTTGAGTGTAGTTTCACTAGCCACACCCAGGCCGGATTACTGCCAGACCTGTTGAATCAAGAAATCACTTCAATAGAACCTGTCTGACAAAGTGAAGTATGCTAAAAGATCTCAAAAAGCAAAATGTCATGCCACGAACTAAAGAAATTCAAGAACACATGAGAAACAAAGAAATTGACATCTATCAGTCTGGAAAGGGTTGCAAAGCCATTTCTAAGGCTTTGAGACTCCGGCGAATCACGATGAGAGCCATTATACACAAATGGATAAAACTTCGAACAGTGGTAAACCTTCCCAGGAGTGGGCAGCTTACCAAAATTACTTCAAGAGCGCATCAACTACTCATCCAGGAGGTCACAAAAAACCCATAACAACATCTGAAGAACTGCAGGCCTCACTTGCCTCAGTTAAAGTCAGTGTTCATGATTCAACAATAAGACAGAGACTGGGCAAAAAATGGCATCCATGGGAGAGTTCCAAGGCGAAAACCAATGCTGACCAAAAAGAACACGAAGGCCCGTCTCACATTTGCCAAAATACATCTTGTTGATCCCCAAGACTTTTGGGAAAATATTCTGTAGAATGACGAGACATACGTTGATCTTTTTGGAAGGTGTGCATCCCGTTACATCAGGCGTAAAACTAACACAGCATTTCATAAAATGAACATCATACCAAAAGTCAAACATGGTGGTGGTAGTGGGATGGTTTGGGGCTGCTTTGCTGCTTCAGGATTTGGACGACTTGTCATAATTGATGGAACTATGAATTCTGCTCTCTACCGAAAAATCCTGAAGGAGAATGTCCAACCCTCAGATTGTGATCTCGAGCTCAAGCGCACTTGGGTTATGCAGCAGGACAATGATCTGAAACACACCAGCAAGTCCACCTCTGAATGGCTTCAAAAAAACATGAAGATTTTGGAGTAGCCTTGTCAAAGTCCGGGCTTAAATCCTATTGAGATGCAGTGGCATGACCTTAAACAGGCCGTTCGTGCTCAAAACCCCTCCACTGTGGCTGAATTAAAATAATTCTGCTAAGAGGAGTGGGCTTAAATTCTTCCACAGTGATGTGAAAGACTTATTGCCAGTTTTTGCAAGCGTTTGATTGCAGTTGTTGTCGCCGAGGGTGGCACAACCAGTTATTAGGATTTAGGGGGCAATTACTTTTTCACATAGGGCCAGGTAGGTTTGGATAGCTTTTTCCCCTTAATAAATGAACTCATCATTTAAAGACTGCATTTTGTATTTACTCGGGTTGTCTTTGTCTGATATTAAAATTTGTTTGATGATCTGAAACATTTAAGCGTGACAAATATGCAAAAAAGAAGAAATCAGCAAGGGGGCAAATACTTTTTCATGGCACTGTATGTTTTTAGGAGTAAAGACACATTCTAGTTTTTGTTATCTTGATTTTATTCTTGTGTATGTAAAGCATGTTATAACGTCAGGGGCGCCCCGGTGGCTCATCGGTCTAAGTGTGCGTACCATAAAGGCTGTGTCCTTCCCGCAGCGACCTGGGTTCGAATCTGGCTCGGGTCATTTGCTGCATGTCTTCTCCCATTCTTCTCCCCAACCTTCCTGTCTCTCTACACTGTATAACTATCGAATAAAAGGAAAAATTCCCAAAAAAAAAATCTTAAAAAGCATGTTATAACGTCTGTTCGGAGAAGCACTTTGAAAATGAAGAGCCATCACCGTTCCCATGTACAGGTTGCATCGAATGACCTCCATCGAGCGGGAGGAGAAGGAGAAGGTGAAGAAGCGAGAGAAGAAGCTGGAGGAGGAGGAGACCATGCAGCAGGCCACTTGGGTCAAGTACACCTTTCCTGTTAAACACCAGGTGAGGAGTAGTAGTGTTTCAGCAGCCACTGAAAGGCCTGGGTCCTATTGGCAGTGCGTTTTTGTATACACTGGTGTCATTAGCATTTCTAAAGTACTGTGAATGTAGTGTATATTTGATTAGGTTAGGTTTAAGGCTGAGACAAATTGAAAGTATGACCCTTTGGCTGATTAACCCTTTTAAGTCCTCACTTCAGTTCAAATATTTTGAGCTACTGTTAAGCTCTGAAGCACTTGCTCAGTCCTTAACACTGACTATAAAATCTTTCAAGATCTTTGTTTGTGGGATCTTTGGCATTAACCGCTGAATTGCTCAAAGTGCAGATTTGGTTCATGTTCCACCCTGTGCTTTTGCTCCTTAAAAAGTTGAAGACTGTTTGACGGGTGTTTGCCTAATATTGCATGTACGTTCTGATCTTTGTGAAGGTGTGGAAGCAGAAAGGAGAGGAATATCGAGTAACGGGGTACGGAGGGTGGAGCTGGATCAGCAAAACTCATGTGCACCGCTTTGTCCCCAAACTACCGGGGAACACCAATGTGAACTACCGCAAAGAGCTTGAAGGTACGGACCCTCTCCTCCCCATCTGTTTTTGATCGAGGCTCCCCTGTTTTTCCCTTTACCCGACCCCCAGTAAAACTCCCCTCAACTCAGTCTCCACAATTCAGAGCTGTGTCACGATTACTGCGCATGCTCAGAACTTGCGCCCTAAGAAAGTGAAACTGCTTGACTGCTAGTCAGAATCGATTTCTGTCCTTGCCGATCCGTCCTCGTTTTCCATTGTATTTATATATTTTAGTTGTTCAGGCATTATGCTTTTTATATTATAGAGTTTTTTTAAGGAAATTCAGGATTTAAAGTGCTATTTTCTCACTTTAGCTGCAGGATACAAAGAATGTAAGCTGGTTTTACATCACCAATAATCATAGAACAAGAAGAAGAAAAAAAAACGCCGCCTTTTACAATTACTGGCGGTTGGCAAACCGGCTTACATTCTTTGTATCCTTCAGCTAATGCAAGTAAATAGTGCTTTTAATCCTCAAATTTCCATGGAAAAATCCGTAATAGAAAAAGCATAATGTATGAGTTACTCAAATAAACAAATAGAAAGCAAAACGATGACTGATTAGCGAGGGTGGATGTAGATTTTGTCTTGCAGTCGAGTGGATTTACTTTGTTCAAAGTTGTGAGCATGCGCACTGATTGTGACACAGGTCCTTTAACCCATTAAGACCTGATCGACGCGACTTTTCCTTCAAAACGGAATGGACGAATATATATATATATAAAAACGGAATGGACATGAATATTATATATATATATATATATATATATATCATTTTTAAGAAGTGCGAAGGAATTGCATCATGAGGTGCCCTAGGTCTTAATGGGTTAATGTGAGTTTATATGCTTGTTTACCCATTTTGTTTATTTTATTTCTGACTAGCTGCCAAAAGTGGCAAGACAATAACAACGATGGTGTCCGATGTGGACAAAAGGAAAAGCCTTCCAAAAGCGGGCTCAGATGCGGAAGCCCAGGCAAAAGACCGATGTGCAGAGGAATCCTCTGAGAGTATCACGGACGAAAGCAAGGACCTTCCCAGCGAGTCAGACAAGGGCAAGGACCTCTCCAGCAATTCGGACAAGGGCAAGGACCTTGCTGGCGATTCGGTGGATGAGGAGAGCATGGACTACAAGGTGGAGGAGAAGATGGCCGCCATGATGAAGGACCAGCCCGCGGAGAAATCCGAGGAGCAGGACAAGACCATGGAGGAGGATGCCGAGAACATGGAGGTCGATGGCAGCCCGATCGACTCGGGACTGGATAAGGAGAAAGGTATACTCCCACATCCTGACAGGCCGGCATTCTCATGCACGCACACACCTGTGCTAGAAACACACACACAGACACACAAAAGACACAACTCTCCGCTCCCAAACAATAGGGCAATTACAGCCATGGAAATACAGTAGGATGATGGTTTGTTTTCAGCCTTCGTTTGCCTGATTACGCCTTCTGTTCTTTCTCTCAGGGAAAAGCGAGAGCGACAGCCCCACGCCCTCAGACGATGGGGAGCTGAAGGAGGAGTCCAGAGAGGGCGAGGAGGCCCAAGCCGACGGACAGCCGAAATCCCCGCAGAGGCCCTTCAACTACGACGTGGTGAACGTCAGCGAGTGCTTCCTGCTGCGTACGGCCTACAAGAAGAAGGTGAGGGCTTCAAAGCTGGACGTGCTTCTGGATCGCCGGGTCAAGCAGTTCACTCTGGAGGAGAAGCAGAGGTTGGAGCGCCTCAAGCACACTTCAGTCGTCAAGGTCTCCTCAAAAGGCCCCGTCACGCCCCACCAATCGGGGATCAAAATCAAAATTGAGGCTAAGCCTCTGCCGGCGGTGGCGGCGGCGGCGGCAAGCCAGGCGGTGCCAAAGGGGCTGGAATCGCCGGCTGTGCCGAAGATCGACACCGGTTCCGCTGTCTCTGGGACCCCGTGTGCAAACGTCAGGCCGGAAATCCTGGCGCCCTCTGAAAAAGCTGAGGCGATGGACTCTGAACCAGTTCCCCCGCAGGATGGCGTTAAGCAGGACGCCGTGGCGGAAGGAACTGGCGCTGAACTGAAGCAGAGCCCACCTGAGGCTGAAGGCCAGGAGGCAAGCTTGCACTTAGCCTGCCAGGGGAACGGCTCGGAGCTCACACCACAGGCAGCAAGGACTGCAGACACGGAGTCTGAGGCCTCTCTGAAGGAAAAACTGACTGTTACGGAACAGGCGCACAGCGCCACCGCCCCTGCCGGCCAGGACCGGGCTGAGCAGGAAGACCTTGGGAACATTGTGACGTCATCTGCCTTGTTGGGGCCCACGTGTGACGGTAATCCTGAGGCCTCACCTGCCTCTCAGGCAAGCCAAGACCACATACAGGAGGTGCAGGACAGGTCGTGTCTGGCGTCCGAACTCATTCAACCAGAATCATTGGAAAAAGCGTGTCTGCCCGACACCAGTGCAGAGTTGACAGTGGCAGAGGAGAATGGCAAGAAGCATGGGTACGTAGGGGGAGGGCTGGAGGACAGGGGGAACATCAACAAGAACCAAGAAGGAAGGACCACGGAAACGGAAAAACTGACGCTGGCCCCTGCGGTTCAGGTGAATGGGAAGGACGCCACGGAAAATAAAGCAGTTCGGGACTGCGACACTCCCACGAAAGAAGCTCCAAACTTGGACTTGACGAATAACCTGGAGGCAAAGGTGAACAACATTGCCAAGGGCAGTTCGGAAGAGGACTTCAAAGTCGCGCCCTTGAAAGATCCGCTGAAGCCGCTGATGAACGGCGACCTTGCTGCAGACGGGTCCAAGGAGAGGCCCAACAGCAGCGTGCTGCCCTCCCTGCAGGCCAGCCTTTCTTCTGGAGCTGATGGCGAGAAGGTTGCCAGTGCAGCAGACTCCGACTACCTGCCCCCTGAGAAGGTGCCGCGGCTGGAAAACGATCTCAGCGAGACGGTGGATTCCACCGTGACCTCGCCGCTCCCCGCACAAATTTCCACCCCGCCGCTGGAGCTCGGACAACCGGAAGAGGGCAACAGCATGGAGTCTGAGCCCATGGAGGCGGAGGCCGCTCCTCCGAAGAAGATCGTCCCGTCCCCCGTCCAGTCGGCCGAGGAGTCCAGCCTCAGCAATGACTTCACGGAGGACAGCTGCAGCGGGGCCTTCTCGGAGGCCAAGGCGGAAGCGCCGAAAGTGGAGCCCACCACCACAACCATAATTACGCAGGTCACCACCACGACCACGACCACCACCACCGAGTCCAGGACGGTTCAGATCGCAGAGGTCTCGAGTACACACGGCGGTGCGCCAGCAGTGGTCTCCACTTCGGAGAGTAGCGCAGTCTCCACCCTCTCCACCATTACCAAATCCTCAGTGACCAAAGTCAGCTCCCCTACGCGAGACAGCCAGGTGGGAATGGAGTCCAGGACGGAGGAGAGCAAGACCACTGTGACCACCACCGTGACGAACGCCACCTCTAGTGCTGCGGGTTCGTCTGTAACGTCCATGACCATCAGTAAGGAATACTCCACCAGGGACCGGGTCCGGCTGCTCAAGTTCTCCCGCACAAAGAAGACTCGGTCCGGCACCGCGCTCCCGTCCTACCGCAAGTTTGTGACCAAGAGCAGTAAGAAGAGCATCTTCGTCCTGCCCAACGATGACCTGAGGAAGTTGGCGAGGCGAGGTGGGATTCGCGAGGTGCCTGTGTTCAGCTACGTCGCCAAGCCAGCCCTGGACATCTGGCCATATCCTTCCCCCAGGCCAACGTTCGGCATTACATGGAGGTGGGCACATCTGTGTGCTTTTAAATGATGCCTGAGATGACTTTCTATGATTGTATTTTCATTCTCAAATTGATTCCTGTGCTTGGTTTTTGTTTCTCTACTGTCATTTGAAGTATGCTGCACTTTCAAGGTTTTAGTAAAGTGAAAAACCAGCATTGTTTCAGTGTTAAAGGTCCCCTATTATGCCACCACGTGCACCGCTAATTAGCCATCATGAGCCAGTTCAAAATCTCCCCTTCCTGACATCACAAGGAGTGACCACCCAGAATAATGAAATCTGATTGACTGCTTGGCTAAAGTTGATCAGCTCTTCTTGCCTCTGGTTGGTTACTTCCCCATGTGATGTCAAGAGAGGAAAGATTTTGAAATGGCTTCTAATAACTAATTGGCTGTGCACCTGGTGACATAATAGGGGGCCTTTAAATGCTTATGGCGTTACATCGTTTTGTGGGTCTTTGCTTGCAGGTACCGGCTCCAGACGGTTAAGTCTCTGGCGGGGGTGAGCCTAATGCTGAGACTGCTGTGGTCCTGCCTCCGATGGGATGACATGGCGGTCAAGCCCTCCACTGGCGCGGGGACGACCCGCACAGGTGAGCGCACAGGTATCTAACCCTTCCTTTCCCGGTTTGCAGCCACCTGCACAACTCACGAGTAGCACACTCAAAAAACAAAATGGTGGCAACAGTAATCACACAATAATGCTGCATGGAGTAGTTTCAAAGTACTTTAAGCAGTTTTACTACAGTAATATAACACTGTCGACCACCTGGATTAGTATTAGCCAAATACAAATTAGCCAATATTCGCGCTGTAACATAGGATAGGTAATTACCCTGGAGTATCCTCAAAGCTCTAAAACCAACGTGACAACAGTAACACAGCATGGTCAGCTGCCTGGTGTAGTGTCAGAGCACATTAATCAATATTCCCTCCCTAACATCACATTGATAATTACCCTGGAGTAATTTTAAAGCACAAAAACCAAGGTTACTACAGTAGCACAACTTGGTCAGCCACCCTGAAGTTGTGTCAAAGGACTTTAACCAATATCCCTATAGTGGCACAACATAATGAAACTCACCTGGAATAGGATTAAAGCACTTTAACCAGCACTTGCATAGTGAAATTACAAACCAATCCTCTGTAGTTTCAAAGCAGTTGAATCACTCTTCCCATAGTAATATAACGTACTTGGCAAACTTTGGGACCACCTGCCAGATTCCTGAATTAATTGTGTTCTACCTGAGGCACGCTTGATGCAACTAATCATTATGACCACTTGGTTAGTCCATTAAGAGCTCTGAGGTGAAAAACATCAAGTGCCTGGATCTCGTTGGTTGTCCTAGTGGAAAGGGGTTGGGAAGCTCTGACATCAGTTAAAGGATGTCTGTTACACATAGTATTTTTATTGGGATTGCGCTTTGTTGCTTTGAGTCACGGGATGTGGCTCGTCCTCCCACTGCAAACGTGCTGCCTATCCTTTCCTTTGCCCCTCTTAGAAACTTCAGAGACTGAAATTACCACGACGGAGATCATCAAACGTCGAGATGTTGGACCTTACGGAATTCGATCGGAGTACTGTATCAGGAAGATCATCTGTCCCATCGGCGTTCCCGAAACCCCCAAAGGTAGGGCGCTGTTTCTCTGATGTCCCATCGTGGCGTTTGAGCCGTCTGTTTCCTGTCTCCGAACGCAGTTACCATCTCCAAAAATTTATAAAAAATGTAGAATTGGGATGGTAACTCTTTTGATGACCTCAGTCTGAATTAGCCTGTGGAGAATGTCCGATTCCTGTTCCCCTAAAGGTGTCTTTACTGGGTTAGGGAAGCATGGGCTTAGGCCATTGTTCTTTGCCCAGAGCATTGTGACAATTCATTGTGAGATGTATTGTACAGAAGCAGAAAATTTGATTTGACCTTCTTCACTTGCAGAATTTTTGGGGTCCACATTTCAAGTAATTTATCGCCTGAATGCTTTTGGAATTTACCATGTTGCCCCCACCCCACCTCCCCTTGTAGAAACACCGACGCCTCAGAGGAAGGGCCTGCGGTCGAGCGCCCTGAGGCCCAAGAAGCCGGAGGCACCGAAGCAGACCGGACCGGTGGTGATCGAGACCTGGGTGGCTGAGGAGGAGCTGGACCTCTGGGAGATCAGAGCCTTTTCAGAAAGGTGAGGCTGAACCAGCTGCCTGGCAGCGACAGTGCCATCTCATCAAACTCGGCGTCTCTCTCTCTCAAAGGAATGTGTGGATGCACATTAATCTTGGAAAATTATCTTCGTTAGCAATTTGTGGGTGTCTCAAGTTGGAGTCTGTAAAACAGTGTCCACATTGAGGGCTGCGAGTTGGTGGTTTGAGTGCAGCCGCAGAATTTGGTGATATTTATCTTTCTGTCTATCTCTCAGTCAATCTACCTCCATTTATCTATATCTCTATCTCTCTCACTCTCTTGGTCTCTCATTCTCTCTCGTTTCCCATTCTTTCTGTCTTCATGGACTATTCTCTGGAATAAAAATGGTGAAATAAAGTAATGCGTGTATGCACTTGTTTTGCCAGCATTTTTAACTGATCTGTCATGTTTCATCATGGTTCTAGTCCCCTTGTGGGCTGCGCTTCCATGTTTCTGGAGATCTGCTGTCCTGTTGATGTCACCTTGCTTTTGCCCTGCTGGTTTTACTATGTAGCTGTTGGAAAAACTTTGCTCGCAATTTAGTGAGGCATTATTGGGACAAGTACCGGGTTATGTCAGTCGTGACCAAGTCTCTGTGTTTGTCGTGAATTCTCACTGTTACTGCTTTGACGCCCCATATCTTTTCCCATTTCAGAGTTGAAAAGGAGAAGGCGCAGGCAGCAGAGCAGGCAAAGGTTAGTGAGCAGAAGAAAGCAGTGGAGTGCAAGGCACATATGGAGGCTCAGCTAAAGCAGCAGAGATTGGCTGCCCAGCAGGTGGGAAGACAAGTTGCAGTTTCCACCTTGCGAGAATTGCCTCCTTTCCCTTTGCTATATTAAATTTGGGGGCCACGCCATTTCACATGGTGGTGGTGGTCTCTTTACCGCAACCATTTTTTAGGGGATCAATTTTCAGTGATTCTATGGTATACCAGTCCTCATGTGGCTGATATTATTCAAAAATTAAATTTTCTGCATTTGGCGATGTGTGGTTATGCGTCTAAATTGCTGCTTTGCGTCCTGACGTGTTTTTAATGTGAAGAGGCCTCATGCAAACGCAATGTGCGAGAGCATTATTATTATTTTCTTTTTTTTTTTATATATAGAAACGATTGGAGCAGCAGAAGCTGGGCTCCACTGCCACCACCACAGCCTCCACTGCATCCAGTACCCCGGCTACACCGACTGCCACCCCTCAGAAGGTGGTAGGCTCCCTGACCAGCCAGGTCACCCCTGGGACTAAAGTGGTTCTGGCCACTAAGATGGGCTCTCCGGCAGTGACATTCCAGCAGAACAAGAACTTCCAACAGATGTTTGCTTCGTGGGTCAAACAGGGTCAGAGCAGTCCAGGTAAGCTCCTCCATATGCCTTAGAACAGTGGTAACTAATCCTGTTTATGGAGATAAACCGTCCTGTAGGGTTTCGTTTCTACCAAAATTGGACACACGTTAGCAGCTTGATGACATTTTTTGCCAGGGTTGGAGGAGGACCTACATAAAGCTTGATACATGCTCCACAAGAACAGAGAAATTTGTTCTTGTTTTCGAGGCTGCGAGAACAAGAACAAGGTTCGTTTTGACCGGGACATTTCATTCTTCACGAGAAAGTGCCGAACTCCTGGTAAGCCCTCAAAGGGCCAGGCCACTCCATTTTTCTGACCAATCACACAACAGTTCTCGGACACCACACGAGAAAAAAGTTCTGCCCAGATGATGTGCGGAGAACAAGCTGCAAGAACTCCGAAACCAGGGCTGCGAGAACAAAATGACGTCATTTTGTTCTTGCAGCCTCGAGAACAAGAACAAATTTATCTGTGCTTGTGGAGTATATATCAGCCTTTAAGGTAGATGTCCAAGAACAGGGTGCAGTGACCACTGCCTTGTGGTCACAAACCGTATTTTGCTTCGATATTTTCAGTGTGTGGCTGGACACCGTTTTGAGTGCAGTGGCCTGACATGTCGGTTGGACCTCACTGTCTTTGCAGCCTCAACAAGTTCTGTGGCCACGGTGGCCAGCACGACCTCCGGGCAGGCTTTCCAGATCACCAGTAGCCCGGTGACTATGGCTGGCAAAGTCATCACTGCCAAGCTGCCGCTCCCAGCCAACAGCAAGATTGTCACTGTCAATGTGCCAACCACACAAGGAGGTACCCGAAGGGTCCACAGTGAGGGGTGGAGGAGAGTAGGGGGTCTGCCTCAGTGACTGAGCTGTAACCAAAATTTCCCGGCGTTAGGAAATTCGTTGAGCTGTTTGAGCTTTTCAGCTTTCACATAGACTGTTAATTTCTCAGTTGTCCGGACCTGTTCAACCACCACTCTCTTCATGGGGAAAAAAACAGCACTTTACGGGGAAATATTTTCCCGTTAATGTCTGGGATTTTAGGGTTTTTAAGGAAATAGTTTTCATGTTTTATTGCTTTCCTGGTGTTTTGTTGATACGCAGGTTGGGCTTTTGTGTGCGTGTAAGCTGGACGCAGTTCTCTGGATGTAGTGGAGTCTGCGCTGCAGCCTGGTTTATCCATCTTGGCCGCCTGCCATCTGCAGGGTTTTTTAATATTAGGACAACACGAGGAAAATCTGAACAATATGGGTTTGGATATGGCTGTGCCGTTCCTCTTCGTGTAGATTGGTTAAGACTTGTGTCTGATCCAGGAGAAATCTGATCAAGTTAGCTGTGATGATGCGGAGATTCATGTGGCTGCCATATCTGTTTGTTTGATGGTCATTTGCTGTGGAAGATGAGCTTTGAAACTGCAGGCCGAAGCCAATGGCGATGGAGTCACTGAATGCACACACTCCTTTTTCAAACTGCCTTTTACAGTGGAAGGAAAAAAGGGTGAAGGTTAGTGGAATTCCGTCAGCCATTACATGCAAGGGAGAAACGTTAACATTCAGCGGATCAGGGCCGAATTACTCCGCAAACAAACACCGTTCCCGTCTAGTGACACCCACGTTTCGCCAGAAAGAAGGTATTAACGGGCAGTGTTTGTCCTCCAGCGTGACTCTCTTTGAGGTTGTTTGTCTTGGAAGCAGTCGAGGAAGTGAGCATGAAAACAAGTTTATCCTGGGGTCTGGCTGCTTGGACCCGGTATCCTGCTCCTGCGAGCGCTGCTCCTTACGAGCTCCGCAAACAACTCCCTGAAGAAGTGGCCGTTTGAAGCCACGCCAGACCCGAGTTTACCTTCTGCAGCTAATCCCTCCTCGGAGGCCTGAACTTTGATGTGTTATGTATCGTCGCCCGATCAGTTGCTGTGAACTTAGGCCGCAAAGACGAGAGAGGGGGAAGATTCTTTCAAGCTTGACAAACGTGTTTTGGTTTCTCTCCACGTGACTTGATGAGTCAAATAAAAACTTGTATCTGAAGCACTTGTTTTGTCTGAACGTGAAAGAGAAGTGAAATGGGGTTTGTTAAATAGGCCTGCTCACCAGTAATGAGAATTCTTACATGATGGAAACAAACTGCATCGGTGATGATTTCGGTGACTCTTTGAGAGGAGCTTTGAAGATCTAAAAGCCCTACTAATATTTACAGTGGCCGTGATTTAAGGTCTCCAAGACATGAATGTTCTGGAGCCACAAATGATGTATTGAGAGTAGGATTAATGAATGAAGCTAACACAATATTGTCCACTATTGCAAGATAAAATTCTTAATACCGCTGCACTCGCACCAAATAGATCAGTTTATCACAGCATGGCCTGTTCTTTTTGTCCAAAAGCAGTGTGAAATGGTTGTTGATTTGTGTGGGATTAGTGAATTCCATTGGTTGAAAAGTTTTTCTTTTTCCTCAGGCGCATGTGGGTGATGGAATTTTTTAATCGTGCCTTTATCGTACAACACAGTAGTTGCTAATGTAATTGTGTGGCATGATTGTTGATTTGTGCTGGTGTAATTGAATAGTATGTTTATTGATTTATCTTGGAGTAATTGAATGGTTGTCCATTTCTGTGAGAGTAATTGGATGAAATAACTGTTCACTGATTTTTTTTTTTTTCCCCCTAACAGGCGTGATGCAGGTCCAGCAGAAAGTTCTGGGTATCATTCCGTCCAGCACAGCCGGCAACCAGCAAACCTTCACTTCATTCCAGCCTCGGACCACCACCATCAACATCCGACCCAACAACCCCGCTTCCGTTACAGGCTCGCCCCCTCCACAGCAGGTACGTGACACCCCTGTGCTTCTGTGGGATGAGTTTTAGGTGTCGATGGGTAAGGATTATATATAAATTATTCAACTATCGAGAAGGAGAAAATTCTCATCATTAGTCATACACCTCATGGAACATGCAGTTGAATATACTATTGCCGCTTTTCCATTACAGTTTTTTTGCTCTACTCGACTCTACTCGGTTTCGGTCGTTTTCCATTACAATTACCACCTCAACGTGGGTGGGGTCATCATAGCAAGCATTACTCCCTGGCAAATTGGTGGCCTGCGGTTCGTTGATGTCACAATTTGGGCTCGACTCAGCTCGCTTAGAACCCTGGTTGAGTAGGTACTAAAAAAGTACCTGGTACCAGGTACTATCACCTAATGGAAAACCCTAAAAACTGAGTAGAGACCAGTCGAGTAGAGCTGAGTAGGTGCTAGTGGAAAAGCCGTTTAAGTGTCCTCCCGAGAGCTACAACCTACCTCCTGAGGTCCTGTTGGGCACCTTGGCCAATAAGATATTGGCTGCCTCGCAATAGCATTTGATGGCAAATAGAGTAGCAACTTTTTGTTTTTGTTGTAATATGGTTTTAACAACTACCTGAAAAGCTCAAAGTCCACAGGGTTTTCATGATCCGTTTCTTAAAAGTTTGCGGCTGTGGTGATCTCTGCATTCAAGGCTAGGGGCTCAGGGGAGTCGCCCTGTCCTCCCTTCGTTAAAAAGGGTCTTCACTGGAGGAGCCCAGCCCTGGTCCTGGAGAGCTGTGGCGTACGCTGGATTTTGGTGTCACTCAACATTTGATTGAAATTAAAGCCGTTAATTATACAGTTATTGCGCATCGCCTGGTGTCTTCAGTCTAAACTAGTTGGTGAAGACAAAACTCGGCACGCCCTCCAGGACTAGGCTCGGCCAGCCCTGGTCTTTACACTGAGAAGCGCAAAAATATATTATAAAAGAATGCTGTGGGCTGGAGGTAAGGCCTCCAGCAACATTGTACAAGATCATAAAATGACACTTCCCAACTAGAGCACTGATGTGCACTGACTTCTCACTGAGTAAGACTGTAATATTAAATCATTTTACACCCTTCATAAGTGTTTGTGGGGTTAGCATAACATACACAAATGATAAGTATTTAGACCTCACAATAATCAATACAGAACTGAAAAAACACAATAGGGTCAGTCCATATCTAAGCATCCAGACCCTCCCAGGTGACCCCCTCAGAAATTTCTCAAAAAATTCATATGGGTGCCTCTGGTGGACTTATGAAATAATACCAAGTATTAGGCCAATATCCCTAATAGTTTTGAAGTGATGGTCTGTCACAATTTTAAGTATTTTTTTTTAAAATTTTGACGAAATTGTGTTTCGTCCAACTTTGGGCTTCCACTGCTCCTCTATTATTTAACCTTCAGATCAGATTTTTGGTTTCTCTGGCCAAATTTTCCCCTAGAATCAGAATTTCTGGTCAGATTAGGTGTATCTACCTTGGTTGCTCCACAATAGGGCTCCAAATTTGGCCAAAAAGCCAAAAATCGCAAAAATTGCTGTACTTTTTAAATGCTACAGATCAGAAAGTTTAGGGAATTCAAGCTTGAAATTTTTTTTGTGACCATTCCTGATACCTCTCATGTGTAATCCACTTTAATCTTGTTTGTATCTTGGCAGGAATGAGAAGAAAAATTTTTTTTTTTATTTTGCTCGTTTTTCATTTTACAGAAAAAATAGCAATTTTGAAGTCCATGGTTCACCATGTGCGCAATTGACCACATCCTTCAAATCTTTTCAATAGATTGCTATAGTTGTCAACTTCATCTGACAAAAAAATTGGGATGGTGTTCAGCCTGGTTTATTTTATGTGAATTTTTCAATAGACACACCATATTGGCCATTTAAACGTACCATCGTACATCATAAAATGCTATAGATTTGTTGAAAGTGTGAATATTAAGTAATGTTCAGTTCATCATATTAAAACTTGAACAAATAATGAAATCTTGAGACAAGCACAAACTTGTTTCATCTTACATCATCATTAAATCTGCAATCTGAGGTAAGTGAAGTGTGATGACTTAATCCATAATTCGCCTGAACTCGTTTTGGTATTGCGTAATGATGACCAGAATAAAAGAGCTCCAATGATCAGATTATCATAATCACTCAAACCATGGAGGGTAAGAAGGATTTACCACAGTGTGACTTAGGCACCAAATTGGGTGATGAATGTCACAATACACGTATGGCAAGAAAAACTGGCTTCTTCAGAGTTGGGGATATTGGTCTAATACTTGGTATTATTTCATAAGTCCACCAGAGGTACCTATATGAATTTTTTGAGAAATTTCTGAGGGGGTGACCCAGGAATTTTCTGATTTTCTGGATGCCTTCACTTGGACTGACCCAATATAATCTTATGTGCCCTAATGTCATTTACAAAACTGTAATCTTAACAAAGTCTCGACTCGCATAGCTAAACAAATGCTGACTTATCGTGAAATGCATTTTTCAGTGCGGTAAATTTCATTGTTTAACGTTTTTGAATGTCAGTTGACAGAGGATGGAGGTCCTTCATCTATGAAGAGCATCCTCAGTTGGTTATGAGCTCTCCAGTGAACGACTCGCCCAGCAAAAGTAGACAGACTCTTGTTGAGGCAGCCCAGCTTCAGCGAGGTTACCAGCCGCTGACTTCTAATTGCAGCACCCTGGATCAACATTGGATTTAATAATTTTATAATTCCTCCCCACTCAGGTTATCACGGCCGGAGCGCAGATCCGCTCGGGGATGACGGTGATCCGTACCCCTCTGCCGCAGGCCGGGGCGTTGGGGAAGACCATCCTGCGGACGCCCCTGATGGTGCAGTCAGGTACTCTCCCAGCCAGCAGGTCCCCTCCGCTGGGGCGCAGCTGTATGTCCTCTGTGGCTGGCCGTCTCAGCCTGCGCTCTGGCGTTTACTTCATGCATCACGGTGCAGTTCTCTCTCATCCAGGTTAAATGGATTATGGTTATCCGCCATGTCTGTAATGACAGTTTTATTGCATTTGTTAATAGGACCATTTAATGTGTTCTCACAGGCACTGTTTATGCACTTTTAGTGATGGCCTCACATTAAATTATTCTCTGACACTTAACATTACCCCCCGTACCCCACCCCGCCCCACCTGCTCAGCCTGTCACATTTGAACCTGAAATCATGCCCCTGCATGTTGCAGAATTAGCATTTTCATTTTTTGTGGAGGCATGCACCTATCTCTGTTGGAGTATCGCCAGGAAAGCATTTCTATTCAATATATGTTTATTTTTACATTGATCATTTTTTTGAAGTACAGCAAAAAATTTAATGCGTTTTTTACCGGGGGGCGTGCTGCTAGTTGTTGCCGTTTCACTCTATCGCACCATCTATAGACCTGCTCCACGTACAAGTGCTGGAGGATTTCTCATAGCCCTGTCCTTTTTCCTTACATGGACAAATTTTCCTTAGTTGTGTTTTATGCGCAATAATTGCTTAACTCGTTTAGTTCTTTATCTCATTTGATGGCAGTATTTGCCCAACAGCTGGTTCTGTGGTCTGTTTGGTTAGACGTGCTGTTTAATGAGGGTCCAAAAGAAAGATACTGCAGTTACTCAAAGCCGACTGCTATTGTGTGAAAGCAACAAGAGGAAACGGGATCGCATTGCGGTTTTTGGAAGATGTAGATGTTTCTAATGGGACGCTCCATGCTGCATGCTAACCTTGTGAGGACAATGAATGGAAGTCAATGGACCGAGGTAAAAAAAAAAAAAAAAAAAAAAAAAAAAAAGCTAACTGGCGCCTGTTCCATAGACTTAAATTCATTGTCATCACAAGGCTAGCATGTAGCATAGTAACCTTTTAATCTGTGTGTTGAGGATTGTGTTGTCATGACTGACTGCGCGTCTGTCTGCTTGTGTGTCCTTGTGTGTGTGTGTGTGTGTGTGTGTGTGCGCGCGCACGCGCGCGTGTGTGCACAGGCCAGCCGCAGCAGATGGTGACTCAGATCATCCGTGGGCAGTCGGTCTCCACCGCCATATCCAGTGGCACCTCTGTGCAGACCAACGCGGGGACGCCGAGGGTCCTGAGCACCGCCGCCCCCTCTCCCCTCCCCTCCGCCACCCCGCCGGCCCCCCAGACCCCCCAGGGGCCCCGGCCCCAGCAAGGCCAGGTGAAACTCACCCTGGCTCAGCTCACCCAGCTCACCCAGGGAGCACAGGTGAGTCTGGCTCACGGCCCACACCTGACTGACCCGCCACCCCAACCAAATGGCTCCCCGCCTCTGTGTGTTTATCCCAGCCACCATACTCCTGCAGCTCTCCTTTATTCTGCCTGTGTGTGGGTTTGTATAGCTATACTTGTGTGGAGCCACTGTTGAGAAACAACAGATGTTGTGAGGATATTTTGGGTTGTGAGGATGTTTTCGGTGGTCCTCACAGAAGAGAACGGCTAATTGGTTAAAGTTTGGGTTATGGTTAAAGTTTGGTGAAGAGTAGGCATAATTTGTTTATGGTTAAGGTTTGGAAACGGCTGTACAGAATGAATAGAAGTCAACAGTGTCCTCACGAGTATTGCTATTCAAGCGTGCGTGTGTGGTGGCTTCACCGTGTTTCATCTTTCCATCCGTTCTTGTATTTCAATGGTCATTAACCCTCTTCCCTGTGATCTTCCATCCTGTCTGTTTTTACTCCAAACTCAAACTGGCACTCCTCAACTCACTGGCAGCAGAACAGAATCTCCAGCTTCTGTACCAGGTTTGCTTTTCCAGTGTTGGAGTGAAAATCTACAGGATAGTAGAACTCCTGGAACACAGTCAGTTATGACCACTGCTTTATTCTGAGCATTAAAAATTTTTCTGTTGGCTTAAAACCTTGATTCTTTAACTACTGTTTTCAACTGGAAGGTGAGCATTTTGCATTATAAGATTTTTTTGTTCTTTTTTTTGTTGCTTCTACTTTCTTGTATGATTTTGTTTTCTGTTTTGCGTTTGCCTTTTTTGTGTTTTTGTCTTCCTGAATTGCCATCGATTCACTCCACCCTTCTCTGAATTGTTTTCTTTGATACTTTATCCTGTCTCAGAAGCAGCATGGATCAGCTATGGAAAGGCAGCAGGTCAGCATCCATACTTAAATAGGGCTCCCTCTGCTGGGCTGGCTGACCTTTCACAGCCCCCAATTTTTTTTATTCATTTTTCTCTGCCTGTGCTCAGACCTCTAACTCACCCACTGTTTGTCTTTCACGTGTATCTTGTGTGTGTGTCTGTGTCTGTGCTTGCGCATGATTGTGCCACCGTGTGAATTTGTGTGTGTCTGCGTCCTGTGTGTCTGTCCTCCAGGGCGGCAGTCAGGGCCTGACGGTGGTGATCCAGGGGCAGGGCCAGACCACAGGGCAGCTGCAGGTCATCCCCCAGGGCGTCACCGTCATCCCCGGCCCCGGGCAACAGCTCATGCAGGCTGCCATGCCCAACGGGCAGGTCCAGCGCTTCCTCTTCACCCCCGTGCCCCCCGCCGTCTCTGCGCCCGGCGCCCAGGTCACCGCCGTCACCGCCACCAGCACTACTCCCTCCACACCAGGTGAGGAACAAACTTGTTTTTGATTGGCTCTGAGGCTTCCTGTTCTGCTGTGAGTATTGATGTTTTATTGGTTGTTTAGGTCCAACCATAGTGTTTTTGGGCCTTGTGGTGAAAAGTAGTTTTTACTTAAGTCTTGAAACTTTTGACTTCACATGTCTGAAGTTTCAAGTTTAAAAGTCAAAATTCTTTTTTCATGTAACTTTGGAGATCAATCTCTGACTTGCTGAAGTGAATATGCTTCTGTACGGTCCTGAGTTCTGTGTGGATGTTCAGATTTGATAGGCTGAAAAGTAAGTGTTGTCTCAATGTTAATGAGATTGCCTGCTACAGTGTAGTGAATATTGATGTGTGATTGGTTGTAAGGCCTGAACGCTGTGTGAATACTGAGATTTGATTTGCCGAAAGGCCCGAGTTCAGTGTAAACATTAATATGTGATTGGCTTAAAGCCTGAGTGTTTAGTTAATATTGATATGTGATTGGTTCTACAGCCTGAATATTCTGTGAGCACTGAAGTGTGATTGGCACTTGGGTCTGAGTTCTGTGTGATCAGTGGAGTGCGATTGGCTCATAGGCCTGAATTCTGTATGAACATTGATGTATGATTGGCTCTAAGGCAGAGTACAGTCTGAGTGCTGATATGTGATTGGCTCTCAGGCAGAGTACAGTCTGAGCACTGATGTGTGATTGGCTGTCAGACAGGGTACAGTCTGAGCACTGACATGTGATTGGCTCTTAGGCAGAGTACAGTCTTAGTGCTGATATGTGATTGGCTCTCAGGCAGAGTACAGTCTGAGCACTGATATGTGATTGGCTCTCAGGCAGAGTACAGTCTGAGCACTGATATGTGATTGGCTCTCAGGCAGAGTACAGTCTGAGTGCTGATATGTGATTGGCTCTTAGGCAGAGTACAGTCTGAGCACTGATATGTGATTGGCTCTCAGGCAGAGTACGGGCTGAGCACTGATATGTGATTGGCTGTTGCTGTGCCTCCCAGCAGGCCCCACAGAGCAGCGAGTGGTGCAGCCGCAGCTCCCTGTCCCCGCTCAGGTCCAGGCCCCTGTCACCACGCCCCAGACGTCTCAGCCGCCGCAGGCTCCAGTCCCGCCCCCGGCGTCCCAGGCCCAAGCCCCGCTCCTCCCCGCCCAGCAGGCTGCAGCCCCAGTGCAGGCCGCCGCCCTAACACCTGCCCCGCCTACACCCCCTGCTACCCCGCAGGCCCACCTGCCCCCCCAGACTCAGGCACAGATGCCCGTCCAGTCCCCCACGCCCCTGCAGGTCAAGACCCTGACCGGCGTCCAGGCGGCCATCGGCCAGGCGACGGCGGCGGGGAAGCCGGCCCCAGGCGCGGTACGGCCCCCGCTCCAGCTGCACGCCCACACCCCGCAGCTGCTAACGGTTCCACAGCTCCAGCAGCAGGTACAGGTGCTGTCGCAGATCCAGTCTCACGTGGCGGCCCAGATCCAGCAGGCCCAACAGCAGGGCGGCGCCGTTCCGCAGCAGATCAAGCTGCAGCTGCCCATTCACATCCAGCAGGGCGGGCAGGTGCAGGCGCACCAGATCCAGAACGTGGTCACCATCCAGACGGCCAGCGTTCAGGAGCAGCTGCAGCGTATACAGCAGATCCGCGAGCAGCAGCAGAAGAAGAGGCAGCAGTTGGAGGCCAAACGCGAGCAGTCGCTGCAGACCGCCACCCAGAGCGACATCATCCAGAAACAGGTGGGAGAGCCTGTGACAGTCATCGCCCACTCGGTCTGCTGTTCGTGTAATTAAAACACCAGTGATAAGAATTCATAGTCAACTGAGTATATCAGGCTTATGCCGCCTTATACCGAAAGGGCTAGTGAGGGTGCGGGCTTGCGTTCCAGCCATTCAGACACACACTCGATTCTCGTAATGAAACCTGTGAGTCTACCTTGTTCGCTGGCCCAGCAAAGTCTGGCCTTATATCTGAATGAGTGAGTGCCTGAGTGAGGAATGGATGGATGGATGGATGGATACCTACAGTTGGTCCACCAATTTTGTACTTGGACCTTAAATGGTCCAGCCATTTTGGACAAGGTTGAAAACCGTAGATGTAGTTGATCGAGAGTGGAGTCGAAGTTTCTGAACCCATCCTTGAGTACCTCCTGCCACATACAATCATTTGACGCGTCCCACCTCAGGCGCTGTGTATACAACTTACACTGCCTTGGATTAGTTACAGTACCAGTCAAAAGTTCGGACACACTTTGCTAATGTTACAGCACTCTGTTTTTGGAGGAATGTAACCAGCTGAACTTTCTTGTATAATCTCAAATGGAATCTGGTAAGAGATGAACAGTCAGAAGTTAAAGGAGAATAATTTACTTGTTTGAATTGTGTCCAAAATTTTAGAATTCTCAAAGAAGCCATATTTTGTAAAGTCAGCAGACAAACAAGCCCTTTCCATTTTCCAACAGCCAAATTAAAGACAAGCTGTTTTGGAACTTATTGGGCAAAAAAGTCGATGAAAAGCAAACCACAAGTGCAGCACATCTTTGGGAACTTAGACGGCCGCTCAGCAGCAAAATCATTATAGCCATATAAATTGTTAAAAATAATGTGAGTATGCTCTGCAAATATGACTGCAAATGCTGGTTAGATGTATTTAAGAATTAGATCTTTTTTTTTTTTTTTTTTTTTTGCGAAATAAACGGTACCTATTTCTTTATTTAACGTGTCTTGTTAGGAAAAATGTGGGTGGGTCCAAACTTTTGACTGGTACTGTATATCAAATGGGCTTAAGATACAGCACATCAAATATCTGGCTCTGGCTGGGGGTATTTAGGGAGTGGAACTACTGGTCTAGAGTGGGTCAGTCGTACACGGAATGAGCTATTCGGGTGCCAGTTAGTTCTGTAGCCCAGCACTGAAGCACCCAATTTGTCCAATCATCTAATCGCAGCGTTCACTCGGGGTCCTAGCATATCGAACTGGAATCATGTTTTATAGTTGTTGGCTGAAACAAAGACTTACTTAGTGAATTTTCAGACAAGGTTACGGACACCCCTGCTCTCAGAAGTTAATGACACCATGTTCCTCTTCTGTGTGGAGATTGCCTCTCATCTTTCAGTCGTGCGACTTGTACAGTTATCCAGGCTCTTGAGCTTCCGTGGGTTTTTTGAGTGTTGTACTGTAGATTAAGGCCTGGTCTGACTCGGAGGTCTCCTGTGCTTGTAGGTGGTGATGAAGCAGAACGCGGTGATCGAGCACCTGAAGCAGAAGAAGACCCTCTCTCCTGCCGAGCGAGAGGAGAACCAGAGGTATGGGCGTCCTCCTGCCGAACTGTTGTGGACTTAGTTAGTGATTTTTCCGGGTTTGCAAATCCTCTGTTTTTTTCTGAATCCAAACGTCAAGGTTTTCGAATCTGAGTCCTCTGGGTTTTGTGAATCCCGAGTCCCCTGGGATTGTGAAAACCGAGTCCCCTGGGTTTACGAATACCGCGTCCTTCCTCTGGGTTTATGAATGCAGTCTTCTGAGTTGGGTTAATCCTCGGGGTTTGCAAATCCAGAGGTTATCCCTAGCTGTCAATCTTGGGACTGTTTACCCACGTGTCCCAGCTCCTGGGAAGGGTCAGGAGGGGCTTTGTTGTGGGCCATGGAGGCAGACCTACTTGATGGGGGTCCCCACGAACTGGCCTCACGCCCTCCACCCTTCGGTTGGGGTGCGGTTGCTCGTGTTATTGCGTCCACTCTGGGAACTGCTTTTGACCCCGACCCCCACAGCTGGGGATGCTGTGAATATTCGACTCCCAAGCCTTTCCCACATGTAGGCACTCAGCCCTTCATAACCACAGTATCCCCCTCAGGCCTTTCTGTGACTGCACAACAAATACTACTGTAAGCCAGAGATGAGGAGAAAGCCCTTCAACTCTTGGGCGTTGGAGTTTTTGAGAATGAATAATGTATAGATAAGAGATTTGGAAAGGGTGGGGTAATCAATGCTAACACACACTTTGGCTGACTTATGTGAATCTCCCCTTTTTTGTCATATCAGTACGGGGCATCTTCTCAGCGATACTCGCTCTCAGAACTGCCCGTAGTGATGCAACCCATCTGTTTTTTTGCCGCTCCGCCTCCGCAGGATGATCGTCTGCAACCAGGTGATGAAGTTCATCCTGGACAAGATCGACAAGGGCGAGAAGCAGGCGGCCAAAAAGAGGAAGCGGGAGGAGTCGGTGGAGCAGAAACGCAGCAAGCAGAACGCCACCAAGCTGTCGGCCCTGCTCTTCAAGCACAAGGAGCAGCTGAAAGCCGAGATCCTCAAGAAGAGGGCCCTGCTGGACAAGGAGCTGCAGCTGGAGGTCCAGGTGAGGACACCAGCACCGTCAGACCTGCCGAGCTTGAACCGCTACTGTCCAGCTCCTGGAATATTGTTCCTGAAGGGGCTTTCAGCCTCTAGCTATGGTGTTTGACTTGGATTCAGAAGGTTGGTGGCACAGTGATAAGGCCAGACTTTTTTTATTACTTGTTTCTCGGATCTGCCGATGACCCAATTCTGAAAACCAAAAAAAAAAAAATTTTTTTTGCCGTTTCACGGATCTGTCGATCATTGATTGCCCCGGTATTGGGGGGGTGGGGGTAAAAAAAAAATTCATTTTGATTTATCTTCCTTCCACTGACGTGGAAGGAACTGTATGTCAGACAAGTTTGATTAACCTCAAAACCATAATCCTTGATGTTCCTCAACTTGACAGCTAATTGTAAAAAAAAAAATTATTTTTATTTCTTTCTCTGTTGCAAGTACAGGCTGAATATTCTTTGAGAAACCCAAAAGTACTGAAAAATAGGTTTTTTTTTTGGTTTGTTTTTTAAATTTCCCTCCCTCGTCAATTAAATCTTCAGGATAGAAGTCTGAGAAACAAGTAATAAAAAAAAGTCTGGCCTAAATAAGATCAGTGCAGCTCTTAGGCCCCCAAGTGAGGTCCATTAACCCCTCATGACTCCAAGACTGGATTGGCCCCTGTGACAACTTATCAACTGTTCGTTGCTTTGGACTGTTTTACATTATACGGTCATGCGATTAACTAGTATAGTGTTCCCAAACCGCTCCTGGAGTGCCAGTTCTGTATGGTTTAGATCTCTATCTGCTCTAGTACCGGTGATTCAAATAATCAGGTGTTTATCCACCCCTGAAGCAACTTGATAATAAGCAGGTCGATTGAATCGCTTGTGCTGGTGCAAGGAGAGATCTAGAACATGCAAGACCAGTGGTACTTCAGGTGAGATTTGGGAAACACTGGACTAGTGTGCATTGTTGTTGGTTTTGGCACACTGAAACACCTGCATCCATGTTCCACACTGCCCCAGTGTTGCCAAACTGTTTTTCCCCTACATTGGCACTCCTGAGAGTTGAGAGGGTGACCACAAGTCCTTCAGAAATCAATTTTTAGAGGAGATACAGATTGATTGATGGCCGATTTTAATTTAACATACAGTGATGCACATTTCAGTTAGATGGGGCGGGGAGAATGGTCACAAGGATTGCTCTGGGGGCGGAGTTCTGGTTTTGGTGGGAGATGGGATGGAAGTCCTCGCTTAACCGTGGGCTTCGTTCCTCAGGAGGAGCTGAAGAAGGACCTGAGCAAGCTGCGGAAAGAGAAGGAGAAGGAGAGGGCCCAGGCCGCCGCGACTGCCGCCCAGGCCGCCGCCCTGACCACCACCGTCACCTCGCCCACCTCCACCCACAAGCGCAAGCGGGAGGACGAAAAGGACCACACGCCCACCAAGCCCAAGAAGAAGAAGATGATCTCCACTACCTCAAAGGACACCAAGAAGGACACCAAGCTCTACTGCATCTGCAAAACGCCCTACGACGAGTCGAAGTAAGAGCGCTCCAGCCGGGCGCGCGTGTTCATTTGCCAATTGAGGACTGGTGACCAAACCTGCTCTTGGAGATCTACCATCCTGTCGGCTTTCACTCCAAACCTGATAAAGCTTGCCTCACTCCAAAAGATTGCTATCTTACCGAGCTGCCAATTAGTTGAGTCGAGGGCGCTTAACTGAGGTTGAAGTGAAAACCTGCAGGGTGCTGTCTTTCTTGGAATTGGTTTGGTTATCTTTGCCGTGCAACATTGCTAGGGGCCAGCTAATATGGCCAAAATAGCATATCATGTTGTGTTATGTATAGCAATATGTCCCTATTTTTTGGTTTTTCAAAATTCAAATGACTGAAGATTCAGTTGTAAAAGAGTTTTGATGAATCAACGTGCAGTATTGAATTTCTCTGTTCCCGGTAGGGAAACCAAAGTCTGTCGAGTCCAGTGAATGACTTAATGCTTCCATTTGAGCACTACTGTCAGATCAGAATTTGACCCAAACAGGTCTTTCTCAAGATGAAAGAAATGTATTAAAATTATGGCGAAATAGGCGGTTCGCACCAAGTTTCTGGGATTTTCTGACGTCACTTTGGCGTGGTGAGAGAGCCGTTGACAGCCCAGTCCTGTGCTCAGTTGTGTTCAGCGGCAGACCTGGCCGTGTAGTAACGATGCGCTCCATCCCCCCCCCCCACCAGATTCTACATAGGCTGCGACCTTTGTTCCAACTGGTACCACGGCGACTGCGTGGGCATCACTGAGAAGGAAGCCAAGAAGATGGATGACTACATCTGCAACGAGTGCAAACGGGCGCAGGAGGGCAGCACTGAGGAGCTGTACTGCATCTGCCGAACGCCCTACGACGAGTCTCAGTGAGTGGGGGAGGGGCTACAGTGATGTAAGTGCCGGATAGACTAGTCCGAGGGTGAACCATTAACAAACCCAGATTCCTGTCTTTGCTGTGTAGCGTAAGCAGGCAAGGTGACATGACCATTGATTATGTTTTAAGAGACATGCTAATCTAACGTTCAGCTGTCACAAATGGTAATATATAATGTGTCAATTTGACTTGATTTGGGTCTCTGTGAAGTGTAGCAGTCTAGCGAGCTGTGAAATTGTAGCTGTTATGCATGTCATATTTGCGGTGGAGTTTAATGGTTAAGGAGCCGGAAGTTAACTAAAGGTTAAACATTTTGTAAAACATTGCTGAACCTTTTTTTTTTCTGTCCGTCCCCCGTACTGTAATCCATTTATGTGACACTCTGTGGATGGTCACTCCAGCACAAAATTGTTCTGATACAATTTCCAAACGGTTTAAAATGCCTCAAGTCACCAAATTGGTGAAGTGTCCACGTATATGACATTCTTGCATCACTCATGTCACTCCCCCCAAATCATAGAACTCTACTCAGGGAAAAAAATTCTGGTGTTGCAGAAGTTTTTTTGTGGAGAAAGTGGCTTGCAAAAAAAAAAAAAAAAAAAAAGTCTTTTCCAACTGAGTCCACATTACACATTAGTCCCCTCTGGAAGAGCCAGAGAGGAGGATGCTGAAGTGTCCCTGAGCTCTCCCCTGTGCTGTATGCGCTGAGCTGTGATTTATCCCTCTCCTCCAGATTCTACATCGGCTGCGACCGCTGCCAGAACTGGTACCACGGGCGCTGTGTGGGCATCCTGCAGAGCGAGGCCACCCACATCGACGAGTACGTGTGCCCGCAGTGCCAGTCCACCGAGGACGCCATGACTGTGCTCACGCCGCTCACGGATAAGGACTACGAGGGGTTAAGAAGAATCCTGAGGTCTTTACAGGTAAGTGCGCGTGCATGCGCGCCCCCCCTCCCACCCCCTTCTGGTCTCCGTGGCAACCAGCATGGACAAAGACTGCGCTGTTCCTGGTGGTCTCCCGTTATCAGATCTCTGTCAGTCCTTGAGGGCGATTCCTGGACCACTGCCTGGGAGAGGGGGTGTGTGTGTGTGTGTGTGTGTGTCATACGGGTGCGTGTGCAAGTGAGATGTTGTGTCTGCGCATGCATGTGCGTTTGTGTGCAAATCTTTATCATCTCTCCTTTATCAGCTCCCATTTTCATGAAAATGTTGTATAAATCAGGGTTAAACCAGCTGTTTCTAATATTGCTTTAATTTCATTTTAAATGTTCCTTAAGATGTTGTCTTGCTTTCCTTCCTGTTTAGGCTCACAAAATGGCGTGGCCTTTCCTAGAACCCGTGGATCCCAATGATGCCCCAGATTACTATGGTGTTATTAAGGAGCCAATGGGTAAGTGTGGTCCAAGCATCATGGACACCATTACAGTCGGCTCCATTTTCTGTTTTTTCTGCAAGCTTTTCAAGTATATAAACACACACACACACACACACACACACACACACACACACACACACACACACACACACACACACACACACACACACACACACACACACACACACACACACACACACACACACACACTAGAGGCCAATAGACGACCTGCCTCCAACTCAGATCAAACTGCCCACGTGAAACTGCAGCTTGCGTCAACAGGCCTTTTGAACTTGGATGCAAACAAACCGTTAATGACCTGTGGAAAGGCTGAACCATTTACCCCTGCACTGAGGTGGAAATATCAGCTGGCGGTCTTGCAGTTACTAACAAAAAGCACCAATATTGCTGCTCAAACTGATGGCTGCACGAGAATGCTTCCTGAGCAAATGTTCATATTTCAAAACCATCCAACACCAGATTAGCTATGTCACAGGAGTCAAAATTTTGGTCCCCAGTCGATACCACGATGAAGAAAACATTGTAATATTAGTGAATGGCGATTCTGGAAATGACCTATTTAATTTTGAAAGACTTAATTGGATGCTCTTTTGAAACGTCTACTGATTGTTCTGGCTTCATTAACTGACCTCACAGCGATCGATGCATGCAACACATTAGGACTTCTTGTGGTGTTTTATTACCACTTTAGCGAAGTAAAGAAAGTACTTCACAATTTTAAGGTATTGCCAAGCTCACTTGCTCCAGTGCTTCGACGTCCTAGCCTATGTCATTGAATGTTGGCTCCGTATTTCCTTGATTTATGGCTGGTTCATTTGCCCTTTAGAAGGTAGTTTCCCAAGTTGCTTTTGATTGATTTTCTGTTAAGTGTTGAAGGATAGACATTGCTGCTGTTCTTTTAATGTTCGCGCATCACTCAAGAAACATAAGCTGTGGTGCATCAGTTTTATTGACCCCCCGCCGCCGCAGCATTCTCGTGAAGTTGGGGAAGTGGTATTCAGCGCCACCCATACTTATGTGCGTCTGTGCATTCATATGTACCATCCCGACCTTGTTGGCAAGATATCTGAAGAATTTCTGGATAGATTTTTTTCATTTTTGTTGTACAGGTTAAATAGGCTAGATGGACTGCATTTGGTGTGCAGAACATTTTCACGGAGCGTTTGGCACCAGTCAGTTTTGACAAGCGTCTGTCTATGTGTTTGTACGTACTTGCGTCCTGACCTTATTGGCAAGATATTTCAAGAACTTATAATCGGATTTTGTTCATTTTTGGGGTACGGGTACCTTTCTCTGAGACCTTGACATTAGTCCATTTTGGTGGGCATCTATCTGACTATCCTTGCCTCTCTTTTACATCTTCGTTTACAAAATAATTAAACTTTTGGATGCATTTTACTTACTTACGGTATGCAGGTACCTTTCAGAGAGACTTTGACAAAAGTTGATTTATTCAGCTCTGTCTGGTCACCTGAGCAAATTCAATACTAAAGACTTTGTTCTCACAATTGTATAAAGAATGTCTGGCCACTTTATGCTCATATTTGTTACCTGTCTCAGGCTATTTTTAGTAATACTGTATTTAAAGAAGGTCAGTGCGGCAGGGGACATTGTTGTGACAAGCACTTGTTTTATCAGTGGTCATGTAATTCCACTGGTAGTGGTATCAAATACCAAATAGCGGTGTAGTGACATAACTACTCCAGACATAGCCTACACAGGTGAGGGGGTACTTTTTTTTGCAGGTCCATGTTGACTGATTTGTATGAATGGCGGCCAGTAAATTTCACTGAAGGGTGATTGTCAGTTCTGCTCTCATCTCTTTCTGGGCCACACAAAGGCAGCTGAGAAGGAAACAATGTCACATTTCATGTCCTGTTTCATTTACATTGAGTCATTTCCATAGGTTTTGTTTAGGAATGTCTTGCCTTCAATAACAGTTCTAGCTTAGCAGTAAAGGATTTGTTTGCCTCTAATAACGCATCGAAGTGACCTGGGAATGTGCAGGAAGCCGTATTTAAATTATTGTGGAGGTGAAATATTTTCAAAACTGTCAACCATGGTGTGTGTTTTTCCTGATCTGTTGTGTGTCGTGTGTTCATCGCTCTCTTCCTAGACCTAGCTACGATGGAGGACAGGGCGCAGAAGCGATTTTACAGCAAGTTAACAGAGTTTGTGGCGGACATGACCAAAATCTTCGACAACTGCCGCTACTACAACCCCAGCGACTCGCCGTTCTACCAGTGCGCAGAGGTTCTCGAGTCCTTCTTTGTACAGAAGCTCAAAGCTTTCAAAGCAAGCAGGTAAGGCCAGTGAGGGCAACTCCGCCACCTTAGTGCTACGCCTCGGTGTAGCGCCCTCATCGACCTCCGAGAGGCCTTACTCGTCCTCCTCTTCCTAAACATTCTCTTTCTCCTCTCTCTTCCTCCTTTGCCTCGATGCTTCATGCTGCTTTCCTCTTCCATCTTTTGCTTCTGTGTGAGCTTCACTCACATCCGGCTCGCTGGGGTTTTCAGCCCCTAATTGCGAGGCTATGTGCCTTATTGAAGTTTAGCACTTGGCTGCTGGCAAAGCCGTGGTGCACTTTTGCCCTTCATTTTTTTGAAAGCGAGCGTCTGGCGGTTCGAGTAATGTTAAACTTGGCACCCTGTGCTTAATGTCCTCGCCTAAGCCTCCGTGCTCAGACCTGCTTGTGACCCAAATAGGGAGATGGGTGAAGGCAACTCCAGGGAGCTTAACGGTGGCGCTTTTGCATGGCCTGCGAGCCCTTCGTCATGTTAGCCTCTGGGCCTTTAGCACCCTCCAGCCAGTGGCTTCTCTAGCATGTCTTGTGTTTATATTTGCATCGCATCTCCTCCCCTTGAATGTATTAAGTTGCCCCCCCCCCCTCCCCTTCCCCCGCATTCGTTTTATTTACGCCATCCATCTCTCTCTCTTTCTTGCAGATTGTGATGTCATAAGTCTGGCGTAAGAGCCGGACTCTGAACCGGATGCTGGGGTCGATCTCTTTTGTATTTAATCATGAACGTGCTGTTTCATAAACAGCGTAAATTCTGTACGATTATATAAAGTCGCAACGAAAAAAATGTAAACGAACCATACTATATAATAAATTTTGTAATAAAGTTTTATAACCTGAACTTCAAAGATGTCTCCAGTGACAATCGCACCAATGCAGCCATGTTGATAGCGAAGTTAGCCGAAGAGTACAAGGGACTTTCTTTTTATTTTTGTAATTTGCTGAATATTAGCAGTTTTCGGGAGTAGTCACCTATAGAGTACACCTGGTTTACCTCTTGTGGGTTGCGACCTATAGACAGTATGATGTGTTTTGAGTGTTAGGAAACCCATGTAATTATTTCAAGCGGTCAGGTTTCTCTGTTTTGTGCCTGTCCGGAGAATGCTGGCCACAACTTATAGGGGGAAAAGAGGGTTTTAATATGGAAAAATTAAGCCTGTTGCATGTCGCTACCTCCCTTGTATCAATTGGCTGTGTTGCTAGGGGCCTGCAGGTGGATTAGTTTATCATGCAGTTCATTTAAATGGGCATGTTTGAGTCCTGACTCTGCTAAACTAATTTGGCTTCTTATTACTGCTTGTAGCCTCAATTACGGTGTTGTCCTTATCTGGACATTTTAAATGGTCGCAAGATGAAATTGGTTAGAAACGTGATCCAGTTTATATGTATATGTTGTATGCTTTTAAATCCTTTTGTGAAGGATTATTTTATGGTTTAAAAAAAACATTGCCTCCGTAGGAATTTTGGCAATAGGAAAGAAGACGAACGTATCCAATGCCTTTCGCATGGATTCTTAAGTTCACCCATACAGGAAACCGCCCGAGACTTGGAGAGCTGTATAGCCATTTTTTGTTTAAGGAAAGCTAGTGTTAAACCAACATGGCTGCCGATTCTTTTTTTTTTTTTTCCCTCAAATGTCTGACCCCCCTGGCATCCTGTACGGTTTGTTTTCATATTCACTATAATATTTGACTGTTGAAACATTTAATAAAAAAAACGTAAACAAAGGGTCCTCATCTGTTTTCTCTCTGTATTCTGTAGGTCTCATAACAACAAACTACAGTCTACAGCTTCTTAGAATACACAGCTCTTTGCTCTAAGTCATAAACAGCAGGAATCTGGTGTCTCTGAACATTAATCTGCGGCGGAACCAGGCTACCCCTTCAGCTTGGGTGCCGTCCCTTCGAAATACTCCCCCCACCTCGCCCCACACCCTCATACCAGCTGCCCCTCCCCCCCTCCACCCGGCGCATCACCACCGTCTCCCTCCCCCCCTCCTTCCCAAAGAACGGAAGTCTGTGCCGTTTAAACCAGCATAATCTCCCAAGGGCCCCTGCGATTGGCCCCTGCGATCGCCCCCTTATGGGCCAGTGGGACAGTGCGGGCTTTGCTCTTCTTGGCCTGGCTTTGTGAGGAGATGTCGGAGACGGCAGGAGGAAGCGAAGAGGCTGGCTATGGATGGGTGTGTCGGCGGAGCGTCCTCAGCTTGGTCACTCTCACGGGGAAAGAGATGCTTTTTATTTCCTCTTTTTTTGTAATTATGTTGAGCAGTTAAAGGAAACCCAGAAAAGCTCTTAAAGTTGAGTCGTCGCCGGACCCGGTGAACGGACGTGGTGCGATTCCATTCGGAAGGGGGCTGTATTTATTCTGTAGCCGATTCTTCATTTCAAACTTTTGTATCGCCGCGCGTCTGTCGACTAATTTTATTTGTCGGGGTGAAATCCGATTTTGCCTGACTGTACTTGTCTATCCTCAGCCAATTCCTGTAGTCTAAGGTTTCAATAACTTTCACGTGCATACATTGATCTCTTCTGTGTTTAAAAGGCGCTTTTGAAATGCAGAGAGTTGGAAATAAGAACGGCCTTCCAGATTGTTCTATGGTCCAGGGAGAGGCACTAAGACTATATGTTATAAATATATACATACATACGTATATATGGATGTATATGTATATATATAGTCGCCCTGCAGTAGTGACCGACTGAATTTGGAAGAGCGATGTGTATTTGAAGCTATCCTGTTTGTAAAACTTTTGTCAGATTGAATTTTTTTCCCTTTTTTTGTTTTGTTTTTCTGTTTTTTGTATTACAGCTGAAGAAATATTGATGTATATGAAACATAATAAAAGGAGGAGACTGAGCTCTCTCTCCCTCACTGATAGAGATGTCTCCTCATGTGCTTCATTGAAGATATTCATCCCAGATTAAAAAAAAAAAAAAATTAAAAATAAAAACCATGAAACCTTTTCCACAATCCTTTTCCAAAGAAAGAGGGACAGTTGGTAAGGGTTTAAGGGAATAATAAAGGGCACATTGAACCTAAATGTAATGTCATATTGGACTCAAAACAAAGGGGATCTCTAAAGAGGATGCGTTTTTATGAAACGCAGCTTGTCTTTACGGGGGAGTTACAGGTAATGCAGTTGAGATGGATCTCCTCTGAGCAGCAGGTGGAAAAATCGCTGCCGCGACGAAACCGTTTCGATGGGGAGGGTTCATCTTTATACAGTGGGTTTGTACGAAGACTTTTTAATACGCTCTTTGCAACTTCAGCCTTGTTTTTCGCAGCTCTTCCTGATTTGGAATTTTATAAGGCAAGGCTAATTGTTTCTTACGGCAATGTTAAAATTGCCACGATGCCATTAGAGGAAGAGTCTCGTAAAAAGGTAGTTTAATTTGGTGTTAAAACACCTTTGAGACCGAAGTGTCTGAAAACCCTGAACCGTTGTTCATTTGGTCTGAGTCCCAGTCCGCTATCGGTGAACTACGTCGGCCGCAAATGTAAATCTAAATCTGTTGTAGACAACTTATGAGCAGATTGTAAATTTCTATTTTTTTTTTTCTTTTCCTCTCGAACATACCTGAACATACTAGTTGTCCCAACTTTTAACTCTTTGCCATTTTCACTTCACAAAGTGAAATTTGCATTTAGGTGAAATTGCCCTTTATATTTAAAATGCTGCATATTGTGTGCATATTGATTTGGGTGGGTGGGGGGGGGGAGGGGTGGGTTGTATGGACTCTTGAGTTATGTAAAGGAAACAAAATAAATCTGCACATCCACTTCATCACAATACCTGTATTATTTATTCATATCTTTGAAACTATTAATTTTGATTAATGTCGAGAAAATTATTAGTGGAAATGATATTCCTATGAGTAGGAAATAGATGCTATCTATGTTTTTAACAGATTGTGGCAACTTTAAAGAGATCCTTTTTTTGTACTTGACAGGACATTTCATCCTAGTTAATAAAGTAATGTTTTTGACATCAAATTTGCAGTGCAGTCTTCAGTCACCACCTGGTGTTTTCTGTTTTATTCTGAATTCAATTTTTCTTTTCAGTTCTGTTTGATTGTTTTATTGATTGTAAGTCTTAATGCTCTGTCAGTCGTTATGTGTACAGCGCTTCAGTTTTGCTTTGTACCAGTTTGCTGGAGGGCTGTTATCAGTAAGTGTCATTTCCTTAACCTAACTGCTGCTTCACGTCTCTTTAACAGTGTCAGTAAGGCGCTTTTTGCTGGGGGAAAAATTATGCTTGACCCTGTGCAAGTACGCATTTCTTTAGGATGGCATTCATTCTGTCTGAATACCCACATCTGTTCCCAGGTCCCATTTTCACTTCTCAGGGAAGGTTTGAGTGTCCAATAGTATAAACTCTGAGTCAGTTTCAACTGTGAACTTACCTGTATTTTCATGGAAAGTTTTGTCCATTGGACCATCCTAGCCAGACTTGTAATTAAAATTGATTTTGGTTTGGTAATGAAAGTGTTCTCTTGGAGTCATGCAGTCGCTAGGTAAAAACAAGTGTCTTTTTCTTTAAAATATTTTTGGATTTATCACTGGGGAAACCAAGATTGAAAAGCTTTCCATTGTACTGAACTGTTCAGATACTGCATGCCCCCGTGCTATTCTAAATTCTTTCAGAGAAAACGGAGCAATTTCAGTGCTGTTCTCAATGGGGAAAAGTCATGTTGGCAGAGGTGCTTTTCAGAGAGCTAAAGGCTCTTACACTTGCTGGTGGTTCTGCTCTGAAGCAGTGCCTCATCTCTAGTCTCAGAGACCTCTGTATGACAGCAGTGACGTGAGGGCTGTTGCATGTTCCTGCCTGTTTCTGTGCGGGGGCAGAGAGAACCTGATCACAATATTCCATGAATGGAACGTGATTTTATATTAAGCTAGCTGGCCAAATTGGCGTCAATGAGGCTGGTAGTGATGACTTAATGCACAGTCTGCTGACTGAAAATGGCCAAAACTTCAAAACCGTTCACTATTTCTCCACAAAAGTTCATGTATGGATACATCTTATTCCATAGATGTGCCTTTTCATACTTCCGTCTGTCCTCCTGTCCCTCTGTCCGTGCCTCCGCCAGGTTTTGTTTGGAGGCCAGGTATCGGCCACGCCGTGACGAGGGATCTTTGTATTTCATGCAAGTTACGGAGAGAATGGGTCGAGTTTGTGGCCTATTTTCAGATACAGTGGGGTCGGTTTGTTGCCCTTTTTTGTGAGAGAACGAGGTGGGTTTCTCGCCCGTTTTAGAGAATGCCATGGATTTGTTGCTGTTCTGGAGATCTTCGGGAGAAAATGGGGTGGGGTTTTTTTTCCCCTTTTTGAGAGGAAATCAAATGGGATGGGCTTGTTGCCATTTTAAAGAGATTTAGTGGTTTTGTTACCCTTCTAGTGAGGGGAATGGGATGGGTTTGTTGCCATTTTAGCAAGGAAATGGCATGGGTTCACTGTCTTTTCATAAAGAAAATGTACCTGGATGGCAGAAGTCATGCCTTTGTTTCTCCTCTTTATGCTACATCAGCTGAGAGGATGTGTCCTAAATCAGCCCAGTGCCCATCTCTGAGTCCACTGTTTAGAATAGATTTTGGAAAAATGGAAATGAAACGCTGCCATTCTTTCTGACTGACTGTTGAATTTTATTTTTATTTTCCCTACATCCGAGGCCCGTTTAAAACAAAGTTGAAAGGCGAGTGCGGGCACCAAGGCGTGTCCCAAATGAGCTTGTCCCTGACTCTCCCATCTTGTGGCCAACAGCTGCCAGTCAGACAAGAACAAGCCCCTCCACGGCCTCCCTCTGTGTGGAATAATCTGTTCTGATGGCATTGGAGATTCAGAGAGCGCATTTCCTGCCGGCGTCTGCTCCCTCAAGCGCTGATCTGAAGATACTGTGCTCACAGGCTGGGAAACGCTAAGCTTCCTGGCTGTAATGAGCTGCTGTGACTGACGGAAGAGTTCCTTGCAATGTCATTTTATTCCAAGCGGTTGGTTATGGAAAACTACGGTTGGATGCATGGATGGGTAATGTTGACATTAAATGAGCGTGTGGTAAGCCTTGGCTAGCTTATTCTGAGCATGTGCTTTTACAGGCGCTTGAGTGTGTGCTTGTGCAAGGCTGTTGTGGAAATGGCACACACAGCACTTATGCAGTGACTGCTCAGACACTCTTTCGGGGACAGTAACTGACTCAAGTGTGGTTGCGTTTCTGAAAGCTGCACTTTATTAATTTTTTGGATCAGAACAGGCTTGTGCACACACCCTTCGCTTCCCTCTACACCTCTGCAGGACTGGTCTGGTGTGACCTTGGCTGAGCCCCGGTGTGCCAGCAGAGCCTTTCCATCTGCAATGAAAGGCTTACCTCTCACGCAGAAAAAAAAGCAGGAGTTTCTAGTACCTCCTTTTGCATTTGCATAACCCTCTTCTGTCCTCCAACCCAAACCCTTCGCAAATTCTGTCCCCCCCACGACACCCCCTCACTCACTCCCGCCCCACCGCAGAGCTTGTATGTGTCCTTTGAGCTCCGGGGCCCCTGGGAAGCTGACTGCGAGTGAGCAAACACGATCCCTGGGTGGCGCTCCCTCCGGCCTGGTCATTTCGCCAAAGCCTGACCGCCGCTCTCAGGGCTGTGTAGCCAGGTGCAGCCTGGGATCGGATTCCAGCGATTAGATTTACGGCTCCTGCTACACAAATATCTGTAACGCGGCCCCTTTTGAAGCGTTCGCAGGCAAATATCTTAACGTGTGCTCATAATTACAGCCGGGGAGGTTGTAAAAAGCGGTGTTTGAGAAATATGCTGGCTTATTTTTTGTTCCCTGCTCATGCCCCCCCCCCCGTGGTTGCAAGTTGCTCCCCACTTTTAGCAAAACAGAGCATTTCCTGAATTCTGATAAGATGAAGGAAATGAGAGGGACAGAAGGACAAGAAAGGGAAACTGCAAGTGTTCATGGGTAAAATAGAGACTTTATGTTCAGCTGGCCGGCAGTGAATGAACAGACTGTCTCAGTTCCCCCCCATTTCTCCACAACCTGTAGCTCAACACATCAGTACATGGGGAAGCACTGTGTTCGAAGACACCGCTTTCGTCCGAGGGCAGCGTCGTTTTTCCTCAAACAAAACTCATTACCTGGACTTTCAGGCGTTCACGTTAAAGGATTCTTGACATCCATTTTCCTAGGTTAAAATGCGTTCATCTTAAAACTGAAATCCTTCAAAATCTGATCAGACTTGCTAATCTTGAGTTTTAGTGACATAGGCAAAAACGAAGTGTGTGAATGGGCATGCTTGTCACTGGTATGTAATGCCTGTTGGCCAAAGTGAAGTACAAAATGTAAAATACTTGCTCATTGTTTTATAAGTATTAAAACCTCTTAAGTTCTCAACACCACTGTAAATTTAAGCCCAACTTTGCTTGACCAGAAGTGACGACAAGATGGATGCTGTTAAAAAAAGAAAAACTTCCACACAGGCAAGCGCAATAAATAGCCTTTTCCTGGTCCTCTTCATAGTAAGCTGTGTGATTATAAGACCGTTTCTGGTAACGGCTGCATTGTCTCTGTCCGTGCCGCAGGGGGCAGTCTAGCCTCCCGTGTTCATCGACACCTGGATCGAGAGGCTTCCAGTACCTTCTGGTGCCGCCTCTTGTTGAACCTCTTGACGTAGTTGTTGCTTCTCAGGAGTCCGTCACCAGGCTTAAGTCTCCCTCCAAGTAGGTTCAAAAGGTCATTAGACAGATGTCGCCTTCTGTGGTATATCTGTCCCATTACGATGTACCTGTTCCCTGCAAAGCAATACACAAAATCTTTGAATTTAAAAAAAAAAAAAAAAAAAAGGCATTTGGTTTCTGTTTGTAGTTTGATCAAATCTGTTGTATTGAGAGGGCGCTTATTCTTGGATCATCGTTATCCCAGAGAGTACGAAGCACTTTTTGCCTTAAATTATTATTTCATCACTCTAATCAACTTACAACACTTAAGTAATTTATACCAGGCACTTGTTCTTTGAGTTAAAAAAAATCCTGACTAAGAATCTTCAACCCTTAAATGCCCCCTGTGACAAATTTGTCACACGATTTTGGGGGTTGTCAAAACCACTGACCCCACATAAATTTTGCAACCTAATGCCCATAGTGACATATTTAGACCATCAGTGCTGCCATCTGATGCTGCCATAAAAGTGGAACTGACACTACACTGGCTGCACCAGCTAACCTTTCCAATATGGCCGCCCCCATGGTGGAATCCACACGATAGATCAGCACCCATTCATCACTGGATAAAGTAGACAAACAGGTAAGCTAATGAAAAATAAGCTATGCCTAATACTTCAGCTATATGTCAACTACCAAAACAATGATGGACAAAAGTTCTCTTTAAATCCTAGAAACTTAAAGTGACATATATGTCACAAAACTAAAATGAGGTCAAAGGTCACCAAAAATGTAAAAATTGCTATTGGGTTATTATTAGCCCCTCTCCGGGACATATTAACAGAATACATAGATTTTTCTTTCAACTTTTACTATAGTTGGGCATTTAAGGGTTAAGTTGGGGTGAACTGGTTCAATTTTTGCAGCACTGCACTGTATTGCTTACTTAATAGATATCACCTTAAAAACAGTATCTGGACAATATGAGAAGGGGAAAAAATTGTCGGAGTGGTGTAAGATAGTAGAAAATGCTTACCAAGCTTCAGGTCTGGGCATGGCTTGGAGCACTTGAAGGTGTCCAGCACCAATATGCGCACCTTGAAGAAGTAGCTGTCAGGGGTGACGTAGAGGCGGCTCATTTTGTAGAAGCCGTCGCTGCTGACGAGCAGGGTGATGAGGCGTATACCCCTGTGGATCACCTCCACGTCATGCACAATCCCATTGATTGCTGAGTGGGACACAAAATGGTGGATCACACACCAGGATGAACAACTTAAAAAAAACACAACTGTAAGGGGGAAGGGAGTGTTCCAATCAGAACAGTTTCGGCCACTGGTCTCCAGCCCTTTTCCTAGAGAGCTACCATCCCGTTGGTTTTTACTCCAACCCTTATTCCACACACCTGCTTCGGCTAGCTGGCCGCCCATTACGATCTCCAACTGGGAAATGAGATGTGCTTTGCTTTGATTGGAATGAAAACCTTCATGATGGTTGCACCCTTGGAGCAGGGTTGGAGACCATGGAGTTAGACACAGCACATTAGCTATTTAGCTGACACTTCAATCTCAAGCTGCTGGCAATTGATTGAACCAAGCAGGGGCCAATCCCTCCAGGTGGTACATGAGGTTACAACTACACTGATCTTATTGTGGTTACACAGGGGCTTGACGTGATAGCGCAGTGGTTAAGTAGACTTGACTTGGGATTAAAAGGTCCTGAGTTCAAGTCCTTGTTCTTGGGCAAAACACTTCACTCCCACGCTGCCTCACTCCACCCAGGTGTATAAATGGGTATCTGCAAATAGTCAGGGAAACTTGACTTAGAGCTGGGGGAGTACCTGCGATAGACTGGCATCCTATCCAGGGGAAGTAGTAGTACTCCTAGTAGCTGCTTGCCACAGAAACTGGGGTTAAGCACCGGCCTGACGAGGCTCGGAACAGGCTTACTTACAGGGGCTTGAACAACCAACCCTCTGAATCTCTGTCACATTTGTAAGCCAACAAAATCCTAACTTGTAAAAGAACAAACCTTTATTTATCTTGCGCATAATTCTCAGGTGGCTTTTGCGGTAATAGCCTCAGGCATCATTAAAGTGAATAGGCTGAATTGTGTAGCTGTACTTTTATCAGGGCTGATTCAGTGCTGTATGTAGATTTTACATGGGAAGATAAGATGGTGTTTGAGAGAATTTGGTCAGAAGAGACAAGGTAACATGCACATTATTCCAAAAAAAAAAAAAATTCATGGAATGTTTAACCCCTTAACTGTCACCTGCATTTTCTCACATTGGGCCCGGCCCTAATTAGGGCCCAGTGACAGTAAAGGGGTTAATGACATCCACAGTAGTGTCTACATCGCTTTCAAACTATACAAAGTGATTGCCGCACAGAGGGTGAGATTTATCAAAGCCTTCGGCACAAACTCATATTTTTTGCACAAGCAGTTTTAGTGACATGATTCATGAGCTGATCACGTGACTCGTAGTCTTTCTTGCATCAGCAACAAACAATACAAAAAGTGATTGCCGCACAGGGGATCAGATTTAACAAAGCCTGCAGCACAAACTCATAATTTTTGAGCCAGCCGTTTCAGTGACATGATTCGTGACTGAAGCCAATGAACTATCTTAGCCAATAACATGCTCCAGAAAAACCGCACGCATGCTAAATGGTTTATGAGATCAGGCCCTGAGATTATTAGTGCAGACTCTTGGTTCACTTAAGAACGCAAATGCAAATGACAGAGCCAGGCCCAGCTGGTACAATCGCACGTTCTTGGTGAACACACTGAACTTGCGCTCTTACGCACAAGGTAATGAATGTCAGTCCTCTGGGGGGGCGATATAATCAGAGCATTTCCTTGACCGCAGTAGTAAACACAGAAACGAACCGAAGCAGCAGGAGTCAGCTTTCTTGTGTCTTATTTTTGTTTGTATTTATGGCACTCACTAGGTATAATGTTCAGAGTGCACCCTGCGCTTGCGTTGCATTAAGATTTTTAGGTGACAATCCTGAACGCTACAAAGGGTGAAATTAGTCTTGCGTAGCTTGAAGCCTCTGCATTCGCATACTTGCATGAACCATGTTTCTGCCCTTGGTCTCAAGATGGGTGTGAGAACTAAGGAAAACAGAGGAATGGTCATAAACTGAAAAAGTGTTGAGGGATTTTTAAAGGGTCCTCAGTTGACCATCTAGATGCTCCAGACTTCAAAAATCCTAAAATGATAAGTCCTTATTCATGGAAAAAATTGCCAATGAATGACTGGCTTCACGACCGGACCTCCTTTAACTACTCCTTAAGGAGATGTATGATGCTCTGCCCTCCTCCTTTCTCCAAGACAACTCCAAGAAGAGACTGGCATTACGCCAAGATGACATTTCCTCCAAGCCTTCCACAGCTCTGATTGTGCCCGTTCTATCGACTTGATTGGTCTGACAAAGCCAGCTGCAACTTCTGGGCTATAGAATTTTAACATTGGTGCAGCCTTACGCCCACAGTGCAAGTCACAAGACCCGATAGATAACAACCTTACCAAATTCACTGTAACAGTAGTTCTCCCTCTCCTCCCTCTCCCTCTTGCATTCACTCAAGCAGACTGCTTCCTGGGTGAAGTCTGATTCTGAAAAAAAAAAAAAAAAAAAAAGAAAAAATAGGACCAGGGGTCCTGTAGCTTACTGGCAAGCAATCTTATAGTGATGGTACAAGTTATGAAAATTTCATGTGAAATTGAAGACCTGGGTGCAAGAAGTACTTAAGTCACATTTTCCAAAAAATGAGCTGCCACTACTACCATAAAGTAGAGTGTCATGTGCATCATTTAAAGCCAAAAAATTCCAAATATAAGTACTCAAGTCCTCAATACTGATATACGGCCTTCCCTGAATCTACTGAATTTTTGTGCAAGAAATACTCAAGTCTTTGCAGAAGTACTCAAGTCCTTGACGTCATCAGTAACAAGTGTCTAAGTCCATGACTGTCCAATCAGCTGCTAGTATGTGTCATGTGACAAGCGTAGCAAAAACGACTGTTTGGCAATCAGAAAATGATTGAAATGGCATTTGTGTGGTAAAAGTACGGAAGTCCACGCATTTTATGGCAATAAGTACCGAAGTCCAGGCATTTTATGGTAAGAAGTACCAAAGTCCGAAACTGATTTTCTTGTTTTTTTCGTAATAAAGCATTATTTTTCCATAAAAACGTGTCTGTCTACTTTGTATAACCCCTGGGACTAGCAGCTGGCGCCACTGAATGTTATCTTTTAAAAAAAAGTATCTGCAGCATGTTTTCAAAACTTTGACCCTTAATATCTCAAAAGTGTTATTTTGTGACTGAAGTACTTCTTGCACCCAGGTCTTCAATTTGACCTTCGAATCATTGAAGGTCAATGTCAAGGTTACTAAATAAAAGTTCACATACATTTATCAGACCTCCTGTTATACTTCGTACAATCCTAAGCTCTGAAGCAGTTTTGGGGATACATGTCATTGAAAATTCAATATGTCTATTGTGAACTTTAAAGGTCTCAGAAGAACAAGTTTAGGTCAGCAAGTGGACTTCATTGATGACTTCCTATGAGTCTCTGACACAAACCTAGGCTCCATCTGTGATTGTTTTGGCAATACAAGTCATTGTATTATGTCAGGTTTGACCTTCAAAGGTCACCAACAGTCAAGTTGAATGTCACCAAATGAAAGTTCATGTGTGAATTCCTTTAAGTCTGTGACACAAACTTAAGCTCTCTCTGTGACCTTTTTAGTGATAAAAGTAATTGAATTTTCACTAGGTCAAGTGTGACCTTCGAAGGTCAATATGTAGGTCACCAAATGAAAGTTCATATATGACTTCCTATACGTCTCGAATACAAACCTACACTCTATCTGTTTCGATTTTGCTGATACAAGTCATTGAAATTTCATTGTAAAGTTTGGCTGTTGAAGGTCACTGAAAGTCAGGTTCAAGGTTGCCAAATGAAACTTAATACATGACTTCCTATATGCCCACAATAGAAACCTAAGCTCTATCTGTAATAGTTTTGGTAATAGAAGTCATTGAAATTTCACCGTGTGAAGTTTGACCTTCAAAGGTCACCGAAGGTCAAGTTCAAGGCCACGAAATGAAAGTTCCTATATGACTTCCTATAAGTGTACAATATATACAGTATATATGTTCCCAATCTTCTATATTTTCAAGCCTAGAAGCCTTTGAAAATTGTTACATTTTACTTGACCTCAAGTTTGACCTGTCAAGGTCATCTGAGGTCAACTTTAACACAGCCAAAATATAGGTCATATATGACTTCCTAAATGCTGATGATTCAAAATTAATCTCTATCTGCAACAGTTTGGCCTCCACAGACCATCTTGCATATTCATAAAGTACAGCGCCCCCAATAGACCTACTTCCGTTGATTCAATAAAAATGGCGCTCGCACTGTATATTGATGGTACCAAGGAAAGTTGATTGCCTGATTTAGAAAAAAATTTATCTCGTAGTTTTTGAGCAATAATTTTTCTAAATTTCTCAGTCCTATCTTTAACCCTCGTCCAACCAAACAGATTTTTTCCTGTCACACAAAAACGTTAATAGATATGATCTAATGCTTCAAGATAATTGTTTATTCATCCTTTGCACTCATTTTCATGAAAAAACGATGAGGGTACCTCACCCCCCGGGGGTAGGGTAGGCCGTCAAAGTCGAAGGGTGGGGGGGATGGTTGCCACCAGCGTCAATTTTTGCCTGTTTTTGATACAAAATATGCTTACAAAGTAGTTGCAAATAGTATGCTATTATTATGTTTCATGCTCAATGAACTTTGTGGACCACACTGATTGCCATCCTTATTGATTTATTGATGTGGCTTGTCCTTGTATTAGTAAATCTTGGAATTACAATTACCAGCAGTGACCAGTAACCTTGAAGTGATCTTCACCTAATAATATTAGAAGTGCATGACCGACATACTTTTACTTGTGTGTTTGACTGGTTACTGTACTGTATACTATTTTTATACTGTTATAGGCCTCCTATTATGCAAGTTCATAGAATTGTTCATAAAGTTGTTCTCATAATTCATAGATAAACCTTTTATGCAAATGTGTTTTTGTTTTTTTTTTAGATATGACATCTATAATGACGTCATTGTGACGTCACAGTGCAGAAGTTTGTGATGTTTGATTCTTGTTTTGAAAGAGAACATATGTACCAGACACATTACTGATATTATAAGCCTTGCTCTATCATAGGGAAAAACAAACTAAAGAAAATGTGAAAAATGTTCAGAAAACTATTTGTTTCCTTTTGAGTGTGTTTTTCCCAAAATGAGTTATATATGACATCATAGTAATGTCAAATTTATGTTACTCATGAGTTTATAACATTTATAATAATACTAAAATATTAATTATAGAATCAGTAGTTCTAGAGGTTACAGAAAGTTACCTATTTTCAGCTAAAACTAATAAAAATATAAAAAAACATGGATTTTTGTCATTTTGATGTTTTTTTCCTAATATGGTGTTAGTTATGACGTCATAATGTTAAAATGTGTTTTATTTGTACTTGATTTGAAGAGAGGACATCTGTAGCTGTACACTGATACCAAACAAGATGATGTTTCTCGCTTAATTTTGAAATAATTGGTCGGGGTTGTAGTAGAAAAACCCTTGGTTGGACGAGGGTTAACAATGGAGCAAAAATTTCAAGGGCCCATAAAACCGACTAAAATGATTCAATCAAAAATTTGAAAAGGACTTCTGGAGATATAGTCTAGTAGTATGTTTTGGCAAATTTACGCGAAAATTAATCTGGCCAAAAAAAAGATAAAAAATGTTCCGGACGACAGATGACGGACGACGGACACCACACCATGACAATAGCTTATCGGCTCATAGGGCCGGTGAGCTAAAAAAAAAAAAAACCACAGTATTATGAAACTAAGGCAGCTATTGTGGTTATTGTGGTGACATTATAATACCATTTTGTTACATTCCAATCTCTCGGGGGGTGGCTGCTTGAGCACCTTTGACTCTTGTTGCAGTGCATCAGTTTATCAGTACCAATCTCACTTTGGTATTTCTTACAATGGTTTACTGGTGAGCTTTTTGCACAAAGGATTTATTCAAAAACAGCACCAATGCAGCAATTTGCCACTTCGGAGACAATCAAACAATTTACTGTACTCCATTACTCTTGTACTCAAAAATTCCCATGTTATGTTTGAGGAAAATCATTCTCTACCTTTTTTAAGGATGTCAAAGTGATAAAGCAGGCTGGATGACCTCCGGTTGTTCAAAACTGATGACCTGCTGTTGTTCCGGAGGTTACTGCCAGCTTGGTACATGCTGGCCTTCCCAGGCCGGTTCTCCTCTGGGTCCAGCTTTCTGGCGGGGGTATCTTTGTGGGGGGTGCCCGGGTAGGGCTGACTTCGGGACCTGGTGTTGTGGCGGACATCGGGGTCATTTTGGGATGGATTGTGGGGGAGGGCATCCGGTGAACCTTTCTGCGTGCGATTTGAAATGTTGACCAAGATGGGCTTGACATAGAAGTTCGAAGATCTACTACGTCCTTCCCCTCTGGCCTTCTCACTGTTGTGCTCAGTGGGCAGCCGGTCACTCTTAGTTGGCTTCTTACTCTTGTTCTGGTGCCCAGGGCGGGGCAGGGATGCCAAGTCACTGTGCTTGGGCAAGACTCCACCTGACGAGGGTGGTACAGTGTACTTGGAGTCCCCTGCCTTGTTGTTCTCCAGAAGCCCATTGACAGGCATGGACGGTTCCTTGGCCCCAACTCTGCTCTGATTGTGGCTGGATTCCGATGAATCGCTCAGTCCCACTCTGACTCCATTGATTTTCTGAGATGGATTCCCAATCAGTGAGAAGAGCTCTGGAACCGCAACGCAAAATCCGATTAACACCACAATCATTTAGCTCCGTTGAGCTGAAAAAAAAAAAAAAAAACCCTACTCTTAAACCTTTTGATTTATTTTTTAAACCATTATACAGGCAATTTTCGCATACATAGAGTTGACCTATTGATCATTTGTTTTTTTCAGATTTCATATTTCATTTTTCATTCCGTATGACGGTTAATATAATTTGTGCCGTGATATTCTCGTTTGAAATTTTAAATTATGAATTTCATTATACATTCTTTTTCAGTCATTTATTTTATAAATTCCCAAATTTCTGTGTAGGATAATTGATCAAAACCACAAAATATTCAGGAAGTCAGATGTGCAAAAACGTTTATACCCTGCAATAGCAGTAATAGTTACTTTTCGAAGTATGCAGCTATTCAGATGTAAATAAATAAACAAATAAAGAAAGGAAGTAAGTTCTGGATTCAGTCATCACCACATGTTGGTTTTTCCATACGAAAAACAGATGGGCCGACTGCAGAGATCATAAATATTTCGTAGCTTGAAATTATGAGAATTCAGAATGAACAGAATACCCCACATTACTCGGATATCTTCACGCAAGTATTACATCTGCACACCTCCTTCAAGCATTATTCTTGGATTTTAATAGTTTTACAGCCAAATGTTTAAACAAGGAAAGTCAGATTTGAGACTTCTTTCCCCTACCATTGACAGCGTGTTCTTCCGCGTCTGTAAAGGCAAGCGCAACGGAGAGGAGAAGCAAGATCCCTGTCATTTTCGATCGTGTTTCCTTTCGTGGATGGACGGTATTTCCTTGTGTCGATGAAGTCCGGATTTCCCCTATTTTATATACCCATGGCTAATTCTAGCAACGAGGGGCGTGTCACTGAAACGCTATATTCCTTCACTTGGGTAAACAGGCTGACATCAGGGACGATATTTATGAATGAAATTGCTGTGTATATTTCGCACCGCCAGCTCTCATCGGGACAGTGTCGAGAAGAATATCAATGGAATGCTTTGTAGTAGCCTATCATATCAAAGAGCACTGCAATGGGATGGTTGGATGGCACATCCCCTAATTCGAGCCCAAATCAAAGTGGATTGCATTGCCTGAATGAATTGGGTTATTGATAGGCTGTGATTGTGTACGATTACAGCTTTTTTGTGTATTGTTCTATCGTGATTGTTCTATTGTTTTATTATTTATTTTATGATAATTTAAATGCTGCCCATTTCATAGATCAAGAGTCCAAATAAAAAAGCAAACATGCATTTTTATTTGTGAAATCAGCACTCGAAGAAAGACAAAAAATTACCATACTGCAGCTTGTTGACTTGAATCTGACAGTCATCAGCATTGAACCACTGCCCTCCTCTGGACAGAAAAATAACAATTCTTAAAACGCCAATATGTGCCTTGTTTGCACCGCAGATATGTGGTCTGCACAGTGGCCAAGAAATAATCCACGGTTAAACCATTTTTTATTATAAGCAACATTGTAAACAACTTGCCATTAATTCAACAGTTTTGCAATATCACAGGAAAAAAAAAACGTTTGCGACGTGTATAGCAAACGTTAGCTAGATGGCTGGCTGTTCCACTTCGCGGCAATGTTATCTCTAGCTATTTGCACTTTTAAGTCATGTTGGTCAGGCTTAAGTTTGTTTCTAACACTGGTTTGGAAACAATTTGATTATGAAAACCCTTTTGCCATCATACCTACTCATTTCTAGACAGACCGCTTGTATTTACCATTAACAAGCCCACGTTGGTGTTTTGAAGTTCGTTCATCAGGCAATCCCACCCCGTTTCACTCGCATTTCGATTTCTAGAAAGATGCCTGTCAATACTAAAAGATTTGTAATATAAACGACCCAGATGGGACTCGAACCCACAATCCCCAGCTCCGGAGGCTGATGCCTTATCCATTAGGCCACTGGGTCGTCACGATTTAAACGGTGTTTGGCTTTGATTTACTCAGAATATGAAGCAGGAAGTCGAGGGTTGCGTTCAGTGATTGTATCGCATGCGTGCGGTTAAAATTTCTGTTATTTAGATTTCACATACTGAAAATTGTGATATTGTACACAAGAAAATAGTGTGTGTGCGTCTCCATGTTCTTGTGAGCTACGTATGTCTTAGTCCTTCCTTAAAGATGACTAGGATTATGATAGAACATTTAAAACTGAAACTGTCCGGTTCGACATCTCGCGATAGCACATACGTTAGCGTTTCCCATGACAACTCCTTCAGAGCATAGTGTGATTTTTCAAAACAGGCCAATGGGAGGATGCTTTTACTCGAACAAGCCAATCATAAGTTCTGTGAGCGCAGAATTTAAAGAGCGGCATCTTGATACAGACGTCACTGCCTCCATCAGAATTGGTAAGTGTAGTGTATCGTGTTCTTATTTAACTTGTATTTTTTAAATGCTGTGTTTATTTTTTTTTAATTGGTAAGTTTGGAGTGGATATTTTTTCCAAAATGTATTTTTAATTAGATGTAGAAAAAACAAATCTTGGGAATGCAGTCAAGTTCACTGCATGGCCACGTTTGGCTCTTTGAGACACGCCGAACTGTTCGCCAACTTTTAATTCAGGCAACGTGTTTCTTTCCGATAATTGTGGCATCTTGCTTAATAGTTGGCTTGCCAGCTACGATTAATCTATGCTTTAATATAATCCATTTGTTATTTTCCTTCGACTCCGCAGGTGAGAATATAAATCTTATCCTGTTCAGCTGTTTTTTTTGTAAGACATGTCCACTGCCAACGAGAACTGCGTCCGCCTGAACAAGTTTAAGAATAAAGGGAAGGATGCTAATGTAAGTAGCAACGTTAACGTATAACTTTTTAACAGAAAGCTTTTTAATTTGGTAGTTTGTTGGTTGATGTAAATTTGCCATCTATCGCTGAGTAACAATGCTATTCTTGTCAGGGAAGTGACACTGGTTTAAAAAAAAACAAAAAACTTGGTGTTCCGCCCGTTCCGCCTCATTGAATTGCAATACCGTATAAATCTGTAGGAGCTTAGGCGAAGAAGGATTGAGGTCAATGTTGAGCTTCGAAAGGCAAAGAAGGACGACCAGATCTTCAAAAGGAGAAATGTCAGCTCTCTGCCTGATGAGATGACCTCTCCTCTTCAGGAGAAGAATCCGAATGCTCAGGTAAATCCTTCGGTGACTACATTTTGAGGCTGGTGAATGTGTTTGACGCGCATACGAGCTAACCAATGTTTGACTGTAGTTCTGCCATTATGATGTGTAACGGTTAATTGTTTTGGCCTTTTTAATCTGGTCGCTTGTCCCATATTTGGTTATTGGAGAGAAAATTGCTGGTTTTTAATTTGGTGCTACCAAGGCCTTGCAATGCCTCCACTCTGACTGCTTCAACACTGCTTATTGTTGCTCCCCCTCTAGGCTGTTCCACATTGGACTGTGGAAGAAATTGTAAATGGCGTCAGTGCCAACAATCTCGATACGCAGCTGCAGGCCACACAAGCTGCAAGGTAAATGAAGTGGTAATGTGTTGCTGAAATCTAAAGCATTTTGTTAACTCTGGATTCGTGAGAGGTGAACTGTTCCTTTATGGCACAAACTTTTGTGTTTGTGCTTAAAATGTGATTTATTGCTTTCAGGAAACTGCTGTCCAGAGAGAGGCACCCCCCAATTGATCGCATCATCAGTGCGGGGCTGATCACAAAGTTTGTCAACTTCCTGGGTGTGACCGAATGTCCCCCAATTCAGTTTGAAGCTGCTTGGGCTTTGACCAACATTGCCTCTGGGACCTCTGATCAAACCAGGGCTGTTGTAGAGGCAGGGGCGATTCCTGCCTTCGTTAGCTTGGTCACGTCTCCTCACCCTCACATAAGTGAGCAGGCCATATGGGCTTTAGGAAACATTGCTGGTAAGTGGTGAGCCCCTGCCCCTTTTTCAAAAATTTTAATCCTTTAAAGCAGTATTTTCACAACCTTGAGTATTGGGCTTAATTTGCACTTAACCATTGTGTTCAGCACATATTGTAAATAACTGACCACTGTTCCATGGCTCGGTGACAGAGGCGTTTGAATTGTTTCGCCTCATTTGCTTGCATTGAAAAGGCTACATACTTGCATGTAATGGGTTGCAAATTTGAAGTCCGCAACATGCCATAGAATTTACACATTCAATAATAAAAGGTACTTTTTCTGCTAATCATTTCTTTGCTTAGTTTTTGGGTAACTATGGTTTTGGAACACATGGATTTGGTCTTCTGGACATGAGGTCTTTTGATCTGCGCAGGAGGATCAACACGATCAGGGCAGACCGAGGGAACTGCGGTTCTCGGAATGTGCCTTGTCATACCGCATTAGTCTCTTTATAGATCGCCAAACAAACAATAGTGGTGTTTTGGTACATCCCACGATGTGCTGATATAGTTCGGATGTCTGGCCGACAGCCTCTGCTTGTACCCCTCTGGATCTGCAGTGGGCATCTGATGACGCATGGTAATTTTTGCATGCCACCATGTACTTCATGTGGTACAGTATTTATTTAAAAAAAAAAAAAAAAAAAACTGGACTATGTCACACAGAGCTGTAGTTACTCTGGTCTTCGGAAAGCCTATTGTGTGTACACTGAGCAGACTAATAAAATGCTTTTTGGTAAAACTTTGACCTTCTGGATTGAGGAAAGAAATCAAATGCCTGGTATTGGATAGGTTCTTCAATCTGAACAAATCACACATTCTGAGATAATTTTTTTTTTTTTATTTTTTTTAAAAGTGCTATGCAGTTGAATGAGGTAAAATTCAACCATCTGTCACCGATGCATTGAATCTTTAGTCAGTTGCAATGTCTTGGACAAAATGGTAAAGGCATATTAAAGCAATTCTTGCCTTTCTGACATGTTGCACAGCACTTCGTAAAAATTTGAACATTAACAACTCCGCCTTGCTCCAAAGTCCCACCCTCTTCCCCCTGCCTGACGTCTGATGCTCCCCTCACCAACTGTAATTACATAATGTTCAATTCTATATGTGGTATAAAATGCCCTCGTAACGTTTAGTTTCCTTTAGTCTGACGAACTACCATTAACGTTATCGTAATTATAGCGTTGCAGTGCCCGTTTGTTTACAGTCAAATGCACCGTTTTTCGGCAGAATTCATACATTTTCTTGCAAAACTGCGGTCATAAGGTCTGTCTGAGGCGCGCGACGCGCAAGCGGTGACAGCGGTTGGCGACTGGAAGGGACGCGGCAACGGATGACATCCAGGAAGCTCGGCAAATCATTTTATTCGGACCGAAAAAAATTATTGGTCAGACTTTTATGAGAATTGAATATTGAGTTTCAACACCTGGTGGATTCTTTTACATTTTAGTGTGCCATATGCTTATCAGGAGCATTTTAAGATTACAAAAGAAAAGTGTAAAAATGCGAGAAAGGTAAGAATTGACAAAATGGTAAAGGCATATTAAGCCCAATTTTGTGAATTTTACTGTAAAGAGTTATTTGGAATGTCCGATTGTTTGTAACCTAACCTTCAGAGAATTTCAGCGGTCATTCGATTTGCACTATAATTTGAGAATGGTGCGATTCCTTGTTTGACCTTGGGCACTTAGAGGTTCTGTTCTGTTTGCGATTTGGATCACAGAACCTCTTGCGTGCTTCAGGGGTCCCTCATGAAATGCTGTTCTTTCAGGTGATGGCTCAGCCTACAGAGACAAGGTTATCAAACATGGAGCTGTTGATCCTCTTCTGAGCTTGCTAGCTGTCCCAGAGCTCTCTGTGTTTTCTGTAAGTACACAAGTATTTGCTGCATTCAGGTATGTGTTGGCACACTATACTAATGGCATTTTAAAATCCTTTCGTGCCAGCGTGTGGAAATTTCCATAGTATAATAATGGACTACTCTGCCCGAATACAGCCTTTTCTGTGGGGTTTCCCCCCCCTCAAATGCCTGGGGGTCCTCAATCTCATCCAGAAAGGGCTAGTATGGGTGCAGGCTTTCATTCCAAGCAGGTACACACTGGATTTTGGTTTTGTAAAAGCTGGGTGCCTCAAAAGGTTCATGACAAATGGACACAATCACTCATTTACACCTGGTGATTCGAGGTTGTGTATCGAGATGAATATCCACAAAGGCACAATTGTCTAACAAATGTGAATGCCATATGGCTGAACTATATCCAGACAGTGCAGATGAGTAGATCTTGAACTGTCTGAATGATCAAGTTGAAGACTGGGGTCGATCAATGGGGCTCATTAGTATGGGCACCTGGGCCACCGGACCATCTGTATGAAGAATTTGACGTCTAGGTGGATGTGGCACCTGTGTTTACCCTAATTTTTAGTGGGCATTTTCCTTTCCTCCTCCTCTGGTGTACCTGACAAATACAATACAATATACTTTATTGTCCCACTGAGGGAAATTTGTCTTGGACTCAGCAACTGTGCCATGAATGCCTCGACAGCCACAATGACATCAAACAATACATCACCAGGCATACCATCTCAACAACAATTACATAGCAGTATTGCACATATCTCATAACATTACACACAACATACATACAGCAATGGAAACAACATATGCTAAAAGATCACCATAATAAAAACACAATAAAAATTATTGCACAATCTTCAGCCTCAAGCAGCATTGTCCAGGAGTTTGCCAAAATAGGCATAGTTTTCCCATGCCACTATCATCCAGCTGATGAAATGGGACATGGTGCGCTCTCCCCCAAATGTCGATGCAATAGCATTGGACACCTACATCTGTTTTATATGTAAATTTACTGTCGTCATTTGAAGCGGCGAGGTGCAACCAAAGACTGCAGGCTATTCCTTGAAACTAGAACTTCTGATTACCGGTCTTGTTTAGCGTTGTATCCTCCTGGAACTCCTAGCAATACATAAAACATCGCAAAATCTTGCCACTGGGTGGCGATATTGCTTCAATCATGCTGCTCTAAGGTTTTTTTTTTTTTTTTTTTTCCCCCCCCCTCTTTTGCTTTCCCTTTCAAACCCCCCTTCTTTCTCTCTACCTTTCTCAATAGTCTGGATATCTTAGAAACCTCACATGGACCTTGTCAAACCTCTGCCGCAACAAGAACCCGGCTCCACCTCTGGCAGCGGTGCAACAAATCCTGCCCACTCTGATGAGATTACTGCACCACGATGACAAGGAGGTTCTGGCAGACACTTGCTGGGCCGTGTCATACCTGACGGACGGCCCCAACGAACGCATCGAGGTGGTCGTGCAGGCCAACGTGGTGCCTCGCCTGGTGCAGCTGCTCGGCTGCGGCGAGCTGCCTGTCATGGTATGCCGCCCTTCCTTTTCCTCAAACTCTTGGGCTTGGCAATATGGACACAATCAAATATCATGTTTTTGATGGAATACCTCTATCACCGGCCTACCAAATAAAATGGCCAAGCTGCAACACGCAAGTTTGTCTGATGTCTACCTTTTTCAAATAACCAGCAACACAAAATTGAAAACATGCCACATTCCCACTAAACTTCGCGCCGCAGCACACGGCCTGTAACAAACCCAGAGGCTAACCAAATGAGTTTGTGTTGTTGATTTGAAAAAGGTAGACATCTGACAAACTTTTGTTACAGCCTGGTTGTTTTCTTTTGATAGGCCTGTATCAGGGTTGTGGGGATGAATGTGGGTATTTTCACCTTTCTTTCTCTCTTCCCCCCCCTTCAGTGAAATTATTAAAATAGGCATTTGTACCTGCTTGGTCGTCATACCTGCATTGCTGACAACTGCTAGAACTGTATAATGGTACCGAGAACTGCATTGCTTTGCTGTAATCCAGTCTTAAAAAGCAGATGAGGCTACACTTGAGTCGTTACAATATCAAAAATCCCATGCGATTTCTCAATGCAATGTCAATGTCAAAATATTGCCCACCCCTAGCTCTTGGTGTTGCAGCATCCGTGCTGGAATTTTAACCTGCAGTAGTTGTCAACACTTGGTGTTAACTCAGATGTTTATCTTGGCCTCCTCTCGCCTAGACTCCTGCCCTGCGATCAGTTGGGAACATCGTCACTGGCACTGATGAGCAGACTCAGATGGTGCTTGACGCTGGAGCCCTGGCCATGTTTTCTGGCCTGCTCGGTCACCACAAGAACAACATTCAGAAAGAGGCAGCCTGGACTCTGTCCAATATCACAGCAGGCAAGGAAACTCAGATCCAGGAGGTCATCAATGCTGGGCTGGTACCTCCTCTGATTCAGGTGCTTCAGAGGGTGAGTGCTTGGTTTTTAATTTTATTTTAATGCATGTCCAGTCTCCCGTGGTTTTGCTCTGCTGCATGTTCACTGCTGCAAGTTTTTAGATGATGTATTAAGGGGAAAACCTAACTTTGCCTGTGGGTTTTGTTACCAAATTGACTATTGTAGAAGTTGGTCTAATGGTCCCTTAGTTTCGTGAAGGTCATTTCACATGATGCCTGACTGGTACTTTGATCTAGTGTCCATAAAGGTTTGTACTTGATCTGCGTTTTCATATTGCTTTGAGCCAGGGTGACTACAAGACTCAGAAAGAGGCAGTGTGGGCAATTACCAACTACACAAGTGGGGGAACGGTTGAACAGGTTGTCTACCTTGTTCAAGCAAATGTATTGGAGCCCCTGCTGAACCTGCTCTCCACCAAGGACAGCAAGACTATCCTGGTCATTCTGGATGCCATCTCCAATATCTTCCTGGTACATCAGTCACGTGACCCCCCCCCCCCTTTTTTTTTTTTTTTTTTTTTTTTTTTTTTTTTTGGTGCTGTCAGATGATGGCATAATTGTGCTAGCTCCACAATGGAAAGGAAACTAACCCCAAGTATGTCTTGTTTTCTTGTTTTTAGGCTGGAGAGAAGATTGGGGAGGTAGATAAGCTATGCTTGATGATTGAGGAGTGTGGAGGCCTGGACAAAATCGAAGCACTGCAGTCTCATGAAAATGAGATGGTCTACAAGGCTGCCCTCAACCTGATAGAGAAGTACTTCTCAGGAGAGGTGAGCGTATTTCCATGATTGACCTGACTGGGTAGTTTGGTTCTTGGTTTTTAAATGTGCCTAACTTTTTTTTTTTTTTTTTTTTTTTGCGCTCTTTACAGGAAGAGGAGGATCAGTGTGTTGCCCCAGAAGCTACAACTGATGGTTATGCCTTCCAGATTTCTGACAACCAAAGCACTTTCAACTTTTAAATGTCCTGTTTTGTACTTGAAACTGTCTTTTTGTCCTATTTTTGTGAGTGCTGCCATTTCAAGTGTACATATGGGGACTAATTTGTCTTTTACTGTAAGCTCTGTAAATAAACTTTAATATGGTCTACATTTGAGATTTTTGTCTTAAATCCAGTGGGAGGATTTTGTGCTCAAATGCAATTGTGAAAAAGCTTGTCACTTATTGGGCTGATATCTAATTGTATCTAGACTTATTGAAAAGGATCTGGTGTTGGGGGATGCAGTGCCACAGAATGGTGCAATTAACTGCATCAAGTGGCCACAAAGCTTTAAAACTGATCAAAAAAGACTAGACTGACATCTCTTTCGGACATGAAATACCGAAGCCCAATAGACTTGAGTATGATTTTTCTCACGAAATGGTCGTATGAAAAATGCTTCAGGACACCAGTTGTCCACTGAAAGGGTTACATTGAGGAAAGGGTTTGGGCTATTGGGGTAAGGGATGTTGAGACGGGACTAAGCCATTTTTGATGTGCTCCACAAGTCTTGTAATTTAAAAAATTTCATCACCTGCTCATCTGCAAATAGGATGTGTAGATTAATGGAAATTTGCAGAATGTTCTGAATGCAAAATGTGCTATTCACGCTGGTGGCCAAAAATCAATTTGAAATATGCTTTTAATAATACTTGGATGGGAAATGAACTCCTGCAACGTGCTAAAATTTGGTCTGCTTGGCGTACCAGTCAGTTGGGCAAGTGGCAACTAATCACTCTGATTTTGTTCTATTATACTGTAGATACTGCTGCTGGGTGAATTTGGTCTGTGAATCTTATAATGCACACATCCCCATGGTCAATCACTTAAATGTTGGCTTTCAGCCCAAAATCTTAACTTTTGCTGAGGAACATTGTTGAAAGTATTTGTCATCTGGGTGCAGTAATGCGCATCAGTAGAGAATCCTCATGTTAAAACTGCTTGATACCATCCTTTCAAAACCAACTCTAACCACATGGGCTCAGGATTACTTTGACAGACTTTTTTTTTTTTTTCCCAAGTATGTGTAGATTCATTCACAAAATATCACTTAAAACTTAACTGTGCAAAAAGGAAGCCTCCAGAAGCATCATCTACTTTGGGCTCAGAGGCATCCATAATGAAAGACATGGTGTAAATGTCATAAATCAATATTTCAAATGGTTTTTTTTTTTTTTTAAATGCTGTGTGCTCTGGACCAAAGAAGGAAAAGACCATCCAGACTTGGCAGCAACAAATCCAAAAGCTATGATCTGTCATGGTGTTGGCTTGCGTCAGTGCCCTTAGGAGGGGAGATTGGCAAGACAGGCCAGTCCAGCATCTGAACTCTCTTCATCCTCAGCCAGACCTTTGTAATGTGTGCAGTATGTGGTTTTGCATTGTCATGTTGAAATATGCATGGTCGTCCCTGATAGAGGCGCCCTTTATGAGGCAACATATGTTGCTCTAAAATCTCTATTTACTTTTCTGCATTGACGGTGCCATCACAGAAGTGCAAGTTACCTTTGCACAGGGCACTGACACACCCCCATACCATGACAGACCTTGGTTTCTAGACTTGTTGCTGGTAACATTCGGGATGGTCCTTTTAATCTCTGCTCCGGAGCATACGGCGTCCATTTCTTCCAACGAAGACCTGAAATATTGACTCGTCTGACCACAGTACACGTTCCCACTGAGTCATGCTTCGTCCCAGAAGCCTCTGAGCCCAGAGAAGTCGATGACGCTTCTGGACTCAGTTAATGTAAAGTTTCCTTTCAGCACAGGAAAGTTTTAAATGTTATTTATGGATGTAGCTCTGTATTGTTGTGCTTGAAAAGATTTGCTAAGGTAAGTGTGAGCCCATATCGGCCATGGATGAATGTCGGTTCTAGATACATTGCTGTCTCAGGGATTGCAGATCATGGGCAATCAGTTTAGCTTTGTGCCCTTGCCCTTTACGCACTGAAATTCCTCCAGATTCCTTGATATATATATATATATATATATATATATATATAATATAATGCACAGTAGAGGATGGAATATTCAAATCTCTCCCTATTTTTTTCTTTGTGGAACATTGTTCTTCAACTGTTCAATAATTTTCTCACCCATTTGTCTGCAAACTGGTGATGCTCCACCCATCTTTGCTGCTGAAGGACTTGGCCTTTCCTGGATGTTGGTTTTGTACCAAATCATGACCACAGTCACCTGTTGACACCACCTGATTCAAATCACATCATTATTCAATCCTACACTTCAATATAGTGATAATTTTCCTTCCGTCCTGACTTTTTTCTCAATGTTAGATGACCTGAATGACAGGAGTGGATGTAAATTTTAAAAAGAAATTACACTGATCTCGCAAAACATGAAATATAGTGTGATCAGACTATGATGAAACAAGCAAAAAAAATAAAAAAAATTACAAAAACACTGCTTTCTTTATTATTAATCTGCAATTGTCATACTGTCCCAACTTTTTCTGATTTGGGGTTGTATGAGCGCTTTGGAACCACTTTCTTAGTTGTGTGATGTATGAACAGGCAAGTAAACACTCATGCATACAGTAAACACGGATACCAGGAACAGTTGCAACAATAATTATTAACCTCATAGAAAAGTTAATTACGGATGTTTTTGAACTATTACAGTGATGGTCAAATCGATACGCAGATGCAGAAATGTGTACAGATCTTCAGAATATGTGAGATTTACATATCGTGAGTCCTAAAGCAGCATCAGCTGACATGTAATTTTAGGAGTATTTGCGGTGAATGAGAAAAACCAAGCAGAATGCTCTCTGATGCAACTAATACATCCATAAAATAAGCATTCGATGAACTGAAAGTTCATCATTATTTGCACAATCGGACGATAACTTATCATCCCGATTACTTCAAATTCAATACTGACTCACTATCCCACATTACTCATAGCGATACTTGAAATTCCTTTTCGGTTTGTTTGTTTCGGTCTGGTGATGTCACCAGGGAGCCACTAGGTAGCAGTTGTTACAGCAAGCCGAAAGCACAGTCCAGTCGGTGGAGCTACAGGAAAGCGCTCCAACTCCAATGCTGATCAACTTTGCACGGACTCGCCAAGAACAAAATGCCACTGCAATCAGATCCCACCGATTCGCTCTAACTGGATGCAGAAAACCTTTGGTCGCTTCAAACAGCTGGATTTAAACATTTAAATGAGAAAATCATTTTGATTTTGAATATCGACTGCACGGTTTTTGTGCGAAAAAACTATCAAGCCAGCTTGCTACTTCCATTTTTTTCTTATTCGGAGCGTCTGCAAGATGGTGTAATGGCAGTGCTATGCACATCCGGGCCACAATGCCGTGACTCCATTATTGTCCATTCACTGTGAAAGTAGCGAAAGAGAACAGCAATTTTCTTAAAAATAGAAATTGCTTTATATTGTAAATATTTTCTAACATTTGTCAAGCTGGAACGCAAGGGGACATGTCTAATCAAGGGGTTAGGAGAAACGGACCAGTTAAGCTGCGTTTGACAGGTAAGGATTTAAAACCCCACGTTTGCAGTGTAAATGTAACTTAACTAGCCAGTGCTATCTATGCTAACCTTTGATAACGAGCTGGCATGGCTTTGCAAAATTATTGGTATTCATTTAGGTAGCTTACGTTGTTATAGTTTAGATCGGAAGGTAGTTTGCCAATTTGAATTTCACTCTTTCTACATGTTTTTTTTTTTTTTTTTTTGCCAAAATGTAATTTGATTTTTGCACCATCACAGCTTATCGAATTGCAAAAAATAAATTACAGCTAGCCCTCTAGCTAGCCTTATCGTTTGTCTGCGTTAATACTAACTAGCTAGCTAAAACGATAGCTTAGTTTGAAAACGAAGGAAGACCCCAGAATAGTTGGCTAATAATGTATACCGTTACCGTTGCTGACTAACTTGCTATCTTTTTAAATTGGCTTGCTGACTAGGACGTTGACTGATCAAAGGTGACTGAATTCCCATAAATTGCTCGAAACTTATTGGTTTTTCCAGTATCCTGCCCTGCCAGAGCCAAGACCTGGAGCGGGCTAACGTTACATTGTTGCTGGCAGTGTGCACATTGCTGGTTAGCTTGCTACTCTTTCAACCTGAAGCCGCTTTCACACTGGACGCGAAACGAATTTTTCGCACGACAGATTACATTCGAAGTCAATGCAAAGACGCGAATACACGCGTTTTCGCTTGTATTCACGTCTTTGCATTGACTCTGAATGTAATCTGTCGTGCAAAAAATTCGTTTCGCGTCCGGTGTGAAAGCAGCTTTATGCGTGCTGTGTTTACCAGCGATTGTTTTTTTTTTTTTTTTTTTTCTAGGTATTATTTTGCTATTGGCCATTTGCAAATTGCCCGTACACTAGCAAACTAAAGCAATGATGGCACAAACTTGGGATATTTCTCCCTTTATTTTATGACTAATCAGTTTTAGCCGTGATGGCTATATAAATTATGGAATAGCTAACCAGCTATTCCATGTAAAGTCATTAGACGAACCAGGCTAACGTCAGTGTTTGCTATTGATGGTGAGGTAATGTTACCGCTATCTGGCGAATAAGATCAAAGTGGTGGCTGGGTTTTCGGGCGGTTATTTAACCAGCAAGAAGTTGGTTAAGGTCAACTTGACATATCTGAATGGTATTTAGTAAACGCACGGGGACAAATGGCACGGCAAGTGAAGCCCATTTCTGTCCCAACTGACCAGCGTTAGCTAGCTAGTCAGAAAGAATGGCTGACTTCGCAAGGTCGTTTCAGCAGCTAACTTAGCCGCATATAAACTATTGAGGTGGTTGTCTTGCTGTCTGGTGTACCTAGTTCTCAAGGACCTCCTGCCCTGCAGGTTTTAGCTCCAGCTCTACTCTTTCACACCTGATCCATTTAAGGGCTTCATGCTGATTGGTTGAACAACATCTACCTGAACAGGGTGCGCATGAAGGTGCATTGGGCCTGTAATGGATAAGGTGTGCTAAAGTAGAGCTACAACAAAAACCTGCAAGACAGGGGGTGCTTGAGGACTGGGTTGGGAACCACTGCGATATACGCGCTGCGTTGTGCCAATGTGCGCTTGGCTGAGTTGGGAATGTTAAAAGGTTTTGCCTATGCTTGCTAACTAATTGCAATTCAGCCGCCAGGATGGCAGGCTTTTCTTTTGTTGAGAGAGTCGTACATGTCGCCAACTATGCTTGCCGGTAGTTGTTATTATTTATACGTGTTGGCTGAAGCTGGCGAACATTGGCTCATTTGCCCAAAGTTTTAGGACGAATTTACCTTGGTTAATCTGGACTAGATAAACGTTATTCTGACGTTAGCTAGTTTAAAGTTATGTAGCCAGCCATATAGTGTCGAATTGGAAACTTCAGTGGTCATTTTGGCTGAAATTTGGAGTAACTTGGCGTGATTAGGGTGCCATGAGATTTAATTTGACTTTTCATGTCAGAAAATGTCGAAACTGTCTGTTGATTTGGTTAAGGTTGGCTTATTTTATAACAAGTCGTGACATTGGCGAGCTAGAATTCTGCTTGCCTAGTTAATTAAATGACAGTGGCTATTCTTACGTGACTGTAATCCATTGCAGGCAGGCTATTCTTACGCGACTCCCGTTCGGGCATGCGCAGATTGAAATTGTATGACCTCTTGCGCAATTTTTGTCAATCAGGTCAATTTGGCGGCCGAGCTTGTACAAGGGGTCGAAGGGTTAAGCCCGTAACCATGGCACCGGTAAATTGAAATCTCGTCCCCGGGGCTTCTATACTGAGCAACAAAAGAAAGGCAAATTGGCTAGTTAGTTAATGTAGTACTCTTATGATTACTCAGTATAGTGGCCGCAAAACAAAGAAATGTTTGATGAAACGAGTGTAAATGTGCACGGCGCTAGTAATAAATTTGATTTTCTATAAGAATTACGCGCAAACTTATTTTCCGGTCTGTGTTTCATTAACTTGCGTTTCTTTTGTTGCTCAGTATACTTGCTTCGCCAAGGTTGGGCAATCTCGTGGTAGCATCTGGAACTGGGCCGTTAATCAGATAGGAGAACTCCGGTAAAAATAGTTATACATATCCACACTACGTGAGCATCAGTCTCGCAAACCATCAACGTGTCTAGCTATTCTTACGGGAGAACAAGGTAAGAAAATTATGAAGTCCGGCAATTTCAATCTGCGCATGTCTGACCGAAAGTCACGTAAGAATGGCCTGCCTGCAATTGATAACAGTCACGTAAGAATAGCCACTGTCTAATTAAATTGTTAAATTAAAATAGAAATTGCCTTAACAACTTGGCTAACTAGCGAGCTGCCATTTAACTTTAAATTATTTTAGTCCTTCAACTGTTGTAAATGGCCTAAATAAATGACACCAAACTCTTCATATCAGTTACCAAGACGATGAAAATGCCTTATTATTATTATTATTATTATTATTATAATCTCAGGACAAGGTACATGAACGCACGTGTCAAGGAGCCTCACAATTTCCATTAATCTTCGTCTAAAGGCCGGAAGCCTCATTGACTTAGTGAGTTCAGTCTCTGGTGTAGAGTCGTTATGTCATTTTAACGGAAACACATTTTTAATTGTGATTGGCAGGGCCCATGAGTTGCAAAAATGGTTAAGGCGAGGCCATGTCTGTCTGAGAAAACATTAAATGTCTGTGCCATTCTACAGGGCATGTCTTTCAAATCTTTCACCTCAAATCAAAACAAATTAGATGCAATTAAATTACTGCTTTATTTGGTGCAGTCTGAAAATTTTTCTCTCACTGAAAATCCTTTATATGGACTCCCTTGACTTTTTTTTTTGCCGAAATACAGCTGTTATTTTGTTTACACTGTTGAGTTAAAATCTTTAAATGTGATTGATATCTGTTGTTGGTTTGAAACGTGCCTTTATGAGCTTGGACTTGGCTGTGAGCTCAAAACCAAGGGAAATGCGCCTGGTTCAGATTTCTTCCTACCAGGAAGTAATGAAAGCCTATATAATTTCACAACGGTCGTGGAAAATGTCTGATATTTCAAGTGCTGAAGACTTGAATTAATCCTTTTAACTAATTTGTTGTTATGAGCAAAGTAAACCATTTTAGTTGATTTGCTTAAGCAATGGTGTGTCGTCAAGATCCAATTGACTATTTTGTGCATATGTGTTTGGTTTGAGCTTTTCCTGCAGCCTTTTTTATGTATTTACATTAAAACAATGCCAGCTTCCAAATCCAACCTGCTCCGAATGTTTGTTTCTTATTCAATGATTTTGTTTTTGATGTTGATGATGGTATTCCTCAAGGTTAACTGGATAAGTGTCATTCAGAAATAGATGGCATGCGAGTGTTACTGCTTTTTTGTCAAAAGGCTTAATTAACCTTGATCTATGATTTTTTTTTTTTTACGTCACATAATTGGCAGAATTTTCTGTCAGAATCTGCAGTAGAAATCATTCTATTCTGGCCTGACAGAAGTCTGAAGTTCTGCCAAGTTTGTTTATTTCAAGAATTTTACATCCCTTTTTGGTGTTTTTTCAGCACCATGCATGAGAATGTATTATTCTTATAACAGGTGTCAGTAAATGGATTAATGATGGTTCATTTAAAAAGGCTGCGGTGCTTATTTGATTTGTCTTGTTGCTGGCTTTTTTCTTTCTATGGTTAATATAACATCACCCTATCATTCAGTCTAGATTGCTGGCCAGCTGTATCAAGTCTTTGTATCATGTAATATGATTTTTTGAGTGTGGTTATCTTCATTAATTGAACATTAATTATCCATGATCTTTATGTTGAGCAGTGTACGAGCTGACAATATTCAATCCTTATAAAGTGACAATCAATCCTTACTTAGTGTCCCAAAGTTGTTTTTTCTAGATGGCACACCTGGCTAAAGCCTCTAGTTTTGGTGTGGCAATTTCCCCCTCTGATCCACTGTGAATCCCGGTCATGCCCATGTTAAATGGGGCCAAAGTTGATGCAAGCTGATATAGCCATAGAGGGAGGGCTTTGGTCATCTGCTGTCCATTCACTAGAAATGCAGCTGGTGGACCACTGAGCAAAAAAACTTTGTTGGCTGCTTGCCCATGAGAGGACAAGTATGCTTGCCCACTTTTCCCGTAATGGACCACTGTGCCTGTGATTATGTCTCATTGAATCCTTTATAGAGTCAGACACATGCTTTGCTCACTGAAATTGTCAATGTTTTCATGGGCTCAAGGAAATAATCTTCCATCAGGGCTCAACATTGTGGCGTCTTTATCGTCTCTGGGTTTTTGTTTTCCACGGTTTTCAGCTGAAAATGAATTCCAGTTGCCTCCCATGGAAACACACCTTTGGGTAATGTGTCTGTGCTTACAGAGATTAGCTTGTTTTTCATGGAATCTGGCAATATGGCAACAGATTTTTTTTTCCCCACTTTTTTCCTGTTTTAAAACTTTCCTCCTCTGTTGTGGTCTGCTCACATGTTGAGGTGGGGGAATCTGCTCTTTGGTTGTCTGACACTGCCCTTTTGAGGATAGTCGTGTCTCTTTTTTTATGGTGATGTGCCTGTCCATGTGAAGAATTGAATATAATGGTGAGAGACAGCCCTGTCGTCATTTTGTTTGCGGCTTCATGTGCTTTTTTTTTTTTTTTTACTTCCTGTTCCATCGCTCCAGTGTTGGTGAAAAATTAATGGAGTTTACTCGCTGAAAATAGGGTCCACGAGCAAAAGCATCGCCTAAGATGGTGTACCTTTTTGTTGAGTGAGATAATATACGCTTGTCCTTTCAATCACCTAAGTAAAACACTGGGTGTGCGTAAGTTGCGAATATTGCTGAAGATGTGCCATTGTGAAAAATCGGAACTTTTAGCAGACACCTACCAAGGTCATTGGGCATTACTTTTGAACAAGTTGATCATCAGAGACCAGTATATAATGTAGTTCCATGCATAGGTGCCGATCCCATGGGTGCTTCAGGGCCCAAGCACCCATGGAAAGGGCCCGAGCACCCACGGAAAGGGCCGAGCACCGACGTGCACCAGAGGCATGTTCAAGATCGAAGGGTCTCACGCCTAGGTCTCACGAAGGAAGACTGTAGTTTTGAACGACTCCTGAGTTCTTGCGAGTTTTCCAACATGGCTGCCAACTGAGGTTTGCATCAAATTCGATTGCATAAGCTGTGACGATACTGGACGCCATCTTGAATAGCAAACGAGACTGTTCCTAGATGCTCTCGCTTGTCCTCGCAAGACCGAACGTAGTTTCATCGTTCAAGTTGCAGGCACTCGCGGGTTCTCGCTTGACTCTGTTTTATACAGTCTATGGCTTGACCCCGCGGTCTTGAACATGCCCCAGCTTAAATAAAGAATCACTGATTTATGGTGGCTGACAGGGGCAAAAGCACTGCAATGAGCCCAAAACATCTCCAATTGGAAAAACGCAATGGAACGGCCAAAAGCACCTCCAATTGAAGAAACACGCTGCAAAAACAGAATGCTGTGTATCCACGTCAGCACAATTGAAGTGCTCCAAACTTTTTAGCCAGCAATAAAGCTAATATAAGTTTGCTTGCTTAGCTAGGTAGTTCGCTAGCCTAGCTAGCTCACAGTAACATTCGGTGCCTATAATGCAAGAGAACATTAGTGAATAGCCATTATTTCTCCAACTAATTTAGCTAGAATTGAACCACGAGCATTTAGCTTGCTAGCTGGCATTAATAGGCATCAAAAATAAAGTTTGCCAGCTAACGTTGACTAAAGAAACCAACAAACAAGCTCACATGCTAGGCTAGCAAGCTAGTTCGCCTGCTCAGTTTGCTAATTCCGCTATAAATAAACCAATACATCAGTGAATCGTGATAATTTCGCTACTTAACTAGTGTTAACTAGTCATGAATTAGCCGCGTGACTAAGTCAGTTAAACATTAGCGAGGCTGGTTAGCTCGTTCGCTATCTACGGAGTTTTTGCGCTAACTAATGTTGGCCAAAGATACTTGGTTGTTAATGTAAATTGTTACCAGTTGCAAAACATTAATATCTAGCAAGTTAGGTAAGCCAAACTAAGTAGGCTAGACCTCAGAGTAGCAAACTATGCTCCAAATGTAACTGTTCGCTTGCTAGAAAACCTTTTTTTTTGCTGACTTCGTTAGTTGCATTTTGAGAGGGTGAATGCTCGCTAGCTAACTAAATGGTGAAGTTATAATTAGGGACCTGGATGAAATCGCAAGCCAGTTCATTAAGCGCACGGTTACTTGGAGCAACACTTTCCGCATCAAGAATTAACATCAGCGGTGAGTGAACAAAAAAGTTTTTAACATGTAGTAGCTGTGTGGGCCTATGCATTGATTATCAATCAAATGTATTTGATTGCATGTGCTGGGATGTAGCGCAATGTTGTTTGATAGCCTATCACACGGTAATTTGTTTTTATGTTAATATGTTGGCCTCTTAACCATTACAGTTACACAGTGTTTTGATGGTTGTACTGTAGTACTACACTAATGAGGCGGTGTCGGATTTGTTTCCGATCGAGGATTTGCTCTATGATTTATGCTCATGTGAGTCTTTTTACTAATGCAATTTTTGTGGATATGATTACTTTGTAGGTGTGTGTTGTTGAACTTTTGATAATCATATCTGTCTCATCTGAGCTTGGTAGCACTGCTGATTGTTGACAGCAGAATGAACGAATGGAGTAGGTAAGGTGCTGCAAAGTGGTTCAATGACTTCCAGCACAACGGGAAGCCCTGCGTTTGCATGTTCTCTGGCTTGGCATATAGTTATAACCAGTTTCCGTGTTGGATTGTGGATTTGGTCAACACTCTTTATTCAGGTGAGCCTCTCGAACTGATTGGGTGGTATCTGTGTGATGTGTATCATCGGTGCATTTGTGTGTGTGTGTGTGTGTTTGTGCGCGCGGCATTCATGTCGGTCATAGCTGGTAATGTTCTAGCTACATTGCAAAAATAGTTGCGTTTTACTGCTTATTTATTTATGAATTATTATTATTAATTTATTTTTTTATCGCAGCAAGTCATTTTAGGTTTTGAGCACCCACCAGCATAAACAAAAATCGGCACCTATGGTTCCATGTAACTTCAACCTTCGCATTCCTGTAGCAGCATTCACCTTTTAGTGTCCCATTTACAGTATTCGACCACTAACTGAATGACTATCTGAATGATTTGCAGATCCAATGGCTGTCTGATTTGATGTTCATACTCTTGATCTAATTGGTCTAATCTTGCGGTCTTTATCCTATATACTAGCAGACGCATAAAGAAAGTAAGGGAGTATATTTCTGGGGGGGGTTCAGTTAAAATGATGTGCCTTAGATTTGGGTTCATTATTTACATGTGTTTATTTTGTACCTCTGAAGAGCTTGTGTCGTCAGAAAAGGGTGGGTGTAATGTGTAATTATGCTGCCTCTTAGTGCTTGTTCTGTGATTTCAATTTATACAGTGGCCATTGCCTCCCACTGTGGAGTTGGGAGATGTTTAAAAAAATGTGCTTTGGCATTTGTGAATAGATTGTTACCCACGTGTTGTCATGCAGTGCTCGGTTAACAGTTGGCTGTACTCTGCAATTAAACGAAATTCATCAGAACAATGGGAAGGATGTGGCAGGGCAACTTGGTGTATTGCTACCTTGTAGAAGCAGTATCTAAATGCATGTTTGTCCCTGTGAAGCTGCAAAGCAGCCCCAGCTAGAGTGGACAAGGGCAGTTGGCAGGCCAGGCCCTCCTGAATCCTCTCCCCATTTGGTTTTTGCATTTTCTTTAGACACAAACGTTTAAACATTTATATGAGAAAATGTTGTTTTGGCTAGAAGAGGGAAATGACAGTCATGTTTAATGTATCTCCAAGTTGAAGCCAATTTCATGCCTGTCTGGCTTTTTTTTTTTTTTTTTTTTAAAGGGGAGGAGCAACTTAAAATATTTAATGTTTTTTTTCTGAAAGGGGCGGGGTTTAAGGCATCTTTAAAGTCAAGCTGAAACGGCATTTCGAGAGTATCTAACTTCCATATCGTGACGTATTTCTGAGCGAAACAGCATAGACAGGCGGGACATAACATTGAGCAGAATTTGATTTGACCGTAGAAAAGTGGGTGTACACTGACGGGACAGCAATATCCGTCAGGGAGAGAGAGGCGAAGCCCATCCTGCTCCATGTAGTTGGTGAAGCAGTCCACTGTAAAATGCCGTGCGCATAATCTGGAGCTGTCACAGATACCACTTTTCTGAAAGTGAATAAATTCTAGCCAGCGGGTCCGTAGCCACGGTATTTTAGGGAAACGAAACGAAGTTTGAGGTGGCGAACACCCAAAGGCGCGCTGACGTATCATGCTAGCTAGCTAGCTAATGAATCTTAGCTCTGTGCCGCTAAAAGTGTATGATTGACGGGTGGATGTCGTGATATTATTCGTTGAAATTGGTTGGCACTAGCTTACGTAAGCACAAGGCATATTTTGTTTTACATGAAGAAAACATGATTGGATTTTGATATAAGAATACAAAGAAACTGATTTTTTGTATTTTTTTTGTCATTTATGGTTAAATGGATACACAATATGACTGGGGATGTGATATAAAAGGGTTAAAAAGGCAATTTTCATTTCAGCTCGACTTTAATGCTTCATGGAGGTGTCTTGTGTGTTAACATCTGGTCAATAATGCAGCAAAAGTCAATCCACAATTTTGATGTCTCATTTGTGTCAGTAATTATATTCTGGATTTTTCCTGTAAAGAATCCACCGATGACATATTTTATTGAAGCCTGGGAAAGCACATCTTCATTGATGAATTGTTCAGTTTGTTCATCGATTATTGCACAGCGTTAAATGGTGCATTGTAATGATCTTATATTTTGTTGTCTTACTCTGCCTTCTCGCTGCTGATGGCATATGTGCACAATATGCCTCGTTTGATGGCATATTGCCTCCCGAGACTGATGATTAGATTTATTTCTTGTTGGATCAGCGGTCGTTACGCTGCTGCCACAGATAATTCCTCAGTCTTTCCTGAGCCAACAGTTTATTTTTTTCCCTATAAATTTCAAATTTGATGTGGACTTTTTGCTAACGATGAGAGAGCAAAACAGTGCAATTTTGGGAAAATCTGTTATCATATATTATGTTAATTGAGGCTTTATTGGTGGATAAGGTCCTTTCTCATTACCGCCCTACAGATCACAAATGTTGAGTGATTTCTTTCAAACTTGCCGTGAGCATTGTCTGTCATGAAACCATTAAACCTAGCAATTTTGGGCGTATTCACATATACCAGTTATTGGTTATGCTCATCAATTTTTGGTTAAATTCATTAAATATGGTGGGGGGGGGAGCACTTTGCAAAACCTTTGTTACGGAGGTCATTTAATGAGTTTTACAATATTGAGTCATCATTATGAATAATTGATTTTTTTTTTTTTTTTTTTGTCGTGGCAGAAAGAATTTGGGTCAGGAAGAAATTTCCTGGGCCTGGGCTCATAATACTATTGCATGGCACTGCCACTATGTGTGCGCGACATAAGGTTGTCATTGAGAATGGAATCAGCTTATGTTCAATACCCTGATGGCTTTGTTGTCGTTATCTCCAGTGCAGTGCCCATTCGAAACACGCCTGTTTGGAATGGGCTGATTCGCGTGCCTCCGCTATTGCTGCTTGCGGCTTTCTCAGGAACCGTTCTGCCAAACGCATGTAGCAGTTCAGTTCCTTGGGTCCTCACTCAGCAAGACAGCTGCCAAGTGTGAAGTCATTCGGGTGAATGGTTTTCGATTAAAATCAAAGGACATGCATACATATGGACAGACATGTAGACAGACGGACTGAAAGAGTTCTTTCATTTTAGTTACATTATTGTTAACTGATACAAGTACTATGAAGTTCCAGACATATGGGGTATGCACCTGTGGTTGCAGGTGACTGACTTTTCTTGCTCTGACATGGCTGTACAAACATTTCTTGACATTCAATGTCAAGTAAACACTCATATACTTCATGGAGTTGCTCTGATCATGGTTTCATATCTCACGATTTGCTGTCATTTCAGGCAACGGGCCCTTCCTTGCCTCTCTCTCACTACTGACAACTGTTTAATGTGTTTGTGCCACCTACGGCTGTAGTGCTTTTCAATAATTCAAGGTTGCTCAATAGTGTTGTGAAAGAAGGTAGTCGTTTCTTGAGCTGCTTTCAAATTAACTGCCACTTGTTAATATTGTGGGTGAATGAAAGCCAATCAAATGGAGGATTGGAATTTCTTTACATTGCAATGCTGAAAATATATAGTTTTTATGCGGGTGTTTTTTGTTCACTCCTCTGAGAGTAGTCATTTCCTCTTGTGTAGACTTACTAAGAAGATGAGAGACGGAAAGGCTTTGTTGAGCGAGATGTTTTGAGTCATGGCTCAAAGGGGCATTTAATTAAGAAAAAAAAACAGGATGTCCAGGCATTTTGCTGTTTCCATTGAGTGAACCTTTATTAAAAGTAATTGGCGATAATTCCCCCAAAGACGGAGACCTTAATTGTCAGACTGTGGGTGTTAGATTAAGTATAAGTTGGCGAAGGTGTAAAAGTTACTACGGATTCATACTTTTGCTGCATGCCTACTAAAAAGATGACTACCAGCCATAGAAAATGGATAGGGTTTCTTATCTATGGGTCCTTTAGGCTGTCAGATAGAAAACTTGCAAATTCATTCATTCATTTAGTCAACTGCGGCTTTACAATAAGCCCCATACTACCAGGGTGCAGTAAATGTTGCGTAATGCTCAAAATGCAGCACGATCTTTTGGTCTTTTCGCCGATGCCTTTCCATCTGTTTACTCGCTTGTTTTTCTGTGTTTCTTGTGCTCAGATTGTCTCTTAGATATATTTAAATACCAGTATCCAGCCATTCAAATAAAAAATTTTCCTTCCGATTCATGAATGATTACCATAAGGTAGGGGTGCAACTGGGTACTCACCAAATAAATCATAACCGGTTACAAAAAACATGATAATTATGTCTCCCCTTAGGAGGAGGAGAGACGTGTTGTTTTTGTACGGTTTCCCATCAGCGTTCGCGTTGGCGTTCCCACTGTTTCCGGGCTGTAACTCGGAAACCTTTTAAGATATTTACATCAAACCCCTCACACTCTTTCAACATTGTGTGTAGATGTGCATTTTACTGTCTGTGAACATCAATGACGAGGGGCTGCATTGAAATTCCAGGTTTAACCAAATGAAGATATGCAAAAAAATGCTGCATTGCATTCGAATGTTGATTTGGAATTCGTTTTTCAACTTGATCAGAGGAGCTTCAAACTGTGAGGTAGTCGGCCCTAATTTCAAAATGGATTTAGAACTAGCACAATAAACAGCCTACTGTTGCCTTTGATCCCAATACGCAGTTTTTTAGACCGGACTGCAAAAAAGGGAAAATGTTGAATTTCTGCACCTCTATCATTAAGTATTGTTAGCCGCACAGTGTCTTCGTGCCTGTGAGTGAAGATTTTTTGCATATTAACAGTCTATATGCCTGAAAGGACATTATTGGCAGTCATTTTTTCCCAAAAAAGTGACCATTTTCCTGAGAAGCTCATAGTGAGAATGGCTAGCCTATTTTGGTGCATGTGTGAAGGTAAGTAGCAGGACAGTCAACGCAAGTTAGGGACGTGGCTTCATGACTGAGATGTGAATGTTTGTTGAAGTTGATTTTTTTTTTCCTTCATACAGTCTCAACATGTTTTCTTTAGTGACTGTCATCCACAGGGGAGTTGAAAGAACAGGTCAGCCGCATCCATTCTGTCATTACTCTTCGTTATTTAATATTTATCTGGAATGGTTTGGGACTTCACATCCCAAAGATGCACTCTGCAGGCTCTCTTCCGCATCATTTTTCATGCTTGAACGAATGAAGTTGTCGTTTTTACTCAGCATGCTGTGCGGTCGGGTTTTTTTTTTTTTTTTAGCTTTCCGATCTTCAGTATTTTTTAATAGCATTTTGTTTCCTGTTCTTTCCTTTCATTCTGGGTTAAGTAGGGAAATTAAGAATTTGCTCTCAACATAAGAACATGTATCGAAGCAGCCGGGGTTTCTGTGGAAGAAGTGGAAACTTTTTGTGGTTTCCTGGGGGCAAAGATGTCTGAGATTTTTCATTACGCACTCCTTGGGTTAGGTTTTTTTATGGCTTCTGAAAAGAAGCATTTATGGCCTCTGAAGAGTGTTCTGTTTTTTTTTTTTTTTTTTTTTTCCCTCCCTTCTCCTTGGCAAGGCTTAATTGTCCTAATTGTCAGAATGTGTTGAATCTGAGAAAATTCTATAGACGGTGTACCAGCAGGTATCACAGATTCTGGTGTATAGGTGTTGGTTTCTTTGGATCGGACTTTAAGGTGTAAATATAAGGGACCCAAAAGCTTTTGAAGCAGAGATTTTTCCTCTCTGAGTGCTTTGTGGAATGAGGTGCTGTCTGGGCATGAGATGGGTGGGGGGTCGGGGGACCGGAGGGAGTTAGGAGATCGTGCTGTGCATGACCTTTGTTGACTTCACTCCTTTTAATTCGGTGTCAGACTGCCGTCATGAAGCCAGTCCCGGGCACTCGCTCTGCGGAAGAGCCCCTGCGCTGCCACTATTTGTGGTGCCTGGAGGGATCCTATAGCCTCTCCTGACTGTGCAGAGGCTAAATGTGGATGTGTGTGGTTTATCATTTCCTGCCACAGAGATATGTTTTCCCAGGGAGTAATACAGGGGGAGTGGCCGGCTTGTGTTCCTCAGCGGTCTGGTATTAGTCTGGGTGTTGTTAGTGAGGCAGTTTTTTCTTTTTCGGGCTTGATTTTTCCCCCCCGCTCTCAGCTCTGTGCTGAAGGCTCCCTACTGCTCATGGAGATAAGCTCGCTGGCTCTGCAACAGGAGCAAAAAAAAATGGCCGATTGCAGTTTGTCTCCCATCTCATTTGCTCACTGAACTGTCCTTGCTCGGGTCACTATCGGCTTCTGTCGGAAACCCTATTTGGTAGGAGTTGCTCAGGTGTTCTTCACTGAAGGGGATGAACGGTATATGCGGTAACAAAGCAGGGTCACTGCCGGCCATTCTTTCCCCCCTTTTCTTCCAGGATTAGTATTCACAAGTTGGTTGGGATGGTGCCCTGGTCATTTGCCCATCTCCCTTTACCCATATCACTGCTGTTGAGAACTAACAGTCCACTCAGTCTGAGTATTTTGCAGAGGCCACAGGGATTTGGTGGTTGGTGATCCTCATGTATTTATAACGCTATATATATTTTTTTGTGTGATAATTTCCTTGGTGAGGGGAAAACTAGATGTCGAGTTCATCATTTCCAAAGCCAAGAGCCATTTTCCTGACAAAGAGCCAGCAATTGAACCTCAAACCACTGGCAGTGTGTTGTGGCTAAATGAACATCACCCTTGTATCCTGATCCAGGGAAGGATTTAAACTGTAGGCTTACAGTAAGTGAAGCGTTCCAGATTCTTTCCGTGAGCCACATGCTGAAATTTCTGCCCTTACTCAAGCAGTTTATGTGCAACAAGTATGAAGATGTTCTCCTATTCCGTTCACCTGAGGTCTGTGTGGTTTTCCAGGAAATTGAAGCAAGGGGGCACGTGAGTCTTCTATTTGGTACTCCGTTTTTCCAAAGAGAAAGGTTTCTTGTGGAAATTTGACTGTTTCTGAGCAGAATTATATTTAGTTTTATGTAAGGAAATTTTAACCATAAATTATCATGTGGCCGAGGTCAGCGTAGATGAGCTATATTAGAACGCGCCCTTAAGAATGTTTGGAGAGAGCCTCATTTTCAAGCACCTTGGCTTGGTTTTGCATTAAGCTGAAGCCATAAAACTGGCCATTTAAAACACTTGGGCTGAGTGTAACAATTTACCGCAGTTGGGGAAACTAGAAATCGAGATTAAAAACTTGAAGCGTTTGATACAGGAAAACTGTCATTATGTTTACATACACGGTTAAGTCGAGCTGCGGTAATGGTTCGATGAGGCCATTATGGTGGACAACTGTCCTTGTTCCAGTGTACATGAATGGGAGAAAATTCGATTTATTGACCGAAACATGTACGTCTACCCCCTTTCAGCTTGTTTTTGTTGGACCTTTTTCTGGTCGTCCTATTTCGTCAAAGACCACACAATCAACAAACAAGTTGGCTGGCGGCAAACTGGTGGCATGTGGAGTTGGAAGAACATTGACAACTTTACGGCTCTGGACATTTCATAAGGGCTGTACGTTATGCTTTTCTTACAACTGAGATGCATGCTATCCCTGGTGGTTATGGCGTTAGCTGAAACTAGGTGGCAACGCCACTATGCTCTACTTTGTGCCCTCTCTACTACCCCGGAGAGCATTTCCCAGAAGCATAGTTGCTAACTAAGTTAGCAAACGTAGTGCGTCCATTCATAGCTATGTAAGTTAGCAACTGTGCTTTCGGAAATGCACCCCCAGGTTTCCCGTGGATGTTGGATGCGGGTTAAGAGTAAAGACTAGTGGGAGAGGGTCATTTTTCCAGTGGCGAGTTGAAGGCAAATTTTCGGATGACCTGCAAGTCATAAATTATGCGGGTTGATGGAAGAAGTCATGAACCCCCAAGGCGTGACTGCTCAAGCACCAATACCCTTGCAGACAAGGATTGCTACTTTTCAGTACAAACTTGCTTGCTGGGCAGAGCACAGAGTTGATACTAATCAGTTTGGTGTTTACAATCCACAAAACTTCCGGGTCAAAGCTCTGCAGAAAGAATTGTGGAGCTTGCGCAGAGCGCATAATCCAGTTCAGTTCGACTGAAGCATATACATGGAGGAATAATGCGACTACTAACCGCATTATCTGGTTGTGTTAGTCCGACTTTGAGAAATTCGATTCAGTGCGATTCCAGTCAGACAAACATGTTTGCTTGTATTTTAAAAGCCCGATTATAGTCGGACTAATCCAATAATTCAATTTTTTCCTTTTTTTTTTTTTTTTTTTTTTCCCCTAATGTCATGTAAACGCACTCACTTTGTTCTTCTAGGTTTCCATGGCAACCTTCACCATTGTGAAGCATGCAAAATTTATAGTTGCTGACACAATGGTTTACGAGTGATGACCATTTATTTGCTGTAGCGCCACTTACGGATGGATTTAAACCAAATTCAGTGTGAAAAAGTTACATGGCCTGTAGATGCGTGATCTCAAGTTTGGTAATGATGGGACATTGCATTAAGGAGTTACAACTCTTTATATCAATTTAGGCCTTGCCCTTAAATTTTGTGTGAACTGATCTCGCTGCTTAGGAGGACATAAAAATTACAGGTTTCACAAACAATTCAAAATGGCTGAACATTTTCATACACAAAAATGGGTGTGGCTTACATGGATTGATTGGTCTTGGCTACATTCCATATATGGCTGGGAAATACGTAAATATTATATCGATATTGCAATATAGGATTTTATATATCGTCATATTGTGATATGACGTAACTGTTACCTTTTCTGGTTTTAAAGGCTGCATTACAGTTAAGGATGCAGTTGTCTGCGCTTGTTAGACTGTTCTAGCTGTGGCCTGTACCTGCTTGGTCATAATATCCACATTACAAATGACTGTTTATCAAAATCGCTAATGTCAATATTTTTTGAAAGCTCTCATAGTTATTCGTACAATTTTGCCACAATATTGATATTGAGGTATTCGGTCAGAAGTTTTGCGATAATTGATTTTGTCCATATGGCCCATCTCGAATTCCGTATTTTGCTGGGGAGGTTAGTGAAAATATGAGCGCAGTTGGTGTGCCTCATTTGTAAACTTAGTCCCCTGCTTTACTCCTGACTGTCAGAATTTAAATCGTTCAGTTTGAGCGTACAATCATATTTGCATGTTTATCCAGCTGTTATAAGACGGCTCAACGGCTTTCCGCAGTAATTCATCACCGTGAGCTTGAGCGCAAACGTCATTCAGGCGCATTTGCGGTGGAACGGTGGGTGGCTTTCATCTAGTAATCTATACAAAACCCTGTGTAAATGTGTGGTTTAGCAGGTGCAGACTGGCTTTTCTCTCCGCTCAATAATAAATAGACTTTGCTCTGAGCTGTGCCAGCCCCTGCACCAGTGAAGGTGTGACCTTTCCATTGGAGTGCTCCCTGCATTCTTCGGCTTTTAAAACTGCTTTCACACCGGACGCGAAACGAATTTTTCGCACGACAGATTACATTCAGAGTCAGTGCAAAGACGCGAAAACACGTGTTTTCGCGTCTTTGCATTGACTCTGAATGTAAACTGTCGTGCGGAAAATTCGTCTCGCGTCTGGGGTGAAAGCAGCTTAATGCTGTTTTGATGTTCAATAGGGGTTTCAATACTAAGCGGGCACCAGGCATCTGGGGATCTGGAGTCTGTCATTATAGATCAGATGCAATAGAGTGCAGTGCTGGGCTCTGTGACAATATTATATTGATATTGTAATATAAGATATGGTCTGCGATTTTGGATGTTGTAATATCATGACTTGACTTTTGTCCTTTCAGTTTTAAAGGCTACAGAACAGCAAAGTTTTCTGCACTGATTAGACTGTTCCAGCTGTTGCCTTAACTTGCCTTGTCAGACTGATTATCAAACATATTGTGTAAATGTTTTCTGAAAGCGCAAATATTTATGTGTGCAGTATTGATATTGAGGTATTCGGTAAAAATGTTGCGATATTTGATTTTGTCCATGTCGCCCAGTCCTGCTGGTGTGTACCTCCAAGTGCTTGTAATTTTATTGTGATTTTATAGAGTGCATCTCTGTCATTGTATGGCGCTTCTCTATCACATGCCCTTAACTTGCTCTTCGCCACGACTTGACTAATGGTAAACGGAAAAGCGACATGCCCCCTGGCATCTAATTTCATTTGTTCTGCTCAGTGGCCGCAGAGGGATGTTCTCATTTTCAGTGAGGATGTAAAAAGACAGTGGCGAACTAGGATGATGGCGGAATACGATCAAACTCGGATGGTTGTCGCGTCCATCATTTTCAAATGTCTGCCTGGGAGATGTACCATATAGATTTTTTAAGAGAAGTGTCGACTGCGTGCCTCTGATAAATGTGAGGCATTTTGCTGTCAGTGGTGATGCGCTGGGATGGGCCTAATTGAGCCATCATTTTGCCCTACGTAGCGGATGGCAGGGTGACCCATTTCATGTGCAATCGGATGACTTCATCCGGAAACATGTTTGAGCATCTCCAGTATCTCATTTTTTGTGTGAGAAGACTGTGTCTCATGAGCTGAATATCAGCCTTGAACAGCACAGTTACAGAGCCCTATAAGTTAGAGATGCAGCGATACTGATACTAATATCTGACTGATGCTGACTCATAGCTGGATAGGGTATTGGTGGCAATGAGCAGATCTGGTATCTGTAGCCATTATTTTAATATAGAGCAATTGAGCACATTTATATTTACGTGTTTATTTGTTTCAAAGTTAGGAAAGCAGTGTTTAAGGCTAGCCTGATGTTGACTTACACATATAAGAATGTTCCTTGTCTCTTACTCACAGTGAGACACAGCTTATTTATTGAACTCTGGTATCGAATCAGTGCTCAGTATCGGCCAATTCACAAAGCCCAGGTATAGGTATTGGGACTGAGAAAGTTTGATCGGTGCATCCTTACTGACAATGTTGGACTGATATATGGAGGCCTGTGCTCACTAGATTCGGTCATATTTGCGCCCTCTTTGGCCGAAGTTGATATTGCGGCATCTTTCCTTGCTGTTTTTTGAATTTATTTATTTATTTTGCACCGTTTACCTTGTGTTTATGCGTTATTTTTCTGTCGGCTTTACACAGTTTAGAGTGCCCTAGCTTTGTAGCGTAAAGGTCAGACATTGAGGTATGGAAAGGGTTGGGGGATGGATGGAGTTCATATTTGCTGATTTTTTTATTTATTTATTTTTTTCCCCCATTCAAGATGGGAAAAAACACACACACACACACACACACACAAAACACCTCCCACACTTGCTTTGTAGCTGCACTGCAAACCAACTGCAGTCGCCCCCTTAATGGGAAGGGATTTTCGCCCACAATGTCAATCGCTCTTCTCGGTTTGCATGGAGGAACACCCACTCCCTGCCACCAGCCTCCATGTAAATAAGCTTTGAAAGCTTTCGTCATCTGATTGGTGACCTGCCAGAACTGGCTAATGGCTTGGAAGAGAGTCTGGGACTAGCCATCCTCAGTGTGGTCATGTCTAGATGGTAAACCCCAAATCTGCAGAAGTGCTGCACATGCACACTTGATTCTGCCCTCTTTCTTGCTGTACTTGGCTTGCAAATGGTCGCACAGTTTCATTCTTTGTGTTCTGTAGTCATTCGGAGTCTTGTCGATTACTCTGGTGGTTGTGTAGCAATCCCAAGAACTGAAGTAATATGTGTGCATCGTTGTAAACAAACGCTCACGTGTAGGACAGCCTATCTACTATGGGGCCATTTCATGGTATTTGTTTTGTGTCGGACAGGACATTTGCAGGTTTTTTTCCACCATAGTCATTACTCTGGGGAATGATAAATAAGTTTGAACTGGTCATAAGGAAGAGCCATAGGACCACTTTATATGGCAAAAGACTGAAGTCTTTTGATTTAATTTTTCCAGTTCAAAATGAAGCCAGAAAGTTCATGTCGGACAGGACTAAAAGTGCAGTGGTATTTTTGCCATGTTGGAAAACTGCAAAGTTCTGTCCAACCACATGGTATTCATAGAATTTAGCCAAGCAGTTGCGTTCCCTGATATCTTAGCTAGGTTTCAGAGGAAATTTTGGTTTCTTAACTCAAAGTATAGGTGAGGGGGGTCAAAAGTTCCCGTTTGGTCTGTGTGTCGGACAGGACGTGTCGGACAGGACACTTTTTCACTTGGGACCAAAATGACAGAAGATACGCACATGATTATTATAAAATGCTTTTTTCTTTCCCTGTTCTTCTTTTTGGCTGCCTCGTACTTCTCATTGTCATTCTTAATTTTTTTTTTTTTTTCCCCCTTTTGGCACGACTCCACTCAGCATCTGTTTTAGGTGGCATGGCTGTTGCTTCTCTCTGTACTTGCATTATTGTGATGGACCCATCAAATCTGGGGTGCAGTTTATAGATCCAAGGAAGATGATGCATTTCTTTTGAGTTACGCAAACTCTTCAAATCACAAACACACAGGAAGAAACCACTTCACTTTAAAGCAATCAGCTCTTCCAGAGAGGTTCCTCAATTTTGCTCAATGTCTTCTAATTTGTAAGTTTGGTACCAATTACATATACTTAACACGTCACCACTTACTTAACCCATCACCAATTACTCCAACATATTTAATGACAGGTGCTAATTGGGAACTCATCTCTCGAATTACTGGCAATTAAATCAGCCAGTGGTTTCTGAGCTCAAAAAGAACAGAACAGCCTTTTAAAAGCCTTAGTAGCAATAGAAGTTGCAATATCAACTCTAGTATTCTAGTTATGGACCAATGGCTAATTCCAGAGTCCTGTCCAACACGCAATTGTGTCGGACAGGAGAAAAAAGATTTTTAATTTTCCATGAGGTGTGTTCTATTTCTTTGAAAAAACCTTACTCACATTGTTTTATACCACATCAACAAAGAGAAAAATGATTCTTGCCTTCGTTCATAAGTCATTTACTTTGGAATTAAATTAAACTTTTTGTTCATGAATCGTGTCGGATAGGACATCCAACTCTTTTGTAGTACATTTACACTTTAAGCTTGAGCTATTGCTCGTGGGTTCCTGTTGTTGTCCTGAATAATTTGAACAGGCTTTAGTTCCATTGATTTCATGGAAACTTGGTCAGTTTATCAAGTTGTAAACATGTTAAGTTATACTGGTAATTTGAAGTTGGATTTGTAAAGATTTTCAGTAAGATTTTCACATTTAAAGAAGCATTTCAGTAACACTGCTTTAAAGTTGTTCATATACCTGGCAAATTCAAGTGGCCCTTTCGACTTGAGCAAAACAAAATGTGTCCAGCTGGAGTCCACCATTACGATGCGTAATTTTCGCAGATGGGGATTATGGCACTGCAGGAATCGGCTAGTTTCCAATTCAGAAATGTTCCTTTTATGTTGGTTTTTACTGAAAATCCTTTCCTCTGTGTTTAGACGGCCTGCTGAAGCCCTCATTCATACCAACTGCTCATGACATCATAAGAAATGGTGTCAAGCGCAATATTTTACTTGGAAAAAACCTTAAAGGAAGAAACAAATTTGTTCTGAATTTTATGTCGAATCACGCAATTTGTCGGGGGGGGGGGGTCGGGGGAACCGCGTTTAATGTGAGTCAAGCTTACAAAGGCTTAGAACACACAGTGGAAAGAAATATGTAACGACAGGACTTGGAAGAGTAGCTGAAGTAAATGGAAACAAGATGAAATGTTGGTGCGGGGGGAGCAAAATGCAGTATTTTGCTGGGCTCGTTTTTTGTGTGTGTGTGCGCGTGCGCGTGCACGCGCACATGTTCTTGTGCTTGCTACAAAGTGATCACCAAATATGTTTTTTTTTTTTTTTTTTTTTCCCCTACAGAGTGGGGACATTTTTGGGAAGTGAGGACATTTCCCAGTTTCCTCACAACTACAAAGGCAAATTGTGTCTTACTAGTTGAGATTATGGATCAGGCAAGAATTAGGGATGGGCGAAGGTTAGGGTAAGGGTTTTGGTTAGGCATGCATTGCTTAACGAATGGAAGTCAATATAAAGTCCTAGCAAGGATGGGCGTGTGCGTCTGTGTCTGAGTATGTGCGTGTGTGTGTTTGTGCGTGCATGCGTGCGTGTGTGTGTGTCCATGTATGTGACTGTGTCTGTGTGCTTTGCGTTTTGTACAATGGATGGCATTATTACCTGGTGCCTTCCACTGAAGTTTTGGAACTTGTGACGTGGACAGACCCTGGTGTCGGCCAGGTGCTCCCGGGCGAATCCAGACCTCCTCGGACCTCCTGTTTAGTCTCACCCTGCCGTGTGATGGGGGCTGTGCGGGCCCCTTCGGCGAAGGCTAACAAAGGCCCAGCCATATGTTCGGCCACCCGCTGCCTGTCTGCTGACATCATCAATAGGTCTCATTTGCCATTCATGGTTTTCTTTTGTGTGATTTGTGGCACATATGGGGTGAATTGATTTATCTTTGGTCGACATGACCCTTTTCACTGTCCGACTCGGCAGTCTTTTTCTCATTGTTTATTTTATTAATTTTTTTTTCTGGCTGTTACTGGGTGCCCTTACATACAGAGGGTTAATAAACTCAGTCCTTTGCTTGTCCGTGTGTACAGTTAACCCACTACAGTGAAGGAGGAGTCATAAACCTCTGGTTGGTTCAACTTAAAAAAAAAAAAAAAAAATCCTTCTAAGTCCTGTATGGGCTTTGTTGTCAACCTTGGGTCAGGTGGAAAGAAGTTGTCCCTCTCTCTTCGAGGTGTTATTTTTTTCGTCTCTTTTGAGCGGTATTTCGCTGAACGTTCAAGACTGCTGGCGAAGGAGCCTCGCCTGTGACCCGGCTGGTGGAGGTCCCGCCGTTTCCCCGGAGACCCGGGCAGTGTGTTTACATTTCGGCATCAGACGGCGCTTCCTGGAAGGTGGCCTGCGCTCAGGACTTCCTCTGGAGGGAATAGGTGCATAGCGGGGGGGGTGAATCTCACTGCTGTCGCCTCCGTCACGCTTATCATTTTGAGTGGAACGTGCCCGGAAACGCTCTTCATTTCATTCTGTCCTTCACCCCCCTCAACCTGTCAATGCACAGTTGTCTCTAGCTCTTAATAAATAAATGGGATACAGCACTAGCCTATCCCGGTAACATTATCTGCGATCATTTTGAAAATGGGGTCAGTCGCCTTTAAAGTGAGCTAATATGCGCACCTACGTATTTAAGTCAGATGCAGTTTATGTATGGCTCTTTGAACTTAACTCGCATTTCGGCACAGTTCTATTGACGTTCCTCTGCAATTGAATATAAAAAAAGATTATATTTTTAACAAAGGCCGTTTACAGGCATTTCAGTGTGGAGGGGGTGGTCGTCTTCGGCCTATACGATATATAAAGAGCAGTCCTTTATTTAAGGGATTTTGATGTGAATGTTTCGCTTAAAAATTGCCTAAGCAGGTAGTATTTTTCGTGAATTCAGTTTTTTGTCCATTATTACCCGTTGCATGTTTGGCCCTGTTGTCTGGACTGCCTGTTTGCTCAGTAACATACTGCATACTGTCTTTTCTGTCTGAAAGAGCCTTTTAAAGTAGTCACTTGAGTTTTGATGATTCATTATGTTAAGTGGGGGGATTCTTCAGAAACCCAGGCCAGATGTCTAAAAGCGTCTAGACAAAAAGAAAGGATCTTTTCGATATTGATATTACGAAACCTCAGATTAAAAAGGAAACTCTTTCAAGCCAAGGTATTTATGGTTACACTCTGGGCTATATTTCGCTCTGAAAGACTGAAAAGAATTGTCGTAATTACATAATATGTGTGTCTTGGAGTCCAATCCTGTGTTTTTTGCCCGGCTCGTTTTGCTTTCTGGAGACGCGATGCGAGCCAGCCTTCAGATGAAATTTTTAAGATTGCTTGTCATATAGTTCCCGCATTCATTCTCTCCCGCATTTATTCTGGCGCAGAGTTTTGATGGTGCAGGTGCATCGGAAAGAGAGAGTGTAGTCCTCCGCGGACTTGGCTGGGGATGCTAATTACGAGGTTGGCTAACCAGTTTTGTGTCTGGTTGCTTCTTGGATTTCTACATCATGCTGTCTTCACACCACACACTACTTTTCTACAGTCCGGGTACAGCACAATTTAAATTTTGTAGTTGAGCTTACAGGTTAGTAACCCAACTCTCTTTTTTTTTTATATATATATTTATTTGGGGCATCTATTGTATAAATTCTTGAAGTCCTGAAGGTGGGATACTAGTTTTTAGTATCCTCCCCACACAGAGGAGACAAGAAATGTATTTAATAAAAAAAGCTCTTGTTTTTTTTTTTTTTCATAAGTAGAATTTTGGCTTAATGCGATTGAAAATTCATTTTGTCCTTGTTTGGAAGCAAGAAGCTGTGCTTCACGTGTGTCGCATTTTGGCAGAACAATCATCGCGCAAGAGCGATAGATAAACTGCACATAAACGGTAACCAACTAGAAACGTGCCAAAAAAGTATCCATCTCCTGCACTGCGAGACCCATCTCCTCCAGGAATTTGTCTACCCCTTCGTCAACCCCGAATATTTGTGCGATCCCCCTCCCATCAGGTCTGCCTTTCTGAGCAGGACACACTGCTGTCATTGTCTGCATTACAGGCCCGTCTGTCTCCCCGCCCCCCGGCTCGCCCCTTCCCAACAGCGCAGTGTTATATTTGTTTTCCAGACAAGGTATCGCGTCGGCCCGATTTTGGCTGTGGCGGGAACGCTGTGACATTCCTTGTGTTATGCCGCGAGCCCCCCTCCCCTCCCCTCCCCGGGTCTCCTGGGCGCTTTGCTCCGGGGGACGGTTGCCGGGACGATGGCTTGCAGCTCGCCAGTTGATTGGCCGCAGAATCCGCGTGCGATTTGGCGTCGAAGTCTCTGATGCCCATATGGTCGCAGTGGCCTAATTCGCTCAGCCTTGCGTACTTTTGTCTGAAATTCGCTGGCTTGCCGGCAGTATGGCACTTTAACCCCCTGCTGCTCTGGTTTTGAAAATGAAAGTGTTTTGGCAGCTACTGAATTTCAAAATTTGTATTCACTGTGTATTCTGTTCTTGCATTGTTGCCCATTTAATCCTATTTGCATTGCTTGGCTCAGTTATTGTTTTTCTCTTCACTAGAATATTGATTTTGACTTTTATGAATTCACAAATGTGTGTTGTTTGGACAGCTTTCGTTTCCAGTTTATGATTTTTCGCACGACCTGTGTTCTCAAAATCACATGAAATGAGAACTGTCATGTCCGTTGTGAAAACGATCGCGAATAATTGTTTTAGCGGTTGGCAGGTACTATTGCCCATTCCAATTTTTAATCAGTGGTTCCAAGGTCACTTTGAAATGTTTCCAGATGGATGCATTTTCATACATCAGCATATTTGTAGTGGCTGCGGTGTTGCATCAGATTTGCTTTGAATTGAAAATATTATAAAGTGGGAGCTTTGTCCTGCTTGCCAAGGTTTGAAATGAATATAGGCTCGCCCCTGGAGAATTGGAGAACAAGAATAGAGCGGCTTTTGGCTCTTTTGGGTATGTAACTCAGCTCTCTGATGTATGGAGTATGAAATGGGAGCCCAGAGTAGTAATTTGAACAGGGTTATTGCGCAAAACAATTAAAAAGTCTCTCACTGCCTTAATTTAACTATTGGGTTTTACAAGCATCTTTGCATTGCTGTCCAAAAAAAAAGAGAGGCATTACAATTTCAGGTGTGAACTTGGAAAAAAGTGGGAGATGATTTATGCATTAAATGTAGTCATAACCAACCAGACAGACCATAAAACAAGAAGAATCGTTGTCCAAGGATTCTGAAATATTGCAGAAAAATTCACACTTGTGCTCCCATTGTGTGAATCTTGAATGCAATGAAGGCGAGACCTTACTGTTTGGAGTTCGAATGTTGTTTTCCTCCGTGTGCTCGGGGGTTCCTCCCTAGATGTGCACGGTAGTTTAATCGGAGAACCTAAAATTGTCCATAGGTGCGAGGGTATGGCGTGTGAGCCCTTTGATGGATTGGCGAGCCATCCAGGGTGCGTCCCTGCCTTTCACCCGTTATCGACTGAGATGGGCTCCAGCTGCCCCGTGACCTTAGTGAAGAAAAAGCGGTTTAGATGATAGATGGATGTTATATATGGCCTTGTAAAACTTGAATTTAAATATATCAACTGCTATATTCCATTACAGGATATAAATAAACTCACTGCCGTATTCCACTGCAGTATTTTAAATAGATTTTGACATTTAAATTTTTGACATCCATAATTTGAATGGAGCACAGCTCTAGAAATTGCACATAATTATCAATGCGGCAACCAAGAATAACATTTCAAGGTTCGTCTCCAACATGGTTATAGACTGGAAAGGCACATTCAAGTTCATGCATGGCAGTTTGGCTCATGAATTCTCGCACCCCCAATATCCGGTTCACATTTTTCGCATGTGTGGAAATTAACACGGGGATTGGGGGTTGGGTGGCTAACCATAACGCAGCGTGGTGTCTGAGTGTTACGAATCATCATGTCTGTGCCTTCCGCTCCCACAATGGTTTGCACTGTGCAGTGTTCGAAATGATGAAGAAACGGAAAAGGTGCGATTCTATGGAACGTCAAGTTTAAACTGCCTGACAAGCACGTTTTTAAATAAACAGCCAGCATATCGCGTGACATTATTTGAATTTGATGTGTTTTTACGCGCACAGCACGGCGTTGCCTCAATCTGTCACTGTCATGTGATATACTGCAGAGCGAATGTCTTGCTGTCGCACTGTGTGTGATAGAGCAGACAGGGCCTAAAATTGCAATTATTCTCCGAGGGGTTCCTTTCCACGCCGTCCGATACGAGGATGGACGGCCTCTGACTGTGTGTGTGTGTGTGTGTGTGTGTGTGTGTGTGTGTGTGTGTTTATGTTCATGTGTGTGTAGGGGAGGGGTGTTAGCGGTGCGTAGTAAGGGCCTGACCACTTTCCCATGCAGCCCCCAGTGTCCACATGAATGCAGAACATCGCTCCCGTTTGCGGCGACAAAATATTTATTCTCCTCACTGTCCCCTCCCCCCACCCTCATACTGCACATCCTGATCTGCGAGAACACTGGCTCAGTGTTATTTGGACACCAGGCTTCTTTGTTTCACGGGATGTGGCGGCTGAATGAGGCTGAGCTTCCTTCTAAAGCCACTTTGTGGAGCGTCCTGAGCGATTGCCCTGTTAGAGCGAGGGGTGGAATTGGGTCCCGTTTAAACATCGCGTATGTAGATTTTTCTCCAGAGGTCCAGGCAAACATTTTCCTCCCCACAAGCACGTGTCCTTCTAGTTTAGAAAATTAAACCTTAGAGCGCTGAAAGGAATAAATAATAGTAAAAAAATAAATAAATAAAAAAATCTAAATTTAATTATCTTGTGCTGTTGAAAACCTATCATGTGGTGACTTGTTTAAAAGAGCTCCCCTGCAGGAGCTCTTTTAAACAAGTCACCACATGATAGGTTTTCAACAGCTTTGATTTTGATATCTTGCATCATTGAGTAACATTAGCTGCATTTAGCGCTCCAAGGGTTAAGGAGCACCGCAGTTGCATCCTAATTAGTAGGATGTGCTCTTAAATTTGCATTGCCTCGCTTTTGTTTTCAGGTGAAGATGGCAAATTAGGATTTCTTCTTGGCCTTGAGAGTGCATTATAAATATCAGATGGAGGTGCCGGGCTCAGTTTCAGGAGTGGGGTCAGGATGTGTGTGGTTTCGATGTGTGACTGTGAATATTGGTCCGTTGGGTAGACTTCTATTGCTTTGATCGTGCTGAGAGAGGACTGGGCGAAAGCTGGGTAATGCTGGGTGTTGAGCTGTGTGTTGGTTCCTTGTGTGCACACTGTCACACTTATAAACTCGCAATGCGCCACTAGAATGCGATGCGCAGAGACTTGCGGTAAGACCTGTCGCTGCCTCGTTAATCGCGGTGCGGGTGTGGGGTGGGGGTAAAGGCGGAACTGCTCCAGACTGTTGTGCTCAGACGGCGGTTCGGCTCGTCTCCTGTCGCGGTCTGCGGCACTCGGCGCGAACTTCCTGTCCCTCATCTCCGGAGTTCAGCACCTCTGCCGTGACGCGGCCCGTACCTCTCGCCCGCGACTTCCGCCGCGCCGTCAAGAGACTGCAAACGTGGCGCGACCTCTCCTCATGTATCTCTCAAACCGCGCCGAGCGATCTGTGCCTTCCACTGCAAGGTCGCCGCCGTTATCTCGGTCTTCATCTCGTTTCTGAGAAGCGGAAGAGCTGCAGTTCTTCTGCAAAGTTCTGCAGACGCTTGCTTCAGTTACAGACGAACCAGTGCTATGCAGGTGAATTTGGTCACCCCCGATCGGTGCAGACTGACACTGTTACGTAACACTGACACCTGCAGTAGTGCTTCTGCTTACTCGAGAGGATCAGCTCGCTGTGGGGGAGGAGCATGTGGGACTGAATTGGCAGATTCGCTGTTGGTTAATATCTCTGTATGAAAGGTATCCATTCCAGACGGTCTCAAACACATGTTGTCTTTATCTGGTACCATCGAGAGGTTCATATCCGCTGTCACAGTTAGTGTTTTGCTCCCTCCTTAGGTTGTTCTGTGAGTCTCGGTGTCCCGCAGTCAGAGTGCCGACAAAAATCTCACCCTTTGGAAATGGGACTATAGCCTTTACTGCACTTCGAGTCAGGATGTCCTGAGGTCATGGGTCACCAGAGAATTGCCCTCTGAACTTTGCTGTGTGTGCATGCATACGCGTCTGTGTCTGTGTGTGTGTTCTTGCGGGTAGGCGTATGGGTTTTAAATATAGGCAGCTGGGTGGGTGCAGTTAGTTGTTCCTCTGCAGTGTGCGCCTGCAGACACCATGAAAGCCCTGGACTCCTGTAAGCGGATCGTCAGACCCATCTGAGTATTTATATACGAATGGGGACTGGAGCTGCAGCCAAGTTAAGTGTAACACATGCCCCCCTCCCCCATGGTACTGCAGAGGACTTCTGAGCGAGGACTCTACAGTGTCCAGGCTGTGTTCCTTCTCACCTCTCCTCTATGAGATCGTGTGTGTGTGTGTGTGTGTGTGTGTGTGTGCGTGTGCGTGTGTGTGCTCCTTGCGTGTGTATGTGTTCCTTGTTTGTGTGTGGAGAATTGTGTAGATATCCAGGGTGTTCATGAGCTCATTCAGTAGCTCTTTGCTGCCTGACGGAAACTCACGGCTGGTATGAGGAGTCCCATTTCTTGCTCTCCTCCGCTTGTGAAGAGGAGTGCGCGCCCTGTGCTCCCGGACACCTCCAGCTTCCTGCTCGGCCGCAAAACCTGCCGCCAGCTCAGCTCACTCCATCCTGTGTGCCAAACACTCAATACTGTAACCTGATAAACGCAGAGTGTAAAGTGACTTGAGCTGGGTTGATTGAGCTCAGCTGGGGCCAGTCTCTCCTGGAAAATCACTGGGTTACTGGAGTATTTACGGCAGCGCAGGAGCTGGAACCTCCAGCCCTTCAGGTTCCAGCTCAGGACCAGGGTCACTGAGGCTACAGGCTGCTTTATACTCTGGCTGATTGGGGGTTTCAGTTAAACTGCTGCATCCATTTTCCTGTTTGAGATTCCCTTCTACCCCCCACGCACTCTTTGCTCACTGTGCACGCACGCACACGCACACTCCACAAGCATGCGCGCGCACACACTACACATGCACGTGCACTCACCGCACACACGCACACACACACGCACTCTCCCAGTGCGTACACACGCGCACACAGTCACACTACACATAGATATGTGTGCGCACACGCATGCAAGCACATTATACACGCACTCGCACACCCACACACACACACTCACGCTCATGCACGTGCACACTACAAATGCACACTCATGCATGCACACTCTATATACACACACACACGCTCTCACTCCTCCCCTCTGGCTCCAGTTCTGCGGCTGATCCGTTGCCAGACAGGGAAATGATTCATAGTCTCTGTATGGGATGTGCGCCGCGCGGAGAGTGATTGAAAATTCAGACTGTTTGGTTTTCAAGAGTCACACGAATCAGATGAGATGTAAGCTGCCGTGTCCTGCGAACAAATACCCTCCCCCCGGCAGCCTTTGTTTATGTAAATTCTGTAAACAGGAAAAACGTTACAAGTGAAGGTACCAGTGTCCGTACGCAAAAGGTCACGTAATTCCAGCTGCCCAAATCTGCCGGCCTGGCTTTCCAGAGAAATTGAATGGTGGCCAGTTGGACTGGGCTGTTGTCGTGGGTTGGAGATGATTTGTAAACTGCCCGGTTTCGCTCGGTTGAGCTGCAGCTTTCGGACGATAGCTAGGCTGCAGCCAATACCTTCACATGCCACTGGTGGCGGAGTTTACTGTCATTTTTCGCCGACAGTGTGAGCAGCAATGGGAGCACCCCTGACCCTGCCAGTAAAATAAGATTGGAAGGGGGGCTTTTCATTGGTCAGGACTATATCCTGTCCTATCCGTACGCTGATCACGAGCCATGATGTTGGCTGTTAGAATGCAACTGCTGTTCTTTATCGCGCATCCTTCCCTCTCTCTCATTCCCCATACCTCCTTCTATTATTCTGTCAAATCATATAAAGCTGGATAACAGCCGTAAAATATATTAACCCCATTAAACATACGGACCCATAAAAGGGGTCGTCAAATGCAGCTGCTGTATTCGAACCTGTGGAATTTTATGCCTATATGCCTATTTTAAACTCAAGTAGAGATCCCTTGGTTTTTAATGAGCCCAAACATATCATTCTGAATTACAGGGAAATGTGTGGAAAATAATGTACCAGTTCATGAAATTCACATTTAATGTGATGCTGTGGCCAAAAAAACTGGGCATCCTGGATTTGAATATTTCTTTCAATACAAGTTCTGTAGCTTCAGTGAAGCGCTGCAACCATCAGATACAGAATACTTATGTGTCATCGCCCTACAAATTGGTGAAAAAATGCTTATTATAACTTTGAACCTTCCTAAGGTCAAATTTAAGGGAAAATATGAGTTTTAGAGGTGAAAAAGAGAAAGGGAAGAGGTGAGCATTGTTCAGAAAGCCCGGTCTCAGGGAACCATCAGCAGTACCCAGTTAGTCGCTGACTGATTGGCGATAACGGGACAAATTTCCCCGTGTTCCCTGCGAAAGCAGTTATCTGCTCCCTCTCCCTCTGTCTCCAGTGGCGGCCCTGGCGGCTGGAGGGTGCGGGGGGGCGGCGGCCGAGGCCCGGTAATGAATGACTGTTCGGGGGGAGAGGAGTGGGGGACAGAACGGAGGGAGGAAGTGCACTGGAGCCTGTGTGCGCAGGCTCTGCAAGGGGATGGGGGGGGACGAAGAGGAAGCCTTTTGTTTACAATAGAACAATGCTGTGAATGAGACTGTGGAGCTGAAACAGGAGTCAAAACAGGGTGGTGGTTGGGGGGGGTTGTGGCGCTACGCTGGCGGAAATAGGGGAGCGGCAGGGCTGGTGTGGGGGGCAAAATCCCCCCACCCCCTTTTGAAAGTTTTTGCCCAAGCTGACTTCGGTCACATTCGGAACTCTCCGCACCCCTTTCCCACACCCCCGCGTCCACCTCCGAATATTTTCTTGCTCCGGCTCTGCTTTCAAACACGAGTCGTGTTCCCGAGCGGAATTTGAACCCCCTGTTTCATCACGCGCTGCCTCCAGGGCAGCGGCGAGGTCGCGCGGGAAAAAGGTGGCCGTCCTGCAGGGGTTACGTTCGGGCCCCCCCTAGGAACCTGAGACGGTTGCCGGGGCGGGGGGGCGTAGACATGAACCCTGAACCATGCACCACTGCCAAAAAAGCTGCCGCTGTTCCCACTAATGTTTCTCTGCCATTCTCTGTCCAAGAACCTCTTCTCCCCAGAGTATTTAGTTCCATTAACAAAATGGTTGACCTGGTTATGATTCAGTTTCTTTGACCGAATGGTTGACCTTATCGTTTTTGAATTTCTGTAACAATGGTGTACGCCCAATCAATAGTGGTACTGAGATCCAAAAACGTTTTTCATAGTGGCATTTTGGTTTGTAATTGTGTTTGTAAACATTTATTTCAGATGTCATGAGCTGCTGGAAATTTTTTTTTTTTTTTTTTACCTTGCTTTGAAATTCCAGCTGTGTTTTTATTTTTATTTTATTATTATTATTATTTTTTTTTTTTACACTGACTTGCCATTTAGGTAGGAGTGCTCTTGCAGATTTCACTAAACTGAGTGTTTGCTGTTGCAGGCAATTTTGTACTTTGGATTGAAATGCTACAGCTATTATCCCTGTCCAGATGGACACATTTGTGCTGTATAGTGATTATAAAACTTCAGAAGGGAGTTGACATATTTGCATGAGAAACTGGAGAAATTTCTTCAAAAAATGCACTCTTGGGCGTATTGCTGGCAGGCTGTCTGCATTGTATAACCTCTACCCGACTCCTCCTTCCTGGGTTTAATGCCACTGATTTTGTTGGCTATTCACTTCCAGCAGTTTGGTGAAATAGTAATGTGAAGGCCCCTTATGTTTTCTGCTGTAACTCCATGAAAGGGCAATGAGCAAAAATGAGTATTATTAAATTTAGTAAATAAAAGTGGTGCTTCAAATGAAGTGTGAAATAGTTGGTATGCAGGATGCCTAATTAAGATTTGTGCGGAGAGACTTCTGTGAAAACGGATTCCTGCAGTTTCACGTGGTTTCACTAATATAAGAGGTTGCATTTTCTTGTTTGGAGGCCTCTTTGCGCTGTGGTTTGAAAGGGTTAAAAGGGGTGCCGTGCTTCTCTGTATTGAGACGCTTTCACACTGGACGCGAAATGAATTTTTCGCACGACAGATTACATTTAAAGTCAAGGCGAAGACTTCGCGTATGCATTGACTTTGAATGTAATCTGTCGTGCGAAAAATTTGTTTCGCGTCCGGTGCGAAAGCAGCTTTAGGAGCAGAAGTGAGATTTGAATTATGAGGAAACAACTGTCAAATTGGCTTCCTCGCGCGGCTGTGTTGTAACGCCCTCAGCGTCATGTTTTCAGGAGGCCTTCTCTGCTGAAGTGACGAAGTGTTGGAACACCAACCCCCTCCCCCCAGAAAATAAATGCCCAGCCCCATCCCCTCTCTATTTCCTTTTGTGAGTTAGCAGTTTGTGTCCGGGGTCGCTTCTGTTCATTCACACCCGGAGCATGGCAGCTGAGTGTATTCAAACGCCAGCCCACCATGCCAGGCCTTCACTCTCTATAGGCCAGATGGGCTGCTGTACAAGTCTGTGGGGGGGCTGCACGTCTTTCACTGGCAGTTTTGTGGGCATCTGGTGATTTTGAATGGGAATTCAGATTACCCCCAGTGACCCTGGCTAGCTTAAGCCGACCCTGCCCCGCCGTGGCAGCGAAGCCCGGTCGTCTCCGCTCTCCTGCGGGCACCCGATGGGTTAATGAGATGGGCAGACCTGTGAAGTTCAGTCTATACAGCCAGACTGTTCCTTTACAAAGACCACTGGGAAGGTGCTTGGAAAGGCTGTGAGTATTTTCTGAGATTGTATTCTTCACAATTGGCATGGGGCCTCCAAACCCGTGCTCCTGCACACAGTTTGCCTGGAATTGTGGGTATTTGGGACATCTGCTGTGGGTATTTGGGAGAGCTTTTGATGAAGTTGGATGAAATTTGTGCCTCACTGTCTTTTTGACGGCAGCGTTAACATTTTTTCTACTGTTAAATTACACTGACGAGCCAAAACATTAAAACCAGCCACAGATGTTGGGAATAACGTTGATCATCTCGTAACATTGGCACGTGTCAAGGTCTGCAGACAGACTGCAGGCGGTAACAGTCGGTTCTTATAGTCAAGGTGTTGGATGTGTGAGACATGGGACCTGAGCGCCTTCGAGAAGGGTGAAATCGTTATGGCCTGAGGACTGCGTCTGAGCGCCCCGGTAAGCGGTACTGCTGGGGTTTTCCGTGTCAGCAGTGATGAGTGCCGTCCAACAGTGGTGCAAGGAGGACAAAACATGAACTTGCGACTTGGTTTTGGGCATCCAAGGCTCATCAGTGCTCGAGGTCTTTGAAGGCTGTCCTGTCTGGGCCAGACCAACAGAAGGGCGACTGTGGCCCTAGTCTTAGGAAATTTTAATGACACTTGCGTGAGCAGAGTGTCACAACACACAGCGCATCACACCCTGCTACGTATAGCGCTTCGTAGCTGCAGGTCAGTCGGAGTGCCCATTCTAAGTCCAGTCTTTTGCCACAAGTGCCTACGGGAGTTTGACGCAGTGCGAAATGTTTTGGTGGGAGTCCCTGGGTTGGGTAATTCAAGTGGACGACAGTTAGACGGAGCAGTTTTGACCTTCACAATATTAGGCAGGTGGTTTTAATATTGAAGCTGATCGGTGTAGGTGGGTCATTCCATGAAAAAGGGAGCCAAAGTGTGACATTTGGTCTGATTTTTTTTAAACCGAGAATTTACATCAAATTATTAAGTCAAGTGATTGGTCAAACCTGAAATACAACATTTTCGTTGTCAGAAGATAACATCTCATCTCAGAAATGCGCAGAACAGGCTGATAAAGGTCGTTGCGAGTGTAACAAGGACACTAAATCTGTGGATTGGTGGTAAAATAAAGTAACATACTGTGGAAAAATAAAACAATTTTCTTTTCACATATATTCTATTTTGGTCATGTGGCACAATGAAAGTGATTCTGGGCAGACTCCTTTGACTGATGGGATTAGTACTCAAAAAAGTTTTTGTAAGAGAGGACACCGTTACACGCAAAATGACCTGTAAACATTTTAGGTACAGGTGATCCATGCATTGCACTTATTTCAGTACTTTATTTCTACCTAGCTATCTGCACAACGAACAATGTGTCTACAGTATAGCTAATTTGATAGGAAACCCTACTTTCACTGTTTGTGTGTCGCACATAACATGGACACTAAAGGCCATTTTTGGCACTTCCCAAATTGAATTATATGTTGCTTGAAAATACAGTTCTAATGACTGGCAGACATATGCCAGCGTTTGTGAATTTATGGCAACAGTTGGTTTTGTTGCTTGCAATCATTTATGAATAACAGGTGGATCAGTAGTCTGAATGTAACTAGAGTTGCGAATGTAACAAGTTGGACACGGAACTTCAATACCCACTAAAATGGCAACTGCAGTAGTTTTTACCTGTGTCATTAATTCTTCACATAAAACTTAAGGCACTTCTTCTTTGAATAATATTCAGAATAATTTTTCATTTAACCCTTGGATTTTGTGCAAATTCAAAATTTGCTACATTGCGAATATAACAAAGGACACAAAAGAAATTTTCGTGATAAATTTTGATCTGTTTTTTTAAGACTTCACTGTTGATACTTAGGACTGCAATGTGTTTGAAATAATCAACCTGTACATGATTTGAGATCAGTGAATATGTTATCTGACGCTTACCAGTCATTTGGCAGGGGTTGTTTGAATGTAACATCTGAGGACACCGACTGTTGCATTCGCAACACACACTTTTGGGCTACCGTTCTAAATTTCATAGCATACAAACCTACAAAGCATAGTACTGTATTAAATCACGGCTAACTTTCTTCATAGAACAACAGCAAAAATGCTAATCAATTGCTCCCCTCAGTGAATAATTACATCTTGAAAAATGTTGGTCTAAGATGTCACATTTGTCCCTGTATTAAGGCTTAAATTACAGTTGGACATCAACCTCTTTCAGATATTACTGATTTTGTGGGCTTCGTATTGTTTGAGTTGTCAGACATAGCTAAAACAATGGATGCTGGTAACTAAGATTAAATCTAAAGGGTATCGCCTCTATTTTGTCAACCGCTAACTTATAATACCCCACTGGCTCCCTTTTTCATGGAATGACCCAGGTCCTTATAAGTTCTTTACGGAAACTGTCTTGCCAGAGAAAATCCACAGGAACAGAAGGTCACTTCATTGCCATGGCAACCTCAGTCTAAGAGACGGTGTGTTTAACGCTCATTCCCTCCACTGAACAAATTGTTGCTTTGGCGTAGAACTATGTGTTTTGAACTGATCTGATTTTGATGCAGTATTATTATACCTGCACACAACGCAGTGGGCGGAAGGCATATGTTTTCCAATCTTCTGTACATCGGTCCATCCATCTGTCACACATCTTGTTTGCGCAATCCCTACCAAAGGAGTGGACGGATTTTGACTGGATCTCGCACCCCACAGAGGGGGTAGCTGAGCTTATGAGGTTTCGGAGGTTGTGCGGTCAGTGGTCAAGGCCATGTAAGGTCAAGATCAACTTCTAGGACGTATGAAGCTATGGCGCACGAGGGCATAGCAATTACCGCTTTGCTTACCTTTTTCATTGGATATTTCAGGATCCATGTGTACAAATAAATGAAGACCACAATGGAAAAATGATCAGTCGCATTTTCACGTTGTGGAGAAATGATGAATTAAAATTTCTAAACAATCCTAGAAACAAAGTACTGAAAAAATATGCAAAAAATATAAATTATAATAATATAATATTATTATATTTTATTATAAATATTATAATATATAATATCTAAAATATGCAAAAATGCTAAATTTGGACTGATCATTTTTCCTTTGTGGTCTTCAAATGGTTACTCTCACCTTTGCATGACTGAAGTCATCTCATCTTTTGAAACTGAAAGGAAGAGAAGGGAAGCATGAAATTTCACCTGTCTGTTAAATATCGAAGTCCTGAAATGTAACCCATGATCTAAGGCCCCCCTCTGTGCCTTTATTGGCTGAAGCCCCCCAAACAGCCCCTGAATGAAATGATCCAGGTTTATAAATATTGCCTACTTTTCTTTTTGTCAATTTTTTGTATGAGTACTGGTGCATTTCAATCTCTAATTTTTTTTGTGTGTGTGTGTCTGCTGTTCGCGAACTAGGCATAGTGGTTACTGTGATTGTTAAGGATGCAGTAATGAAATTTGGACATTCAAGAATTTTGGATTTGAACTCTGTCTTAGATGCTCATAAAATACATGGTATGCTGGAGTAAAACGGAGCATATTGATGGAGTTATTTTCTCAGCTGAAATTGGGCCTTAAAATGCTGATCATTTTTTTTCAGTCATTATAGCAGTCTGTCTTGCATTAAATTGGATATAACACCTTGCGCGCATTAAACTTCATCTGGAATATTATGAGACTAAATTTGTTGTGATTCTGAAGCACAGAACAGACGAGATCATCAGTTTCCCCTTATGAGCTGTTAAGATGTAATGTCTTGCTGCTTTCGGTTTCCCAGATCTCTGCAAGTGCGAATAATACTAGGATCATAGAGATGGGTGTTCAATTTTGGCGCAATTAAAATTAATGTCTTTAATGTTATAAGGTTGCATACTCTGGGGCACAGCATATTGCCATTAAACCATGCAGCATCCTAACCCTACATTGAAAAATGCTATACCTCTAGTTGATTTATACAGGCAAATTCAGATTTATTAGTTTTTGTTGCTGTAAAATTTCTGTAAAACTGTGATTTCAGAGGTGCTGCTACACAAGAAAATCTGTTTACTCACACGTTTAAAATATTTGTCTGGTGTTCGGAAGCATAGCAGGTATTCTGGAAGTATGGGTCACATTTCACAGTATACTGCGTTTGGGGAATTTGAATTTTGGTGAGATTTGGAGATCGGGGCATGTTACTGCTTTGTGTGGTCCCTTTACACAGATGTTTTTTTCCTAATTGTATGGGTGTAATTGGTCTTCAAGTCGCGAATGTTAAAATATTAGGATACTTCAGTATGTGGCCGATCGTCCCGGGAAATTTTCATGCCCAGGAGATGAGCTTTGGGAATTCTGCCTTGTGCTTCCTGTAATATTTCATAAACCTAATAATAGTAACATGGCGACCGCTGGTGGGATTGTTGACTTCGGAAATGCTCCAAAAACCTCAAAGGAGCCGACCAGCTCAGACACGGTCTCCCAGCATTCTTCAGGGCTTGGTTCTGAAGGCCGTTTAGGGTTCTGGTTGCCGTGCTTCACCACTGTCATTTTGCAGAGATGACTTTGCGATCGTCTTCCACGACAGTGACTCTCAGGTGATGGACTGAGTATCGCGGTTGTAGATTATGGACGCAATGATGGCGGCCATCAGTCCTGAAGCCGCCCCTCATTAGCGAAGTTTGAAACTAGCTCGGGATTCGAGGACACCATCCCTTCGGCGATTATAACCTCGGCCTTATCTCGACTGAGGGTTCTTCGCCGGTAGTTGTGGTGGATTTATGGGGCCGTTTTGAAGATTCAAGGATGTGCCTTTCCCCGTCTTTGCAGTGGTTATGTCAGCAGGGCTCTCCTGTCGTAAATCAGAGTTCTGAAGGACTCATCCTCTCTGGTATTCAAATCATCTAAATCAAATAAAATTTAAACTTGTGTCTTTTACCTCGGCCCAACGAAGTTGGTAGGAGGTTGTGAGATCGGTGCCGTTTGTTTGTCTGTTTGTGAACAAGATGGCTCGAAAAGTGAATGACACATATCTGAAAGTTTGTGGGTGGGTTGCTATTACATCAGAGATGGACCCTGTTGATTTTGACTGCGATCGGTCAAACAATATGACACACAGTAACCTAGTATCCTATGACACACAGTAACTGAACTTGGTGGAGGTTTGCGCTCTCGGAGTGCCTCTAGTATTCAATGAGGAATTGTCATGAGGCACTCAACGGAGAAGCCTCCGCTAGAACAAGCCTACGGCGAGGAAGTGCTCTCGAGCGCAGCTGGGGGGAGACCTGAGGAGGATCTGAGCTCCTCATTTGGGGTGCGTTCATCCCCAAATACAGCTGCAACCCCGTTTGCATTCTTGTTCTTCAGTGGGTTTTTGTTTGGACAACACCACGGCTGTGCACCCGCTTAATCTTCAGTAAAAAAATTTGGATTGTGAAGTAAGCTTCTTCCGAATGGCAGGATTACATTTGCATTTAATCTTCCCACTGAGGATAAGCATTCGTAACTGATTTTAAATGCAACGGATATTGTTATTTGCACGAAAACTAAGCGAAAAGCATTAAAATAGGAACCTTAAAAACCAAGTTAACTCTTAAATGTATTTTGTATGTTGTTACTCATTCATGTGAGTTCAGTCACTGATCGCATGCTTTGAGTTTTTGCTGTGTGCCTGTGTGTAATGTTCATGTATGTTGAGGACACCGAATGTGCGTGATGTTGATGCAGGAAGTGCAAACTCTTTGTGTTATCAGCTGTCTGTTCTCTCTCGTAAGTGAGATCATGTGGACTTGCTGGGCTTCGTTTCCACTGAAATAAATACCAGCAGACCTAACCAATCAAACCCAGAGTGCTGTACCCCAGTAAAGAAGTGAAGTGTGTGGGCTAAAATGAGAGGCAAGATTGCACCTTGGTCTTAATGCCACCTTGGCTTCCTGCCTCAGATTTCTGTGAAAAGGCCTTCTGAGGCCGAGAATCACCTTTCGGGCAATGGGTATGCCCCTTTACTGGGTGTTTCCATGGGAATAATCCTCTCTATCCTTACAGACTCATATTGCTCATTCTTCCTTTATCCCTCTCTCTCTCTCTCGCTCTCTTTCTCTCCCCCTAGGCAGTAACAGAGTAGGGGTCTCATTTATACACAGTGCGTAGGCACGGAAATGATGCTCGCACCAATTTCTTTGCGCATTTTGAAATTATTCAAGGAACGTGACTTTAGACAACATGCAAAACGAAGGAGATTATGAGCATATAAAAATTTGGAGTTAATCCTGTTTAAACTGCAGTAGGCGACTTTTCTGTTGTTTTTTTTTTTACCCCGGGAGGAACTGGGGAGAATTCTGGGGAGAAAGATCCACCCCCACGATGTGCAGCACTTCAGTCCCACCCCCAAAAGCGCCTGCCACCGGAGTGCATTCACATGCGCTCACTAGCTGGTAACCCTCGTATTCAGACATAATGATTCACTGTAAATAGGAATACTGCAAAAATCATGGCTTACTTGCTGGTCCTGCAGAAATTATGCCAACTCTGCATCAGTTTTGAAACCCATCGAGTCCCGTCGCTCTCACAAAAGTCACTCCAATTTCTGCTAGGTTTATCCCTTGATCCCCTCCCTTTTGTGTCTTGTCTTTCCATCTAATGTCACAATTGTATCAGAATTGGGCTCATGTCATTTGTTTACTACAATGGCTGATCAGCCATAATTGGAATATTTTGATAGTCTCAGAAAGGCACCTTGAAGAAGATCCTCAAAAATATTACACTAGTTCATTCGGAATCTGAGGTAATGTTAATTAGCTAACGTAAGTGGATAACTGTGGATAAATACCTAGCTGGCTGGGTATTGGCTACAATAATTGCATGTCTATGCAAATGAAATGACTGACAGTAATATGTGGAATTGGTTGTCTAACTAAATGAGTGTATTGGTGATGGCTTGCTAACACAAACTTAACATAGCGCTTTAGCTTAACCCTCTTTCCCGCGCTGCTTTTCTTCCATTTATTAAAATTGCTTTCCTTTCCTTCTTGGCTTGCTTTTCATCATTGGTCTTCGGTTTATTTGTCTTTGCCGTGTATGTCGTGCGGGGGAAAAGGGCTGCGTTGCGTGTGCATGAGCAGTGATTGATATTGCATCAGAGACTGCTCCTGGCTCTGATTGGTTGTTTTCAGTCAGGGGCGGTGGATCCTTCCAGATGCCGTTAGGAACAGTAGGAGGAAACAGAGGCACCTGATTTTCTCACAGATTTCCCATTTCATAAGTAACTGTCAGGATATTGTGCCAATTTACAATTTAGCAAACATGACTTAAAGTTATTTTTGTGCAAGTTTCTAACTGAACCTGTAAATATGTAAAAATTGCAAACAGTTTAGCCTACCCTCAGTTTTCTTTTAGGTTTAAATATTAAGATTTGAAATCCACGCAAATTCTTTTAAAAACCTAGTACCTTTAATGTAAATTTGGGCCACAGAATGGATACCCTTGGCAATTTAGAGCATTTTTCAAGTGTCAGAGCCGTTTCGCTGTCTGTCCACTTTTAATAAGCTGGCTTACACTGCATTGTGTATCTACAGCAGAGACTCTTCTCTCCTCTCACGCGCTCTGTCCATCACACTCTCATTCTTGTTCTCCCTATCTCCGCACCTCACTTTCATTTTAGCTGCTTCTGGGCCAAATGAAAGGAGTAGCAAAGAAAAGAAATGCACCTCATCAAGGTGAACGAATGCAGACAATTCAAAATGGAGATTCTCAAAAGCACACGGGTATAATGCGCATTCAGCAGCAGGGCTACAGTGGGAGCAGAGCCTGGACTTGGCGTGGTTAAATCGTTAACGCGCTGCATAGTGTCCCGCTGTGAGTCCCGACAGAGATGCACCCGCTTTGTATTGAAGTCCCTCTTCCAGGAGGCGTTCAGTAATGCCAGGACTCTGCTGCTTCCCCTGTCTGCTTTTGTATTGAGAGGACCCAGCTGCCGCCCCACCCCCCGAAACACACACACGCACACACACACTCCCACGGGCACACACGCACACACACACACACAGGGGATCTCATCCCCCTTCTCTCGATGTACAGGCCAGGAACCCAGCATGGCTATGTATTTATGCTCCCTCCCCTGAGGGTGGGAGTTGGCAGAGGTTTTTGACTGAGCAAATTCTTTCTGGCTGTAGCCTCTTTTTACCATCCTGGCATTTTGGTGTTTTGGTGAATGCATCTTCATTTGGAGTCCCCACCTTAGAACATGTGCACCCATCTTCATATTGTGTTAAGTCCTTGGAACATATCCGCCCATCTTCATTTAGTAGTCTGTTTTTAGATCATGTTTGCCAGTCGTCATTCAAAGTCCCTGCCTTAAAACATGTCTGCCCATCTTTAGTTAGTATTCTGTTCTTCGAATATGTCCTGCAGCCGTTATTTAGAGTTCCAGTGTTTGAACTGCTCTGCTTGTCTTCTTTGGACCTACTTGGAACTTGGCAGTCAATCCATACCTCAGTCAGCGAGTGGCGTGTAGAGGAGTCCTTCTGACCTCTTGAGACATTAAATGTCGCACTCAGGTTTCATCTCTTCCGATGTACAGTAACTTCATTGTGTTTGCCAGTTGAGTACTTACAATCGACTCAAAGAAACACCGCTGTGGGCGTGCGCCTCTGCTCGAAGAGTGCTCTCGCTCTCCAAAAGAAATCAGGGCTGTGTGATCGGTGCCCTGCGTGCGTTGCCGTGTAATTTGGTTTCTTCCAGACCGCTGGGTTTTGTAATGCAGTTTGATTGGTGTCCCGATTGTTGTCGCTGCAGTGTAATTTGGTTTGTTTCCTGATCGTCCTCCGTGTTGCGATTTGTCTGAACGCCTGTGTAATTGTGGTCAGTGTCCTGGTTGCATCGTTGTTTCCAGTGTAATTTCGTCGGTGCCCCAGTTTGTCTGCCCTCCCTGTAATTTCAGTGGCCACTGCGTCTCTGGCCCATCCCCTGGGCACCGGGGCTATATTCACATCCTCTCCGAGTTTAGAGCGTTACGCAAGGCTCGGGCCCGGCGCTGGCCGCAGCCGCTTGGCCCGATGACGAAGTGGAGTTCCCAGGAATAGCAGCCTTGTCTTAAGTGCTCAAGTCCTGGAGCCTGGGCACGCTAGAAGTGAACTTCAGGGGCCCTTGAAAATGGCCCCGATTTGGGCTCCCGGTGCGACAGGCAGGCTGCCGTTTCCCTCCAGCCACTGCCCTGTAAAGCAGCAAACAAAGCAACCACAACCTGGTGGAAATTCTTGACTCAATGCCCGTCCAGAGCGCCTTAGGACACTTAAGTACGGACTCCACTGCTTCCCACACCCACGGTGGCAGTGCTTTGAGTGAGTGTGGACACATACGGGTGGGGAAGGTATATTTTGTTATTTTGACTTACATTGGCTTGACTTCAATGTTTAAAACCCTCTGATTTTAAATTTTTTTTTTGGGGGGGGGGGATTGCAATTTCAAGTTGAATCGACGTCCTGGAACATGTTTAAATCACGGGAAACAATGCAGTGGGTTCTTTAACAGCACAGGGCTTTGCGGCTCTGAGGTACGGCGGGTGAAGCCGTGGGAATGGAAAGTGCTCCATCACCTGTTCTTCACCTCCCCCCCCCAACCCCCCCTCAGTAAATGAGTAGTGAGATGCCTGCTCACAGTCTCGGGAGAAATGTATCGGAGAGAGTGGGGGAGATGGAGGGGGATGCATTCCAGATGAATGAGTAAGGAGACAGGTTACCCTCGAACAGATCTCCATTCCCTCTACTCTCTGGATAAAGAATGTCTGCCCCTTATCTCTTTGCACTCATCTTTTTCCACCGCGAGGACTCACGTTTAGTCTGGCCTTTATCTCTTCCCCTCCTTTCATTTAGTGTAAATGTTTACGCAAGGTGCATATTTGTGGACCCGGAGTTGGCAGCAGATTGATGGTGTAGGCTGCTGTGTCGATGGGGGAGGGGTAGCTTGCAATGCTAGCTTAGACCCTCCAGCCGGCCCCAAGTTTGCCTTCCATGTTTAAACAGTAACTCCACATCGCTTGCGCTGTAACGCAAGTGAACAAGCAGGTGTTTTGCTTTATCCTCCACGCAAATGGGGCGTAATGATGAGACTGATTTTGCTGTGTGTTGATGGTTAGCTTCTCGCAACAGGAGCTGCAGCTGGTGTCTCTGCTCGCTTAATTTAGCACCTGCTAAAATAGTGCGCAGGCCACGAAAGAGGTACTCGTTAACAGCTTCTAAATATCTTGATATTTTCCATTATTGTGTAGAAAAATTGATTCAAGCAATTCCTTAATGAATTTTTCAGAAACCCTGGCCTCCAGAAATGTAATTTTCTTAATATCTGCTTGATTTAATTTCATGATCTTAATCTCATAAAACCAAAGATATTGCATAAATGCCAGTTTAAATTGATCGAGTAGTCTGTTGTCTTTTAGAAGCTGTGGTCTATCATTTATTTCCTTAATGGCCTTCCACAGTGTTCCAGGCTGGTTGATCATTGACTTCTCAAATGGCCCTTTACACCAGGCTAGCCTGGTCAATCTTTGACCTCTAACATGCCCTTCTACAGCTTGTTAGTCTTGCCTAGCGTTGACCTCTTACATGGCCTTTTACAACATGCTAGTCTGGTTTTTCATGGACTTCTTACATTACCTTCTACAACCTGCTAGTCTGGTCTAACGTGGACATTTTGCATGACCTTCTACAACATGCTAGCCTGGTTTCACATTGACTTCTTGCATGACCTTGTACCATGCGCTAGCCTTTGGGCAACAAATACCCCAGGCACATGATGTGCATTCCCACATTTTGGCACTTATTTGATGTGCTAGGTGTCGAAGGTTCTCCCTGAAACGCAGGTCGCCAGATATGTCCTTCCAGTCAGGGGTTTGAAAGCTTTGCCATGACTGCCAGGTGTCAGAACAATGTTTGAAAGACGAAAAGAAGAAAACGTAGCCCCTGAAGTTTTTTCGTGGCCTCTCTGAAAGGCATTGGTCTGCCACAGGTGCTTCAGAAGAAAGGCGGTTTTGTGTCCTTGCCGAAGCTCTGTATGGAACGCACGCTGTCGAGCGGGCAGAGCAGCAGGCGGGCGATGAGGAAAAGAAATGCTACTCTTTTAGTGCATCGCCTGGCCGCTGCACCCCACCCCACTAAGCAGCCTGCGAATTTACTTCGGAGCTTCTCACAAAAAATCCTTCGTTTTCAAAATTAAAAGGCATGAAGCGCGAAGCCTGGAGCCCCAGCATGCTCTCAGTTTCAAAAATCCTCATATCTCGCTTAGATTAGCGGCTGGCTTTAGGGAGGCTCAGCTGATGCTAACGAGGACAAGACCGTCCTGGCAGCAGTGGTGTCTAGTAATTTTTGGGTTCCGTGTACTTCCATTCGGCTTGCATAAGGAGCCTGCTGGACTTGCTAGCGCTCCAGGCATTAACAGTAACCCTGAACCAGGTTCGCAAGATTACCTCTCGTCTGGCTCGTGCAGGGCTCGTCAGCCTTGCTAAAGGCATTCTTCAGGTTAGCATTAGCCCACCTCTGAGAGGAGAGCGGTTTAGTAACACTGTTCCTCTCTGCAGCCCCCCCACCCCTTCTCATTAGCACGTTCCCCAGCATGTGTGAGGATTCTCGGCCTCTCTGGGCTGGCGCTTCCGAACACGCTCTCCGCAGTCCGTCTGGGGTTAACGGGAGGTTGTGGGGGTCATACTTGCTGTAATCCCCCCCACCCCCACCCCACCCCACCCTGTACAATTCCAGACAACTGCACCTCTCTGCATCCTCCTTGGGAATGTTTTCGTATCGCCCACAATGACAGCGACGCGCTGTTGCTCTGCTGAAGCCACGCGTCCACCTAATGCCCCCAAACCCCCCCCAGCACAGTGCACTCCACTAGGATCCTACTGTGTCAGCGGGTTGTAAACAACACCCACCCCCGGCATTGACTAGTGGGCTTTAGGGTTTATGAGGACTTCAAAGGCGGCCTATCCTGGCCGGGGCTCGTAGCGGAAGTACGCCGGAGCGACCTAGACCACCTCTGCAATTGGAGACCGGACCGGGATGCCATTAAGGTGCAGATAGTCGTGTAGCTGTCGGGGGTGCCTTGTTCCAGTTTTTACTGTGGGGTCGGTGGGTTTTTATGCACCCCAGTCTCTCCCCCCCCCCCCCCCCCCAGAGTGCCGCAAATTCCTCCGCTTCCTGCTGCGTTATGAAATCTCGCAGCTGTTTGAGCAGGACGGAGATCCGCAGCTTTTTTTTTTTTTTTTTAATTGGCTTGGTAGTGGAGATCCCACTGGGGTATGTGGGGGGGGGGGGGGGGTGTACTGGAGGCAGTAAGTGGGCAGTAGGCTGAGTACTGGAGCAGTGTGGCTCCAGACGCTCTGCTGTAAACCACCCCCCCCCACCTCTCCAGGTCAGACGAGTGAGCTCTCACTTCTCATGGCTCATTACACTGAGAGCCTCTCGACAGACTGAGCTGCGAACGCATGACTGGCATGCCTGCATCAGTGCATCTGTCAACTCCTCAATGCCCATCGTTACTTTGTGTATTTATGGTGCCGTATTGTGCTCAGTCTGTGTATACATTTGTGTGTATGTGTTCTCATGAGTGGGTGTGTGTACGCGTGAGTGTACGTGTCTGTGGATACGTTGTGGCCACTCCCCCCCCCCTGTCATTTTAATTCTGCACCGATGTTATCCCTGGCTAGTGTAAAGCTTTTAATAAAGGCCTCCCTGAAATCTGTAGTCTTGGCTCAAATGTAGGCCTTGGAGGTTCTGGGGGGGGAGGAATGCTGAGCGGCTCGGTGTTTAACGGAGACCGCTCCTGTTGGCGGGGGTGACGGAGTAAGTGTCAACCTGCGTGGCTTTACACTAGCAGTTGCCAGGGGAGACTGCAGATTTATGTCAAGCAACCTAGGAATTCCAAAATAATGTAGGGGTTGCATTTTTGGGGAGCCGACTGCTGCCTTATAGTTCGTGTCTGTCCCGGGACCTCGTGCATCCGTGAGCCAGTGACGTGGTCTGCAGTCCCTCGGGCACAGAGCAGGGAGCGGTCATTCTGCTTTAAATGTATCTGGCTTGAGATGATTCAATGCATCTGTATTAACATCTTTGTAAAATACTCATGTCTCTCTCTTCTCTCTTCCCCCAGTCCTGTGTGCGAAAAACCTCTCGAAGAAGGACTTCTTCCGTAAGTAACCCATTTCAAGTCTCTATTTCTGTATCGTGATTCCCTCTGCAAATTACCATAGTTCTTTCTTTGCCAGTGCTTCCATGCTTTGATGTCTGCAGTGTGAGATGTCCCCCAGGACTCCAGTTGTATGTGGGTCACGCCAAGCAGAGAAAACGCCCAGTGAGCAGTTTGTATTTGCCGTATTTGGTGGAATGGGGACTAAAGTGTTGCTGTCTTTTAGGACTGGGGCTGAAGGGATGAGGTGACGAGGTGGCGTTTAAAATGAAGTGTATAGGTTTTTGATGCTAACCGTATTTCACCTCTTTTCAGCCAAAACGAGGGACTGAGCAACGCTTTTGTTATGCCTGCCATCTGCGAGCACAACCTATTTGTGCTCTCAATTGCGTCTTGTACAGGGAAGAAACGAGTCCCTACTGGCCTCGTTTAACATGTTATTTATTTTTGGGGCCCAAAGATGAAATCTAATATCATTACTCTGTCTGTCAGAGCAGTTCAGTGCAACTAGACACGTAAAATAAACTAGCTCAGATTGAAATATAAAAAGACTTTTAAATTTTTACTTAAGCAATTCAGGTTAACAGTGCTTCCTTTAAGGGAACAAATGCAGTAACCCAGCCCGGGAATATAACTCACAAACCTTGCTCTACAAGTAGTTCCCAAACCACTGTACTGCGCTTCCAACCAATTTGGCAACAGTCATGTGGAAAGAAAAAAAACTTTATTGCAGTCTCAAAAGACCATGAGCCATTTATACTCTAAATGGTGTCAGTCTTGCAGAAACTGAGACTTAAGTTTCTGTTTTGGTTTTTTTTTTTATGGTGGAAGCATGTTAAAAAAGAAATGAATGATTCAGAGGACCATTGGAATCTTTTGTTGTCATTAATGGTCTCCATGGCAACAGCCCACAAGGGTTCTTTATCTGGGCCCCGAGGCTTGTTCATTCACAGTTTCCTGCGGTTTCAGTGTTCCTTCCTCATTCCACAAAGGGAAGTCCCTGCGCTGGTCGCCATGGACACGCCAGGGCAGCGCGCGCCCCAGTGTGACTGGACAGGTTTCACCTGCGCTGGGATGGAGGCGCGGTATCGCTGCCAGCGGCCACGGTGGCTAAGGGGCGCGCGTGTCACAGTATCCGTCCTGCTCGCGTTTGCAGGCGGAGAGAGAGCATGCATCCGAGGAGCTGCTTGTGTATCACCATTGTAGACGGCGGTATACATGTCAATTTCCTTAATGAAGTCCTTGAGAGACTTCTCAGAGACAAAGAATCACAGGTTCACCCCTTACCTGCCACAGTTAGAGTAACTGTTTTACGAAAGGCGAACGTATCCTGTCTATATGCAACCATGTGTGAGTTGGTGGTGAAACCTCTGGGGCATTGAGTATGAATGCATTGTTTATGAGTGGAGAAAGCACGTCCTGTCGTTATGCAACGGCGTGTGACTCTGCAGTGAAACCTGTTTGTCGGCAAAGTCACGCGTGCTAACACTAGCTCTCTTCTGTGTTCCAGGACTGCCTGACCCCTTCGCCAAGGTGGTGGTAGACGGCTCGGGGCAATGTCACTCAACGGACACTGTGAGGAACACCCTGGACCCAAAGTGGAACCAGCATTATGACCTGTAAGCTCCGGCGTGTCGCCGTGACCTACCGTTACACAGACGGGCCTAACGGACACTCGCACACAGCTTAAGGTTGAGCAACTACTTGCTTCAGGTCGTCTGGAAGCTAGTCGCTCTTTTGTTATGTCGAGTATTGCGGTTTGTGTTGCTGCGTTGTGGCGTCCGATCCAAGGGCTGATAGCAGAGGAGTGTCTCATGTTCGGGGAATGCACAAATTGTGACAGAGAGGCGGAGACACGCTTCCAAAGCAGCCACACCTTCCTACGACTGTAATTTCAGCTTCAGAACAAAACCTCACATTTTTTTACAGGTCTAGACTGTGGAATAATATGATATCATATTAACAGCTTTAATAATATCTTAAAATCTTTATATTCACTGCTCTTTTGGACAAATGAACATTATTTGGCCGCTGGGATTAGATTTGTCTGAGTTCGCACCAGCACTGAGAGTGCATTGTTATTTATATTGTTCTGCTTTAGCTCTGTTAGTCGTTTGGGGAAGGCCAGCCGGCTCGGCTCCATGGATACAGTTACTTGGCTACATACAGTTGACTGACAACAGTTGACAGCGCCAGTCCTCTGGAGTAGTGTGGGGTTGAAGGTTAAAGGTCCCCTATCATATCACACAAGGTGCACAGCCAAATAGGCATTACACGCCATTTGAAAGGCTCTCCTTTGTGACATCACAAAAGTGAGGGATCGCCATGAATAATGGCGGTACTGATTAACTGGGGTGCGTTTCACTAAATCACAGATACTAACTTACATAGTTGGACCCATTAACCCCTTTGCGCAAAAGCCAAATTTGGCTATTTATGGGTTACCCAATTTAATGCTTTATAATTCAAGATTTAAGCTTCATAAAGAGGAAAAATGTGGCTCAACTCAGAAAAGACACTTACAGCATTTAGAATCACATCGTATTTCAGTTTATTTTCATGATTTTGGGAGAGAAAATGGGCTGCAAGCATAAAAAAATCTTCATGAGAATTCACCATTGAAATTGCAAAAAAAATAATACTGAGAATTGGAAAAACTGCTGGGGCTTAAATCTATACATTTCTGGGATCATAAACTCCTTGACCACAAGTAGAATTCATCTTCAACATTACATTCTAGATTACCTACATGCTATTAGCCAAATTATACAGCTATCCAAGTGGCTCCCCAAAGTTTGAGATCCCTCAAAATGGTGCACTGTCAAATCATAAAATAATCATGTATTTAACACAAAGTTTTGAGGCATGAAATTTAATATGAACTAATGATTTTCTGGTAGAGTTTAGCATGAATTTATCAATATCAGTGCAGTTGAACATCAGTGGTCACCAGTAACCTCTCCAAACACAAAATATGCCTTTTCTCCATATTAAAGTTTAGAGTTTTGTCCATTTTTCTTCAAAGTCCCCCAAGCCAGCACACATACTCATTAAATAAACAGCTGATTAAATGGTCAGAACATTCACCCTGAAATGAAGGCTACCAGTTCCCACTTCCGAGCTCACAAACTCATTTCAACGCTTATAAGGAACAAGTACAACTCACTAACTCAGTAATATCTGAATTCTGAAATATACCTTATTTTAACAGAACAGACATTCCAGTTTCAGGGAAGATCAAACAATATATGCCTCCCTAGATTCAACAGAATGGTGCAATGAACGTACCAGGGGGTCCACCCAAATGCATGGGCAGTTCACGTTTTAAACAGGAAAAAAACCTCGGCATTCGACTTCGTTGAATACGGTATACATTCCAAAACAAAAAGCAAAAGTAGCTGCCTAACCTTTTTCATTGAATCCCTCCTCCAGAGACCAATGTGTCCAGTAGAAGGAACCCTCCTGTCCGGTTTCATTCGAAATAATTCCCATTGACCATGTCCTTATCTCATTAAAATCCTGTAAATGTAACTGAACACTTCAAGGCCAGTTTTGCGAGTCTTTTTTTCTATAAATCGCATCTATTTCAGCCGCGCAATGTGCGCAACGCAGACTGGATACAACCGAGCTTGCTGATACGCATAGGCTTTTATGCTCTTATGTTTGTGCAATCAATGTGTTTCACTTACTGTGGAACGTTTAAACACTCGGGAATTGGATAAGAAACGAGCCAATCAAGGGCGTGAACTATAACTGTGCAGTTACGCAGAAGAGCCTGAGTGTATAATTGAGTGATTGGCTATCAACACCAGTTCTTGGGTGGATATAAGGAAGCGCTGAATTTGTCAATGAAGGAATCTACATATAAATCCACAGTAGGGAACTACACATTTTTTGTATGTGATGACTGTAATTGACAGTAGAATGTGAGAGAATCAATACCGTGTCGAATTTTTTGCTTCAGAAAATGGATTTTTCTGAACCACTAATTGGAATACTGTTGGCTCACTGTAGCTAAAGTGGTTGCTACAGAGGACAACGATTTTTGCTGTCGCAAGAGATTTTTTTTTAAACTGTTGGATTGATACTATGGGCAAGGATTTGCACATCAGTTTGCACATCAGGCTAAGCTGAGGAGTTTAATTCATGCAACTCTTGGAAAAGCAGGGAGTGGAGTGAACTTCCCCATATTCAAAACCACGTTCGAGGTCTGCTTGCTTGTGAATATTCAATAACTGATCCGGGGGTGCTATCTAGTGATCGAGTACAGTAACTGCGTGCTTAAATTTGCAGTTCCATAGACGCAAGCGTCTACATCTGCAGAAAGGGGTTAACTGTGAATGGACGAACTATTTAAGTTGCCAACTTAGTTAGCAATTATGCTTTCGAGAAGCGCACCCCTGGTTGGTTGAAGTTTGATCAGCCCTTCTTGCCTCTGGGTGGTCAGTTTGCAGTTTGATGTCACAAAGGAACAGATTTTGCAGTGGCTTGTAATGACTAATTGATTGTGCACTTGGTGATATGAAAGGGAACCTGATAGGGCCTTGCTCAAGGGCCCACCCAGCATGCTGACCTTCTGATTCCCAGTCACACAGCCTTGCCACTGGGTAATCGGCAGCCCCCACCGACATGTTAGGCCTGGCAGGGTTTGGTCTTATTCATTCTGTGGTCCTGGAACTAAAGGTTTTCCTGTCACCATATCACGGGGCTGTTTTTGTTTGCCATATTTGGGTCCAACTTTCCCAGCCATTTTTTGATTTTTTTTTTTTTTCTAATTTGGTTTTCCCCTTGATTTCCTCCTCCTAGACTTCGGATTAGTCACAGTGAAAAAGCTCACAGAGTAGTGTGGCAGAGACCTTCTCTTAGTGTCCTTACATACTCACCCGGGGGGGTTAGTATGTCGTGTTCTGGACAATGACATCACCACATGCCATGTATCCCCAGTCTGCAGACTAACTATGGGAATTTTGGGAAGTTTAATGGATTTCAGCGGCGAGAAACTGCCGTCAGGAATTCTCGACCAAGGAGTTTTCACTCGGCTGAACCCAGAGACAAATGTTTTTGAAATTAACTTTAATTTCAGCTTTGAGTAAATTGCCACTGCCTTTCCCAAGGCTGTGATCAGAATGCTGTGTGGAGGGGCTGTCCGGCTTTCCACATTCGTTACAAGTGGCCTAAAATACTGCTTTTTACTATCCCCCGCTAAAATGGGGGGGGATATCAGAATGAGTGTTGCCCCTCTGCGTCCCATGTCTGGCCGAGTATCCATCCATCATGCTTCTTTTCTGGGCCAGAGCTTCTGAACCGATCAACATTTATCCACAAAATCGTATCGGATCTCATGTAAATTTGCCTTTTCATTCTTCCCTCTGTCTTCCTGTCTTCTGCCTGTTCGTCCCTCCGTCGCGTTTCATTTCCAGGCCAGAACATCAAAACCATGACAGGGATCTGAGTGTTTTTCTGGGTGGGTTTGAGTGGAAAACATGAGACACAGCAGACGCTCTCGCTTTTGACATTGATGGTACTGGCGGCGTCGCTCGTGGATACCAGCCCACATCACGAGTCCATCCCACACGTTCGCAGTCTGTTACACGAGTATGTACGCTATGTGGGATCGCGCATGTTCTCTCTCCTAAGCCGGGCGTCATGCTGAGCCACAGTCCCGCGGCACAGGAAGTCTGACACCTGCACTGTCCCATCCGCGGCGGTCGCTTTCTCCACCGTCTACTTTCGTGCTTCTGAGGGGCTCCTCGTCACAGCATTACAGGGGTCAGGTTTCGCGTGCGTTTGCACGCATCTATGTTATCCTGTTAGTAACAGTGTCTGGCCAGCTGAACTGATTACGTTGTCACACCAGGATCAGACTGCCAGTGACCCCTGACTCCCACTGTGTCAGAGGAAGTGAAGCGCAGGCATGCATTAACGGACGAGGGTCTTGCGACTGCCTGCCTCCACACTGAGCACCTTGGCCCACCTGATGCCTGGCAGTACGCCCAAAATGGCTTCCCGCCCTGACTGTTATCAAAGGGCACCTGAGCACAAGCTCCAAGAGCTCACTGCTCTTGCTCTTCTGTTCTATAGTTCACAGGTGGGTTAAATAGATGTATTAAAGGTCCCCTATTATGTCACCAGGTGCACAGCCAATTAGTTGTTACAAGCCATTTCAAAATCTTTCCCCTCTTGACATCACATGGGGAAGTAACCAATCAGAGGCAAGAAGAACTGATCAACTTCAGCCAAGCAGTCAATCAGATTTCATTATTCTGGGTGGTCACTCATTGTGATGTCAGGAAGGGTAAATTTTGAACTGGCTCATAATGGCTAATTAGCTGTGCACCTGGTGGCATGATAGGGGACCTTTAATATGAGGAGGAGTGCTCACAGGTGCAAGATCCTGTCACGTCCTGCAGTGCCACTCAGACACGGTGTCCCAGTCCTTTTGGCTCTGTCGACTGTGACGCTCTGACGCTGCTGCACTAGGTCTATAGCAGTACTCAAAAGGGGGGGCCACAGTGCAAAGCCTGCCCCTATTGGATAAGCAAATATGCCCTTTCTCCCACTGCCAGTATGCAAGCTCGATCACTCACAGCCACTCACACGCTCATGCATCAATGTGTACTGCAGTGACCAAGCCCAGAGCTCACCCACTCTGTCTGGGTTCACACAGCTCGTAAGAGACATCCCTCTATCCCAGACCTCATTCTGCAGGACATGCTGTACGGCAGGACATGCTGTGAGCACAGTCCTTTCCTGTAAAACTATCATTATTTTTGAAGCCCCAGCAAGTTGGCCATAACAAGCCATTTCAAAGTCTGTCCTTCATGGAATCACAAGGGCGAGGGATCACCCAGAATAATGTCGGAACTGTTCAACTGGTTGGCTGAGCTTGATCAGTCCTTTTTGCCTCTGGGCGGCCACTTTACTGTGTGATGTCACAAAAAAACAGGTTTTTGAAATGGCTTGTAATGGCTAATTGGCTGTACACCCTGGTCACATGACTGGAGACCCTTGAACAGCCAATGTTTGAACATAATTTTGTTTTTGGGTTTGCAGTTGAGTAGCAGTAAAGTACAGGATTATGTCTTGCTCTCTGTCTCTGCCTTGCTGACTTTTCTTGCTGTATTGTTTGTTTACAATGACCTGGAGGTGCGATGCTCAAAGTCTGTCTGTCTCTGAAGAGCTCCGGGCTAAATCATGCCCAGCAGTGTGGCCTTTATGCCATCGAACGCGCCCGTTTCCCCACAGAAAGCTGTCTGGATTTGCCGTGTCATTTTAAACAGAACAGGGTTTACCAGCTCTTAGCCTGAGATGCTTTCTCATTTGTGTCCTTTTGTGTGTGTGTGTGTGTGCCCCCCCTCCGCCCTTCCTAACTCTGGGTTTGTAAAACTAAAGAACATTTTGCAAGTGAGGATGATTGTGGAGATTCCATGGTCTCAAAAAGTGAGCTATTGTAGGACACTTCAAATTGGTCTTGATGGACTCCGTCCAGCTGCAAAAATGCAGGCGTCTTGATCTCCCTCTAAAAAGGGGGACTTCTGATCAGTCAGTTGCACAACTGCGAGCAGAAATGACAAATGAATAAATGATGAGTTTCTTTTTGAAACTCGCTGGTGTTGTTATAGGGGGGTGGGATGATTAGTGCGAAACGAAAGTCTGGCGATGACTCATTCTGACCCTCCGTGTCGTGCTGCAGCTGAGGGCCCGTTCGTCCCTCTGTCTGTCCGTCTGTTAGTGTGCACTGGTGTTGAGGGAAAGCCCCTTTTCCCTCGCTGTGGGGGAGAAGCAGAGGTGGGTCTGTTGGGAAGTCTGTAATTACAGTTCTGTTGTAAGTTTACTGTAAGTACCATCTGAGAGAAGCTGTCTTTTGTTCACCGGGGCCAACAGAGGGCCAGGGGGGACTTCCTCTGAATCGCACACTCATCCCGTTTGTCTCGCGTCCCAGACAGACCTAGTGTCTCGCTGTTCAGACTGAACTCCCCTGCACGTTTGCCAAAAGAGCTTACAGCTCCTGGTAATGAGTGATCATCCCAGACGAGGCTTTGTGATGGTCCTTGTTCTCAGGCTGGTTTGTGATGGCCCCAGTGTAGGCTGGTTTCTTACAGTCGTGGTGTAGGCTGGTTTCTTATAGTCGTGGTGTAGGCTGGTTTGTGATGGTCCTGGTGTAGGCTGGTTTCTTATAGTCCTGGTTTAGGCTGGTTTGTGATGGTCTTGGTGTAGGCTGGTTTCTTATAGTCCTGGTGCAGGCTGACTTGTGATGGTCCTGGTATAAGCTGGTTTCTTATAGTCCTGGTGTAGGCTGGTTTGTGATGGTCCTGGTGTCGGCTGGCTTGTGGTGGTCCTGGTGTGGCTGGCTTGTGATGGTCCTGGTGTCGGCGGGCTTGTGGTGGTCCTGGTGTAGGCTGGCTTGTGATGGTCCTGGTGTAGGCTGGTTTATGATGGTCTTGGTGTAGGCTGGTTCGTGATGGTCCTGGTGTAGGCTGGTTTCTTATCGTCCTGGTGTAGGGTGATTTGTGATGGTTTTGGTGTAGGCTGATTTCTTATAGTCCTGGTGTAGGCTGATTTGTGATGGTCCTGGTGTAGGCTGGTTTGTGATGGCCCTGGTGTAGGTTAGTTTGTGATGGCCTTAGTGTAGGTTGGCTTGTGATGATTCTGGTGTGGGCTGATTAATGGTGGGCTTAGTTCAGGCTGATTCGAAGTGGTCCTTGTGTGGTCTGGATTCTGACAAGCCCAGCAGAGGGTACCCTGTCCAGCCCAACCTCAGCATGCATGTGTCTTTTCCGGAGCAGTGCCGGGCTGCACTCAGCATGGGCCCAGTAATGGACCCAGTGTTCTAGTGAGATCACAACACCCAGCAGCTTTGTTCCCTCCCCCTGCCTGGTCTGCTTGACTGCAGGTTACCCCTCTCGGGCAGGTGTAAGGATGTGGGTCAGCAGCAGCTCACATGCACGGCCTGTACTTCAGCATCTATGTCGTTTGACTGGGACTCAAGGTCGTTGCTTCTAGCCCGGTGTAGCCACAATTGGATGAAAACAGATGTTGGGCCCTTGATCGAGGGCCAGCTGCTTCAGAGCAATTGAGTACTGTTTAATCTGATCAACTGAGTCGTTTTGGATGCAGCAGTGACTGAATGACTGTACTAGAGTGTGACAGCAGGCGAGTCCAGTGCAGTCGATGCAAGCTGTGCTCTGATGTGTGTTTCCCACGGCAACACCTGGGACTAACCCCCCCTTCTGCTTTCCCCAAACTCCAGGTACATCGGCAAGTCTGACTCCATCACCATCAGCGTGTGGAACCACAAGAAGATCCACAAAAAGCAGGGGGCTGGATTTCTTGGTTGCGTGCGTCTCCTGTCCAACGCCATCAACCGCCTGAAGGACACCGGCTGTGAGTCGCGCCTTCGTTAGACACCGTCAGACACTGTCTGTTTCTGTTTAAAGGCCAATTTCTCCTTGTTCTCCTGTCTGGATTGTTGCAGGTAGGTGTGCTCTGTCTTAATAATGGAGAGCGCAGACATACTTTCCTTTCATGTTGGCTTTCTGTTGTTTTGTTTTTGTTAAGTCTAGCTGCCATGCTTTTGTTGAATCCCAGAATGCATTTCTCTGCCTCACTGCATATTGCTGTGTTTCCAGATGTACTTTTTTGTCCAAATTGTTGCTGCTTCGGCATGCCCCCAGCTCAGTCCCCAATGCACAGTCCACTTAATGCTTTGACTAATTTGAAAAGTGTCAGCTAAAATACAAAATTGCCAACGTTCCTTAAGACGAAATTGCTTATGAGAGGATTAACAACGCAAGTGCCCATTTCTGTCTTGGAGACGGCTGCTGCCACACTTACTCATATCTAAGTAGGACCTAACCACGGACGCAATCCAACCATGGATCTTCTGTTTTTGTGAAGGCACATAATTACCTTCTAATATGGTGGTGTACAAAGCATGTAGTATGGACAATTGAAAATTTTCAGAAAAGTTGACTTCTAATCTTCGTGCAAGGGCCATTTGACCTTTTCCTCTCATAAATTAACAACAATAGTCACTCAGAATCCCATAAACGATTCCAATATTGTTTATTGAAAATTCTGGCTTTATTAATGTAATGAAATTTATTTTGATTGGGTGTGTGCTGCACCGCATTACTGGTTTCAAAGTCAGGAACAGAGCCCTTCACAGAGGCGCTCCTGGGGAAGCCTGTGCTGGTTCTGCTGTTGACTGGGGGGTCGTATGTGCTGTCTGGCCAGCCGTCTGCTGCAGTCGGCTCGGTGGCCTGGGTGGCTGGCTCAGGGAGAGGCCCCCCTTCAGCACCTCTGATGTGGTTAGCCTCAGGGGGCTCGTACCCTGACACTCGGTTTTGGCAGAGAAGCCTCGTCTCGCCGCACGTCCTCGCGCAGCCAGCCAGCCACGGCCGTTGCGGTTTGGTCACGGTGACAGAGCGCGCCGTGCTTCCTAGAAGTCGCACATTCTGTCGTTTCCTGGAGCTGACTCGTACAAGCAGTGCTTCTCTCTCCCCCCCGTCCTCTTTTTTGCACTGCGAGAATTGCAGAAATTGCTCTGTATTTGTTCTTTAGTGTTCAACTCTTTTCCCCATAATGACTTCATATGACACCTATATGCATATCAATGTACATTTTCCCTAGCCTCCACATTTGCTGTCATTTGTTATCATTTGCTGTCATTTGTTATAATTTGTAGTCATTATGGGGAAAGGGAGGGGGGAGTCTATGGGGAAGAGCTAAGTGTTAGCAATATTAGCTCCTGAGCACAGGCGTTTGCAGTGAATCTGCACTAGATAACATTGCGTTAATAATTCACATTAGAGGTCACAGTTCACATTATAATTCATATTCCTCTGTTGTTCCTCCAATCATGCGGTGCTCCGGCGCTGTAAATAATCTTTAAGCTGTTAGCTGCGCTTCAGCTTTTTTCACCCTCCTCTTTTCTGAAATGCCTCCCATTCCTGCCTCATCTCCCATCCCACTGTCCCTGTTTAGTCTAGACATGCATCCTGAACAGATCCACATTACAGGCACAACAGCGGGACAGACCAGCATTCCCCTTTGTCTGGAGACAGCTCGTCATGCCTGAATTCTTCACCCCAGAGAGCTCAAAATACACTTCCCGTCTCGATGTATCTAATCAGGGAGAAGTGCTGCATCTTTTCTTAGAACATTTATGTCCATTTTTCTTTTCTTTTTTTCTTTCTTTTTGCATTGCCTGCGCTATGCTTTCGGCATTTATCGGCCGGTTATTTTTCGACAAAAGCGACATCAAGTGACTGATGACCTGGGTTTTCAGCTATTGTTCTTTATGTTGTTCTCTTCCCATGTGCAATGGGAATTTATATTTATATTCATCATGTCTCAAACTGCTCCATTTGATTTTAGGATGTCTGTAGTGCTGCTCAGAGGTTGAAATCCAGGCGACAGAAAGTAAAAATCCTGCCATGTCTTTTTTTCCCACCCCTTCATTCTGCCTGGTCACTTGATCTCTACCTGTGCCTGTTTACAGATCCAGGTGACTTGGAACAAAACCATGGAGTGGACTTCTTACTTTCTGAACCTGCATTTTTCCCTCCTGCTGCTGTTCGATAATGCGCAAACAGCGAGCAGCCTGGGAATTGGAGTTTTTGTTCCCCTTGGATGCTAATTTGAGTCTGTCTGTTTTTTACCTGCAGATCAGAGACTGGACCTGAACAAGCTGGGCCCGAACGATAATGACACCGTGAGGGGGCAGATCGTGGGTGAGTACCGCACCCCTCTTCTCTCGAGTTACACCTGGGTACAGGCCAAGGCTCGCCCTGCCACCCTCCAATGTGTCTGACTTGAGACGGGCTTTGTAGTGCACAGGAATGAGGACATCATATCCACTAGGGCGGCATTTCGTTTTCTGCACCCAGACACAGGCTACCATCCCATTCAGGGTTTCCTCAGACCTCTACACTTGTCACTCATTCTCCACTGATTTTACCGACCTCCATTATGGAGGCACCAGTCTGGGAACATGGAAAGATTGGCACTTAAGCCACTTTTGTACACCCATAAGACAGTTGTATTGCCCTACAATGCCTCTTTACCACTTTGAAGAGCAAGTCTTGCGGAATATGTTCTCAGTATTTTTAGACTGCTTACACACTGCCACGCAAAATGCGTGGATGTGACCGCTTGTAATTTTGGCTTGTAACCCATGTCTGTCATCAGCGTGAATGGACTTCTGCCCCAAACCGTCCCAGCATGCACACATGAAGTTAACAAACCACAGATGCCAAATGTTGGAGATCAGCATCTGTGTTCTGAAGCAAGACACATCAAAAAAACACACACACAAAAAAATCCAGTCTGCCTATTCTGATTCATGGCCATAGATCAGATCCGCATCAGATCTAGGACCGTGTATGGAAGTGTCCCTAATCCGATCTGGAAAAACCTTCTTATTTCCTCAGTAGTCAGATTTGGGTTACTCTCACTATGTATGGTGAAGGTGACCCAGGTAAGTGCTCTAGAACAGAATACCTTTCACTTATTGTTTTCGATCTTTACGTCGGCAATAGAATGTTCAGTTGTGAATTCTGTAATCCCGGAGTTAAGATTATGCACCTTAAGGGTCTGTGCACACAGGAGGCATGTTTGCTTGTGAAAAACACAAGATGCGACCGTACACACACTTCTATTAAAAGCTAGGAGAAAAGAAACACTGAAACATTTCTGTGACTACAGGTAACAGCTCTGCTCATTATGTTTGATACTGTAATGTTTTCACTCGTACTGGTTATGGAAGTGGACCAAGGGAAATTCAAGTCTTGCCGTTACTCTTATGTGATCAGTCGGCTGCTGTGAAACTGACATGGATGAGTAGGGCTACTCACACATTTGAACTTTTGATGGCATCTTTAAAAACAGGAGCGCTCCAGTAGAGGAGGTGTAAAGTCGCATGTCTGATGTATGTTGCCATCAGTGAATGATTATAAAACGACACACTGTAAATCAGAAGTGTCTCCTGTGTGCACAGCACCTAAAAGGTTAAAAGAGTGCACATCGGGAGTTGCGTGCTCGGAGGACTGTGTGTGAAATGAAATGCCACCGTCCCTTGAGCCCATATCTGTGCGGGAGGAAATGCACACACACGTGTTTTTTACATCAGCCTGCACTGCTGTTGGCCGCCCAACATTTCCTGCGGCACATCATTTTCCCTTTCATTAAAGTAAACACATCAGCAAATACACAAACAATTACATTGGTTATTTATCGTATGCTGCTGTTCAAATTGAATTGTAGCTTGTTATACCAAGCAGGTGTCTGTTCCTTTTGGAGCAGTGTGGGGTGAAGGGCCACGCTCTAGGGGCCCACAGGTGGTGGTATTGCAGCTGCACGGAGGTCTTGAACCAGCAACCTGTTGAACAAGACATGGTCCAAACCTAGAATATGGCTGGAACGTTTGTGGTCTTTGTGCAAAATGGTGGGCTATGAGCAAAGGGCAGTGCGGAAAGTATTCTCGGCCAGCCGACCAATGGTGTAACTTCATCACTCAATCACTCACTTCAGTCAGTCAGTCACTCACTCTCTTCAGTCAGTCAGTCAGTCACTCACTCACTCACTCACTCCTCCAGTCAGTCACTCACTCAATCACTCACTTCAGTCAGTCAGTCACTCACTCTCTTTTCAGTCAGTCACTCACTCGCTCACTCACTTCAGTCACTCACTCGCTCACGTTAGTCAATCACTCACTTCAGTCACTCACTCACTCACTCATGTCAGTAGTCAGTCACTCACTCACTCACTTGCGTCAGTCATTCACTCACATCAGTCTGTCACTTGCTCACTCACTTATATTTGCGGGTAAAGGGCCAAACCATGCCGTGTCTGGCTAATAAGTGAGCCTCGTGTGTTGAGGGTTTGGGTCTGTGTACGAGGTTGGTCGCGGTGGCTGTGTCTGTAATGACTGATGTGAGCAGCGGGGCTTATATCTGTTTTATGTTGTGTTTCTCCAGTGAGCCTGCAGTCTCGAGACAGGATAGGCACCGGCGGGCCTGTGGTGGACTGCAGCCGTCTGTTCGACAACGACTTGCCTGATGGGTGAGCGAATCTCTCATTTTCCTCTGCATATCAGTGCCTGCAACAGCCCCTGCATCTTGTGGACTGGCGTGGATAATCGCCTGACTTTAGAAAGGCTGCATCGAATGTGACTGGCCTGAATTAGTCCTTGTTAGGGATCGCCTGCACTCTGGATTATAGAAGTAGGAAGTATGGGGCTTCATCCCTCATCGACTACAGAGTAGAAAATTTAAGTGTGTATTTGGAGTGATGTCCCTCAGCAGCTACAGAGTAAGAAGTTTGGAGTATGTATTTTGGCTGATATCCTTCAGTAGCGATTAAGTTAAAATTATAGAGCCCGTATATAGGGTGATGTGCTTCTACAGCTCTAAAACAAGAAGTATGGAGTCAGTATATGGGGTGATATTCTGAAGAGGCTACAGATAAGGAAGTGAAAAGTTTGAGTGATGTCCTTCAATATCTCCAGACTAAAAAAAGTATGGAGGCTGTATATGGAGCCATTTCCTATAGCTGCTATAGAATGGTGAGTTTGTAGTAAGTATACAAGGTGATACTCTTCTGAGGGGCTGTGTTGATATTGTAGTTGCTGGTAGGGGATGGATGGCGCTTCATTGAGAGCTCCATTACTGTGCACATATTCTACTCTCTGGGCTCGTACCCTCACACTGACCCTGTGGGTCGGCCTGCATGCTGAGAATCCAGAGGCTGTGCTCACATTGTGACTCTTCTGTTTTTTCCTGTAACTCAATGCATCTATCTCTGTGTGTCTGTTTGTGCGTCTGTGTGTGTCTGTCTGTGCGGGTCTGTGCGGACATGCATTTCTGTGTGTGTGTGTGTGTGTGTGTGTGTGTGTGTGCATGTCTGTTGGGATGCGTCTATGTGTGTCTCCGTCTGCGAGCATGCACTTTTATGTCTGCGTGTGTTTGTGTTTCCCCGTCTATGTATTTGTTTGTGTGCGTATGCATGTGTGCGTTTTTGTTTGTGTGTGCACATGTGCATGTGTGTTTTTGTTTGTGTGTCTGGGTATATGTGTATGTGTGAGAATGTGGCTGTGTATTTGTGTTTGTATGTGTATATATGTATGTCTGTGTCTATTTTGTGTGTGTGTGTGTGTGTGTGTTGTTCAGCTGGGAGGAGAGGAGAACAGCCTCGGGCAGGATCCAGTACCTGAATCACATCACCCGCACCACGCAGTGGGAGAGGCCCACCAGGTGAGATCACCTCCTCTTCACCTCACACAGCACCGTCCGGCCTTAACCTCTGCCTGCACACACCCGCTCACTCCTCACACAGCACCGTCCGGCCATTACTCTGCCTGCACACACCCGCTCACTCCTCACACAGCACCGTCCGGCCATTACTCTGCCTGCACACACCCGCTCACTCCTCACACAGCACCGTCCTGCCATTACTCTGCCTGCACACACCCGCTCACACCTCACACAGCACCGTCCGGCCTTAACTCTGCCTGCCTTAACTCTGCTCTGCCTGCACACCCGCTCACACCTCACACAGCACCGTCCTGCCATTACTCTGCCTGCACACACCCGCTCACACCTCACACAGCACCGTCCGGCCTTAACTCTGCCTGCACACACCCGCTCACACCTCACACAGCACCGTCCGGCCTTAACTCTGCCTGCACACACCCGCTCACACCTCACACAGCACCGTCCTGCCATTACTCTGCCTGCACACACCCGCTCACTCCTCCCACAGCACCGTCTGGCCTTAACTCTGCCTGCACACACCCGCAGCACCGTCCTGCCATTACCTCACACAGCACCGTCCTGGCATTACTCTGCCTGCCTCCTCACACAGCACCGTCCTGCCACTCCTGCACACAGCACTGTCCTGCCATTAACTCTGCCTGCACACACCCGCCACACCGTTCTCACACAGCACTGTCCTGCCATTACCGTCCTGGCATTACTCTGCCTGCACACACCCGCTCACACCTCACACAGCACCGTCCTGGCATTACTCTGCCTGCACACACCGCTCCACCTCCTCACACAGCACCGTCCTGCCATTACTCTGCCTGCACACCCGCTCCTGCCCTCCCACAGCACCGTCTGGCCTTAACTCTGCCTGCACACACCACAGCACCGTCCTGCCATTACTCTGCCTGCACACACCCTCCACCTCACACAGCACCGTCCTGCCATTACTCTGCCTGCACACCCGCTCTCACCTCCTCACACAGCACCGTCCTGCCATTACTCTGCCTGCACACACCCCCTCACACAGCACCGTCCTGGCATTACTCTGCCTGCACACACCCGCTCACACCTCACACAGCACCGTCCTGCCATTACTCTGCCTGCACACACCCGCTCACTCCTCACACAGCACCGTCCGGCCTTAACTCTGCCTGCACACACCCGCTCACACCTCACACAGCACCGTCCTGCCATTACTCTGCCTCTGCCTGCACACACCGTTCGGCCATTTCTCTGCCTGCACACACCCCTCACACAGCACCGTCCGGCCTTAACTCTGCCTGCACACACCCGCTCACACCTCACACAGCACCGTCCTGCCATTACTCTGCCTGCACACACCCGCTCACTCCTCACACAGCACCGTCCGGCCTTAACTCTGCCTGCACACACCCGCTCACTCCTCACACAGCACCGTCCTGCCATTACTCTGCCTGCACACACCCGCTCACACCTCACACAGCACCGTCCTGCCATTACTCTGCCTGCACACACCGCTCCTCACACAGCACCGTCCTGCCATTACTCTGCCTGCACACACCCGCTCACACCTCACACAGCACCGTCCTGCCATTACTCTGCCTGCACACACCCGCTCACACCTCACACAGCACCGTCCTGCCATTACTCTGCCTGCACACACCCGCTCACTCCTCACACAGCACTGCCTGCACTTAACCTCACACTGCACTGCACACTCTGCCTGCACACACCTCACACACAGCACCGTCCGGCCATTACTCTGCCTGCACACACCCGCTCACACCTCCCACAGCACCGTCCTGCCATTACTCTGCCTGCACACACCACACACCCACACAGCACCTCCACACAGCACACACCGTCACCTCCCACAGCACCGGCCCTTACTCTGCCTGCACACACCGCTCCTCTCACACAGCACCGTCCTCCCATTACTCTGCCTGCACACACCCGCTCACACCTCACACAGCACCGTCCTCCCATTACTCTGCCTGCACACACCGCTCACACCTCACACAGCACTGTCCTGCCATTACTCTGCCTGCACACACCGCTCACCTCACACAGCACAGCGTCCTCCCATTACTCTGCCTGTCCTGCCATTACTCTGCCTGCACACACCCGCTCCACCTCACACAGCACCGTCCTGCCATTACTCTGCCTGCACACACCCGCTCACACCTCACACAGCACCGTCCTGGCCATTACTCTGCCTGCACACACCCACACAGCACCGTCCTGCCACTCTGCTGCACACCTCCCACAGCACCGTCCTGGCTCTGCCTGCACAACTCTGCCGTGCACACACCCGCTCACACCTCACACAGCACCGTCCTGCCATTAATCTGCGTGCACACACCCGCTCACACCTCTCACAGCACCGTCCTGGCATTAATCTGCCTGCACACACCCGCTCACTCCTCACACAGCACCGTCCGGCCTTAACTCTGCCTGCACACACCCGCTCACAGCATCCTGCTCACTGCAGTCCTCCTTCACACTCACTTCCTCTGCAGATTAGCACATTAGCTTCAAGTCATTTGGCCATTACTCTCATTAACAGAACTGCAGAGGGAAGAGCCTACCATACTGTTAGCCCTGATTTGGTATTGATTGGGACTGATGCAACTTTGCTGTGCATGTAGCAAAAGCTGCTAATGAGTGACTGCGAGTGTTCCTGCTGGCGTACGCACTAATGCAAACCGCAGTTCCTCAGCATTCTCCCGTAGTGGCACACTGTGACAGCCAAGCTGACATCGGTCTCCCAGGGCCAGTTAAAACCAACTTGCTCTACAGTGTCATAACATGGGAGACCATGTGCCCTGCACTGACTAGAAACAAGCAACGATGCAGCAAAAATTGTGTTGGTTGCAAGCAAGCGAGCAAATTAAGGTGTGGCGGGAACCTGCATATTTCTTTTTATCTGTCCACAAAGCCCTGGCTTACCAGGACTGACGGGCTCACTGGATTGCAAAAGAAAAACAAAAAAAAAAACTGGCAATATTGCAGAAGCGGTGGCTTTTCGTGAACTTGCGCGTCCCTGAATCGTCGTCAAAACGTTCTGTGCAGGCTTAAGTGAGAATAGCGAACCAGATGATGCACCCATTAATAATGGTAACCACATCCTGAAGTGGTGATGCACACTCCCTACTGCCTAATTTCAAAACCTGTGCGGCATGTCCTCACCAACCACAGCCAGTCCCTGGATAGGCAGTTACTGAACTGAGTCTGTTTCAGGGGGGTTATCTTTATGCATTCCATTGTGTATACCTGTCCACTTTAAGCTCTGTGAGGGTGAGACACACGCAAACACACACGCACACACCCACACACCCTGTTACCCAATCATTGTTTTAGTCGCTAATTCACTCTCCTGTCTTCAGAATATAATGTTTGAACGTTGAATTTGGTCTCTACCACCTCCCCCACTGTCGACGTTCCTTAAGTGTTTCCAGACCATGACTGAGGAACCGCTCAATAATTCTTTACCAAATTTTGTAGGTGACTTGAGTGGCTACTAAACCGGCATCTTTTACTTCTTGGGGGTTTCTCGGAATTTGGGGGAGGCATCTGATTTTACGAGTAAAAATGCGATCTAGTTGATTCCTACATCCTACTTCCCTGCAACTGTGGGATGGAATAACCCTTGTCAACACTGACGAATCAAGCTTCACCGACCTGCACTTTCTGTGCTGTATTAATTACTGAAACGCAGAGTCACCCTGTAGCCTAGCAGCCTGTGCTTCTGCGAGGAAAGGAGCCTCATTGTGGCCACAGTAAAATATCAGCCCAGCTGTCTGGGCCCTTGAGCAAGGCCCTTAAACCTGCATTGCTCTGGGATGATGGTGTTGTGAGCTCTTCGAATGACCTGTATTTACTATCCAGCTCCTGTTGAGGAGGTGTGTATGATAGTAGACCTGTAGTGGAATGACCTCTAGGTCAAGAGTTCAGCTGTATTTAGCTTAGCGTCCTTAGTGCCATAATCTGCTGGTCCTCTGTGGGGAAAACTAGCCCCTGTGAATTAGCATAATTTGGCGTTAAGGGGCAGTTAGCACAGATGGCGACTGATGCAGTCACCTGCGCGATGGAGCTCGATAGCGAGCCTGTTTCTGGGCTGCAAGTGTGTGTTGGGGGTAGTGAAATGTTTAGTAAAGCTTTTAGCGGTTGATGTTAGCACGGGGGCCGGTTTGTCCGGGGTGGGGGTCAGTGCTGCCAAACTTGCGTCTTGGCGCTGTTTAAATTATGTATGCACCTTCTCCTTCATGTTCGCGAAACAGGCATCAGCAAAAACTAATCCTATTTAAAACGGTAATGAATTTCCATCGATTTCCTGGCAAAGGTCTGGCGAAAGAGCTGCGGCCCGCGGGCGAGGCGAACTTTCCGAGCGGAAACGAAAATGTTGTTCTTTGGAGGGCGATACGGGTTGCTCGGATTAAAAGAAAATAAGCAAACAAATAAATTAGGCAGAAGCGGTTTCCTGTGTGGCGTTGGGCGGTGGAGGGGATTCGGGAGGTCGCTGCAGATAGCTGAGGCGTCGGCGGAGACTGAGTCGGAGGCGCGGCGGTCTGGAGCACCAGACTGCAGGGCTCGCCTCTCCCCCTCTTCTTATCACGGCACTTCCTGTCGCTTCGGAAGGCTGGGGCAGCGTTCATGCGCGCGCACACTCACACAGAATGCGCACTACACGCGCACACACACACAGGACATACACACACAGGACATACAGACATGTACGGACGCTCGAATGTATAAACTCATGTCTGCGTTCTTTCACGTGCACACATGCATATGTACATGCTTGTGCGCGCACACGTACACACATGCAGTCACGCTAACACAACCATGCCTTCACTTTCTCGCTCACACTTGCATTTGCACGCACACACCCTCTCTCTCACACACACACACACACACACACACACACACACACAAAACGCACACTACACGCGCACATGCACACAGGTATGGAAGGTCGAATGTATGAACTGGTGTTCTCATTCCCTCACGCACACGTGCGGGTGAACATGCTTGTGCACACACGTACACACATGCACTCCCGCTAACACACCCATACCCTTACCCACTTCCCTTTCTCTCTCACTCATATGCACACAAATCCCTGAACATTCATACACACGCCGGCTCTCACACACTCTCACAAACACTCTTAACCTAGTGCACAGTCATACAAGCATACAGTGACATGCCTGCATATGCATTGACACACACTGTGGCACGCACTGACAACACGTGCTTTACCTCTGCGAACATTACCATTTTGGGAAATGTGCATCTTTCTCTGAAAAACTGATTTACGCCAAGAATGAGTATATTTGGTGCCTTTACACAACAACTTAATCTGAGCCCTCAGCTTACTTCCACAGCTGATAAACTTTTGTTGCCCATATCCATGATATTGGCTGCTCTAGCAGTGGAAACCGCTGGGTGCAGTGTTATCCCAGTATAGATCCTTTTGTCTCCGCACTGAGTGACCCTTGCTGTTATCACACTGCTTTTCTAGGCCTGCATCGGAGTACTCCAGCCCAGGACGGCCCCTCAGCTGCCTGGTAGACGAGAACACGCCAATCATGGGCACGAACGGGGCATCGTGTGGCCAGTCCAGCGACCCGCGAGCCCAGGAGAGACGGGTGCGATCCCAGAGACACCGGAATTACATGAGCAGGACGCACCTGCATACCCCGCCAGACCTTCCTGAGGGATACGGTAAGCACAGAGACATAGTTGCACCTCCACACCAGAGGTGGCGCTGGATCTGAACTGCGACGGCTCCTGGCATCAAACTGTAGAGTCGTTAAGGCCCATAAACATCTCTGAAACCACAGAATTCAAGTTTTAAAATGGAGTTATGTTTTTTGCTGACATTCGAATTGTTCCGTTTTGTCTTTCATTCGCCTGCGGTGTTCGGTTCCGCTATGCCCGCCCGCCTTCTCCACCTGCCCCAGGTTCCGAATGGTTTATTCCCAAACAGTCTTGTTTAGAGCCACAAAAATCCGAGAGTCAGATCTGGATGTAAGCCTTTTTTTTTAACGCATGTAGACTCATTGTTATGAGTCATTGACCTTGCGCACTTGGAGTAAAATGCTAGTTTGGGGCCTGTGAGAAGCTTGTTCTCGAAGCGCTTCATAAATGAGCTTTGCAGAAACGGTGGTATCACTCGAGCTGCAGTAATACTGTATGTAATGTGCTGTAAACCTGGAGGCTGGCTGCTGGGCTGTTTCATCTGTCAGGGAGCTTGGCGTCTGCTGGCGCTAGGGCGGGCTGAGCCATCTTAGTACGATCCAGCCCCCCTCTTCTTTCTCCCTGTGTATCTTTCCTTCTTTCTCTCCATCTGGTTCTCTCTCTTCCTCTCTGTTTGTCTTCCGCTGCTGATTGGGTGGTAAGGGCTGGTAGCGGCAGGACAGGGGCATGTCTTTCGAAGCTGTGAATGGATGATGTCTTCAGTTTGGCAGATGCCTACATCCAGAGAGATTTGCAATGCATTACACAACACAAGGACAGACTTTCACGGGATAATGCCGCAATGTCACATGAGTTGAGGGGGAAAAAAGGGCCTTGCAATCTGCTCTCATTTAGTTTGCTTCTCATTCTCATAACAGGAATGGGGCTCCCTTTTTAATACCTGTATGGATGTTTGCATCTGTGGTAATGCATCTTTAGCAGGGACAAAGCAGAGCCTTTGTCGGCACTGTGCTAATTTATTCCATATGCAATATTACGGAACTCAATTGGAGTGGATGAAACCTGTGTGTGCGTACGTGCATGCAGGTCTGTGTATGTGCACATGTGCTGCATCACTGGCATTACCTGTTGTCCCTACTTGGGGATCTCAATTCCTGGGTACTTGTAACTTTGAATAGTGGGGTTAGAGGACAGGGCAGCAGCAGTAGTTCCTTGCTGCAGTGGGACTGCGACTGAGCACCTCCCACCTCCGGCTGTGCCTCTTTTCTCGCCCTGTCCTTCACTCACGCTGCTAAAGCTAGTCCGCGAAAGCTTCATTTCTCACGCACACTGCTTAAGCCCATATGCGAATGCTGAAGCTTGTTCACCAAAGCTAAAGCTTCATTCCTCACCCACTTTGCTAATGTCCGTCCGCTATAGCTGAAGCCTGTAAACTAATCCTAAAATTTGTCTGCGAAAGATAAGGCTTTATTTCTCACCCGCACTGCGAAAGCCCACCCACTAATGCTAAAGACTGTATGCTAATGCTAAAGTTTGTCCGCTAAAGCTAAAGCATCATTGCTTGCGCACACTGCTAAAGCCCATTCACTAATGCTAAAGCCTGTATGCTAATGCTAAAGCTTGTACACTCAAGCTAAGGCTTCATTCCTCACCCTCTTTGCTAACGTCAGTCCGCTATAGCTAAAGCCTGTAAGCGAATCCTAAAATTTGTCTGCTCAAGATTAAGCTGTATTTCTCACCCACACTGCTAAAGCCCATCCACTAATGCTAAAGCCCATATGCTAATGCTAAAGCTCGTCCGCTAAAGCTGAAGCCGGTAGACAATTATGAAGCTTCAGTCGACAGGCTTTATTTATGTAGCCTGTAGCCATTGCTGTACCCTGTCTGTAAAAGCCGAACCCCTGTATGTTAAAGCTAAAGCTTCATTTGTCATGTGCACTACTATAGCCAGTTTGCTAAAGCTGAAGCTTGTATGTTACAGCTAAAGTTTGTCCGTTAAGACTGAAGCATAATTTTTTTTACTCGCATTTTTTTTTTTTTAGTCTGCCTGCTTAAGCCTGTATGCTAAGGCTAATGTCCATCCGCTAAAGCTCGGGCTTCGTTCTTCACTCGCTCTGCTAAAGCCAGTCCTCGAAAGCTTGAGCCTGTCGGGCTGTCGGGTCCTCAGTGGGCTGAGTGAGTAAATTAGAGGGTGCTGCCGGCCAGCGCTCCCGTGTGCAGGAATGTGCTTTTGGGCCCAGGCTTTTGCGCCGCTGCACTGCGGCGTCCGCAGCTGCGCGGCTGGCTGAGGTTAGCCGAGGTGAGTCACTGGTGCGGTCCCACAAGCATGTTTGTTTTTCGTTTTATTTTCGGGGAACCGCACCCAGCCCACGAGAACCAGAGCGAGAGAATGAGGGAGAAGGAGAGAAAGGGGGAGTGAAGGAGAGAGAGGGGAGAGAAAGAGAGGGAAGGAGTCAGAAAGGGTGAGGGAGGCCTGCAGGGGGGGAGAGAGGGGTGGCAGAAGGTTGGGGAAAGAATGGAGAGAGTAAGAGATGGAGATGGCGAGAGAGTGAGAGAGCCTCGTCATGAGCTGGAGAGTTGGATTGGGGGAGAGACGGAAAATGAGGGAAGGAGAGTCTGAGAGCGAGGGAGCGAGGGAGAGGAATGGAAAGGGAGAGAAAGAGAGAGAGAGGTCAGGAGAGGTGGCGGGACTCTCACTCATATGGCGTCCGCCAGTATGTCCTTGGTGTTGACCGTGATGCTTTTGCTTGTGGAAGCATCTGGTGATTGATGAGTTTGCAGACCCAGCTGCCCCCTCCGGCTCCTCCCACACCTGGCCAGGGTCCTCCGAGCCACTCGGTGGCAGCGTGGCGCACCTTGCAGGCTGTCCATGCTCTCCCATATTCAGTCCCTCCTTGGCTTTTTGTCTCCTACAGAGCAGAGGACCACGCAGCAGGGCCAGGTCTACTTCCTCCACACGCAGACGGGCGTGAGCACTTGGCATGACCCACGTGTGCCCAGGTAAGCCCAGAGGAGACTCCCCATCCCACTACGGTCATTCTGAGTCACGGTCATTACAAGCTACAAGTGACACTCCTGAGAAATCCGGCTTAAACCCGTAAAAGCAAGTTCAGCTGGTTTTCGCAACGCTTTCGACACTTGAAGCTAATCGACCGGCTGCTTACTAGTGCACCAGCGTATATCACCAGCTAGGTTGCTGGTTACCACCACCTTCCTCTTAAGCTCATCCAGCTTTGTTTAGCTGGGGACTGACTCAACCTGTCACCTATTAGCTGAGGCTGTCTAGACCCATTTTAAACGCAACTTAAACCAGCCAAGAATCTCTGCTGCTCTCAGTTGAAAGGTACCACAGGGGAAGCACAGATAACGGAGAGTGATGGTGTTCCCGGTGGCTTGTGGAAGCAGCCCTGCTCCCCCTGTAGCGTGGGCCATGTGTGCTGGCTGTACCGGGGCTTTTCCAGCTCTCAGCATTACTCCTGTAAAAACTATGGCTCCAGGTCAGAGCTCATCAGATTGTGAAACACGCTCACTGTGTAATTTATCACCGCCAGCCTAGCAGGCCTTTGTATCAGAATAACTTACGGTTGAACTGGCCTTCGGGGCTGTATAAAATATGACTAGGGTGTGCTACTCCGGCAGTCTACGACGAAGCATTTTCTGTTCGGTTTGTCTGAGTGTCGCCAATCTTTGCGATATTGGACACCTCTGCCTAAATGGTAACACACACACACCCACACACACACACGGTTTCCTTTATGAATCCAGATAGCTCGATTGAAGTGGTTTTAATGGGGGGTTGGAGGTGGCTCATATAGGGAGGGGATAGTAAGGGTTAAGCTAGTCAAATACTCTTTGCTGGTTGTCCATACGCTAACTGCATAATCCTCCTCCGACATAAGGCAGCATATGATTAGTGCTTCCTCCTCCTGAGTCGAGGAGAGCAGGTCTCGGGTAGACTAACCAGTTCTGCTGCTTTTGGGGTGGGATAAAGGGGATTAAAATAAAGAAGTGTTTTTGATATTCGTTTCCTTGGAACTGATGGGCAGCATGCGATGTTAGGCATGACTTTTTGTCCTAGATGCTATGTACGGTCGTTTTAAATGGTGCACCAAAACTCTGCTCTGAGGATTCTCAACGACACAAGACTTCTTTCAAATAATCTTCTGCTAGCACCGCAGACTAGGTGCTGATTCATTTTCCTGACTCAAATAAAGAACGAGCCTGCCCCTCTAAATTGCACTGCACTGATTCACCATAATATGGAGTTTGCGAGTGTGTGCATGCATGTGAGTGTGTGCGCGATAGGGTGCATGTGTGTGCAAGCACGTGTTTTATGCAGGTACGTGTCTGAGTGCTAGTATTTGTCGTGTGAGAGGGTGTGCTTGTGTGTGTGTTTGTGTGTGTGTGTGTGTGTGTGCGTGCGTGCGTGCGTACGTGTGTGCGTTCAAGCGTGTGTGTATGTGCGTGTCCGTGAGTGCATGCATGTATGTGCGCGTACGAGGGTTCGTGTGCAGTTGTGTGTGTGTGTGTGTGTGTGTGTGGGTTCATGTGCAGTTGTGTGTGTGTGTGTGCGCGTGTGCGGGGGTTCGTGTGCAGTTGTGTGTGTGTGTGTGTGTGTGCGTGTGCGAGGGTTCGTGTGCATGTGTGTGTGTGTGTGTGTGTGTGTGTGTGTGTGTGTGTGCGAGGGTTCGTGTGCAGTTGTGTGTGTGTGTGTGGCGTGTGTGTGCGCGCACGCGTATGCGAGGGTTCATGTGCAGTTGTGTGTGTGCGTGTGCGAGGGTTCGTGTGCAGTTGTGTGTGTGTGTGTGTGCGTGTGCGAGGGTTCGTGTGCAGGTGTGTGTGTGTGTGCGTGCGTGCGTGCGTGCGTGCGTGCGTGTGCGCGTGAGGGTTCGTGTGCAGTCGTGTGTGCGTGTACGTGTTTGGCGTATGTGCATTTACCTGGATGGGGAACCTGTACTCAGGCTGTCTGGCAGACCTGCAGCTCAGCTGCTGTAATCAGGCACACATTAAGCCACAGTTATAGGCTGCTCAGGGCCCCTCGGGTTGCCTTGGGTTATATCATGGGACAGTCAAAGGCCTCAGCTGTGGGGGCAGACTTGTGGCCATGAAATGAGTTCTGGGGGACCGAAAGCATTTTCTCAGGCATGTTGGACGTACTTCCTTCGTTGCCAAGCAGATTGTTGGCCGGTAGTTCCAGAACAGCGTGCCAGAGCGTGTTTAGCTGACTGTTGTGATTTATCTATCTCTATCTCTATCTCTATCTCTATCTCTATCTCTATCTCTATCTCTATCTCTATCTCTATCTCTCTCTCTCTCTCCCTTCCCTTTTTCTCCCTCTCTCCCTTTCTATCCCTCTGTCTGTCTGACTGTCTACACAGGGACCTGAGTAATGTGAACTGTGAAGAGCTGGGGCCCCTTCCCCCCGGCTGGGAGATTCGAAACACCGCCACAGGGCGCGTCTACTTCGTCGACCACAACAACCGCACCACCCAGTTCACTGACCCTCGCCTGTCCGCCAATCTGCACCTGGTCCTCAAGTGAGTCGCCCAGCAGTCGACGTGTCCCTCATTCCCATGGTCGCCACGGTGATCCTGAATGATCAGGTTTCGGATGGCTAGAGGGCTGGATAAAGAATCCCTGCCTCGGCTCAGCTTGACGCATTCGCGATTGGTTAATACAGAGCCTTTGTGTTCGCCCTCTTCCACTGCATTCACCTTACTTAGCTTTACCTTTTCTTTTTCTTTTTTTTAAATGCGCGCTACGCCAAGACAGCAGACATATGAATGATGTCACCCTCAGATTCTGTTTGAACATTCCTGCCCTTGCTTCTTGCCCTTTATCCAACTGGTAATGCATTTGCCTTAGGCTGAGTTATAGGCCGGGACTCAAACCTGCGTTGGATTCAGGAAAAATCTCTATACTCATCAGACTCGCACTTCAGTATTTGACTGCCTCGCGTTTCCCGGCATAACGATCCGGATGCCCCGGGGGCAGTTCTCAGTGGGCGGCCGCAGGACCCCTGGGGATAGCACTTTGGGGCTGTTCGCCGTGCTTAGTGTGTTTTGACCTCTAACGCAGTCTCTCTGTGCCGCTGTCAACTACTTCTTTCTTCTGTTCCCCCAGCAGCCCAAACCCTAACGGCTCCCGCGTCGCCATGGAGAGCCAGAACAGCAACTTCAGGTACCCACCTCCTCTACTGCAGTACACAGCCTCATTACGCAGCCAGACAGGCTGCCGGAGCTGGCATGCTATTTATATCAGTTCTGCTGGCCCACTCGCTGTTGCCACACTGAAGCCCAGTGTACATCGGACCCATCAGATGTGCATCTGCTAGAGCAGATGGGCTACTGTGTTACTCTGTGCTGCAGTGTTCACCGGGAGTGACAGTGACTCAGTTTCTGTGCAGAAGCCTGAACTGCACCTCTTGCCCTTCAGTTCTTATTCTGCATCTGGTCTATTTTTGCCGAATCCGCGTGCATCTGACATGCAGCTGGTGTACACTGGGCTGAAGAGTGCCATAACAATACCTGTTAGGGGTGTTCCGTTTAAAGGAGTTAAACATGTAAATGTTTATGAGAGGCTTGGTGTTTAGGAAAATCAACATTTGCTTGAATGAAATACGTAATTTTTATCATTTTTTCATTTATTAAAATATAGTTGATAACTGTGATTGCTGCAAGGAATTAATAAATAACTAAAAAGATGTTAAAGTGAAAACAATACGGATGCTGATCCGGTGTCGGGGTCCATCGTGGCAGGACGGAAGCGGCGGACAGTGCTAGTTCAGTTTTCTCAAGTCTGTGTGAATTGCATCTCGGGAAGAAAAGTAAAGCGCAGCTTGGCCTCACTTTGACCTGGTATCAGGTAAAAAAAAGTTAAGATGTAGACTTTGCAAAAAGCTTTGTTTAGCTGTTCCATTGTAGACCTGAAGAGTATGATCGAGCCGACACTACCATCACTGGAATTTAAAAATGGCTTGTAATAGCCAAGTTATGCATTAGTGTTTGTACTGTAATAAAATTCTTGATACTTTTTTCTTTTTTTGAAGGAACGCCATGTATTGGATTTTTTTTTTTGTTGTTTTAGGAAGACCTATGTTGAAGAGTTTTTTTTTTTTTTTTTTTTCTCCCCGTTGTCCAGGGCTTAATAAACACGCTTCCTTGATCAACATGGTTTGGATCCATGATTTTCTTATTTTGTAAAGATTGAATATAGGTTCTCCTAGTTAGAACGTATGAAATGTAGCATTGTTCTGGCCATCTCAGATTGTTGTGTTGTTCTTTTGTGTATTTTTTCTTAAGATAATGGAGGAATATTATTATTAGTATTAGTTTTCTTACCTCCGCCAAGGAGGTTATGTTTTTGCCGTTGTTGGTTTGTTTGTCTGTTTGTGTACAAGAGGACTCAAAAAGTAATGAACGAATATCTTTGAAATTTTGTGGGTGGGTTGCTATTACATCAGGGATGGACCTCTTTGGTTTTGACCGCGATCAGTCAAACAAGTGGCATGTTGGCGATATGCACTCTACTGAGTGCCCCTCTGGTGGTGGTTGTTGTTATTATTATTATTATTATTATTATTGCATGTAATCACATTCTCCTGGGAGGCAAGAAACTGTGTAACTGCCCTCGGCAGCCAAACTCCTGAACAGAGAGACAAGATCTTTTTCTTTGGCTGTAACACTTCTGCGTAATGGATCATGATTGACCTATTTTTGCCGTTCAATTAGTGGATAACTGGGATTTTTTTCATTTATTTTTTTTATTTATTTATTTATTTATATTTTTAAAGAACGATTTTTTTTTTTGCAGACTGGATCATGTCGCCCTATAGACTGCTTTTTATCGGACAGTGGGTTGTAAATAGTCATACGAGAATTCGGTCTTTTGGAGTAGTGCGTTGTATGGACTGTGTATTCAAAATGCGAAAAAAAAAAAATTTGCTTACAACATTGGTTCGGAGAAGCAGTTGTTAGTATTTATACTTTGGATCAATATTAAGCGAGCCTAAAGTCGTCACTGGCACTGTGTAGCCGCGGTATAAGCATGAAGTATTCAGTGGCACCAATTCCCCCCCGCCCCCAGTCGTTTAAATGTTAAACTGTTTACGCGTTTACCAATTTAGCAAGATCTGCTCATCCCTAATGCCTGTAGTACATTAATGACTCCGTAGCCTTTCACAAACCTGTTTGAATGTTTAACCTGGAAATAGATTTGTTCAAATGTACGTACATACAGCTACACAAATTAAATTACATCATGCTCTATTGGCATATCTGCCTGCGTATCGAGCAGTACTTGCTTCATTCAAGTGCATATTTATGGTATAAGACAGCTGTCAAAAAGATGTGTGCATAATTTTAACCATTCGTGTTCGTAATGTTAAACCCTTGTATGTCAATAGAATTGTTGTACACAGAATTCTGCTGTCATACACGTTAGTCTATGAAAATGAAATTGTTTTTATGTGAGTATGAATCTAAAAACTGTGAGTGCAAAGTCTTGTGAATACAACTCTAATTTCTACAACTACGAAGTCCTCACTGTGAACACGAATTCAAGTGTGTGGGTACAAGCAGAAAAGTGTTGAAATGACATCACTGAGGTCACATGCAGGTCACAGGGGAAAGTATTTGAACCGTGATTCCTCTGAACGCGCATGCCCTGAAAGCAAAGATGGCTGATAAAAGCGGACCGGCGACGTAATTTCTTTTCCTACGTTAGTTGAGCCAGAGCCAATTGGCAGAATATAAGATCACCAGCCTGTTTCAGCTTGATGGTGAAGCCACCTGGATTGAAATACGCGTAAAATAGCAATTGCTCCTACGTCCCAAGAATTTAAACGAACAAGTTGGGGGCAGACAGCATTGCAAAGTATAGCCATCTGCTAGTTTCCTGCCTATGACAGATAGGGTCTGGCTAATAAAGTTACAGCAAAATCAAAACCATATTGCTAAAATATGATTATTATTTGCTAAGATTTTTCCTCGCTACCGTTAGCTAGCTAGCTGGTTACTAATCTAAAAAATGATATGCAATTGCACACATTGCAGAATAATGGACCATCACTGCATAATCGATAAGCAAGCCATTAAGTTAGTCCACCTATATTAACAGTTTATTGATAACCTCATTAATCTTCAGCGCACCCCGGTCCGCTGTTGTCAGCCATCTTTGCCTTCAGGGCATGCGCGTTCGGAGGAATCACGGTTCGAATACTTTCCCCTGTGACCTCAGTGACGTCATTTCAACACTTTCCTAATCGTACCCACAAACTTGAATTTGTGTTCACAGTGAGGACTTCGTAGTCGTAGAAATCAGAGTTGTATTCACGAGACTTTGCACTCACAGCTTTTAGGTTCATACTCGCATAAAAACGATTTCATTTTCACAGACTCGTGTATATGACAGCAGAGGTTTGTGTACAACAATTCTATTGACATACAAGGGTTTAACATTACGAACGCGAATAGTTAAAATTATGCACACATCTTTTTGAAATGCTGTCTTACACCATACATATTGGACTGAATCTGCAAAACTTGTATTAATATTGTGTGGGTCGGAGGCTGTGGTGCACGATTGAGTACCATGATGTGCGATTATAGTTTAGCCTGGCTGATGGTAGGTGCCGTCTGTAGCTGGTAGCTTCAGGGTTGAGTGTGTGATTTGTGAGTCCGGCTGATCGATTTGGTGCCTGTGCGCTGCATCTCAAAGCTGTGTATGAAGAGTCCTCCTCGGCCCCCCACTCTGTAAGCCTGACTGTGTCCTGTACTGTGAACGGAGGCTGCCTGGCGACACCTTGTTTAAATCCAATGCAATCGTAGATGTCTACAATATAGAATCAGCTGTTAGGTTTTCATATGTATGTAGCTGCTGTTGCTGATGGTTGGCAGTTGCAAAATGGGGTGGGAACTGGACATGCTCACTCCCATATTTGCGTAAAGGACGGGCACAATGCTGTCTGATGGAGTCTCTCTTTCAGCGAATATAGTACAAGTGGTGTGATCATCTGAGCCAAGTGGAGGGGAGGGAATGCGTTTGGTGTGGAATATTCCACCGAAGATTGGATGGAGGGATGGGTAAGGGATGGATGGAATGAGTGACAGAAAAGGGAGATGGAAGAGAAGGATGGGTGGAGGAAAGAGCTTGTAATGGGGTTGAGGAGAAGAACTGAAGAATGGACGGACTGAGTGTGTGGATGCGTAGGAAGGAAGAAGGTAGTGGCTGAATGGTAGATGTGGGATGGATTTCTGCTTTGAGCGGCATCATAACTTAGGTTAAAGGAGCGGCGCCACGATTACTGCACATGCTCTGAATTTACATCCCGAGAAAGTGAATCTGCTAGACTGCAAGTCATAATTTGATTCTATCCTTGCCAATCCGTCTTCGTTTTGCATTGTGTATTTGTTTACTCCAGCATTCTGCTTTTTATGTTAAAGGAGGACTATCATGGCTGGGAAAGTTGGGTGTTATTATTTCAATATATCATGAAAAAAGCTCCTAAAACTTTGTTTTCTTTATTTTGCGATTTCTTTAATTTTTATGAGCGATTTTTCAAAACGAGTTGACCGCACCATTTTTACCACAGAAGACGAAAATTCACCCTCGATCCGCTTGGGGCGCCCCTAATCGTGACGTCAGTGCGGCTGTCAGCGCCATGAATTTCCATTGTCCTGCAGTCCTGCATTGAGATTGTTGAATGACCGAGATATTCCCGCTTCTTCTATGGGGCAGACAGACGAGCTTGATTATTACCTTTTTCTATCCGACACAACTTTAATTTAGGGGTGAACTAACATCAGAGGCCATTTGTAATGCTTCCGGAAAAAAAAGTGCGATTTGAAGTCTGCTAATTACCAGCGAGGCTGGACAGCTGCCGTCACCTTGGCATAATTAGCTCACCTTAAATCAATTCCCGTGTACTTTGCCTAACTTGTAATCAAGCCATTTATTCAGCCAACTGACCAATCGAAACAAAAATCAAGCCAATAATGATTTAGAAGAGATAATGAGAAGCAGACAAACCGAACCAGGCTACCGTGTTAGATTGAAATAATGTCAGTAATCTGAATAAATAGCAGACCTCTGAATTCCACCTCTCGTCGGAAAACTTTCACATATTATTAAAAAAGATTTCTTAAAAATAAAATCATGTTAAGATGGCCCTGGTTTTTAAGCGTCTAAAAATATACGCAAGTAGAAAACACTGTGTGTGAAGCGCATCAAACGTGAATGTGAGAGAGAAATTATTTTCGCATTGCAAGCAATGGACAAATGCACCGAAGACAGGGCGAGCACGTTCAGGCAAATCTGTGCCGCAAATTTAAAACATTTTTTATTTAATAATTGAACAAGATTCACACACAACGGCCAAATGTAATAATCAAGCAAACACATTCAGGCAAACTGCGTGCTGAACTAAGCAAAGTTAAGGTCTTCAAAATCATCCTCCTCTACTCGACAACTGCTTTCACCCCCTTCCCATTTACTTGGCTCAATTTGCAATCAAACAGTTGATTCGCTCAATGAACAATTTTAAATTGGTTGGTAGTCTAATTTATTTAGATATCCATGTATTCAGACATTTTGATATCGCATGCATCACGCACATGAATGCATGTGGCAGCCGCAGTGACGTTATGATCTCGCAAGTTCTCATGCCACTTGTGGCGTTAATGGCGGCCTCCTGGAAACAGCAATTCCGGCTAATTAATGGCCATTTAAAAGAACAGGGGGTATGTATGGACAAAAAATCAACCGTGGATATTATGTTGGAGTTAATTACTATAAGATTAAGTCAAAACGTGTAGGTCAGTATAGTCCTCCTTTAAGAAGCTATATGTCGAAATTCGAGGATTCAAAGTGCTATTTTAAGCTTTAACCAAGGGATACGAAGAATATGAACTGGTTGCCATCCCCAATGGTCATAGAAGAAGAATATCTTCTAGATTTTGACTTGCAGTTGAGCAGATTTACTTTTTTTCGAAGTTGTAAGCATGTGCAGTAATCTTGTAGTTCCTTTAAGTACTGTTTTGTATGTTCTCACCCATCACCGGCTATTTCCTATAACAGAGTTTGGTCCTTATGTTGTGATTTATTTTGCCAGCTATTGGTTTTGGGGGAGTTTGGATGTGCTGACAGGTTCAAGTGCATCCGACACTTTTTCGAGACGGGCCTTGCATTTTCTGCCGAGGAAATTGATTCCTGTTTGGCGGGATTTGGTTTCATTTTACAACTCCTTCAAACGTGCTCATTTGTGTCTTATCTCTCTTAAAATTTTGAAAGGATTAGAATAACACAGACTGGCAAGTGTGCGTATATGTAAATTTCGAACCGTGGCCTGACAAATTCTAACATTGTGTATGAAAAAATTATTAAACCCCTAGAACGCTAAATGCAGCTATTGTTGCTCAATGATGCAAGATATCAAAATCAAAGCTGTTGTGAGAACCTATCACATGGCGACTTTTTTAAAAGAGCTTAAACAATTTGCCACTTGATAGGTTTTCAACAGCACAACATAATTACATTTTTATTTTTTGAAAATTTATTTTGGCATGCTGAGGGTTAAAGAATGATGCACTGCATTATAGGAAGATTGAAAAGCCTGAGTGATTTGATCAGAATACTCATATTGATTTGCCTTTTTTTTTTTTTTTTTCCTCCTTATCACCTGGTGGTGTTTTGTTAGCTTTATGAACCGTGCTTGCTTTGCCCTCTGGGAGCTGTAGTCTTCAGACGGGTGGAGCGTTGGTGTTTGTCGTCAAACTAAGCCTCTGTGTGTCAGGCCTTTATGTTCCTCTACCCTGGAGAAACATGCTAACCTTTATTAGCCTTACTGCTGCTCCCTACAGCTGCACATGAGCACTTATCAGAGATCAGTCCCTCGTGAATCAGGACGCTCGGCTATCAGTGGGGGGTTCTTCACAGGGTTAGCTGTGCTCTGAGGGACACCTGCAAAGGGGGGGCATTTTTCCTGTTCCAAATGCTTCTGTCTTCACGTCAGCCAGCCCGCAGACCACACAGTTTCGGTCTTCTTTGGAATTGCACTCCTATGGCCGAGCGGTGGAATGGCCAGTGGTAGTGGTGTTTTTGCCACTAGACCGTTGCAGAAACAAGGCAACACTGCTTTTATAGCCGCTTATTACCTATATTTCTTCTTCGTCCACACCACCGTTTGTGTACCCAAGCTGGGGTGTGTTATTAGAAGGGAAAACAGTGTCATAAAAAATTGTGAAATAGGGTTGGTCAGGGCAAGACAAACTTAAAAAAACTTAAGGATATTATTACTGATAGTGGGCACCAGTTTAGACCTATTTATTTATTCTTTTGTGGCATATTTTTTTGTTTCGGCGATGAGATCTCGAGCCAGTCCGTGGTGTTGCCACATTGCCCCGCCCCTACATCCCCACGATTGCGCCATTGGCTGCCGCACAGTCAGTTTTATGGGTTATTTTGACATTTCGGGGGAACGGGGACATAATATTTGATTGTTCCAGGGGTTTGGGCAGGAACCGTAAACAATGGCTACAAACCGACAACAAGCACGTAAACAGGCAGAGTGGATCCAGATGGGCGGACGAGGATGACTGCGGAGAGGGGCGGGGCGAAGATGGATGGGGAAGGCGTGTCCCGGGACGGAGAGGTGGATGAACGCCGCACTGCGGGGTGTCCTGCAAAGCACCGGGGGGGGTTAAGCGTGGCCCCAATTAGAGCGCACCACTATAACCGTCCCCCAAATCAGCTTCTTAGGCCCCGACCTGCTCTTAGACGGAAAAGATATTAGAGGCTGTGTTGGCCTTCAGTCAAGACATCTGTCTTTTATCAGGACAAGGATTTCAGAAATGTTGTCCAACACCCTTATTCCTGAAGTTTGATATATAGTTTAGTGCGTCGTTGTGTTGTTTGCCCCCTTCTAACCCCTTCAATTGGGGTTCTTTATTTATTTTACTAGGGAACACAGTCTGCGCAGTGCGTATCAGGCATGGCCTCGGCTGCAGCGCCGTGTTTTTCGCTGCGGATCCACCTTGTAAAGCGGCCGGCTGAAGCGCTTTAAGACGGGATGGTACGCAGTCACTGTCCGTAGTTTATAGCGGTAACAGAACCTGAATGTGAATGAAGTCGCGGGACGCCGTGCGTTCAGAGCCTCTGGTTGGCGGGTGGTTACCCGGCGTGGTGTGTGTTCACACTCACAGGTCTGACAGGATGGGACAGGGAGAGGGGGAGAGTGCATACCAGACACTGAGAGGGAGAGGGAGGGGAAGGGGGGAGGAATGTGTGATTTATGGGCGAAAGTGTGGAGAGAGCTGTTCTGTGGTGAGGTCTCTCTCTCTCTCTCTCTCTCTCTCTCTCTCTCTGTCTTTCACTCTCTACCTTGCTCTCGCGCTCTCTCTTTCCCTCCCGGTGCAGTGGTAGGCCGTGTTTTCCTGCCCTGTGTTCCCCTCCCTCCTCGTCTTGTCTGCAGGAAATGAAGGGATTGTAGGATCCTGTAGGGCTGGTTGGATGGGGGGGGGTGGAGGGGAGACGGCAGGATGTGGTCACTTAGCGCGGCCAGACGAGGTCTCCGTCTCTCCCTGCGCTGAACCCACCCCCCCCCACAGCACCCCTCCTTTCACCCTACAAAACTCAACGCTCAACTCCCCCTCCCCCCCCCCCTGCTCACACCCCACCTTTTATAGCCGACACACCACTGGTTTTCCAGTGCAGTACACCCAAAAACCACCTCACCAGCACCACCCCACACCCTGGCCCCAAACCAGTGATTTCTCTCTGCTGTCCCAGCCTAACCTGTCCCCATTGACCCCATCCACCAGCCTCATAACTGTCCTGTTTCCAAGTCACATTTTTTCGTGTACATCAAAATCTTGACAGCCATGATTCTTTCCACAGGTTCTGATTCTTTTGCAGGCTCTCTGCCTGATTCCCTGCAGGCTCTCTCTCTCTGCAGGCTCTCTGCCTCTGATTCTTTCCTGCAGGCTCTCTGCCTCTGATTCTTTCCTGCAGGCTCTCTGCCTCTGATTCTTTCCTGCAGGCTCTCTGCCTCTGATTTTTTTCTGCAGGCTCTCTGCCTCTGATTCGTTCCTGCAGGCTCTCTGCCTCTGATTCAGGCTCTTCCTGCTGCAGGCTCTGCCTCTGCCATTCCTGCATTTTTTTTTTCCTGCAGGCTCTCTGCTCTCTGCCCTGATTTTTTTCTGCAGGCTCTCTGCCTCTGATTCGTTCCTGCAGGCTCTCTGCCTCTGATTCGTTCCTGCTGGCTTTGTGCCTCTGATTCTTTCCTGCAGGCTCTGTGCCTCTCATTCATTCCTGCAGGCTCTCTGCCTCTGATTCGTTCCTGCAGGCTCTCTGCCTCTGATTCGTTCCTGCAGGCTCTGTGCCTCTGATTCTTTACTGCAGGCTCTGTGCCTCTGATTCTTTCCTGCAGGCTCTGTGCCTCTGATTCTTTCCTGCAGGCTCTCTGCCTCTGATTCGTTCCTGCAGGCTCTCTGCCTCTGATTCTTTCCTGCAGGCTCTCTGCCTCTGATTCGTTACTGCAGGCACTGTGCCTCTAATTCGTTCCTGCAGGCTCTCTGCCTCTGATTCGTTACTGCAGGCTCTGTGCCTCTGATTAGTTCCTGCATGCTCTCTGCCTCAGATTCTTTCCTGCTGGCTCTCCTTCTGATTTGTTCCTGCACTGTATCTCCTCTGATTCGTTCCTGCTCGCCCCCTCTCTCTCTGATTGAAAAGTTGCTGTGCGCACGTTCACTTTCGCAGCTGCTGACTTTCTGAGGCATGAAAATCTCTCTGGATTAAGAGCTCTTTCTCTCCCTCCTCTCCCCCTTCTCCCTCGCTCTCCCTCTCTCTTTCTCTCTCTCTCTACCCCCACCCTTTCCTTCTCTCCCCTCTCCATCTCATCCTGCATCTCCCTTCTCAAAAACCACCCAGTTCAGCTGTTGAAAGGGGGGTAGAGTATTAGATTGCTTATTCAGCTGATGTTTTTGGGAGGAGAGAAGTCTGTACGCTTCACAAAGGCACCCTTCCTCCATTTTGTAACATTTTATGAATCTTCTCCCCCATATGCAGCTCTAGTTGTATATAAACCATTCCTCGTGCTGCTGTAGAGAGGTGGCTTGTGGCTCTGGCAGTAGGGCTTGCTGACATGGAGTGGTCCTTTCACTCCTGTCTTTATCTCTCTAGTTCAGTCTCTTCTCCTCCTGACATCATTCTCTCTCCCTCAGTCTCCATTTTTCTCTCTAAATTGCATAATTGTGCTTTGGACAAAAAAATCTGATTACGGGAGTATTACAGATAGTTCTGTGTGTATCCGGGTTGTCGGCAGGCACCTCCGCGTTATCCATTACCGAGAGCCTTAAAAGCTGTGATAACGAAGAGAAACTGTTCTGTGGAACCCTGTAGGATGACAGTCATTGAACTAAATTTCCTGCCTTAAATGCTGAAACGCTGAAATCATTGAAATGCGCCTACTTGCGATGGACAATGCATCCCAAGTCCTATTTTGCCTTTTGTCTTTACTGCGGCTGAAGTCGATTTCTGTTGAAGGCGCAACGTCACAATGCGGCATCGCTGCAGAGGGCACTGTGGGGATGAACACTTAGAGCGCTGAAATAAATTTTCAGAAAATTATGAATGAAATTACCTTGTACTGTTGAAAACCCATCATGTGGAGACTTGTTTAAATGAGCTCCCGAGCTCTTTTAAACAAGTCGCCACATGATGGATTTTCAACAGCTTTGATTTTGATATCTTGCATTTGAGCAACAGTAGATGCATTTGACGCTCTAAAGGTTAATAGGAGGGCCGTCTTCAACTTGATGTGGCATTAACCAGAAGTATCAGATATTGGTTCATCCCCACAGGAACTAAAACTCAGGGGTTCTGCCTTAGAATCACTGCAAAACAAATTTTCGCTGTGTTCCTGCTGAGCAAATTCAGTGATTTTGCATGAGGGCATGCCGATTTTTGACTTGGTATCAGCCTTGTACATACAGAATGCAACACCCTGGCCGCACAGGTGATTGTTGGCATGGCTATTATCGCCAGCTTTGTTTATCCTAGAAGAAATGGTAGGTAACTGATGTTGCCTCTCTCAATGCCGCGCTCTTTTTTTCCATGTAAATAAAATTGGGAGGCGAAAGTCATTCTGGGTAATGTAGGAAAATAATGCATTGGAGCAGATCAGGCACTGACAGGATCGCGTGTGGCAAATTGAAAATGATGATAAAGATGAATATTCCACATATTTGAAAATAAACCCTGGACCAAACGTGCATGCACGTGCGCACACATACATGTGTACACGCACAAATGCTTACACCTACCTGTATTAGACTGGTGGCGCAGCAAAGAGTGGGACGCACACACATGCATGGTTTCCTGCAGCAGAGACTGGGGGACACACACACAAACACACACGGTTACCTGCAGCGGAGACCAAGACACACACACACACACCACACACACACGATTACCAGCAGCAGAGACTGGGGCACAAACGCACGCGCGCACACACACACACACGTGGGGATTACTGGGGAAATAGGAAAATGGGGCGTTACATCCAGCCCTGAGTCCTGCAGAAGCAGCAGATTCATTCCTCCATTTTCCCCTCTTTTCCTCTGTTTTTACTTGCGTTTTTCATTGGCTCCCCACCCTTTAAGGAAACGCTGAAACAACATCCTGGAGACACAGCTGAGACAGGAGCCATTTACCTGCTGTTCTGCGGCTCAATGCATCAATTCATTCAATGGGCCATTGAGTTTAGCATGGAGGAATATTTCTCCAAGGTCAGGGCACCGTTTTAAAATCGTTCCAAAGAACATGGCAGTGCACTCGAGACTGTCTTTACTTCTGTACACATTGTGATTTGACATCATTAATAGCATGAATGGTGGGAGAGTACATTATATCAGCGTGTAATTTTACTGTTGTTCAAATTGAAACGACTGGGGCGTCCTGTTTACTTTTGCGATTTCTTTTTTTATGCCCCCGCCATATATGGCATGGACATATAGAGTTACCCTTGTCCGTCTGTATGTACGTACGGCACTATGTAGGGGATGTTGTTAGCCTGCCTAAAAACTACTGGACAGAATTTAACAAGCTTTGGTAAATGCTATCGAGATGCATCGAATGTGTGCATCTCATATTTTGTTTGACAAATTGGATAATTTTACAATTTGAGCCCCCCCCCGACAGGATACACTCATCCAGGGTGTTTTAGTTCAATTCAGTTCCAATCTCAGCTAAAGCACTCAGTCTGGCTCTGTGCATTTCTGTGAGGTGATGATTGTTTTGCAGCCACTGGGATGTATTGACATCCAGCACTTGGCCTCCACCTGGGAGATGGCAGTCCGGCCTGCTGAAAGCCTCTTTTGTGTGTTTATGGGGTCGACACCGAGCACCGGTCTCCTTGCTTAACGGAGCGCCGCCATCTTGCGGCTCGCGGCTTGACTCAGGTTTTTACCAAAGTCACGATTCCCTGTGATGTCTCCGTTCGTATATTCGGCGTCGGCGGGGCTGATGACCGCGCTGGGGCTCCCTCAAAGCCGATGAACGCTCGTCTTGTACACACTGCGCATTGTGGACGGCGGTCTGACACAGTGAAGCGATTCTAACCCCACGCCCGGGGGTGAGCACGCCTGCTATTCCCGCTAAGTGCAAAAGGCTTGTGTGTAAATAATACCCTCGCCCTGATTTTCAGAAAGGGCCTTTTGATTTCCTTAGAGTCCAAGAGTGTGTCCGCCATTTGACAGAGGCCCTCAAGCGTCACTCAGATTCCTGTGTGGCCTTGAGTAGGGCCGTGTTTTGGTTCAGGAGTTCACGTTTGGTCTGCGCTTGCAGACAACTTGCAAGCCCAGTCGCTTATTTAATCATTTTCAGAACCTGCGTTGTGTTTATAAAGCGCTGCACGGGCGCTGTAAAATTTTTCTTAAATCTGTCAAAGTGGGAGAACCAGTGCGTGGATGGTTCTTTTGAAGGGATTTCAATAGAACCAGGCAAAGTTTGTTCTGAAATGCTTTGAAATCCGGGACACAGACTTGTGTTTGAGTGGAGTTAATTACACTGCTCTTTTTAAGCTTACAAAATGCTTTGTTACCCGGCTCTGGGTTCAGCTTAAAGGAACTCCTCAGTTTTGTTAAGGAATACTTATTTTTTCCCTCAAGTGGTTTTAAACTCCACATTACCCTCACTTTGACATGGAGGGGACCCAGCAGCCGCCAATAAAATAAATCGTAGCTGACTTAATTATATGGGGTTGCTGTTGAAAAGTTGAATCCATTCTGGTTGGAAATCCAAATATAACACACTGTTCCAGGGAGCACGGAGAGAGTGAAAATGTTCAGACTGATTCCGGGCTTTGGAGTCCTGGAATTGCTTTTGTTCCTGTCAAGGTTCTGGGGCCATTTCTGGAGGTTTGACTGCGCTGGCTTTGTGTTTCGCACTCAGGGAAACTATTTGAGTTCATTCGGTTTCCTGGAGACCACCCAGACACTGCCCGTGAAGGTTGGCATGACTCAGGCTGGCATGGACATGGCGGGCAGCTCTGAAGGGGGAATTAATGTACCTTGGGTTCGGTGTTTTGTTTGTTGATTTCTGCTCCTGAGTTTGATGTCTGATGTCTGAGTCGACGGCTCCCACTAACTTTCCATAATGATGCTAAAGCGCCGTCGGCTTCACAAAACTCTACTACCACTGCCTCATGAAGCCCATCTGAGCTCTGGAGAACATCCATAACATGTCACATCTTCCCATTGAATTTTACTCCAGTGAAATGGTTCACTTGATGGGATTGGGTCTTCTCCATGTTGTTTGTACTTGTTATTAGTTGTTCACAGTTATTAGCCATTTTTATTATTTGTTATCAATCACTAGCATTTGTTAGCAATCACTTGCATTGGTTAGCAATTTTTTTTAGCAGTGGTTAGTGGTTTTTAGCAGTTGTTGGCAATTGTTAGCAGTTGTTTGGTTTTTAGCAGTTATTAGCAGTTTTTTAGCAGTGGTTAGTGGTTTTTAGCAGTTGTCAGTGATTGTTAGCAGTTGTTAGTTTTTTGCATTTGTTAGCAATTGGTTGTGATTGTTAGCAGTTATTAGCATTTATTAGCATTCGTGGGCAGTTGGTTACAGTGGTTAGCTGTCGCTAGCAGTCATTAGCAGTTGCTAGCTCTGAGTAGCTAAAGCCCCTGGTCTCTCTGTTTCTCCAGTCGTCAGGGCCAGCTGAAGGAGCAGCAGCCACCCCAGCAGGTCCTGTCCCCCGGCCAGCTGCCCGACGAGGCCGAATGCCTGACGGTGCCCAAGTACAAGCGGGACCTGGTGCAGAAGCTGAAGATCCTGCGGCAGGAGCTGTCCCAGCAGCAGCCCCAGGCGGGGCACTGTCGCATAGAGGTGTGTCGTGAGGAGATCTTCGAGGTGAGGCTTCCTCTACAGAGCGTTCATTAAATCGGTATCGCTCCAACCTACACATTAGCATTAGCGATGCCTGTGGGAAGTCCAGGTTTTAGAAAGTACCAGTCCTGCCATGTGCGTCTTTCATCCCTGAAACGGGCCTGCTGGTTTCTCTTGACTGGCTCTAGCCCTTGGCTCAAGGGTTGTGCTAATTGGCAAATCCGGGTGACTGGAACGAAATAAAGGGAGAAGGACTGAATTTCCGAACTTGGGTTTTCCACCTCTGGATAAAACAGGCATGCTCACATATGCACAAACGCATGTTATCAATAATGAATCGCAGACGTGGAAATTCACTTCAGAACTGTTTTTTTTTCCCTTTTCCTGATGAACAGGTGTTCTAGTACAACACAAATCATTTATCTTGGTAGGTAGCTTGCCCTGGCTTTTATTAGCCAAATTAAAACGTTAGAGAAGGATTTTGAGAATCCAGTGCAGGTTCATCGATGAATGAACGGGGGATGAGAGTAGTATTGGAGTAGTAGAAACCTGCTCAACACCAAAGCTACTGTAAATCAAGTTCATGTGTCTGTCGTAATAATGTCATGTTTTGATCTTCATTTTCTACTTCCTGCGGGGTAGCAGTTGTACTGCGACCTTCTAAAAGGCCTGGACTCTGCTATTAATAGGACTAACAGTCACCGTGGGGATAATCCTGTTGATTTAGGGTTGTAAATATAATATTAATGGGTCAGTCAGCGTCCAGTCAGCTGCCTGCATGATGCTGTTGGTTTGCAGTGCAAGCTGATTTCCTGTATGAGTAACATGGTGTGTTCATGCGTTGTATGTATCAAAGATCACAATAGATGTATAGTTTATGCTGATAGACTTTTTGAGGCTTGTGTTTTCAGTCTACCTGCACTTGTGTGAATTGCATTTGATGTGTTTTTCCTGCTGCTCACTGGCAGTCTAAGGCAGCAACAGTCACTTTGTCCTCCTGGGGATCTTGCCTGGGGTTATTTTGGTGATTGCCATTGGGGTCTGTCCATCCGTCCGTCTATCCCTCAAGGCCACAATGGGGACAAGATTTCTCTGAAAGTATTACACCTAGATGCATGAAATTTTGTGTGCTTAATAAGCTAGTCATGATCTTTATTGAGTTCGAAAATGGACGTCGAAGCTTTTTTTTTTTTTTTTTTTTTTTTTACGGACTTATAGCCCTTTATTGTGGCGGGGGATAGTGATGACATTGTCATCTCGTTATCTTGGGGAATTATTGTTGCTACATTTGGGGTTAGAACCACCGACCCTCCGATAATCAGGTGGGTACCTTCGCCACTAAGCTGTACGCCTAGCGCACGTATGGCTGCTGTAAAATTGGGAGTTTGGTGCGTCAGCCCTCCTCTCCTGGCCCTCGGCTGTGCTCCTGTGAAGGAGGACATTCTTTCTGGATGATTTCAGCAGCGAGAAGGGGAGGTGGAGAGCCCGGGCCAGACATAACTTCATAACTTCACAGGACAAGCTGGGCTATAAAAAATATTACTTCATCCGCTGCCTGGGAGGGGAGGGGCCAGTCTGGCCCATTGTGTGTTATGCTCGGGGAAAAGTAAAAATGTTCTGCGACTGCGAATGCCGCAGTCTGGACCCAGCAGCCCGTAGCCCAAACATTTCCAGCCGGGCCGCGCTGTGGAAACTTGATAAATGTGGTGAGAGCGCGCAGGAATGCCTCGGTTCCGTCGCAGGAATTCCATTAATAAGATCCGGCGTTATTTACGGCTCTCGTGCGTGGGGAGGCTGTGTGCGCAGGTGGGCGTGGGAACGCTGCTCGCCAACGGCGCTGTTGCTGCCGACACCTCGGGGAAAACTCTCTTTACTGTCACTGACGAGAGCTGTGGCAACAGACGACGGACCCTTCTGGCCATAATGTGTGTGTGTTCAGAGACTTAGTTTCCACAGCCCTTGTGTATTTTTTCTTGCTGGAAGTCACTTGAACAGAGAGAGTGTCTTATGTAATTCTTTTTCTCATGTTAAAGGGAAACGCACTAGACTGGGCCCAAATTGCCGGTACATTCATGTTGTTTTCCCAGCCTGTTAGACTGAGTGCTGAGGAGTTCGGTAGATCTGCGAACTGACGCAAAAATGGCGGTGTTTACGCTTCCCCCGGGGGGCTCTTCAGAGCTGCTGACACTAGACGTTTTTTGTATACAAGGCCTTATTTTTAGCGGTAAGCGTTTTGAGTTTGGGGGAAAAAGTCTTGTGAAAACCACAAAACCTTGCGGCTGTTGCTTTGTCCGTTGCACCTCGGATAAGCGGATGTAACGCTCCAAATCCTATTGATCGGTCTTGCCGTGCGGCGCGAATCTCCGCTCCTGTCAAAAGACAACCTAGGAAACGGTTTCTTCCGTGAAGTCCTTCTTCATGGTGGAATTTCATACCTGTTTAACGTTGCGCTGCGATTGCTTTTGCAGGAGTCGTATCGGCAGGTGATGAAGATGCGGCCAAAGGACCTGTGGAAGAGACTGATGGTGAAGTTCAGAGGGGAGGAGGGGTTGGACTACGGAGGGGTGGCGAGGTATTGTGCCATAACACTTCACACCAGCGCTTTAAATGTAAAAACACTGGATTCCTCTGGATTAGAGGCATCCGGAGAGGGAAACTCTTCCCCCTAGTGGCAGCTATTTGCTAATGCGGCTGTTTAATCCTGTTCCAGGCCAGATTCTTGCAATAAAAAAGCAGCGGGGTCATGCACGTGCTGTAGCGGAGGGGAATGGTATGTCTGTCTCACTGCTGTTTTGTTGGGCTTCGTCACAGGGAGTGGCTGTATCTGCTGTCCCATGAGATGCTGAACCCTTATTACGGGCTGTTCCAGTACTCGCGCGATGACATCTACACCCTGCAGATCAATCCAGACTCTGCCGTCAACCCTGTAAGTAACAGGCTCTAGGATCTGCCCCACCCCACCCTGTGCTTCTGAATGCCCCAGACCCAATGCCTTGTGCCCCTGTGTTGCCCCAGTGTAGCCCCACCTATGCTGCCGTTTATTCGTCTAGATTGTTAGGGTGCAAGTTGCCTAGTTTTGGAGGCACCAGCACAGAGCTATTTACCTTCTCTCGAATATAATGGATGCCCTCTGCATTAGGGCTCTTAGATGTGCATCTCCTACCCTGCCTCTCGCTGTTTTGGACAGTTAATGATTCAAAGTGTTTTTTAATGAAAGAGTCCAGGTTTAAGTGTTCATTGCCAAATGCATTAGGAACAGGCAGTTGCATTGTACAGTGAAATTTTAATATTGTATCTCTCAAACCAATGATATTGACTGTTTAAAAATGTGTGATAAATATGTACATATGCTATATTCGTGCACCATTTAATAATGACGGCCAATTGCACTCCATTTCATCTTTTTGAGTTGAGCACAGAGAGCTGTAAAACAGCAGAGCTCAGTAACATGGGAATTCAACACAGACGCTGCAGTGCTGTACTCTGGGTGCTCTGCAGTAAGTCTGATGAGGTAAAATCTGAGGGGTAGGTGTGACCTTGTTCTGTATCCCCGCCCCTCTCAGGAGCACCTGTCCTACTTCCACTTTGTGGGCCGCATCATGGGAATGGCGGTATTCCACGGCCACTACATCGATGGCGGCTTCACGCTCCCCTTCTACAAGCAGCTGCTCGGGAAACCCATCACTCTGGACGATATGGAGGCCGTGGACCCTGATCTGCACAAAAGCCTCGTTTGGATCCTGTAAGCACAACCATGCACATACGCGCGCACATACGTTCTCACTCGCATATACGCACACGCGTGTGGATGTTGCCGCATGCGTGCGCATGCACGTGATTGTATGGCTGTACTTTTGACTACATTGTATTGACTTGCATTTATTATACACAACTTTTTTCCAAACCTTAGTTGAACCACATTTTGTCTAACTATAACCTAACCTTAACTGTAACCATAACCCTGTATTTAAGCAATCAGCCGTAATCCTTTGTAATCCTCTGTGAGGACCACCTGAAATGTCCTCACCACATCTGTGGTTTTTCAACAGTTGTTTCTCACAAGTATAGCTATACAAGCCCATGCACGCACACACACACACACACACACACACACACACGCACATGCACACACACGCAGTGGCTCTCGTGTACACAAACACAGACATGGCCTGGGTTGTAAAACTCGTCCGGCAGTTTTGTTCAGCCCAGAAGTCGGAGGGTGATTATGATCTGGACGGCGCGTTTGGTTTTATTGTGATGAACCTCATTGACTTTGATGGTGTTGGTGCTCGGGGGAATGATATCTCCCTCTCAGTGCTGTTCCTGTGCTCGTTCAGCAGTCTGTCTGAAGCCTATGCGCACTCACGCTGATGAAACCTCACATTATGAGTGGGAGATATCAACATTTATCATCGCTGGGCCCATTTCAGCTGCGACATGCTCAAATTCTCCTGCTAAATGTGAAGATTACTCCTCCACAGGGCGTGTCAAAGGCATGGGACAAGTACAATAACCGTCCATGTCTTTTTGACAGGCTTATCTAATTAGCATGTGACCATTGTGTGTTCTCTCTACACGCAGGGATAATGACATCACTGGGGTGCTGGACCACACCTTCTGTGTGGAGCACAACGCGTACGGCGAGATCATCCAGCACGAGCTCAAGCCCAATGGCAAGAGCATCCCGGTGACGGAGGACACGAAGAAGGAGTACGTGAGGTGAGGGTCTGACCGCCGATCTGTCCGCCATTACCGCCAGTCTCATGGGGGGAGCAGTGCGCGTGTTAACCCGCCTCTTTTCTGTCCACAGGCTGTACGTGAACTGGAGGTTCCTGCACGGCATCGAGGCCCAGTTCCTGGCGCTGCAGAAAGGCTTCAACGAGGTCATTCCCCAGCACCTGCTCAAGTCCTTCGATGAGAAGGAGCTGGAGGTAGGAGGCGAACCGCTCTGGGGTAGAGGGGTGTGATTCTGGAGCTCTCCTGTGATCTGGAAAAACCTAGTCAGTTTGTTGGAGCAAATTTCTTGCAATTGAAGAAAAATTTTTTGAATCCAAACTTTTCTGAACAAGTAAAAGTAGAACCTTGAATGTCACATGTTAAAGAAGACTAAAATCTAGTGTTTTCAGATTTGCTCCTTGCTAAATTGGTGTACACTGGGGTCAAACACAATTTCTACGACAAGTGACATGCAGGGTTTCTCCAGATCACTGGACAGATGTCCCCGTGCATTACATTACATTACATCACTATACAAGGCAGTAGGCTGACCCCTTAATCCAGAACGACGCAACATAAAGCGTCTAATTTGGTTCAAACGTGTTGGAAGGAGATAACGTTCCAACTACCTGAAGCTCCCACATAGTTAGGACTTAGGCCCTGTACAGTTACCTGTAAAGGAGTTAGCATTTCCAGAACATTCCTGACAACTGAAAACTATCAATAGTAAATATAAGTATAGCTTTCCAAAAAGCAACCTCTGCTAGAACTAAAGTAATAAGGAATGGCAGCGCTGTGGAGGGGGAGAGGTGAGAAGGCGGATTCTGAAGCCTGATGAGGTGAGTCTTAAGACTGCACTTGTTAGAAGCCAGAATCTCTGGTTTTCCTGATTTCTAATGTCTGTGGGAAGGTCTTTCCACCAGTTTGGTACCAGAACAGACCCCAGACATGATTGTATTGTAGCACACACTGATGCTCCAATCCCCCCCCCCCCCCCAGCTTATCGTCTGCGGTCTGGGAAAGATTGACATCAACGACTGGAAGTCCAACACCAGACTCAAGCACTGCACCCCCGACAGCAACGTGGTCAAGTGGTTCTGGAAGGCGGTGGAATCGTACGACGAGGAGCGACGGGCACGGCTGCTGCAGTTCGTCACCGGGTCGTCGCGCGTCCCGCTGCAGGGCTTCAAGGCCTTACAAGGTTGGCCTCTCCTTAACGCATTTCTCCTGTGAGCAGCAGCAGGTTCTCTGTGCACGCACTGAAACAGTGGTGTGCTCTGCGGAATAGTGCTGAAGCAGCCTTTAAGCCTCATTTATGCATCAGATCAAGGCAAACTTTACTTTTTAACTATTAAAAGCAGAGTTTGCTTTCCTATTCCATATTTGCAGCTTATTTCTTGTTCTTTCATATTTAACCCTTAGAGCGCTACATACAGCTATTTTTGCTCAGTGATGCAAGATGTCAAAATCAAAGCTGTTGAAAACCTATCATGTGGCGACTTTGTGGCGACTCTTTAAACAAGTCGCCACATGATAGGTGTTCAACAGCAAAAGATAATTAAATTTGTATTTTTTTTTATTTCAGCACTCTAAGGGTTAAATATGTTTCATTCCAATTGTGACCATTGAATGTTTTATTGTGAACTGTAACTTTGACCAATCATTGATGGTCGTCTTGACTCGCTGGCGAAGAATTTTGGCGATGTGGACACACAAATGAAAATCAACCTGGCAGTCAGTGTGGCAGAAAACGCTCCAAAGCGCTCAGAAAATTTGTGGAAACCTCAGACCTCATTATTTGTGAGCAAACTTTACTGACTGTCTGCTGGTGAAAAATAAATTTGCCTGACCGCTCTTCTGTTGGGTAAACCAAGGAAATTTGGGCCGGAGAGCCGGTTACACCACAAGCACTCAGGAGTTAGCATGGCCTTTAAGTGCCTAACTCTATCCAGTTACAAATACAAAGCAACAGGCTTCAGCAGACAGTGTCTCTGTCTGCATTGGTTTGTCTGCAGCCGGCTCCTCTGCTCGTTTCTGACATGTTGTGAGGTGAGCTCAGACAGAGGTGAGAAAGCGGGACTGTAAAGACGAGCCTCACACATGCATTTTCACCCCGAGCCTGCGGGGGGCGATGGCGGGCTTGTGACGTGCATAACTCGGTTCCTGCTGACTCACAGCTGTCTGTGTGCCTTACAGGTGCCGCTGGGCCCAGGCTCTTCACCATCCATCAGATCGATGCCAGCACTAACAACCTGCCCAAAGCCCACACGTGGTGAGTCTGAGGCAGAACCGTCTCCCTTGACAGTCGCCCCATGCCTACCTGCTCCTCGGTTTCTCATCCAGGTTCAGAAAGTGAAGCTCTGTCCCAGTGGTTTGTTCTGATCTCCTGGATTTGCTAATTGGCACAGTTATTTGGCCCAGACTTAAGCCCAGTTGGTGAAATCAGCTGACTTAATGGGCTGAAGATTCACAGTGCAGGACTGACTAGCCCATTGACTTTCCACCTCATAATACTGACTCTGAGTGCCATTTACCAACCACTTTTTCAGCAGCAGACCTTTACATGAGTGAGTTCTGGAATGATGGGCCGTGTAAGGGTAACCCTTCAAAATGAAAATTAGAAATACAAGATTAAAATTGTCTTAACTGAAAGTAAATGATTGCATCTTCGATTAATTAGAAAGTGTTGCTCTTTGGGTTTAAACTCCAAATATTGCGCAGTGTCCGTGCTTGTATCGACATAGATTGAGTGAGGCTTAATCAGCATTGTGCTGTGAATGTAAAATGGAAATTTCAGAGCTGAGCCTGTAGAAACTTAACATTTATATTCCTCCTTACTCTCTCACTGGGCTGCTTAAGGCCTCCTCTCCATAGGAAATGCCAGTTTGACTGCGGGCGATTTCCTTTATATTTGCCATCAAAATATTTACACTGCAGCTACGGTTTTCTGTCCTGCGGTCTTAAGCTTTGAGAACTGAGCGGAAGTGTTTTTCGTCAGAAGAGGAAGAAAAGAATTCCTGGCGGCCATTTCACTCCTCTCTGATCTCCTTCCTTCCAGCTTCAACCGGATCGACATTCCGCCGTACGAGAGCTACGACAAGCTGTACGACAAGCTGCTGACGGCCATCGAAGAGACTTGCGGCTTTGCGGTGGAGTGAGGGGAGGGTGGGATAAGGAGGCGGAGCATGCGTGGCCTGCCCACTGGGAGGAGCTTCCACAGTATCACAGCAAAGAGACAACAACCGTGGCCCCGCCCAGTCCCGTCCTCCATAATTTTTTAATTACGGTTTCCTTTTTCAGCTGCTAAAGACTTGATAATAACTTACATTGGAACCTGCGAGGATGCTGGCTTTTTTATTTACGACATTAAAAAGACTGCTCAATGTAGTGTTTCCTCATTTACTAAAACATAACACAAATCCACACCTGGGGAAAAGCGGCTGCTGAGCGCAGAGACTCGTACTGCTGTCATCTGCAGAGGAAGCTTTCGTCGCCATGGACACGGAACCTCGCTAAGGGAAGGACGGTCCGTGGACTCCCTGATGAGCACTGGGCATAAGGAGGCGTGGCCATCCCCGTCAAGTCCTCCAATCATGGCCCGGCCACTGCCCGGTCACTTCTTACCCAGAGACATCTGCCACAGTCCAGCCAGCTGCGTTTGTTCGAGAAAAAACAATAAACAACAAAGTAATCTTTAGTTATTTTTATATCAGATGGGTGACAAATAAAACTATTAAAAAAATAGAATTTAATTCCATTATTCCAGAATTCTAAACTGCATCTTAGTTTAAAAGAAATAAAACTTTTTTAAATGCTCAAAGTATTAAAGTTTAAATTATAGACTTAACTTGCGAACGAGTCGAGCTTGAATGAAGTTGCCGCGGTCCTGATGGACGAACCCGACCCCTGTAAAGCTGCTCTCCAGACAGGAAGTTGAATGGGGGGGGTGTCCTGCAGGGCAGCGTTGCGACTGCAGGCTCCAGCATCGCCCTCGAAGTGTCCTGGGTTTGATCGCTCGACCGGTAGAGGCTAATTTTAATGATGTCATCGCAAATACTGGTGTGTGGTTTTCATTTAGCATTCTGCAGGCCTCTGACCCCCCATCTGCGCTTAAAAATAAGGGCAGGAGATAGCTCGTTCCAGAGCGCGCCACAGCTCCACTGATGTGCTGCATAACCACTCCCATCTAACCTGAAGAAGCTCAACCCATTCAGCCGGGGAGGGGAGTGTGTGTTCTGTCTCTCCACAGATGCCTGCTGCCCATAGGAAACACAAATCAGGGAAGATTTCTGCGCTTTTAAACTGACACCCACTGAGGAAAGGCAGGAGTGTGTTCCATGCAGCTTCTGAGCACTTTACATACATGTTCCGGACGGGAGGTGCTTGCGTCATGCTAGTTTTTAAAACGACAGCGTACATTATACACGAAACATACTGCATTGGAAATATATATACCTGTAATTTTTGAGTATATATATATATATATATATATTTAAAAAATATCTATTTTGTATATGGCTTTGTCTTTCTGTCCTTTTAACATACCAGTATATATCACAGACCTCATGCAGTCACATTCTCAGGTGATGTATGTCTTTTTGCATTTTTTTGACAATTTTTTTCTTATTTTGTAAAGCTGGCGTGCGATTGGACGCGAATATACATCCCTGTTGAGGAAGCTTCCACATTCTGCTATTCTGAAGTCTCATCTGTAGCTCTCTCCCATACAACTTTCTGCAGGGCATGCGTGGCCCTCATGAGTTTGGGGACTGAGGTCAAGATTTAATTACATAATCCATTGTATCAACGCCTCCCCTCCATTCTTAAACACCGCTCTGCAAATATGGACATTTTAATCAATATTTATTTTTTAGCCTTTTTTTAAGCCCTGTAAATTCAAAAGCGTCGATCCGTAAGTTCTTTTTGAATGTTTTGATGCTGCCTGCCTATAGCAATCTCCAATGACCACGGACTGTTCTTAAAGTTTGCATACACACAAAACAATTTTTTTTTTTGTTTATGCTTTCCCTGTGTGTGTGCAAAATTTAAAATATTTAGCCTCTGGATAAAGGAAAAATAAAATTAAGTATCCTGATATGGTGCTTTGTACAGTATAGGATATTGTTCATATGCGGATCACAGAACCTTTAATTTATCTTTTAACTTAAAAAAAAAAAAAAAAAAAAAAAAGTTTACACACCTATGGACTTAAGTTGCACAAAACTGGCGACTTCCATCTATTTACCAAATAGTTTATGGACTGATTGACACCTATATAGTAAAACCCCCCGGCCCCTTGCCCTTATATCCAGTACACACACTGTCCTTGGCTCTGAATCTGGTGAACACACTACATCACGGCACACCAGTCACTCATCAATTCGTCGAAGTGTGAGACGCGCGACTCCTGTACCCAGTCAGTTCGGGGAATACAGTACTTCGCTTCATGTAGCATGCTCCACTGGCAGAAGTGTATATTGCTGACTGGTGCAATTTGTTGTACTTTAATACACTATCACTTGTTTTGTATGTTGCGTGTGTGAGCAGTTGGTTCTGATTAAATTTCTGTTGTCCTGAACTTACACTTCCTCCCTGCACCCCTGTATTTCCATTTTGCTTGTATTTATTATTACAGTGTGTTAACATTCACAACAGCTGTTCTGTGAGCTTAATTTACAAATGTATGATAAACATTTGGAAAAAGATCTTGTACCCATGCAGAAGATGAGCAATAAACTCTATGCTGTTTGCACCTCACAGCATAATGTTTAATATAACGCTGCTTGCAGGTCTTATGTACAGAGGAATCCTTCGGAGAAAAACTCATTGGATGAATTTTGTGAGGTTGCAAAAATGACTTCAGATCCAGTTCATGTCGTCATGTGGTGGCCCACTACATTATAGCGTCAATCATACTCAAATCTCCATGTACAAAATAAAGGCCAGAAATCCACTACTCGATAATGCGGACTCTTTCAGATTTCAGTTTATTAGCTCCCCCTAGTGATTAGAACACACGACACCGAAGGATATTAAGTAACTGAAACCCAGAACTGTGGTTTAATAAATAATTTAAGACATGGTCTTGATTTTTTGCAATCAAACAGTGTGTCAGACATTAGGAAGACAAAATTCAGCATGTAGTTAAGAACATTTCAGATTTAAAAAAAAAAACTTATTAGAACTTCCTCACTATTAGTGTGACATCCTCCTCTTGGTGGTCCACATATAATGAAAGAGCTTTTGTGGTCCCCTTCTTTAGTTTAATAAAATTACAGAACTAAATTGCACAAAATGAAGTCTGTAAAACTGACTTTGTGGGGGAAAAAAAAAAAAAAAAAAAAGGTGAGCAGTTTGAGATCAGTCCTTCGCGTGGAGGCTAGCAGCAGAAAGGTCCGGAAGGCTGCAAGGTTCAGGCTCTACGAGATCTTCAGGGTAAATGGCTGGTGCTGTACTGGAAGGAAGCCATTTTAACTTTCCCCCGCAGTCTCTCGGCCTCTAGGTCCCAGAAGTAGTCGTCGTCATCATTCTGGATGATGATCTTCTGAAGCTCGCCGATCTCCCTCTCCATTTTGCTGCGTAGCTCCCTCTTCATCTTCTGCAGGGCCTGAAGGCAAAGATGGACATTGAAATAATTACTCAGGCTACCCGAGATACCGAAACGCTTCCGGAGAATTCCTTTCTCTCGACGTAGATGATTGAAAGATAGACAATTGGTAAACCTAGACTCAAGCTACCTGTAAGTAGTCTACCTATTCATCATCTATGTGGAGAATAGGAAATTTCCCAGAAGTGTTAAGGTACTGCGTCATGAAAACCAGGCTACACGTTTCCATCTAGGTCAAACATGGCCCAAGTGTACATTTACTTGGCGTCTAGTTATTTCTGAATTAACAACCTCTTTCCAGGGCCTAGCATGCCAATAAGAGTCACTGTCCTCCGTGCAGAAATTAGCACCTGCTCCGTACTCCTGCACTGCCATACTTGCCTTCTCTTGGGCCTTCTTCCTCAGCTGGATTTCCCTTCTTTCTTGTGCGAGAGTTTCAGCCAACAATGAAAACTGGAAGCGACAGAGGACAGATGTGACTGCGAGTCAAGATCCTCATTGCCATTGAAAACCACCCAAATGCTACAAAACGCCTCCGAGTCGCATCAAATCCCACCATTGCAGAAAACAGAATTCCTGTGAATGTCACATGCAGGCACAAGAATTGTAAACTAGGTGGTGAACTGTGCTTCCACACAGCAAAAAAAAAACTTTGAAACCATTCTAATCTTGTATTTTGACTCAACATCCATTTCTGTCATCTTAAAACAAAAAATTGCAGCACTATAATGAGAATTTCACCCGTCAAGCACAAGGTAACTACACCCTTAGAGCGCTGAAATAAATTTTCCAAAAATTATAAATTAAATTATCTTGTGCTGTCGAAAACCAATCAGGTGGCGACTTGTTTGAGAGCTCCCTTTTAAACAAGTTGCAATATAATTAGGTTTTCAACTGCTTTGAATTCGACATCTTGCATCATTGAGCGACACTATTTGTATTCAGTGCGCCAAGGGTTAAAATAAACCTCTATTTTCTACTTGTAACTGGGGAAAAAAAAAAAAAAGTCATGATAAAATGAAATGACAACAGAGACTCACTCCGCAGTGCAGCATAATCCACTGAAGCAGCACTGTTTTTACCCAACACCACACACCCACTGAAAGTGATAACTGATTGGATGGCAGTTTGTCACCTGGTCTTTGTAGTAGTTCTCCATAGACTCCAGCTCGTCCCGGTGCCTGCGCTGGTGCTCCTGACGCACCTCCTTGGCGTAGGCCCTCTCCTCTCTGAGACGGGCCTTCTGCAGCTCCAGGCCCTCCTCAAATAACTGCTTAAACATCTGCACAGACGGCCCCGAGCCGTGATGTGTCACTCAAAACAATCGAGGGCCCTCCAGGCCAGAAACGATGATCAGCTGAGAAACTGCATTGTGGGTACATGGTGAGCACCAAAATGCATTGGACGTCGCAACATTTTTTACTCCTGGATAAGCGAAGCTTAGGAAGCAGTGCTGTGATGACACTCAAGCGTCGCTCACTAATCAATTTGCCGTTAGCACAACCCCATGGGCGGTAAGATAAATATGATCTTGGCATGGATGACCGATCCCCAGTTCAGATAGCTTTCCCAAGAGTTCACGATAGGGTCACTGATTTATTTTGGTTTTGTGGCCCGCGTCAATAGCCGAATCTGAATCCAGTTGAACATGCATTTTACATGCTGAAGAGAAGGCTGAAGGGATTGAGTCCTCAAAAACAAGGGGGAACTAAAGATGGCTGCAGGACAAACCTGGCAGAGCATCACCAGGGAAAAACCCAGCATCTGGTGATGTCTGTGTGTCACAGACTTCAAGCAGCCATTGCACTCAAAGGATATGTGACCACATATTAAGAATGATCACTGAATTTTACATTATAAGACTGTCCAATAAACTGAAGGGGAGAGAATATGTACCAAAGGTGCCATTATTATTGAATAGTTGAAAACGCACTCAAATGCCGACTGCAGACATTCTGAACAACGACCTCACTGTCATTCTGTCCTTTAAAACTCAGTGCAAGAGTACAAAACCAAAATAAAAATGTCACTGTCAAATGAATTAGGTGCTCACAGTACATGCCCAAAGCTAGAAGCCTATAATGTTCACTCAAAAGAACATCACTTGTTGGAGGCATTTCAGCAATGGTTAGCCGGGCTAACGCAACTCAAGGTTTGCGCACAGTGCACTTATGTCGAACTCCTTCAGTGGCAAATTCAGCTGTAGAATAGAATCTGGCTGCACAGAAGATGTAAGGTCTGCTAAATGGCCGGATCACATGAGCGACAGTCGTGATAGCTTGAGGTAGCAGGTTGTACAGCATTAAAGAACGCTCACCCTCTCCTCTCGAGTGCGCGCCCTCATCATTCGAGCGCGCATCTGCACATGGTAGTCGCTGTAGTACTTCTTGGCCCGGGCGATCTGCCGTCTCTGCTCCTTCAGCTTGTTCTGGGCCGACTTCTGCTGCTGGATCCGCTCCTTAAAGTCCCTCTGGGGGAGTTAAGAGGATGACGAAACAGTGACGTGGCAGTTTTTTGTCTGATGGGCATTACCAGAGGCGACTTTCGGCTCATTAGACCAGCGGTTATCAAACTTGTCCTCTGTGCGCACCAGGCAGATGAAGGTATTAGTTCCATTCCACTGCCACCACACCTGATGCACCTCATCATAGGCTTAATTAGTAGCATCAGGTGTGCTTCAGGTGGGACAAAACACATACAGAGTTCCAACGAACCCATAAAGAATACTGTGCTTTATCTAACAATTTACTGTATTTATGCATTTTTACCGTCTTAAAGGACGCCAGTGTGCATCTGGCTCGGGACTGTAGATGAAACTTCACTTCTCAGGCTAAATCTAGCATATTTATGCATTTGCTCATCTACTTGATATGCACTGTCCCCATCAAATAAAATAAAATCTTGGTTGCCACTGGGAGAGGTTTGAGAACCGCTGATCTAGACCAAGTAGGGGTAAATGCATCTAGGGGCCATATTGGGCTTTGAGCTGGGGCCTGACTCGAGGGCCATCACAGCTGCTCAGATCTTACTGGGGCTTCAACCATCAACCTTCCCAGTCAAGCAGCTCAGCTACTGGGCTACAGGCCGGTAACAGTCCCACACGTAAAACAGCGGGAGAAGGGAGATGGAGGAGGCTGCAGAATACCAGGACTCACCAGCCGGTGATTGTGCTCCTGCTCTTTTCGGATGATCTCCACCAGGAGGTCGTGTCTCCGTTGCGCCTCCTCCACCTGTGAAATATCCAATGTGTCACCACACGGCCATTACCGGAAAACTACAGAAACTGCTACGCGCCACGTTACGGGACATACGAAGGATGACATCACATTTTCTATCCAGGGAAGAGAGGCTACATTAAGCTACAACACACTGAACAAAGCTGTCTAATCCATAATAATGGTATTACTGCTGAAGGGTCACGAAAGAAAACTGCATACTAACAGTATCTGTCTCCAAATCAGATGCCAGAGTGGTGGTACCACGGAATGAAGGATGAGAAAAACCAAAAAAAAGAGAAATGACCATGCATGATCTGTAAAAGCAGAAACCATGAAGACACGGACCGGCAACCAAAGGAAACACTGAAAGGCTAAGTCACAGCGCCCCCACCTGGCTGGATAGCTTGTTGCGGGAGCGCTGGTTACTGATGGCCGCCAGGTGGTCCACCTGTTTGAGCTGCTTCTTCCACATGTGTGCGCGTGTGTGAGGGGAGAGCTGCAGGTGGGGGAACTCCTCCAGCAACAGGGGCAGAAGATTATTGTCCTTCACCTTCACTGGAACACACACACACACACACACATACAATGAGAAGGAGCTCGCAACATGAGGTACCCACTAGCCTTCCAGCACTGATTGGACGGTTGGAAGGGAGGAGCTTACTGCGGGCAGGTTTCCGTGGAAGCGGCCTTTCCTTCGTCGGAGTGAGGTGCCTCGCCCTGGAGGGACGGTGCTGGATCGATGTTTTGGGGCTGTGGGCTTGAGCCGGCTTCGGAGTGCAGGGAGCACATTTCTGGACGGCCTCTCTGTACTCCCTCTCCTGGAACAGGTAGAACAGGGTTTGGGTTGAAGTGCCCGACCACCCTGCTGAGTTTTCGGTGGGCTAAAGGGATCACAGGCTCTTACCACTCCCTTGAGCCTCCCTCTCTCCTGGGCGATATCTATGCGCCCCTGATCCTCCAGTCTCTGCAGCTCGTCTTCGTAGGCTCTGCTCACCATCTGGAAAAGAGCGCAAAATTAAGCCGCACCGTTACTTAGCTAGCGGTCACCTGCCACTGCTAGCACCTGCCTCGGACGACTATGACTGCTCTGGTATGACTGCTGTCGATGACAGCACTGACATTTTATGACAGCACTGGCCAATAATTTAATTTCTCCAAGTCACCAATATTGGTTGTCATATCCGTGTGCTACTGCATCATCCGATGTAAAGTGTGCGGTCTGAATAAGCGGCGTTGGACAGCAATGAGTTTGTGAACTTGTATTAAGCGGAACGGGCGGGAAACTGACGAACAAGGAGGGCGAAAATGTTGGGATGTAATGGGATGTCAAAGGTGACGCCTTGGTTGAGGACTAATAAAAAAAACACCGTTACACCATGCGCTCAACAATGGTGGGTCGCTTGATTTCTAATTGTCTTTCAAGACATTTAACAGCCCTTGGAGAGCCAGAAATCATTGATTCTCTGCGTGCCAGGCCACCAGGAAGCCCCGACTGGGTTGTGTGTGTGTCCTCAGCAGTCACACGATGTCTCAGTACTAATTCTGAGAATGTCACAAGAATGAGGCCCATACAGGGGATTTCAAAGTGACATCAGTCAAATATCTCTCCGTGTTCCTGGCTACTAAATGAAAGAGGAAGTGGTCATTTTCTAAGCAAGACCAGAGGAAGTTTCCTTCAGAGCCCTTTGAGAGCGCACTGCAGAAGTGGAACAACCACAGACCCCTGGGGTAGGAATTACAGCTGAAAACATGCAGTAAGTGCACAAACAAATCTCTGTTTACCAGCAACATATGTTTCTGTTTAATATTTATAATTATAAAAATTTGGGACTAATTATGGGACAATTTGGAAAAATTTTACCAAAAAATAAGAGTATTAACACGAACTGAAGGCAATTTGATATGCAAGGACGCTGAGCTGCTACCAGTTTCATTGAGATGAATTTTGCACCATCAACATTGACTTATCCAGGCCAGGGGTGGGCAATCCCGGCCCCAGAGTGACAGTGATGTTCCTAGTTTTGCTTAATCCAAGCCAAAATGACATTCTCACAATCGTCCTTATGGTTTCATTAACTTCTCCTTATGCTAGGATGGAACAGAAACCAAAGACGTCACCAGTACATCAGGGCTGTGCTGATGAAAGGGCATTTGATGTATTCTTGAGACAAACCTAGGTATAAACTCCTGGAACCCAGGTAAATTTCACCCAGGCCAAACTCCCAACCCCTTCCCTCACTTGCCCCGAGAGATCCAAGCCAATCATGTCTCATTTGTCTCGGTCAGTCGGCTGAAAGTGCAGTCCAGATTCTGACCAGCAATGTCTGGCCTGCCCTCCCCAGCTACGGTTGGCTGCAGAAACTTTGCCCAGAGACAACAAACCTTTTGAGGAAGTCATTTCATCTGTGTTTATTTCCACCGCAGGAATCAGGGTCTGAACTCATTCCATGGAGTTTATAATACCCCCAAAAATTCCCTGCTTGAAACATCGTACTTGCCAAAGGAACGGGACCTTAGGGCACCGGTAGAGGAACGTTTCTGATTGATTGACCGCTTCCAGCATTTCACCTCAACTGCCATTTTTAAAAACCCGAAGTCGCAAACAAGTTTATTTTTGTTTTCGTTCATTCTGCTTTGACACCTCAACGTAGAGCTACAGAAGAAAACTAAAGTCCAGGCCTTACTGCACTTTTATGTTGCGAATAATGCAAAAATGACATGCAAAACAGCAGGCTTTTTTTTCCCATATGTCAGCAGCCTAATTTGCCTAAATGTCACTGTCTCCAGCCTGCTGTGAAACTGTAAACAATGGGCTGAAGGGACCTTTCAGTTCCTTGAAAAATAATCCCTGGGACTAAAAGTTCTGCTTTCTTTTGGGGGGGAAAACAGCACTTGAGAGGCCTTTAATGGCAGAGCCAATCAGAACAGGAGCCCTGAGCACACAGTATCCTCCTCCCTCAGTGCTCACCTGGCCCAGCCGCCGGTGACCCTGCAGCTCCCGCCGCTCCCGCTTGCGCACCCGCGTCATGTGACTCGGCCCCCGGGCACTCAGAGCCTCCTCCAGCTGCACCTGCAGCGACCGCAGCACCGGAGGGGGCGACGGCGACAGGGAGCGCGTGCGAGGCGACCTCGGCGCGTGTGGGGAACCTGGGTTAACGAGGGAACAAAACCTAATGGCAACACTCTTCACTTGTGCAGTTAAATGCATCTAAATGAACTGGATCAATACTAAAGCGCAGACTCCAGCAGACACAGGCATAAATACAAGCAGCTGCAGAGATACAGGATCTTTATGCTGATGCATAAAAACTTCCATGAAACATTACTTGAGAAGTATTAGCAAAGTTACTTCAAGCTACATTAAGTGCAAAGCTGCAATGTGTTAATAGAACTCAAACTTATCAGGCAGAATTATTTCTCAGGCCATTTATTAATTTTTTTACAGAATTTCCTCGGCCTGATTAGTGACATTAGTTCTGGTCTCTCTCAGGTAAAGAGTGCGAAGTGTTTCGCGTGCCCCTACCCGGCGTTCTCCGGCGACACTCCATGACGCTGTCGCTGTGGTGTGACCGTTTGTCCTCCTCCTTGGCGTCTGTCGGCTCCCCACCTTCCCCGAGGGCTCGTTTCAGCATCTGCGGCAGAGAGACGCTGACGCTCAGAACTGCATGTGCACAAACACACTCCAACCCATCGAGTCCGTACGGTCTATACACCACGGGCGGAAAATGCGTAGCAGCAGCAGTTCATTCATTTCATTTTATTTCTTTTATTTATTTAACCTTTATTTAACCAGGGAAGTCCCGTTGAGATTGAAATCTGTTTTTCATGGCAGCCCTGGGGGTTGAGGTGGAGAGGGAGAGGACAAGTTGCACAGCTAATTAGATCAGGGGATGATTACGTGGCAGGTTGAAAGAGCCAGGTTGGGACTTTAGCCATGACACCGGGGAACCCCCTACTCTTATCGATAAGTGTCATAGGATCTTTAATGACCACAGTGAGTCAGGACCTCGGTTCAACGTCTCATCTGAAAGTTCAGTGCTAGTATATGTTCACTTTCTAGCCGCATCTTTTATACACCAACAGTCTCCTCTGAGACGGTGTGCCCATCCCAATACCTTCGATTGATTACTATACCTTGCGTGAGCAGCCGTGAGTAAAATCTGTAGCATGTCCAAATCCTCTGTATGTGTCAATCTGCGCAAACGGTACCCAGTTAGCCAATGAATTCAGTAGAATTACACTCTGTGACCAGTGGATGCTACACTACCCCATGCGGCTACTGGCATGGAGATGAGATGGAGATGAGAAACCAAGATTTAAAGATTACAATGAGAAGAACGCAGCCTTAAAAGTGTGATGCAGTGAAGTAATAACATAGCGTGAAGCGGCAAGTTCATTTGGCACTGGACACCTGCCATGGCTCTCAAACACAGCACATGAATGGGAACAAAGCCGTCTCTCTAACTGGGGCATGTACCGAGCCGGCTCAGCATGGCACGCTCCCTGCCTTCAGTGAATGCAAGTAGACAGCGATACCTAAACCACAACCAAAATTATCAGGAAGGCAATATATAAGCCTGCATTAACCCTTAGAGCGCTAAATGCAGCTATTGTTACTCAATGATGCAAGATTTCAAAAATCGAGGCTGTTCAAAACCCATCATGTCGCAATGACTTGTCGCCACATCATAGGTTTTCAACAGCACAAGATAATTAAATATTATAAAAAATATATAAATTTATTTCAGCGCTCTAAGGGTTAACGCAAAATACTTTTAAATGTCACCCATTCTGAGGTAAAGTTGTGTCTTTAAATGTAGCAGGGGGAGGTTACGCTACATCAAGGGGAAATCTCCGTTTCAGGAGGCAAGAGAAATTGCAGCATTGTGTCCGATTTCATGCATGCGCTGTTGATTCACACGCAATGTACCGAATGCATCGACGGTTGAGTAGTAGGTACCAAACCGAATTTAGAGCGTAGAGATGTAGTCAGGGTATTGGGATAGGCCTAACAGTACGTGTAAATTGTGATTTCCGCACACTCGGCACAGGCTCAGCGCAGAGGGATGACCATTAGCGTGAGCAGCGCAGCGTGTCAGGACCCTCTCTGGGGTGCGCCTCCTGAAAGCACAGATGCTAACTTACATAGTTTGAACCACTGACTGTGAATGGACAAACTATGCAAGTTGCTAACTTAGTTAGCAACTATGCTTTTTGAGAAACGCACCCCTGAAGCGAACCGCATTGGGGCATGGGGGGGGGTGTGGGGGTTGCTTACGGCGTCCAGTTCCTCCAGTCGGCGGTTCAGCTTTTCAGACATGTGCTGCAGTTCCTGCTCCGTCTCCCTGTTCCTCTGCCGGTGCCAGGACAGGGGCGCGCTCCTCTCCAGCTCCTCCAGCGACCCGCTCCCTCTGAGGGGGAAAGGAGAGCAGCCGCCATGAGCCTATGTAGAGGGGACACCCACCACAAGCAGCACAGCCCACCCTCTAGTGCTATTCAACTCGCCTCAGGTCTGATCACCACAAACAGGAGGTTTGGGTGACCAACACACTGCCTTTGGAATTGACTGCGACTCGACACAACTAAAAAAGGACATTATTATTACCTCCACCAGGGGGTATTGTGATCACTTGTGCGTATGTGTATGTGTGTGTGTTTATGTGCATGTTTGTCAGGTCAAAAACTTTTAAGAGGATTACCACAAAATTTTATGGGACGCTGGACTGTACGAATGGGAAGAGGTGATTAAATTTCCAGATCAATCTAGGTACAGATCCAGATTCTGCCGCTGACTCGAAGTCCTAGAGAATGAATATCTGCTGGCAGAGGTATGCGCTCTCTTAGTGCCCTCTAGTCTCTCTAAAGGTGTTTAATTTGCATGATGCGAAGAGTGAGTGCCGTCATTCAGAGTGCGTTCGACAGGCATGGCGGCAGTATAGCTCCTCACCTGGGCCCAGCCCGGTCTCTGGGCCGCCGTCGGTGGGATGAGGTGCTCGTCGCCGGGCCCTCTTGGCTCTCCTCTCTGTTGTGGCTCCTCAGGGACAGGAGGAGGACGTCGGGCTCTGTGCGGAATAAGACCCTCCTGGGTCCCCCAGCAGAGGGCTGGGAGAGAGGAGAGGGGTGCAGAATTCAGTGTGGAACAGCTAGGCTAAAACAGGGTAACAGCTCTGCACATGAGGTGAGCCCAGTAATGGGTCTACAGGTCATCAAGTCCACTAACCATCCAATCCCTTGAATAGTAGGTTTTAGAAATTAATTTTGGTGGATAAAAAAAACAGTCAGTGTTCTTGAGCTGTGGTGCTTCCACCGTGATTGTAACATCACAGTTGGAAGAGAGGTTACAGTCCGTAGGCATTTAATATGCCGCAACTGAGTGTCAATACGTCTTCAGTCCAGAAGGAAGCCAATGCACTGAGGCTAAATGAGTGTATGGCCTTTGCTTGCTAATGCAGTCTTCCCGTAACCCTGTATTTTTCAGTTAAGAGTCCACGTTTTTGAAGGTTGAGCTGAAGAGAAGGTGAGGTGCATTAAATTCTTCCCTTACCTCCACCTGCTCCTCATCTGCTTCAGAACTGACCGGCCTCCGATTGGACGTAGACATCTCACCCGGTTCTGCAAACGAAACACACCCAACTCAATACAGAAACTGACCACATCAGCAAAACAAACAAATCAGCAACTAAGCAAACCGCATGTTTCCACTTATAGTGATGTGAACTTTATCATCTCCCCTCCAGGGAACACACACCACGGGTAAATGAAAGTATCAGGCACGCAGCTGCATTTTCTAACTTTGCACAATGGAATCATTTTAAAGTGACATTGTATATAATAAGCACTTTGTCCATACATCCTTAGAGACTGTGGGCTCCTGGTGAGTCAGCTATAAAGCTTACCCGGGACAGGGCTGGGAGAATGCAGTCCATTAACCGGAACTGTGTCAGACAGAGGCCTGGGGGACTGGTCGTTCTGTGGGCCAGGAGAGAGGACTATTAGAGGATGATCAACGAGGGAGAGGCACAAACAAAGGGCATTTAGGATGGGAACAGTTAGCAGCCAATCTCCCTCTGAAAGGAGAGCACATCGTGCGCAGTGCAGAGGAAGGGTTGGGGGCCAAGATTTAGCCTCTGAGCACTGTCATGCAGGGAGACTGCATGCTAACCGCCAAAGCCCATCTCAACAATGAAGGACAATAAGAAAAAACTGCAGAGAAACTCCACACCCAAATACTGAAGCTTAACAGCTCTTCGCAGGAATGCAGCTCTATTCTGAGGTGCTTAGGCTAGCACTACAGGTCATAGGTTTTTGACTGCCCACACACAACTAGTCAGAGATGGAAAAAAATTACAAACACCCCCTTCTTAAAAGAAACTATCAAAGTACTGGATTCATAAAAATAGCCATCTACTGCCATAACTGCTGGGCATATTCACTATATTTTTTCCACAAGGACAGCCATATGGTCCTGAAAGCGGACACCAAACACTACGGTGGAAGAGGATACCAACTGAACACAACCAGTGACACAGGTTTTCCCTAATTTGCCCAGCTCAGAGTTAGACTGTGTGTACAGATGGATGGGGCTCGTGCTAGTTTAACCCTTAGAGCGCGGAAATAATTTGATCTCTAATTTTATAAAAATTTCTCATGCTGTTGAAAACCCATCATGTGGCCACTTTTCTAAATGCGCACCCCTGCGGGAGCTCTTTTAAACAAGTCACATGATAGGTTTTCAACAGCTTTGAATTTGATATCTTACATCTTTGAGCAACACTATTTGTATTTAGCACTCTAAGGGTTAAAATGACAATTTTTTTTGTAGTTAGGGAGTGGTAACTGAAGCACAACATCATCCATTTGCTCTTCATTCACTGCTCAACAGCAGCCTTGACTCACCTAGTTAACAGTGATGAATGACTGCATTCATGAGCAGATGTGGGTAATGAATTAACACTTAACATACAAACAAGCTGCTGGAAAAAAAATGGCTGAACCCAGTAAAATTGTGAGGGGCGCACAACACTGAGTCCATGAGTAAAACACAGCAGCGCTCTCCGTGTTTGTTCTTTGTCTTCTCGGATTGTGTTCGCAACTCATCTCAACCAATCACGCGCGCGACTAGCTGTGGCTCGCCCACAGACGCAACAAGACGTGGTTGTCTGTCCGCATTTCCCTCTGGGGAGTGCCATAAGGTGGAATTCAACGTCAGCGGCACAGGAGGAAGAACAGAGGACTTCACACAAAAGAGCAGCCCCTCCCCCTCCAAGTCAATCCCTTCCCCCAGGCATTGGGTATTCCAGTATCACAATGCTTTTCTTTGGGATGTGTTAAAACCTGCGAGAAACTGCCAGCGCGTCACGGGAGCAAGCCGGTAACTGCGTACACCGTGGTACAGGAGTTCCACAGGGAATGAGGAACCACAGATGTGCGGGCCACTGGACTTCATGACTCCCTAATGGTGCTTTCCAGAGCCAACTTATGATGCCTGATGGTCATCTTTGTTTGACACCATCTATGAGTTATATTAGTCTACAAGGGAAGTTCTACACAACAATGAGTTCACCAAGAAAAATCAACGCAGCCATTTCATCCCTGTATGAAGCCAAAACATTTCCTCCAATATAACAAATACACATTTATGTGAATTTATTCTCTGATAGCTCTGATAACTGCTCCTGCATCTACTGAACTCCTTTGCCATTGTGACCATTGCAGAGCCTGCAGGTTGAATAATTGCTATTGCATCCACAGAACTCACAGCTTTGATTACTGCTCCTCCGCCTACGAAACTGACAGCTCTGATAACTGCTCCAGCATCTACTGATCTCCTCGCTCAGATAACCACTCCAGTGCTTGCAGAACTCCATTTGCTGTTCACACACACAGAACTCACAGCCCAGATAACCAGTACTGCACTTACAGCTCCGATAACTGCTCCTGTAGCAGCATAACTGACCACTCTGATAACCATGCATGCATCTACAGAACTTTTAGCTCCGATAACTGCTTCTGCATCCACAGAACTCATAGTTCCGATAACAGCTCCCATATCCACAGAATATACGGCTCTGATGACTGCCACTGTATCCAGATAACTCCTATATAGCATAAAATCCTCACTCCAATAACTGCTCCTGTATCTTCGAACTCCTAGCTCCACTCTTGCTTCCACACAACTTAACAGCGCTGATCACTGCCCCAGTATTTACAGAGCTCACAGCTCTGATAACTGCTCCCGTACCCACAGAACATACAGCCCTGATAACTGCCCCTGTATCCACATAACTCCTATATAGCATAAAATCCTGGCTCCAATAATGGCTCCTCTATCTTCTAACTCCAAGCTCCACTCTTGCTTCCACAGAACTTAACAGCTCTGATAACTGCCCCTGTATCTACAAAAAAAACTCAACAGCTCTGATAACTGCCCCTGTATCCACAGAACTCACAGCTCTGATAACTGCCCCTGTATCCACAGAACTCACAGCTCTGATAACTGCCCCTGTATCCACAGAACTCACAGCTCTGATAACTGCCCCTGTATCCACAGGACTCACAGCTCTGATAACTGCCCCTGTACCCCACAGAACTCAGCTCTGATAACTGCCCCTGTATCCACAGAACTCATGATAACTGCCCCTGTATCCACAGAACTCACAGCTCTGATAACTGCCCCTGTATCCACAGAACTCACAGCTCTGATAACTGCCCCTGTATCCACAGGACTCACAGCTCTGATAACTGCCCCTGTATTCACAGAACTCACAGCTCTGATAACTGCCCCTGTATCCACAGAACTCACAGCTCTGATAACTGCCCCTGTATCCACAGAACTCACAGCTCTGATAACTGCCCCTGTATTCACAGAACTCACAGCTCTGATAACTGCCCCTGTATCCACAGAACTCACAGCTCTGATAACTGCCCCTGTATCCACAGAACTCACAGCTCTGATTAGTGGGGGCCTTTGCTCCTCCTCCTCGCTCCTGCGGCTGGACGTGCTGGCGGGGGACTGGCTGCCGGAGGTGGAGCATCGCTCAGGCCGCTGGGGGGTGGTCTGGTAGGGGGGCATGAGGGGAATGGCGGAGTGAAAGGGCTCCCGGAGGAGAGTGGCGCTGGAGGTCCTGGGGTCTGGTGCTGCATGTGCTGCAGAAACGACGCAAAGAAAGGCCAACTTAAGCGCACATTCGCCAATTGCGTTCACACGCTTCCTCCTCCGCCTGGTCTATTAAATTTTGCACACTTGCCTTGCTCTTGGCCGCGCGAGGACGCCCTGCCCGGCCTGAGTTGAGAACCGTTAGTCTGGTGACCCCTGTCGGCTCTCCGCTCGGCGCTGACAGCACCTTCAGACTGGTCGCTCGCACTCCTGCTAACTGTAAATACAACCACATTTCAAACTCTGCGAATGAGGTAATGCAAGAACAGCCAACATGGCTGGATAGAGCCACACCAAGGGGCTTAGAAACATTACTTGTGGTTTAAACAATCTACACAGAGTTTCAAGTTAGTGTTTACATGCATTGTAAGAAACATATGAGAAGCACATGACCCCTACGGTCATGTTAGTGCTTCTTACATCGAACACCCCTCCCCCACACACATTCTCTCTTGAAAAAGCACCAACCTTACCCTTCGGCTTAGAGCAGACTTAGCTAGTCTGCTCAAGCCATTAGCACAAACTTTTCAGTGCTCAACTTAAGAAATAACCCACAAAAATAGCCGGTGTAGGCTACCTGTGGAATGTTCAGTGACCAATCAGATTTCTCTGCTGGTATGCTAGTGTGATGCTGAATGTAAACATGGACTGCGTGATATATTTGTCCAACGGATGTCAGCGCGGAGATTCAGAGCGCAAGTTCAAATCTTTATTCTCAGCCTTAAACCAAGTTCTTATTTACAAAGCAATGCAAAAAGAAGTCAGCCAGCCCCGAGCCAGTCAGTTATTCGGAAACAGCAGAGGGAAAGGTTCAGCTGAAATTTGTGCATGAGCCTTGTGCACTTTAAGAGATTACAGCACAAGCTACATGCAGCCAGTACAACACAAGGGCAGATTCTTCAGCCTTCTGCACCAAATTATCACATTAGCACCACAATGAACGAACACAAAAAGCAGTGCATCCAACCTTTGTGCTTGGCTGTAAATGTCCGAGCAGAATCCCCCAATCGAATAAGCTCCGCAGTCGACTCGGACCCATCCACACTCCAAGACGGTAGGGAATGTTTGCTAGATCGGATGGTAGATCTGCAATATTACATACAGTGCTGTTTATTATGGCAACACCCTATGATATGCGTAACATTGGGCATTGAAGCCTTACTAGTAGGGCTGGGCAATATTGATCTTGTGATTAAGGATAAGATATTGTCTGAGGATTTAAATATCGTAATATCATGGCATGACATAAGTGTTGTCTTTTCTAGTTTTAAAGGCTGCATTACAGTGAAAGGATGACCATTTACCAAAAATCACATTGCACAAATTAATTGGAAAAGTGCCAATAGTTACTCCAATGATAATGCCCACCAGAAGATTGATATGAAGGTACTCTGTCCAAAATATTGTCATTTTTTGTCCATAACCCAACTTATAAGATTCACAAATCGGAGTACATTAACATTTCATTATACAATAGCTAAAACAAAGCTGCAGGGCTTCCATGCCTCGTTGTTCTGTTCATTAGAAAACCATCTGAACAAGGACACAGACTTCAGGAGGTAGCAGTGAACGTCCACTACTTTGGTCACACTAATATTTTAAATCCACAATGGCAAGTGCATTTCACTCATCTCACCACAGAAACAATCTTGAAAATATGCAGCGGCCAAAAATTCCATTCAAATGTAATAATATGCTTTTGCTCTTAGTGCCTAGACCTAATCACCGGGACAGCATGCTCCAAGGTCATGTGACCTCCGTGTAGACAGGCAATTTTTTTCCCCCACCGTCTCCACGCAAGAGGGACAAAATGCAGTCTGACCACTTTTACAAGCCGCTGGTGAGAACAGCTGTTGCCGTAGTTACGGTGACTCATTCCACCCTGTTTACTTTCCAATAAAAATGACGAAATCCTCAAGCCTGGACGAGGAGTAAACCGAAATGAACAGGATGCGCAAATCCCTCGGGGACAGAGCCAGCTTCCGCGTTCACCCTTCACAAAAGCTAAACCCAATGCAACAAGTGCCAAGCTTTTTGCGTTTCAGTCTTTAACCCTCACTCAAAAGGGAATCTGAGCCCCACCCAAGGAAACTGTCCATCCTTGTCTGCCAGTGGAGGCCTATCACGCACCAGGGTGTGGAGCAATGACGTTCTCCCCATAATAACAGCCTGTTACCATAACAAACAAACGAATGCCGAGACGGTGCGGGCAGATGTGGACTCACGGCACACTGGAGGACTGAGACGCCCTCTCCAGCTGATCGCTCTCATCCTGCCCCGCTGACTGGACTGTCCTTGGTGCCGTGGGGTCGGTCGCCACCAAGCCAGGGACCCTGTCTGACCCCTCTGCTGCTGAAAAGAGACGAGTACAATGAGCGCCTCCAAAACTCTGCTCCCTGTACCCACAGGGACTAATGTCAGCCACGCAGGCAGTAAAAAAAGAAATAATAATTCAGGCATACATTCATCTTTCACCTCCAGTAGAAGAGGACACAGGCCAGCTCAAAAAACAGATTTCATTTTGAAAAGCCAACCTGTCCAAAATATAAGAAAACATCACAGCTCCCCAACTCTGGATACTCAGGCAGAAATGCCGTTGTAGCATTTTAACCCTTAGAGGACTAAATGCAGCTATTGTTGCTCAATGATGTAAGACATCAAAATCAAAGCTGTTCAAAACCCATAATGTGGCGACTTGTTAAACAAGTCGCCACATGATAGGTTTTCAACAGCACAAGATAAATTTATATTTAAAAAAATAATTAATATTTCAGCATTCTACAGGTTTAAGAACACCTTCTTAACCCTTTCACCCCCAATAGTGCCATATGGCACTCTTTTTTTTAATGTTTCTTTTAACAATCAGGAATAAGAACAGACAGCCAGAAATTTAGTTAGAATGTCAACAAAGGCCATGGGGAGAAATAGCAGTGAGAACTGGGCACTGGTGGGGGTGAAAGGGTTAAATATACGCAGGTTCATCGCTTTCAATCCTCCCAACTCAGCACACACTGATTTTGGAAGGTGCTACACCTTTGTGGAGCAAGAAAAAGCAGCAAGATAAAATTCAAGAGCTTCAATGGCATTAAAAAAAAAAAAAAAAAACTGGATGATAGATTATCCTACAACACTATACAACCCCCCCCCACACAATTGGAAATGACTTCGAGTATTCACCCGGCATGACCGTTCGATTTTACATCGCAGTGTAAACACCATCACGGTTTGATGGCAGCTCATTGACAGGGGTGGCAGACGGGGGCCTGATAGACAATGCAAGGCAGTGTCATACCAATCCATAACTGCTCATCCGGGCCGCAGTCAGTTTAAACGCATCACATCCAATCCGCGGATGTAGAGGGTCTCATTCAAACAGGGCCTTACGCCCCTTGCAATGCGAGCTCCGGGGTGTTAAAATTCAGGGCGCCTCAGCAAAAGCAGACAACTGGCTCCAAAGCTGTTTCATGGTGCAGGCATCTTCAGAGCAGCACTACAGTCAATGCAAGTGAATTTTCAGGGCCTTGGCATTTTTAAAATTTTTTTTATGATGAGCGCGCAGATGACATCGCCGGCCCTACCTGCTTCCTGTGGCTCCTCCTCGTATATTTGCTCTGTGAGGTACTCCAACAGCCCGTCAAAAATTTCAAGCAAGTTTTTGATGGATTCCTTGTCTCCTCTTACGATATTCTCACCTGAGAAATCAAACCGACAGAGAGACAAAGACTTAAAACAAAGAAACCATCAACAGAACTTTTACAATGGTCTGCATTAAACAAAATATAATCGAAGTTCTCAGCTTCTAGAGGTTTTCATAAAGTGAAAAGCTGGGTCCCCACTGACCAAGGCCCTTCTTTTTTTATTTTATTTTTTTTTAATTTACAGCAGCAGCAGAGAATGCCCTGAAAGAAAATTATTGTCAACAAAAGTTGGTGAAAACATAGTAGATGGCTGGATCGTGTGCATGGCAATTCATTTTGAAACAGCCACGTTCAATGGGGAAACCCCAACTCTCAACTGACCAATGGTGTAACTTCATTACTCGCGACCAACCAATGGTGTAACTCCATCGGTGGTGTAATTTCATCACTCTCTGAGTCACAGACTTTTGTGCCGACAGAGCTGGCTCCAGCTTTGCTGTGATGCAGCCAAATTGAGCATTACTCATAACATGAAGCACTGGAGAATCAACTCAGCATCAATCAATTATAAATAGATTTTCAACAGGCAATTTTGGCGATGTCATCTAAAATAAAAAACAACATAAAACCTGAGTCCAGAAACTACCTTACCATTTAAGATTATTCCTACGATAAATGAAACACCACGCAGACTATATGATGGATTCAAACTTCAGTATCTTCCTGGGGTGAACACAAAACACGACCACACAGAGCTCTCCGTCATCATACGAGATCTCCTTTAATGGCTTACTGAATTTATATCCTTTTAATAATCATGAGTCATAATACAACCCCAAAAAGAGGGATGCCCTGTAAAATGTAAATAAAAACAGAAGGAAATGATTTTCAAATCATTTAAACTCTGTATTCAGTAGAAAATAGTACTTAGACAACACACTAGATGTTGAAACTAAGCAATTTTATCGTTTTCTGAAAATATATGCATAATTTGAATTTGATGCTGGCAACAGGGACATATTTACTACAGTGTTGCATCACCTCCTTAACAACATTCTCCATCAGCATTTAGTGTTTGGGAACTGAAGAGACAAACTGCTGGGGGATTGAAAGCAAAATGTTCTCCCATTCTTGCTCGATTTAGGATTTCAGCTCCTCACCACTTTGCAGCATTCTTGGACATTTTTTTTGTTTCATAATGCGCCAAATGTTTTCAGTGGGTGACAGATCTGGACTGTAGGCAGGCCAGTTTAGCACCCGGAATCTACTGCTACAGGGCCCCGTTGCTGTAATATGAGCGAAATGTAGTTTGGCATCCTCTAGCTGAAATAAGCAAGGCCTTCCTGAAAAAAGATGTCTGGATGACAGAAAATGTTGCTCCAAAAACTATTGATACCATTCACCATTAATGGCATCATCACAGACGGGCAAGTTATGCATACCATGTACGCTGACGCACTCCCATACTATCAGGGATGCTGGCATTTGAACAGTGAAACAATACCAAGCGGGATGGTCCGTCTCCTCTTTAGCCCAGAGGAAGCTGTGTACATAATTTCCAAAAAGAATTTAACATTTTGATTGTTCAGATCACAAGACAGTTTTCCACTTTGCCTCAGTCCATCTTAAATAAGCTCAGGCCCACAGAATTTGGTAGAGTTTTAACTTGCATTTGTAGATGCAGTGAGGAACCGTATTCACCGAAAATGGTGTTCAGGAGTGGTTCTGAGCCAATGCAGTGATTTCCACTACAGAATCCTACCCGTTTTTACTACAGTGCCGCCTGAGGACCTGAAGATTAAGGCCATTCAGTTCTGGTTTTCAGCCTTATCCCTTAAGAACAGAGAATTCTCCAATTAATGATATTATTTCCTGTAGGTGATGAACACCCCAAATTATCAGCAAATCGGGGGCGCCCCGGTGGCTCATTGGTCTAAGTGCGCACCATAAAGGCTGTGTCCTTCTCGCGGTGACCCGGGTTCGATTCCGGCTCGGGTCATTTGCCGCATGTCTTCCCCATTCTTCTCCCCAACTTTCCTGTCTGTCTCCACTATATAACTGTCAAATAAAGGAAAAAATCCCCAAAAAATAATCTTAAAAAAAAAAAATTATCAGCAAATTTATGTTTAGAAATGTTATTCTTTAATTGTTTAACTATTTGTCCATGCAGTCTTTCAGAGTGGTGAAGCTCTCACCATCCTTATGTCTGAAAGACTCGGCCTCTCTAGGATGCTCTTTTTACCCCAAATTATGTTACCGACCTGTTGCCAATTAACCTAATAAGCTGTGAGATATTCCACCTGTTGTATTTTTTGCATCGTACAACTTTTCCTGTTTTTTGTTGCCTGTCTAAACTTTTTTGGAACATGTTGGTGGCATCAAATTCAAAATAAGCAGATATTTTATCAAAAAAAGATTAAAATTTCTCTTTAAACATTTGATATGTTGTCTTTGTAACATTTCAAATTAAATATAGGGTTTAAATTATTTGTGAATCATGGCATTCGGTTTTTATTTATATTCTCCACAGCATCCCAACTTTTGGAAAACAGGGTTGTAAATACACAGGAATTCCTGGGGATAGCACACAATAGCATGCATGATATAGCAATACCCATACTTTGAAAAAGAGTAAAGCACTGTCAGTTTAACCTAACGCATTGCTGCCATGCTCCATGTTAAAAAGGAGACCTTAAAATCATTAGAGTTAAGAATAGGCATGTTTCTCCATAATTCTCTTCCATTATTAGCTGTTTTTTTACACAAGATATAGGTGCAGGAAATTAAGTGACAGACAACTAAATGTTTCAGTTTCATATTGTTACATGAGCAGCCAGCAAAATGTACGTACAATCAAACAGCTGATGTGTACGTAAGTCTCCAAAATTGTGCTTTTTTGCTGAAAAAAATGTGATACAACGTTAACATACGCCGTACCTGTGATGTGAGACAAGCTGATTTGCAGGTAATCCAGAGCCAGTGAGTCAATAACTGACTGTACATTGTGGATGTCATCCTCTTGGCTCTTTGGAGCAGAAATATAATCTGTAGATGGAGACAAAAGCCATCACCACCTGCTATAGCCTTCGCCTGTCTCGAGATCACCATCCACGACCAATTTGACAAACAGATTCTTTTTTTCTTCCAAACAGATAAGGCACAGGAATAAGAAACTTAAGTTTCAGCTTTGGAATCAGTTTTCTGATCCACTATGCAATCTGCATAACTTTCAACATCAGATACACAGCCAAGTGAGCAGCATTTTGTCTTCCACCAGCAAAACAAGGAAACAAACCTTTTCATCTTGGCCATGAGGTTCACTAACCAGAAAGAAATACCTCACAATGGAAGTAGTTTGATCCATATCCTTGCACCAAGAATTCCAAGGTTCTGTATTCTCATACCAATTGTCAAACAAACTACAAAACATTCTGCACCCATCTTAAATGTTTTTCTTTCAATGTTACAGACGTACAATCCATCATTATCTTGACTGTTTCAAAACCAGCCATTCATGTGTTCGACAAAACGAGAAAGCATAGAAAACTGGAAAAGCCTAGCCTTAATTTTCTGAAGAAAATTTGCGTGCTTGCTTCAACTTGAAAAGGCCAACTTTGAAGCATCTAAAGTTGCTGAACATAAAAAAAAATGTAGAAAAGTTGGAAAAAAAATGCAGAAAATAAGATGAATATTTGGAAAGTTGAATGACCTTTCTACTAAAGAGAAACAGCAGAAAATGTTTAAAAATCTGCTGAATCGGCTTGAAAATTGTTGAATTTTTCTAGAATTAATAGGGGCAAAAAATGACTAAATTCATTAAAAAATATATACTATGAAGAATATCAAAAATCTGCTTGGGTGCAACATAATCCAGAAGATGCTGAATGTTTTAAGTTTGAACAGTGTCTATGGTTTAAACATAGTTGAAGGAATGAGCGAGTAAAATTTAGGCAGAAGAAGCAGTTGAATAACTATAAAGAAAGAATAGTGTATAGTGTGCCACATCGCTGCAGCAACCACACAATAATCACGAGTGTAATCAATAAAAGAAAAACAACTCTTGACAGAAATAAGAAAATTGGAGCTTTATGAGGAAGAGGCAGGAGTTTGGCTCTTCCAATGTTATGTTTCTAATTGAGCTGATTCAGTATATCTGAAGCTATTAAATGACACAATATGAACTGTTAAAAGACCGTGAAGTAACCTGCACTATTGACATCTTGTAAATAAACAAATGATAACAGTAAAAATAATGGATGTAGATGGACACTGACGTGTAGTCATTCATGGTTTTAACAATAAAGCTTCCGACATATGAAATGCAGACTGCAGCAGTTGCATGCGTAATCGGCTAAAATCTTGCCAAAGATCAGAGGATTCACATTTGGGTAGAAATCATACATTTTGACAGTTGGTTTACCTGGAACTTTTTCCCCCAAGATTGCTTCATACAAGGTGACAAAAACATTGGCATCACAGTCAGTCACCTTCCTCAGCCTCAAGTTAATATGACATTTACTGAGGAGATCATTGGCCACTTCCACCCAATCTGTCAGGAGAAATAGAGATGCATCAAATGTTCACTCTTCGGTTACGTTAAGAAATTGCGTTGAATGGCCAACGTTATATTAGCCTTTAGTTGCAGCTGAACGGCAATAATTTCATACAAAAATTAACTCAGTTGGGTAAATAGCTAGCTATGTCTTACGACCAGCGAATCTGAGAGGGTCAGCACCAATTTACCATGGTTGTTAGACTAGCTGGCGCTTTAGCCGATGAATGATGGCCAACTTACGTTACATGCATGTTGGCGCCTCATCGGGAGACTGGCGGCAGCAGTAGTACCAGAGTACCACAGCCAGTACCAACGTCATAGCCAAGATAACGGCCGCTTACGATGTAGCTAGCTGGCCCCACCACTCATACTATGTTACTAAGTTATGCTACTCAGCTAACGTTTCATCCCGGGGCGTTTGACATGCGAATGATGGAAAATACCTGGCAAGTGAGATGGCCAACATCACCCGAACCTCTGCATTGACATGAATGAAGGCGGCACGCAAACAATTTGATGGTAAAGCCGCTTTCACACCGGACGCGAAACGAATTTTTCGCACTACAGATTACATTCAAAGTCAATGCAAAGACGCTTGCATTGACTTTGAATGTAATCTGTCTTGCGAAAAATGCGTTTCGCGTCCAGTGTGAAAGCGGCTTTAGTTGCAGTTAAAAGAACTTTGGTAGCAAACTCCGTTGACCCAACAGCCAATTAAATACTGGGTGCAAGCATAACGTTTCTAACTCTGTGTGCCACTTGCCAAGTTTAACATTACCTAGCTGACGTTAGCTCACAACGTAGTCACTTTATCCATATGACTTTATCAACCAGACGTCTAGCTAGCTAGCTAGCCAACATTAGCGAGGTAACTTAATGTAACCAGCCAAATCAGCTTGCAACAATGGATCTAATTAGCTAGCCTCTGGCTAACAAGGGTGAAGAAAGCTGTCAGAATGAACGTTGCAGCTGGCAAAACATGATGCGTTTACCATCATGGAAAACGATAGTAATTTAGCAAGCTACATTAGCAATCTTATCTTGCAACAGCGTCCCTGAGTTTATTCAGCAAGCACAGTTACGCAATAATAGCTTGCAGAGTTGGCATTCCCTTGATTAGCCAGCTTGCTAACTAACGTTAGTTAACTCTGACATCCGTAGAAAGCATGTCAAGCGAGGCAATGTTTCCGATTAAGTTGGCGGCCAATGTTAGCCACCAAATTAGACAACAAATGAAACCATTCGTGGGGGCTTGTTTAGTTTCACAAATCAGTCACTCACCTCTCTCTTCTTGGGTTCCCATGAATCTCTTTAGCTAGCTAGCTATCGCTACCAGCCTTGGTATGCAGCGTCAGCTTTCAAGTTGAACCTAGGTTTCAGTTCAGACGCTACTCAGACCTAACTGTAACGGCAATGTCAGGATTGCCAAGACTTGGAAACCCGACGAGTACATTGGTAGGCGTAGCCCCTCAGATCCTGGACATTTAAAACTGGAGAAAATTGTGATTGGCTGCAGAACCGAGAGCGTGTGTTTCCGGAAATAGCGTAATATGTTGAATTTGTTTTCTAATTTGAACGAAATATTAGGCAGTATTTAAACACTCTCAGCGACAAACAGTACTTAATGGACTAAAGGCGAGACTACGTTCAAATACTGTTCTGTGTACATGCAGCATATTTTCCATTGGTTAATTTATTCATAGGCGGTGGCATTGACGTAATTTACCGGTAAAGGAAGTGCCTCAGTACACCCATGTTCTTCCATAGGACAGTCAACGAAGGTGTTTAAGAAAGTAGATCCCATGTAATGGTGTTAGTAGTTCGCCAGCTACATAAGAAGCCTATGGGTTGAAGCCTTGACGAGCGCATCCCTCAGGTTTAGGTCATCCGTAAAAGTAGCTACATCATCTTACCTTTAAACTACACTAATATTTAATTCAAGTCTGATTCATGTGGGTCACACAACAAAAAGAAACTGCCATCGGAAATTGGCGTTTTCAGGACAGTGTTAATATTTTGGATTTACGGAATCCAAAAACTCCCCTTCACTATCACTATTGTATGAGTTTCTTCAATAAACGAAAACAGCTAGGAGGGGGAAAAGCAAGCGCACATTACCAGTGTGTCCCTTTATCATGCATTGTCATTTGTAATGATGGATTCGTTATTTATCTATTTTAAATATCAGTTAAACATTAAATATGTGTGTCCATGCGTGGTGCCTGTGATGGAATGCAATGGTTTAAATGTTTCAACACAAACATTATAGTATTACATTACTGTATATGGAAACATCGTATCAGTTAAACTGTTTTTGCTTTACCTCCAGAATATATAGATATTAACCCTATATTCTGCAGAGGGCTCGGAGCAAGTGCTTAGATGCGTTCCACTTTATAAATACAACTCTGACAGTTGCTCTAAAAATGATCGTGTTTAAACATCTAAGTGCTTCACTCCAGTGTAGTAGTTACAGTGTTAAAGCAATATGTTTCTCCACTTACACTGCAATCCACCGTAAGGCAATCTTAAATCAATCGCTGCCAGAATCTATCTAAAAATCAATACAGACCATAGTTGAAACAAACCAAAATCAATAAACTAAGTTAACGAAGTCGCTAATTTAGCTGAATAAGTGGAGACTAATACCTGTTTTTGAAACTCATTACAATAATCAATTTTGAAAGGTCGAGGTACCGCGCACAGGCCTAGAAATTAGTAACACCCCGAATGGAGAGTGTTAAACTACGTTTAAAATTGTGTTCACGAATAAAGATTCATATAACGTTGTTAGTTGTTGCATGAAATTACATAAGGTCTCTCAGAAACCTGTGTATGTGTCCGGATGCCATAGAATTCAAAACAGCAACTTTAAAACGAACGATGTCATGGGCATAGAATTAAAAACAGAATCGAGATTTTTGTTTCAGAATTCTATGATGAGGTCAAATCCCATCAGAATGCAATCTCGTTTTAATCTTCAATCACTCCACATTGTCCCATTTGATGTAATAATAGTTCCGGCGGCTGGCGGATGGATACAATGACTGGGGCATGATCTCGTGTCTTTCGCCGTCGAGCTATAAACCAGTTGAACCCGTACCAGAGCCGGCATTTTCGTCGTCCTCTGTTTCGTGCGGTTGTCGAACAGTGGACTTAGTGTATAGCATCTTTTGATCATTAATATTATTATTTTATTTAATTACTTTACCCCCCTGCTACATCGATAACATGCCTGGATTTTCCGACAGAGATCGCGGCAGAGATAGAGGGTAAGATGTACGAAAATACTAAGATCGGTGGTTAAAATGGCAGCTAACATTGACTAGCGTGCTAACTCTCTAGTTATATAACGTTAGTTTTTGTGTCACTTAGCCTTCACAATGCCTTACCTAGCTGCGTTATCAATGTGAATCAAGATGATTTGTATCGTTTCTGTTTTGGTTAATAACCACGTTTATTTCAGTTGGCTAACGTGAGTCCTTTATGTTTGTGAGATGGTTATGAGGAATGATGTAATGGTGCTGGATAGCATGAAGAATTTAGCTAGCTAGCCAACATTGCTATCACTATGAGCTTTAGAATTACCGAGACTACCTCTGTCCTTGATGTTCGCTCTAAATTTCATGAATGCTTGCGGTACCAGCGTTGTGTTATTAGGTTATTTACAGGAGATGGCAGCAGTGGCTGTGTTCCGGGCTGATGAGGTTCCATATTGAAAAATGTCAGTCGGCGAGTTCGCCATGTGGCGATGCGGGATGAGAATACAAAATGCCGGCCGGTTTCTTCTTTGTTCCTCTGTCGGTCAGAAGTAAAATGGCAGCGGCTTAAAATGTGACGCAGAACCAAATGAAATCCTCCGTACATCTCGAGTTAGACCTGTGGATATGATTAGCTATGTATATAATTTGAATTCTGACATTTAACGATGGACGTTTTTTTTGTGACCAGCACGCCTATTTTACACCGGCAATTCGCTATACTTCACTAGGCGATAACCATTTAACATCCCTATTTTGGACAAGCATTGTTTGACATACAGATGTTATCCATTGAAGTAAATACGTGAAATAACGAATACTTGTTCGACTAAAAATGTTAAAATTGAGCTTGGGCAAAAAATTGCGAATTGATTTTCCGCAGATATGGCGGTGCCCCACGTTTTGGCGGAAGTCGAGGTGGACCTCCTCAGGGAAAGTTTGGCAATCCTGGGGAAAGACTGCGTAAGAAACACTGGAACCTGGATGAACTGCCAAAGTTTGAGAAGAACTTCTACCAGGAGCATCCTGATGTCAACAGGAGATCTGGGGTGTGTACTCAGTATGAAGTATTGTTCTTTCGGATTTTTTTTAGAGTTTAATTCTGTAGTGTTGCCAACAAGCCACTTGGCTTGCTTTGATATTATGTGTTTTTTTTTTTTTTTTTCTTTAAACCTTAATTTGAGATTATGCCATTTATATTGTTAATTTTTTCACCTTTCACAGCAAGAGGTTGAGCAGTACAGGAGAAGTAAAGAAGTAACGGTGAAGGGTAGAGACTGCCCAAACCCCATACTGAAGTTTCATGAAGCTGGTTTTCCAAGTAAGTACATTTTCATCCTCTATTGGACTGGATTTGTGCCAACACCTCCTTCATCTTTTCACACTCTATTACAGATTACGTGATGGATGTAATCACCAAGCAGAACTTTACAGAGCCCACCCCCATTCAGGCACAAGGGTGGCCCTTGGCTTTAAGTGGCAAAGACATGGTTGGGATTGCACAGACTGGATCTGGCAAAACCCTTGCGGTAAGATATAGCAGTTTAGTGGCTTCCCTTTTGTACTTTTGGGTAGTTGACGTATATAAGTGGTTGAACACACCAAGATGGTGTTGTTGGCATAGTGACCTCAACATCTTTTTTTTTTTTTTTTTCCCCTTATTTTAGTATCTGCTTCCTGCAATTGTGCATATTAATCATCAGCCTTTCCTGGAGCATGGTGATGGGCCAATTGTAAGTACTTCTCCGTATACCACAAGAACTTGCCATATTCAGTTGTAATAGAAAAGTGTAGTAATTGTCCTTACCTCTTTAGTGTTTGGTGCTCGCCCCTACACGTGAGTTGGCCCAGCAAGTGCAGCAGGTTGCCGCTGAATATGGGAGAGCATCTCGACTGAAGTCCACCTGCATTTATGGAGGTGCACCTAAGGGACCACAGATCCGTGATCTTGAAAGAGGTATGGGTTTTTTTTTTTTTTTTTGTTGCCTTGAGGGCATGCCTAATCTGAAAGTACATTTGTGGCTAGCGCAGTGGTGCTCACCTGTAATTCTTCAATCGCAGGCGTTGAAATCTGCATTGCAACGCCTGGAAGGCTCATCGACTTCTTGGAAGTTGGGAAAACGAACCTGCGTCGATGCACTTACCTGGTTTTGGACGAAGCCGACAGAATGCTTGACATGGGTTTTGAGCCCCAGATTCGAAAAATCGTGGACCAGATTCGGGTAAGTTCGGTACAGGTTTCCGCGAAATTTGCAAGCTTTCCCCAGAACCTTATTTTCTTAACCCTTGGTGCTAAATGTATTTATAATTACTCGGTGACGCAAGATATCAAAATCAAAGCTGTTGTAGAAGCAACATGAGTTTTCAACAGCACAAGATGATTTTTAATTTTTTGAAAATTTATTTCAGCACCTTAAATGTTAGTAATTTGCTTCTGTTCATTTTATTTTAATCCTTGCAGCCGGACCGTCAAACACTGATGTGGAGCGCAACTTGGCCCAAAGAAGTACGTCAGCTGGCAGAGGACTTCCTGAAGGACTATGTACAGATCAACATTGGCGCTCTTCAGCTGAGTGCCAACCACAACATCCTGCAGATTGTAGATGTGTGCAACGATGGAGAGAAGGATGACAAGTGAGTTATCGCCGCGATTTGTGCTTCAGACTTCGGTTGCTCTCATCCTCGTAATGGGGATGAGATCCTTGATTGGAGCAGATGATGATGTGCCTCCTAATGCGCTTTCTCTTTTTGCAATGTTCCCCATAGGCTTCTCCGCCTGCTGGAAGAAATTATGAGCGAGAAGGAAAACAAAACCATCATCTTCGTGGAGACCAAGAGGCGTTGCGATGACCTCACCAGGAGAATGCGCAGGGATGGGTAGGTGTTATTAGGTGGCATGTGACTCATTACTGTTGGCTGAGTGTTTGTTTTTTTTTTTTTTTTTATTAAACTTCCTTCCTTGCCATAAATGTGTTTTCCGCATTTGCAGCTGGCCAGCAATGGGCATTCATGGAGACAAGAGCCAACAGGAGAGGGACTGGGTTCTTAATGGTAAGCATCTAATGTTGGCTTCTATTTTTGCAACGTCACAATTAAAAATTGTGGCTTCACTTGTTTATTTTATCTTCCTGCAGAATTCAAATACGGAAAGGCTCCCATCCTGATCGCCACGGACGTCGCCTCCCGCGGTTTAGGTTAGTAATTTTAGGAAGGTTGCACATTGTCATTTCTTAATGTAACATTTTTTTTAAAGAAAGTGTATTGCTTTCTTTAACTTCTATGCATTTTCTGAGTTTTTCTCACCTAAAGGTGCAGTCTTTGTGGCAGGGCCTAGGCATGACAAGTCCAGGCCTCGAGTGGGGGAAGGAGGACTATTGGAAGTGATCGACTGGCTGCCACCCAGTCATGTAGAGAGGTGAAGGGCTGAGATCAGCTTTGTGTGCCAGTAATCTCTGAAAAGGCAGTGTGGCTAAGCCTTGCTCTGATTCATATCTGTTCTCTGCCCGTGGGTTTACTCAAAACGCCATTCACCCAGCCCCGTTCCGACTCAAACCCAGCTTTGTGCCGTTACCATGCCTTGCATGCCTGTTGTCCAGCACTGTGTGGCAAGTCGCTGTTTGAGATTTGGAGAGTTTTTCTCTTTGTGCAGCTTGTCAAAGCATGGGTGTCGCAAACCGCTCTTAAAACGGTTTCAAAATGCTGGTTCTGGAATGGAGAGAGCAGTTTCGCCATAGTCAAATCACCTCTCAATTGGTGACAACTGGCACATCCGTTAGTGACAGTGGGACATAAAGGGTAACAGGAAGTGTAAAATCTCGTACCAAATTCCAAGCTCAAGTTCCTCCCTCGCCTGTGTTTTTAAGTCATGTCGAGACCTGCCAACGAGAGACATTTTCTCAAGTGAACACTGGCTTCTTGGAAGATCTTGCCTAGACGAGACTGATGGGGGGGAATGATTTTTTTGATAGATCAGGGGTGAATAGAGCTTTTTATTATTTTTTTGCGACCCCTCAAATTGGTTCCGGTCTTTATGGTCTTGGCAAGACATGCAGTGTGGCCTTTATAGCAAGCTTCTTATGAGTGTGTAAGGGAAAAGGACCTTCAAAGCCTTACCAACTGAAAGGTCCTATATTGGCACACGAGGAGGCAACAGTGCGCATAGCGGCCCTACTGCGTAGAAGCACCCGGATGTCACTTGACAATTTGTGGGGATTTCGCTGCATTGGGAAAGGACTAGTGAATGCATACTCCTTAATGGTAAGAGTTCAATCCAGTTTTTCTCCTGTTAAGAGGGAGGGGTTTTTTTTTGTTTTGGTTTTTTTCTTTCCTTTTTATTTTTTGGGCGGAAGCAAATGGAGTGTGCATCGTTTCTCTCTTCCCACAGTAGTATTCCCATGGAGTTAAAACATTTGGATTTGTGTTAACCGCTATTCTTTGCAGCGCAGTTTATCCCCTGTACTCATGTCCTGTTTTGCTAACTTGTGTCTTTGGTTTGGCTGTTGTGGTGTGCAAAATCTGGTACGTTGCTTTTTGCCACACTGCAACACTTTACAGATGTGGAAGATGTGAAATTTGTCATCAATTATGACTACCCTAACTCCTCTGAGGACTATATTCACCGAATTGGAAGAACTGCCCGCAGTCAAAAAACGGGCACAGCCTACACCTTCTTTACTCCCGGCAACATGAAACAAGCCAGCGACCTCATCTCTGTGCTCCGCGAGGCCAATCAGGCCATCAACCCCAAGCTGATCCAGATGGCGGAAGACAGAGGAGGTAAATTCAATTGGTGAGATAAAGAAACTGTGGTTCATCTGCAGACTTTTTTTCCTATTTGATACTATATTTTCCTATACGTAATGAAAAAGATGAGCCAAGTTCTAAGGTGTCTGTTTAATATATACATACTGTTTTGGGGCTTTTTACTAGGCATAACTAATTAACTTAAGGGTGGAAATTTTTTTTTTAAGGTCCAGAGGGTATTTTAACGATGTATTTTTGTTCATGGGGGAATTTCAAAACCTGGGTGTTGCTCATTTTTATGTTTCCATGCTCCTTTTCAGGTCGTTCAAGGGGGGGAAGAGGTGGCTATAAGGACGACCGTCGGGATAGGTACTCTGGCGGTAGGAGGGATTTTGGTAGCTTTAGGGATAGGGATAACGATAGGGGTTTTGGCAGTGGAACAAAGAAGGTTTTTGGCACAAAGACACAGAACGGAGGCTATGGGGGCAACAGCTATAACAGCGGTAGCGGCAGCAGTAACTTCGGAAACGGCTATGGTAACAGCGGACAGTCCAACTTCGGCGGTGCCACGCCTCAGGCTGGCGCGTTCGGAAATCAGAATTTCCAGAACCAGCCGTTCGGAGGGAACCAGGGCGCGGGGCAGAACGGCATGAGCCATCCACAGTTCCCCTTCACCCCTCAGCAGCAGCAGCCGCAGCAGCCTCCACAGCCCATGGTGCCCTACCCCATGCCTCCACCTTTCCCGCAGTAGACGCGCTCGCGCACAACTTGTAGGAGTATTTATTGTTTTTGTTTTTCGTCCCATTTAAGTCAGATTATTCTTCTCTCATTGTACTGTATTTTTATTTTTACGATTCAGTTGAAAGTATTTGTTACGAAGTCTTGCAAGCAAATACAAGTGATGTCTGCAGTGCAGAGGAGTGTGATGGTGCACTTTTCTTACCACTTATGTCACATTCCTGTTCCTTTTTTTACTAGGTAATGCAAGTTACTTGATTTACAGTATGTTCAGTGATATGTTGAAATCTTAACAGAAGGCAACGCATGGCCTTTCAAATAAAACCTCAAAAATTCCAAATTGTTTGTGGTGGTTTTTTTTTTTTTTTTTTTTTTTTCATTTGTATTTGTGGGAGCGGGAGTTCAGACTTCTGAAGACATGAAATGCATGCCATATTGAAACGTCTGTGGATGGAACTGGATTTATTTTGTGGCTCAGTAAACTCCTATTGCTGTAGTACCTAAGCAGTGTATGTCAAACTGAGCTGCGAAAACAGTGATTCTGTATAGGTGAGAGTGGATATGGTCATGCTCTGGGTTTTCCTCTGAATGCATTTATGCAAGATGGTTATTTGCAAAGCAAAAATGAACTAGGGAAATTCTACAGATGAGCTATGTGGTTTGACATGGGTAGGAATCATCCACTGACACCATCCACTTGTGTTCATCAGTGAAGTGAACTTGGGCATGCAGAACTTACATAGTGGTGTAATTGATGTATATAAGTCGGTTCCGACGGGAATTGGCGTTTTACACCAAGGTACAAGTCACTGTGGACTCGTGATTTTAAATGTCTTCCGGCTAAAGGGCATTTGGTACTCTAGTAAGGATAAAGGTCTACAGTGCATATGAAAGGAGTATGACTAGACGATGCCTCTTGAACCGCTGGCAGCAGTTTTGAATGCATATTCAAATAATCGAGTGACACATACCTGTTCCCTGTCAATAGTCTTACTTGGCTTCTGATCGTGACCAGCACTTAAATACGCTCAAACGCACAGTGCGACTGTAGGCCTACTAAATACGTCGGGCGACAGATAAATTTATTCCATTTGAGCACAGTATCGACTTCACAAACTAGCCGCGTGTGAAACTGGTGTTCCCTTCGCCTGTCTTGCTCTTGTCAAACGAGCATTGGTCGCCAAAGTAAGCCGAAATGTAAAAGGTGTACGAAACCCAGTCAGCCGTTGTAATGCGTGTTACAACGAGATGAATTTGCCGCTGTTCGGCGGATTTCTGCCGATGATGTGGGCTCTGGGACTGTTTTACTAAGCGGGACAGGCGAAACTGCTTATTGCTCTGTGGGTCTAAAGTTTTGCGCATAAATCCGAAAGTGCGCTCGTAATTTCAACATTTCAAAAAAAAAAAAAAACGATAAACGGCACGTCAATCACAGGCTAACAATTTTAAGTCGAAAATTGCAGATACAGGAAGATTTAATGCTTCCGGTTGGAATATGAAGCCGTTGCCTTTTCCGTCTAATGAAATGCGCCAACATGGCATGGAGCCGCATACCGGAAAAGGCATTCTACCGGGTTTCAGCTTTACCTCCGTATTAATGTCATTGCATCAAAGTTGGCTGCAATTCACCTAGAGGGCGCCCGCGAGGTACTCATTGAACGTAAGTGAATGGAGCTAAACGGCTAAAATAAAAACGCCCGCTTCTAGACAAAAGAGCCAAGATTTTATTTTAGTTTTGGCAAATGTAGCATCGATTATATAACAGAATTAAAATTTTAAAATTGCCAGTTTAATACTTTTTTCTCACGGGGTAGGCAATTTATGCGCTTTAGCCAAAGCTAAATACAATGTAAAACAAAGACGGATTGGGAAGGATGGAATCAAATAATGACTTGCAGTCAAGCAGATTCACTGTGTTGGGATGTTAAGTTCTGAGCATATACAGTAATTGTGACACAGCTCCTTTGTGTTTCAAAAACATTTTTTACTTAATTTATGCACATCACATATACATAATGTGCATTTGTCGTTTGTTTGCTGTTTGGAAATGTTTTAATAAATGTTACATTTTTTAGTGTCTGGGAACTTCTGTTCTGCTTAAGTTTGAAAATTGTTTCTTTGAAAAAAATGGAACATTATTTTAATAATGTGAAATTGACGAAAATTAATTTTCATGCCATGCCAAAAACAAAAACTTAAAGTAAATTTTTGTCAAATTATAAAAACCTTAAAGGATACAAAAAAAACGTACAAATTTTACTGATGTAACTTTTACATTACATGTTACAACCATGCTTACTCGCCTAAGTACAAACGGAAGTTGATTCATTAGTGGTCCACCAGGGTAATCAATCTGTATGCGGCTGATTATACGCATCTCGTTTATGTATTCAACATTTTTTTTTAATAAGGCGGGAAATAAGGGGCAATATTCATCTCACTGGAAAAAGAAAAACCCGCCATTTAAGGACACATTTGAAGCGGGAACAACGACGATAAAAGCTACACTGTCTTTGGGAACAACTCAACGTGCCAAACGCAGTAGGTTCATTTCCGGTTCAGAAGCCACATGTCATGAGTGCGCAAGAAGAAACCGGAACTTCTGAAAACGTAATGAGTTTGGAGTGAAGATTGAGTGGACATAGCATTGATAACGAGCAGTCTATAGGATAAAGTATCAATGATGCCGTGATACCACGACAAGGCATGTTGCCACAGTATGTCTTTAATAACTAATTAAATAACATTCAATTTACTTACCAAGCAAAGGAACTTTAAATGGATTAAATAGTAAGTACGCTAGACTTACAGCGCCGCACTTTCGACGCTAACTAGCGTAAGAAATTCAGTCCTCTCCCTACCAGTTTGGTAGCCTTCATTTACGACTTAAGTTTATTCGCACGTTGGAAACTTATGTATATTTCTAAAACACGAAGTCACGGCTCAGGAAGACTACTTCAGGGAATTGTGCGCGCATCCATGTAGTTTTGGCGGCATATAGATTAATCAAAGTGGCATATATTGCTGTTAAAATCGTAATTGTCGAATATGTCTAGAAAATGAAGCTATCGTATTGTTTTAGAACGCAGGTTTTATTTTTTACGAGACTTAGTACGCCATCATCTTTGCTGTGCAGTTTAGCGAATCCCCCCAAACTCTGGAGAGATTGTAGCGGCTCTGCGTCTGACACTGATCACATGAAGACATTCCTGCAACTTTGTTCAGACCGTTACTACATAATCGGAGACGCATTCAATGGGGACTCCTTACTTCATGGCAGCAGCTGTCCGTATGGACCCTTGGGAATGGAACTGAAAAAGGGTATCCTGGATAAGTGGTGGACATCAGTGGTGATGACCCGGGGTCAGGTGTTTGGAATCAGTACGATGCACCTGACCAGGACCACACCTGTACAAAAGGAGAGAACTCTGAAGTTAGTCGACTGCAGTTCTCTGGAGTGTAATGTGAATCAAGAGAGTTTGAATTGGGACCAGGCAGGAGACAGTTTGAGGAAACAACTACATGGCAGCTTAACAGTACGAACTAATCTGCTGCGAGGTAATGGGCACTTATGCATCTGGAGTATAAATTGCAGTCTTGCATTCTTGAAAAACACATGTTGAATTCCCATCGGTACCTGTGTTACAGGGGCTCTGGAGCAGTACTTGCCTTCCCTTCAGCTGGTGAACAGAAGGCTGCCATTTGGCTTGGCAGAGACGGGTGTGTGCTACCAGCCACTGGAGAGGGAGTCCGATGGGTTTGGTTGGTGAGGCTCTACTGAATGCCACATTCCAATACCTCATCATTAGTGGTGGTTTTAAGACATGCATCAAGGTTGCAATGAAACCTCTCAGTGCATTGGCCAAGTAATTTGCTATTTTTCTAAATAAAAACGGATAGCTTGAGCTGATATGTACTGCCAATGGGGTCAGTCCATGCAAAATCACCATAGCTCCTCAGGTCATGCTCTCACAATTGTCAAATTTTGTTTTTTTTGTTTATTTTTTTTGGCCCTATATGCCAAGGCAAATAAGTTTTGGGTCGGTATCTCCATCCATTCAAATCATAGGGGCATTTGGGGGAAAAAAGTGGCAAGTGCACACTAATTGCCATATTTTGTTTCCATGCGCTTTGCAGATGCTGTAAAATGGAAACGCATTGCTGCATTTGACTAGGTTTATCGGGATTTGTTAATTATCCAGGAGAATTTCTGAATTGATCACCGAAGGAAGTTTGAACCCTTTTGGGCCCAGCCTGAAGAAGGCCAAAACTTGAAGAAGTTTCCTGATGCCCTCCTTTCAGAGTCAGTTTTCTCTCCAATTTCTTGCATCTTATTTGCTCAATTTCCTTGTAATAGTATTGGTAATGGAGGAATCTCTAAAAATACAAATATTTCCAAAATGTTATCAATGTTACGATGGAATTTTGTTTTGTTTTTGCCCAAATTTTGAATTTGGCTCCATGTTTACTCTCCATTTTGAGATGTTCTTATATTGCTTTAAATGAGAGGTCTTGCCGAGAAGTACCAGATTGGGGGGGGGGGGAATTTCTCAATGAGTCTATATTGTAGAAAAATGGCCTTGTACCTGGGACATTTCTGGGGAAGTATTTAATGACCTTGCGTCTGCAGTTGTCAAGCTGTTGCAATGGAGACATTTTAATAAAAGTTTAACTTCTAATGTTAAGGTCAAAAGAGCAAATATAGATTATTAACATTTCATATTGGCTTCGAGGATTACTTCCTCCATGTCAATCAACATCTAATGCCAGTGAAATATGACACATCTTTGTTACTTAACCTTGAGATTTATTGTAGCCCCCGGACGATGTTGGGCGGCTACTATGGATTCCTGCTTGTCGTCTCTGCTGTTGCGTCCGTAGACACTTCCTTGTGGACACTGTACAGGCTGTAATTTTTGACTGATTACTTACATATTTGGTATGGACATGTGTTATACTCAAGTTATGACACCTATCAATTTTGGTTGCCGAATAATGGCGCAAAAAAGGGGAGAAGTGGGCTTTTGGGGGCTACATTCATGCGGTCGCGGCCGACCGGACTGTCTAGTTTATTTTGTGACATTTTCATAAGAGTTGTATCTTTCCACTTATTCAACAAATATAAACGATTGTTGTCCCCGCCGAAAGAATTTTGGAAGGGGACTATGAAATGAGCAGTGTGTGTATCCGTTCGTATGTATGTACGTATGTCCGTCTGTCCACCAAAAATGTTAACCCTGTACATAATTGATCACTCTATCCACATACTTCACTGCATTTTCATGAAACTTGGACACAATGATCCTTGGGTCAAGTCACACGTTTGTCCTACAGGTGGGGGGGTCAGAGGTCATCTAGAGGTCATTTGGGGTCATTGATCCAAAATCTACATCATTGGTCACTGTATCCACATACTTCAGTGGATTTTTATGAAACTTGGTTGAAATTATCCTTTTGTTAAGTCACATGTATGCATCCCACAGGTGGGGGGTCAGAGGTCATCTAGGGGTTTGGCAGGGACGTATTATATGCATGGTGTAAATCTGAGTTCGCCTTGTTAATTATGAATTAGGATGATTCTATGTATTTAAATTTCTGTCACTCTTGTTGTTTGTGGCAAGACATTTTAATGGAAAATCTTATGTATTTTTGTAGAATATTTACAATTCTGAGACTAGTATTGGAGGAGCTGTAGTGAATTCTAATGAATTCAAATAGTATGGCCCAAAAGTATTATTCTTCCTGTCTTGAGTCACTCTTGTTTAGTCCAGTACAATAGGCTTTTCTTTCTGACCAAGTGAATATTTAAATTATGTTTCAGTCCTGGTCCATTGTTCTTTCTTCAGGGTACTGCATTTAAGGTCAAGCTCATTTATCAGCTTTGACCAAACTATTTAAATGTTAAATTATAACATGCTGTTCTGTAACTTCAGTGCATGATTGGGTTTTGGAGAAAACTGTGAACCCTAATCTAAGCCCCTCTCTTTGACAGCCCCACTGAGGTTACCCAGGCCTCTCTGGTCTGGTTCTGTTCCCCTCGCACCTCCTCACAATGGCTGGACTACTGGGCTCGTCAGCGGCTGCAATGGTGGCAAAAAGTGGGTTGCTGCTTGAATTTTTTCAGTTTAAGACCCTGGGAAAGCAGAATCAATCTTCAAAATTGATGTCCTATTTTACATTAGACTTTGCCCTGTAGCATCCACCAAAGTTTGAATGGAAATAATTTAACATATATGATAAAGTGAAAACAAAAATGGCTGAATAGACTCGTCAAAGTTGTATTGCAGACTTTAAGTGCGTGCCAGGTTCTGGTTGGCCAAGATAAGTAAATTCCCTCCATGTCTGAAAAAAAATGCTCAAGGCCAGTCATTATGCATGGGCAAACTGATATGTTTTTTTTGTTCTCTCCCATGGAGGGATCACATCTATCCAGTGACAATATAATGTCGCTGATGATAGCTCTCTGGGAATTCTTCACTGCATGTGACTCATGTTCATTTTTGGAGGATTGATGCCGGGAATTAGCTTGGCTCTGGTCTGTCCATTTTTGGGGGGCATTTTAAAATTTATACGGGTTCAGACAGATGTTACTTATAAAGTTGCACGTCTAATTTGATTTTTGCCCGTCAAAACCGGTCTTAACTTTGGAATTCCCCTCCAAAACACTGATTGACCCGACTAAACCCTCGTTTGATGGTCTTTGTGTCCTCAGTTTGCCGTGAGCCCCTCCAGCTTCAGCTGCAGTGATGTATTGGATTGTGAAGAGGGGGAGCGAGCATCTCGGGGGGTCAGGATATTGTACCACTTTCCTTGGGGTGCAGAGCCGCTGGAGACCCTGCGGAATCTAGGTGATACAGAATTGCTGGAGATGTACAAGGGTGGCCGTGGCAAACTGCAGGTCAGTCTTATCACTGTAAATGGGACAATCTCTTTGCTCGACACTTCAACTATTTTCCATATCATTTGTTTATTTACAACTGGGGAAAATAAAAATCACTTTTTGTGCGTGGGTTGTCGTTCCTTGTCCAGCATCCATCCATTGATTATTCGTGTTATCGCCATTCCAAGCAAACTACTGAGTGGATCTTCAACAAATTCTGAATGTATTTCCCTTTGCTGTGTAGTTGTGCACTATGCAATTTTTTTTTTTTGCCTCATTTGTCTGTTCAATATAGCTGCCAGATTGCCATGTTGAATGAATGTATCTCTCTCCCAAGAGAGAGTGGACTACCTAGTGGATTGTCACCATATTCTGTGCATAGGACCCCCTACCCTCTAGCTGTGCATCATGTAATTTCTTGCCTCATTTGTGTATTCCAAATGGCTACATGGTCATCCAGTTGAATTTATTTATTGTTTTTCCAAAAACTACTCAGCAGATCTTCATAAAATTTTGCACACAGGTCCCCCCTATGGTCTAGTTTTGCACCCCGTGATTTTTCTTGTCATTTCCATGTTAAAAATGGCCACCAAGCCTCTATCTTGAATTTTGACTCTAAAATCTGTTGTTATTGGTCTCGTAAAACTGCTTGATACCTTTATCAAATTTTGTATGCAGTTTCCTCTGCACCATATTGTATATAACCTATTATGCGCATTCAGAATGGCTGCCAGGTTGCCATGTTAATCTAATTTGTTGGGCCTATTCCTGTTGAACTGCTGTAGGGATCTATCTCAAATTTGGTATGGTTGCTCCATCTCAGATTCAAATATATGTATATATTTTTAGATTTGTTTACATATACAAAAAAGCCTCCATTTTGACAATTGAGGTTTTTTTAACTGCTATTCTCATGAAACTTGCCAAAGGAATCTTTCTTAAATATTGTATGCAAGGTTTCTTTGAATGCAGTATAGCACTGTGTGATTTTTAAAATTTAAGATGTACTTAATTTAATCCCGTGGAGCAATTGCCTCCACCAAGGAGGTTATGTTTTCACACCTATTTTTTTGTCTGTCTGTTAACAGGATAACTCAAAAAGTTATCTCAAGAATTGCAATATATCTGTCTAATGTGGATCTGTGTGATATTTCTGACTGGATAACTCTAAAAGTTATGAAAGGTTTGGCATGAAATTTGGCAGGATGATAGGTGGTAGTCCAAGGAAGAGTTGATATAATTTGGGAAGTGATCCAGAACATATTCTGTAACCCAAAGAACAGATATATGGAGTGGCGGCGGTATGCGCCGCACTGAGAGCCCTCTAGTTTGTCCTCAGCATTTGACCCATCCTGTTTTCTTTGGAGGAGTGGATAGCCACAGTGCAGTACCTGGGAACCAACTCCAATTCTAAGGCCAGAAACTTGGTTAGGGGCACTGACAGGAGTGTTCCTATAGAGCATGTTTTTGCGGGTGGGGGAAATCAGAGTGTTCGTAGGAAACCCACACAAACACAGGGCGAACACGCAGACCTTATTACAAGGCAACAGTGTTCACCACTGCGCCACCCCTCATTTACACATCACAGTGCCTTCAGTTGTAATTTTGATTTAACATTCCTTTCCAGCATTTCCTGATTTGGTGTTGTACGGTCACACTCTCTTCAACAGTGTAGAGATGGGAGGAAGTTTGTGGTGCCTCATGTCATCTCTGTGTGCAGCAACATGGACCGTGGAGTTTTGGCTTACCTGCAGAACTCCCTACAGGAGGTGAAGAAAACCGACTTGAAGCAGAGGGTGTACACGAGAAAGGTGATGCCCTTTCCTCCTCAGTGTGAAATTCTTGCTCAGTCCACATAAAGCAGTGCAGGTAGAGGTGCAACAGACAGCTTCTGGTGGGGATCAGCAAAATTTTGGAACATCAGTGACTAAAACACATTTTAACCCTTTATCGGGCGAGGAACCATATTTGGTAACTTCAGTCGGCCTCCAAAGTGGCACCCCCATGCCTCTCCGTGAGGCAGTAGACCAGCGGCGATTTCTCCCAGCCAATGAGAGAAAATCAGACTATATCACAGGCAGTGACATCAGGGTGCTCGACCAATCAGCAGTGGCCTAGAGCGTCTCAAACCTCTTTTCTTCTCCAGACCTCTCACAGTGCGGTTGTGTGCCCTTACCCAGTCCCACTCACAAGGACCTAACATCATTACTCACGAAAGAAAACTGATGAAAACTCACGCATTAAAAAGTTGAAAAGGTTTCCTAAAAGTTGAGATAGCTGTTGTTTATATAGAATTTCCAGAAATTAGTGAGATTTTGCGTGAAAAACAAAAAATTTGGTAGTGAGGCCATATTTGATCATTCGCCCTTTTCACCTAAGCCGAGAGCAAGTGATGGTTAAACTATTTACAGACATAGGCCCAACGCACGGTACTTTTTTTACAGTCAGCTTCTTAGGGTATTTTTTTAGTGCCCTGTAAAGGGTTAAAACTGTGACAATAACAGATTTTCAATGATGTACAGTGCTTAACAAATTTATTAGACGACCATCCAATCTAAGGTTTATGCCACAAATGCCCTAAATTAACAGTGTTGGTAATAACAAATCTTTTTTTTTATGTTTTTGTAATGGTTAATCCACCAGTATGGGCAAGCTCTTTAATTGAAATGATATTTTTACCTAGCCATTGAAAATCAAGATGGCCACCGTTTTTGTAAAACAAGGCAGCAGGTCTAGAAGAATTTGGTTTTTCACTTCAGGACCCAAACTCTGAAAAATGCTCGGAGGACAAAAATCTCTTGGGAGAGCGCCAAACTCATCAAATAGAACGGGTGAAATTTTGTCGTCTGTTGTCCATCCGTCATTCCGTCCAGCCGGCCGTCCGTCCAATGTAACGACGTTATCGAGAACTCAAAAAATAATTGGCCCAGGAAGTTGTAATTTGGTATGATGATGCATCTTGACCCAAGGCAGGTCGCTATTGAAAATGGGCGTGCTGCGTCAAAATCCAAGATGGCCGCCACCGTTTTTGTAAAAAACAATGTTATCAAGATAACGCAAAAAAAGAAGTATCCTAGGAAGTTCTGATTTGGTATGCTGATGTATCTTGACCTAAGGCAGGTCGCTATTGAAAATGGGCGCTGCGTGAAAATCCAAGATGGCCGCCGCCGTTTTTGTAAAAACAATGTTATCAAGATAACGCAAAAAAGAAGTGTCCTAGGAAGTTATAATTTGGTATGCTGATGTATCTTCACCTAAGGCAGCTCGCTATTGAAAATGGGCGTGCTTCGTGAAAATCCAAGATGGCCGCCGCCGTTTTTGTAAAAACAACCTTATCGAGAACGCGAAAAATCTGTGTCGTAGGAAGTTCTGATTTGGTATGCTGATGTATCTTGACCTAAGGCAGGTCGCTATTGAAAATGGCCGCGCTGCCTCAAAATCCAAGGTGGCCGCTGCCATTTTTGTAAAAACAATGTTATCAAGAGAACGCAAAAAATAAGTGTCGTAGGAAGTTCTGATTTGGTATGCTGATGTATCTTGACCTAAGACAGGTCGCTATTGAAAATGGGCGCGCTGCGTCAAAATCCAAGATGGCCGCTGCTGTTTTTGTACAAACAATGTTATCGAGAGAACGCGAACAATATGTGTCATAGGTATTTCTGATTTGGTATGCTGATGTATCTTGACCTAAGCAGGTTGAAATTGAAAAATAAGTGTCTTAGATAGTTCTGTTTTTGTAAAATGCTGATGTATCTTGACCTAAGGCAGGTTCTATTGAAAATGATGTATCTTGACCAAAATCCAAGATATTGACCACCATTTTGTAAAAACAACTTTATCAAGATAAAAAAAAAAGTGTCCTAGGAAGTTATAATTTGGTATGCTGATGTATCTTGACCTAAGGCAGCTCGATATTGAAAACGGGCATGCTTATCAAAATCCAAGATGGCCGTTTTTTGTAAAACGACATTTTAGCGAGATAACTCCAAAAATATGTGTGGCCAAAGAAGTTCTGATTTGGTGTGCTGATGTATCTTGACCTATGGCAGGTTGTTATTGAAAATATCACTGCATCAAAATCCAAGATGGCCGCCACCGTTTTGTAAAAAAAATGTTATCGAGAGAACGAAATAACAATATGTTTAAAAAAAATAAGTGTAGTAGGAAGTTCTGATTTATTCACGCTGATGTATCTTGACCTAAGGCAGGTCGCTATTGAAATTGGGCTGTTATCTATGAGCTTTTGAATTTACTGTTTTCAAAATCCAAGATGCACATTATTATTTTTGCTGTTTAAATAAAAATTACTTTTATCCTGGTAAAATTTGGCAAAAAATAAGTGTCATGGGTTTATATGTTGGTATGCTGATGTTTTTAGTTTTGACCTAAAGGCATTTCAAATATTATTGAAAATCATGGTGACAGGCTGCATCAAAATCCTGCCGGAACAGACAATAAATAGTATCGCAATAACTCCAAAAATAAGTGGCCTAGAAACTTTTAATTTGGTATGGTGGTGCATCTTGATGTAATTGCATGTTCTTATTGAAAATGATATCACAACATCAAAATCCAAGATGTTTAATGTTCAAAACGAAACTTTTCGAGATAAAATAATCATTAAAGAATTTAAGTGGCTGACCCAAGGCAGGTCATTATTGAAGATGAGTGTGCTACGCCAAAATCTTTTCCAGTTTATAAGTTTTCCATATGGCGTATTTTATCGCCTTCCGCCGCCGCCACACATTTTCAATGGGAGACAGGTCTGGACTACGCCGTTAAGTCATGCGGAGCCATGCTGGGCACTGCAGAAATACACCATTGTCTTGCTGAAATAACCCACGTTCAATCAATGCAAATTTTATTCACCAAAGCATACTTGCCTACATAACACCATCACAGATGCTGGCTTTTGAACAGGTTCAGTGACTTTGCACCTGTTAATGCTAAAATATAATTATTGCTGTTATCTATGAGCTTTTGAATTTACTGTTTTACAAAAAGCAGAGAAAAATATTTTAGCACATTATTATTTTTTGATAAAGATGCGAAATAAGTTATTTCTGAAGTGTTTGCCCATTCCTGAACATAAAATTTGTGGATTTTGATGTGTGAATAAGGATTCAATGTTGGTTTGCCTTTAAACTACGTGCAGATTTTGTTAGCCTTTTGCCAAAAGAAATAACAATATAGTTTTTAGTTTTAAACAAGTTTTGACAAATTTCTCAAATATTTTGTGTTTTCATGTTTTATGACAGGTGGTCTAATAAATTTGTTAAGCACTGTACATAATGACAATAAATACTTGTCTTTAGTATTCATGAATATGCTTCAAAAATTTGCAAATCATTGTATTCTGTTTTTAGATTTAAGCTTGTGGACTTCTGGTTTTGGGTTTTGTATATTAAAGTCTGTCTGGCTGCCTGTGTTTAGGTGCTAAAGTTGCATCCTAGTCTGGCGCCAGTTAAAGTTGCTTTGGACATGAGCCGGGGGCCCACCATGGACCTACGGCAGGTATAGTCCGCCTTCCAAGGTGCCATCCACAAACAGAATGATAGAAGTTGAAGCTAATGTTTTTGGTAAACCATGTTATTCCTCATTTATTAACAGTATGTTTTAGCTGCATTATTTCACTTATCACACCAATATTCTGTAATACAGTATGTGACACTATTATGTGACTTGGTTTACTAATGTGCAGTGGGTAATAATCGATGATCCCCCCCCAGCCTGGTGCGGGGGCACCTGTGTGCGCTGGTTTTTGTCCCAACCACAGTCGCCCTCGTACGATTTTAATATGCTGTTCATTTGTCTTAATTAGGTGCATTTCAGGTTTACTGCAGTTATTTACCATCTTGAGCCACATTTCGTGGGAAGTATCTGTGTGTGCCACAAAGAATAGAAGTTTTGAGTCATTTTTAGTCTACTTTTCTACATGCAAACAGTTTTAGGTACCTTTTAAAAAAAAAAAAAAAAAAAAAAAAAAAAATCAGCTAATTAACTGCAAAAATCAGTAAACCCATATTAAGGTGCCCAAAAACCAGTATACGCAGGGGTGCCCTGGGACCAGGCTGGGGGAATGACCAAAAATGAAAAATGACATACAAAATATGAATTGTGTGTGCGTGTGTGTAGGTTTGTGACGGTCTACATCAGGAGTTAGTGGAAAGAGGTATATCAGCATGGCCTGGGTATCTCGAGACTGGGCCATCCTCCTTGGAACAGCTTAACACCAAGTGAGTTGCCTGTAAAGTATTGATGTGATAGACATTGTCCAGTAAACAAGATTTCAGGAAAAGTTTTAATGTCAAGATCATTGATAATCATTTGTAAATGCAGTGCTTTAAATGAATCTTGGTTTTAGTCTTTTTCAAGGAAATGCGATTTTGGATTGCCGTTAATATATAGTACCAATATGCAATAAAGTGAACTTGAATCTTGGACATCTTTGTGATACACCCGTAGATAATTTTTTAAATGCGCTGAATGGCAGAAAGTAAGTAATTTGCCCAAACATGGAAGAACTACAGTGTACTTTCAGTAGACTGGATGATGTTCAACTGAACATGAGAATATTATAATCTTCTCCAGATGTAGGGGCCATTGCATATGGCATATGGCTGGATTGAAAAAAAAAGAGCTTCTTTTGATTTTGAATTTTGATATCCTTTAGTCGTGTTTTGGTACCATTTCATTTTTATTTGTGTCTGAACATTTCCCACATGTGAGAATTATTTTCAGCATATGAGGAGGACAAGTAAGAGCACTCCAAATTTTGTGAACTTTAGCCTTTGCATTTTCAAGAAGGTCAGTCTGAATATACACTGGATGCTTTTGATAGTTTTTTCTTGTTTGTCCTCTGTGTGAAGGTACGATGAGATGGGGGTGCTGTTCACTGTAGTCCTCTCTGATAGCACTCTGGAGAGCGGGCTGGTGCAGGTGAGGAATCGTGACACCACCATAAGAGAGACCATGCACATCTCCGAGCTCAAACATTTTTTCTCCAAATACATCAGTGGTTCAGAAAACATCTGAGCACAGTAAATTCTGTGTGATCCTTGATGACAGAGGTGACGGCGATACATGCTGTATTGCCTCCCCTTGCGTTTTGTCAGAATTCTGTCTGTCGTTTCTTTTTTTTAATAAAGACCATTGGAATGTAACCTTTTTAATTGCGATTAAAATGATTTTCCCGGTTACAAGCGTCTTTGTGATTTGTTCAGTGTTCTGGCTTTTAAGTGTGCTTTATCAATTGAAGATGGTTCTTGTTTTTTCACTATAAGAAAATAACTGTAATTTTTCTGAGAACTAATTTAAAATTATGGAGATGGAGCCCCCAAAATTATTTATTCATTGCCTTAAAAAAAAAAATACATTTATCCCAAATTAACCACTTTTCTCACCATGTTTATTTTTTTTGTGATTTGATTCTTCTATCAGTAAAGTGGATATATACTTTCAAAGTGTTGCTCCTCATCTACGTAATGCTGTAGATATATTCTATGTATCCAGATTGCAACACGGCATCTCAGCACCTTCTTTTTTTCTGTTTTTTGGTAGATGATGATGAGACAGGAAAATTCCTGAAAATTTGAGCTTCATTGTCTATCTAATTTCCTTTTGGAACTATTGGACCATTCACCTGGTTCAAATTTTTGGTGGCCTTTTCTCCGAAAGTAGACATGCTTCTCATTTAATTTTATTTGTAAATGTCAGTCATCTGAGAACATTTGATGGACATGAACATGGTAAGGAATGTTAAAATTTAGCCATTTTTGATCATATAGACCCACCTGGAAACCAGTGTCATAAAATTCACCCTACCTTCTACTTCAGAGATTTTGAAGTGACATCCTAAATCAGCTGAGGCCCTGAATGTATGTTTTTTATACAACACTTCTAACTTCATACATCTTTACATCATGTCAGTAACACTCCAGTGATCTAAAACAATGGTCCAATTGCCATTGCCAGTCAGGCAGTGGACTGTTACACTTTTTTTTAGCATTATTGAATGTACTCCAAACTTTTTAAATCAAATTTCATGAAAAATTTTGTTTATATTTCAAATGAAATTATTTTCATTAATGAATGAAATGCCACTTAAAGTATATTTTATTCTAAAGATATTAACTGTGAGAATTGATGCATTTTTTCAGCCAAATGTTGAGATATGAATCATTAATACAAACTTAAGCTTGCATACTAAAAAAAGTCTGGCTTTTGCCTTGAAAGTCATGGTTCTGTAAATACTACATGCCGCATACCAGATCTCTTTTCAACTTTCCCTTAGTTTGTGCATAGTGAGGTCAAGGAAAAGTGGAGAGGAAAGGAAAAACACTTCCTGTTTTAGATGTTTCAGATGCAGCTATTGTCTTCTTTTTCTCAATTTAACCTAATTTTACTTGTTGGCCAATTTCAAAAGTGGCTAACTTGAAATCAATTCTGGATTTGAATTTCTTCTTCTTACCTGTGTCACAGTTCAAGTCCAAAAGCTCGAAAGCAAGTCACCATTTCCTTCACAGCCTCCCTCGCCATATTTGGCAGTTTTTCAAGTAATCAAGTAATGTGCAGGGTAGAAAATTAGGGGTATCTGTGGTGTGGACACATCGGCATACATTTTAATAACTGATACAGTATATAAAAAAGGCCGCTCATTTATTTGAATTGAAATCTCCGTGGCTCCTCCTTGTTCTGGTGACTGAGTTGTTTCTGTTTCCGGTGCATTGGTGTACTTTCCGGTGGTGTGAGAATGGCTGGAGAAAAGCACGTCGAGCCGAAATTGGCAGGAATGGATGACAAAAAGGAGGATTCGAGTGATGAGGGTCTCGGATTAGAGAGTATCCTAACTGCTGCGTATATCCGTCTTTGGTTTATGCATAGTTCTTCTTCTCAAATTCGAAATTTGCACGTTATGAAGTTTTCTCTTAATTTGGTCCTAATGCGCTCGCCCTCTTCCGAGCTAGCTAGCCAACCGAGGAGGCTAGCGGTCATTCTGCTCGCTATCAAGTTGAGGTACTTAGTATACGTGTCATTACTGTCGTAGCTGCTTACTTGACCGCTGGCTCTCAGTTTCTCGTTGTGTTCAACTTTCTAGTGACGCTAATAAAATTAGTCTAGTGCGCTGATGAAGATCGCATTTCCTATAGCACCTTTATAGACGTGCGCAAATTTTTCAGGATTTTTAGTGATTTATCGTAGCGGATCAGCATGTTTGCTTGCAAGCCCGTTTGTTAGGTGGACAAATGGCGAATTAGCGTTTAATTTGAACGATGACTGATCGACTGTCTTAAGTAAATGTCGGCATAGACTCGCAATTCTTTTATATGCTCGTGTTCAGCTGATTGGGAAGGTTTGTGGTTTTATATGCTGCTACTACTTATTCCACACTAGAAGCTAACGGACATTACTTAAGCTGCTTTCACACCGGACGCGAAACGAATTTTTCGCACGAATAATTCGCGTCTTTGCATTGACTTTGAAAGTAATCTGTAGTGCGAAAAATTCGTTTCGCGTCCAGTGTGAAAGCGCCTTAATTCTCTGACTGCATCTGCATTTGATTGTGATTATTATATGGGAATAATTCGAGATCTTTGCCCGTCCTTAACGCTGATTAACAGTTTTACAGATAATTAAGGATTCCCAGCAGCAACACGGCTTAAGACATGGGGATTATCAAAGATACAGGTAGGTAATCACTGTTATTGCGGAACTGAAAGATTTTTCCATTGGAGAAATTGTTTGGTATGTTATTGTTTCTTGAATTTAATTTCCCATAGGGGGTACTGTTCTCGCCGCTTGCGCCGTCTCCGCAAGACCTTGGGCTTCAAAATGGGAAACCGGCACAAGTTCAGCGGAAAGAAAGTCACCGTGGAGATGCTGTCTGATAACCGGTATGTAGTTGCTGTTCATAACAAATCGATGTATAATTTCATTTTTGAGGCTTTTTCCTTAAGTTTTTGCTCTTCAGTCATGCTAGATATCATGGTGACTGTCGCTAGTGTTGCTTATTGCAGATACTTGCTGCTTGTACTAATGGAAGCTGAACGGGCCTGGAGCTATGCAATGCAGCTGAAGCAGGAGGCTAACACGGAGCCTCGCAAACGTTTCCACCTGCTTTCTCGCCTGCGCAAGGCTGCCAAGCATGGGGCGCATCTGGAGCGACTATGCGAGAGTCCCCGCGTGGACGCGAAGACCAAGCTTGAGGCTCAGGTGAGAGCTGTTCTGCCTTCATAGGCGTGTGACCCTGACTGCCTCAGCGCTGACCTTACTACAGTTCTGACCAGAGTTGTATTTCGTCCTCAGGCCTACACTTCATACCTCTCTGGAATGGTGCAGTTTGAGCTTCAGCAGTGGAAAGCAGCAATGGAGGCCTTCAATAAGTGCAAGTATGTCTGGAAGACCCCTGAAAACGTCTCTAAACCATGGCTGGAATTAAAAACTCGATGGCATTTAATGAAGAACCAATTCACTGTCACGCTTATTTGTTTGAGCCTGGTTGTGGTAAATGGGTAATTAGATCTATTGAGTGTGGGAACCAGGTTTGGTACCAGCTACCTATGCATGTACGCCCATGCACTAATCTTCCGTTTAAAATGTATGTAGACAAGTACTAATTTGTAATTATTGTTTTCCATTTTCCTTTTTCAGGACAATCTATGAGAAACTAGCTAGCGCCTTCACAGAGGAGCTGGCAGTGTTGTACCACCAGCGTGTGGAGGAAATCTCCCCCAACATCCGCTACTGTGCCTACAACATTGGTGAGAGTGGCACTCCGCTCCAGCCTCCTAATGATGGTGTCAAAGATTGGTCCCTCCCTCCCTTAGGAACGCGTTGCCTGATCGTCATGTTCTAATTGTAGGTGACCAGAACGCCATGAACGATCTGATGCAGATGAGGCTGAGTGCCGGAGGGGGTGGGGGCATGATGGCAGAAAAGCTTGAGGTTAGTGGAACTTCTTGGCAGTTTTCCTTCAAGTCAGAGCATGTCTTTCTCATGGTATCTTCACCTTGGTTGAACCTTTTGCTCACTTTTGCATCGCGTGTGCTTTCCTAATTTTGTAAATTGCCCTAAATTCCTCAGTCAGTAAGATTGCAGGTCGTACGTCCCGCAGGACCTGAAATCTTATCGACTAATGAAATTAGGGCAGTTTACGGAAAAAGGAAGGTGTGTGCCGCATACTGTGGAATTGTCCGCTTCTTGTATGGTGTAAATTGCTCCCAAATTGGAACTTCATCATTTAGCACACCATTTAAAAGTTAATGGCTGGATCACCCCGCAAATTATTTTGATCTCAATTTGCGCAATGCATGCAAAAGTGTTTTTTGTATATACACAAATTGCATATTGATGAATTTTGAGCACTTGTGTAATGCAATGAAAGTAAATGATGCATCAACGCAGGATGTTCATGATTCTTTTACATGGGCTAAGAATGCTAATTTCAGTGTGTTTGTGGTATAAATATGAACTTCGCAATAAGTCTTGGTTGTTACCTTGCAAAAGTGGCAGTGTGCTAATATGGTCTTATCCTGCGCTCCATTTTTGCGGTTGTTTGGTGTTACGCTCATTTCATTTTCCAATTTTTTATTTATTTATTTATTTTGTTTTTCCTCGCCCTGGTCCCTTCTGTGCTTGTGTCCCTCTTAGACTCTGATCACTCAGACGAGGGCGAAGCAGGCTGCCACCATGAGCGAGGTGGAGTGGCGTGGGCGCACAGTGCCCGTGAAGATCGACAAGGCCCGCATCTTCCTCCTGGGGCTCGGAGACAACGAGGCTGCCATCTCTCAGGTCTGTGTCGGCTAGCACAAGGGGTGGGGAACTGGGCTCGAAGCAGAACTATATCCTGCTAAAATTCCCAAGTATTTCCTTGGGTTGTCTGTAAAAAGTAAGTGGTGCATCGACTTAAAAAAAACACACGAGCATAAAAGCTTCTGCTGACTGGCAGAATGGAATAAATGAAGAATAATTTTAATCCCTCTGGCATATACTTCGCAGGGATTTAGTCATCAGGCCGTCTGTCTGTCCGTCCGTCCGTGGACATTTCGTTTGTGGAGCAAAACTCGAATACCGTTCAATATATATATATATATTTTTTTTTATCAAAACTTGCTCTGCTTATTCATCAGGTCCTGGACTGGTGCTTTTGATATTTTGGGATTTCTGAGATTATATTGGTGGGGCCGGGGGGATATGTCGTCCTCTGACTCTAGTTTTGTATTTATTGTCCTAAAAGGGAAAAATTCCCTTATCTTCCAGTTTGAAAGGCACTTGCAAACCCAGTGTATTCAGCATGCATAAAGGTAGCAATGAGGAAGTAAAATGAAGGGATAAGAACTGGGAGACTGCTGGTGAAACAGATTTACATTGTTAAAATCAGGGAAGTAACGGGCATTTCTTAGCACCATTTACAGTGTGGGATTTTATGGTTCTCATGACGTAAACATGGATATTGCATTTCGCTTCATATTGTGGAGTCCCACGACAATGCAATGAATGAGATTCAGGTAAAGAGGCCTGGAGCCGAAAGGCTGTGGTACAGCTCTGTTAGGGTACTGCCATTATGGGCAGGTTGAGCACAGGGCTAATCGGGTGCCTTTTCCGATATATTTCTAAATGCTGGGCGTGCACATTTCTGTGGAAAGAGTGATGCCTTCATCTGATCCACTGGAGCACTGGGTCTTTGTGTGGTCACAAAATCTCTAAACTTTGAGTCATTTGATTTATAGTTGATACTCAATCAAATGATTGTTACCCAGCTTTTTATTGATTCTTCCAAACATTTACGCATGAGAAGTTATGAGAAGTTTCAGATTTTTCTTCAGAATCTAAGAACTATGATGAAATGTATCCATTCTCAACTGGTCTGTATGTTGGTGTCCCAAAACAATTGTGGAACATTTTAAATGCTGCACATGCCGCCTGCATAATTGTTTGCTTAATTCAGGGTGAGGTGTTGCTCCAACATCAATGCACTACAATATTTCCCATTCAAAATGCATGAATGAATTTATTCATTTGTGTGCCTCAGGTCTTTGTGGAAGGGAGGGTGATTGGTCACCTGTGGCTAGGGCTGGGCGATGTGTATCAATATCATTTTTAAGTGCAACAAAAGTGACAGCCTCTATGGGGCAGACAGACGAGCTTGATTATTACCTATTCTGTGCCACATACCTTTAATTTAGTGTTGAACTAACATCAGAGCTCATTTGAGATGTTTCCGGGAAGAAAAGTGCGATTTGAAGTCTGCTAATTACCAGCGAGGTTGGACAGCCTCCTTCACCTTGGCATAATTAGCTTACCTTAAATCAATTCCCGTGTACTTTGCATAACTTGCAGTCAAGCCATTTATTCAGCCAACTGACCAATCAAAACCAAAATGTGGCCTATAATGATTAAGAGGAGATGATGAGAAGCAGACCAGCCTAACCAGGCTGCCGTGTTAGATTGAAAGAATGTCAGTAATCTGAATAAATGGCAGACCTTTGAATTCCACCTCTCATCGTGAAACTTTAACCTTTATTCAAAAGCATTTCTTAAAAATAAAATCATGTTAAGATGGCCCTGATTTTTAAGCGTTTAAAAATATAGGCCTACGCGAAGTGGAAAACATTATGTGAAGCATATCGAACGTGAATGAGAGAAATTATTTTCGCATTGCACGCAATAGACAAATGCACCGAATTAATAATTGAACTGGACTAATTTGAAATAAATTCATAGCTCTTGATTCTGGTTACTTTTGAGTGTCTAAATTGCCCACAGTGGAAAACATTTTGTTTCAGCGTATCGAACGTGACACGTAAATTGTAAACACATTCGCACACAGAGGCCAAATGTAGTAATCCAGCAAACACATTCAGGCAAATTGCTTGCTGAACCAAGCAATGTTAAGGTCTTCAAAATCATCCTCCTCTACTCGACAATTGCTTTCACCCCCTTCCCATTTACTTTGCTCAATTTGCAATCAAACAGTTAACAGTTGATTTGCTCAGTTAACAACTGAAATTGATTGGCGCAGTTTGAAATTTAAATGGCCATGAAACATGACAGAGTTGCCTGAATGCGTTTGGTACATTATTTCTAGTTTCACATTTGGCCTCTGTGTGCGAATGCGTTTACAATTTACATGTCACGTTCGATACGCTTAAACAAAATGTTTTCCACTGTGGGCAATTTAGACGCTCAAAAGTAACCAGAATCAAGAGCTATGAATTTATTTCAAATTAGTCCTGTTCAATTATTAATTCGGTGCATTTGTCTATTGCGTGCAATGCGAAAATAATTTCTCTCATTCACGTTCAATATGCTTCACAAAATATTTTTCACGTCGCGTATATTTTTAAGGCAGTTACTTTATGGTACGGCAGTTTTCCAATGCATTGCAATGTCGAGAGGTACGGCAGTCCCAATTTCAAACCCTACCCTGACCCTAACCATAATCCTTATCCTAATCCCTTGAAGTCGATTGCCGTACCAATAAGAACAGCCGTATCTCTAGACGCTACATATTTTTAAATGCTTTAAAACCAGGGCCATCTTAATTGATTTTATTTTTCAATAATCTTTTTCACAGTATGTAAAAGTGCAACAATGAGAGGTGAATTCAGAGGTCTGCTATTTATTCAGATTATTGACATTCTTTCAGTCTAACACTGTAGCTTGATTAGGTTTGTCTGCTTCTCATCATCTCTTCTAAATCATTATAGGCCACATCTTGGTTTTGATTAGTCAGCTGGCGAATAAATGGCTTGATTGCAATTTAGGCAAAGTACACGGGAATTGATTTAAGGTAAGGTAATTATGCCAAGGTGACGGCAGCTGTCCAGCCTCGCTGGTAATTGGCGGACTTCAAATCGCACTTTTCTTCCCAGAAACATTTCAAATGACCTCTGATGTTTGCTCCACACGGCATTAGGTATAGAAAAGGTAATGAGCAGCCTCGCCTGTCTGCCCCATAGTGGCAGTTACTTCAAGTTCAAGTTCAACTTTATTATCCCAAGGGAAATTAGATCAGCAGCAACCATCAAGACACAACAAGTACACAAAGCAATAACAGAGACACAACATGAAAAAAATCCACAGTTCAAGTGAAACACAGGATACTTCAACCACTTCAACTGAGTCAGAGGCTGGGACGTTTCAAGCACTGTGTATAAAGTGCATCAAGTCTTATATTACTTATTGCGCTTAAAAATATCACGATAGATATATCGCCCAGCCCTACCTGTGGCTATACAATAGTGTCTGCCAGACAGAGCCTTTTCACCTCTGAAACTGTAGCAGTTGAAATGACTGTGTTTGCCGTGGTGCAGTGCAGTATAGTCAAAAGCACCAAGCACCCCACCAGTTCTGAGGTTGCCGTGACCATTATTGTATTTTTATTTTATTATTGCATATATTGTTTTTTTTTTTTTTTTTTGTTAAAATCTGGTACCCAGTTACAAATTAAACACTAAACATACCATATTCTCCCTGATTTAGTGCTCTTTGTCACCCTCCCGCAACCCTTTTTGAGGCTTGGCATTCGAGCACCACCTGGGCAAGAAATTATGTCCCTTATTTTCCATTTTTACGCAAAATTTGTTGCATCCATTTCTAAACTTGTTGAAAAACTTTAATATGGTGGTGGGGTCATTGGGCTCAGCCTTAAATGCTGAACCGTACGATGGCAAGATGACACAAATTCCAATTTTCCTGCTTGTTGCATAGCCCCCACTTTTGTGTTTTCTGCTGTTCCCTCATTTTTGCCATCTGCTCTGGGTTTAAATTAGCAGAGGTATTCAAAAGCTGTTAAGTGTTTGTCGGTCTTTGTTTGTGGTGTATTTTCCTCCCCTGCTCAGCAGGTGGCGCACTCTTCCTGGAGACTCGGGTAAAACTTGGTTCTCGCGGTGAATCTTTTCTCAGTCCTGGAGAACCCTCTCCCTGTCAAAACTGCCACACCCTTAGATTCAGTCACAGCCCTGGCATGCAGAGTGTCATAACCATAGAATTCCAGAACCGTTTTAAATTTTATGGTCGCAGCTGACTTTCAGTCCATTACAGGTCCAATGCCGGAGAACCTTGAAGAATCTTGTGTGACTATCCAGTGGGGGGAAAAATAAAAACGTTGACAGCGCGTCCACTCGCATTTACTTCCATGCGACTCACTTTTAAATGACAAAACTGCGAGGTCCTTTATTGGTCATAAAGTCTTCACTTACCTAAGTGTATGCAGGCAACTTTTACGGTCGCTGCTGGTAGAGGTGTGGCACTTTGCCGCGGCATAAGGCCCATTCTATGCAGTTGTACAGTCTCATGCAAATATTAATGGCGCGCTTGTCCAGGCCTTGGGAAGGGTGTTAGGGCTTGACGCTGGGGCAGGCAAAAATGTCATAAAGGAATTGGGCTGTTAGAGGCTCTACTGGGCCAGCTCTTTTGAAGCATTTTTCCCCTTTTTAAAATTTTTTTTTTTCTATTTTCCTCTTTCGAAACTTTGATATAATCACTGTTCTGTATATTTAGTGGTACAGATTCTCTGTTCTGGTGTGACTTAACCCAGTTGTCCCTCTGCAAAGGAGTTAATTACCTTTCTACAGGCTCCAGCTTGGTCTCGAGTGGTTTTTTCTGATCAATTTTGAGCATTTGATTAAATTTTTCCCTCTGACTGATATATTGTGGAGGATGGGCTGAGAATAGGAGCCGTAGATCTAAGTAAACCGCCCAGCACTGTCACTGCTCTTTTAATGGTCTCAATTCAGCAGTCAGCCTTCTTTGGCAGTTTGGATGAGCAGCAGTTGGTGCTGGCACTGTTCAGGGACAGGTTTGGCCTCCTGCCTTGTACTCCTCCCTGTTTCGTGGAGGAGGGGGGGGGTGGGGTTAAAACTGGTTGTCCCAGTCAGGTTCGTCCTGGGAGGTGCTGGCTGGGAGTTTGGGTGGCGCAGTCTCTTAACTGCGGAATACCTGATCGTGTCTTCAGTCCTAATCTGTAGATCCTTGTATTATAATGGGCAGCATTGTCTCTGCGTATTACCGGACGGGCACATCGTTGCTGATGAAGTCTTCTCTGTTCAGACTAAGGGCAAACATGTCCAAAAATGTCCTTGCATACGTGCGCGTAATTTAGTGTTTCAGTGCTGGGACCAGTTTGGGGAATGCGACACATTTATTTTTGATGTTTGAGCAGGAACAAGCATCTCCTTTTATGCATGATTCCATTTTTCTGGCCGTATGGGGGCCATTGAATGGGTCGGAATGCTATAGGAAACCTGTTCGGTAACATGTCTAGCATTCTGATCTCTGATGGCATTTTTTTGTGTACATAGTCTTCAGTCATGTATCGCCCTCCGTACAATCCACACTCAGGAACGTACATTCCAATGGCAGCACTGCTGCATATTATGTGCGTGTCTCCGTAGTTTAATTGGTCACTGCATGCTGCCATTGTAAGATGGCGTTTCACGCTTGCGTGACACAAATAGTTTAATAGAAGCAGTTGGCTAGCATCTAGCTTCATTCTTTAATTAGTCATTATGTTGCAGTCCTTTCTTCTCTCCACATTGGTCTATGAGGGGTGTGTTTAAAGACTGCTGTTCTATCGGAGCGCAGTAGTCTGTGCTGATTTTACGCTGTAAGTGATGTCCATGAATCGCATTATCAGCACTGCAGCTTATGTTGAGATACTCTGTGAAGGAGTCTATAACGCTGTGGGATGGCACTTTTTACGCAAGTGGTGTTGCTGCAAAGTCTTGTGGTGAGAACAAAAAATGTTACTTTACCAGAATTTCCACAGTTTAAGAGCACTGTGTGTTTGCTTCGCCTGCAAGAGAGCGTGGAGCCGAAATGAACAGATGCTGGCAGATGTTGCCTGAAAGCTCTGCTCAGGACTTACTTCTTCAGTGAAGCCCTGTTTCATTTGCAGTACACTTATTTGAGTGTCCCAGCGGTATAAAACCTCAATACCATGTGAATACCACAATGTTCAGTTAATACCAGAGTATTCATTCAATGCAATAATTATGTTTTTGGTGATTTGTATGACTACTATTGGTGGTTATTCCATTAGTATGTTTGTGTGACTTTAATGTTCCTACTGCCCTCGCCACAAAGTGGATTAGGATGTAGGAATGCGTGTTGTCTTTCTGCATGTCCGTCCGTCCATCGATCACGCTTATTTTGCAGGCCAGTACTCCGAAACCATGCAATATTTCTCAACATAATTCAATGTATGTAAAATTCAATCTCAGTGTAGATGTGCTTTTTCATACTTCCATCTGTCCTCCTGTCCATCTGTCCGTCCCTCTACTGCATTTTGTTACTGGCCAAATATCAACCATCCCGTTCCTTTCCGGGCCAGAACTCCAAAACCGTTTGATATTTCTGAACACAAAATGTAATGCATTGCAATGACGTCTTGTGGTGATGTGCCCTTTCATACTTCTGTCCATCCTCCTGTCTGTCTGCTCGCCCTTTACCGTGCTTTGTTTCCAGGCCAGATATCAGCCATCCCGAGGCAGAGGATCGGAGTATTTTTCATGCTTGTTGCATAAGGCATGAACATATCATTGTTTTATTCCATTGTATGCATTTATTTACATTACAAGGTGCATCATTTTAGCTGAACATAGTGATTGAATTTCTCCTCTAGTGGCTGGGGTTTTGGAGGATTGTAATGCCTTAATTCTCCTGTGTTGCCCTAAAAAAAACAGGCCGCCAACGAGGAAACAAAGGAGCGCCTCTATGAGACCCTGCTGGCGGAGTGCAGAGACACCATCCAGGCCGTGCGGGAGGAGATAAAGACTGACACGGTAGGGGTTTTAACATGACCTCAATGTGTGGCGAGAACAGGCCAACCAGGGTCACCATTTTCTTCCCTCTATGGTGTACCTAAAACTTGAATGGCACAAGGTGCAATCTCGCTCACAAAGCATCCTGTCAGTGGTGGTCTTAAACGCTCGAAGTTTCTGCCTCTACTACGTAATCTGGCCAGCTGTTCCACGCTAAGCAATCTCTGTGTGAAAAATACTGAATTAAACTTTTCCAAAATCCGCAAGTGAACACTAGTTGTGAGATCAGAATCAAAACTGCATAATCCTTCTTGAATTTTAGTTGCCTGGTCAGCAGCAGGTCAGACCTGTCCCTGAACAGTGCACCTCCTTTAAATGCACTGTGGTATGCAAATGCACAGTAGCGGTTTTGCTGTGAAAAATTCTTGTGTTTGACCACAGAAGCAGAGGGAGAGGGCTGTGGATGGAGAGAGCGGTAAAGTCTCCAACCTGCAATATCTGCACAGGTAAATAAAAGCCTTGATCGTTTGTTCCTCTGGAGACCCTGGGCAGTGCATGGGCCTAAATCTCTTGTGTTGCTGTGTCTGCAGCTATCTCACCTACATCAAGCTGTGCACCGTGGTGAAGCGCAACGAGAGCATGGCCCAGGCTTTGCACGCCAAGCTAAAGGAGCCCCAGCCTGACGAGAACAAGAGGGGCCCGCGGCCTCAGGACCTCATCCGCCTCTATGACATCATCCTCCAGGTATGCTGCTCCTGCCCGATGATGGCATTATTTTTATTCCCCTGGTATGTAACAGCGGAGATACAGCTATCAGCATGTCCGACTGCGGCCTCTTTTGCTAAAATGAGCTCCTTAAACTCCTGAATGCAATGTCCAGTCATCACCAAACTTGAGATCCCTCGTGAAGGTTTTAAATGACATTAGGATGAATTCTAATGATGGCTGTTGTGCTGTGTTGGTATTGTTAAACCTCTCTCCAGCATTTGATACAGTTTATCATGGAATATTCTTTGATTGGCTTGAAACTGGGTCGACATGACTGGAACTGCTTTAGGCTGGTTTAGGTCTTGCCTGAATGGAAGATCCTTCATTGTATCAATTGGGAGTGTCTTCTCAAGGTGTACAAATGTTACCTGCGGAGTTCCAAAAGGATCTGTTTTTGGTCCAATGCGGTTTTGTGCCTACATGTTTCCATTGGATCGTTATCTGCTACTCAAATCTTTCCATTTTTATGCGGACAATACACATGCCTATATTGCTGTAAATCCATCAGACCTCACTTCAGTTGCCTCACTTAGAGACTGTCTTGCAGCAATAAGATCCTGGATGTCCAGTAACTTCTTAATGTTGAATTTTGACAAAATTGAAGTGAGTGTTTGGACCCAAAGCATGCAGGGTTTGTGTGACTTAGGCTTTAGTTTCACAAGTTTTGCAGTGCACCCATAAGGCTTGGAGTCTGTGAGTAATCTTCGATGCAGACCTGAATTTGTACAAACATTTTAGCAATATCTCTGAATCAGCTATCCATCAAATCCCAAGTATCGCCAAAATTGGATCATTTCTCTCATTCAGCGATGCAAAAACATGTTTTTGTCTCCAGCCGTCTAGATTATGCAAACTTGAGTCGGTCAGCCCCAGAATTCAATCAGTCGTCTTCAACTTGCACAAAATACTGCTTTCTGATGAGGACTCAAACGAGAGCATATTTCCCCTATTCTCGCCACCCTGCATTGGCTGCCCGTGGTGTTCAGAATTGTTTTTAAAATTTTGCTGTTTGTTTTAAATCAATGAGTGGCCTTTCCCCTTTTTACTTAATTGACCTTCCCGCCTTCTCACCCCGCCAACGTGATTCCCCTTAAGGAATATCAAACTATCAAATTTTGTGGGGCCCGGGGGGATATGCCATCTGCTGACGGCTGTTGTTTTTATTCCAGATTTATTAGAGCATGAAGAGGTGGGCCGGGCTGATGGTTTCCTCTATAGACTAGCCCTGTACTGCATAAACATCAAACATGCAGTGTGAAAGATATAACATGAATTTAAATGACACTGTCACGGACTGAGTCGTGACGCGCTATTAGCATGCCGTCAGCCATTTGACGGCATCGTAACATCTAAGCTGACGTGCCACTGCGTTACATACTCAGTTTCATTCCCATTCCTGTTTTCGTTGTTCTTTATGACTGGATCATTATTCATTATGTCATTCATCAGTATCTGCCATTGGTTTCATTTTCCGACAGGCAACGCGATTAAAATGCAGGGAAAGGCCTACCGGTATTTTAAGAGCGAAGTTTGTTTGGTAAAATTTCACATTGTTGAATCCAAATACTAGTCATGTTCAACTCTCATCTGTATCCATATTGTCTGGTATCAAGAATTGCAAACGTTCACTCCGGCTGTATTTAATATTGTCATTTATTGGTTAAATCTCTGTATGTACAACTCCGTATTACAGGTTTACTCGCTGCAATTCATCTCTGCGCGCACTTCCTAGTTCCGTCAGGAAAACCGAGTGGTTGTACCACCTGGGAGAAATAGGGGTGTTCCACTGGTGGCTGGGCGGTTAAACCATTAGGACAGGGGTGTTTTATTGTAAATAATGTAGAGTAGGATTTACACTGTAAAATGGTGAGGGGGTTCTGGAAATGGTTGTGTATGTTTGTATTAATTGTCTTTTTTTTTTTTTTTTTTTTTTTATTATTTAACAATGGTATTATAATTTGAGTGATATTTTGGAGCAGTCAAGTGGGTGGGGCCACACATTGTTCCACACACTATTAGGCCCATGGGCTCAGTAGAGAAGAGACTAGCTGATAGGAAAGAGCTATGGTCTTGGGGAAGTGGTTCTGTAGGGTCATATTGACATAGCCGAAGAACCCATTCTGATTTCTTTGTGTTTTGAAAAAGTCTTTTTTTTTCTTCTTCTTCTTCTTTTGCGTGTTCTTGCGTATTTATTCCTTGTGCTTGTTTCACTGTAAATATTTGCACGTTTGAGACAAATAAAAATAAAAAGAAAAAAAATGTAGAAGACTCATTTCCTGGAAATGATTTACCTCATCTGATGACTCCGCCGTTGGCTACTTTGCCACAGGCACATTGAACAGAACTGGCATCATTGTAGCAAGATGACAAACACTTGAGCGCTAAGAGCAGTTTGTTTTGATTGAAAACATTTCGCCAATGTTTTAAAATATCTATGTGGGATCAGTTCCTCGACTTTATAGTCAGTTTGGAGCTACAGTGTCTAATTGGCGACCCTCTCGCAATGTGAGAAGTGAGCACTAGCATTAGTGCTGGCTGTCAGTCGGTGTGGTCTTTGTGTTGTGGAGGAGCAGACCGCGAACGTGACTGAACTGAACTGTCGTGGCGCTGTATGGGAATATAATGCCTTTCATCTCCTCCCCCCCTGCAGAGTCTGGCTGAGCTGTCTGTGCTGCAGGGACTGGAAGAGGACCACACCTTTCAGAAGGAGGTTTCCCTGAAGACGCTGGTCTACAAGGCCTACAGGTGAGAGGGCAGCCTGCCTCTATAATCCTCAGTGCTGTGTCATTAACCCTGTGACCTCGTTTAAGGTGCTTAAGAAAGCTGCAAGTTGTAGTAAATGCAGAACATCAGACTTTGGCTCACAAAGACTGATTCTCATTTGATTCCTTTTTTTTAACTGTTCACTTTAAACGTGCAGCAAAAATAACATGAGATATGGGTGATTTAAAATAAGCATAATCTCCAAGGCAACAGTATTCAACTTCTAGTCCAGGAGTGAAACGATGTAATGAAGGAGCTCTTGCCCTGGAGTGCTAGAAATGGTCCTGAATTTTGTTGTCTCCAAACTGAACTGCATGGCTTTGTTCATTTAAATTGATCAGATGAAACCAGTTTAGGTGACCACGTGCTGGAGACACTTGGCTTTTCACCACTCAAAGTTTTGGAAAGATTATTACCTCCGCCAAACGAAGTTGGTAGGAGGTTGTGTGATCGGTGCTGTTTATGTTTGTCAGATTGTGAACAAGATAACTCAAAAGGTAATGAACGGATATCTCTGAAATTTTGTGGGTGGGTTGCTATTACATCAGGGATGGACCCTATTGATTTTGACCGTGATCAGTGAAACAATATGATCGCCACGGCAACCATCTTGAAATCCTATGACACACGATAACTGCACTTTGCTCCCACTCACCAAGATTTGGACTGTGCTGCCTTGGCGGAGGTTTGCACTCTAGGAGTGCCTCTAGTTTAAAATATTGTGGTCGAGCTCATCTAACGAAAATGGAAGGAATCTCTGTTTGCATGACTGTCCTTTGATTTTTCTTGACAACCGTTCATCTGATTGACTTTAGACTCGGCTCAGTATTTCTGAGCACCCAAGGAAGTGCAGTGACGAGGATTAAATTGATTGGCTGAGGGGTTCCCGAAAAAGCTATGAGCAGCAATACTGGAGGCTAAGGAAGTGGCCAGTTCTAAACTCCAAACAGGCACTTTTTGAATGGGCACTGCACTTCAATATGAAATAAAATCCATCAACTTTCCTCGCACATACAGACCAGAATTAGTCACCCCAATACATCTAAAGATGTATGTTCAGAATAAGCTTCAGTTGCTGCAGAAAGGGGGGGAGATGGCAAAAGGGACTTTCATGGACAACTTCTGACTGGAAGCCAGGAGGTGGACCGTGAAATTTATCTGTTGCTGGTTTTTGTGTCAATATCAGGCCGTAATTACTTAATTGCCAGTCCTGTCGGAGGCTTTCAAAGGTCATGAGACTTGAGGCAGTGCGATGTCACTAGGACAAGACTTGCAGCTGTATTTAGCTGTCCTGACCTTGGAAAACTTATCAAGAGCAATTCAAGTCCAGAGATTTGAAGTGGGCAAGAAATTTTCATTCGTGTAGTACTTTCTACAGGCCTCTCTGAAAGAGTAAGGGTTTCCCTTGAGGTGCAAGAGAATCTCTGAAGGTGTGGCTTTCTTACGGAGTGGGACAGCACATGGGTATGAATTACTCCTCAGGCAGTATAAACAGCCTTAGAGTATGTCACATATGAATGTGGCATACACAAGTAATGCAAATTAGTCTCAGGTGCAGCTGCCTCCTTTTTGCCTCGGAAACATGCGCATTTTTTTGACCCCACCCCTCTCCTGACAGGTGTTTCTTCATCGCCCAATCCTATGTGCTGGTGAAGAAATGGAGCGAGGCTCTGGTTCTGTACGAGCGAGTTCTGAAATACGCCCGCGAGGTCCAGTCTAAAGCCAAGAATCTGAACAATAGCCTGAAGGTGGGAGCCCCCTTTTGACACGAGAGTAAAGTGGGTGTCTTATTTGACCCAGCTTTGAACACCTCACTGGGTAAAACCAGAAAACATTTATGTATTTAGGTCCGTTCCAAAACCTCTGCAAGCGTTATGGATGAAATTCAGAAATAAATTTGCATCAAAAATACTGTGAGAGTTAAAATTCGGTGGGGTATGTATGATTGATACAAGTTGGGATACGTCTGTAGTGTAACTAAAAATAATCAATGAGGTTGTTTATAATTAGTCTGAATATGTAAACTAGTTATACATTATGGCTGGAATCAGGGAAATTGACAATTTCCGCCAACCTCCATAGTGATTTATTGCTATAATTAAACAGTATGCCTTAACAAAAAATAAATTTGTATGTTTCTTAACAAAGCCTAAATTGTTATTCTTTGGGCCAAAACTATCAAAATTGAGAAATATGATCATGTAAGTTTAAGCCTGGAGGTTGATAGGTGTATGTTCTGACCCATTTGCACAAAGTGGATGGCAGATTGGAGGAAATTAATCATCAGTGAATGCATGATGTGTCCAGATATAGCAGGATTTTTTTTTAAATGTTGGACTAAGCAAGATTGAACTGTCCTTTGAAACTCGCTTATATTGCCAGTTAAAAGCTTTGACAGAGCCCTTATACTGCGAGCCTGTCCACTCTGCATTAATGCCATTGCACTGAAGTTGCCGTAATTCACCATGACGGTGCTCATGAGAGTCCTCAATGAATGAGTGTCAATGGAGCTGAACAGCTTAAGAGCCGGGTCACGCGGTAACGGAGTTACAAAATTGATGTATTTTGTATCGTGGCTCCAAAACTAAGTAAGAGAGTAAGAATTTAAATGGCTTTGTGTAGGTCTTCCCTAGTACTTCAAACAACAAAATAGTTAATTTTGTTCATTTGATTTATTTTGGGTGAAAACGGCAAAAAATTGGTCGGTAATGGAACCAGTTTTTTGCCGTTTTCACCCAAAATAAATTAAACGAAAAAATTAACCATTTTGTTTTTTGAAGTACGAGGGAAGACCTACACAAAGCCATTTAAATTGTTACTCAATCTTACTTAGTTTTGGAGCTATGATACAAAATACATCAGTTTTGTAACTCCGTTATGGCGTGACCTGGCCCTAAAATTATCTGTACCTGCTTCAAGACAAAAAAGCCAAAATTTTATTTTCGTTTTGGCAAATATAGTATCTCTTATATACCAGAATTTAAATAGAAAAAATACCAACGTCATTTAGTTTTTCTTGCCAAATGCTAGCATTCTGTTAATGTATTCCTTTGTGACTGACTGTGAACGAACATCCACCCTTGACGGCACCGGGAGTCTGTAGCTAGCTAGCAGCTTTTTCTTTAGTGTAACTTACTTACTCTAAAACAATTATATGAATGTGTACATTATATACCTTATGTATTTCACAAACAATAACTAAGACGGATGTTAGGCAAGTGGTGAAAGAAATTGCCTTGAAGTCGCTCGTGGTGGGTGACGTCACCAATACTTAGAAAAACGCATTTTGCTACAATTGGAAACCCAAAAAAGAAAATCTAAAAATGGAACTATATTGATTTCTTTACCCCTTATATCAAAAACATAATGAAAATGGACAGATGCAGAATCTCTCCCCTTGAACATGCCATTTCTGAGGCTCCAGCTTCATGCAGTCTGGGTTATCTCACAAGCGCCCCCTATAGAACGGCAAGTTCTGAGAGGGGGAGTTCTTCCCTCATTAGAAATTCTCCTGTTTTGAGAGGTGATTTCTGATTGCCAAATGGAAGACGATTGATTCCGATGCCTGAATCACCATGCTGTGGCATGGTATGTATACTTATTTGTGGTAAATCGAATATCTTTAAATCTAGACTTGATTGCTGCATTGACTGCAGTCCCAGGAGGCAGTACTAGTATGGAGCTCATTTCTACTGATTCTGGTTTTCGAAACAAAATCTTGATTGTTGGGATTTTTTTTACCGGTGTTGTGATTCCTCTCACCCTTGCTATGCAGGATCTCCCTGATGTCCAGGAGCTGATCTCTGAAGTGAATGCGGAAAAATACTCTCTGCAGGCGGCAGCCATCTTGGGTGGGTTGAAGTGTAGTCGGCCGTAATTAGCTCAGTGGAGGAATGTGCTCTATTTCATTGAGATGTCATTGAACCATTTTCACAAATCACACCACACGCTGTCTTGAATGGCATACTTGCTTGCAATATGAACACACCCGTTTCAGAAGTATATGTGTTAGACATCCATGGTAAATTATGCTTGCTGCAAAGAATTGAACAGCCAAATCTAATTTAAGCTTACATGAGTAAGCAAAGAGACCGGTTCTTTTGAATTATGGCATGACGTAGCCCTCCTGTTATCTCTGGGGTCAAATTGACCCCATTCAGCATTTACGGTCTCTAAAAACATGGTTACCACGACTTTTCAGCTGGACTTTTTCCTATATTCATGGGGAAAACATGAAATTAACTCAAAGCAATTATTGTTATTTCCTGCATGTTGCATTTATCTGTATTGTAGGGCTCATTTTAACCTCAAGCTCTGTTATATGAAACCTTCATTTTAATATTGTACATTTTGTGATGGCTAATACTTGGAGCACTTTCTCATTTATCACTCAACAGTGATATAAAATCAATACTTTATGCATAAGGGAAGGATAGGTGGGGGGGGTCATTTTATTTTATTAGCTATTAAGATGGTTAGTTGAATTGCCTGGAGTAGCTGAGAGAGACACTCGGGTAACACTTTTAGTTACAATAATTGTAGCCCCCGGACGAAGTCAGGTGGCTACTATGGTTTAATGCGTGTTGTCTCCGCCGCCGCGTCCGTAGACACTTCCTTGTGGACGCTGTACAGGCTGTAATTTTCGCCTGATTGCTTTCATATTTGGTATAGACATGTTATACTTTCGTCATGACACCTATCGATTTTGGTTGCCATGGCAACAGTATTGGCCATCTAATACACGAAGAAGGGGAGAAGTGGGCTTTCAGGGGCTACACCCATGCTGTTGCGGCCGACCAGACAGTCTTGGCTTTTATTAGTTTTTTGTGGGTCACATTGACCCCAGACCAAAACACGGAAGTAAATTTGAGCGTTAAAGCGTGGCCCGAAGTGCAAGCGTTGGCACACCATTTTTTTCTTCCCTAATACGCATCTAATGAGCTTAGAGTAGGCAATCTCGTGTAGCTATCTGCTAATATGCGGTTAATGTTGCTAATGTGTCCAATTTGAAAGGTTACCTAAGCTGTCCTAATATCTGGTTGCTTGAAATGATCAGCAGTTTCTTCAAATCTGAAAACCTTTGATTCTGGGAGTTTGGGGAGGGGGGGAAACAAAGAGCTCTTTATTTATGTCACCTCTGTTCAAATTTTTTTTACCTCTTAAATATCTTGAACTTTTCACTGCGCTTTAGGGTTTTCAATCAACACGTCTGTTCACCTGCTGGTGCAGGTCATATGACCCAAATGGCCAAAGTTAATTTGTCCGCAATAAAGATACAAAAAGACCCCATATACAAACCCTTTGAAGGCTGATTCTCATTTAAAGCTGCAGTTGGTAACTTTAAGGAGAGAGAGTACTTGGCATAAAAAATGCTAATTTCAGATCCCTCCCCCTCCCTCTCCACTGCACTCCTAAGACCCTCCCCCAGAAGGCTGCCATGCACGCAAAGGCACGCGAGCTGTTATGCATGCGACTGTGGAGAGATTTTGCATGTTCACATTATGAAAACGGCCAAGTTGCCAAGGCTAGACTTTACTGTTGTGAACAGTGAACACTGCTGGCCAACAAACAGGCGCATCGTTAGACCTGAAAATTCCGGGGCTATTATCCCTCCCTTTATTGAAAATAATTAGTCCTGGCTAATTCTAGATGGTTTTCCTTTATTAACACGTTTTCCAATTCAAGAATAATCAAGTGGCAATTGAAGACACGGCTTCTCTCCCCCATGCGATCTAAAAGCGACAAAATAATGGGCTACATTCAGTACAGAAAAATAATTTGATTGTAATTAGGTCTATGTACCGTCACTCGGCGACGGCATTTCAGAACTCTTCATTGAATGAAGGTAATTTCGGCGACAAGTACATGCACCCGTTTTTGCAGCACGGTCACTCAACTCGCTGTAAAAAAATAGTCAGCTGTCCGATTGGAAAATGTAAACGGACGAAACCACTTACTAGTCACCAAAATTACGTTCATTCGCTGAAGAGTTCTGAAAATGCCGTCACCGAGTGACGGTGCACAGACCTAATTATAATTAAATTATTTTTCTGTTCTGTATGTAGCCCATTATTTTGTTGCTGTTAGAGCGCATGGGGGAGAGAAGCCATGTCTTCAATTGCCACTTGATTATTCTTGAATTGGAAAACGTGTTAATAAAGGAAACCCATCTAGAATTAGCCAGGACTAATTATTTTCAATAAAGGGAGGGATATTAGCCCCGGAATTTTCAGGTCTAACGACGCGCCTGCCAACAAACTAGCAGAAATAAATCATGTCGACATGATTAGTAATCTGCAGCAGTATGTATTCAGTAATAACCCAGCACACGCTTATTTCAGTAAGTTACCCGTTTTTTTTTTTTTTTTTTACAGAAACTGTCGTGAATCTGCTGAATGGCCAGTAAACCATGTATGACAGCATTTAGCTGTGAGAGCACAGAAACGCTACACATATTTATAAGGACAACAACACAACCGATAAGACTGCCAGGTCACTTCATAAAGATATTTTCTGCTACTTTCTAATAAAACGACGCCAGTAACGTTAGCCCTAGCATCGGAAACAAGCTAACGTTAGCTCGACAGTAACATCACTTGCACTACGGAGTACTGTAACAATTACAAGACGCTGGCTATTCGAACAGCGACTGTGCTTGTAAGCGACGTACACTCGCTTATTTGCAGAGCGAAAATGAATTGATGCCCGTTAGGGCTGGGGTTAGTTCTAGCTGTGCATGTGAGCGACGCCAACTCGCTTATTTCCAGAGCATTACGGAGCAAAAATGAACCAACGAATAAAGCAGGGGTTTACCTGTCAAGCAGAAAAGTCGCCAACTCTGCGTCGGTTTTTAATCCTTCCAGATCACGGAGTTCCTTCCACTTCTAAAAAGCCACTCCGATGTTCACCCTGGTTTTATCCCGGCTTTGTCAAATTCTTTCTTTTGTGCTTTTTTTTCTTCTGGCTTCCTCTTTTTACTTGCCTTAGCCGTGTGTGCTGTTGTCGGTAACGGAGGCATCGGTATTTTTTTTCCTCGCTGATGGCTGTTGTTGCGCCATTAGTTTCTTTAAGCTCCTGAACCCTCTCTCGGAGATTTGAGCTTGACTGAGCACTGGCGTGAACTGAGGAGGAAGGGGGAGGAGGCTGTCCGCAGCACGTGCATGTGCAGTGTTTGACGGCTGTCAGAAACCATCCTGGCTCTAATTGGTTCTTTTTGGTCGGTCCGAACAATTCTTTTAATTGCAGTAGGAGCAGTAGGTGGGTTTAAAGGAGCCTTTTTTAAATTACAGAGTACTAGTTTTATGTAATACTGTCTGTACACAGTGACAGTTTTAGCAAAAATGACAAAAAGTTACTTTTATAAGACTTACCAACTGCAGCTTTAAGGCAGATTCAATGAGTCATTACCATGCACATCCACCCAGAAGGAGATAATGATCTTACTTGTGGTGTGAAAAGTGGGTGGTGCTTCAGTTTTGCCTGGTTGTAACATTCCACCTCCTATGAATACACAAATTTTGGCAGCTATACGGGCTTCTTTTTGTGCTTCAAATGTTGAGGTGAAGTGTGAAATATGTAAAATATAATTGCAGAAATCTTGTCTGACAGGGATTCTTTTGTTTAATTGTTCCATCCATGGGCATTGCTATATAATCTCAATCATCTTTGGTATGAAAGCATTATTTGTATTAAGTGTTCCCTGTTTTGCACTGGGAGTGAGGGAAGAACTGTCAGCTAGTGCAGTTTACTCTTCATCACTGGCCATGTACTACGCATTATCATGCTGTGTGGCTGTAGCGGTTAGTATTTGTCAGTATGACTGAGTCTTTCTGTCTTTGCCGTCTAGACACCGGGGACGTTGCAGAAGTTCCACAGGAAGCACAGGTGAAGGACAATAAGGTGAGGCCAGAACCCAAACCCTGTTCCCAGTCCTAGATTGGAAATGGCTACCCACAATGCATGTGGGATGTGACCTCATGCCTAACCCTTTCAGCGCTCTTTTTGTATGCACACTGTCATGAACCTTAGCTTTGAACCTCATTTGGTACCTGCTTGGTTTACTTCAACTTGGTTATGTGCATTTCCTGTGCTCCACATCGTTTGTAACATTGCCATGATTTAAAGTGAATCCTGATCATGGGCGTAGGAACCGGGGGGACGGAGGGGACGTGTCTCCTCCAATATTGGAGATGGAGACAGGTGCATTTGTCCCACCCAAAAATTATACTGCGGAGGAGAAAAATATTTGTTTTTGAAATTTTTAACCTACGCGCTTTTATTTTGAAAGCACAACACAGTGTCATGTCACTGGCCCGTCCCCTCCCTCACCGGCTCTGAGTGTTTGGGAGGCGGGAGACAGCAGCAGTCGACAGCAGGCGATCTGATGACAGAAACTCTTATTATTTCCACAGTACTATAAGGGTCAACAAATGTTCATTAAACATGTTCGCTAGTTTCAACTAGCGAACTAAACCTGGTTTCTGTCACATGTTGGTTAGTAATCGGGTTGCTAGCCGTAGTAGCTAAATATAAGCCAGGTGGATATGTCAAATTTTGAGGTGAATTTCAGTGGAGAAATCCCGCGAAGGTGCCATTATTTAATTTTATATGCAGGGACCACAGCAGCAAGCTAGAGAAACAGAGCAAGCTGTTGATTATACAGGTATATCAGGGCTTCAGGTGAGGTCATAATTCTGACTTGTTCTGTGGAATCATAGGGAAAGCATTAAAGTTAGTCTCGTGATCTTCAGCAAATAACCTTTGAAAGTCAAAATGTACGAACCAACTTTGGCTCAGTGGGGGAAATGAAAGAAACACGCAATCGTAAATTTAACATGATCCAGTCCGATTAACGCTCGGTTTGCGGCTTGTCCAATTCATTGTCGGTGGTCCATTTTGAGGTGTTTATCGCGGCCGCAATTGCATTACCGCATATTAAGATGCTTAATAGAGAGGATTGCAAGCTGGCTTGCTAACGTAGTTATATATCCACTCACTTGGGATCAATGTCCAGGTTACTAGATCTGAGCGGGTTTCATGAGTGCGCTGATATGGTTTGCAGCTGTCAGTTTAGGTTGTGGCAAGTTTATGTATGTGGCATCTTTGTATGAAAATTTTGGAGGCACTTTGCATAGCCTAATTAAAAAAACGGAGAAACACTTACTCAGATAATCCCTGTATACAGTAAAGGCAGTATCTGCACTCAGATTTACAAAAATTTTCCGTGTCCCCACCAATTCTCACATTAAACCTACGCCCTTGGTCCCCCCCAATGTTAAACTCATTCCTACGCCCTTGATCCTGATGGTTTCTTGAATAAACGGTTCAAATTAAGTGATGATTAAGTAGATGAAAAGCCATTACGGACACTAGCTAGTCTGGGTTACCCTTCTGTACGCTGTGAGTGGTGACATCTCTAACAGTGTGGCTTTGTTTTTGCTGCGCTTCATTCCGAGGATGGGTTGGGATTAGGGAGTGGTTTGGAATGTGACCCTAGTTCTACTAGTGTCGGTGCTGGCAATGAGTAATGTATCAAACAAATGTATAGACCGCGTTAGTAGAAACAGTGTGGAAAATTTAAGTGCAGTTTCTCTTTTTCAAACAAAACGCAGTTGCATCTAGACTATCGTTTCAGACTGTGTTTTGGCACACAGGGAAGAAGCTAGTCTGCTCATTGGCAGAATCTGGCTGTTTAGGTTTAGGCGGTGCAAGTTGTTTAAACCAGACATCTGCTTTCTTTGAGCTTGTGCCTTGTACTCAGATGTGTGGTCGTTCTCCCATGTTAGTTGCACCGAAGGCAAAACTTCATATATTTTTTTTTGTTCGGCTGCCTGGAGTAAGGATTTACTAGTACAAATGCGTTCAGTGTCTTGCTCCAAAATTTAACACTAATCCTGTGACTTTCTTTATTGCTGTCTAGATTTCTCTGGTATGTTGTATTTGTCTCCAGAGCGCTCACTGTTAATCTCTCTTTCTTTTCTTGCTCTTTCTTTCTCTTGCTCTCTCACCGTACAGCCCTTGTGTGAGCGTCTTGAGACCTTCCACTTAGACCCCGCCCTCTTGGGCAAGCAGCCCAATCTGGTTCTGTTCCCCCCAGACTTCCAGCCAATCCCCTGCAAGCCCCTTTTCTTTGACCTGGCTCTCAATCATGTGGCCTTCCCTCCTCTGGACGACAAGGTGGAGCAGAAAGGCAAAGGTGGCCTGACAGGCTACATCAAGGGCATCTTCGGCTTCGGCAGCTAAACACCTGGCCTTGCCTTCTGGGCTCCGGCCCCAGGCCCCAGAGGTCCGCCTGGGTTTTGTGTGGCACTGGTTTTGCCTGGATTCTGAGGTCCCCCCCCCGGACATCAGAATCCGCACAACTGTTCTGTGGCTTCATCGGCACCGGCAGCCCAGGTGGTGTGGGGAGGGATAAAATTTAGATAGCAACTCCTCAATTAACGAAAACATAATTTTTAAACTCTAAAGCGCCTTTCTTGTGAGCGGTGTTTATTTCCGTTTAATTTGTCAATTGCCTCTGTATTCCAGTGTTGATCCTGTCACTATTGTCGGAATTGGAACGTATTCATATTCATCGCTGCGGTTTTTCTGAGGGAGATGCAGATTGAATTGCGCAAAATGACACAATCAGGCCCAGAATGCCATTCTTCCCATGGTGAGGGTGACCTGTGGAAGGTTGTTAATTTGGTCTGATTGCATTAATTTGTTGAAATGGTGATAATCGCACACGATTGTCACCTCTTATCTGAATTCTTTGTGTAAATTCTAGTAACCCATCTGAAATCTGCTTGAAAGCTCGTCTTCACAGGTCCATTTAATACATGCTGTGGCATGTGCATCTGTGCGCTGAGGGCATTTAAAGTTCAGCAACATAAGGGAACTTTCTCCCTAAAAAACTATTTGGCTTCCTGTTTGTCCTCCCTGTTTAAACACTCTATAATGCTATTCTGAACGCACTCAGAGTCATTAACATGCTTATACAGTTGAGACAGCAACCAATGTGAAGGTGTGTTGTGATTTTTTTTTTTTTTTTTTTTTTTTTTGGTTATGCTTTGATTGGGCATTGAATTGTTCTGCTGAATTCTTCTCCTGTGCTGGAATAATTGCTCTGTAGACATAATCTTCTGCCGAGAAAATAAGTGGACCTCAATTGAAGCTCCTGGGAACTTTGCGCATGACTGGGTCTCACTAGCGCCTGCCGAGAACTGTAATCGGTTCATGAAATCGTCTGATGTTTTAATTTGTCATTAAGGTGGAGAACATCTGTACCCCCATAACTTTGATTCCTCTGCATTGCCCCGACCCAGAGATTTCGAACAACATGTCTGCTCGACTGCTGGTGCAGGTCACATGACCTAAATGGCTGAAGATAATTTCTTTGCATGTTTGATGGCATAATTTGGAAATTCTGTTTGGGAAAACAATAACTTTTTATTTTAAAGGTGTTTTGTTTAAGGCCAAATAAAACAACACTGTTTTCTGTCAGTCTGTTTCTTTTGTTTCTTACCCCTGCTGTGTGATTGGCTGTATGTGATTGAATGGATGGCCTGAGCTGGGTGTGTTAAGCAGTGGGTGAATCTCACCAGGAGATTTAGCTGTGATTTAGCTGCCTCCCTTCATTTGCGCTCCCGTTCTCTCTCTCTCTCACTCACACTCACACTCACACTCACACTCACACACACACACACACACACACACACACACACACACACACACACACACACACACACACGCGGGTGGCAGTGAGGTGAATACCAGTGTGGGGTGTGTTCCCGATGACACGCCTGCTGAAACTACAGGTTCAGCATACTAGCAATTCCTGGCTAGGAATTTTATCTGCTCCTTCTGTGGCCGCCTACGTTGTCCATCCCCTGATCTGCGTAAGGTTCCGGCAGCAGTATCTGAATGCTCTGATCATTCCACACTTCTACCATTTACCCTTACTTGGCCAGCATCTTTGGAGTTTGAGTTGGGGAGGAGTTTGTGTGTGAGATTATATTTGTGATGACATGGTGACCGGATGTGTACAACTTTTTTTTTTTTTTTTTTTTGGTGGAGGATTGGGGGGGCAAGCATAGATTTTCCCTGTAATTCTCTGGGTTTCTGAGCTTTGGTTTGCATCTTGACACATGGGGTACATCTCAGTTCTGTAATTTGATATTCCTTTGCGCCTCAATCCTTGCTTGAACTGGAAGTTGTTTTGGATCTGCCATCTTGCAGGTCATCTTAGAACTCTTATACCCCTTCACTTCAAACTGTTTGACCTGGACGTTTGCTGCCCCGGACTAAGGTTTTTCTGTCCCTGGGTTCGTTAACTCAGTTGTGTTCCCATTAATACTCCGTAACCTGGAGTTTCGCTCAGTCGAGGGCAAGCTTTCCATTGGTTAGCGCCTTAACCCTGGCTGCTGGCAGGGTTTATTAACCCCGGGATAAGTGCTGATTTTTCTGCGTTAACCCTGGGCAGCTAAAGAGTAGTGGAAACGCTTGCGCTGCCCCAGGGTGTCTCGGGGTCAAGCCTCGCCGTTACCCCCAAGATGACCCAGAGATTTGGTTGTGGGAAAAGGGCTATTGTATCTGCAGTGAGGTTGGGGCTCTTCAGAGCCCTGAACGAAGACGCAGGATAACCGCCTTCCCTGATGAGTCTCAGCTGAAAAACATGTCACTGGATAATGACAGTTGCTGGCAGCAGATCCAGCTGTGCACCGTCATTAGAAATGGACATCACATTTTGGTAAAAAACAAATTTCCTAATTTCCTCTCTCCTTGCATGGTTTTCTTTAGTCTCTCCAAGCATTTGTGGTGGGAAGGACTTGGACACAAGTGAGGGAAATGTGGCGGCAATTTACGAGAACTGAGTTGTATCCTTGGTGTTTGTATAATTTACCTCTAACCCTGCTGAGCTTTCCTATTAATTATGCCAGTCATACACATCTGATGTGCTTTTTGTGACTCAGATTTTACTGAACCCCTCAAGTTATTTCATTCTGATTGCCCCTCTATTGTGAAAGTCTTCCCTGAGGACACCAAGTCCCTGTCAAAAGGCTCATCTTATTTTGCTTCTATTGGCCTTTTGTTGTGCTGTAGGTGTTCACACTAAGGGCTGTGACTTTAATAGTGACCTCTCCAATCATCGTACAACTGGCTCTTCTTTGCCTTTTTTTTTGCCTTTTGTCGACAACAAAGTGAAGACCTCATCGGAGTATATGCAGAAGGGTTTACCACAATATGTAATTATTAGCGAGCCTCAAAGACCAGAGAACCTGAGCAAAGTTTGCCATAAAACAAAAAAGCCTCAACAGTTCTAAAACAACCTGCTATGGACAGTTTGAAGACAGATCAACTTGCACCAGAATGATGGGAAGAGAAGAGTTTGGAAAAGGGAAGGAACTGCTCATGATCTAGAACCGGAGTTGGGTCAAGTACTTCTAAAAGTACTTAGTCCAAGTACAAGTACTTTTGGCATTTTTTAAAATGCACTTGAATCCAAGTACGTGTATTTTCTCAAGTACAAGTACTTTTCATGTTTTTACCAGAGTAGTTAAACTTCTCAGTTGAACATTTTAACTTCTCAGTGACCCACTGCAATTAACTCTCTAACTTGTTAACCACCTCAATTACTAATGATCAAGGCAAGCTATTTAAAGATACTGCTCATCAATCAATTATGCATCAATTAACAGACATGAAAAAGAACAAAATTCAAACTACCACTCAAACAATTGCTAATTATGATGGATGAATCAAAATAACAATAGTTGATTTTTAAACATGAGTAAAATGATATTGTTTATCAATGTTTATTGGATATAAAAACATTTGATGTAGATTTTACAACCCCAATTCCGAAATAGTTGGGACAAAATGTAAATTGTGAATGGAATCAAAACGCAATGACTTTCAAATCACACCAGCCAGTATTTTATTCACAATAAAACAGAGATAATATGGCAAATGTTGAAACTGAGAAATTTCTAAATTTTATCCACAAAATGAGCTCATTTCAAATTTGATGGCTGCTACAGGTCTCAAAAAAGTTGGGACAGGGGTCTGTTTACCATGGTGTAGCATCCCCTCTTCTTTTTAACACAGAGTTGAGGCATCTGGGCATTGAGGAGACAAGTTTCTTGAGTTTAGCCATTGGAATTTGATCCCACTCTTGTTTAATAAAGGCTTCCAGCTGCTGGAGAGTTTTGGGTCTCCTTTGACGGACTTTTCGTTTAATTATGCGCCAAATGTTCTCAATCGGTGAAAGATCAGGACTTCAGGCAGGCCTGTTCAGCACACAGACTCCTCTACTACGAAGCCATGCTGTTGTAATAGCTGCAGTATGTGGTTTTGCATTGTCCTGCTGAAATACACAAGGCCTTCCCTGGAATAGATTTTGTCTGGAGGGGAGCATATGTTGCTCTAAAACCTTTATATACCTTTCAGCATTCATGGTGCTTTTTAAAACATGCAAGTGTCCCACATCATATGCACTAATGCATCCCCATACCATCAGAGATGCTGGCTTTTGAACTGAACGCTGATAACAGGAGGGGAGGTCTTTCTCCTCTTTAGCCCGGAGGACACAACGCCCATGATTTCCAACAAGAATGTCAAATTTGGACTCGTCTGACCACAGGACACTTTGCCATTTTGCTACAGTCCATTTTAAATGAGCCTTGGCCCACAGAACACAAAGGGCGCTTCTGGATCATGCTCAACAATGGCTTCCTTTTTGCATGATAGAGTTTTAGGTGGCATCTGTGGATGGCACAGCGGGCTGTGTTTACTGACAGTGGTTTCTTGAAGTATTCCTGGGCCCATTTAGTAATGTCAATGACAGAATCATGCCGGTGAGTGATGCAGTGGCGTCTGAGGGCCCGAAGATCACGGGCATCCAGTAAAGGTGTTTGGCCTTGTCCCTTACAAACAGAGATTTTTCCAGTTTCTCTGAATCTTTTGATGATTTTATGCACTGTCGATGATGACACCTTCAAAGCCTTTGCAATTTGATGTTGAGGAACATTGTTTTTAAAGTATTCCACAATTTTTTTTACTCAAGCCATCATAGGTTGGAGAGCCTCTGGTCATCTTTACTTCTGAGAGAGACAGCCTCTCTAAGACATCCCTTTTGTAGCCAATCATGTTACACACCTGATGCCAGTTAACTTAATTACTTGCTAAATGTTCTTTCAGCTGATTCTCTTATATATTAATTGCTTTTTCAGCCCTTTTTTTGCGTGTGTCCCAGCTTTTTTTGAGACCTGCTGCAGCCAGAAAATTTGAAATGAGCTCATTTTGTGGATAAAAATGCAAAATGTCTCAGTTTCAACATTTGAAATGTTATCTATGTTCTATTGTAAATAACATATTGGCTCGTGATCTGAAAGTCATTGCATTTTGATTTTATTCACAATTTACACTTCGTCCCAACTATTTCGGAATTGGGGTTGTACTTTACTAATGGGAAAATCCATGTAAAAATGCTTGATTTCAAAATACTTGAAAAATATTTGAAAAGTACCTGAAATATACTTGAAAATTCAAATACTTTTCAAATGTACTTAGTCCAAGTACTTTCACCATTTTTGAAAAAGTACTTGAGTCCAAGTCCAAGTACATGAAAAAGTACTTGCAAGTCCAAGTACTCAAGTTAGAAGTACAAGTACCGACCCATCTCTATCTAGAACAAACCACCTCATTTGTCAAGGATAGTGAAGCTTGTGTTATGATGTGGGCATGCATGACTGTCCATAAAACTGGTTCTCATGTATTTGTTTCTGATGTAACGGCTAGAAAAGCTGCAGAATTGATTTTGAATTGTATTGGACTATTTGATCTGCCCAGATTCTGCATAATGCTACAAAACTTTTGATGCCATGTAACAGTGCAGAGGGATAATTACTCATTTCCGATGATAAAAGCAGGACAAGACTTTTTCGCGGGAAAGTGGGACCAGAGTGCCAAGTCAATCACTGAATGTGACTGAGCTGTATTTCACTTGCAGAAGGCAAAATGACCAAAGAACAGGCAGGAACTGAAGATGTCTGCAGTGAAGGGCCAAGCTGAGCCTCACCAGGGAAAGAACCCAATGTCTGACGATGGCTATGCTTTGTAGTCTTCAGGCAGTCACTGATTTAAATTTGAAACAAGCATTAAAATGGAAATTTGTGATTAGTGATTTTTTTTTTTTTTGTTCAATTACTTTTGAGCTCCTAAAATTGGGGTTGATATGTACCCACTCAATTCGAACAACACTTTTTTTTAAGATTATTTTTTTGGGAATTTTTCCCCCATTTGACAGCGCAGAGAGACAGGAAAGTTTGGGGAGAAGACATGCAGCAAATGACCCGAGCCGGATTCGAATGCAGGTCGCTGCGGGAAGGACACAGCCTTTATGGTACGCGCACTTAGACCAATGAGCCACCGGGGCACCCAATTCGAACAATATTTTTGATAAAAACCCTTCCAATAAAGGACATTTTGGTTTCAGATCCATTGTGGTGGTGCACAGAGCCAAAGTGATGGAAATTGTTTCACTGCCCAAATACAAATGGATCTGATTATATCTAGCTGCTGGCAATGTAGTTTTGTAGCATCCCCATATAGCATTTTGTTTGATATTGGCTGTTTACTGTTCACCATTTCTTAATGTGCATCCAAATTCTCTTACACAAGCGACCTTTATCCTTTCCTCTCTGCTTTTCCTTGACTTGTTAGAAAACCTCACATGGGTCAAGGGAAAGTTGCAGAGAGATTTTTAAGTTACTTTGGAACATGTATGAGAACAATCAGATGTCATCTCCTTCAATACATCATGGGATTGATGGCAGTAGATGACCCAAATGGAAAACTACGTCAAATTAAGTATCCAATAGCTACAGCTGTAAAGGGTTGTAGTCCATAATCTCCAAGGCTGCGAAATTACGGCCTATCGTCTAATTCCTAACCACTTTTCTTTAACCTCAGTGTAAAACGTCATGAGGTAAAGGAAAGGTGTAAAGGGGACTCTTTTACAGTTTAGGAAGAGAACCGCGCTAGTAAGAGAATCTGAATCCACTTACACTAGGCAGAGCGATCACCCGCCTCCTGCCCGTCATGTTTGTTTTTTCGTGATTGGCCGGATGGACGGTCCGCGTGGAATTGCGGGATAGCATTTCCTCCTTTCTTTTCGAAAAGGATTGTTCAGTGTACCCTAGGTGATAAATTAGGAAGTATTGTAGCACCTTTCCGTTACATTTAAAGAATCCGAACACACTTATCGTGGCTGCCACATAAATACTTCCAGATCGTTTTCTAGGAGTTAGGAACTTTCCTAAGCAAAAATGACTATTCGGACGCAGCGTATGTCTTTTCTTCCAAGGCTGGCGCTGTGTGTCCTTGTTAGGGGGAAGCGACAAAAGTGTTAATTGCCTGTTTTTCTTCAAAAAATTGGTAGCCTGGCTCACAACAGCAGATTTTTAAAATCGTTACCAACATTTAGATGAGAGAGACCCCAGATTAAAGCCAAAAATTGTACATTTCATTGTCTGGTGTGTGGAGAGCACACACTCTCAACAATTTGGACCCGCGACCACCTGATATTGGCCATGTTTAAAATTTCCAGCTTGAAATCCATGCACCCCTAACAAGCTTCCAACCAGATCTGGTGATTGCCAAATTCACAATTAACATACCTTATACTACGAGATAATCGTTAGAGCCATTTTTAAAAAATGGGCTTTGCTTAAAATTGTCAGAAGGGGGGAATCAGGCCAAAAATTGGCAGAATTATCCATTAATGTGGTCCAGGCTTAAGTATTTAGAAAGTGGATAGCTTCTTTGCCTGTTGGCTTTAAGGTGCCTAAGGTTGCCAACACTAGGAAACGTCATCAGTGAGTCATGGGCAAAATGAGCAATGCTACCATTGTTTTTCACCTTTAGTGTTGAGATGATCCTTGCCTGTGTTCTTTATTTGTTTGCCCAGAAACATAACCACCACCCATTGTCAATGGCTGCCCTCTATTCCTGCTTTAGTTGTGGTGGTCATTTTACCTTCCCCATCTAACTTGTGAAGCTGTTTCCATCTGGTGAGGTAAAGTCTCAAGACCCCCAGCTGGAACATTTCCTCCAATCCTGAGTTCTTTGTGCACTGTAACCGAGGGGGGCCTTGATTATAGACCAGGGGGCTGGGAGAGAGAATTGCAAAAATGTGGCCCCTCTACTTCTTAGGTTGCCATGGCAGTTGCATGGCCACATTCCAAGATAAACTCTTCCGAAGGGTAGGGTTTGTGAGTATTGCTGCACTGGTATATTTACTGGATACCGTACTTAGCTGAGGGCAGTTCAGTGGGTCCCAGTAGCCTGATGTTGATAGGTTTGAACGTGGTCTGGGATCTTTCTTTGTGGCGTTTGCATGTTCTCCCTGTGTTTCTGTGGGCTGTCCCAAGGAACTCTGTTTTTCTCCTGTAGTTGAGTGAATTTATTTTTGCCTAATTGAAGACCATAAATGGCCCACAGGTATGAACATGTCGGTGAATGGTTTGTGATCCCTGCAATGGATTGGGGAACCTTCTGTTTTGTGTCTCTGCTTCTCTCCCATGAAATGCTTGGGTATTGCTCAGCCCCCCAACTAGGGCTGCAACAAATTATAATTTTCATTATGCGTTAATCTGCCAATTATTTTCACGACTAATTGATTAATCATTTAGACCGTAAAATGTCAAAAAATTATGAAAAATCCCCTTCATAATTTCCCAGGACCCAAAATCACATCTTAAAATAGCTTAATTTGTCTAACCAACAGTCCAGAACCCTAGGACTCTTAACTTACCATCACAAATGACAAAGGAAAGCAGTGAATCTTTACATTTAAGAAGCTGGAGTCGGCAAATGTTTGCCATCTTTGCTTAAAAAATGACTGAAGTGATTAATTGATTATCAAAATAGTTGGAAAACAATTTTTTCAATCAATAATCGATGAATCAGCTAAGTGTTGCAGCTCCACACCCAGGGCCCTGACCAAGAATAAGTGGGTTAGAACCACGGACTGCAAAACTCCCTACTGCAGTTAATCGAGCTTTAGCATTAGTTCAGTCAGGCACACGAGTCAGGCTGGTCACAAGCCCATTTCTGTCCAATCATTTTTGACTTTAGCTTCTCCTACTCATTTAGCGAGCTTTTATAATCAAGGCAGCGTTCATTAATTCCTCTGGCTTCATGCCCTCTAAACCACTCCTACTCTGGTCTACTAAAAAATCTGCTTCTCAGCTCCCCAGCCTCCTCCTTTATAAATAAAATTGTTTATTGCAAGCAGTATCTGTTCATAATTGAAAAGTTAATGAGACATAAAAGAATCTCAGGCTCTGCTGGGGGGTATGTGATCTCAGGGACTGTCTGTGTCATGCTTGCTCAGAGTGCTCCAGAGCATCATTTGAGCGGAGTCCGTGCCAAACTCAAGTGCATGTCCTCTTGTATTAAATGGTTAAATCTGACCTAAGTCCCCTGACTGAACCATGGATTATAAACCACTGACCTGCGGTTATTAGCGACTATGCAACCAAGAGTCTGTCTGTGCCTGTCAAAGAGCCTTGACTTGTGGCCACAGATCTTTTTTTGCAGTTTGGCATATTTTGTCATGATTTCCTGGTCTCTTTTCATAAATCTACTGTTTTTATGAGCAAAGCACCTGCAATTTGGATATCAACTATTTTGCTCTTTGGAGCTCCCTTGCTTTGGAGACTTACTTAGCGAAGTTCTGCTGGTTAGACCTCTTATAAACAGACACATGCTGCTGGGTATCAGTCAAATGAATAGGAATGGGCTGAGTAGATGCTTCTGTGATTGTAATTTAGAAACTTCAAGGTTAAAGCATTTTTTTCAGGGATGCTTGTAGTATTTTGAAAGACGCAAAGGCAATCCCTGCCATCCAGTTGGATAAGGTTTGTTCCTTCTCCTCACCCATTGCAGAGTTGGATAGGCTCCATCCGTCCCTGCCAGCTAATGGCTAATGGCTAATTCTTCTAAGATGCATGGCTGCAGACCACATTTGGCCCTGGAACGGTTTTGGTTTGATACCAAACCAAACAGCCATTTCATACCCCGGGACAAAACCTCAGCGGCCTCTTTTTAACTATATTCATTTGAAGTTAACAATGGAAAAATTATCAGTCACATTTTCACATTGTGGAGAAATGATGAATTAAAAGTTCAAAATGATCTTAGAAACAAAGCACTGAAAAAATATGCAAAAAATCTCAAATATATAAAATAAGAGTATCATAATATATAATATTATTATATAGTATTATGAATATTATAATAACATATAATATTTAAAATATACAAAAATGCAAAATTTGGACTCTGATCATTTTTCCTTTGTGGTCTTCATTTGCAAACCATCAATCCTTAGCCCAGTAAATAACGAGACTGAGAAACATTCAGGTGTTCCATGATATTGTTTGGAAATTTACCAGACGTGGGTGAACAGGACTGCACAGGACATCATCTTAAAACTTTCTAGCACAAAAATCATGACTTGTACAATGTAATACTGTAAGTGTGTGCGCGTTACTTTTAAATTCAAATTGAGCTCTAGTCACAGTTTCTGATTGAACTTGCCAGGAGGCAAGTCAAATTTGCAAAGCAGCGTTTCAGATTTTTGAATATGTTTTTAATACCTTTCTGAGAGCAATTGATTTCCATTAATTTCCGCAAATAATTTAAAAAAAAAACGACTCGTTGAGATAATACATTTTTTTGAGGTGGATAATCCCTCATCAAGTCAAAAGTTTTATTAATTATGTCAAAGTAACCATATGTTTGCATAATAATTCATTTTAAAGTGAAGATGGATAAAAAAATGAGCTCGAATAAACTTCTGAGTCAATATATTCCTTATTTTTTTAAAATCCAGTTTCAAATTGTGGTACTGGGGAGCAGCATCCCTCCTCAGCTGAAATGTTGTGGTCACTTTCAACACAGAATGAAAGGCAAGCATCACTCAGAAAGACCATACAAGTGGAAGTGTGGTGAGTTAGTCAGTGTGGTATTGGTAATCTCTTCCACTGAGCCACAAAAAATACAAAACATGTACCACGCATCAATTCAGAAAGGTGTTCTTTAGATACAAATAATATTTGGGTACAAAATTATGAAAAGCATAAGTTGTGTCCATTGCCGTGGTTAATTACAATGCTCAAGCCTACACAAGTTAAATACAAATTTACTGTTTACCCTTAAATGTTTTTCTGTACTTTCTGCTATGTTATTAAAGTGAATGCCGTTGGAATGATCAATGGCTTTATTGGAACACATCTACATTTAGAGACTTTCCATGGCTTTGCATATCTTTTTAAAAACATTTATACTGGAGGAAATTTACTTATACTGAAGTAATAATGGTTAAACCACTTGATTAAGGGTGTAAAAATAATGCCTTCCCAGCCAATCAAATTTAAAACTGAAGCTGCTGATTCCTGACCATAGTTACATTGACATCCATTTTACCTCAATGAGCAGTGGACAAATCATTCTTAAAGCAAATTACAGCAATTATAGGTCTTCAAGGTGAGATAACCTAACTTGATGGTAACCTGTTCCTGGAAATGTACTGTCTGGTAGGTTTTCACTCCAAAGCTTACAAAACAGGGCATGATTTTACTGTTGTAAATCTCATTGCGCTACTATACACCCGTGCAGAAGTTAAACACCACAAAATTCAAAATAAAATTTTCCAAAAATTGGAAAGTCCTGAACTCCTTGCAATTGCAAGAAGATTTTAGCATACATTCCGCATGAATTTCACCTTCAAAAGACACGAACCTTGCTTGATTGCACATGCTAAATGTTAGCAGTTGGGTGGCACTTATGAAGACTAAGGTTTCATCTTTGTACAACTGATAGTTTATACTAAGCCATCACTTCTCTAAAGTCTTGACATAAATGAGACTTCGAGTTCACAGGCCTCCTTGCCATCTTAAAGAAGAGTGGATCCATACTCTTAACAGCGCTAAACGTGTTGGAATACATACCCCTTCTTCAAAAGCCAATAAAGTATGAATTAAAGATCAAATTTTTTTCAAACTGATTTGGTATGTCAGGAGAGGCATGTCCAAGCCATATTTCCAAGAATTGGGCAATGTTTATTGATGTTATTAATTTAGTCCTTTAGTGAAGAGGAACTTGTTCTAAGAATTAGGTGGTGCTTGCATTTTGCTCAGGTGTATAATTAGCAAAATCAGAAGCGCCAAATTTGGACTGAGATAAAAATCTACTGGGAGGCAGTTCTCTAAGAACAGGGTTGGCTACCACTGTCAAAGGCTATTGGTGATTTCCCATTACCTGCATGGAGCTGGTCTTTCTGACTGTCTCAGAAACCAGCAACATAAACAGAACTGATTGAGCATAACATACATGCTCTTCTGTGCAAGTACACTTGACAAGTACACTTACTTCTCCCTGGTTAAAAGCTCAAGTTTTTAAGAAAAGGGACACTCCACCATGACAATGAACTTACACAGTACGTTCTTAGACATAGGGGGAACATAGAAGAAGCCCACATTCTTGAAATTTTTTCTGCAAAGTTATAGGAGAATGCACAATTTTATATCTTGGTTCTTGGATGAGAATGGATCAATTAGATTATATGAATCCCTTGCATAGAGGGGTCCTGATGGTGGGAGCTTAAGGATTTTTTTTAAATGGTATTTAACTCCATAAAACCTATAGACCCATTTGTGGGTCTTTTAGTTTCATCTGCTGTATTTAAAACTGTGGAAAATCAGGCCCATTTTAAATTTTAGAGGAGATCCCAAGGTTTCCAACAATCCCAATGAACAGAAAAATGCACATAGAATGATGAACATGATCTAAATATTTTCCATTTGTTGTAATGCTATGACCATAAAAACATGCCATCCTGGGTTTTAAAATTTGTCTCAATATAAGCATGATGTAGCTTCAGTGAAACACAGCAATTGGCAGATACAGAATATGCATGTGACATTGTCCTATAATATGGAAAAAAAAAATGCTTTTTCTGGCTTTCTACAAACTTAAAGGAAAACATAGGCGAGAAGTCAGAGTTTAAGGCGTTTAATGAGTTTGCACATTGTAAATATTATACAGTCTCTTCATAAACAACCACATTGCCCAGTCAGTGTCCTTAGACAGTTCCCTTCGGCACACCTACACAGCACTGCACAACCCTGCTCTCCTATGTGTACCTGCAGGCTTTTGTGGGAGATGAGCTGATTTCATGTCATTGTGATACAGGTGTATTCCGAATGCTATTACGGCCAGCTAAATTGCGCCTCCATAAATGATTTGATAGAATTGAATAATTTAACTGTATTATATTTGGTAACATCATACTGTTTTCTCAGTGCATATGGCCTGTATCGTGTCTCATGGCTATTGCCACGGCTACCAGATTTCACTTATGGAAATTCATCACATTTTCCAAATTACAGAAATCACAGAAGAAAAGAAGATTTACATTGAAATTGTAAAAACGCAAATAAATTAATCAGGAGAGCAGAACAGGGCCGGAGTGAGCACAAGTGAGAATGCGAAACAGGTCCGCCCGGTCCGGTGGAACAAGATAAATGTCTGGGTGTCGGCACACCTGTTCCCAGGGCGGAGCTGCGACAGGTAGCCGCATTTTAACTCTGCCCTGTCACACGCTCGACTCCCACTACGGCTAAGTCAGGGGACAGAGATACTAAGGGACTTTGATTCGCGTAGCTCCAGAGCCCCAGGATGTTTAAAAAGAAGGACGGCGGCCTCCTGAAGGTGTCCGGAAAGATCAGCAAGTGAGTTTGTGCAGCCGAGAGGCCCTCTGCCCGTGTGTGTGTGCAATGTGTGCGGATGCATGTGTCATATTTCCTTTCTCCTGGAGGGAGTTGTTCTCCATTTTACTGTCTATGTTTTCGTTCTAATTAAACACAGGTTCTTGAATGACTTATGGTTCAGAGCTTAAGGAGCAGTTTTTTGCAGCTGTGTTGTACCAGAGACGGTTTTTTAGCTTCTTTCTGTGAGCAGTGGTCTGACAGTGTTGACAACTTGAATTCTGTCTTGCTTTGTAAACATGAGTGAAGAATACACCCTGGAGTGGTCACCAATGCATTGTAGTGTTTTTGTGCTCAGTTTAAATGGGAATAGTTTTCTTATTTTTTCATTTGTTCCTGAGAAAGAGCATATAAAGTAACTGAACAGGTCACCACTTCGCATTCCGGTTCGTTTCACAGCCTCTGATAAAATGCCTTTGGTTTGCGCAATTGCTGATTGAGGTAGACCGGGGTAGTTACGCCCGCATTTAAAATATTTGTATTTTGTCAGGAAGTTTAGTCAAACAGATCTTTTGGAGGTGTGTCTCCCGTGAAGTTTAGATTTAGATACAGCAAACTCAGTATGATGATTGCAAACCACACAGAAGTTTGATGATTGAAATTCATGGCAGTGTTCTCATATAATTTCATCTCCCATCCTGAATTTTACTAAACAACTTCAGAAACATACACACTTGCCTAAATAGGCACACTATGCATTTCTAATTGCATTGTTTTACCCAGAGAGGGACCTTCAACATTTCTGGAGGTTTTTAGACACAGTTGATCTCAGTTAGAGATAAGTTTAATAATCCTGAGGTCAGATTTTGGCAAATTTGAGCCTGAAATGTGATTATCTTCCAAATTTGTCTCAATACAAAATTCATGTAAATGTATCTAAATGTGCTTTAATGTGCTTTTCTTTTTTTTTTTTTTAATAATGGTGCAGTATCCAATTAGATGCATATTGGCACAATATTCTTGATATGTTCAATAATTTTCCTGCGGAATTTTTTTCACAGAAAAGAAATTTATCAATTGCTTTTCTTGCTTTGGGAAGGAAGTTCTCATGAAAGTGAAAGCAATATGCTGGCGTTAAGAAGTTTGATTTAACATTTGGATTTTGGTTTCATCCAAAGTTTACAGACAGGCCGTCCTATGACACTGCTAGCTCTGTTTAGACAGTTCAACCATCACACCTTAGCAAAGGTTCATATTTCACAGGTTTTTATTAGCACACTGCTCACCTTCACTAGCATGTTCTGTCAAACTGGAAGGGGAGGTTGTGCCCACACACTTCTGAGTCAGAACGTCTATATGCATTTTGCTCAGAGACAGGGTGTGCCCCCAGGCTCACAGAGAGAGAAGAAGAAGACTGAGAGAAAAAAGTATGAGGTTAACAAAGAGATGAGATGACCACTCCAGAAAAGATGATGCAGCGGCAGAGCGTGGGGTGAACAGTTGTACACAAACTGTCTTTGTCCTGGGACCCCACTGATATTGCACAGTGTCGAGGCAGACCGGCCTGTGTCACAGGCTTCTCTACAGGCGTGAATGAACTGATCACAGTTGATATTTGTGCTTAAATGGGCAGGGTGCTTGAGAGGGGAATTCCCTGGTAACCCCACACAAATAACCTTTATCTGCACACTGGTCAGATGTGCAATTCTTTGGAGAAAAACACTGGTGTAGAATTTTTTGGGTGATAATTACGTTAACATCATATTACAATGGCGTTGCTGAGGTTTTTTTAATCCTGTCTACAGGAGCTAGGCTTGACAAAGCACACTATTTTTAAATCAAATAAGGTAGTTTATGATATAAAAGAGTTCTGCTGATTTTAAGGTGAAAGCAAAAAATCACATGATGAGCAGTCCTTTGGGATGAAGGCTCAAGGACCCCTGTATGGCAGAAATATTACAGCACAGAGGATTACGTAGGAAGAGTTGGCATGCTTTGTTTTGGCTTAGATACTGTATAAGGGCAAGGTCAGGTGAGGGAGGAGATTTCAGGGATCAAAGCGGCTGGCATATTCTTCTTCTGTGATTGTGTGAACCCTCGCGCTCGTGTTTGACGTGATGACCATCACATTACGTAATGCCTGTAGTTGGGCGCTGTTCTCTGTGGGCACGGAAAACTACTGTCACTTTCATTTAGCGGAATGCGAACAGGTACACAAAATATCACCAAGACTTGTGGTAAAAGTGAAGGACATCCTGAAATAGCTGGTTTGTTAGCAAAACCTTGAGGACACGGAGGTAGATTAATAAAGTTTTGGACTTGGAATATTTTAAAGGTGTCACTTGGCCAAATTGCAAACAAAAATTAGAGGACTATTTGTTTAGAACATTAACTGTTGGAAAAAAATATCCCATTGATGATAAAATAAATCCTTGATGTGCTTCATTAGCTTGTTCTCATACGGGTCTTACCAGTTATAAGATTCTTACAAGCTTGCTCATGCTGGAGCTGAGATACGGCACTGGCAGGGTAAAGGAAGACGACAGACCTATCTTAGCAGTTAAGTGACTGAGAGTGTCGATATAACCAGCAGTGTGCTGATGAACGCACAAAGGTCTCAAACTCACGGAACAGACTTACCTAAGCTCTTCAGTAAGTGAGGGAAGGCTTCAGAGAATTACAAGGGGGAAGTGTATATTTGCAGGGCAGGAGAGATAGGGAGGGAAATGCTTTGGGAAAGGGACACCTCTTTATTGTTGCTGTTGTTTGGCAATAATAAAAAACCCCACTTCCTGAGACAGAAACTGCGACAGCTTAGTATGATGGGATGTGTGAATATGCACATATCTGAAGGGGTGAAATTCCTGAGGGGATACCGATACAATCCTCAAACTGATAAACACAACTGAATAATACTGAACAACTGTATAAATAATAAAATCTGGCTTAATAGGTATTTGAAAACCATCCAAATATCCATTACAAGTCATGTATCCAGATGAAGCCCATTGAAACAAAAATGTCTATTTTTTATGCCTCAGCAAGAATGTGGTAAGGTGTCATTAAAAAGTTAGTCGTGTCTGAATGGCAATTTATGCACCTTCATGGAATAATGTCTATATTCTTCCCCTAATCACTCTTAAGGAGTAAAATATTGCAATTTGACATTGGAACTTTGTAGTCAGCCCAACCTCTTTGCGGCCTAGCAAGCTGGTTTCACTCTGTAGCATTGTTATTTGGGTGTGGATGCATTCTGGGGTGTGAATAAAACTGTCCAGCCCTGATGGCCACATAAGTTTACATACAATTTATTTTGCCAGTCAATCTACTCCCAGATTCAAGCAGCTCTTTAAATGCAACTTGCTAGAGAGCATTGTTTGCGGAGGCTGCTTTCTTACCCACTGGGGATCAAAAAGTTGTTTCCAATGTGACTGAGTGCTTCCATGTCACTGCAACACAGAAGTGTTTTTTCTTCCTTAATGCTGACTGAGAGAACTGCACACTGTAAGGGAAAATACACGGTAATACATGCCAGGCAATATTGAAAAGTATAGCTTATGTATTTACCTTCATTACTCAGGTACCTGATCGAAACCCACTGAACAGCGTAACAGTCACTGAAGGTTGACAGATATGGACTTAAGACTGAGATAGGAGAACATGTCCTGTGCTCTGTGACATTTAAATGGCACGTATCATCATTTTCAGACAAAACACTGAGTGCATGCAGAGCGAGCTTCAAATCTGCCTCGTGATTTTGATGTTATCTTTACTGTGAAATCCCCCATATGCATTCACGGTGGAAACTTGAAATGGAGCATGAATGAGGCTGAACTTTGGAAGAGAAAGTTGACCTTAAGACCATTAAGGGTGATGAAACGACGAATTTACATTGGACTACAGCTGAAGTAGTCTAAGACAGGGTTATAAACTTTAGTTTCATTTTTACAAATTTTCACTGTAGCTGTGCTTGATTATAAATTACGTCTCAGTATTCCTCTGAGGTATTTCAAAGGGCATATTAAGGAGTGGAACGATATCAAACTTTCTAATTATGCATTATATGCTGACCTAAAATTCCACATGTTACAATGCTTTTCAAAATACGGAGGAAACAATTGGTGCGTTCTTGATGCTTTGTCTCGACTCAATACTTTTGAACAGTTTAATAATGGAATTATTTAAAAATATTGTTCCCTTGGATTTGATTTACAGTAATGTTTACTGAAAAAAAACAAAATGGATGTTCCAAGGAAAAATATTTGAGGACACCTGTTCACCTAAGTAAAAATCAGACGCTCACTCATGGCATAAAGCATTACAAAGGTGCATTTGACTTTATACCATCTTAAGTATTTTTAGGAGCACTCAGGCTTTACTTTAATGACCTGCAGGTAGAGTAATGGGAGAACACAGGGTGACATTACTGAATGACAGCCCTGTTTGTGGAATGACAGCCATGACAGGAATTCCGGAGGAGGGAAGCGGAATTTAATTCGACACTTACACCCTATAATCTCCTCTCAGGAGAATCTACCGCGCACACAAAGAAAACTTCGATGTAGTGGATTTCCCTTTTCTGAAATCATTATAAAGTCATCAAAGACCCTGGTGCAATAAGCACTTAAGTCACAAAATGTCCATTTTGGGAAAATTGAAAAAAAATTGACTTGCATAACTATAAAAGACGCTTTCCCATCCACATCTCAAGGCGTGTATAAATGTGACTTTAGTACTTTTAGCACAAGGCTCTTCAAATAGAGTGATCCATGCTGAAGATCTGTGCAGTGCTACGACAGTAAATTATATCTATCTCACCAGGACACATAAAGTCACGTTTAGGCTCATTGAGTCTCTGCAGGTTGGTGTGATCATGCCACATTAAATCAGAATGACACTGGTTTATTTCTAAAGCTATTGATGTCTGTGGCTGATTGTATAGAGGCTGTTCTCATTCACTGTTCGTACTTACAGCAATGAAAGGAATTGGTGCATAACTTATGTAATCGTATGGCCAAGGGAGAATGGGATTCATTTTTCTGGACTGGCACATTCAGCCCAACATCCGCCGATGTCTGTGGCTGAGTGAGCGCGTGACTGAGAGACGAAGTGACTAATTGAGTTACACCATTGATTGGCAGGCTGAGTGTACTTTCTTCATTGACCATTGCTTATAGTCTACAATTTCGCAAATAGATCATAAACGGTTCTGCCATATGCAAGGTTTTGACTGAGCCTTCTTCAAGTTTCTGCAGTGTGCAGCTGATGGTAATTGCTTGTTTATATAGCAGTTTATCATGGCCATCCCTGTGCAGTTCTTTCTGAAAATGAATTATTTACATTTGGCCGGACTCATGGTATGTTGTTTTTTTCAACATTCATTTGACTTTTGCAAACTTTGAGATGATTTTTTGTGTGCTACTGTGTCTGGCCAAGGATACTCAAAAAAGCCAAAATGTAAAAATCCGCAGGTATTCCATGACATTAAATTCTCAATTATGCTCTTAATTTCAAAGATGACAGCTTGTGAATTTCTCTAAATCTATGAGCCATCCACTATGCATGTTTGGTTGCGACAGTGCATGTTTAACTGAAGCTATGTCCTTTGCCTAACCGTTGGTTTTTAAAGAAGACCTTTTATGCTAATTTTTTTTCCCCAAGTTAGAATATATTTGGATGTCCAAAAGGAAAGTTTATAAACTTTTTAGCAAAAATGAATAAATAAATAAATATTCCACAATTTCTGGACAATTTTATTCCTGTCATTCGTATCACCGAAAAATGGCCTGTTCTGAGCGGGCATCCCCTCTGTGGAATGAGGTTTGTTCTAACTGGCCGGGGATCAGAGCCAGCCAATGGAGAGTGACGATGTCATAATCCCCCAGCTACTGGCAGTTTCTTACAACAGACAACTGAATAAGTAACGAGCTAACTACTGTACTAGGCAACTGAACGAGTATGGAAAGGTAGCTAACGTCAGCTGGCTAAGCAAGCACGGACAGTACATTCACAAAAGTGTGGTAAGCAGGTGCCATAATTATTTTACTACACTTGTAATTCAGTGTCTTACATTATGCTTTGTTCCCACTGTCGTGTGCTCCGTTATGAACACCACAATTGGCCATTCGTTGCTGATCGTGGAACTTCCCTGAAGCTGCTTTCACACTGGACGGGAAACTAATTTTTTGCATGACAGATTGCATTCAAAGTCAATGCAAAGACGTGTCTTTGCATTGACTTTGAATGTAATCTGTCGTGCGAAAAATTTGTTTCGCGTCCAGCGTGAAAGTGGCTTAAAATTTCAGGTTTGGATATGAGGTGATGCGATGATCACGATTGACAATTAATCGTGTTGATTGTATGAAATTTTTGAACTGTCCGACACTTTTCTACAATCAACACGATTGCCACGACCGACCTCAAGATCTGATAAGATCTGATAGGATCACCACGATTACTCCACGATTAAGACCACGATTTCAATCGTGCCGCGAATTGTGATAGTGGGATCCTAGCATTCAGAATTAGCCGTGGCCAGCGTCTATATGGCAGCAATCATAAGCAAATGTTCCCTCTATTGCACTTGCTACGCCATTAAAACTGGACTGAATTTATTAAAAACAGTCACTCATTCTATCTGATCCTATCAAGGTGTCTCGTACATTGCCTCTGACCGAACTAGCAACGGCTTCAAAATTCACAGACAATTTAGTATAGCTAGCTAGGTCGCTAGCTAGCCAACTTATGAACTGCACAATGATTACAGAAAGGTACTGTGTGGATGCTAGCTAGCAAAGTAAGTTAGTTTTAAGAATTGGCAGTTAGCAAGCCAGCTAGCTTGGTACATCAAAAGCAAAGCCATACACATTTAACTGAGCTAACAGTTGGAATTCAGTTTGGATATCAACGGAAATTGGAAACACCTCAAAAGCTAGGTACAGATGAAAATAAATTGCGACCACCGTTTCTTTGTATCTTATGAAAAGCATAATGGTTCCCCTCTAATATTAATTTCATTGACTGTCCAGTGTTGCACTGATCTGGGTTAGAAGTATAAAGCAGTCAGACAAAAAGTAAAAACCACACAAAGCCTATAGCTAATTATGGGCTTTTGCTGATTGAAGCTATGATGTTGCCATCAATAAATAAGCCGTGGATGGAGATATTAAGATGAGGGGTAGAACAATTCACATGAGCTGACGTGATGTAGAAAGGGGAGCCAAATTTGAATGCCATGCCAAATGCCATGCTTTATGAAAAACGCTGCCCACAAAAAAATGACCAGGCTGTTTTACTTCACAGTTAGTGGGTTGGTAAGCACTTTAGTCACCAAAATGTTTATGCACAAAAACTGAAAGTGAATTTTTCATAATATGCCCCCTCTGGCTCACTGTTGCTAAATGCTTATAGCTCAGTGCTGCTTTTACTTCGGGTAATTGAGGCAATGACGGTTAAAAACCTTGTGTCGCTTAAAATTTGTATGATTGTGACGAAAAATTGAGAACGTTTTCTAAAGATAACCTATCTAACGGACCAGGAGGATACATGACTATACAGTGCCAATTCCAAGTTTGCTCCCCACTTGTGCGGGTTTTCATTCCAAACCATAATTGCAAACGTAGAATATGAATAAACTGTTAATTTTCCTTAATTATACTTTTCATGTTTTTTGAAGGGACTATTTTCATTCTTAAGCCACATTATGGCAAAGAAACTCATTCATTTCAAGGATGTCTTATTGCAATATATATCAAGACTAATTAGATCAAATTAAATATTAAGGTGACTCAGAAGGCTTTTAATTGGCGAAAGCGTGGAATCATGGCCACTGACTCTGAGCACTTCAAAGATAAAGAAGGATTAAAAAAACAGGGCCAGTGACCTGCATTTTGTTAACAGGTGTTTGATTTTCTAAGAATTCAAATACGTGTCCAAGAACCTTATTTGAGCAAAAGACAAAAATCATGGGGTGTGTCTTGCACTGGATTTGAGACCCACTCATATAAAGTGCCAGTGCTAACCTTTTTGCTGTCTGCCTAGGAGCCAAGTAAATGAGCTGGCCTTGCTGATTGCGCGCATGCAGAAGAATGCTGACATAGTAGAGAAGGATATTCTGCGCGCTGAGGAGCTTCTTGCTGTGGTGAGTGAAGAGGCCCTCTGGAGCATTTCCACACACTTACATACACAAACGAAAAAAAGTCCCGGGACATGTGAGTGAAAATGAATACACATAATCACAAAGCTTCTTTCGGAGTTCAACAGTTCTTCTTCTGTGTTTATTTTTTTTCCTTGGGAGCTTTACAGATTTTACAATGTAATATTTTTCACGCTAAACTCACAATGGTAGAATGGATACAACAAGTGAAAAGAGGCAGATCAATGTATTTTTTTTTTATTCCTGCGATGGAATGACAAGGACTATCAGACAAGTGCAGTTCGATTTCCATCTGTAAATTACAAATTGAAGACCTGAGTGCTAAAAGTACTTAAGTAATAAAATTTTGAGAAAATGGAAAAAAACTATAAAGATTATTTATTTTTTTTTTTTTTACATCGGTACCTCATATTGTGGGAAAATGTGACTTAAATAGTTTTGGCACTAAGCTCTTCGATTGCACATCGCAAAAGGGTGCAAAACATGAGCATAATTTCTCACATCCTTTTACATAGTCAATCCATAATGCTAACCCCCACCCTTCCCCACCCATCCCCACCTCCCCTCCTGTTACTGCTTAAAGGATGCGGAGAACAACAAAAAAGAGTTGCCATGGCAACACCAGAAGGAGAACGCCGATCGCCTGGCCGAGGCAGAGGGACTGCTGAAAGATCTCTTTATAGATGTGGACCGGGCCAAGAAACTGAAGCACCCTCAAGGCAGCGAGATAGAGAGCGAGTGAGTGCCACGATCCTGTCTGTCACACGGTCATTTCTCCAATCTAGGCGCAGGGATCATCAAATCACAGTCCTCACGGTCCAAGAACTGCCAGCTTTCCACCCTCTCGTTGTCTGGGAGTCAGGTGGAAAGACAGTCTAGTCAATCAGAATCACTAATTTTTCAATCATTTACCAAGTAGAAAACAAAACCAGGGCTGAATTTGGATTCAAGGTCCAAATTTGGTGATCCCTGATCCAGAGATTTCAGCACCTCAGCGCCTACCTTTGTATCGCATGTCGCTCAAGACAAGAGTGTCTGCCGAATACCTGCAATGTGATTTAGTGCAATGTAAAGCTGGAGTGGGACTCTGCAGAGTACATGGGGAGAGTCAATCTTTCATTATCCAAAGATAATAATGTAATTTCTGAAGATATAGTAGGTTAAAATACTTATTATTCGTGAGGAACATTGCAGAAGACTCTCTTTCAATGCCACATGATCCTACAGTGTCAGCCGCCTCCATGACCGCTGGTTCAAGGACTGCGCCTTTTACCGCGATGTGTACGAACAGATCAAGGAAGTCGAACTGGCGCCCAGGATTGACTGGGGCCAAGTGCTCAATCAGAAACAGGTAAGCTCGGCCGTTCTGGCAGCAGCCATACCCAAATTGGTGTTCCTGAGCATCCTCTTCTGAAGAACAAGTCAGCAGGATTTGTGGCAGGGCAGTGTTCTCTGTTTAGACTGCAGGAAGGACTCGCTTCCAGCTGTCCTCCACCAAGCTGGGCCATCAGGGTGGTGTGAAGAAAATATAGGCGGTGTTAGAACCATGGAATATAAACACAAGGGAACCAGACACAAACTTGGAGGCAGCTTAAAATATAAGAACTTAATGAGAGCTTGGGAGCTACAACCCACACCACACAAATTTTCCAACATTGTGCCCTATTCCTAACACATGAGGGTTTACTCTGTGAATACATCTAGACCCTTCATGTACTGAATCTGTACTGCAAGATGGCGAGAAGAACAGTGTCAAAAACTAGAGCTTGACCCGCGAGAGCCCATACCTCCACCAGCGTAGCTGGATTTGTACTTTGGCCTATATCTCAGCTGTACTTTGGCCTAGATAAGCCTAAATTTAGTCACTTGTTCTTCTTGTGCTACTGTAACCTCCTGCAAAGTTTGGTTGAAATTTATGCAGCCGTTTTTGAGATATCCTGCTAACAAACAGACAGAACGAAGTGACATGGTTGTCGATTTCGACAACCAATAAACAAACGGAAGCAAAAACATAACCTCCATGGCGGAGGTAATAATGGCAACATATGCCAAAAGTTAAAAAATAGCAACAGCAAAAAGAACTGTGGCCAAAAGCTCTCCAACAGGGACAAATGCAAACTTGGTAGGATAGAGGCTAATCGTTACAGATTTACAGCACTACGAAACCCACCCCAGAAGTGAATCAACCTGTATTCAAATCACTCTGGACAAAAAGAACATCACAGGTTTCTCAAACCTGGTACTTATGGCAGTGTTTCAGAGAATTCGCATACACACAGGTTGCATGGAATCACACATCATCGTGCTTGTTTGTGAGCAACACTTGTACATGATACGTGAAATTCAGTCAGTTTCATGTTTGATTAGCTCAGGTTTGTGTTCGTGTCCACAGTTAACTTTCGGCAGTAGCTGCTGATTCTGCTGCAGGAACAAGGAAAGGCCTCGGTAAGATATTAGTGCTGAGCTGGGGGAGTCTGTTGCCTGTCATCATATTTTACAGAGACAAGTGAGCGCGGAGGAGTACGGGCCCACTATGTCAGACCTGGAGAAGCAGATCGCTTCACACAACATCCTGCACAAGGAGATCGAGGCCTACGGCAAGCAGCTTGAGTCCGGCACCGCAGGCACCAAGGTACCTGGCACACACAGCACTAAACTACATCAAGGCAGGTATTCAACACATGCAGATATTCAATGCAATACAATGCAATTCAATGCAACCACTGAGAAGACATCATTACAAAGTGGAAACCACTATAATATAAAAAATAGAATACCACCAAGGAGCCATAGATAGCCGCTAGTGAAAAGTGTTACGCTAACCAAATAAACCTAAAATTTGTTTATAACTAATGAAACCACTTATAATAGACAATACCTCTCTGTGCACAGCTAAAGCTATGACATTATTTTAAGGGAATTCTAAATGAAATCGATCAATGAGAAGGGTTATTTAGAATGGGTCAAGGGAGGCATTCTGCAATCTCAAGACACAAGAATTTACTAAAATAACAACTCAGGTGAAATTCTGCTTTTCCACTGTCAGGGTTTAATCATTGTGGACAGAAACAAAAAACCCTACCCAAACATTTCAATGGATAGATCATCATCGGACCATTAAACCACACTGTATACAGTGCCTGACAAAAGTCTTGTCGCATAAGGACATAGTAACTAAAAATAGCATCTAACTTTATTTCTAACCAATCAATTGTTACAATAAATGGTCCATTTTAATGTCAAGGGCTTTCACATTAATAATTTGGTGCAAAATGAAACCGTCAAAAAAGTGTTCTGATGTTCACAGCTTGGCTAAGCCCATAACATCTGTTTTTGCTGGGACAAAAGTCTTGTCGTCTCTTCAGATGATGCAACAAATCGCAGATTAGAGTTTAACCTGTGACAAATACTGTAATTTACACATTCCCAGATGTGTATAGAAATAACCCCAGCACACCAGACTTTCATATGACGTGTGACTAGACCTCTGACAACATACCAAAGATTCAACCACAGACCAAAGTGCTGATCATCAAGAGCCTGAAGACTGAGTCTGCTGCTGAGGTGGCAGACATCTTTAATGTATCCAAATGTCAAGTGGAGGGGATGAGAAAAAGATTTGAAGAAACTGGTGACGTTCATGGCAAGCGAGGTCAGAAAGACCCGGTATGACAACTGTTTGAAAGGACCGTTTGTTGCTTCAACTGTACAAGGCTAGCCCTTCTTCAACTACAGCGAAGCTACATGAGGAAATGTCACCAAAAATCCCGGTATCTACAAGAAGAGTTTGTCCAATTCTCTCTCAAAGTGGTTTTCAGAGCCAAATTAGTACACAGAAGTCTGCACTAAACAGAAAACAAAAAACCTGCATTGCATTTGCCAAGGCCCACAGCTCGCAGAAAGGATTAATACTGGAAAAGTGGCTGAAAGTTTATTTTTCTGGTGAATCATCCAATTGAACTGCATCCCAGTCGCCGACAAGACCTGTTGGAACCCTCATGGACCCAAGATTCTCCCAGAACACAATCATGTTTGGTGGTGGAAAAATCATGGTTTGTTGTTACATCCAGCATGGGGGTGTGAGAAAGATCTGCAGAGTGGATGGCAACATCAACAGCCTGAAATATCAAGAAGTTCTTGTTGCCCTACTTATACTGCTGCTCCTTCTCATTCTTCTGCCTCCATGTCACAGTTCCTGAAAGCGAAGAAGGTGAAGGTATTCCAGGATTGGCCAACCCAGTCACCTGACATGAACATTATTGAGCATTTCAGGGGTAAGATGAAGGAGGAGGCTTGGAAGATGAAACCATAGAATCTTGATGAACTCTGGGAGTCCTGCAAGACTGCTTTCTATGCCATTCCAGATGATTTCATCATCAAGTTATCTCAGTCATTGCCAAGACGTATGGATGCAGTCCTCCAAGCTCATGGGAGTCATACGCAATATTAATTCTTTTTTCAAAGGCACCATGGCTTTATGTTCTGATATTATACTGGCATATTTGTGTATTCAAAATAAAGTGTATGTATAATTTCCACATTTTTTTTCAATGCAACAAGACTTTTGTCCAAGCAAAATCTGACCTTTCTGTACAAATTAAATTATAAAACTCAATCAATGACACAAAACTCTATTTTGGTTTATTTTGCATAATCTAGAGGGCTTTGCCTTTCATATAAGCCATTTTTGATTCCAATTGATCAACTACAAGTCAGGTTATTATTTGTTGTTCCTACAACTTGGATAAGTGACAAGACTTTTGTCAGGCACTGTACTAGGCCATTAAACTACAATGTATACTAGGCCATTAAACCACACTGTATACTAGGCCATTAAACTACAATGTATCCAAGGCCATTAAACCACAATGTATACTAGGCCATTAAACCACAGTGTATACTAGGCAATTAAACACACTGTATACTAGGCCATTAAACCACACTATATACTAGGCCATTAAACTACAATGTATACTAGGCCATTAAACCACACTGTATACTAGGCCATTAAACCACACTGTATACTAGGCCATTTAACCACAATGTATACTAGGCCATTAAACCACACTGCATGCTAGGCCATTAAACCACAATGTATACTAGGCCATTAAACCACACTGTACACTAGGCAGACCTTGGTGCACTAAATCTCATGTTTTCTTATCGTTGAGTAGGACTACGCTGCCTCTAAGAAGCAGTACAACAATCTTCTGGTAAGTAGTAGGACTGAGATTTTATACATTTTAAACATGGTATTTCAGGGATTCCTAAATTAAAATTGAATTAAATTCAATATAGTCAGTTTTTATAAAGCATGATTAGAACCTCCATCTGTAAAGATTCACAGCGATACCGTGCTACCGTCGCTCCACAGGATAACTCAAAATGGAGGCGCCAGTACTTGAGTAGCTTGTACGACTACATGCAAGGCTGCACTAAGGAGCTCTCCTACCTGAACGACGAGCAGAAAAAGATCCTTAATCAGGACTGGAGCGACCGCATGGTGGACCCCCCAGATGTCCGCAGGCAATATGAGGTGAGAGTGGTGGACAGGGTTTTTTGGACAAATGAATAAATGAATGGGTAGACACGGGCGTGTGTATTACTGCTAAAAGGTTTTTGGCATGTTTAAAATAATGCTGTAAGGTGAAGATACTATCACAGACAAGAAATAAGTCAATGCAAAGGGTTGCTTGTTATACTTCCACCTGCCATAGCTTCATACACCCTAAAAGTTTAGGTTTCTGCAGACAGCTGACCTTATGTGACCTCGACCTTTGACTCGATGACCTCTTAAACCTAATCAGTCCATCTACACCCTGTACGGAGTTACCATGTTTGATTAAGTCAAAATCTGGCCTCTACTTCAGCAGATCGCAAAACACAGGATAAATGTGACGGACATATGACTGGGAAACAGTCTGCCATTCGACTGCACTGTAGGTTGGAGGCATAATTATAAGATTTAAAGCTTCTGATTGAAAAATTTCAAATAAAGAGCTGAGAACTGCTGAAAACTAAATAAACTTGATATTTAATGTTACAATCCATTGTGTAAAAACACTGCCCTGCAGTATTATAGTTTATAAGATAATTGCCTGTTCAGTTGTTCCTAACATTGGAGAACTTGCCTCAGTTTTTCTGCTGACTGTCTCACTTGCTTCTGTCCCACCAGGTCATCCGAGACATCCTTGATGATGTTGAGATCAGGGCTTTGTCAATTCCATATAATCCGTGACAACTGTCTTTAATGAAATACTTATATTTGTCCTTTTTTTTTAAAATTCACCTTCAATATTGCAAATGTGCTTTTTTGTTCATTACAACACTAACGTTAAAAACAAAAAACAAGACCACATTTAATTCATTAAAAAGATGATGCCGAAGACTTTCTCAGTATTGTAGGAGTATACAGGCAAGCATTCAAATGCTAATATGAAACACTTAGCTAAACATACGATCTCGGGCTGAAAGAAATCAGTCTGAACCCCCCATTTATGGGAAGTAAAATCCTTTACACCTTTGTGTCAAATCAGTTGGGTATTTCCTTACGCTTAAATTTTTTGGACAATCTTAGAACTTCAAGAACAACAGCCTGCTGTCCCACGAGAGCGAAGTGAACAAACTCCAGGATGACGGGGACAGACTCATTGAAATGAAGCATCCCGCCAGCGAAACCATACAGGTCTGCTCACGTTCCTCCACTGCCTTTGACACGAAAAAATATGAGATTTAGCACCCCCTAGTGATTCTGTTATTCCATTGCTCTGCGGTGCATGTGTCTCTCTTTTTTTTTTTTTTACTCAATAAGACCCGATACAACCTCTGCGCTTCTCCTTTTAAGGCTTAATGTGATGCGAGCCAATGAAAATTTGGGCAATTATTTCCAATAAAAGCAAACGGAGTAAGCTCTCAAATGATTTTTATTTGATGTTTCTATGGGCTACAGTGGCTGAAAAATGAAGTTTTTTTGTGAACGTTGACAGTCCTTTCTCCTGTCAGGTTTTTAGAAAACCCTCAGGTTTAGAAAATGCCTCAGGTTTTAGAATGCTTCTTCGGAGAGCACCCTCGGTCTTAAAGGGTTAATAATCATCTTTGACACTTGTGTTGTAGGCCCAGAGAGATGCCCTGAGAACCGAATGGCAAGAATTCCTTAATCTGTGCATCTGCCAGGAGTCCCATCTGGAGAATGTGGAGGAATATAAGAAGGTATTGATGCAGAGCTTGGTCAGAGTTTTATTTCATGACCTGTTCCTGGTGGCTGGACTACCAATGAGGAGGCTTCATGTTAGTGCAGATGCCCTATATCCCTATTCCTCAAATCACAGCCCTCAAGGACAGTGAACTGCTGGTTTTCAAACATCCTATTTCCTCTGAGTCGGACATGAAACCAGTGTTGCCAATCAGCAGTGTTGATGGTTCAGTTAATTTCCCAGGAGGAGAGAAACCTAGGGACAGATTTGGATTTAAGGGCCAGATTTGAGAATCCCTGTTCCACATCATTCAGTCGGTGATGTGAGCTTCTGCCCTGTGCAGTTCCAGTTGGATGCAGACACCCTCTCAGAGTCAATGGGAAAACTCAACTCCACCCTGGACCCAAAAGCGCAGGCCAACAAGACCAACTCTGAGATCCAGCTCCAGCTTGAGGTGAGGCTTTTTATCGCTAGCCAAAGTGAATATCAACAGTTCGGCCACAGGCTAAAGCTCTTGATCTGATCTGAGCTGTGGATACGACTTCTACTATCATTTCAAGAACAGAATATTTTCCAATATTTCTTTTCAATTCTCCAATTCTTTTGTCACTAGTGTTGCCACTACTGGTGTCACAAAACTTGTATAGTCCTCTCAGAAAGGTGCAATTGAGTGGGTGAGAACCAGAGGCTACTCTAGCATTTGGTGGAAAATGAGTTGAGTCGGTGTACCACCCTCTGACTACGCTTAAGTCATAAATATTAACATCAGTTGCAAGTTCTTTAACCAGAAATATCAATAAGCAGTAAACATTTGAATATAAAGAAAGCAGAAACTTTGAGCCTGTTTTTCTCAGAACTTTTGATTTGCGGGTTCATAGACTCAATTTACCTGAAGAAAAAACTGTACCTCCCTTAAATGAATGTTTTCATGCCTCTGATCTCTCCAACAGGGGGAAGAGAGAGCAATGCAGAGGAACGAGCAGCTCCTGGCTGACCTAAGGACGCGTAGCACGTCCATTGTGCCCCTAAAACTCCGCCGCACCCCGGTGAAGAAGCCAATCAATGTAGAGTCCCTCTGTGACTGGAGCACCAACAAGGTATGTGTCTGTTAGTCGTCATTCCACGGCCCGTTTCTTCAGAGATTGCACCATGAATCCCATGGCTTTTCTTCATGTGGTTTAGCATCCATGAATTGGAGAGGCTACTGGATTAAGGCTCTATTTTAGTGCATGGATGCATCACAATTTGGTTTTTAAGTCGGACCACGTCAACTGCAACAATGGCCGCCAGCCTTGTTTGGTCATACGCAGTGGTCATTTGAATTGTCCGCAGGAAGGGGTGCACAAGTTATTGGGAACGGCAGACTTATCACATACACAGCATTCCTGGTTGCCATTATCTGATCAAGCAAATTTGCTCGATTTTACTTCCTCTGTCTGAAAATGGAGACCAGTTTACCTTCTTATTTCATCAATGACGACTTTTCCCTTTAAAGTTTATGTCACCAGGTACACAGCCAATTAGCCATCACGAGCCACCTCTCAATCTGTTCATTCATAACATCACAAAAGCAAGTGACTGCCCAGAGGCAAAAATGAATGATCACCTTCACCCGAACAGTTTATCATTTCCTTCATTAATCTGGATGCTCTCTACCCCTTGTGGTGTCAGCAAGGATAGATTGTAAAATGGCTTGTAATAGCTATTAAGCTGTTTACCTGGTGACATGTTAGAGGGTCTTAAACTCAGAAACTTAAAAGGAAACTGTCCCCTGAAATAAAGGATCCTTTTGAATGCTCACTGAGCCATCTCTTTCCTCGTGCTATTTGAGGTCACTTACAGTTAAAACTGCTTGAAATTCACTCAGACATGGACAAAACACGAGTATAGGGCTCAAATCTTGACTGGGTGCGTACACTTGTAAAGTGCAGTGAGGTAAAAAGTGGGCCTTGGCTTTTCATGCTCAGGAGGAGGGCATACACAGCCTGAGACAACAGCAGCAAGGCTTGCAGTGAACAGCGCAGAGGTAGAAGGTAAAATGTCAAATGGTTGTGCTGAAGCCATTTGAAAATGCCCTCTTTATCCACACCCCTTTAGGGATCAGTGACTCGAGGTGAGAAGCTAGTGCTCAAATCCAATGCTGACAATGAGGCCTGGGATCTTCAGGCAAGCAATGGGGCAAATAAGAAACTGCCCGGGGTGTGCTTCCTGATTCCGCCTCCTGATGCAGAGGCCATCGAGAAGGTGGACCGGTGAGTTATTTCAGTGAATTCTTCCTCAATGTTCAGGGAGAAACAAGTGGACTTATAAGTACATGAGCAAAGTAACTTTCATTAAAGCTACATACTGCCTGGTTTCCAACTATGTAGTGCGTACTATTAACTCATTCCCTACTGAACACTTTTATATAAAATTGTCGCGTTTGTACGGAATACTTTTCCCGAAAATTACACAATATAAAGTATTGAAGTACAGGTGGCCCATGACTGTGATCGTCAACTGATTTCGTGTTTTCATCGGACTGCGAATGGTCATCCACGCTGCTGGCACCGGCTTACCGTAGGGAATGGTAGAATTTGCCGCGCCGTTGGCAGCGGCTTGCCGTAGGGAATGAGTTAAAGGACATTCAATCCCCAAAAGTGATATGAAAGGAAAGTGACTATGGCATTTCCATTGCTGTCCACTTATTGGTTATCAATAGAAGAGCTCTGCTGTGTGTTTACGGAGAAATTTTGGAACTCATGGTGCAATGACATGTTTTGAGTGTGCAGTTTGTGTATTAAATCACGCGAGGACAGGAAGCAGTTGTCCTTCAGCATAGCTATCACCCATCAGATTACTGAAGGTTAAAAAAAAAAAACCATTTATAAAGCTACCTATGGTAGCAGTGTAGATGTTTATGAGACGGGCACAATAAGCGTAATTCCAATGCCTGTATCTCGGTGGGCAGGCTCGCTGCAGAGCACTCAGACCTGAAGAAGAAGAGAGCTGCCCTAATGGCTTCCCTGAAGAGAGAAGCAGAGGTTGCAAGGCCCCAGAAATCAGGTGAGCAGGTTCTCCACAAAGCAACAAAAACACCCGTGAACATTAACTTCAGTGCCAACTATGCTCACATCTCTTTAGAGTTTTGTTGACTCAGCATTGCAACGCTGAGCGTTCTGCTTTGTCCTTCATTTTCCTCCACTGTCTTGCTTTGTCCTCCACTGTCCTCCACTGTCTACCTTTATCCTCCATTGTCCTCCACTGTCCACCTTTGTCCTGCATTGTCCCCCAATAGTCCTCCACTGTTCTTCATTGTCCTCCTCTGTCCTCCATTCTTCTCCATTGGCCTGCGTTGTCCTCAGCTAGGCCCTCCCAACTTACTTTTGCTTTTTCAGCCCTCGTGTCCAGTGCTTCGCTGGATCCAAAATCAGCCGAGGTGGCCACGAAGCTGGACAAACTGGATGAGGACCTGGACAAGACCGAGCAAGACATTATGAGCCGACTAAGGACCCCACTGAGCCGCACCGACCCAGCTGGAGATCTGGCCAATCGACTGGGGAGCAGGAGGTGAGAGCGTGGAAAAGCGTAATTAATTGCAGCACTCAATCTCAATAGCATTGGCTATAAAACAAATCCATAATGACGGTATAAAAGCCAGCAAATAATTAGTATTGTTTCAATAGAGTTTTTTCTGTACTTTACTTTCTTAGATTGGTTGCATATTATTTACATTTGACCTTGATCACCTGTATTGCATTTTAATGTGACTCGTTAGGCTATTAGTCTACACTATTTGTTCTCTGTTTCTTGAAGGATGATCTGCAGTCCCTGACAATGGCAAAAATGTTTTGTCAAAGTATAGAATACCAAAATGAAAGCCTTTTCTTTCTATGGAGTTATTCTTATGCTTGACTATCTCAGTCTCGTCATCATTTTTTTTTTTTAATTTACCCAAAGGAACAGTGATTCTCCAGCACAATAACTGAATTTAATATGTAGCCTACCTCACTCTGCTAGAGGTGTTCTGTGCATTTATGTATATTAAGAGGCATTAAAAATGCAACAAGCAACAATGTACAAAATTTTGTGGAACTAATATAATTAAAGCTGCAAGCAGCGATGAACGGACCCTCGCATCCAAAGTGCACTGGGAAGTGAGGGCTCCTTCAATGCTGCTTGCAGCTTTAATTATATTATTTCCACAACATATTGTACATTGTTGCAGGTTCCATTTTTAATGCGTCTAATTACATTTGACTGACTGTGGTATTATGGCTACTAGAGAGCCGCTGAAAATCTGAGGAGACTGGAGGAGGAGAAGGCAGCTGCGGAGAGAGAGATGTCCCAGCCCGGGGGCCCCGCCTCCTCAGCCCTGCAACTCAAACTGAACGACGCCAAAAACAAGCAAGATGGCATCGCTGCCCTCTCCGATCTCTTTGGCCGAAAGTAAGTGCTGGCACCCATTCCCCCCAATTCAACACAGTGACGTCCTTATAACATCAACGCTGAACTTAAGCCCGGACTGGATCTGAATTGCTCTTTCTCTGCCAGGGCCAAAGCTTCCCTTGAACTGGAAAACCAGATCAGGAAAGTGGACGGCATCGTCTCTGAACATGAGAAACAGCTGGCAGCTGACACTTCCATCCCTGATACGTCAAATGCCATCCAGAACCGCCTCAAGGACCTGCAGGTAGGCAGAACAACTATTGTCAGTCTAACACTCACATAACTGCCTTAAACGAAGAATCAATTTGATCCTGTTTCACGGACCATCATGTATGACGAGAACCTGAGAATTGTTTGATAGTTTCAGTTGAGAACAGGAATTCTCACTCTATGGGCCTTGGAATAGCTAAAAGCTGAGATGTTCTTCTGGAAGTCCAGTGGTCGGGCATTCAATTCCCAACCATGATGTTACTGGCTATGGCCACAGATCCATATGGGCATGGCAACAATTAGCTGAAGCCTCACCAGGGAAAATGGAGTTTAAGCCAGTGAAATTTACTAGTCTCATCGCTCTCTAGCGGACACTCCTGGTCAGTTAGGTGTATGAAGTTGTACGTGTCAAATATGTGCTGACTGCATCATCTTCTGATGGCATAGGCAGTAGGGTAATTGATGGTGCGCTTGCAACGTGCAAAGAAGTGAGGGCCAGTGGTAACACGAATCGGAAGAATCACGTGTCGCGGCATCCCCCTCTTGAGTCAATGGGTACAGGCTGTTAAACAGTTTGGATTAACAGAGGACTAAACAGTTTAGCTGTGCTCAAGGTAGGGGAAAAAGCAGGGGGAGCCCACCCCCCAAAAATAAAAAAAACTCATCCAATGATTCCTCTCTGTTATTTACAGGCTCTGCGTGCTGATGTGTCCAGCAAGCAGGGCGAGATGCAGAAGTTGAGTCAGGACTTGGAGACCACCGAGCAACTGTGCAGCTCCTTGCAGAAGGGCTACCAAGAGTACTGCCCCGACATTCGCAGGCAGGAGACAGAGGTCAAGCAGCTCAAGAACCGCTACAGTAATGTTGTCAACCAGCTGGACAAGAGGTAAGGGTCTGGAGGCCAATTAAAAAAAAAAAAAAAAAAAAAAACTTACAGTACCTCTGCATTAATAACGAGACAAGTCATGTGCATGAGAACCCCCATGGCTGCACAGTTCCTAACCCATTTCTTAACTAATCCCTGATTTGACTTTGTCATCGTCCCCTTCCCTCAGAGAGGATCTCTTGCAAGAGGCAGGGAAGAAGAACCAGGCACTCAAGAGCACCTCTCAATCCTTGAACTCCTTCCTGGACAATCTGCCAAACAATAGAATCAGTCCGAGTGATAGCCTGTCAGAGATCAACGCTAAACAGAACTCCCAAAAGGTTGGTTGGTTGGTTTATGCAATTGTGCACTCATGGTATCCGTACCTAAGTTACCAGTGATCATACGCCATGGTGAAATCTTTGCTTTGTATTCATGTTGTAGAGAGTGGTGGATGACATCAGGAGAAAGGGAGACGACATGGACCGAGTGGCTGATCTGTCCACTGACCTGCAAAGCATCCTCGATGTAAGACTTCCAGAAATAGTTCTTCAGAAAAAAATATTTGCTCTCTACGTAATCTTCATGACAAATGATTCCCTTTTGATTCTGGTGAAGTTACCAACTGCGTATATTTTGAAAAATTGCACATTGACAACTTTTTTTGAATCTGCATATACATAAAGCATATTCTTCAACCTCACACTTCCTACATTGAAACAGGATTGAGTCTGACAATTATTAAGAAATTATTTTATTTCTGAAGAATAAAAAAGAATACGCATATGGAGACTAAACTTGTTTTATTGTGCATACACTGAAGAAACTTATCAGACAACATTTCATTAATTATTTATTATTTTGAATGGAAGCACCTGGAATATTTTCAGGTTCTTCACCAACTCTGTCATATCCATTTTGGCAGGAATACGAGACCAACTCTGAGAAGTATCGCAGCACACTTGGCGACGCTGGGAAAACAGATGTGTATGAAGCTCCCACTCTAGCTGATTCCGTTCAGCAACAGGTATGACTGAAAGCATGCAAGGGTTTCTTTGTTTTTCAGAGTCATGTTTCATTTTATTTTCTGTATGCTAAATAAATGTACACTCAATGGAAATGCAGACACATTGTCCCCATGTTATTTTATGGCAATAAATCTGGTAGAGACCGTCCAGGCTAAGGCTCTATTTGGATACAGCCGTTCATCAATTCAGTTTTTAACTGATACCTGAACTGACGTGATCTTGATAGCATACCTCTGTTTTATAGGAGAAGGAATTGATGAATCATTATGCTGAAGTATCAGCAGAGAATGAACAGGTGCTTAACCAGATGGACTTTGCAAAGAATCTCATTTCTCAGGTATGGTAGAAAAATCAACTTTTGCATATTCAGACTTATAAAATTGAGGAGTGCATCGAAAAGATTATAATTCTCACCAATTCTTCATTCTGAGCTTCTAAAAATATTCAAAACCTGTCTTATTGGCTCGTTATCTCATTGTCCCCCTTGAGCAGAACGATGAAAAGATATCCCAAGTGGCAGTGCAGCAGCAGATGCAACTACAGAGTCAACAGAGGGATCTGGATGAATCTGAAAATCTGAAGAGAGACCTGGCAGAGGAGATTGCCAGGCGCTCCCATGCAGAGAATGACCTGGATAATTTCAGGCAGAGGTTGGTATCACTGAAGAGTCGTAGAGGTGTGGAGCGAGTGGAGGAAAGAGATGTTCTCCAGTACTACCGTGACCCCAAATTGGAGAGTGAACTTGACAGCCTGCGGAGACAAATTCACGAAGAGACTCTGAAACGCTCCACAACCCAGACTGAAATTGTGCGGATTAATGAGAAGATTGTCTCGGTGGAGACTGAGATTCTGAATATAAAGCCCAAGCTGGTGACGAAGGAGGTGACAGAGATTGAAAGAGATCCCCAACTCGATGTGGAAGCCTCCAGGTTGAGAGAGGAGATAAGAAGCCTCCAGGATGAGGTCAGGGTGAGAGAAAGTGAATCAATCCAAATGAAAACTGAGGTGCACCTTCTGGAGCAGAAGAGGCCCACAATTAAAGAAAAGGTGGTGAAAAAGGAAGTGTTGAAATTTGAGAAGAACCCAGAAACACTGAGGGCTGTGACAACCTTGGAAGTTGAGATTTCTGAAGAAAGCCAAAGGAGCAAGGCATTGAATGATGAGATTTTCCAAATCAGGAGCCAAATAAACAATCTGGAAAGACTCATCCCTGGTATACAACCAAAGACTGTAGTCAAGGAGGTGAAACAGGTGGAGCAGGATCCTGAGCTCATCAGTGAATCCAAGAAGCTCCAAACATCTCTAGAGGAAGAGAGGATTGAAAACAGTTCACTGTTCAATGAACTGAGTAGTCTCCGCCACCGCTATGACCAAGTGGATGCAATGAGGCCCAAGGTCGAGATCAAGGAGATTATTAATGAGATCTACAGAGTTGATCCAGAGACAGAAGCAGAACTGGTGAGGCTGAGGAAAGAACTAAAAGATTCCAATAGGCAACGTACCGAACTGGAGAGGGAAATTAACTTGGTTATGACAGACCTAAATGCTCTTCGCTCCCAGAAGCCAAAGGTGGAGACAAAGGAAGTAACTCAGGAAGTGGTTAAAGAAGAGCGGAGCCCAGAAATCGTCAGAGAGATGCAAAGGCTAAATGATCAGCTCTATCGCCTACAGAGCACCTATGACAGTACTCTAGACCAACTGCATTATCTACGACTAGAGAGAGATAAATGGAAGGCCGAAAAATCCAAAGTGGAGACAAAACTTTTGACCAGAGATGTAATCAAATATGAGAATGATCCACTTTTGGAGAAGGAGGCTGACCGACTCAGGAAAGAGGTGCGTGAAGAAACACAACGGCGCCGCACCACTGAGGAAATGGTCTTCGATCTGCAGAATAAGTATATCATCCTTGAACGGCAAAAGCCAGAGGAGAAGGTAGTTGTGCAGGAGATTGTGCGTCTGGAGAAAGACCCACGGCAGATCATGGAGCATGAGAAACTTAGCAAAAACTTGGATGATGAGATTAAGTCTCGCAGGAATCTGGAACTGGAGCTGCAGCAATTGAGAGCTCTGATTCTTGAGTTGGAGAGGAATATTCAGCAATCAGATGAGCGACAAAAGAAGCTTCAGGTGGAAACAGAATTGAGGCTAGTTAGGACCAGAATCAAAGAGCTAGAGAATGCACCACCACCAATTGAGGAGAGAATAGTTGTTGAAGAGGTTCTGAAGGTTGAGAGGGATCCCAAACTTGATAAGTTGACTAATGGCTTACGCATAGACATGGACCGAGAGACCAATGACATCATAAGGCTAGAGAGGGACATCAGGAACCTCACTCATAGATTGGAGATTCTGCAGAAAGATAAATCTGTAGAGAAGACGGTCTACAAAGAGGTAATCAGGGTTGAGAAAGATCAGAATGTGGAGGCTGAGCGGAACCGCTTGAGAGAGCAGACGTCACAGGCAAGGAACATGAGACGGGACCTAGAAGATGAAATACAGCGGCTCACTGAGAAACTCAATCGGTTTCACAGTGCGAAAACAACAAATACCAAGGAGGAGACAACTCTAATTCATAACAGGGATGCCTTGCAGAGGGAGAAAGATAACCTTTCTCGTGAGCTAAGGAATCTTGAGACTGAGAGGCAGGACATCAGCATATCATTCCAACAGCAGACCAGGCTTATGAGCGAAAGAAGCCAGATGAACAGACAAAAGAGTCTAAAAATGGAAGGGGATGTGCAGCGTCTAGAGAGGGAGATATTGGATGAAAAGGATCAGATACACAAAAGGGACAGCACCATTCGAGATCTGCTAAACAGTCTGAAGAGGGAGGACAGTTCTGAGACCAGGACAAGAGAGACTAATGTTTCCACAAAAATTACCATCTTGGACCCAGAAACGGGCAAAGACATGTCTCCGTACGATGCATACATGGAAGGGTTGATTGATCGGGCCCAGTACATCCATCTGCAAGAACTGGAGTGTAACTGGGAAGAGGTCACCACAATGGGGCCTGATGGGGAGACATCTGTGCTGCAAGACCGCAAGAGTGGAAAACAATTTTCAATCAACAGTGCCCTGAAGGACGGCCGACTGACCCAATATGACCTACAACGCTATAAGGATGGCAAGATTCCCATCTCGGAATTCGCCCTTCTGGTTGCTGGGGAAAAATCTAAGCCCCCTCCCTTCCAAAGTCCAAATTTGTCCTACTCATCGCAGTACAACACCAGAACAAGCAGCAAAAGCAGTGCATTCAGCGCATTCAGCCCATCATACATTGATGACACCTATCCAATTTCAGGAATTCTTGACAAAACTACCAAAGGTCGTATGTCAGTGCGCAGCGCCATGACCCGGAAACTGATCGATGGAAACACAGGCCAGAAGCTGCTGGAGGCGCAGGCTGCCACTGGAGGAATAGTGGACATCAATAACAAGGAGCGCTACTCTGTTCACAAGGCGGCGGAACGTGGACTCATCGACTCAAGTCACGTACAGCGGCTCATCAATGCTCAAAAAGCCTTCACTGGAGTGGAGGACCCCATGACAAAAGAACGTCTCCCCGTAGGGGAGGCTGTCCAAAAAGGC